>JARWLC010000015.1:67112011-69679511 GCA_033318265.1 Phyllotis vaccarum | reverse complement strand
GTTATAGTAAAAGAAAAGAGGCTAGGATATATTTTTCCTATCATTCGGAGGTTAACTTACATAATAATTGGTTTCTTCTCCTATTAGGAAATACCATTTTAACTATGTAAAGATATGTTACATTTATTATGCTGCAGAATATTATTTTAACTGTGTAATGCTGTGTTACATTTGTTTAGTGATATGAGGGTGTGTGTTTAATTATGTTTAAACATGCTGTATTTGCTTTGAATTACCTGCCTCAGGCACCTGATTGTTCTACAAAGAGCTTGTCTGATAACTAGGCAGTAAAAGGCTATGTAGGGCTGGCAGGAAGAGAATATGAGGAGGAAAAATACAGGCTCAAGAAGAAAAGAAGAAGAGAAGAGAGTGAGGGAGAAAGAAAGGGAGATGCCAGGGTCAAGAAACCAGGCAGCTGCCAGCCCGCCAGACATGAGATGCATTCAAAGTAAGATACACAGAAGGAAAAAAGAAAGTTAAAAAGCCCTGAGGCAAAATGTATATACAGAAAAACAGGTTAATTATGTTTAAAGAGGTAGGCAGAAGTGAGCCGAAGCTAAGCTGAGAAGTCTAATAAGAAGTCCCTGTGTCATGGTTTTGAGGGGTGTGGTATCTCCGAGAAAAAGCTTGGCACAATTCTGGTCTTGGCACCATCTTAAATGCTTAATTTTGTATGGTTCTAATTTACCTCTTTGCTGAGCTGTAGACAAAATGTAATGATATGACTATATGTATGATGATATCTAAGAGAAATAATAGGCTAAAGACAATAAAAAACAATATAACTGAAAAATAAGATAGAAAAATATTTAGATGACTTAGGTATACTTTAATTCATTTTATATCTTATGTTGTTATCTATTCAATATAACAATTATTAGAAATCTATTTGCTGATGAATACCACATGGCGTTAAAATATTTGACCTGAGCAAATTTTCTTATTTAATAAATATACATTTAAAATTCATTTAGTATCTGTATATGCACATATTTCTACTCTTAAATAATTGGATTTTATGCTTTTAGAAGAAAATAAACTGTTGATAGGTTTCTATTGCTGTGACAAATACAAAGACCAAAGCAACTTGAGAAATAAAGGGTTTATTTCATTTTACTGCTTACAGTCTATCATGAAGAACAGTCAGGAATGTAACATCGGAGCCTGGAGGAAAAAACTGAGGTACAATTCTTGGGGGAACACTGCTTGGTGGCTTTAGTGGCCTGGTTCCCACAATTTTCTCAGCATCCTTGTTTATATAAATAATCTTTTACTATCTGCCCAGAGTTTTTACCATCCACAGGAAGCTAAACCTACCTTCATCAATCATTGATTAAGAAAATACCTCACAGACTTGTTTAAAAGTCTGATGGAGGCTGTAGAGATTTCTTCTTTCAGTATGACCCTAGTATGTGTCAAGGGAACATAAAAACAACAAGCCTATACACTCTACTTGACTGGCAAATATTACTGAATCTATAATTCAATATAATTAGACAGTTTCTGTAGGATTGCTAAGAGAGGCACTGGTCTTGACTTGAACACTTATTTCTTTTTAATTCATGATATTATGAGGATAAGAATATTAGAAATTTAAGATCTGTTTCTTCCTCTTTTGTTGGCAATGTAAGTATTACATTATATTGTAATTATTGACTGTGGATAGATGAGTGAGATAGAAGTAGATAGGTGGTAGATATCACCTGATATACTTCTTCTCTAGGTGTCCCTGAGTTGACATTCATTTCTATTTTCTGTGTGTCTGAGTGTGCATACTCCATTACTTCCTTCTTCCTGAAGAGTGAATTTTACAAAGTTAGAAAAGGAAGTTTAAAAATATGTCTCTTACAAAGATTTTTAAATATCAAAATATCTAAGCCATAAGTTTAGAACATTACAGTCCAGAGTGATCTCTTACCATGATCACAAATACACACAATAAAAGAAAACAGACTTATTATAATGAGACAAATTGGAAATCATGAAAACTTAATGTTGTGTGTCCAAAAATACTGTTACTGAGTGAAAAGGAAATCCACAAAATGAAAGAAAATGTTTGCAAATCATCTATCTGAAAAGCAACTGATAACCAAGAATACATAGAGAATTCCCAAAGCCCAACAACAATAACAAACAAAAAAATTAACAGCATGGATTAAAAAAAAAGAACTTGGGCTGTCATTTCTGCAAAGAATGTAAACAAATTCTCAACATGCTTTCAAAACCAACTAAAAGAAAGAAACTGGCCAACAACAATTACATACTGCATCACATCCAGAAGACTGGCTACTTACCAAAAAGAAACATAGCAGGTATCAAAATTAAAAAGAGAAAACAACTAGTAATTGTGAAAACAAGAAAAATTCTACAAGTTAGGTCCAGGAAAAGAAAGCTAGTGTGCACTATTTGCAGCAATGTGTAATGTTACCTTTGTGAAAACAATTTAGAATGCTATGGAAAACACATTATTATCTGTTCAAATGATTTCTCTTTCAAGGAGATAAAAATAAGTTCTCAGCAAGACATCTGTGGATACTTTTTTATTATAGGGTTATTCACAATAACTAAGATGTGCAAGCAATCCACACTCATCAGCAAATGAAAATACAACAAAATATATACACTACATAAGCTAGAATATTATTCAGATGAATAAGATTCAAAATGTAGTTTATGTGTTAATATGGATAATTTTGAGCACTATGCTAGGCGAACATATTGAGACATGAGATTAATACCATATTCAGAGGATAGATTTTGCTGAGGTGGGTGATACAGAATTTATTTCCATATGCAAGATGAAAAAAACTGGAGGTAAAAAATTATGATTATACAACACTGTAACTATCATTAAGACCACTGACTAGAGCAAATTGTTAAGGTATTAAATATCTTAGAATGTTTCTGTAAATCATGCACAAGAATTGTCACAAAACACATGTTTATGGGTATGTTTAGGCATAGGCTTGAATTTTAGTGTTATTTTCTTATTTATTGTGTTTTGTCCTGGAACTTATAGCTTAGACAAGGCTGGCTGCAAACTATGGCAATATTCCTGACTCTACATCTGGAACACTTTGGTCACAAGTATATACCACCATGTATGGTTGACTACTTACATTCTAAATTATTGGTGATGTTTTGTGCTTCTTGCCTGATTGTATATGAAATATTGGAAAGGGTTTATTATTATTACACATATAAATTGCATTATTCAAAATTCTTTGTGCTCATCATAAATGTAGATTCCTCACCCCTGCACCTGTTTCTGTTATATCTGTTAACCTTTCTTCTTAAGCAAGGGAAATTGAGTGATCATAAGGTGAAATCACTTGCCAGGATACAGAACTCAGAGTTATGGCTTGTATAACTCGAGAGTGGACCTTCTTATCATTTATTTTTACTGATTTTTATATATGTGCTGTATGTTCACTACAGTCTGTTTCTATAAATTTAACTTCAGCTGTGCTTTCTGAACAATAAATATGATACAGGAAACTCTTCTCGCCTTTCAGACATGACCCAGTTAATGGAAGACAGAAATCCTTTCATTATGTTAGGAGCTTAAAATAATGAAAATGTCACTTTCCATGTTAACCAGAAATGGAGGGAGTCAAACTGTGTTGCACCAGGTGTACATAACCAGTAAAAAAAAAAAAAAAAAAAAAAAAAGTGCATGTAAAACTATTTGTCTTTTGTGTCAATTTGCTCCTTAGCTGTTAGTAAATAGTTTTCCAATTTCCCATTTTAATTCTAATTCTTGTACCTAAAGGAAATGAAATACTTGTTGGTTAGGCTGTTAATGCTGGTGATAAAACCTAGGGCTATGTGCCTGAAGACTAAGTGGTACAACACTGAGCTATAACCAATTCCTAAAATAAATACTATGTGTCACATTATTAAGTATTGAGCAGCCTAACACACACATTTTTTAAATGCTTCTTGCAATTTTTTAAAATATAATCTTAGAAAAATATGTTCTCTCTATAGTGAGTGATTGAAATGTAGTGATTGCATGGTCTTCTCTGAGCTTCAGAAAAGCTGTTAATATGCAGATGGGTGGAAAAAAACAAGCACAGAATGAATGTATGCTCATAACCCTTCAGGTGGCCTTCTCTCTCGGTTGTCTGCCCTTAATATGTTAAAGTGTGATCATTTTATCTCTCTGTGTCTTTGACAATGAGTAGAGAAATATTGATTCAATCAAGTCACTCACTAAACTAGTCAGAAGGGAACTGAACTTACATGCAATTGTAAGTGATCCAGCATTTCTGTAGTCAGTTTTTCATGGTACACTAGAATTAATTTACTTCTAAGGGGATAGGGATATGCCAATGATGGTTGTAATCAGAATGTATTTTTAGACCTAATATTATCTTTTAAAAATTAATTATGTATGTATTTATGACTTTGTGAGAACATACACATTTGAACACAGGTGCCTAAGATCTTTAGAAGAAGGGGCTACAATACCCAGAGCTGGAGTGACAGCCACTTCTGAGCTGCCCTGTGTAAGTGCTGGTAGTTGCACTCAGGTTCTCTGCAAGGGCACTACATGCTCTTAACTACTAAGCCATTTCTCCAGCTCCCAGATCAAGAATATATTTAAAATAATTTCTCTAAGTTGAACAACATTCACTGTATTAAACAGTATACTTAAATAAGATACCTTTGTCTTTTAAATTCATCCAAAACTTGTGAACTAAGTTTACATTTTCAGTACTGAATATTGGTGGAAATAATATAAAGCTAAATTGTGTTATAATTTTGTCAGTCACAACATAGCACATCGCAATTAACAATTAAAATTAAGACTGTTTATCAGCAGTCTCTTCTGGAAATTACAAGTCATTTTCTTAATTTAGGTGAAAGTTTATATATTAATTAAACCACACTGAGTTTGGTTAATGATTTTAATTCATTAAAATGTTGACAGTGGTATAGTTATTCATCTCTCCATTTCAATAAAATGTCTGTTAGTGCTTTATGGTCACTTCTTATGTGAAAATGCACTTTTCTTCTGTGTCTCTGCCTCGTGCTCTTGGTGAGTCTAGTCTTACTATTTCTTGATTATACCAACAAGCTCCTCTCTTAGGGCTCTGACTGTAGATAGCTCTTGGCCTGAAAACTGAAGTTCTCCATACATCTATTCAGTGACTCCCCTCTCACTTTCCACTTTACTTAACGAAATTCTCTAATGCATTTTGCATATTCTCTTTTAGGATGTTCAAACTGCCATGCAGCTGCAAAGTTCCAAAAATATGTCATACTTTTCTGGACTTCCTATTTTGTTCTTAATATTTTTATTTCAATTAAAACATAGCTACGTTATTTTCTTCCTTTTTTATTATCTCATTAATACCCCCATGTCCTCTAATATACTCTGTCCAACTCCTTTATATTCTCTTTCAAATTTGTGATATAATTTTTATTTATAGATATTGTTTTACATTTTAATTCATAAATATATAATTATAATCTCCTACATACATTTTAACAGACTCATTTAAGTGACATGTGTACTTTCTGCAATTCTCATGTCTGTGATTATTATGATACTCAGGTAAGTATGACTGTCATTACAGTTTTAGAAAATATTCATCATCTTACAGAATGTGCCTACCCTTTAGATACCATTTTTTTTCTTTCAGTCATTTTTAATCTGGACTAAAGTCAAATTGTATCTTGTCTAGTCTATGACAACTTTGCTACTCTAGAGCATGTTCTGTGAATGGAATCAAAGACTGTACAAAACTTGATTGACATAAGGGTATATTGGTGATTGACTGTGAGATTAATACTTTTATAAAGATGTTTTCATAATCTTTTGTTATTAATTTTTACCAATATGGAATATGTACCTAGAGGTAGCATTCTGGGAAACGTGACAACTCTGTTATTATCAAATTCATGAAATGTACCTGACTTTTTTACAACATTAACTGATGTTAGCCAGTGAGTGTTGCCAAATGGCTTCTAATTGAGGATTTGATGTTCAAGTCTTTGATGAATAAGGAAATTATCTTTCTATGGATTACAGAGATGTTTTATATTCTTAGGGATACATATCTACCAAGATACTATTTGACTTTAACTAAAATGTTTGCTTGTTTTTTTTTTTTTTTTGAGTTCTTAAAATTCTTCCTACACCATGACACGTAGGACATAAATTTACTTTGAAATGATTTCTTTTTTGTGAGCTGTCTTTTGAATTAAGGATGATTCAAAACATAAGTTATTTTATTTTTTAAAAACTATAATTTTTTTTTCCTTGCTCATAATTTGATACTGTATCTAATAGTCCATTTTTAAATGTCAAGTCAGTGAGCTAAGAAACTTTCCCTGGTGTTTTTCTCAATGTGTTTTATAAAACAATCTTTTATTCTTTTGTGCGTTTGCATTATGTGAGTTATTTTGCAAGCTATTGTATTGTATACTTAATTTCATTTTTAATGTATTTTAGTTTATTTTTATTTTATGTGTATACAGGTGATTTATGGATCTTTGTGATGTATCTTGTGCCATGACTGAAAAACCCTTCAAGTCACACTAATTTTTCTTAGTGTTTTCTTTATACCAGATATTTTCATTTTCAATTACAGGAAAAAAATATCCTTCTTTTTATTATAGATGCCTCTTATTTATTTTGTTATTCTGCTACCCCAGATGAAACATCTAGTACAATATTTTAAACAAGCACTAACATGTTGTTTTGCACCCGAAACAGCAGGGTGAAATCTCTTTCTTTCATTAATAGATTTATTATCTTATTTTTATTAAGAACCTCTCATGACATGAATTCTTCACAACTGTCATAATTGTATATAATAAAAAGCAGCTCCCAGTTGAGGAGGGTGTAATTAAGGGGTATGAATACTACAAAATTAATGTGGGTTTGTTTTTTGTATTTGTTCAGGTAACATACTTGTTAAAACTTTTGGCCTCTTTGGTACTAATTCAATGCATTATTTTTAACTTAACTACATTTAAGGGTTAAGTTAACCTGTTTCCCTTTTTAAAAAAATTCCACTGGACAAACTGAATACTCATTTGACACATTTCTAAGTTTTGAGTTTTGGCTGCTAGTAGTTCCTGAAAAAAATTGCATTTATATTCACAAGATTTTCTTTATTGTAATACTTTTTTTTTTTTTTTTTTTTTCCGAGGATAACCCTTGCCTCCTCATGATGTACTCTAGGGTACTTGGCAAATGTTTCTCCTGTTCTTTCTTTCTGGAAAATTTACACAACTAGCAATTTTTAAATTTGCTTAGGTGTCATTAGTATAGTATCTGAGCCTAATAATTTTAACTGTGTATTATTTGTTTGAGAGTTTGATGTGTTGAACATATCATGGTATAGTCTTATTTTCAGTTTTATAATCTAATTTTGTAGTTTCTGTTTTCCTATACTTGTATTTTATCTCATGTCCATAGCTTATTGTGGAAGAATTGCTGATAGTTTATAATTGTTATAATTGCTTTAATTTCTAAAAAAAAATAGGAGTAAACTTTTTATTTCATTTTTAATTCTGTTGTTTGGGGAATCATTTCTCTTTTGCTTAGTTTATAAGGCTAAGTAAATCTAATCAATTTCATTCAGTTTATTAAACAGCCAGATTTATCATTCTTGTTTGCCAATACTTCATTAATAATCTAGAACTTGGGTCCCTGAAAATCTTTATTAGTGTCTTCTACTCCTTGCTGCGGGGTATATGTAGTATTATTTCTCCAGAATTCAATATGGAAAGTCATTCCCTGTAGTAATAGTTTCTGTCTCAGCCAGAACTCTCAAATACCTGGCAGCTGCTTCAGAAATAATTGAGTTGGCTGCTTAATATTTTCATAATTGCTGGGCCAGTAGTTCAGACATACTACTAACTAGCTCTTAGGCTTAAATTAATACATGACTGTATTTATACTTAGCCCCATGGCTTGGTACCTTTTTCTCAGTATAACATTTGCATCGTCTCTGCATCTGGCTGGCATCTGCTCTCTGACTTTCTTCTTTCCAGAGTTTTCTTAGTCTGATCCCCCCACACACACACACATACACACACATCTATATATTTTGCCTGCCTTCTGGCCAATCAGTGTTTAATTAAACCAATTTTAGTAACAAATCTTTGTAGTGTACAAGAACATTATCCAACAGTTCCCTAACTCTCTGTCCTATTTTCTTATTTGCAAGGATTGTATATGTTTCCTAACATGTATATTTATGGGGCCATAGTGTTCATTTGTTTGTTTTTCTTATTTATTATATCTGGACTCAGTTTTGGTATACTATGCCTTCAATGACATTTGTCTCAAAGTATTTACTGAATTACTCATTGTTGCCTTCTTTGATGTACTTATTCCATTTGCATTAAGTTGCTAGTTTTTTTCTAATTCACTAATTTGCAAATGAATCATTTGTGTTGGAGAGTTTATGTTGCCTTATTTCTCATATTAAATGTTTATTTAGGCTTCATTCATGGACTGAAACATAATCTCTAAAAAAAATTGTATTGGATGTATTTTCCTGGGAAGATGGAAACAAATATGTTAACTCCAAGTAGGCACCCACGATAGCCCAGAAAACATTTCCACCCAAGTATATATTGGTGAGAAAATGATTTTATCTGTGTTACTTTCTGGTCATGAATGAAGAGCCAATGAAAAGGAATGGGGTAATAGTAGTTCCCAGACTGAAGTAGCAGGAAAATGAAATGAGATATAAAATAGTATCCCTGACTTATCCCACACTACCTAACATTTCTGTGTTGAAGGAACAAATGATTGATATAATGAAACCTTCCTATGTTATATTAGAACTTTTTAACATTTGTCTATTTATATCCATGACCTATCCAAGTTCAGTTGGAGTTCTGCCATATAAATGTTTCATAACACTGGAGTACCTTACAAATTTTGAAAAATATATAGAAGGTTAATAAAAAATATTAGCTAAAATGTTTGAACAGAGGGCCTTGTGTATGAGGGAAAGGCTACTATGTTTGGGAGAAGTAAAAATGTCAGTTCCAGTCGTAGAATACTTCCTACAAGTTGTTAGCAAGTGATGTCATTGAGGCTATTAACACTTATGTTGTTTACATGTGAGGACTAGATGGTAAGCTTCTTTAGTTGAAAACAACTCAAATTATTCTGTTGTTCCTAATCTCTCTTTAATTTTCCCTTCCCCTTATCAACTGGGTCACCGAGTTCCACTAATGTTTGGTTGTGGGTCTCTGTGTCTTCTTCCTTAAGTGGCTACATGAAGCATCTCTGATAACAGTTCCATAGAATCAACAACTCAAGCCTCATAGGAGAATCGCAAAGACTGAAGTGGTAATCCCAGAGCCTACATGAGTCTGTTGTATGAATAAAGGAAATTTAGAGTTAGATCTGAGGGAAGGTTTTTTTTTTAATAGACTTTTTATTATTTAGTATAGTAGGTTTTTAAAAATAGGTTTTAATTATTTTAATTGTTTGGGGAAGGTGTTTTTTTTGTTTTTTGTTTTTTTTTTTTTAATAGTGGTAGGGTAAATTTGACTTGGATTCGATGTGGGGGCTTTTGAAAGCCCCTTGAGGAATTTTTTGAGGGCAGAAAGTTATCTTGTTTGTTTTTTGTGGATTTGCATTTATTTGTTTAATATTTTAAAAAAAATTTTTTTGTATATTTTAGAAGGGAGGGCCATTTTCTTGGAATTGGTTTTAATAAAAGCATTGTTTTGGGGAATGCTTTGTTTATAATATTTTTATGTGACTTTGTCTTTTATAATTATAACATTTAACATTTTGACTTTTTATATTTTAGAAATAAATTTTATTCAGTTAGCATCACTGTTATCAGACTTTAGATTAATTGTCTTATGAATTTCACTTTTTAAGGGTGTTGATTTTGTTTTTGATGGTTTAAATACTATTTTATATTGTGTATTAGTATTTTTTAAAGTTAGTGGTTTAATCATTATTTGTCTGGCTTTTGAATTTTGTATTATTTTGTCTATTGTAATTAATTTGTGTAAAAATTTGGGGGACTTTGAATTATTTTGTGAATGATTTAGTTTTTTTGGATTTTAGTCATTTAAGTTTCATGTGTCATAAATTTAGAGTATGTTTATTGTATAAAGATTATTTTTTAATATTAGTATAATCACCCTCCCCAGGAAGTTGGTTTTGGGAGACTTTTATGTCTTTGGCTTTGTTTTTCTTTTGTTGTTGTTTGTATGTTTGTTTTATTATTTTAGTCTTTTATTATTATTTTTATTGTAAAAGTCGCCCTGCCTCTAAAACAGTTGTAACTATATTTAACTAATTTTTAGGAATGATCTGGTTATAGTATGACTAGCTGTTTAACCTTAATTTTTTAAATGGTGAGTTTATTTTATATGTTACAATTTTTAATTTTTATTTTAGTATTTGTATTTGAGACTAACTAGTATTTTTGATTATTGTTTAATTTTTAAACATCATTGTGTATATTAATGTTGTCTGTTTTGTTTAATTTTAGATGACTTTGTTGAAATTGATTTTTTATATATTTCTTTGAATTTGAACATCTTTGTGGGCTTTTTTCCACAGGCTTTTTAAAAACTTTTTTTGGCATTTATATTAATTGACTTTTTAAATGGTAAAACAGAAATTAAAAGAAAAGTATTTATAAATAAATAATATGATAAACATTATGATAGCTTTATTCATTTTATTTATTTTTTATTGCTTTTAATATCATATTATTTAGAGAAAGACTATATGTAGAAGGACCAAACACCCTCTATTGTCTTAAACAATTTCTTAAATATGATTTATTTACCAACTTGTCTGTGATTATTTAAATGACTGTGCAGTGAGGCAGCTACCTAGTGTGAGAGCAGCCCAAGAAGGGGTCTAAACAGAAAGAAAAACAACCCACCAGGAGAAAAGAGGCCACTGTCTGAAAAACTTACTTAGATGAAAGTAAAAGGAAACACATGTGGCCGGTCTGTCTAAGACTGGAGGTTAACTCAGAACGCAAAGCCTAGCTAGTCAGTAATTATTTCTCTAGCCACCCATTGCTCTGGCTGGCAAGCGTCGTTTTTGGGTAAGGAGGGGAGGAATTCGTGCCCCATGTTGGGCGCAAGTGTTGCATGAATAAAGGAAACTTACAGATCTTAGGGAAAGGCAGCGATATTAGAGTAAGCAGTATAGTCAAATTTTATTTAGCTGTTTTTTAGCTTTATTAGCGACTCTCCTGCTGGCATTTTTTGTTGTTTTGTCTTTTTGTGTCTGTTTTAAATATTTTTTTGTTTAGTTGTTTATATTTAGGTTAAGATTTAAGGCATGGCACTACTATTATCTGTCTGGGAGTCTGGAACTCTTTTTGTAAACTAAATTGACTTTAAACTTAGATTTATTGGGATTAAGGGCATAGGTTACTACTCTCAGATATTTTTTTGTGGTTGAGATTAAAAGTGTGAGTTATCACTGCCTGATTTTCTTAGACTGACTGTGGGTAGATCTATTTGATAGTTTAGACTGGTTTTTATTAAATTTGAAGCACAACTCCACATGAGTCTTTGCTAGGTCCTCTGGGTATAAAATAAGGTGTTGTGGCTTGACATTCTTGTGGGACTGAGTCCTAACAGTGGGCATCATGGGCATCTCTCACTCTTGTCTGCTCTTTAGGTCTTTTTCTTCCTACTGGGTTGCCTCATCCCGTCTTGATATGAGAGTTTGTGTCTAGTCTTATCGTAACTTGTTTAGCCATGTCTGGTTGTTATCTCTGGGGGGCCTGCTCCTCTCTGAATAGAAACAGAGTTGTGTGGACTCAGAGAGAGGGGAGATGGAAATTTGGAGAAGTGGAATGAGGGGAAAACCTGTAGGGATGTATTTTATGACAGAAGAATTAAAAAAAAAAAAACTATAATGAATGAGAGAGAAAGCCATAAGCTCTGACCAGAGGAAACGAAATGCAGAAATCCAGTGGGAATGAATCAGAAGCCACATCCCTAGTGACAGTTTTAACTGTGCCTTGAAATACAATGAAGGCTTTAGGGGGAAAATTGTAACATTCCTAGGTTATGCCACCTTTATGTTACATTACTAATATGTTGGTTAAAATATACTCACTAGTGTAATAGTGGCATGGATATTATCAGTAAAACCAGCTACCTGTTGCTTTAATTTGGTATTTCACATGCTTATACTCACATCTGGTACTGGAAGCCCTGACAAAGAACAGGACTGGTAAGTTGATAGGTTCCAACATGTAGGACCCTGCTACACTTCTGTTAAATAGACGTGATATGCCTGTCATACTACCTTCTAAGCATTGTGTTCATGTGCATAGCATTACTTGAGTTATTATACTGTTAGTCAGGAAACCTACATTTGGAGTGGGAAGTGTTTACTGTGGAAAGTCACAATAAAATAAACTACTGGCTAATTATGAACAATGCTCAGTCATAAGGGCAAGAAAATAATGTAAGACTCTTACATCTTGCTCCTCAATGTTCAAGAAACATTAAGGAAGAGAGACAGAAAGAATAAAATAGCCAGAGACAGAATGAGGTACTGTTTGACTATATCCTCCAAACAAACATTCCTGAAGAAGTAGTAGGATTCCCTTAAGATTCCCCAAAAACACAATTTAACAAGGACCAGAAAGCTCAGAAATTCATGATTTATGAATTCACTCTAATAAGGATATAGATGTGGCAAGTAAATTTCTTGGTAGAAGAGAATCCTTTTTGTAGACCTTGAATGTTGGGCAAGAAATTAATGAGGTGCAGATTTTATGAGTTGTACTCATGCTCAAGTGTGACTTTTGGTGATGCACCTACTGTTGAGTTACCCATGTTTTTCTTAAGGGATTACTAAACTATATTCCTGTAAGTGATTTTATTTACCCCACTGATTCAACAGGGTAAATTTGTTTGGTTTCTATGGCCTCTTGACAGTATACTCTCTTGGGTGCTTAGATGTTTGTTAACATCTTTCCAGAAAAGTCATAAAAAGGGTTTTCTATGTGATTTTATTGGATATGAAATTTCATATACAGCTATCAAGTGTTATCTTACGTTATGTTATTTATTAATGTCATGCTGAGTATTAAAGCCAGGAATTTATAGACACAAAGTGCTAAACCCACTAAGTAAACACTTTCAGGGACATTTATCGTTCATTTTAAGTTTTGTTGTTCATTGTTAATTCTATAAGTTGCTCTTTTGATGCTATGACAAAATACCATGAATAAGGAATTTATTGAGGAATGGATTTGAACTTACAGTCTGAGGTACAGTCCATCATGTTGGGAAAGTCAAGGCAGAACAGTCTTGAAGCAGCTGGTCCTATTGATGATAATCTCACCTTTTCCTCTTTTGCAGTCCATTACTAATTTTTACTCTAATTCTTTTCCCTTTTTCTCTTCTTTCTCAAGCCTATGTATGCATATATTTCCTTAACAAACTCTAAACTATTTACAGTTTTTTGAATTGGTCTTTCCTGTCTATCTCTTATTTCTTATCTGTTTCTGACCACACCTTTTCTTGGCTAGGGATGTGGACTCCACCCAGCTTTCTCCATTTCTTTTCCTGTTTCTGACCACACCTTTAATCTGCCAAGGTGTTGCTAAGGATTAAAGGCTTCTCTAGGATGGCTGGCTGGATCCACCTAGCTCTTACTATAGCTTCATAGAATTTAGCTTTTTAGCCCAGGTACTGGTAGGACCCATACTTACCACTCTGGGGAATTTTAGGGTCCATATAAACAAGTAAAGCACTGCCATCTGTTGCTCTTGAATTCCATTTAAGTATTTGGCAGCAGGGCCTCTTAGAAGACTCACAAGTGTTTTGCCTCTACGGCTGAATCAGGAAAGCTCTTTTTAAAAAGCCAAGCCTCTGTTTTCCTTCAGCAAATAGAGCTGATCCAAGAAAATGCCCCCACTAAAAAGTTTTGTTCTTTTTAACAGAAACCTTAAATCCACCATACACAGCTCCTTGCTTACATTGAGGCTCAGGAACTGGCCTTGTTCAGCTTAAGTTTCATGGAGCAAACACACCATTTTGTAATTTAATCCAATACACCACCCAGTCTCTTTACCAAAACCCTCTTGAGAGACACAACTTGGAGGCTGCTTTTAGCCCCATTTGTGTGTGTGTGTGTGTGTGTGTGTGTGTGTGTGTGTGTGTGTGTGTGTGTTCTAGATTGTTTTAAAGCTTTCTATGGCTTTATGTGTTTATATATTACCCACATTGGCCTGCCATTTGTTGTATGAAGTTTCTGGCCTGGACTTTCCAGTCTACCCTTGTGGCCTAGACTTTCTGGCCTATCCTCTTGGTCTGGACTCACTGACCCAGAGTCTCAAAGAAACACAAAGACGCTCATATTAATTTTATGCTGATTGGCCTAGGGCCCAGGCATATAACTTGATAACTCTTTATCCTTACACTAACCCATGATTACTGTTCAGCCTGTTGCTTGGTACTTTTTTCAGAGCAGCATAGGTGTCCTCTACATATGTACCTCTGGTGTATCTGTGGCATCTCTGTTCTGTTCTTCCTGTTCTCAGAGGTTTTTTTTAGTCTGGTAGCCCTGCCCACACTTCCTGTCTGCCTTCAGCCAAACAGTGTTTTTATGAAACTAGTAGGTAAGACAATTATTTACAATGCAACAACACATAATCCCACTAAAGATATATGTGTATATATAAAATATATTTAAAGTATATTTGTAGATATCTATAATCAATAATATTATCATTATGTCAATTTTTAACACTTCTAAATGGTATAAAGAAAATATTTGTATTTAAATACATATGACTTTCTCCAATTTTATATATAATTTTTCCTGTAAAACTTGAACATTATATTGGCTATTTTATTTTTATGATACCACAAACTAAAACTAATCAACAAACCAACAGTCTGTCATCTACTCCTTTATTGTTCTTTCTTATATTGTTTTTATTGAAATTTTATTTACTTTATCACCACTTTCTGCTTAAAGAAAAATCATCAGCTATTTCTTAAACCAATTATTTACTAGATCCAAATGCAGTAAGTTTTCTTTAGTATATGCATTTATTTCTTGTGTGCTAATTCTCACAGACTACTGAGTTTGTACTTGGAATATTTTTTTTCATATAGACCTTGGAATAATCTTTTGTCAATCTTTTTAGACCAGCTTTTTGATGAGGCAAATAACTTTTTGCCACATTTAGATTTTTCTGTATGTATGTATATAATAAGTCTGTATGTATGAACATTTGTATTCATTTAGACTAGCTGACCCAAAATGCTATAAAACTCACTGTACAGCCCAGGCTGTTCTAAATTTTCAGCATAAAGCTTCTCAGTTCTCCTAAGAATCATAATTAAAGGTTTGAGTTCCCTAACAGCATCATTATTTTGTAATTTATTTTATTATTTAAGAATTTCATACATGAATATAATGTAATATGATAATTAAATCTACATTTCTCTCCTGCAATCCTTTCTATGCCTTCTCCAACATATCTCTCCTACCCAAATTCATAGCTTCCTCTCCTTTTCATTTCTTTTCCCTGACACCTACTAAGCCCAGCTGATGCTGCCTCTGTGTTCATGTATTTGTATTCCTCTACTGATGAATGAGAAGAATCTACCAACTGCCAATGCTCCTCAGTAAGTGATAAGCCTACATCATGGTTCCTTTAAGGATGGTTTTAGTTTCTATCTTTGTGTCCTATAGTCAGGATCTCCTATTTAATAAGGTTCATTTTATTGCTGTTACCTTTCATGTTACTGAGCTATTTGTTGTCATTTAATTCTTGAAATATTGCTTTTCTTTCCATCTGTTAAATTGAAGTAAATTCATTTAGCCTAATCTGTAGCTCACTGACACTTTAATATGTGTTGCTGAATCTATTTGCCTTCCCACAATGATTTTATGCTTGTTGTAATGTAAGTTCAAGTATCTATGTTCCAGTTGTCTTTTATAGTTCTTTTTTTGGTTACCTATTGTATTCTTACTTATAACCTTTTATTTTTCAATTCTTTTTTCCTTAAAAAGGAGAATTGGTTACTTTTTCTCCAGCCATTTTTAAAGTTTCTATTTGTTTCTACTATGGAGGACAGACAAGGACTTTGTGTCTGTAGAACTAAAAATAAGGATGTTTTTACACTATTGTGCGGATACTTCAAACTGAGCCTTAGTCCTCACAAAAACAGTAAGTGCCCCAACCAACTCATCTCTTTAGTGTCATGAATATGTTATCTAAAGCTTCAAAAGATAATTCTAATAAATAATTAATATCTTTGCTGAGATTTGCTTACTTTATTTCTCTTTCAAAATTTTCCTACTTACTAGTATGACATTGGGTATTTACCAGTTAAGTCAATAAATCCTCAGATGCTCTGTGCTTATTAGTTGTTATCAGGTCACCCTCTCACCAAGGATGTTTTGACATGTAATTATAATCCTGTTTCTTTCTTCCAAGAGTGTAAGGCTAGCTAAGAGATTGGGTCTTTGTTCTATATCTCTAAAATTGTACAGTTCACATGACTTGTATTTGAATATTTTCTTAATTTGAAGAAATATATTTTAATATATTTTATCCTCACCAAAATAGTTATAGATAGTTTATATTCTTTTTCTTGGGAGTCTGTATAATTTCTGGTGGTTATCTTGACTGAAAATACTGGATTCTCAAATTTTCTGGAATGCAAACAGCATAGTATATATGATGTAAATTCAAATAATATAATAGGTTCACTTGCAACATGATTTATATATGCATATATATTGTATTAAGATATATTCATACTATGTTGGCTATTATTTTAGAAGACACAGTTTTATACAGCCTATTGTTCTAGGAGTGGTTCTATAAAACCAAAATGTAAGAATTTTTTTTCCTAGAGTGTTTCTTTGTATCTGGACTAATTTGGGTAATTATAAATTATTAAATTCTGCTCTTGTGGTGTGAAGAACATGGATAATCAAGTGTGAGTGTTTAAAGTTATACACAGATAAATGCATTTGACATTCCTCCATTTCCAGTGAGGAGTAAGACATCCAGGAAATATTTGAGCATAATTTTAAAAGCAATTAATATAAGCATGCTGGAAGGCTGTTTCTAGCATCTCTTGATAAAGTAACTAAGAAAAAGAAGGAACTCAGAGATGCAATTTTTCAGATGTATACACCAATCCAACAGCTTCTTAGTGTGCCCCAAGAGAATCATCTTTCCAGTTGCTGACAGGATGAATTTACTGTTAACAAAAAACCAGAGCCTCATAACACAGATAATTGATTTACAACATATATTTAAGGTATAGACTGAAGAGTGTCAGCAGGTAAATTTAGAGTTCTGATTGAAAATCAGTAATATCCTGTAACTTGAGATGGGTATGTGTTAGATGAATCTCTTTAGGCTGAAGGCATTGAACAGACAGATTCTAATAGATTTATTTTGCTTATGAAAGTAACCTCCCTGACCTCAGTGAAGGATACATCTCGGCCTAAAGCTATTACAATACTTCCCTTCCCATATTTACCTAAGGAAATTAATTTTGCATTGTCCTATAATCAGCAATGACCCTCATTAAAGAAAATGTTCAATAAAAAAATGTTTATGTCCCCCACTGGTATGATCTATTGTCATACCAGTTCAATAAAAAAATGTTTAATAAAAAATGTTTATGTCCCCCACTGGTATGATCAAATGTCAGCAAACCCTGAGAGGTAAGGTGCATCTGAGGTGATTCTTAAGGCATTGTATCATACACCTAAGGATCGTAAAGCTTTCTATTATACAGTAGAAGCTGGATGAGCATGTATGGAGTGATATTTTAAGAACATGAGATACTTATGAATAGGCACAATACTATATCAAGCTGAAATTATTTATATACATCTATTGAGCAGAGATTTGGGCATTTATGTTATAGCAACCAAACTTTAAAATGGTACTTACAATTTATGTGATTGACTGAACTATGTGGACAAAATGGTCTACTAAGGATGAGATAGAGAATCTTTGACTTAATGTTGACAGGATTAAGAGACTTGGGAAAATATAATTTTTCTTCTGTGTAAAATCTATTCCTCCACAATGAGAGGGTTGAGAATATGGGCTATCTAATGAAACTATAAGCAAAAGATGTGCATAAGCAGATATGAATACTTAAAAGCTCTATAATTTTTTCTGTATTTAAGATCTGATAAAAGGACCTTCAACTGCTTCATTATATAATTTGAATATATTGGATCTAATTGGTCAGTGTAGTATGTCAACTTGACACAAGCTAGTAACATTTTTGATGAGGTAACCACAATTAAGAAAATACTGCATCAAACTGGCCTTCAGTCAGGCCTGTGGTACATTTTTTGGGATTGGTGATCGATCAGTGTGATCATCTCCCAGGTTTCAGTCTTTTGCTGAGTGCTTGGATAATGTCTGAAGAGATACTCTTCCTCAATTTCTGTAAGAAAGCTGAAGAAGACAGGCCCATATAATGGTGAAAAATACCACTAAACAGTGTCTAGAGATAGTACAGATTTTCATCAGTAATGAATAAAGATCTAAGGCATAAATCAATACTATTGTTACTTCAGACTTCCTTATATCAGGGAAGATGCTGAAAAGTACTTCCCAATAAAGGAGCGTCTTCCCAATTTAATTAACTATTTGAGGAAATATCCTCCCAGATCTGCCTATATGTTTCTTAGTCAATTTCAGACACAAGAATACTGTCATCCAAGATTAACCACCAAACATTTTCTACTTGATGGTAAATTGGGATATAACACTTGATCAAATCTCTTATGCCGTGCTTAATTTCCAAGTGAAAACAATAGCATAATAGTTAATAATTTCACTTAATATCATATAACTATATTACACACAAAGTACACTATACTCAAAGAACTCCATACTGTCTCTTGACAGCATAGTCATTTAATATCGTGTAATATAAAGATGATGATATAGGATGTTATCATACATGATTAAGACGAATGAAATCCACAAGTATCTGCTTAAGATTTATATATAATATATTCTTTATAAAATAAACTGGAAACACTCAATATTATAATCTTCATTTATATACATGGTCATATAGACTTAAAAAATATTCACTATACTCACTATAACTATTTCTTGTTATTTATCTAGTGCTCACTTAACCTCCAGCAAATAACTTGTCAGAACTTCCCTCCATTGCCCAGCGAAGAGGGTAAGAACAACTTTAGTTGTTCAGTGTACAGAGCTGGATGCCTTAGTCATCACAGTATGGTACTGGAGAGAGTCACAGGTCTTCAGTTTGTGTTGTGTGAAGAACCTGGAATCTGATGTCAATGAGCGATGGCAGCACTATCAACAACAGAAGAAGCAGTAGAGATAGACATAAAAATAATTCAGAGACAAACTTACACAGGCAAGCAGCCCTGATATTTCTTTGGACCTTTTTGTATCTGGCTGCCTATTGGAAATGCAATCAGTAGAATACTGAGTACTGGAGTAAGACTTTCTCAGCTCTGTTCCCATGAATGACCTCACAGAATTACTGCTATGGTTTAGATGGCTCAATTCCGTCTTCATTTGGATTTCCTGTAGTCATTGAGTTAGTTGACCCTTGCACTAATTTCTTCCATTAGAAACCAGATACTGAATATGTATTCCATTCTTATTTCAGTTTAATTTTAGTTTTGAGATTATACTTTAATTACAATAATCCTTTTTAAATTCCCTCCAAACTTTTCTATATACTTTATTCTCTCCTTCTAATTAATTCTCTTTGAAACTATTTTTTCATCAATTTCGACTAAACATATATGTGTGTGTATTTTTTGATATTTGTATGAATGTAAAATACACACATGTATTACAAAAATATTCTTGCTTGTATGTATGCTTCCAGGGCTAACTCCAATTGATGCACTCTTCCTTCAGAAGTGCAACCTCACCTGCTCCCAACTTTACTTAGTTGCCTATGATTCTATTTCTAGGACTGAGGCCTCAGGAGCATTTGCAAATATTTTCATCTCATGGACACTGTAAGTCTATTGCAGGACATTCATGGCTTAAAACCTGTCAGTCATATTTCCATGAAATCTTGTTTAACTGTGATTCTTAGGTTTTTTAAAAAAATAGAAATAGAAACACAAGCTCTTTCATGACTCCCTAGAATCCATGAAGCTGATTATCAGCCTTAATGGTGTATTTTCATAAAAAGTAACCTTCATTTCTCTCAAAGTTTCTCATTGTTGGACTGACATTGATTATCTCGCTCCAGTTTTATTTTTTCTTCTTATTTTTCTGGTTGTTGCTAATTTTATGCTTTATTTTGGTAATGCTAAGCAATAAAAACGCTAAGCAATAAACTTAGGGTCTCATAAAGTTTAAGCATATATTCTACCATTGAGCCTTATCACAATCCAAGCTTTAAAATTTATATAATTTACACAAAAATAAAGATTTGAATAAAAAATTTCTCCTATTTTTGTGCTGTTATAAATAATGGATGTGATTTATTAGTCTAATTTTTAGTTTATAAAAACCAAGAAAAAGTTTTAAAAATCTCATTTAGAGGAATTGCAATATGTCTTGTATGTTGGCAAATAATGTTTTCATCTCTGGAACACCAAATTGAAAACATGTCTAAAAATGAAAAAAAAAATTAAGTATGCATGCAATTAAGAGAACAGAATGTAGATATAATGCATTAAACTGAATCAATTGAAAATGATGTCATTATATAGATTTTATTTTGAGTCAACATTTAATTTTTTACTGTATATGAATCATTTCCATGCTGTTGCTCCTAACAAGAACTTAAAAAAAAAATGATTCACAAATCCAGGAAATACTGAGAATCAAATGCATCTTCTTGAGTTCAAATTGAATGATAGAACAAATATAGTCCAGTATTTTAATAATTCTTTATGTTTTATAATGATTATTGCTACTAAATGTTGAAAGACTCTTCAAAACTTAAACTATCTAACAAACATAGAAAGAGCTAAGATTATTTCACAGACTTTATAATTAGATTAATTTCATTATTTATTTAAAGTATGCATAAAAGCCATTCATTTTTAATATATGATATAATATATAAACATATACATACACACCATAATTTTTGATGCTGTACTCTAAATATTTGAAAAAGTATTAAGTAAATTCTGAACAAAGCACTGGGCCCAGAAACAACTCATAACGTACTAAGTATCAGCAAATGAGAATCTCTAAAACCCAAGCTCTGTATTAGTGAAGCTTTATTGGGAATTACCAGAGTAGGCAATAGGAGTTTATATCTCAGAGAAGTCTACTGGTTTGCCCATAGAAAGTCTTTCATATTCTATCACTATTTTGACATTTTACAATGTTTTGCAATACTTCAATTCATAAAAACACATCTAAATAGTGTATCTAAGTAGCATTAAATATCATTTCTAAACAACCCTAAATTCACTAATTTTTTGATTCTAAAATGCATTTTATCAAAATTCTAAAATCAATTACAATAGTTTTTTATACAAATGGAGCATTACAAGTGTCAAAGTGAATAATTTTTAAAAGATACTATAGGACTCTATTTTTGTAACTATCAAACAGCTCACTTTAATGTTAAATTTACCGTAAACACTAACTTGCCTCAATGTTTTATTATTTTCTAAAATTTAAAATTCCACTTTATATATATATTTATCTTACAGATTTAAGTAAATTAATGATCATCTCTGATAAATCAAATGTTTAATGTCAAGTCAAAGACACTAAATGGGGTTTTAAGAACTGTTGGTCACATGAGCTAAGTTTAATTGTGTTTTATTTATTTTAATATGGGAATTAATATTTATACAATAGGAGGCTATATGGCTATTTCAGTAAATTCTTTCATATGACTTTTAACAAAGTCTCTGTGTGTGTTTGTGTGTCTCTCACTGTCTCCCTCTCTCTCTCCCTCTCTCTATCCTCCTTGACATGCTCTTGAGGAACTAGACATTAGTTTTCTCATAGTAGCTGTACACTTTTGTACTCCCAAAAGTCCAGAAGCAATAGATGGGTATTTCCTTTACTCCACATTCTCACTGTCCTAAGCTGTCATTTGTTTTTATGTATTTTGGCCATTATGACTGTAACTGTACAAAAAAAAAATCTCAAAGTAGTTTTCATTTGCATTTCCCCAATGACTAAGAAAATTGAATTTTTAAATGCTTTTAACCACCGGTGTTGCGTTTTTTGAAATGCCTCTATTTATGTCCTTATTTTATTTTAAATTAGGTTACTGGTTTTCATGATGATCAGTGTTTTGAGTATTACATGTATATTACATCTTAGCCCTCTCTGAGATGTATAGTTGGTAGAGATCTTTTCTCCTTCTGTAGGCTACGGCTTTGTCAGAGTGATGATGTCCTTTGGTTTATCAAAGGTATTTAGTTTCAAGAAGTCTTGTTTAGTAATTGCTTTTATTAAGGCCTGTGTTATTGGTCTACTGTTCAGAAAGTCTATGCCAATGAGTTAAAGAATGTTTCTTACTGTCTCTTCTATCAGGTTCAGTGGGCCTGGTTTTCTGTTGAAGTGTTTGGTTCATTTGGAGTTGAGTTTTCTTCAGGGTGATTAGCATGTATCTATTTGCATTCTTCTACATGCAGCTCCCCAGAGTTTATTTATATTTTTTAACCAAAGATCAGCTTTCATAGTTGTGCAGAATTATGTTTGGATTTTCACTGAGCAACATACCTGTTTTTAGGCCAAGAATTTAATTCTTTTATTACTATATCTCTACAGCACAACGACACCTCCAAAAATTCTTTAATTATTGTAGAGTGTTTCACAATACTGTTTTGTATTTCTATATATAACTTTAAATTATCTTGCCAATTGTGTAAAGGATTGTATTAGAATTTAATGGTTATTGCATCGAATCCGTAGATTATTTTTTGATAATACAGACAATTTTACTCAATTGGCTATTGTTCCAGCTTCCGATTCCTTCTTCAATGTTTAATTATTTTACCATGCAAGTATTTCATTGGTTTTGTTAGAGATATTCCAGGATATTTTATAATCTGAGCAGTATTGTTTGTTTCTTTGAATCGTTGCCCTGATTGTTGATCATTTATATATGATAGGTAACTGGTTTTTTTTGGGGGGGGGGTTAATTTTGTGTCCAGCTGCTTTGCTGAAAATGTTTATCAGCTATAGGAGCTTTCCAGTAGAACTTTGAGGTTACATGTATATATTATCATATCATCTACAAATAAAGATACTCTTACATCTTTTCTTTACATTTTCTTGATATCCTTTAGATATATCATTGTTCCAGCTAAGGCATCAAGTGTTGAATTAAAGTGGTGTAGCAAGTGTGGAAAACCTATTTTTTTCTTTCACATTTTTGGGTGAACTAGAGTTTCTCTCCATTGGAGTTGCTATTAGCTATGGGCTTGTTCTAAATTGTCATTATTGTGTTGAGGTATATGCCTTGTATTTCTCATCTCTCCAGAAATTTTATCATGAAGGTGTGCTATGTCAAAGGCCTTTTCTTCATATAATGAGATGATTATGTGGCTTTTCTCTTTCAATCTGCTTTTATAGTGAACTTCACTTACAGATTGTTGTGGGTAAATTTTTTGGTATGTTCCTGGTTTCAGTTAACAATTATTTTATTGAGAATTAGTGCTTGTGTATTCATAAGGGAAACCGACTTATAGTTTTCTTTATTTGATAGGACTTCATGTACTTTAGATATCAGGGTAATTCTGGCTTCATGTAACAAACTGTTCAATGTTCCTTCTAATTTGAAGAGCAATTTGAGAATCCCTGACACTAATTCTTTGAAAATCTAGTAGGATTCCGCATGCAAGCTTTCTGGTCTAAGGCATTAACTAGTTGAAAGTTATTGAATTACCTTATTATATACGTTTTTAAGTTGCTTATCTGATCCTTTTTGTTTTTTAAATCTGTTGGAAAAGTTATCTTTTATTTTATAAACATAAAGAGCATTTTGTCCTTGAATTTGGTCAGAATATTGCAAATGAATAATTCCAATTTTATAAAAATACAGATTATTTAATTGTACATTTGACAATAACATAAAAAGCCTTTGAACCAAAATCTGAAACCTCATTATATCAAAAGAAAACCTAGACAAAGACAAATTTTTGGGACAAAGTATTCAAAATTTTAACATATTCAATAATAAGGTGACTTGGAATTCATAGAAATTCAAATTGATGTTTCAGAATTCAACTTATTTGGTAGATACAAATATTATAAAAATATAATAAGATAAATAACAGGACATACAAAATACCTTCATATAGTATCTAAATTATTGGCATGCATATAATTCTATTTTTAATTAAATAGGAATATTATATGTATTACTACAGATTTTGAAGGAAAACAAATCCACATGCATTTTGTGTCAATGAAACAAAATAAAGAGTTTAGACATCCTTTGGGTATTTAACTAAGTATAGTGTTTTGATAATATGTGCTGGACCTTGAGCTGGATACCCAATATCAAAAACAAAGAAAAAATTAATACAATAATATGTGCAAACATAGATTGACAATTTATTTTCAAAGATGTCAAGCATTTAATATATAATTATCATTTAGTCATCCAATCCTACTATGATATTTAATATTAAAATTTAACACTTTCATTACTCCATTAAAAATTTGCATACAATGTGTCATAGATTAACATTAAAAATTAATGTTAATGCAATTAACCATTACGGCGTAAGGAAACTTCCATATGCCTAACATGCAAAATTTGATAATTAGCTTTGTTAATTTGATACATTCTAGAATCACCTGGTCTAAAATTTTTAATTCTTATTTCCAAATTATATATATATATATATATATATATATATATATATATATATATATATATATATATATATATATATATATATATATATATATGTTGGATATTTTCTTAGTTAAGTCGTTTGATGTGAAAATACTCAGCTCACTGTGGATGGCACCATCATTTACGCAGGAGATTCTACACAGTGTAAGAATAGAGAAATAGTTGTGAGTACATGTAAGCAAGTGAGATGTGAAATTCATTACTGTCCTCCTTTCCTGATTGATATACTGTATCATTTTTGCAACAGTAAACTAAAAAAAAAAAAAAAAAAAAAAAAAAAAAAAAAAAAAAAAAAAAAAAAAAAAAAAACCATTGCTATGATGAAACAGATCATGTGGATTCATTCCATTTATTTGCATTATTTTGTGAAAGAGTTTGGGATGCTGGGCTGTAAAAACCATTGGAAGACAGAAGCAGAGTTTATTGGACCACTTTAGTGAAATATTGGAAGTTGAGAATCATAGGAGAAGAGTGAATTATTACAAAACGGCCATAGGGATTTAGAGAAGAAGGACTGAGTCAGCATTATTTCTATGATATTTTGGTTAAGAATTTGTGTGTGAATCAGGCTCGGGATTAAAAAGTCACTTGTGACTGTTAAAAAGAAAGGCAACATTGTAATGAAACCTCCAGTGCTACAGTTGGGACAATAGAATGTTTCAGAGTCAGCACACAGAAAGTCACAGCAATATCCAAGAGAACATGGTGACAACTTGAGCTGGCAGAAGAGTAATGTAAACATCTTCCATGTATTACTGATTTTGAAGGACTAAAAGATACAAAGTTGAAGGGGTCATGGAGAGCAATTGAACCCAGGATATATGGGGCAGAACTGGAGTCGACATAGAAATACCTTAAAAGGCCATTGTATAGAGCTGTGAAACTCAAGGATTATTTGCAATCAAGACCCCAGATTATCAGAGATTATAAAACCATGGAATGTCTACCTTCCACAGAGGTCTTGAGCTGTGTAAGAGTGGAGGAAGCAAGCTGAACATAAGCAAGCATGTGATCATGTATGTATTGATTACACTCTACTCTTGACTATGAACGTGATGTTGCCTGCTCTTGAAGTTCCTGCCTTGACTTCCCTGAAATGATATACTGTTGTCTGAAATTGAAAAAAATGAACTCCCTTTTCTACTATGTTACTTTTCTCAGGATATTTTATTTTAAGCTACAGAAATGAAAGCAGGACATAATGATTTCTTAGAAAGGCCATAAAAGCCCTTTCTGTTTAAAAAACAAAACAAAACAAAAAAAAAAAAAACAAAAAAAACCAAAACAAAAAAACCAAAAAACAAAAAACAAAAAACAAAAAAAACAGATAAATTGAACTTGATTAAAAGGCAAAGTGACTAAAAGGCAAGTACATTCAGCAAGAAAATATTTTCAATATATATACAAAGGTAAAAATACTACCTGGATCACATTAAGTAATACACATCTATACAATAGAACTTAAGATACAACATTATTAAAATAAAAATTTAGCAAATGAACATTCAATTTTCTTAAAATTAATATTACAAAGGCAATGAAGCACAGCCAAAACTCATGTTTCCTTTATTACTAACAATATTAAGATATCACTAAAATAGATCAAATGTTCCAGTTAAAAATTTAAAGATTTTCTTGTTCAATATAATTTAAAAATCTTCTAAAAATATAGAAGTAATTACGTAGATAAAGGATACAAATAAAAACTCTATCTCAATGCTCACTAGTTCTTTACTCCATACTTACTAGATGTCAATAATAAAATAGTTAAAAAGGACAATAGAGGGGAGGGGAGGGAGGATGAGAGCATAAGGGAACGGCATAGTCCAGACGGAACAAGGACTGAGTGGGAGAGCAACAAAAGAGATATCTTGATAGAAACATCGTAGAGTTAGGGAGAACCCTGGTGCTAGGGACATTCCCAAGAATCCCAGTTTATTTTTGATCCAGCTTAGACTACTAGCAATAGTTGAGAGGGTGCCTGAACTGGCTTACACCAGTAATCAGATTGGTGAAAAACCTGTCATCATAGAACTTTCATCTAGTAGCTGATGGAAGTAAACGCAGAGCTCCACAGCCAAGAAACAGGCCAAGATCCAGGAGTCCAGTCAATGAGAGCCAAGAGAGATTATTTGAGCAAGAGGACTCAAGATCATATTGGAGAAATCTACAGAGACAACTGAACCAAGCCGGAAGGAACTCATAAACTTTAGAGCAACAGCTGTGGAACCAGACTAGGTTCTCTGCATGTGGGAGAATGTTGTGTAACTTGGTCTGTTTAAGGGGCTCCTGACAATGGGATCAGGATCTATCCCTGGTTCATGGAATGGTTTTTTGGAGTTAATTACCTATGGAGGAGCAACTTCAACAGGCGTTATGCAGGAGGGAGAGGCTTGTATCTACCTTGACTGGATGTAGCAGCCTTTTCAGACTCCCCATGGGAGGCCTTGCCCTTTAAGAAGAGGGAATGTGGAAGGGGGAGGTTGTGGGATCAGGGGAGGGATGGGGTGGTCTATGATTGGTAGGTAAAATGAATAAAAAAAAAAAAAAATCGACAATAATCCTATCAATCAACTACAATTTTCAATAGTAGGTTTTTAAAAATTATCATAATATATTAGTACAGTGAAATGTGAACCAACAATGAAAAGCAGTAAAATACTGAGGCATGTCAAAACAAGAATACTTGTTGCACAAACAAAGGAAACTTGGAGCCAGATATCAGGGAAAGGCTGAAATATCAAAGAGAGGAAACACCACAGTCAAATCTCACCCAGCTGTCTTCCAGCTTCCTCAGCCTTGCTCCTTGTAGCTTCTACTGCCTCATCTGTCTTTCTATGCCTGACTTAAATACCCTCTTCACCCAATTGTTTCGCATCCAGGTTAAGATTAAAGGCATGGGCTACTAGTATTTGGTGGTTAGCCTTGAACCCACAGAAACATAGAAAGTTCTCCACTGTCTTTGGAGTTATGGAATGAAAGGCCTGGCGCTACCACTGCCTGCCTGGGAGCCTGGAACCCCCTCTTTAAACTAAGATAGCCTCAAACTCACATCTTCTGGGATTAAGGGAATAGGTCACCACTCTCAGATATTCCCTTTGCTGGGATTAAAGGTGTAAATTACCACTGTCTGATCTTCCTAGAGTGACTGTGGGTAGATCCCTCTGATATTTCAGACTGGCTTTTATTAAATACAAAACATATAACCACAAATACATGTCGATACATTAGGATAGGATGGTCACATATATATCACGCTTACACAGCAATTCATAAAAACGCTGAAATATCTATATTGCTACAAATCTGAGAAATGGTTATATCAGAGTAAGAGCTGAGAGTTTGTTAGGAAAGATAATATTTGTTACAACTAAAGCTGAAAGATATATTCATTTACTTCATTGTAGTTATAGTTTCACACACTTTTGCACATATCAGTGTTTATCAAGTAATATGTATTATGTTCTTCTTTTGGACAGGATGCTTAGTCAAAGTATATGGCAGGATGAGGGAAAGTGGGCACAGTAAACACAGCAGGACTGAACATGCAATAACAATCAATTAATCCTGAGTTATAGCTGAATTGGAGTTTATAATTCTACTCCTTTGAATTTTTACATACTTTAAATTCTCCTAGTATCAACTCATAAATGGCTATGATTCATATTTTACCACTTATTCTACTTCTTCAAACTGTATCCAGCAGAATACAAATTACTTTATATTATCTAGATCATACTGAAAAACACAGAGCCCAGAACTGTTTTCAATCTGTTCATATGCTGAAATATCATTTTCTCTTTGTGCCAAGTTAACCAAGATTTCCTTCCCAGGAACTATTTCAGCTCTTTAATGTTGATTCAGTGAACACCCCCTGAGGCAGCAGAGAGGCTCCTTTGTGGTTAAAATGTTTAAATGTTTTCTAATACCTAAGGGCAAGTGGATCTAAAGAAAAATAGCATTTCTACCTTAAGAAGATTCAAATATTATCCTCTTTTTTGGCTTTTGAAAAGTACGCTTATATATCTGGTATCTGTATTTGAATTAGCTGACATATTACTACTTTGCTAATACAGTGGATATGGTCTTAGCACCTCCTTTCCAATACAAAATTATATTCTTCATATGAAATTCTATCATTAACTATTATTTAGTGATCATGCACTAAGCTGAATGCTGAACGCTCTGGCTATTAGAAAATATAACCAGAATATTACTCTGAGATATTAAAAATACTGAAAAATTAAAAATAATTAGAAAATCTATTAGATAAATATAATAAAAATGGAAACATTTGGAAATTTACCAAAATTTTCAAGAAATGTGTTTGCTGCCTAGAAGTCCATTTAGAGTTGTTAAAACAGAAAATATAAATCTATAAAAATTGAACTAAAAGCTACAATGCTCTGTAAGAAAGTCCTGGATAGAAACTAAGGTTAACCTTTATTATGTATACCTATTATGTATAGCTCTCACATACTTCTTATGTCAGTGATTGGAGAAACAAAATCAAAGTGGTCATGATGCTGTATTTTCCAGAAACAATTCCTGGTATGGATTACATATAGTCAGAAACTCAATGATAAACAAAATAATGAAGTTATTAGCTTCTAATTTACTAAAATTGTGGAGAATTTAATGTAGGAATGCAACATTTGCTGATTCTTTTTCCTCACTGTATGGTTAGATATTTTATTACTATTGGCACTAACTATACTTTTTACATTATTGACCCACTCTACTACTGCACATGTATCCTTATTTGTTTTTCAAGGGGTTTATCTCTTGCCAAGAATGGATACTTTGGCAAAACAGGGATATTAAAACTCATAGTAATTTCTTTTTCCTCCCCTGATATTTACATTGATTAAAAGAGCATAACATTTTTCTTGGTATTAAGTACTACTACTATATTTTTAAGAATTATGTGAACTCTTAAAATTAACACAGGTAGTGATTTGAATGAGGATGCTCCAATAAGCTCATATTTTAGTGCTTGATTTCTTATGGGTGGAATGGTATAGGAATATAAGGAGATCTGTCAACAGTCATGGCCCTGGAGGCTTCAAAAGCCCATGTTATTCCCAGTTAACTTTCTCTATCTGCGTCATGCTGTGGAGCAAATATAAATTCCTAGCTACTACTTCATTGTCATGCATGCCAGCCAGCTACCATATTCCCTGCCACGAAGGTGATGGACTCTAACCCTTTGTAATGATGAGTCTCAATAAATGTTTTCTTTTAGAAATTTTCATGGTCACAATGTCTCTTCACAGAAAGAGAAAAGTGAATAAAACAATGTGGTATACCATTAGGGTAATAAATTAAGTGTTGATCTAATAAAACCTATCTATATTATACACTTGACAGTTTTATAATATTAGCCAGGACCCAGAGGCTGGGCAGCCCAGGGGCCTAGGATAGAACCAAACATGACTGGCAAAGAAAGATAATGAAATGATTTTTAGTGATATCCTGTTATACTCATAGCCCAATTATCACCAGAGAGGCTGCACCCTGCAAATGAAACACATGCAGGGACCAAGAACCAAACATGAGGCAGACCTCAGGGTATTGTGTGAAAAAAGAAAAGTGGGAATTGTGGAAGCCAGAGGAGCCAAGAAACCCACAGAATAACATATCAGGCTCAGAGAGGCTTACAGGAACTGAGCTACTAACCAGAGAGCTTGCTGAGACTGACTTGGCCTACTGCACATATGTTATAGGTTGTGTAGCTTGGTCTACTTGTAGGACTCCTAACAGTGGGATCAGGGGCTGTGTGTGACCCTAGAGCCTATTCCTTCTACTGAGCTGCCTCTTCCAGCCTTGGTAGAAGAGGAGGTGCCTAGTCTTACTGAAACTTGATATGTAGTGGCTGGTTGATATACATGGAGGACTGCTCTTCTCTGAAGTAAAAGGAGGGGAAGTGAGTGGTGACAGAAAATAAAAAAGGTTGATCAGGGACTAGGAAGAGAGAAGGGAGGGAGGAGAAACTGCTGTGTTTGCAAAAAAATAATTAATAAAAATTAAAAAATATGATTTACTCTGAGTTTTTAAAAGTTTTCTTCCACTGCATATTGTTTTATTACGCACATCTCCTGTGACTGCTACCTAGCCACTGTTATTTTATCTCAGGGAGAGATTTGAGAGTGACAAGCAATGCTCTACAGTAGACCTGCCACCACAAAGACTAGAGCAAACATTAAGACACAGAAAATAGTTCTTAAGAGAGATATCACTTTTAATATATACATTCATTCATTCATTCGCTCATTCATAAATATCCTTCATTCAACAAGTTTGTATTGACTATTTAAAAGGTGATGCCATAGCAAACACATTTAGACAATTTCTTTTTCATCTGAACCTTACGTTCCCACAAAGACAGATAGTAAGAAATTTGGAGAGGCACTGGCCAGGGAATGAGTTGTAATTTCAAATAGGCTGTTAAAAAGAGGACCATTTAGCATGTTTCATTTTATTTATTAAAGGGGGAAATGAAATTCTAGCAAGCCCAAGTGATGGTGTTGTGACCAGGAAAGAAGTATATCAAGTGCAACAGACAATGATATTTTCATCTCTGACCAAAGGGTAACAATAGAGTGCACCTGAGGGAAAGGGCATTGTGATGGTTCTAACAATGCGGGCAGAGGACTCTAGAGCAGAGATATCCAGAAGTTCTTGGGTGACAGCTTGTACATTATAGCATCTCACTGAAAATGCTTTTAAGGATGAAGGTCAGTGAAATAATAATGGTGTCTGTGGAAGGAGAATCATCTGTTTGCACATAAGGAGTTGGAGTCAACTGCTTACAGGTCATACTAAGCTAATGGAAATGAAATATAATAGGAGACTTTGAATAGAGAGGTGGATGGTCTGAATTCCATGGAATATTGAATATTCCCATTTGAACTGAGGAGTGAGAAATGTTGAATTAGGACTGAGTAGAAAATTACAATGGGATTGGATAATATAAAAACAGTGGAAGGAGATAAAGTAAGTCAGATATATATGTACACCCTCACACATCTATCATTTAGCTGTCAATTTGTGTGTCTGTCACTTTGGCTGTCAGTCTTCCTGTCTGTCTGTCTGCCTGCCTGCCTGCCTGCCTGCCTGCCTGCCTGTCTGCCTGCCTGCCTGTCTGTCTGTCTACTATATATGTGTGTGTATCTTGTTTTACGTACATTCATAGGAAAAACAGGAGTTCTAGGTCCAAGCTTTAGAAAGCATGGGTTTCCAGTGAACCAGACTGATGACTGTCATGTATTTTTCTATATGCAACACCTCTGAACACTGAGGGAAGATTCTTTCTCTATCTCTCTGGATCAGCTGAAAGTGAAAATTCTTTCTAAATAATATTTGTGTTTTATTTACTGACTTTTCTGAGCAAGCCATCACTAAAATAAGTTTCTATTTTTCCCTCGGCAGTGTTCAAATGATTCAGCTATAAATAACTCATCATTTAGGACGGAGTACTCGTTGGCCAGGTTAGAAGTCAAGTGAGTTTTTATTTGTAATCTGAGTATGGGGATATTATAAATCTAAGAAATATAAATCAAACATCACACCTAACTTTTAGAAATTATATTTCTGATGCAGTGCTAATGCCGTGGATGCAGGGTGTTATCTGATTTTACTTCTCATCTGATCCATCAATATCATTACATAGCTGAGGTGGAAGGCAGTGTGGAGTGATTCACATTCAATGTAAAAGCTTCTCTGGTGATTTGGTGGCTAGTGTTACTCAAAAACTCTATGGGACAGCAATAGGTGCTGAGAAAATACAATCAGACCCAACAAACTCCTCACACTGTTTACGGTGCTTTGAAAGGTTACATAATTTGTCCCCAGTAACTCACAGCAAGGCAACTCTGTCTGTAATTTTCATGGAGCAATTGTGTATCTGCAGAACTTTAAATATTTTTTCCCTCTCTCATCCTCAAAGATAATAAATAAAGTGAACTAAGGTGGGTGTTTGGCTGAGTGGGAGATCAGTACTCTACTGAATAAGGTTCTGAATTCTATCCTCAGTATGGAAAAAAAAAATTGAGCTCCTAGATAAATGTAATTTTTCTCATCATCCTCATATTAAAACTGTGTGTGGACTATTTCCCTACTTTACAATTCATGATTTTATATAAATAAAATACAAGGTATAGAAGTGATTAATTATCTTCTGTTCTCAGAACAATTTATGAAAAGAGATGGAGATATTGAGGGATGATTTTAGATCACCCTGGCTGTTTTTTACAATACTTATGACCCTCTTGGCTAGTCTTTGCATGAAAATGACCTGGCAGATTAGCCTTACTGAATGCATATGCATCATGGCTAATCTACTGAAACCTAGAAACTATTGTCATTCCGTGTTAGAACATTATATTGATGTCCTGCATCCACGAACAGGAAAATATAATACTCCACTGGGCTGAATATTTTGATTTTGTATCTTCAAGATGAAGACTCTCCAATGCTCACTTTCCCATAAGAGACGGGGGAAGCTCACAAAGACTCAAACTCACACAGGAGCTATAGGAAACCCAGGAAAGCTGGGAACAGGAGAAAAGGCCCACCCCAGGGAAGAGTACTCCAATTGGTTGTCTATTGGAAACTGGTCATACCTGAAAATATGCACACTGATAGTATGTATATATATATATATATATGTATATGTATATATGTATATATATGTATGTATATTCATATGGATGTATGCATGAAATAATAATTAGTACATAAAAAAAGGATGAATTTGAGGAAAAGCAGGCATGGTTTTGAGGAAGAAACTGGAAGGGAGAAATGTAATTAAATTAAATTTTCAAGAATTAGAGAAAAAAAAGAGAAGTTTTTTGGTCATTTCTGATTTTTGAGTCTATAATCACAGCACTCAATGAACTTTGGTTATTATGTTCAGAATACTTCCACTTTTAGTCTACATATATTAAGACATATTAAATATATCATATAAAACAGACATATACATAGGAAAATAATAAAATTACTTTCTGATAAATTATCAAGAGAAATAAATCCCATTAAGGAAGGTAACAAAAGGCTCTTCTATTAAATTGTTGAAAAATAGACTTTATAAATAAGTTAAAAGTTTATATGGACTTTCCCTATAAATAAGTCAAAAGTTTATGAACTCAGAAACTACTACCATAATGTTCCAATTTTAGTTACATATTTGAAATATTGGAAATGATATACCCTATAATTGTGGAAAATACTAGATAATACAATAATTTTATCTAGAATATCAAGATGTGAGTGGTTAATCTGTAAATAAAACAAAATTTATTTCACAAAGTGTTTCATAATAGGATTAGATATTTTCACTGTAAGTCCTGCAAAGTGGAACTGAGTACAGTTAAGAGTAGAAGTAACTGATATACTTACCTAAATTGCAGATTTCATTAGTGAATTATTAATCGGAACAACATGCTATCACTGACATAGAGTGTTTTCACTGACTTCATCATTGTGACTTACTTCACATCCACAAACCTGATGACTGCTGAGCAATGCACTGATCAATCCATTTCCACAATTTTATTGCCACTTTATTTTAGCATAATAATAATACTTGGTTTCCAGGAGGTCCCTGAACTATCTGATCTCAGGTTCTTGGTCATCTGAGCAGTGTCAGGAATGGTGCAATCTTATGAACTAGACTCCGAACCCAAACTGACTGGTTACTCTCAGGAGCTCTGTACAACTACTACACTTTCCTGTCTTGGAAACTGGCCATCACTATAGTTCAAAGTATTTCTGGTAAGGTTTACCTTTCTCTTCTGATACAGTGCGAAGTAACTTCTAGAACCATGAAAATAAGTTTGGAGGCATGAAGGCTCTAATTAAGTATCGATTTAACTTTTCCATATTCAGTTATGTGGGTGTTGAACAGTCTCTACTTTTCTGGGATAAAGCCTATTTGATCAAGGTTGATCATCTTTTTGATGTGACCTTTTATTCAGTTTGCAAGTATTTCACTGAGAATAAGTGCACCCGTGTCCGTAAGGAAAATTTGCCTAATACTCTCTTTATTAAGTTTTAATTTTGTTTAGGAATCAGGATAAAAAGAGCTTTGTAAAAGTGTAGTGTATTTGGCCTGCATTCCTGTAGGGAATGCTTCTGACATCCTATCAGAGGTGGCCACTATTTTTCGTCCTTGGTAGAAAGTGTTTCTAGTAATTGAGAGTTGGTGCTGAGGAAAAGGATGGATTAGAAGATGGAAACCTGAGAGCAGTACAGGTGGGAGGAAAACTGGGCCACTGTGGCCTGCTAAGACTTCTGAGAATGGGGGCAGAAAGGAAGGGAGGGCACAGCAGGTGGTCCACTACAAACCTGGGCATTAGCATTGGAGAACAGGAGGTTGAGTAAGATTGCATGCCCAATTTCAAGGTTATCATGCCTGGTGTGTTTTTGGTGAGTACCTATGGGATTTCCAGACTGAGACAAAGGAATGAGTTGGGGTGAAAGACTGTAGGAAAAGATATACAAAGTCCCATTGAATGTGCTTAGAGATGAAAAAGATTCCACAAGAACCTGTCCCTGTATTGACTGCTTAACAGTGTGCTATTTGAACTGGACATGCAGGTTCCCTCAGAAAGTGACCTTTGAACTTTGACAGAACAAGCTGAGATGGTCCTTCAGGTTCATGTTTTTCAGAAAAAAACTGTCAGAGATGGCCTGTGGACGTTATGAGGCCAGTAGAGGCCCCTGGCACTGGGCCTGAATCTTCCCAGAGTCAAGGTGCTAGGGAATGCAGTGCAAAGTGGTGGTAAACTCCATCTAAAGCTAAATACCGGCACGAGACCAATAATCAACAAGTATTGCAAGGGAAAGTTGAAAAGAACTTTGAAGAGAGTCTTCAATCTTCAGGACACAAGGAGAAATGACTGAACTACACCAAAATGGACAGAGCAGATGTTCTACTTCATTGAGATGAAAATAGACTCTGAGCCTGTAGGCTGAAGATGGATGCCCCAACTTTATAAAGGAACTTTGGGTGACAGTCCAGGCAGATAGGTGTTATCTCTGTCATTTCTAGTTTTTGGAAGTTGCTTGCACTTCCTAGTTATTTAGGTAAATATTATTTCCTTCTTGGGTCTCTGAGGTAGTTGAAGATGAGATAGTTAAAGTTACAATTTTCTAATGACAGTTTTAGAAAAGAAACTTTGAAGTTAAAGTTTATGAGTTTAAGAGACTTCAAAATAATAGAATAATTAATGAAATATTTTCTTGGAATTGTCAATTGTTAATGGACAGGACATTACTCATTTATTGTTTGTATATATTGTATATAATTATTGTACCTATTGTATATTGTTTTTATGTTAGCTATCACCTTCTTTTTTTTTAATTTGACACAAAAGGGGATATGTAAGTTCCAGAAGTTTTGGAGATATCAGAGGGAATCTACCCATAGTCTATGTGGGGGTTTAGTAAAAGCTCCAGAAGTCCCAGAGCTCTAACCACAGTCAGTCTAGGAAAATCAGAGTTGTGATTCAAACCTTTAATCCCAGCACAGGGAGTATCCTGGGAGTGGTGACCTACACCCTTAATCCCAACTGAGTCAAGGTCACTTCAGATTATAGAAGGAATTCCAGGCTCCCAAGCAGGTGTGGTGGGGCCATGCCTTAATTATGGAAAGAATACTTAAATTGGGATTCAAACACAGAAAAAGCCATTCCAAGGGAATAGAAGCTGAGGAAGCTAGAAGACAGCTGGGTAAGATTTGACTGTGGTGTTTACTCCCTCTAGTATCTCCAACTGCTTCAGAGATCTATCCCTGAGTCTCATTCTTTCATGTGACAGTTACTCCCTAAATGTTTTCTTCTGCTTTCCTTTGAAAACAAGACTTTTTAAAAATTCTTTTGTTATTTTACATACCCAATACTATTCCTCCTCCCTCCCCTCTTCCCAGTCCTCCTCCAGTCATTTCCCCCATCCATTTCTCAGGGAGGGTATGGATATCCAGGGTGAGTCAGTGCAGTCTGGTATATCTAGTTAAGGTAGAACCACGCTCCTCCTCCCAGTATCAAGGCTTAACAAGTTACTCCTTTGTAGCAAATGGGTTCTAAGAAATCGGTTCATACAATGGAAATAGGTTCTGGTCCCATTGCCACAGTGCCCCCAAAACTGCCCATGCCATTCAGCTGTCATATTCAGAGGGCCTGGTTCACTCCTATGTAGATTTCCATGCTGTTAGTTCAGTCTGTGTGCTCCCAATATCTCAGATCAGAGCCTCCGTGGGTTTCCCCATCAAGATGTTGATTCCTTGTTCATATAAGCTCTCCTCCCTCTCTTCTCCTAAACTGGGAGCTTGTCCTAGTACTTAGTCATGGATCTGCTTTCATTAGCTGCTGGATGAAGGATCTATAATAACAGTTAGAGTGGTCATCCTTGTGAGTAGAAGGAAAGATTAGGTTAGGCACCTTGTCCACTATTGCTTGCAGTCATAAATGGGGTCATCTTTGTGGATTTTTGGTATTTCTCTACCACCAGGTTTCTCTCTAATCCCACAATGGCTCTCTCTATGGAGATATTTTATTTTTCTTCCACTTTGTCTCTCCCCCAATTCAACCATCTCATTGCCTCCTGTTTCCTCCCCATTTCCCTTTACCCCACCCTGCTGTGATCCCAACTTACTCAGGAGTGTGGGAGATTGTGTTGTTACATTGTAAATAATTGTCCCACCCACTGGTTTAATAAAAAGCACTGACTGGCCAAAGGAAGGCAGGAAGTGTGGGTGGGGCTACCAGACTAAGAGAACTCTGGGAACAGGAAGTACAGAGCACAACACCACAGAGAAGCCAGAAGAAACAGAGGACAACTATTCAGCTCTAAGTAAAGGTACTGAGCCTCATGGCTGAACAGGATGAGTCATGGGTTAGATGAAGGGTAGAGAGCTAGCAAGTGATATGCCTGGGCCTTAGGCTGATCAGCCTAAAACTATTGAAAACATCTGTGTGTCTCTGTGGGTCTGTGGGTCTAGACCTTGAGGTTAGGCCCGAAAGTATGGAACAGAAACCTCGTACTACACAGGAGATCTTTATTTGCTTTTCCCAGGGGGTCCATGCATGTCTCTCTTAGGTTTCTTCTTGTTACCGAGCTGCTCAGGGGTTGTGGATTGCCTGGTTATCCTTTATGTCTAAAATCTACTTATGAGTGAATACATACCGTTTTTGTCTTTTAGGCTCTGTTGCCTCACTCAGGATGATTTTTTTCTAGTTCCATTCATTTGCCTTCAAATTTCAGGATGTTGTATTTTTTTTTCCCCGATGAGTAAATGTGCCATATTAAGAAAAAAAAAAAAAAATCTTCAGTTGAGGGACATCTAGGCTGTTTCTAGGTTCTGGCTATTATGAATAATGCTGCTATGCATATTGTTGAGCAAATGTCCTTGGGTAGGAATGTTCCTCCTTTGCATTTAAGCCCAAAAGTGGTATTGCTGGATAATTGGGTATATTAATTCCCAGTTTTCTGACAAACCAATGATCTTTTCTTGTTGCTTTCAGATAACTGTTGAAACTTATGCACTGAGTCTTTAAGAGATGATATAAGAGTAATGCATTTGAATCCATATGTACCACAGAAATCTCTTTCCACTTTTATACAGATAGGTTTTAATTGATTGCAGGTTTTCAGGATAGTGTGCATCTCTGACAAAATCATATTGCTCCAGGAGCTTTGGGAAAATCAAATAGAGTAAGATATAGGCCGTGTAGACATTTATGAATCTTGCTTTCATCTGTAAATAATAATTTAATTAAGGTCTGTATGGACACTCAATACAACTTTTCTTTCTCCTTTTTAATGCAAGCTTAATTTTATTCAAAACTTATATTGTTCATTTCCCAATACATCCATAATTCTATCTACCTATCTATCATCTATCTGTCTGTCTGTCTATCATCTACCTATCTACCTGTCTGTTTGTCTGTCTGTCTGTATATCATCTATCTATCTATCATCTATCTATCTATCTATCTATCTATCTATCTATCTATCTATCTATCTATTTTCCATGTCTATGTATCTATCTAGATATCTGACATTTTCTAGAGAACATTTCTCTGTAACACGGTTGTAAAAAAGTAATTATTCTTATACAAAAAATACCAAATTAAATATTGTAAGTAAAATTTAAAGAGATACTTGAGTATAAATGCCAGGTGGATGTGTCTAAGAATAAAAGGTTGATATACTGCTTTACTTCTTTCCAGCATCTCCACAGGGAGGATATCCTCAAGTAGCCAAAGCACATGTGAGTTTTCCATCTCTGTGCCAAGCATTTTGTGTTATCTTCCAGGCACTACTTAATCATTTGTAGCAGGTTTGTGCTGCATGCTTGTCTTCTGAATATAGATTTCATAACAAAGGAATTTGGTTGATAGAGCACAGAGATATTTTTTCCAGAGCCCTGAGAGGTCCTCAATAACTTACGGCATATAAAACAGAGTTTCATGTCTTTGTATCTACCCGATCACCACTGTCTTCATTTTTAATTGGAATGAGTCAAGAATTTTTTTCTTTTTTTAAATATGTGTAAATTATCCACAGAATGGTCAGCAAAATCAGCATACATTTATTATTTATTCATAGAAAATAGTCAGTCTTTCATTGACCATTCTTCATACTAAATTTGTACTGATGAGGACTTGATCTCAAATTTGGATGTGTGATACACATGTCTCTGTCAGAGAAACTGACTCCAACTACATCATCAGCTGTTACACCTGCTCTATTCAGTACCCCAGCTGGCTCCGAGCTGCTTGGCAGTGTAGATGTGGCTTTGGAAGACACACTTGAATCAATTTCTACTGTATTTAAATAACTGTATTTCCAGCTATAGTTTTTAAAGAGAAAATTCAACATCATTATTAGAAATATAAAATGGTATGCCAAATTCTGTCTAATTTTATGAATACAGGACAAATTATCCTATTTTTAGGTACTGATAGACCAGAAGTATTGAAACACATAAGTAAAGCTTTGGTAATCAGAAAAAGACCATTTCTAGACTCCATGAAAACTTTTTTCAGGACTCTTAGTGGATGACAAAAATCCATAGATGCCCAAGTAACTACATAAAAGGATTATTTATATGTAATTATATTGTTAGTATAAATAAAATTCTCTTTAGGTTACATATATTAATGAATCATAAATGATATGCTCTTGTTCTTTCATTCTACTTCTATAATATATTGGCTTTTTATGATTAACATAGTGTTTTATAATATAGATTTATATATTAGTATATGGGTGTAGGGGGATTATGTTGTTCCCTTGTATATTTTTGTCCCACCTATGAGTTTAACAAAAAGCCCTGATTGGACAAAGGCAGACAGGAACTGTGGGCAGGGCTACCAGACTAAGAAGACTCTAGAAACAGGCGGAACAGAGCAGAATGCCAGAGAGAAGCCAGAAGAAGCAGCGGAGAACTCTGCTGCTCTGAGAAAAGGTTCCCAGCCACATGGCTGAACAGGATAAAAGTCATGGGTTAGTTTAAGGGTAAAGAGCAATTATACGCCTGGACCTTAGGCCGATCAGCTTAAAACTACTGTCAGCATCTGTGTGTCTCTGCTGGCCTAAACCTTGAGGCTAGGCCTGAAAGTCTGGGCCAGAAACCTCATACTATATATGGGCCTGAAATTGTTTTGATAAAATTTTTTATATTTCTTTTCTATACAATACAATTGAAAACATTAATTCTATTTATTTTTGAATATAAATCCTCTATAATTTCTTCACTCTTTTTTTTTATAATCGATGAGTGCTTCTCTTTTTCCACATCTCCGCATCCACTTTCTTTTTCTTACTTCGTTTGCATAAGAATTAAAACGTGTATTCCCTTTCATATCAAAGCAGTAGTTTTGCTGTTTTCAGTTTCGTTGCCACTGGTAACCTAATTGCTGTCTATAATTGAATGTGTGTGGATGTCTATATCCTGTTTGCCTGCTGCAGCAGTTTGCTTCCTGCTCAGAGTGTGGTAATGGGGCTGGGACTTTCAGGAATGGACTCTTCAGAGGCTAGAAAAATGACATTTCATTTTCTGAGGACCTTGGTTTGATTTCCAGCAATCAAATCATGGCTTAGAGCCATTTGTAACTCCAATTTCAAAGGACCTGACATTCTCTTGTGACTTTTGTAGGAACCAGAAGCACACATAATGTTCAGGCATACTATGGACAAAACATCCTATATATAAAATAAAAGAACACAATTGAAATGTGTAGGCTTCTCAATTACAAAATGCCCCAAACTCTGCTAAAAATAAATATTAACTAAGATAAATAATAAAATATTGAAATACAATAAGCATGTAAAAGTAGTCAACATGACTCCTCTAAAATACCAAATATCCCAAATATTTGAACATGAATATGTTGAAATAGGTAAATTCTAAATGAATATTCCAAAGATTTTCTGGGAAAAATGATAGTGAACTGAAAAAAATACAAATTAATATTTAAATTCAATGAAATCAAAGGATAGAAAAATGAGCAACAATGATGAAATGAATAAAACAATAATCTAGATTTTTTACTAAGAGAACAGAAAAGAAGCATGACAACAATATACAAGAATTATGGGAAATCACAAGATATCTAACATAGAAATCCATGGAATAGAAAGAAGTGAGTTAAACACCAAACACTAGCAGAATCTATTCAGAGAAAAATAATATATATCTAAAATGAGGCATTTAAAATCCAAATAGATACAATGAGAAAAACTTCTCTGGGACACATTAAAGCCAAGATTTCAAAAATACAAAACAAGGGAATTATATTAAAAAGCTGTAAGGTAAACATGTACCAACTCATGTAAAAAGACAGACATATCAAAATAATAACATCTATTTTGTAAGTTACCCCCAAATCATAGAAACACAGATGTTTTAAGGGTTTAGTTGGTCTCTATTTTCAAAGATTCTATGTATTAGTTTCTTTTTTATTCCTGTGATAAATCATGATGGCCTTAAAAGCAACTTATGAAAGACTTTTGTTTGGGTATATAGTTCCAGAAGGATACAAGTTCCGTGGTAGCAAGTGTCATGCAAAGCAGCAGAAGCAAAACCCTGAGACAGCTGTACTCAACCACAAAAACAAATCATTGAGTATAAATTAGACATGACAGAAAGCTTTTAATCACAATACTAGCCCCCAGTTTGCAGTTTCCATTAGGAAGGCTGCATTACCTAAACCTCATCAGATAGGACTGCAATGGGAGCCAGGTTTCCCTTTGCCCAGGACTACAGCGGACTTTTTTCATTTAAACAACTACAATCTATGTCTAAATATTTGAATTACAGATTTATGGGTACCTAGGACTTGAATCATTCAGTATTCAGAGTGTAAAGTTGGTTAGTACTTGACATGACTGAGTTAGTGAAATATACACCATCATAAAAGTTCTTGCCAGAATTTATCAATAAAGTGATTTGTTTTTCAGTATTTCAACTTAAAGGACATTCCTAGAAATAAAAGAAAATGACAGCCCAACTTAGCGGAAAGCCTGATATATTTATAAAGAAAAAGTTATAGCCATGAGCTCTCACATTGAGGAGTCATAAAGTTCATGAAGAGGTGACCTCAGGTTTTATAAAGAGAAGGAAAATTTAAGCATAAAAAGGAATATATATCCAAAATTAAGAATTAATATTTAGGCAAACAATAATGACATGGTGACTAAAAAAATTTGCATAGAAAGGCATAAAGGGTCAGTTCCTGAAAAATACTTAAGATTTAGTTGTCAAATTAGTCTAAATAAAGAGAAGAAAATACAAATTATAAAAGTAGAATCAGAAAGAAGGCTATTAGACATTCCTGTAAAGTACAAGGAATCATTTTTGGTAACTTTAAATGTGGATTAGAAAAACTGGAACAGGTAGAAAAATGACTAAACTTCTGCACATACACTTCTAAAATAATAATAGGCAGATTATGGAATTTCCAAACTAATCCCTTGAAAATGACCTTTTTAGTTTACTTGTGGTGTCTAAATGTATTCTGATTTCATTACTTATAATTTACCTGCGTACGTCTTTTAGTAGGTAGGTGTGGTGACAGCCTTTAATCCTATGTTCTTCAGAACATTTATTAGTATATGATTTCCAGGAGGCTTAGTTGAGTCCAAGAGTTTATATCCTATCATAGCTAGACTCAGACTTTAACATTTTTTATTTATACTCACTACTATTGCAACAGTTCAATAATTACTACCATGAATTTTATTACTTTACTAACACTTTTTTTTCTTTTTTGCTGATGAAATCCAAATTAAAGTAACTGGTGACACCACAGGTTGTTGTTTGAATTTCCTCAATTATTTATCAACATACTTTTGCTATCTTTAAATAATTTAAGGTCTTCAAGTATTTCTGCTGCATATTTTCCAGTTATATTTTAAAGTATATTAATCTTATACTTTTAAACTTTTATTTAATAATTATCATCTAAACAATGTTATAATTATGTGTTTACTCACTTAAAATGTTTTATGTTATTTAAAACTTTCCATTGTTTCTATTTGTTATTGTCCCTTTACTGATAGATGTCTCCCACTTTATTTTATAATTCACTATTTATTTATAAACAAATTATCATTAAATACTCAATATTATTGTTTTACTCAGTTTATCAAATTATATAATGGAATGAATGCTATATTCTGAAATTTGTTAAGTTGAAGATCATGGTACATATTTCAGTACACTTTTCATGTTTTACAATACATCACAGGTTCTCTTATCTAACAAAATTGATCATCATGAGAACCAGTTTTCATAGATTTAGTATGAACCCTGTTTAAACATGTTTGAAAAACTCACTAGGTATTCTTCATATCTTTATTATGTCTTTATATATTCTTCATATTCATCTGAGATATGACTTCAATCATCTAATCACTTGTTATATAATAATTAATATTTTAGTATAGCTTTCTAAATTTTGCTTAAGATTTTCGCATTAACAGATTTTCTATGGTTAATCTACATCAATTTAATCCTATATTACTTATAATTTGAAATTTCTAATAAATTTGTACTTAATTCATTAAAACAATTTGAAAGAATTTTCAGTTGTTTATAAATTTTTATATTTATTCATTTGTGAGTGTTTTGCCTGCATGTATATTTGCTTACTAAGTGTATGGTACTTGCAGTGTTTAGAAGATGGTGTCAGAGCCCCTGGCAATGCAATTACAGATAGGTGTGAGACACAATGTAGTTTACAAGAATTGATATGTTTGGAAACATTAAGAGCAACAAGTGCTTCCAGTCATTTCCCTAACCATGTTTAGTTCTTTTAAAATCATAGAACATTATTAGTACTTTCATAATCATTATTTGAATTTTTTTTAAAAACCTATCTATGCCCAAATGATATAATCTATGCACTAGGATATTTTTTCTTATTCATTTGAATTAGCTGTAAAGAATATTGTTACCTTGTATGATCCTCTCATCACAATCTAACGTTCTTTCTTCAATGTGTTTAGAGCTTAAAAGTATTTCTTCCTGTAAATATTACCCTGACTCAAATTATTCTCCTTCCTTTATGTTTCATTAACATTCTTCATTATTGTCTTAAAACTGATTGCTTCGTTTCATTCTTTATATGTGTGAAACAAGGCAAGATGGGTTCCTCTGCAAAGAATTTTAGATAATTTTTATTGGACCTGTGCAGAATTTAATTTTTTATTGTCAATAATATTGGCAGCATTTTATTTGCATTCTCCAATTTGGCTTTACTTTCCTCTTGTATTCTTCAGGTAATTAAAATTGTTTTGCTTTCTCTGAGATTGAATACTTTTTATTTTTGCTACTAATATATAGTTTAAAAACTATAAAGTGAGTAATACTATTTATTGTAATATTTTTACACATATTTCCTGACTGTAGGGTCTACTCTTCTACCTTTCCCAGTTCTCATATTGCTTCTTTACTGTTTCTTATTAAAAAATAATTAAGCTTCTAAGAAATATTAATAAATGTAATAGTATAAAACAAAAATTAATGTTTCTCAATGAGGAGAAACAAGCAAAAGAAAAGAACCAAATAAAAGGCACAGGAAATATAGATGCAGAGTCTCACTTTTTTTGGAATTCAGGAATTCTATGAAAAGTGCTTAACTAGAAAAATTTATATAAAGAAATTAAAAATTAAAAGATATTATTTAAAAAAAGAAAGAAAAGAAAAAATCCTGCTGTGGGCCTATGCTTTTGTATACTGTAAATATTTGTCATTGTAATTATTCACTTAATAAAATGTTGATTGGCCAGAAGTTAGACAAAAAGTAAAGGTGAGGCGACGGGAGGAGGAGAATTCTGGGAAGCAGAAGAACAGAGTAGCAGAGACCAGAAGACGCAGAGGATAGAAGGCATGAATGCTACCCTGAAAAAAGGTACCAAGCCATGTGGCTAAATATAGATAAGAGTAATGGGTTAGTTTAAGATTAAGAGTTAGCTAGTAATAAGCCTCACCCACAGGCCAAACATCTTGTAATGACTGAAGGACGAGTCTGGGCGGGACAGAGAAACTTCTGACTACAATCACTATATTAGGAAACAAGGCATCTCCAAAGATGCTGTTGAGTTTGTCTATCTAATACTGAGCATGCAATGTACCCTTAAAAGTAACTTATTTTCCTAGTGAGAATTCATTGGGAAAACCAAATTTTCACTTGCAAGTATCTATCAATTGGAAATGACTTTTGGCTTATGGATGGGGACATATGACTCTAAAACCTATCTGGTACAGACCTGTGCAGGCCCTGTGCATGCTGTCTCATATGTGTGCAGGCACTAGGAACTATTGGTTTAGAGGGCCTTGTTTCTCTAGGAGTACTTTGAATTACATTGGCCCCATAATCTTATATTTTTAAATACTTGGTCAACAGTTGTGGGAAGAGATGTGGCCTTGTTGGAGAAGGTAGGTCAATGAAGGTAGAGCTAGTTTGAAGTACGAAAGCCTCTTGTCATCCACAGCACTCTGCTTCCTGAGTTCTTAGTTGTTCCTCACTCAACCATCATATATTCTAACCTCTAGAATTATAAGCCCAATCAAGCACTATATTTATCAGTTGCCTTAGGCTTAGTATTTTATCACAGTAGTATAAGAGGAACTATTACAAAATTTGGTACCAGGATGTAGCTTATTACTGTGATAGAACTGGCCATGTAATTTTGTTTTTGTTGTTGTTTATCATGATGGTTGGTATGTTGGTTAGTCTATATATGTTGGTTTCTTTTGTTTTTTTGGGGGGGGCGCATATAGAATAGTTTCTGACTTTAGAGTAGAAAAGCAATTGGATACTTAATTAAGCAAAGCTGAATTGCTATGCTGGTAGTATTTTGAAGATATTAGAGCAGATTATCTGAACTGTGAAGGTTTACCTCAAGAAGATTTAGAAGAGAAAAATAGTTGTAACTAGGCTAGAGACTAATCTTGTGATATTTTGGAAAGTGTGTGAATGCTTTCTACCCTTGTATTAAGAACATCCTGAGGCTAGATTAATAAGTAATGGACTCAAGTCTTTGATGTAAATGCCTTGATCCTGTCATGTAATTATTAGTAACCATTCGTATGAAAGTCTACAATGAATAATAGAAAATTTGGCCAAAAAAATAAAGAATAAAATTTGAAACGTAAAAGAGTACTAGGAAATTTAATGTTGGAACCAAGTTGGGTGAAAAGTATAAAGAGTTCGGTGGTGGCTTTCTCCCATTGGAATAAAAGGGAATGATGTCCCAGTGCAAGAATCCGTAAACTAAGCTCCCAGCTTGTGGAAGAAAGATAGCTTCATTCTACTGTGGATGATGAGAAGTACAGAAACAGAAATCCAGTTACTACATGGAGAATAAGAAAATGTGAAGTGCTCAGTTTTTAATGGAACATCTATATCTTATCTCCTTTCCAAAGATTCAGGTACTCTAATCAAGAGAGAATGAAAGGATTGCAAAAACAATGCAGACTAGGTCTTTAATCTAACCATAGTTGCCAAAGATGGCAGTGCAGCTGCACAAGCTAAAACTAGCTAGAATGTCAGCATCAGTATGAGGACTCTGAAATTTGACTCCAGCTATTGGTGATTGATGACTGCCAGAGAAGAAGGATTCAGGTTTTATTTGAGTATGGCATCCCCGAGAGGCCACCCGTATTCCAGTAAGTGGTACCACACCTGAACACATGCAGGTAGCACTGAACCAAGTCAGTTAATAAGGGTTTACAGAAACAAAGAGAGAGAAAATAAGTTGGGAGGAAAAATACCTGGAGTTAGATTTAATCTGAAAAAGTACTATGTATTAATAATAAATCATACTAAATAATGTTAAATATTTTAAAAGAATTACACAGCTTGTAAGAAATCTAACATAGACTTGAAATGTATTATTTTACAATAAAATAATTCCAGAAAATGCTGTTAATGTTACAGTCGTGGACAAGGCTTATGCTTTCTTTCCAGCATCTACAGTATTATGCTAGTCACTGTAACTGAAACCAAAATTCTTGGCAAGAACATTTATTAACAAAATTATAAAGATACATTTAAATTTATAATACAGGAAAATAAATTATTTCATAAATGTAGACGGTTTAGTCTTGACAGTTTAATTTTATCCTTTCAACAAATAAAAGATATGTTTTTCTTCTACCCTGCATGAGTATTGTATACTTTTAAAAATAAACTAAGCACTCAAATAAACCTAATTACTGCAGTGCATCACACAATATAATCACTTCTTTTTAATTTTCAAAACTCGCATGATTTTATTACTGCAAACCTAATTACATCTGAGTTAATTTTTACTGACTAATTCACATTTGTGTAGCTATAGAGTTATCATTGATGATTATACAAAAAGCAAATAAATTATTATGAATAACACGAACACATATAAAAAGATGTTGATTTCTTCATGTGTGGTTGTAATCTATGCCCTTTAGATTTTGCATGAAATATTGAAGGTAAGTAGTGTAACTTTAGAGAGTCATTTATAGAATTTTTTGATATCTCTTTATTCTATTAGTCTATATACAATGAGTAGCTGTGTTAAATTAGAATTAAAATATTAATGCGATTGCCTAAAGATTGCCTTCTTTACCCACTATTCATTTTTGCTCCCCATTCTTTCTTTCATCGATTATTCTTTTATTCTAGTCACATGGTACCCTGGATATTTTCTGACTTTGCTCATATTTACTCACAGCTCTATACACATCTTTAACAGTTAGAAGTTGGAGCCCCCACATGAGATTGAACCTGTACTGCTTGTCTTTTTGAGCCTGGGTTACTACTACCCTAGTTTCTTTTACTGTTGATTTTAGAATATCTGACAAAAGCAACATAAAGAAGGAAGAATGATTTTTTTTCTCTGAGTCTAAGATGCAATCTATTTTATCATAGGGAAGTTAAGAAATTAAAAGTTTAACACGACTTACTATTCCTAAATAGTCAAAACTATACATACCTCAAACCAAGAAGTAGACAGATGGAAAGAATACATGCTGCTTCTGTACTTATAGAATCAGGATCCAGCTAGGAAATGAAATCACTGACAGTCACCATATCTGTGTGCACCAACTAATATAATCAAGATAATCCCCCAGAAGAACACCCACAAGTCCATGTTCCATCTCATTCTAGATTCTGTTGAATTAGAAAACATTAATCTGGGCATTTTATTTCAAAGAATTTTTTCTAGCTACATCAATTTCTTGAAAATTACTTATTTTTAAGAAGCCGAATAAAATTCCATTCTATGTATGTACAATAGTTTCATTTCCCTTTCACCTGTTGATGAAAAGCTAGACTTATTCAATTAATTTGCTATTGTGAAAATGATAGCATGGATATATAAGCATTTATATGTTAGGTCAAATGAAACATCAGATACTCACGCCAGTGAAAAGCCTCTTCAGCTGTAGACTGTTCTTGTAGATTATTTTCATTATTAATATTTTATATAAATCCTAAAGTATTAGGTATAATTACTGTCAAATGATTTTTGTCTCTACAGAGATGACTATGTACATAGACATATAAATTAATGTCATACTTTTACAGTAATGGTGCCACCTGATAATGTAACATACTCTTTCCCTATCATTTTCAATTCAATTTGCTAGTATATAACTGGATTAATTTATAATGCAGTTGCCTTAAACTATTGAGATTTACAGTATTATTCTTTGATTTGGTACAATGAAAGCCAGCATGATAATAATAATTTTTAAGTTGTTCTGATGTTTCGAAAAATTAATTAAATTAAAATTATTTGATAGTTTATAGAAGTTTGATGCAATCCAAAGTGAGTTTTTCAAATTCATCCTCTTGCTATAATTGTAGCTTTATTTTCTACGTATCTCAGAATTTATATTGGCTATTTTGTATCTTTCTCACAATGTATTCCTATATATAAGATATGCATTTATGTTAGCCACAGTATTTCTTTGTGATTTCATTCATTATCATATTGGAATTTGTGTCTATATTCTTACTGTCCTGACTTGCTTATGTTGAATCATCCTTTCTGCGTTCAATGGTAGTTATTATTACATACATATATATACACATGTATATATGTATACATAAACACACACACACATATATATATACATATGTGTATATATATATATATATATATATATATATATATATATATAACAACTTTGCAGGCATTAGCTCTATCTTTTTCCTATTATGTATTTCATCACACTGTCATCTAATTGTTTTTTCTCCTCTTTGTTGCTTTGTTTTTGCTTGTTCCATCTTTATCAGTGCCTTAACACAACAACCCCATAGGTCAGATTATCCTACGGGAGAGTTTTCATTTTTGAACAGATTGAAGATGATGCTAATAAACTGACTTATGACGGATCCTAGAGTAATTCCTGGTTTAGTAAAAACTGATAGGATGATCCTATGAGTACAATGTTGAGACTTTGGTTCATTTGTCTATCAGTCTAGACCTTAGGATTTATGGAACGAATGGACATTAAATTCAATCAACTGCCTAGTGACGTATTGAATAACAATTGTATTATTATATTCCTTAAAAAATTCTTATGGCTATAAAAGCTCCATAGAGTTGTCTCTGGACATTTCCAAATATACATTCCAATCAATTTCTCTCTCTCTCTCTCTCTCTCTCTCTCTCTCTCTCTCTCTCTCTCTCTCTCTCTCTCTCTCTCTCTTTCTGTCTCTGTCTCTCTCTCTCTCTGTATCTTCATTGATTTTTCTTAATTGTATTTATATAATAAAACTCTAATACTAAGTATAATTACTGAATATACATGGTGGGTTTAAAAGGGTATTTCCTCTATATACTCATCATAACATATAACACTATGCTCTATGGCATAGTATACCTTAATACTAATTTTGAACAGTTAAAACATACGTAGTAAATTTTAGGAAAGGTGAAGGAAAAACCAGTCAAGACATTATAGTTAAGAGAAAAGTAGAAGCAAAGTTGATGTGTAACTCATACTAGAATCAATGTAAGTCTTTAACAGAAGCAGCAGTTCCTCAGGTAAAATATTGCTCAGAATAGCTTAGAATACTTGGAGAATAGCAGAAAATCAACACTTTACTAAAATCTCTGAATAATTCTTATTCCCACTCAAATTTTGGAAAAGATGTCCTAATCTGTGAAATTATCAGATAACATACAATGTAAAAGCCCAATACATAAAAATAATTACTATTATTAGAATTGAACTATTTCATCTTTGTACCTATTTAAAAATCTTTTCTCCTGTGGGGAGAAGCTGTGTTCTGGGACGCATAAAATATGTCAACTGATGCCTGAAATCTGTTCTTACAAACATTTTTATATTTTCTCCTTATTTGCTTAAATAATAGTTTTTTTATTATTATAAAATCTAATAATATAAATAAAGTTTTATTAACTGTGGATTATGATGAGGTTGGAAAATGAATGCCAAGGAAATATGGCTTAATTTATGGATAAACTTGGAAATGAAAATGAAATACATCATATAATTATCCAGCAAGCTCCTAAGTTTTTCATTAAAGTCGATATTTATTACAAATTTATACTCAATGCATCTTAGATAAGATCTCATGACAATCAGTCATAAGAAAGAATAATTTCTTCGTATATATAAATATGAGAATAAAGAATACAGTTTGTCTCATCCAATGAATTGCTTGGTGATGACACAGAAAGATATAGACAATAAGCACATACTGGTTGTGGTTCTAGAAATTGAGAAGTCTAAAATGTAGATGTATCTAAATTCCATACACTTGGACAATCTATTTGTCATCTATTCATACCCTTCATTATAGGAACATAGTTTTTGTTGCTTGTTGTTTTGGTTTGATTAGTTTGTGGGTTTTGTTGTTATTAGGAATATAAGCATATCTAATATATCTCTGCATTTCTACTCTCATGACTAAACCACTGCTATCCAGTCTCTCTCCTAAAACTATCTGTGCCAGTTAATTTGATCAACTAGACAGACATGGAAAGAGAACCATAACTGAATTACTGAGGATTTCTTCCACCAGATTAGACTTGAACATTTTCTTAATTAATGATTGATGTATGAGGAACCAACACTCCATAGACTATACCATCTGTGAGGAGGAGCCCCGGTTAGTATTAAGAAAGCAACGTGAACAAGCCAGAGAAAACAAGCCTGTAAGCAACATGTCTTTATGTCCTCTGTTTCATTTTTGCTTCTGGGTTTCCACTTTGACTTCCTACCCTTACTTTTTATTTTTTTAAATTGTACTATAAGTTTAAGTAAACCCATTTCTCTTTATCTCCAGAAATTGAACTAGGATAGAAATGATACCAGGAATATCAGGTGCTGTGGTGTTGTAGAGGGGGTTTCTTGGTCTCGGGTGGCCAGAGGCCCAGACTCACAGACCTGCTGCCCAAGACCCCTTAGTAGCCCACCGCAGCCACTCAGGCCCCCAGAAATGACTCAGATGCTTATACTAACTTTATGTTGTTTGGTGTATGGCTCAGGCACATTTTTTTATTAATCTGTCTGCCACATGGCCCGTGGCTCACCTATGTTCCTTACATGTTGCTCCTTTGGGCTTCAGCTCGGTCTGCCTCTGACTTCGCCCTTCCTTTCTTACCTATTCCGATTCCTCCTTGTACTTCCATGGTGCCTGTCATGGCCCAAAACAGCTCCTTTATTTAAAGATTGAGATTCACAGCATACAGAAAGGCATTCCCACCTCACTGTGGTAGACCTGTATATGTGGATTTTATTCCTTGTACCCTCCTATTTGTGGCAGATTGAAAACTTTGGAACTATGGACTGGAAAATTGCTTGAGTACTCAGACCTTTATGAGGTTTTGTGAGAACTTGGAAAATAATGTTTATGGGAAGTTAGATTATGAATTCCTGGCCTATGACGATTAAGAGGAAAAATTGAGTCCTTTAAAAATACTGGTGAAGTTATTCAGTTAATATTTTGAATTTAACATTTATATTGATCTAGTGAAGTGGCACTCAGAGGGTCATCTTCTAGTTCTATGACCTCAGTTTCTCAAGGAATTAACTTAGGTTTCTAGTTCCAATATGATTTCCCTATTGTTGAGTGGGCATTAAATTTATCATAGTGAGCTGTGGCTTATCTTCCAGATATGTGTACCACTACTTCACCCTTAGTGCTAACATGCCAAGCTGATTATTTTTGTGATGCATAGGATCCATAGCTGAGTAGAACATCTGATTAGTTCTATACATTATAAATTTTTAAGGTCTCTCCATATCCTCAGGGAGAAAATTTTTATATCAGATTCACAGAAAGTCCTCTGGTTCCTTCGTTGGAATTTTATGTTGTCTTAATAAATTGGGACTTACTTTATACCACTGTGGGGTAATCAAGATTAAGTGTAATAGTTTATAATGCTTTGGGCACCTGTTGGATAACTCCGACTAATAAATCAAAAGAAGGCTCTTTTTGTCTGGTATTGAAATTGGTAGTAGATAGCCTACGACTCTTGGTGAAAGAATTGTCAACCATATAGGAAGATATCATTTACATTCATATGTATATGTACATATTTAAATGCATATGCAATGTATATGTGTATATGTATGAGACTAACATGTATTATAGATGATTTTAGGTAGAAAGATAATACTATGATTCCTTATATGACTTTTTCAGATGTCTTTACTGCTAATTTGTATCCGTATTGTGCCTTTTGTGTTTTTTTCCATCCTAATTAGAACTCTCCTCTTTTCCAAATTCCTTGATCATATCACTGGTACCTTGAAATTCTCATGTCTATTTTTTAGACTTCCCCAACAATAGTCTCATGTTGTTTTCCTAATTTCTGAGTTTATTTCTTGATATATAACCATATCCAAAGATTTGGAACTGGGAACTTCTAATGAGAGAATCTGGATTACCTCATTCATGATGACTTTCTTAATTCCATCCGTTTAATTAATAAATTCATTATTTAATTGTACCTTACCACTGAATAGTACTTCATAGTGTATAGGTATTACATTTTTATTACCCATTTGCCGATTGAAAGTTATTTTTGTTAGTTGTTATGAATATAGGAGCAGCCAACATGGATAAGCAAACACCTGTGAAGCATAATGTCATTCTTGTCAGATCTTAGACTCTCTTTTTTAAAATGGGTCCTTTGTTTTTTGAGGTTTTTTTTTTTAATATATTCTGGATATTAATTAACTCTCAGATATACAGTTGGCAACAGTTCTCTCTCCTGTTGGCTTCCTCTAAAATTGGTTGATTCATTTTCAATGCAGAAGCTTTTTAGTCTTGCGGTCTCTCTTATCACTTTTCAGCCAATTTCTTGAGAAAATTAAGTCCTATTAAAAACAACCTTTTTAATAATCATGCCATATAGGTTATAGCTTATCATTTATTCTAGTACTTTTAGATATTACATTTAGGCATTTGACCCATTTTGAATTAATGTATCCTTATACTTATGTGTATGTATAGTTCTCACCCTTTGTCAAATAAACTTCTGTTTGCAACAAACTAAGACTATTACATAATCTCAAAGCCAATCAAAAAGCACAGTTTTGGAGCCTAGTTCCAAATCATACATATCTTACTTAATTCCTGCATCTAAGGCTAAGTGATCACTCTAGAAAGGGAGGCAGGAAATTAGTACTCACATGAAGAGGATTTGGACGTTTGCTAGACAATTGAGTCTCATACAATTGTTAGAGACACCATGCCCATGAAGTATTACTAATGTGGTTACTTAAATAAGGCTTGTACATGGAACACACTGGCAGGCAATGCTAATGTAGGAGACAACCTTAGACAAAGAACTATGAACAACTTAGGAATGATGGGAGTAGGAGAGACCATCTTCCCCAGTGAAGAGCATATCAACATCAATTATTTATCCTGTAACACTAATTCTCAACCTTCCTAAGGCTGTGAACTATTAATATGCAATCTTATGCTGTGGTTGCTCCAACCCATAAAATTACTTTTGTTGCTACTTCATAATTATATGCTTGCCACTGTTAAGAATCATACTGTGTTTTCTGATGGTCTTAGGTGATTCTTTAAAGGGACATTTGGCCCCCTGAAGGCTATGACCCACAGGTTGAGAATTTTGTCTTATAAAATCAATCAGTTTTCAAAGTATAACATCATAATAACATGGATATTATATTTACATATTTAGGACATACACTCACACATACACACACACACACACACACACAGAGAGAGAGAGAGAGAGAGAGAGAGAGAGAGAGAGAGAGAGAGAGAGAGAGAGAGAGAGAGAAAGAGAGAGAGAGGAGGAGAGACAGAGAAGTTTAAAGAAAATGTATCTATAAATTAAAGACAGTAAGGAGAATTTTACGTAGGAGAAGCTAGTGGAAGAAAATAAAGGGAAATGATATGTTGATAACATAATTTCAAATAATTAAAATACAAATGAAATAAATGATAGCACAATGAAAGATTTATGATTTCTGGTCTGCTGTGACTAAATCAATTAACAGTGATAACAAGACAGCTGCATCAATGGCATAAAAACTTTTGATTTACTGGGATAATCAATGATATAATTAGAAAGACACTGACATATTGGGAAGTCTTCCTTGAAGTTTATCCTCAGGGTCAGCATACAGATGCTACAGTCCAGTTATTCCAAGGTTACATTTACAACAGGTGACTAAACTTGGTAATGTTTACAAGCCTCCTTCATGGTACTAATTTTGAAGGCATGAATGTGTCATGGAGAGCAGGAGTAGGCTTGCCGAATGTGGCAGTTTGAGGTTTCTAAAGAGAGCCCGGACCTGCTTTCCATTAAGGTGCAGCCTCAGTTGCATTGAAGATGATGGGATGGAGTGGATCACGGAGAGAAACTAAAGCTTGAAGTCATGCGAGGCTGAAAGAGACCATTGTTGAAGTTTCAGCCACAGCTTCAGCAGAGATACCAGAATGTTAGAAATGCTGCTACTAAAGAATGGCCACCAAGGACAGTGGCAGGTATAAAGTGGAATTAGCCTGAGCTTAGAAGATAAGTTACATATGTTATAGAGTGCTACAACCTGAGATAAGAAACCGTCCAATCCATTTACTTTCCAAAAGATCATGATGGTGTTTTAGTTGTCAATAATAAATCTACACTGTCAATCTTAGTATTGCTATTACTATGGCTTCTTCACATGTAAATGGCTTTTCACTTTAAACTAGTCCATCATTAAGAGACTTCAGATTTTCAAAATGAAATTTGACTCTTAAAGTGATGAAATATTTAGACAGCCCACCACTAAAGAAATTCTATGGTTTATAATGTGACATAATATGAGGAATTGGAGATAAATAAAAAAGGAATGGTTATATATTATGAGCTTCTTTCTTTACTCCTCCTTCTCTTCCTCCTCTTCTTCCTCCTTTTTCTTTTTGGGAACTTGACACTATAAAGTAGAGATAACAATACAAAAAATCTAACTTGCTTTAGTTATCAGAAATGAGGTGGTATCGGAACTATCTGGTGTTAAAGAAAAACAATTATCTTTAAAGATAAGCAAACTTTAAATTCTTTAATACTCTTATACTCATCTCTGCAAAATACTTCAAAACACATTTATTTACTTTTAACATTAAGTTAATTTATTGTTATCTACACTAGATTTTTCTAATTTAATATAACATGAATGGAATAATTACTCCATCTAATTGGAGTATTGGTATATCTATCAAATATTATCTTGATTAACAGTTGATGTAGAAGGGCCCAGGACACTGTAGCTCATACTTTTGTCTAGCAGGTGATTCTGAATTCTCTGAAAAAATGAGAAATCTATGGACAGAGAGACAGTGATCCGAATTCCTTCAAGGCCCCTTGGCAAATTTTTATCTCCAGGTTTCTACTTTGGACTCCTGTTCTAATCTCCTTTATCCATAGACTGTAACCATAAACCTAATAAACCCTTTCCTTTCCCAGTTCATTTTGCTGAGCATTTTTATCACAGCAACAAATATCAACCTAGAACAACAATATAGCAGGTACTAAGATATCCTTACATGAATTTTCTAGGAAAAGAAACATTATTGTTCTAATAAGAAATGTTGTGGGAATTTATTACACCAATGACTTCGGTGTACCTGCACCAGAGGGCATAGCTTCTTGGCTAGATAAGTCAATGCTTAAAATGAGGAGGGGGCATGTGGTCACTCTCTGTTGGGTGGTGGAGAACGAGTCAGTCAATGTAAAGCAGTTTGTACCTACCCCATCTTTCCTGGGCAAAATGTAAGGACTCTGCAACTGGATCTATCTTATCCTGGATCTGTAAGTCTGTTTTCCCATAGCCCCTAATAATATATCAATATATATTCATACATACACCCGTTTGGCTATTGTTTCAAAAAACCTTCTGCCTAAGTATTGTTTGGAAGTGTGGAGAAAAAAATATAAAATCCTTATGTGTTTTGGTTTACTTTTTAGTCATCTACTTGATACAAACCAGAGTAAACATGAAAGAGGATACTTCATTTTAAGAATTGTCTTCATCAAATATTTTGACAAGTCTAAGGAAAATCATATTTGGAAATTGTTATAGGGAGGGGCCAGTCCACTGCAAAGGATAGCAATCTAGGTAGAGAGGTCTGGACTCTGTAATGAAGCTGGCAGAGATGCTGTCAGAAACAGCAACGTTTCTGCTTGCTTCGGTTTCTGCTTGAGCTTCTGCCTGGTTTTTGTTCAATGATAGATGAAGATGTAGAGTATATGTTAAAATAAACTATTTCTTTTTCAATTTGTTTTTAGACACAGTGTTTATCATAACAACAGAAAGTAAAATAGAATATGTTTCCTTGCATCTTAAATTAGCAAACAAAAAAACGTGCTCTGGATGATCTCTAACACATAAAAAAACAGGTGAACCAAGCTTTTAAATTCTAGCTTTGAACATCATTGTATGTGTTCAAACCTTCTAAAAAAAACTGTTGCAATAATGTGAGTCAGTACATATTGTAAGCTTCTTCATTTTGTGTTAACTGTACTAATGTTATATGATACTTTATAAAATTGAATAGTCCAATGAAATAAATTTAAAACTTTTATAAAATGATATGCATATATGATAATCTGAAAGTTTTATATTATATTCCTGTGTTCTGTAAAGTGATAATTTTTGTTATTATTGTCAATATTATTTGAAATTTTAAAAATATTCATTTAGCCATTTATGTAGTAAAAACATTTATATATTTTAATCATTTTTCTCTCTCCATTGAAAATAATTTTCAGCAAAAGCTTAATATAGTATAAGATAATGTTATTCATGTTTTAGACCAATGTCTAAAAGTTTTTCTCATCAGGGCACTGTGCTCACCTCCCCCTGCCCCCAGTCTGGTCAGTTTTACTTCTAGCAACACAGGCACCAAGGCAACAGGCATGCTTTTATAAAGGGTGCTTTGTATTAGTAATCTTAGTAGTCAACGTCAACTATGACCTTATACATACTTGTAAAGTAAACTTATGATCTATTTACAAAGGGCTTTAGTTTAATTTGAACTTGCTCTGAGGTAAAAATGAAATAAACATGTACATTTTGTGTAAGTCTGAGAAAAAGGAACAAAGCAGACTTTAAATGTTTGCAGTCTTGTGGGACAATAGATCTTGCTATGAAGCAAATTCTAGTATTTATTCTATACATCAAAATCACCTGTATTTAGTACCTTCAGTTTGTCTTTAATTTGAGCACCACTAAAGGTCAAGTGTGAACATTTTCATCTGTAACGTCATTCTAATGCTATAATATATTAAATTTTATAATATTCAGGCTGAACTTTGAGAAAAGATATTCAAGCTCTAGATCATAATTGTCTTAAACTATTTAGTACATGTTCACTTAGTCAACCAGTCCATGCTAACGTAGTGAAAAGTCTAATTAACAGTTCTATCGTAGGAGATGATAATGATGGATAGACAAAACACAGAACAAGCAAAAGCATCTGTAGGCTCAGGTTGGTGTGGGGGGTGGTGGCTGAGTACATAAACAAATATATACATAAAATTAGGAAAAAGCAGACCTTTGTATATTTAAATAAAAATTAATTTGCTAGGCTTAATTTAGTGGAACATAAAAAGTAGCACATTACAGAAGGGATGAGAGTGCCTTGAAAGGTTCTATTATGAGAAAAGGAAGGGGTGAGCTTCCAAAGAAAGATACTTTCCAGTATAAAGGCTGTAACCCCGGCGATCATGTAATGTGTTGGATTTGTCTTCTATTTGAAATGAATACAATTAAAAGTTTCTTAAACTTTTAGGTGAGGCCTATTTTTTATAGCAAGAAACAAAATTTATATTCAAATGTTTAAAAGCCTTTTAGGAGTGTCAGTAATTGAAAACAGGCTCTGGGGACATGAAGTAATAGCACTTCAGGTGGAATCCAGAGTGAAAGGCACTTAGAAAGCTGTTTCTAAGTTACGTATTGCCCAGATGAAGAACAGAGGGTGTATCTCATGGCCACTTAAAAGTCTCATTATGTGACTCAAGGGTCAAACTTTACCAGTGGATGCCTAAAATCTGTCCCCAGATATGTATCTTAACATTCAAATCAAGTACTTATCTTTGCCTTCTGAGCTGCTATATCTAATCTATCAAATTTTTGTTTATTTCACTGAACAAGGAAAACTAGCCTCTTAAGCCAAGGAAAACTAGCCTCTTAAGCAGCCTTAATGATGTACAGAGATCTTCAATGCATGGATAGCAGATTTATAAGACATACCATGGTTTCTATTCTATGAGGTAATGATAGTTATTAGGAATTCTGCATCATGAAACATTTCCTTGGAAAGTATTAAGCCATACGTGATGGTTGAAATTAATTAGGTGGCTTCTAACCAACCAGATGGAAATTAAGATGCATGGAATATGAAGCTCCATGCTCTTTGGGGGACATTATTCCCTGTCATGTGTTCAGTACTTTTCTGATGCAGAGCTGCTGAGGTGAAAGTTTCTTAAAGACTTTCACAGTAATGTTACAATGCAACAATTCATCTACAGCATATTAAGATCTACTCTGTAACATTCATTCCAAAGAGCCATCCTGTATCACCTCTCCTTTAATGAAGGCATCTTCACAAGCTGTAAAACAATGCTTGATATGATGTTTGTTGAACTTTAAAACTCTCCCTGTATTTAAGCGAAACTACATCCACAAATCCTAACTTTCAACCTCACCCAAATAGGCGGGAGTATGTATTGCACAGAGTGAGCAAATCAAACATTTACTTACAATAAAATATTATTAAAATGACCAGATAATCATTGCTATCATTGAAGTGTTTTCTAGAGCTTATTCTTAGGGATTTAAGTTTCATTATTTTGATACCTCCAAATCTCCAATAAGGAAAATATATTTTAAAACCATGGGATATTTTCTGACTACAGTTTAAGATTATAGTAACTATGTGATTCTGATTTTCTTTGACTAAGTTTTAAGCCTGAGCAGTAATACCCTTCTTTGTCTCGATTTAGTTAATAATATATTTATTTATCCTCACTCTCGTCATTCCTCAAACAGAATGGTTAGGTATACACTGCATCCTTGGTATTTGGCTGTTATCATTCTTGTAATATTACTCTTGCATCCACTGCACAAACACAGTCTGCCAGACATAATTGTTGAGTGCAGAGAGGCACTGAGAACTCAGACGTGAAGAAGGTTGTCAGAGTTGGTCTGCAAATATCTCAAGAGCAGTGGGAAAGACAGAACTACCAAGGTAGGACAACATAGCCAGTTTCACAAAAAGAAGGGCAGCCTGAGAGGCAGCGAGGAACAGAAGGGATGAGAGGCCGGGGTGGGGGGGTGGGGGGGGGGGTGGGTAGAGCTGAGCCTGCTCACAGCTGTGCACCTAATCAGCTCTCCTTTCAAAGGAGCCTGAGTTATTGCTGGGAAGAAGCCTGTGTAAGAAGATGAAGCCATTCTGTGGTTAAAAAAATAAAAAGAATCTCACAAATACAGCTGGGATATACTCTGTGAATGGCTGTTTTGATTTCTTTACCATGAGCCAAGAAGGGGGTTGAGGGAATATCTTCACAGAGTCTCAAAGACCTTGAATTACCATGTCTTGACTCTGCTAATTTTGCTTCAGAATTAATTTTTTTAAACAAATGTTTCCTTCTTTCAATATTATTCTTGCTCATGCTCAATATGTCAATATCTGCTATAAACAGGTAGCATTTCCCATAGTAGAATCACACCAGCTAAAGGTCTCCAAAGAAAACAGCAAAAAGATGTATTATCTTGTAACAGGGAGGCATAAAGCAGTGTCTATGTATACGTGTGTGTAAATATGTATTGTATATATAAATATGTAATTCAGTTTTATATCAATTGATTACTGGGAAATTGAAAATTGGCAAATCAAAAATATTCAGAAGAAATGTATATAGTTTTTCTTGTCTTTTAACAAGAAATACAGTAAACATTTTACAAGTACTTACATTGCAGGAGACATTAAAACTATATGCAAGAACCATGCCATTTTATATAGAGAATTAACACTTGCAGACTTTGGCAACCACAAAAATTTCTATAATTTCTTCAGAATATATTTCTCATGTCATCGTATCATGTGGATATTGAGAAAGAGGGAGAGGGAAATGGAGAGAGGGAGGGGGAGGGGAGGGGGAAGGGGGGGGAGGGGAGGGAGAGGGAGAGGGAGAGGGAGAGGGAGAGGGAGAGGGAGAGGGAGAGGGAGAGGGAGAGGGAGAGGGAGAGGGAGAGAGAGAGAGAGAGAGAGAGAGAGAGAGAGAGAGAGAGAGAGAGAGAGAGAGAGAGATTTGGCTCATGTGATTACGTGATTTTGAAGCTTCAGGAATCCTAGGACTGACAATGAGATAGCAGAAATTTAGGGAACTTAGGGGATCTGACAGGGTAACTGCCATTCTGAATACTGTCTGGCTTTACAGCCAGAAATGGCTGATGCTGCAGTTGACTGTGAAAACGAATAAAAGCACGTGATTCAGCTTGAGGTAGTGTGAGGCAAATGAACTCAGAGTTTCAGGTTTTTGTTTTTGGTTTTTTTTTTTTTTTTCCATTTGAATTATCGTTTTTTTTTTTTTTTCCATTTGAATTATCACCTTTATAACAGAGAACCACTCATATCAGTGACAGGTTCTGTTTCATCATTTATCCATGAGATTAGTGATATTTTAAATGCTCGTGTGGAAACACACAGAATAATGTGTGATGCTGGGTCACCTGGCAATTGCTCGGCTTGTATGTATGTATTGAAGCTCTCCTTTAGATGTATCTATCTACTCAGAACCTGAGGTTGAAGCACTGTATCCAGGATTTCAGAAGCATCTGAGTTCCCACTGTGACTCAAGCTGACTGAGTCTCATGATCAGATGCAGTTCATTTCTTTGAAACTCCAAGTCAGGTCCTTTCTTCAGGATGACTAAAATAGACTAATGTTTAAATATTTACATGTATCCTGAACAACTATGTCTCTCAAATATTGTTGGCAAAACAAAAAGTAGCATACCATTTATAAAAGCTTTGGCTGTCTTACACATACACCCCACCACCACCACGACCAACAACTACCACAACTCTGAAACTCAGTTGGTAAAAAGAATGACAGAAATTATACAGAAAAAAAAATTCTTGTAGATGAGTGGTTGGTAGCTTATTCACTTGAGCCTAAAATGGATGACAAAATGACCATATGTTCTGGAATAGAGTCCTACTATAATTTCCCAGTAACATGCACCACACCAGGTGGGACTGTCTGCAATTTATGATATAATATGATGATCTAGGTAGGACTCTAAAGAAGTTTCCTTCTTCTGGAAAAAAAGTCCATGCTTCATGATTTGGGGATATTCTGGTTCAAAACCCCAGAGTTTCAATCATGAAGATGGATTTCTTTCTTACTGTCAGACTGCTAAGCATCATGCTTTATTTCTCTGCCTTCCTGGGAGAAAAGAAAACTTTTTTGTTGTTATTGTTGTTTTGTTTTGTTTTTCTATTTTTTGTGCCCTGTCTTCCTTGGGGTTCTTAGCACACACGTCTTTCTTTCTTGGGTTGCTTTTCTATATGTGTCTGACTAACAGATGACTACATAGTGGGAAGTAAAGAGTGCCCAAGTCTCTGTTTTCTTTCCTTGGACAAAGTGTCTCCCTTCTTCCTCTTACTGATGTAGCTCCATTGGAGGAGCAGGGGACAAGAGATCAGATTTGTGGGCAGAGAGGAGAGGAGACGGAAAGGTTCAGAACAGTTAGAGGCAAGAACCTACACTGCACTTTGCTCTAACCACTGTGTATCCTCTACCATCTACAGGCTATCCTAAGTAACATGCAGAACATACAGCTACAACATGAAAGAAACAACTGGACATGATATTAAATAGTATGTTCTCAGTATCTCCATTTCCATGAGATAAAATCAATGTATTTTCTATATGAGATGAAGGAAGTAATACCAGACATCCATGATTGGTTCTTTTGATTTTAAGAATAATTTTACTTTTATGTAAAATTGGATTCTAAAGGAGACTTAAATTTTCTCCAGTCTGTCAGCTGCCAAAGGGAGTTAGCACATTGACCTAGGATGCTCACAAGAACTAGTTGCAACAGCCAAAAAGTCAGCTACAGGAAACATGTGAACCCAGTGAGACTGTGTAATGTCTCCAAGACGCTGGATTTCTTTTTTAACTTATTTATCTTTTGTCTATAGGAAGACTATTACTTTTCAATTTTTTAGTTAATCTTATATCCTGCCACATTGTTGAAGGTTGTTGTTAGCTGTAAGAGTTCCCTGGTAGAATTTTTGAGGTCACTTACATATATTATCATATCATTTGAAAATAGCAGAAGTTTAACATCTTTCTTCCAATTTCTATCCCCTGATCTCCTTTCGTTGTCTTATTGCTATAATTAGGACTTCAAACACTATTTTGAATAGGAATGGAGAGAGAGGACATCCTTGTCTTGTTCCTCATTTTAGTGGGATTGCTTTTAATTTTTCTCCATTTAGTTTGATGTTGGCTGTCAGCTTGCTGCATAATGCCTTTACATTACATTATTTTCATATGTTTCTTGTATCCCTGATCTCAAAGACCTGTGTCATGAAGGGCTGTTAAATTTTATCAAAAGGTTTTTCAGCATCTAATGAGATGACTGTATTTTTTCCTTCCATTTTGTTTATATGATAGATGACATTGACTGATTTTCTTATGTTGAAGCATTGGAGAAACCCTGGGAGGAAGCCTACTTGGTAATTATGGATGATATTTTCTATGTGATACTGGGTTCAGTTTGCCAGTACTTTATTGAGTATTTTTGCATCAATATTAATGAGGGAGATTGGTTTGTAATTCTTATTCTTTGTTGTGTCACGTGTGGTTTGTCTATCGGGGTGACGATAATCTCATAAAAAAGTTTGGCAGTATGTCTTCTGTTTCAATTCTGTGGAATAATTTGAGGAGTATTGGCACTAAAACTTCTCCGAAACTTTGATATAATTAATTCTCCATTGAAACTATCTGGCCCTGGGCTACTTTTTGGAGGGGGGGGGAGGTGGGAAGATTTTTAATTACTGCTTCCATTTTTTTAGGAGGTATAAGTTATTTAAGTGGTTTATCTGGTCTTGATTAAATTTGATAAGAGGTACCTATTTAGAAATGTGTTCAATCTTTGATGTTTTACAGTTCTGTGTAGCACAGGATTTTGAAATATGATCTAAAAATTTTCTGGATTTCCTGTGTGGCATGTTGGCATTTTTGTCTCTGATTTTGTTAATTTGAAAATGTTGTCCATCCCTTTTGGTTATTTTGGGTAGGGGTTTTTCATTCTTGTTCCTTTTCTCAAAGAACCAACTCTTTATTTAAAAAGTTTCCACAATCCATAATTTTTTATATTGATTTCTTTGTGTCAATATTACTGATTTTCAGCCCTGAGTTTGATTATTTCCTGCCATCTACTCCTTTGAGGTAAGTTGACTTCTTTCTGTTCTTAAGCTTTCAGGGAACTGTTACGTTACTTGTGTAAGATTTCTCTAAATACTTTATGCAGGTACTTGGTGCAATGTGCTTTCCTCTCCCATCTTTTGTTGGTTACGCTTCATCTGTACTTCCTGTTAGTTTACTTAGATTTTCCATTTCCAGCATCCCTTCTGTGTGTGGCTTTATTGTTTCTATTTCAATTTTTAAGTCTTTTATACTGTTTCCTTCATCTGTTTGTTTTTTCTCGGTTTTCTTGGGTTTCTTTTCAGATACATTGATTACTTGGACTTTTTTTGAGGGGGAGAAGAAAATGCTTATTTCATCTTATAGCTTAAACTATCATTCAGGAAACTAAAGACAAAAACTCAAGGAAGGAACTGGTACAGAATCCAAGGAGAAACAGTGTTTATTGGCTTGCTCCTCATGCCTTGCTTAGACTGGCTTCTTACAGTACCCAAGACCATCAGCCCAGGGATGGAACCGCCACAGTGAGCTGGGCCCTCCAGTGTCAATCATAAATCAAGAAAATGCACAACAGTCTCACCTTGCAAGTCAAGTGGACTCATTATCTCTATTGAGATCTTCATTTCTCAAGTGACTCTTGACTATGTCCAGGGGTTCTACTTATTTCTTCTTTTTCTTCTTCATAATATTTTTATTTAATTGTTTTCCATATCTACAACTGCCCCTCCCCCAGCCTTACCTCCTAACAGTCCACCCTCAACCTTTCCCCAACCCATCCCCTACCCATTCCCCAAATAGGGCAACTATGTCCCTGGATAGAATTTCTTCTAATTTTTTGTTTATGTCTTTTGTTCTATTTCTTTAGGTTTTTTTAAATTACATTTATTTTAAAGGCTTCTTTTATATTCATAAAGTTATTTTAAGTTGATTTTCTTCTGCTTTTTCTTTGTTAGAATGTTCAAGTCTTGCTGTTGTAGAACTACTAATTTTGGTGGTGCCATATTGTTCTTTATGTTGTTATATGTTTTCTTATACTGTCATCTATTCATCTCTTCCTTGAATCAATGCAGGATTTTTCTGTCTTGTTAAGTTGATCTTGGCCCAATCTGTTCTGACTGTGATTATGTCTCAGGGAGCCTCTCTTGGTCTAAAATGAGCTCTTGGTCCACTTGAATTTGAGGTATTCTGTGTTTCAAATAGATGTTCTTGGTCCAATAGGGGCTACTTGATTCTGTTTCTTTGTGAGAACTTGAGTTCACAGGGTGATGTGTGTGTGTTTGGAAGATGGATTGTGTTTTGTAGAATTCAGTGTCTGACAAACTGGGGTATTAAATTTGAATGCCTGCCTACAGGAGACATTTCTATTTGTTTTTTATTGGGGCAGCAATGGGTGAGTATGCAGTTCCACAGGTTTGGACCTGAGGCCTGGGCAACATATTTCTAATGTCTGTTATACAAAATATTGACAGAAGGTGGAACATTTCAATATTCCTGTGGCAGAATTTTTCAATGGCACCTTTAAACAGGCTGCAAATTATTAAATTAGGTACTGTGAAGACAACCTTTTCATTGTCCTCTACTTGTAAAGATATAGAAAAAGAAATAGTCTTTTAAATCAAACACTGAAATATAGCAGTCTTTAGGTAATAGGGAAGACAAGGGAGGGAATTCTAGGGATTCAAGGCTGTCAAGAGCCCATTGGCTGGAATTACATTATTTATGGCTCTATGACCTGATAGTATTCTTTGATTTCAAGATTCTTTTAAAATGACAAATATAGAAGAATTCCAAAGACTGTTCAGTTATTGAATATGTTGAATATTTAGCTGTTACTGTAGCTGTTCTAAGGCCTGGAATTTTTCTGTCAAAAAATCATTATTCTGCCCACATGGATTTTTAGTTAACCATTTTTTAAAATGGACATACACAGTCTTTATTCAGGAATTGGAAAACCTAATAGTTAATATCACTATTTCTCCAAATTAATCTATCTGTATAAATGTTAGCCATACTTACAGTTGTAGACAAAGGCCATGAGTAACTCTGCATAATTGTAATTTCAGCACTTAAATAAATAAACAGAATCAAGGAGATTTTGAGCACAAAATGAACTCAATTTTATTTTTGGTGATTTTTTTCCTCTATTTTTTGTATGTTCATTTATTTTTTTTTTATAAAAAATGTGTTTTTTATACATGTATCTCCTTGCTGCCCCTCCCTTTTCTCCTCCCAATCCCTCCCAGTCAACCTTCAACCTCCCCATCTCCATCCCACCATACCCTCCCCTAAAAGGGCAAGAAGTCCCAAGGTAGTTCAGCTCAGCTTGGCACATCCACTCCAGACAAATCCGATTTCATCATCCCAAAATGAATACTGGGTTAGGTGTCCCTTTGCAGGGAATGTGCTCCAAGGCACCAGACCATACACAGGAACACAGTCTAATATCACCCCTTGAGGATCCACATAATGCTCATGCCAATCAACAGTTTCCTACCCTTGGCTGGCCTACCTCCTTTTCCCCATGGTTTCCCAGTGGCTGTTCTTGATTCAGTGAGCTCCCTAGAGCTCCAGCCAGCCATCACTGTAGGAATTTTCCTCGTAATCACTATCCCCTGGCTAATGCAGACTCTCTTCCTCAACTCTGAACTGGACCAGAAGCTTGACCCAGTGTTCAGCCATAGATCTATGCCTCCACCTCTATTCATTGTTAGATGTACTTTCTGTAATGACACTTAGGGTGATTATTCATTTGGTTCAAGGGGAAGACCTGTTAGGCACCCCCTCTACTACTGGTTGGAGACCTATCCAGGAATATCCTGTGAGTACTTGAAGGGTTCCCTAGCACCCAGTCTCTTTCCAAATCCATATTGACTTCCTCTATCAAGATATCCATTTCCTTTTATCCCATCTTTGTTGCTTCTCTCACTGAACCATCTCTTCCTCTCATGATTTTTTCTTGTCTCTTCTTGGTTGCAAACCGTTATGATTCCAATTTGCTAAGGTGATCTTCTCTATTTTTTCTTCTTAGAGGAATCTCAGGTTGTCTCTCTAAAGTTCCTTCAAATCCACTTATGAGTGTGTATATCCCATACCTATCTTTCTGGGCTTGTGATACCTCTCTTAGCAGGATAGTCTCCAAACTCATTGATTTGCCTGAAAATTTTAGGGTGTCATTTTTTTTTATTCCATTATGTAGATTACAACAGTTTGTTAATCTACTCTTCAGTTGAGGGGCATCTAGATTTTTTTCAGGTTCTTGCTATTACAAATAAAACTGCTATGAACATAGTTGAGCTAATGCCTTTGGGGTACAAGTTTGTTGAAGACACTATCTTTTTTTCTATTGAATATTTTTAGCCTCTTTGTAAAAAATCAGGTGTTTATAGGTGTGTAGGTTAATGTCAGGGTCTTCGATTTGATACCATTGCTCCACAAGTTTGATTTTATGTCAGTACCAGACTGTTTTTATTACTTTAACTCCATAGTATAGCTTGAAGTCATGGACGGTCATTCCTTCAGAAGTACTTTATTGGGTAGGATACTGTTACTCCATATGAAGTTGAGGATTTTTCTTTCAATGTCTGTATAAAAAATATATTGGGATTTTGATGGGGATTGCATTGAATCCGTAGATTGCTTTTGGAAAAATTGCCATTTTTACTATGTTGATCCTATCTATCCTGGAGAATGGGAGATCTTTACATTTTCTGATATTCTCTTCAATTTCTTTCTTCAATGACTGCTTTTGTTAAACAAGTCTGCTACTTCTTTGGTTAGAGTTATCCCAAAATATTTCATGCTATTTGCAGCTATTATAAAGGGATATGTTTCCCTGATTTCTTTTCCAGCCTTTTTTTTTTTCTTACTGTGTAGGAGGGCTACTGATATTTTTTAGTTAATCTTGTATCTTGCCACATTGCTGAAGGTCTTTATCAGGTGTAGGAGTTCCATGGTAGAATTTTGGGGTTCACTTATATATATGATCATATTATCTACAATACAGATAGTTTGACTTCTTCCTTCATCCTTGTAGCCCCTTAATTTCCTTTTGTTCTCTTATTGCTTCAGCAAAAATTTCAAGAACTATTTTGAATAGATAAGGAGAGAGAGGACAGCTTTGTCTTGGTCTTGATTTTAGTGGGATGGCTTTGAGTGTCTCTCCATTTAGTTTGATGTTGGCTGTTGGCTTTCTGTATATTGTCTTTTTTATATTTAGGTATTTTCCCTGTATTTCTGATTTATCCAGGATTTTATCAAAAAGGAGTGTTGGATTTTGTCAAAGGCTTTTTAAATATCTAATGAAATTCTCACATTTTTTTCTTTTACCTTGTTTATATAATGAATGACTTTCACAGTTTTTTGTATGGTGAACCATCTCTGCATCTCTGGGATGAAGCTTACTTGATCATGGTAGATGGTTTTTGTTTTTTTGGTTTTTTTTTCTTTTTTGTTTTTGTATGTTGTTAGATTCAGTTTGCCAGAATTTTATTGAGTATTTTTGCATCAATGCTCATGAGGGATTCTCTTTCTCTGTTTTATCCTTGAGTTTTTTTGGGAATCATGGTGATTGTGGATTCATCAAAAGACTTTAGTGATGATCCTTCAGTTTCTACTGTATGGAGCAGTTTGAGGAGTATTGGTATTAGTTCTTCTTTGAATGTCTGGTAGAGTTCTTCATTGATATTGAAACCATCTGGTCCTGGGCTATTTTTTTTTAATCAGGTGACTTTTAATAACAGCTTTAATGTTCTTTGGGGTTTTAGATCTGTTTAGTTCTTTAATCTGCTATTAATTTAATTTTCATAAGTGGTACCTGCCCAGAAAGCATTCCATTTCTTTTAGGTATACCATTTCAGTGGAGTATAGATTTTCAAAGTATGACCTGATAATTCTCTTCATTTCGTGGGTATCTGTTGTTATGCCCCCCTTTTCATTTCTGATTCTGTTAATTTGTATATTCTCTCTCTGTTTATTGCTTAGTTTTGAAAAGGATTTATCTGTCCTATTGACTTTGTCAAAGAACTATTTCTTTGATTCAATGATTGATGTGGGAATGTCTTTCTGTATGCTGTGAATATCAATCTTTAAATAAAGGAGCTGTTTTGGCCCATGACAGGCACCATAGAAAAAGTAGTACGAGAAATCAGAATAGGTAGGAGGAGCAGGGTGAAGTCAGACAAAAAGAGCCAGAAGCCCAGAGGAGCAACATGTAAGGAACACAGGTAAGCCACAGGCTATGTGGCAGGAACGATTAATAGAAATGGTTTGATTTAAGATGTAAGTGCTAGCCAACAATGCTCCTAAGCCACAGGCCAAACAGCATGAAGTTAATATAAGTGTGTGAGTCATTTTTGAGGTCTGAGCAGCAGCAGCAGGCGGCTAAGGAGTCTGGGGCTTCAGGTCTGTGGGTCTGGGCCTCTGGCCACTCAGGACTAAAGAAACCACATTGTAACAGATGGTGCCCAATGTGGGGCAAATATCCACTTAAAGCCTGAGAAAGTTTTAAAAAGGATTTTAGCACAAAGACTGAGCCAGAGAGCTTCCAAATTGTATATCTGAAGTGGGTCATTGTACAGAGAAAGCCCGGCGTCCAGCCACACTCAAAATGGTGCAGGCAGACTGGCAGCAAGAGTGTAAGATGCAGCCAGGCGGTTCCTGAAGTCTCACAGAAGACTCAGTAGCATGTTATTGGTTTTATTGGGTCCCATAAATTTGAGTATATTGGGTATTAATTTTCTATTTAATTCTAGGAAGTCTTTTATTTCTTTCTTAATTTTTTCCTTGACCCAGAGGTGATTCAATTGAGAGCTGTTCACTTTCTATGAGTTTGTCATTTTTCTGTAATTTTTGTTGTTGTTGAACTTTAGCTTTAGACCGTGGTGATCTGATATGATAACAGGAATTATTCCCATTTTTGTATCTATGAATATTTGCAATAGGACTGAGTATGTGGTCAATTTTAAAGGAAGTCCCATGGGTGCTGAATATATATATATATATATATATATATATATATATATATATATATATATATATATATTCTTTTGTGTCTGGGTAGAAAGTTCTGTATATATCTATTAAGTCCATTTGGGTCATAACATCTGTTATATCCCTCATTTCTCTATTGAGTTTCTGTCTGGTTGACCTATCCATGAATAATAGTGGGCTATTGAAGTTTCCAACTATTAGCATGTGGCTTTTGATGTGAGATTAAAGCTTTATTAGTGTTTCATATATATGTGTGTGTGTGTGTGTGTGTGTGTGTGTGTGTGTTTCATATATATATATATATATATATATATATATATATATATATATATGTGCCCTTGTGTTAGGAGCATAAATCTTCAGGATTGAAGCTTCATCTTGTGGATTTTCCCTAAGATGAATAAGTAATATCCATCCTGGTCTATTTTGATCGATTTTAGTTTGAAATCTATTTTGTTAGGTATTAGGATATCTACACCACCTTGTTTCTTAGGAACATTTGATTTGAAAGTCTTTTTTCAACCTTTTCCTCTGAGCCAGTCTTTCTTTGAAGTTGAGGTGTTTCTTATAAGCATATATGCAGCATAAGGATAGCTTCTGTCTTTATATCCATCATTTTAGGATATGTATTTTTACTGTGAATTTAGTCCACTGGTTTTAAGGGATTTCATAGCCAATGATTATTATCTCCTGTGATTTTTGTTGGTGGTTTGTATGTATTTTCCTTCTTTAGGGTTTTCTTATGTGTTATTATTGATTGTGGTTTCATGAATATTTAGTTTCCTTATATTGGAGTTATTCCTCTAATGCTTTCTGTAGGGCCCAATTTGTGGATAGGTATTGTTTAAATCTGATTTAGTTGTGAAGTATTTTGTTTCCTCCATCTATAATGATTGATAGTTTTGCTGGTATAGTAGTCTGGGTTGGCAGCCGTGCTTCCTTAGTGTCTGTATAACATCTGAAGAGGACCCACTTGCAATGACACATACATTGACACTTGGGTGTGAGAATGGTCCCCTAAGACATTTCCCATTGACAAAGGATTGCCTTGTCTGTCCCTTGTTGATCTATCAAAAATTCAATTAAAATTTTCTAACTCTTGAATCTGATACTATTCTATTTACAAGTGAGATCAGTTTTTTGTTAAAATTACTTAAGAATTTTTAGGAGTCTTGTATGTTTTTAATAAGTGACTGAGAATTTTTTTCTGACTCTTCAACCTTATTGTAAACATTTAAGGCTGTTAAGCTATATTGGGCCAAGGTATGATCATCAAAATCATACTTTCTTTGCAAGTCAACATATTGACCTTAATATAGAAGCTAATCTTAGGAAATATTAATGCTTCTAGTCCCATTTCATTGTTATGTTAGCCTATATTTCTCTGTCAATCATGTACACTATTGCAACTAGGGATAAACTTCTAATGTTGCTGTAGCTAAATTTTCCAGTATTGTGGGATAATTCTATTCTGAATTTCTCGTGGATTCTAACATCTGCTTCACATTCAGTGAATACAGACCATATAAAACTATTGCTTCTTTAAATATACTCAAATCTAATATTTTTACAGTAGGCCATTTAACTACTGCTTAACCTCAAGTGTACCTAGTATCCTCTAGTCATTCTTACATCTGAATAAAAAAATATGAAGCTTATTTCCTAATAACCTTGACCCTTCCCCCTTCAGTTTCATCAAGTAATGATGTAGTAGGTTCTTGTCTTAATTATTCTATGTCAAAGTACTTTTATTATTTTCATTAGTAAGAATTTCTAAGGCTTGTACCTTATCAGTAGTGAGTCTCTCTCAGGTTTAGATATTATCATTAGGATGTTTTCTTAAGCCTGTATCTTATCAACAGTGAGTCTTTCAAGGCTTGTATCTTGGCAAAATTTTTATATTTGGCATGGTTTTTAAGGATAAAAAATGAATTAATGAACTGATAGTAATCATAATCAGTATATATCAATACCATCTAAGTCAGTTATCTCTTCATTTATTTTTTTTTCATTTGCAAGCCAACTTTAATAGCACTATACATTGCCTTAACTCTCTATATTGTGATATTTCCCATTTTTAACACAATAAAGAATACTTTTTTTATTATTGCTTAACTTCCTGCTTAAAGACATTTTGGGTGTCTTACCAAATATGCCATGTTAGCTGTGGTGGGAATGTGAAGCTTTGAGGACTGGAGTTTGAGACAGCAGCAGTAGTAGAGGCCAACACTGGCAAGAGATGCAACTACAGAAGACCACTATGTAAACACCAATCAAAGGAGCAGCTTACAGCAGGACCATGTTGGGAGAAGCCTCCCAGCGAGTGGCTGCAGGATGTATCAGGGGGAGTTTTGGAGGAAGAAGCTGCCATGCTGGCTTGCACATTCTTGGGCTGTGCAGTAGATGTCAAATGTTATTAATAGCTAAGTCTCTAAAGTTACATTTACCAACAAAGTCTTGGGAGTTAGATGTTAGAGTTAGACAAAGAGGTCACCTGCTGACCTTTCTTATTAGCCAGAGACCCAGCAACACAGCACCTCTCCAGCTGTTTCAAACAAACAAACAAAAAACCCTTGAAAATCTAAGATTCTTCCACTCCATCCTTTTCATTTCTTTATTCTTATTTTTGGCTTCTTCATACACTCTATGACTAATTTCTGGCTGGCTCTGATTTCTCATCCAAGGTTGAATTTATGAAAAGAGTATCAGGTTTTTACAGTGTGATCAAATGTCTTGAAACATGGGGCTATTTTACACTTGAAGGTAAAGTGACTTTGAATGATTGCTCAAGGCTTGTACAAGATAAAGTCAGTTAAAAATCTCAGCACTGGCAAAGAAAGGTACTCATTAATTCAAACTCCTAGCTGAGGTGCTATTGGCTACTGTTAGTTTCTAGTAGAAGAGAAGACAGTTTTTTTTTTTTTTTAATTATTGATATGGTTTCTGAAATGCTACCTAGGATTGAGGAGATAATCCTACACTCATGCACATACCAGCATCACTAAAGTGATTCATAGGATTTTAAAAGAACATATATGTTTATAAGGAGAAAGTACTGGGGCAGAAACATGGAGGAATGAGAGATGATAATGGGAACTGATTTGATCAAGACACATTACATACATATATGAAATTTCATATATTAAAAAATTAGAAAGGAAGACAATAAAAATAAGTAAACTGGTGAGCATTATAAAGTATCATAAAAGTAATAATAATGTATAAATAAAAAAATAATTTATAAATTCGATTTTCTTTATAAGATTTTCCTTAGATTAAAATGGTATCTTTCCAATGTAGAAAAGACAAAGACAAAACAGAAATACCTATAATTCACAAGAGGCTGAAAAAATGACACACAAAGCACAAAAAGTTGAGACTTTAATATTATCAGTGAATAAATAGTATGTGAAGTTTTCAAAGTCAAAGTTCAAAACAATGATGTCTCTTAAGTTAGTGATCTGCTCTTGATAGCATAAGTTCTAGATTAATAGAACAAAAACATATATATGTAATCAAGATTTCTTCAGAAGTTCTGGGTTTTTGTCTAAGCTATGGTTAAATATTACACAAATGTTGGAAGTATTCAACTGGTACAATATATTTTCTGGGTGTCTAACAATAAATGAATGGTAATATTAATGTAAGCAAGGGGGTTAAGAACAGTATTTTGACTCTGTTTCTTCAAGGCAACTGAGAGAACTATGGAATCTAAAATGTTCTCTAGCTTTGGTGAGTAACCTGTTCTCTTGATCAAGGAGGCTATGGAGACCATATCGGGTAATCTCTAACCTGTGTACATTCTACAAAGAGAAGCATCAACTGTAATTGTCCCTGCCTATGAGTTTAATAAAAAGCACTGATTGGCCAAAGGCAGGCAGGAAGAGTGGGTGGGGCTACCAGACTAAGAGAACTCTAGGAACAGACAGAACAGAGCAGAATGTCAGAGAGAAGCCAGACAATGCAGAGGACAACTATGCTGCCCTATGAAAAGGTACCGAGCCCCATGGCTAAACAGGATGAGAGTCATGGGTTAGATTAAGGGTAAAGAGTTAGCAAGTGATATGCCTGGGACTTAGGTCAATCAGCCTAAAATTATTGTAAGCATCTGTGTGTCTCTGCAGGTCTGTGGGTCTGCGGGCCTAAACCTTGAGGCTATGCCCAAAAGTCCGGGCCAGAAACACCTACTACAATCAACATAGAAGAGAAAAGCCCCAATACTTTCAAGAGAATCCATGGTCACCAGGGCCATCTCCTATCCAATACAGATAGAACATTTAGTAAAAACAAAAAACAAAAAAAAAACAAAACAAACAAAAAAAAAAAAAAAAAAACAAGGTCTAAATGAACTGGAATATCCTTTGAAACTAAAGTAACCCTGAAGACCCTTCCTGGTGGGCTTTGAAAGATTAAGAAAATTATTCAGGTGAACTGTATGGCCTTAAGTCTCCCAAAGGAAAGTGTGACAAATGATAATTAATATTTTTAACAGTTCAAGGGATCACACTCCACAAACATTAGATTTACATCCATATAAATTGCTATTTAACAAACATCTCTCCTTAATAGCCTTTTCTTCCTCAATGAGAATCCTTTAGTCCAGACACTAAGTCCTTGTGAGAAGAGCTTTTTATGGGATCTCTATATTTTCATGGTAAAATACATATAAATTGCTATTTAACAAACATCTCTCCTTAATAGCCTTTTCCTTGATAAGACACATGTTTTCCAGATATAAGTATATGATTCTGGCACAATATTACTGTTTTATGACCAACAGCAGAACTGTAACAAGGGAGTTGGGCCCACTATTGCTTTAATATAAAATTAAATAATGGTTAAATATTATTTCTCCATTTCTTGAAGTAACCTATGAAGGACATTACATTGCGATCATTGTCATTCTATCAGAGTTCTAGAAATCAAATCCTAGGTTCATCACTCTTGTGAAAAGTATTAGAGGTCAGAAAAATAAGGAAGTGAAGCCTCAAGTATATAAACTATAGATGTTCCTGTGAGTTTTTTTTTTTTTTGAAGGAATTTGGTTCCAGCATTTTCAACTGTCTTTTATTCTAGCTTACCATTCTCTCTCTAAAGTTTGTTTTCTAGTTAACTCTGATCGTCAACTTGACATAGCCTATAATTACCTGAGAAGGGAATCCTGATTGAGAGTTACACAGATCAGATTGCCCTGTGAGCATATCTGTGAGGATATCATTGTTAAAGGTTGTAGAAAGAGCCACATCATTGTAGACAGAATAATTCTCTGAGTAGGTATATCTGGGGCATATAAAAAAGCTAGTTATTCATGGGTCTGTAATTTATCTGGCATGTAGCCCTTTTCCATGATTTCTGTTTCCATATCTCTGAAATTTATGATCTGATTTTCCATAGTGATGGATTGTGAACTTCACCTATAATACCAATATATCCTTTCCTTTACTAACTGTTTTGGTTATAATGTTTGTCCTTGCAATCAAAAAAAAAAAAAAAGAAAGAAAGAAAGAGAAGGAGAGAAGGAGAAGAAGAGGAGAAGGAGGAGGAGGAAGAGGAGGAAGCTTGGGCAAGCAATAATGCTAAAAACAATGCTTTTATATAACACCTCCCCACCTCCCCGCTCTGTTCCTAGTCGAATAGGCTCACTTACTTTGCACTAAGGGATTCAATTCCTCTTCTCCCTGAGTTTTCTCTTACCTTCTCAGTGTATTCAGGCACAGACACACATTTCCTTTACTTGTATATTTTTGATTTTTGTTATATAAATGAAATTACTATTACACTTTCAGGGATTCAAATATAGGCTTTTGAGGGATATCTAAAGTGCTACACATGACAGCCCCACTCAGCTCTGAGTGTTCAGATTGATAATTCTCTCAGTTCCCCAAATGGTATTTAGTACTGTCTCTTGAGACAGTGTTATAATGAGAACATGAGATGGAAACTGCTTAGGCAGACTTAAGGAACGAACAAATTAAAGCTGCTCTTCCAGGAATGTTCTTCGTTCTCTGGCTGGGAATTCCAGAAGTAACTCTGATTTCATTGTTCCTCCTCAATGAGAATCCTTTAGTCCAGACACTAAGCCCTTGTGAGAAGAGCTTTATATTGGATCTCTATACTTTCATGGTAAAATAGATTACAGACAGTCTGCAAATTCAGCCCATTTCTTAAATGAGTATAAATTTATCTCTTTAGAAAGGGTGTTTTACAATAATATTAAAGATCACGGTTCTCTTGAGGCACTTTAAAGAAAGCTATTGCCTCTGTGCTTATAAGTTTTAGTTAGTTTTATACAAACCAAAATCAGGCAGGAAGAGAGACCTTAGCTGAGGAACTGCTTCAATAAATTGATGGGTAGGCAAGTTTGCATGATATTTTCTTGCCTAATGTTGATATAAGAAGGCCCAGCATACTGTGAACAGTACATTCCCTGATTGGGTGGCACTGTATTGCTTTACAAAAAGACATACACACACACACACACACACACACACACACACACACACACACACACACACACACACACACACACACATATATATATATGCTGCTTACTGTCTTACTGTGCCACTATACTATATATACATAGTAGTATACTATATATACATATGTATAGTATAGTAGCAAGTAAGACAGTAAGCAGCATTTCTCCATGGTCTCAGCTTATCTTTTCACCACCATATTCCCGCCTTGAGTTCCTACCTTGATTTACCTATGTGAGATTCTATAAGCTATAAGCAGGAATACATCTCTTCCTCCTATGTTGCTTTAGGTCATGGCATTTAATCACAGGAATATAACAAAGCAAAACAACCTTCTAGCTAAAACAATGAGTAAACTGAGGTATTTTTTGTTTTTAAAATTTGGATAGCTATAAATATACATTTTTTTCATTTTTATCAGTATAAAGTAATTGGAGTTTCCTTTATAATCCTCCTAGCTATTTATTTTCAATATTTGTTTTGTTTTTCTGACTTAATATTTCTGAGGTTTTTAATTCTACTTTATTTTTAATTTAAAAATGTATTTATATTTTAAAAGTGGATTCATCAAACATCACCATTTGACTTTATTTCTTTGCACCACAGACTTGTGTTTACTTAAATAATTTGTGTATTTTATTTGCATAATTTATACTATTCTATTACACAATTTTACAGAAATTATACAAGTTTCTGGGTTCTTACACATCTAGATATCACTTATTTTAGTAAAATAAAAGCCAGGCATTGAAACACATATCTCTCATTCCAGCATTGAGGAGGGTGGTGTAGGAGGTCTTTTACAAGTTTAAGGCCAGCCTGTAAATGATAATATAAGATACAGGGCTTTCTATGAGGAATGTTCTCCTAAGACTCAGGTTTGATCCACTGATCTCTTATTGGTGGTACTGTGTGGGAAGGTTATCAAGTTTACAAAGAAGGGAACTTGCTAGAAAAAATGCATCAGTTGCATCAGTGACACTGGATTTTGAGAGTTTAATCTTCTTGCCCCACTTCTCTTCAACTCTCTGCTTTGTATCTGTAGTTAGACTGTGGTTTCTACATTTCATGACCAGATTACTTTTAGTCATGCCTCCCCTGACATTTTTCCTTCAGAATGGTAAACCAAATAAACTTTCCTGCATGGCTTCTGGTCTTGGTATTTTATTACAGCAAGGGAAGAATAACTAATAAGTCAGGATTATCAGATGTCAAGAGCTTACTACCTGTTCCTGGTGTGTGCTGGGATTATAAGTATGTATGCCTACTTTCTAGGTATTTTCTACCTTCCGCTAAATATTCTTATAGTTAGGTCCTAGTCCCTCACTATTGAGAGTACTTCAAATTCCACAAAATTCTCATCATAAACTCATGGATTATTTGGTTCTGATAAATTTTTAGAACTACTGTACTTATCAGCCAAGTAACATCTGGAATTAATTTGTACTTCTTTTGATGCCCTTTTAGATATGTTTCTAAGTAAACTCAGTTCTATAAAGCAAAAGTACATTAAATTAACTTTCTAGATGAAATTATTTAGTGGACCATATGTTAATTTATCCTTCAGAAAATAGTAGTATTTATTTAAGTAGAGTGAAATCTTGTCCTTTCCTCTGTATTATAACACAACAGATTCAATTTCTATTCTAAGATATTTTTAATTCTTATATTAATGTAAGTTAGTCACGTTGAGCACCATTTTTTTTTTGTTGGCATTAAATGACCAGACTTCCATATATCTAATCCTCACTAGGGAAGGCTTGAGATTTTTCTCATACCAATCCAAGGGACTTTAATTTTATTTTCATTATTTATGACACAATGTAGAATATTTTTGAAAAGATCCTTACCTTTGATTTTAGATGAAATTATAAATCAGATTTTAAACTTTATTGCTGGAGATGGAGCAGAATTATCATGGTGAAAGTTATTACTTAATTCTCATCAGAGTGTTTGATAAAATCGTAAAGTGAAGAAATGGAAGAAGGTAGCATAGTGGTCCCTCAGTTTCTGTCAGGTACCTGTGAGTTTTTCTTCTCACTAATCTTTATTGCAACTATGATAGCTTGATAATATTAGGTTAACAGAAATCATATTAGAAATGGTATTTAATCAGGAAATGACAAGCTTCCATTCTATAACATTCTAAAGCCATACATTTCTTTCACTCAGGTATTCTCTTTATTGTTCTTAATATATATTAAAGATTAATTCCAGTACTATTTTGTGATTTTTGCCTTTTGCAGAAGATGGACTAGAGAAGATTAAGAGAAACAGCTGAGACAAATTACTGAATTGTCTTCCTGTGTAAAATATTTTTTTATTTCCTTTGTAGTTCTTTTTTGCTTATTGACAAATTATAATCATATGTAGTTATAGAAAACAAAGAGATATGATATTTACTTTAATACCCTTTGAAAAGTCTTAATTGTGTGAAGTGATTTTTCTTTATTTTTTTCTTGGTGATTTGTACATATTGCTTTTATTTTTAAAAATATTTAATAATTATTAATAAATACTTCTTTTACATGCCCTCCATTGTTCCCTCTCCCTCTGCTTCTCACACTCCTCCCTCACTCTTCGTTCCTGAGCCCAACCACATCCCTCCACTCCTCAAAGAGGACAGTGCTTCCCTTGAGCAGTCAGCACAGGCTGGCATATCAAATTGAGGCAGGACTAATATTATCTTGATTATATCAAAGCTGAGGAAGGCAGCCTACCAAAGGGAGTGAATTCCAAAATGCCTCACTGAGATTTCTTATCTTTGTCTCTCTTAGAGTTTTTAAGTCCCAAATTTCTTTGTTATAAGTAGGTTTTCAAACTGTGTGAAAGTTTTTTTCTACTAATTCTCAGTAACTGCTTTGTGAACTTCCCTCTTTTATTTTATAAAACATAAAATTGTAGTTTTATAAAATTGCTGATGACATTGTATTTTAAACTACTTTTACATGAATAATATTTCTCTTGAAATACTTAAAATATTCACAATTGCTCGGCTTTTTTATAAAAATTAATTCCTTGTTAGTCAAGAGACCATTAGTGTAGTGATGTGGGAATGCCTTTCTATATGCTGTGATTAAAGGACTGTTTTGGCCCATGACAAACACTGTAGCAGTAGGTAGGAATGGGAGCACAGGTAGGAGAAGGAGGGTGGAGTCAGACAAAGAAATCAACCCAATTACCTAAGTAAACAACGTATAAAAACACCAATAAACTACAAACCACATAAAAAAACAAATTAAATTGAAATAAAATAACTAACAATATACCTAAAACAAACCAAACAACATAAAATTAATATAATCCTCTAAATCATTTTTTAAAAACAACTACAAACAAATACAAACCATACAACTAATGAAACCAAAATCCTAACTATCACTACAGTGCACAACTATCTTTATCTATTAAAAAGGAGACTTCATGCTCACCTTGGTGACAACATCACCAACGTTATAACTTATGTACATAAAAGTATATAACTTAGGTACAAAAAGAATGAATGGAAACAGAAAGCACTCCATTGTTTTAGACATTATTTTCTTTTTTCATTACAAACATTAGTGAATTTATTATTCTTTCTATTCTTTTTTATCATTTTATTTATTTTATTTCATAAATATTATTTTAATCTATGTATCCACCTGCCCTCCCTCCCTTCCCTCCCTTCATCCCTCCCAGTCCCTTCAGCCTTGCCCCTCCCCATCCACCCATTCCCTCTCCTCAAAGGATTGGAACAACTACTCCAGGCAATTCCTATCCACTTATCCCCAAATCAAAGCTGGGCTAGGTGTTCTTTACGGGGAATGGGGTCTAAGTTGCCAGCCCATTTGTTCACATGCATTCTCAAAATACATATTTAACTCTTGAGAATATATTAGCCTTCCCTACAGCTTCCTTGTTTTAAGGGTCTAAATTTAAAATGTAATCTTAGAAGTTTATTTGTGTATGTTTTACAAATTATAGCCATTGCAACCTTTTTTTACATTTTAAAATTCTTTTTAATTAAAATTTTACTCACGACTGTTCCCTGTTCTCCCAGTCCTTTCCCAGCCTCCCCCAATTCCATCCCCCTAACCATTTCCCAGATAGGATAAGGATTTCAAAGCTGAGTCTGGCATATCCACTTGAAGTAGGACCAAGTCCTTTCCCCCAGTATCAAGACTGAATAACTTGTTCCACTGTAGGTAAAGGGCTCTAAGAAGCCAATTCATGTACCAGGAATAAACTCTGAGCTGACTACAAGACTCTCCACAAACTCCCCACAATGGTCCGTTGCCATCTATATTTGGAAGGTTAATTCCGTTCCCTGAAGTTTCCTAATCTGTTGTTCAGAGTCAGTGAGCTCTCAGTATCTCTGGACAATTGTCTGTGGGTTTCTTCATCATGATCCTGATCACTTTGCTCATACAATCTCTCCTCCCTCTCTTCAACTGAACATACCTGGAGCTTGACCCTTTGCTTAGCTGTGAATCTCTGCATCTGTCTCCATCAGTTGCTGAATAATGGTAATGAGGGTGGCCATTCGTTTTTTTTTACAGGAGGAGGTCAGTTTAGGCACCTCTTCCACTATTGCTTGATTTCCTAGCTTGGGTCATTTTGTGGGTTCTTGGGTTTTTTTTCCTAGCACCAGATTTTTCCCTAACTCCAAAATGGCTCCCTCTATCAAGATGTCTATGTCTTTGTTCTTCCTCTCTGTTGCTCCTCCCACTCAACCATCCCATTTTATTCTCTTCCCACAACCTATTCATACCCCCATATGATCCCAACTTACTCAGGAGATCTTCTCTACTTCCCTTTCTCAGGGGTGTCCATGGATATCTCTCTTAAGTTCCAACTGTCACTTAGCTGCTCAGGGGTTGTGGATTGCAGCCTGGTTGTCCCTTGCTTTATGTCTAAAAATCTGTTTATAAGTGAATACATACCATGTCTGTTTTCCTCGGTCTGTGTTACTTCACTAAGCATGGTACTCTCTAGATCCGTCTATTTGTCTGCAAATTTCAGGATGTCATTTTTTTAAATTGCCAAATAGTAGTCCACCATGGACATGTACGTACCAAATTTTTTTAATCCATTCTTCAGTTGAGGGGCATCCAGGTTGTTTCCAGGTTCTGGCTATTACAAGTAATGATGCTATGAACATAGGTGAGCTAATTCCCTTGGAGTAGGAATATGAATCCTTTGTGTAGACCAATAGTGGTATTGCTGAATCATTGTGTGGATTAATTCCCAGTTTTCTGAGAAACTACCATACTGATTTCCAAAGTGGCTGTACAAGTTTACGTTCTTACCAGCTATGGAGGAGTGTTTCCCTTGCTCCACATCCCCTCCTTCATATCATTTCAGTTTTTGATCTTAGTCATTCTAGTTAGGGCATCTTAATGCCGTATTTTATAATATTTTATTTTTCCTTTCTATGTGTAGGATGATTCTCTATAAGAAAAATATTAGCAAAGGACATTTTCATAGGTATAGAAAGACAGAGTATTGTCATGTCTTCTTCTAAGTCTGTGGCACTCTGGGTCATATAGACATTCCTGCTGATATTCTTAAATTCATGCTTTGTATAACATCTCAATGCATCCTTCATAACAAGTAACCAACTTCAGAAGAATGGTCACACTATAAGATGTGTAGAGATATTTGCCCTCAATTATTTCTAGTAGGTAAATTACTTAAAATTATTGCTGCTATTTTTTTCTGTTGCTGTAATGGGTATCATGACCAAAGGGAACTTTTTGAAAAAAGGATTTATCTCAGCTTATATGTCATTAGTGAGGTTTATCGGGGCATGAGCTTGAAGAAGAACTTAAGCATAGCCAATGGAATAATGCTGATTACCAGTTTACTATGAGGCATACAATCAGCTTTCTTTTCTATTCATCCCAGGATCATATGTATGATAATGATATCTTCAATAGTAAGATGGGTCCTCCTACATCAATTAACAAATAACAAATATCAGCAAGTTTTATAAAGGTAACTCTTCATTTGAGTTTCCATTTTCACAGGTATATTATACTGACAACACAGATTAGCTATAGCCCTGATAATTGTATTATTTAGTTTAAATTACAAATATTTCTTGTACTCTGATACTATAAAATGTGTTAAAAAGAATTCATAATGAATAGAAATTGGTTACTTATATTTTTGAAGCAGAGATGACACTAATGAAGGTGCCAACCTTTATCATATCTGAGGAGGTTGTGGTTGCAAATTTCAAAGTTTGAGCTTTTATATGACAAAGAAGAGTGGTATAGACTTTACAAAATTTTTTACAAGGTTTATGGATGCTCATGCCTTTATTTATCTGTTGATTTTTCAGTTAATTAGATATAATAGTCAAGATCTTTATCCCTTATTTATACTTTAAATATTACGTTTATTTAAACTGGATCTTTGTATATTTGTTTGTTTTTAAATTGCTTAAGCTAGCTTTGAAATCATACTGTAGACCTGTATAGACTTGAACATGAGTTTGCCATGACTCACCTTCTTGGGTAACTGGGTTTATAGGCCTTCCTCATCAAACCTGACTACAGCTCGAATCTTAATGCAGCTTCATTGGACATTAAATTTTGAGAGAAATTGTTTGTCCTGCATTTTTCAAATTCTTTAATTTTATGTTTGCAAAACTTGCACATATTGTGAGGAACATGTTTGGCCATCTTTCTCCTTTGCCTCCCATGCAGTTGCTACATATCCTTAACATTTACTCTTTAAGTTCCTTTAAAGGCAGATAAGATGGGCATATAAACAAGCAATATCCACATCATATTTTAGTACATTTAACCGCTATGTGTGCCATTGCTGAGATACTCTAATGACAACTGGATCTACTGTCAGCCCCCATGAGTTTAAATGCAAGAAGTATCTCTCTATGTTCTGTAAGATGGTAAGGTTTACAAGGGTCATTCATAAATTCTCCCCTGGAACAAAGCTTTTAAAGAGAAATTGATAAGAAGTCTGTGTGGGAGAGGCATAGAACCATCAAGTACTTTTACTTCTTTTCTTTAAGCCTTAACTTGATTTATCGTTCTTTAAAGTTTTAAGAAATGTCCTGCCTAAATCTATGTTCCTCTTTCTATGTGTCAATTCTGCCTTTACTTCAACACCATCTCCTACTACACTCATAGCATCAAAAGTAAGCAAACAAGAGAGCCAAAGGACCTTCCTGTAGTCCCAAAAAGAATCCAAACATTAGAGATCAGTAAATAAAAACAAAGGAAGTTCTCCAACCACCTTACTTCTTGCTTCAAAGAATATCTCTTTTTAAAAATCCAACCTAAATCTGTGAGTATAGAAGGCACTTCCTAGGACGGAATCTGTCTTGTGCTCTGAGGCACATGGGCAGCTTTGAAAACTGCAGAATTCTAGCTCTTTGTCTAAAATAAGATATTAGGAGCATAATTTTAAATGGCAAATCTCTATTTATTCTAGAAATTTTATTTCCATGGCTCCTTTTAGAGGTATTTTCTTCATTCTTCAGAATAGGTATGAAGAAAAAGGTTGGCCTCGCTGTCTGCCAGAAACTGTTGGTACAATGCTTGCTAAAACATGTTATTTAACTAGCATTTGAAATTCTCCATGTCTGTTTCTCAGTACAGATCATAATCATTATGAGACAGAGGGGACTGACTTTATCTTTTTCCTGTCATCTTACTTACCATAGTAAAATACCAAATGGAAGATCTTTAATAACTTCTGCTTCCAAAATTAATTTGATTGATTATTCCCACTGCAGGATTATTTATAAATTTTGTAGAAATGCACCTCTCCTGCAGAATGCTTGAAAGTGGTATGCTTCATCTTATCTCTCTTTAGAAGATGTTGATTTCAGGTATGGGAATTCCTCAGGCATTTGAAAATGAGGGGACTACATTCATTCGTTTTTATTTGAATCAATCATTGTCTTGTGAGAATGTAAAAACAAACAAAAAAAAAGATTCAGAATGTGAAAAAAATGTGGGGAATTATAATGAAAGTTTCTGATCCAGCCTAGCTCTGAGGTCTGAGGTATCCACCTTCAAAAATAATCACAAAATGGTTTATATTAATTTCAAATTGTTTGTTTGGCTATCTTTCAAGCTTATTGATAGCTAGGTATAACTTCATCCCATTTCTACTAATCTATGTTTGGATATGTGACTTGTGGCTTACCTGTACTTTATATCTTGTTCTCTCTACAGCAGCTTGCAACATCTTTCTCTGACTCTGCCCTTTCTCCCCTTTATCAAAGCTCAGGCTTCCCTCCTGCTTGAGATAGGCCAAAACAGTTGTTTTATTATCCAGTGACAATTCACGGCATACTGAAAGACATCCCACATCAGGGAAATAAATCTTTCTCAAAATATTTTCAGAGGAATGAAAGAACAATTTGAATAATAACAAAGGCAGCTGTAAAGTAGGATGAACTATCCAGACACTGAGAAGAAGGTGGCTCTACTTGCTTCCTATTTTCCAGAATAAAGGTGATTATAACTGTCTTTAAAAAAAGGATAACCACTAATGTCCTCAAATAAGGTATGTCGATACTGGGCTGAGATTCCTAAGGGATTTTTTTTTCCAGCTAGCATACAGAAGTCAAATATATTTATTAACATATACAAAGTATAAAGTAAAAAATAAATAGAATATAATATTTATTAGTATATATGAAGATGGGTACAAGCAATCAGGAAGCCAATTATGGAGGATTCAAGGCTCATAACCACTCAGAGACAGGTATAAAGAAGCATGCTATAGGATAAGGCTCTTTGAAATTCAACATCAATTGTAGTTATATGAAATACACTATCTATAACTCTTAACTCCTCATCTGACATGATGTAAAATATCTAGGTTTTTCTGTTAAAGAAATACTTTAAAATATGTTCTGTATTAGGCATGTTTGTAATATGCTAAAATTCCAGAAATTTTGAGATGAGTCAGCAGGATTTGGATTTTAAGGTCCTTTATAGATACATAGTGATTTTAAAGCTCACTTGAGCTACATCTAATTTGGGGGGAGGGAGATATATTTACAAAAACTAGGAAAAATTAAAAAAATACTCATCAAAAAAAACCATACACCTCAAATCCCTTTATAACTTTAACATAATATAATAATTTAAAAATCAAGAAGTTAATCTATTGCATAGATTCTATTTAGTATTATAGTAAATCCTGGAGCCAGATATTGGGGAAAAGTTAAAATATCAGGAAAGGTAACAAACCACAGCCAGTTGTGACCTAGCCAATGCCCTGGGCCAAATGGGGTAGGTTCTGTCTCCAATAATCTTCAGACTGAATGGTCTGCCTCCTCCTGCCTTATCTTTCTTTGCCTGAACAACTATTTCAATTTCGGAATCAACTTTCCTAGTGTTTAAATTAAAGGTGAATTAAAGGTGGGATTAAAGCTGGGTGTCACTACCACTTGCCTGGCTCTATTTGGCTTTAAACTCACATGGATCCAGAGAATCTCTGCCTCTTGAGTGATGGATTTAAAGGCATGGATAACTATTCCATGACCTTCATGGCATGGCTCTATGGGTGACTCTGTCCTCTGATATTCCAGATAAAATATATCACCACACTAATCAGCAAATACTCAGGTTATAAGAAAAAATATTCTCTCTGTTTTAAAGGAATATTGTTGAGGTATGTCTGTACTTTCCTGAAGCCATTCTACATTATTCAAAATAGCAGTTTTACAGACCTGAGAGACTCCATGTTACAATTCACTTTTGACACTATTATGGTTTTGAAGGATAAATGTGCCTATATGTGGACCCATAAACACCATCGTTTGTCAAACAAATAGAAGGATGCTGTTCTATAAATTTATTCATGTGAGTAGCTATTGTCCACATACCCGGGTATGTTAAGAATGTATTAGTGAAATTAAGATTTAGATCTAATTGGTCACATCAAACCAGGAAAAGAGTCTAACTCCATAGACAACCAGCAGTGGGATGATACAGTCCTCTTACTGATCTTTGTCTAGTAGGCTATTAGTGATTCCAGAATGGTTTACCAAGAAACAGTCAACTGTCCATTAGTTTCAACTCAGCACACTCCTCATTGTTAAAGCAGCCTAATTGCTAGCGTCTATCTATCTATCTATCTATCTATCTATCTATCTATCTATCTATGTAATATTTTGGACCCAGACCCAACACTGTTACTGTGTCCCATCCAATTTCTCCCTTCCACCGTGCAGCTAGTTTCAGTTCAGCACCTTCCATCTCAATCCTAGTTCTCAAGCCTCATAAAAAGTTCCTCTTCTGTGATAGTTTGTGCTTATTGTTTTTATCAATACAGAATATTCTTCCAACCTCATATAAAACATCTCTAATTCTTTTGTATAATACTTAACTTTTCTATAAATTGCATATATATATATAGAAGCATAGATAAAAATTATTCTATATTGGATGATATTTAATGTGAGAGCTAGTATAAATAATCAATATCAAAACAAAAGAAGTTCAATTAGCTTCAGCCAGAACATGAAGAAGGTGGTATTATCTGGTAAATTGCTACTTTAGAAACGAGTGCTTGTGAATTTATTGATATTTAATAAATTCTGGAAATATGGAAAGATAAAGGCATGTTTTTTGATGTCTGCCTTGGTGTATAGTCTCACAATTAACCTGATATCTAAACCATATAATAACTCAACAATGAAAAAATATAGACCAACATTTTCAATTGATGAATAAAGAATCAATGTGGTGAGCAGTTTGTGGTGACTCTGGCATGGGGACAAAAATTTATTTCTGGTGCATGATTGGCTCTTACGAACCCATTTCATACAGAGAAATACCTTGCTCAGCCTTGATACTGTGGGGAGGGGCTTAGTTCTACCTCAAATGAATATGCTATACCATATTGATTAATCCTGGGAATCCTTATCCTCCTTAAGGAATGAATGGTAAGATGGGGTAGGGGGAATCTGGGGCAGCACTGGAATAATGGTAGGGAGAGGAACAGTGGTGGATATGTTAAAAGAGTTTAAAGAAAATAAAATGAAAAAAAGAATGTGACTCCTTCCTGGTCTGCAGCTAACTAAGAGATGAGTGGTACCCAGACCCTCAGACCAAGAAGACAATATTGTCTCCAAATCCTGGCCTGGGAACACTACCCTCTGTACCCCATTTACACCCAACTCTTTCCTAAACCAAAGAATTCTTGGAGAGTCCCCCAGCCCCATTTCCAGCAAAACAGATGGGGAACATTGCATGGGCCAAACCATGCCCAAACCATGATTGGTATCATTACCCATGGACCACTGGACCCCAGAAGCCTCCCTCCAGGTCCACAGTTGACAAAGAGGTGAATGGCACCCTGATCCCCAAGCCAAGCAGAGACTGTAATGGAATCTCAGTGAGGGGACACTTAACCCTGGCACTCCAACCACACCCAGCCCCACCCTAAACCATATAAAGCCAGGAAACACCCCCCAAGCCCAATCCCCAGCAAAACACAGCTCTAGGGACATCTCATGAGCCAAAACACATGAAAACTACAACTTACATCATCACCCACCTACAACTAGATACCCAGAAGCCTCCTATCTGGTCTACAGCTAACTAAGAGCCAATTAAGAGCAAAGTAAGATCTTACCAAGAACAAACTCTGTGACAACTGGAGACACAGGTCTCCTTGACCTACAGTCAACTAATAGCCAAAAAAGTGCAGCCACTACAATTGATGGAAACACTCAGCATCCAGGCTCACAAATGACTAAGAGTCAACAAAGAGTAAACCGAAGAAGCAATGGGCAGACAGGAGTACAAGAATAATTATAATAATATAAAGAACAAGACACCTCCAGAAGAAGCTGATGGCTCTACAGCATCAGGATCCAAGTATAACAATGAAGAGGAAACAGAAAGAAACAACATTAATAACAACTTTATGAAGATAATAGAAGCTTTAAAAGAGGATATAAAAAATTCCCTTAAAGAAATAGAAGAAAATACAAACAAAAAATTGGAAGAGATGAACAAATTACTGAATGAAAATAAAGAAAACAAAGAAAAGGAAAATGAACAGGTGAAAGAAACAAATCAAGAATTAAAAAATAAAATAGAAGCAATAAAGAAGGCACACACTGAGGCAAAGCTGTCCATAGAAAATCTGAAGAAACAGACTGGAAGAATAGATGCAGCATAACCAACAGAATGCAAGAGTTGGAAGAGAGAATCTCCAGAATGGAAGATTCAATAGTGGAAATAGATTAAGTTAAAGAAAACAACAAAACCAAAAATATTATAACACAAAATGTCCAGGAAATCTGGGATACTACGAAAAGACCAAACATGAGAATGATTGGAATAGAAGAAGGAAAAGAATACCTTTTCCAAGGCACAGAAAATATATTTAACAAAATCATATAAGAAAACTTTCCCAACCTAAAGAAGGAAATACCTATAAAGATACAAGAAGCTTAGAGAACACCAAATAGACTAGACCTTCCAAAAATCTGCTTGCCATATAATAATTAAGCCATTAAACATATAGAACAAAGAAAAAATACTAAGAGCTGCAAAGGAAAAAATCAAGTTACCTATAAGAACAGACCCATCAAAATAATACCAGACTGATGTTGGAATGTCTTTCTGTTTTCTGTGAATATCAATTTTTAAATAAAGGAGCTATTTTGGGCCATGGCAGGCACCATAGAAAATGTAGGAGGGGAAATCACAGCATAGATAGGAGAAGCAGGATGGAGTCAGACAGATCGAACAAGACAATGAAAGAAAAACATGTAAGGAACACAGGAGAGCCATGGTCCATGTGGCAGACAGATTAATGAGAATGGGTTGAGTTAAGATGAAAGAGCTAGCTAGCAATGTTCCTGAGCCATAGGCCAAACAGCATGAACTTAATATAAGCAGCAGAAACATTTTTGGGGGGCTAAGCAGCAGCAGGCAGCTACGGGACATGGCAGGTCTGTGGGTTAGGACCTCTTGCCACCCTGGGCCAAGAAACCTTAATGCAACAGATAGCATCCCAACGTGGGCCAAACACCCACATAAATCCAGAGAAAGATTCAAAAGGGTTCTTGAGCACAGAAATGAGCCAAAACAGCTTCCAAATTGTGTATCTGAAGTGGGTCATTGTACAGAGAAAGTGTGGTGTCTGGGCCACATTCAAAATTAGCGCCAGCAGACTGGTGGCAGGAGTGTAAGCTGCAACCAGGCTTGTTCTGGAAGTCTCACAGAACACTCAGTAGTATGTGATTTATTTAAGGTTTCTGTTTACTTTAAACCAAAAGGAAACAAAATGGTTTCTAAGCAGCAGCATTTTCTTTGGGCTGCTCTGTTTGCTGGCCACAAATAGATGCAGTCCTTTTAAGAGAACTTACTGATTCAGCTTTATCTGCAAAAACTATGTGACTCTTTAAGAGAGTGTGAGTATATAAAAGCTCTTCTGGTTGAAAGATGATTAAGGATTCACAATAAAACAGATTCAGTTGAAAAATAAAAAACTGTAAACAGGTTCCAATGTGTATAAATGGTACATAGGATTCAGAGAGAAAAGAAAGAGGGTAGAGTAAGTCCCTAAAAAAATAGATAAATAAAAATATAATAAGCCCCATAAAGATGAAAAATAAACACAGCATCTGGATTATGATCATTGTGTTTTCTTTTAATTTTTAACTGTTAATGAGCTAACTACAGAAAGACAGTAGATTGCAAATACTGCTAAGATAAACAAGAATATATATTTTAAAGTTATCTTGATTTTGAAATTTGTGTCAAAGGATTTATTGCTTTGGAAGAGTTCTGTTTTTGTTTCCACAGAAGATGAAAACCTGTGGATTGCTTCCAGGCAAATATGGTTTCATCAACTAAGACTACCTGAAAATTCTCTAATGGGAAGAGATGATCACATCAGCTTCAGAGCTGCAGACTAAGATGATCCAGTCTCAAGAACCCATGAGATTTTTAATGCCTCATAATCAGCAGGAAGTAGTAATGGAAAACTACACCCAAATTCCCCCAAAATTGTTTCTAGATGTTTTTTTTTTCATTACAAATGGTTAATGGTCATAGATAATCTTTTTCTAAGAGGGGGATATGGTATATGAATGATTTTTAAAAAATTAGATTATTGAATTTATTTAGATTAGGAAATCAGCTGTTAATCTCAAAATGTTTTACATTGGTATGGATTTTGGTATATTAATACAAATTTAAGGTTAGTTTTGTTATGCTATATGTATTTTTCTACTTTTGTTTAAGGTATGATGTTTCATGTTACTGACTTAAAATTGTAATGAATAATTAAGAAATGTATGGTAGCATTTTTTTAGGTATATAAAGATATATTTCAACTAGATAGGTAACCTTCAAACACTTCTAAGATCTACAGAATATGGTATTTAAAATATTTTAATAACTTAGACTTTTCTGGACAGTGAGACAAACCTGCTCCTGGCAGCACCAATCTACTTCAAGGGAAAATGGGCATCAAAGAAACTCCTTATAGAGTTTACTTTCATTCTGGCAACGGTTAGCAATTGTACAAGAACCTCTTTTTGTATTGACTGCTTGACCATATGCTGTTTAAACAGGGTGTGCAGGTTCCATAGGAAAGTGACCTCTGAACTTTGACAGAACAAGCCATGATGGTGATTCAGGTTCCTTCTTTGCAGAGAAAAATGTCAGAAATTCTTCAAGACTTCAGGAGAAGTGACTGATGAATTATATCAGAATTGGCAGAGCAGATTTCCTGCTTCACTGAAATAAAAAGAGACTCTGGGCCTGTAGGCTGAAGATGGATACCCCAACTTTGTAAAGGAACTTTCCTGGGTGATTGTCCAGGAAAATCGATGACATCTCTGTCATTTCTAGAGTTTGAAATTTGCTTGCAATTCTGGTTTACTTAGTAAATACATCCTTCTGTGGTCTTTGATGTAGTTGAAGATTAGGTAGTTATAGGTATAGTTTTTCATAGCTATTTTAAAAGGTATATTGGATATGAAACTTTAGATTCACAAGGATATGGTAGATAATAGAGTATTTTCTTTAATTTTGATAAATACAAATAGATTATATATTGTAACTGTAATTCTTGCTTGATAGCTATTTTGTTATTTTTACTATGTTAAAATTGAATCCTTCCTTTTTGATTTGACAGAAAGGGAGAGGTGATGTGGGAACGTTTTTCTGTTTGCTGTGAATATCAATCTTTAAATAAAGGAACTGTTTTGGCCCATGACAGGCACCATAGAAAAAGTAGGAGGAGAAATCACAGCACAGGTAGGAGAAGCAGGGCGTAGTCAGATTGAGCCAGATGACCAAAGATAAAAACATGTAAGAAACACCGGTGAGCCACAGGCCATGTAGCAGACAGATGAATAAGAATGGGTTGAGTTAAGATGAAAGAGCTAGCTAGCAATCTTCCTGAGTCATAGACCAAACAACATGAACTTAATATAAGCATCTGAATCATTTTGGGGGGCCTAATAGCAGCGGGCAGCTAAGGGGTCTGAAAGGGCATATCTGTGGGTCAAGACCACTTGCCACCCTGGGACAAGAAACCTTAATGCAACACCAGATTATTCAATGGAAACTATGAAAGCAAGAAGTTCCTGGTCAGATGTTATACAGACACTAAGAGAGCATGGCTGCCAACCCAGACTACTATACCCTGCAAAACTACCAGTCACAATAAATGGAATGAACAGGGTATTTCATGACAAAAGCAGATTTAAACAATATCTATTTTCATATATGGCCCTACAGAAAGCACTAGAGGTAAAACTCCAACCTAAGGACATGAGATGCACCATTAAAACCAGAAATAATCAATAATACCAAGGAAGAAAAACCAAAAGAGGGGAAATATGACAAACTGCTAACAAAAATAACAAGAAATAGCAATCATTGGTCATTGATGTTCCTTAGTATCAGTGGACTCAATTTACCTATAAAAAGACATACTCTAACTAGATGGATACAAAAAAAAATATGCTGCAGAAGCAATATTTCTGCAGCATACAAAAACCACACCTCAATCTCAAAGACTGGCACAGGCTCAGAGTAAAGGGTTGGGAAAAGACTTGCCAATCAAAGTGTCCTAAGAAACAAGTTGGTGTAGGCATCCTAATATCTAACAAAATATCAAACTAAAATTAACCAAAAGAGACCAGGATAGAATTCATTTATTCATCTTAGGGAAAATTCAACAAAAAATGAAGTCTCAGTCCTGAATATTTATGCTCCAAGCACAAAGGCACCTACATATATAAAAGAAACACTAATAAACATTATATCTCACATCAAACACCACACACTATAAGTGAGAGACTTCAATACCCCAGTTTCACCCTTGGATAGGCCAACCAGATAGAAACTCAACAGAGAAATAAGGGATCTAACAGATGTTACGACCCAAATGGATGTAATATATATATTACCTTCCACCCAAAATACAAAAGAATACACATATTTAGCTCCCCATGGAACTTTCTTTAAAATTGACCACATACTCAGTAATAAAGCTAATATCAATAGATACAAAAAATGGGAATAACACTTTCTATCATATCAGATCACCATGGCATAAAGCTAGAGTTCAACAACAACAAAAATCACAGAAAAACTACAAACTCATGGAAATTGAACATCTCATGATTAAACCACTCTGGGTGAAGGAAGAAATTAAGAAATAAATCAAAGATTTCTTAGAATTAAATAAAAATTAATCTATAACATACCCAAACATATGGGACCCCCCAAAAGCAATGTTAAGAGGGAAACTCATAGCACTAGATGCCTATATGAAAAACTTAGGGAAATCTCACACAAGAGACCTAACAGTACAGCTGAAGGCTTTAGAGCAATTAGAAGCAAACTCACATAGAAGTAGTAGAAAACAGGAAATAATCAAACTTAGGTCTGAAATCAATACTATAGAAACAAAGAGAACAATACAAAGAATCAATGAATCAAAGAGTTGGTTCTTTGAGAAAGTCAACAAGATAGACAAACCCTTATCCAAACTAACCAAAAAGCAGAAGAGAGAGAGCACTCAAATTAACAGAATAAGAAATGAAAAGGTGGACATAACAACAGACACTCAGGAAATCCAGAGCTAATCAGGTTGTACATTTAAAATCTATACTAAAATTGAAAACCTAAAAGAAATTGTCAGATTTATGAACAGGTATTACCAAAATTAAAGAGAGATCAGATTAAAGACTTAAACAGAACTATAACCCCAAAGAAAAGTGAAACTGTTATTAAAAGTCTCCCAAGTAAAATAGCCTGGGACCACATGGATTCAGTACAGAATTCTGACAGACATTCAAAGAAGAACTAATACAAAGACTCTTTAAACTGGTCCATACAGTAGAAACTGAAGGAACATTGCCAAATTGGTTTTATGAGACCACAATCACCCCAATTCCCAAAACACTCAAAGTTGTCACAAAGAATTGCAGACCAATCTCCCTTATGAACACTGAAAAATACTCAATAAAATTCTGGCAAAATAAATCCAACAACATATCAAAAAAAAATCATCATCCACTAAGATCAAGTAGTCTTCATTCCAGAGATGCAGGGATGGTTCAACATACAAAAAACTGTGAATATCGCTCATCATATAAATAAATTGAAAGAAAAAAAAACATGTGATCATCTCATTAGATGCTCAAAAAGCCTTTGACAAAATCCAATACTCCTTCATGATAAAAGTCCTGAGAAGATTAGGAATTTAGGGAAAATACCTAAATATAATAAAGGCAATATACAGAAAGCCAACAGCCAACATCAAACTAAATGGAGAAACACTCAAATCAATCCCACTAAAATCAAGACAAGTGTGTTCTCTCTCTCCCTATCTATTTAATATAGTTCTCAAAGTTTTAGCTAAAGCAATAAGAGAACAAAAGGAGATTAATTTGATACAAATTGGAAAGGAAGAAGTTAAACTATCTCTATTTGCAGATGATATCATATCATAAGTGAACCCCATAATTTTACCAGGGAACTCCTACACTTGATAAACACCTTCAACAAGGTAGCAGGGCACAAGCTTAATTCAAAAACATCAATAGCCCCTTTATCCTTAGTGGACAAAAGGGCTGAAAAAGAAATCAGGAAAATATTTCCCATTATAATAGCTGCAAATAGCATTAAATATCTGGTGTAACTCTAACCAAAGAAGTAGCAGTCCTGCTTGACAAAAACTTTATGTCACTGAAGAAAGAAATTGAAGAAGATATCAGGAAATAGAAAGATCTCCCATGCTTCTGGATAGGTAGGATAAGCATAGTAAAAATGACAATTTTAGCAAAAGCAATGCACAGATTCAATGCAATCCCCATCAAAATCCCAACACAATTTTTTTTACAGACCTTTAAAGAACAATACTCAACTTCATATGGAATAATAGGAAACCCAGGATTGCCAAAACATTCCTTCTCTATAATAGAACTTCAGGAGGAATCACTATCTCTGACTTTAATCTGTACTAAAGAGCTATAGTAATGAAAACAGCCTGGTACTGGCACAAAAACAGACTTGTGTATCAATGGAATGAAATTGAAGTACCCAACATTAACCCACACACCTAGGAACACCTTATATTTTTGTCAAACGGGCCAAAAAATATTCAATGGAAAAAAAAGATAGTATTGTCAACAAATCGTGTTGGCATAACTGGATGGTAGTATGTAGAAGAATGCAAATAGATCCAAACCTATCACCTTGAACGCAAATTCAAGTGGATCAAAGACCTCAACATAAACCCAGTTACACTGAACTTGATAGAAAAGAAAGTGGGAAATATCCTCCAATGCACTAGGATAGGTGGCCACTTCTTAAATATAATACCAATAGCACAGACACTGAGAACAACAATAAGTGAGACCTCCTGAAACTGAGAAGCCTCTGTAAGGCAAAGGACACAGTCAACAGGACACAAAGACAGTCTACAGAATGGAAAAAAAATCTTCACCAATTCTACATCTGACAAAGGACTGATCTCTAAAATATATAGATCCCCAAACCTAAATTATCATATTAAAAATGGGGCTCAGAGCTAAAAAAGGAATTTTCAATTGAAGAATTACAAATGGCTGAAAGGTACTTAAAGATTCACTCAACATCTTTAGCTATCAGAGAAATGTAAATTAAATCAACTTTGAGATACTACCGTACACCTGTCAGAATAGCTAACATCAAAATCACAGATTATAGCCTACACTGGAAGGGATGTGGACAGAGCAAGGGGAACACTTCTTCATTGTTTATGAGAGTATAAACATGTACAACCACTTTGGAAATCAGTATGGTGGTTTTTCAGAAACCTAGGAATTAATCTACATGGTTTAGCAATACCACTATTGAGTATATACCCAAAGGATGTCCATTCTTACCACAAGAATATTAGCTCAATTATGTTCATAGCAGCATTATTCATAATAACAAGAACCTAAAAACAACTTACATGCCACTCAGTTGAAGAATGGATTAATACACTGGTAAATTTACACAATGAAGTATTACTCAGCAGTGAAAAATCAATGACACCTTCAAATTTGCAGACAAATGGATGGATTTGGAGAATATCCTCCAGAGTGAGTTATTACAAGACCAGAAAAATAGGCAGGGGATGTCCTCACTCATAGTGGATTTTAGACCAAAAAGTAAAGAATACAGAAACTGCAAATCATTTCCCCTGACAACGGATCAGAGGGAACTTAAGAAAGACATTCAGAGATTCCCTTAAGAAGAGAAAATAGAGAAGATCACCTTAGCAAATTGGGGTCCCAGTGGGTTGCAACCAAGAAGATTTGAGAACAAATTTTGAAAGAAGGAGATGGTTGAGTGAGAAGAGCAAAGAAGGAAATAGAAAGAGATCCACATCTTAACAGAGGAAGCCATTGTGGGGTTGGAAAGAGACTGGGTGCTAGGAAAATGTCCAAGAACTCAAAGGATCCCTGGCCAATTCTCTAAAAAAAAATAGTGGATGGCTTGCCTAAACAACTTTCCCTATAACCAAATGAGTTACTACCCCAAGTGTCATCACTGAACCTACAACGAACAAAGAATAGAGGTAGAAGCAGAGATCCAGGGATGAGAATTGGGCAGAGCTCCTGGTCCAGCTGTAAGCAGAAGAGGAGAATCTTATGAGCAAGAGTATAGGGATTATGATGTAAATTCCCACAGAGATGGCTAGCTGAAGCTTGGAGGTCTCACTGAATCAAGAATAGCCACTAGAGAACCATTGGGAAAAGGAGCTAGACCGTTCAAGGGTCTGTTGATTGGCATGAGCAGTATGGGGAGCCCCAAAGGGTGGGAACAGTCTGTGTTACTGCACATGGACTAGCATCTTGGAGACCATTCCCTGTAGAGGAACACTTAACCCAACCTTGACTTTGGGATGCGGAAATTGGAGTGGCCTGTAGTGGATGTGCCATGCTGGGCTGACCCACCTTGGAACTTCTTGCTCTTTAGGGGGAGCGAATGGGTGGATGTGGAGGGTGAGGCTGAGCGATGACTGGGAGGGATTGGGAGGAGGGAAGTGAGGCAGAACAGGGGGATACATGCATAAAATTACATTTTTTATATAAGTATATGATATATTAACACAATGGAATATTAATTAACAGTTAAATTAAAAAATAAGACCTAAATGATGGAGCTAAAAAGAATATCATCTTGTGTGGGTTATCACTCAAAGGTTATGTATAAAGAAAGAAACTGGTGGTGGGGTGGGTAGTTCTAGGAAGAAAAAATTGAGTAATCAGGGGTAGAAATAGGGGACTGGCCAGGTGGAATAAGCAGGCAGGGTAAGGCAAGAGGTTTAGGGAGGGAATACAAAAAGGAACAACTAAATCTAGGTGTTGTATTAAGTTTCTGGTCTTGACTTTTAGGTCCAGACCCACATACCCACAGTTCCAAAGTACCACTGAAACACAAAGACTCTCATTTCAATTATTTGGTGACTGACCTGGGGCCCAGGCATATAACTTGTAAGCTATTTCTCTTAAACTAACCCATGATGCTTATCCTGTTCAGCCATGGGGCTTGGTACCTTTTCTCAGAGTAGCATAGGTATCCTCTACATCTGCTTCTATGGTGTGTTTGTTGCATCTCTGCTTTGTTGTTCCTGTTCCCAGAGTTTTCTTAGTATGGTAGTTCTGCCCACACTTCCTGTCTGCCTTCATCCAATTAGCATTTTCACTAAACTAGTGGGCAGGACAATTACTTACAATGGAACAACATAATCCCACTACAAGTAGGAACTTTTTAAAGGGCCATTTGTAGAGCTAATACAGTAGATGCTTCTTAAAATTTAGAAATTTATGAATGTACTCTAAATGAAATCACCAAATAATTGGGGATACAGTACGACAGTTGAAATTCTCTCATCACCAATTGAAGCCTACATTCCCAGTGCTGGGTTGAATCTAACAACATCCCAGGGTATTGCTCCTCCTAATCATTGTGCTCCACAAACTGATATAAAGACTTGCTGATATTAATACCTATATAACTCAGTGAACAGGAGAAGTTAATCCTACACCTACTTAGAGCGTTTGCCCCTATGTTTTTGATACTGGAAGGTGTCTACATATCACCAGAGTAGAATACAGCTATAAACTATTGAACTACAATGTCTAAATATTCAGTAATGTTTCAGAGACACATAGCTGTTAGAGTAAGCAATCAATATGTGATTGTATTTAAGGTTCACCCTATGAAATGGAAGCTATTATAACATTACTCAGGTGGAAAAGAAACTGAGACTAGATAGGCCAAAGACCAAAGGGAATAATACACCAGAGAGAGAGAGAGAGAGAGAGAGAGAGAGAGAGAGAGAGAGAGAGAGAGAGATGCACACATACACCGTATATAATATAACAAATAAGATATCAATAAAATGATACTTGCTATACTTATAAATCAGTGCCTTGCTCAGGCATCATTAGAGAAGCTTTCTTCTGCAGTTAGTAGGAACAATATGTCCACAACTGGACAATATTCAGAGACAAGAAACCTTAGAATACTTAGTCTTAAATAGGATGTCTAAAACAATCTCTCCCTTCAAGGCTCAGTAAATTCTGCAAATAGCAGGCAGAAAGTTTCTGTGAAACAGAGGGGATGGTAGACACCAAGGCAGCAAAGCCTTTTAAACAGCAGGATTAACACATATATATTTACAGATACAAAGGCAGTATGCATAAGCCTGTAAAGATTTGAGCCTGAATAGTTCCAGCACTGGGAGGGTAAGTAGAAACAAGCCCTCAACCTTAGCTCAGAAGCTATTTCCAATTAATAACCACTTGCAAATTAAAAGTTAGTTTTCTCCAACTGGGAATAAACTACATTTAAAGCCAGATTCCATTCCAAGCAGTTAATAGCTTCCACAAAATGAGGTCCGTAGTATTTATGAAGATTCTTTGTCTCATAATGCTTTGTTAGTTTTTTTTTCTTATAAGTTTTTTTTGCGTATATTTCAGTTTATGATTTTGTGTTTTTATCAGATTTCTGTGTATGAATGTGTGTTTCTGTCTCTTTATGCATTGTCTCTAACAGTGTTTACAAATATTTTTATGGTTGTTATCAGAAGAACATATTGACCATTGTGGATATCTGCTTGTACTCCATTCTAAGTTACTTTTTATTGTATATAATAATAGACTTTCCAGAGGTGACTTTTCTATGAGTTGTTTTACAAGCTTAGGACTTTCATCTTGAGTACAAATGCAGAGGCAGTATGACTCTTTATACCTCTTTGAGCCTTAATAACTGTTCATCTTAGCCCACAGAGCACAGACTGAGAGATCCCTCTTCTTAAAAATAGAAAAGGTGTTACCTTAATATTTTATTAAGGAGACCAGGTCATATGAATACACTAGTACATTGAAATCCAACCAGGAAAACCAAACTCAAGTGTTCACTAAATTTCTCTCAGTTACCAAGGGTTAAATTATTTTGCCTGGACCCTATAAAGAGGCCACTTATTATAGCATCTATGAGAAAAGTATCCCACAAAACTGTTCTCAGATCACCTGGTGTGTTCATTCTGAGTCCTCCAGACAACCAACTCCCAATAGTTCCAAGGACTTCAATATGGTCTCTTCAAGTGACCTAGTTAAATTGTCATTTGTTCGCCCTCTGTTTCCATATTTGCGTTCAACTCTGTGCTTAGCTCCCACCACCTGTATGCTATCAACATTTCAGTACTCATTACTGCACAAGTTCTAGTTAGTATATAAAGTAAAACCATAGCCAGATATTGAGGAGAAGCCAGAATACCAGAGAGACAAAACAGATCCCAGTCAATTCTTACACAGCCAACTTTTCAAGCATAAGAGGGTAAATGCTCTCTCTTCAAGAGTCCTCAGCCTAGCTTGTCATTTCTATAGAATGTCTCAATGTCAGCCTCTTCTCTCTTAAATATATTCCCTGACTGTTATTTTAGGTCTGGGTTAAACTCTGCATTATAATCCTTGAGTTAGGATTAATGGTCTAAGCTACTACTGCTTGGCTGTTAGACCTTGAACTCACAGAAATACAGAAAGATCTCTATCTCCTGAGTGATGGGATTAAAGGCACTAGTCACTACTCTCTGACCTTCATGCCTTGACTGTGGGTGACTCTCTTCTCTGACATTTCAGGTTGATTTTATTTAATATATAATATATCACCATACATCATCTTGCTTATAATAGCCCAAATTAATACGTTTATTAGTAATTTGTGCCCCTGCCACATAATTTTCTAGTCAAGACAACAACATATTTACCAGACTTCAATATCCCTGCTACACAAAGATGCTTTTCATCTCAGCCAACCTTAAGTTTCCTCCTCTCAGTAAAAATTCTTTAAAATTTCATGACCTTTTATCCTTGGAAGCCATTCTATAGCCCATATTTAGACATATATACTGTATGATGCTTGAAATGTGACCTGAGAATTAACCTAGTAAATAAGATTGGAAAAGGCAGACACTGTTTGTCTAAGCCAACTATCAAAAGAAGCAGAACTAGTTGGCAAACTGCCATCAAAAAGTTGACATAGCATTAAATTCACTGTTACTCAATAAATGCAGACATTGTATGAGAACACATTTGTGTTCATCTATGGTTCGGAAATAGTCTATTCTAAGTTTCTAGCAGAGTACATCAAAATTATAAAGAATAAAGTACTAGAGGCTGTGTAACAAGAAAAGGGAGTCTTAGCCATTAGTATTCTCTTTTGACCAGAACCATGAAGACCTTCCTCCAAGAACCTGATAGAAGTGCCACTGTAAAGACCATTGCATTTTAAATTCTAGATACTGTTAGCAAAAGCTATTCATGAAGAAAATGTCTTATTCACATATAGTTCCATTATTCTTTTGCATTTTCTGTGACTTTTATCTAAAGAAAATTTCCCTATAAATTCAAGTCTACCTGATAGCAGTAAATTACTGCTGAAAAATGAATATTATTCCTGCCATTCTTTTTTCCACCTTTTTTTTATTTTAGAAAAAAATCACTTTAAAAAAAAATAAGTGCACAATTGACAGCTATCAGGCTTAGAGATGGCAGGAGCTTCTGTCATCAATAGATACTTTCAAAGAGTTCTAAAAAGAGAAGGCCCCTTTGTTACCTTTTGTCATTCTTTGAAACAGGTGTATATATATATATATATATATATATATATATATATATATATATATATATATATATATATATATCTTTTAATTCCTACCATGTGAAGATGACATTTTAAATTCCTCTAAATGAGGGAAAATCTATTAAAACTTTATTTGTGAATTCACTAAGCTTGTGTGTGTTGATTTCTTGTTTATATTCTATCCTCTTTGATTAGCGCCAGTTCAGCAAAAGATGCCTTTACAAAGAGTTGTTTGTTGAATGCCTATTACAAGCAACTGTGATTCCTCCAGGGGCTTGTGATGCAAAATGTGAACTCTGTTCTAAATGTTACATTTTAGTAGAAGAGATGGATAATCAATATAAAAACAAATAATTTGCATATAATTTTGAATATTATGAACATCCCAGAAATAAAAAATACATAAGTAGGATATAAGAGAGGAATGGATTTTTGAAAGATTTTGTCTTTTTATTGTTGTCAATGTTTTTAAATCCTACTTTGTTTAATAATAACGATAAGGAGCTATTAATTTAGGTCTCCATTTTCACAGCTGTATGGCTATGTTTTCATTCAGTATTTACCTTCAAGCAACATATAGATGATGCAGAGCTAGAAGACTGGGTTTTACAGGGTTTAAAATATTACTCTGAACAAGTAGTTAGTGTCTGCTAACATGTATACACAGATGTTTACTACTCCTTATAATCAAAAAGCCACATTAGTTATGATGGTTTATATTCTTTGGCAACTTGACCATATCTAGAATCAGCTATGAGATAAGCTTCTGGGGAAGCTACTGAGAAATTTTTCTCAATTTAGTTAACTGAAGTTGAAAAAAAATCTCATCCTAAATGTGGGTGGTATAGGTCCAGAGTCTAAAGTCCTGGGCTGCATAAACAGGAGAGACTAGCTGAGAACAAGCATTCATCTGTCTCTGTTTCTTGATGGCTATTGTAATGTGACTTACTTCTTTCTGGGATTCCTTGCCTTTGTGATCTCCCTGCTATGATGGGCTGTAACTAAAATAAGCCTCCTTTCCCTTAAGTTGCTTTTGGCAGGGGATTTTATCAGAGAAGAAAGAAAAGTAACTAATACACCAAGGATCCATCATTTGATGAACCTTCTTCAACCAGGCATAAGAGAACCATACCATATGGATTTTAAATGAAGAGGTTGAGTAGGCATTTTGATAACAGATAAGAATAAAGTTGAAGATAGTGAGGAAGCTGATCATACTAATGCCCATGAAAATACATTCTTCTTAGAAAGCCAACTATTATTATAGCATTAAAGCAAGTAACACTTGAATGTGTCCTAGAGAGTAGGAAGGAGGTGACAAATCAGGTTGGCATGTGACTTCATATACCAAGGTAAACACTTTGGTATCTGCTCCAGTCAAACAGAATGTCAGTTGTTATGATTTACATATGCAACCCACCACAAGATTTCTGTGTTTCATACTTGTTTCACATCAAGTATGTGGCACTATTGTGAGGCGTTCTGCAGCCTTTAGTAAGCAGTCTCATGTAGAAGAGGGAGGTCACTGTTTAAACCACTAGGCTTCAAGTTTTTCCTGTGTTTTTCTTTTCTTTGTTTTTTACTGTCATGAAGAAATATCTCCAACATACGTTCTCACTTCCATGGTATTCTGACGCAGAATGAGATCAGAAACAAAAGCTCAGGGATTGAACCCTCTGAAACTATGACCCCGAGCAGATAGCTTTTCGCATAAGTTGTTTCTGTCAAATACTTTGTTATAGAAATTCAAAGCATGATTTGTATACTATCAAAATTTCCCTATTACACACCAAAAGGATTATTTCAACTTTATCTGGGATGAGATATAAATTCTGCCATCAGAATATTTCTTTAATGTTGTTTGATATTAGACTAGTAAGGGACAAATCTCTATTAGGGAAAGCAATCATGTCACCACCCTTATACCACATATCATCTAAAAACACAAGTATATAAGTGCATAATTTCAGTCCATAGGTAGCTAAAAACAATCACGAAACACTATTTTATTCTAATCCTATAAACATCATATTAGAGAGTGCTATTTATTTTTGTAAGGGTGCACATGTAAAGTTCAGAGGACAGTTTATAAGAGTTTTTCTCTCCCACTATATGGTTCCAGGAATTAAATTCAGATTGGTATGCTTGGAATCAGGTGTCCTTAACAGCTGGCTCATCTTTCTGGTCCTCACAGTTCCCCCAGTCTCAAAGTTGTAGTAGGAGATTTCTGGCCCTGACTTTTTGGCCTAACCTCAAGGTTTAAGCCCACAGACCCACAGTCCCACAGTCCTGCAGTCCCACAGTCCCACAGTCCCACAGAGACACACAGAGGCTTTCATTAACTTGAGGATGATTGGCCTAAGGCCCAGGCATGTCACTTGCTAGCTCTCTACCCTTTATCTAACCCGTGATTCTTTCTGTTCAGCCATGTGTCTTGGTACCTTTCTTTTCAGCAGCATAGTTGTCCTCTGTTTCTTCCAGCTTCTGTCTGGCATTCTGCTCTGTGCTTCCTGTTCTCAGAGTTTTTCTTAGTCTTGTAGCCCCGCCCACACTTCCTGCCTTTGGCCAATCAGCGCTTTTTATTAAACCAGTGGGTGGGACAACTATTTACAATGAAGCAACACAATCCCCCTATACAAAATAATTATGTATTTTCTAACATTTGTCTTCAAGATATGTTTTAAGTGTTTTAGGAAATAGTTAAGCTGGTAAATAACTTGGTACACAAATGAAGCACTGAGTTAACATCCCAGCACCCACAACAGAGCATTAGCAGGGGTGGACATCTGTAACTTTAGCATTGGAAATAGAGAGATGGCTGGATTCTTAGAGCTCATTAAACAGAGATTGTAGTAAAATTAAGGAACTCCTTAAGAGATGGGATTTTGTCTCAAATATTAATGAGACAAATAATTGAGAAAGATACCCAGCACTGACTTTGGACTTCCTCATGGAAAATAACATAAGCTTGTATACTTGCATGCAGACATGCATATGCATATAAATACAGATAGACCACACATATGTTATATATATTATATTAGTATAATATATATTACTGACATATAGTTTGGTAATTATATAACAACATGCTTTTTAGATTTTCCAATGATAATCATTTTACCAATCAATTATTTAATTTGTTAAATGTGTTTGGATTTGAAATTTTGCTAACTACTACCTCCAAACTGGGTTATTAATCTAACTATATATTTGTCTTGTGTAATTATATTTGATGTTATTAGATAGCAAAGATAAAATAAATATTTGACTTTAGCAAATATAAAGTGAATCTAAGTCACTACAATCCAATGATGAGTTGACTTTACATTTAGTGACATATCCCATCATAGAAGAGTTTGACCAGACTTCTATAGCTACAGAACAAATAAAACCATAATGTAATACCTGTGTCAGTCATCATAGTGGGACATTTAATATCTGTGATCTAGCAAAGTAAGAGATTTTAATAGGATTCAGATGTTGCTTTGTAGCATCAATATTAACTTACCTTTTCATTTTTTTTCAGTTCTGGAGATTGAACCTATTTCTTCCAATATTCCAGGGAAATATTACATCTTGTCACCAGTTCTCTTATAACATATATGTTGTGAGGGCAGGAAAATGCTAAATATATGACAATTGAATATGTAGTATCATTGAAATAGATGTTTTGACTTTTATTCATCAAGATAATACGAGCATATGATGTGATTACTTGGAAAACTTAATTTAAGCTGCAATACATGCATCTGTTACATCTGGTCAGTAGGGAAACACAGTGATGAAAGAAGCTAAAAGCATAAACACCTTTATAAACTAATTTTTAATTTAAAATAAAATTATTCATTTAAATTTTTCCTGTATTCTAGAGAATTTTATATATAAGTACATTAGAATATAATCATATCTATCCCCTGCAATTCTACTACATCCACCAAGATGTTACTCTCTCCAACTTCATCCCTACTTTATAACTCTACTAGTTAATTTAGTGATGCCCATTTGTGTATGAGTGTGGGACTATTAACTGGAGCATTGGAATCTTATTAGTATCCTCTGCTACAAAACTTATATACTGAAAATAACTGTTCAGTAAAGTATAGGGTATGGAAATCATCTAGTGCTTGTGGGCTGAAATTTTAAGTGGACTGATTTAGTGTAGGTTTTGTGTAGTTTATACGAGTGCTGGTCGTATCATGTCCTGAAGCCACCATTTCACAGCATTTCTCTCCAATCTACTACTCTTACATTCTTTCTGCTTCTTTTACCTCTGTGTTCTTTAGGCCTTAGTTGGTGGGAAATATGATATAAATGCTCCATTTAAGGCTAGGAATGCATATATACATAAAATGATCATGCCTCATTTAGTTTCATAAAATAGAGGCTAAAATACTAACACTGCTCGGTAGAATAAAGCCCTGTTAACCTGCGATTTGGTTAGTACACAGCAGAAAATGGAGGAGCAATCAGCAATTATAGTTGTGGTTCCCAGGAAAGCAGAAGATCAGCCAGTAATATAGATAATCATTTCCCTTGAATTAGTGAGGGTGTGTCAGGCATGTGACATTGTGCCTAATAATTGTATACAGAGCCTTGCTACAGAAAACAGAACTGAGAATTCCTGAAAAAATTGCTCAGAGATCCCAAATCTTAAGGGTGCTGAGTAGCAGATACCCGCAGAGCCTCGAAGGTTCTGTCTTGAAGGCTGAGTTTGCCTAGGACAAATTTTTGATGCTATAGCATGTCCCTTTAGTGCCGAGAAGACATCCTTGTGACTGAATAGAGCAGAGTGCTTGAAATTTTCTTTGAGTGGAGTGTTAGAAATCATGCAAACTGAAGTGGCAAATAAGGAAAAATGATTCTCCACATGTAGAAAAATCAGCAGATGCTTTCAAACACATTAGTTATGAAACAACTCAGCTGGGGATCTTACAGAGTTTTGTGTTACATTATTACTCCCAGCTCCATAGATGCATATTTGATTCCTGCTACTATTCTCTAAAACGCAGTGGAGCAGAGCTGTGGACAGTATTGTGGATCCTGGCAGATCCTTGAAAATGTTTCTCCTTGTTTCACTCAAATTAGATACCTCCATTTAACAAAGTATTGAGGTTCTTGCAAGTTTTTCTGCAGCAATGCCATGGTAGGAAACAGAAAATTAGCAGCTGGTTAAAAACAATTTGTAATTTCAATCTCAACAATAAGGGTTAAAATGTTTTAATTTTTTAATATTATAGTATAATTAAACCATTTCTCCCTTCTTTTTCTTCCCTAAAATTCTTTCCATGTACCCATCTTCCATACTCTAATTTTTTAAAATCATGACCATTTTTCATTAACTGTTGTTATAAATACACTATACCTTGATATATATAATATATGTATATATATTATTAAATAGATTAGTATAATATGCTCAATTTTCTCTATCTGTGTAATATCCTTATATGTATGTTTATAGGGCCAAGCATTCGGTATTGGATAACCAGTTGATTCCCTCTTCCCTAAGAAAGGAAGTTATCATTTTTTGCTCTTGGAATTTCTTAGTTTACTTTGGTTTCTGTTTAGTGTTGAATTGTTCTTAAGCTTGTCACCTTTTATGTTGAGATGTTTATTGGTATTATTCTTGTTAAACTAATGTTTAGGCAGCCATGTTGCTTAAAATTTGTGGGTGTGGATACTCAATCTCACAGCAAAAGTGCCATTTCTCTGGTTCTTCAGGCTTTTCTGTGTCCTCTTACATACTGCTTTTTGAACCTTTGGATCAGGAGTTCTATTACAGATAATGTATCCTTTGAGGCCATGCTCAATGACACATTTTTAACTGGTTGTTTTTCTGTAATTGTATTTATTTGTCAGTTGCAAAGAAAAGAAAAGTTTTTGTTTTTCCTATGAGTTGTGGTGATTACACTTACCTGTAGGTATGAGTGGAGAGACTAGGCAGATCTAGTAAATTGACAGTTGTAGGTTCTCTTCACTGTGAACTATGATTTGACTAGCACTCAGTAGTTGGGCAGGTGTCCATTACTAGGCATGGTTTATTTCCTGTTGAGTAGGCCTTAAGTCTAACTATTAAGTTATTGGCTACTTTCTAGGTATGCATGCCACTGTCATACTTAGAGTTACTGTGCCATATTATTATGGTTTGTATGTGTCATACCTTGGTAGGACTCTTTGTTATTCCCCTCATTTGGAAGATTATATAGTGTTTTCTGGCAGTATGAAAGCAAGTCCTCAAGGGATGGCATTCAGTTCAGTTCTATCTCTATGTCCTCTGGAACCTTTATATATGAATATTTATGATGAGTATATCTGTACAGCTTAACATAAGAATGATATTAGAAAATAATATAATTATGGAAACAATTATTTCATATCAAATGCAGTTGGTGGTACAAAAGATACGGGGTAACAAACTTTGCCTAGGATGTGGATAAATGTGTGCTGTTTGTAGAAATATAAAATAGGGTATGACTGTGGGATAAAATTGATTGTACTTCATAGATTTACATGTTAGCAATCTTCATATCATAGTTACTCATAATAATAACTAAAATGTGAAAACACCTTTATTGTCTACAGTAAGAAAAATGAATGAGCAAATGTGAATGTTTAAAATATAATAGTTCATCCATATGCCAGAAGGGTTCTCATACAAGTTTCAGCATAAAAAAAAAATTCAGGGACATTTAACTAAGTAAAACTGTCAGCCACAGTAACAAAAACATGGCATATTTTCTTTAACAACAACAAAAAAAAAGACTCAGCATCGTTAAATTCATGAGATATTAAATGGAACATTGGTTTCCAGGCAGCTGGGGAGCAGGGGAATAGGAATAGGGGGAATTATTATCTATTGAGCATAGAATTTCAGACATAAAGAAAAGTATTTCTGGAATTTGATATAGTGATGATTAGAAAACAATGGGTATACTTAATTTTAAAACCCATGTTACAGACAAAGGCTTTTTTAATATATAAAAACAAAATTGTGCCTTATAGATTATATTTTTAGAAAAAATTTGAAACAATGCAACTCAATAAAAGTTTATGAGTAAGAATAGGCACTATTGTTTCGTCATTAATTCTTCCAAAATGATGCATAGGTTCAGTGTAAATATGCCAACATTCTTGCAATTTATTTCAGGGATATTGGGGAAATATATCCTAATTTTATGGGAGAATCAAGAACAGAGTGTTGAACAGACATAATGCTTAAGTGATATTAACTTTATTTAATACTCAATAAAAAATGTAGAGTAACGAAGATGGTATTATATTGAAGAATAAATGAAAAAGTTAAAATAGCTGAGAAAACAATTTATGCAAATCAGATTCAATTAATATCTGACAAATTTTAAATAATATTATTACAGATAAAAGATGACAATTGTTCAACAAATGTTTCAGGAATAATTATGATTCTGCATACTAAATGGGAAGACTGATTCTAGTACACACTCTAAATCTTTCAAAAAAAAAGCTTGTCTCAAAGTCGATCACAGAATGCCATGCAAAATTAAAAACTATGAAACTCTAGAACATAACAGGAAACATGAATAAAACCATGATTTTGCTAATCTGTAATAAGATATAACAGTAGAGGTTTAATACATGAAATAAAAATAACTGAAAAAATCTTCTCGAAAAGAGGCATTGCCAAGATGAAAAGATAAGAAGCAACATAGAAAATGTATTTGTTTATAATAAATTATACAAAATATCTAAGAGTTATCAACAAAAAACAAATAAAAACACATTTTAATTGATGGAAATACAGACTAGTACAGGTCTTTTAGAAGGAAGATTAAGTGTTCTTTTTTAAATAAATGAAATATAAACTTAGTGTTTGGTCTTATAAATTTGTACATTGCTGTTTATATAACAGAATTGAAAACTCATGTTCATAAAGATATTTATAGAAGATGATTTATAATTAACTAAATTCTCAGGCAATCAAGGACTTTTCTTAATGAAAAATTATATTCTATTGTCTTAATGTATACATTTTTATGTGTAACTTGATTACTTGAGAACTGAACCATGGAAGGCAACTAAATTGGTAACACTAATGTGTTATCTCAACAATGCTACTGTGTACTTTATCCTATCATAAAATTCTAATATTACTTATAGGAAATATTGGAAAAAAACAATTTAAACTTACACCATTCAAAAACTGATTGTGCCAATTATTGTATATTTTATGCTTGCAAAAATGCACATTAATTTAGTTGCTAAGGTTTCTTTGATAACTCATTTTATTACTTTTGTGTCAGAACATGACAACTTAGCAGAGCCAATTGCTTTAAAGAGCTGTATGTTTCAAATCTCTGCACTATGCCTTGCAGCTGGTGTGGACAAGACTCAACAAAGCCACTCTCAGGGGTTCTATCCCCGAGCCTGCAAGAGGATAACAGCAACTGCTCTGTGCTAACCAGGAGCTTCTGGCACTGAGTGATCACTGGGCATCACGATCGTGCCCTGCATCCCGTGAGGGTTACTACAGCTAATCTTGTTGTAAAGGGAGCTGGTGAGCCAGCACTTAGGGCATGACAGCGAGAGTGTTGTAGACTATTAAAGTGTGTTACTTTGATATATATTGCAGCTGTTACTGTGCCTGTCTAAAGCACCTGATGGGCCAATAGTAAAGAAGCAGTAGGGATAGTATATAAGTAGTATAGTAAGGAAGTAGAAAGGATAGGTGGGGCTGGCAGGCAAGGAGAATATATAAGAGAAATCGAAGGAGTGAGAGGGAGTGAGAGGAGGAGGAGGAGGAGGAGGAGGACTTCAGTGACCAGGCACCTAGCAACACATCAAACCATGAAGAAAAAACAGAAAGAAAGGTATTCTGAAATAGAAAAAGGTGAAAAGCCAAGAAGCATGAGGTTGATGGGATGATTTAAATTGAGAAAAGCTAGCAAGAAAATATCCAAGCTAAGGCCGGACATTTATACTTAAGAATAAGCTTCCATTTGTAATTTATTTGGGAGTTGGTTGGCAGGTTCCCCCAAAGAAACAGAAAAACATCACAGGAGAGCTGAAACCCCTCTCAGCAATCTGGAGAGAGGTTGCTGCAACTTAACTGGGTAAGACAGTGGAGCTGGCCCTAGTGGTATCAGTGAGTTCAACCTGTGGGCCTGAGAGCAGTAGAAGTGGCCACACTCCTCATAGTAAGCTGAGATGGGTGGGCTGGCAGAGGCAGTGCTAGAGAGCTCATCCAGGGGGTAATGACCAGCATAGCTACCACCCAGGCCAGAAACTGCTATGGGTTGGTTCACACCAGCATGTAACTCATAAGCCATTGAAGCATGAGAAGGGCATGTATTTACATATCCAAAACTCCAAGATCTGGACAACAGCAGGATATCTAAGAGGAGCCCCAGTGAGAACCAGTTGTGGATGATGTGGCAGAGGCCAGAGGCCTCAAACCAGACAAATGACTAATGGCAAGGAACACTTGCATGTGAAGATAAAAGGAATAAAAGGTAGAAGTATGTGATTCATTGGGACACATCACAGCTTTCCTTATTTTTTATGTTTTTTTTCTATTTTTCTTTATTTGTTATATTTTGGGTTCTATTTTATTTAAATAAATTTTTTGGGAGGTGAGGGTTGCAAGAACAGATGTGAGCTAGGAGCAATCAGGAAGCGTGATGTTAAGTCTGCAAAGAATCAATAAGTGTCTTTGTTTGTTTGTTTTAAATGCATGCTTACACTATTTTACTAGGTCATAAATCTGTTCACACTTTATATCTACTTACTCTTTTAAAAGTTGTAATAAAGTTAACACTGCATTGATCATACTATGATCCTTTTCAGAGCTAGGTCTGTTATTTGCTGGGGCAAGTGTTCCTCCTTATCAGGTGATGGAGAGCTCTGAGTTCATACTAACTGTTGGTCTAAGCCTACGTGCTCAAATTGGACAACAGAGCCTTGTTTTGGGCTTTGCCATCAGCAAGACACACCATGATTTACTGTTTATATATCGCTTAAAGTAATGTATTGTTTTAGTTAAAAATTACTCATACCAGGAAGCAACCCATGTCTTTCACATAAAAATTCAGAAACACCAGTGCATAAAAGTTCACCCAGAAAACTCCAATATGCTCTGAATCCATGCTTTAGCCTCCTTCTAAGAACACCCTTCAGATATGAATAAAATAAATCTTCAATGTAATGCAAACTTTATTCATCAAATATTAAATATAGTTTCAGAGACACGGTAGGTGTACTTGCAAGTATCTAAACCTTTATAAAAACTTGATTTTCTCTTTTAATTTAAATTTTATAACTGAAAAAATAAAGTCTCAAATTTAAGAAATAGTAGATACTTAATACTTGAAAAGCTTGCCCGACTTTACTACTTTTACCATACTAAAACCCAAGTATTATACTAAATATGGATGTAAAATATGTCACACAGTTCTTAAACCATCAAGGCAGGAAACAGTGTACTTTCTTGATGTTATCTTGAAAGCATTTTGTATAAAAAGTCTGGTTGTAATGAATATTGATGGATTTAAGAACAAGGAAAACAGAAATGCCTAAATTGTCAACTTCTGCTACAAAACAGGATATATCAGGTAGAGTAGTTTCAGTGATTTAAAATTTGTATCTTTCCTATACTTTTGAAGATGATTGTTGATGAATATACATTGTGCCAAGTTATCATGAAATACTGTAGAAATAGGAAGATGTCCAATCAGATGATAGTTTTGCAAGGGTTTATGTCTCCTGGTTCTTGTTTTCAGTGTAAACCAATAGGACATGCTTATAACCTCCATGAGAAATTGATCACATGAATTTTTTTTCTATTACCCATGTGTACCATTACTTCATTTTATTGGGCAGCAATATCCCGTTTTATCCAATCGGTGGTAAACCATGACTTCTTGTCAGGGATCTGATTCTGTTCCTGAGCAAGTGAATCTCAATTTCTGCTTCTGGTAACTGTCAGTACATTAAAAAAGAAAGAAAGTAGAAAAGTCTTGCTAACAATGGTCACAGTTGCATCTTTTGGACTGAGGCAATAAACACAACCATTGTTAATCTTAGTCTCAATTGCTCTTCATAGCTTCTCACAACATAAGCATAATTGCAAAGGCAAAGTGGGAAGGTGTATGTATACCAGTCTTCAAAACTTAATGTTATAAAGTAAAGAAACAAGAAAAAGACAGCAAAAAATGAACAAACTGTAATGTTTCTATTTTATTTCAGTCAGGGGAAATTTGCTTCCACGAAACACCTGTAACATATTTGTGTGAGTTGTTATGATGAAGATAGCATGGGGGTCAGGTCAGTGTGTCTCACACTGTCCAAACCAAATCACTATTTGTCCTTTCTGAAATTTCAATTCTGTTGCTGATTATTTTTCAAAAATACAGTGATGGGGAAAGTAAAAACATTAGACATAGGTAAGCTCAGTGCTTGTTACTCGACCCACCGATGTGACATTACATTTCAGCAATTCAGTAGAAAGTTCTAGATGTTTTCCTCTATATTCCCTTCCTTCTGTAACTGTAGATTCCTGATAAAATTATGAAATTATTGAATGTATGCTTCTGCAGTTTGCAAGGTAAATATAACATGTCAGGTAAGTTTAGGGACATGGTTGGAAGCACCTATCAAATAAGTTAATGGAGCTATTTATTTTATTGTTTCTTGCTCTAGGTCAGTGAATGAAAAACTTTTATGTATATGCATTCTAGGAAGTATCTGATTATTGCTCAATGCAACAATTCTTTAAAATTAATGAAGATTTAATTTAATAGTAAACCTAGATTATATTAGAAACTGTCTTACAATAATCTGTCAGAAATTATGTCTAAAGAATTATTTCTAAAAATTGTTACTGGAAAAGTTTAAGGAGCTGATTGGTAAGTTAAAAATAATATTTTCTTTAAATATTATAATTAAGATTTTTGCAGATTGCCAATCACTCAACAACAAGAAATTTCTAATATTCTCATGAAAATTTCAACATATAGAAAAGCATATTTCTAAACTGAAATTTTCTTAAAATTCAGTGGGGGCAAAAGGGAGGGGGTATGATATTCAGAAAACATCACAACTTTAAAGTGATAACTAAAAATATAAATTTTGCATTCTTGATTGTTAATTACCAGTGCTATTTTTTTGAAATTGAAATCCATCATTACATTGTGGTTCACAAACAAGAAAGCTATATTAAGACTGGACATTGTTGCTAAGTAACTTCAGCTTCTAGAGAAACACAAGATGTATTGTTGGATATAGTTCGGCCCAAATAACTTACAAATTTTTTATATTGTGTGCACTCACTGGAAAAAAAATCCATTTAATATTGGATGACATCTGCTAAAATAGGACAATGTTTTAAATATACTTGACATTGAGCCATTCCTCTTGGAGTTAATAGGATTGCAGAGATAATTGTCTGTTGAGTCATGTTTTATAATATAAAACTACAACCTTTATATCTAACACTGGACAAAAGAAGCTATGTAATTTTCTATCTAATAGGAAAAAGAGTGTTATAAACTCATTTGGGTCAAAGTCATTAAGGCAAGCATAAGCCACTAGGTATGGAGAGATTCAGGAGCAAAGTGCATTGCTAAAGCTCTCAATTCATTTATTTTCATCCTATTACATTATTCCCTTCTTTATTATTTAAAATTAAGACTTGAGTCTTTTAGTCTTTTTTGTCAAAAAGAAACATATCATAGAATATCAAAACTTTCTAGAGCTTATACTGTGTTCATCTGTATCAACAAAGTTAAATTTTGAATTAGGAGCTGCTATTCCCTCAAAAATTCTCATATGATAATAGGAGGTCTTTTATCTATGAAGCAATATGTATATGCAAATTCTCCTACCTCATGTGGTGAACTTAGACCCAAAGAGACATATACACAACTAAGGAACGATGAAACTGATGATCTATGTAAATGTAAGTGCATAAAATACAGATACAGATTATTTACTGAAAAATGTGGCTCTGGGAGTTCTAGTGTATGATAATATTGTGTCACCAGACTCTCTGTCCTTTGTTTTTTAAGAAGACACTTACTAGAGATTGAAAAAGCATGCCATAAAGCAGACTTTCATGGGGAAGAAAATTGTTTCTATTCACTATTTAGTTTATTAATGATTGATTGATTTCCTACTGGGAATTGAAACACCTTCTTTTGGATGTAGCTCTTTAATGTCACTTCATTTTTTTTTTTTTTTATTTGTACTTAGGGAAATGAAGAGACATAAACAACATTGAACTTAGAACCAGAGATAAGCAAACTTCCCTATTGTAGTAATTCTCACTTGCAACATACCATACAAAGTATTAATATTTATTAAAGGGCATTTCAACACTCAACAGATACAAATTGAAACTTACTACAATTTTTGAAGTTAGGATTGTCCCACTATGGGGTCACTGGTCCATTCTCCAAGAAAGCAGGAACAAAACAAGGCAGCTCAAGAACACAGCAGCCTTTCAACAGGGCTGGCCATGCCCCATTCAAGCTCCCAGAACTTCAGAGACACACCTCTCAGTCTTGTCAGCTAAACCTGAATTCCACCACATCTCCCCCTTTTGTTTAACTAAGAAAGTTCTAAACTAAGACTGTATACAATATTTACTTATAGTAAATAAGGTAATCCTGGGGGAGGAAAAGGCAAAACACAAGCATGGTCAAACTAAACTAAAAACCAACAAATATAAGGTATATCCTACATTTCTAGAACATTGGTAAACAGGGAGATATATGAATTACTTCAAAACTGTTTATCATGAATAGTAAAAAATCTAACAACTATATGTTCCTTGCTAAGAGATGAGAGGATAGTAACCTTAAATATCTACTCTCTAACCCCAATCAAGACATGAGAAGGAAAATATATTACCTGAAATTTGGAAGTACAAGAGAGTATCTTCCAAGATTTGGGAGAAGACAGTGACATTCAGCTACCTGGACAATCACCTATGGTTTTCTGTGCTGTTGGAGCATCCATAATTTTGGCTACTGGCCTAGGATATCTGACAGATCTTTTCAGAAGCAGAACATTTTGGGGGGGGACCATCTTATCTTGTCTATGAAGGTTTTTGTCAGTCTCCATCCATCTGGAGAGATGACTTGGAGGTTAAGAGCACTGGCTGCTGTTTTGGAGGTCCTGATTTCAATTCCTAGCACCCACATGGTGGCTTACAGCTTTCTGCAATAAGATCTGGTGCCCCCTTTGTTAAGCATGAATACATGCTGGCAGAACAAACTGAGATTGTCCTTCGGGTTCCTGCCTTGCAGAGAAAACTATCAAGACATTCTTCAGTACTCAAGGAAAAGTGATTGATTAATTATACCAGAATGGGCAGAGCAGTCCTTCAGATTTCTTGCTTCATTGAAAGGTATGCCAGAGACTTTGGGCCTGTAGGCTGAATATGGAGCTCCAACTTTATGAAGAAACTTTGGGTGACTGTCCAGGCAAATAGGTGACATCTCTGTCATTTCTAGATTTTGGAAGTTGCTTGTAACTTGTGTTTACTTGGGTAAATATTATATCTTTCTGTGGTCTTTGATGTAGTTGAAGATTAGATAGTTATAGGTATAGTTTTTCTTAATTATTTTAAAAGATATATTAGATATGAAACTTTAGATTCACAAAGATAAGGTAAATTACAGAATATTTTCTTTAAATTGCTAATTACAAATAGATTAGATATCGTAACTGTAATTCTGGTTTGATAACTATTTTGTTATATTTTACTTTGTTAAAATTGAAACCTTCTTTTTTGATTAGGCATAAATGGGGAGGTGATGTGTGAATGTCTTTCTGTATGCTGTGAATATCAATTTTTAAATAAGGGAGCTATTTTGACCCTTGATGAGCACCATAGAAGAAGCAGGTGTGGAATCAGAATAGGTAGGAGGAAGAGGGTGGAGTCAGGGACAGATCAAGCCAGATGCTCAAAGAAGAAACATGTAAGGAACACAGGTGAGCCATGGGCCATGTGGCAGACAGTTTAATGAAAACGGGTTGAGTTAAGATGAAAGAGCTAGCTAGCAATGCACCTGTGCCATAGGCCAAACGGCATGAAGTTAATATAAGTGTTTGTGTGATTCATTGGGACTTTGGGACTGGTGGTCCAGTTAAGAGCAGCAAGTTGGTCTGAACCTTGTAATTAACTGGGCCAGAAACCTTTTGTAACACTTCCCCTAAATGCTAACATCAGTGAAATGATGAGTTCCATGTCAGAATGATCATTTGGCTTCTTGCCATTTACATACTAGTTGTGTACAAGTTAGGCCCAAAGATTTGACCTTGGAAAGGAGATGGTCATACCAGAGGTAGGATTAACTTTTTTTTTTTTTTTTTTTTTTTGATCTAGCACTTTCTTTACCCCATTCCTCTTTTTCCAGGGAGTAGAGCCTAAAGCTGTTATTGAGAACTGTGAATTTCCAAAGAGCTACTATAAAACATTGGGGGTAGCAAGAAAGGGACAAGAACCTTCAGTAAGTGGGTCATGGCTCCATGTAGCTGGGCTTTAGTTCTGCCAAGTCTCAAGGTGCTCTTATTATGGCATTTGAGAATTTCTTTAATGACAGAAAAGTAGTTTTTTTCTTCCTGTGTATGGCCTTGCTCTAACATTTTTCTCATACGATCACCCTTGTTGCAATACAGGGTTCCTACTTGCTGCTAACTCTGGAACAAGAGATGTTCCCAGAATAGAAGACAGATAAAATCAAGGAAGCCCAAAACATTAGTGAAAAATCTTGCTTACAAAATAGTCCCCCCCCAAAAAAAAAAAAAAAACTAAATGCAGAATATACATAACATGTTACTTTTTTATCTTTGGTAGTTTTTTGACTTTTTATTTAAAAAGTTTTTTTTTTTGACTTACCCACTTCTGTTTCTCCTTCTGCCCCTCATCTCAGTCCTACCCCAGTGAATCCGAATCCTCCATCCATTCCTCAGGGAAGGTAAGGACTTCCAGGGTGAGTCAATGCAGTCTGGTATACTCAGTTAAGGTAGAACCAAGCCAATCCCAGCCCCCCCCCCCCCCACACTCATAGCAAGGCTGAGTAAGGTGTTCTTCTGTAGGAAATGGGCTCCAAGAATACAGTTTGTGCACTAGAAATAAGTTCCAGTCCCACTGCCAGAAGCCCCATAAATTGCCCTCACTGTTCAGCTATCACCCATATTTAAAAAGCTGTCATCCTTCAGTACCATGCTTTCCCAGCTGTCAGTTCAGAGTCAGTGAACTCCCAATATCTCAGGCCAACTCTCTCAATGGGTTTCCTCATCATGATCTTGACCCATTTACTCATATAGTCTCTCTTCTCTCTCTTCACTTAGAATGAGAGCTTGATCCAGTGCTTAGTTGTAGGTCTCTGCATCTGATCCTGAAATTTGCAGGCAAATAGATGGAACTAGAAAAATAATTCTTAGTGAGGTAACTAACACAGATGCATAAAGACAAACATGGTATGTCTCACTCATAAGTGTATTTGAGACATAATGTAGAGATAAACAGACTATCTCCCTTTAAGGGGAAATAGGAAGATATCTTGAGTAAATTGGGATCATGGGGGAGGGGCAAGGAGAGATAGGGAGTGAACATGAGGGCATGAGATGGTTGAGGAAGGGAGAGAATGAAAGAAAAATATAAAAGATAACTTGAGAGTGGAGGCCATTGTGGGGTTAGAGAGAAACCTGGTGCTTGGGAAATACTCAAGAACCTACAAAGATGACCCCAGCTAAGACTCCAAGCAATAGCGGAAAGAGAGCCTAAACTGACTTTTCCCTATAATCAACTGGATGACCACCATATTGTCATTATAAAACCTTTATCCAACATGTTGTTTTTAAAATCAATCTATTTAAGGTAAGTGACATTTACTCTATATATAACTATATTGTTTATTTTAGCCAACCATTTTTACATTTTTAAAGATATATATATATATATATACATGCACATAAATATTAAAGTACATGTATTTAATCTCTAATAACATGTATGTTCAAAGTCATAATACCAGTGAGATGTTATTATTGACAAATTATACACTGTTAACCCACAGGCTACATTTCTGCAATGACAATGGAAAGCACAAGTGAAGACAAGTGGAATGCTGACTGTCATGAGGTTGTGAACTTTCAGAAACATCACTTACACAGATAAATCATTTAAGCACAGCTTTTGAGTGCTGAATCCAAACATATTCTCCTGCTTAACTCCTGAAAACTTCCTCTTCTGTCTCTGGCAGAAGGATGAGAACCACTTGAATTATTCCCAGAGAATTCCTGTGTTAAAATTCTCTCAAATAGGACTCACTTAACATAGGCCTTTCTTGACATAGGAAAAAGAAATCCTTGCATGCTTCCTCAGCCTGGACTCCATCCCAGTCTCCTAGATTGCTGCTGACCCTCAACTATAAAGTGCTCACCTTTTAGACTCTACTGAGGAAGGAGATCTGCAGTCTTACATCAGGAATAAGCTTGGAACTTGACATATTTTTATTATCAGATCTTATAGGCAAGCAACATTTGCTATCTTTTGAGTGAATATAACTTTCCATATATCTAACAAAAGTTTGAACAAAATTGGCATTGACTGGTCTAACTGGAATAAGGGTTAAAAAGAATTACCATTGCTCTTATCCATGCCACACACATTAACTGTGTTGGTTGGGCATATTTAATATAAACTTATAAATTTATTGAGGTAGATATTATACTACATGGTATTTCATGCAACTTATCATAAATTTTGAAGTTTTAAAAAGAGTTCGAAGCATATAATAGAAGATGTCTTGCAAGCACATCAGTGATTCTACTCACTCCAGTACAGGAATCTGAATTAACAGGCAAGCTATCACTCGTAGGGTTCCTAATACACCTTTGCACTAAAGATTCATGAATGCATTTCTGATAGTTTCAGTCTGTATAAATAGTAAAGAACTTATCATAAAGAAAGTGGAAAAAATGTGGTTTTAATTTCAGAATTTTACTTAAAATATGATACTTTTTACATAAGACTTTCATCAAAATTTTAAGTCTCAATATAGTAAAGGTATGCCTGGATTTGTTTTAGGAAAAATACATTGTGTAACATAATTATTGCTAATTTACTCCTGCATGATTTGTTTTTATTTGTATAATTTAATATTTTAATATTATATAATATTTAGACAGCTGAAGAACTGTTTGCTATTGGTTGTACAGTCTAAGAAATGAATGACATAGTGGACAAAGAATGACAAGCATTCACAAATCTGTATGACAATTGTTAAATTTGAAAAGATTAATAATGTCTATTGTATATAAGTTTACAGCATATTTGGAAAATTGATCCAAACAAATATTTTTGAATGGCTTTGAACTTCTTTTCTGTCAGCTTCCTAAAGGATGACAAGTGGGTCAGATCACGGTGCTCAAAGGGGAATATTTTCTAAAAGGGGAATTGATGTGGTGAAATGAAACACAATATGTTCTCCTAAATTTTTATTTTAAAGCCATTATACAAGCAGGCTAGAGAAAAGTCTAGCCTGTCACAGAGAATATAGTTTTCTGAAGATACTCTTCCTCTTAACCTGGATGAAGAGCAAAGATCATGCCTCTCATAGATATTTGTTAGTGTGGATATCAATGAATCAACATTTAAAACAGTTTTTCTAATTACCTATGTGAAATAAAGAAAATAGTCACTCTCAAATATAATGCAAATATTAAGTTTAGAAATAGTGTATGCATATCCTTCATATTTAGCTCTTGGTAAATGATAAGTACATAGTCTTCTTTTAAGGCCAATAACCGTAATTTAATAGGCTAGAGGAAATGAATCTGTACTTATTAGTATCACAAATAGTTTTTATATAATTATCTTATAAATTTACATACATAAGACTTTCAGGTGCAATGTTCTCAGGAATTTCTGATAAATCTAAGAACAAATTGAATTGTTCTACAGGATACTACTTCTGATATTTAAAAAAAAAAATCACCAATCAGCACTGGATACCAAAGACTGAATTTTAGACATCATCCAACTGATCTAAAAATTTGTTAAGCAGTAGTAACATCAAATAGAGATCTAAGCAGCAATTTGGCAAAGGTGGGTCAGGAATTGTATATCAAAACTCACAACCAACATCCTAAATCCAGATCCCTATTGTAAAACACAAATATCATGAAAAGTCACAGAATGTCTTCTCCAAAATAATGTCATTGTAATTATACTGAATGAAAGCAACTCAACTGCTATTCATGATTATAGAAAAATATAAATATGTCCGAGTAACTCAGAGGACATGAGTGAGGCCAGAATTAAATTGAGAAAATATAAAAACTTAAATTAAATAAAGAAGAAAATGAAGGGCATGACTGGCAATAGAATTCAGTAAAGAAATGGAAATACTGAAGAAAACTGAAACATAAAAAAATTTTAAGTGAAAAATTCAGAGAGTCTAATAAAATATTCATTGGAAACACTCACCTATAGAAAGAATTGAGTAAAAGATGGAACACCAAGACATGAAGCAACAGTAAAAGAATTAGATCACAAAGATGGATAAAACAAATAAAAAGTGTATCAGAGCATGCTGAACCTTTGGGGCTCTATAAAAAGGCAAACCTATAAATCATGGATATAGAAGAAGTTAAACCGATCCTGGTCAAAAGCACAGAAAATATTTTCAATAGCATAAAAGAAAAAAATCCAAGTCTAGAGAAAAGATTGTATATCCACATTCAAGAGGCATACATAAAACCAAATAAAGTTTGGTAAGGAGTTTGCAAAGTCATATAATAGTCAGTCCACCAAATGCAAATAGCAGAGTATCAAAAGCTATCAAAAGAGGTTCATGTATGAAATAAAGCAGGTATATAAGAATTACACCTAAATTTCCATTGAAAACTTTGAAAGCCAAATCATTTTGACTGATGTCCTATAGACAAAACTCTTAAGCAAGACTCTTAAGAAAAAAATTAAGAATAAAGGAAAACTTTCCCTAATAAGAGCATGCTGGAGGATTTAGGACCATTAAGTCAAACTTACAGAGGATACTGGAGGAAATACCTTATATTAAATAGAAAAGTAAACATATGAGAGTGTTAGACCCTCTAGTAAAGTCCTCTGTCTGTTCTCTCCCCTCCTCATAACTAATCAGTACTAGCAAGGCATGTTAAGTCAGGGAAAAGGCTGGAGTTAAGAACAGCACTAAATTCAGGTCCAAAAATACCTATGGTCTGGGGCTGGGTGGCAAACATTTCAGTTCAAGCTAATAAAAGCCTCAATGCTAAAACAGCAGTAACGCCATTTTGCAAGACTTACACTAAAAACTATAAAAATGCAGGATGGTAGTAAAAAATAGTTTTAGATAGGCCCCAGCCCATGACCAAGAAAAGCAAGCTAAGGCCTTGAGATAACCAACATACAGGGTGACCCCGACCGAGGCCAGCAAATCCAGGAAAACAGCTTACGAGACAAAATATTTTGGGAAAAATAACCGGTGGTCTTGGCTTGTGGTTTGGCCCCGGCCTCGGGCCAAGACCAACATCAGCCACCTGGGCTCTGACTGCCCCTCAGAGGTGGTCCCATTGAACTAACCAATTAGAACCCTGTAACCATGCATCTGCTTTTGTACACATGCTTCTGCTTCCCAAACACTATAAAAAGGCCCTGAACAAAGGCCTGGGTGCTCAAGTCATTTCCAAGTGACTTGGCCCATAGGATCCTATGTTTCCTCAATAAACCTTGTGCTGATTGCATCTGAACTGTGGATTCGGCTCGGTCTTTGGGTCCTGGGGTCTCTTCCTGAGGGAAGATCCGTTCTGGGGGTCCTGCACCCCCGGGGGTCTTTCAAGAGAAGCAACAAAGGTAAAACAATGGTAATGTTAGTTTCAGTGATCATATGACTCCAGGTCCAGCTACCATCTGAGTATAACCATCCAGGTGAGAACTATCCAAGTGTCACAGTTTGCATCTGGACTGTATCTACATGATCATATTCTGAATACTTGTTCCTCAATTGGTGGTATTATTAGGTAAAATGTGGAACCTTTTGGATGTGGAATCTTATGGAAGGAACTGGATCACTAGAGTATGCCTTTGAAGGTTATCTTCCAAAACCCTGATTCTCTTTATGTGCTCTAGTGTGCTGAGATCTGAGAAACCCCAGCAAAATGCTCTGACTGCTATGAACTCGCTCATGAAATTCTTACCATGATACACTAAAACCTTCTAAAACTCAGAATGGAACCATTCCTACCAAAACATAGATCCCCTAAATCAAAAAAAAAAAAAAAAATTAACATTAAACAAAACACATCCTTCTGTGAAAGGCTTGAAAATTAGTGGTCCCAACCTTGAAATTAAAAGACAAAGGAAAGTGCACTTGATTATAGAACATGACACATCATTTCCCTGCCACTAAGAATGTTATGAAATGACTCTATATAATATGTCTTAAGATAAAATGACAACCAAAGTCATTCTAAGCTAACAGGACAAGGAATGTCAAGCTAATAAAACAAGGAAGCAAGCAGCAAATGCTATTATATTAACTTACATAATAAAGTTCAAAGCAGAAACAATCAAAATTAGTCTTAAAAAGTCACTCCATACTAATCAAAAAAAAAAAAAGAATTCATCATGAGGACATTATAATTCTAAACATATATATGTTTGAGGCCTATTTTATGAGAGTCAATCTATATCTGGTAATAAAAATTGTGGCAAAATCTCATGACTGGGAAGAATTTAAGATATAGTCAAATTTACTACTGTTAATTAACTGAATTGACATAGTATCAAACTGTCTCTAAATATCCATGTTTACAACAAGTACAAAGAATGCAATCAGAGAAGATTATTCAGTCAATAGAGATGAGTTGGGCTCATAGTTATACAAATTTCAGAGAATAAGTGATAGTTACATCTCAGCCTTAAATGGACAATTATGGCACCGCTTTTAGTCCTCAGAGATCACTGTGGAAAAAGTAAAATCAATGTAAGATCTGGGATATAAAAACAAGTTCTGTGAAGACTGTCTTTTGGCATGGCACAACCAATGTAATCATTTCACCACGGATTTGGATGTTATACTTCAGAAAATATTTTAAGCCTATTGCATTAGCCTATAATTGTTTGTATTACAATTATCTATCTTTTCAAAGGTTTCTGTAGGAAAAAAAATATTGAAAAAAGCAAAGCAGAATTCAATCTGCAGTGTGCCAATAGAAAATGTAAATAAAGTTTGCTCAAACCAAAAGTTTGGAGTGTTTTGGCCATCTCAGGATACTGGAGTCTGTTTTGAATGCATTCAGAGAGTAACAAATACAGAATGTATTGATTGACTTTTGAAATGATAATTATCCCCATGTAGTATAAAAGCAAACATACTTTAATAAAGTAATTTCCCCAGAGATTAAAATGAAAGCAAATGTGATTAAAACATCAAATTTCTAACAAAATACATTAGATCCATTCACAGCCATACATAGATCAGTGGACGTAAGAAGAGTTAGGCATGAAGAAATAGTGGCACTCATCCACAGCAGCATAGAAGCAAAAAGGATGAACAGATATCACATGTTTTCTCCTTCTATCCAACATCTTATTTCATGGCAGGACAAAGTCAGAAGACTCCTGACATGAAGCTCTGTGAAATAAATGCCAGACCCCAGGGAAGTCAGAATCAGGACCACAAAGTTCAGAGGTTACAAGGCTGAATGTGAGAGGTGGTAAGTAAAGAAAAAACTCATAATATGCATGCCAACATAACTGCACACCTTAGGAGAAGTCAATACACTAAGGGAAGAATGGCAAGAACATTGTTACTTACATCACAACAAATCGTAGAAGTCAATAATAAAGGATCAAAAGTGCAATATAAAAACTGGCAAAAATATATGTGTAAATTATTCATGGAAAATGAGAAGGCAACTAATGATTTTTTTTTTTTTGCTCTAAACAATCAATATTCAATGCATCCAAATTAAAGTTTTACTCATAAACATTTCTCAGCATCAAGGAATAATGAAGTTGTGGGCACACTCTCTAGAAAATCCTATGATGGATAGACTTATTTACACATGAGTGGGTGTGTAAATTTGTATCAGCCCTAAGAATGACAATTTTAAAGTTCTAGCACTCTCCCTTTAGTGTAATTAATCTTGCAGACATAATTTCACACAAATTAAATAAAACATATATAATTATGATGTGTGGTAGTATACTTAAAAATACTAACTTAATGTGAGGTATATCTGTAATATATCTTACAACCATTTTTAATACTGAATATACTTATGAAAAGCGGTAATATATAAATATAAATAAGATATATAAGCAATTGCTGCAAGTTGTTCTTCAAAAATGAACAAGTTTTCCATTAATTTACAGTAGACGTTCTGAAAACTAACAAATTATTGTTTTAGTGTACTTGTTTCTACGAGCATGGAAGCACTACCATTTTCTTCTAAAATTTAGTGCTAGTAAGGAAAACTGTCACTATTAACTCATGAGAAAATAACACAGGCTTTGTCTAGTGAAATAAAGGGTTTTTTTTTTTTTGCTTAATTGTGATTCATTTGGTGTTATAAATCTCATTAGTAGAGCAACATACTATTTTAGGTTTAATTTTTTATTCTTTTAAAACTTATTTTTATATGTGTATATATCTATATGTGTGTGATGATGATATTTTATATTTAATAAAATCAGCCTGCAATATCAGAGAACAGAATCACCCAAGCCTTAAAGGTCATGGCGTTTAATCCCAGCAAAGGACGACAAAGTGGTGACTCAAGCCTTTAATCTCATCACTCAGGAGACAGGATATTTCTGTATTTCTGTGAGTTCAAGGTCTAACAATCGAACAGTAGTAGCTCAGGATTCTGATGCAGAGTTGAACCCTGAAATGAATCAACTGGATGAAGAAAATATTTAAGGCAGTCATAGGCAGATATTCAGGCATTCTGTAAGAGTAATGAGCTAGAGAGAGAACTCGTGAAGATAGTATTTACCCTGTGATGCTTGAGAAGTTGGCTGGGTGAGAATTGGCTAAGGTTTGTTTCTTCTCTATGCTATTCCAACTTTTCCCCAATATCTGTCTCTGGGATTTTATTAAAAACCAACTAGAATTGTGAAATACTTAGCATTCAACTTTTGGGGCACAAATATGTAAAAAAAACAAAAAGAAACAAACAAAGAAAAAATACTTGATGGACAGAGCAACAGATGGTTGGAGGAGTAATTACCTGCTGGCTAGGCTTGGAGTTAGCTTCCAAGCTTAGGCAGAACAGGCCACCTGTTTCTTCTCCAAGTTCATCTGGGTAAGTTTTTCAGACAGTAGCCTCCCTCTCCAGGTGGGTTGGGTTTTTTATTTTCTTCTCTTTTTGAACCCCCTCTTTGGGCTGCTATCACACTAGGTAGATGCATTTTATAGTTATCTGAATAGTCACTGACCAGTTTGTGAGAAAATTGGATTTTTTAAAAAAGAGAATATTGTTTAAGGCAATGGAAGGTGGTTGGGCTTTCTTTGATATTACTCTAGACAATTTGAAACTAGAACCAATAAAATGAAAGATAAATAATATAGATGAGAGTATCATCATAATGTGTTTCATAATGTTTATTATGAATATTATTTGTTTGATTATTTGTCTTATCATCTATAAAATCAGTTAATGTGAATGCCAAAAAGAAAGTCTTAGAAAAGCCTTTTAAGTGAAAACACAAAGATATTCAAATCCAGACAAAGGAATTTAAAAAACCAATCTCAAAATTGTCCTGTAACACTACACAAAATCAAAGACTTTCAATTCATCGTCATTAGTATATTCAGTAACTTTAAGGAAACTGCAAAATAATAAAAATTTTACAGAAGTTAGTTGGGATCTGTTACAAATGTATTAAGGAGAGTCAAGTAAGCAATTGCCACTTATGATATGCACTCACCATATGTAAAACAAATGTTAAATTCCTGATAAATATGTAAGTGAATTATCCCTAAGGACTGGTCAGATATGGTTACTGCTGTTTTGGAGGCTGTGCCACGTTAACTAGTGGAAGATGTGGTAAAAGGAAGAAGCTAAAACAATACTACAAAGAAGCAGAGAAAGAGGCATAGAAATCTCCTATAACCAACTTCTTGAGGATGGAGATTATGCTGATGTAGAAAAGCAATTACTATGCAATGAGTGTACCCTGGATTTGTGACAAATGACAGCCTTGAATGTATGGGTTAGAATTGAAGAAAGAGGAAAGAAAACTGAATCCTAACGTTAGGAAAGTGAAAAAGGAAGTTAATATATCTGGGCAGAGCCAGAAAAGAGGGTTTTCTTTCGTTTTCCATATTTTAGTTAGTCAAATAGTGGATTAACTTTGAAAAAAGTATTACTAGCCCTGCTACATACAAAAGACAAATGAACCGAGGAAAAAGTCAGGGAAACAGCCTTTATAAATAATGCCAAAATATTATTTGTCATAGTTTCAAGTAATATAAAATCCATTGGAGTATTTTAAACAAGTTAATTACTTGTTAACTAAAAATTTCAAGTACTTGAAAAAGATATCTATTATACAAACTCTAGTTAGTCTATAATGAAGACCTGGAGCCAATATTGGTGAAAAACTAAAATATTAGAGGCAAACCACAGCCACCCAGCCAACTCTTCAGGCCTGTCTCCAGGAATCCTTCAACCAAATGCTTCTGAGTCCTCAGCAAAAAAGGAAGAGAATGTCTCTTGGAAAGCTTAAAAACTCTCTCCTGCTCTGCCCACCTTTCTTAACTTCCTCTTTCCACATTTCAAAAGCTAGGAATTAAAGTTTGGGTCACTTCTCCATGACCTGGCATGGTTCTTTGGCTAATTCTAATATTCCAGATTAATTTTCTTAAATATCTATCACTACATATATCAGATAATGGGAAGATTTCTTATGCTCATGAATTGGTAGGATTAACAGCAAAATTGTCTATTATAACAAAAGCAATCAATAAATTCAATAAATCTTCATCAGAATTCCAACACAAATCTTTATAGGCCTTGAAGAAACAACAACCAGCTTCATATGGGAAAACCAAAAACACAAGATAATTAAAACAATCCTGAACAATAAAAAAAAAAAAATCTTGAGGGTATAACCATTTGCCAATTTCAAGTTGTAGTGGAGTATTAATAGTAATAAAAAATGTGGTATTGGCATAAAAATACACATACTCACCAGTAGAATCGTTTTGTAGACCCAGAAATAAATTTACACACACATGGATGCCTCAGAAACCAGAAATACAACTAGGATAAAACAGACAGCATGGATGGATGACTGCATGTAGAGAAATGCAAATAGATACATACTTTCCACCTGCACAAAACCTAAGTCCAGGTGGACAAGGTTTTTAACATAAAACCAGATACACTGAGTCTGATGAAAAAGAAAACTGGGGAGGGCATTGAATACACTGACATGGACAAAGAGTGACTAGAACAACCATAGACAGACACTAAGATCAACAGTTACTTAATAGGATCTCACGAGACTGATAAGGACAATGTCATTCGGACAAAGTGGCAGCCTAGAGAATTTTACTATTTTTGCAAACTCTACATTCAATCGAGAACTAATATCAAAAATTTATAAAGTACTCAAGAAATGAGACATTAAAAAAACAAATAAACCAAATTTGAAAGTGGGATATGTATTCAAAACAGGGAATTCTAAATAGGGAATTTCAAATGGCTGAGAAATTCTTAAAAATCCTGAACAACTTCAGCCATCAGGGAAATGCAAATCAAAACTACTTTGAAATTCCATTCTACACCTGTCAGAATGGCTAAAATCAATAACACGAGTGATCGCTCACTCTGACAAACATGTGGAGCAAGAAAAACATAAAAGAGTGCTCATTCTGGAAAGAATATAGAGCAGGGGGAACACTCTTCCATTGTTTTTTGAAATGTAAACATACAGCCACTATGGAAATCAATATTGGCAGTTTCTCAGAAATTTGGGAATTAATGTAACTCAATATCCAGCTATACCACTTTTGGGCATATACCCCAAAGTGCATTTTCTCAACTATTTTATTGAGGTTTTATTCGTAATATCAAGAAAGCAGAAACAACCTAGATATCTCTCAGTAAGGAATCTATTTTCAATAAAAGAAAAAAAATACCTAAATCTGTCAACTGAAGTAATTTGATTATGAGACCATGGACCCAATTATTAAAATCAAATTGGTACATGTAGTTACCTGTGGTGATATATTTTGTATTTAATAAAATCAGCCTGGAATATCAGAGAACAGGATTCACCTACAGTCAAGCCAGGCAGAGGTAGCACATGAAGCCAGGCAGAGGTAGCACATGTCAGTCCCAGCACTTGGGAGGTAGAGGCAGGAGGAACTCTGTGAGTTCGAGGCCAGCCTGGTCCTCAAAGCAGGTTCCAGGACAGCCATGATTGTTACACAGAAAACCCTGTGTCAGAAACAAAATGGAAAGACTTAGAAGAAGGCTCACTCCTCTAATATTCCAGGAGAAGAAGGCTCACTCCTCTAATATTCCAGGAAAAGAAGGCTCTCTCCTCTAATATTCCAGGAGAAGAAGGCTCACTCCTCTAATATTCCAGGAGAAGAAGGCTCACTCCTCTAATATTCCAGGAGAAGAAGGCTCACTCCTCTAATATTCCAGGAGAAGAAGGCTCACTCCTCTAATATTCCAGGAGAAGAAGGCTCACTCCTCTAATATTCCAGGAGAAGAAGGCTCACTCCTCTAATATTCCAGGATGCTCTTATTAAATATAAAACATCTTACCACAGGTACCATAGTTTTTCTAAACTTGTAAATTAAAAATTCTGGAATAATTTCAAACTGAGAAATATTCTGAGAAATTCATATGTAAAACTATGAGTTAATAATCATTCTATTCAAATCCAGTTTCAGCTGACGGGTCAAAACCATGATCATGGGAACTTAGCATAGTTTCACATGTACAGCAGAACAACCTGAACATTTCCTTTCTTTCTACTATGTGATAGGAAACCCCCCAGTCACACCTTTGTTTAAGAATCTCAGTAATCTTGTGAGGTATCAATTTTTCTTCTGCATAATTTGATATTATGACTAAAGTTAATTATAATACAGTGAAAACATCAAATTTGAGCTCAAATCAAAGCAATCCATCACTCCTGATACTAAACACTGGTTCAAGAAATACTTGACAATTATTTGACAGTTTGGGCTGTGTCAAGGCTTAATTTAAAGAAATTATTCTCCTTCATTTTGATGGCATAGTTCTAGGAAAAGTACATTGTTGTTAAAATTGCCTGCTATGTCATCCTTCCAGAAATAAACTGATGTTACTTAAGAAAACTCTTATAATGTTTCCTGAACCATCTAAAATTTTACCTTAGTTTCTTGGCTTTTAAAGCAGAAAGAGTTGATTAACATTTTATTTTATCTTTTTTTTTTTTTTAGTAGGACAACAATGTTTAATAGTTACAAGAGATTCTTCTGCTAATAAGAAGCGGTTCAGGCCTCTCTTTGTCATGAAATAATTACTGTTGCAGAAATACCAGCAGGTGTTGAAAGAGCAGGATTAATTTGTAGGAGTTGAATGACATCATTTTTAATGGCTTATTAAACACTAATTAGATTTCAAATGATGTGACTTTACATAGACTTATGTCAGGATGAGAAAGTTTAAACATCTGGCCTTCTTGAGACTGAGGTGAGCCAGGTTACCGTTTAATTTTCACAGGTGACAGTTTATCCAATGAATCAAAATGGAAATGCCCAGGTTCTTCCCCATCTTTCAATCTTCTGTTCTCAGAGCTATTAGTCAATTAGGCAATTTCATTAAACAGTGGAATTATTTGATTTGCTCCTTATGAGTCAAAGCATATGAGTCGTGATATTCAGATGAACCTTTAAGCCAAATTTCATGTGCCACACTGAGGGAGATTCTCAAAAGGCAAGAAATTTCAATGCTAAATGATCTGTCCTTGCTCCTATGAACTAGGGAGCAAATACCTTTGATTCATTCACTGTTCATTTTTTTTAGGATTAACTTCATTTGATTTTAAGTACCTAAAGTTAAATAGTATAAAAATACTTCAGAACACATATTGGTGGGAATGATATTAGCAATTCAATAGGTTTTAAATAACAAAAATAATCTTAACTATATGCAACCAAAGAAAAAATATTTCTAGATTACATCAAAACACACACACACACACACACACACACACAGACACACACACACACACACACACACACACCTACTCATAAATATGTAATGACCAAACACACTATATAGCAATCTAACAAATTACTTAGTGTGTTATAAAATGAAGCACACAAAATGATTTTCAATAACCAAATTAGCAGAACAAATAAAATCAATTGGTTTTATTCTTTATTAATTACCAGGGGAAATTACATATGGCAAGATTTTTCTACATACCTACTGATGATCGTGTCTTAACTCTAGACTCAGATACTATATTACCTTTCTTTCCACTCTTTGGTATTAGTTCCAATGTCATTTTACAAACCAGTGTGCAGATCTTAGCCACTAGCTAATAATATCTCAAACTCAGTGGAAGGTTAATAAGAAATCTACCATTTTCAAAGTATAAATATATGTTCAAGCCCTGTACTTACCAGTCCTTCTGTTGCTCTCAAATGTTTGACAAAAGTGTGCTGTGAAGGATAGACCAGACCAAGAGTCAGACATAACTCAAGATGCAGTACCCCATCCCTCTGCACTGCAAATCAAGTTATAAGAATTATCTATTATCCATGTAATAGATTTCTTATTTTTGAAATTTTACCTCAATTTTGCTTTTATGTTGTGTAGTATTGCAATGAAATATTTATCTTTAACTATTTATCCTATAGTAATTTTACATCGTATCTTTACACTGATTTCTAGAAAAGGGTCTCACTTTTCTCATTCATGTTTAGTGCTAGAATTCCACAAACACCCTACATTATCCTGCTTTGAATTCCTCCTGAGTTCCCTTCCATACATTTGTATTCCTACTCATAAAAATTCCTCATCAAACACTCTTCTTTATTTAGGTGTACCCAGCAAGACTGAAAAAATGTCCTGTACTTGTTCCTCCCATAGCTACACTATGAATGCACTGGCATCTTGCTTTTTAACCTGTGTCCACTCCTCACCATCCTTCATTATTAGTTGGTGTCACTCATTTTTATCTGCTTTCCTGGCACACAGTGGCTATTGTTTGTCTGTGTTTTAGTTGAATGATTATATAGACATTGGTGGGTAAAGTTTGTTATATAATTTTAAAATAAACTATATTTAAGTATCATTTGCCTGAAAAACCATTATTCTTGTATTAACCTAATGAAAAAGAAAAAAGAAAATTTAGAAATTCTGTGCTTCTATGATCACTGTGCTTCTATGATCGTAGTCATGTTGACTACGCTAGCTGTTATTTCAAAAAAAAAAAAAATCAGGAAAGAATTCCATGCTGAAAGGGGAATCAACAGTAGAATAGGCATTGAGCATGGTCAGGAATTTGGTGTGACTTGAGCAGAAGTTTATTTTTCCTAAACCCACTGTGCAGGAGGCAGGCAAGTAAATGCTGTGCTTTGTAGAATGGTCTATCTGCCTGATGAGCAGTTTAGTACTTAGGCATAACAGCTAATGAAGTTTTAGAAAAATGCTCAGCTTCCCATTGCAGAAGATAAACTGAAAAATGTGTCAGCTGGATCTGTAGGCAAAAAATATCAGCAGTCAGCAGAGTCTTCAAGAACAACAGCTGAAATGCTGCTAGCCCAGAAGAAGAAATTCCAGTTCAGTAAGAATGGTTGCTTATTAAATTATACACCTGTTGCTAGTTGAGGCATCATCATTTTCCAGAAACTTGCCTTCATCATTTGATACATTCCAATTGATTTATTTAATTTCTTATTTAAATGACATTTAACAACTTCTTGTTTAGAGCTTTAATCTAAAAGGACAACAGAAAGTGAGTGGTGGTGTTCCTAAATAAACAAAATTTAGATCAATAAGAAATAATCTAGCTCTTATATCTGAAATAGAACTAATATTTAGCTTTGGCTCATGACAATATTAATATGATTTAAAAGTTTTAGTAGAAAACATACAATACTGCTTATTTCAATATGTTTTAGAGAGAGAAATTGGCTTAGAAGATTACAGGACAGAAATACTTTTCTCCCCAATCAAAATATAATATTATTGATGGAGTAAAATTCTGACTTCTGTGTCTATTACTCAGAATAAATTTCATTAACTGTATTTATCTATTCAATCAGCTGTGCAAATATCAATTGTAAAAGCTGATGAAGCTATTGATCAAAGTGGAAATAGTCCTGGAGCCACATGTGGCAGTGCCCAAGCTATTTCTCCGGGTCATGTAAGCCAAATAAAGGGGTAAATTAAATTCATTTACAAAAGTAAGAAAATGCAAACATCTTCATGAATTATATACAGACAAAATGTCTGATTATTGTTTGTTTCATTTTTCAGAAAATTTGTATGTGTTAATGTAAAAAGGTGTACGGAGTATTTGTGTGAGTGTGTATGTGTAAGGGTGTCTACATGAATGTGTATATATATATCTGCGTATGTGAGGGAAAGCAGTAGGAAAGTGTGTATATGAGTATGTAAGTGTGAGAGTATATGAGAGAGTGTGTATTGTATGATAGTTTGTGTGAGAACAAATATGTGTGTGAGAGTATGTGTGTTTGAAGTGTGTAAGAGATTATTAAAATGCCAATGACTGTTGAAATACTAACAACATTTTAATTTTCCTACTAAAATCCCATGTGATAAATCAATAACATTTAACATCTTAAATTAGAAAGTCCCCGTAACTCAGACTAAGAGTATGCAAAACTAGGTTAGGGGTGTTCATTATTAATATTTTACTCTAAAATAAAAACAAAGCTTTGGGATTATTACTGGTAGAGATTTTTTCAAAAGAATGTATTCTCTTGGAAATTTTAGTCTCCATCCTCACATGTGACTTCAGTGTTGTGAGATATTTGGCCGAACTGTGAAACACCAGGACTGTGTTACTAAAGTCAACCTTGGATCACTGAGTGAAGCCAGCAACTAGTTTACAGCAATCAACCAGAGTATAAAGAAGCAGGAAGACAGGTAACAGGTAGAAAGGTGCATAGGAAGGAGTTGGGAGGGGCTTTTTGTGGTCTTTATGGTTTGGGACAGCTGGAGAGATGTTCTCTTGCTAAAACTTCAACCAAAAAGAAAGGTCAACTGTAAGATTGACATGAATCCATCAAACATTTCTAGAAGTTAGCAAAATCTATGCTACTGTTCATGTTTGAGTCTATCCTTTCAATATGATCACTGTATCCTTAGCTCCAGGATCTGCAGGGCTTCTGGGGTGCCTTCTCGTGAAGTTGCCAAATACATAAACATTGTATTTCATAAGTGCTTAAATAAAAAAAATATATACTACTAATTGTATAATAGTAGTACAAAATATCTAAATATCTCATTATAAATTTTGTATTTATTACATTTTTTAATACATAGAATCATGACTATAACTATACTTTTGGATTTTAATGTGTGAATGTAGGCATTACAAAGAAACAGCAAATACATTACAAAATATCATCAAATTGAAGTTTATAATGTTTAGTATTTCACAACTAAAAAAAAAATTCCTCTTTAAACTATGATGCTCCAACTCACTATAAAGAGATCATTACACAGAAACTCTGTTTTCTCCTTGGATGAGTGTTTCATTAGCTGTTTTTACAACAGACCTGCAAACAATAACAAAAGACATAAAAGGTGAGTGAACATTTACATCTTAGAGTTCTGCTCTCAAACAGGCCTGGTTTGCATATTAATTATATTTGAGGTATTTTAGAGGCAGCCATTCCTTAGCTAAATTCTACTTTGTATGACTCACTATGACCTAGGCATAGTTAATTTATTTATTTTTTTTTTAATTTGGTGATCTTGTTTATTTTGAAAGACCCAAAACATAATATTATTTTATTATTTTTACTTATATCTATTCTAATTTGACTCTAATGTTTCTATTACTAAATCTACTTTTCCATATCACAACTTAGTAGTAAAGTGCTACCTAGTACATGATATATGATATGCCCTTTGCAGTCTCTACAAAATGAACTACAACTGGATCTTATTTTTCTTTAGCATTTTCTTAACTTCAAAGTTGCTTTTATTTCATTTTATATGTCAACCACAGTTACCCTTTTTCCCCTCCTCCCAATTACCCCACAGCATTCTCTTTTCCCACCTCTGATACACTTCACACAGAGAGTAAGCCCTCCCAGGGCAAGTCAGTGGCGTATCAAGTTGAGGAAAGACCCAGACCTCACCCCCATCAATGCTGAGCAAGATATTTCTCTATAGAACATGAGCTTCAGAAAGAAAAAAATATGCACTAGGGATAAATCCTAGTCTCCCTGCCAGAGGCCCAATCAACTTCCCAGACCACACTGCTGTTATTCAAATTCCAAGGGCTGTTATACTGATGTTTCTTGGTCCCGGGGCGGTCAGAGATCCCATACAGGTTCCCTAGCATCAACCAGAGTCTGAGTTCCCAGTAGCTCAGATCAGCTGTGTCTGTGGGTTTCCTCTTTATGATCCTGACCCTTTGCTCATATAAATTCTTTTTCACTTTACCCAGACTAGGAGCTCAGTCCATTGTTCAGCTGTGGATCTCTGCATCTCCTTCCATAAATTGTTTCATGAAGCCTCTATGATGACAAATGAGGTGTTCATCAATTTTATTACAGGTGAAGACCAGTTCAGGTACCCTCTTTACCATTTCTGGGAGTCTTAGCTGGAGTTACCCTGTGTATTCCTAGATATTTTTGTACAATCACGTTTCTCCCTATTCCACACATGGGAGAAGATCTCTCCATGAAGATTTCTGTTCCTTTGCTCTCCATCTCTCTCTTTTCCCAAGCTCAACCATACCATTTTCTCTTATTGTTTTCCCATCTCTCCCCATGCTCCAAATTTACTCAGATAAGTTTCCCTCTCCTAGGGGGATATATGGAAGAACCTTTTAGGGTCCTCCTTGTTCTCTGTCATCGTGGATTGTACCCTGGCCATCCTTTGACTTGTATCTAATATCCATTTATACGTACATACAGTGTTTGTCTTTCTGATTTTTTTTCCTAGTTCTATCCGTTTGCATGCAAATTTCAAAATGTTATTTTTTAATGCTGAGTAATACTCCTTTGTGTAAATGTACTTTATTTTATCTATCTATCTATCTATCTATCTATCTATCTATCTATCTATCTATCTATCATCTATCTATCATCTATTTATTTATTGTCAATTCTTCAGTTCAGGGATCTAGGTTGTTTCCAGGTTCTGTCTATTACAAATATGTTGTTCTCAACATACTTGGGAAAATGTCCTTATTGTATAAATGTGCATCCTTTGGACATATGCCAAAGAGTGGTCATTCTGGATCATGAGGTAAATTGATTTCAAATTTTCTGAGAAAACGCCATACTGATTTTCAAAGTGGCTCCACAAGTTTACACTCCCACAAACAACTGAAGATAGTTTCACTTATTCCACATCCCCTCCAGCATAGACTGTTATTAGTGTTTTTGATCTTAGCCATCCTGACAGATATAAGATAGTATCTCAAAGTTGTTTTGACTTACATATCCCTTATGGATAAATGTTACATTGTGATTTCTTGGTCCTGGGCTGCCAGAAGCCCAGACACACAGACCTGCAGCCCCAGATCCCTTAGCAGCCCTCTGCTGCTTAGGCCCCAGAAATGATTCAGAAACTTATATTAAGTTCGTGCTTTTTGGCCTATGGTTTAGGCACCTTGCTAGCTAGCTTTTTCATCCTAACTCAACCCATTTTCATTAATCTGTCTGCCATGTGGCCCGTGGCTCACCTGTGTTCCTTACATGTTGCTCCTTTGGGCTTCTGGCTCCCTCTGTCTGACTCCACCCTGCTCCTCCTACCTATTCTGATGCCTCCTCCTACTTTTTCTATGGTGTCTGTCATGGGCCAAAACAACTCTTTTATTTAAAGATTGTTATTCACAGCATACAGAAAGACATTCCCACATCAGCTAAGGATGTTGAGCAATTCTTTAAATGTTTTTTGATTAGCCATTTGAGATTCTTTGGTTGAGAATTCTCTGGCTCGGTAGCCCATTTTAAAATTCAGATTATTTGGTATCTTTATGAATAGTTTCTTGAATTCTTTACATATTTTAGAGATCAGTCTTGTGTCTGATGTAGGGTTAGTGAAGATCTTTTCTCATTCTTTAGCCTGCTAGTTTGTTTAATGGACAATGTCTTTCGCCTTACAGAAGCTTCTCAATTTTAGAAGGTCCCATTTATTGACTTTTTTGGTGTTTATGTTACTCATGTTATATTTAGTAAGTGGTTGCCTATAATATTGCATTCAAGAATATTTCCTACTTTCTCTTTAATAAGCTTTAGTGTAACTGGATTTATCTTGAGGTCTTTGATCCACTTGGACTTGAGTTTTGTGCAGAATTAAAGATATGAATCTATTTGCATTTTTCTACATGCCACCATCCAGGTATGCCAGCATCATGCGTAGAAGATACTTTTTCTTTTCAACTGTATGCTTTTGACTTCTTTATCAAAACTCAGGTTTTCAAAGCTGTGTTAATTAATGTTAGGGTCTTCAATTTAATTCCATTGATACTCATGCCAGTTGTTTACATATATATATATACAAGGCTGTTTTAATTACTATATCTCTATTGTAAAACTTGAAGTCAGGTATGACAATACCTCCAGGTATTCCTTTATTTTACAGGATTGTTCGGACAATCTTCAGTTTTGTTGTTTTCATATGAAGTTGAATATTGATCTTTGAAGTTCTGCAAAGAGTTGTGTTGAGCTTTTAATGGGAATTGCATTGAATTTGTATATTGTGTTTGGTAAGATTGCCATTTTTCCTATGTAGATTCTACCTATACAAGAGCATGGGAGATCTTTCCGTGTTCCCATATTGTTTTTAATTTCTTTTTCAGATACTTTAATTTCTTGTCATACAGATATTTCCCTTGTTTGGTTAGAATTAGGCTAAATAATATGTAATGGTATTACAACAATGTTACCACAAAAGATTATACCAAATATATAAGTTAATTAATGATAAAAATAATGGAGATAAAAATGTCCATAATTGACAGTTTACCTTAATTTAATCAATCTTTAGAATAAATTTGAATAATATGGAGTCTAGACATATATATTCAAATTATGCAAATAAATGAATTATTAATAAAAATATTATAAAGACACACCAGATATTTAACTTAATGTTGACTAGTATATAATATATAAAAATATTCTAATTATTTTACAGTCATAAACATCTAAAATTCCCTGCAAGATTTTGTTACCCACATGCACATGTATTCACAATCTCTTTGGGTTCACGTGTGTCTTAGTCATGCCATATCATGGAGACTCTGTTTCCTAAGGCTCATCACCACTCTGTGGCTCTTAAAATCTTTTAGCCTCTTCTTCTGCATAGATCCCTGAAATTTTCAGGTGATGGTTTAATGAAGACACTTCACTTAGGTTGATTGCCTAAAGTCTTTCACACTCTCTGCATTGTCCATTTGTCAATCTCTGTGTTAAATAGAATTTGCAAAGAAATAAAAACATTTGATGAGGGCTGAATAATGTGCTGATATATCAGTATGGAATTAGGATTCATTTTATTATCGTGTTCCTTTAGCAGAATAATTGCAGCATGTTCTCTAAAGCACTGATCTATCTGGTTTCAGATTCTTGGCTATTTAATAATGTGGAAGTAACACACTGAGCTGACCCATCATAGGACTTCTTGCCCCTTTAGGGGAGTGGATGGGTGGATGGGGAGGGAGAGGGGAAGGCTGAGGGCTGACTGAATGGGAGGGACTGGGAGGAGGAGAGGTAGGGGGAATAGGGGGATACGTGGATACAAAATTTAATTAAAAAATTAATAAAATGAAAATACAAAAATAATGTACAATATGGCTTTCATATAATAAAATGGGCCTTGAAGTCAAGCATAATCTTTTTCATTAACTTTTTAACATTTGAACAACAGTTGCCCCTCTATATCTTACAGGAAGTTTTTTGTTGTAAGATTGCACAATTTACTTTTGCGTGATATTGATAATTATCTTCCTGTTCTAGTAGCATGCAAAGTAACTTCCAGCACCACTAATTCTAGTAAACAGAAAATACTTTTAGTTGAACAAAAGCCAACTTTTCCATGTTTGATAGCATAACTACATCTCCTCTTGAGCAATAAACCCTTGCCATCAGGCTATGGGGGTGATCAATAGTTTTACCAATAGCCTATGATTTTTTAGTAATATTTGTGAGACCACTTTGACTAATGATGCAGCCCAGTCCTTTCACTGGAGGTTTCATAAAATGTCTAGCTATGGCACTGATTCCCCCATTATACAGTGATCCCCATTTATATTCCTTTCATTCATATATATATGAATGAATTTTAGTGCACTTCTATATTAGTATGCTTCTAAGAGGTTTTTAAAGTTATTTAATACTAGTTATTAATACTCATATTCCCTCCTTTTATTATCATAATTTTTAGAAATGTAAAAAATGATGATTTTGAATTCCAATTTATAAATTTATCTTTTTTATTCTTTATATTTTAATGATATGATAGGTATATGTACAAATAAACATACATGCATATATTCCTAACAAATACACTTTAATTCTTAATTGTGTAATTTATTTTGTATAATTTTCCCACCCAGATTCTCTAAACCCATATTTATTAAATGTGACCAATTTCCTATGGCATTCTATTTCCTTCACATTGTCACCTATAAAATTTGTTTCTATGACTTAGTTAACATGATCAGTTTTTACTTCCTAATGATTCTAGTGCTTCCTAAACAAGTGTTCCCTTCACTTAAGTTTCAGGAAGCTATTTATACTGACTTGCTACCCAAACTAGGTAATACTCCCAATTAGGAACACCAGAATACATGATAAAGGTGGTTATCAGCTATATATAGTTAAATGTTGAATAGATATAGGACACACATAGACAATGAAAGACAGTCACCTGATGAGTATTATTATTGGAGGAGCTGTTTACCTTCTTAAGTATAACCAATTAAAAAAAAATATCAGATATGGTCTCTGTTTCCATAAAACTCGTTAATCCTACTAAAAACAAGATGAGGAGTATAGAAACAACAGTTTGATTTGTCTACCCTTTATGATATTTAACAACATACTTCCTAAACAAAATTTCCTGGCAATATTATCCAGAAAATTACTTGAAAAACAGCCATGTGCTCCAATACATGTACCTCAATGCTATATTTTGTTTGTTTGTTTGACTTTTTCCATTATCTTACATATCAAACTGAAATAGAGTATAGCATTTAGTGAGTGACATTGCTATGACTCTCCATGTAGGTAATTTTGTGAAACTGGATTTTGCTTAATGGATTGTACTTAGTACGTATTTAATAAATGTTTCTCAATTTCATCTGAACATAACTTTCAATGGTCAATACCAAAATGTATTGTGTAATGTGAAAGGCTAAAATCGACTGACTGTATTCCATCACTTGAATTAATCCTTCCTCTGTCTTTTCCCTATGCTTCAGTATATCAGTAGACCCTCTAGCTCATTAGAAAGAGGCATTCAATTCTATCTGTAGTTTCATTCCTGACTGCTTCTTAAGTGTGATAACTACTCTGATTGAGAAAGTAGCAGCGAGTAGGGATCAATAACCTGGAGTCATCAAAGTTAGAAACAAAGGGACTTTTCCATTATGATAATCAGGAGGTATCTTTAAGAGAGAGTACATTGGATGGTACTAAATACTATACTTCAGAAGTATTCAAGTAGGTAAGATAATAGGCAACTAGTATTCTCTACATATTATTTTTAAATTTTGATTTTATTGAATAATGTGTATGTATATACAGATCATGTATACACATGTATGGGTATTCGAGGAGGAAAGATTCCTTGAGAAAGTAATTACAGGTGGTTGTGAGTCTGGGAACAAAGTCTCGTCCTCTGGAGGAAGAGCAAGAAATCTTAGCTGATGAATCACCTCCAAGTCACAAGTTTGGATCAATAAGTTTCAGTGTGACATTCATGGTTCTCTAAAGGACAATCTTTTCGAATTGTTTAGTTCATTTTGGAACACTCCTTTCAACCTAAATGGTCTTTTGCAGGTATCTATACCATCATTCCTCTCTGGGATGATCACTGTATTCATTGGTCAACGTGCCATTTTGTGAAGTAATTATGTGATATTAGACAGCATTGTCAGCTATTTTTATGTGTGATCTGGTGTATTAAAACAATTAAGAGTGAAAAATCTGAAACAATATTCACTATTCTGAGTTCCATCAAGATCTACATTTATCAGCAAGGTTACTCTGATCATTGGGTCATCCAAAAACATGGCTACAAGATTGTTTTTAATGGATATGATATTTCTCAGATGGGTATTATATTCATTTTTTCAGCCTTCTCAGTGCCTCAGCTTTTAAGTACATAAGACTGGAATAATGATTGACTGCCCACACAAATGTGTTAAGGGATTATTAGAGTTATAATTAATGCTGCAATTATCACTGTTATAAAAGCATTAATTGAGCTACAATTATGACATCTAAACAAGGCGTTTATTACTAGATACTTCAATTCTACATCAAAATAGTAAGTATTCTATAGGTCATTAAGTTTAAGAGCACATATACATATAAGCCCATAACATTTTATAAATTATACCAAAGAGGTACAAAAGAATCTTCATTCTCAGTAATTGAAATTATACTTACTTTAATATATACTACTAACTTGTAGAATTAGCAGTCTGAGTGTTTTCCAGTACATTAATTAAATCTTAACATCTTCAAAGTAGATCTAGGAAATACAGGGACACACAAGAGAAGTAGGAGATGTACTGTGGAAAAATCGAACTGAATTTAATTTTCCCATAGCAAGTAATATACCTAAAATAGACAAAATACAACTCGAGTTCTATGAAATTAAAGAATTATAAAACAAAATTTTGATGAAATTTAGGCAACATGAAAACATTGCAAGTTTCAAGATATTTCCACGTAACAAGACATGGAGCAGTTTTAATGACTCTTTGCTAAGGTCCACACAAAGCTGAAGTTAGAGTGTAAGCCACTTCAATTTTTACAAGGAACACTTGTGGTAAAATTTCTTTCTAATCTCTGGCAGAATCCAGGTCTGCAGCTGTTTATCTTGAGGTTCCTGCTTCTCTATAGGCTGTTCCTGAGGGCATTCAATGTTTCTGCACAAGGTTCCTCCATGATCCACTGACTCTGAGACAGCAATCACTAATTCAACTCTTCTTAGATGTGAGCTCACTCTGATATTACTTTTTCTTCAAGGCACATGTTTTTCCTTAAGTGAAGAGAGCTCTTGTTTTAAAATAATTTTTCCAAATATTAATTAACCTTTAAAATCGTGCAAATTGATGGGATATAGTGTGATGTTTCAATACATGGGTACAGTCTGCAGCAAACTGAATTTGAGTAATTAGCATAGCTAACACCACAGGCATGTATAATTTATAGTAAAAATATTCAAAGTCTTTCATTTTTATGGGAGTCAATTAAAAGTATCTGATTTGGACAGATAAAATACAGTGAAGTAGAAAATTGGATAGTGTTCATCTGGGCTTAGGGAAAACTGAGAGTGAGAAACTAGACATTGTCTACAGCTATAGAATAGAACAACATTATTGCATTAAGTCACAAATGGATCTGCTCTAGTTGAAGTCAACATATTGTGCTTTTCAAAAATGCTATAAAGCATTCATCCTCGAAAGTTTCAGGGATATATATTAAATATTTTGACATTATGCAAAATTTCTTTGTAGTTTGAAGTTCTGGAGCTATAAGTACATTTGTATTGGCCATGATCTTATATAACAAGGGAGGCTCAGTTTTCCTGGGTTATGGTAATATTTGAGGGAGCCATTATTCTGCCTTCCACACTAACAGAATCTTTCTTGTTCTCAGGATCTGCATTTCCCCAATGGCTTTTGCCAACTCTGAATTTTGAATTAAATATTTGTTTTTCAACTTCATTTTCTGATGAGCTCAAGAGAAAAAGAAACTAATGTTTTATTTGTTTTTCTCTTTTCTTATTTTATTCATGGAAATAATACCCAAATGAGCACTCAGTTCTGCACCGGACTTTCTAAGACCCACTGATTTCTTGTTTTATAGTTACATTTGCACTCTGTGGAAATTCTCTAGACGTTGAGGCTTACAGCAATTCTCAAAGCAATTTCATCTGTATCTTCCCTGTTAAAAAAGATGGATTTTAAAAGTCTGTCTATGTGGATTCAGTTACATAGACAGAAATTTCTAAGAATACTTATGGCTCTCAAATTAAAAGTATGAATGATACCATGCATCTATAGCAAATATTTCACAATTTCACTAATATGACTTATTTTAGTATCTTGAGAACCTCATGCAAAACTTATTAGTGATTCAACTTGAATACTTATGTTGAAATTACCATAGAGAATTATGAAATACCCCATTAGCAAAACTTGGATTTTAATAATAAAGTAATATCAGCATGCATGCATTTGTACTTTATTTCTGCTAGTGAAAAGCTGCCAAAATTATAAAACATAAAATTCAGCTTTAATATCCATGTATCCATTCTCATTGGAAAAAGCTGAGATGGGTGAAATTTTCACATTAATGTGAAGATTTCTTTTAAAGTGTCTTTATACATACATACATATATATACAGAGAGAGAGAAAGAGAGAGAGATAGATATAGATGTGTGTGTGTGGTCTGTCACGTAAGGGGTTGCTGTGTCTTTCAGTGATATTTTGTCTGAAACAGTGGGAAGTAAACAAATATTTTCAGTCTGGGAAAAACTATGACTACTTTGTGGCCTGAAGGTATTACAGTATATAAAATGTCAATACATGAGGATATTCACACACTGCAGATTCTGGTGGCCTCCTCTCACTGTGGGAGTGAAAGTGAGCCTGTCTGGAAAAGCAACAGTTTCATCCATGCCAATATTAAAGAATGAAGGACAATGAAATAGAGAATCTAAGATCACCTGTTTCAACTAGCTTTCTGTTATGAACTGAGTTGAAAGTAACATTGATCAGTAACATTTTTTTTTTTTTTTGAGAATCTTCACACAGCTCTAAAGGGCTGAGTCTACCAGTCAATGGTCTGTCATTGTTTTTCAATGAAATGATAGAAACATGGTCCCATTGTAAGTTCAAAGTGGCCAAATTGCACTGTTCTTCAGGAACACAACATCTGATTTCCCTGAACGCCAGCCTCTTGGCACCCAGCGCCCTTCAGCCTAGCCTCAAATGTATTCCTGACACCCTGAGTTCAGCTTTTAAAGCTGCATCAGAGGGCATTTTATCAGTTGCTTTCTACCAGTCTTCAGCAAAGACATTCCTTGTTTTAGAGCATTTGTTAGTTTTAAACTTTACAAATAATTGCAAGCTTCTCAATTTAGAGATGTTTCTCTCCTCTCAGTTCTGAGGTGTATGTTTCAAGGGCCTTTGACACTGATCAGAGTAGGAGGCTTGGAGCTGATCTGGCTACATGGGAAATGAACTGTACCACTGGCCAGAGCCATGGATGAGACAATGTCAATGGGTCTGCCTTGCCTGCTCACCCGCATTTGATACTTTCTACTTATCCAATCTTCCTGGGGATCTAAGTATTCTCCTGAAACCCCCTTGTCTTTAGAGTGTCTTTGAAGGACAGGTCAAGTGTACACAAACCAAGAAAGAGCTCAGTCTACATAGGGTTATCATCTTACTACTCTATTTTGTTTCTCACTAAATATAAAGACTCTTTATCACCTTCTATTTATGCCTTTTTTGAGCTGTCCTTGGCAATTCTGAGATTTTAGTCATTCTGACTATTAGGATTAATAAAGACTATTTTATGAAAAATATTAGTAAGTAGAATTGAGGAATAAATGGATAATTTAAAATTTAAAAGAGGGGCAATATGATTTTCTCTGTTAAAATAAAAATCCTTCCTCTTCTGGTAAGGTGTAGAGATTGACTCTTCAGGAACCTAATACAGAAGTAGAGCCCAAGTGGGCCATTCATAGACACCAAAGGTGGCTGATAACAGAATAAAAACCCAGAAGCCATCTGCTTGGTGTTTATCTGTTGTGGATACTCCTGAAAATAGTCTGAAGGTGAGAATTCATCTTGTTGGAAAGGAGAAAACCAGAGTAAAATTAGGTTTAATAGCAAAATAAAGTTTCAGTAGAAGGAAGATATTTATTTTCATCTCAAGAACAAATTGATTTTGTGAGTTTCTTTGGAAAAAAAACAGGAACAGTTGAAGGAACACAGTCATACTTATATTTAAGCCCACTATGGAATTTCTGTTCCTATATCTATGAAGCTGTGAAAATAAGCAAATATAAACTTAAACTTACATAGTCATTATTTAAAAAACTCAGAACTGTCCTTGTTGATTTAAGGTATAGGTGGAATGTGATACTCCTTTATCTCCAAAAGTAAATTGTGGGCTTCTTAGACAACTATCATTTTGGCTAATTGAAACTCTGTAATTATCATGTGAAATTATTTCTTTTATAAAGCTTAAAGACAAAATATTATATGAACTCTGTACATCAGAAATATGAATAAATGTGAGAACAATAGTTTTGAATCTTGGAATATTGAATGTGAGGAACTATGGCAGTGTGCCTGTAAGTCTCTATTTCTCGCTAAAACCAATATGAGAATTACTTTTCGATTTCCTAGGGAGATTTGACCAGAAATCTGCTCACATTAGATAGGACACCCAAGGAAGCCAAAGGAACAACCTCCTTAAATCCAACTTAGCTAATCAATGGGTTTATTAGAATGACTTACAAGAGTATTACATAAGGGTTACTTAGATGAGCCTGTGTGGCTCAATAGCAGCTTTAGCTCTGAAAAGCCCACTGTAGCACCTATGGAGACTAAAGAGAGATGCGTTCCTTTAGGTCTTATAACAACTGATGGCAGAATAACAGGTCAGAGAATACATACTCCCCCAAACTGTTTACTTATTATATAACCATGAGAATGAGCCTGGTAATTCTGTTATTCTCAATAACTTCCTCAAATTACATTTCTTTATTCTTAGTCTAAAGGATTTCCATTCTTGGATAAAATGCTTTGATTAAAAAGGTTTCATCTTAAGCAGGTAAAATGGAACAAAGATATGCTGTGTAATGAAAATATTTGGGAATTGCCTTCTCAGTTCTCTAGATCCCCAACGACTAAATTATTTCAAATAACTAAACCATTCCTTTGACGTCTGAGAATATATTGAAACTCTTTGGAATAGCTCTTCTCCAGGATGATTGAGAACAGAACTTTAGTCTTCCCCAATCCTTTCAAAGAAGAGTACTCAGGTTTAAACACATGTCTCTTAGACTCCAGCTGGACTCAAACCTGAGAGAGACGGCCTGTAGTCGGCATACCCTTATACCAATCTGAAAAAGAAAGCACATTATTTGGAATAGAAATAAACAATACTTATTAAAAGTAGTGGTTCATCAATTATTCATTACTGTAGTTTCATTTTTAATTGTGTTTGCATGTGGGGACAAATACGTGGGTCTGTGCATGTTGGTACAGGTGCCTGCAGAAGTCAGTGTGCTAGGTCCTCTGAAGCTAGAGTTATAGACAGTTGTGTTCTAAACAAATGTGGGTGCTACAAACTAAACTTAGCTCTCCGTAGAAGAAGTATCAACTTAACTTCTGGGTCAACTCTGCAGCACTTCCATTTCAAAGGAAAGAGAAATAACAGGAGAACACACAGACTCCCATTGCTGTAACTTAACGTGAATATTACCCTGTAATAAGCACTTCGCAATGGTTTTGACACCTGCAACAGGTTATCAATTAGAGAAGTACATTGGTAAACCTAATTTTCTCCTAAATGGAAGGAAAGTTGAGTGTGAAAATATGTTAAAGTCAGGGTTTTAAACAGTATAATTCACAAATTACATTTTTAATGGTCTGTTAAGATTCCATTTGCTCTTAATGCATTGGATTAGAATATTCTCTATGAATACTTCGATCCTTGCAGAAAAAATGTTCTTCAGAAAAAGATAAATAAGGCTGAAGAATTCATGTTCTACTTTTGCTGCAAAGTAAACAGCACATTCCTGATCATCTGTTGAGCCTTAGAAGTTCAGAAAGGCTGCTAAGTCAAAAGAATCACTTCTAGAAGCTATGTAGACTACACCCATCATAAAATCTCCTTATACTTATTTTAGTCATTAAAATTAGTGTCTTAGTGATATATTACAGTCTTTTCTGTGATATACATACTGCGTAAATCTTAAGAAGAGAGATTACCTTTGGTTGCTCACATTAATTTTGATGCTGCCAAATAGCAAACAGGCTTGGAAGATATGGTATCTCTCTCCTAGCAAATGGCAAGAGAACACAGTTTATATATCTCCTTCCCAGAGGCTGACAAGCATTTTCCTAAACTGTCACTTAGAAAAGAGGAAATCAGTGTTAAGAAAGAATACAATATTTGTTTTCCTAGGAATAATAGTCCTTTAGGAAGAATAGCTTTGTTCCTCCCTCCAGGAAGGGGAACGTTTTGTTTGAAATTAAAATTAATAACTTTTGCAACATGAGATCATAAGGATTGATACAACCAGTTCCTCTCAGTGAAGTCCTGAAATTTTTACTTACCTCATTAAATATTATGTTATTTATATAATTATATTATTTATATCAATATTTTATTAAAATATTTTATTTTGTTTCTTAAGATTAGGAGTAATGCCTAAGAAGCCATGTTGCTAGGAGACATTTTACTGCAAAGTCTCTAGTTTTTTACAACTTATGTCTTTCTAGGGGTTCCCTTAGGTGCAGGAATTGTGTGTAGGTGTGTCACTTGGAAGTGGAAACCACAGATCTGAATATTAATTGGTTGTGGTTTACTGTAATAGTCTACTTTCACAAAAAAATCAACTATGAATATTTAAAAACATGTGTTTTCTAATTTTTCCACTTGTATTTATATTGCCATCTATTTTTAAATTGCATATAATAGCTTCTAAGGCTTTGGACTATGACCTCTGATTTTAAGTCTGTGCCTGGCCTGATTCACAGATGCCATTGATAACAATTTTTTTTTCTTTCTCATGTTCAAAAACAATAAAGTGAAATACTGTTTCTATAATCCTAAGCAAACTTACTTAAAAATTTTATGCTTACTTTACAAATTCAAATCAACAAATACAATCTCTTCTATTTTAATCTTATTATTCCTGTAAATTTCTTACTCTACCTTACAATGTTCCAAATGGTGCTTTTGTTCATCAATATCTTCTTCAGTTCTCTCAAGTTTGACAAACTGGACTCAAGTTTTCATGTTTTTGTCTTGTGAAATTCCTTTCTGGTTTAATCACCAACCATAGTCTTATTTTGTTTGCAATGGACATTTGTCTTCTCTGCAGCCTTTGCATTGTGGAAAATTCTTTGCAGAAGTGTTGAATGAGCACCTACTGACTTGGTTTTGTTTCTCTTTTATTCTTTGCCTTTAGCTCATTTGCAATGAGCAACATATTTTAAATTGGTGGATGAATATAATTAAAGTGCATTATGTATATTTATGGAAATTTTATACTGAAACCCATAATTTTAAATGATATTTCTGTGCTGCATTGATATATATGGCTGTGATAAACACCATGAACAATTGCATCTTGGAAAAAAGAAAGGTATATTTGGCTTACACATCCTGATCTCAGCTAATCACTGAGGAAATTTGTGGCAAAAATTCAAACACTAACGAAAACCAAAGAAGAAAATCTAGATTATTCTCCAGGCTCATGTTCTTCCTCCGTTCTTATATCTTCAAGGAACAAGGAATTACTCAGGGTGGCATTAACCTTAGTAAACTAGACCCTGCCTTATCAAATAGCAATCAAGAAAACACCCCACTGACTTTTCCAAAGATCAATCTTCTAAATGCATTTTTTCCCCCAGAATTGAAGTACTCTCTTCCCAATGTTTCTTTAAAAGTTAAAAGTCTCTCAACTGTGGGTTTTTACAAATTTTTCAAAATGAGATATGTATTTCTTATTCCAAGAGGAAATAACTAGCATACAATTACAATGAGATCAAAACAAAGCCAACAATTCACTGATGTCTGTGACTCATTCATGATGTTTCTGGCTCCAAACTGATTGAGTAACCCCACCTCTCCGGATCTGTCATCCTCAGTAATCATGACTTGTCTTAAAGGCTCAGATGGCTCACCCCCGTGCCTTCTGCTGTTGATGGTCATCTCAATATATAGAATCTCCCATGTGCCAGGGGCTTCACTGTTGCTGAACCCCCTACCTTTACCAATAGACTCTTCTGGCTTCATACAATCCCGATACTCAGATGCTTTCCATGGCCCATCATGACCTTATACTAATACTAGGTGAGAGAATCTTACATGTTAATGAGCTTAGCAGTAAGCTTCAGAAGCAGTCTTGGCCTCCACTGAACTACAACTTCTAAGTGCTGACCCTGAAGAAATACTTCTCAGCATATTTTCTTCATTGATACTGGTCTCTTGTTAATCACAGCTGATTTTTAGTCTTAGCTAACTAATATCACTTCTACTAGTAAAGCAAGTATTTACCTCAGTGATTCTGCTTCATTTTCTTTGTCACAACTGATTCTTCATCTCCAAGTGATGAGAAACCCAAGACTTTTAATTTAAATATATAACAATAATGATACTGACAGAATAGTTGCATACCTCTGAAATTTCACAATTCAGGCTTCTACTATCTATATTTTTTCAATATTTTTATCTCATACCACATTTATTAAGCTTTGAATATCCAATGTTTTACAAACTCAAAGTTCTAAACACTTCTACCATATCCTTGAAAATATTGTTGTCAGGTATGTCACCAGAACAATCTGATCTGTGGTACTAAAAGTTTTCTCATTTTATTTTATTACTTCAATAAATTCATGGCCAAAAGCAACCGAGGGAGGGAAGAATTCACCTTATCATGTAGTTTTTAGTCCATCATGTGGGGAAGTCAGGAAAGAACTGACAGGAACTGAAACAGAAACTCTATGGAGTTGTTATAGTAGGTTTACTAGCCCCAGGTGGCCAGAGGTCCAGACCCACAGACCTGCTGCCCCAGATCTCTTAGCCACTCTCCAGTGCTTAGGCCTCGAAAATGACTCAGGCACTTATATTAACTTCATGCTGTTTGGTCTACGGCTCAGGCACATTGCTAGCTAGGTCCTTCATTTTAACTCAACCCATTCTCATTAATCTGTCTCACCTGTGTTCCTTACATGTTTCTTCTTTGGATGTCTGGCTTGATTTGTCTCTGACTTGGCCCTTCCTTTCCTACCTATTCTGATTCCCCACCTACTTTTTCTAAGGTGCCTGTTATGGGCCAAAACAGTCCTTTATTTAAAGATTGATACTCACAGCATACAGAAAGACATTTCCACACCAGTGGAATAATACTGCTTACTGGCTTGTTCTGCTTGGCTTACTCAATATACCTTCTTATAGAACCCGGTATCACTCACCCTTTACTAGAACTGCCCATAATGTACTTGGCCCTAAAGCATCAATCTTTAATCAAGAAAATATGCTGGAGGCCAAAAGTATGGAAGCATTTTCTTAGTTGAGGTTTCCTCCTTCCATAAAAATCTTCCTTGTATCATACTAGCAAAATTCTAACCTGAACAATGTCCTAAAATATTTGTAAAGGTTATTTATAAAAATGTAAATTTATTGAATATCTTGAAAACCCCACTGGAATTTTATTTAACTTAATATTTTTAAAATCTATGTAGAATGGATAAATAGTAAATTGATTTTATTTTAAAATTTCATAAATATTTAATATTATTAAAATATAAATGATATCAACATAGTGTTCATAAAAATATGACAAGATTGTTACTTTAGACTACCCAGGAAGAAAGTTAACAAGAAGAAATGACTTTTTTCTAGGTGATAGTATGGCTTATTCTCTGAGAAAAAGGTCCCCAGGCTAAAGATAGTTAATATAAAAGTAAACAAATTAATCAAGACAAGAACAGCAAAAGGCTTGGGGCATCAGTATGATCTGTAGTCAATATTTCCTGCTTATACAGGAATCTCTTGAATCCCTTCTGTAGGGAGGCAAGGGACTTTTTTTAAATTATATTCATTATATTTGAGTATATAAAACCATCTTTAGCAAATTCATGAGAAGCCTGTCATGCAGGAGTGGACAGTCACTGTTTCTACAGTTGAACTTCCTTCAAGTAGCTCCCGAACTTAAAATTCCACACGAAAACTTTCTCATCAAAAGTTTTCTGCCATCATCAAAAACAATCTTAATGATAATATTCCCTCTATCTGTTATGTTTCTTTGTTAGTCAGCACAGTATAACAAAAGAAGTTTTTATTTTTCCATGCACTACTGTGAAGTGATTACTTTGGAAAGTTTTGATAGGAAATTTGTTCTCTTCTGGATTTTCCTGTTTTGAACATCCAAAGAATTGTACTTGATAATGATTTATGGTATTCTGATGCAAAATATAATGTGAAAAAGTGGAAAAGCTTGATGTCAGTCAGACTAGTTAGAGTTCTTTATTGAAAATACTACATAACAATTTCACATTTAGGTATTGGTAGGAATAGCTGTAAAGATATAAAAATACACGCTCCTTTTACCTTTTCAGGTAAGAGGTTATTTGATGTACAAATCTTTATTTCTTAAAACAGTCATGTTTTTATTATCATCCCATTGAGATGGGACTAATCTGAGTGGTGAAGTCATTTCTCCTGGCTTCAGAGTAGTCGAGGGATAGTGCTTACTCAGGTTGATCTTCATAAACCAGCACAAGTATCTGCTTTCTTAGGCAGAAAAATACTGTTTTTATATCTAATCTTCATTTTAAGAGTAGAAACATTGGTATGTACTCAGTCATAAGCAGATACAAGATGTAAAGAGAAGGATAATCAGACTACAGCCTACAGTTTCAGAGAATCTAGCCAACAAGATGGACCCTGAGCGGGATACATGGATTTCCCTGGGAAGGAAAAATAGATGAGATCATATTAGTAAACCTGGGTGAGGAGTACAATAATGTGGAGAGGGTGGTTGATGAAAACATAATAGAACAGGATGGAGAAATGGGAATAGAAACAGAACTGGATAACAATGGAAGAGATACTTTGATGGAGGGAAACAACGTGGAATTAGAGAGAAACCTGGTATTAAGGAAGTTCCTTAGAATACTAGCAATAGTGGAGAGAGGGTGCCTAAGCTGACCCACCCTGGTAATCAGATTGGTGTATACCCTAACTGTCCTCATAAAGCCTTCATTCAGTAAAAATGATGGGAACAGATGCAGAGATCCACAGGCAGCACCAGGCAGAGCTCCAGGAATGCAGTCATAGAGAGGAAAGAGGGATTATATGCACAAGAGAGGTCAAAATCATGATGGAGAAATCTACAGAGACAACTTAACAAAGCAATTGGAAGTCAGAAACTTTAGACAAACAGCTGTGGAGCCTGCCTAGGACTGGACTAGGTCCTACATGTATAGGCAGTTGTGTAGCTTGATCTGTTTAAATGGCCCCTGGCAGTGTGATCAGGGTCTATCCCTGCTGTATGAGCTTGGCTTTTAGAGCCCATTACCTGTGGAGGGACACCTTGCACAGCCTTGATTCAGGGGGTAGTGGCTTGTACCTGCCTCAATTGAGTGTATCAGGCTTTGTCAATTCCACCCAGGAGACATCACCTTTCTGGAGGAGAGGATGAGGGTCATAGGAGAGGAATCTAGTGGAAGCAAAAAAAAAAAAAAAAAGAGAGAGAGAGAGAGAGAAGAAATATGTGGTTGATGTGTAAAATGAATAAAGTATTCTTAAATAAAAATGAAGAAAAGGGAGAAAAAGCATTGAATATTGAAGAAGGATCTTAAATCCTTGGTATTTGACCAAATAAGTATTTATTAGACTAATTATTAGTAGCTGCAATAAGAAAATTTAGAAAGACAAGAAGTCCTGTTTAGGCACCCTCCCTACTATTGCTTGGAATCTTAGCCAGGAACATCTTGTGGGTTTTTGAGGTTTCCTCAGCACCAAGTTTCCTTCTAACCTCACAGCAGTTCCTTCTATGAAGATAGCCATTTATTTTTTCTCCCTCTCTATTGTTTCTCTCACTCAACCATCTTTATCTCTCATAATTTCTTTCCACCTCTCTTTGCTTGTTCCCCATTATGATCCCAATTTACTCAGGTATCTTCTCTTTTTCCCCTTTCCAGAGGGTTCTCTGGATGGCTTCCTTAAGTTCCTTCTATTACCGAGGTGTTCAGTGGTGGTGGATTGTATCCTGGTTATCCTTTGCTTTATTTGTAAAATCCACTTTTGAGTGAATACACACCATGTCCATCTTCTTAGGCATGTGTTACCTTACTCAGAATAATACTTTCCATATTATCCATTTGCCTACAAATTTTAGGATGCCATTTTTTTTTTACTGCTGAGTAGTACTTCCCCATGTAAATGTACCACAATTTGTTAATTTATTCTTCAGTAGAGGGTCATCTAGATTGTTTCCAGCTTCTGCCTGTTACAAATAATGCTGCTGTGAACATAGCCAAGCTAATGCCCTTGGGGAAAGAATGTGTGTCCTTTGGGTATATGTCCAATAGTGGTATTGCTGGGTCACTGGGGATATGATTCCCAGTTTTCTGAGGAACGACCATCCTGCTTTCCAAACTGGCTGTACAAGTTTATACTCCCACCAGCAATGGAGGAGTGTTCCCTGTAACAATAAGGTTTCTTAGCCCTGGGCACCAGAGGTCCAGGCCTCAGACCTGCAACCCCAGATCCCTTAGCTGCCTGCCGCTGCTCAGGCCCCAAAAATGATTGAGATGCTTATAATAAGTTCATACTGTTTGGCCTATAGCTTAGGCACATTGCTAGCTAGCTCCTTCATCTTAACTCAATCAATTTCCATTAATAAATCTGCCACGTGGCCTGTGGCTCACCTGTGTTCCTTACGTGTTTCTTCTTTTGGCGTCTGGCTCAGTCTGTCTCTGACTCCACCTACTTCTTCTATGGTGCTTGTCATGGGCCAAAACAGCTCCTTTATTTAAAGATTGATATTCATAGCATATAGAAAGGCATTCCTACATCAGATCCCCTTCCTTCACATCCCCTTCAACATAGTTTGTCATCTGTGTTTTTGATGTTAGGCATTCTGACAGGCGTAAGATTGTATGACTACCCTAATAGTCATTAAAGAGCCTTCATCAATAATGGATAAAGCCAGAGGCAGAAATCCATAGCTAAGCCCCAGGTTGCGCTCCTGGTTCAGTTGAGAGAGAGACAGAAGGGGGAATATTTGAGCAAAGGTATCAGGATCATGAGGAGGAAACCCATAGTGACTACTGACTGGAGCCACTTGGAGCTCACTGAATCAGAAACAACCACTGAGAAACTTTCAGGAAAGGAACTAAACCCTCCAAAGTTAGACAACTGTCAAATGGCATGGGCAGTTTGTAGAGTCTCTTGCAGTAGAATCAGATTATGTTCCTGGTACATGAACTGACATCTCAGAGCCCATTCCCTACAGAGAAACACCTAACACAGCCATAATACTGGGATGAGGGACTTGGACCTACCTCAACTGGATATACCAGATTGAACTGTCCCACTTTGGAACTTCTTGGGGAAATGGATTGGGAATGTGGTGGGGGGAGGCTGATGGAGGATGGGAGGGAGTGGGAGGAAGGAAGGGAGGGATAGTAGGGGGCTAGCAATGGCATATATGGAAAAACCCTCTTTTTCAAAACAGGAAAAATATTAAATGTTCTAGCTACCAATAAACCAAAAGAAATGTAAGAAATAAATATAATTTGGCAAACTCTCAGATATACAGAAAAACTGATAATAGCACCCACTGTGCTTTTAGGTCAGACAACAAAAATGAATAAAACACGTTGTGACAGTGTTTTAAACTATGTGACAGGCTACCTGCTTGAAATTTAAGTGCAATATGAACATAAGACAAGAGTTTTTTGAACTTAAAAATTAGTCTGCCTCCAAAATCAGTAAATGAGACATAATATTTGAAGCAAGTTGGAGCATAAACACTGTGGTACCTTAAGAAGAGTAATAAAACTCCATATAGTAGCTATCTGCATTGAGCAAGTATCCTCTCAAAGCAGACATTATTATCTCTAAGCAGTCAGATGATGAAGTAAAAGATTCTGAAGAGATAAGAAAACGATACTTTTTCAGGACGTTTTAAGTAGATGATGATGAGGAATAATTTACAGAATAATTTCAAAAGATTTTTACAATCTTCCACCAAAATACGTGCAAATAAATAATAACAGCCCTATGTCAAGTAGGAATCTCCAAAGCTCAGAAAAGGACTAGAAAATGTTGAGCTGAAAACTTCCCCATTTCACACAATGTTGGAGAGACAACCACTCAAGCAGTCGAGAAATATAACTTATTAAATATATTTAAATTCAGAAAAGCATTAAGAATGGTGTTTGTGTGTGTGTGTGTGTGTTTGTGTGTGTCTGTGTGTGTGTTTGTGTTTGTGTGTGTGTGTGTGTTTGTGTTTGTGTGTGTGTGTGTTTGTGTGTGTGTGTGTTTGTGTGTGTGTGTGTTTGTGTGTGTGTGTGTTTGTGTGTGTGTGTGGGTTTGTATGTGTGTGTGTGTTTGTGTGTGTTTGTATGTGTGTGTGTGTGTGTTTGTGTGTGTGTGTGTGTGTGTGTGTGTGTGCATGTTTAGTCAAGATGTCGGCCTTGATGTCTTTGTTATGCTTTCCACATTACTTTTTTTTTTTAAAGAAGGTCTCTCACTAAAACTCAAGCTTATTGATGAAATATCCATCAAGATTAGAGTGACCTCCTTTTTCAACCTCCTAGATTTGACTATGGGTATAGTCTGTACCGGCCTTTTGTATGTATACTGGCAATCTAAACTCAAGTCATGAAGCTCGTACAACAAGGAGTTTGTCTGTCCCAGGAAACACATTTTATTAGTCAGGCAGAATGTAGCTTAGTCTGTGTTAGGACAGAATAACCAAAGAAATCAACCTACTGCCAAAAAACAAAAACAAAACCAAATCAAAAACCTTAACAACTTTTGTCCACCTACCAATTGATTTTTTGATCTGCAGGGGTCAAATTAGCCAGGATGGGAAATCATCATACCAGGAACAGCCCAAGGTCTCTAGTCCCAGACAAAGACAAAGAAAAACAACATCTCCACGTGGTCCTTTATGGCGTGGGTTGGCAGTTCTCAACCAAAGGCCACCTGTGATCCAACAGAGAACCCAGGTGTTGGGTGGTTTAGCACTGTTGTGCTGAGAAAGTACTAGATGAGGAGGTGGAAGAGAGGGAGAGGTGGAATGGTTTCTACACTGGGGAAAGAGGCATCAGAATAGTTGAGGGTGGAGAGGAATGAAGTAAAAGGCCATTTGACCACCTTCGTTAAGAAGACAAATGGGTCTGGGCTATGAACAAGGACCATGTTGTGGGGATTCAATAAAAGTTTCAGAAGTTTTGGAGATATCAGAGGGAATCTACCCACAGTCTATGTGGGGGGGTTAGTAAAAGCTCCAGAAGTCCCAGAGCTCTAACCACAGTCAGTCTAGGAAAATCAGAGTGGTGAATCAAACCTTTAATCCCAGCATAGGGAGTATCCTGGGAGTGGTGACCTACACCCTTAATCCCAACTGAGTCAAGGTCACTTCAAATTATAGAAGGAATTCCAGGTTCCCAAGCAGGTGTGGTGGGGCCATGCCTTAATTACCTAAAGAATACTTACACCAGGATAGAACCACAGAGGGACCCATTCCAAGGAAAGTGAGGCTGAGGAAGCTAGAAGACAGCTGGGTAAGATCTGACTGTGGTGTTTATTCCCTCTAATATCTCTAACTTCTTCAGAGATCTATCCCTGAGTCTCATTCATTTGTGTGACACAATGTCTATATTATGGAGCAGCCAAGGGAAGCTATGTTAATAAATGTGGCTCCTTTGGTCACTGGAAGCTGTGCAGAAGCCTGTGGTCTGGGCCACCACTTTGGGAATAGGTATCCAAGGGCTGGGCTACCTCAGAGGATATGACCATAGGGGTGACCTGCACAACCAACCTGAGGTGAAAGACCCCCGAGGGTACAGGACCCCCAGAACGGATCTTCCCTCAGGAAGAGACCCCAGGACCCAAAGACTGAGCCGAGTCCACAGTTCAGATGCAATCAGCACAAGGTTTATTGAAGAAGCACAGGATCCTGTGGGCCCAGTCACTCGAGAGGATCTGAGCACCCAGGCCTTTGTTCAGGGCCTTTTTATAGTGTTTGGGAAGCAGAAGCATGTGTACAAAAGCAGATGCATGGTTACAGGGTTCTGATTGGTTAGTTCAATGAGACCACCTCTGAGGGGCAGTCAGAGTCCAGGTGGCTGTTGTTGTTCTTGGCCCAGGGCCGGGGCCAAACCACAAGCCAAGACCACCGGTTATTTTTCCCAAAATATTTTGTCTTGTAAGTTGTTTTCCTGGATTTGCTGGCCTCGGTCGAGGTCACCCTGTATGTTGGTTATCTCAAGGCCTTAGCTTGTTTTTCTTGGTCTTGGGTTGGGGCCTACCCAAAACTATTTTTACTGCCATCCTGCATTTTTATAGTTTTTAGTGTAAGTCTTGCAAAATGGCGTTACTGCTGTTTTAGCATTAAGGCTTTTATTAGCTTGAACCGGCCATATACTGTCAGTGTGCCCTTGTGTGAGGAATTTTTGCCATCCAGCCCCAGACGATAAGTATTTTTGGACCTGAATTTGGTGCTATTCTTAACTCCAGCCATGAGGAGGGGAGGGAAAAGACAGAGGGTCTCACCAGAGGGCCCAACATTCCCCCATTTTCTTTTTGCCCGAGTAAAATCATTTACTCTATGAGGAGTTATTGTTAATATCTCGTTGTCTTGTAGCATGATACTGTTGAGTTAATATTAGGGCATGGACGACCAATAACCTATCTTTTACAAATTGGGTCAACCTGTTAATGATACAAGGCCCAAAAGTCAGAATCAAAAGCAGGATTATGAGGGGCCCCATAAGGGAGGATACAAGAGTGGTGAACCATGGGGATCGATTCCAGATTCCCTCATACCATGATTGTTGGGATTCAAAGTCTTTTTTACGTTTTTCTAATCTTTCTTTTAGTTTGTCCAGGGTCTCTGTCACTAATCCGGTTTTGTCAGCGTAAAAGCAACATTCTTCTTTAAGAGCGGCACAGAGGCCACCTTCTTTAAGAAATAGTAAATCTAGGCCTCTTCTATTTTGTAGTACCACTTCTGACAAGGAGGATAAGGACTCGTTGAGGGCTCTCATTGACTGTTCTAGAGCCCTAAGGTCTTCATTCATAGCATTATGTAAGAGCAAGTATTGATCTGTTCGGATCAGGGCAGTTGCTCCAGTACCAACCCCAGCCGCAATGCCTCCTACACCCAGCAGCATAGCTAGGGTGATTAGGGCGGCAGGTTCACGTCTTTTTCTGCTAAGATCACTCCTCTCATGGTAATTGAGGACCAGCTCATCTGTGTGATAGGTTATCCGGGGCCATAGCTGTACTAGCACACAATAGTCAGTGGCTGAATTTAAGATTGCAGCAGCAAATAATAGGAGCTGGCCCATACTTTATGGGTCGAATTGCAAAGTGTTTTCTGAACACGCTGGGGGGGGGGGAACCTATACATAGTCCTGACCCTGAGACCTGTGAAAGGGTTAAACTGTGATCTTGGGCAAGACACACGGTGCTGGGAGTGGTAGCGTTGGTATAGTTGGCAGAGAGGGCTATGCCCTCATAGTATGGAGGGCTTGGATTGAGGCACAGCCAGCAGTTGCTTGCTCTCTCAGGGCTGGAGAGGTTAAGAGCTTGATAGGCTCCTTTTACCAAGTTAATGAGCCTATCCCCTGTCCCGGGTATCTTTGGGGTCTCACTGGCCTTCATAGCTGCTGTGGAAGTTGCAGGGACTGGGGTACTACTGGCTGCTGCTAGCTTGGGGATATTCGACTTGGGGGGGGGGGGGCTGGCGCCCTCTGGTCAGGGAGTACTGGGTTAGGGCCCACGGGAAGGGTTCGTGGGTTTTGAATTCTTAATTTAATTTTGAAGGTAATTCCTCTATCTGCACCATTTAGATGCCATCTCAAACCCCAAGTGCGACCAGAAACCCAGTCTGAAATTTTTTTTCCTTTTTCAGTAAAGCTTATGTTCAGTGGTAGTGATAATCCATTCGCCATAGGCCCTCCAGTGTCCCCGGCAGGGCAAACAGATCTGGCGGCTCCTTCACTGGCTATCCATTGCCACGTTTTTTTGAACCCGCGCTTAACTGTTATGAGATCCCATGAGGAGGAAGGGTCCCAATAGGCATCTCCAGTAGTTTCACACCCCCATGCGCCGCAAAAATATTCCTGATACCCTCCACATCTATAGGCTTGTGCCTGACTCCTTCCGTCTTTAGGGCAAACATAGAAATCATATCGGGCTAATTCACAGCGAACATGGGGACAAGCACAACCCAAGTGGTAGATTTTTGGGCACGCTATGTTGCTGACATTTAGGGCGTCGTGTCTCTTATCTGGAATGTCCCAGGTGTCAAGTCCTGCCGCTAGTTGGCAAAAATCGGGGATGAGATTAGGCCACCAGGTGAGGGGGGCATGTTGTTGGGAGGTCTCCCAAACTACCTCTCCTGTCTGCGACAGGATTTGCCAAGAGAGTTGTTTTATCTGATGGGGGGACCCTTGAGATCTTAATATACCCAGAGCAAGAATAGTCAATATTAGGGTCGCGTGAGTCTTAGCTTTAGTGGGTTTTGGGTGCGCTGAATTTTCCATTCCTTCTGGAAGTTGGGTTCTGCCGAGCCGTCTGGTCCTGGATAGGCCAGTTTCACGTGGGAGGCGTGGATCCAAGCTGCGATGCCGTCAACCTTTAGCACCGTTGGGGTGGTCAGAAGAACGGTGTAAGGTCCCTTCCACCGGGGCTCAAGGGTTTTGATCTGATGTCTACGGACCCAGACAGAGTCACCAATCTGGAACTGATGTGGCACGGTTGGGTTTTTCAGCTGCTCTTGGTAGGCCGTGGCCAGTGGTCTCCAGACCTCCTTCTGGACAATCTGGATTGCCTGGAGGTGGGCTTGTAGGGTAGCACAGTCAGCAAAAGAAAAAATATCAGGATCAAGGAAGTTTACAATGGGAGGTGGTGCCCCATATAATATTTCAAAGGGAGTCAAACCTAGGGGCCCAGGGGTGTTTCTGGCCCTATACAGGGCCAGGGGCAGGAGGAGGACCCAGTCCCTAGAGCCCGTTGCAAGCGTTAATTTGGTTAAAGTCTCCTTGATTGTCCTATTCATTCGTTCTACCTGTCCTGAACTCTGGGGTCTATATGCACAATGCAATTTCCAATCAATCCCCAACAACTTGGCCACTTTCTGACTTACCTGGGAGACGAAGGCTGGACCATTATCAGTACCCAACACTTGGGGTATCCCATACCTGGGGAAAATCTCTTCAAGTAACTTCTTGGTAACCACACTGGAGGTCTCGTGCTTGGTGGGGAAGGCTTCTACCCATCCTGAAAAGGTGTCTACAAAGACTAACAAATACTTATAACCATAGAGTCCAGGTTTTACTTCTGTAAAGTCAATTTCCCAGTGTACACCAGGGCGATGTCCTCGGGCACGTACTCCAGGGACAGCATAAGTCTTTCTTGCGTTAACCTGTGCACAGGCTGGGCATTTTTCAGTTATTTGCTGCAACATTTTATCTTGGTTTAATAATATGCAAGACTGATTTTCAGAATCTAGAAGAGTTTTCATTTTCTTTTTGCTCAAATGAGTCAGAGAATGTAAGAACTGAATTATATAGCGAGTATATGAGGTGGGCATAACGACCTTTTTGTCCATGATCCATGCCCCTTCCTTCGAGTCCCATGCAGCCCCCATTTTCTTTAGTAGCTCCTGATCCTCTGAACTGTACTTTATAGGTTCTTTTTCTCGTGGGGGCCGTGCATCTGCCTCTAAGGTGAGGACAGGCCCATTCTCCCCCTCTCTTAGGGCTGCTCTTCTGGCAGCTTGATCGGCTAGCTGGTTCCCTCTTGCCACTGGGCTATTGTCTTTTTGGTGACCTGGGCAATGCATAATGCTCAGCCTCCGGGGCAGGAATAGAGCTTTTAGCAGAGCCAGTATTTCAGTCTTATTTTTAATTTCTTTTCCCTCAGAAGTGAGGAGCCCCCTCCTTCGGTAGATTTCACCATGCACGTGGCCGTAGCAAAAGCATAACGGCTGTCTTACCTTCTGCCATCCGCAGAGCCTGGGTTAGGGCAATAAGTTCTGCTCGCTGGGCTGATGTCCCAGGGGATAGCGCCTCTGACCAGATTACCTCTGTTTCACTAGTCACTGCAGCTCCTGCTCTTTGCTCTCCATTGTGCAGGAAACTACTGCCATCTGTATACCAGGTGTAGTCCGCATCCATGAGGGGCTGGTCCGTTAGATCTTTCCGGGTGCCATGAACTTCAGCCAGAATCTGGAGGCAGTCATGTGTTTCCACTGCTCCGGGTAGGGGGAGTAAGGTGGCAGGGTTGAGGGCCACCACAGGCCCGAACTGCACACGATCAGTGTCATGCGTGCATTGGAGAGCCATCTATCTGGGGGCTGCTTGACCAGGGCTTTGACCGCATGGGGGGCCAAAATGGTCAGAGGTTGACCCAGAGTTAACTTGCCTGCGTCTTTAACTAGGATGGCGATGGCTGCCACCATTCGCAGGCAGGGTGGCCAGCCAGCAGCCACTGGGTCCAACTTCTTTGACAGATAGGCCACCGGGCGTTTCCAGGGCCCCAGCCTCTGGGTTAGCACTCCCTTGGCATAGCCCTGTTTTTCATCTATGAACAGTTCAAAGGTTTTAGTCACATCTGGGAGTCCCAGGGCTGGGGATTCTAGTAAGGCCTTTTTGATATTGCAAAAGGCCTGTTGTTGTTCCTCGCCCCAGTAGAACTGAGCCCCTTGCTTAGTGAGGGGGTATAAGGGGGCCGCCATCTCCGCAAACCCAGGGATCCATAGGTGGCAGAATCCAGCGGTTCCTAAAAATTCCCTTAGTTGGCGTGGAGTGGAGGGTGCGGGTATGTTGAGGATAGCCTGCTTTCGTGCCTCAGTGAGCCATCTCTGTCCCTCTCTTAGTTGGTATCCCAAATAGGTGACTTGTTTTTGGCATATCTGGGCCTTTTTAGCTGAGGCCCGGTACCCTAGCTGTCCCAGGGTCTGCAGGAGGGCTCTGGTACCATTTAAGCAGTCCTCCTCTGTGTTAGCAGCCAGGAGGAGATCATCAACATATTGAAGGAGCACCAGGGAGGGATGCTGCACTCAGAAGTCAGCTAAGTCTCTGTGCAGTGCCTCGTCAAACAGAGTGGGACTGTTTTTGAAGCCCTGGGGAAGCCGAGTCCAAGTTAGCTGTCCTGAGAGCCCAAGATCTGGGTCTCTCCACTCAAAGGTAAAGAGCGGCTGGCTCTCTGGGTGTAGCCTTAAGCAGAAAAAGGCGTCTTTTAAATCTAGCACCGTATACCATTCATGGGAAGGCGGCAGGGTGCTTAGTAAGTTATATGGGTTGGGCACAGTGGGGTGTATGTCTTCAACCCTTTTGTTAACCTCTCTCAGATCTTGTACTGGCCGGTAGTCTCCTGTTCCCGGTTTCTTTACGGGCAGGAGAGGTGTATTCCAAGGAGACTGGCAGGGAGTTAGGATTCCTTGATCAAGAAGTCTTTTAATGTGGGGCCTTATGCCTTGTCGAGCTTCATGGGACATGGGGTATTGTTTTATTGACACAGGGGTAGCTGTTGTCTTAAGTTTGATCAGGAGGGGGGGTTGTCGATGTGCCATTCCCATGCCCCCAGTCTCTGCCCAGGCCATAGGGAACTTTTTTAGCCATACATCCATCTGAGCCCCTTGGGGTTTTTCAGATTCAGGCTCATATAGTCTGTATTCTTCTTCTAAGTGGAGGGTTAGGACCTGTAAGGGTCCTCCATTGGGGCCTGTGATTGTTGCCCCTTTCGAGTCAAAGTGAATTTGGGCCTTCAATTTAGTTAAGAGATCTCTTCCCAGTAACGGGTAAGGGCAATCAGGTACATGTAAAAACGAATGAGTCACCTTACCGGTAGCCAGCTGGACCCTGCGTTCTGTGGTCCATTGATAGTTCTTCCCTCCAGTTGCTCCTTGTACCCAGGCGGATCGATTGCTGAGTGGTCCTAGAGTCTGGGTTAGGACTGAATGCTGGGCCCCGGTGTCTACTAGAAAGGTGACCGGGTGCCCCCCGACGTTTAAGGTTACCCTGGGCTCAGGGGGGGGCTCCTAGCCCTGACGCCCCTAGTCTTCCAGGTTAAGGAGAGGGACAGGAAAGGGTCCGGGCCTTTGTGGTCCTCGGAGCTTCTTTGGGCACTCTCGGGCCCAGTGTCCCTTTTCCTTGCAGTAAGCACATTGATCTTTGTCCAGTCTGGCCCCTTTTCGCTCCCGTTCTCTCAATCTGACTCCCTCTCTATTCTGTCCCTGAGTCACTACAGTGGCCAATACCTTGGTCAATTCCCTACTCCCCTTCTTGTCTCTCTCGTCCTGCGCCTCTTTCATTCTTATCCACATTCTTTCTTCCTTCTCTTCTGGAGTTTCTCTCTTATTGAACACTTTCTCTGCTTCCTTTAACAAGTCTGAGAGCGTATACCCCTGCAGCCCTTCTAGTCTTTGTAACTTGCTTCGAATATCCGGGCTAGACTGCCAGATGAAGGACATTGATACACTAGTCATTTGTCCTTCATCATCAGGGTCATATGGGGTATACATTCTATAAGCCTCTTTAAGTCTTTCTAAGAAGGCAGAAGGTGTTTCTTCCTTCCCCTGTATCACTTGCTTAACCTGAGCCAAATTAGTGGGCCTTTTCGAGGCTGCCCGGAGACCCGCTATGAGCAACTGGCGGTAAAGACGTAGGTGCTCCCTACCTGCAGGCGTAGCGAAGTCCCAATTGGGGCGGGTTAAGGGAAAAGCTGCATCAATCTCATTGGGCAGCAGAGTTGGCCGCCCATCGTCGCCCGGTACATTTTTCTGGGCCTCTAGGAGGACTCTCTGCTTTTCCTCCGAGGTCAGCAGGGTCTGTAGTAGCTGCTGGCAATCATCCCAAGTGGGCTGGTGGGTGACTAAAATAGATTCAATCAAGTTAGTCAGAGCAACGGGATCTTTAGAGAAGGGGGGGTTATGCTGCTTCCAGTTATAGAGGTCACTGGCGGTGAACGGCCAGTACTGGGGTCTGCCGTTAGGACCCTCCCTCAAAGGAAAAGCTTGGGAGGCAGCTTGGCTTGGTGGCTGTTCACGCCGGTCCCTGAGCCACCCTGCTATGGGCGATACAGGAGAATCAGGCTCCTGCTCTTCTTCTGCAGCGTCCGGGTATGGGGGAGGGGGCGGAGGAGGAAGAGGCTCCTCCGTCAATAGGTTGATAAGTGGTGACTCTGTATCTGGGGGTAGAACGGGAGCAGACTTGGGTTTGGGGGGCCTGTCCTGGTGTGGGGTGAGGGCAGGGTAGAGAGAAGAGGAGGTAGGAGCAGAATGGGGATGGGGAAGTTGCTCTGGGATATCTGGGGAAAGTGGGGCAGAAGGACTAGGGGTGATGGAGGAGAAGTAGGGTTTAGGAGGAGAAACGAAGGGTTGGACCCAAAGTGGGGGGTCCAAGGCCAGAGCCTTCCAGGTGACAATATATGGCACCTGGTCAGGGTGTCCGTGTGGTCCAGGTTTTACGACTTTTGCCTCCACCTGAGAAATAATGTCAAGGTTAAAAGTGCCATCACGAGGCCATCCAACATCAAAAGTGGGCCATTCAGAGGAACAGAAGGTAATCCATCTTTTCTTCTTGACTTCCACTGACTGGTTGTTTGCCCAGTCCTGGACATCATTCCAATGGCTTAGAGTCAAACTTAAAGGGGTGGTTACTGTTTGTCCCATGATTTCTAGAACAAGTGAGGTTAGTAACACAGAGACAAAAACAAGACTTAAACACAGAACAGTCAATCGCGCTGCGCGGCTACGGCGTAGAACCGTAAGTAAAAATTCAACTGGAGATCCTGGGGGTCCGGATTCCCCCTCTCCAACCAAGACCATGTATCCCTCTGATACGGGTTGAGCTCCAAAGGGACCTCCCCAAAAGCGAGCTCCAGACGCCCCGCTGCACCGGAGCCCAGATGTCCCGAAGGACCCAGATGTCCCGCCCGGCGGGACTACAGACACCTCTGGAACGTCTTCCAGGGTTGCGAGGGAGAAGTCCGAGCTCGTCAGCTCCTTCTAGCCCTTCGCCAGATACAGATGGATCCGATCGAACCCCAAACCAGACGCATGCGCAAATACACAGAAAACAGGTTCAGATACAGCCACAGACAATAGACAAAATGCTGGCCAGCTTACCTCCTGACAGTGGGTCGGTGGTCCCTGGGTGGGGGTCTCAAATCCCGGACGAGCCCCCAAATGAAAGACCCCCGAGGGTACAGGACCCCCAGAACGGATCTTCCCTCAGGAAGAGACCCCAGGACCCAAAGACTGAGCCGAGTCCACAGTTCAGATGCAATCAGCACAAGGTTTATTGAAGAAGCACAGGATCCTTTGGGCCCAGTCACTCGAGAGGATCTGAGCACCCAGGCCTTTGTTCAGGGCCTTTTTATAGTGTTTGGGAAGCAGAAGCATGTGTACAAAAGCAGATGCATGGTTACAGGGTTCTGATTGGTTAGTTCAATGAGACCACCTCTGAGGGGCAGTCAGAGTCCAGGTGGCTGTTGTTGTTCTTGGCCCAGGGCCGGGGCCAAACCACAAGCCAAGACCACCGGTTATTTTTCCCAAAATATTTTGTCTTGTAAGTTGTTTTCCTGGATTTGCTGGCCTCGGTCGAGGTCACCCTGTATGTTGGTTATCTCAAGGCCTTAGCTTGTTTTTCTTGGTCTTGGGTTGGGGCCTACCCAAAACTATTTTTTACTGCCATCCTGCATTTTTATAGTTTTTAGTGTAAGTCTTGCAAAATGGCGTTACTGCTGTTTTAGCATTAAGGCTTTTATTAGCTTGAACCGGCCATATACTGTCAGTGTGCCCTTGTGTGAGGAATTTTTGCCATCCAGCCCCAGACCATAAGTATTTTTGGACCTGAATTTGGTGCTATTATTAACTCCAGCCATGAAGAGGGGAGGGAAAAGACAGAGGGTCTCACCAGAGGGCCCAACAGAGGCCTGGTGACAATCTAGCCCTGGTTGCTACTGAAGACCATATTTGGGTTTGTGGTTGTCTGAAGCCAGGCTCTGTGCTGATGCTTCTGGCACATGTTGCTCACATGAATGTCTGCAGTCTAGAATACAACCTAATGTTTTTGTCTAAGGGCTGTGCTCCTGCTGGTGCCAGGGTAATTTCCATGGCCAGGACTGTGAATTGGGGATATAGCATTTATCAGAAACAGGGCTGCAGCTGAATCTGGGTCTGTGGTCCTGACAATATTTATGGTGCCTCTTAATGCCTGTGGCTCTGAGATCATTGAAGACTGCAGATGCCAGAGATCTAGACTGACACCTGGGGCCATGTTGGCATCAAAGGTTCTACTGCTGCAGAGAGCATTTATGTCAAGATGGCCTGTGTGGTCATTTGACACCATGGTGATATTCTGTGCCAAGCAGCTGCCTAGAACCATGTCTGAGTCTATGGTCCTATTAAAGCCAGTGCTTATATTGATACTTATGGTCATGTTCCTTCAAATAAACCACATAGATATCCATAGTCTGGACTTCAGCCTGTGTCTATGTGGGGCATGCCATCAAGGACCTCCTAATCTGAGTGGCTTGCACTGTTACCCATAGCCATGGTGTTGTCCAGGCTAGGACTTCTGCAAGTACCATGTTTGGATCTGTGGCTCTACAGCAGTCAGGATGTGAGTTGATGTCTGCAGCTCCTGTTGTCACCAAGTGCTATTTGGATGATTGGGTTCTGGCTATCTTGTCATTATGTTCAGTTTCTTAGGGCCATGCCACTCCAACAGCCATGCTTATCTGGGTGGCCAGTGCTGCCACCTGGAGCTATGGAGATGTTCCAGGCATGTTCCATGGCCTAGAACCATGTCTGAGGCTATGGCCCTTTGGAAGCCAATTTCTAGAATGGCATCCATGGCTCCAGTTTCCCCTGCAGGATCCATGAATGTCTAGAGTTTGTCCAGCAACCTGGGACAATATTGATCCTTAGGAGTCATGCTGCTTTCCATGCCATGGTCGTCTTAGGGGCCTTTAACTTTAATTATCAGTGTGACACAATTTAGAGTTGCCTAGGAAGAAAGTCTCCTGGGGAATTATTTCAATTGAATTGGCCTATGGGCATGGCTGTGAAAGATATTAAGTGAGTTAATTGATATGGGAAAACTCATCTGGAATGTGGGTGGCAATATTCCATTAGCTGAGCCTTGAACTGTATAACAGTAAGAAATGGAATGTACTTTAATATAAGCACAAGTAATATAGCTAGCAGGATGAATTAACTGTTGTCTACTCTTAACAATGAATATGGTGTAACTTGACTAAATTTAAAATATTGCCCTAACATCTCATTATTGATGAACTATTATCTAAAATTATTAACTAGTTAAATTTTTTTTCACTTAAAAATTTATTTTTTGTCAGGGTGTTTAATTAGAGGAACACATATCAAACAAATACAGAAATCTACTCTTATAAACAAAATTAGAATACAAAAATGACCGTAAGCAATTACCTGCAAAGCTAGAAATTGCTATTTTTACTAATTAGTTGTTAATAAACAAACACTCTCATTTCCAGGAATAGAATCCATCCACAGGAGTTGCCTGGGAGACCCTAGAACCCACAAGTAGCTTTTGTTTGTTCTCATAGATATCCAGCAGAACGTAGAGGATAATTCCTTACTGCTAAAGCTCTCACAAGCATTGGTTGCAACATATAGGAAACAAAGGAAAGTGTCATTTTTCACTGTCTAGTTTTAAGAGTCCTAGGCAGTGCTCTGCAGGCTTCTGTGTGAGAAAAGGCATCAATCATTTTACTTGTTTTAAAATTTACATGTCTAAAAATAGTAGGCAAAAACTTGATGAGTAAGATGTACACACATGTACCATAGTGGCACAACTGTTGTTGGGGTAACCAAGCATCTTTGGATTGTATTTTATTTGAATCTGCTCCACATGTGAGAAACAAAGCATTGAACTATATCCCCATTAGCAATGTATCAGCAGATATCTAAAGCCCTAAAGAGAGACAAAATATTATTGTTTAGCTTAACAGCCTTCTAAATCACTCTTTGCATATGTAAAACCATAGACAAAAACTTCTGTCAACCAAAATCTGAGAAACTTCTCTTTGCATGGTTTTCCCCAGCATATAGGCATATGTTTTTCTAAGTGATAATTTATGTTCAGTTTTATTTCTATATATTTTTATGAAATTTTTTAAATAGTATATTTTTAAATAGCTAATTCATTGTTAAAATATTCATTAGAATATATGATGCTTTTAACTCATTCTTATTTTTTCTTCTGTTTATTGGGGATATTTAGTGACTACATATAACGTCTAATTATTATTTCTTATTTTATGAAAAATATCATTAGGATTCTAACAAGAATTTTACTGAATTTATAAATTCCATTGGATAGAATGAATATTTTATCAAAATACAATGTAGTAGAAAGATAGATTATACTTGCAATCAGAATATTTATATTATTCTTGACATAGCCACTGAGTAGCAAAATTACTCAAGTTTTTATCTGAAAACTTCCTTGACATCTATTAATATCTGTTTCTTCCCAAAATATAGATTTAATGAAATCAACAACTCACAAATATATAATAAATTCCATAAATACACATAATACATAGTGCAAGAGTTCATGTAACTATAATTAGTATAATTTGAATGAAGTTCAGAGAAAGATTTTTGATGTTATATAAGATAAAAGTGTATGATACAATAAAATAAATGTAGACAACATACTTTCTCTTTATTCCTTTTTTCTTTCACTGGGAAGAAAGAATAAAAATTGGGAGAAACTTTTCATTAAGTAGAATGAAAGAATTTATCACATAACATGTACTGTTAATAATTTCTATGAAGTTTAATCCTGTATTTAATAAAAATTAAACATTTAATGGGTAGAAAATACATGATGTTTGATTTGTAGTATAAAATATACACATAATTTTATATTTTAAGAAGAAATAAAGTAAAATATTTAAAGACTCCAGGCCTCATTGCACATATCCTGTGAGTAGTGACCTACGCCCTTAATCCCAACTGAGTTGAGGTCATTTTAGATTATAGAAAGAATTCCAGGCTCTCAAGCAGGCAGTGGTGGGGCCTTGCCTTAATTAACCATAAGAGTATTTAAGGCAGGGATATAAAGCTGAGCTGAGGAAGCCAACGGTCACCAGGCTGAGGAAGTGGGAAGACAGCTGGGTAAATTCTGAATGTGGTGTTTATTCTCTCTAATATCTCCAACTTTCTCAGATATCTTTCCCTGAGTCTCATTTATTTGTGCAACAATCTACATTATTACCTCTCATGATAGCAGGACAAGGTATAGGTTCAAGTCTAACATATAAACAAGCTAATCCAACAACAAAAAGGGAATCTGAATGTTACTGAATTTTCCAGAAAGGCTACATCCCAGTAAAAAAAAGAATTGAGACTGGCAAGATTTATTGGAGGTAAAGAAATGATTACAAGATAAAATAATTCTTCACCCCATCTTGAAATGGTGTTAATATATGAGAAGGCAGGCATCCTATTGAGCTTGAGTTAGTCAGGGTTATCTAGAATAGCAGAACTTATATAATGATCACAAACACATACATACATACATATACTAAAAATGATTTATTAAAATTTATAGCTTATGGTCCAACTAATGAAACAATGTTTGACTATGATGAATAGATAGTCTAAGAACCCAGAAATTGCTTAGTCAATGAGCTTGGATGTCTGGCTTGGTCTTCAATAGATAAAGATATTGAAAAAACCCACAAGTATCTACAAAAACACATTCTTAAAACATACAAGAGAAAAATTCATGTTAATTATAATCCTCATTTCTGTCACAGGCCTTAGCTGGTATTTATAACTATTCTTTTTTACTAGTCACTTCATCCTAATAATTCTACTACTTTTTTTTTCAACATTTCTACTACTATATTTTCTCCACCCTTGTCAGGAATATCAGTAATTCTTGGCTCTTTTCTTAAAAGAATGACCCAGAACTGCATTCTTAGTGGGTCTGTGCCCTTTTTAGTTATGTCTGGATTAGGCTGTTATAGTTCCCCATTAATGTTAATCACAGGGTATGGCAGTATGAAGAGATGTCCTAAAGAATCACTTGCACTCCAATTACAATATTTCTTACCTCCACTGCAGAGAAACAATCAAATTTCCTCATGGTAATCTTGATCAATCACCCATTCTAACATTGTTATTACATTCTTATATTGTTGGTTTAAGAGAGTTAGAAGCCAAAAGTAACCAGGGGAACATTCCAGGTCAATGGAATAATTATGTGGCTCCTGGAATCAGTGCTACCCTCTCTGGAAGAAAAACTTCGGTAGAACTTAAGGTCATGGGACTAGGAAGCAAATTTTCCTAGTGAGAAACAAGGGTTGATAGTAACAGAACTAATCCCTTTTCTATCCCTTAACTTCTGGATCCTGGCTATAGAAGAAAATGTATAAAACCATTCAATCTTATTATCAGGACAGCTACCTCATGATGTTGGAGAAATTTAAGATCAATAGAATCCATGATTTGGGGCCCACTGCCATACTTCTCTGCCTATGAAGTGAATTCATTAGTCAGAGGCAATATGTGAAATACCTAGACAGTGGATGAGAAATTTTGTAAGCTCATGAATAGTTGTTTTGACAGAAGAATTACAAGCAGGAAAGGAAAATCTATAACCAGAATGAGTAAACTCCAATAAGGATAAAAACATTGTCCTTTCCACAGAGAAAGTGGTCCAGTGTAGTCAAGCTGCCCCCAGGACACTGGCTGTCTTCTCCAAAGAATAGTATCATATTTGAAGCTCAATGTTGCTCTCTGCTGTTGACAAATCTGGGACTCAGTTGTAGCTCTAGCCAGATGAGCCTTGTTGAGCTGAAGTCCATGTTGTCAAGCTCATACTTACGCCCCATCTTTTCCACTATGGTCACTTGCTGCATGAGCCCATTGGGTAAAGATAGTAATGTCTGGGTAAAGAAACAGACTTTCCACAATATGACCATCTAATCTACCTGATCATTAAACTCCTCCTCAGCTGAAATTACCTTTTGATGAGCATTTACTTGAGACAAAAGTATCTTTACATTTGTTGCCCATTTAAAGAGATCTACATATTTCTTCCCTAGAAATATTTCTCACTAATGTTTCAATTATATTTTTCCATGCCCTTGACCATATAGCCAATCAATTAGCTACAGCCCATGATTCATTGAAATTTTTCTCATCTACCCATTTCTCCTTCCAAAAGACTCTATGACTTGATTGGTCAGATGAAACCCAGTTAATGATGAACAGTTCATATCAGTTGAAAACCTGGAGGCCTATTGTCAATGTGCAGTTTCCACTAAGGCCCAATAACAGGTCAAGGGTTGTCTTTCAAAGGAAAAAATATTATATGCATATGATGGTCAAGTCTTTTCCAAAATTCCAAAAGGACTCTTCTGTGATTCACCTATAGGGAACTGCTAAAGGCTCTGAATAGTATCCCTGTTTGCCACTGACCCATCCAGTACCATTGGGTTTGTTGGGTCATATGATTCAAGCGGTAAGACAGGCTGTTTATTAACCTGGGCCCTTTAAAGGGTAATCTCCTGCTCCACGCTCCACACAACACTAGCGTCTTTCTGAGTCACTTCATCTATTAGACAGAGTAAAACAAGTAAGTGTAAAATATGCTGTCTCCAGATCCAAATAGGTCCATTAAATAAAGTTCTCCTTTGTTAGTGCTTGGAAGGTACATGTGCAATAACATCTTTCTTCATATTTTTTTTTTTGCATGCTCCACTCCACTGAAATCCTAGGCATTTCAATGAAATAGAAAGCCACAGAATTATAGTTGGATTTATTTCCCATTCTGTGATTTGTATTTGGGTTACTAACAAATTTAAAGTGGTTGCTATTCTTGCATGCTTTGTTCAATAATCATAATATCATCAATATAGTATTGCAATTTAATATTTTGTGAAAGATACAGATAGTTAAATCCCTTATAAATAAATTATAACAGAGGTATTAGTATTTTATCAAGGTAAAACTGGAAAGGTATATACTGCTGGCATTGTCAACTGAAAGCAAAGTGCTTTTGGTAGTCCTGACAGACAGATATCAAGAAAAGAACATTTTATGGATCAATAGTTTCATATCATGTAACAAAAGATGTGTTAATTTGTTCAAATAATCACACCACATCTGGTTTAGAAGCTGTAATTGAAGTCACTATTTGATTGAGTTTTCAATTGTCAACAGTTATTCTCCATGATCCATCTGTCTTCTGCACTTGTAAGTCCATTAATTCAAGGGGTTCTGGGTCTGAAAACTGGCTCAAGCCTGAAAATTGATGCACAGGCCCAAACTTTCTGTTGCTATGATCCAATAATGTCTTTCTTTCATTTGTTTGTAATTTTTCCACTTACACATATCAAGCAAAAATTAAGTAGGCTTCACATCTATTTTGTTCCTGGAAACATCATGATTAATGAGCTCACACCAAAGTTACACAGGAATTATGCCACTATAAAATTTACTTTGCCTTGGATGATCATTATGTGTTAGATCATTATGAACATTGCTTTGTCTATGTTAGCTACCATCATCTGCCCTTTGGAGATTGAAGACTCCCACTGGTCATTGAAACCTCAGGGTTCAATTAAACACATGTGTTTAATTCATCCAACAAATCAGCAGTATTTCCAACCTTAAGGCGCAAGGGAAATGGTGACAACAACTTGCATCTTGTAGGATAAGTACAGGGTCATGCTTTTTTGAGTCTTCTCATTGTGAAGGTTTTGCATGTGTACAGTTTCTATCCTTGGAATTTCTCTGAGCCTTAAAATCTCTTCATCAACACTAACCCAAGGGGTATCACACATTTTCAATTTCATTTCAGCTGTCCATCTTTTGGCAAATGTTTCAGACATTCAAAGTTTTGACATCTTTTAACTGTCCAAACTCTCATATTAAACCTAGAATCTCCATTAAAAGGACCCCTATCAATACACTCAGTCTGATCCACTATTATATTTCTTCCACCATTACCCAAAACTTTTAAATTGCATTCCTAAACATATACCCCAGATGTCTGGTTGAATGAATTACCAAACTCATTAAGCTCTTTAGTAGTGTTGCACTTCCTCACGGTTTGCACTTTCTACCTCTTTTCCAGAAGCCTGCTTTGCCTTAAGTCAGGCTATATGATTAGAAGCTATTATTGGTAGATTCTGAGGGACATCAATATTATCTTGCATAGCATTTCCTTCAGAGAAGATTACTGATAGTTTAATAGATAAGAAGAATTAATTTCTTCAGGCAAAGGTGAAAAAGCAGTATTTGACTGGTGGGGTCCTTCTACACATTTCCAACCTGGTTTCAAAACCTTATTCTTTACCAGTTAATGCCCTTACATTAACTATAAACACCTTCTAAGGCTGGGAGTTAAATTTTTTGCTGCAATTCAGCCTAACTTATAATGGGGACTTTGGTTTGATTTTTTTGATACCTGAGCTCTATGGCTACTGAAGATATTTTCATCCAGAGCACACTTAGAAACATTTAGACTATTGATACGTATCAAGACCCCATCAATTTTCTCAGTAAGTTTATTATTTTCCCGCATCATAATCTGAGATACTAAAAATTGGCTATTTTCCCACCCAAGGATCACATTCTATACTTGATTAATTTATCCAGGGAAGACTAGATCAACCAAGAAGCATCATCATTTTCCACAAACTCTCAAAAGTTTTATATACAAAGTCACCAAAACTGTTGTCACACACAGTGAATGAATATATAATTAAATATATTTATCTCCTTAAGTTTGTAAAATAGTTTACATTGTAGGCTTTTAGTATACCCAAGCTCCCAGGAGAGCCTTTTATAACAAGAGGAGCTTCAGTCATTATAGGTGGTAAGTTAGAAAAGCTATTACAGATACTTAAAAAAATCATCCTTATAATTCTCCTCCAAGAATTTGTATTAGTCCTGGTTTTTTAGAGTGGCAGAATTTATAGAACAAGTTTAAACGTGTGGACCAGATTAAAGGTTTTTCTTTCTACCTCAAGATTCTGATCACAGTATACATTTTCCTACCTCTAGGTCCAAACGAGAAGTATATTTACCCACTTCAAATAAAGCAAGAAGAATCTCCCATGTCTGGCCTGCTAGTCAGGACTGTATTTCATGAAGATGTAGTCAAGTTGACAAGCAAGAATAGTCATCCACCCCTTGAGTTGTGATGTGGCATGTGCTGGTCAAATAAATTTAAAACTCAAGTTTGTATCTATTTTCTAGTTCAAAGCAATGCCTCCTCTAGAAAACCAGAAAGAGGCTTTTGAAAACCTTCTGAGAGGCAACAATACAATGATAGGGAAATTCTTGTGTACAGAAATGCAGGTATCAATTTCTTAAGACTAAATCTCCTGTCTTAGCTTTATTTGTATTTGGCACAATCTTAAGAACAGGCCATTGAAGTAGTGGCTTATTGATGCCAACAAATCATGCAAAGGAGAAAAGTTACCCCCAGAATGACAGGTTCAACATAGAGCTAACCAGGCTTCAGTATGCCAGCATGATGAAAATAGACCAAGAATGACCACATTCATTTACTTTGAGTAATGTTTATTGAGCAAATCTTTAATTTCCTATGTGTCCCAACATTATGTTTTGAACTTTAGTTGTCAAATTCATAGAGAAAAGGCATTAATGAGTCCTACAGAGACATTAAGATTAACTTACATCATGAGGGTGTGACGGCCATGATGGTATCAGTTAGCTTGATTAGAAGAATTTGAGGGTTAAACATCTATCATAGACTTGACCACTTTGCTCTAAGCTAGTGTCAATAATTTGAGAGGCTATGGAACCTGTAAGAAGTGAGATCCATCTGAAAGGGGATTTCTCTCTCCTTAAAATGATCCCTCAGTCTCTCAGTCAGACAAGGGATGAAGAAACTTAGCCACAACACCAGCTCCCATGACATTCATTTTGGGCTATATCCTCAAAACATGTATCAAAATAATAAGTATCCTCGCTTAAATTGCTTCATGTCGGATATTTTGGTCACAGAAATGTGAAAAGTTATGTCTACAGGAACTCACACTGCCTTGCCATGTGATACTCCCTCTGCTGTGCTATTTTTTAACAATAGTTGATTTCATACCCCTTGTCCAACACGTCTAAATAGAAATTTGTAGAATCATCATAAAACTGATCAAAATATGCTCCAACACAAAATTATTCAATTTTGAACCAAAAACAAAAAATTCAGGAATTTGTATTTTTACAACTTTATTGTATATTGTATAAATTACTTCCTATAGATGAAGCTTTTAACAGTAACTTCAGTGAACTTTGTTTTAATGTTAATCTGAAATATGAGGAAAATGGGATGCATGAGGACCAGAGGAACATTTTATATCTTTCTATATAATCTTGTATATAATAAATAAGTAATAATGGTTCCTCATATAAGACACATTCTTTGTCATGAAATGTATTTTCCAGTAATCCCAATTAATATATATATATTATATATACATACATACACACATATATTATATATATACTCAAAACACACATAATGCAGATACATATATATATTGTATGTATATATATATATATATTATATACCCAAAACACAAATAATATAGCCAGGTTTGGCAGAGTTTGATTTTAAGACAGCTTAATGTTTTGTTTTTTTTTTAATTATTTTAAAATATAACCAATATAAAACTTTTAAATTAAGATGTATAAGCATTATATATTTTGTTTCTCATCCTTATGAGAATAATTAAATGATTTAACCTAAAATTGAAATTATCTTTTTCTCAAGTTTTTTATTTGTATATCTTCACATCTTAGAGTTTTTACAAATATAGTTATATCTAAATATTGGCTAGAAATGTATACATACATATATACACATACATATATAAATCAACATATGCATACATATTTATATATGTTTTCTTTAAAGTATTGGGATGGAACCAGAGTCTTGAGGATGCTAAGAAAGTGCTCCATTAATGTCACTGAGTTATATTCCTACAAAAATATGCATTAAGAATATAATTCTATATTCTGTGTACAGGATACTTACAAACATAACTATTTGCAATATATAGTTGCAAATAATCACAATTTAACTAATTATTATACATATATAATAAACATGTAGGAATAGGGGGAAATAAACCAAAAAGAAATTTTCCTCATGAAACTAAGAAATTTTTAATTTGTTAAAATTATTGGACTTCAAATTAGATGTAAATTTTAGAAATCAAACATTCTGTAAGCTTTGGTTCATATGCATCTTAATATCCTTATGAATATACTTAACAAACATATTTGGGCATGTATGTTATCAATTGAGTAATAAAAATTTTTCCTAATGTCAATTATTAGTTAATGCTATATGAATTATTCAGAGTAATATTTATTTATGCCAGGTTTATTTAAATATCTTAACTATGTGTAGAATAATGTGAGAAACATAAGTTTAATAATGTGCTAATAAAAGTAGGTAAAAAGTAAAATAATGTGTTTGTTTCTTCTGTGCATCAAATGTGACATAGTTCATATAATCAGGATGCAAAATCAGTTTAGTAGGTTGCTGAGATGATTCACTATGATCTTGTCTTTAGCTTTAGAGACTGGACTTCTGGTAACAAATTAGTGTAGTCCCATAAGGGCTGGGTGTGGCTATTGTACCCTGTAAACAGCTCCCCAAGAGCCCACATATTTAAAACATGTCGGTCGGTTACACCACTTCTTCATTTCTCCATTTGGAATAGTAAAAATAGCTTTATTCCTTAAAATGTCAATCAAAGTGACAATGTGCAAGGGCATTTCTCTAAACTTAAGACTTTCCCTGGGTATGATTAATTTCCAAAATATTTTATATTATCATCTTATGACTTCTATAACAGAAATTGTGGACCCCTTTTCAAACTAGGAGAGACATATAACACATGATCAGAAAGAGAATTCTGTGTAGTTACCAGGAAATATAGTTAATGGTGCTGCTTCTGCAACCTTCAATCTCTAGCCTTCAGCTTTTTTAGCACATCCGTCCTCCTGAAGCCAAGAAAAGTTCTGTAATATTTACTTATTTCTAATTTTGCCATTTTTCCTATACTGCAATTTTGTTCTGACTCTCAAATTTTTTGCATGATTCCCCACACTCCAGAGCACAAGCAGTTTTTTTTTTCTTTTCCCTACAGTACACAGATGATCTCAGGCTTTGGTTCCCTTTCATTGCACAGTTGATTTTTCTTATTTGCATTGCTCATTTTAAAATTAATGCAGATTGCTCATTTTTCAGCAGCTAATGTTACATGGTGATGGCCCACAAGCTATTCTTTAGGTATTTCTCTCAGTTAGCTTTGGCTGTCAAATTGACATGGATTGGAATTATCTGAGGATAGTTCCAATGGTGGATTGCTTCCATCAACTTGGCCTGGGTGCATGTGAGCAGGCATTTTCTTATTTGCTAATAATGTGGGAGTTCACAGCCTATGTGGGCAGTAATACCTCTAGGTAGGGGCCCCGGGAAGAAAAGTGAGACAAGAAGAAGCTAGAGAGCAAGCCAATAAGTACCCAGTTAGGCTTCTGCATCAGATCTTGCCCTCACTTCCTTCACTGATGAATCATGACCTAGATGTTTAAGCAGAAATAAACTCTTTACTCACTAGGTTTCCTGTAAGTCGAGGTTTTATTATAGCACTCAAGAAACAAACTAGTTCAAAAATTCTGTGTGTTACAAAATAGGAAAATTCTGGGCCAAAATACAATGTGTGGACACTCCATAGTCCCTTTTCAGAAAACCCAGAGCTAATTGCTTGGAAGTGGTGTTTTCTGAATTCCTGTACAGTTAGCTATTTGAAATAGAATGAAGACTGCATGAATGTTAACAAATAACACTGTCACATGCTTACATTCAGGAAATGACAAGCACCAGTAGACCTTTTGTGTTAATGTGTTCAAACTGTAGTGAATTCTTTTCTATTTCAGCAGAAAAATAACACACACTTTATATTAGAACACTGTGAGTTAAATATTAATATGATACCTAAAATTCAAGTTTGATAAATCTTGCACATCCTTCTTGCCCAGCTGACAATGGGACTTTAAACAAGAACTTTAGTGTAAAATATGAGACCTGCCAGGTAACTAATGGCCACAGATGCTATAACAATTTAGAACAGTTAATAGGAAAACCCAGAAGGGAAGAAAGGGTCAGTGTATCTTATGGAAGGTTGGTTTTCCTCTCAGATTATGCAAGCCATATTGTAATAAAACCTGTTAGTTCATCATCATTTGAAGCTGAACCTTAGAAAAGCTAGTAACTCTGGAAACATATCAGTGTACAACTGCAGGGAAAACAGTATTCTGCACAAAATTCTGAATAAAGGGATAAGCAAGTGAAAAATACCCCTACATTGATACATATATTAAAAATATTTATGTAGAAAATGTTTCACTTTCATGGTCACTATATTTTCTAGTTTGCTTTCTGTTGCTGTGGTAAACACCATGATCAGAGGCAATTTGAGGGAAAACAAGGTTTATTTGGTTTACATTTGAATGTCATGATGCACCATTAAGGGAAGGCAGATTAGGAACGCAAGCTGCTACTTGGAGGGAAAACTGAGAGACCACACGGGAATGCTAGCTAGTTTTCTGGTTTCTGGAAACTGGCCTCCTTCCTAGTTTCTGCTCCCTAGCTTTTTTATACAACCTAGGAAACCCTTGCCTAGGGATAATAATGCCATCCTGAGGTGGGTCATTCTCCATCAATTAGAAATCAGGACTGGGCAGTACAGTCCATGGTGATAGAGGCAATCTTTTGATTGAGACTCCCTCAGATAAATCTGGGCTGTGCCAACCTAATAGCAGAAGTAAACGAAAAAAAAATAATTTAAAAAATTTCTCATGAGAAATTATATTAAAGATTCAGAATAATTGTATCTAATTAGGTATTGTTAAGTATACCAGTCTCTTAAATTTGTATTTTATCTCAAATTTTCAAAGGTACTGTGGTGTGGTCTTCCATCTATGTATACACTGTCTTTCATTCACTAGACTATTTGTTAGTATTGAACCTTTTGAATTTCTGGGATTTGTGTCTCTTCATTTCTTTATTTTTTGTTGTATCATTACCTTTTCACTTTATTGAACGATTTGCTTTATATTGAATTTTTTCCTATACATTACTTAAATCATAAATCTACACAAAATGAAAATTGCATTAATCTCATAAATTTAATTATTTTTAATTATTTTAATTTCTTTTATTAATTTCTCATTTAATTATTCAGAAATATCTTATATAGGCTGACTTTGATTGCCAATTTTTCAATTATACTTTTAAATTTTAGGGTAATAGCCACTCAATATTGATTTTAAATGTTTCTTAATAATGAGATGAAGAAGCAACAAAAGAGAATTTTATATTTCCAGTAACAATATAACCCTGTTTTCTCTAAAGAGTAAATGAAAAAATCAGAAAACTAACTGAGTAGTGGCAGTACCATTACGTTGCTTTATGGCCAGGTCTTGAGACTATGCTGTTCCCACACCAGACCTCTGGTCCATGATCTATTACATATTCTGACTTGGCCATCATCAGATGCATTGATCTGACTGGTGAGTCAGGATAACTCTTCTCTGTAATTTATAGGAGACACAATCTCACAGCAGTTCTTTTGGTCCTCTGGCTATTAGTGTTTTAGTTCTGTCATACTCAATGTTTCCTCATAAAAACAACCATAACAGAGGAGATGATTAATAAATATGAAGGAAGAATTTAAACTACAATCTTATGAGAAAAACATTCTGTATCACAACTTCTAACAATTGACATATACTTCAACAACAACATCAATGAAAGAAAAATATTATGACCTATGTGTGCACTAGCTTAACCAAGACATGAACATTATTCTAGTGCTGAAAATTATCCTGGCTACTTTATCCAGTAGCTTCTTGGTGTTCTCCGTGCATTCTTTTGAGACCTACTCAAAATATATAGTAATTTCACAAATGCTTTTTTTTTCCTCTCTACAGATAAACAACAAAGAATTTTAAAAATGAGATTGAAAAGAGGTCAAATTTCAAATTTTAAAGGAAAAGTTTCAAGACACCTGGACTATTCATTGCAAAGCTACATGCGTGCAGAATTAGAAGCAAAGGATTAAGAAAGAGTGGACATTATGTTTAACGGTATTGAAAAATTCAAAATATACAAAGATTTCACTCTCACAATAGTCACCTATATCTAGAAATCTTGTTCAAACTAGAAAATATGAAAAATAAAATTGAAATAATACAAGAGAAATGAGTGTATATGAAGTAGGCAAGCATAAACAGAACTATAACTACGTTTTATGTGGTTGAAAATAATGAAGAGGTATTAGATAGAGAAACTGAGGTTTCCAAAGAGGATATTAAATATGTATTACCTTTGATGTATTTTATAATGAAGGTAATATTTCTGCCTGAAAGGGCAGTTTAATTACAGCTACAAAGTCTATTTAACCTTTAGGGCAGAAGTTCAAGGATGAAGCTGACAGACAAATCTCCTGTAACAATTCTCTTAGAATGATTTTCTTTTCCTATAGAGGATTTATGTAACTCACAACTCATTTGAACAGAATGAGCTATGAATTAAATTCTTTCTGTTTTTTCAATTATTAATCACTATTATCACACAATGTATAAAGAAATATTTTATTTTTCACTCATGTTGAAACCTTCTTATCATAGTATTATGTTTGAATATTCACCCAAACTGTCTATTCCTAAACTACAATATATTATTTTAGGTTTTTGATCTTGTTAAATATTGTAATGCTCATGTATGCTCTCTATCATTAAAAAGCTATTGTTCTTTGGTGGCATTTATTGCTCCATTTAAATTTAGGAATATTATATTCAAAATATAATGTTACTGAATTTCTTGATAAATGTGTATGAATTTATTTAGAGTGTCACTATTTGCCATTTGTGAATAGGTCATGATTTTCCATTTATTCACACTATCCAAATCTCTATATTATTTTATACACTAAATAAAGATATATTAAATCACATGGCTGGTGAAAACAGGTACTGGAGAGTCCATATATCATGCCGTGAGAACAAAAGAATGAATTTAGTTTATAAAATGAAAGTCATTCAAAGAACATCTAATAATTTGATACTTTTATGATATTTCATTTATTTTTGTTTATTATTTTAGTGCAACACTTAACTACATGCCCTGACTATCTTGAAACTCTCTATATAGAAAGAATAAGGTCACTGGAAATGCACAGAGATTATCTTCTCTGATTCTTGAGTATTAGGATTATGTGTATGTGCTACCTGGGTTAGTTTATTCTTTAAATGATTAAAATTTCTGTGAACTAGAGAAAACAAACGAAGAAATATGTATGGAAACCACACAGTCATCAGATTATGAAGGCAATTTGCACAACTAGATAACAGCTTTACAAACAAATTGTAGGGAGCCAGCCGCACCCTAAAGATGGCGCTTATATCCGGCCCATGACTAAGCGGTTTAAGGAAGCTCCTTAGTAAACAAGTCACTGTGCATGGTACCTTGTAATTTTCCAGCAAGAAGCCTGGCCCCCAGACAGATACATCATATCGGGTGAGGGTGTGCTGACCAATGGGAAAGGCCCACGTCAGAGATAAACAATGTTGCCTATAAAAGTGGCTTGCCTGGGAGGCTTGGGGTCTTCTGTTCTTTGCTCTAGTGTGTGAAGCTTCAATAAACCTGCTGCAGAAGGATCCTGTTGTACTGCATCTTGTTTGCGGGCGAAGAAGGCGCGGGACAACAAATGATCTCATAAAGCTCTTTTTGACGCATGAATAAAGGAAACTCAGAGACAGATCTCAGGGAAAGGCTGAGATATCAAAGAGAGGAAACACTACAGTCAAATCTCACCCAGCTGTCTTCCAGCTTCCTCAGCCTCACTCCTCCTGTCTTCTACTGCCCCTTCTGTCTTTCTAGCCTGCCTTAAATACCCTCTTCACCCACTTCTTTCACATCCAGGTTAAGATTAAAAGTGTGGCACCACCACTGCCTGCCTGGGAGCTTCTGTAAACTAAACTGACCTCAAACTCAAATTTTCTGGGATTAAGGGCATAGGTCATCATTCCTGGATATTCCCTGTGCTTGGATTAAAGCTGTGAGTTGCCACTCTCTGATCCTCCTAGACTGAATGTGGGTAGATACCTCTGTTAGCTCAGACTGGCTTTTATTAAATTTGAAACAAATCCCCACAGCTTTTTAACATTTTTAAGCTTTGACAACTTAACAGAAATAAAACAAACTGCCCGGTTAAAAGTTTTTCAATGTATGAATAGACATTTCTCTAAAAGAATTGTAAATATTCCTAAATTTGTGAAAATATATTTGAATTTCTATTTCCCAAGGGAAATGCAAATGAATGTCGCTCTGAGTTACAGCCCATATCTATCAGGAGAGCAACTTTAAAAATCAAACAAGACAGTAGAGAGCAAGTACATGTTGGAGGTAGAAATTCTATCTATCATACTCATATTAATCATGGATTCATTAAGAGAAAATCCAAAGACGTGGTTTGGTTATTTACCAATAACATAGCACATATATGGTGTATAAATTAAGATGTAACATACTAAAGTTGGGGTCCTGACATTTATTTGTACGTACATGTCCATACTAGTGAAATTTGAAAATATCAACTAATGGAGACAATCTACAGCTGGTCAGTAGAAGAATAAAAATGTTATCTATAACTTTATCCAGGAACACAGTTCAGTCTTTAAAAAAATCACTGAATTCTGACACTGTTACATAGATTGATCTTGAAAACATTAAAATTAGTTAGAAACTTTGTGTATATGTATGAAATTTCACTTCATTTCTGTAATAAATTTAGCCAAATTCCAAGAAACAATAAAAAGACAACTGAAGAAATTTCATTTGTAATATTTATGTAGCAATGCCATAAGCAATTTCTAATTTTAATAAACTATGCATTGAATTATTGTGTTTAGTAGCTAAGACATTTTTTCTCATAACTCAGCACTTTTAATCATACAAAATTTTAAAGAGGGATCTGTTAAAATGGTTCAGAGGGCAGAAAAGCTTATGAACAGAAAGGATGGAATTAATTTAATTCTTGACAGGAAAGAATCAAATATCAGTAGTTCTTCTCTAACCTCAACAGGCAGTGTCATGTTCATATACCTTCAAACACACACACAGAGAGAGAGAGAGAGAGAGAGAGAGAGAGAGAGAGAGAGAGAGAGAGACAGAGACAGACAGAGACAGACAGACAGACAGACAGACGGGGGGAGGAGGGAGGGAGGGAGGGAGGGAGGGAAGGAGGGACGGAGGGAGGGAGGGGAAGACAGAGACAGAGATTCATGTACACATGTAAGAAGACACAAATGTTTGTATCCATGATAAACCTGTCCATTACAAGTTTTAAACATGCAGCAAAGCACTGCAACATACCATATTCTATCTAAAGAAAAATTTAAACTCTTATTTATAAACTCCAAGATTTACAATCTTTTAAAGTTTTATTGTTTATAAAAGATGCTTTGAAGCTAATTTATTAAATTTAGGTCAATAATGATATTTTACACCTTTGTAGATTGTGTATTTCTTTACACTATTCCATGATCTTATAAAACAAAATATACACTGAGAAAATTTTTTTAAATTATTTCATAAATGATTTTAAAATAATGAGATGATCAAATTTCTAAAAATTTAAGAGAAACAATACTTTTTGAAATTAACAATAACTAGTGAGAATCATTACAGTTTTATAACTGAAGTCACTCTAAGCAAAATTTGTCTATGTAAAAATTATAGCTTGTAAAATAGGGATGTTTAACTCAGTACTCAAATGAAATATATGAAAAAAAGAACGTTTGCAAGTAGACTAAGGAAGTCATTATAGTACATGACTCAAAAGTAAGAAAGAAAAGACTTTTTAAATAAATGATGACACTGAACCAATTCTGTCTCTGCAAAAGCTTTCAGAGATAATTTTTCTATTAAATATGATATAAAGTAAAGGTGGAAGAGTTTTTATAACCATGAAACCAAATTAACAGCATCGAATACTTTAGTGTAATAAACTGTCAGTGTATGTAAGGTAATATCCAATCAATCTCTGTAACTGTTAAAAGTCCTCCCTGCAAGTTTGCTTCACCTCACATGGATTAATTGTTTTCTGCTTTCCTGTTTTCATTTCTCTCATTTCTTCTCCTGTGTAGGCTATTCTTTCTTTGATATTTTAATTATTTTTTGATGAATATTCATTGACAAGTTCTTAGATGGTTTTGTGTGAGTTTGAGACATAGGAAAGAAACCAGTCAAAGATTACATGGATTTTACGGAAACGTTAGTTATTATTGCTATAAAAGACTTTACAGAAGGTATATTTCACATGATATGAGAATAATAGTCATACTCGTGGTTTAATCATATTCAAGGACCTTGGGAAAAGATATAGGGCAGACTGCCTCTTTGTGAGCCATTGGATTAAACTGCCAGAATAAGGTTGGGAGAATTTTATTCTAATGAGAGTAATAGAAGAGCTTTAATTATTTGTGAATGAACTGTAGGAATTCTGGAAAAACAAAAACTAAAACAAAGCACTCCATCTTCTCGGAGGAAGCAGAGAGGTCTGAATGCTGGAGCCTTACCCATTTTGTTCACTATGCGTCCCAAGTCTGGAGAACGGTGACATTCTCATTAGGGTATCTATACTTTTTAGGCAAAACTTTCTCTAAACACTCTTACAGACAAGCCCAAGGATGTGTTTTCTTGTGATATTAAATTTAGGCAGCTTTACAATGACAGTTAACCATCATAGGGAAAGTCCAATAATGCTTGTCTTTTCAACTCTATCTACATATGAATATACATTTATGTTTTAAAAACTAAACAAGAATACATGAGTCAGACCCAGACAGCAAGATCACAGATCACCCCCCTCCTTTCTGTATAGCCCTAGCTGTGTTGGAATTGCCTTGTAAACCAAGTTGACCTTTAACTCACTGAGATCCACCTGCTTTTACCTTTCTAGTGTTGGCATTAAAGGCATGTGCCAACAGCACCCATCTTAAGCTTGGACTTTCTTATCATATTACACATGATGGAATTTAAAGTTGATGTAAGTTTTAGAAACAGTCTTCCACTGATGATAGCTAAGCTATAGTGTATGCTCACGACTGATATTTGTTGTTTTATTTTCCCTTGGTCCTTTAATTTTTCATGAATATTAGTTGAATTATTGACTCTTATTTGGAAGATTTAAGGTTTTACAGAGGCAGGTAAACTTCTGAGATTCAGTGAACCTAATACTAATCACATTAGGTTTGCTCACATTAAAATATTCGTTTTTAAACTTGTTTTATTTCTAGATCGATTCTAGACCTCACATTTGATGCACAATATTTGTGAATATGAATCTAATTAAGGTTTGTGAATGTCACAGAATTGGTGACAAATAACCTCCATAACTATGTCTAAATGGCTGAAGGATTTTCTCTTTATCTTTAATGTCAAATTTAATTGGTAAAAAAATTTTTCTCACTACTGAGTAAATACCTAGCTAGTTCTATTTTCAGATTGGGAATTACTTTTATGCTTCTTTAATATGCAAAGCTGTATTGTTTGGTTTTCATACTGATTTCACTGCAACCAACAAGTAGTTAGACACAGAAAATGATTTAAACAGAAAACTGGAAAATATAAGTTTCCTGAATTTATAAATAAATCTCAAATAATTTATGAAAATAATCTGTGGCTCTGTGGTTTTATGACACAGATAAAAGTTTACATTGACTTTAGTTTTGTCAGGTTTTTATTTCTATGTTAATACAAGAGCCTGCCTTATTTGTAGAATTTAAACTCTTTTCTAACCTGCAATCATACCGAGTAAATTTTTTTTCATGTATCATTCTGTTTGATTGTTTCAAGATTCTCAAATTGAATGAACATTAAATTACTTTCTAGATCTTTACTCTAAAATATATGTTTCTTGCCAAAAAAATAAAATTACAAAACCCATGTCTTCAGCAATTGTTAAAAATATTTTTCACAATAATGATATTTTTAGAGAAGTTTTCATAATTTGCAAATGGATTTAAGAATCAGAGACAAGAGAGTAAATAAACTGGGAAAGGTATTAACTGATGAGACTCAAATAGGTTGCATTGTGAAAAGAATGTAATCTCCATACAAGAGTGATTTAAAATCTTCAAACACAGTTTATTAATGAATTATACAATTTTAGAGTTGCATAAATAATTTTAGAAATAATGATAAATATATTCTTGCTTTTATACATTATAATTCCAAAATACTCACCCCAGAGTTTGCCCCTCTTGTGTTCTAAAATACTAACCAGTGGTAAGAATGTGTGTTTTAGGGGTTGCAGGTTTATAAGCAATTACCTCTTTATCTTGTTTTACAGATTCATCAATCAGAGTTTCATGTGTGCATTGAAAACATTAACATAAACATGTTAAATTCATCAGTGATCAGAGAACCCCTCAATCATGGAGGAAATACAGTAATAATCATAACTCTCTTATAAGCATAAGAATATGGGTACTTGGTGCCCACATGCAACATGGTACAAGGAGAGAACCAGTGACTGGTTATTTTCCTGTGATTGCCATGTATAAGTACTGATGTGTGCTCATCCCTCCTAACACGCACACATACACACTAAATAAATAAATAAAAATAATTTTAAATTGTATGCATTCATTTCCAAATTAATTAGAGACTTATTTATGGTTGATTCTTTTCAAGGATATGAGATAAAAGTGGATTTGCAATCTACCTATCATTCTTGAGGACACCAGTTTGACCCTCAACAAGATCTCAAGTAAATGTTTGCTGATGTAATTATTTGTGAATAGATAAATGACAGTCTTCCAGTAGTTCCTCTGTACTGAGTACTGAGTGCACTTTCAGCAGGCTAGAGTGAGTTTTTAGCTTAGTGTTAAAGAGTTTTTTCTGTAACTAAATCCAAAGCAACAACTGGAATAAAATTGACCCATTGTCTCTGGCTATATGAATCTTTAAAATCACTATATTGAATATCAGGAAAAGAGCTAAGTAGAGAAATAGAAGAAAAATAGACACAATTAATTGTGAAAGACTACATAACCATTCAATTATTTTGTTGTGTGTTGTGGTGCCAGCTTGCAATTCCAGAACATGGACAACACAAACAGATAGATCAGCATAAGTAATTGGGCAGATTTGCCTTGTTCCAAAGTAGTCAGACCTACATAGCAACACCCAGTTTCAAAAATTAAAAAATTCAAACATTGATAATCATTGTGCCAGAGATCAAATTTATAGGTCTTTAAAAAGACTTTCCATTTCATATAAGGAAAAGTTCAGAGTAATTATTAAATTTAAATTTGAATGCTAATTAAAGACACACCTGTAAAACCATTAGTACTTTTACATTCTTTTCTAAATCCTGCATGAATATTCATGTACAGTTTATCCTAAAGTGTGCTTTTCTTGCACAATGTTCATCTATTTTTGGAAAAGAATCCCCTTCTTACTGGGCAAAAACACATCTTATTGTTTGAGTACATCATGTCTTTATTTTTAAATAGTGTGTTATTTTTATAAAATAACGGCTTTTAATATGGCATGCACATTTTTAAAACATGTGCAGGACACTTTCACAATATGTGCTTTTCTTCACTCTCTTTTTCTGCTTCTGTCCTCACACTTGTCCCTCCCTGGATCGTCCTCCTTCTACTTTATTTTAAGTAGAGATTCAGTGTATTAGGGAAAACACATTCTACTTGTCTTAAGTGAGTCTTATTTTACTTAATATGCCCTCCACTACCATCCATTTTCCTGCAAATTATTCACTTTCATTCTCCTCGTGGTTAGATAATGTACCATTGTATGTGTGTATACCACATTTTCCTATCCATTCATCCCTTTATGTTGTTAGCAATGACTGTTCAAGTAGTCTCCAAATTCTGCCTTTTATAAAAAATGACACAATTATCCTGCTGGAGTAGTTAATTTCTCAGACCCTAAGTTCATCTTTTTGAATAAAGCAGGAATTAGCTTGCTGGATCTACAGGGATTATATCTTCAATTTTAAAAGAATGATCATTGTATTTTTTATGGAAGCTGCACAGCTTTTCACTTACATGAGTAGTACACACAGATTTCAATATTCTCACACACATAGAGCCACATGTTTTGGGTTTTCTAATGGCCCTAAGAATCATAGTTTTGTTTTACATTACCTTGCTGATATTGATATTGAGCATATCTCAATTGACTGCTCATCTATTCTGTTTTCCTTACAAAAATGTCTTTTCAAATTCCTTCAGGTTGTCATTTTCTCCCCACTGACTGTTTACTTTGCTGTGTAGTTTTTTGTTGTTATTATTTTGGTGGTACTTGTATAATTCTGTTGCATTCTGTTTCCTCTGTTCTTTTGATTCAAAAAATATTTATCAACCTAACATAAAACATATCTTTCTACCATATTCCAAAAGCGTCTGTGTTAAAATTGCTACTTTATTTCCAGTGAATTTCTGTGTATGTTGTAAGACTGACATTCTCAGTTTCAATTTTTAACTTGAAATTATTTGTGAATTATTGAAATTTTGAACACCCCAGTATCTATTTTAAGTGTAAATTGAACTTTCTCAAGCTAGAGGGTGAGTTCTGCAGTCATTAGCATAGTTTCCAGGTCTTAGTCTCCTCCCACTCCTGGAGGTACCTGCTCTGTAGAATCAGTTTTTAGTGATACCTCTTCAAAGAACAGATACATTTTATCTGACTCACTCAAACCTCATATAAACTGATGTCAAAATGACTACATCACATGTTTTGCGCCATAGCTTCAAAGAACCCACAGTTATTATGGTCCTTGGATCCTGATCCAATACTCACCAGTTCTTCCTCTCCCCGCTTGCCTGCTGCTTGCTAAAGTTTGGGTTTATACTGAGCATCTGCCTTTCTTTATTCCTAATAATGTCTACCCTATTCTCTATGAGAAACTTCAAAGAACTCTAACATTCTGTTCTGTGTGTTTGCTGCCTCTGTGTCGCATCTAACTCACAAAATCAAATATAACTTCTTTTCAGTTAACAAATGTACCCCAAAATGTCTATTTCATAACAAATAAACTATAATCTAGGTATAGAATATGCACAAAATTATCTGCCATTGTGCCTGATACTATGTGGAAAAGCACCTACTCATGGCATAGACATAGACATTGGGCCATTTTCCAGATTGAGTAGGTAGTCCTCAAGAAACAGGAAATAAACATCCATAGAGAGACTTCCAGAAGCTACTTTGTGGGCAGGAGGAGCATATGTAGCCAGTATCCTTTTCGTCCAGATCAAATTAGAAAGGTACACAATACTGTTTTCCTCAGTACTATTTTCAGAAGAAGTTATCATTTTTCCACTGAATAGTTATGTAAACCTATTGGAGATCAGTTAATCCATCCTACTAGAAAAATTTATAGATGTTTATTCTATTCATAAATATGTCTGCTTTCAAGCTAGCACACTGCTTAGTTTGCAACTGTTATATTTAATTATTTAGATGCTTATTTTCTGTTTTTAATTAGTTCTTAGAGAATTTCATACAACATATATTGATCATGTTTTCTTTGCACCTCCATTATTCTTAAAACCAGTTCTTCCATATCCACCCAATTTTATATAAGTACAATGTGTGCTATTCATATATGGCATGGTCTGGAGAGTAGTCAACCCACTAGGAGCTACACATTTAAAGATAAGACACTCCTCCTTTTCTAGTAGCTATCAACTACCAATATTACCTTAGATAGGCCTTGGATTTGGGATCTGCCTTCAGTATCCATTGCTGAATTTTTTTCTTGCCTAATCCTGCATGTCTTGTGTACGTTGTCGCAAATGCTGTGACTGTATAGATGCAATTGCTTTGTGTTAGTACATCAATTTCCTTAGAGTTAACTGCCACCCACCAATCTTAATTTTTTTTCACCCTTTTCTTTTGCAATGATACCTGATCCTAGAGACTAGGGAATTTCATAGATTTGTTCCATTTAGGACTGAGAATTCCAGCCTCTTATTATATGCTCATTGGCCATTTTGGGGTCTTTGCTTTAATCATCATCTACTTCAAAGAAAGAAAAAAATTTGATGAGTCTCAAGAGGTGCATTAATCTATGGATATAAACACTAAGTCATTAGAAGTAGGTTTAATAATATGTTCATTTAGTAGTAGTAATAATAGGTTTCTTTCTTGTGTTTATGACCTGTCTAGCCACAGGTTCTTAGGCCAGTTAATAGTATAAGTTATAGGTTTAAGCTATGAAGCAGAACTTTAATCCAACAAGAAAAGTATTAGATACTATCATCACATTCACACTTCCACTGTTCTGAACATTCATTCTGTACAGGGTATGTGTGAAATTCTCTGACATCATTATACACTCCCACAGCCCCTCCCTCCTCCAGTCAACTCAGGTAGTTACAGTCATGTAAACATACCACATTTGCTTATTCTTTACCTATACTGTATGTTCACCTTGACCTTGGAGACCTTGGGGAACCTTGTCCCCACTGTTCAAACCTACAACCCCCACAAACAGAGTTTAAAGTGCTTATAACCTCCCACCTCTGGCACACACTGTTTCCTTTAGTGTGTTAGTTAATGGGGTTGGGATACCCACCACCACTTTTATGATAACCTGTTATATATACCATTTGTGATCTTTCCTGATAGGTTGGAGGGTTTAGAACTCCCACACATACTTCATGCTTACACACAAACCTCACATGGTAACATCCTGAGAAGTGTAAATCATCTCCAACAGAGAGCACTTCCACCATCTTTCAAACACACCAACTAGAGAGACTATAAGCCATGAGACCATTAAGATATGATATACATGTTCAACATTCTGTGTGGACAAAGATTACTGAAGTTAGAGTATTCAAGATCCCCTGCCACAGTGTAAAATCCAACATCACAAAACAAACCATAGACTATATATGATCAGGGGTTGTGTGAAACCTCCACATCTAACGCAGTTCTCAGACCTCAAACCACACTGTCCATCTCTCCATCTATAACCAAAATAAAACACTTCATCTATGCCATCTACAAATCAACTGTGTTCAGATGTAACATCAAGTCATAATAAGCTGAGCCAAGAAACACCAAGCATGGGGAATTCCAAGCACCAAGCAATGTCCATTCAAGCACTAGAGGCATACAGAACAACAAATCAACATATCTGGAAAGGAGACTCACCACATCATATTATAATTAAAACATTAGCTATTCAGTAAAAAAAAAAAAGAATATGAATTGAAAGAATCAATAAGGAATGGGTAAATCACATATGAAAGTGTATCCACTAGAATAATAGTTTATTTTATATTGTAAAATCAAAAAGCCAGAGATATTTCAAGTTTGAAATACTGAAGTATCTACCCATTCTATAATACCCAGCAATGCTGTCTGAACAATGGAAGGGGAAATAAATAGTTTTGAAACTAAGTAAACATTTTATTACTAATACACTAGATATCAAGACATTTAAAAATGAATTTAGAAGAATATAAGAAAAATATTCAAAAGTCACAAATAAAACATGCTGGGAAGTTTATACTAATTAAAGAATATGAGAATATCAGTCATGTCAAAAATCACTTCAATGGCAGTATTTAATACACATCTTTCAAAAATAACTTGAATATCAATGGATTAAAAACCATAAAAATTACAGAATAGCTGACTGAATAACAAAACAGAATTCATCTTTTTATTAAACCCAATAAATAATTCACCACCAAAGATTAGCATCATCTTAATGTAATAGGATAAATAACATGATTCAGAACAAACAGTTGTTTTTAATATCTGGAAAGGCTGACTTAAAGCTAACACTAGTCAGAAGGAATAAGAAAGTCTCTCCACAATGATTAAGGAAAAAAAAATCTAACAAAAGGACACTATAATTCTACTTAGCTTAAAGTCCATATGATCTAACTGTATTACTTTTTGTTATTTATGCAATAAACCTTGTGCTCCTACAAAGATGTCCATACATTCACAGTCAGTGATGCTCTAATTCACAATAGTTGACAAATGCAATGAACTTAAGATGTCTAGAGAAATTAGCACTGAAATTCTAGAGTTATATGCACAGGGATTATTGTAGTAGGTGGTTTCTGGCCTGGACTTTTGGGCCTAACCTCAAGGTTGATGTTTGCAGACCTGCAGACCCGCAGACCTGCAGACCCATAGTCCCACAGAGACACACAGATGCTTTCAATAGTTTTTGGCTGATCAGCCTTTGGCTCAGGCATATCACTTGCTAGCTCTGTACCCTTCGTCTAACCCATGATTCTTCCTGTTGAGCCATGCGGCTCGGTACCTTTCTTTAGAGCAGCATAGTTGTCCTCTGCTTCTTCTGGCTTCTCTCTGGCATTCTGCCTGTGCTTCCTGTTCTCAAGAGTTTTCTTAGTCTGGTAGCCCCACCCACACTTCCTGCCTGATTTTGGCCAATCAGCACTTTTTATTAAACCAGTGGGTGGGACAATTATTTACCATGAAACAACACAATCCCCTACAGATTATTTTAGGCTTTCCAAAATAAAATTTTGATATTTACATGAAAATCGATAGATCTGGAAATTATAGTGTTAATGAGGTAGCCAGGTCAAGAAAGGCAAATTATTCATGTTCTCTCTCAAGTGGAAGTCATGACATTGAGTTTAAATATAAACATTTTATATTAAAATAGTTCCTGTAGAGATAAAAAAGTAAGAAAGGAATCACAGATAACAAGTGAATTAGTACGGGATAGCCTAACACAATATGGGAATATGAAAGTTAAGTGTATAGTAGAAGGCATGAAGAGTTTTAAGCAAGGAAGGGACACAGAAAAACACAAGAGTGGAGAGTTTTAGCAAAGCTAAAAATACCTGAAAGGCAATAAAGAAACCTAAAATTGTATAACGTCAAAACAAATAGTCTTCTCAGGAAATTTGCACTGATTATTTACCCAACACTCAATAGCCTTGAAAATAAACATACAAGTTACATTATTCAGATAGAGCAGGCAGTATTTATAAATTTAGTAATATGTATGAATGAATGTACAATATGTATGTAACAACAATTAAAAGAATTCATGGTTTGAAAGAGAATACTTAGGGATGGATATATGGGAAAATTCTGAGGAAGAGAGGAAAATTATATAATTACGTTAATCTCAAGAAAAAAAAGCAATAAAAAGTTTCGCATAGAAGTAGATAATGCTGTTCTCACAAGCTATAAGTCTTTAAATAAAATCCAGTGCTATATAGGTGGTCCCAAAGAGATTGCATAACCTTTATACTACCAATAATACTAGGCATTGTTTGTCCACCATAACTAAAATGGTGAGGACCTATTACTGAACACACCAGGCAGGTACCTTAGAGATAGGACACAGGCATTAAGATGCAGCTAAGCCAGAAACTCCCAGCATGATGGCTAGCATTCATAGTGCTGGATGGTGCTTTGCAGGCATCTTAGGGAGAAAATTCTCACCAAGCTGCAGTCCATGCTTGTAGAAATGCAGAATTTACCCACTGCTGTAATAGTATGTTGATATTTTTTTGGTAACAAACTTCTTTGTGATTGGATTGAAACCATATCAATGAGAGAGAATGTGCATCTGGTTTTATAAACCAGGTTAAAAGCCAATGTTTAGGAATGTCCTAGGCCTATTTTGCTTCACTAAATAGACAAATTATCAAACTGCTTCCTTGATATGTATGTTTACACCTGCAGAGTGATGCTGTTTTCAGTATAGGTCAGATAATCTCACTTTTTTTATAGGACAACAGTTAATATAGAGACTCATGTTAAACTGTTGAGAATAAATGACTGTCAAACACTCATCCCGAAGTGCAGCATTTATGTCCCTGTCAATACTTGCAAGGTGCAAGGATCTTCTTAGAAAAGATGACATAAGGAATATATTAGCCACATACTGGCACAGAATGTCATAGAAAAAAAAAACTGCCACCCAAACATGAGAGGTCCTTTGCAATAATGAATTCACAGCAACAATGGTTTGGGCTCAAGACTGGGCCATATAACCCACTGTCATCATAGAGGAGGTGCTCAGAATGGATGTCATTATTTTCAATAACATAGCCTGTTTTGATATATTGCATATTTAATAAAAATAGTCTGAAATATCAGAGGACAGAGCAAGCCAAAGTCAGGGAGCTGTAACACACACTTTTAATAACAGCATTCAGGAGGCAGAGATCTCTTTGAGATAAAGACAAAAAAGACCCAGGTGGTAGAGGTACCATATTTAATTCTACCACTAGGAAAGTTATCCAGGAACTGAAATAGCTGGGCAGGGAAAGAAATATAAGGAAGAGGAGAAAGCGGAAGTTCTGTCCTTTGACTGTGCAGGGAGTCAGTGTAAGAACTCTTGGAGATAGGAACTACCCTGTTTGGCCTGAGAAGTTGCTTCATAAGTATTTACTGTATTTTGTGTCCGTCCCCCCCGATATTTCAGCTTTTTCTTAATATCTGACTCTAGGTTTTATCATATACTAAATAGAATCTATGCAATTATAGCAACAACAGAAAAGAGTTTTGAGGAAAAGGAAAGTGGATAACGGGATAATAGAACAGAACTATATATAACTATGTATGTATAGGTACAATGTCAAAATATAAAAATGATAACTTTTACTAATGCAAAAAAATGTGTCATAATTTGTTTAGAACTCTATCATAAAATACCAAATATTGTGTTCTACATGAATACTAGTAAAGTATTTCTCATAACTTTTCAGTCAAAAGCTCCAAAATGTAGGCCATGTTAAATTTGCTTTGTGACAAAGGTTATAGACACACACACACACACACACACACACACACACACACACACACACACACACACACACACGTGCCTCCTTGCAGTAAAATCACGACTGATTTGATTTCCCGATCTAATCACCTCCCATGGGCTCATCTAATAACTATTAATTTGGAGACGACTTTTTTTCATTAAGATTTGAGAAACACAACACTGTGAAGATAAGAGGGTACTTGGATTTGATTAATATTATGCCTAATCTGCACTTCATATAATATGCTATAGATATTGTAAATAGTTTCTTCAATTTGAGAACCTAAAATACTTTAATTTAGTCGTATTTTCTTTATCATCGTTACACAATGCTTTATTGTCTGAATTGTAAAATATTTCACCTCTAGTAAATATTTTCATGTATTTTATTCTTCATTTAAATATTTGTGTATTTTTTATGGGAATTGAGTTTGTTTGCATATATAAGTGTGTGCCACATGTCTACAGTGCCCTTGGGAAGAAGAAATTAGATTCTTTGGAACTCATATAATAGAAAGTTGTAAGATAACTAATGTGGGCACCAGGAACTCAGTTCGGATTTGTGAAGAAATAGCAAGTAATCTTAACCTTTGAGCCATCTTAATAGCCATTTTATGTTCTTTAGATAATGTTGAAATAGCAATTTACTATTACTGCATACTTTCAATTAAAAATGCCTTCCTTTAAACTTATTAATTAGTAATTTGAAAAATTATATACATTTGGTATTATTATGAACCTGAATTCTATAAGTGCTGTTGTTTATATTGTTTGTTTATATATCCAGATTGATAGCATAAATATTCCATTCCTTTTGTATTAAAACAAGGCATATAGTTAAATGGCAGTTTGAAAAACATTCTAAAATTTTTATCAAATACATTTTAAAATCGTTTTTATGCATATAGTTAGAAATCAACAAAAATAAACATCCAATAATTTTTTAAATGCTTGAGTAGGAGAGGAAGGAAGGCATTTTGACCTATGACAAATTGCTTTACCATTTATTCAAATTTATACTTGTCCTCAAACATTTTACTTATAAAAGGTGATTCCAAAGGCTATGCTCTCTGAATTGGATGAGAAAGAAATACCTTCGGTGCCAAGCAGAGCACAGATTTTCAATCTCATATCCTCTGAATTAGTCATGCAATTTCCACACCTGTCATCTAAATTTGCTTAGGAATTTCAAAAGAATAGGCAATGCTGATTTTGTTATTCTCTGCTTGAATTGGGATATTATGAGTTGAATTTTAAAGTAGTAGACGCACATAGAACATGAAAGCAAGTTGAAGCCAGATAGCTAATGTTAAAATATTAAAGTCGGTATAAACTATCAAGTTTGAAGAGTGTTTACTAGATTGCACTATTCAGTACCAAAGCATCACTGATTATAATTCACTGCCCATTGTCTGGGTCCATGAGATTTATTAAAACTCTACATTAGAGTTTTATTTTGATAGTTGTAAAAACACTAATTCAAATGCAGGTTTTATCTCAATATATAGTTATAATGTTTCTCTCAAATTCATGGTGGGGTTCAAGCAGATGGCTCAGAGATTTAGAGCACCATTTCTTACTCATGGAGAGGATGAAAGTTTAATTCCTATCACCCATATAGTGGTTCACAGCATCCAGAACTCCAGTTCTAGGGAATCCAATTGCCTCTTCTATGGATGCCAGGCATCTATACAGTATACATATACATGTGTGGTGCAAAAATTCATAAGTATAGAATAAAATAGGTAAATTCAGAGTGCATAGTCCTATAGAGGATTTAAAAATATTGAGTTACTTTTCTAATGCTGCCCTAAAAGTCAGTGCAACCACATTGGAAATATAGTGTTTAGTTATATTACTTGATGGTTTCCAAAAGTGAAGTAACCTGTAATATTCTAATAGATCTTTACCCATAATAATGCCATTGACTCATACTGAAATGATATGTGTGACTGCTGTTCTCTTCCAAGTATATTTAATTTGTCAGAATTCAATTTCACATCAGAATCCCTAGATTTCTGATGATTTACTCCAGGCTCTGAAATGATCGTGTTCTGATCCTTTTATGCACCTAATAATCTTTTTCACATCCGGGTCACATTCCTGTTTTAGAGTGTGGTAGCTTTCGGAGAAGTGACTTGTGTGGCATTCAGATCCATAGTGTTAGAGAGAAAAACACATTCAAAGAACTTCCATTAACCATCCTATTTGATGCTTGTGATCAGAACACACAATGGAGTGCAACAGGTATATGCCATTATATATAATGATCATATTTCCAGCTGCCACAAAAATATATCATTCTGTGGGGATTAGATTATATATTTGTTTTCAGTTATATATATCCATTGGCAAGGCCCATAATCCATGCATGGTGGTTCAAATATAAATGAGTCTCATAGACTCATAGATCTGAATGTTTAGTCACAAGACAGTGGTGCTATTTGATATGTTTAAGACTTGTGGTCTTGTTGGAGTAGGTGTAGCCTTGTTGGAGGGGATGTGTCAGTAAGGGTAGACTTTGAGATTGTAAAAGCACAATTCAGGAAAAGTGACACACACTCTCTCTAAATATTTATCTCTCTCTTTTCTTGTTGCCTTCAGATCTGGATGTAGAACTCTCAGCTACCATGTCTGCCTCTGTGTTGCCATGCTTCCCTCCAATAATAAGGGATTGACGCTCTAAAGTACTGCCCTAATACACTCCTGGATGACCTTGATATCACTGTACTTCTGCCTTAGATTCCTGAATATTAGCTTATAGGCAAGCTATCACTGTACCCAGCTCTTCTGAACTTGCATTGCTATACTTTCAGGGAAATTCCAAGATACTGTATGCATGGAGATAGGATAGAGTTAGAGAAAACAGTAAGTCAGAAGCTAGATGAGAGGTAAATTGTCCATCTGTTTCTAATGTGTCTTTGGATGAAGTAATCCATATTTACAGATTTGCTCCCAATAAATCAAGAGAACATACACACAGTGTTATGTCTCATAATTATGCTTATGACAACCAAAATGCTCAAGCCTTGGTTGAGAAATTGTTAATGATGAGAACTGTTTTCATGTTAATTGTCTGCTGATTATATCCGGAACAGTTGTCTGTTGGAGATTATCTAGCGATGATGATGGTCTACCTGATCCTCTTGGCTACATCAGTGAGAGATGGGATAGGTGCCAGCATGCTGACCAAAATTAACACTGCAGGTAATAGATAAGAAATTAATGAAATTTAAATGCTAATTACTGTATAGAAATTGCTCTGACAACTACACAATTAGAATTAGTATATCAGCATAAGTAGATTTAATATGATCAATAAGAAGTTGTTTTATGTAAAAGTAATCACATTACAAGTACAAATTTATTATTCATTATTCTCTTGTACCCTCACTGAAATATTCATGTGAACAGATAGAGATGTGGAAATTACTGTATCTAATCATAAGTGATACAGCAAATTTGCCTTTCTATTGCTATGATCAACACCCTAAACAAAAGAAATACACAGAAGAAAGGTCTTGCTTCATCTTACACTACCAGGTCATAATCCACAAGTAGGCGCTATTAAAATAGGGGCTTTAAAAAGAAAAAGAGCCAAGCAAAACAAAACAACAAACCACACATTGACCTTGTTTGCTCTCTCTGGCTTGGAGTTAGCTTGAGTAAGCAGTCAAAGCCTACTTGCCTTAGAAATGTATATAGTGGACTTATCTAGAATATGTCTATTAACTATTAAGAAACCCTTTATAGATAGAGACACAGAAATTAGCCAATTTTATTTGATAAATCATTCAGTTGAAGCCTCCTTTTAACAGATTAATCTGTGTAAAATTGACAGCAGTTAACTATGACACATGGATACAAACTTATACAAAGTTTTCAAGCAATAATCTGAAAGCATGAGAAGTATAGAAAGTTCACTTAGTCAATAAGTTTGTGGCATATACTAGACTATAAGATGAAGGAATTATATAACTTATTTCTCTCAATACAGATGGAGGAACTAATAATACAGAGAGGCATTGGTACCCATACTCACCTCACAATTAATGATATGAATAGAAACTAAACCCAGTAGCTATTTTAACAGGACCACAGACCTTAAAAGGTGCCCAGACCTTAGCACAACTAACCCTATGATGAAATTACCATTCAGATAATAAAACTTAGCATGTAGACAGTGCTAATGGTCAAAACTAAACCAAGGCCTAATCCATAAAAGTCTATCAATTTTGGAAAATCTCTGTGTGTACTAATCTTGTTTTTTGGCTTCTGTAGTTCTGCTTCTAGCTAACTGTTCTTGTTAACTTACATATGTCAACACAGAACATGGTTGTTTTATTTGTTATTGTTGTTTTTTTGTATGTGTGTGTGTGTCTCTGTGTGTGTGTGTGTGTGTGTGTAATCATACTCTGAGACATATTCTGTGCCACACTGGGATCTTGAACACAAAATACCTGGCTAATAAAGACTTTATATTAGTTTAAATTAATACATGATCAGGGTACACTGATGAATATTACATATTTACAGAATAAGAGCCTAATTCATAGACACAAGTATTTTGTCCATCAAAATATTTTGAGGTTAACATTGTAGCAAGAATATACTAGCTAAATAACCACACCTGACAATTTTTTCCTCATTTGTAGTATTTAGAAGTTGATCAAAGAACAAAAGTGATGCTATGTGTAGGATATAATGAGATTACTTTGGAATGTAGGGGATAATAAATCTTCTTGGGAAAAATACAATGCATAAGAAAAAAGATAAATTCTAACTTTTGACATCTCTTCAGATATGGTTCATCTTGTCAATCATTCTATTTGAAGGAGACATTGAGAAATCGTGTACGAAAATTTCATTCTACCCTAAGAGTGAAAGACATCCAGGTTTTGATATAACCATAGAGACTATTCAGAATGAATACCTAGAATTAAATGTGCAGCATTTAGATAAGAAAGCACAAAGTCAATAACATTCCATTTGTCATATATTTTGTGTGCCATCAGAGCTTTCAAATCTATGTTACAGCACAGAATAGAGCTTCCTTTGGCAGTCCTGCCGTAAATTGTTAGAGTAAATATTACTGTCTGTAAAGATCTATATTTCAAGAAAGATACTAAGCACATGTTACATGACAAATGCATTTATGTAGTAGAATAAGATAGACTAAAGGAAAATCCACTTTAAGTAATCTGAAATCTTGTGATTTTGTAAAGAACTAGGAAAACTTGAATATAGGTAAGAAAATATAAATAAAAATATAGTGACAGTCATAATTGACGTTATACATATATATGAAAGAACACATACACATATAGATTTTGAAATGCATAAATACTATTGGCTCTGTATATTGAATGTTAGTTATGAATATTTTTTCATATACATAAAATATAAGCAATATGGAATGGTGGAGAATTTATCTGCTTCCTTACTCAGGTGGGCCATGGAAAGACTGATCTCTATCATTGGATCTATATACTTTGCCAAATGCATGTAAAAATCACTGTATCATTTTCATCAGGTTGGAGCTAGTAAACTTCACATTTGATTCTATCCAGATTACAAACTATGATTTATATCACACATGTCCTTTCTCCATAGCAAACTTTTATATTGCGAGCTTCACTTTTCCATTTATTTCTTTGTTATTTTATGTTCGTGGTGGTTTTTTTTTTTTTTTTTGGTATTATAATACCATTTTGTCCTATTTCCTCAAAACATTTTGTAATATTGATAGAATTTACCATTCAATATCACTAAATGAGCCAATTCTAAAATTCCCTTGGTTCCCTGGAAATTTCAACCCTCCCACTTTTTAATTCGGCATTGCCTTTGGTTCTTCATTTGTAGCCAAATTTTTGTTGGCTTGAGCCTTCCTTTTAGTTTATATACTTTGCATCATGGGGTTTTACGGTATCACTAGTATTATGGAGTCCTTTCTTCTTCCAGGACATTAGCAGCTCATGATCTCACTTTTCATCTGTCTTCAGACCCTCTCTGCTGCAATCACCTTCCTGCATAGGCCAGGGCTGCTCCATACATTGTCCTTGCTCCAAAAGTGCCAGTGTTTCTCTTGTGTCTACAACATAGAACTTCTTGTATTTTCACAGCTCTCGACTAAGGTATGATTTCGCTTAAATTATAGTCACTTCTCTGAGGGTAATTTGATTTTTTTTAATTTATTACCTTTTAAGTTCATTTTGAAATTTAAAATATAATTTTTTTCTCTCCTATGCTCACGGGCTATTTGCATCAATTGTTTAACACATGGCCACACTTAAACATTTACATACTTCTAAATACATAAATGCAATAGCGAAATACAACAACACAATCTGTTTAAAACTATTTGTACATGTATTTTCGGACTGAACATGTGTTATTTCTACCACTGTCAGTATTCCATAGTTGCCTGTCCTTTGTGTAGGGTTGAGGCCTCCTTCCCTTGTGGTGTTCCTCTATCCACATAAGCATGTATAAACTTGTTGTCCTTATACAGATCATGCTTACGTACTTATTTTGTGAGACATCATAAGTGTAGTTTCTGATATTCCTAGGAGACTATCTCACAGATAATTTCTGTTCACATGGGTCTTCCTATTCTCTCATTTCCCCACAAAGATTTCTGAATCATAGATAAGAGAATAGGGTTATAGATATATTGATTGGAACTGGGCTATACAATTTTGCATTATGATTTTTTTTTTTTAATGCTCGCTGTCAGTTGCAAAGAGAGCATTTTCTTTGATGAGGTTCAAAGGCTATGCTTATTAAGACAAATATTTACCGGACTTTCAACTTCGATGATTATAGTTTACAAAAATTTCTATACACGTATATTACAATATATCAAGTAGAATTATAAAAAAGAAATTTAATTCAGTAACAGAATTAAATTAAATAATGTGTCACATCCTACAGAAGGAATATTGTGCCACATGGAAAAGATAATAGAGAAAAATGCTATATTATCTCATGTTTCTTTAATTGCAAAATGAGAGCAGCGATTTTCAGTCATATATGTGATACAGTCAGTTACGGAAAAGTCCTATGAATTATGATTTCATTTCTGCATTTAATTATTCTCAGTGTTTCTTTATTGAACAATTTAAGAAAACGATGTTGTAAAAATCACTGGAGAAAATATTATGTATTTACATTTTTTACCTGTATGTATTTATCTCAATGTGTTGCTCTTAAAGGTTCCCTATGACGAAACACTATGATCAAAGAATTTTAGGAAGAAAGGTTTTGGTTTTTTTTTTTTTTTTTTTTTCAGCTTAAAAATTTCAGGTCACACTTTATCACTAAGGGAAATCATTACAGGCTCTCAATGCAGGGATCTGGATTTAGGAACGGAAGCAGATGTCATGGTCATGGAAGAGTGCTGCTTAGTGGCTTTCTCTCCCTCAATTTCTCAGTTAGTTTTCTTATACACCCCCAGGACCACCTTTCCACATGTGACACAGCCGCCTAACAGTGGCCTTAGCCTTCTCATATCCATCAGAATATGTGGTGATATTTTGTTTGTGCTCTAACAAATAAGGCTTGCCTGAAGATCAGAGAACAGAGCTGGCCACTAGTTAAGCATAGAGGCCAGGCAGGGGTAGCATATACATTTAATCCCAACACTTGGGAAGAGAAAGCAGAAAGATCAGAAGTTCAAAGTCACCCTGGGCTATTGGAGATTAAATCTGTCTAAAAGAAAAGCAGAACCAAGTGGTGGTGTTGGCTCACACCTTAAAATCCAAACATAGAGACAACAATATAAGATGTGTGAAGACAGGATCTCACACCTTTTCAGATTGAGAAGTGGGTGAGGTAAGAAATGGCTGTGGCTTTTTGCTTTATATCTCTGACACCAAAGAAGTTGTTCTAGTGGCTGGATCTTTTGTCTCTCTGATCTTTCAGCATTAACCCCTACCTGGCTCTGAATTTTTATTACAACCAATTAGGATTCCCGCTCCCTCTCTATTCCCCTATATCCTCCCCGAAAAGGCCAAGAAGTCCCAAGGTGCGTCAGCTCAGATGATACAGTAAAGCAACAAATGAAGAAAATTCCCTAAATCTCGTCTACGTGATATATGATGAAAACATTTTCTCAATTGATATTCCTCTTCAAATAATACTTAGGTGCTGTAATTTAAAATAAAATAAAATAAAGGTAATACCAAAAAACAACTAAGACAATTGACTCTTGTGTATTTGAAACAAAAAGAAACTGCTATTAAACAATAACTTTCTCTTTTATCTTTGCCTCTCAAACCTTTGTTAATTATATCACAATAGCAAACAGTAAAAAAATAAAAAAATTACAGTCATTAAAAATATTAAAGTATTGAAGGAGGGGAGAAAACCAGGTCAAAATATATTATATGTAAAAAAAAAAAAATCAAGAAAATTTCCATCACTTAAAAGTCTAAATTCTCTTTAAAATAGAGTAGCACTTGAAAGACTCTAAGTTATGCACTCCTATAAGGTCAAAAAATTAGTTCTACATTTTCTTACTTCAAGAAGCAAGAAGCAGACCTCAAACACAATTAAATAAAACCAAACCAACATTAAACAATACAAAAAGTTCAGTAACTGACATCTGGGACACACTCATGATCCTCTGGCCTTCAAAGGTTGGGTAGCTCCACTTCTGTGGCTCCACTATTCCCAGTGCATGCAGTTATTCTTCTAATCTTAAGATGTCCCTGCCACACCATCCCTGGTGCTATACCTAGGTGTTCATTTCATTGTACTGTCATCTCCACATTGCTTGGCTCACCATTGCAACAGGACTCCACCTTCACCAATACTCTCCTTTGGAATCTTCTCTGGAATTCTAATCCTGCTACATGTTGACAGGTCTCAACTTTTCTCTATGACCCCTTCCCTCTTTTAAAATCATTATCACTTACAAAACTCATATTCATTACCAAGGTAAATAGGAAGAATGAGGTATAGACTTGATGAACTCTGCACCAAGGAGTGTGTGTTGACCCTGAGGAAATGCTTCCCTGAAGATTTTACACCCGGACGCTGGTCTTTACTCAGTCATAGATTAGTCTGCAGCCCCAGCTGATGAGAACTGTAGAATCCAAATTAAAATTATCATATAAATATGTTGATAGTACTTACTTTCTGCTGAAACTTCCAAAGCCATGCATCCATCATCTGTATTGTTCTCACCACTCTTATCTTCTAAAATCTCATAGACCAGCCCAAGAAACTCTGAATACTCAGTGGGTTTCCCAGGTCAAGTTCTAAACCCCTCCATGATCTTCCTCTAAGCAACATGCCCAGGTCTGTTGTAGGTATAATTTATTCATGGTACATATTTTGTCTTATTTGGGATTTTAATGCTGTGATAATAACTATGACAAAAAAGGCAGCTGGTGGAGAGGACGGTTTGTTTTTTTTTTCCTTCATTTTATTTTGTTTTTTCTTTGCTATTGTTTTAAGCTTACACATCTACATAACAGATCAGTCTTGAAGGAAGTCAGGGCATGAATTCAAGGCAGGAGTCTGGAGGTAGGAACTGAAGCAGAAGCCATGAATGAACATGGCTTGCTCTCTTGTCTCCTGTGGGCTACTCAGATTGCATTCTTACACAACTGAGGGTCACCTACCTGAGGGGTGTCACTGTCCACAGCAAGTTGGGCCCCTACGTACGTATCAATCAAGAAAATGTTCCACAGACCTTTATTTCCAGACCAATCTAATGGGGCATTTTCTCAAGAGACATCTCTGACCCAGGTAACCCTTGCATTTGTCAAGAGGACAAAAAACTTAGAACAACATAGTGTATATAGCATCCATAAATTTCATGTGATAGTATTTTTTTTTATTATCTAGATCAATTAAATAAAAAATAATTTTTTGGAAGTTCTTGTGGGGATTAAAGGGACTCTGTTGTCACCTACTCATGCTGAAAATAATTATAATGTTTGTCAACTTCATTACCTTTCTGCATCTTCCAATAAATATAAAATCATCTTTTAGAAACTTGTGTAATGGTGGAGTTATTTCATTTTTATGCCTTCCCAGAGATAGGCAAGATGATAGAATCCCTGCCAAATTCTTCTGCCAATGAAGGAACAGCTAATCATCTAGTATTAAAAAAAATATATATCTGTTTGAGAATTTTTCCTGTTTCAAATCCAAGTTATGTTGCTGCCAATAATTTGTGCTGGAGGCATGAAGAATTGTTATTAATTTTAATTCTCCCAAGAGGTGGAATAGATACCACATTTCAGTTTCCTGTGCCTAATGTGCTCTTGGGAGATTGAGAATGCTTGTGAGATTACCACAAACTCATCCTATTAAAGAAGATCATCACAAAATAAACCAGAGCGTTGACTGGAGTTTTGACTGAATGTCGGAGTTACTTTAAAAAGTTACCGGTAACAAGTATTTACTGAACATCTATGAAGAAAAATGATGGCATTTAAGCAGTTTTATGTTACCTTAAAATCTATTAAATCCTCTAATTTCTTTTCAGGTAAAGAAATAATATAATAAAAAGTTATCTAGTGGGAATCAATACAAATTTGAAAGCTCATGTGAAAATTCTATAGAAGACATAACACAAAGAAATATTAGCAGCAAATTGTGATTTTAATAATAAAATTCCCTGTTTCGTATTTTCATGGCATTTGCTCTTTTTCTTTTTCTGTTTCTAGCCCTAAGGACTTCATCACAGAAATTTAATGAGTGGATAAAAGGAAGAGGATGAGAAGGAGGAGGAACATCCAGGTGTATCCAGTGTTCCCCAAGCTACAAGAATGACGGCCGATAACTTTAAAATACTTGTTCTTCAATATTTTTTGTTAAGAGTGGTCATCTCATCCTTTAGGTTCTAAGGCAGCCTCGAAAGATCTGGAATCTATGTGACCCAGGAAGGAGAGCTTTAGAAATGGAAAAGACTCTGGGCCTATTCTACATTTTATGTCTACGAAATGACAAGAAACCACAGATACCTCTTTAAATTACAACTCTGATTATCTCAACAAGCCTTAGAGCTATAGTATATTCATTTCTCTGTTGTACAGAAATGAAAGCTGAGAGCTGGCATCAGTGCTTGGCTGAGCAGCTATCCGAAGTACAAACATAGAAGGAACTGAATAAATCATGTGTAAGTGTCAATTGCTTGAAATCCTATCACTTATCACCCACTTGTTTTGGGTTTTTTTTATTGTTTGTTTTGTTTATGTTTTTTGTCCAAGAAAGTGTATGACAGTCAGTTACCCCCCCCCAAAAAAAAAAAAAAACTATTTGCCTCCAGGTTAGTACTGTCTGTGAGGTGTGAAAATGCAGTGTCAGGGAAAGAGCAGTTAGAGTTCCTGAGATGAACATCCTGCATGGCACTGGAAAAAGGTATCATATATGATCCCATGTACTTAGGGCATATCTTGTGTATTTTGGAAAAACTATGGTGACTTCTGCAGGGGTTAACCCTCTCCATCTTGCCTGACTGAAGAGAATCTGGGGAACCAGAACAACTGCTAATTTAGCTTCCATTGACCTATGCTTATCATTTATCTCATTACTTTCCTAAAAATATATTTAGTTTGTCTTATTCCTTATCCAGATTATAAATTAAAATTCTTACTATAAAATAAATACAATCTTTTGGAATTAGGTTCCATGGGATTAAGAGCTATATACAAGGTGCCTGAAGAGGAACACCAAACCCAGTTCGACTTTGGGATAAGGAAAGTGAACTTGCCTGGAATGGATGCACCAGGCTGAGCTGACCCACCTTGGGACTTCTTGCCCTAGGGGAGGGAAGGGGGTATAGGGAGAGAAGGAAGGAGGCTGAAAGTTGACTGGGAGGAGGGAAGGATTGGGAGGAGGGGGATTCATGGATAAATAAGACTTTTTTATACAAAATAAGAAAATGAAGAAAAAAGAGCTGCATAGAATTTTACATAACCTTTTGAATTGTGGTAGTTCAGGCTTTTGTCCCAGCTCCTCACTGCAATAGGAGGATTGAGTTAAAGGCTTCAGTGAGGTCTTGTCACTTTGGTGCTCTGCCAGGAGTGTGCCAACTGGCTAACATGTATGCCTGTGACTTGGAAGTAGTCACACATTATAACCTGGATTGTCTCTCGCATTGAAATTACAAATTGAGTACAAATTTAACTTAAGTGCCAACATTCCTGATCCAGTCTTATTCATGATTCAGTAAGTGCTCACGAACTCAAAAGAACTACATCTAATTAACAGAAGAAACCCCGGAGATGACTACCAGCAAATGGCTTAGCTTTCTCTGGGCAGAAGTAATCATGCCTAGTATTGTATTAACTTCCAAATCAACAACTGATGAATGTGCCCTCTGATGGTTTTGACTGGACAGCAGCATGTATGGACACTTTAAAAGGCTGGAACTTGTTTCTTGTAATCACTATGGATGGCCTAGGAAATCATTTCTCAGGATCTCAACCCAGGAAACACATAAGAATTATGCAAATCAAGAAATTCCCATCTGCATGTTCCCTTTAAGAATATACTGGAATTTCCCAGTGTAGCAAGGGTATGCATATCTAAAAAGCCACCAAGTATCTGAAAGATTTTCCTTTAAACAAGAAGCAACATATGCCATCCAGAAAGTGTAATGCTGGAGTATTTAGGTGTGCCCAGGAAAAGCAGTGGGATAAGACACAAGGTCAATAGCCCCCAAATATGATGAACACGGAAGTTTAGATATGGATTCTCTAGTCATTGAAACCATCTAATTGAATAAAACTCTCAAGACTCACAGTAAATTTGGAGAGTTCATGATCAGATTATCCCTGTAACCCACGAGTCACCACACTGAGATGTTTCTTGATGAAATGAAAAAAAAAATATCCTTAAGCCAGAAAGGAAGGCTTTATATACATGCACATATACACATTTGTGATGTTACTGCATAAATATTACCACAATGATGTTAGATACCAGGCCTCTCCTTGGCAAACAAATCCTGTTTTGCCAAATTTGTCATGTTTTTGTATTTGTATTTTTAGGTTCTCTAGATTGCACCACAATAAGAGAGCACTACACTTTGAAGTATTCAGTGTGTGCTGCAATTCACCTACAAAACCAGGTATCATTAGCTAATATGCCTGGCCCCAGTTTCTTGTTTCTCTTTCCAACCAACATAAGATATTGGACTTCAAGGGAAATGGTGAAGGTTACTGTCAATCTCATTCTGACAGGAGGAGCAGACCATTTAGACATAGATCAGTAAACCTAACGCTAGCTGTTGGGTGTGGGCAAATGACCTTTATCAGTTTAATGAAATTTCTTTTGTTTACAGTTCCAAGAGAGGATTTTTATCTTGACAAGATGGCATATATTTTAAAATGTCTTATATCTGCTCACTGAGATGTGACTGTGGGTGTTTTCTTTAGTTCCTTCATGAATATGATTATAACAACTGACTTTTGAAAGTTTAACTCACTTTGTACCTGGATAAACTCTAGTTGCACAAAATGTATTGTGCTTTTACGTTCTACTTTGAGTGTCATTTTGATATGCCATGGAGGATTTTGTGTATCTGTTCTTTCATGAGGAATGCTTATGTCTGACTTTACTCTCTTTTAATACCTTCTTTTGAGGTGTCTGACAATGATCAATATTGCTGGCCCAATAAAATAGACATGGAAGGGATCTCTGATCTTCAATTTTCAAGGTGTGTGTGTGTGTGTGTGTGAGAGAGAGAGAGAGAGAGAGAGAGAGAGAGAGAGAGAGAGAGAGAGAGAGAGAGAGAGAGAGAGAGAGACAGGCACACAGGCAGACAGGCAGACAGACAGATATTGCTAGGCACACAGATTGCACATTTATATGCAAGCATTTATATTCAAGCAGATAAAATTTAAAGGTAAATGTTATTCTAAATCTTATATTACACTTGTAAAATAGTTTTTATATATTTAAAACAAACTACAAATTAGAAAAATTAAAAGAATGCAGAAAATATGAACTAGCAATTAACATTTAAAAACATTAAAAACTTACCAAGACCTATACAACAGGGTCCAACTTTTTTCCGTTTGAATGGGACATATCTAACCTTTACTAACAGGTACAAATTTTGTTCTTCTCATAAAGAGCTCTTCATGCTATTAGTCAATTTTATTTTAAGGATGTTGTAAATGAGGGCCAAAGTGTAGTCTGTGCTCAAATGTTTATCTTTTAAAATTATCATTTATACTAACAACTTTAGGACATTGAAATTTAAAGAGCTCATGAGCTTTATCTAGTCCTGCTTTTCCAGAAAGGAAGTTGGTCAATGGGATGCTGGGGAAAACATTTTCTATACTGTCACCTCTGTGATACTATCATAAAAGATGGAAAACTACAAAAAAGAGGGAGCCATTGAAATGTGCTTTATTTTGAATAGTTCTAAGGTAAAAAATTACATTTGGAAATTGCTTCTTTTAAACTTCTTTCATATTAGGATATGTTTACACATATTAATAGGCCACAATTTCTAGAAGGATTAAAGGAATTTACATTTTGAAATGAAGTCTTAACAAAGTGAGAAACTCTTGTGTACTGCTAGATAAATTGTACATTCTTCCACGTGTTCACATGATGGTTAAAACCTCAATGTTGGGACTGGAGAGATGATACAACACTGAAGACACTGCCTTCTCTTCCAAGAAAATCTGAGTCTCGTTCCCTGGGCCCATGTGGTAGATCACACTCATCTGGACATCCAGTTCCAGGGACATCTGATAGCTTCTTCAAGCCTCTTCACAAACTAGGGGAACAGTCGTGGGAGTGGCACACAAACTTACAACACACAAAGAACACACACACATTAAATAAAAATCAAACTAACTAGAGATACAAGTCTGGGAGGGTATTCCAGAGAGACCATTTGAGAAGACCAGTTTTAGATATAAATGTGTTTCGGTTTCAAACAGAATCAACAGGCAAAAAGGGTTTCTTGTGCTGGGCAATGGTGGCACACACCTAATCTCAGCATTTGGGAGGTAGAGGCAGGTCTATTGTTACACAAGGAAGCTTTGTCTTGAGAAACAAAACAAAACAAAAAATCAAACAAGAAAACAAAAAGAAGGCAAAGACTCACAGCATGACCTGTTCTCTGCCATCTGGTTTACCACCAATACACTATTGCTGCCAGTAGCTTTGCTATCCCTTCTCTTCTGTGCTCGACTTTATGTTTTTGCAACATGACTCAAAATATATCCATCTTGCCTCAAGTCATTTTTATGTACTATTGTTATAATGAAGAAATAAATTCTTCATATTAAAAAATATAAATGCAGACGTGGTTTAGTTGAGAGGTTTTCAATTTCCATTAGTTTGTAGACTTTTGTAGTTTGGGTTGTTGAATTCTACTAAAAGAAGATTATGAGGAAAGACTAGCTGGAGAGCACATGACAATGGCAAAGTCTAATGTATCCCAGCTGCCAACTTCCAGGGGTCACCTTCTGTGGGGGATGAGGTGTGGGATCAGCTTACTTCTTCAGTCAGTTGTGGCCAATTGTGGTGCTGGCACAGGAACTCAGGAAGCTCACAGAGCCTTGGTGTTCCAAGATTTTATTGGTTCCAGCTATTTAGTCATACAGCACCTGTGCTGTTGATTTGTTAGAAACTCCCAAGGAATGAAAGAAGTAGATCACACAAACCTATACTCCCATTGTTACTGTAAATTACCCTCTCAAGCTACTGCAGGGTTATCCAAAGGTTCAGCCTTGGAAAAACACTTTAATCAGATATAACTTTATATTGGCTTGCTTATCGACAGATAGCCATAAGATAGTCACGAATTAGAGTCCTTTTTGAAAATTTTAGGCTTCAAGTACCTAGGCTCTATGGAATTCTTAAACCTACCAAAACCCAAACTCTGATATCACATGTTAATTGCTCTGTTGACTCTATCACAAGATTCTCTTTCACACAGTGACAAGCAGTGTGTGAAACTATTAACATACCAGACAGTATATATGTCCAAAAATCCACTACTAAAAATTTCAAGTATTTGTCTGCTTCTGTTAGTCTATTCAGCATGTCTCATGAGCTGCATCTTCTTGCAATTACTGAGAGTACATCAGAAGAATGCATCTTAAATTGTAATCCAAAGTGTTAGACTTGATTGTGATTGAAAAAGCATTCCCAGACAGAGCAACTGCAGAGATCCAGCACAGAACACAAAACAATCCGTACACAGTACTCTACCAGAGGCCTCTCTTCTTGGAAACAGAATCTCTTTATAAATTGTAGGGGGATTATATTGTTCCATTGTAAACAAAAGCGCTGATTGGCCAAAGGCAGACAGGAAGTGTGGGCGGGGCTACCAGACTAGGAAGACTCTAGAAACAGGCGGAACAGAGCAGAATGCCAGAGTGAAGCCAGAGGAAACAGAGGACAACTATGCTGCTTTGAGAAAAGATACCTAGTCACATGGCTGAACAGGATAAGAGTCATGGGTTAGATTGAGGGTAAAGAGTTATCAAGTTATATGCCTGGGCCTTAGGCTGATCAGCCTAAAACTACTGTAAGCATCTGTGTGTCTGTGCAGGTCTGTGGGACCTAGGCCCAAAAGACTGGGCCAGAAACCTTGTACTACAATAAATGCTTTTGAATGTGAATGATAATAAAATATTGCACCAGTGGTAATATTTTACGTGAGAATAGGATTCTGATCCTCTCTTCTTTTCACAGCTTTCAGAAAGGCATTCCCACAACACTTTCCCCTTTCGTCTAATCAAAACGGAAGGTTTCAATTTTAAGATAGCAAAATTACATATAACAAAATAGCCATCAAGCAATAATTACAGCTATAATATCTAGTCTATTTGTATTTAGCAAAATTAAAGAAAATACTCTTATCATCTACCTTTTCTTTATGAATCTAAAGTTTTGTATTCAATATACTATTTTAAATGACTAAGAAAAACTGTACCTGTAACTATCTAATCTTCAACTACATCAAAGACAACAGAAGGATATATTTACCCAAATAAACTAGAAGTGCAAGCAGCTTCCAAAATCTAGAAATGACAGAGATGACACCTATCTGCCTAGACAGTCACCCAAAGTCCTTTATAAAGTTGGGACATCCATCTTCAGCCTACAGGCCCAGAGTCTCTTTTCATTTCAGTGAAGCAGGAAATCTGCTCTGTCCATTCATCAGTTGCTTCTCCTTGAGTCCTAAAGAATATCTGACAGTTTTCTCTGTAAAGCAGGAATCTGAATGACCATCTTGGCTTGTTCTGTCAAAGTTCAGAGGTCACCTTTCTATGGAACCTGCATGTCCAGTTTTAACAGTAAACTGTCAAGCAGTCAATATAATAACAGGTTCACGTCCAATGGCTAACCAATGTCACAAAGAAACTTATTTCCATATGGAGTTTCTTCAATGCCCATTTTTCTCTTGAACTAAATTGGTGCTGCCAGGAGCAGACCTATCTCACTCTCCAGAAAAGTCTAAGTTCTTAAAAAATTTTAAATGCCATATTCTGTAGGTCTTTGAAGTATTTGAAGATTACTTATCTAATTGAATTATACTTTGTATACCTAAAAATCTAACTAACGTTCATTTGTTAATTATATATTAAAATTTTAAAACAGTTACATAAACATATCTTAAACAAGAGTAGAAAAATACATACAGCATAAGAAAAGTGACCTTAAATTTGTATCAATAAACCAAAATCCATACCAATGTAAAACATTTTGAGATAAACAGCCAATTTCCTGATCTAAGTAAATTCAATAATCTAATTTTTAAAAAATCATTCATATACCATATCCCCTTTTTCTTCTTAGAAAGAGACTGACTATGACCATTAACCATTTATAATGAAAACAAACATTTATAACATTTATAAACAATATTTTGGGAATTTGGGCATAATTTTCCATTACTACTTCCTGTTGATTTTGGGGCATTGAAAATCTCACGTGTTCTTGAGACTGGATCATAGTCTGCAGCCTTGAATCTGATACGACCATCTCTTCCCATAAAAGATTTTTTTTCAGGGAGTCTTGGTTGATGTGTAATTTTTCTCAGTTTAAACCTGTCATAAACATAGATCAATTAATATGCAAAATACTTAATTTTATATGCAAATAAGCATCAAATTTTTAAAAAGTAATTTGATTTACAGTACAAAATCTTTAAGCTAGAGTAGAGGTTTTCATAACTCAAAATTACATAATTCTTATAATGTCCTACTATATAATTCTTATAATGTCCTACTATAGTGGTGATTCTGTAAGAAAGATTTACCTACCCTCGCATATAAACATGTGCAGACACATGTGTGTATGTTACTGTATATGGAGATGTATGAATTATAGTATATTTATGTGCTAGAGAGTTGTCTCAGCAGTTAACAGCAGTGACTGCTATTTAATGGGATCCTAGTTTTGATTCACTGAACTTACATGATAGCTCACAACAATATTCTCTTCTGTCCAGTTCAAGGACTTCATGAACATGAAACATAGACATTTTGTAAGCCAAACACCAATAAATGTTAATTAAATGAGAAAAAATTCTATGTTGAGCTAAAATGTTTATTCTGGATTGCTTTAGTATTACCCAAAAGTGGATTTTGTCTTCAAAGTGTCTAGTTAGTATACTAAATTTACTGATGTGTTTCTGCTTGTTTATCCACCACTGATAGGATAATCCAAGCTTACTAAGTATAATAATTGAGAGATCACTGTTTCAGTAACTACCAAGGGTCAATATTTAATTATTGGAAACTTAAAGGTATAAAAGTTTTCTTCCTTTAAAGATCATTTCCTGTTTTTGTGCCAAATAAAAGGAAAATCAGTAATCTAGGGATAATTTATGCACACATTCTCTATAAAATATAAAATCATCAGTTCAGTAAAAACTTGAAGATTCCAGTATCCCCATCAATCAGCTACATTAAGTTGTGTTCAGTGACAGCTGTTTATCAAACTCAAGTAGAGTTACTGGGAATGCTTAGGTGGAATCAATGCTTAGCTGCACAGAATCAGCAGTAGGTGAACACTCCACTTGTGCACTGCATGCTGCTCATCTCTTTACCTGTGCTATAAACTGCAAAGGAAGCTGCTTTCTCCTCAGACCCAAGAGCAGAGAAAGAGAGTTTCCAGGGTAAAAAGGCTGGTGACGTGTGCCTATAATCACAGCTGCTCATGAAAGTGAATCAGGAAAATATCAAACTCAAAGTCAGACTGGGCTATGGTTAAGTTCTAGGCCAGATTGAGCTGCACAGTGAGAAGCTTCAAGATTAAATAAAATTAAAAAAAGAGCTTGGAAAGTGGCCCAGTGGTACAGTATTTTTCTAGCTTGAGTGAAAGATTCAATTAAAATCTAGAGGACAAAGATCAGAAAAAAATACAATTGTATCAAAAATGTGATGCAATGTGGATAAGCAATTTCATATACCATATACGTATAAAATTTTGAAAATATACTTTTTTGTTAATTTGATTTAGGGTACCAGATCAGGGTGGATAAGATTATAAATTGGAGAGATAGGTTATTGAATGTGTTATTGTTACATTCAACACTTTAGAAATGTGCATATAAAAATCCTGTCTGTGATTTATCATACATGTTCAGGGTGTCAGGAACAGATTAATTTAATATATTAGAATGACATTTCATTAGGCATGTGGCCTTAAGTTGTTATTGAAAAGCTGTCTACTTACAGACTGATACTTATTTAATATTTTAAATATAGACTATATTTAATGTATTACATATGCAGGCATGTTAATATATGTAATTTACTCAGAAATAATTCAACAGTGATCTGGGTGTAGGTGTACACACTTTTAACTTCACGTTTTGAGAGCCAGAGGCAGCCAGAAGGGAAGTCGACTTGGTCTACTCAGTAGGTTCCAGGATAGCTCTGCCACAAAAATAAAAGCAAAAGCAGCAAGAGAAGCAAACAATAAAAAATCCAAGTATTTGTCAGTGAAATTATTAGGTATGAAATGCAATGGTTATAAGATTCTATCGATTTGACAGATATTTATATGATTAAAATAATACCTCCTGGTAAAAACGAACAGCTTTTAAATAATAGGAGTTAACATGAAAAAGGGATATGAGAATAAATGCATATTAAGTTTATATCTCACTTTTAATAATGACAGTAAGTTGCTTTATTTTCTACACCCCCTCACATACTCAACAATGATAGACTGTAAAACATTTTACTTGCATTAAGGAACATTATTTATTTTTATCAAATTTTGGGTAATATAAAGAAAATCTCAATAAATTTAAAAGAATTGAATTAGTACACTATATATTATATATAATTTGTATATATAGACTAAGTGTTAAGAACAGGTTACTAGTATATAATCACTAAAAATGTTTAAATCATCAAGTATATTATCATATTTTAAGGAACTTAGTGTTGTTTAAGTTTTAATTATTTATTTTGAATCTCTAGTGCACTACATCGTTGTTCTGCCACAGGTAGATATTGACTATGATTTCAGCGTCTGGGTAACCTTTAAAAAAATGCACTTAGAAATTAATAATTTTCTTCACAATAACAGATACTTTGTAAACTTAAAATTGATCTTTTTAAAAGTACAAAATATAAACAAAGATGTAAATTAAGGGTTATATTAGTATTTCAATCTTCATCTATGTTCCGGAGAAAGCATGCTAAAAATACTATTTCACTGAATTCTCATTCACACATATGCACAGACAAATGTATATATATGTTTATGTGTGGCAAGGATTGATAATCAATGGTTATTTGTTTTATTAACAATAATACATTATAGATTATAGCAAGACAGACAGTTAATAAATCTAAGTGTACATTTGCATGTATAAATCATGATAAAATAATTGCATATTCTGGATGCTACCAGTGATTTATTACTTTTACATCCACTTTGAAGTCTTGTTATTCAGTTAACTATAACATATATAACATAACACATATAACACACATACATGTAAAGTATATTTATATATATCACATATGACACATTACATATAATTTAATATGGGCAGTAAAAAGAACTTGTGATATAAGATTCACACTAGACTCTGTCCAAAGAGTTATGAAATTTTAAAAATTCACAATGTTATTTGGATCATTCATTTTAAGTTGAGAAAATGATTCATGAGACAAACATTTTATTAATACCTTAAGTTTATGGAATGTTTCTTAAGTCCTTCCCATTTAAATATGTATTGTCTTCTTTCACTTATAATTGAGCAAGCTCCTTCTTTAAGGCCTATGTGGTAAATTTTTCTCATTTACAGTCAGCATGCACAAGGCCACTGGAGTCATAACATTGCCATGTCAGGTTTCAAACTGTTTAAGAAGGATATGGTGATTCACTGGTCACTCATATAATAAATTGTCCTACCAATTAAATTCAAAACAGCTTTAAGTCTATTTAATAGACCCAGTATAAATGAATTAAGAGCAAAGAGTTAGAATGTTATATATACCTTAAGTGTGCAGTGCTGACTCTGCCAAGGCAAAATTAATTCTTCTGTAATTCAAGCCAACTGAAATAAAACACTGGCTAAAAGACAATTTATGCAATTAAGGTAAATTTATTAGATCCCTGGCTACTTTTGGTGAATGCCTTTTCACTTTCCCCCACCTTTGTGAGGTTAAAACGGTAAGAGATAAACATAAAGAAAACATAAACCATGCTTCCTTACAGGACTCCACTTCCACACGATTAAATTGAATCTTTGTTGTATTTAATTTCTGTTGCTGTGATAAATCATTTTGATTAACAGCCTCTCAGTTAGGAAAGAATTAATTTGGCTTCCACTTCCAGGTCCAAATGTCACTGAGAGAAGTCAAGGCAGGGATTGAAGTAGAATACATGCAGAAATGTTGCTTGCTGAGCCAAGCTTAACTATCAGTTTTCTGTAGCACGGGATCACTTGCTCAGAAAGTGTGGCTCCCTGCCATTTACAATGTCCTCCTTTATGAGTTAACAATCAGGACAATCTCCCACAGACATGTCTACAGGGAAGTCAAGTCTGGAAATTTCCCCAAACCAAACTTTTCTCAGATGACTCAATGCTGTGGTAAGTTGCCATTTGAAGCTACGGGATACAACTATGAGAGGTGTTTATGATGATATATTTTTACTCTTCAGACTAAATAAACGAAAAGATAGAAGAGTCATGTAGTCAGGCCATTTCACGACAAAGAAGTATTTTCTTTAGCAAGTATTTGTTATTCTGCTCTTATTGATAACATTTAATAATTCTTATATATATATATATATTCATGCATAAAAATCACAAACATGAAATAACTTGACAATGTCTTAGAATCATTACAAAACTATGTAGATATAGACTAAATGTCTCTGTGTCACAGGTTACGGGCTCAGTGCATCCGACCTGTGTCTACACTGGGCCAGTGTTTCCTTTTAGTCTGGAGTTCTATTGGCACTCTCCTGCAGCGTTCCAACCAATTTTCACATAAATCCAACACTGTTTCTTTCACTAATGGTAGTAACCAAAATGCCTTTGCACATTGACAAGAATAACTGAAAGAAAGCATTAAGCCTGTCCTATTGGAGGACAGATGCCCTTAGAGAGGCACTGACAGATGGAATACTACTACCCTGGGTTACTGCATATTACAGCAGTAGCTAAAACTGGCCCTTTGAAATGTTATTCTTCATAGCTATAACTTAACTTTGTCTCTTCTGAATTTCAAAGCTATCATTAACATTTTCCTTCATATGATTGTTTCTTAGCCTCCATGCCTTCCTCATTGTTGCATATGATGGAGGAGGTGTCTCTTGATTCTCCTTCCATTGGAGGACTTAATTCCCCAAGGATTACTAGCTTCCTGGCCAAGTTCTCAAAGTCTCTGACAAGGGTCTAAAGTGGTATATTTTTCACAGAGGTCCATGATTCCCCACCTCCCAATAAAGCTCGTTTATGACTATTTGATAGATGTACTTTATTGGGATGTGGGTAAGGCCACAGACCTCTGATGGTTCTCAATCCTTACAGAAAACGAGATTCACTAACATGATTCCTGAAATCATATAGGATTTTTCTGACATCCAGTTTCCAAGTTAATTGCAACTAGGACAGAACTTTATTAGTGTACATGGCAGAAACACCTTGTAAATGCTAAAGGTTCCCTCAAACACTTTAAAGACAACACTATGGCTTGTAATGGCTTGTACACATATGTGAGTCAATCAAATGGTATCTGATATACATCTAACATATATTGTATTATATATAATATATATATATATACATCTAATATATATATAAAGACATGCTGTCTTAATGTATGTGTTATAATAATTTCAAATACATTTTATAAAAATCTTAGGACTATATAAACTATTCAAAATTAGTAATCTTTGTGTGAGATATGACGTATCTATAGTTTCTTTGATTCATACTGAGATTTAGTTTCAGGAAGTTTGTAAAAAGTATTTGGGCAGTATACACTCAATGCTCCATTAGTGTGGAATGTAGAAACTATGTTCTCTTACTTCAGGCTCAGGAATTTGAATCTCAATGGGCCTTTAAGAAGTAGTGTACTCTGTCCTGAACTCTGCTCATTAGCATCTTTCGTGTTAGAAAGTTACCATATTTAGGAGGGCAGTGTCCCTTCAGAGCACTTCCTGTTTTGTCTCTGGGACAGGGGCCACTGGTGCAAGGCACCTGCTTGTCATCCCCAACAGGTATGCTTCATATTTGTACACTTGACTTATTTGGAATAGTAGCAAAAATCTAAGATTTAAGTAAGTTTATGAGTTAGTATTCTTCTATTCTGATCTGTACAATCATAGTGCTAGAAGCTGGACACACGTGGGACATGCCTCCAAGGGAAATGATATCATGAAAGGTGTTTTGTGAACTCTGAACACTAAGATGCCCAACTATTTAGACAAAATGTAGAGGAAGTTTGAGAATGGCATCGTTGTGTCAACTGAGAGTGGAAAGAGAAACACAAACAGTCATGTAAGTAGCCTCACAGCACATTTCCCTCAGAAAGAATCTCACTTCAGCTTCTGAGTGTCCTGCAGTACTGTTGTCATAATCAGGGAACAAAATCATGAGCCCTGGCCACACATTTGGGGAGCTTCAAGTGGTCGCTGATACACCAGTTCTCACTGTTTCTGGAGTGTGCCAGTATTTTCAGGAACCTTTCATGAAGCTGTCTATGGAAGAACTATTTTCTTGTTCTTTTCTCTTCCCCACACAGGTAGTCAGTAGCAAGAACACTGTAGGAAGTCTTTAGCACTGTTAATATGTCAGTTGAGCCAGCTTCCCCCAAGCCACGTTTTCTGAGTACAGTGTGTGACACACGTTTAAATATGGAAAAGCTCTCATCTTGCTTGATCTATACTTCAACTGGTTTTATTCATTTAAAACAAATTATTGAAAGTATACATGCAAAATCTCATTGTTCTGATTATAATAAATATGAGAGATGTTTTCTTGATATTAAAATGTTATATTACTTTGATTTTATTTGTATGAATATTTACCTGTACAAATATGTGAATTCATTACCTTAGGAATAGAGAAGAGTATGTCAGATCCCTTAAGCTGAAGTTACACAGGTTGTAAGCCTTCATGTTGATTAGAGCTGTTCAAACCCGAGCCTTTTACAGAATCAGATAGCGCTGTTGACCTTGAACTCTCTCTCCAAATCCAGAGGTCTTGTGTTAAGACAACAATATTTTGACCTCAAACTGTTAGAGAAAATCAGAAATATCTATGTGAGCATTTGTATTTTGTTACTGGTTTGTAATATGTAGAGAAAAGCACTTTCCCATTTCTAAAATAAATCTTATGTCAGATTTTGACAAATAACAGCTTTTACAAGCACAAATCCCAAGTATTTACTGCTTTTTAAACAGAATAATGAGAGCCAGTTCTCGCCTGAAACTTCCAGAATTGCTTGCCAGGAAAGGTCTTGATTGGTGTTTTGTGTACACAAATCACCTATTGAATTCATGCCTCCTTCCCTCAATTTATAGTATTTTTAAGGGGATCATTCTGTTTGTTACTAACCAACTTTCTTCTACTTTTGCTACTACAAATTTAGTGGAGAGAAGCTACTGTCATGATGAAAACATCTTTATATAATCCCTCATCCTAGACCTGCTGTATATAGAGCTCTTGAAAGTGATTCCAAGACATCTGTCACTGAAGGAAATGAGTGTGGGGGAGGTATTCTTATGTGTCACCAGACAATTGATAGGTAACAATGTCTCACTGAAGACTCAAACACATCTTATTATATCAGTTGCTATTTTTGTAACTGTAACAAAACTTCTGATTGAATCAACTTAAAGTATCATTTGGGCCTATAGTTATGAGATGTGAACTGCTGCCTGAGTAAGACAGTCCAGTAGGATGCCCAGATTGTCACATTGAATGCATATTGCTGAAAGCACAGAAATATGAATACTGCCATTCAGTATTTTCCCTTTTGACTTAGTCTGTGATGATGGTAATTTGAGGGTGTGTCTTCTCTCAGATATCTCCCTTTCATAAGACAGGCTCATGGCTATGTCTACATGAAATAGGTAATGCACTAAATCTATTCACATTCCCAATGCTGCCAGAGTTTTATCTGTAGAAAGAATAAATTAGTACTCATTAAATTAGAAATTATAGGATTAAGTTTAGAGTCATTGCAGTTACAGTGTGTACCAAGTTAGTTCATTCTCAAGTAGGACATCTTTCTACTATGGATGTTTTAATTAAATTCAATAATAAAATTGTCTAAATGTTTGGGAAATTATTACCCAGTACCAAAAGAAATACACTCACATATTAGCCCAGAATAAATAACTATGTTTGCATTTGTTTATTTATATATGTGAGTGAGTACAATTGACATAGTGTGCACTTGGAAGTCAGTGTGTAAGTTTCAGGAGTTGACTCCCTCTGTCTGGTAGATTGATTCTGGGGATCCAATTCAGGTTTTGAGGCTTGGAAACAGCATTTTAATGTACTAAGTCATCTCTTCAGTCCTGGACATATATAATTCATTATAAAGTGTTATGCATATAAGAAATGTATCCAAAACAAACAATGACACTTTTCTCTCATAAATCTGCCAACAACTAAAACTATCACAAATCAATGACATTTAGTAAAAGTAATTTTCTGAATGTGATATTAGGGACATGGTACACTGTAAGTTACTACCCATCATTTAATCCCCCAATGAAGCAATCGATTGGTAGCAGCAGGTCTCTGTCTTTATCCAGCACTAAGAAGAGGCATCATACTCTAGGTCACCATCCTACAAGATGAAAACAGAGATCTCAAGTTGCCATACGTACCAAGTACCTGTTACTTCCACACCATCACAACTTCCTAAACTCAACCATCATGAGGTGGAAGGCTGACTGTTTACAGAGACTTTGCCCAAACCTGTTCCAATTATGGAATTTTACCTTGCTGAAAAATAATAGCTACTGTTCTGCCTTCTTCAAGATCATAATATCCTTTATTTTTTTATATTAAGCATTTTAAAAAATAACATTACACACATGTATCTATTTTTCACTACACAGCTATCATTTTAAATTGTCCCTCTTTTGTAAATATACATATATGTATACACATACACATACACATATATATATACACACACACTTAATTTTGACATAGTCAACACTGCTTCCCTTTCCACTTCCCACTCCTCTCTCAGCTTCTCCCTACCCCATCCCCACAGCCAATCCTCAGAGAGGGTATGGATTCCGAGGGTGAGTTAATGCTATCTGGCATATCCAGTTAAGGAAGTTTCAAAACCCTGTCCCCAATGTCAAGGCTGAACAAGGTATTTTGCTGTATGAAATTGGCTTCAAGAAGCCAGTTCATGCACTAGGAATAAATTCTGGTCCCATTGCCAGAAAACCCCATCTCTTTTGTAATATTCTATCTTATACATAAGTGAGACTTTATTCTATTCCATTTTGGGAGTTTCAAAAAGTCTATTATTTCTTTAAAAGACAATTTTGTACCTGCTACTTTTATTAAATTTTCTTCTTTTTATAACTAATTTCATGTGTTTATTTTATAATATAGAATATTTAAAGGATAGACTTACCAACATTCTGTTGCAACATCTCCTTTTTTCTTAATGTATGTGTCATCTTATCTTAACATAGGCAGTAAGAAAGGGGATTGCTATACAATTGAACATCTCAGAATATGAACTAGAGGCTTCTCAATGTGTCTTTTCTTAGAGTAAAACTTGAATTTAGGGCAAGATGGCTCTGAAGGCAACCTGCTTTTCTTAGTGAAGAGTGATAATTTGAAATTCAGAAAGAGACTTTCTGTCTTTCGAATACCTATCCTCTAACTTCTTCTCTCTGAGTACTGCAGGAAAATATATTGCACTCAGCATGAATTACATTGCCATTTGAAATTCCAACTTTCTATTGCATTGTTGCCTTTTGTTTTATATGCTCTGGCTATTTCTTTTTAATGAGAACTCAGTTTCTAAGACACTAATACATTTACTTATTTTCCCCTCCCTGGCATGTGTAATTTGCACTCAACCATTCCTCTTAATACATTCTCTTAGTGGAGTTTAGAATATATTTTTACTGTTTTCTCTTGAAATGTATGTGATAAGAATGCATATTATACATGTTTCATTTCTTTAAAATAAACAACAAAATTTTCTCAATTCAAAGAGCAATAGGAGTTTTTATTTCTATTTCACATGGGGATTTATCATTTTGTATTTTTGAATTTATCTTAAACTTAAACAAATCAAATGGCAAATATCTTATCTTTGACATTTGGGGGAGTCTCACTTCTCTGCTTTATCTTTAATTCATTCCATTGCCACTATGTAATTGTAAGTATTAATTTTGATAAAACTTCTGCTGACTCTAGTGAAAACAAAGTATTAGAGAATTTTATTTCTTATTGTCTTTTATATAAAGGTAAAAGAACACCTACCTGTACCTGACCCTGTTTTACTTTTAAATCATTGTCATATCCTCATACAAACACCCCTCACACCTAGATGTATGCATGGTTATTCTCACATTCTTCACAAAAGGCTCCCTGGCTTGCTTTCAGAGAAGATATAACAGAGTATATGTCGGGAAAGCATTCTATAAGTTGCCTTCTACAACTGAATGAAATTGAAGTAGCCTGGATGTTTTGTACCATATGCAAATGTCTGCATGAAGCTTCCAGGACAGCCTTCTGTTCACTGCCACTCTTTGAAACAGAAATATTTCTCCTTCAAAACAGGATTATTGACTCTATGTTGAAAAATTAGATTATTAAAATAATTTTTATTATATTAGGATGGATTATTCAATAGATTTTTTGAAACAAAAATAGGCACATCTATTGCTACAGATAGATTGTTGTTACTGGCTATAAATACAAATTTCATAGTTTTTTTATGTTTAATAAGATTTTATCTATTAATATATACATTGAAAGAAAAATATACTCTATATTTTGTACAAAGAAGAGAAAAATTTGCGAAAAATGAAAAATATAGATTAACTTTTATAAACATCATCAAGTAGAGTTATCTAGCTATTATTCTAAGAAACATTGTTATTCAATTCTAAATAAATATCATTAAAATTTGTGAAGATGTTGCTTAGTATTTATGATTTTCAGATGCATAACTATTAAATGCAGGCATAAATAGCTACATTTAACATATAACATTTTTCTTTAAAAGTAAAAACAGAATCTTACCACAGCCATATATAAAATAATGATTTGAGGTATTGTGGTGTGCATTGGCAATGCCAGAGTCTTCAAAATTCAACAGAAAATTGAGAAATGACATGAAAACTTCAACTTCAAAGAGCTCATCATGACTTCTCTTTGTAATTTCTTATCTGAAAATATGTATTTTTCATTTCAATGTGACATTTCATAAAGAGACTAATAACAAAGGCCATAATAGAACACAGAAATATTTCAGTCATAGAGGACAGTTACCTATCAATTTATGAAGCATTGAGTTCAGCTTCCCAGAACTGAAAAAAAAATTATAACAATAATAAATATAAAATTAGAAAATGGAAAAACATTCCAAATAATTGACCTTAAGACATTTAAAAATTCAAATAATTAACTAAAGTTTTTATTAACATAGGAGTTTATAACTTGTATTGAAGTACCAAAAAGGACATTTTTATGTACTATATATACTAAAAACCATATTACTTGACTAGCTCTGAGATAGAATAATCCTGTGCTTGTGGCAGTATTTCCAAAAGCAGAATGTATTTGTTTTTGCTTCTGTAAAATAAAATATTAGCTAACAATTAAAGAAATTATTTTTTTTGACTTTTGGAATCACTTCCTTCTACTACATGGCAACAGAAATTGAACACATGATGTTTACCCAGCCTTCAAGGCTATTAAGAGGTGAGATTGTCCAGCATGGTAGTTGTGAATATCAGGTTAGAAATACTCACCAACAATAGTCATCAATTAAGTTTTCTATCTGCATAGAACAGAACCTTTTTAAAATGTAAACTTATAAAGGAAGATGTGCTATTTTTGTATTTAGGAATATATATGCATATATGTATGCAATAATAATTAATTTAAAAAGAGATCATGAATTTAGAAAAAAAGGCAGAGAGGGTGACTAGAGGAGCATATTGGAGGGATTTAACAGATGAAAGGAAATGGGGAAATGATGGGACTATAAAATAACCACCCAAATAGTATATAACTTAAAACTTGGGCTTTTTATTTTTTATTGTCAATAAATTGACTTATGATTCTTCTTTACCAATTGCTTAGAAACAAAATAAAAAGGAAAATGCACAATGAAAACAATCACCACTAAGAGCACTGGCTCTGGAGAGACTGAACTTCAGCTAAGTTCTCATATTCTTGAAGAGCAGTAGACTTTGGTTTTTTGTTGTTAAAAATGGATTTTTTCTTCTATATTACATCCTGATTATGTTTTTTCTTCCTCTTCTCCCAGCTTCTCCCTACTCCCCCTCCCATCTGAATTCACTTCCTTTCTGTCTGTCCTTAGAAACAAGCATGCTTATAAGGAACAATAATAACATGAAATTTAATATAATACAATAAAAACAGAATGTAAGACATTAACTAAGAGAAATTGAGTCACTGGAACCACACAAAGCATCCTTCTTGATTTCATGTTCTGTAACCAATCAAAAAAACATGAACACAGTTCTGATCATCTGAGGCTCCAGTTCCAACCAAACAAATGGATTTGCTAGTGCCTTCCTGCAATAACTGGTGATTCCACATGGAATGAATATTTTTCAATCCACACAGCCCTAGAGCTCTCCATTACCATCTCTATATATGTCCGCAATTCCCCTTAAACAAAGAATGTCTTGTGCTCTCACATCCTCAATGCTGTGTCTTCCTCCTAGTATCTGGAAAATGTACACCTCATTTTATATATATATCCATGTGTTTCCTGTAGTATTAAGTTTTGGCTTGGTCTTTACAGCCTACCCCTGATGTTCTGACTGACCGGCTGTCCCATAGAAACTCAGAGACACATTAATTTTATGCTGATAAGCCTAGGGCCCACACATATAACTTTCTAACTTTTCACTCTTGAACTAACTCATGATTCTTATCCCGTTCGGCCATGTTGCTCAGTATCTTTTCTAAGAGCAGCATAGTTGTCCTTTGCATCTGCTGGCTTCTCTTGCATCTCTGCGGCATCCCTGCCCTGTTCTTCTTGTTCCCAGAGTTTTCTTAGTCTGGTAGCCCTGTCCCATTTCCTGTCTGCCTTTATTCAGTTAGCATTTTTATTAAAGCATTAGGAGGGGCAATTATTTACAATGTAATAACATAATCTAACTACATTTCCATTCTTTGTCTTTTTAAAACAAGAAGAACCCCAAATCTAATATCCTTTTTTTCCCATTACCTATAATGACTTTTAATCAATACTGTAAACAAACATAAACATTCATAATCCATTTGGGGGGATGTGGGCATAGTACTCTAGACTGTTTCCTGCTGAACAAGGGCACTGGCAACCCCATGGGGGAACCAAAGAAAAATTTAGGATTATGGACAAGTCTTTAGTGAAATGGTCTTTCACTAGATAGCCTTCTATTCATCTCAGCCAGTCTCACTGAAGTTTTCTTGGTGCAGAGCTCAGAAGAAACTGCAACAGAGGTGCTCTGAAATGCTGAATCATCCTTTCCCATTGGAAACTTTTCAGGCAGTCTTCTCCAATCAAATCTTATTTTCTTTAACCAGGAATAAATCCACAGACTCTAATTTTGAGTGGAAATAAAGAGAAAACCTCTTATCCAAAGTAGCATATCTTTTGATTTCACTTTTAAAGTCACCTCATTAACAAAATATATAGGTTGGATTAATCCAGGAGAATTTGTAATCAAATAGCTTTTAGCAGCTTTTAATAATTCATTTTCAGTCAAAAATCCTAAAGACAGGACAATAACATACAGTATCCAGACACTCTTTGTATTTTCCATCTTTATATGGCTTATTATCTTTTCTACTCTATTTTTTTAAGGATTTTTTTCTACCATTTTCTTTTTTTTTTCTTTTCTCTCTCAAGCCTACATATATTTATTAACACACCCTAAACCTCTAAACCACGTAGAGTTTTTATTTATTTAATTTGTCTCTACTGTATATCTCTTATCCTTTTCTGTTTCTGACCACACCTTTTCAAGGCTAGGGTGGCTGAGTCCACCCAGCTCCCTCTATTTTTTCTTTTTTTCTGACCACACGTTTAATCTGCCAAGGTGTGGCTAAAGATTAAAGACTTTAATAGGATGGCTGGCTGGCTCAACCAACTTCTAGTCTAGCTTCATATAGTTTAGTGTTTTAGCTAATTATCAGACACAATTACCACTCTGGGGAATTTTAGGGTCCATATATAGACCAAATAAAAGTATTGCTATCTGCTGCTCATGTATTTGGGAGCAGGGTCTCTTAAAAGATTCACAAGCATTTTGCCTATAAGCTGAATCAGGAAGCCTCTTTTTCAAAAAGCAACACCTCTATTTGCTTTTAGCAAACAGAGTTTCCCCATGAAAATGCTGCTGCTACTAAGAATCAGTCTCTGATTCTGTTTCATTTTTGTCTCAATAAACAGGAAATTTAAATACAACATTTACAGAGTACAACTTGTTGTTTACATCTAGGCTCCTGTGAGACTTAGGAACAGGCCATTTTTAATCTTTTTTAAAGCTTTATATGGGCTTATATCATATTTGTAGTATTGTTTCTGGCCTGGCCTTTCCAGGGTACCCATGAGATTCTGATCCATTGTCCCACAGAAACACAGAGACACTTATATTAATTTTATGCTGATTGGCCTAGGGCCCTGGCATATAACTTGCTAACTCTTTACCCTTAAACTAACCCATGATACTTACCCTGTTCAGCCATGTGGCTCAGTACCTTTTCTCGAAGCAGCATATTTGTCCTTTGCATCTGCTACCTTCTCTGCCCTGTTCATCCTCTTCCCAGAGTTTTCTTAGTCTGGTAGCCCTGCCCACACTTCCTGTCTGCCTTCAGCCAATCAGCATTTTTATTAAATTATTAGGTGGGACAATTATCCCACTATAGTTCTCTGCTGTATTCTTGCTTTGCAAGTTTTTTTGCAGACAATTTGGTGTGCAATTTGAAAGAGAACAGTTAACACCTTTCTTTTTATAATACTGATAAATTATTAAACACTTTCCTTCACTGGGAGATTCCACGAAAGAAAGTTCCAAATACTGTGCTGGTGTTCTGAATCTATATTCTTGTATGCCTCACATTTTAGTGAATGATGTTCCCTAGGGGATGAAATTACCTGTGAATTAGTTCAAATGGTACAAGCAGAATAAAAAATGTTTGCTGCCAAATATTATAAAAAAATTAATGTATTTATATATATAAACTCTCTGTATATTTTTTTTTACCTGTTTCCTAATGGTATGCCATTGGGAGTTTGTTTGCTAACACTTTGTATTTATGCACATAATATAATAAAGTTCACTGGTGACTTTTTTATTTAAAACTTTTTAAAATGTGACTTTAACTGAAATAAAATTATATCACAAGCCCCTTCTATTCTTTCCTTTCAGCCCTCCCATGGGCCCTCTCTGTAAACACTCCTATGACCTCCTTCTCTCAAATCAGTAGTCTCTTATTCTTTGCTTATTTTTATTGTTGCTTCTGCTATTATTATTGATGTGTGTGTATGTGTGTGTGTATGTATGTGTGTGTGTCTGTGTGTATGTGTGTATATGTGTGTATCTATGTGTATGTGTGTGTATGTGTGTGTACCTGTGTGTGTCTGTGTGTGTATGAGTGTGTGTATGTGTGTGTAAGTGTGTGCCTGTATGTGCCTGTATGTGTATGAGTGTGTGTGTATGTGTGTCTGTGTGTATGTGTGTGTATATCTGTGTGTATGTGTGTGTGCCTGTGTGTGTCTGTGTGTGTATGAGTGTGTATATGTGTGTGTGTGCCTGTGTGTGCCTGTGTGTGTCTGAGTATGTGTATGTGTGTGTGTATGTGTGTGTGCCTGTGTGTGCCTGTGTGTGCCTGTGTGTGTCTGTGTGTGTATGTGTGTGTATGAATGTGTGTATGTGTATGTATGAGTGTGTGTATATGTGTGTATGTGTGTGTCTGTGTGTGTATGTGTGTATGTGTGTGTCTGTGTGTGTATGTGTGTATATGTGTGTGCATGTGTGTGTGTCTGTGTGTATGTATGTGTGTATGTGTGTCTATATTTTTGTGTATGTGTGTGTATATGTGTGTGTATGTGTATGTATATGTGTGTGTATGTGTGTGTGTGTATGTATGTATGTATTAAGTAAATACAACCTTTGGAGTCTATTTTTGTTCTTTGGTTGTATATAAATTCAAGGCTGACCACTCTGCTTTTGACAATTAAGAGGACTCATCTCTGTCAGGGGCTAATTCTCCTTTTCTCAATGGTAATTTGTTGTCTGCCATTTTTTTTCTCTAGAGGCTGGGCCATGAATAATTTTCTATCTTCCATGTTAACTTGTCCATTGTTGTCATAGTTGCTCTGGTTTGTTTATGTAGCCTTTATTAGGCTTCCTGCTATTCTTACCCTTACACTGTTTCTGTTCCATCTTCTTTTTATTCCCTGAGCTACAGTTACAGGAGCTGTGATATAGATATATCTGTTAGGGCTGAGCTCCTCACAATGTTCTGATTTCTGCACAGTCTCCAGTTTTGGTTTTCTAAGATGCCATTTGCTATAAAGAGAGGATTCTATTTAGAATACAGTAAGGAATTATGGTGACCTAGCGGTGTTAGTAGTAGATGCTTATCTAAGGTTTATGAGCTTACTATCCCAAAACACAGACATTGTTTCCCTTATGTAGAATGGGTCTTCAGTTCAACTAGGGAGCGTTTAGTTATTGTGGACATCTGAGTTCCATTATACATTTAGGATATCTTACCATGTTGGTTACTGTTATGGATCATGTTACAGCTGGGTAGAACACTTTAATTGCTCCCCATGGCTGTTGGCATAGTACTATTTGATACTATAGAGGCTAGACCACAGGAAAGGGCTTTCATGTCAGATCCACCATGAGTCAACCATGTTTTACATCCTGACTATCTAGTGTCTTTGAAAATAATAGCCATCCTTAACCCCTAAGGCCTATATCAATAGATGTTATGGTTTTGGGAAATACTTAGACTTATTCACTAATCAGTTACAAGGAAATTTCTCATTGTGGTACTGGGGGTTTTGTTATTCTATGGTTCTTCTGAGGAAGATTTTTACGTTACATGGCTAAACTTCTAAGATGTAACTGTATATGTACACAAGTACTTATATGTGTTGTAAACAATTTTAGGTAAATGTAAAAATAACAGGATTCTTTGCAGCTTTATAAGAGTTACTTGCCTCTACTTATCTCTATATATTTATCTCTCTCCTTCATTCTTTCTAGAGTCCTCTACTCAGTTTTCCATTTTCCTCTTCATATCACATGCTATACCTTTCTCAAGACATCCACTGTGCCACACTCATGATTCCCTTATACACTTCTGATTTCTATGAGTTCTCCAGGTTATATACTCACATCTGAGAATTTAGTGAGTGACCACAGAAAAGACCAAGAGATGCAGTGTTTGTCTTTCTGAGTCTGGCCTACATCACTCAGCATAATATGTTCTAGGTCTATCCGTTTGCATGCAAATTTCACTTTTCTTTATAACTAATTAGTATTCAACTGTTTATATAAGCCACATTGTCACTATCTATTCATCTGTTATTACAATTTTTAGATATTATGAGTAGGTTAGAAATGAGCATGGCTGAGTAATTATCTATGAAGTAGAATATTAAGTTATTTTGGGCATATCCGAAGGTATAGTATAACTAGATCATATGGTTGATTTAATTTTATTTTTTTGAGGAGTCTTCTTACTAATATTTCCAGAGAAGCTCTGCTAATTTGCATTTCTACCTACAGAAAATAATGATTTTTCTTCAACAACTTCCTTACCAATGTTTGCTACCTGTTGTGTTGAGCTTTTAACCATTCTGACTCAGGTGAGTTGAAAATTTCAAAGTTGTACTAACTTGCATTTTTAAATCATTTTCAATATAGTGCTGTAGATACTAGACAGAACAATATGAGAAGATAAATAAATTAAAGGGACACAGGCATAAAAGTAGTAGTTGTTTTTAATGACTATTTTCTCTACGTGATACTTTGTCCTCTTTTCATTTGTGTGGACCTTTTGTTTCAATGTATTTTATTTCGGAAGAGTTTTCATCTTTTGTTTGTTTTGGTTTTCAACTTTTTTATTTTTTGTTTTGATTTTTGGTATAGAAGAGGAAGAGAGAAAAAGAGAAATCTTGAAGTTGAATATGTATGGAGATAGAGAGTATCAAGTGTAGAGGAAAACATGATCAAACATATTGTATAAAAGTTTTGTTTAATGAAAAGGGTAAAAAATATATTTTCTACTTATGAGATAAAAAATTAGAGTTTGATTGGAAATCATACTTACTTAAAACACCTTTATTTGGACAATGTATTGCCATAAAACCTTGGTTTTGTCATAAAACCCAACATATGAAACAATAGAATTAAATTGAAGCCCATGACATAAATAAACATACATATGAACAACAGATGTTTGACAGAAAGGACAAATATGTACAACTGAAAAAAGAAAGCATTTTCAACAAATAGTGCTGGCATAACTTAATGTCACCATGTAGAAGATTGCTGATAGATTTATATTCATCACCAATCACAAAACTGAAATCTAAGATGATAAATGATCTCCATATAAATCCAGATTCACTCAACTTGGTAGAAGACAAAATAGAAAATAACACTGAATACATTGGCACAGGAGACTACTTCCTAAATATAGCACCAGTATCATAGACACTGAGAGAAACAATGATTAATGGGACATCCTGAAACTGAGAAGTTTCTTTAAAGCAATGAACATAGTAAATAAGAAAAAATGACAATGTACAGAATGTGAAAAGTTCTCTACCAACACTAAATATTACAGAGGGTTGATCTCCAAAATATATAAAGAACTCAAAAAACTAGACATCAAAATACCAAATAATCAAATTTTAAAATGAGGTACAGATCTAAACAGAATTCTCAACAGAAGAATCCCAAATGGCCAAAAGATATGAAACATCTTTAGTCATCAGGGAAAAGTAAATCAAAATGACTCCGAAATACCATCTTATACCAGTCACAATGTCTATGATCAAAAACACTGATGACAGCTTATGTTGGAGGGGTGCAGAGCAATAGGATCAATTCTATACTGTTGGAGGGAGTGGAAACTTGTACAACCACTTTGGAAAAGAGAATGGCAACTTCTCAGAACAGCAGGAATCAATTCCTCAAGACAAAATGATATTTGCTCAACTATGTTCATTGAAGCATTATTTGTAATAGCCAGAACCTGAAAACAACCTAAGTGACCTTTGTTAAAAAAAAAAAACAAACATTTATTTGAACAATGTATAATTCCATATTGATAAATTCCAACTATATAATATTTATATCTATAAATATTTATAAATTTGGCATAGTACAGATTTATTGCTCATTTCTTTGCTTCTTCTTTAAGAAGTCTGTCATTTAGGAATAGTAGCTAAAATACACAGAAATAAGGGGAAAATCTCTCAGTAGCCACTTTCTCATTAGATGTTTCTTCAGCAAATCACTTTTCTCAATAGAAAAAAAATTTTTTGCAATTTTAAGAACTCTAAGCTTAGCCTTTTGGAAATGTTCTTGAATTCTGCATTTTCAAAGATTTGCTTTTATGGCTAGCTCAGGAAATGTCCTCAGCGTTTTTGTAGAGACCATGCTAACTGATGATGGTTTTCTGGACACAGAGGAGCACCATCACAGATGTTGGAGCAGTGATCTTCTGGGTTACCAGCTAAATAAAAGTAGCCATTATTTTCTTCCATAATATCAAAATTTACTTCTTTTACAGAAGTCCACCATTGTGCACTGATTTATCTACAAACAGGATATGCCAGTCATTCCAGTATTTGTAACTTAAAGAGGTACTCTCTGGGTCTAAGATGATGGCCTTATGGTAATGAACACCTGTTCATGCAGAAGACGCAGGATCAGTTTCAAAGCCAATATGACAGCTCATGACTACTTGTAAACTCCAGTTTCAGAAAATTCAAGGCTCTGGTATCCATGGTACGTGCATCATATGTTCATATTCACACATAGCAAACCTATAGGCATAGGCATATAAATAATGTTTAGTTGATACCAAAATAAGATGAGCATTATTTACACTATGCCTCATTTCAGAATTCTCAACAAGAAGGCTGAACATGAACTAAAGCAAAGAGGCAGAGAGATTATGAATATGTCACCATTAGGTAATTGCAATCTGGTATATTACAAACAGAATGTCAGATCTTTCGAGATACAAACAGGTTGTCAAGTCTAATAATATGTCCTGAAATCTTAGGAAGACAGAAAGGATAAGCTTTTTAAATCTGAAAACAATAAAATATCAGCTGACTCTTGTCTCTGTTTGAATCAAGCATTAGAACACACGAATCACAAGTCTAGCTTAATTTTGAAAAAGCTACGTTTACTTCAATATGATGAAATCCTCATCTACCACTAGGGTAACTTTGGGAACTTGATGTCTAGATGAAGTCAAAATGATTTTAGCCATTCAGGATAAGAATTACACACATACTGATGTGTAGGCTTTATAAATCTTAATTGAGGTGTATGTTACTGCCACTGTTAACTAAGCAGTATCTCGTAGCAACTTATACTTCATAATAGAAAACTAATTTGTATATCAAAATAATTTATTAAGAAAGAGTTTAATTAGTTCCTGCTTCTTTCTAATTTTTCCTTGTAGTTCTTTTTATGTGCCATATAAATCTATACATTATGTTAAAACAAAACAGCTACATTGTTTTCTAATTATGAGATTTATGGTTATTTATATCTATAAGGAATACTGCCATAAATGATCATAGTTAAAAGTCTAGAAACATAAGCTAGAGCCAATAGATAAAAGAAAGTTATACAGCATTTACTCAAGGAGAGATAATTTTATAATAAATCTCATTTTATGACTTATTAATGGTAATTTAAGGCCAAACTAATTATGTATTTTTTTTTAATCCTTGGGTTTTATAGATTGAAAGCTAGTTTTCCTTGTCCACTTTACTGGGTTTAGAATCATAACCACAATACTCCTCTGGCCAAGTGTGTAAGGACTTTCCAAAGGGGTAAAATGAAGAGAGATGAGCCTAAAGTGATTTGTACCATACCCTGGTCTAGAATCTCAGACCGAATAAAACACCAAGAAGGTAACTGAGTGCCAGTCTTCCTGCTCTGCTTCCTGCCTGCTAATATAAAGTAAGCAATGCTTTGTTCCAGATGCCATACTTTCTCTGCCTCGTGTGCTCATCCTTCTGTGAGCCTCTAACATTCCTTTCTTCTTGCAGCTGCTCTTTCCAGGTCTCCTGTCACATTAGTGAGTAAAACAGTAAATACATTTGCTTATGGTAATCATTATACAAATTTTGCCCATAATTTTTTATATCAAAATTTATCAGACAACAATCAACCACATAATGATAGATTTTATGTGAATATATATTCTCATGATGAACTGAGAAGAAGACCAAACCTAGAATACAGGTTAAATATGGTTCCAAAGACATCTACCTTTCTCCTATAATGTCACCTTTCTAAACTATGAGCAAGCTATTTTTAATAAACTAGGTGTCTAAAGCAGAGAACTGAGCTAGGTCAACCAGCTGGTTTTAAACTTCTAAATTACAGTGTGCACTTTAAGAAAACACCGAGAAAATTTCTAACCTTATAATATGGTACTTGGAAAGTCATATTAGAATTTAGGAAATTAATAACATGCCTTAGATAATGATGCTTTGGGAAATGACTTTATACATTGTAAAAAGGCTTATATACAAGGCAAGATGAATTTTACTTGTAATCTTATACTTTGGATACTGAGACAATAGAATTGCTTCAGTGCAAAGACAATCTTGGGTACATAAACTTTGTTATTAGAATAAAATAAAAGTAATGTAAATACAATAAGTTAAAAGCACATGCTTGTCATAGTTCATCAAGATGGTCAGACAGAAACTATACTATTTCTAAAGATTTTTATTTTTAATTAATATTGTGTGTGATGAAATGGAAAAAAAAAACTTAAGTGAAATTTTCAGTGTTTATATACCAATAATAGATGTAATGTTTCACTCATGGGTATGGAGATCTGTGGCTTCAATGTGAGCATGAGCCTGAGGGAACATAAAGAGGTGGCTGCTATTTGTAAAAGATACTCTCTACTCCACCCAGAAAAAATAGCCTTGAATTTCTGTGATTTTGAGTAGCCAAAGAAAGCTGAGGACGAAGGTTCCCATCAATTGACCTTTGCACCCATGTTTGTCAGCAGGTACATGATATTTTCTGCTTCTATGTATTCTTTTGATACTATGACCAAGTGGATAAATCAAGCATTGCTATGGTATGAATCTCTTCTTCAGGAAAGGTGACACTCTACCCCTTGTCATAGAAGACAGGCAAGGCAAAAAGTTATCTTACACCACAGGAGAGAACAATTTTTATTTATTACCTTCAAAGACAAAGAACTTGACTTTAGAATTGCAATAGCATTAGGAAAACCACGAGGCTTATTTAACATTCATAAACTTATTTATAGCAGCTTCTGTAACATTGATAAACTTTTTTTTCATATGTTTCTAAGCTAATTTTATTGTCTTTCTTCTTACTGATAGTGTTACAGAAATATCTTGAATCTTTTGAGATCTCTAACAAATGTAAAATTAAAATTGTGTTTAGAAAATACAAAGACTCAGGTTTGAATTTGTGTAAAGTAAAAGCTAATTCTATAATTGATGACATGGCACTATGACATGTCACCCTAAAATAAAAAAAAAATTCCACTAAGAAATTCATAGACTTGATAAACACATTCAACAAAATAGAAAAACTCATTCACAAAAATCAGTAGCCTTCTCATAAGCAAGTGGCAACAGCATGTCAAAAATAGGTAAAAATTTTTTGATAATATCCTCAAAAATGTAAAATATTGCAAGGTGGTGGTGGCATAATTGCTGCATGTGGGAGGCAAATACAAACATATCTCTGTGAATTCATGTCCAATCTGCTCCACAGAGAATGTTTCAGAACAGTTATATATATATATATATATATATATATATATATATATATATATATATATAAATTTTATAATCAGCTTTCTCAATGTCCACCACCACTAATATTGCTTTTCTTTAGAAGCCCTCATTGCCTCTATATCATGATAGAGCAAACTATGCCTCATAGACACTATGTATAGACTCTAATTGGAGTTTCTTCATTTTATATTAAATTTGATTTAATATATTACTTTATTTTTGTAATACATATATTGAGTCAATTTCAAATAATATTTATAGTTGAATTTATAATTCACTAAAGAAAATCAAACATGCAAGAATATGTGTTACCTCATAATGCTGAACTATTTATTTGTTAATGGGGAAATTATTGTATGTAATCAAATAAATGATCTATCAGTTTGAGGCATAAAAGGTATTTTATATATATTACACCTTTATATATATATATATATATATATATATATATATATACACACATAAAGGTATATATATATATATATATATATATATATATATATATATATATATATATACACCTTTAGGGGAACTTTTACCAATTAAGTGAAAGACTTATATGGTTAAAAATTTTAATAACCTTAAAGAAATTGAAGAAAATATCAGACAGTGAAAATATCTTTTATGCTTATGGGTCAGTATAATTAATATAGTAAAATTGACCATTCTATCAAGGGGGGCAATGTATGGATTGATTCATTGTAATCACCATCAAAATTAAAACACAATATTTTACATATATTGGAGGGACAATTTCCAGCTTCATACAGAAACACAAAATACCAAGAATAGTTAAAATTATCCTAAATAGTAAAATAACTGCTAGAGGTATGGATGTCTCTGACTTCAAATCATATTATAAAGTTACAGTTATAAAATCATCATGATATTGGTACAACCCAAGTATGTTGATAAATGGATTTGAATTGAAGCTCAAGACATAAATACATCCACACATATGGACCTGATTTTTATTAAAGAATACAGAAATACATACTGAAAATAACCTTCAATAAATAGTAGTGGTCAAGTTTGATGAATAAGCAAACATGAATTCTAACAGCTCCATCCTCATCACCCTGAACTAGTACCAACTAAATATGGATCAAAGATCTCAAGATAAACCTAAATACATTGATCCTGATAGAAAAAAGTAAAAAATAGCACAAAAAAGACTTTCTGAGCAGAACAACATTAGCATAGGCATAAACATCAACTATTAATAAATGATACCTCATGGACCAAAATGCTTCTACATGTCAAAAAACATCAACATTCAGACAAAGTAACAGCCTACTGAACGAAAATATATTTTTATCAGCTACACATATGATATAAGAATAATATCCATAATATATGAATAATTTAAAAAATAACTATGTATCAAGAAAAAAATCTCATTAAGAAATGAGGTATATATCTTAACTGATAATTTCCTAAAAAGAACAAGCAAATGGTTGTGCAACACATAAAGAAAATTTCAATATCTTTAGTCATTAGAGAAATGAAAATTAAGACTACTTTGATATTTTCATCTCATAACATCAAAATGAATAATGTCAATGAAGCGAATGATAGCTCAATGTGAACAAGGATGTATAAGAAAGGGAACAGTCACATTGTTGGTTAGAATGCAAACTTCTATGGCCACTATGGAAATCAATATAGAAGTATCTCAGAATGATGGGAATTTCATACCTCAGGGTGCGGCTATACTACTCTTGGGCATATAACCAAATGATCCTTCATCATACTCCAGAGACAAGTCGTACTTATTCACCAATATTCATTGTTTCTCTAGAGCCAGAAATTGGAAACATTGTAGGTATCCCTCAAGAAATGAATGGAAAAGGAAAATGTGATACATCTACCCAATGGAACTGTCAAAAAATAAATTCGGAAACTCCTTGGTAAATGGATGGAGCTAGGAAAAATAAATAAACAAATTAGGTAACCCATATCTAGAAAAAAATATAGTATGTATTTAGTTTTTTGTGGATATTAGCTCTTAAGACAATGATAATAAGGGTATGCTTTGTAGTCCCACAAAGGTCAGGTATAAAGTAAGAGACTAGAGGGACCAGGGGATGGTAGATCTCCCTATGAATGAGGAAATAGAATAAGTAATTATAAAGTTGATATTGGTGAAATGGGAGTATCAAGTAGCGAGAGATCAGGAGGAATAAGAAAAGGAAAATGGGGACAGACAGCCAAAATAAGCTACATTTGGGTGGTGGGATAGAAACCCTATATAGTAGAAACTACCTGAAATATATGCACATCTGAAATAGCCAAATAAGGGGGAGACAGAGCCACAAATAGATATCATTTGCCACCAAATGTAGCTTCCAGTATCAAGAATGGTTTATATTTAATTGAGTTGTTGGATTAAGGGTTCCATGACCACCTCCAAACAGCCCAGAGTGATGGTAATCTCTCAGTTGTTCTCCACAAACTGATAGCAAGATTTTATTGCTGAAGACAATACATACACAACTTCATGAATGTTTAGAAAAAAAAAATCTAATGTTCACTAGAGCCTTCACCCCTATGGGTTATTTGGTGAAAGGGACACAAAGCTTATGGAAATAACCAACCAATAAATTATTTGATTTATAATCTAGTCAACAAAATGAGACCCATTCCTTATGGTGTGTGAGTGACCAATGACTTTGTATTAAATAGTTCAGGGGCCTTGGAGAGAATACTATGATTCTATCAAGAAACTTATCAAGAAAATGATTTCTAATGACATTCTGCTATACTCATCTATCATGCTATGCTCAGTGATGAGCATGGAAGTTGCCCTTTCCAACTGATTATAAACAAATACAAACTCACAGCTAGATACTATGCCTAGAGTGAGAGATATTAGAACATTCAAATTTAATGGATTTGTCTCCATCAAATTAATTTTCCTCCATGGCACTGGGAATTCTGATGAAAATGAGGCAGAAATAATATGAGAGATGGAGGGAATGAAGGCCACCAATAAAATAATAAATTTTAAACATAGCAGGTCTAATACACATGTAAACTCATAGAGACTTAGGCAACATACACAAGGCTTACATGAGACTATGACAGATGGAAACTATGTCCAATATGTAATAACTTGCAAGTGAAGATTGGATTTTCTCTAAGAGAATCACTGGGGAAACAAACCACTCTTAAGTGTAGGCTGCATGTCCCGCAGGAGATGGACAATAAAAGCAAATTCAGTGGAATCTTCAGAGATTCCTTGTCTCATAATATCATGTCAAAGTTCTTTCATTTTAATTTTCCTGTTTTTACACACACACACACACACACACACACACACACACACACACACACACACACACACACCACATACATGAGTGCACACACACACAACCTTACAGGTCATTTGAGTATATTTTAATTCTTCCTATTGTATTTTTATAAGATTCAGAAAAATGAAAACAAGTGAGTGGAATAAGAGGTTTCTGGCCCGGACTTTCAGGCCTAGCCCACAGACCCACAAACCCACAGAGACACACAGATGCTTACAATAGTTTTAGGCTGATTGGCCTAAGGCCCAGGCATATATCTTCCTAAGTCTTTACCTTTAATCTAACCCATGACTCATATCGTGTTCAGCCATGAGGCTCAGTTCCTTTTCTCAGAGCAGCATAGTTGTCCTCTGCTTCTTCCGGCTTCTCTCTGATATTCTGTTCTGTTCTGTCTATTTCTAGAGTCTTCTTAGTCTGGTAGCCCTGCCCACACTTCTGGTCTGCCTTTGGCCAATCAGCGCTTTTTATTAAACTCATAGGCAGGGACAGTTATTTACAATGGAACAACCTAATCCCCCTACAGGTGAGTCTTTTTGTCTCTATCTGTTTCTCATTCTGTTCTTGAGTTCCTTTCCTTCTATTTGTCGGTTTCATCTTATTCTGGTATATTTGGTTTTGTTATATTTCTTTTTATTTTCACAATTAGAAGCTTTTTTGTTTTCTAAAGTAAGTAAAAAAGAGATGGATATGTATGGGAGGAGATATGCAAAAAAATTAAGAGCAGGGAGGGGCAGAAACTATAATCTAAATATATTAAATGAAAAAACTCATTTTCAATGAAATAGAAAGATAAAAATCTTGATTAATAAATTTAAAAGAAAATCAATGTTTCTAATTAATACATTTCTCAGATTAAGTACTTAAAATACCCAAATACTGACAAAGAACAGGAAAAAGTAGAAATTTAGAAGTTCTACATATGGGATTTACAAAAAATGATTAAGAAACAGATAACATCTCTGAGATATTACTGCATTTCAGCAAGGAAGAATGATACCTTAATAAAGATATCTATATGAAAATTAAAAGTAAACTCTAACCTCCTAACTCAGACAGAAAGTAAACTAATAATCAAAATGACAAGACAATATGAAGGAAAAGAAAAGGAATACACAGAACTGTCAAATATTTCACATTCACGAAGAAGAAACTTTTTAAAAAAATAAATAATAAGAAAGTCCCCTCATATCTTATTTCCAACAAAAACACAGCCCACACTGTATCGAGCTGAACCAAGCCAAACCTTATTGAGAGAGAAACAGTGAGGGAACAGAGAAATACATTGCTAAATTCAGTATGATTTGCAACAAACACATTCCCATGTTAATATTCAATGTTGTGCATAACATAGACATTGTTACAGATACTTTGAACTCATAAGTTGAGTATATAACTTTTGAGCTACATACCTCAACTCTCTGTCATCTAGTACTACTTTTATGTTGCAAATAAATGAAGTGAAATATTATTATTACAAATAATAAAAACTATGCAATGAAATAATATCAGTTCCATGAATCACAAATCTCTAGTGTGAGAAAACTACATTAAAGTTCAAGTGATTGTAACCTCTTCAAACTTTCCTAGTTGTATAGTGATAATGTTCAACAAGAGAAAATTAGATAATATCTAAAATAACTTAAAAGCATGATCATCAGTATGTTCAAAGAAACACAGTATAAATCCCTATATAAAACTTAAAGATAAATGTGCATCCATACTCACATGTGTCAACACACAAAACAAGAGTTAAATAACAGAAAGAATTTGGAGAAATTATTGAAGAGAAATTGAACAAAGAAATTAAAATGCCTCCTCAAAAATGATGAATCTTATTCATACAAATGCTACAAAAGAGCTATAATAAATATGTCCAAGAATCTCAATAAGAAAATGAATATTTTCCAAGACAACAGAGGTAACAGCTAAATAAGTTGAGGAAGTCCATTTAGGATAAAAATAGAATTTGATTGAAAGATGCATTTACTAAATAAAAATAAAATGATGGTGGAAATGAGAGTCTCAATAAATCAAGTACCAAATCAACTGCAAAGTCTCAGCAATAGAACAGAGGACAAAAAATGAAACAAGAGAACTTAAAGATAAGATTGGGGACATTTAAACAAGATTAATGCTTTAAAAAAATGAACAAATTGGATATAAAAGAATGTTGTGACCACATAGAATTACCCCAAAAATTATGGACATAGAAAGAATAGAATTTAATGTTAAAGGTATGAAAAAATTCTATTACAAATATTGAGATAAATTTTATAATTCTAGCGGAAAATAAACCTATTTAATAAAATAGGCTTATAGAATTCTAGGAAGACATCATCAGAAAAGATACTTCCATCTCATGTTATAGACAAAACTCTAAAATATGTAATGAAAACATTATATTGAAAGCTACAAGAAGAGCCAAGCCAAATATAACAGCAGGCTAATGAATAGTAGTTAATCCTTCGATGTAATTTTATGGAAAAGGAGCTTGGAAAGATGTATTTTAAGTTCAAGGAATGTGAGCTGCCCACATATTTTATCCAAGAAAATTGCCTGTCATAATTTAGGGGAAAATAATCGTTTTAAATAATAGAAGCAGGTAAAATAATTTTTAAATACTAAGTGAGCTTAAGAGAGGGTACTGGAAAAATAATGGAATAAAGAGGAATGACTATACAGAACATGTTACAAGGTTAAATAAAGTCATACTTAAGTGAACAAGAACTAGGAAAATATCATAAAATCAACAAATAAACAAAAACTAATTAACACCTTTGAATATTCTTTAGATATTAACAGCTTTGATCCTCTCCTCCCAAGCATTAGAAAACATAATTATTTTATTATTTTTCTCTGCTCCCAAATAGCACTATCTTAAAGAAAAAAGAGTTAAGCAAAAGAATTCTAAACAAATGGAGCTAGAAAATACGGTGTGACCACTTTGATAAATGAAAAATTAGGCTTTACACCAAAGCCAGTTAGAAAAGTGTCAACATTTTGACTAGAGTAATAGAGAATATTCTTATTTTTAAGTATGTGGTACTTATTGCAGAGATTCAACATTGGATAGAGTATTAAAATGAGACCATAATAATTCAGAATTAAATGGCACATTTATAATGATCACACAGAAGGCTAATACAAAATCATGACAAAAAAATTACAAAGATTATAAAAGCCAATAGAAATGTTGCAGTTTTAGGAATGCCATGTTTTTTGCATGATGTAGCCATTACATTCTTGATCTCACACTAGTTGTGATAATCACCACAAGGCCTGTATAACACGAGGCTATCAATATTCAGTCATGGAAATTTGGTTCTCATGAATCTCTATTTCTTTCTGAGAGTTTCTAAGCAGGTAATGGTTGCTGGGGCAGGGAGCGATATTTCTATAGTGATGTAGCCTCTGGTAACTTGCACCTGTAAATATTCTTTTTATCATATTTACATCCCTATCTATGGTCACTTTTTGGGTCACACACATATATACACACAAGACATTTACCTAGAAGAAGAATTATTAGGATGAGAAAGTTAATAGAAACTGCAGAGAAGCTTCAATTGTACAAGGTTATTAAAGTATCAGCTTGAGGCTACCGAAGCTGGAAAATGTGAGTCAGCAATGGCAAGTGAATATGATCAAATTTCATTGCATATATGCTTGAAATGCCATAATATTGTACTGCCCAGTCTCGGGGATACCCAGAAAGATCCCTAGAACTCTCCGAATGCAAATACAAAGCAAGGTATATTACAGCTGTAAAGCTGAGTTCAGCTACTGACTGACCCCCTTACTCAAAAGCAGGGCCTTTTAAAAAAAGATCAAACAAAGACCATAGAAATGCCATTATCAGGCTGGGAGGTGAGGGGCCCAGAGGAAGTTTCTTTGCTATCACTGGCAGGTGGGAATCTGCTGGCTGATTGGTTGTTTTAGGAGGGGGAGAAGATTCTTTAGGGCTGGGCCAGAATGTCCTCTTATTATGCAGAACCTTAGCAGCTTGGCCTTGGGGGTATAGAAACTTCTCAGGATGGGGGATTAGAAATTTCTAAACCCCCAAAATAGCACCAGGCCTCAAGATGGAGGGACTTTAGTTTCACAAATATATCCTATTATCTAGAATCATGTGTGTTCATAAATTATTTTTAAACTAATAAAAAGTAAATACATGCACATATATCTTTACTATAAAGCATATAGAAGAATTTTGCTAACATCATCTGATTGTAACTTGGTTGTAAGCAGAAAATATTTAGTATGAGGACTCTGTGTCTCCCATCGGCTTTCCACTGTTTACACCCTTAATTCCTTTCAAATAGAGAATGTCAAAGTTACAGTGAACATTACAGATTTTTTTCTAAAACCTTTATTGTTCATTCTTAGATGCTATTTCTCATATACCATTCTCTTCCAGGATAACCTGGAAGGAGTTTCTTATGCAGTACTCCATAGAATAATAAAAAGGTTAATTTAGCACTGGCAATTTCTTAAAATCATGCCTGGCTGTTTATTTTTCCTCTTCATTCCTTTTCCCCCTCCTCCACACTTTCCCTGTCCCTCCTCCTCCTCTTCCTCCTCCTCATCCTCCTCTTCTTCTTTTTCTTCTCACCATAGACTTAAACCACTCTCCATATGTAATCCCATTTATCACTTTCCCAAGTTCTACACAGACCTAATGCATCATCTTAGAATTATTTCTCTAGCTTAATTTACAAGAGATAAAATAAAGTACAAATCACTAAATATGCATTTCTTATTAGTTTGCATTTAGACATGATTTGACAAAAAAAAAATTCTAACTCCTAGAATTAACTTTGTAGCTAACTTTTTGCATGTTGTGGTCTTCCTCCATAAAAAGGACAGAAAGCACACTAATGATAAATCTTTACTATCCCACTCACTACAACTTTTCATTCAGGAATAGTTACTTCTTTTGCCCACTTTTGCTTTTGTATTGTATTAATCTCTTTGTTTACATTCATGTAACAGGAGCTCATTCTTTCTACTTTATAGAGGAATATGTTGAATTTCTCTCTGGCATTGACATAATAAGCAAATAACACAGAAGTCACTTCTGTGTTACTTAATGGTCGATAAGCAACTGATAAAAGGAGACACAGGAGAAAGAATTCAGAAAGGAAAAAGAATCTTCTGTGTTGGGGATCATAATTCAATATAATGTCTGTACTCATTCCATATTTCCTAAGAGTATCCTTAATATCCCCAAGTGCTTGTTTATTTTCAATAACTTTTTATTCAGACAGCTAACTAGAGTATTAACTGGCAAGAAAAAAAAATCACTTTGCTGGTTCCATCACTGGAGGTCATTGTGGTAGTGAGTCATAAAGAAAAGTAAGAACATTTAGAGTGGACCAAAGAAAAGATTCATGTTATTTAACCCTAGAAAAAGCTGTATCTGTCAATTCTAGAACGCTCTATGGCTTGAGGTGCTGTCGATAGAGAGGTGAGATCCAATGGAGGGTGCAGCAAAGATAAATGATGAGCTGTATTTTACAAGGTCACTTGACATTTTAAAACCATGATGCAAGACACATTTTCTATATCCCAAATCAATGTTTAGTATGTTTTAGTATATATATATTATTTTAAAACTGTCCTGTTCCTCATCCCAAGGAAATTAAACTTCTTACATTTTTGGGAATTCAGTCTAGAAGACAGAACACTGGCTGTGCTCCATCCCTGGGCTAAGCCTCAAGACTTAGTTCTGCAGCAATAACAAATCCAGTGTGTTTGACTTCAAGAAACTATCTTGTTTTAAAAAACCTCTACTGAGAATTTGTGGCTGAGTTTATATAAAATGCTGCTTTTAAAATGATTTTAATTTCTTAACTACTATTTTTCTCCTTTGACACTATTTCATGTTACATTTTTAGAAAGTTATAGGTATATTTGTAGGTGGAGTTTACTTAGAAGGCACCAATACCAGATAGATATTTATTAAAATATAAACCAACACTCATGGTACAGGTAACAGATTACAGTAGCACCAGAACAGGGACTGGAGTCTGGAACGGTGGACAAGTGATGGACGGATGATGGATTCTGATCCTCTCTCCAACAGCCAGGAACCAGGAAGAGAGCTCTCTCGTGTTCCAGCAGCCCCTTATCAATTGGGTTTCCACGCCCCCTTCAGGGGCCTGGGGCTCTGGATAAGGGTCTCTGGACCTTATCAGCTGACACCTGAGTCCCTCCACATCTCCCCCTTTTGTCTAACTAAGAAGGTTCTAAACTAAGGCTATGTATAATAGGAATTATTATGAGGTAGTATCTAGGAGAGGATAAAGTATAAATTCCAATCAAAACCTAACCTATATAAGGTACATCATATAGTTCTAGAATATTGGTAGATGGTAGGGTGTATAGATTATTTTAAAGGGTTAATCTTGAAAAGTGAAAATTCAACACCTGAGTGTTCTTATCTAAGGGATAATAGGGTGATAACCTTAAATACCCATTCTTCAACATCTTCAAGACCTGAGAAGGAAGGTGAATTTCCTGAAAGTCGGAAGTACATGGAAGTAGTGGCTGCCAAAATTTGGGAGAGGACAGCAACACAGCTACCTGGACAATCACCTCTGGATTTGTGCACCGTTAGAGCATCTATCATATTGGCTACAGGCCTATGGTATCTGACAGATCTTTTTACAAGCAGGGCAATTTTGGAGGGACTGTCTTATCTTTTCCAGGCAGGTTTCATCAGTCTCCATTCATCAACTTGTTTGTCCAGCTTGACACCATGTGTGTACTGTCAGCAATCAAGGTAAGGACAGTTCCTTACTCAACGGCCATTCTCTGCCAAATGGACAAACTCCAATGGAGTATCCTCGATGCTCAGCACCATCTCGTGAAGGGAGCAGTGACACCAAGAGTCGTCGTGTCTCTTGTGGCCCGAATTTCAAATGTTAAATGCCATATTCTCCAGGCATGGTTGAAGATTCCTGTCTATCTATGATATTCTCACCTGTATCTGATATGACTGGGATATGGTACCTTAAATAATGTTGACTGCAGATCTTATCGTCTTAAGGAATAAACCCTGTACTAAAAAATAGAATACCTATATAAGGGGTGTACAATCCCTGAACAATGGCCTTTAGTAGAACTATCAAACATTAGCCAGGGGTATATTACCAGGTAAAGTGGCCACAGCATTTTAGACATGTAAATACATATATATCATCTAAACAGAGGTATATAGAACATCTTGTGCATATATCATAACTAGTGCAATCATACATTATATCTAGTATAGTTAAATGTAGGCAGTAATTGCATAGTATACATGACAATTATATGCAAATATTTTAAACAAAGGTAAAGCATATATAAAACATAGCAATTTCAGATTCAGTTTTACATAATAGTTACAGATTCAGATTTATATCGAAGTACAAGTTGCTTTGGTTTATAAAGCAATCTCAGATTAAATTTTGTACCAATGTACAAATTATCACAATTAAACATATAAAATGATTTCACATTTGTATCAATATACAAATATCTATGCCAGCACAAATTGTCTTTAGCTTAGCCCATACTTTCAGCTAGAGTTGTGTATAAATAGGTAGAACAGTCTACCTTTATCTATCCTATCTATCCCCCCTTTTTTCTTCAAAAGAGATCTTTGATGCTATATTATAGTTTTGTCTTTTACCTAGTTTTAACTTATAACTATTCTATTAGAATAATAGTTACCCACGCCAGATGTAGCGGAGTTTACTTAGAAGGCACCAATACCAGATAGATATTTATTAAAATATAAACCAACACTCATGGTACAGGTAACAGATTACAGGGACTGGAGTCTGGAACGGTGGATGAGTGATGGACGGACGATGGATTCCGATCCTCCCTCCAACAGCCAGGAACCAGGAAGAGAGCACCCTCGTGTTCCAGCAGCCCCTTATCAATCGGGTTTCCACGCCCCCCTTCAGGGTCCTGGGGCTCTGGATAAGGGTCTCTGGACCTTATCAGCTGACACCTGAGTCCTGCCACAAATATTCATAATTTTTATTTATTTTTTGACCTTTAACAATGCTACAAATTATAAAAATAAAGCTCATGTAGATGGAGATATCAGCTATTATATTTTTACAATAGTGTAAAAATAATATGATAAATACGATATTAATGTGTTTAATTTATTATCAGTTCTAGTGAATTGAAAATCAATGGTTTAAGACTCTAAGGTATTAAGTCAACCATTCAAAAATTATATCTGCAATTACCATTCCTACTCCTGAATAAAGTCACAAAATAAAAACAACCCAAATCTACAAAGACCTACTTTTAGCACATCTCTTTGTTTTAAGCATCTATCCAGGTTCCTAAATGAGTCAAAATTTAGAGAACAATGTGCTCTGTGATGCCCATGCCCATATGATACATAAACAACAAAGCCCTTACTGGGAAGGAACAGGTATCAGGACTGTTACAATAAGGTTTCTTGGCCCTGGGCTCACAGGCCTGCAGCCCCAGACCCTTTAGCTGCCCATCACTGCTTAGGCTCCCAAAATGATTTAGACACTTATATTAAGTTTATGCTTATTGGCTTATGGCTCAGGCACATTGCTAGCTTGCTCTTACATCTTAACCCATTTTCATTAATCTGTCTGCCACGTGGCCCGTGGCTCACGTGTGCTCCCTACATGTTGCTCTTTTTGGGCTTGGGGCTCGGTCTCCCTGACTCTGTCCTGCTTCTCCTACCTATGCTCTGATTTCTCCTCCTAATTTTTCTATGGTGCCTGTCATGGGCCAAAACAGCTCCTTTATTTAAATATTGATATTCACAGCATACAGAAATACATTCCCACATCACAGGACAGAAGTGGGGATGGAAATATTGTTAGGAACAGAAGATCAGGCAGAGAACTGTTATGAGATAGTGTCTTCTACATATGACAGAAAGTTGTACCTATGAAATCTTATGAATATGATCACATAAACAAGCCTTGAACAGTAACAACCCTAGTTGACATGACAACATATATTGGATAAATCTAAGAAGACATAACTTCTAGATGAGTTATGAGTGGTCATCTTTAATACACGTACATATAAAGAACACTAAATGGACTAATCAGGTTATGTGTGTGTGTGTGTGTGTGTGTGTGTGTGTGTGTGTGTGTGTGTGTGTGTGTGTGTGTGTGGTGAGGCCAATGTTAGGTTAAACATGATCCTGTAGATATTCTTTTGCAATTTTTCATGCTACTTTCAAAAATTCTACTTACATATTTGTATTCACTAAGTGAGACACACACACACATGCATGCGCACACACAGCACAAAGACATGTAACTAGAAGAGGCATTATTAGGAGAAGGAAGGGGATTGGAAGTGCAGGGAAGTTTCAGTTGTCTAAGGCTATTATAGCACTAGCATTAGGCACTGAAGCTGAAAATCATGTAATCAGTAATATGAATGTGATCAAAGCACGTGCAGGGCATGGGAGGTGGGAGGATTTCGGGAGGAGTTAGATAGGGAGAAGTTGGGAGAGAAATTGTTACCCATCTATGAAATTCTAGACAAAAGGTTTAAAAAAATTGTTCCTAGTTTCTAAACCTTTACTATGATCAAAAACCATAAGTTCTGTTTTGTACCTAAAAGACACCATGAGTCCTTTGTCTATAAAAGATGTGATAGACAGTCATAAAATCACCATGGATATGAAGATGGTGGCTTGGCTGTGGATGAGACCAAGAATTGCCAACATCCTGGTTTCTGTAAAGCTAGTTAAGCATTTATTTATTCATTTACTTTTCTGCATTGAAACATCTATGAGGAAACAGTTTCTCTGAAATGAGAAGAGCATTTAGGTAGGAAGGTCATAAACTCCCATAGGGAATGATCACTTGCTAGGCAGACGTTGTCTTTTCTTTTGGTTGGGTACCAGCCTTTATGTTACATAGTAGAATCATATTCATGGAGAGATCTCGTTGTCTGCTTAGGATAAAAGTCCAAGTCCCTCTTTCAATGTTATCTGTTCTATTTAGCATAATATGCTAAAAATTGACATAGAAATAATACCTTCTAAATAATACCAAACACAATCCTAGTGATTTGGAAAAAAAAAAAAAAGGGCTTAGTTGTCCCAGGAGAGCCTTCATTTCTTGGTATATGTAGAGGTCTAAAGAGTGCAAATTTTCTAGGTGTGTAGCAACATGTGGAGCAGTAAAGGCAGATAAAGTGTTTTCTACATACCAGAAAAGCTTTACATATGCTCCTTATTATAAGTAAAACGAAGTTACAAAAATTTTTAGTACCAATCAACTAGTTAGGGAGAGTAAGTTAAAATGGAGGGCTTTGGATCCAGCTCTCTTTAGAAACAATACAGTAAATAATCCAGAATTTCTTTATTAACTAGCCTCTTCTTCTTCAAGGATCAGAACATCTCTAAATATCAGAGTATTGATTATTCCTCCACACCAAAATGTATCAAATTTTATATGCTTTCCTGGAGAGGACATGGCCTTTCACAGTATTTGAAAATCTAGATAGGGACAGAGTCAGAAGTAACCATTTAAGATAAAACAAAATTCTTAGCAGATTTTCTACTCCACTAGAGAAAAGCTTATAATTCAAATATTATTTTCCACTTTCTTAACTAAGTTTTCAGAAAGGAATGAAATCAATTTAGATTACTATTCTCTCTCCCACATGACCACACTTATTTGAATACTCCTGGCACTACACTGGAGACAGGTACCAAAATCTCATATTGAACTTCTGAGGTGATATATATTCCAAAATATTTATGTTGCATAAACAATGTCCAAAATCCTTAATTTGATTCCCTTTTTAAAGTAAAACAGAAATAATTTTCTCTGTAGCAACCTACTCTACTACATTTCCTTCCTTGCAGCCAGATAACCAAATCCCCTGCAACCTGTGGCTATGTCTGACATGCACTGTGCTGCTTTCTTGATTGTGCTATCATTTTCCCATCCCCCTTTTCTTCCATTTAAATCAACAGCCAAGTGCAGCTTTCCAGCACCATCAACCTTATACATATTAGCATTTTATCCCACTTAGACACATGTCCTTATTTTTATAAATGCTTATTCTACACATTTGGTTATTTACTTGAGCACCTTTTAATTAGCCATAAAATTGACTTTTTCTCCATCGTTCCCTTCATTCCCTTTCTGTCCCTTCACAGCCTCCTACACCAGAAAGCCACACTTCCTATAACTTTTCTGGCTAAAACACATTTTACTCTTTATCTGGTCTTTCCCCAGAGGAAGAGTCAATATATTTACCAGATGGAACACTGATTCATTGTTAAGACTTTGTTGTTTATGTGTTCCAAAGTTTCTCATAGTAGAGATTTGGTCTATAGTGCACCAAGATTAAAGGATTGAAGGTAAACCTTGTCTATTCCCTTCTCAGGAATCAACACAGAATCCCTCTTCCCTTCCCTTCTCTGGCTCATCTCCCACTGGCAGAACAGTTTATCTTTTGATTCCACCTGTATTTCTGCACCTGAGGTGCTCCTATAAACTATGAGTAATCAATGGACAATTGCAACTTTATAAATTTATCTCACTCATCCTTCTGGCCAGAGTCACAGAAATTGTGATTCTAACATAGAAATGGCAAAAAGATTCTTCCTCTTTCACTAATCCAATATGAAATCAGAACAATAATCTCTTTGAAGTAGAAATCAGTATAGGCAGATGTGAAGTGAAGTGATTGGACCTAAGTAAAGTGGTCAGTGTTTTTGTCAAGAACCTGATTCACCTAGTCCAAAGCCAAAACATCTGGGTTGTGATATAATTGCATCAGGACAGAAATTATTTGTTGAAGCTAGTTTTTAATCTCTGGTGAGCATTCTCCTCATTTCAGATTTCATAATGACAGGCTGTTTAACAAACTGTGTTATGAGCCACATGTTCATTATATTTGTTACATTATAGTTCTGAAAACCCTTAATGGATTTTGAGGCAAGAAGGGAGAGAAGTGTACATTAAATTTATTTATTTACTCACTGAAATAGTAGAACAAACATGCATTCATTTTTAAGTAAAAATCATTTTGTACAAAAGCAACCACCATGAAATTGTCAAACTATGATAAAAAACACATCTTGTTTCCAATTGTTCTTGTTGCACACAGTACATACTTCTGAAATGTTAATTTGTAATAAATAAAGAAATCCTTATATGAAGTAGCCCATGGGAGGAGGCTTCTACGTCTGTAAAACCAGAGCTCAGAAAAAGAGTTTCAGGATGAATCACAATCCCTGACTTCAAGCTATACTATAGAGCTAATGTAATAAAAACAGCTTGGCACTGTCATAGAAACATTTGTGGATCGACGGAATCAAATCAAAGATCCTGACATTAGCCCACCAGTCTATGAACACCTGAATTTTTGACAAAGAGATAAAAAAAAATTCAATAGAAAAAAGGTAGTAGTTTCTGGAAATGGTGTTGGCGTAAGTGGATGGTAGTATGTAGTAGAATGTAAATAGATCCAAATCTATCACATTACACAAAACTCAAATTCAAGTGGATCAAAGAACTCAACATAAACGCAGCTACACTGAACTTGATAGAAAAGAAAGGAGGATATAACCCCAAACACACTCTAATGTAACATTAGCACAGACACTAAGAACAACAATAAATAAGTGGGACCTCCTGAAACTGAGAAACTTCTGTAAGGGAAAGGCCAGAGTCAAAATGGCAAAACAACAGCCACAAAATGGGAAAGGAACTTCACCAACCCTACATCTTAAATATATAGAGAACACAAGAAACTAGAGCCCAAAACCATAAATAAATAACCCAATTAAAAAGTGGGCTTGGAAAGAGACTAGGTGCTAGGAAACCTCCAAGAACTCACAGGATGTCTCTGGCTATGTCTCCAACCAATAGTGGAGGAAGTGCCTAAACAGGACTTCATCTAGAATCAAATGAATAACTACCCTAAGTGTCATCACAGAACCTTATATTCAACAATGAATAGAGGTGGACGCAGAGATCCATGGCAGAGCACTGGGCCAAGCTCCTTGTCCAGAAAGAGCAGGGAATAAGAGTCTGCATGAGAAAGGAAATAGGGATTATGAGGAAAAGTCCCACGGTGATGACTAGCTGGAACTCCCTGGAGCTCACTGAATGAAGAATAGCTAAGGAGATCCATCGGGAAAAGGAAGTAGGCCCTCCAAGAGTAGGCAACTGTTGATTGGCATGGACAGTATGTGAAGTTTCGAGGGGTAGGATCAGATTATGTTTCTGTGTACCGACTGTCACCTTGGGACCCATTCCCTGCAGAAGAACTCCTAATGCAGTCGCAGTTTCGACTTTGGGAAGAGGAAACTGGACTTGCCTGTAGTGGAGGTGCCATGCTGAACTGACCCACCTTGCGACTTCTTGCACTTTTGGCGGAGGATTGGGAGGAGGGAAGGAAGAGAAAGCCGGGGGATAAATGGATAATAAAGGCATTTTTTAAATAAAACATAATAAAATTTTAAAAGCATATTAAATATTTCATTTTATTTCCCCTAAAACTAGAAAAATCCCTAAGTTAAGTGTTTAAATGTTTTAAATATGAATTTAAATATTCTATTATTCATCTTAGAATTATATCTGCTCATTGGGCCTAACTCCAGTTCTATTTTCACAGAAAATAGAGTTAACAATTGGTGTTCAATTTCTTCCAGTCATCCAAAGAATTTTCTGTCATTTCTCTAGTAGTTGAGGGTGATTCTATTCTGAACAAACACATAGTAGGTCCAGGAAACAGGCTGCTTTGGGGAAACCTTCTGAAGACTTGTTTTTAAGTGGGAGTCACAATACGAACTTGAAGATGATTGATCCTATCCACTTCAAAGTCATGCTTTTCTGTCCTGGTAATTAAAATATATAGATAAGAATGTTCATTCATTTTGCATGAGATATGATTGCATTAATGAGCTCCATTAATTCTATAAATTCTAATACATATTTTAACCAGACATGATTCAGACCCAAACCTGAGGCAGCAAAGGCCCAAAGCAATATGGTATCTTTTAATCAGTTTTGAGTTGTTTCTATACTCTCTTTAAGAAATTTGAGAAATGACCCTTTAACCAGGAACTTGAATGATAATGTGATGTGGAAATTTTTTTTTTCTGTAAGCTGTGAATAAAGGACTGTTTTGGCCCATGATAGACACTGTAGCAGTAGGCAAGAGAATTGAAGCATAGGTAGGAGAATGAGGGCAGAGTCAAGCGAAACTAGGGCCACCCACCCAAGATTCAGCATGGGCCATGTGACAGGAGAGATTACTGGAAATTGGTTGAATTAAGGGTCATGTTACAACAGAGATTATTCGAAATGAGTTAAATTAAGATGAAAGAGCTATCTAGCAATATGCCCAAGACAGAGGCCAAGCAGAATAAAATTAATATAAGCATCTGTTGTTTTGGGGGGGAAATATATATATTACATAAACACATATATTGTATGTGTATATGTATATATATAGCATATAAAAACATATAAGTACATAAATCAACCATTTCAATTCCAATTACTTGTGCTATTGATTTACCTTGTTAGTATGTATTTAACAAGAATGGATGAAATTCTCAAAAATCAAAACAAACAAAAAAACCCAAATGTTTCCAGAATGCAAACAATCAGTAGTTTGAGAGCATTCATATTCCCCTCCATTGATCATTTTAGAATGAACATTAGTTGAATGAAATGAATCTGAGGAAATGCAATGAATTGAAGTAGAAAAATATGGAGGAAATTAATGTGAAAATATGTCTTTAACCTCTCATTTTCTGCTTCATGGATAAAAAAAAAATCACCCAGAGCTGAGGAGTTGTATTGACTGACTCTACATTACACATTGATTTTATTCCTAGTACAAATTAGTGAAGTACTTATCATGTTAAAGAGAATACATGTGCAAAGGAAAACCAGAAACAAAATATATGATACTAGTCTCTTATTTGAGACAAAATGGTTCTCTCTGTGAAACTATAGACAAGCAACTTATTTTGCCTGGAGCCACAATGAGAAAAGCAATGTGTCTGTCCTTTAATTAGGAGATAGAGATCCATGAAGCTGCATTCACTCAGCGTTCAGCTATTTATTTTGCATCAGTAAAATCCATGGACTCTGAAAAAGAGCTCAACCATAATTAAAAGTGTTATTGAGCTAAACACAATTACCAGTGCTTACCTCATTATATAATGCAGTTGGCACCAGAAACAAGAGTTCAAACTAGTTTTCTTTTCTGCATTCACGCCTGACATATTTATGGAGGGGTCTAATGTAATTTCACAATGGCTTGTATCAAAATCAAGCATGGAAAACTGATAACTTTTGAATAATGACACTGAATTTCTAGGAGCTTGACTGTGTTTCTAATGTTGAGGGCAACTAGATCTGTTTTGGATTCCATCTCCTATTTCCCTTGGAACACTAAAAAAGAAAATATCTAAACTTCTCTCCTCCCAAACCTCCCAGTCAAAAGCATGGAATATCTCTGGTTCTGAATCAATGAAAAATGTTTCTAGAGCTTCTTGCAATCAGACCATAGTTCATAAAGTGGCTCCTTGAAGACAAAGCCTAGCAAGAAAACACCTTTCTCAGCCTTGATACTTGGGTGAGGGACTCAGTCCTACCTCAACTGTGTATGTCAGACCAAACTGACTCACTTTGGGATTCCTTACCCTCTCTGGGGAGTGAACAGGGAAGGGGGGAAGCTGGGGAAGGACTGGGAGAAAGGGTGGGAGATAAGAAAAAAAGAAAAAATAATATAAGTACACCAGAAAGAAAAATTAAAACTATATATAATAGTGTCTCCTCACTTAAGAGTTAGTCACGTGTGTTCTGTCAAGAGCATTATTAGGAACCTGCCACCAGTGAAGTTAATTCATCCCAAAATAACTAGAAGAGATGGGAACTAACTTACTTTGCTTTCCACAAACCACTTTCTTCATACAGTTATTTTACAGTTTCAATCCGGAGTACAATTCTGTTCTGAGAAGTATAATTTTTCCATTCTGTCTTTTTTTTTTTTTTTTCCCAAATGCTGGCCAAAAGCCTACATGTAATTACCATGACACGGTGGGCTTTTTTTTTTTTTTTTTTTTTTTTTTTTTTTTTTTTTTTTTTTTGCTTTTTCTCTGAGTCTGAGGTACCCTACTTTTCTATCATTCTATGGCTTGCTGAAGATTTGAGCTTTCTGGGATCCTTATTAAAAGGTCATGGCTGTCTCTCTTCTTCTTCTTCTTCTTCTTCTTCTTCTTCTTCTTCTTCTTCTTCTTCTTCTTCTTCTTCTTCTTCTTCTTCTTCTTCTTCTTCTTCTTTTTAAAATATTCTGCCTCCTGGCAACAGCTGCTGTTTATAGTTTCTTTGCTCAGTTTTTTCTTAAACTCTATAAAAAGTCATTAAATGTTCTTTGAGTCTGTTTATAAACTCTTTTATTAATACTACTAAAACTGAAAGATGACTCTAATTCTCATGATAACACAATCATATACCTCTCATTTAACCATGTGAAGTTTCTTGAGAACTATACTAGCTCAGCACTGATGTCTTCATGCTTTAAGATGGTAAAAAGTTTAAGGATGTTAACCCAATGCTTTAGCATCTTAGCTATCTATTACAAATAAGGGGCCTACTAGTTAAGAAGCAAAGTAATTCCAATTATTTCAAAAGTACTTATTTTATGAATATAATTATAAGATTACATTTTTTATCAAAAACAAGACATGGCAGAATAACCATAATATTACAAAGGCACTATGTTTATTTTTCATTAAATTAAATAAGAATTTAAAAACATATTTTTCAAATTGTTTTTTTTTTTTTTTTTTTAGGTTACAACTCAAAGGGAAAAAAATATTCACTAATCCAGTGACTTTGTTATGTTTTTTACACGAAAAGAATTGGGTAACCAACTGCTTTCCCAGGGCTAAGAACAATGGTGATAGTGGATTTGCTCAACAGATTACTACACAATTATGCTAGTATTTTATTAATCCAAAAGCACGTTATAAGAAAATGTAAGTATGGCTTCCAATAGGAATGTTATACTTGGTTTTGATACCAAGCTCACTGATTTGGTAAGAAAAATGGTTGTCTTTCCAGTTAAACGACAATTTGTAACCAAAAGTTTAATTCCAAGGATTCTGACAAACATATTTCAAATGACAACATGATAAAAAAAAAATCCTACACAGTGATTCAAAGGCTCAGCTCTACAGTGTACCCTTAAAATGACTGGACACTGGTCTAAATAAAGAATGTTACAATCATTTGTTCAGTACAACCATCAGTAAGGAACCACTTCTGAAAGCCTTCAGAGTGCAGCTCCTCCCCTCTACATGTTGGCATGTGTCCACAGCAGCTTTTAAAGGCTGCTTATCATTTTACTCACAGTTCCACACATATCCCATCCAATAGAGAAACCACAGCTTTTTTTTTTTTTTCAATTTTTGCCAGTGGTTCTATATCATTAGCACTTCACACTTTAACTGTATAGGAACTAGTTTTATTTTAGTCTCTGAAAAACTAAAGTTCCAAGAAAATTCTATTTTCCTTAAGGGGATATAGTACAATAACAATTCTTGATATCACATGCCTCATGTGATCCACTTGGAAGCATTGATAATTGCATCATTGTATGTCACTGCAGTGTTCCAAGAGACAAAAACGAATCTGAAGAGCACCAGGACTGCATCAAGCTTATGAAGTCTCAAACAAAATTAGAATTTCCTGTCCATACTTCTGTCAAATAAAGTTATCTGCGAACTGGAACTGGTTTCCTACTTCCTTTCATTTGACCCGGGTCAGTTATAAGATGGATCCCGGGATGGTTTGTGATTATCTCATGAGACAAAGATCTTTCTCTTTCCTATCTCGAAAAAGTGACCTACTCAGGCTTTGAGAGAAACTCCTCCTTCTTGGCGATCTTTGCCAAGTTGGAGTTGGAAGACTCTTCCTAAAATAATCATCTTGAGGCCAATGACCCCAAAAAGAAGGTGGACCATGATTCTGATTTCTTTTCTCATTATTCAACAGTTCTGATATTTTTTTTATTACTTCTCTGCAATTTAATTGTATATTTATCTTTTATTTATTCATGTATTTTATTTATATAAAGTTTTTTTAATGCATGTATGCCCCTGCTCTTTCTCCCTTCCCTCCTCCCAATCCTTCCCAGTCAGCCTTAAGTCTTGCCCCATCCATCCATCCATCCATCCCCTCCCACAAAAGGCCAAGAAGTCCCAAGATGAGTCAGCTCAGTGGCACATCCATTCTAGGGAAGTCCAATTTCCTCATCCCAATATGAAGAGTAATCTAGGTGCTCCTCTGCAGGTAATGGGCTCCAATGTGCCAGCCCAAACACAGGAACACAGTCTGATCCCACTCCTCGAGATTCTACCTACTGCCCATGCCAATAGATAGTTGCCTAACATGGAAGATCTACCTCTTTTTTCCTGATGGATCTCTTGATTCAGTGAGCTCCCTGGAAGTCCAGCAAGCCATCTATGTGGAACTTCTCCTCATAATCCCTATCCCCTTGCTAATACAGACTCTCTCCCTTGCTCTCAGCTGGACAAGGAGCTTAGACCAGTGCTCAGCCTTGGATCTCTGCCTCCACCTCTATTTATAGCTGGATATAAATTCTGTGATGACACGTAGGGGAGTTATTCATTTAATTCCAGGGAAAGTCCGGTTTACGTACCCCCTCTACTATTGGTTGGAGGCCTACCCAGGGAAATCCTGTGTGTTCTTGGAGTTTCTCTAGCACCTTATGTCTTTCCAACCCAACACTGGCTTCCTCTATTGAAATATCCATATCTCTCTCTCTCTCTCTCTCTCTCTCTCTCTCTCTCTCTCTCTCTCTCTCTCTCTCTCTCTCTCTCTCTCTCCTCCTTAGCCACATAGCGTTCTTCCATCTAGCTCTCAGATAGCATGGGACAAGTTCTAGAGATTCAATGTGCAAGCTAGTGACTTAGCATCAGACAAGTTCTAGAGATTCAGTGTGCAAGCTAGTGATTTGAGTTAAGGAGATTTTCTCAGCTGAAATGTTGTAAGAGGATCTCATATGTTCTCATGCATGCAAAGAACTTAACCACAGGACAGTATGGATGTGTCAGATAATTAGATTGTGTTTCCCACCAACAGAATCAACATACATAAACACATTGCTGTACTTTTTGTGCTGGAAACATATGAAAACTTTTTATTTGCCAATGACAGGATGATAGGCCAACCAGAGAAGACAATAAAAATGTTTAAGAAGAAAAAAATTAAATGTACTTACTGTCTGTATTCATTTTGCAGTATAAGTAGTAGTAAAAATATAATAATTGTGATTTGACTTAAATAACTTAATCTTTATAATATTAGAAGAAAAAGCTAATAAACAGTTGAAAATACATCAATTACACTTGTGAGATCTAATCATTATCAACCTGACTGTATTTGGGATCACTAATAATATGAGCCTCTAGTCTCACCTGTAAATTTGCAAGAGAGTTTTAACTAAAGAAGAAAAATTTAGTCATGCATGTGGGTAAGCACCAACCCATGAGCTGATATTTCAGATTGAATAAAAAGGGGGAAGGGAGAGAAAGCATGGACATCAACATTCTTCTCCCTCTGCCTCCTGACTACAGCTACAATATGACCAGGCATCCCCTGCTCTTACTGGTATGCATGTCCACTAAGAAATCTCATGTAACCATGACTCTATTGTCTTTTGATTTTTATCTGGAGTCAGGGTTTCTCTGTGTAACTGTCCTGGCTGCCCTGAAACTGGCTTTGTATACCAGGTTGCCTCCTAACCCTGGCTTTGTAGACTAAGCTGACCCCTAATCCTGAATTTAAAACAAACCCTTCCTCTAAGTTGCTTTTCTGAGGCATTTTGTCCCTACAATGAGAAAAGTGGATAATAGATTCTTTTTTGATATTTTATATCAAAGCATAAAATAACAAACCACACAGGACTATCTTTTGTTCAATCATACTAGAAAATACATAAGAATAACTGGGAAGTTTAGTCAACTGTCTTTATACATATGACTAGACAGGAAGAAATTTTTCTTTCTCTGTCTGATTCTTCTGAAGGCTCTTGATGCTATAGATGATGATAGCACTAAAGCGGCAGTGGTAGACATTGTGTCTTCTTGTTGCCTAACTCTTTACATGCATACACATAAAACCTAATCTTAACCAGAACTCAGCGCATCTGTGCCGGTGAAACCTGCTGATAGTATCTCCATAGGACACAAAGCCTCACATGTAGCTACATTTATCTAACAATGATAGTCTCAGAGATCTTTCATTGGGCATTTTTTTATGCTGGTTTTAAACTTGCTTTGTACTCTGTTTGCACTCTTCTTTATTCTATTCATTATTTACTTATGCATTTTAACTTTCACTAAGTTATGAAAACATTGAGTCTATTTTATTTTTTATTGTTGAATATCAAGTACTATTTTCCATATAATATCCATTTTTGTACTTAGTAGATAGATATATGAGGGATGCTTTAGAATAATTTGAAGTGTTTATTAAAATTAGTTAAGGTATGACAAAAACTTACTAAGTTGTGGATGTATCCTTATGAGAAATTGTGTCATGTCACCAAATAAAGAAAATGAAGAAGGTACAGAGGTTAAAAGCAAATTCTCTGTTCCAGCTGAGCAGAATTAATTTTATGAAATAACCCAGTTAATGCTAAAATAATTCTTTTGAATTAGTGCAGTTTCCATCAAAATTCCAATGGAAATTTTTATAGAACAAAAAAATCTCCCAATTTATTTAAAACATAGATAATAAAAAAATTGAGACCAACTCATAGTTAATAAAATGAGTGATGCTGGAGGCATTGTGATCTGACTTCAAACTATCCTGCGGAGTTTAGTAACAAAATAACACGGTATGGAAACAAAATCACACAAAACCAAATAGACTAAAATAGGGGACACAGAGGAAAGTTATGATTCTAAAATTCTGAAAAATGAGCCAAAATATACATCAGAGAAATGATTATCTCTTCAAATGTGGTACTAGGAAATCTGGATATTCATGTGCAGAAAAACAAAATTAAATTATTTTTATACCGAAGTTGAATCAAAGTGGATTAAAGACATGAATGTAAAAGTTGATACCATGGAACCTGTATTTGGAAACACTAAAAGACTTATCCACAAACAAGAACATTATGCTTAAGATATGAATTGGCTCAGTAAATGATCTAGAACATTTACAGATTGGCATGAAAGCAGTCTCTCCACAGCAAGAGAAAAATTACTGTGAGGAAAGTATAAACCAAAGTATGGGAGAAAATCTGTTATTCATCTGATAAGAGATTAATATTTAGAAATACAAAAACTACAAAAATAAAAAAAAATGTGAGGCTGATGTGGGAATGTCTTTCTGTATGCTGTGAATATCAATCTTTAAATTAAGGAGCTGTTTTGGTCCATGACAGGCACCATAGAGAAAGGAGGGAGTCAGGACAGACAGAGTCAGCCACCAAAGAATAGGCGTGTAAAGAGCACAGGTGAGCTATGGACCACATGGCAGACAAATTAATGAGAATGGGTTGAGTTAAGATGGAAGAGCAAGCTAGCAATGTGCTTGAGCCATAGGCCAAACAGCATGAAGTTAATATAAGCATCTGAGTCATTTTTGGGGGCCTGAGCAGCAGCAAACGGCTAAGGGATCTGGGGCTACAGATCTGTGGGTCTGGACCTCTGGCCACCTGGCACCAAGAAACCTTACTGCTACACAAGGCATGCAGGAAGTGTAATCATAGGAGAGGACAGTGTGGTGTTGAATTATGAGGATGGAAGCTGTTCCTGGACAGCCTGTCCAGGTGAGTTATGCTAGTTGCAGGTTAGTGAGAGACTGTTTCCAAAATAAGTGATAGATGAAGACACAGGACATAGACCTTGTTGTGGGATTCAGGTGTCAGCTGATAAGGTCAAAAGACACTTATACAGGGCACCGGGCCCCCGACCTGAAGGGGGCGGGGGAAAGGCCCATTGAAAAGGGGCTGCGGAAGCACGAGACGGTCTCTTCCTGGTTCCTGGCTGTTGGAGAGAGGGTCTCATCGTCTGTCTCCAGGCTCCAGTCCCTGTTCAGGTGCTACTGTAATCTGTTACCTGTACCGTGAGTGTTAGTTTATATTTTAATAAATATCTATCTGGTATTGGTGTGCTTATAAGTAAACTCCGCCTACAAGACCTCTGATGTCTACAGCATATCAGCATGAGTGTATGCACACACACAAGCACACAAGCACGTACACAAGCATGCATATACACATCCATAATCACACACATAGTCACAAACTAAAAAAATTTAACTTTAAGCATCTGGAAAAGTAAACCCAACCAATAAGCCAATAAATTGAACAACGAGTCCTCATAAAAAAAAACACAAAATGTTGAAAAATAAATAATTAACACTGCAATGACTGGAGAAGCACAATTCACAGCTGCACTGATAGTTGTCTCACTCCAGTCTTGATCCTTACTTAAAAAAAATAAGTCACAAAACAAAAATTCTGGTAATGACATGGGAAAATTCTTGATTATATTATAAATTAGTTTTCCCACTATGGATAGGTATTGAGGTTTCTCCAAAAATATGTAGAAATTATAGGATTCAGTTACTTGATGGCTGCATAGATACCTGAAAAAAACCAATGGCAGTATCTAATAGAGTGATTTACACATCTATGTTCATGTATCTTTATTCAGAAAAGTTAAGAACTTGAATAGCTTACCTGAAAATGAGAGATATGAGGGATATGAATGGGTGTATGTTTATATTATGTTGATTCACAAAATTGATAGAATTGGAGCTTATCACTCAATACTATCTTTCCAGCAGTTGAGAAATAGAGATGGATATATTAAGAGTTCCATGCAAGCTTTAACTTATAAAAGACTTTGATGCATTCTTTAACTTCTTATTAATATTTCCCATGACCAACACACATACACACACACACACACATACTGAAGACACACACCCAACAATTAACTTATGTTTTTGTCTTATATACAGATCTTTTGATAGATATGAGATTGGAAGGGAGTCAAATGGGAGGACACAAGTGAAAATATATGATCCAAGTATCTTAGGAAAATAACTTAATAAAATCCAGTATTTTTATAATTAAATTGTACTAATTAAATTATAATGACAATAAAATTTCTCCAGAATTGCCTTTTTTCTTGATTTAAATATTATAAGAAACCCTGCATATAATTCACATTCTGGAGAACTAAATTATTTAAGAGAATATCAGGGCTTTAGATTTTAAAGTGAAAAACAGTGCATTATGTTCTTTCCTGTCCAGTGCCAAACTGTCAGCCCTGAAAACATATACACTAATAGCATTATGTGAACTCACCAGGTTAAATTTAGGAAAATATTTGTGTATGTATACACACATATATAAACATATATGCATGCAAAAAATAATTAATTTTAAGTTAGTCCATGAAACTTTAGGAGAGCCGGAAAAGATATATAGAAGTCTTTGGGGTATGGAGAGGGACAGAAAAAATGTCTAATTATATTACAATTGCAAAAATAAGCAACAGAAACTAAGCTATATTTTATACAATAATTTGACTTCATTTAAAAACAAATTTTTTACTATGTTTCCTTTAATTTTTGAAATTATAATTTTATCATTTCTTTTTACTTTCTTACCTCTAAACCCCTCTGAATGTCCTTCCTTGTTTTTTTTTCAAATTCTTGACATTTTTGCCAAACTTCTACTTCATGCATAAATATACGTGTGCATACAAATGCATCCCTAAACATGAACCGCTCGGTCTATATACTGTGACTTGTGAGTTCTCATGGATGATGATCTAGCACCAATGGGTGTGCACGTATCTGGGGACGACTGTTATCCCCAGTCTCAGCATTCTCAGTTTCTTTGTGCATGGTCAAGACCTTATGAGCTTTCTACTATTGACTTTGGCATGTCTGTAATAGTCCAGGTCACTTTAATGTTTCAGATAGTCATATCAAGTGCTTTATATGTCTTTAAATTGTCAAGATTTAATCCAGACATCGTTCCTTTCCCAGTGTATTTGTTTCATGGGTTTGTAATGTGTTAATTTTTACAACTGTTTTAGTCACTTCTTATTCAATAATGCCTCCCAGTGTGTCTCACATAATGGACTGCATTGCTCTCTTGATTAAATTCATCATAATCACTCCTGCTGAAGTTGGGTACCTGATCATGGAAGATGCATGCAGTTCTCTCTCAGCATCAGAGTCAGAATTTTTTTTATTTACACGTGGTAGGCAATCAGTTCATACATTTAATAAAAATATATGACCAGACATGCACACTCTTTTATTTAAGTATTGAATATTAATATAAAAATATTATGTGACTGAAACTCCTCTAGGTATCAACTAAACAGAAATTGACAAAATAGACAATAAATTTAGCAGTTGTGGTATTTATATAAAATGTATATTCAAAAGTAATAAGTAATGTGTGTGTATGTGTGTGCACATATGTGAAGATATGTTTATTATGCATATGACAAACATAATTTGAAGTTATAAGACTCTTTGTATCTTTTAGATGTCAGATGAATGTTGGGGATTCTATAAAGTTTACTCACATATTATCTGTGTTTCATAAGTAGAAACTGACACTGGTACTGACTTCGAACCTAGTTTTAGAGTTCTGTGAATAAAATATGGTTTATATTTTGAAGAGTCTGATAACCTCTATGGGTTTTATGTATAAAGTGTAGTGTTTAGATACTCCATGAAGTTCTTGAAAAATTTTAAGCTGCTTTAATATTAAAGAATATTAATGAGGATGGAACAATCTTGCATCCATGACTTTAACTTTCTCATTATCAATAAATCATACTCTTGAATAAGTTAGACCAGATCTTTAAATGAATTCTTCCTTGGTGATTTGCCAAATAACCAGCATTTATACAAAGATTTATTCTTTCCATTGACATTACAATGTGTTTATAATTCTCTTGCTTTGAGTACCTACTACATATCTGCTACTCTAGTACTTCTTTCTGGAGAAGATGATAAACAAGTTTTCAAACAAACTAAGTAGATATGAGCAAGAACACTGAGCTTAAATTGTAAGTGTATGCATCTGTGGGAGAGCAAACAGAGTTTAATGGTGTAAATTGGAAAACATAACAAAGACATTTTTCTTAATTAAAGAAATTAGCAAAGTAGAAAGAATAAGTGATGTAAACATATCATTTAAAAAGAAGTAAAACATTTTTGACTGAGGAGTAACTAGGAAAGGGCATACATGAAAAATCTAAGAAATATATTAGATAAAAAAATTATTAAGAGCTAGTAATCAAAAGGATTTAAAGTATGCTACATTTTTTAATGTCTTTATACATAATCAAAAACCTATTGAAACTTCCAATAAAAGTTTGGTAGGTATGTTGTTTAAAGTACACTCTTAAATTGAATATGTCAATTGCTCATGTGAAGAAAACATTTGTTAGGCTCACACAAAGTCAGGCTGGCTAGAAAAATAATCTCCAATAACATATCCCATTGATCACTGAGGTTGGATTGTCAGAGCTGTTAATGCTGGATATTCCCAAAGCCAGATGGAAATTGAGGGATAACAGAAAGATTGGTGTTGTGATATATTTTATATTTAATAAAATCAGCCTGGAATATCAAAGAACAGATTCACCCACAGTCAAGCCACAAGAGTCAGAGAGTGGTAACTCATGCCTTTAATCGAAGCACAGGAATGACAGTTACTAATTCATGCCTGCCTTTTATCCTCGCACCTGAAAGACCACGTGATGGTTTATGTCATTAATCCAATAACTCCAGAGACTAAAGATCTTTCTGTGTTTCTGTGAGTTCAAGGCCTAATTAACAAACAGTAGTAGCTCACACCTTTAATTCTAACTCTAGGATTATGAGGCAGAGTTAAAACCGGAAAAGAAACAATTGGGCAAAGAAGATATTTAAGCGAAGCATGGGCAGACAGGGTGGTATTCTGTAGAAGCAGTGAATCAGTCTGAAGACTCTTGAAATTAGATTTTACCCTGAGAATTTGTCTGGGTGATAATTGACTATGGAGCCTCACTCATGTCTACACTGTGGGTCATACTGTATTGATTACTTTTTGTTGTGGTGACAAAATACTATGTGTAGTAGTAAGTTTTACTTACAAGGTACCAGTCCAAGATTAATATTTGTTAGAATATAAATCAACACTCACGATATAGGTAACAGCTTATAGTGGCACCTGAACAGGGACTGGGGTATCTGAGCGATGGACGAGCAATGAATGGACGATGGATTCCAAACCTGTCTCTCCAACAGCCAGGAACCAGGAAGAGACCTCCCCAGTGTCCCAGCAGCCCCTTATCAATGGTGTTGGCCACACCCCCTCCAGGAGCCCGGGACCCTGGATAAGTGTCTTCGGACCTTATTGGCTGACACCTGAAACTCACCACAACCATGAGCATAAATGATTTACAGAATAAAGAAGTTAGTTTGGTTTATTATTTCAGGATGTCCATGATGGCAGTAGGTGGTTAGTAAATAAACTTGCCTGATTGCATGTTCAACTAGAAACACTAAATAGACAAATAATGGAGGAGAGTTGAGAAGAGAAATTCTCAAAGCCCACTCCCCAGTGATATACTTCCACCACTAAGACTTCATGTCTCAAAAGCTCCATTACCTCTTAAACAAGTGGTTCTCAAATGTGGCTCGCCGTCCTTGGAGTTTAATGACCCTTTTACAATGGTTGCATATCAGATATTTACATATGATTCATAACAATAGCAAAAATATAGTATAAAATAGAAACAAAAAGAGTTTATGGTTGGGGTCAATACAACATGGGGAATTGCATTATTGAGCAACAGCATAGGAAGGTTGAAAACCACTGTTAGGGTCACCAGTTGGGAATCAAATAGTCAAATATCTAAGCGTTTGGGGTCATTTCCAACTCAAATCACTGCATTTGCTCATCTCAACTTCTAACAATGTTTTTGTGATTTCATTATAAGTATTCGAAGTAATAGGAAGTCATGAACATATTTAAAGCATTTATTGCATTACATATATATTCTTAATTTTATTATGAGGATTATTACCATGTTGGTTATGTTTATATCAATTTGAAAGAGACTGGAGTGATTTGGCCAGAATGACTCTTAATTGAGAAAATAATCCCACAAGATTGGCCTGTAAACAAACATGTGGGACATTTTCTGGCTTGACGATTGATGCAGAATGGGAGCAGCTCACTGTGGGCAGGTGATCCTGTATTTTATCAAAAAGTAGACTAAGCAGGATAGTATGTACCAGTCCTCCATAACATCTTTAGTTCTTTAGTTCTGCTCTCAAGATTCCTGTCATGTTTGAGTACCTACCCTGACTTCCCTCAGTTATGAACATCTACCTGGAATTTTAAGATAAAATAAACCCTTTCCTACTCAACTTGCTTTTGGACACAGTCTTTATCACAGCAATAGAAATTATGACTGAGAAAGTTACATAGAAATGTATGACTTAAAAAATAAGATTCATAATACAACTTACTACATAAAAATAAAGCTAGGGAAAGATCTCTATAAGAAACACATAATAAGTGAATGCATTAAATTCCTCACATAATTTAATATGGAAATAGGCAAAGATTTTCAGGGTATTATAGAAAAATCTAGTTATCTATATTTCACTGAAATTGGTGATCTTAGTAATTATCCTGTTCTGTCTCGAGATAATAGAACTTATGGAAGAAGATGAACATATGGCCATCAAATGATACTATTGAAGAAAGATCATATGCTTATATGGTTGCAGATTTCCTCAGAGGGAAGATATTCAGAGATGGACAAATCTGGTTCATCTCTTGGCAAATTACACAGAGGATGCATCTGGTACATTTCTACAGGCATGAATAGGCTAATAGGATTTGATTTCTAATAAAACTATATGCATGCTGGCAAGGAACAAATATTACAGAACTCTGGGAATTTTCTATGAGGATAAAAAATATGTCAACTACTTTGATCATTTCTGGACAAGGTTCTAACAGATTTTAAGTGCTATGAATTCCTAAAGTAAACTTTTATTATGATAAATCTTCAAGAAAGACTAATTTTAAAATAATTTTTTAATTACTGAATTTTAGAACAAAAAATGATTAGGGATATAAAATGCTGGCCACCACTTTCTTTGAAATCTAGCACAAACAATATTGATTTGTATTCCTGACATGGAAAATATATGTACTACAATTTTTCTGTTAACATTCACTGCTGAGACTCCTAGCAAAGTGGCTAAATTGAAGGTTTCTATGGAAAAGTTCAAACAAGCTAGTATTGAATGTACCTTTAGTTAATATCACAAAAAATATGACAGGTATTTCTCTTACATGATCTTGGAAAAGGTCCAGTTTTATTTATACATATATACATAAATATATATGAAGATGTTGTTCAATGACAAAAAATGAGGGTTTTTAGTCATGTTTGGTGTTTCAATTTCTGTAAGGTACATTTACTTGTGCCCTCATCCTATTACTCTGCCTTCAGACAAACATATACTGGATGAAATTGCTAAGGATACAGCAATTAAACAATTTATCTTATAGTTTGTGAAGTCCGTGGTTGTCTTTGATGTTTTCTGTAGGACAATAATGTTTCCCCAAATCTGCATAACAGAAAGGAGATTTAAGGTAAGGCCACAGTGATATGGTCTCTGCATATTTTATATTATAAGAAGACGAGAGTTCATTTTGTAGGAAGGAATCTCCACGCAAACACTGCTAATATTTTGTCTTCTCTGAGATAAATTTCAGTCTATGTTACTGGCTTAAGAGCAGCTCAGGACTTATTTGCCTTGGTGTATGGGATACTACAAGAGCTACAAAAAGAGGAGTATGAAGAAAAAGCACAAACAATGTAAATATCCAAGGCAGGACCTGACCCACTGGTCGATCTAAATTTTAGAAAAATGAACTGTCGTTTTTCTGCATCCTCTGAATAATCTATTAGCGAAAGATATATTGGAAGCCAACTGTTTAAGATGCTAATACACTGTAGACTCCGTTTGCTGGCTATGTGAGAAAAACACAGCATAAAAATTCAGTTTCTGATTTTATTTACTGGTGGGCAAACCTAGCTCTCTTTAAATTTATATAGCATGTTTTCAGCTAAATTTTAGAGAGTTTTGTCTGTTCCCATGGCAGCACCAATCTGAAGAAAGAAAAATCTCTCTGTATAATGTCACATAATGTGGTTTTGAATAGCACCATCGATCCTCTAATGGCTACATGGATTGCATCCCCATATGAAAGTTGGAAATCTGCTTATGATACTGGTATCTTTAGTTCTAAATTTATTTGAAGAAAGCTGTGACTGTGGAAGTACTTAACAGCAACAAAAGGGCCCCTTGATACAACACTGAGTAATAATGTATTTTAAAATAATTTGAAGACAAAGATATTTTGCCCTATTGTGTTAAATGTTAAACTTGAAATAAACTTAATTAACAGACAAAAAATAATTATTTTTTTTGAGAATTAAATGAATGGCAAAGGAAAGAATTTAAAATTGAATGAAGAGAGTATATACATCAGAGATTTATGAACAAACAAAACACCAAACTAAACAAACAAAACAAGCAAAAATATCCTGAGGAGCATTCTATTAGTAGGTATTTGATTGTGGGAAATGTAGTTTAGGTTACAAATTGCAGTACTCAACTAGATACTATTGGAAGAAAATGAAGAAAGAAACTATTTTATCTGAAGTGTTGGAAATAAAAACCGTAACCATTGAAGTAAGCACATGGCTATACTACTAAAAAGGATCTCTCTCTCTGTCTCTCTCTAACATACACAGATACACAGACATTGAGAGACATATACAGAGACAGAGAGATAGAAAGAGGGACATGATTCACTTATAACTTGTTTTATTTCCTATGGAAGAAAAAAAATTACTGTTTATTCAGAATTAACAGCAATTTCATATTAAAAATTAGTGTGTCATGCAGGGAAGAAATGTACCGACAATGTATCCTAGAATTCTTATTGGGTAGATTATTTTCAGTATAAATTTATATAATTATAATGCTTCAGACTTTTAGTGATTTACATTGTAGTTTTGTCCAGTCTAAACTTAAATTCCCTAATGTATTGCATGTTGTTTGCATAGATAGCAGTCTCCTTAATTCCACAGCTCATCCATACCCAGCTCTGTTGTCAATGGATCCAAAACTCTGCCTAAGTTAGCAAATAGTATATTAAAGTATTGTTACCTATTTTGTTGCAACCTCACCAGAATCCTTAGAGCAGCGTTGAATAGAATCACTGAGTTCTTTTTGGGAGGGAGTTCTTCACTAAATCCTAAATGAGCCCATCTCCAATTTAAAAGCAGAAGTAACTCATGTAACTAATCCAGTGGATATAATGGAACTGTAAAAATATTTGCAATAAATAGTCTTGGAGATATAGTATCACTGAAGGGTGCTTGACTATACAGTTTGATCTAAAAGAATACATTTCTGCACATACAAATATGAACAGAAAAACAAAATGTCAAAAACAACAGAGGACAAATTTTAGAATGTCTGTCATACCACATAAAAGAAGTTATTCAATCAAAACTAACACAATTTGAAATTTAGCAGACAATAACATTAATATTTATTTTATTATATTACAGGTGTTCAAAATTTAAATGTTGAATATAGATGAGCTCAAATATTCATAAGATGTAAAGTTACATTTGATATGAAAATAATTATTTATGAGATTGATGCCAGTTTACATGTCAGAATAAAATATTACCAATATAACATGAAAAAATGAGAATAGGATTTAAAGGAACTAAAAGAATGTCTCATGATGTATGAGATCATATACAATTTTTTAGGGTGTGTGTAATTTAAACCACTGGAGTCAGAATGTGGGAATGAACTTATTCATGGAAGTGTAATATCTGCACATAATATCAAAGAAAATAATGATGAAAAATCACAGAAAAGTAAAACCATCTAAAGTTTTTAGGCTTGAAGAATTAATATTTTTAAAATGTTAGCACAAATAAATTCAATATGACTCATCTTAAATTCCAGCCCCATTCTCAAAAAATTAATATTTGAAAAATAATATAGAACAAAAGGAGAGTCCAAACAGAGCATTTTTTGTTTCCATTCCGATAAAATGAGACAAGTGGGTAAGAGGTAGAAGATTATCTGTCTCTGGATTTCTGAATGATTGCCGACTCTAGCCATGTGTTCTAAGTATTCTATGTTTTCTACTTTTGACATGATACGATGTAGCATATTATTTTTATTACCTACTTAGTATTTCCAAAGTCTATACGTCACTTAAACTAGCTATTTTTATTTTGTTACTCAGACTTTTTTTTTTTTAAAAAAAAAACTAATTAAATATATTTGCAACATTTTCCTCCTTCCACGTATCAGCCCAACCCTTCCCATGTTCCTGCTTATTCCCTCTATTTCAGAGTCTCTTTTCTTTAATAGCTATAATTACACACACACACACACACACACACACACACAAATGTACACGTACACTTCTGAATGTATTTAGATTTGCTTATATGTATGTGGTTTCAGAACAGATCACTTGTATTATATAACAAATTAAGGGCTCATTCCCATAGAAAACAACACTCCCTTTTCTGCATTCAGTGTTTTACTGTAGTTCTTTGTCTAGGAATTTTATCTCATGAGATATAACCCTTCCACATTAGCATAACCATAACCATTGGTGTTGTCATTGTTCACATTCTTTGGGCAGCCATTTTGTTGACTTATCATGAGTGCAATAATTTTGTCCTTTCAAGAAGGTGGACTTCTGGTCTCTAGGTCCCACAATCATTCTCTAGCCTTTCTTCTGTAATATCCCTCAACCTTAAGAGCTGTGTTAAAAAAAAATAAAAGAAAAAGAAAAGAAATAAAAAAGAGTTGTGTTGAAGATTTATTCTCTGGACCTGACAAACCAGAACCACTTGTTTCCTGCATTTTAACTAGTTATAGTTTTCTATGCTGGTTTTATCTCCTACAAGTAAAGGATTCTTTGGTGAGTTCTCCACTTACCTGTGGGTATCATGTAGTGTACAGTATAGTTAGTAATCATGCTGCTGTAGTTAAGTGTTAGTAGCATGTTATCCTATAGGACCCAAGACCTTAGCCAAGTACTTAAATACTTTTTAAATTCAACATTTCTTACATTTCTTACAATTTCATTAAAAGTTGTATGATAAAAGACAGAAGATACTTAGCACATTTAATGTTTATGTGGCTAGGAGCTCTGATGTGCTTAGTTTAGTCTTTCTCTCCATACTGAGTATTTCATTTAACACTCGTTTCCTTAATACATGGTTTTTCTCTGTAGCTGTGGCTGTCTGTTTTGTATTTGTTTGTTTGTTATTCTATAGAAACCAGATTTATAAAATGATTTCTCTGTGTGTGTGTATGTGTGTGGGTGTGTGGGTGTATACATGTATATATGTATGGTGCATATTAAAAGTGGTTTTTCTCAGCTCAAATTGAAATCCCACTTCTAATATCTGGCCAAACTTTTTGCTGGAAGCCTATATAAAGACAAATTACATATATGTATATATATGCATATGTGTATATTATATACATATATACATATATACACATATACATATATATACATACATATATACAGAGAAAGAGATAGGAGAGAGAGAGAGAAAGAAAGAGAGAGAGAGACAGAGAGAGAGAGAGAAAGAAAGAGAGAGAGAGAGAGAGAGAGAGAGAGAGAGAGAGAGAGAGAGAGAGAGAGAGAGAGAGAGAGAGAGAGATTACAATGACAAGTTGCAGTCCAACAATGGCTGGTTGAGATTGAAAAGTACATGAATGTAGTAGTTTCTCGGTCCACAAGGTTGGATGTCTCAGCTGATATTCAGCATATGTTGGAATTCTGAAGAAGTAGGCTCTAAATCAATGTAATTGCTAGTTAGCTCCACAAGCATGCAAAGAGACCAATTTTTTTTTAACTTACCTGACTGTAGATGCTATTAAATTTTTTCTAGGAAGTTTTTTTTTTTTGTTTGTTTTTTTGTTTTTTTTTTGCCTATTTAATTTTTTGAAGGGTGGGACAAGGATTATCCTGGCTGTCCTGAAACTTTCTCACTAGAACAGTTTGGCCTTGAACTCACAGACATCAGCTTGCTTCTGCCTCCCAAGTGAGAAGATAAAAGGGATGCATGTGCCTTAACTGCCCAATGGGAAGGGTAGCATGTGGATATTCACTTCAGTCTGTGTGACATAAGGCTCCTATGTAGAGTAGCCTTCCTTGAAGGGCTGTCCTGTTAGAAACAACTGTTTCCCTCTTTTTATCCTGGCAAAAGAGGTTTTGTTTTTAAAACACAAGACTCGAATAAAGTGATTGCTGAAAGTAAAATATAAAAAACTTACTCCTCTACAGCACCGCGGCTCTAGAAGGCTGTAATGTTCAAGTAGGTGGCACTCAGCTTTCAGTATATGTCACAGTTGTGAATTGCTCTAATTTTAAAGTGTTCACCAGCTCCCTTCTGGTAAGCTGAACTCAGCCCCACAGTGATTTTTCTGCAATGACTGTAAAGTGACCTCAATTTCCTGAAACTATTAAGTTGTTAATTTTCAATTTTTAATTTCTTGTTGAATGATGATTGTGGTGATATATTTTATGTTTAAAAAATAGTCTGGAATATCAGAGAACAGAGCCATCCCTCTAGCCTCGGCAAAATGAAGTAGCTCACACCTTTAATGCTAACCCTAGGATTATGATGTCCAGCTGATCCTGGGAGAGAGAGAGAAAAAAAAAAAACTGGTCAGAAAAGATATTTACAGCAGGCATAGAACAGCCATTAAGGCATTCTCTAGGAGCAACTAGCCAGACAGAGGACTCTTTAAGACAGCACTTACTTTGTCCAGCCTGAGAAGGTGGCTGGGTGAGAATTGACTGTGGTCTGTTTCCTTTCTCTGATATTCCAGCTCTTTTACAATATATGGCTATGGTTTTTTATTATATACTAATTAGAAATCATGAAATAGATGACTGACAATTTTCAAGTTTTTCTTATGTTGAATTAAAAACCAATCCTTTTTTGATTTAACTTTATTATATGAATTTCTCATCATTCTGCTAGGTTGTCTATCTCCAGTGCTCTTCAGTACATGTTTTATTAAACATCACTGTAATGCACTTTAGGTCAAGAACCTCTAGCTGTCACTCAAATCTTGCTGATCATTATGTTAATTAGCTTCCAGCAGTTATGGTCTGCACCATGGGCCCTATTATTTTAACATCTTACCACATTTTGTCTTTCAAAAAGCCCAGATATACAATATTCTTTATTTATTCCAGCCTTACAAAGTCATTGGCTGTGGTTCTTCTCAGTGAGTAATATGTTCTTATTTTCAGAGCATTCTATATAAGTATTGTGTGCTAAGATTTCCCAGGTAGCTTCATAAGTTCATAGTCTTCTACCTCAGGAATAAAGCTTTTATTAGGTTTGGATTTCTCTATATCTATCATTTACATGGAAATTCTTATATTTTAACTTCATTTTCATTATTGTTACTTTCATCAAAACTTAAAGACTCATTCAAACACAAGTTGGGATGACCTAAGATTCTTTAGGTAATAAATACTTGTCTTTCTTTTCCTTTACTGCACAGATTGTTTCTTGTCTCAGTTTGAGTGTTCTCCCCATCTCCAGGATAGAGTTGCATACTTCTCTAACCTATGCTTATGCATATTAATGGTGAACACTATAGTTTGTTTCAGCTCCTCTCCCCAAATCCATTGTGTGCACGATTGAAATCATTATTGGTTTGATAAGCAGAAGCATAGTTGTCAAATGGGTCTGTGTGTTGTGTGGAAAAGCAACATTCCTTAAATTGTATATAAGGAAACAGAAACCACCAGCATTTAATAGAGAGAAGCAAACTACTGGGTCTATCTCAAAATCTTAGTTACCTAAATACATATTAAGTTATGATGTTAGGTTACATTTCTTAGAAGTCAGAACCTTAAACATGATGAGAATTTGCTGAATTGAAAATTGTGTTTTCTATGGAATTCATCTAAACTAATAATTAGATCCTAGGTTTGGCATGCAGCTTACTCATTACTCTTAGTACAGAACACAGGACAACCATTTTACAAAAGCTTTCAGTGAAGCACCATGTTAATACTTAACACTCTACAAGTACTGTTATTATTCCAAAATACAAATAATACTCAAAATATTTAAAAGAAATTCACCTGGGCAAAATTCATCACCAATGAAATGTTAATGATTTACATCAATGCAGAATACCAGAGTTATTGTACTCTCTGCTTTATCCATGAGGGAAAATGAGCTAAGAGAAGCATCACTCCCAACTCTGATTTATTGTTACCTTCTTGTTTCTCTTTTTGGATGTGAGCACATTAGAAATCATGCACAAGGAGATCTGAGAGGAAGGACTGCATACAATTTTATTGAGAGTTTCTAGAAAACAACATCAATATGGGATAAGCATAGTAGGACTGAGCAGTAGGATAAGCAGAACTGAAGTATAAATAATATATTAAATAGTTGATTGCTAGAATCCAAAGATGGTTCTGTCTTCTGCTCTGTTTGCTTGAGGATAGGAGTTTAGATTAGATTGCTATAAACTAAAGAAGACCACTCACATCTACTACAATCTTCTACATATACACAACCATTTACATTATACCTTTACATTTTATACATAGGTTAAATGTATATATAAATGTGGGAGGAAGAGAGAGTTTCATTGATTGCTAACCTTAGGAAGAGATTTCACAAAAGGGAATCACATTTTAAATATGTCTTGAGATGTGACATAAAGATTTGTCCCAAATCAACTATAAATTTAAAAAAATGGTCAAAGAGCATAACATCTTTTTAGTGTGGAGTAAATTTCAAAAGAAGAATGTGGCTTTATCTTAAAGATGAATATTCCAGCTGGAATTAGAACAGTTATTCTCATTTTGTAGACGCCTCGGGTAGGATATAGAGACCATCTACTATTCTTCAGAAAATATGCTTAGTTTTATAGCTCTGATTTGAATGTTACATTTATATGACATAAAAATAATATATGGAAAGTTAATTATGGTTTGGATTTTTCACCTTTGATCTATATCATATTTCAGTATTTTCCCAACAACTTCTCTCATTTCTAAGCTTTTTCACAAAGAGCCTATGTGCCTTCCTTGGAGAAAATCTGGCAGAATAAATAAGCATCTTATAGAACATCTATTGATGTTCCTTAGAGAACATCAAAGTATTTTAAAATTTATAAAATATTAACATTTATATAATAGTGTGATTTAATATTAAAAACTTGCAAATTGCATTGTTTAAGTTTTTAGGAAATCCTTTGAAAGAATACCAGACAGGTAAAGATATAGCATATTTTCTTACTTATAGTAGGTTAAAAGGCTATGTAAAATGATGATTGTAAATTCAGTAACAAGGCTCTTCTAATCACACAGCTTTAAGTGTTGTTGGATTAAATCATTTATTTGAGTAATGCTAGATGATTTACTTTGTGTTTCCATCACTGCCATCCTACATCTGTTTTAGATTGGTCCAAGGAATCATGTAACCACATATCCTAGTTGTTTTTCTGGTTTGGAAATAATGGTTCTCAAGTTTGCCCACATGTCTGCTCTATTAGACATGCATTTCTTCTGAAGCTGAAGCATCACTTTGTTTTTACAGTGCATAGTGTAAAACATGCTAATTAAATACAGAAGTGTTAAGTTTTGAAATACTCCATTTTCAATCAACATTAAGTGCCTGCCACATTACTTTACAGATGAGTGCTTGTGGAAGAGCATTACTGTCCATTTTAATTTCAAGTTGATTCAGTGGAAAAGATAACTGAGATGCTGGGCAGACGGTTGTCATCAAGTGCTACAATTTAAAGACCTGTAATGGGAATGGCATCAGCTATAGCACTTAAAGTCTCTGCATATATTTCACATAAATATAAAATAAAATAAGGATAAGTGGAAAGAACTTCACTCACAGTGCACTGCTAGGCATGAGATCTAATGTGCAATTAGAAGCCATAAGTAAATGCTGAAGAGTGTAACACAGAAGATGGTCTAACACTTTAGACAAAGTTCAAAAATGTATATACACCTTATCTGCTAAGGAGCCTTAGAGGTAAGATGTGGAGACTATTGAGTAATCTAACAGGAACTGTGTACTTAAAAATGTTTGTGAATCAGATACACTTCTTCATGGATTCTATGCATGGCTCTGTCATTATTTTACAAATTAAATCAATTGAACACATTTATGATCATAAAATAACTAAAATGCTCTTGTTGAGTGGGAAAGTTGTGAAAAACTTATAGTTCTCTTTTATATAATTTATGTATAAATAGACCAGGTTTATTAGTAAAGTCTATTTCTTTTACACTTGAGATAAAACTCTTATTTTCATGTTGAGTATAGTCTAAGAGTATAGTTTATAGAATAAAATAATAATGATGGTATGTACTCTTTCTAAACACCCACCAAGGAAAACAAATGGCTTTGCTAACAAGTTATTAGATTGGTTTCATTTTATCTTACTCAATTATTTTATTTTTGTGATAGGATCTTATGTATTCCAGGATTGTCTTCAACTTTCAATGTAGCCAAAGATGACCATAAATTCCTGATCTTTCTGCTTCTGCTCCCAAGAGTTAGGATTACAGGCATATACCTCCTGGCTGGTCAACAGTTACTTTAAATGGAACACTGAAACAATTTTCCCATGGTATTTATTCTCCAGTTTTTTTTTTTTTTGTTGTTGTTATTTTACTCTGTTTTATGGTGTACAATTTTTGTGGTTTATTTTAAATCTACTTTAAGTGAATCAAAACTAAGAGCTAAAGTATTTTTCTTGTCTTAGCTATCAATATTCACATTCTATTCAAGAGTTCCTTTAAGAAATTAGGTTTTACATTCTGAGTGTTGAGCTCCTGGCTAAGATAAGTAAATAGAAGTTTTTTTGTGATAAGTATCCATGTTAAGTATTTGCCTGTAAAATATTTAAAATTTTTCAGCCCTTTTTGATTTTTCTGTTATCAAATGAAGTGTAATATTATTTTGCATTTTTTTTATCGTCACTAGTTATTTTAAATGCATTCCTAGTTCTGTGCTCTGAAAATATGCCATTAATCCATATATATGACTATAGATGGAATGAACAGAATATTTAATAATTCTGCTTTAAAAAATTAATCAGGAGCAAGTTAGAAGCTACTAGGTCTATTTATTGGTACTCTTTTCTTTATAACCAGTGTGTCTACCTTGACCAACTTTAACTGTATCTAGTGTATATCATAATTAAGTTTTGTTGACTTGACGTTGACTCATAGTTGGAATGATCTTTTAGAGCTAGAGAACAATAACTCTTCAGCAGATTATACTCAAATTAATATAATCCATTTATATTCCATTAATGGTATATGTATACAATTATAAGGATTTTTAACTTGATTTACCATAAAGCTTGGCTTCTTCAAAGATGATGATTGGGAAGTATCACATTTAGAAAGGTGAGGTAAAATGATATCATCTGGGTGATAATGTTAAATGAGTGAGTAATCACAGTAGTATAGACTGTACATACACAGTCGATGTGTAGACACTTAATCATTTAATAATTAAGGACAAAAAATGATCAATCTATCTCTACAATGTTCCTAAGGGGCTTTCATGGATGTCACTATAGAGGATAAATAAGAAGGATATTTTGTCTCTCAGCAACCTTGACTTGGAATAATACGCCATACTTCTCTTCAAACTCCTGAGAGAGAAGCTACAAATTCAGAAGGGACAAAAGGCAACTTGATGAAGATTAAATGCCTTTCAGACCAATACTGAATACATTATTCCTAGTTACAAAGACACACATAAGAAAACATATAGTAATACAAATTATAAGATATGTGGATGTATAGCTTATTAATATGTAATATTTATGTTTGTGTTATCATTGATTTATCTAAGAGTTAGCTTCAAAAATTTATGAAAAGAGTAACATTTATTCAGTTCTTTCCCCCTTTTAGATATTAGAATTCATATCTTGAACATGTTAGTCAATACTCTACCCTGGACACTGTGCATCATTTCTTGATTATATTATTCATTTAGTTTTTCGAGATATTGTATATTCTTTCTAATAATTTACTATCAAATAATTGCTGTCAGACTATTTCTTTATTCAGCTAATTGTTTCCTTTAGGAAGTTTTCAAGAACATAGATAGTCTGTTCTAAATGGTCTCAGAGTTGATGTGTGTTCTAAAGAATCAAGAGTAACATTGAAGTGTTCAGTAAATAGTGTACACTAGTGAGTAGTATCATTTTGTTAATAATATTCTGTTGAGTTTTTGCTCACTTTGGGCATACAATTTAATTTCTTTCAAACTATTCAACACTACAACACAGTGGTATAAGTGTACAATCTGTACAGAGAATAAGATTTTTATCCTTTTGTGGACATACAAATATTTTCCGGAGAAAATTAAGATAAGTTTTAATCTATCTGCCTATTTGTAAACAGTTATCGGAATTTTAAATGCTTCTAAACATTATGATCCATAACAATTCCAACAGATCACCAGAAACAATACACAATTGTTTTCAGAATTACTTGTGCTACGAACTAGTAAATATCATAAAATAAGACGTTACAAGCACAGCTGTAAAGAAAGGAATTGTCTTTAAGACATCCTTGAGGATCCTGTAAAATATGGAGACATGATGAGTAATATTCACTGTCTGTGCCTGTAGGGAGTCAAGCAATTTTACACAAGGCTGCCCATCTTCCGAAATTCCAACTAATGTAATAGCCACTATTATCACATCATGTATCTGCTTCTTACATTCCCATTGATATAGCTTATTTTTTATTTTTGGAAATTACTTGTTCACAAATAATGTTAAGTTGATGATTAATGCTTGATATCTAGTGATAAAAATCAACGTGCCTAATACTAAATATTCACAAAATTACATATAATTCCTCCAATTAACTTTTGAGGGGAATTAAAAGGAATGTTTTTCCTTTTATTTCTTAATGTTACTTATAAACTCTCTAGTAAAATGCACTGAACATTTCCTTTCAGAAAAAAAATAGTACAATGAAGCAACAGAATACAGCTATAAAAATGATTGAGAATAGATTTGCTGATGTAGTAATTAGTATCTTTTAGTAGAAATTAGCTCACTGTGATTGTGAAGAGAAATATTTCTTATGACATGAACCAAGGAACCACTGTAGCTATTTCCTTACACTCAAATCATGTTACATTTTCAAAGTGTAATAGAAACTGGTTACTTAGAATTTTGAAATATCAGATAATTTTGAAATATCAGATAAATAATATATATATTATTATATATGTACAAATATATAATATAGGTATAAGCAGTTATTTATAATTATTTCCCTCTATAAACTACCAAAATTATTTTTATACTATAATGAAATTAAGATTGAATATCAGTAATATATACTAGGACAATAGGTAATAGCTTCTCACTTACCTTGCCCATGTCCTCTTTCCTCCCCCCAAAACCCTATAAAAAGAAAAATTATATTAAATTTACAGATATAATATAATAAATATAAAGTCACAGAATTCATTGGTAAATGACAAAACTTGCAGACCATTTTTAAAACATTTATTAGGAATATGATTATCACTGACAGACTATTAGAACTACGAAGAAAAAGAAACAGTTGAGAGAGAAAAGGCACACATAGGTAGAACAAACAATGTTAAAAGGACTTTACAAAAACAGAAAGAATGCCAGAAATATGGAAACATGAAATTGTTTGGCTAAAATCAGGAAGCTGATATAAAGAAAAATATCAAATCTGACTCAAAATGAACTAAACAGTATAACTAAAATTATAATCAATAAAGACATGGTAAAATTATATCCTTTACATTACTTTGGGTCTATATTACTGTGAGGAGACATCATGAACTTTTATACACAAAAAATTAATTGAAAAGCTTTCTTTTTGATTTTAGGCATAACAGAAAAGTGATATGGGATGTCTTTTTGGATGCTATGAATATACTTTATTGCCATTTGCATAAAAATAAGATGTTTTGCCTATGACAAGGCAACTTAGAAGCAGATAGGAAATCCAAGCATAGAAAATAGATGGAGATGCTCAGAGGCAAGGAGAAGGTGCAAGCTGCTGCCCAGGAAGCAAGCTGTAATGGAACACAGGTAAAGCCACATAACATACAATAATACAATAGATTAGCAGAAATTGATTAAATTCTAAGAGCTAGTTGGTAAAGAGCTTGAGCAATAGGCTAAATAGTTTGTAATTAATATCAATCTCATAGTAATTATTTATAAGTGGCCATGGGACTGTGAGTGAGGAAGGTATCTCCAAACTGGGTGTCTGGACAGGTCAGAAAACTTCAGACTACTGGGGCTATCTTACACTTTCAGAGCTTTAGTCTATATCATCATAACAAGGAGCATTCAAACGACCACATCCACAAACCAGTCAAGCATAAGAGAGATTGACTACTAAGCTATACAAAAAATCTGTGGGATAATTATCAATCATTTGGGAAAAAATGTGATCGACTTCATTTTTGTTATCAAAACTATTTATCAAGAATAGATAAAAATGGCATAAGAAAAATGTTATATGCTGAACATTATGATGAGTATCAATATAAAAATGCATATTAAAATGCTTATAAGCATAATTATACAACAAGTAGAATTAATTGTTCAACATGGCCCAGACCAATAATGGAAACTATGTCTCACAGTAAAATTTCAGCTACAAAGGGCTGGGACGATGTCTCTGTTGATGTGGTGGTTTGAATAAGAATGATGCCAATAGGCTCATATATTTGAATGTTTAGTCACTAATCATCAGGATTCTTTGAGAGTTTTAGAAGGACTAGGAGGTGCTGCCCAGTCTTTTTCTATTGGCCTGCAGATCAGGATCTTACTATCAGCAACCAGTCCAGTACCATATGTGCCCCCGCCATGCTGCCTATCATGATGAAAATGGACAACCCATGGCAACTGTAATCAATGTCCCAAATCAGATGCTCTTTTAAAAAAATTTTTAGTCATGGTGTCTCTTCACAGCAGTAGAAAAGAGACAAAGACAGCTGGAAAATACTTGATTCTAAATATATTTAAGATCCAAAGCCTATTAAGGAAATAATGGTGATATGATATATCCCAGCTCTTCTAAGGCAGACAAAGACAGATCCCTGGGACTTACTGTGCAACCAGCATAGCCAGTTCTAGACCAGTGACAGAATTGATTTCAAAAATCATGGTGAAAAGAGATATGATATGCATCGTACTTAAGAAACAACATCTGAGCCTGTCCTCTGCCTCTACAGAGCTTACACATGTACACAAACTGCCTTAATAACCAAAATCCAGGTTAATATATTTCAGATATCTACAGAGTAAATGTGAAAATCTATTAACATTTCAATAAGTATGGAAATATTAATTGGCACATCAGAAATACTTTACATAATAGGAGCCATTCATTTTTAGGAAGAACACTGGTGAAACTTATAGTTACAATCATATTGAATGTAGATGATGGCTCAATAATTTTATGAAAAAGACTAGGGTCTTTTCTTGGAACTGTACCTGATGCTCCAAATATTAATTAGATAAGATAATGAGAAGATATTTGGACTTGAATAGAAGTATTTTATTCAACTCTGAGCTAAGCATGAACTTATGTATAGAAAAATCTTGGTGAAACACATAAATCAAGATATTAGAGTATGTTGACCAACAACATTTGTTTATGCACAAAGTAAATATGTGAAATAAAAATAGAAACTAATACTTTCCATGATATCTTAAAATTAAAATACTTTAAGTTTTCTGTGTCTCTGTTTAGCATTCTGTCTAGTGATTTTTTTAATAACATAAAATCCTTGTGAAACAAGACCTTTGAATTAGTTTGGGATCCAAGTTAAAAAAGAATTCTGGAGTCCAGGTTAAAGGATGCCAATTATGTCATGGGCAAGAGTGTAGACATACCTTCACTTTCTGTTTTTTCTATGAAAGAAGGGCAGAAAATATTGTTCTTTTATTTCCAAACAAATCACTGGAACAAATCTGAAATGTCTCTTGAAGTTGTTTTAATCCTAGACACATAGTTTAGATAAGGAACAAACTTTAGAACATAATGAAAAGAGAAAACAGTAGGAAACAAAGAAACTTTTGGCTTCAAAAGAGAGACAGGGTTGTATTTTACACTTGGTGTGCCTGGTGCCTTGTGACCTTTCTGGTTTCAGATGGGGAGTTTCAGTGATGGTGGCATTCTTTGATGGATGTAAGACTGTAGATGAATCAGGAATTTTGGATTGTGTTGTCTATATTTTTGAGCTTTCTAGATCCATATGATACATGTCTACTTTGAATTTCCAAAGATAAAGCTACAGGATTTTCATGAAGAGCTAATGAAAAATATAACCAGAAGCTTATTACTTCTTATAGCACAGATAATTCAAATTCATTCAGCATATTTATGAAGAAGAAAATCCCTGGTTAATCTGTCACTTTAACAAATCTGGTAAATCTATTTTTTCATTTTTTTGTTTTTTTGTTTTTTGGCGGAAAATGAGGAGAATCCCTAATGCAAAATAGAATGAATACTTAAATGGTTTAAATGAGAAAGGTCAATGCAACATTGTATATTGTATTCTTTGCCTCATTTCACATACATTTATGACATATCCCAAATATTGGAGATGATATTTGCTGATTGAGCTGAAATTTTATCCATATGATTGGCATAGCTATAATGGTACCTTAGAGGATTCTGACTTACAGGGAAGCAAAACTTTAAGAAGAAGTGTTGTAAAATAGTGTGAAGAAAATCCCTGCATTTCTTAATATATGTAGGGTACAAGGTCTTTTATATTATTGTCAGCATTTTTCATGTTTCTGGTTTACAAATGAAAGACATACAGTTGAGGAAAATAATAAATACTACAGCAAAGCACATTGTGATAGCTCAGCTTCTGTTCATGCATCTCAAGCATCCAAAAACCCTGAAATGAAGATGAAGAAGAAGAGTACTAAAATGATTGCCAAGAAAGTTGGGTCCAATGTATGCTGATGACCTTTGTGAGTGACTCAGCTTTATTCAATAGTTCACAAGTACTTATGAGAAAGGTCCAAATTTTTATGTTTTATTTGAGTTTTATTTAAAGAATTTTAAAAAAATAGATTGATATCATAGTGACTAATTTTCATCCTTTCAATACCCATCTCAAGTACTGAAAAGACATGCCCTTGTTCTTCAACACATTCAGAGCACTGATGTGTTTAAGATCTCATATCTGACAGCAATGTTAGAATCTATCTTATTGTTATGTTTCCTTTTGTCACGGTGAGACAAAAAGAGTTTTCAACAAGATTTTCTAAGCAAATACAGAGCAAAATCAGTGTTTTGGAAAGAGGAAGTATTTTGAAATTCGATGTACTTTACATTTAAAGGTACAGTACAGAGAGTCTTATTGAGCATAAGGAACTTGTTAATATGCAGAATTGCAGTGATTTAACTGAATGAAACTCAATAACTCTATGAATTTGTTAGATGAAATATGGTGTTGATTCTGTCAGCATTTCTGCCAGTATAAATTTCTTAATAGATCATAGGAATATTTACTAGATTTTTAGATATGATTTAACAATCTCTATTATGTGTGCTTTTTTATATGTATTTTTCATGTATTTTTAACTTATACATGAATAGTATGCCACTGTGAAATATACATTATTATTATCCATTAATCTCATGAAGAATATTTATGTTGCTCTCATTTTATAGCTATTGTGAATAGAGTGGCTATTGATATGGCTAAGCACATATCTAGAGTAGGATATGAATCATTTGGATATTTGTCAAGAAATCCTAAAGCATGGTTATTTGGTAGATGTACTTTTAGCCATTGGGGAATGAGAAAAACATAATACAGGCACAGAAACAATCAGAATGAAATTTAAAACTTACACACAATAAGTGAAATAATAACCAATAAAATAACACAAAATGATATAAGGCATTTGTAAGTTGTATTTCAATGTATTGATATTTATAATATATTAAATATTGTAAACCCAAGTATACATAAAAGCATTTACACCCATAAATACACAAAGAAACTGAGGGATAATGCTCACAAGAAAAATGCATAAATGTCAGATGTATATTTCTAAAGTGTTCACCACCCTTGGTCATCAGGGAAACATAAAGTAAGCTGTAGTTGGATTTCTTTCTACCTTTTTCAAAACGAAATTTGTAATGATAATATGAGATAACTTCTGTAAGGAGTTATAAAAATAAGTCTCATAATATAACAGTGGAAATGTAGGCTTCTGTAGATTCTGTTAAAATATATATGAAGCTTTGTAAACAATCTAAAGTTAAGATTCCTATATGATCATATAACAACCAGGTTTGTTATTCCCAAATGAACTATATTAACATATTACATATAAATCTTCATATTCATATTTCTTATTTCCACATTTATAATACATAGGAACTATAGCTAGCTTAGATATTCCTTAGCAATTGAACAGCCAAAAATATAAGAACATATACATCTTGGACATTAGTACTCTATCAGATGTGGGATCCATAAAAATCTTTCTCCATTTTGTAGTCTGCCACACATATTAGAATGACAGTGTTCTTTGCCTAACAGAGATTTTTTTTTCAGTTTAATTAGGTTCCAATAAATAATTGTTAATCTTAGTGCCTATAATAATAGTTTTGTTTAGAAAATATTTTTCTTTACCTATATGTTCAAGGCTATCCCTCACTTTCTCTTCTATCAGGGTCTCTGCTTTTATGTTGAGATCTTTGATCCACTTAGACTTGAATTTTGTGCAGGGTGGTAGATATGGATCTGTTTGCATTCTTCTACACGTAGGCATCCAGATTGATGAGCTCCATTCCTCAAAGAAACTGTCTTTTTTTCCAGTGTGTGTGTGTGTGTGTGTGTGTGTGTGTGTGTGTGTGTGTGTGTGTGTGTGTGTGTGTGTGTATATCTGGCTTCTTTATCAAAAATCAGGTATCCATGCATTGAGAACTTGTGTCTGGAACTTCATCTCAATTGCCTATGGGTATGTACTGTTTTGAAGCCAATACCATGTGTTTCTTTATTTCTTTAGCTCTGTGCTATAATTTGATATCAGGAATAATGAGAACGCCAGTAGTTATTTTATTGTTCAGGATGTTCCTCATTTCTTTTGTTTGTTTATTTTTCTGTATGAAGTTGAGGATTGTTTTTCTCTAGATCTGTGAAGAATTGTTTTGAAACTTTTGCAGCAGTTCATTCAATATGTAGTTTGTTCTTCATAGGATAGCTCTTTATGCTATGATGATGCTACTGATCCACAGGCATGAGAGATTTTTTGCTGGATTCTTCAATTTCTTTCTTTAATCATGAGACATTTTATTATACTAGTCTTTCTCTTTATTGGTTCAAGTCATCCCATGATATTTTTATTTTAGGCTATTTTAAAAGGCATTATTTCCCTAATTTTTCCTTGGTCTGTCATTTGTACATAGTTGGGCTACTGATATTTGCAAGTTAATTTCTTATCTGGATACTTTGCTGAAAGTGTGTATCAACTGTAGTAGTTCCCTCAAGAAATTTTTTGAGTCACTTATATATAATGTCACATCATCTGCAAATAAAGATACTTTGTCTTCTTCCTTTCCTATTTGATCTCCTTCTCCTTCAACTCACTGTTAAGGGAATCATATTGGTCTCCTGCAGGTGTCTTATTTCTCTAGCTAAGACTGGTACTATATTGAGGAGATACAGAAGGACCAACCAGTCTTCTCTTATTCTAGACTTCAATGGAATTACTTTGAGTTTCTTTCTATTTGGTCTACAATCTGTCCTGCCACAGCAGTGGTAGTAAAGAATATGTGGGATCGTCCACCAATGTTTGATTTGACATCAGGCCCACTCTACAAGATGGAACCCATTACTGATGTTGAAAAGGTTGAGAGCGTACTCACAGGACAGAAGAGACAAAGAGAAGACAAAGTGAGAAAGTCAGGCAGTGAGAATTCTTCTTAAATAGAGCTTGAGTCCAAAGTCAGGGTAGGGCATGGCTTCTGTAGCTAGGACAGAATCCTAACAGCTAGTATCATATACATTTTTATCCTTCAAGCCTGTGAGAGCCAAAGTTACATTTTAAGTTTTAATTAGTATGCCTAAGAGGTCCATGAAACAAAAAGTCTTTGACCTGTAAGCATCTTGCTTAAGGACAGTTCATTCCTGAAATGCTGGAGGCTATTTCTTTATGAGAGATTAATATGTTTTCATTCTCCCAAATAAATTTGTTTGACCCATTTGCACTGGATATGCTTGATCATATGTGAGCAGGAGGTAAAGCTGGTTGTATGCTTGTCCCTGATTAGACCTGATGGGAAATGCGATTAATTATGTATTTTTTTCTTCTTAAGTCCTTAAAAATCTTAACTCTTGACCAGTTTCTAAGAACTTGGGTATTGACCTGGCTAGAGACTATCTGTCTGGACAGTATTTAATTAAAATTTGTTTCTAATTTAAATTGTGGTTTGGTTTTATTCTTGAGCAGTGGGACTAACAGCTTGTACAAAATTTCTCAAAGAAAAAGGTATAACAGAATTCCCATAAGAGATACTTAGAATCATTAAAATTGAAAGTAAAAAGGTACTGGAGAGTTGTGGTACACAATGTTGAAATGCTGGAACTCTGTCAGGTAGCACTGGTTCCCATGCAGTCCATGACAGCTGTGTGTGAAAAGATAACTGATTTTTCTGGCTGTGATGAGGAGTGGTGTCTTTTCATTCTATCATGTTCTTCGGGATAGTGTCCAATTACAAGGAAAGTAACATTTTTTTCTGAATATTTTCAATTGATTATTTAAAGTCACTGGAATCTGAAACTATGAATTTGAAACTCAGACAAGAACTGTTGTGTCAATACTCTAGGAGACTGAGATTCCTGTTAGTTTTCAAGAAGTTGGCAGTCATACTATGGAATGTTATTCTTAAATTACAGGAAGTCTAGAAGACAAAAAGTAACTACAGTCCATCACTGTCAAAGTGTGGAACTCTTCACAGCTATGAGAAGTGAAACTTTTCTAACAGCCAACTTAATTTGAGACAGTTCCATATGGAGAAAAGACAGGTAGCAACATGCATGCATTTTCATTTTAAAAATTCTGTGTAGAATTTCCAGTAAAATTGAGACAGATCTCTAATATATAGCAACAGAAATAAATATCTGGAGCTAGACTTATATTCAGTCAAGTAGACCTGTCACTGTTAATAATACGAGAATGCAATACTAGATAAGTCATGGGCGCTGAGAAGAAAACCTGCTACTATTTTTCTACTAAAGGAACAAAACAATAAAATTCCACTCCTAATGGAATATTGGTATACTCATGGATCAATACATAACTAAGCCCTTGTCATGATGTAATTGGTATCATGAAGATCCACAAGTTGATAACCTGGAGGAAACGAGAGGCTTTGGACACTCAGAACTAAATGGAATGTCTTAGCAAACATTTCCTTTCTGCGCTCAGTGATCTATGCTGAAGGGGGGATGAAAAATTGTAAGAATCAGACTTTCATGGACATTGCATTTATCAGATATGGCAATTCTGATGCATATATGAACTAACAAATACTCAGAATGCACATAAAAGACCTCAACATTCTCAAGGCAGACAAAATTCCAAAAGGTAGAAGAGGAAGTGGGCACACTTACAATCTTTAACCAAAAAATGGTAATCAATGTTGCTTTGAGGGGAGAAATCAGTTTTTTTTTTCCATTGGATGGGCACTGGGAACATCAAAACCACATCAGAGCAGACGTCATGCTCAGGGGTAACTAGCAATACAAACTGAAGTTAATAAGTATTTTTTGTGATATGTTTAGAGTAAGATACAAACAGAAATGAAGTTGCATTTGGTAAAGATATGACAAAAGATCTGAAAGAAACTGGAGATGGGAAAGAATATCAACAAAATATACTGTATGAATTTCTCAAAAGAATACATTTTAAACTGAAGCAAATGCTTGTCAACTCCATTGACTTTGTGGAAAGTTGTTATAGAACAAGAGAAAAACAAAACAAAACAAAGCTTCAATTATCTTCATAAAAAATCAGCTATGTTGATTTATATCTTCTACCAAAAACCTAGAAAAAATATTTTATATTTATAGTTTATGTGTATTGATATTCAGCAACCAAGTAAAGTTGATTACTATTAATAAAATTAAAACAAAATTTGATTTCTATAACTCATTTTGAAATAGGTAGCTTCAATATGTCAAAAGTAAAGAGGACACTAACTAGTGTAATATATAAGCCTGTGGCCTAAATGTCAGTTGTATAGCCTGAAGTACATAACAACTAGAAATAAGCAACAGTATAAATATGACAAATTAAAAGGTCAGGTACCTTAGATGCCAAATTCAACAAGAAGACCCATCATGAGGAGTTATACAACAAACATAAGCATATAACTATTCTAAAAGTAACTAGACATTTGGACACTACCAGCTACCATGGGAGTGTGAATCGTGATTTACCAGAGGCTTGTGTGAGTCTGATACATGTTCTGACAGCACTGTCTTTTTACACATTTTGTCTTAAGAGCATTATAACAAATTGTTATCACCATTATTTTTTTTTTACTCAGACAATAGCAAGTAATTATGCAGATTTTTTTCTAAGATTACTACAAAATAGTTTTGTTTTTTAAAATTTTCATAAATCTTCTACAATACTTACAACACTTCAATGCATTTTCTTCTTTCGTCCTAGAGAGTCTTTTAAATGAAAACTTTTCTTCATGGATTAATGAATTTGAACACATAGTGCCATGTTGGTGATACTCTGGAGAGATTCTGGAATTCTTAGGATTTGTTAGAAGGGGGTTATTAAGGATAGAATTGGATATTTATCCTTTTACCCCAAACAGTTCACTCACTTTCTCTGTTTTCTGAGAACCTACTGAAATACCCTTCTGCCTACATAAAAATCCTTCTGAAACCTGTAGGTCATGTTTTTGACCATGAAATTTTATCACAGCTATGTTGTCTATGATTAGATTAGAATGTTGAACAGAATAAGGCTAACAATATGAACTCCCAAATAATGTCTTAGGTAATGCCATTTTAAGAGCATGATTTTATTGCTCATTACAATAAGCATTCAGAAAGCTTCAATTTTTTTTTTACTATCATTACAAGTATAATCCCCCAAAAACCCCAAGGTAGCACAAAAATGACACAGTCAAGATTGAGATATGCCCAATTTCATAGTAGTTTGCTTATGAATTTGTGGATCTATTTAACTTTCTCATATATTCTTCTGCCCCTTTTGAAAGACTTGAGTGCAGCCATTTGTGGTGATACATATTTACTAAAATTCGTCTGGAATATCAAAAGACAGATATAATTTTATCATACACACACATATATACATATATATAACAGCCAGTTGTAGAGACATTTTTTGGCTCTGCTAAGATTGCATTGAAATTCTTCAGTTTTGTGTTCTTTTCCAAACCTCCACTAGAAATGTTCATGTTTATTGAAACATAATATGCACAACGAGGTATATTTTCCCTCATCCACTAAGACCCTTGATACAAGTGAAATATAAGTCATCTCATAATTATACATTTCACCTAATCTACACAATTTTGCTTACATTATTATTTTAAAGTAACAATGAAAGTTACTGTATTTTAGAATCACATTCAATGTAGTTTACAAATTTGATATCAAATTTACATTTGCATAGACTTATCTTTTCCTAAAACAATTTGATTTGTTTCCCTTTATCTCTAGCCCCTGAGTTTCACACATTTAACTGGTGAAATGAAGCTTCTAGGACAATGGTGTTATTTATTATGGTGTGTTATCCAATTGCACTGCACCTGTCTGGATCAGAGGCTCACAATAATGCAATGAAAATGATCTGAATGGGTCACAGGTCTAATGTGTTAAGCACATAAACCAAGACTGCCCAGGGAGAGTATTAATCCATGCTCATTAATTTTTGAATTCACATTCTGCAAGTTCATCCAAAAATTTATGAAGCACGTCAGAGTTTGGCTTCAACAGCAATAGAGACATACTGGAACATATGGCTGGGGGGCAAGATATAGTCCTTGGCAGGGTTCCTGAAGGGAGCCAGGTGAAGTGAAACCCATTAGCCCCTCCACCATGGTCACAAGAGTCATAGCCCACAGAAGAGGGATGTCTCCAGTGTCTCTGGAACCATGAAAGGTAAATGAGACTCATTTCAATTACTCCCACCCAGCTCTGCCCTATCTAGTGGGTTCTACTTATTAGAGTACACCATTATGCATGACTATTTGAATCTAGTGAAATACATCTCCCTCAACTTCTTATGTCTCCAGCATATACCCAGAATCAGGTGGATATGTATTTACATACATAGCCATTGTTCAACATACTATGCAAATAATACTTTTCATTTATAATTATAAATGTATATTTTATCTTATTTTATAACAGTAACAGTATAAGCAAAATTATACACTGACATTTTAGGAATCTTTTATTTTAAGAAAGGGAGATTAAATCTTATCCACAATTCTTTATTTGACACTTAGTAATCTGGTTATTTCATGTGGTACTCTCCCCTAGGACTGTTCCTCCTTGAGATGGGTGATAATTTACAAAGAAGAAAATAGAAGATGGATTCATAACAACCACTTTTTTGGTAATAACATAAAATTTAGTCAAGAATATCATTCTCATTGGAGTAGATTTTTCTCTAAAAAATCTGGAGGTTGATCTAAGAGTTAAAATAAACATGCAGAGATATTCCTCATATTTTGTCACAAAGTTTGAGAAATAGCAAAATCTAATAATTTCTATCATTCGGTCTTTTCAGCTCTCTCAGCCTATTTCCAACCTCAGACAGTAATATGCAACTTAAAATGCATTGCTTCACACCCACAACTCTGTATAGTATGCTGCCCTGACTTCCAAGTTTAGTTTCTAGATTTTGCTTTTTAGCTGCCTACATGAACTGTATTTATTATTAATAATTAGCTACAGTTTGACAACTTTACACTTTTATCCTTAGAGATATTTCCCTACATCCTGATTTTAGAATTATCTTTATATATCTCTAGCCAGAATTTTCTAATGACAAATTATCTTACATCTATGTGTTTCTTTCCTTTCTGCATGTTTTATTTGATTTGCCTAGGCAGATATGTGTCCTGTTTACCAACAAATCCCTTTAGTGACTATTACCGAAAAGCAAATAAAATCAGTCATTAAAAAAAAATCTAGGAGACAATCAAATCCAAAGACATTATTTTCAAAAATGTGTGATTTATTACAGAGATTCAGTAAGAAAACTGGAATAGATATGATAACATTTTGCAGAGAAAACATGCTTTGCAATAGAGTTGATTTAGGACAAATGTGTTCTCACATGAAAATCTTTTATTTCAGGAAATGAATTTCTCAGACTGAGCACACATAGACAGGTTTGCTATTTTCTCATGGTACAATATTCATGCAAAAACATTCTTCATCAAATGACTCAGTTGCTAATGAATTAGCAAAGTGACTTCATAAGCAGAAGCCAATTCAGAGCACCCAGAGTCCCAGCTCTCCCACATATATTCTCCCAGTGACTCATACCACATTGGCTTCATGCTTCCTCTGCTCAAGTACACTTCCTTCTCAGTACTTGCTCAACTCTGATAATCCTGGCAGAAATTTTTGTTTTGACTTAAACACACATGTGTGATCATAGGTGTCTATGTGTAGATGTGTAAATGTGAGTTCAGTCGCCCTCTGAGGTGAAAAGTTAGAATGAGACCTCATGGAGCTGGTTAGTTATGAGTTAGCATTCCAAGTAAGTGCAAGGACATATATTCAGATTCCCTGCAATAACTGTATGTGTGCTTAATCACTGAGCTATCTCTTGAGTTATCTTTCCTTTTTGATACTTAAAAAATTAATTTGGATAGAAATATGTCTTAAGAGTAGAACACATACCTGGTATGTAAAGGTTCTCAGTTCAATTACTACAAAGAAAAAAGAATATTAAATTACATTTTTATGAATAGCAATTAATGTACAGACTGTATGTAGAAGGCAATCCTTAAATTTTCATAGAATTGATTTTCATAAATGCACAATGAGTTAATATAATTTTCCTACAATCCAAACTTATTTAACTGATGTACTTTGGAATTTTCATTTTGTACTTTTCTCATTACAAATGACAGTTATGTTGGCAATTAAAAATTTGCCTTATTTTGATACATTGTAAAAGATATGATAGAAAAAATCTTGTTTGAGAGAGAAGTACAATAAGAATATACTGTATAATATTTTTAATTAAATAAATACTATAAATAAGTAAATTAATAAAAATTCAAATCTTCCACAAAGAATAAAAAGGCCGTAGAAGAAAATCAAATCAAACATATGTTTATGACAGGCACATCTAGACTTAATCCTTTTCTACCTCTAAACTTTTACAATAAATTTGTCTTCATGACTCTTATAATAATTTGAAATAAAATTTGTATGTCCTTCAGAAAGTGCATGTGTATAACTTTGGTGTACTCTTTAGCTACCATGACTGTTTGCAGTACACGCCCATTGTCGCAAGTACATGCCCAGAGGAAGTGGGTTTCCTCTTGATCACTCTTGACCTCCCTTTAAGCTCAGTCTCAACTGTATCTGGTGCTTGGCAGGCAGTTAGCTAACTCCAGGGATTCACCAATCCTTGCACCTACCTCTCCACCTCCCACCGGTGCGGGGAGTACAGGTACCTGCATAGCTATACCTTGAGTTTATGTTTGTTCTTAGAATTTTAACACTAATCTTTGCCCTTGTGATGCAAACCTTTATTCCTACTGAAATTGCTGCCTCCATTCTACCAATAAAAGTTTTACTTTTCTATATTTCCATTTATCTTTTACTTATGTGTTAACTTCCTGTTAGAACAAGGAGATTTGTTTGACCCAGCATGCATATTATTTATTATTTATTAGCACTCATCTTTAAAGCTCTTGTAGTATAAAATGTAAAATTTTACTCAACACATGATTAATAAAAAATTATTTTTGTGCTACCATGTATGCAATATATTTATGAATTCTTGTGTAATGTATCTATATTGTTTTGCTGTGCTGTCTAGTTTTAAGTCAATTTGTCACTGCTTGAATCTTTTTGAGAAGAATCTCAATTGAAAAATGCCCCCACCAGATTGACTAATAGGCAGGCATGTAGGGCATGTGCTTAATTAGTGATTAACGTAGGAAGGCCAAGCTTAATTGTGAAAGATGCCACTGTGGGCTGGTGGTCCTCCTTGCTATAAGAAAACAGCCTAAATTAGCCATGAAAGCATGCCAGTAAGCAGTGTTTCTTATGATTTTTCCACTTTCTATTCAGGCAAGTGCTGATTTGGCCACATAGCTTTATTTGTAAGCACTGACAATACTGGTTGATGCTTTAGGAAACTTTATGGTGGAGTTAATCCCAAATAGATACGATTTCATAGCCAAATTGCCTGAAGTGATCCGTCTCTCCACACAGGCCTTCTGCTTCATTCACCTACCATCAATCACTAATTTGCCAATAAAACACAGCCCTGTCTGTCTTTCCACCAACTCTGTATTGACTCCTGCTTTCTAGACTAAAGACACAACAGCCACCAAGAAGATGACTTATTCTCCTCTGCTTCTACTAGAAGATATAAATTCTATTTATGCTTTCTTTGAAAATGCTAAGACTTAAAAAAAATGTGAATATTATCCAGATCCTTCTACTTGAAATAAATAAAACATCCATCACTGAAGGAATTGTGCGAACTTTTGTGGTACATTTTTGACTAAATTCCCATGGAATAACATAGAGAACATGTGTTCTGTTCTATATCATGTGCAACATGCCAGTGTTTATGTAGTTGATTTGCAATTAGTCTTTCAGAGTAAATAAAATGGAAAGAGATTGTGTTTTTGTAGAGCATTGATAATAACAGTATGTAAAGTCTTAAAACAGACGCAATTTCATCCCTGTGTTACACCTTTAGATTACACACACACTTAGACCTTTAAATGAATGTACTTGTGGCTCCTGTTTCAAATGACTTAATAGTGTTTTAATTTAGAGAATTTAGAATTTGAGATAGCATATTAGTTCAAAATGTCAAAGCAGCATGTACTCTGATAATGTCTTGCCTCAAGGAAAAGCACACAGTCAATATGGATACTATTCACTGTGATATAGCTGGTGCCACATGGGAAAACTACTTTGAGTGTGTGAACCTCTATTGAATGGTGCAGCCCTTTGAACCATGCTTATTTTTAATAACTTGAAAATTGGAGTTTTATAGTCATTTTGTGTTCTCAATACAAATATGCCCATGGACTTACTTTGGGCCATGCATTAACCTCAATCATGAGCACCATTGGGTATCATAACATGGTGGGACATTCATTCCTTTGGCCTCCATTTATTTTAACAAAAAAAAATCACAAGCTGACACATATAAGAGAGAATGAATTGAAGTTAAATATGTTACAAATAGTCACCAATATGGAGAATGGCTACATTGATTTAGAGGAAACTATAATACAGTACATATAGACATCATATATTACTGAAAATATTTAATTTGAAGTGCATTAATTTGAAAAATAAAATTAATTATACATGAAAATTATTTTACCTAAAATATATAGCTGATGCCTATGAGGTGTTTATAAATAATTCAGTACTGTGTTAATTATTTTAAAGGAAACAAGACCACTGTCCTTAAAATGGGAGAAGGCATAAAAATTTGGTCATCTAGAGATAGAGTTTGTAGCCCTGAATCCTGACACTTTAAGAGTTTCAACATTAGTTTTAAATTTTTCTTTGTAGAAAATAACCAATGAAATACCACCATTAGTATTTTACTTTGATGTACTTAAAATTATGAGTCTTTCCATCTTCTGACTCATATTTTGAATATACTTGAGCTAAAAGGAAAACAACATATGTACACCATGGAGAAAGTACCATCTTTATGGATCATCTATTTATTCTAGACAATTTTCACAGCTCCTAATTATGACATTCTCTGAGCAGAGATGCCAAGCAACCTGTACTTCCTTCAACACTCTGTTTACATAACAGATGTTTTTGTAACTCCACTGGTTTTAATTCACTAAAGACATTTCCTTGGACACTAGTTTGAGCATCTGCACATAATGCTTTAATGATCTTATTTTATTTTCATGACATTTGAGGCTACTTAAGGGTTTATCACTAAAATTTAGAAAGCACCTACATTAAACTTCAGCCAATTGGCAGCCTTAACAAGGACAACAATTGAACAACTGAAATATGTTTCAAACAATGTGAAAAGAAAATTATGTGAAGGGGTTGGACTTACTTTATTGCTTAAGAGTTAAACTTTCTATGAATTACAGATTCATCAGAATACCGAATTGATGTCTTTTGGAAGGCTGAGTACATTTGAGCAGGCAGAGAAGTTGCTCACATTGTAAGGACAACTGCTATGGTAGTGCTAAAATGTTAGGATTAGAAGCGAGATGTAACTGGTCCTTAAGGTATTATCTTTCAGTGTCATTTTCTCCAAAAGTTAAAAAAAATGCTAGATTTAAGAATTGAATTTTAAAAATAGCTTAATAGTTGGACTGTTGACTTTTTCCTTTCTCTGATAGTCTAGATTTTCCCCAATATGTGGCTCTGAGTTTTCATTAAATACCAACTAGGATTTGTGTTGTAAGTAGATATGCATCCAAGTAGGCAACTTTGTTGTCAAGAGATAATTGGAGTTAGAATTTCTGAGATTTTATATGTACCAGACATGAAATTTGCAAGTGTTTCACATCTCACATAAAACAAGTGAGATTTATGGTTAGGTTAGAGTGACTAAAATATAGGTATTTTGCTTTTTTAACTATTGGAATACCTTTAAACAAAAGAATTGAAAAATAACTGTTTTTTAGCAAATGTGAATCGACATTACTTACATACATATATTGCCCACTCTAGCATTTGGACAGAGAATTCTGTAGTTGGCTGCAAAATTGATTCAGTCAGTGGAGTCATTTAATGTTGCATATATATCTGTTACTATCAGATGTTGAGAATAGGCTATTGATGTCATCTCTTACTAGTTTAGGCTTGATCTCTGGCTTTACCTCTATTCTTAGTGTTATCTATGTTTAGGGGGTGCATGTTCAGGACCAGTCTTGATGAAATTTCTCTTAGTCTATATGAAGTTACAGTTTTAGTTTAGGATTGTTTGACTTTGCTTCTTGTTGCTGTAATAAGAATAACTAAGAATGGGAGGGTTTATTTGGCGTATACAACTTGGGGTTTGAAAGGACTTACATTAGCTTATACTCATGGTTCTGATCAGTCATGAAGGAAAGTTGGCATGGCAACTAAAACAGAAGCCATTGAGGATTAATGCTTGATAGCTCGCACACTCTCTGAGGCATGCTAAGCCTCCCACTATACAAGTAAACTAAGCCAGCTTTCTTATATAATCAAGGCCACTCTTCCAGGGTTAGTAGTGTCCACACAGGCCTGGACTTTTCTATATCAATCGACAATCAAGATTTGCAGCCCACATGGTCACAGCCCAAACTGATATAGACAGTCCTTCCATTGAGACTTTTCTCTCAAGTGACTCTTAGTCCCATCAAATTGATAATTAAAGCTATCTAGGATTGAAGGTTCTTCTGTAGGATATGAGTGCAATGACACCTTTCTGTTTCCTATGTCCACTCGCTTTGAAAACACATTTTTATCCTTTCATTCTTAGGTAGTATCTGTATTTCCTGGTGAGGTTTATTTCTTAAAGGCAAAGTAATACATTTTGATACATTTAGCTAGTCTGCATCTTTTTGACTGTCCAACTGAGACCAATCAGAATTATCACTGGAAGAGGTGCATCAAATGACAATTATCACTGGAAGGATTGCATCAAATCCTGTCATTTGGCTGATTTTGTTTGGTTTTCTCTTCTCCTTGTCCTACTTCTATATTATTCTAGAAGGGTTTATTTTTTCTTTTAATTTCATGGAAGTGTGGTGGGATTCAGGTGTCAGTTGATAAGGTTGGAAGACGCTTATACAGGGTCCCAGGCTCCTGAAGGGGGAGTGGCCAACCCATTCAAGAGGGGTAGCTGGGAACTTTGGGGGCCCGTTTGTTCCTAACACCTTGAGAGACTGTATCAGTATCCAACCTCCATCATGTGGATCACCCGATTGCTCAGGTGCCTATATAAGCTGTTACCTGTATCGTGAGTGTTGGTTTATATTTCAATGAATATTGATCTTGGATTGGTATATTTTAAGAGAGATTTGCTCCATCATGGAAGAATTTATTTTATTATTTATTATACAGTATTTTTTTTCTAAGAATTTGCTACATAGCTGGCTTAGTGGACCTAAGTATATATTTACACTATTTTTTTTAATTATGGGAGATGTTTTTGTTTTTCAAGTAAGGGGACAATTTTGGTAAATAGAGTATTCTGTGTTGGGTTGTGTGGCCTATTAAGAACTTAATGTAACCATATAAATAGTACTGACTTGTTAATTTTTTTAGCTATGCAATTAGTGTGCCTTTTGATGGGCCTGAATTTAAATGTGATATGGCATTTATCTCTTACTGTTTGCAATATACTTTCTCTGTTTTATATATTTAATATTTTCATAATAACATGACCAAGGAAGATTCTTTTTTAGTCTTGTCTGGTATTCTAAATGTCACCAGGATGTAGATTTAACTGTCTTTTCAAAATTCTGGTAAATATTTTCTTACTGTTATTTTTAAATATTTTTACAAATTTAGAAATAGATTCTTCTCTGCCAAAATGTTTGCTCTTTTCATAATTATGCATCTATCTCAGAGTTACAACTGCTGTCTTCTTATGTAATCTTTCCTTTTATTTGAATTTTAACTCCTCTATCTTGTCATTCGGCTCAATTTATCTGACATAACCTACTCTGAAACTGCACAGGTTCTTCTTAAAATTTCACCTTCTTTTCTTCTTCTTCTTCTTCCTCCTCCTCCTCTTCCTCCTCCTCCTTCGTTGACTCTTCTTCAAATTCTTATCATTTAAATAAATTGCCTCATTCTCTTTCTACTTCCTTTTATTTGTTAGTTCTTTCAAGTATTTCAGATAGGTTTTTTTTTAAGTTTTTATAACATTTCATATATTTTTCCAATATCTCCTATTGCATTTAACTTACTCAGCCATTTGTTTTTCTCAATAAGGAGCTAATTTCTTCTTTGACATTTTAAAGCACATTTTCAATTGTACTTTTGAGTACTTTGAAATTTCACATAACACCATTCTCCCCATTTAATTTCTCACTCAAAACACTCCACTCCTATGTACCCCATTGTTTTCTTTCTAATGCAAATCAATGGCATATATACTAATATAAATTTGACAAAAAATTTATTATATATATTAGTATAACTATAATGAGTATATAATATATTATGTCATATATTAGTATAAATATATTCAATATATATAATATATTATGAATATTAGTATAAATATTATTAAAGAGAATATATAGATATATATGATGTGGGAATGTCTTTCTGTATGCTGTGAATATCAATCTTTAAATAAAGGAGCAGGTTTGGCACATGACAGGCACCACAGAATAAGTAGGAGGAGAAATCAGAACATAGGTAGGAGAAACAGGGTGGAGTCAGACAGAATGAGCCTGAAGCCCAAAGGAGCAACACGTAAGGAACACAGGTGAGCCACGGGCCATGTGGCAGATAGATTAATGAGACTGGGTTGAATTAAGATGTAAGAGCAAGCTAGCAATGTGCCTGAGCCATAGGCCAAACATCATGAACTTAATATAAGCGTCTGAGTCATTTCTGGGGTCCTGAGCAGGGGATGGCAGCTAAGGGGTCTGGAACTGACTGCAGGTCTGTGGGTCTGGGCTTCTGGCCACCCAGGACCAAGAAACCTAATTACAATGGATGGCTTCCCAACGTGGGCCAAATATCCACTGAAAGCCTGAGAAAGTTTAAAAAGTGTTTTAGATCAGAAGCTGAGCCAAAGCAGCTTCCAAATTGTGTATCTGAAGTGGGTCATTGTAGAGAGAAATTGTGGCACCCAGGCAACATTCAAAATGGCACCAGAGGACTATAGGCAGGCAGTGTAAGCTGCAATAAGGCCAGTTCCTGAAATCTCACAGAAGACTCAATAGCATGTGATTGATTTAAGGTTTCTGTTTATTTTGAACAAAAAGGAAACAAAGACAGTCTCTAGTACCAGCATTTTCTTGGATCTGTTCTGTTTGCTGGCCACAAACAGACGTGGTCCCTTTAAGAGAACTTACTGATACAGCTTTACCTGCAAAAACTATGTGGCTCTTTAAGAGAGTGTGAGTATTGTAGAAGCTCTTCTGGATAGAAGATGATTAAGGATTCAAAATAAAACAGATTCATATGAAATGAAAAACCTGTAAACGGGTTAAAATGTGTGTAAAAGGTACATAGGGTTCAGAGAGAAAAGAAAGAGGATAGAGAAAGTCTTTAAAAAAAGAAATACAGTAATAAAAATATAGTAAGCCATGTATAGATGGAGAATAGACACAAAATCTGAATTTTTGTTGCTATTGTGTTTTCTTTTGATTTTTTTTAACTGTTAATGAGCTACCTGCAGAAAGACAATGGATTACAAATTTAAGGCTACTAAGTTAAACAAGAATATATATTTTAAAGGTATTTTGATTTTGAAATTTGTATCTAAGGATTTATTGCTTTGGAAGAGTTCTGCTTTTGTTTCCACAGAAGATGAGAACCTGTGGATTGCTTCCAGGCAAATATGGTTTCATCAACAAAGACCCCCTGAAAAAAATCTCACATGGGAAGATGTGACCGTACCAGCTTCAGGCTACAGACTATGATCCAGTCTCAAGAACCTCTGAGATTTCCAACGTCCCATAATCAGCAGAAAGTAGTAATATAAAACTACAACCAAATTCCCAGAATATTGTTTATAAACATTTGTCTTCATTATAAATGATTAATGGTCATAGTTAATCTCTTTCTAAGAAGAAAAAGAGGATATGATATATAAATGATTTTTAAATGATTTTTAAAAAGTTAGATTATTGAATTTACTTTAATCCAAAAAACTAGTTGCTAATCTCTAAATGTTTTGCATTGGTGTAGACTTGGCTTATTGATACAAATTTAAGCTCAATTTTTGTTATGTTGTATGTATTTTTCTACTCTTGTTTAAGATATGATGTTTATGTAACTGATTTAAAATTGTAATATATAATTAATAAATGGTTGCTAGTTAGATTTTTAGGTATACAAAGATATATTTCAATTAGATAGGTAATATTCAAATATTTTTAAAACCTACAGAATATGGCATTTAAAATGTTTTAACAACTTAGACTTTTCTTGACAGTGAGTCAGATCTGCTCCTGGCAGCACCAATTTACTTCAAGAGGAAAATGGGCATTGAAGAAACTCCATATGGAGATTAGTTTCTTTGTGGCATCTGTTAGCCACTGGACAAGAAACTGTTCTTATATTTACTGCTTGACTGTATGCTGTTTAAACTGGACATGCAGGTTCCATAGGAAGGTGACCTCTGAACTTTGGCAGAACAAGCCGAGATGTTCATTCATGTCCCTCCTTTGCAGAGAAAACTGTCAGACATTCTTCAGGACTCAAGGAGAAGTGACTGATGAATGGGCAGAGCAGATTTCCTGCTTCACTAAAATGAAAAGATACTCTGGGACTTTAGGCTGAAGATGGATGCCCCAACTTTATAAAGGAACTTTGGGTGACTTCCAGGCAGATAGGTGCCATCTCTGTCATTTCTAGATTTTGGAAGTTGCTTGTACTTCCTGTTTACTTAGATAAATATATCCTTCTGTGGTCTTTGACGTAGTTGAAGATCAGATAGTTATAGGTATAGTTTTTCTTAGTCATTTAAAAGGAATATTGGATATAAAATGTTAGATTCACAATAGTAAGGTAGATGATAGAATATTTTCTTTAATTTTGTTAAATACAAATAGACTAGATATTGCAATTGTAATTATTGCTTGATAGCTATTTTGTTATATGTAGTTGTTCTATGTTAAAATCGATACCTTCCTTTTTGATTAGACAGGAAGGGGGAGGTGATGTGGGTATATCTTTCTGTTTGCTGTGAATATCAATCTTCAAATAAAGGAGCTGTTTTGGCCCATGATAAGCACCATAGAAAAAATTGGAGGAGAAATCAGAGCACAGGTAGGAGAAACAGGGTGGAATCAGACAGACCAAGCCCAAAGCCCAAAGGAGCAACATGTAAGGAACACAGGTGAGCCCCAGGCCACGTGGCAGACAGATTAATGAGAATGGGTTGAGTTAAGATGTAAGAGCAAGCTAGCAATGTGCCTGAGCCATAGGCCAAACAGCATGAACTTAATATAATTGTCTGAGTCATTTCTGGGGGCATGAACAGCGGCAGGCGATGTGTGGCTAAAGGATCTGGGGCTGACTGCTGGTCTGTGGGTCTGGGCCTCTGTCTGCCTGGGACCAAGAAATCTCACTACAACATATATATTTCAAATGTAAAAAATCCAACACTACAACAACAAAATAAGTGGAAAAATATAGTAGAGCTACAAGTGCTTTTGATATATATCACCTGCAAAGTTAAATCAAGAACATAGAAGCAATTTAAACACATATAAAACCCAGTGGAATACAAGCATCAAGTAAAAGTCTCCCAACCTCCAAAGCCCATGCAAAGATGGTATAAGCAAGAAGTCTCTCAGTCTATTAAAGAATAATTAATTCCAGTTCTTGTCAAATTATTCCACAAAATAGAAACAGAGGGAACACTGTAAATTTCTCTTTATAAAGCAACAGTTACTCTGATTATTTAATTACATAAAGACACACAAAGACATAATTACAACCCAATTTTCCTTATGAACACAGACACAAAAATTATCAATAAAATACTTGCCAACTGAATTCAGGAAGCATCAAAAGGCTAATCATCATGATAAAATAGGTTACCTCCCAGAGATCCAAAATGGTTCAAGATATAAAAATCATAAATGTAATCTAACATCTAAATATATAAAAATAAGACCCACATAATCATCATCTCATTAGATGTATGAAAGGCCTTGGAAAGTACCCAGAATCCATTCATAATTAAAGTCTTGGATAGAATATGGACACAAAGAACATACCTAAACATAATTAAGACAGTTTACAACAGACTCATTTTCAACATAAACTTAAACAGAAAAAAAAAACCTCAAAATATTTCCCCTAAAATCAGGAACAGGACAAGCTTGTGTGCTCTGTTTATACTTATTCAATATAGTATTTGAATACTTAGCTATACCTAGAATACAAATTGCAAGATAAGAAGTCAAAATATGTTTTATCTATAGATGATATCGTAGTACATATAACTGTTCTAAAAATTACACCAAGGCATTTCTACAGCTGATAAACACTTTCAGTAATGTTAAGTGATCCAAAATTAACACCGAGAGATCGTTACCCTTCAACAGGGAAATGATAACCAGTCCAAGAAATAATGGAAATAAAAGCTTTCACAATAGCCTCATAAGTATAAAATATCCTTGTGTAACTCCAACTAAGCCAATGAAAAGTTAAAATGATAAACTGATGGAGACCTAAATTTTGTGAAGAGAAGATAGAAATATACACTGTGAAAATTATAGCAGCTTCAAAAAGAGGTCAAATTGAAGAATTGCATGTGGAAGAATCTGATGTGCACTTATAGTCCTACACAAAACAGAACTCCATAATGGAGCAAAGACCTCAGCATGAGGTTATACAATGTGACCCTGGTACAGTAGACAGTAGAGAATAATCATGGGCTCATTAGCACACAATAATTTTTCTGAGCAGAGTATAGTATCAATTTGAAATTACAAAACTGATAATGCCTTCCTTAAGAAAACTAATGATAAATGTGACTTCATGAAACTCAAAATTTCCAGACAACATCATTCATAATCATGGACAAACTATGGAACCGAAAAATATATTCCCAACTGCTCATTTAATAAAGAGCTAATATACAAAATATATAAAGAATTTTAAAACCTGGACATTAAGAAAACCAATAAATCCATTAAGTCTGAGTACAGATCAAACAGAATTTTCAAATGAGGCAATTCAAACAGCTGAGAAACACTTAAAGAAACATGCAAAATACTTAGGCATCAGATGATTGTAATTCAATACTATTTTAACATTTCATTTTTATACCAATCATATTGGTCATGATAAGTGTCAGCTTACTCTTACAAGGATACAGAGGAGGTGAACATTCATGTATTGCTGGTGGCAGTGCATAGTTGTTTATCCACTATGGACATTTATATGATAGTTCCCCAGAAAAATAGATTTTGGTCTCCCTCAATATCCTTCTATACCTCTTTTGGGCATATGCCCAGTATACTTCAAAATACTACATAGACACTTGCTCAACTCTGCTCATGGTTGCTTCATTCAAAATAGCCACTATTGTAAATGACTGATGTTATCATTAACAGAGAAATGAATAAGGTAAAAGCAGTACATTTACACAGTGAAATATTAGCCACTAAAAATGAAATCATGAAATTCACAAATAAATGGAGAGAATAAAAAAATAAAAACACCCCAAATTAATTAACGCAGACTTAGAACAAGAACAATTAATATGGTATAGTGTGAATTTTAGTTGGCCTTCATAATAAAAACCCAGACCCAGATATCAAGGTAAATGCCAAAAGACCATAGAGATGAAGACATAAGCTCTCTTTACATCTAACCTCAACAACTCCTCAGCAGAAACATGGGAATGCTTCTGTCTCTACCATGCCATAACACTTCCTCTCTCCACCTTGCCATATCACTACCTGTTTCTTCCTCCCTAGTGTTGGGATTAAAGGCCAGCCTCTATTCTTAACTAGTGGTTAGCCCTGCCCTCTGATCTCCAGGCAATCTTTATTTGTTGGATGATAAACAAAATAATACACACATGGTATGTATTCATGTATATGTGGGTGTTAGCTTCTAAATCAAAGATAAACAAGCTGTAATCTGTATTACTACACTGGTAAAATAGAAAGTAATGGACCAGGGAGAAGAGCTGAATCTCACCACAAGGAGGAACTTGGATAGATAGTTAAGGATTAATGAGAAGAGGGATATTGGGGTATAAGGTCCAAACAGTGTTAGGGAGGAAAAAAGGGTACAAGAATGAAAATACAGAGAGGAACAGTTAAAATTAAGGGCCTTTTGAGGGGTAGTATGGAAATCTATTACAGTAGAAATTTCCTGTAATGCATACATATATGAGCATTACCTAAGTGAAATTGTCAAATGCAAGGGATATTAGCCCCAAATGGCCATCTGTCCTCACCAAATGAAATCTCCTGTTTCAGGAATGGGTTATATCTAATCAAGTTTTTGGTGAAAGTTATTCTATTTGAACCACCAAACAATCTAGGCTATTGTCAAGGCTATTTGTGCCTCTCTACAAATTGATCTTAAGGCCTTATTGTGGACAACAACAACTAAACAATTCATTGACACAGAGACATGGTATTGGTACTTACCAGTATCCATCAACTTGCAGAGTAGATTTCATTGTACTGGACAGTACTCTAAATGCAATCAAATGAAAATCATCAATCAGCTACAAATCCTTCAATTTATAACAGTAACCTGACTGTTTATGTATCCAGTAAGATCCCAGCAGATAAACATTATTTTTCCTTGGTAAGTAGTTCTCAGCTGAACACAGCATCTTTTTTAGTAATGAGAGTTAATGTCCAATTTCTCTGCTGAACAATGGGAATCTTTCTAGTTTTAACTGTAAAGACTGTGTGTATACAATTACAGTTTTTGTAAGTTCATTTGTACACTAGTCCTGTTGTGTATGTAAGACCCTCCTTTCTCCAGTACAGTTGAATATCTTTTGAAGTCATTTTATTGTTTTGTTCCTTTAGCAGAACAAAAATATCATTTTCCTCTAGGCATATGTTTAATCTAGTATCAGGTTCATGGACACTCAAGCACTGTCAGACATGGGTTTCATCTCATGAAGAAGAATTTGAACCTATCAGTCAGTGGTTTGTTAGTTCCTAAAAATTTGTGACACTATTGCATCACAGTATTATGTAGGCAGCCAAGCTACATTTAAAAAGTTGCTTTTAATTTTAAAATTCCTTATATTTAAGATCATTATATAATTAAAATATTTATCAATTTCCTTTCTGTTACAATGAGGTTTTTTGGCCCCAGGTGGCAAGAGGTCCCAGGCCCACAATGCGGCAGTCCCAGACCACTTAGCCACCCGCTGCTGCTTAGGCCCCCCCAAAATGACTCAGACACTAATATTTAGTTTATGCTGTCTGGCCTATGGTTTAGGCACCTTGATAGCTAGCTCTTTCATCTTGACTCAACCCATTTTCATTAATCTGTCCTGACACATGGCCCGTGGCTTATCTGTGTTCCTTACATGTTTCTTTTTGGGTGCCTGGCTTGATCTATCTTTGACTCCACCCTTCTTTTCCTACCTATTAGGAATCCCCACCTACTTATTTTAAGGTGCTCACCAAGGGCCAAAACATTCCTTTATATAAAGATTGATATTCACAGCATACAGAAAGACATTCCCACATCACTTCCCTGTTTCTTTCTAATCAAAAATGAAAGTTTTAATTTTAAGACAGCAAAATTATATATAACAAAATGGCTATAAGCAAGAATTACAGTTACAATATCTAGTCTATTTGTGTTTGGCAAAGTTAAAATATTCTATCACCTACCTTATCTTATGAATCTAAAGTTTCATATCCAATATACCTTTTAAAACAACTAAGAAAAACTATACCTATAACTATCTAATCTTCTACTACATCGAAGACCACAGAAGTATATTACCTGAGTAAACAGGAAGTACAGGCAACTTCCAAAATCTAGAAATGACAGAGATGACACTTATCCTCCTAGACAGTCACGCAAAGTTTCTTTATAAAGTTGGGGCATCCATTTTCAGCATACAGAACTGGAGTTTCTTTTCATTTTAGTGAAGCAGGAAATCTGAACGACTGTTCTGTCCAATCTGGTATGTTCATCAGTTGTTTCTCCTTGAGTCCAGAAGAATATCTGACAGATTTCTCTGCAAGTCAGGAACCTGAATGACCACTTCAACTTGTTCTGCCAACGTTCAGAGGTCACCTTCCTATAGAGTGTGCATGTCCAGTTTAAACAGCATACTGTCAATCAGTCAATACAAGAACAGGTTGTATTAAGAACCATTGCCATAAAGAAAGTAAACTTCATATGGAGTTTCTTCGATACCCCTTAGTCTCTTGAAGTAGAGTGATGTTACCAGGAGTAGCTCTCTCTCACTGTCCAGAAAAGGCTATGTTATTAAAATAATTTTAGATGCCATATTATGTAGGTTTTAGAAGTGTTTGAAGATTACTTATCTAATTGAAATATAACTTTGTATATCTAAAAATTCCTAACTAAGTTATAATAGGTGAATATTAATTTGCATTTCTTAATTATACATTACACTTAAAAATCAGTTACATTAACATCAGACCTTAAACAATAGTAGAAAAATATCTACAGCATAACAAAATTGACCTTAAGTTTGTATCAATAAACCAAAATCCATACCAATGTAAAACATTTTGAGATTAAGAACTGATTTTTGAATTAAAGTAAATTTGATGATCTATTTTTAAAATCACTCATATACCACATCCCCCTTTTCTTCTTAGAAAGAGATTAACTATGATCATTAACCATTTCTAATAAACACAAGCATTTATAAACAATAATTTGGGAATTTGGACATAGTTTTTCTGCTGATTAAGGGGAATCTTACAGATTCTTGATATTGGAATATCTTATTTGGCAGCCCTGAAATTGATGTACCTTCTCTTCCCATCAGAGAATTTTCATGTGGTCTTGGTTGATGAAACCATATTTGCCTAGAAGCAATTCACAGGTCTTCATCTTTTGTGGAAACAAAATCAAAACTCTTTCAAGGCGATAAATCTTTATACACAAATTTTTATTATTCCATTTTTTGTACAGACTTTCTCTACCTTCTTTTTTTTCTCTCTGAAGTCTATGTATATTTTACACACATTGTAAACTTTTTACATGTTTTTTTTTGTTGTTGTTCATCTGAATCTGTTTTATGGTGAATCCCTAAACATTTTCCAACCAGAAGAGCTCAAAAAATTACTCACAGTCTCTTACAAAGCCATACATTTTTTTTGCAGAAAAAGCTGAGTCAGGAAGCTCTCATAAAGAGGCAGTGTCTCTGTTCACTACCAGCAAACAGCAGACCTAAGAAAATGTGGCTACCAAAAAGTTGCTTTTGACTCTGTTACCTTTTGTTGAATATAAAGGTAAACCTTAAATTAATCACTTCTTACTGAGTCTTCTTGGAACCTGCTTTGTTCCAGTTTACACTCCCTGCATTGAATTGATCACTGCCATTTTGTTTATGGCTGAGACACCATGCTGTCTCTGTACAATGACCTGATTCCAAGATACACAATTTGCAAGCTGCTTTGTCTCAGTTTCTATTCACTAGAATCCTTTTTTAAGCTTTCTCAGACTTTATGTAACTGTTCAGCTCACATAGGGATGTCATCTATTACAATGAGGTTTCGGGCCCAGTCTGGACAGAGGTCTAGACCTGCTGCCCTAGACCTCTTAGCTGCTGCTGCTTAGGCTCCCCTAAAATGACTCAGACACTTATATTAAATTCAAGCACTGGACAGAGCTCAGAGGGTCCTCTTGAAAAGACGAAGGAAGGGTTGTAAGAGCCAGCTAGTTCAAGGTCAAGATAGGGAAACCCATAGAGACAGCTGACCTTGAGCTTGCTTTTAGGAGCTCATGGACTCTGGACAAATACCTAGGGAGCCTGCATGGGACCAATCTAGGAACTCTGCCTGTGTGTGAAAATTGTTTAGCTTGGTCTGCTTGTGTGGTTTTTAGTCACTGATGCTTGAGTTGTCTTTTTGGAGTCTAGTTTCTATGCTGAGTTAACTAGCCCAGTCATTTTGTTCTTAAGATTTGATTTATAATTTTTTTTTTTAGATTTGTCTACAAAGCCTTATAAGTTTGAATTTTATTTTATGATGTTATTTTATCAGGAATAGTTTATTTAATCAGCATAATTTATAATCATATTTCTTATGATAGATAAATATGAAACTTTGTGATAAGAAATACTTAGGAGCGTAGTAATTGGATATATGTGTGGTATGTTTTCAGATTTAATTAGATCATAAGGTCACCAATTCAATAATGTGACTTATACCAAATTGCACCTTTAGTATGATATTGTTACTGAGAAACTTAAAGGTAAGGATCTGGGACCTAATTTAGGAATGATATCACTAAATTTGATGTCTTGGGGATTTTTATGTTAACATGGACTCTTTTTATATGCCTTCTCTTTGCTTCTTTAGAAAACCCCCCATCCCTTTTAAATGATATATTATTCTATCTAAGCCAATGAAATAAAGATATTATTTACTGAAAACATAATCCTTCCTCCCCTGACCTTGTTTCTGTCTACTATTTAGGTCTCATCTACGGAAATATAACTTTAACACACCTTATATATATATATATATATATATATATATATATATATATATATATATATATATACACAACTCACAGTCTTACATGTCTAGTAAATTTGTTTATGATGTTTACATCCATTTGAGGAAAGAAAACAATTCTCTTATTTTAGTTTCAGTGTAATCTCTCTGTGTGGAAACAGTTTTCAGTAGCTTTCATTGACTGCCACACAAAACATACTCTTACTGAGTATAATACATTTAACACAGAGAATAGCTTATGAGAAAATCGTTTGAGGCAAATCTGAAGATAATTACATACTCTTATTATTAGGACCTGTTCAATATATATATATTTTATTTATAAAAAGGCATTTTTCCATGTATCCCCTTTCCCCCTCTTTCCTCCTCCCAATACCTCCCAGTCAGCCTGCAGCCTTCCCACCCCCCATTCCCATATCCATCCCCCCCAAAGGGCAAGAAGTCCCAAGGTAGGTCAGCTCAGCTTGGCACATTTACTCCAGACAAGTCCAATTTCCTCTTCCCAAAGTCAAGACTGGGTTAGGTGTTTCTCTACAGTGAATAGACTCCAAGGTGCCAGCCCATGCCTGGAACACTGTCTGATCTCACCCATCAAGGCTCTGCATTCTACCCATGCCTATGGACAGTTGCCTACCCTTGGAGGGCCTACCTCCTTTTCCTGATGGATCTTCAGTAGCTATTTTTGATTCAGTGAGCTGCGGAAAACTCCAGCTAGCCATCACTGTGAGAATTTTTCTCATCACTGTGGGAATTTTTCTCATAATCCCTATTCCCTTCCTCATACAGACTCTCCTCTCCTGCTCTTGACTGGACAAGGAGCTTGGCCCAGTCCTCAGCCACGGATCTCTGCCTCAACTTCTATTCATTGTTGGATGTAGGTTCTGTGATGATACTTAGGGTGATTATTCATTTGATTCTAGGTAATGTCCTGTTAAGCACCCCCTCCTCTATTTGTTGGAGACATAGCCTGGGACATCCTATGAGATCTTAGATGTTTCCCTAGCACCCAGTCTCTTTCCAAACTCACAATGGCTTCCTTTATTGAGGTATTCATCTCTTTTTTCCTCCCTCTTTGTTGCTCCTCTCACTCAACTATCTTCTTCTCTCATGATTTGTTCCAACCTCTTCATGGTTGCAAACCATTATGATCTCAATTTGCTAAGGAGATCTTTATTTTCTCTTCCTAGTGGAATCTCTGATGTCTCTATTAAGTTCCTTCTGATCCAAAGCTATTCAGGGGTTGTGGTTTGCAGCTTTGGTATTCTTTGCTTTTTGTCTAAAGTTCACTTAATGTGTAAGTACACCTCATGCCTATCTTTCTGGGCTTGTGATACCTCACTCAGGAGGACAGTCTCCAAATCCATCCATTTGCCTGCAAATTTTAGGAGGTCATTCTTTTTCACTGCTTAGTTTATTAATCCATTCTTCAGTTGATGGGTAGCTAGGTTGTATCCAGGTTCTTGCTATTACAAATAATGCCACTATGAATGTAGTTGAAAATGCATTTGGGGTATAAATGTACATTCTTTGTGTATATGCCCAGTATTTATATTGGATCCATAAGAGACTGATTCCCAGTTTCCTTAGGAAACACCATACTGCACTCAGGAGCTGCTGTAAAGCTTATACTACCACCAGCATTAGAGGAGTATGGGGAATCCCTTGCTCCATATCCTCTCCAGCATAGACTGTATTTGATCTCAGCCATTATGACAGGTGTAAGGTGGTATCTCAAATTTGTTTTGATTTGCATTTTCATGATGGGTAAAGGTGCTGAGTAATTTTTTTGTGCCTTTCAGCTATGTGTAATTTTTCTGTTGATAATTCCCCATTTAGCCCTAAACCCTATTTTTTATGGGTTACTTATGTTTTGGAGCTCTAGTTTCTTTATTTCTCTATATGTTTTAGAGATCAGCCCTCTGTCAGATGTAGGGTTGATGAAGATCATTTCTCATTCTGTAGGTTGTCCTTTGGTCTTATTGACTGTATCCTTTGCCATACAGAAATTTCTCAATTACAAGAGGTCCCACTCCTCTATAATTTTAGTGTCTGTTCTACTGGTGTTATATTTAGGAAGTGGTAACCTGTACCATTGCATTGAAGGGTATTTCCACTTTCTTTTCTATCAAGTTCAGTGTAGCTGATTTTATGTTGCGGTCTTTGATCCACTTAGATTTGAGTTTTGTGCAGGATGATAGATTTGGATCTATTTGCATTCTTCTACATACCACTATCCAGTTATGCCAACACCATTAGTTGAAGATACTATATTTGTTCCGTTTAATATTTTTGGCCTCTTTGTCAAAAATCAGGTATTCATAGGTGTGTGTGTGTGTGTGTGTGTGTGTGTGTGTGTGTGTGTGTGTGTGTGTGTAATGTTGGGTCTTCAATTTGATTCCATTGATCCACAATCTGTTTTTATGCCAATATCAAGCCACTTTTGTTACTGTAGCTGTATAGTATAGCTTGAAGTCAGGGATGGTGACTATTTATTGAGCATGATTATTTTGGTAATCCTGGGTTTCCTGTTATTCCATCTGAAACTGAATATTGTTGTTTCAAAATCTTTAAAAAATTGTGTTAGGATTTTGATGGATATTGCATAGAATATGTATATTGCTTTTGGTAAAATTGCCATTTTTACTATGTTGACCTTACCTATCCAGGAGCATGGAAGATATTCCCATTTTCTGATATCCTCTTCAATTTTTTTCTTCAGTGACTTAAAGTTTTTTTCAATCAGGTCTGCTACTTCTTTGGATAAAGTTAAACAAAGATATCAAATGCTATTTTCAGCTATTATAAAGGGTGATGGTTCCCTTATTTGTCTTTCAGCCCCTTTATCCTTAGTGTATAGGAGGGCTGTTGATTTTGAGTTAATCTTGTATCCTGCTACAGGGCAGAAGTTGTTTTATCAGCTGTAGAAGTTCCCTGGAAGAATTGTGGGTTCACTTATTTATATTATCATATTTTTTTGCAAATAGAGATAGTTGTACTTCTTTCTTTCTAAATTTTATCCAATTAATCTTCTTTTGTTCTCTTATTGCTTTAGCTAAAATGTCAAGAACTATATTGAGTAGACAAGGAGCAAGACTATAGCTTTATCTTGTTCCTGATTTTAGTGATATTGTTTTGAGCATTTCTCAATTTAGTTTGATGTTGGCTGTCTATTTGTTGTATATCACCTATATTAATTTTAGGTATTAGTCCTGGAAAGAAATTCCTGATTTCTTCAGGAATTTTATTATGAAAGAATGTCAGATTTTCAAGGATTTTTAACATCTAATAAAATGATCAAGTATATTTTTTTATTTCAGGTTGTTTATATGATTGTCGACACTGACAATTTTTCATATGTTGAACCATCCTTGTTTCTCTGGGATGAAGTCTATTTGATCATCGTGGATGACTTTTTTTGTTGCATCTTTGAGTGGCTTGGGTATCAGGGTAATTTGGGCCTCACAAAAAGAGTACAGCAATGTTCCTTCAGTTTCTACTGTATAGGACAATTTGAGAAGCATTGGTATTAGTTCTTTGAATGTGTGGTAGAATTCTGCACTGAAACCACCTGCTCCTGTCCTCTTTTAACTTGGAAGACTTTTAACAATAGTTTCAATTTCATTTGGAATAATAGGACTGTGGGGATATGTTTCAAATTTAATAAAAAAGCCTGCGATATCAGAGGGATCTACCCACAGTCAGTCTATTTATGTTTTCTGATACTAATTCTAATCATCTGTGGTAAATGGGAAAAATACACTGCCTGGCAACTTTTTGTAAATTTAATAAAAGATTATATTATCAAATTTATTATTTTGCAGCATAAATTGCATTTAAGTACCATGTCTTTATTTTTTGAAATGCAAATAGGCTTTCCTCAAATATACATATCCAACTGGTAGTTAGTATATAACAACTCAACAATTTTTTATTAGTTAGATAGAGCTGTTGCTCACTAATATTGCTTTCAATTACAAAAACATATTACTGTGTTTACATAAGTACATAGTTGGCTTTTAAGGTTCATTCAGTAGAAATTCAGTAAGTGACTACTGAATACAACAAATTTGTCATTTGGATGAAAGATGGAGAGACAAATTTGCTGTCAGGAGCACCTGAGAAGTAAAAGCTTTAGTTTATTGGAGAAGTTCACAGTTTTCCAATCTCTTTCTGAATTACATATTTGTCAGTACTCATGAGCCAATCAACCTTCTCAGCTGAATGAAGTTGTGAGTACAATGGTATGCAAATGTAAATATAGTTTGAGTCAGGGGGAGCTAAACTAATTCTTTTACAGGGCCCAACACAATTCTTCTTTCCAAATTTAAGCTATGTTCAAAAATTGCTCTAGAGAGAGTTTGGAAATTATGGCTCAGAAGTTAAAATTTGTTTCACTTCTTCTAGAGAATCTGACTTCAGTTCCCATTTCTTAGGACTGCCAGCTCATAGTTTATCATATTTCCTGCTCCGGGTGATCTACTGCCCTCTTCAGGCACCTACACTCTCTGTGCATAACCCCCCCCCACACACACACACACATAAATAATAGTCAAATTAATTTTAAACATACTGTTTCACAGTAGTTTCAGACATACCAAGAAGATGAAACACATTTCCTTTTCAATAAATTTAAAAAGGAAACAATACTTAGTCTGTGTGGCTTTGTTAGTCATGACCCAGTTAGATTTTTTTTTTTTTTCAAATGTAGTGTGAGAAAAGTCATGATGTGCTAAATTTTAAGAAGTTCAGTAACAGGAAAGTATAAATATCATCCTTCAAAGATATCAAGCTTTCCCTTCTACATAAGAGTCGTTTGCTGCTAATTAGTTTTCATAGATTTTCAAAGTATGACCTGATAATTCTCTGGATTTCCTGGGTATCTGTTATTTCCCCCTTTTCATTTCTGATTCTGCTAATTTGGATTCTCTCTTCTCTTTCTGTCTCCCTCTTCTTCTCCCTCTCCCTCTCTCTGCCTTTTGATTAGTTTTGATAAGGGTCTATCTACCTTGTTGACTTTCTCAAAGAACCAACTTTTTTATTCCTTTATCTTTGTATAGTTTTCTTTGTTTCTATTGTATTGATTTCAGCCCTAAATTTTATTATTTCCTGCTGTCTACTCCTTCTAGGCCTATTTGTTTCTAATTGCTTTAAAGCTTTCAGCTTTACTGTTAAGTCTCTTTGTGTGAGCTTTCTCTAGATTTTTCATATAGGCATCTAGGGCTATGAATTTTCCACTTAACACTGCTTTCATTGTGTCCCATGAGTCAAAGTATGTTGTGAATTTATTTTCATTAAATTCTAGGTAGTTTTTGATATATTTTCTAACTTCTTCCTTGACCCAGAGGTGGTTCAATTGAGAGATGTTAAGTTTTCATGAATTTTTTGGCTTTCTGTGATTTTTGTTGTTGTTGAACTCTAACTTTAGGCCATTGTGGTCTGATATGATACAAGGAGTTATTCCCATTTTCCTGTATCTATTGATCTTTGCTTTATAACTGAGTATGTGGTCAATTTTAAAGAAAGTTCCATGAGGTGCTGAGAAACATGTAAATTCTTTTGTGTTTGGGTGAAAAGCTCTGTATGTTGATTTGGATCATAACATATGTTAGATCCCTAATTTTTCTGTTGAGATTCTGTCTGCTTAACTATCAAAGGGTGAAAGTTAGGCATTGAAGCCTCCTACTATTAGTGTGTAGTGTTTGATATGGGTTTAAGCTTAAGTAGTTTTTATTTTACATATGTTCCCTTGTGTTGTGGACAGAAACATTCAGGATTGAGACTTCCTCATCTTGGTAGAATTTTTCTGAGAGGAATAAGTAATGTGGGTCCTGGTCTCTTTTGACTGATTTTAGCGTGAAGTCTATTTTGTTAGATATTAAGATGGCTACACCAGCTTGTTTCTTAGGACCCTTTGATTGGAAAGGCTTTTCTCAACACTTTACTCTGTGCCTGTTTCTGTCTTTGAAGTTGAGGAATGTTTCTTGTATGCAGCAGAAAATTTGCTTCTGTTTCTGTATTCATCATGTTAGGGTGTGTCTTTTTATAGTTTAATTTAGTCAATTGATATTAAGGGATATTAATGACAAATGATTGTTATTTTCTGTTATTGTTGGTGGTACCATGTGTGTATTTCCCTTCTCTGGGTCTTTTTCTTTTGTGGGATTATTAATTGTTTGTGGTTTCATGGGTGTATCTGGTTTCTTTAGGTTGAAGTTTTCCTTCTAATGCTTTCTGTGGGGCTGAATTTGTGGATAAGTATTGCTTAAATCTGTTTTTTTTTTTTTTTTTTTTTTTGGGTCATGAAATATCATGTTTACTTCATCTATGGTGATTGATAGTTTTGCTGGGTATAGTAGTCTGGGTTGGTAGCCATGCTCTTTTAGTGTCTATATAACATCTGACTTGGATTTTTTTGTTTTCATTGTTTCCATTGAGTAGTCTGGTGTTATTATGATCGGTCGGCCTTTATAGGTGATTTGGGTTTTTCCTTTGCAGCTCTTAGTAATTTTTCTTTGTTCCATATGTTTAGTGGCTTGATTATTATGTGGTAAGTGGACTTTTTGGGTGGGTCTAGTCTATTTAGTATTCTGTCAGCTTGTATCATTATAGACATTTTGTTTTTTAGGTTGGGAAAGTTTTCTTCTATGATTTTGTTGAATACATTTTCTGTACCTTTGAGCTGATAGTCTTTTTCTTTGGTTCTGATTATTCTCAGGTTTCATGTTTTCATGATGTCCAAGATCCTGGACATTTTGTGTTATAATATTTTTGGTTTTAGTGTTTTATTAAAATGATGTATCTAATTCCACTATTGAATCTTCCACTCCAGACATTCTCTCTTCAATTTCTTAAATTCTGTTGATTATGCTTGCATTCCATTCTGTCCTTGTAGAATATCTGATTCAGGGATTGGTATCACACTTTGATTGGTTTGAATCTATGTATGTATTGTATTCTACTGCAAAAAAACATTCCTCTAATCAAAGCTAATATTCCAAAAGTTATAAACTTATGCTCAAGTTTATTGTGTCAAATGTCAAGTATCTAAGGCGGATAACGTCAGAGGCTCAATCATAATGCAAATAGTTGTTATAATAATCAATTTACACCTATTGCACCAGTTGGCAAATCTCATCTGCATGATTAGTAATAAGACATATATGATGCACAGCTGAAAAAGACAGTTGATGGCAATTTTTTACCAATAGCCTATATATGCCCACATTGCTATAAAGGCTAACAAACACGAAAGAAGCTGGAAGTGAAACTCAAGCTTTTTTTTTTTCCTATCTTGATGATAGAGTTCCAGATGTTTTTAGTTATAGGGGCTTATGTTCTGGTTGGTAACAATCTAGGGTGGCAAATACCTATCTTGTTTTCAGGTGCCTATGGAGATTCCTTGAACAGCAAATTAAAGGAAGGTATCTCAGTTTGGGCACAGGAATTGTTATCTAGTGCTTTAGGGTTCCTGTAGTAGTGATTTATATAGAAAAATTCACTGTCAAACTAAACTCTTCTAGGTAAAAATTGATTTATAAATATTGTATCTTAAAAACATAGATCAAGTGTCATTAATTTAACATTTTTATGTCAACTGACTTATAAATTAAGTGCTTTTATAGAAAATTTAAATATTTATTTTTGTTGGAATGGGGTTTCTTGGTTCCAGGCGGCCAGAGGCCCAGACCCTGCCTCGCCAGACCCCTTAGCTGCCTGCTGCTGCTGCTGCTCAGGCCCTCAGAAATGACTCAGATGCTTATATTAACTTTATGCTGTTTGGCCTATGGCTCAGGCATATTGCTAGCTACCTCTTACATCTTAAATCAACCCATTTCTATTAATTTGTCTGTCACGTGGCCCGTGGCTCACCTGTGTTCCTTACATGCTTCTTTTTGGGTGGTTGTCTCAGTCTGCTCTGACTCTGCCCTGCTTCTCCTACCTATGTTCTGATTTCTCCTCCTACTTATTCTATGGTGCCTGTCTTGGCCCAAAACAGTTCCTTTATTTAAAGATTGATATTCACAGCATACAGGAAGGCATTCCCACAACACTTTCCCCTTTTGTCTAATCAAAACAGAAGATTTCAATTTTAACATAGCAAAATTACATATAACAAAATAGCCATCAAGCAATAATTACAGTTACAATATCTAGTCTATTTGTATTTAGCAAAATTAAACAAAATACTCTTATCATCTACCTTTTCTTTATGAATCTAAAATTTCATATTCAATGTACCTTTTAAATGACTAAGAAAAACTGTAAGTATAACTATCTAATCTTCAACTACATCAAAGACCATAGAAGGATATATTTACCCATGTAAACTAGATGTGCAAGCAACTTCTAAAATCTAGAAAGGACAGATTTGACACCTATCTGCCAGGACAGTCACCCAAAGTTCTTTTATAAAGTTGGGGCATCCATCTTTAGCCTATAGTCCCAGAGTCTCTTTTTATTTTAGTGAAGAGGGAAATATGCTCTGTCCATTCTGTCTAGTTTATCAGTTGCTTCTCCTCGAGTCCTGAAGAATGTCTGACAGTTTTCTCTGTAAAGCAGGATACTGAATGACCATCTCGACTTGTTCTGCCAAAGTTTAGAGGTCATCTTCCTATGAATCTGCATGTCCAGTTTAAACAGTATACTCTCAAGCAGTCAATATAAGAACAGGTTCTTGTCCAGTGGCTAACCATTGCCACAAAAAGACTCTATATGGAGTTTCTTCGATGCCCATATTTCTCTTGAAGTAAATTAGTGCTGCAGGAGCTGACCTATCTCACTGTCTAAAAAAGTCTAAGATCTTAAAACATTTTAAATGCCATATTCTTTAGGTCTTAGAAATGTTTTAAAAGTACCTATCTAATTAAATTTATATCTTTGTATACCCAGAAATATAACTAATATGTATTTCTTAATTATACATTACAATTTTAAATCAGTTACATAAACATCATATCTTAAACAAGAGTAGAAAATTCATATAGCATAAGAGAATTGACCTTAAATTTGTATCAATATACTAAAATCTTTACCAATGTAAAACATTTTGAGATTAACAGCTGATTTCCTGATCTATGTAAATTCAAAAATCTAACTTTTTAAAAAATCATTTATATACCATATCCTCCTTTTCTTCTTAGAAATAGATTAACTATGACCATTAACCATTTAAAATGAAAACAAACATTTAGAAACAATATTTAGGGAATTTGGGCATAGTTTTTTAATACTACTTTCTGCTGATTAAGGGGCATTGAAAATTTCATGGGTTATTGAGACTGGATCATAATCTGTAGTCTTGAAGCTGATATGGCCATCTATTCTCATTAGAGATTCTTTTTAGGGGGTCTTGGTTGATGAAATCATATTTGCCTGGAAGCAATCCACAGGTTTTCATCTTCTGTGGAAAGAAAAGCAGAACTCTTCTAAAGCAATAAATCCTTAGACATAAATTTCAAAGCCAAGATATTTTTAAAATATGTATTCTTATTTAACTTAGTAGCCTTTGCCTTTGTAATCTATTGTCTTTCTGTAGTTAGCTCATTAACAGTTAAAAAATTAAAAGAAAACACAATAACAACCAAAATCTATATATTGTGTCTATTTTTTAACTTTACGTGGCTTATTATATTTTTATTACTCTATTTTTCTTTTTAAAGACTTTTTCTATCCTCTTTACTTTCTCTGTGAAACCTATATACCTTTTACACACAGTGTAACCCATTTACTGGTTTTTCTTTTCATCTGAATCTGTTTTATTGTGAATCCTTACTCATCTTACAACCATAAGAGCTTTTAAAATATACTCTCTTAAAGAGCTGTATATTTTTTTTGCAGGTAAATCTGAATCAGTAAGTTCTCTTAAAGGGACTGCATCTCTGTTCATGGCCAGCAAATGGAGCACACCCAAGAAAATGTTGCTACTAAGAAACCGCCTTTGTTTCTTTTTTGTTCAAAATAAAGAGAAATCTAAAATCAATCATATGCTACTGAGTCTTCAGTGAGATTTCAGGATTTGGCTTGATTGCAGCTTACACTGCTGCCAGTCCGCTGGTGCCACTTTGAATGTGACCCAGTCGCCATGCTTTTTTGTACAATGACCTGCTTTATATACACAATTTGGAAGCTGCCTTGGCTCAGTTTTTGTGATCTAGAACTCTTTCTAATTTTTTTTAGGCTTTAAGTGGATAGTCAACCCATGTTGGCTGCCATATTTTATATGTAACTTATATTGTCCTAGCATAATTGGTATTACTAGATTGTATTTCTTCAAAATTTCTAATTGTCCATTCTTCATAAATTGATCTTCCTAGATAGGCTTTTAAATTAAAATTATTTTCTTAACCATGCCCAAATCTGAACTTATATGTGTCCTAATAGGAAGAAAATGTTTAAACACAGACAAAGAGAGGTCAGATCTGCAAGTAGTAATTAGAATCCTAACAGTCAAAACAATAGGGAAGTAAATTTAATGTGCTTTAGCCATATGTTTTCCTTCATTGTTACATATGTTTCCTAAGATGTCTGCTCGTGATGAATTCCACAATCTTAAAGCTATGTGTGTGTGTGTGTGTGTGTGTGTGTCTGTGTGTGTGTGTGTGTGTGTGTGTGTGTGTGTGTGTGTGTGCACATATAATGATTCTGACAATTAGCAAGCACATTCTGTTCCTCAGGATTGAATATCTTCATAAGAATTGCAGCCGGAACAAAATTTCTACTCACATAGACTGATACTAAATTAACTCTCTTAGGAAAGAATTCCTCTTGGCAAGAGTTTCTTTGAACTGCTTGTTTTAATCATCATGAACTGACAGAATCCTAGGCTGTCAAACCATCCTAGGCTGGTTTCCATGGCCAGGGAGTTCATATCAGAAAGAATAGATTCTTTTACAGAGGCTCCCACCTGATCTAGCTTCCCATACATGCTATTCTTTAAAAAAAAAAAAAAAGTATTTATCTTTCTCTCATATATTACATATAGATTTTAGTTCCCCCCTCCTTCCTTCTCCTATTTCCTTTCCTAAGCCCCCCTCCCTCTGGATGCCCTTCTTCATAATGAAATTTTTTAGTTATCAATGGTAGGTTCTAGCATTTCCAAACCACTACCACTTAGCTTTGATTCTTTAGTATAATCAGGAAAGACATTTCTTGCTCCTAATTCCTGATCATTTCTCTACTTATGATTTTTTTAACTTTATATAAAAAATTAACAAGTAAAGAGCTTTTTAAAAAAAAAGTCTCTACTGAAAACTTTTAAAAATACTAGGTTTTTCCTCATAATGTATCATCTACAAACAAGAGTATCATCATTTCCATTTTTGTTTTTGAATAGCACAAGCTAAGCTTCATAGGATTAGACAAAAAGGATAAGAAGTAGAGTGGGAAGGAAAAGATGGTGATCTCAAAGGAATTTGGGGTAGGGAAGGTGAACATGAAGAATTACCAATTTCATGTATTTTGTAACATAACATGGCTTTATTTTAATCTTAGCCAAAATAACCAGTGATAGTAATTAAAACAAATTAAAGTATATAAATCTTATTGTTCTTAAATAGACTACAACTTTCTGCATATTATCTGTTGTTTCCTTAATGATATTCTAATTAATAAAACAATGAAAACCTTTTGTGAGAAAAACATGACTGATAGAATATATTATCTCCACAGATAGTCATTACTTTTTATATAGATACTACAAAAACTACATGTTATATAGACTTTATTGTTGCTCTTAGAACATTAAGAACTGAAATAAATAAATAACCCTCAAGATATTTCAAATGAAATCTTACACAATTCTTATTTGATAACCTAGTTTCAAATTTTTATCTTATTGAGATACTTTTTCTGAAAAATGTTTTAATTTTTTGATAATTAATGTTTTATATTTGAATATTTTAATTATCTTCTTCCATTTTATTTCAAATATATACCCATTCCATACCTGATAGCTCTGTTTCCTCATCTGTTAAAAACAAATTAAGTACTATTAGTACTGCTTATATACTCTTAATACTTATATTAGTTTTATTGACCCTTGATTAAGGCGTGAAAGGCTTACCAGGAGCTTCACCATTAGAGAAGTCTAATACTTCCATTCTGAGAAGCTATAAATTATAAAACAGCTCCTCAACTAGTGGTGGCATTTTGCCTTTATAGTCTCTCAAGTCTGGGATTTTGTCTGGCTTTAGCTTGTGAATATCTTGTGCTATCTGTCACAACGACTCTATGTTCATAAATAGAACCTCCTGATTTTTTCCAGAAAACTATTTAACTATAGTTACCCATAACCTTTGATTCTTACAATATTTTGCCCTCTTTTCTGAAGTAATCCCTGAACCTTGGGAGCATGGGTCTGTGATAAAGATATTTTATTTAGGCCTCACCATTTTGCACTTTGGCCAGTTTTGAATCTCAAGATGCAAAGTTAATTGCTGTTAAATGGAAACACAAATTTCTCTTATGAGTTCTGAAAGCTGTAATAATCTATGAATAAAAAAAAATCAATCATTAGCTGTTGGTTCAATACTATGTCCTATCATCAGATTAATAGTAGTAGGCTCTCCCTTAGAAATATTTGTCTGTCCATAAGGTCTTAGTCCTAGTAACTATACAGTATTTGGCATCTGCTTTTTAGTAAGATATATACCTAGTCATAAATCAATTGATTACTGACTGCCATGTTATGTATGACATCATCATATCAGAACATATGTTGCTGGGCAGTATGATATTGTAGCTCATAGAGTTCACGGCTAGGTAAGATAGATGATAAATACATTTCCTCCTCCAGTAGCATACATTTCCCATCCCAGAACTATGAAATCTAATCACATTTGCTTTTCTTAACACTGGGGCTTTATTTTTGAGTGTACATTTCTATAACACTTTTAGAAATTATTATAAAATATATTTAAACTTTTTATTTTGTATTCAAATTTAGGTAGCAAAAAATAAACAAAGAATATAATCAATTTCATATTAAGAGTGACTAAATCTAGAAATCATATTATTGATTATAAAACTGTTTTATAGCTTGAAAGTATTTTAATTTTTGGTAACAAATGTTCTTTATAAAGAGTTCTGTAGTATATTTTAAGTATTTGTGATTTAAGCAATTTATAGTGCAAGAAATTAGAAGTAATAAAATGTCCAATAAAACACTGTATAAATGCAAATCTTAGGTGGTCATCTGAAAATATATAAATGATTCTATGTATGACTGTTATATTAACATTTGGCTTCAATGAAAATTGCCTGAACACTATTATAGCTAAATTTCATCAGACTATAACCAAGCTCTAGAAATGTATAAAAAAGGAAGTGTATAAACCCTCATGTAAAGCACCAACAGAGCTAAGCCATCTTAATAATGTTTCCTGTGGCATATTCCCCTTAAGTAGTCAGTAATGTTATAGCACATTCAAAAATCAATCAGCAAAAGCTCAGCCGATGCCTGCTGGATCTTTTATAAATTCTTCATATATTGTGACTCTTTGGACAAAAAGAAAAGTTTAAAAAAGAAAAAAAAAACACTTGTAAAGATCTCAAAGATATGGTTAACTTCAGGTGATTTGTAAAAAGTTATCTCTGATGGTAATTTTAAAAAGAAATCCTTCTCTGAATGAACTAAATTGGCATTTTGTTTCCACTATTGCATTATTTCCAATGTTTTTTCTCTGCCTATACTCTGATGTGTGATTGATCTGGGGATGTCATTACATCTCTGCATGTTGCCTTATAACTTGTCATGCTAACACATAGTATGGACTTAAGTAAAGAACGTGCAAAGTGTAAAATTCAATAGCTTTTTTCTGCAAAAGTTTCTTTTTATGAGGTACACATGATTAAACCCTGGTGGAGCAGTATGGATCTTTACAAAAGTATAGACATTGAAGTTAGAAGACAACAGGAATAATGCATAGTTTTATGCTGCCCAACTAGGTTATGTTAAAGAGATTTATAAAATTTTCTTTCCACTTGCTCTGGTTTTCTTTTTGTTAAAGAGGTCAGTTGATATGAAAGATTACAGAAAATACTGTTAATATCACGGAGGCATGAAATGGGCAGCATAAAATGGTTATGGTTTAATGGTGGATCTCCTAAAAAGTCTTAAATTAAAACACAATGAAATAATTAATAGCTCATCTGGAACTAAATATTTCCAATGTAGTGGCATGTCTTATTTAGAAATTGCATACATTGGTTCTAGGAATGAAACATAGTATCATCATAAAATTTTAAAAAGGATATTCCTCAAAAAAGTAAACAGTATTTCTCATTTCACACATTATCCGTTGTATTGTCCTTTCTTAACTTACGTTGTTTCTTTCTCATGGTCTCCATGTAGGCTAATTTTAGGCCAACTTAACACAAGCAGAGTCATTTTAAAACAGGGAACCTAAAATAAGAAAATGTCTTAAGCAGATTGGCCTATGTGTGTTTGGCATACTTTATTACTTGATTATTAATGTGGTGGACACCAACCCTGGGCAGGATGTTTTTCACATTGTAACAGCATGGGTCACTAGTCATGGGAGAAAGCCAACAAGTAGGAATCATTATTACATGGACTCTTCATCAGCTCTGAGCAGGTACCTCTCCTATTCATGTTCCCTTCCTGATTTTCCTCAGTGACTGACTATATTATGGAACTATAATCTGAAGTAAACCCATCCTTCTCATGTTGCTTTTGGTCATGGGGGAGTTTTTCACAGCAAAAGAATTCCTAATGGTGACTATGTTTCATCTTGTACCACCCAACTTTTTACCTTTAGAAATGTGAAAAAGAATAAATCGATTCAATAGTAAGTAGAAGACAGATAATTAAGGAGACAACAGTGAAAATTGTGGAGTAGGTAATGGGAAAATAAGATACATCATTTAGTAGTTGTTTGAAATTGTTAAGAAAATAATATATCCAAGATGATTAGTGGCATGTATACAAAATATGGTTGGATATTCAGAGAATAAACTTGAGAAAGTGGAAAAATAAATATCAAAAATATTGTGTGATGGCTGACAATCTACAGTTTAATAACAAACTAAAACTGGAATAACAAAACGGGAATAATAGGGATCCATCCTAAAAGACTTGAGATGGTGTGGGAGCTGCCTTTTATAGTTAATGGGAATAACTAGAGCCATGTTAAGGAAGTATAACCTAGTTTTATTAGCTCCATAGTGTCAGGTACAGATATTTTAAAGGGGGCAGTAAACAATGAGGAAGGAGAATAAGAGTTGCATTGTTAATCATATCAACTGATGGAAAAGAATAGCTAAGTAGAAAACCTTCTCTTATCATTTAACCAGGGAACCATTGAGGCATCAATTTAACAATATCAGAAAAGCAGCTCTAGATTGGGAAGGAAATACACACTTAGGAAGCTAAGTGTAAGAGATGTGGGATTATATGGTTAAACTTGTTGAAATACTACTTATGAGTTTTGAGAACACTCTTTTCAAAACTCCACAGAATTGACTGAGGTATAAATCTGGCAGAGGAAGGATCCACAGGAGAATACAGACACAAAGGCTGATCTCAGGAAGGACAGGTCAAGTATTGAACAAACATTTATAAATGGAATCCCAAAGAACAAAACCAGATGTGACTGCCATCTATGCCCTGATTAATAAAGAATGGCCTCACAACTGAATCAGGGTCTATGACCCAGCTTCAAATTCACAAAGTTGCTCAGATGAAAAAATAGAAATTTTATCAATATTTGTAACCCAACCTGTGAAGGTTCACTCATGGGAACCTTTGGAAACCAAGATTTTTCAGATCTAATAAGAAAAGGCAATGTATGTATTTACAGTGATATTTATTCTAGAGGTAATCAAACTAAGAAAACTAATTCAATATCAGGTTTTATTTATTTTGTTTTCTCCCATTTGTGGTTTCTAAATTTTATGTGTATAATCAAAATCATATATGTAAAGTATGAAAATGGAGGCAAAACTGATTAAAGGAACAAAGAGAAATTGAGGGTAGGAGTGTTTCAATGTACATAATAAACTTGAGTGATAATGTTCTTATATAACACTGTTGCATATGAAATGAATATACAATAACATTGTTAAAAGAAAAAAACTAGTGAGACTGAAGGATATCAAAAAGCCTGCATTATTAAAATCAATAAAAGAAAAGGAAATACTTTTATTAATGATAAGCAACATCAGGAAAAAGAAGCAAAATCATATTATGAACAATCACATATTAACAAAGTAAATGGCCTATATCAATTGGACATATCTCTATAGACATGCAAACTACTGACTTCAATTCAAGAAGAAAAGAAAATTTGAATATTTCTTTAGTAAGTAAAATATTTAAATTCTTGTCAAATGCTACCTCTCCTCCTCCAAAATAACAAACTCAAACACCAATGATTTTAATAACTTGTTTGTAAGTTATATCAATATTATAGAGATATAATTACAATATATAATTTTGATTATTATAATATTGATATTAGTAGTAATTAATTACAGTATTAATTGATTAAGTAATTAAGTATAGGAATAAAAAGTAGGAGGGAGTAGTAGAAGCTTGGATGAATCCAACGACATCTCAAGAATGTAAGAAGTGAGTATTGTTAGTTCTCTACGAACTTTTCTAAAATGTAAAGAGAAGAAAATACATTGAAACTCAGCCTGATTCCTGTGTTATACTATTATCAACAGAAGGTGAGGAAATTATGAGAAACTATTTCTTACAAAATTAATACAAATTAAACTATATGTCTCAAATAGATTTCAACAAGTTTGAGAAAGAATTTTAGATTCTACAAGGAACATGGATTGAAGCATGTTTCTTGACTGCTCAATATTCAATGGTAATTTAATTGTTCTAAACTATTAATAGCTTAAAGAAGAAACGCACATGTTAACTATGGATTTTGAATTAATTTTAATAAAAATGTTACTCTAATTTATGCTAATATTTCTCAGTTAACTAGCAAGAGAATAGGACCTTTCTCAGCTTGGAGAAAGCACCTTTAAAGAACAAAACCTAGATCTGAAATCACAAGAAGGGATGAGAAATTTAAATTTCTTTCTGATATTGTAACAAGCAAGGGTGTTTCTTTCACACTCATTAAAAACTGCTGAGCCTGGCATAGTATTCATATCTATATTCTCATAAATTCAGAGACTGGGGTAGAGAGATGTTCACAAGTTGGTATCAGCCTGGACTACATAACAAGTTCCAGACCAGCTTAGGGTAGAGATTGAGATTTTTGTCTCAACATCAATAATAATAGTAATAATAATGATAATAATGTATTATTCCATGTCCAAGTGAGAAACTGAATCTAAATGAAAAGCAAATCCCAAAACTTCTGAATAAATAACTGGAATTAGGAACAATAATTCTGAGTGAGGTAACTCAAACCTAGAAATAACAAATACTGTAAGGTTTTATTCATGTTGAGATGGTAGCTTTGATTCTTCAGGTATGTGTGTTTCATTTGGAGATAAAAAAAATAAAGCCTTTTTAAAATTACATAGTGTGATTGTCTATGAATATAAACTCAATGAGTCAATGAAACAAAATATACTGTAATTAATTACTGGTCATATCAATATTATAAGTCAAAGTAATTATTTAATGAATGACAGAGATAAAAACTTACATTTTTAAATATAACAGTGTCATTTATACTAACATCATGCTAAATTTTAAACACTCAACTGTAAATTTAAAGATTATATGCAAAAATTATAAAATCCCAGAGACATAATGATGGATTAGCTGTTTAAAATGAAGCATTGGTAATGGGTCAAATTTACTCACTTGATATACAGATTTGATACAATTCTCCCAATCCTTCACCCCAAATCTCAGCAAGGTATTTAGTAAATGTTGGCAATAAAAATCTAAATAAATATTAAATATATAATTTCATTTAAAATAAATAAAAACCACGCTACAATTGTACTCAGTAGAGAGGATGAAGTTTTATTTTTATTTTGCTCTAAGACTGATTATAAAGCTACAGTACAGAACACATAATGGTGCTGGTAAGAAAAAAAGCACATATGTCTGTGGACCAAAACAAAGAACTTTGGGATGGAGTCACACCAAAAAGTAATTGATCTGTAACAGAATCAATTATACAAAGGAAAAAGAAACAGTATTTACAGCAAGTGAAACACTAGAAAATGCCACGCAGCATATTTGTGACTATGTTGCTAAGTGATCTATACTTCTCACAAATTAACTAAGATATGTTAATAAATTAAATAAGTGAAGAACAGGAACATTTCTAGATGTAAGAACATGAACCTTTGCATTTACTAATTATTTTCTGTAAAACACCAAGTACTCTGTGAATAAAATATGAAAGTTACATGCCTTTACTGACATCAGCAACCTCTGTACTACAACATTCACAGTGCTATAGGAATATAAAAATTAGTTGCTTGTTGAGAGAATAGTTCAAAATATAATGATGAGCATTGTAAGTTGGAATTATTCAAAGATGTTTTAAAAAATAAGATTTTTTCAAAGGATATGTTTTGAAAACGTACCTACCTAGCCCAAAGGGTTACATCACAGATAAGCAGATGAAATAACATAACGCTCTACCTCATTTTGCTTGAAGTATCATAAAACTAGTCAACAATGAGATATCAGAGACACTGAAATTCTTAGTTGTCAAGCAGCTGCCATTAAAATGCTCTAATTCATTGTCAGAATTCATAACAATGTATATATATTGCAATGTAGTTAAGGAATTTCATACAAAACTGAGCATACACATTCCACGTGAGGCATCAATTCATTCCAAAGTATTTACTGAACTGATAAAATAAACATGTTCGCAGAAACACTTTCAAGAAATTGTTTTTAGCAGCTTAATTTATTACCATCAAAACTCAGTCAGAAGTTAGATTGCTTTCAAAACACAAATAAATTTAACTAAGGCACAATCATCAATGAAATACTATTTGACAACAAAAGTAAGAAAGCTATCAAGCAAGAACAAGACCTGGATAAATGAAGCTTCAACGCATTCAGAAAAGCTATTTTGCTTGAAGATCATGGGCAGGAGAAAGTTGACTAGCTGAAGTACTGTGTGTGGATTTGCTGTGACTGAAAATATTTCATATTATACTTTAAGGATGTATTTATGATATGATGTAGTTTTCTAAACTTTTTCACTTCTATAAGAAGGAATGGACCAAATTTTAGGAGATCCAATAATGGAATAAAATGTATAAAAAAGTATAACTGTCCATAATAAACAGGATGAAGAAAGAGTACTTTGTAAATATATCTAAAATATATGATTAAATGTAGAAATATATATATATATATATATATATATATATATATATATATATATATATATATATATATATATATATATATATGATCACCGTACTTTCATTGATAAGGTTTCTCTGTTCCATGGAGATAGTAATTAGTAATTCTAAGAATACTCATGTGTATGGGTAGGGGAGTTAAGGACACAGAACAGTTACACATGTATTCAAATGCTTATGAGAATGATGTCTGCCCCTAGGAAGAGACAGTGCAGATAAATGTAAAAAATGAGATGAGATTTCCATAGGGTAGTATACAGACTTGAAGATTTCAGGACTAATTGTATATCTGTCAGCTCAGCTTGTCAAAATAAAAGTAAAACTTAACAAACTCATAGTTAAGAAGAGCCTCAGCAGACATGAAGATTAATTAAAGTACTCTCTACAATGAGATACTGGAACAGCACACTTGACACACCGGAAAGAGAGAAAAGCACAGTGATGTCTGTGGGAACTTGAATAAAGTATAGGCTTTATTGAAAATACAAAGCAATACACATTTAAATATAATTTTGTTCATGTTATCACATAAATTATATACTTAGCAATAAATACTTTTATTTCATTAGTAGGTAATATCTTATATACAATCCCTGTTCACTGAGCACTGTGTCAATAATATTTTATTCATTATTGCCAAATTTCCTATTTTCCAAATCTTAACTTCAGGAATTTTTTTTTCTGATCACAATGCCTTGCACTCCAATTAATTGTTGTACTCAAAAACTCTTAAAGTCATCCAGTATTTTTAAATAACTCCTCAGCTAGTGGTGGGAATTTGTGCCTGCCTCCCTCACTGCCTGTTGGGGCTTGACTAATTTGAACTTGTACAGGTCTTGTGTATGTTGTCACAATTAATGAGTTCATATGTTAACCTGCCCTGCTGTATCCAGAAAGCCTTTACCTTAAAGCCATCATTCACCTACTGCGTTTGGAATTTTAAACATTTAATTTTTAAGGGAAGGAATGTGATGTAGATACCCTATATGGGCCGAACATCCCATAGTGTCGTATTCTTTGCAGGTTGACCAGTTGAGGCTCTCTCTAAAAATATTTGCCTAGTGAAAAAGATTCTTTTCTGATGAACGTAGAGAGATGCACTAATCTGTGTCTATAGTGGTAAGTCATTAGAAACTAGTTTAATGTTATGTATATTATAGGCTTTGATCTCATTATTAGTTCCAGATGTGTGTTTCATTTTATTGATCAAATATTATATCCAATCAAAAATAGTTGATGATTCCATTAATATTTATGACAGTATTGTACCAGTATTTTTAGATGGTCATTATTGGTATATAAGGGTTCATGGTTAACTGCGATTAAGAATTAGTTATTATATCACATAATACATTCATTGGCTTCTAGAATTAAGTCTAGCTAATCAGGATGAACCTTGAATATTCATTTGATTTCTTTATATTATTTGACTCCAGTATATGGTATCTTCAATACTAGCATCTTAATCATAAGGTTCTGGAGAATATCTAAGAACATGTAATGCAAGAAATCAATGCTTAGGAACCTATGGAACCTTACTGCCCAAAGGGTCTAAAAGAGGTGACCAACTCCTCGTACTGAGATTTTATTTGCAAGCTTGTGTTGTCTAGTTCGGCATTCACCCCTTTTATAAGGTAGTTCCACTATATTCATTTTTAATAAACTAAAGCTTAGGAAATGTTAAAGTTAAAAATTAAAATCATAGGTGAATTTTTATCATATGCAGCCCACTGCTTCCTTTTCATTCTCTTGAGAACCACCGGTGCCTATCCACCTCCAATTTATGTTATTATAATTTTTTACTATATTACTTATATATTTATTGTTATTATTGTTATAAATATGAGTACAATCAAAGGGGAACCTGTGGGAATTTTTGTGGGACCACCAATGGGGAATGATCATCTTTTAAGCAGCCACATTCCTATGTCTCTCATGAAACATTAACTGCAAATATCTTCATAGCTAAAGGTGGAAATTTGTGAGGCCTTTCCCTTTTCATTATGGATGTAGACAGGTTAACCTTGTGTGATCTAATGCAGGGTAACCACAGTTTTGAATCCAGATGGCAGCTTTTTATAGTTCACCTTCCCATTACCTTGCTGTTATATTCTTTGTGTCCACTTCCTTCTATGGAGTTCCATGACCCTTGAATGACAGAGATTGATATAGACGATACATCTTTGGTTGACCTCTCACAGTCTCTAACTCTCCTTACTTTTGGCCAGTTGCTAGTCTCTGAATTAAACCCTACCTTCAGTAAAAAGAAGCTTTTTGACCAAGGTTATAGACTAATTTATGGGTATAAACATAAGTATTAGAGGGTTCATTAGTCAGAATACTCTAGAGGAACAGAACTAATTATACATACATACATATATAATGTTATATGTATTATAAATAACAAGTAATTTATTAAAGTAGCTTATGACCCAACTAGTCCAATAATAGCTTCTGACAATACTCAAAATCCAGTATCAGAAGATCAATCTATGAGCTAGACACCTCAGCTAGTCTTCAATATATAAAGGATCTTGAAGAGGGATGCTCTAGTGCCAGTGAAAGAATGCTTCAGCAGCACAATACATGAACTTGCTGGTGAGAATGAAGACAGGCAAGCAAAAGGCAAAGCCTTTTGTTAATTCCATGTCCTTAATATAAGCTGTTACCCATATTTAAGGTGGATATCCTAATTCCAAATGATCTGATTTTAGATATTTTTCCTATCTCAAATTATCCAGTTAAATAAAAATCCCTTACAGATGTGTCTAGCTGCTTTGTTTTCAGTTGTCAGAATGTAGACAAAAAGGCAACCAAATATAGCCACAAGTGAGGGTATATAGAAAAAAATGATTTAATAAATCATTTAACAAATGAACACAGGTTCTCCTATGACTTCCTAAGCCATGGGTTTTTGAGCAAGATAATAGCACCAGCGTTGAAATCCGTCTAATGAAGCAGGTCTTAAATTCAAGCAGAAGATGTTTGGTTTTCTCCATAACCATCATGACACTTACCCACAGAAATAGACATCTTGCCTGGAAAATCGCTATTGTAGCTTGTACCATGTAGGATCCAGAGCCAAATGAGAATATTAATGCCAAACTCTTACCTTACTACACCTTCTGAGAATTATGACAGCTACTCAGCAGATGGGTATTGTCAATGTTTTTGTTGATTTCTTAATGTTCTACATCCAATGCTTTTTTATGTCTCTGGTAATTTTTTCCATAGATTTCCATATAGCTTTGTTAATGCATACTGCTCAGTATGGACGAAACTTCTTAAATAAGTTTTGACATGGAAAATTTTATATGGGATTGAAGTTGAATGATAGAAATTATAAGGTATCAAAAAATTATAGTCATGCAGATGGAAGAGGGAGATATAAAATGAAACAGGTCTTGCGCTTAAGTGGGAAGAGATAAAAAAACATAATTTAGAAAAGAAATACATTGCCATGGAAATACTCTCAGATTTTCAGTTGTTGGTCTAAAGTGTAATGCGTTTCTTCATTGAACGTCAACTTATACCAAACCTTCAGCCTAATTTTATTCCTAAGAATGATTTTAGAGTATTGTTTAGGCAGTTAAGAAAATGAAAGTTAAAATGATAAAAACAGAAACATCTAATTTTAATGATTATTTAAATTTTAAAATTGAAAATATTTTAGTAAAATGTCAATAGTCCTAATGTTAACTTTGGGTTGTTTCATTTTCCCCAAATTATTGGCTATAAGAGTATGGCCTAATAGTTTAACCAATGTCAAATGAGAAGAGACAAATTTTACTTAATGGTGATTCAGTCCAGGCTGGCAAGTAATGAATGAATTGTGCATTTATGTCTTATTACCAAGCTAACTTTAATACCACTAAGGTATTTTACTCTGTGTTTAAAATAAATTTGGTAAGTTCTCAATAGTATTCTAAAAATATATTTTGTGAATGAAATCACAATGTAATGTATTTGTCAAAAGATACTTCTAAGATTTTTTAAAATCTTCCCTTTGTACATTGTGTATAATGAACATAATATGACTTCTCTAAACAGATGATATTCTATTCTAAAAGTGTCATTTATTCTAAACATATAAGTTAATATTATATAAAGTACACACTAAAAACATTTATTTGTAGAGTCAGTTAAAAAGGAATTATACATTAAAGGGAAATATAAGATTTAGATTACAGCCCAAGCTCAGTATAATTAAAAATTCAATAACTTTTATTAGTATGCTCCAAAAGTCATTATTCTAATTACACCCTAGGGTCATCAGCTCACTCTTATTTTCACAAACAATTCACTGTACTGTATTTGGCAATAAAAATTATGGTTTTAATAGCCAAAAAATTTCAGAATCTAAGCGTAGTTTGGCATTTTCATATACTTGTGTTTGGTTATCTATGGACTTTGTGATCCACTTTTTATCTTATAAATCTTTTCCATATTTAATGCTATTTAACTCTTAAAATTTAATATCTAAATTTTATCACATTTTTCTCTGTAATCAGCCTTTTACTCTGATGACAATATTCAATATTATTATTTTAATTAAAGAGAAATCTAGAAGTAAGTCTTCTGAATATCCAGATTAATGCTAAAGTAAATTTTATATTTACAATCTCCACCCTAGCAACTAAAATCTTTCCATTGACACATTGGTAATTAAGTTTCCAATTTTGACCAAGATTATTTTATTGGAGAATTAAAGACACACTTTCAACTGAGAATGTTGGAAATAGTATTGAAAATGTCATCTCTAAATACAATTGATGGATGTGAGAAGAGGAAGGTTACTTGGAATGTTAAATAAAGTTTCATGTACTCATTTATTTAAAGCTGCATAACAATGGAATAAAGTAATTCTGAACACAGTAAAAAAAAAAAAAAGTTTAAGTTCACTCAGCCACAATGACATATATTCGTGGCTGAGTTAAAGATTTTCAAACAAAAAAGATCAAAAATTGAGATCTTATTCTCATATTTTTGGTGAGAAAAGTAATTTGTTGGACTTGTTGAATAGGGGCTATTTTGGGCCATGACGCATTGTCTGCTTATATAATTGGTAATTCCATTGTAAACTACTGAAGGAATGAGTCTCTAATGGAGGAGAATCGTGTTCAGGCAAGGCTAATGAGAACACTGATTCTGGAAACTGTTGTTTCCTATAATATATATATTATATTTCCTATTACATATATATGTAATCTCATGATTATACTTCAATCTATGAGCACATATACTTGTGGATGATGAGGAAGGTGACTTCTCATTAAGCTGTATAATTCTAATGAATAAAAATGTACGAAACATACTTCATAACTAGATCTATTGTCCTGCAATGATTGTAAGACACTTAAAAGTCTGCTTTATTTCTTTTATTCAGACTAACACAAAAAAGAACAGTTTCTCCATTCTAAAACAACCGACACACAATTAGCTTATTTTTACCTTGGAGCAAGTTCAACCTAGCCTGAATATTTCTGTAAATGGATCATAAGTTAAAAACTTTACAGATATGTGCAATGCCAGGGTCGCAGATGTCTGACTAAGGTTATCAACAAAAACCAACCTAAAACACTATGACAATTTTAACCAAGGTTGTTAGCACAAAGCAACCTAAGAAATGATGCCAATTCTTTGCTTGCTCATCTGGCTGATAAGACCTGACCCTCTGTGCAGTTCTCTATGCAGCTTGTAACAGTGGGTACTGTGCCCTGGCTTCAGGTCACAGTCTTATATCAAGAACCTTGAAAATGGGCATTGCCATGGTTACTTGCCCTCCTTCAGATATTGGCCTTTGTAACTTTTTATTAAGAAAAGGTTGTGCTGTAAATGTGTATATATAGTCAGAAAGAGATAAGATCTGAGAAGAAGGAGAGCTGAGAAGGATTAGAACTTCAGTTAGAGCTGAACAGCTATAGAATTAGAGACAGTTAGAACAAAGAATCAGAACTGAATAATAAAAGATAATTACGTTGAGAAATCTTTCTATCTCCACTCCTGAGAAGTCTTTCTCTGAGGAACTCTGGGAAGCAGTACTGAGGGCTAAACCCGCAGGCTGCTAAACTTATCTGCACGGTTGTTTCTTCTTACATTCTACATCCCAGGTGTCAAATGTGTGTGTGTGTGTGTGTGTGTGTGTGTGTGTGTGTGTGTGTGTGTGTGTGTGTGTGTGCGTGCGTGTGTGTGTGTGTGTGTGTGTATGTGTGCATGTGTATGTATGTGTGTGTGTGCATACACACATATGCACACAATAAACAAATTTAAAAACAGTTGAATTGATTTTTTTACCTGAGTCATTAATGTATCATGAAAACACTAAGCAGTATCCTGTGGGTACTCATTGGTATGCTATGAAGAATAGCAATAAAGCATGCTAGAATGTGTAAAGGGATTGTTAGTGGTCAAGACCTAAACTTAAATCCAAGCATATAGCTAAATTATTCAATATGGAGCTCAATTAGTGGAGTGATTGACTAGCATGCACCCAGCACACATTTCAGTCATGAGCACAGGGAAATAATTGAAGTGGCTGTCCATGCCTATAATGCCAATGTTATCATTTTATAAATAAGATGATCAAAGTTTCAAGGTCATTTTTTGGAACATAAGAAATTCAAGGCAAGCCAGGTATACATGAGGCTCTGTCCATAACAACCATAAGATCAACTCCCTTGAAGACACCTTACCTGGTTTTGGGTAACTTCAGTGCCCTTTCATGCTGTCACTCAGAAGAAATATTAATGTAATCTAACCATTCTCATATTATCTATAAGGCCAAATCTGTCCATGCCTCTGCCAGGCAAGAGCCTTCTCTTCTTTCCATTTGTTTACACACCTGACTCTGGCTTGGATCATCTCCTTAAAACTCCTAAGTTTCTGATGACACCAATATTATAGCTCTTAAAAAAACAGAATGAGTTCCAATTTTCTGTACTATCTTGTATTTTATTAATATAGGCATTTCTTCACCTTACTGGATGCCTGTTAAGATGTTGCAATGCACTGGACTGATTAATCATTCTCTATCCACAGAGTTCTCACAAATATGGCATCAAATGTTGATTTGCTTGATCATTTAAATAATATTTGTTTTCCAACTTTACAATACTCTTAATAAGAGAAGACTTTCTGTGCATTGCTAATTCTTTTACACCTAATAAGTGTCATAGAGTCAGATTATGATACAACTTTCATTTATTATACATTTAACACATGGAAGACAGAACACCTACGTTTTAAAATTGTTGAACCTGCCTATTGCTGTATCTTTATTCTTGAGAATAGAGCAGAAACAGTGCATCAGAGACATAAATGACAGAGGTTGAGAGGATAGACAAATAAGTTTTACAGATTTCTTATTTCTACCAAGCTCTAAGAGGAAAACAGAAAATACTTTAGTTTATAATTATATGAATCAAAGTGACATTTAATGTTTTTTATTGCCTGTTGAGAGGGTGCCTGAGCTGGCTACATTGGTAACCCAGTTGGTGAGTACCCTAACTACCACCATAGAGCCTTCATCCAATAACGTTTGGAACCAGATGCAAAGGTCCACTGTCAAGCACCAGGCCAAGCTCTGAGAGTCCAGTTAAAGAGAGGAAATAAAGATTAATTGAACAAAGAGAGTCAAGGTCTTGATGAGGAAATCTACAGAGAAAACTGAACCAAGTTAATGGAAATTCAGGATCTTTAGAAGAAAGAAAGAAGATATCAGAAAAATGGAAATACTTCCCATATTCTTGAATAGGTAGAATTAAAACAGTAAAAATAGCAATCTTCCCAAAAGGGGTCCCTGACAGTGAAATTAGGACCTATCCCTGGTGCATGAGCTGAATTTTTGAAGCCCATAATCCTATAGAATGACACCTTTTACACGGGTTGATACAGGGAGATGGGGCTTGGACTGGCCAGCCTTGACTGATGTATGAGGCTTTGCTGATACCCATGAGTATGAAGCCTTACCTTCTGGAGCAGATGGGGGTGGGAGGTGGGAACAAAGGCTTGCTTAGGAGAAGCAGGAAGAGGAATAAATGGTGAATATGTGGTTTGTATTTAAAATGAATAAAAACAATTTCTTCATAAAAATTCTAATTCCGTTGTCTGTTTCAACCATTATTGAGTTTTATGTAAATATCAATCTTAAAATATAGAAGTTAATATTATGTGACAAGTTTCATTTGGGAAAATAATAAAAATATATAATTAATTTTCTTTTTGACTTAATAAACTAAAAACTCAGTGTAATTAACCACATAGTAGATAATAAAATTTCTTTAAGGTACTAGTAATTAAATATAGTTTATAAGTACTTAAAATATTAAATTTATTTTTACTATTTAATTCTATTTTGAAAAACTGACTATGATTAGTAAATTTAATTAGTCCATATACCATTGTTTAACTGAATAAAATTAGTACTTACCATGTGTTTGTGGGTCTATTTACTGGAGCGTGGTTTAGCTACCAGTGGAAACACTTTCAAAAGAAAATGACTTTTTCTAAGGTAGGCATAAGTTCATGTATGTCAAGTATTTTTTTTTATATTCATCTCATTCTGTAATTTCTTATTGCGATTTCTTTAATAAAAAAAACTTAAATGTCATTGTTAAGGTCATGTACATTATGTCTGCAAATGCAAATTGTCTTGTATTATGCTTTCTCACACATACAGGTTATAGTATTAATTTTCTAGTAAAAGAAAGATAAAGTTTCAGATATTCAAGATATTCATATAAATTTCTGGTTGAATTCTCTTTATGCAGAAAAAATATATATCCACATTAGAACTCTTTGAATTTTGATGCTTACGTATGTGACACTCTTTGTCTATAATATTAACACTGTGCAGTATGAGAACGTTTATCAACAGTTGGTATCAACTCAGGACCACCTAATCATATCTCATCTCAAAATGAAACACAAGAAAGAAAACAATGAGGAGGTGGGAAGAGAGACACAAATAAAGGCACTTGGCTTGTTTTTGAGTGAAGCTACTGCTGATCATAAATTAGTTAAGTCATTTTGTAAATGTCAATTTTATTTTCTATACCTTTCAATCCAAACTTTTCTCGATTGAAGTTTATTTAAATGATCTACTAATCTGTGTTTTAAAAAGCGTTCTAATTATTTTATATTAAAGATTTGGCATTTTTCTATTTACAATATAGCATTTCTTTCTTAAATTATGTTTTATCTATGTAGCCTGTCACAATATTGAAGCAAATCTTTTTCATTATAAAGACAACATGTGGCCCTGTGGTGCTCAGTACAGCTGCTCCATCTGCAATACAACTCTCACTTCATCCTCAAGGATCATTGTGGAAGTCGGGATGGTAAGATCCAAAAGAACAGCGATGTTCTTGTGTCTCCTATGTATTAGAAAAGATTCAACCATGAAGTTTAATCAATCTGGTCACCTAAATAAGACATAAGTAAATCTCTTACAGTTTCAGCCCTGGAGACAGGGAACATCAGGCAACTGAAGAATTCTCAGAGCAGAAGAAACACTCTTTTTTGAGGAAAAGCCTCTCAATTATATATCCAGTATCAAGTGTTCAGCTCGGAGTTCATGTACATACAGTCACATTATAAGGAATGAGCATGTTGTATGTGTGCATATGTATATGCATTTAGCAATAATTAAAGAAAAACAGAACATGAATTTGAAAGAGAGCATGGGAGGTTTCTTAAGAGGTTTTGAATAGAGAAAAGAAATGTACTATATTTTAATTTCAAATAAAATACTAAATATAAATATTTATAATTATGGTAGTCCTTATAATTTATTTTTCTTATATTAATATAACCAGACAACATATCCTCCTATTTTTGCAATTTTTAATATATCCTCTTGTTAAATATCCTGATATTAGCTTTAATAATATTACTTTGTGTTTACAATATACTGGCCTACAAATTAACAGAATATCTCCCCCTTCAGATCCTGGGACTCTGGATAAACATCTTTGGACCTTATCAGCTGACACCTGAATCCCACCACAACTGTAGGCAAGATGAGTGATTATAAGCTGCTTCTGTGGGATATGGTGAAAGACCATAGTCACAATGAAAGGAAGAAGACTTTTATTACCATAGTAAAAATAGTTGAAAGAAAAAAAAATGTAAAGTCTAAGAGAGAAGTGCTTAAAGAAACAGAAAACAGGTGGCTTTCAACTGGCATGAGCAGTGTGTGGAGCCACAAGGGGTGGGATCACCATGGTACCCATCTATGGTACAACCATGGTACAACCATAGAAAATAAAGAAAGATGATGGAAACCATCCCCAAAATACTGAGACGCTATAGACTATTTTATTTTATTTTTATGTTTACTTATAATAGTTTTGTTTGGACTTAATAAGATTTTATGACTATATTACTACTATTTAATTCTATTTTGAATTAAACACTTCATGATAATTTCTATATTGATTTTAGTGCCTCACAGAAGAAGAGTCTCACCTTATGTGGCCACAGTTAAGAAGTACCATAGACTACAAAAACAGAAGAGTTGAGAAATGTATTAATATAATTTATGAGTAAAAAGGGGCATTAGAAGCTGCTACTGTGTAATTTTTCATAAGATTCTTACTTTTTCCTCTTTTTCTCATTTAAGTCTCCTCCTTAATTTACTCCTCATTAACACTCACAGCTCAAAAAAAAAATAAAAAACTACAAACTACATTTTTATCAACCAGTGCATAGATCCACCTTATCTTAACACTTTCAAAAGTGAAGCAAGATTAAAAGTACTATTTATGAGAACTTGACTCTGGGATTAAGATCAAATCACCGCTTCTGTCACTACAGTTGGTTTAATTCCTGTGTATCCTTGAGGAACATAAGCTCAAATGCAAAAACTTTCTAAGAATATTTAATGAACAAATGTAATATAAAATGAACAAAAAAGAATAGGAAAATCCGAACACTGAAGAACACATCAATCCTGACACAGGAGCAAATACAACAAACGTGCATCCAAACAAAAATAGACAGCAGGCATTAAGCTCTCACTTTCTTATTCCTATAATCCAAAGTTAAAGAGATAAAATTCTGTAAAGACCAAGAATCCTACTTTTAAGATGAACCATGACAGCATAGAGAATCTAGGTAAGCAAGAATGAAACATGAAAATCAATTCAGGACCTAAACCATAAATGGAGGGGAAGGAAGTACTTGAGAATTTGGAGAGGAAATTTTTTAAAAGAGGAAATTTTTAAAAAGAAAATTGAAATCCTAAAAAGAAACCAAACAGGAAAGTAAGAAATGACAGATTCAATCCATCAAAAAGAAGAAACCTGCAGAAAGCGTCATCACAGATAAAATAAAGTGAAAATGAATATGGAGGATGAAGAATGAATTTGAGACAGTGATAAATACATTCAGGGAAACAGAAAGAAAAGGAAAGAGGCCTTGCCAAAATTTCCAAGGATATGAAAATCCAGAGAGTTGAAGGAATAGAGCTAAAATCATATGCACAATATATTCAGTTCACATTCATAATTATTATTACTCTAAATAATAATAATGTTGTATTATGTTTCTTGCCTAGACTTTCTGGCCTAGCCTCTGGTCTGGACTTTCATGACTAACCTTATGGCCAGGACTTTCCAGCCTAGCCTGGTGGCCCAGAATTTCAGACCCGCAGTCCTATAGTCCCACTGAAACACACGAACGCTTGTATTAATTGTACACTCATTAAGCTGGATTCTAGGCATATAACTTGCTAGCTCTTGTTCTTACACTAACACAAGACTTTTATCTTGTTTAGCATGAGGCTCAGTACCTTTTTTCAGAACAGCATTTCAACTTCAACTGTTTTGGCTCTAATGCTGAATCAGGAAGGCTCTCTTAAAAAGCAAAGCATCTGCTTGCCTCCAGCAAACAGAGCTGATCTAAGAAAATGCTGCTACTACAAAGAAGTAGTCTTTGACTCTGTTTCCTTTTTGTCCTTATTAACAGAAACCTTCACTCCACCATACACAAATCCCTGCTTACATTAGGGCTCAGGAATTGGCCTTGTCAGCTTAAGTTGCAAGCAACAAACATGCCATTTTGCAATTTAATCCCACACACCACTCATACTCTTTACCACAGCCCACTTGAGAGACAGAACTCAGAAGCTGCTTTTGGCGCCATTTCTGTGCTCTAGGCCATTTGCTCACTTTCTGTGGATTTATGTGGTTATATTTAGCACCATTATAATGCAGTGAAATTATGTTGTTACATTGTAAGTAATTGCCCCACCTACTGTTTTAATAAAAACACTGATTGGCCAAAGACAGACAGGAAGTATGGGCAGAGCTACCAGACTAAGAAAACTCTGGGAACAGGAAGAACAGAGCAGAACTGCCACATAGAAGCCACAGAGACACCATGATGAGATGCTAGCAGATGCACAGGAAAGAAGTGGAAATGCTGTTCTGACAAAAGGGACTGAGCCTCATGCAAAACAAGATAAAAGTCTTGTGTTGGTTTAAAAGCAAGAGGTAGCAAAATATACGCCTGGATCCCAGGTCATTGAGTGTACAATTAATACAAGCATTTGTGTGTTTCAGTGGGTCTATGGGACTGTGGGTCTGAAAGTCTGGGCCACCAGGCTAGGCTGGAAAGTCCAGGCCAGAAACAAAATATAACAAAATAGCCAAATGGCAAAGATCAACTATGTGAATCAAAAAAAAAAAAAAAAAAGATTTGAAAAAAATGTAATCAGATATTGCTTCCAGACAACAATTTTCTTTGGATTATACAATAAAAATCTGACAGGAGAAATGGAGAAGTTCAGTGCATATTACTAAAGGAAAAGATTGCACCAAGAAAAAGAATAATTGTTCATATTTATGTAGTAAGCATTGAGACTCACAATTCATTAATTTTAATATTTTATTGAAAATATTTTAAACAATACATATTAAACAATGTGTCTTCTCTCTTATCTTTTCCCAGCTCTTACCTACTACCTGACACATCCAGCTCTATGACTTATTTCTTTCTGTCTTTTTAAATTATTTTTCTTATTTAAAAGTTTATTTTAACATACTCACAACGGGTTCCTCTCAGCTTTTCCAGTCCTTCTCCAGCTTGCCTCTCCCAAACTCCCCCATCCATTCCTCAGAGAGGGTAAATATTCCTAGGTGAGTCAATGCCGTCTGGAATATCTAGTTCAAGTGGAACAAAACCACTCCCCTAGTATTAAGGTTGTTCTGGGTGTTTCTCTGTAGGTAATGGGCTCTAAGAAGTGAGTTCATGAACTAGGAATAAATTCTGGCACTATAGCCAGAGACCACTAAATTGCCCCTGCAATTCAACTGCCATCCACATTCAGAGAGCCTAGTTCAGTCCTGTGCGGGTTCCCCAGCTGTCAGTTCAGTGTCACTGAGCACTGAATAGCTTGGCTCAGCTTTTGCTATGTGTTTCTTTGTCATGATCTTGACCGCTTTGCAAATATAATCTCTCCTTCCTCTCTCCAAATACACCGACAGTTCTACTCAGTACTTCCATATGGATTTCTGCATCTGCTTTCATCAGCTGCTGGATGTAGGTTTCATGATAACCATTAGGGTGGACATCAATTGGATTATAGGGGAAGGTCAGTTTAGGCACCCTCTCCATCATTGCTTGGAGTCTTGGCTAGGGTAATCTTTGTAAATTCTTAGGTACTTTACTTCCCTAGCAGCAGGTTTCTCTTTAACCCCAGAATATCTCCCTCCATCAAGACACCTATACTGTTGTTCTCTTTCTCTGTCCCTCCCCCAAATAAACCATCTCATTCTCTTCCTACTTCCTGTATCCACTCCCTCTATGGTCCCAATTTACTCAGGAGATAAACCTCTCTTTCTCCTGCCCAGTGTGGTCCATGGATGCTTCTCATAGGCTTCTCCTTGTTACCAGATACTCAGGGGTTGTTGATTATAGCCTGATTACCCTGCACTTTAAGTCTAAAATCTACTTTTGAATGAGTAGATACTATGTTTGTCTTTCTGGTTCTGTGTTACCTCACTTAGGATGATTTTTTTTTTTAGTTCCACTAATTTGTATGCAAATTTCAGGATGTCATTTCCTTTTTTTCTGCTGAGTAATACCTTATTGTGTAAATGAACCAATTTTTTAATTTCATTTTTTAGTTAAGGGGTGTAGTAGGAGGTTTCTGGCCCAGACTTTCGAGCCTAGCCTCAAGGTCTTGGCCTGCAGACACACAGACCCAAGGAGACACACAGATGCTTACTATACTTTTATGCTGATCGGCCTAAGGCCCAGTCATATAACTTGCTAAATCTGTACCCTTCATCTAACCCATGATTCTTCCTGTTCAGCCACGTGGCTCAGTACCTTTCTTTAGAGCAGCATGGTTGTCCTCTGCTTCTTCTGGCTTCTCTCTGGCATTCTCTCTGGCATTCTGCTCTCAGAGTTCTCTTAGTCTGGCAGCCCCACCCACACTTCCTGCCTGCCTTTGGCCAATCAGTGCTTTTTATTAAACCAGTGGGTGGGACAATTATTTACCATGAAACAACATAATCCCCTACAGAGGGGCACTGAGGTTTTTTCCAGGATCTGGTTATTACAAATATTGCTACTATGAACATAGTGGAACAAATGTCCTTGGGGTAAGCATGTGCATTATATGAGTCCAAGAGTAGTAATGGTAGATTATCAGGTAGATTAATTCCAAGTTTTAAAACAGATACTAAAAACTCCCTAACCACTATTGGGTCAGGATACAAAATAGTTGGTTATGTGACTATTGCACTCTCATTAGAAAAATAATTATTAAAAATTAAGAGGGATTTCATATAACCAAGATGATGAAGATTCCTAGATTTATATAAAGGCAGAAGATAAAATCAAATTCAGTATAGAGCAATGAGCAACACAGATTAGGGTGAAATTTAGTGATGAAATAATGACAAAAAGAATAATATGTATAAAGGATCAAGGGTTATTTATTTGGTTTTGATAAGATAAGAATTGAAAATTTAATAACTCCTAATATAGCTGAAATTTAAAGATAATACTATAGATGAAAAGAAATTATAGATGAAAGGAGTTTGTTACAATAAATTCTAATAAAATTCAGTATAAGTTAATTCAGGAATAAATTGAAAATATATTTCAAGCAGCTGGACTAACCACTAATAGTCCTATTATCAGGAAGGAGAATGATCAAGTAATTTATAAATCTCCCCACAGCGAAAAGTCCTGGATCAGAGGCTTCTTTGTGGAATTCTACCAAATCTTTAAAAAAATATCTAATATCAATACTCCGTAAAACTATCCCACCACGTAGAAAGCAAAGAAACACAGTTAAACTCATTGTACAGTATCAGTATTATACTAACATTAAAACTAGATATGGATAAAATAAATGACATCATACGTAAATTTTACTAATAAACATAGATGTAAAAATTTTCAACAAAATACTTACCAACTAAATCCAAGAATATATAAGAAGTCTCACACCATGACTAATTTCATTCCATCCCTTGGTCAGTGAGCTTGACTTACAAACCTGAATTAAGCAACGTAATGTACCCCATAAAGAGACTCATGGATGGAAAGAATACAACTATTTCAGCTGATGAAAAAAAATCAAAATGAAATGTTCAACAATGCTTCACGATAATTTTTTTTGAGGAGCTATGTATATAAGAAATACAGCTCAATAAGATAAGGACTATAGGGCCAACCTACATAAAAAACTATAAAAACATTTTCCATTAAAATATGGAATGGAATGAGTGTGGCCACTCAGTATTGTATATTGCTATGGGTAGTACTAAACTTCTCAGTATAAACAATGAGATAGAGAAAATAAATAAAATGTCAAAACAGGACATAAAGAAATATTATTACCTAGTTTGCAGATAGTATGAAACATGCTTATAAACAGTAAAGAGAAAATATACTTCAATTTAAACAAGTTTTCAGAACTGATAATTATTTTCAGAACAACTGTAAGATATGAGGTTACATATAAGCCTAGCTTTTTTGGATATCAATGACTAACTTGTCAAGAAAGAATTTAGAAACTGTATCTCATTCACATTAGCTTTAAATGTTAGGAGAAACCTGACCAGGCAAGTGAGTGAAAAGACTCTACAATAAAAGCTCTAAAACATTTAAGATCTAAAAGATGGAAAGATCTTTAAAGTTTTTTTTATGATTTTTAGAATTAACAGTATAAAATGGTTATATCAGCAAAGAGATCTTTAAGCTCAATGCAATACCCATCAGAATTTTATTAAAATTTCTCATATTACAAGAAACAAGTCTTAAATTACATATGAAAATGAAAAGTATTTGGATTGGCCCATGTATCCCAAAACAGAAAGAGCAATGTTGGAGATATTTTAATTCCTGTCCTAAAATATTGCAAATGGCAACAAAAGTGTCAGGTACAGTAAGGGATAGGAGACAGGATTCAGGAATAATCCACACTAACCTGATTTTTACACTTTCACAAATAGACATTTTTGTAATCAAGTGAAATTAGATTTATGTCAATGCATCTTTATCAAAAACTCAATATGATATATTGTAGACGGAGTCCAAAATTAATATTTATTAGAATATAAATTAACATTCACAATATTAGTAACAGCTTATGGTGGCACCTGAACAAGGACTGGCGTATCCAAGCGATGGACGAGAGATGGACACGCAATGGAAGGACAATGGATTCCGATTCTGTCTGTCCAACAGCCAGCAGCCAGGAACCAGGAAGAGAGCTCCTTGTGTCCCAACAGCCACTTATCAATGGGGTTGGCCACACCCCCTCCAGGTTGGCCACACCCCCTCCAGGGTCCCGGAAGTGTCTTCTGACCTTATCGGCTGACAACTTAATCTCGCCACAATACATGAATACTAAAAAAAAAGAAAGAAAAAGCATTATAGAAAATACATTATGAATTAACAAATGTAACAATATACAAATAAAAATTTTCCAAATAAAAATCATTAATTTTTAGAGGGAAGAGACCATATATAAATTTGCAAAAATAATTCCAAACTACATATTAGATAAAATGTTAATATTTAAAGTAAGCACAAATTAAAAAATGGACACCAAGCTACAAATTTCCGATCACTAACCAAAGGTCTAATGAAAAGAATAAATAATCCAAACAAAAGAAAAAATGGTCAAGACATACTCTAAAACATGTCTAACTTTCTTAAACATCATAAAATTGCAATTGAAACTAAAACTAACTTTAGAGGCTACATTATCTTTCTAAAAAATGCTTTTTATCAAGAAAACAAACTGCCATCAGTGCTAGGAGAAAGTGGGTAAAAAGAAACATTTATTTACCATTGGTGGGGTGTAAACATAACAAACACCATAAGAGTTAGAAAGGATGTGCTTTAGAAAAGTACACAATGACTGATGTAGGAATGCCTTTTTGTATGCTGTGAATAGCAATCTTTAAATAAAGGAGCTGTTTTGGCCCATGACAGGCACCATAGAAAAAGTAGGAGGAAGAATCAGAATAGGTAGGAGGAGCAGGGTGGAGTCAGAGACAGATTGAACAAGAAGCCCAAAGGAGCAACAGGTAAGAAACACAGGTGAGCCATGGGCCACGTGGCAGGACAGATTAATAGAAATGGGTTGAGTTAAGATGTAAGAACCAGCTAGCAATGTGTCTGAGCCATAGACCAAACAGCATTAACTTAATATAAGCGTCTGAGTCATAACTGGGACCTGAGCAGCTGCAGGTGGCTAAGGGGTCTGGCTTGCAGGTCTGTGTATCTGGGCCTCTGGCTGCCCAGGACCAAGAAAACACAATGTAACAAATGACTTACCTGTATTATTTTTGGACATGTGCTCAAGGGAATCCTACCTCAGAGATCCATGCATGTCCATTCCAGTGTCTCCAACATTCACAATATCTTCAAAAAAGAGTCAGTCTAGATACCTACCCTCAGATGGATGGATGGATGAAAAATATACCCTTACATGGTGGGAATTATTCAACTGTAAAGAAAAATGAAGTGCTGTATTTATAGCAACACAAACACAGGAAATGCATACATTAAGCAAAATAAGCCAGGCTTAGAAAATAAAAACAGTATGTCTTAATTTGTTAAGATATTGGCCTATTTTTAAATCTGTATACACTTATGTTGGTATTTATTTTTGAATAATTGATTATGTTGTTTGATACACCCATTTAATTATGTAATACATTTTGCTATTAGTTTCTCTAGTATTTTTTTAGCACAAATATTAAAGCAGGTTTCTTCTAATGTTGCACTAATTCATATAAAATGTAAAATTTTACAATAGGGTCTCTTTTAATATATGAGAATCTAAAATCAATTGAACTAATGAACAGCCCACCACCGAATTCCATAATGCAATAAGTGGATACTTCTACTCATTTGTTATTCAATAAGAATTTAATAAAGAATATGCACTGTTCACCATTCTACTTATTAAGACTGTTATCCTCTATTCTCAATCACTAACTTGTTTGGCAGCTATATATTTGATATATGTCTAAATAACACCTAAATTTATTTTTCCCTCTGGTCCCAGATGTCCCAAAGCTGTACATGTAATTTTTGCCACAATAGAGCAATGAGAGTAGATGGAAGTCAAATGTCTGCATAACTCAATGGTGTCTACACAAAATGGCTCTAAGAATTACCCATGTGAATGAAAGGAGAAGGGAGCACTTATTTAAAAGTATTTGTATCCAACAGTGTTACTTCTGCTTTCAAATTGCTTGTACATAGGCTGGACAGCAGAAAAAATAGCAAAAAAAAAAAAAAAACCACTTGGCTAAGAGACCATGTTATCAAAACCTTCCTACTTCTGAGGTTGAACCTAGCTATGAGAATTCAAGCAGAATCTAAAATTCATGTCACTATTTACTGATTCTTCATCTTGAAACCTCTATCTACAGGCATTATATGAGTCCCTGGACAAGACTTCTAAGAATTGTAAAATATGCAGACAGTTTCAAGAAGTAAAGAATTAAGATGTAATAGAAATTTCAACCAGGGCAGAGGAAGATGCTTGGCTTTGTGCTTGAAAGGGAGAACTTGGAATCCTATCTGCCAGTGAGAGAAGCCTTAGAAAAGTATGAAAAAGAGAAAGAATAATCAAAATGTTGAATTAATAGTTTCTCCTTAGAATGGCAGCCATGTTCATCTGTGAATTGAAAATGAAGAAATGCCAGTCATATTTACTCAACTGGGCTTGTGTAGATCTTCTGGCTCTGAGGTAGGAAGTCAATAACAAATTTCTCATTTAGGTACTTGTATGAGCTCATTTGTTTCTTCCCAGAGGGTTTTTTGTTTGTTTGTTTGTTTGTTTGTTTGTTTTAAGAGTTGTTCATACTTTAGAATTTATCTTTTGTATTTAACTTAAATACATCTAAATAAAATTTGCAGTATTTCTTTTCTGAGTAGAGATCATCAAAGCTCTGTAACTTGAGACTTGTCAAAAATAAATTATAAAGTGACAATATTTACCTGTGTTGCACAAATAAAGGAAGTTCAGGGACAGATCTCTGGGTAAGTCAGAGATAGAGAAGAAACCCCACAGTCAGATCTCAGTCTTAAAGCTTCCTCAGCCTTGCTTCTCCTGGCTTCTTCTGCCAGCTCTCTCTTTCTATATCTGCCTTAAGTACTATCTTCTCTCAGTTAAGATGTGGTTCCACCACTGCCTGCCTGGGAGCCTGGAACTACTTCTATAAACTAAGATGACCTCAAACTCAGACATGGATTAAGGGCTTAGGTCACCACTCCTGGGATATTCCCTGTGCTGGGATTAAAGATGTTAGTTACCACTGTTTGATCCTCCTAGACAGACTGTGGGTAGATCCCTCTGATATCTCCAAATATTTTTATTATATTACAAAATAACCCTTTTTGTGTCAATTTTAAAAAAGTGTATAGCTAATATAAGAAAAACCATATACAATAGATGCAATAATTATATACAATATATACAAACAATAAATGAGAAATGTCCAGTCTATTAACATATGACAATTAAAAGAAAATATTTTATTAATTATCCTATTTTGATGAGTCCAAAGGATTATACCTAATTCACTTTCTTTCTTACATGTATTATTAACTAAAAACTATTATTTTAATGTCTCTTAAACTTATAATATTAACTTCAAAGTTTCTTTCCTAAAACTGTCACTAGAAAATTATAACTATCTCATCTTCAACTACCTCAGAGACCCAAGAAGGAAATAATATTTACCCAAATAAACAGGAAGTGCAAGCAACTTCCAAAAACTAGAAATTACAGTAATGACACCTATCTGCTTGGTTAGCCACCCAAAGTTCCTTTATAATGTTGGGACATCCATCTTCATTCAGCCTACAGGCCCAGAGTCTCTTCTCATTTCAGTGAAGCAGGAAATCTGCTCTGCCCATTCTGATGTAGCTCATCAACTACTTCTCCTTGTATCCTGAAGAATATCTGACAGTTTCTCTGAATTGCAGGGACCTGGAGGACCATCTCAGCTTGTTCTGTCAAAGTTCAGAGGTCACTTTCCCAGGGAACCTGCATGTCCAGTTTAAACAGCATACTGTCAAGTAGTCAATACAAGAACAGGTTCTCATCCAGTGCCTGACTGTTGCCACAAAGTAGACTCCATATGGAGTTTGTTTGATGCCCATTTTTCTCTTGAAGTAGATTGGTGCTGCCAGGAGCAGACCTGTCTCACTGTCCAGAAAAATCTAAGTTTTTAAAATATTTTAAATGCCATATTCTATGGATCTCTGAAGTGTTTGAAGAAGACCTGTTATTCTAAAATGTATTTATTTGATCTTGAAATCATATCTAATATTACTATGTTTGAATGTAATATCTAACTACTACCTTGCATTGCTTTATAATCTAATTAATTGGTAATAAAAACTTTCATGGACAGCAACTTGTATTGCATTGTTAGAAGGACTGAATAAGTTATTACCTTGACCAAGCATAGAAATATTTGTACAGAATCACAATCTCAATATACACAATTTGTGTACATTATACAAAAATATAATCCAATGTAAAATATTTAAAGCCAGTAAATCCTTTTAAAAGAAGATTCAATAATTTATCCTTACATCCTTTGTATCTATATCTATTTATCTTTCCATTTTTTTAAACACAAATCTTGAATCTAATCATTCTTGTTTAACTTTTCTATAACCATAACCATTAACTATTTTTAATCAATTAACCTAAACAATGACAATCATTCATAACCTATTGAACGATAAAAAAAAACCCTACTGCACCACTTCGGAATGTGGGTGCTGTGTTCTTAAATTTATTTACTGCTATCTGGCGGCGACAGCATCCTGAAAAGAAAAGTTTAGTCAAATGTCAAGTCTTAAAATAAGTAGCTATGTAATTTGCTGTCCAGTCTCTGAATAACAGGAAAGTGCACAGCTTGTCTCAAGTCCTGGCTATAGTAGTCTGTGAAGCTGGTTCATCTCAGCGAGCTGCCTCAAAATTGTCCTGAGCAAATCTGATCTTTGGTTAGTGTTTGTCAGCCTAATGGCTTTGTTAGAGTCCATGTGAAATCATGGTTGTGGGGTCCCATCTTCCTTTTGGATACATCCAATTCACAATTAAGCATTGTCATGGATCACTACAGAAAACTGATAAGAGACTGATAAGATACAGCACAATGTACAAGAAGCTAAATACATAAGTATTTTTTCAGCATAGGATTAGTAACAATAGAACAGTCCCTTATTTTTAGTTATTCTTCTGTCCCAGATCAGGTGGCTCTTCTGATACGATACAGAGATTTTGTATTTTTCTTTAACAAGCATGCTTGAGTTTAGAGAAGAGAGCCACACTCCAACTCTAAAGCCAGCTTTAAATTATAATTAAGCTGGAACTTCAACTTAAAAAAAAATTGTAGAGGTTAAGCAATGAGATTTTAGCCTATATAGTACTCAGGTACCAATAAATACAAATATTCTTATGCTTGCAAATTTTTCTGGATAGCCTCCCTTTTGCTTTAGATGTCTAGATGTCCAAGGTCTTTTCACTTTTTGAAGATGGGTATTCCCAGTTTTCTGTAAAGACAAAAACAGAAACCTGCCCCAACCCTTTGTTTTTTCTTATAACTTAAAAATGTGTAATATGTGTACACAAGCTATCAATTCTTAATATCACAAAGCTTTTTCTGGTTCAAATCAAGTCTTTATTAATTTTGATGGTATTCATAACTTCTCTTCACCTGTGGAAACAAAGTAAAACCTCTTTCCCATAGTAGCACATACCCTGGCTTCCATTCTGAGGTTAGTACATCTTTGAAGTAAACAGGCTGATTTAGTCCAGCTGTTTTTTCTATAGTCCAATGCCTTTCAGCAGCTGTTGTTCCTTTCTCATTAGCATTGAGAAAATTCAAAGTTAATAAAGCATTATGTAGTCTATCTCTGAGGGTCTTTGTTATTCCTTTCTGTTTATTTATCATATCCTTTAGAGTTCAATTTGATCTCTCTATGACTGCTTGCCCTGTAGGATTGTGTGGTATTCCTGTAATATGCTTTATATTATAATAAGCAATTTTTTTTTCATTTTACTAGAGACATATGCCAAAGCATTCTCAGTCTTTATTTGTACAGGTATTCCCATGACGGCCATAACTTCTAGCAAATGTGTAATTACAGAATCAGCCTTTTCTGAACTCAAAGCAGTTTCCCATTACAATCATGAATATGTATATATTGTATGATGGACATATCTTAATTTCTCAACTTCTGTAAAATGAAATACATCCATCTGCCAGATTTCATTTCTATGTATACCTTTAGGATTACTTCTGCTGGCAATGGAGCTTGGTTATAGAAAGAACAGGTGGGACACCTTTTTACAAGTTCTTTGGCTTGTTTCCAAGTGATAGAAAAATCTTTTTTAAATCCTTTGGTATTGATGTAATGCTTTTTTTGAAATTATGAGACTTCTAGTACATTTCCTATTAATGATTTATCAATTTCATCATTACCTTTTACTAAAAGACCTGAGAGACCTGTACAGGATTGAATGTGTGTTATATAGAAGGGATGATTTCTGGTCCTGATTATTTCTTGTAACTGAAAAAATAATGAAGTTAATTCTGATTCATCATTAATAAAATCAGCTATCTCAATGTGTAGAACAATTCTTTCTGCATACTGATAGTCAGTGACTATGTTAAGAGGTATTAAGTAAAGTCCCTTAATACCATCACAATAACACATAATTCTGACATTTGAACGGAATTATAAGGGCTTTGAGCCACTTTACTTATGGGTTCTGATTTGTAACCTGGCTTTCCTGATTTGTTTGCTTCTGTATAAAATGTAAGGGCTCTAGAAATTGGTTTTTCTTATACACTACAAGAAAGAATCCAATTAATTTTCTTTAGAAAATCAATTCTTTGGCTTTGAGGAGATTTGTTGTTAATATCCTCTCCCAAAATTATTGCAGGCTCTTTGCCAAGGATCACTTTCTACCCATAATTGGTCAATTTCTTCATTAGTTAAAGGTGCAACATTTTATATTGGGTCCATTCCTGTCAATTGACAAAGTCTTAATTTTCCTTTAAAAATAAGTTCAGAAATCTTTTCCACATATGTTTTTAACTTCTTACTCAGTTTATGTGGAAGAAATATACATTCCAAAATAAAATTTTTCCTTTATATTAAAATTCCTGTAGAAGAATGATTAGAGGGCAACATAACTAGAATGCAATTAAGGAATGGATTTACACAATACACATGTGCATCCTGTAATTTTTTTTTCCACCAAAGCCAATTCTTTCTCAGCTTCAGGTAACATTCTCTCAGACTATTCAAGTTCTTGTCACATTTAAGTTTTTGAACACATTATCCAGTTCATCATTTTTAATTTCAATAGTGGATCGAAAATTGGTAATGTCTCCTAGTAGTCTTTGAAAATCATTAAGTGTCTTCAATCTATCTCTCTTGATTTGTACCTTTTGGGGTCTAATTTTTTGTTGGCCCATTTTGTAGCCTAAATAATTAATGGAATCCCCTCTTTGTAATTTTTCTGAGGCAATCTGTAATCCCCAAGCAGGCAAAATTATTTTTACTTCTTCAAAAATTTTTTCTCAGGTATCGATATTTGAATTGGCCAGCAAGATGTCGTCAATGTAATGATAAATTATAGACTGTGGGAATTTGTTACATATTTTCTCTATTGACTTTTGTACAAAATACTGGCACAGAGTGGGACTATTCAGCATTCCCTGAGGGAGGATCCTACAGTGATATCTGTTTACAGGCTGAGAATTATTATAAGTGGGCACTGTAAATTTGAATTTTTCTTTGTCTTGTTCTTGTAAAGGTATTGTAAAAAATAGTCTTTTAAATCAATAACTGTAATAGGACATTCTTTCAGTAACAGAAAAGGCAAAAGAATCCCAGACTGTAGAAAGTCCATTGGATGGATAACCTTGTTTATTACCCTTAGATCTGTTACCATTCTCCACTTTCCAGATTTCTTTTTAATAACAAATACAGGAGAATTCAAGGGCTGGTTGATTCTTCTATATGCTGAGAATTTAAGTGCTCCTGTACCAGCTTCTCTAAGGCCTGCAATTTATCTTTTGTTAGAGGCCATTGATAAACCCATATAGGCTTCTCTGTTAGCCATTTTAGAGGTACTACTGTGGGTATTTTTGAAAGATCAGCTGCTGTTTTGCCTTGTTTCTCTATAACATAAATGGTCTGTGACTGTTTCTCATAATACCTTCTAATATTTTTTTTTTCTGGAAGCATGTGCTTGTTTATGGCTTATTTCTGATTTTGGAGAAATATTAATTTGTGTGTTCCACTGTTGTAGTAAATCTCAACCCCATAAATTTATAGCAATGATGGCTTTAATATTCCTCTCTGGTCTTCAGATCCCATACACTCAAGCTATCTTGCACTCTGTTTTACCTGGGATATCGACCCAATACCCAAAACTGAATATTTACTTCCTGAAGAGGCTAACTTGGATGCCATGACTCTGGTGAAATTATTGATACATTCGCCCCTCTGTCCAATACGCCTTCAATAATGACATTGTTTATTTGTACTTTTAATGTTGGCCTTTGTTCATTGATAGAAGCTTCCCAAAATATTGGCTTTATATTTTTTCCTGAATTTTTTCCTTTTTCTGTAGATTTTCCAGCATTCTTTATACTATGTCTTTTTAAAACTGGTTTTAATTTTAATTTTTTAAATTGTTCTGTGAAGGTGTTTCCTCCACAATGGCAGAGTAAGATTGGATTGATTTTGATACGGGGACTTTTAAAAGACCCCTTGGGGCGTTTTCCAAGGGCATAAATTTACCTTGTCTGTCCCTTGTTGATCTGCACTCATTAGTCCAATGTCTTCCTTTTCAAACCTTCTGCATACTCCAGAAGGAAGGGGCATTGTCTTGAGATTATTCTATTCTTTAAAAAAAAAAAAAAAAAAAAAAAAAAAAAAAAAAAAAAAAAACAAAAAAAAAAACACTGTTTTTGGAAATGTCTTGTTTACAATCTCTTTTTATGTGACCTTGCCTTCCACAATTGTAACATTTGACATTTTGACTTTTTCTTTTGCCTCTAGAAATAAGCTCTCCTACCCAGTTATCATCATTGCCATAATACTCTAGATTAGTTGTCTCATGAATCCAATCCTCCAAAGGTGCTGACCTTGCTTTTAATGGTCTAAGTATTTTTCTACATTGTGCATTAGCATTCTCAAAAGCCAGTGATTCAATTATTATTTGCCTGGCTTCTGAGTTCAATATAACTTTATTTATTGTTGTACTTAATCTGTGAAAAAGTCTGTAAAAGTTTCTTTGGGGGTTTGAATTTCTTTCGTGAATGAAGCAGTTTTCTTTCCTATTTCTTCAATCTGGTTCCAGGCATTTAAAACTGCCATGAGACATAAATCCAGTGTTCATTGTATGAAGACTGCCTTTCAATATCAGCATAATCTCCCTCCCCAAGAAGTTGGTCTTGGGAGACTTCTATGCCTCTGATCCTGCTTCTTTGTTCTATTGTTTTAGCCTCCTCCCTTCACCATGATTTCCACTGTATAAGCAGGTCTACCTCTAGCACAACTGTAATCATATCTAACCAATGTTTAGGGGTGACCTGGTTACAGCATGATCAAGAGTTCACCATGTGTTTTTACAAATGGTGAATGTATCCCATATGTTACTACTGCTTCTTTTACTCTCTGTAATTCTAACATTTGTACTGGAACTCAGTTAGCATCTGTATCATCTTTATCATTTTTCATCTTTTTAAATGTTACTGGGTATATTAATGTTGCCTGTTTTTGTCTAATTTTAGATGACCTTGCTGAAATTGTTTCTTCATATTCCTCTGTTTCAATTTGAACATCCTTGTGTTCTTTCTCGACAGACTTTTTTAAGATCTTTTTCTTTGGGTTTATATTAATTGACTTTTTAAGTGATAAAATAGAAATCAAACAAAAATGTTTATAATAAATAGTATGATAATCATTATGATAGTCCCATCTACCTTATTCGTGTTTTCCTTCACTGGTTTTAATGCCAAATCATCTAGCGAAAGATCACAGAAGGACCAAGCTCCCTCCATTGCTTTAACAAATTCCCTCTTTTAAAAAATTTCATTTACTCACTTATTTGTTGTCTCTTGATTATTTAATTGATTGTGAAGTAGGGCAGCTACCTAGTGTGATAGCAGCCAAAGGAGGGGTACAAAAAGAAACAAAAGAAACAACCCACCAGGAGAAAGAGACAACTGTCTGACAAACTTACTCAGATGAGAGTAAAACAGAAACACTTCCAGTTGGTCTGCCTAAGACTTGAAGCTAACTCAGAATAGAAAGCCTAGCCAGCCAGTCATTACTCCTCTGGCCATGTGTTGCTCTGGTTGGCAAGTACTGTTTTTTTGTGTAGGGAAGGGAAGAATTCATGCCCCAAAGTTGAACACCAAGTGTTTCACGAACAAAGGAAACTCAGGGCCAGATCTCTGGGAACGCCAGAGATATTTGAGAGGAAACCCACAGTCAGATCTCACCCAACTGTCTTCCAGCTTCCTCAGCCTTGCTCCTCCTGGCTTCTTCTGTCTATTCTGTCTTTCTATATCTGCCTTAAATACTCTTTTCGCTCAGTTAAGGCATGGTCCCACCACTGCATGCCTGGGAGCCTGGAACTCCTTCTGTAAACTAAGATGACCTCAAACTCAGATTGAATTAAGGGCTTAGGTCACCACTCATGGGATGCTCCCTGTGCTAGAATTAAAGTTGTGAATTACCACTGTTTGATCCTCCTAAATGACTGTAGGTAGATCCCTCTGATATCTTTGAATGAATGTTTTTATTATATTACAAAATATCCCTTCATACCTGGAATAAACTGTACTAAGCATTGAGGCCCAAATGATGCCTTTATATGTGACTAAGCTCCTGCCAGTTGTGACAAAGCTCTCACAGCATCCAACATGTTCTTCCTGCACATAACTCTCTGTGCTGAAATTCTAGGAGGACATGTGGTTGGTTTCTGCAACATTTAACATGGGCATCAGACTTCTTATAGTTAAGAAGAGATTATGATTTAAAACAGAATGGCAAATTTGAACAAATTCTTTCCTGGGACCAAATACTTGACCTTGATATAATAGTTAATGTATCTTTTAATTTCCATGTATTAGTTCCAAGAAATGATAAATGCCAAATCTGTTTGAGAAGTAGATATGCAATCTTATAGTTATTCATGTTACCAGAATAAATCATTTCCAGATACATTCTGTTATATTTGAATTCACAAACAATACTCAAAAGATTAGGCCTCATACTATTATAGGCGACCTTTCAACTAAAAGGAATATGTAGTTGTATGAGTTAAAAATTATGTTTAATTATGCTTTTTGAAAAACATTCTAAAAACAATACTTCACCATACTAATTCATGTGCATAGAGACACATACAGGCTTTACATAGCCTGATAGCTTTCTATTTATTTGAATTTACAACAGCCACAGTTTGTTCTGTAGATTGTGCTATTGTGTTCTAGCACAATTAAGAATCAATGAAATCCAGACACAATTATCACAGAGCCCCAGTAATAATAGTATTACATTCTTCTTCAATATAGTAGGTAAAAAGCAATGGAATGGTTGGGGCAATGGCTCACAGTTAAAGAGCACTGCCTACTAGTCTAAAGGACCTAGATTTGGCCATCAACACAGATTTGGCAGCTCTCAAACATCTTTAACGTCGAGTCCAGAAGATTTTGTGCTCTTGTCTGGCCTCCATAGATATAAGCCATACATTCAGGCAAAGAACACACACCTAAATTGAATGAGAAAATTGATAACTTAAATGATGAAAGAGGAAAAATATATTTTAAATATAAGCATAAAAATATTATCCATTTATATATGCTTAATTCTTTTGTTTCTTACAGAATCTAACAGCTGATTGCCCATAAATGATCTTTAGCAGTTCCAAGTTTATCCTATAAAGACATATGTAACATTTGTATACATAATCATATTTGAATATCTCATTACCCCATTACTCTCATAAAAGTAAAATCTTTTACAAGTAGATATACACTTGATATATATATATATATATATATATATATATATATATATATATATATATATATATATATATATATATATATATACTGTGGTGTCAAAATAATTTGGAAGATAAAATGCAAAACTCAAAGCAACAATCCTGTAAAAAAAAATCATGATACTCTTAGTACCTGAATTGTGCATGGAAGAGAGGATACAGTATCATTTTCCAACTAATGTTCCATGGCAATGTTAGTCTAAGGCTGAATGGCCATTGCCTCATATGGTCTGATAAGTAAGCCTAATTAATCAAGCCTGAAATGTCCAGAAGGGACGTTTGAATGTTTCTCTGTCATTATCCCCAAGAATGTTCTACATTTTCAGGAATAATCCAGATGGTATAGCTAGAAAGCAGATTCAGGGATTATGATGCTTTAGCTTTCAGATCAGATAATGAGCTATTGGAGTAAGGAGGCTGCAAAGAACCGAGGCTCCAAGTTTCACAAATATGAGCTATTGCTTAAGCAGATTAAAACCACAAAGCACAAATACACATATAAAATTACTTATGATTTCAAAACTGTCTCCCTGAGTGTCAAATCTCCAACACAGAACACTGCATGACAACACCCAGGAAACAGATCTATATTTAAACTCTTCATTATGTTGGAAACATTCAAATATCCAAAAAAAAAAACAAACAAACAAACAAAAAAACTATTGCAAGAGAATGCAAATCACACTGCAATTACAATCATATCTGATAGGTCTCAGCACAGGCTTTATAACATCCTTTTGCTGATTCCCATGAAAAACCATCAAACAGGTTTGGACTGAGGGATTATTCTTTATGCACACTAATGTCACAATGCTTTCTCCAGTAGAAAAGAATGTAAGTTTTCAAAAATACACCTGGATCAAGAAATTTTTAAGTACCTCCAAATAATTCAGAGCACTGCAGAACTTTATGAAATACCTGAAGTTGGTACCTAAATAAACAGCCCTCATCTACTGGCATTGTGCATTGTCTTGATTTGAAAATGCGTGTTCTTCAAAACTGAAGCAGTCTCTTTAGACTTTTTGTTGTTGCTGGGAAAGACTTCATAATATTTTAATTATTTTTTTAGATCTATTGTTTTCAAATCCCAGAACCATAAAATCTGATTTTTGTCTGGGACATATTAAAATATTTAAAGGCTGTTAAATTACCTTTCTTAGATTAATTTATTAGCTATGTACTAGGTAAAACAATAAATTAATTCATTTTATTAAACCCTTATTAATTGCTATTTCTCAGCACTTATAAAGATAAAGATGATATGCTGAATAACTGTTTCTACATCTTTAGAGGTATTTTAATAACATTGGCTGACTAGACATTTTTTTCAAGCAATGCAAATAAGAAATGTATGATAAGGTTGGGCAATAGGCACTAGGGAACTGAAAATGCTTGTCTCACAGTTGCCTATCTAAATTTCATATAGTTAAAAATACCTTGTTTTGAGAAAAAATTTCTTAGGAAGTCTCAGAAGTATAGTGACAGAAAGACCAAAGTAATTATAATGATTTCAAAAGCAAATGCAATCATTATAGGCCTAATTACTGAACTGTTACATGGGTGTAATGTGGGAGTCTATAAAAAAAAAGTCATGCAATTAATTGGATGTAAACTTTTAAACCATTATTTAATCAACATGAATATTTTTTGAAGGTCAATGAGATGTTTTTATTTTGATAAAGATCTGATCATTTTGGTTAAAAGAAGCTCCTAAGAGAGAAAGTAATTCCTCCAAGGGACATGACTCTACCTGCAACATTAGCAGAGACATACAGAAGATGCTTGGAAGCCATGACAGAGGTGTGTGTGCTGTGCTCGTACTCATGCAAATGATTTTCTTGATGAGAAATGTCCTTTGATAAATTGAAGTGTAAATATTTGGATATGAGGGTAAACACATTACAATCCTTTTGCAGAGAATAGGAGAGAGAACCAACTTGTGAAATGAAGATAATTTGTTGTGAGAGTGGCCGTGATAAAAGTGTTACCATGTCTTACAGAAAAACAAATACAGACTTCATAGGCTTTTGAGTAAAAATCTTCACAAATACTTAGCAGTCTCCTTTATGAAATACAGTTAGATCTATCACAATAAAAATTTTGCCAACTTTCTGCTGGAGAATGATCAAAATACTTGAATACTTGAGAGACAGAGAAAGGTGGGGATGGAGGGAAGGAGAAAGTAAGACAGGGAGGAAGAGAGCTGAATGACAAGCTCTATGTTTCTAATGAGAGAGAGAGAAAAAGAGAGAGAGAGACAGACAGACAGACAGGCAGACAGACAGAGAGACAGAGAGACAGAGACAGACAGACAGGCAGGCAGGCAGGCAGGCAGGCAGATAGACAGATAGACAGATAGACAGATAGACAGACAGGCATAATAATCCAGGAGTTTAGTTTCACTCTGCCTTAAGGAAATTGGTCGGGAAAAGTTGAAAAAATTACAGATTATTTAGTAGGTGACATATACAAATGTATAATGTTCTGATAGATTAGAATAACTTTTATTTTTAATTTATAAGAAGAAAATCTCCTATACCAAGATGTGATATGTCTTCACAACAGCAAACAATGTAAATGAATTGAACAAATTCACTGTTAAGGTGCTAGTGTTCTAGAGTAAATTGACTACTGTAGAACAAACTGAATATATTTTGCAGTTCTTTACCAAATAATGGGATACTGCATCCTACTCTGTTGCTTTTGTTTACAGGATTCTTCTGGCTATTTTGATTGAAAGAAAAAGGAGAGAATGAAAACCTTCCAGATGAAAGTCCAGTTTCATCTTAAGTGAGAAATACTCAACCAAAAGAAGAGCAAAGCCAGTGAACAAGAAGGCATTAAAGATAGTAGTTTAAAAGTGAAGTAATTAGTAAGGTTTTCTGTTGCCTAAAGTCTGGAAGAGCAGGTCTGTGGGTTAACGGCAAGATGAAAAATGTTGAAGAAGGATTAAATAGGAAAACAAATGGCAATGGCTGTAAAAGATTTAGTTCAGTGATCATGAATTTTAAAATTGATACCTGGTGCTGGAGAGATGGCACAATGGGTAAATTTCTTGGGCGTGAAAACAGAAAGATCTGAGTGTAGATAAAAGTATTAACTTAAAAGCCAGATATTGTAGCATGTATCTGTTACCCCAGGACATGAGGATAGATACAAGCAGGCCCTGGAGATCACTGGCTAGTCATTCTTGCTGAATGACAAGCTCTACGTTTCTAACAGGATCTTTCTCAAAGGAATATATAAAAAAATAATGATAATGATAAATATGGAGAAATTATTAAGGAATATGCTATGTTTATATATCTGCACACACAAATGAGTGCACCCCATACACGGAGAAAGAAGAAATATGCATAATAAAAATTATATCTTGAGCATTGTTAGATATTTTCTCTAGTTACATTAATTATTTAGCATTTTATAAAAATGCTAAGTGATAAGAATTTTGCTTAATTAGGGAGCAAGTATTGTTTTGGTTGGGAGAAAAAAGAGTGAAATAACTATTGATCAACTAAATGTAATATAAATAAGAAATAAGATGGTGGTTAGGAAATAGAAACTAAATAATGTGCGGAAAGTAATTTGGAGATAAACTCATGTTGGAGTTCTAGTATATTAAAGTGTGATACAGAAGAGGCAATTTGGTTGGTGAATGTAGATTCCAAGATAGTATTCTGGAGGACTTGAATCATAATGGTTAATTCTCAGGACATTGCCACTAGACATAGCAGCTAAGGCCGAAAGTGGTGGGACAAGACCACTGGAGAAAATAAGCCAAGGAACTGGGGTATTTGATTTCAGAAAGCTTGTTTCTGTGTATAGAGTATCTGTCAACTAATTAGTGAGCCAAATGCTTTGGAGAATGAGGGCAGAGGAGCCTATGAAGCCTCTAAACTCAGACCAATGTACTTTGACAAGCAGAGACATGTCAAGAGTCTATGAAATAGTTTTGAATTGATGATCATTTATTGAATGAGATAATTTAGTTAGTATAGGTTAAATTCACACAGTTCCGGAGCTAGGGTGACTTCACATATCTTGATAAATCTCTGAGTGAATAATTGTATGCTTCCTGAGTGTGTGATGATAATCAGATTTGACTAGCTATTGAATAAGTTGCTGCTATGCAGGGGGAATGCAGGATTACACAGTATGGCCCTTGTATCACTTTGAGTTTCCTTTAACATTAAAGACCATAAATTAATTATGTGTGATTAACTAGGCAATTCTACATGAAATATTAGCAAATCAGTCTAATATCCGTTTAACATCAGCTTCAATTTAACATCAAGACTCTGTACTGCTTTTGTTTCTTCAGTGAGACACAAAATCATGAAATAAAGTAACCCTAAACCGAACTTAACAAGGCATGAAAGTTTCTTTTAAAGTGCCTTCTACTAAGACTTGATATTGACAAGTTTCTTTATTCTGATATGTATTAGTCATATTGTTGTATGCATTTATTTCATATTTTATTTATTTGCAAATTGTTTCATGTTTTCTTAAATTTATGATATTGAAAATTTTTATATTAGGCTGACATGGCAGTCCATGTGTTTAATCTTACCTCTCAGGAAGCAGAGGCAGGCAGGTCTTAGTGAGCTCCAAGTCAGCCTTGTTTAGATGGCATGTTTAAGTACAGTCAGGGCTATAGAGAAAGACTCAGCCTCATTGCCAGATCCCAACTCACAAAAATAGAAAAAAAAATAAATTTAAAAAATATTTTCTTTCTTTTTAATAGAACTTGCCAATCTTTAGCTATATACTGAATATTTTATACATTTTTTCATGCTTTTTGAACTTAGTAATATTATTCATTAATTTCTCAATAAAATAAATTTCCTCATTTTATGTGCCACTGTCCCCACATTTATTTTTATCGTTCTCCATAGTAATCATATATGGCATAACTGGTAATACTTAACCATGTGTTTCTAATTTTATCCTTTTAGAAGTATACTGATCATTAGATTTGCACACTTTCTTTGAGTAGTTAAATGATTTTGGATGACTAGAAACAGTTTATAAGGGGCCTTGTTTCTAAGACAAAACAGTTTATTTATATTTGTTGGAAACAAGGGCAAGTAAACCCATCAATTTATACTAATATTGTCAGACAGCTCCAATTATGCCACACACACTTATATGTATATATAAATTTATAAAATATACACACAAGTTTTTCCTTTTTTTTCTTAGGAGGTCACAAGGGTTAAGGGAGGGTTGGATCTGAGAGGCCTAGGAAGTGAGGGTGAACAGAGCACATTTATAAAATGCCCAACTAATCAACAAAAGTAATATTTGGGAGGGAAAAGTAGTGGAAGAAAAACAGGACAGAAATCATTAGATCCGCTTCGGTTGGTAGTTCTCAGATTTCCTTTTCCCAAGGTTGCAGCTCTGCTGTGGTCCCTTAAAAGAGCACCTGTGATAAGATGGCTTAGCAACAGGAATGGGCTCCGTCTCTGGATGAACTTTTGAGATGGCAGTGCCAGAAGGCAGACTTTGGAGGCCTCTTCTCACCACCAGTACAAGATGTCACAGTATTTTCAATTCTCTTTCCTCTTCAACTTTTCTAGGTCTTAGTTTCATTTTATAAGAACTTTATTTGGCATATGAAATCAGAGCCCAATAAAAACCTCTTGATTTCCCTCAAATACTTCATACAAAATACACTCACATCCTGAGAACTCAGAGTTAATATTTTGAGCAAAGGTCTGAGGTAGTCTTGTCCAACATCAAAATAGACTCAATAAATTAGGGCAGCTATGATTCATGCTGAGCTGTCCACAACTGCTGAATAGAGTTTTATGATGAAAACTACCCACCAGTAAAACCTGCATATTTATTTGTAGTATGCACTGGTAGAATGGCATTATTAAAACATGTTTTCACCCAAATTTCTATTTTTAACACATTTATACTCTGCAGAAAACTAAATACCCTTAATTCAAACAGCATGATAAAGCAAACTAAAAGAACTGTAAAACACAGTTAGAAAAACTTCCCTAGCACTCATTTTGTAGAAAGGATTATTGTGCTGCAATTTCATTTTCATGTATAAAGTAAAGGTTTATACATATTTATGTAGCAAGACAGTGATAAATTTCTTTTGAGAAACTAAATTTATATGAAATCAAAGTAGTTTACAGTTATAGGCATAGTTTATCACTACTAAGCATTGCTTTGATGTTTACTTATCTCTGCTTATCACAGATACATACATTTACTTTCCATACTCAGTAATTTTATACAGACATTTTTCATGGACCTGCCTATATAAGGCTAAGATTACTGCTAACACATCTTTAAATGTACTGTCTTGTCTAAAAGTACCGCGCCTCATCCTTCCATCAGAGATGATGCCTGGAGTTCAGTCATCCTTTCCTTCTGTTCCCAAAGAAACTGAATTGGTCTTTCTATAGTGTGTCCATGAAAACCACAATATATCATTGAATATATTTATCCCGACTTTTCCATTACTAAGAAGATACAATTTTAAAAAGCATTCATGAGAATGCTGATTATTTGGGACACTATTAATGATATATAATGTTGATATTAAAATCAGCAAATATATTTTATAGTAATTCATATTCAAAACAGGCAAATATTCAAATATAAAAAACTATAACCCACTTCATTCTTGAAAAGTATAAAGGTTACTTAAAAGTTACAAGTCCTGGTGATGAGATAAAGTTAAGAAAGAAGACACTGTAAAAAGTAGAGGCTACAGCTAAATTGGAAAAATAAAATGACTTCTCAACTGCTTTATTCTATATGTGTGGGCGTTTGGTATATGTGCTGTGTATATGTGCATATGTGGAGGACAGAGGTTGATGTCTGGTGTCTGTACTTGTTCTCTATTTGAGAATTTAAGGTGGACCTCTCACTGAATATGGAACTCATGATCTTTGCTTCATAAGCAGCCAGCAAATCTCGAATATCTTCTTGTCTCCACATTCTCCAGCACTGAGATTATAGATGTGCACATTAACCAGGGGCTAGTGTCGTGCCTGCCTCTGCTGTTTACTAATGCCTTGTTAACTTAGTCCTTGAGCCATGAGGGGGAAACATATTACAGAAGAAGGGCTAACTAACCAGGAGCACCCAGCATGCGTGTTGAGAGTGTTCAGAATATACTTTTCCTCATTGCATTGTAGCTACTATTATGGTGTGTGTGTGTGTATGTGTGTGTTTGTGTGTGTGTTTGTGTGTGTGTATGTGTGTGTGTATTTGTGTGTGTGTGTGCTCAATAGGCTTTTATGTGGGTACTAGGATAGAGTGGGATTTTGTTCTGTTACATTGTAATTAATTGCCCCACATACTGGTTTAATAAAAACACTGATTGGTTGAATGCAGACAGGAAGTGTGGGTGGGGCTACGAAACTAAGAAAACTATAGGAACTAGAAGAGCAGAGCAGAGACGCCAGAGAAGTCAGCAGATGCAGAGGACAGCTATGTTGTTCTGAGAAAAGGTACTGAGTCGCATGGCTAAACTGGATAAGAATCATGGGTTAGTTTAAGAGCAAGAGTTAGCTAGCAATATACCAGTGCCATAGGCTGATCACAATAAAATTAATAGAAGTGTCTGTGTGTTTCTGTGGGACAATAGGTCAGAACTTCAGGAGTAGGCCAGAAAGGTCAGTCCAGAAATATAATACTACATTGGGGACCCAAATTTAGTTTTTTATGGTTGTGAAGCAGCAATTTTACCCATTGATTCACCTTAATACCCCATCACATGCTATTATTATTGCTAATGGTTTTGTTTGTTCCAAAAAACTACCTAACCATATATTGTGGCTCCATGAGTCTCTAAAAAACACTTAAGAAAATAATCATGCAACATTTGCTTCCTGGGTCTGTTTATTTAATATCTAGATTCTAATGGGTGAAATGCAATACCATGCATACTTTATAAATTTGAGCTCCATAAAAATTAGTTGAGAGGTATCAAATTCTGAACAAAGAACAATTAACAAATCTGGGGCTGTCACAATAATAGGTTTTTCTCCATCTCAAAAAGTTTCATTATTACAATTCTAGTCAGTTCTAATTCATTTCTAATATACACCATGACATTAGTGTAGAATGAGAATGTTTATAAATAAATGCTGTGAAGGATTGTTACATGTCAAAATGCATTAGACCATATCTAAATTTCTCACTAAATTTATATTTTTTTCTCCATTGATTTATTGTTGTTTTAATCTACCGTTACACATTTACACATTACCTATAACATACCGGACCTTCATATGTGTTATAAAAATTCTGCTTGAAGATGAAAAATCAGATTGCTAAGGAAATATGGTCTCTGGGAGGCAATGTATGTTCTTACAATGGCCCTACTTTCATGAACATACTGGCAACCATAAGTGGACTCTTACATATTTAATTTAAAATAATCAGAGAGGGGGAGAAAGAAGAGAGAGAGAGAACGTATTAGACTGAAATACAATCAATAGTGGTGGTAGACGTATGGAAGTAATTGGAGGGTAAGAATTAAAGATAGACTTAAATAAATCATAATATATGCATGTAATATTTTTCTCAATAGGTTGAAACATCAAAATATGCTTTGTAAAACAGTGAATGTCTTAAGTTTATTGATGCCTTTAGATCAATTCTGGTAAATCTGGAAAGCACTGTTTGCCAATGAAAAAATAAAATGTCTATATTTCAGTAGATCGACTGTGAAAGTTATCTTAAAAAAGTAGAAATTGCAAAAATATCTAAGACACCCCATTAGAATAAGTTCTGTAGAATAACGCAATGTGGAAAATTATGCTCTTACATTGTAAACAATTGTCCCACCCACTGGTTTAATAAAAAGCATTGATTGGCCAAAAGCAGGCAGGAAGTGTGGGCAAGGCTACCAGACTAAGAAAACTCTGAGAACAGGAAGCACAAAGCAGAATGCCAGAGAGAAGCCGGAAGAAGCAGAAGACAATCATGCTGCTCTGAGAAAAGGTACTGAGCCTCATGGCTGAAAAGGATAAGAGTAATGGGTTAGTTTAAGGTTAAAGAGTAAGCACGTTATATGCCTGGGCCCTAGGCCGTTCAGCCTCAAATTGATGAAATCATCTGTGTGTCTCTGTGGGTCTTTGGGTCTGCAGGCCTAAACCTTGAGGCTAGGTCAGAAAGTCTGGGCCAAAAACCTCCTACTACAACGCAAAGACTCAGTAAATTCTGTTGTCAGAGATAATTTCTTCTTTATTGATGTCTACCTATTTCAGTAAAACTCTTAGTTAATTAGATCTTGTTGGGTAGCTTCATTGTGGAATATGATATAGTTTTGATTTACTCTCTGCCAATAGAAAAATATCTTCAGTATTTTCCTGAGTGATTCTAGGAAATATTTAGGAGGGTCATAGATTGTTGCTGGGGTATCATGGTAGTTTTCAAGAAACTCAGGTGCAATGGTCAAAGTGTAAGATAAATGAAGCTCATAGACACCCAATGCAAGTTGGAATTTTGAGAAACACAAGAAAGTTACTGAATATTAAGTGTTAATTTGTCTTTAAACAATAATTTCCTGTATTTTCCTTTTTGGTCAAAATTTCAGGGTAGAAGAAGGAGGAAAAATATTCTACAATCATCCTGCTTCTAATTTATTGTATACATGCCTTCTTTTATCAGGGAGTACCTTAGAACAAAGAGAATTCAAGAACCTGGACTCTGATTGTCTAAATGACAGGTGACTTTTAATGGAGGATTGGGTAGGTCTGATGCAAACCTAGACATTTAGTGCAATAGTGGGATGCTAAGTTGCTGATAATTATTTTGCCAAACCAAAATTTGTTTCTTTGTATTTAGAATCTTTTAAAAACTTTCTGGATCAATGCCCAAAGGTGAGTGCCATTTGTAGCCAGAAGTTTCTGGTTAACCTGGCCACACCTGCAATTGTTAACAGATTTCATCTCACAGTCATGATAAGACCTTTCACTTTAGTAATAACAAAAATTTCTTATTTTTATCAAATTAATAAGTAAGTATTAAGGAACAACTTAAAAGAAAAGTTTCCCTTTAAGATAATGTCAGACAAGAATGAATACACATTCTTTGAAAATGGTATTAGTGTCTATAAAACCTGGGTCCTTTTTTACATTTTTGTCGACTAATATTATTTTTTCTCTGCAAACTAAATTCTACTCCTTTATCCTGTATATTTTATGAAGTGTTGTTCTCACAATTTGCATTTATTTTGTTCTGACCTGACAATCAGGAAATGATGGCAAAGCTGATTATTTTCACTCAGTTTGAGGGATGCAGTCCATCATGAAAGGAAGACATGATAGCAGAACAATTCACGGCATAGTAGTCTTTGGCTGAGCTTTTCTTAGTTCAGGAGAACATAGGAACCAGAAAGCAGACATGAAATAAGCCCAGCTTTAAAACCTCAAATTCCAACTCTAGTAACTCTCATTCTCCAGAAGGACTAGCTCCTTATGGTTTTACCACCTTAAAACTCAATGACACCATCTGGAACTAAGTGCTCAGAAACCTTAATGGAGATATTTCCCAAACTAACTACAACAGTGTTTCCATCATTGCAATTGTGTATTTTAGTACATGTTTGAAGTGACATGCTGTAAATATTTACTGATTTGGTAAATCTTAAGAAAATAAATGAAACTAATGTTTGAAAACACACTCAGTAGAACAAAGTGTAAACTGACAGATTTTAAGTTGTGTTTTGATTATCTTCATAATCTTTCAGAGAGGAAAATAAAGAAGCAAATTTAGCTAGAACGGTATGCATATATTAATATGCTTATGTCCATAATTGAATAATTTTTTTAAACAAGGGTAGCATAAAAGGTCTTCTATCTTAAACAATCCAGGTTGCTTTTAAATGGCTCCCAGTTTTCTCCACCTTTGGTATTCATGGCCACTTAATATTTTTCTTCTTGTTTGATGTGTCTCCGTTCTATAAAACAGAAATGATAAAATGTTAAGCTAAGACTTAGATGATAGAATGATTTCTTCACTTTGTGTTCTCTCCCTATCAACTCAACCTGTACCTCTTATCCAGGGTCTGAAGAAGGAAGCTAGTCTGCTCACACAAAACAGAGGCGCTGAGGAAACATGGAAGCTGATCGATAGCTTTCAGGAAACTTAAAGATGCCAACAGTGCGTAGTCCTGAGATAAAACTGTGACCCACATTGAAGAACTCAAGTAAGGCTTTAAATGTGTGTTCTCCCTAAAATCACATGTTTTCAGCTTTCATGGAAAAGATACTGAGATTTGCTGACATTGCATTTCTAGGGACCAGGCTGGGAAATGTAAAAGAACAAGCTATTCAAGATTTTGAAGAACTTAACACAACTAACAATAGAAAGTCATTTAAAAATAAATTTATAATTTATTAGCAGTAAAGTTGTTGTGTATGTAAGAGGTTGGTTATTAGCTAGAATATAGTACTTGATACGAATATATTTAATAATTTCAAAAGACTAATATAAACATTTACCAATATTAAACAACACAAAATAGCTGGTTGCCTAAGGCAAAAACCATGTCTATTTTAGTGGTTTCACAACATACAATGAAATAAAATGAATAGCAAAATAATAGAAACACAGAGATTGAAGAAATGAGAGCATACTGCATTAGGCTTCTTATTTTGTTACCAGTGAAATCAGGGACTCCCTCCTGGGGTTCTTAGCCTCAATAAAATAATTTAAATGGGCTGAAAAGAAGGCTGTGTAATTTCTATCCTTTAAAAGAAAAACACAAGCTCAACCAAATGGTATAACATGACACATACAAAGACTAAGGCATTGAAGAAGGGAAACCACAGGGCTTGTGAGCAACAGCATGTCAGGAAAGCAGTCACATGGTGAAGAGAGCTTCAGAGAAACAGGAAAGACCAAAGCACCAAAAAAAGACACATTTAGGCTCTGCCAGCATCTGAAAGAAAGAGACAGCAGAGAGACTGCCCTGATAACATAGAAACTCATGGTGGCTATGTACTAAGTTCCCAGAAAGCAGAGATTCTGGAAAGGAAAAGCATGGCATCTCATTGAAGGGAGAAGTACTACTTTGATCTCTTTAGGATACTTCAAGGCAAATTAGACTTTTTGAAGTGTGGTTCCTTTGCCATAAAATGACTGACTCAACCAGATTAACTCTTTCGGAGGTGATATTTTCATGTTTTCACTCACAGACAGATTTCAGGTTTTGTTTTGTTTTTTTGGGGTTTTTTGTTTTGTTTTGTTTTGTTTTTGTTTTGTTTTGTTTTGTTTTGTTTTGTTTTGCTTTGCTTTGTTTTTTTACCAGAATAAAACGGTTTTTCCTTAATGGGCCTTCAAATCTTCTATAACAGTAACACAAATAAAATAATATTAGGTAATATGGGGTAAATCTAACTTATAAAGTTCCAAAGCACAAGAGGTAGAACTACTATAGGCCATAACAAAGAAGATCATTTGTAGTGCAATACGCATGTCTCTACACGTACATAACAAGCCAAGCATTTGCGCATACTTGTAACCCTAGTATAGGGAGCAGAGTCAAGTGCACTCTTGGGACTTCATGATCTCCAGGCTTAGTTAAAAACCTGTCATGTCCAGGTTCAGAGAGAGAACCCACCTTAAAAGAATAAGCACAGAATGATACTGTAGGATATGTTGTGTGCTCCTTCTCCTCTGTGAAGGTGTATAACATCACTCACACAACCATACAACCCCTTATAATTATTTTCTAAAAAGTAAGGAAGATAAGTTGTGCTAGCAAATGAATTTTATAGAGTATCACCATTATATCAGACTGAATAAGGACTCAACAAAAGGAAAAACTGAAAGCAATTGCTTTATAATTGAAAATTGGAAGGTATTCTCTATATTCCTATTCAATGTAGTGATTAAAGTTCTAGCAATGACCTGAATAAAGAATAGCTACTGGAGATCAATCCGGAAAAGAAGCTGGGCCCTGCAAGGGTAGGCAACTGTTGACTGCCATGAGAAGTACGAGGAGCCTCGAGGGGTGGGAACAGACTGTGTTCCTGTGGGTGGGCTGGCACCTTGGAGCCCATTCCCTGTGGAGGAACACCTAAGCCAGCCTTGACTTTGAGATGAGTGAATCTGACTCACCTGGAGTGGATGTGCCATGTTCATCTGGCCTACCTTGGGACTTCTTGCCCTTTAGGGCTAGGGAATGGGTGGATGGGGAGGAGCAAGGCTGAAGGATGACTGGGAGGGATTGACAGGAGGAAAGGGAGGGGAAGCAGGTGTCACATTAAAAAAAAAGACATTTTTTAATAAAAAAGAGAAGAACATATAAAGAACAAAAGCTATACAAGAAAAGTTCAGAATATTACAAACAATATGATTTTATAATAAGAGATCCCAATGATTCCACTAGAAAAGGTCAAACTGATAGTATACTTTGGGTGTAGTAGAAGAAAACAAAATAAACATTAAATCCCAGTGCAATTATTTTACATTAGCAATGATCTAGTTAAGAAAGAAATCAGAAAAACTCCCAGGCACAATATCTTCAAAAAAAATAAGAAAATACCCACCTAAAAATAAACTTAAACAAGGAAGTATGAGATGGCCACAATGAAGAAACTGAACGATTGAAGAAAAACATTGAAGGATATATTAGAAGACAATATTCCAAGTGACTCACCTTGGTATTCCTTTCCCTCCCCGGGGAATGGATGGGATGATAGGGGGAGACTGAGGGAGGACTGGGAGGAGTGGAGGGAGGGGTTGTAATGATGGGTATAGGTAAAAATGGTTTCAAAAAAGTAAAAATTAAAAATATTCAAAGTTATCTTATGCTCAAATATTGAAAGAAGTAAAATCATAAAAATAACTACATTGTCACAAATGACATATGGATTCAAAGTAAACTTAAGGAAAATAAAAGAAAAAAATCTTCAAAGTTTTATAGAATCCCAAAAGATCCAGAAAATGAAAATCGATCCTTTACAGAGAGCAGAATTGTGGTAATGATACCTGAAAAAATTCAACTGAGTGAAGAACATTCCCACAGAATGACAGTGGGGAAAAGAAAACCTTAAATTTCAAATTGACCTTTCAAAGAGATATTTCAAAGTGACAGACATCCCAAAAACTAAGAACACTAAAGAAATAATAAATAGTTCTGAAAAGATGTGATCAAAGTGGCAGTGTTCATACAAGAAAAAATTTTCTAATTTCTAAGCCATTAGGAAGATGCAAGAAAAAAAAAGGTTTGAGTCTCCATCCCACAAAAAAAGGATCACTGTCATTAGGTAAACAATCAGCAATAAATGCTGCTAAGGATGCAGAGACCCAGGGACCATTGTGGGACTATAACAAAAGAGAGGGAGAGGGGGAGGGGGGAGGAGGGGAGGGGAGGGAAAGAGGGAGGGAGGGGAGGGAGAGGGAGAAGGAGAGGGAGAGAGAGGAAGAGCAAGAAATCATAAGAATCACCAGGAGAAACCAAGATTAACCAGAATGCAAATAAGCTGTGAGGCATGTTCAGGACATAGAAATGTATATTGTGCAAAAAATATTTAAAAGAAATTGTTTATTTAAAATTCATTTTATATACAACAAATATGTTCCAAATGTGATGCAAACTAAGATTCAAATGGAAAATAGGTTCAAAGAATGGTCATCAGTAAAAGGCTATTTTAAGTTAATTAGAGGACATTATAGCTACATGATTGTTAATGATAGACACTAGAGAACAGTTTGATAATGGCATAGCTTATATCTTGATAACTGTATTAGTATGCAAGCATACCTTCACTGAAGAGCTTTTGTTTTCTTGTGTAAGAATCGTATTACAAGATATTTAAATGCAAAAAGTGAATTGAAACAAAATATCTAATTTTTACAGGTTTAATACAGGAAACCTACATTTTTAGTAAACATATTTTATGTTTTTACAGTTACTCAATATAATATGTTCTTTTGTTTAAATTGTCATTTTATAAATAAAATAAAAGAAAATGATAAATCATATAAGCTAAATTATTGCTAATGTTTTTATCCACGTTTCTTTTCTCTACTAGTCATTCTCTCATTAATAAAATCTATAGCAAATAGTAATCTTAAAAGTACAACAGACTGTAGGAAATATTGTGAAAAAATTAATATTCTGAAATTTCTATATACCATTTCTAACATGATTAATTGACTGGTAGAATTAGGGACCTTCAATGAAGTCCATAAAATACTAAATTGTATTGTAGACATACATATCTAAAACTAATTTACATCTTGACTCTAGAAGAATGCATTGGTATTTACATTGTAATCTTTGAAATTCTCATGCTATCAAACATTGGAAATGGATGATAGCTGTCCTCTTGCTTTTGAGACAGACTTGAGGCCCTGTCTCAATAAATCCACTGATTCTTTGCTCCTCTGCCTGCCTAGCTTCTTCATAAACTGGAAAATTGACTTTGAAACAAAATAATAAAGATTTAGCTTATTTTCTGCTAATGTTATTTAGTAAGTAATAATCTCTCTGAGATTCATACATTTGAAATTAGGCTAAAACATATAAACTCTGTGAAAGCTAAATGAAATGATGCTTGGGAAATAGACTTTAAAATACAAAGTGCTCTTTGATGATTTGTAATTACTATTTTAATCAAAGCAACATTGATGTTACTTTAATCAATAACACTTTTCTGTGGCTGTGGCTGTGAATTTTACCCAGCCTTTTACAAATGATTAACAATAACTTTACTGTCACTCCAAGTGGCATATTTAAAAAAACTCATCAAATGAACTTATTTTATCCATTTTTTTAAAAATTTAAGCTATTTTGAAGAGAAAATAGGAAATATCCTTGAACTCATTGGCACAGGAGACTACTTCCTAAATATAATAACACCAGTAACCAGGCACTAAGGACAGCAATTAATAAATGAGAACTCCTGAAACTGAGAAGCTTCTGTAAGACAAAGACATGGTCAATAAAACAAAACAACATCTTAAGAGAAAAAGATCTTATACAATCCTACATCTAATAGAGGGCTGATCTCTAAAATATATAAAGAACATAAGAAACTAGACATCAAAATATCAAATAATCCAATTAAAAATTGGAGTACAAATGTAAACAGAAAAAATTCTCAATAAATAAATAAATAAAATTCTCAAATGGCCAAAAGACACAAAGAAGTGAAAACAGCATCCTTAAGTATTAGGGAAATGCAAATCAAAACAACTCTGAGATACCATTTTACACTTATCAGAGTGACTGAAATAAAAACACTTACGACTTTATACTGGAGGTGTTACATGAATAAATGAAAGTTGGGGATAGATCTCTGAGAAAGTCAGAGATATTAGAGAGAGTAAACTGATGTGGGAATGCATTTGTGTACGCTGTGAATCTCAATCTTTAAATAAAGGAGCTGTTTTGGGTCAGGGCGGGCACCATGGAAGAAGTGGGAGGAGAGTTCAGAGTTTAGGTAGGAGAAGCAGGGTGGAGTCAGAGGCAGATCAAGCCAGCCGCCCAAGGAGCAACATGTAAGGAGCACGGGTGAGCCACACGGGCCACGTGGCCCACAGATTAATAGAAATGGGTTGATTTAAGATATAAGAGCTAGCTGGCAATGTGCCTGAGCCATAGGCCAAACAGCATGAAGTTAATAGAAGCATCTGAGTCGTTTCTGGGGACCCGGGCGGCAGTGGGCGGCTAAGCGGTCTCAGGCAGCAGGTCTGTGGGGCTCGGACTCGGATCTCTGGCTGCCCAGGACCCGAGAACCTACTACTACAGTAAACACCACAGTCAGATCTTACCCAGCTGTCTTCCAGCTTCCTCAGTCTGGCTTCTCTTGGCTTCCTCTAACTTCTGTCTTTCTATGACCTCCTTAAATACTCTCTTGGTAAGTTAAGGCATAGCCCCACCGCTGCCTTCCTGAGAGCCTGGAACTCCTCTCAGAAGCTAAAATGACCTTGAAGTCAGATTGGACTAAGGGCATAGGTCACCACTCCCAGGATACTCCCTGTGCTAGGATTAAGGGTGTGAATCACCACTCTCTGATCCTCCTAGACTGACTGTGGTTAGATCTCTCTTATATCTCTGAAACTTTCAGAGCTCTTATTAAATCCTCACACTGAGATACCATCTTACATCTGTCATAATAACTAAAATAATAATAATAATAATAATAATAATAATAATAATAATAATAATAACATTGATGACTGTTTATACTGGAGGGGATGTGGAGCAAGGGGAACACTCCTTCATTGCTGGGTAGAGTGTAGACTTGTAAGCCACTTTGGAAATCAGTATGGTGGTTTCTCAAAAAAACTGGGAATTAATCTATGTCATTATCTAGCAATACTACTCTTGGGCATATATCCAAAGGATGAACATTCTTACCTCAAGGGCATTAGCTCAACTATAATATAACAGCATTATTCATAATGACCAGAACATAGAAAAAAACCTAGATGACCCTCAATGGAAGAATGGATGAGAAAAAAAGTGGTACATTTATAAAATGTAGTATTATGCAGCAATAAAGCAAAAATGATATCTTGAAATTTGCAAGTAGATGGAATTAGAAAAACAATCATCCTGATTATGGTAGCTAGAACCCAGAAAGAAAAATACAATAGCATATGTACTCACTCATAATTGAAGATTAGATATAAAACAAAAGACAACCATACACAATATCTCCTAGTATATTGGGAGCATGAGTGGGTTAAGGGGAAGTGAGAGGAGAACACGAGGGGATAGGATACTTGAGTAGGGAGAGGGACGGAGAGGGAGAGCATGAAACAGATACCTTGATAGAGGGTGCTATTTGGGGGTTAAGGAGGAACTTGGTACAAAGGTAATTCCTAGGAACCCACAAGGATATCCCCAACTAAGACTCCAAGTAATTGTGGAGAGGGTTGCCTGAACTGGTCTTCCTTGTAATTAATGACCACCCTGATTGACCTTATAGAAACTTCATTCAGCAAATGATGACATCAGATGCAAAATCCACAGCTAAGCACTACACTGAGATCTCAGTTAAGTTAAAGAGATAGAGAAGAAATTATATGAACAAGGGATAGATGTTATGGTAGGGAAACCCACAGAGACAACTGACCTGAACTATTAGGAGCTCACTAATTCTGGACTGATAACTGGGAGATTTGCATGTAACCCAAACTAGGCCCTTTGAATATAAATGACAATGGTGTGGCTTGGGCAGTTTGTGGGGTCTCTGGTAGTGTGACTAGGATTAATTCCTGGTGCATGAACTAGCATTTTGGAGATCATTTTCTATTGAGGAATATATTGCTTGGCCTTGGTAAGGGGACTTAACTTGATATGCCAGACTTTGTTTCAATCCCAAAGAAGAACTTACGTTCTTTGAAGAGTGTGGATAGGAAGGTGTTGGTAGGATCTGGAGGAAGTGGGAAGAGAGATGAAATGGAAACTGGTTGGTATGTAAATAAAGAATTAATAAATAAGTAAAAAATAAGCTATTTTAGGTAATCTAATGCGAAGAAAATGGTCAAGAAGCATAAAAATATAAACTATACAAATAATTATCTAGGAAATATATCTTAGTAAATACTTAAGGCCACTTACATTTCAATGTGTTCCAGTTAATAGTAATTTAATTATTGTTTATTGATATAGTATTTTTCATATTTAATAAGACAAATATATATAATTGTGTGTATAATATAAAGTTTCTTAAGATTTTCCCTAATATATTCATTTAATAAAATCTTTGTTTCAAATTTTGACTTTTTCAATTAATAAACAATAAAGAAAAAATTACCTTGTAATTACCTTAAAGGAATTTTGAAAAAACAATGTATAGGTTCAAAAATTCATATCAGTGAGGGTTTTTACCATAATAATATCACCATTAAAATTCTATTTACTTCAGAAATAGCAAATATGTCAGACACAAAGCAAGTTAGGAAAGCACTGAAGAAAGCAGAATTGAGCAAAAAAATAAAGTAAAAAAATTTTCTTGTCTAGCAGTTATTGAGTTTACAGATGGAGTGTCCTAAATTACCTTTAGTAGAGTGGGACAATTCAATCAAAATTTCCAAAAATATATGGCCATTAATAAATAAGCATATTAAATTCACAATATATTACATCAAAAAAACCATATCATAAAGATAGAGATGGCTTACAATACAGTGATTTTTGACAAAAGAACCATGATTGTTTTGTGTGTCTTAACACTAATAAAATTTATCTTCATAATATATTCCTGACTATTATGTATGCAACTAAATTTACATTATATATATATATGTGTACACACACACACATATGTAGAAAGAGAGAGCCTTTTCATATTTGGCTTCTTTCCTACAATTTTCATAATTGATGAGCTCAAGATTTTAAGTATTTTTTTCCTGTATTCATTGAGTCGACATACATATGATTTCAAGACCTACATATTGTTTCTCAAAATAAGGATTTTGCAGGCATAATTAGTCATTGAGAAACATGAATTGAATGTTTTATCCAGAACAAATAATCTCAGTGTTGGATGACTAGGTATATTCTTAATGAGCAATATTTAGAAGTAATACATTTTAATTTTCTGATCAATGAGACACAAAATATTCTATAAACCATGTTAGAACAAAGGTACTAATGGGCAGACTCTATTTTTCCTTTTTAAGAGATGGGTGGATTGGATTTAGTATAATGTGAGTAGCCTACATTTTCAATAATTTAAGTGAACACCAGCTTAAATTAAGATTACTGTGGGCATTCTTCTTAACAAGAGTCATCTCAGTTATTTTTTCTTTTTCTGAAGATTAGGTGTTGTCTTTTTTTTTCTCACCATGAAAGTATAAAAGTCCAGAAAGCATCTTATTGCATAGCAGACCATTCTGTCTATATAGAAAATAAGTATTACATTATATAGTCCATCAATACCTTAACTAGGTGTTGCCCTTAACATGCTTTAGCTTCTGCATTAACTTGGAATTTTAGCATATGTTTCTGATGTGCCCTTTCTTCAACTTCATGAACCTATAGCCTCTGCTGGCTTCACAATTTTCTTCTGCAAGGGCTCTCAAGCATCTTTATGACATTGAAGAATTTAGGGATATTTTAGGCTCTGATGTGAAAAAAAGGCTTGGCTAAATGATATTTTAACTGATAACTATCTTGTACTTAAAACAATCTTTTTTTTTTTTTTCACAGCAGCATCAGGGTACTTTTGTCATTGCTGGTGGCGGTTTATTGGAATAACACTTCTAATGTCCCCTGAGAATGTTCCCTTTGTATTCACAACATGATTAACTTTTGGGCACAAGTAGTATAACATTCAACCTGGCTTTCATACATATTCTCTTAGTGCAGTCCTTCATAGCTTACAATTTAAATTGAGCAGTCTGTAACTCTCCCTTCAACTTAGACAACACCAGACCACCATATAGTTATTGACTTAATTTCAACATTATTTGTATCAGGGACTGAGAAATCCATATGAAGGAGAGGAAATACATGACCAGTTAAGTAAAAAGGAAAACAACAATTTATCAAGTTTATCCGTTTTTCAGCATATTTCACCGTGCCTATCTGTAGTCATAATAATCACATAAAATAATTGTCCATAAAAAACAAGAAAGATTTGATAGTAATAGAAATGTTTGAAATACTTTGAAAATTACTGAAGTGCAGAGACAAAAAGGGAATAGATACTGTTCTAAAACGAAGCAAGCAGACGTGACCAGAGCAGGGTGTCACAGGATTTCAATTCCTCAAGGAAGACTTCAATTTTCAAAAAAAAAAAAAAAATTCCTAAAAAGTTATTTCAATTCATAAAAGAAGAAAGAAAACCCAAAAAGGAAGTTTTGCAATAGATGTAAGGTGAAGCATAGCAAACATGTTTGCAATGATATTCATGTTATTCCAGCCAAGAACCATCCCTTCTCCCCTCCTCAGCCTTCTCTGAGAACTGAGGTAGATCCAGGAAGTTTTACGAGACTCTTGGTTGTACAGAGAAGTGAGTCTGAAATCCTGGAGTTGCAGGGCTCAGAAATGATTGGTCTTCGAATCTACAAGCAACTTCAGGGATGAATTCCCTTCTGCAGCCCAGCTTTGAAAACTACTTTATCAGCAGAAATAGATTATATATCTGCAGATGCTGTTTGAGTTCAGAAGCTGGCTAAAGAGAGCTTCTGATTTGGGCCAGGGCACCACTGGCATTATGTCCACAGTGAGCCTTGCATGCAGTCCTCATTTCTTTCTACTCCATCAGCTCCTACAGAACTCTGCTTCCACAGCCCCCCTGCATGTTTGAATTCATGGGAAGCCATATGTTTACTGACTGGCTAAATATGGCCATGTAAATTTGATGAAAACAGAATTCTGTCATGTTTTCTCTACCTTTATGCCTTTATATAAACCTAATCACATCTCAAGGACTTGTGTCTAAATATTATATTCATATTTCATATTTAGGCATTTCATATTTCATAAATGGGATAAAATTTAAGTGCATTTATTCCTTAGGAGATATACAAATAACATATAAATAATGGTATAGTTTTTAGTGAATTATGTGGTTCAGTAATTAGGTTTGTACTCAAGCTAACAGAAAACATGTAGTCAAAATAGTAAAATGTAGTATATTCATTAAAGAAAATAGCACTGGACTATTATTAAAAAAAAGTACTGGGTCTTCTTAGTTTTGCTTGATTCTATTGTATCCTGTGTACATATCTGACTATTAGCTTCATTCTTGCCATGTTTTTAGTTACATGAAATAAGATTACAATAAAAAAGTAGAGTCAGATATATCAGGGATTGTATGGAAGAAAGAGGTCTGTGTGTGCACAATGGTGGGAGGTTGTACAGTCTTGTGAATGTCTTAGAGCCTATCCTTTGTTATCTAAAAATAGAGAATACTATATTATATGATTAAGAATTATAATGTGTTTAAGAAACCTTGGCAACTCTAAACATTGTCTGCCTTTATTTCAGACATCTATTAGGAAGTAATAAAATATTCAAAAAATTCCAACAAATTAAAAAATACCAGGTAGCCACCATTTTAATGTAGTTAAAATGACTAATAAAAAAACCAAATAATTTTAACTTTTTCAGATCCAGATTTTTGAAAGATACAAAATAATAATAAATTGATTGAAACATATTATAGGATAACCAATAAAGGGGATTTTGTATGTTATGGCCAGAATGATATGATGGAAATGCTAATCACCTTGATCTCATCTTAATACAATGTGTGTGTGTGTGTGTGTGTGTGTGAGAGAGAGAGAGAGAGAGAGAGAGAGAGAGAGAGAGAGAGAGAGAGAGAGATGCGTGTGTTGAAACACCACACACTGTCCCTATTAAATATGTGCAATTATAAGTAGGAGGAAAAGTGTTTCTGACTTAAAGGTTTTCAATTGGTATAGGCTTTCCATCATGGTTTCTAAGCTCTTTTATGTATTGGATAATATCGTGATGAGACACAAACAGAGAAAATTAGAGGGCCCAAACCATAATGCAACAAAGAGGAATAGAACAAAGATGGTGAAAGAGGAGGAAAGGAAGGGCAAAAGGGATGGTGACTCCCTGCTTCCTTCTAAGATGTTAGTCTGTTAGATTTATGCCCCACACTCTCTCCTGAATTAAGTGTTGGGCTCTGAATCATACACAATTGTCAAGATGTTTGTACCTTGATGATATCTTGAAACTGAGTCCTCATGGTGGACTAGTATCCTTCTGAAAGATGAGGAAATACTAGAAACCCATCTCTTCACTAAGATGTACAAGAAAACAGTCATCTGGAAATCCGAAAAGTACTGCTCACATTGATAGAAATCCGATGATATTTTCATCTTTAACTTCTCATTCTCAAAGACATCACTACACTGATCTAGTGACTGCCCGATCTCCATCTCCTTTCTCTTCTCTTTAGCCTAATTTCTTTCATATATACATGTGGACTCGCATCCACAAAGCCTTCTTCTTTCTTCACTAAGAATGTTGAGTTTAGAGTAAATAATACTTTTATAAGTTATAAGAATTTATTTCCTGACCTGTAATCATGGAACTGAAGCTTTCATGAGTCTTTTGTATAACATTAGAATATCTAACCACAGATAAGATGTTTGTACAATACATTTGTTGATTTATGCACCCCCAAACAATTTTTCAATATTAATTAAAGTATACACCTATTATGAAGTGGCAAAAATATGAGGAAGTAGGAAAAATAGAATATAGAGTCAATTAGAATGTCCTCACACTGTGGAAGAGAATTGTTCACTTCTTCCAAAATGATGGGGATATAACTTATAGCTATTCCGGTTGAAAGTCCAAAAGTTTGGTCATTTTTTCTTTAACTTATTATTTCTTTTCGGATTTATGATGTACCTAGAAACATTAGGTTTTAAACCACAACTTACAGTTCTTCAAATAGAAACAGGAGTACAGATACTCATTTACTGAAACTGAAGCAAAGGAGGCCCATGGACAATCATTTGAAATACTAACAAAACATGTTTTATTATGTATATAATATATATTATATAATATATATACATGCACATATATATCACATATATACATTACATGTACTACATATGCAGTTGTGAGAGTTTCCTAGTGTGTTTTACGACACCCTGTCTCTCATCTGCAAATGTAAATTCTTGTGTAATAGAGTCAAGTAAATTGTTCTCATAAGAATGAATTATATTGTTTTTTTTCTCACATGCTACAAAGTTCATGGAAGATACAACAAAAGGAAATGAATGCTTTACATGAAAGAACACTGAAATTTACTTATTTGTTACAGTAAACCTCAAAGAAACATGAGTTCATATAAACAATTGATATAATGATGATAACAATGAGAAACTGGGCTAACAGGACCTATTCAGTCATCTTTGTTATTTCCATCTAGGCAATTGTTTTACCAAGTCTGGAGAGAACATTTTTTAAAGGAAAGGTCTTTTGTTGTTGTTGGATTTATTTATTTTAGTGGAATAGGCAACTATGAGAGAATGACCCGTTACCTTTATCTAAAAGGTTATAGAAGCACATTGAATGAAAATGTGATGTGTTAAATTTCTTGCATTTTATGTAAACAAACAGCTATATAACCCACATAAGGTATGTACAACAGACTAGAGAAATGATACACTGTAGGTCTATATTGATAAGAGTTTATTTAGCCTACTTTATACTGTGTGAGAGGTGAATTGCTTACAAGTTCATGGATAAATCAAAGGCAGCTATATAACTGTGACATCCACCCCAACCTGGCAAGTAACTTGTGAGAGAAGAATTTCTGAAGTTTTCTGCAAAATTTATGCCAAGTACCAGATATGGTATCCTTTCTCCACTGCTATTTGTATATATGCAAACAGGTTTTCTGTTTTGTATATGTACTTTTTGGAGGACCATTCTGAATATTGTAATTTTTCTGAACTTTTGCTACTTGTAAGTTTTACTAGTTTCTAAGACTTTAGAGAAACTGTTCCCATTTGAATGGTTTCTATAGAATAAAGCATATTTACAACACACCACCCCTCTCTTGGTTTCCATCTTATTTCCATAATCTTTTAGTGCTGTATCTTGTATTTTGGATGAGATGATAAAAAAATATCAATTTTTTAAATGTATGGCTGAGCATTGAGCCACAAGAGCCATTTACCCTCAGCAGCTTAGCTCAGTAACTACCACTCATTACTACAATGACAATTCTCTCCTGTGACAACTTGAATGAGAGAAAACACTCAAAGATTAGAAACATGAATTTTATTTCTATGTTGGTGGCAGTCTTTGAGAAAGTATGAAACCGTTCAAAGGCAGACCCTTGGAGGAAAGAAGTCACTGAGCATGTGCCTTAATAATTTATAGCATCACCTTACTTTTAAACTTCTCTGTTTCCTTCATCACCACACTTCTAAATTTCCCTCTTTCCTTTCTGCATGTGGTTGGAAATATGACTGATCTCTGACTTCTAGGAGGTTTTTCTACAATAACTACTTAGCCAGGCTTGGAAATTGTAATTTCTTATAAGAAGCATAACTTTGAATCTGTTCTAGGAATAGAAAAGTTCTACCTCACAACAGTAGGGTTTACACAGCAACTCTTTTCTTGGATCTAGTTCAGTGCCATGTTCATAACATTTTGAACTTATGTTCTGGGTTATAGTGAAAATTAAAAATCAGTAACTGCCAAAAATATAAATATTTCTTTATTTTTTGAGTTGAAAAATTAAAAAAAGAACTTAACACTGCTTTTGGGCAAAACACTAGAAGACATTTTGCTTAGTATTCAGGATAATTGTATGAGAAACTGTCTTTTCTTTCCAAGTGCTTTTGCTATCTTTGGTTTCATCTTCCATTATTAATGTTGTTAAAAGTGATTGTCTTGATGACAAGCAGGTACAGAGACTAATCCAGATATTATTTAATATATTGTTACAGCTAATTTTGTTTTTATTTTGTTTTAATCTTTTATTCTACCTATTGTATAAATTAAACTTTACTGAAGATATACATATAGAAATCGCAATAGTTGATATATTGTTGTCTAGTACCCAAAGTTTCAGTCACCTACTATGGTGTTTTGGGCAAAATATATATAGACAAGGTAGGAATACTTACCATCTTTCTAATTTGGATAAATTAACTTTGGTTAGATTTTTGAACAATAATTATCTTTCAATTTATTTATTTATATCCTGGTACTTTTCTTTCAAATTTCAATTGAATAATGTCACAGATTTTTTTACTTATTATTAAACAATTAAATATTCTAAAAATTATTTATTTAGAAAATAATTTGGTGTTATTTAAAATTAAAAAATAAATTTTTATTGGAAGTTATTTTAAAATATCATAATTGTAATATCATAGTGGAGGAGATTGATCTCTTGGATGGCCAGAGAAAACCCCTACCCAAAACCTAAGCATAGAGAAAGTAAATATCATAAAGAATGTGACTTGCCAGGGGCCAAAGTTCAAGACTGCAATAGTGCTCACAGAGTAACAGAAAGACAAAAGGCAGGCTCCTGATAAGCATGTCAGGAGTTTGGAATGGCCCACGCACACTCAAAGCAGTCATAGAGAGATTCAAATTCAGGTTTCCCAGTATTAAGATGTTGCCTCCTAAATAGATTTCTGTATGTCTTAGATTACTTGCTAAAGTGTTTTGAATAAGACACCACATGGGTACTTGAATTTTTTATGATAAAGTATTAGGCTTCCTTTCTCTGAAATTATGTATACTAAGCCAAGAAAATTTATATGGTCACTCTCCATAAGTAGATTTTAAATGCTTTCCCAGTTTATTAATGAGAAAAATTTGAGACAAATTTTGCAGTTTGGCTTCATTCAGATAAAGAAAAATCAATATGGTTGTAAATAGTATCATCTTAAATCCAAAGTAAATGGAAATTGGATAACATAGGAAAGGTACCAATGACTTTACGTCTGACCTGTGATTTTAATCCATATAAATTTTATGAATATTAATCCTTCTCATAAATATTAATGGACAAAAAAATACAAAGCATTCTATATCAGCTACTTTTTATCACAATGAAATATACAGTCATGCAAAGAATAAAGAAGCAAAGTTTTACTTGTATATTATGGTTCCATATGGGAACTCTGGTTGTAGTATCTGTTCTTAAGGAAGCTTGGAATTAGAGTATAAATTCACACCCGAAATCTGTATTTCTTGTTTGTGTCTGCACCCACGACAAGCTTGTTTGCTACCTCATAGAAATTCATTCAAGAAGTTTTGTAATCAGTTGTCAAGGGATTTTTTGTTACATTTTCAGAAATAGTTTTATTTATGTTATTTTAGAATCGTGCAAAAAGGAGTATATTCATAACTCATCAAATAATGTTCTGTGAAAATGGAATAAAGGGTGAGGTTTCTAATACATTAAAGATAATCATGACAAGCAAGCAACCAAAATATGGGACTATCTTACTAAGGGAGTAACACTTCTACTCTTCACAGGAAAATGTAAATTATGACCTCAAAATATTGTGCAGCTTTTATTGTTCCTTAACTTGAGAGAGGGATTAATAAACTTCTTATCATCATAGAAAATAAGAAGCAAAAATAGAAATGCACAGCAGAACTTGGAAGCCTGATTATGAACATGTATATATCTATAACCTATTCGTCTTTCACATGAGCAACATCTTTCAAAAATTGACCATGTGCACATAATAAACAGACTATGTAGTTTGTAAGTATATTCCATTGACAATTATTTCCATTTGTCAACAGTAATGAACTGGACTAAGTAGAAATTAAACAAATTTTATTGTTCGTGTGCACAGATGCATGGGAAGCTATCCTCTTTAGTTTGTTTTTGTCCTCAAAGACTAGGAAAGTCTATTTACCTATCCATAAATTTAATGGAACTGAAGCTGGCATATAAATAATGATTTATTCCGGGGTTCAGAAAAGACAAGAATTATATTCAAGTCTATATTTTTTGTAAGTAATTCCATTTGTGCAAATTAATAAAAAATGAGTATTTCATGAGGAGAAGTATTGGTAAAAGTAAAATCTGATAACTTTGAAAATTTTAAAACAATATCGGAAAGAAATAAAAATATGGAGGTGACTTAAGAAAAACTGAATCTCACATATGATAAGGAATGAACTGATATGGTCAATAAAATAAAAAAGTGACTTTTGACTATAGGCCAGACGAGTGCCACTACATAAGCATGCGTTTCAACGAGTACCTCAAATCTTTTCATTTCACCCATTCTTGTATATGCATTTTTGATATTAGTTAAAAATCTAAACTTTTTGTCTTAAACAGTTTATTGAGAATATACTTGTAGTGATACTAGGTTAAATTATAAAGACAACTTAAGTACCTTAGTAGAGTACTTGGACACCTTCTAAAATTAATTTTCTTCTTGTATAGGGTATTCACAAACACTCACACACACAATATTTGGATATACGAATCGTTAAGAATAGTGATCCTAATAATTACCAATTGCTTCTCATATACTAATTACATAATCATGCACATTTGAGCACCAATTAGAAATGTATGAAAACACAAAATATATAGAACATAGAATGAAATAAAACCTGTTCCCTTTGTAATATGATTTTTAAGTCTTTATATTATGTCACATACTGCAACGAATCATTCAAAGCTTTCAAGTTTCCTTAAAGGCAGCTGCTATTAGTTTTTTTTTTTTTTCCTGTAAGAAGAAACAGTGGTTTGACAAGATGAATTAATATGTCCAAGTCCATGTAATTACTGGAGGGGGGAATGTGACAAGCTGGTTCTGGAAACTCTAAGAAAAATATGTTGGTGCTATATATATATGGATATATATATATATGGATATATATATCCATATATATATATATATTCCAAACACAATGAAATCTTTCTTAAATCATCTTTATTAAATTTGTAGTGCCATAATTCTAAATTTTGAAAAACTTGAATTATATATTTGTGTTATTAAAATGCATCCATTACTGAAATGTTTCCATTTAAGATTAATTATAAAGTTAAAGTGAATAAATTTTATGTTTCAAAGCCAACTAATTCTTAATAATTTCTATAATATTCAACATTTTATTTTTGATTTAAAAATTATACAATGATTCTTATCAATTTCAATAAAGTGTTACAATTTATACTTTGGTTTAAAATAGTAAGTCATAGATGAAAATTACAATCTAATATGCTTTGAAGAACAATATTTATTCTATTGTCTATTCTCGCTAGAAATTTCCTTTGTATGTATTGTTCACAAGGGCCAGTGGTTGAGGGAAAGAAGGAAACTTCCAACTAATGGATAACCTCCTTTTTTGTTTTGATGCTGGTTATATAAACTCAGTTCCACAAAATCTGGGCAGACGTAATGTGTGATTTGTTTCTCTAAGTACAGTAAAGTTCAAGTATGACCACAGGATGTTCAATGCTAAATTAAACATGAATACTACCCCTCCGCCAGCCAAGGTATAAAAATATTGTGGAAAAGGTGCAGAAAGTGTGTAAAAGTCAGGGTAGAAGATGCCTACAAGGAAATAGTGTCTTCTGAACACAATTAGGATGCTCTAAATATGAATTTATGAAAATTGGGACAGCACAGATAAACCCGCCAGAACAAATACCAATTTGCAGATGGGAGTCTCCCCTAGACATGAACCTATTGGCTTTCAGTGGGGGATCAGCAATTTTCTCTAGGTTTAGTGCTTTGTAAGTCAATAATATTTGGGCAGCACAAATTGGTTCTCACACTTTTTTAAGAAAAAGGACAAAAGTTGTTTGGATAGGAAAGAGGTGTGGATATGAATAGAGCTGGTGCATGAACTAATTTATTTAGAACTAATAATTGCTTTTTAAAAACAGATTCAATAATTTACACTTATATATTATTATAATATTCTCTTTTCTCAGAGTAAATTTAATAATCTACCCTTTTATCCTATCATATTTGTATCTCAGTTTTTTCTTTTTTAAATAAGAATCCTGATCTAATCTTCCTTGTTCAGCTTTCTATAACAATAACCAATAACTATTGTAATCAATCACCCTAAATAATGACAATTATCAATAACTGATTGAAAGACCAATAACCACACACCTGACCTTTGGAAATGTGAACATCATGTTCTTAAATTTACTTCCTGCTGTCTGGGGAAAGGGCATCTTTAGGGAATCTTGAAAAGAAAAGCTTTTGTTAATTCTGGGACAGGTAGTTGTATCATTTATTTTCCAGCCTCTGAATAATGGAAAAGTGTAGGGAAAAGTGTAGTGTACTCTGGCTAGAGTAGTTTGTGATGATGGTTCATCTCAGCTAAACACCTTAAGTTTGTTCTGAGAAGTTTGGAGTCCAAAGCCAATCTCTGGTTTGGTGTTTCTCAGCCTAGTGGGGTTGTCATAGTGCATATAAATTTGTGGTTTTGAGCTCCTGTCTTCCTTTTGAAGACTCCATAGGTCACATTTAGGCATCATCATGTTTCATTGCAGAAAACTGATAAGAGGCTCAAACCCAAAACAATTTACAGAAAGCTTGATAAAACCATTATTTCCCAGAATTAATTAATACTTTGTATGTACATTAATATTATGACAAGATGTTTAATATATATAATATCATGATCATATATAGATAGATAGATAGATAGATAGATAGATAGATAGATAGATAGATAGATAGATCTTATGTGTGTGTGTGTGTGTGTCTGTGTGTGTGTATGGGTGTGGTTGTGTCTTCTGATACAATACAGGGATTTTTTTATGTTCCTTTAACAAGCAAGCTTGGGTTTATAGAAAGAGAAAGTCAAATTCCAACTTCAAAGCCAGCTTCAATTTATAATTGAACTAGTTATTCAAATTTTTTTAGATGTAAAAATATATAGATGTTAGGCAGTGAGATTTTACCCTGTAGAGTATATTGGTGCCAGTAGATCCAATTTCATTTTGCTTGTAAATTTTTTTCTGGATACCTTTTCTTTTTATTTTATTAATCTAGATATCCAAAGTCTCCTGACTTCATTAAGACAGGTATTTAAATTTTTCTATAAAGACCAGAACCAAACCTTGCCTCAACTATTGTTTTATGAGTTTTTTTTTTACAACTTATAGAATCCACATTGATGAGGATTGTGACTATCATTCTTCCTTATCAAAAATTTCTCCCGCTGAATCAAATCTTTATTATTTTGATGATGTCTTTAGCTTTTTTTCACCAGCAGGAAAATAAAAAGCAAAAACCTTTCCCCAACCCTGACTTTAGGAGGTTCCCTTTCTAATTATTATTTTGATTTATTATTCTTTTAGATTTCTTGTTCTCTTATAAATAGCTTCTCCATTGTCCAACACAGAGCTATATGTTTTCAATAGGCATTATGTTCTTTAATTTCTCTGGGAAGGGATTTCCTCCAAGGTGACAGGGTTGGAATAAACTGAATTGTTTCTGGGGCCTGTGAAAGGACCCCAGGGCAAAGGCAAAGGCAGAAGATTATCTTGTCTCTTCCTTGTTGATCTATTCATCCAATGCCTGCCTGTGTCACACCTACCTCATTCTACAGGAGGGAGAGACAGTCTTTTGAAATTATTTTTGGCAATGACATTGTTTCTGAGAATGCTATGTTTACAAACCCTCTTTAAATGAGATTGCTTTTCACAGTTGAACCAGTTGATATTTGAGATTCGATTATTATTTGCCTAGTTTATGAATGTGGTACTACTCAATTTACCACTGTAGTTAATCTTTTTAAGAATCATTTGGTCATTGGATCTCTTTTTGTAAAGGATTCAATTATCTTCCCATGTCTTCAGTTCTATCCCAACCATTTAAGGTCACCATTTTTTAAAAAGCCAGGGTGTGGTTATCATATAAAGATTAGCATAATCAGCCAACTGAAGAAGTAGGTCTTGGGAGATTCCAAATTATCTGTGCTGATATACTTTATATTTAATAAAATCAGCCTGGAATATCAGAGAACATATCCACCCACAGTCAAGTCATGAGGATCAGAGAGTGAGTGGTAACTCAAGCCTTTAAGCCCAGCACAGGGATGACAGTTGGTAACTCATGCTTTTAATCCCAGCATGGGAATGACTGAGTGGTGACCTACGCATTAAATCCTGTATCTCCAGGGACAGAGACTTTTCTGTATTTCTCTTAGTTCAAGGCCTAACAACCAAACAGCTGTAGTTTTCATAACTTCAATCCTAACTCTAGGGTTATGACAAAGAGTTGAATCTGGAAGTAAAACAGCTGAGAAAAGAAGATAATTAAGGCAGACATAGCCAGCCATTGTGGTATTCTGTAAGAGCAAGGGTGAGGACTTAGGAAGATAGCTTTCACACTGAGAAGTTGGCTGGGTGAGAATTGACTGTGGTCTGTTTCCTCTCTCCGATATTTCAGTTTTTTCCCAATATCTGACTCTGAGTTTTCATTAAATAGAATTTGCATTTCAATTCTCTGTCTTTGCTGTGTTTTTCTATGATTTTAGCTTTATTCTTTCACCAGATCCTCTGCTTTAATTGAGGCTCAGGTTCCAAAAGAGCTATAATCATACCTGTCCAGTCTTTATGGAAAATTCTGTTACAAGTTTACTGGGAATTTAACATTTAGTTTACAAATGCTGTGTGCATACCATACATGACTACTGCTTTGTTGCTTTCTTGAATCTTCTTAAATCTAACATTTGTACAGATGTTCATTAAGCTTTTGTACAGTTTCTATTATTTGGCAGTTTCTGTAAGATTACTGGATATTTTACGGTTGACTGTTTGAAAGCTTTAGGCTGTTTCTTTAATAAGGCAATGTTGAATTTTTTTTTTAATTCTTCTTTCTGGGTCTGAATATCTCTGAAAACTGTTTTAGCAAGGTTTTCTAATATTTGTGTCTTGGCAATCATATCCACTAACTTGGCACTCATAGAAAGCATGTTTTTAGAGCTAAAACATGAATGATCAACAAAATAATATTTATAATAAACATTACTATAATCCCATCTACATTAATTAACTTTTCCTTTAATGGCTACTATGTGGTTTTGGAGAATAAACACCTGTGCCAGGCTCTGCCTAAGGCTAGAGGTTAACTCTTAACAGAAAAACTAGCCAGTCAGGTACTGACTCTGGCCACTTGTAACTATGACCTCTGCAGCTTTTTCATAAATTTGTTCCTCCAAAGTTGAGTACCAAACATTACACAACTTATAGTAGTATTGTATTAAAAACCCAGAGCTAGATATTGGGGGAAAGCTGAATATCGGGAATGGGGGGACAAGTCACAGTCATTTTCCAACCAGTGAACTACTGGGCTGAACAAAGTAAGTCCTATTTGTACAGATCCTCAAAATGACTGGTCCCACAGAGAGAATTCTGAATTTGTCTTGACTTATATTTTCTTCCCCACCCAGTTTTTTTACTTTCTGGTTCAAAACTCTTAGAGCTAGGATTAAAGTGTGTGCTACCACTGCCTGGCTGTTAGACCTTGAACACATAGAAATCTAGAAGGATCTCTGTCTTTTGACTTAGGAGATTAAAGGCATGGATCACCACTCCCTTACCTTCAGGATTTGGCTCTGTGGGTTGCTTGTTCTCTGACATTTGAGATACTGTTATTAAATATACAAAATATCACCAGAACATTGTATGAAATTCTCAGAGTTTTAACAGCTTCTAGAAATGTGCTAAAACACCATGAATCAGAGTACTTCATAAACATTTCAAGATAATTATTTTGAGAGATTTTTAGAATAACTAAGTAACTTATTGAGAGGAAGATTCAATGAATTTTACACATATTGCACACAAATATTTAACATTTTAAAATATATTTTTGTATGTTCAAACTCAGCATATATACAGACTTATTAAAACTAAACTGTATATACATATAAATGGATTAGTTAAAATTAAATAGTATATATTAATTTTTACAAGTCTATTTATTACAGTGTAGAGTTTACTGACCCTAATATTCTAATTTTTAAAATTTTATTGCTAAATGATATAAAGGAAATGACATTAAGTTAAGAGTATATTTTACAACCTCTAATTATATTTGATTAATAGTAGTAGTAAATTCAAAATGCTATTGAGCACCATAAGAAACATCAGGCCAGGAGAATATGATTGAGAGTTTGGGACATTATAATTGTGTTGACATCTACACTTCTCTGTGATTTTCTCTAGAGTGACTTTCTCACTTGAGATTCAGAGCTCCTGTTACCTAACTACTTCTCTGAAAACATAAAAAAATCATAAAAATATTCCACCAGAACTCTTAGTCTGGTTATTACAAAGCTCAACAAAAATAGTTGCCCCACCCTGGAATTTTAGCAAAGAACACAAGCTCCCATCTAGGCTTCAGACATTTGTTCTTTAGATACTACTGTTCACATTGCTAAAGTCTTTATATGCTGTGAAATCCCTTTTGCTTTATTATACCTAAATTATTCAGCTTTTTATTACTTGAAGATTCTGAGTTCCTATTTTCACATACAAATTTATTCCTGTAAAAATTTTCTTTCCATTCCATACAATGTTAACATGTTCTCATCTTTAATAATTCAAGAAGTGGTCCCTTAGGGGAAAATACTTGGCTTACACAATGAAGGTTAATTACCTTCTTCCTACAGGGTCATTATTCTGTTTCATAACATCCTGAATGTCCTCTACAGCAATTATTAGCTCAGGTAAATTATAAAATAATCTGTTTAGTTGACAGTTTTTCAACGTGTGTAGAAATGCATAAACAAGCTACTCAAAATAATACATAGCCATAGTACACCTACTTACATTTATCTTAGCTATATAATACCAATGTACATTTATGTTATAGCTGTTTATAAATATATTATGTTGCCCCAGAATTGCATACGTGTGTGTGTGTGTGTGTGTGTGTGTGTGTGTGTGTGTGTGTGTGTGTGTGTGTATGCTTTGCTGAAGAATTCAGTCTAATATCATTGCCATATTAAAATTCTGGTTGATTTTGAGAATCAAATAGGTCATAAAGATTTTCTCACACCATGAAAACTTATAGAGCAGGTATTCTTTTTCATGTAGAATACAATAAAAATAAATATGTCTTGTTCTTGTCTCAATATGAAGTATAAAAAAGCCTTGGGCAACTTTTCAGATTTCATAAACTGTGATATTCTCTTTCTCTTAACCAACTGGGATATCAGCAAAAGTTACCTAACTGTAAATCCCCAATCCTCTGAAACAGCATTGCCAACATTGTCTATGCTCATACTTGCACAGATGATCTAGCCTCAAACACTGTTTCCATGGCAAACAGATTTATTAAATTAGCTTACAAACTGAAAGCCCAAACTAATTCACCACAGGAGTAGCAGCTGTCTATCAAATGAAAATATAATATTAACTATGTGTTGATTTTTTAAAGTATTGAGGATATTTACTAACTTCATAAAATTAATAGAGGCAGTATATACGTGTATATAGTATTATTTAAAGAGTTCTAATAATCCTATAACCATTTTGAAATACTTAAAATTCATTTTTACATGTAAAAAGATGACAATGCGTTTATAGCAATGAATTTACTTAGACTCATAGGGAATTATTAAAATAACAACATTAAACTTTCATTTATCTGTCATCCCTTGTAGAGAAAAAGAGAATGATAAACTATTTCAATGCACAAATAAGGATTTAAAGCAAGGTGAAGTCAAACATTCTGATGTAATGTGATTCAATTGTCAGTGCAGGAGCAAAGGACAAAGGATGTGTTTCTCTTTAAAGTTGGAGATGCCCTCCACTGTTGAAGAGGAGCCATGGGAATATGCAGCAATGACTGCCAGTCTGGTGGGAGTGCAGAGGAAGGCTTGAGGCACTGGATGTTGGCATTTTGTGGGAGCCATTTCTAGTAGTGTTGTATTCACTCATGTTTTTAGATTAGTGGGCCATTTCACATAGCCTTGCATCATGTATGCCACATCAGTTTTTACTACTTGTGGTGAATTAAACATTTGGACTTTTCATTGTTCAGTTTGCATTGTTGAAGTTATGCTTGGTTAATATTTACCAAGAAACGGAAAGCAGCATATCTGCTTCCCTTGCTCCAGGCACGCATTATATCTGCTTTACTGGAAACTTCATGTACATCTCAGAAAAACATTTAGTGGCATCTAAAGAACCTATAGAAGGAGGAATATATAGACAAAAGAGTTTATAGGTCAAAGTCAGCAGAATACATATGATGTTTTAATCTCATTTAAAATTATAGACTAATTAAGAGATATGAGTGAATACAAGAATTTTAGAAAATATTATGCTAAGCTAACAGCTCAAGTGTCAAACCATGAAGCTATCCTAGATACAACTGTCACACCTTGAAGAAAGTGCTACAGAAAATCTAGGCTGATAATCCCAGGGCATTGCCTTAAAAGGAATGGGCTAATCAAGAAATAGATCAAGCAAATAAGTCAGAAATGCTGAACCACATAATTCATAGTGATTGGAGTACTCATAACCATAAATAACCATACAAAGGATCTGTACCAAATAGTCCCTAATAATGCCAGTAACCAGTTTCTGAAGAGACATTACTTATGTGTAACATATTCAGGCTAGGAAAAGTATCCCAGGACTGACAGAAGTAATTACAAATAAAAACAAGTGCCTTGGATCTTCAAAAGAGCAAAGAACTGGCTGAAAGTGTATCCTATGTAGCCTTTAAATCACTAAAGAACTAGTGTATGCTTCTGGCTGGTACCATGTAGAGGTAAGATCAGGTAGAACTGAGGATCATAAGTTACAAGCTGGAGTCTAGATATACCAGAATTTTAGAGGTATGACACATAGCCCTAAGTTTATAATGGTACTACTGAGGTATTTCAATTTGTCACTGCCATGAAGGGTGTTCATAGAGCCATTTTGTATTCTTTTTCAGGAAAGTAGTCACAGTATTCAGTAAATTGCATGAGACAAATAAGAACTCATTACAAAACAATGGGTTAGATCATACTTAGCAGGTTCTGGCTTATGTACCCTTCTTAGCTCATGGTACTAAGCTATGCCATAGTGCTTCTACCAAGTGCTTGAGTTGTAGAAATATTCTATATCTGACTAGAAAATTCATTACTAACTTGTAATATTTTCAAGCTACAATATGCTTACAAAGATAAAATTTCACTGTTTATCCAGTATACTAAATCTTAGAATTTGTAGCAGATATGTTCTGTTGAAAAGCTCTCTCACCTGACTAGGCCTTGGGCATCTGAATTTTTAGAAAGTTCAGCTGACTCATATGCAGTTAAGCATTTTTAGTTTAAATTGACATAGCTAAATGAACAATTTTGGGTGCTGGAATAATTCTCTATCCAATCATCTATCTCATGTCCCCTCCTCTCCTGAGGAAGTTTTAGGGAAAAAAATCACTGTGATTTATTCAGAAGCCTTTTCATCTTTATTAACTTATGTGAGAAAAAGTATTTGTTTTTAATGTTTACCAAGAACAAGCATCTAGAGATTCCTCTAGCTGGTTAGAGGAAAAGATGCATGATTCTTGGATCTCCTAGGTTCTTGTCACACACATGTCTTTGATTAGATGAGAAGTGTAGGCTTTTTGTATTTCCATTGTCAGTACTATATGAGGATGTTACAAGTGTAAGCATACATACATAAAATAGAAGTAAACACTAATTTCATAATGAGTCAAACTAGATGTGTAACTACAGATTATCTTCCACAAAGTCACTGCAATTCACTTCAATATCCCACTCTCTCTCACCAGTTATGTGTGGTAAGGACAAAACGAAAAGAGAGAAACACTGGAATTAAAAGAGATTATAAAATAAATAGACCAACAAGTCATATATAGGAATCCTATCAAACACAGAATTGCATAATTCTTCAGTGCCCATGGAAAATTATCCAAAATTTACCATATAATAAAATACAATGCAAGTCTCAGCCAATATAAGAAAATTGAAACAATACACTTTAATATAATAATGGGTGTATACAATATACCTATAAACAATATAATGCTAGGTAGAAAATCACTCATAACTTTTCAACTAAGATTAGAGATAATAGATGAATTACCACTCACCATTCCTATTTAATCTAAGTTATAGCTACAGTAACAGAACAAGGAAAGTAAGCAAGAAGAATAGAAAATGAAAAAAAGTAAAGTTGTATTTCAGATTGTATGGTTTTATATGTAAGAGACTCAAAGGCTCGGCCAAAATCTGAGTTTATTAACACTTTAGGCCTAGTGTCTCATTGCAAAATTAACACCACACAGTGAAGAAATTTCTTATATACTAGTAAAGAAAGTAGTATAAAAGCAATCAAAGAAACAGTTCTTTTTCTCTAAGCCACAATATAGAACATAAAGTTTTGAGAATAAACCATAGCAAGAAAATGAAAGACTTCCAAAAAAAAAATCTTGGAAACAAGGAAGAAATTGAGGAAGACACTAGAGAGTGGAAGGATTACTGTAATCATGAATGAAAAATTTAACAACTTAGGAATGTCATCATATCAAAGCTATGATTGATTCAATGCAATTCCAAAAAAGTCTCAGGGAAATTTTTTAGAAACATAGAAAACAATTTTAAAATTCATATGGAACCTTCCAAAAGTAAGTGTGGAAATAACAAATATATCTTATACTCTAAGAATACTACATGAAGTATCATCATACCTGATTTTAAATAACATTTCAGAGTCAGAATAATAAACGGAAGCATGGAATGTGTACAAAATAAATGCAAAGAACAGTGAAGAAGTGATACTAGTCCACTTAAAAAAATAGCTCTCTGATTTTAGACAAAAATGCTAAAATTTGTATAATGAATAAAAGTCATCTCTCACAACTGGTTTTAGAAAAATTGATTACCACATGAAGGAAAAAATACACCTTGTTTCTCATATAACATAAAACTAAAGTTTAAATGGACCATGGTTGTCATCATAAGACATAATACTCAAACTGCTATAGGTTAAAGTAATGACTGCACTTTATCTTAGGAGCACATTTAGGACTTCTATGAATATGACTCTCGTAGAACATCAGTTCTCATAAGGCATACCAAAAGTCACCTTGCAACACAATTTAGTAAATAAACAGAAAGGAGGATAATACTTCCTAACTATATCTGTGACAAAGGAATATTATCTAAACATTCAAAGAATTAAAAAAAACTAAACATAAAGTAAACAAACAATTCCATTTAAAAATAATAGGCTATAGAACTTAACAGAACATTTTCAGAAGTAAGAAATATAAATGGCTAGTGAAAGCGATGTTCAATATTATTAGCTATGAAAAATTCAAACTAAAAAACGACTTTTGATTACATTTTACTCCAAACAGACAGGCTAAGATCAACATTAAGAATATAGATGACAACAAATGATGTACTTCATGTGGAGAAATGCACAACCTTATACAAAATTAGTAGAAGTGAAACTGTTGCAGCCACAATTGAAAAAAGTCTGACAGTTTTACCAATGGCCCAACTCTACTAGTCTTGAGCCTAACATCAAAGGACTTTTATTATATTATATATAATATATATATATATATATATATATATATATATATAATACTCACAGCTATGCTCATCACAACTGTATTCACAATTGCTAGAAAAAAGGGTTAACCCTGATGCACATCAGCGGAAGAGAGATTCAGAAGAATGTTCATATGCAAACGGAATGCTACTTAGCTGTAAAACAAACACAATAATGATATTTTCAGGTAAGTGGATGAATTAGTATAAGACTGGCAAAGTCATTAACACTCACAAAGGCAAACGCTGAATGTTTTTTTTCTCATATATGCATCCTATCTTTTTAAATATGTGTAACTTAAAATTTGTGGAAGCATGGTATAGATGGAAACAGGCTATAGATGATGAAGAGAAGATACCAAAATATAGGTAAAATGAAAGTATAGATGGGAAACTTTGGAACTTAAATAACTATACTTGGAGGGTATGGCAGACAGGGAAGTAAAGGAATGCATGGTAGGAGGTTTAGCTAAAATTATAGATAATTTAAAAGCTACATGGAAACTTTCTATCTTGTAACCAAAGTAAAAAATCATAGAAGAATTAATAGAATACCAGATATGAGAAAGGTCAGGAGTGGACTATTCTGAATTAAAGTTTTAAATAAGGATTGAGTGAAGGTCATGGAGAAGATCAGAGGACAAAAGGTTGGTTGTCCAAAACCAAAGATACTTGAAACTATGGCAATTTATTTGTGATTAATCCCAGATTGATAAAAGACCAAAATTACTGTGAAGTTCAGTGACTGTGAGTGGTCAGCTGTAGATGGGTCATTTATATTGACAATCTTTAACTCTAAGAAAACATTATGAAGAATTAACTAGTCAAAAAATGTAAAAGTGGGAAAATATGAATAATTCTGTGTAATACTGTCTTTTAGACATGAAATGGCTAATGTACAGGTCAACTCACATCACCTGTGTATGCTTGCTTGCAATTGAACCAGTCAAAATTCATGCATTAATGAGGAGAGTATTTCCAAGGCTTAATTCCTAGACCAGAAATACTTGGCAGTTAGTTTTCTTAGGAGACATGGTCACTGGTATTATGGCCATATCCCAGTGAGTAACCCCATACTAATGCACATATGAATATCACTAAACGGACTAATTAATAATATGAAACTACTATTCTGACTGCTGCTACTATTACTCTACTGATAATAGCAATAATAATAATAATAGAAGACATGAACTCAACCAAAAATTTGATGGTTCTCAGAATAATTAGGAGGAAAATAGTAAGGTATAGATAATATCAAAATTATATAAAAGGTTACTTAAGAGTGTAGGATTCTTTTCCAAGATGAGTGTAAACATATCTTTTGCTATAACTATATATATATATATATATATATATATATATATATATAGTATCACATCTAAAATATGGGCAGACTATTCTTACAAGGTAGATAATAGGCATTCAAATTACAATACTGAAATTTCAAATTCTAGTGTCCATTTAAAAAAATCTGACTACAGTAGGAGATTTCATATTCAAAGAGTAAGATATTATCTTTGAAGTTGTTAAGAATTTTTTTTTTCTGGTGTCCTAAAATAAGAAGTAGAACTGGAGTTACAGGTAGTGGTGAGTCATCCCATAAAGATCATAAAAACAGAAGTCAGTTTCTCTGGGATAACTGGATGTTTTTGTTGTTTTTTTTTTTTTTGACATATTTATGCCTCTCTCTTCCTCTCTCTCTCCCTCTCTTCCTCCCTCTCTCCCTCCCTCCCTCTCTCTTTCCCTCTCTCTTTCTCTCTCTCTCTCTGTTTATGTGTGTATATTATACATAACCAGAGTTCTCTTTCTCTCCCCTCATTTCACCTGGCTTCTCCCACCCTATTCCTTCATCCACCACTCAAAGATGATAAGGCCTTCAATAGGGAATCAACAAAATCCGGCATATCAAGTTAAAGCAGGACCAAGTCGCTGGCCCCTGTATCTATAAGGAGGGGCTCCAAAAAGCAAGGTCATAAACTAAGAATAAATCTTGATTCCACGGCCAGAAGCCCCACAAACTGTTGAAACCATACAACTATCATCAGCATCCAGAGGGCCTAGTTCATTCCCATGCAAGTTCTCCAGCTTTGATTCTATAGTCAATGATCTCTCAGTATCTCTTATCAGCTGTCTCTATAAGGTTCCCCAAAATGATAGTCGCCATTTTGCTAATGTAATCTCTCCTCCCTCACTTTGACTAGTTTGGTTGCTCACCCTACTGCTTAGCTGTGAATCTCTAGATATCAGTTTCTAGGTGAAGTTTCTATAATACCAATTATGATACTCATCAATTTGATTTCATCCTTTCTAGTATTACTTGGAGTCTTAGCTGGGATCATCCTTGTGGATTCCTTGGTGTTTCTCTAGCTCTCTCCATTTCTCCTTAGCCCCCAAAAGGGTTCCTCTATCAAGGTATCTATTTCATTGTCATCACTTAGCCATCTATCCATATATCTATTTTGGTATTTTAACTTTGAATCATACACTTTCTTCTCTTCCCTATCTTCAGTTTCTGTTTTTATCAGTGTTTATGTTTCATTATTGTGGTTTATTTTCCATATATTTATATATATATATGCCACTAACCCAAGATCAATAAGTGATTCCTAAGGTTAGTACACTATTTAAACACATTAGAGAAGCTCACAATTACTTCTCAATCATGAAAATTTTATTTGCTTTGTATATTCAGAGATCTAAGTCCATATGATATATGTATGGTTGTATTCTTTCTTCATAGATGAAAAATAAGTTAGATTCCTCCAAACTTGCATGATATTCTCTTCTGATCACTAAAAAATGTAAAATATTGGCTTTATATTATGTCGAGTCAGCACTGGGTGAAGTCTTACCGTAATAATGAACCTAGTATTGTTCTGAACTCAAGATAACATAAAACATATGTAGGTTATGTGATGATGTAAAACAATAACTTTAGGAGGATGCTAAGTTTGAAAGTGCAGAGAATACCAAAAACCTTTACATAGTTGTTTTTCTGCCCTCATTTCTTATGAATACCTGTAAACTATATGGTTTTCAAATAGCATTTCAGAATCCTTTGCTCTCTGGAGAACAAGGGCACATATTTAGAGTTAGAAAATTTCCATTTGCTTAATTTGTCTGTAAATGTAAATGTATGAGTTTTTGTCACTCAAATAAATACAGGTTATTGATACTGCACTTGGTTACCCAAAATCATGACTAACAACATATACTATCTATCTATCTATCTATCTATCTATCTATCTATCTATCTATCTATCTATCTATCATCTAACTATCTATCATCTAACTATCTATCTATCTAGATAGATAGATATCTATATCTATATAATATATATAAAACCTTTATAAGAATTTGGAATTTTCATTCCAATAGATACAGTACTCTCTCATTTTTCCACAGGCAGGCATCTTTCATTATAATATCATACTATAAAATAAATTCCTGAGTTAAAGTTTGAAAGTGTACTAACTTTTCAATTTTATTTTTCATATTTTATTTTATTCATATGAATATTATAACAGTGGTCACCCTTTTCTCTTTAATTTACATGTCTATTCAGGGAAACATTTCTATATTTAGAAAACTGTAGCAATTTTCATTTCTTCGCTGTTTTGATGCATATATCCAAACTGACATAGAGGAATGTTTTCTATTTTTTTTTTTTTGCAGAGGATGAGCAACTTTCATGCTGATTTCCATAATTTTTGTATTATATTTGCATTCTTTCAAAGTAAATAATTCTTTCTCCATGACCACATTTTCACCAGTATCTGTTGCCATTTGCTTCCCTGATGACTGTCTTTTTGACAAGGGTCAATGGAATCTCAAAAATAATTTATTTTACATTTTACCAAATTCTAAATATAGTGAACACTTTTAAAATTACTTATTAGCCATTTACTTTTAAAGCACTTTTACCAGCTAAACCATCTACCACATGACCCAGTTACCACTTCTAGGCACATACACAAGACTCCTAATTTTACTACAGAGGCCCTTGTACATCCATGCTTACTGCTACATTACTCTCTGGAGGCCAGGAATTGAACTACCGTAACAGTCTATCACAGATGAGTGGATAATGAAAATGGGGGGGGGGCATAATGGAATTGTATTTACCTGTGTACAAACCTGAATTTCTGAACTTTAGCAGAAAATGTATGGTTCCAAGCAGTTTTATATTAGTGAACTAATTAAAGACAACTGTCTGGTGTTTACTGAGCTGCAAACTCTTAATAGTCAACATTATATGTATGCATAAAAGTGAGTGAATATAAGTATGACACATGAAACCAGAAAGGAGAACATATGAAATGTTGAAGGTTTTGAGGAATCTGGTGGTATGTGTTAGGGTACACATGAAACAGAAACAGAAAATAAGCTACAAGGTGGCCAAGGGGGACGGAGGAGGGGGAGAGAATAAGTTTGAAAAAATTTTAATAAAATTTCTCTTTTTGTTTAATTATGTTTAAGATGAATTTTATTTGAAAATTCAACAATGTATAATAATGTTATATGTTCTAATTACTTTTAAAAACTGTTTTGCTGGAAATCCTTTAAAATAGATGTGATCACTTTTATTCTACCAGGCCTTTAACAGGAAGACTTTATCAATATGTTAAAGCTTTTGTTCATCTGATCACATTATATCTTGTGAATGTTGGTGGTGTATTATTTTAATTAAGAGGCTCCGACTATTTGCTACTATTATCAAAGATAAGATTTCTTTTATTACGACTTTGTAGATCATGTCTAATGCTGATTGTTGTACTAAACACGAAGCCTTTGCCTTCTTTAAATATTAATTAATAATTAATGAGATGTTTATGAGATGTTTAAGAAAATATACTGAAGAAAGATCCCAAATTCTATTTACAAATTATGTCTATGCATGTTTCGTTATATTTTAAAAATATTGCATTTGGGGAGTAACAAATATGTAATATAAATGTTAAACTTATAAATATTAAATTCACAAACAAAGCAAGCAGAAAAACAATACTTGTGTTTAAAAATCTATTGGTAACTACCCCTAATTGTCATCAAGGAATCTACATCCACTGATTATGGGAAACAGATACAGAGACCTACAGACAAAAATTTGGCTGAGCTTCTGAAGGGGGGTTCAAGATTATGATGGGGAAATCCACAGATAAAGGTGAACTGAGCTAGTGGTCGCTCATGAACTGTATTTGGCAGCTGGAGGGAGAGTCAGCCTGTACGGAACTGAATTAGGCCTTCTGATTGAGGGTGACTGTTGTGAGGCTTGATCTTTTTGTGGGGTCCCTGGAAGTGGGACCAAGAACTTTCTCTGGCATATAAACTAGCTTTGTAGAGCCCATACCCTATGGTGGAATGTATGCTCAGGCTTGATACAAAGGGGACTTGCCCCAACTTGATTTGAGACCCAAGAGAGGCACTATCCCTTATGAGGAATGGAAGGGGTGTTGTGGGTAAGTAGGAAGAGAGCAGAGAAAGGGAAGGAGGACCAAATGTGGTTGGTATGTAAAATAAAAAAGATTATATTTTTTAAAAATCTATGAGCTAAATATTTGAACCTGTAGTTAATGAAGAGCTAAAAGCATTACAGACCAAAATGTACATTTTATCCCTTTGTAACAATTCACTGCCCACATATATATGATTTAATGTCATTGTCAAAAATCAAACTTTAAATGTGTCCTTACAATATTAGTTTCACTAAACTAAAAGCTAAGAAAGTCATAAGGCAACATCAGAAAGAATTAGCAGAATTTTGTGACCCTTTGTTCTAATCCTTATATCTGATTTTCTTATCAGTGAGCTTGATATATAAGTTGATTTATGACTTTCTCTGTTCTGTGAAAAATAACATTACTTGTAACTACTCCTGTGGTGGAAAATAGTATTTGAAAAAATATGACCTATTCCCAGGCTATGATGACTTATAATTAGATCCAATATGAACTACCTCTTATGTCCAGTGAGGTGAGAACTGTGATTTTTATATCAATATGTAACACTCATGGAAAATAAACTTTAAATAAGGCTTTGCTACAAACCTTCTAGAGTATACAGGTGATATCAATTGGACTAAAGAAGTTTGAAAATAGGACGCTTAAATGTTCTAATCTGATATACTTTCAAAAAGAAAAAGAATAAAATAATTCCTTTAAATATGGCTTGACAAAAACACTTTTATAATTAAAATTACAGGCTGAAGTCAAATTTTCTAAATGTAAATCAATGCAAATAAGCCAATATAAATATATAATTAACCTCTTTAACTTATAGATTTATGCCTTATGCTATCAAAGCATAAAACTACACTATTACATATGATAATTTATACTGAAATAGCTTCATACTTTCATTTCTATGGAAACCTATAAAAGAGCATGTCTGATAACTGACTTGCTATGCAACCTGGCTTAAGAGAGTGGGTGTATTCAGCAGAGATTTTCTAGAAATCTTAAGAGCTACTGTAGTTTGGGCTTCCAAGAAGATATGAGGAGGCTGGTCTTTGCTGGAAACACTTGCCAGTATGCCAAATGAATCTCCATACCTGAGATAGGAACTGTACTAGGAATAAGTGCCTATAGCCTGGGTAACTTGAATATGTCTTCTTCACAAAACTGTATTCTCTTGTCCACAAATTTTAAGTCTGTGTTATTTGTGTCAAAGTCTCTTTATAATCATTTTTGCATTCCACTTTCATAGATTAGCAGTATCAGTGTGTTTCATTTTTGTATTATATGTATAACAGTTAAATTATTTCTTCATTACTTACCGTAAATTTCCTTTACCAAATTCATTTGGTAAAAAAAAATTATGAACTACGTTTAAAATAAGATTCATAAAATATATCACAGTTTAGTTAAAAAACATTAAAAATGATCTTCAATTTTCACTAGATGAGTTATGTATTATGTAGTATGCATTAAGTTTTGGGCTTAACTTGGTTTATACTCTATTTGGAGCATCAAATAATACTCACTTATTACTAGATATACTATTTGTGCAATTATTTTCCCAAACACCATGATAAAGCACAGAAAGTGACAGTGCCAACAAAAATAATTGTACTCAATGGAAAATTTTAAAGTAATTTCAACAATATATACAGTTAAGAAAATTTGGTGGAAGCTTAGCTAAGACTGAAAATGGCCAAGAAATCTTCTCAGGATTGGAGCTGAGTGAAAGCAGCATATACATTTTAGGGAGAATAGTAGTTGGCAAAAATATATCCCTGACTCCCACTACTTAATATTTGTAGGGATGCATTGCCACCAACAGATCTCTGGCATTAGTGTCTGTTGGTCATGTTCAAATACCAGCACACAGCTGGTAAAGAACTGTGTGGAAAGGTTTTTTAAGATGACCCATGGAGAATTCATCATTTGCCATCCAGAAATAACTCTGTATTGAATGGTGGGGGAGTTCTCTTGGAGAAGAGGCAGCTTGGCCAAATATCAACACTATTGATTGTGTGTCATTAAGGCTAACTGAGTTGCTGGTTGCTCTGAATTTCTAGTGAGGCACTACAGACAACACATGCAAAACTGGCTATCATTAATGAGCAGTCACAATTTAAATGAAAAATCTGAGATCTTCAGTGTCGGCTGTGTCTGGAGCAGAATCAATTACCCAACTGAGGCTTGGGCTTGAGGCTGGATCATAAAAGTTGCATAATTATGTACAATGGAGCATACAGTTAGGTGAGGCAAGTCAGGCAAACTGACAAGATTGGCACCCTTACATTTAAATAAGTATTTTTCAATACCTTCTAAAATGGCAGCTCCTAGAAACAATGACACTCTATCTCACCCCAGGCCCTAATCTCCACTTTTCCTAATCAGCTATCCTTCCTTGGTAATCATGATGACTGCCTTTCACAAGATACTTTGGCAGAATCTCTAGCTTCTTGGAAATGGGGAAAGATAGCTAAAAGGAATGTACTTTAAGTTATGACCCAAGATCATCTGGTAGGGATCATGATGGGCATGAAATCAGTGAAGGAGAAAGAAGTTATAATCTTTCTTATATACTATTCTACTTTCCACATTTTTACTTACCTACCTATAGTTAACCACAGCACAAAAAGATGAATTGAAATCTACAGCAATAATCATCAATAGTTTTAAAAACTTTTTATAGTGAACTATTGTAATTGTTCATTTTATCATTAACTAATCTGCTAATTTGAGTAGATAACTATGTCCAGGTTATAAATTATTCTTTCCATAAAAATGTGTGCATGTGTAAGATTCAGTGCACTCTATAGCTTCTGACCTCCACTGGGATTTTGCAAATGTTCTCTGCCAAAGAACATGAAAAAGAAAAATGTGCCTGTAGAGAAGCTTTTAGGAAAGTGGAGAAGGCAGTGGCCAAAGCAGTCATGCAGAAATGACTGAATTGATGGCAGGTGTTAGGTGCAAGCCTGGAGATGGAGAACTGGAACTTTTGGAATGCAAATATTGCTAGAGGCCACAGTGTAGTTTATGGTCTCCAGGCTTTAGGGGGTCACAATACTCTCCAAAATCATAGTAAAGGCTTTGAAATAATACTTGAGTCACTTGGATATTGTTCACTATATGTTATGATTAGAAAAACAGAGTTCAAAGTTCGAACATCTATACACATTCTGTTTAATAGTAGAGGAAGCTGGCAGCATACACACACCAGTATTAGAAGAAAGTTACTTCAGTAACTGGGAAGACCGAGATCCATCTGGGACAATGAGTTGCATATGTGCCCAGGAATCAAATCACTTGCTTAATGGAATGTTGGATGTAGGCATACAAATGGGGCACTACTGTTATAAATAGAAAATCAGAGCAAAAAGTAATACTCTGAGAACAAATGAAGCCTTGCTGCAGACTAATGCATGTGCACTCAATAACAGATCTCTTTATGAAACTTCATCCACCACCCTTTGTCTCAGAAACATTGGTGGAACCAATAGTCACTTCATAGTCAAAGAATATACCTTGGTTTATACTTCTTCAACTAGTAGATATAAAATGCCAGCCAACTGTGTTCCTAAAAGAGAACTCCCTTTTATACTGTAAAAGGGGACTTCAAGATATTATTGCCACAACAAATCTTTGAATTAATTATCAAAGATCAAAAAAGGGGGGAGTTGCCATACTGACAAAGTAATTAACCTTGAATAATGAGGCTTAATTGGGGAAGCCAACTAATTTGTTTCATTGTAACAGTAAGAAACATTTATCCCAGATTGCAGCAGGTTATGGTGTGACAGTAATAATGATTATGGCTATATTATCAGAAATTCCACTAAGCCCTAAAGTGGTGGCAGCCAAGGATGAAGGCGCTTGTGAAAGAATAGGGCAGTGAATAAAGGCTTGGAGACCTAATCAAGACAATCTAAGGGGTTGATTTTCGTTAAAACTTCTTTATTTCCTGTTTTCCCACACACAAGCCTCACAGGAAGTGCTCCTTGAAGCGAAGAAGAGAGAAACAGTTGGAAAGAAAGATTGTGAAGCATGCATATCTGCTTAAGACTTTCAAGGGTAAGAATCATTTTCTGACATCACCAGCAAGCACGGCTAGAAATATGCCACCTTCACGCCAACTCTATGCATCCATGGTCAGGTAATGCTGATGCTTTCTAGAAGATCTGGAAATGCCCCTATGGCACTGATTTGGAAGGTGACTCCATTTGAGACTTTCTGCTCAGAGTTTCCCATTCACCATTCTTTTAAGAAGGAGAACCGTGCTGTCTTCTCTTCAACTGTTTTCTCTCTTTTTGCTCTAACTTGATATTTCTTCAAATAAATTCTTTGTGTGTGAGCTCCCATTTTAAGTGTTTGTTGTACAGTGAAGAAACTGATGTTTTGAGACATTTACCTTCACATCTTTCTTGTTTTTTTTTTTTTTTTGGCTCAGATTTACATGTAATGTTGAACTAAGACAAGAGTGTGTTTACTTTACACATCAGAGTTTTTCCATTAAAGTATCATGTCTAGAAAGTAGTTCTCTAGTGAATCTAAGAGTAATAAATTTTTTAATTTTCCATCATAATATATGAGGATAAGTAGGATGATAAACTGTCAGTTATAGAGGTATTTTAGATATCACCAGTTATGTTGCTAGATGATCTAAGCTTTGTATAGCAATCTAACAGCACACACACACGCACACGCACACAAACTTGAATAAGGGCTTTGTGGGGGAAAACACTTAAAAATACATAATGGGACCTTATGATTAACTTAAGATATTTCAGCAATAAAATGCCCTCTGACCCTTGACAATGACTATAGTAAATGCTACTGAAGTGGCTGTAAGGTTCTGCCCACTATATTTTTTTCCATTCAATAGTGTATTAGTACATTTGCTCATAAGATAGATTTTTTTCCTAATGTCTATATATAATAATGTTATACTTTAGACAAGAGCATTTTTATATTTACTCTTGCCTGAAAAGCAATGTTACCTTGAAATAGGTTAACAAAAGATATACTTGAATTGCAGAGAAAATAAAAGTTTTGTATAAAATTAAAGAATAAATAATAAATTGTCCCATTTTGGGTATAAAAACTAAATACTATAAAAAGTGTAATTTTAATCAGCCAGCAATTTTTTGTATATTCACTTTAGATCGATAATTAGTTCAACAGAAAATAACTTAGAATTATAAATTATGTTTTAAAAATGAAAGTTCTACAACTGTGGATAAAAATTTAATCAGGATAAAAAGCATCAGCCAGACATAAATAGAATAAGAACAGAAAGCAGGAAGAAATAAACAGTCACCTCAAATTATTTACACAATACATAAAAACCAATTTCCCAGTGACTTAATCAGATCTTCATAAAGTGACAGAAGTTTACATAGAAGGTAAGTGAGTGATGTATTGTCAAATTTATAGTTAAATTAAAATATTAAATAATATGTAATGAAGTCTGATTTTTTAAAAGAGGGAACTAAAGAGTAGATTTTTTTAAATGTGATTATATGTGTGTCTCTGAGTCTGTGTATGTGTCCTCTGTGTGTGTGTGTGTGTGTGTTTGCATGTGCATCAGTGTCCTAAAAATGTAGCTGTACTAAAACAAAATACTTTTTGAAAAAATATAACATATAAAAGAAAATATAAATTGCTAACTTAATCAACAATTTAGATATGCCTCATATACAAAAGATTGAGAGAATGCTGTGTGGAGATAATTTAAGCCATTGTACACATGGATCTAGATGTTGGAAACACAAGTGTTTCATTTGCAAGGTAGCACTTAGGATTGTGTCTGTCTAAGGACCTTGTCCTGGAGCTGGATAAATTCCTACCTTCTATCATTAGAGACTCAACAAGTGAGTTCTGTGGTTGAGACTCTGCAAAGTGTAGCATCTAAAAACGAAAAATTAATATCAGGAATAGGAACACAGAAAAGCTTAAAATAGAACTGGGAACAAAGAAAAATAATGTAAAATTTTAAATGTTAACACATAAAACAAGGTACATGTTTAGAGAAGGCTGCAGTGATGTGAATGCATCCAGCAAATGGAATGCTTGACTAACTCAGAAAAAAAAATGTGCACCCCAGGCCAGGGAGGAAGCTAGCTCACAGGAAAGAGGTGGTCACCTTAATCTTGGCTCTGTGCTTGAAAACAAAACAACCCAGCTAAAGGGTTCAGGGAACAGCTCAGACAGGCTGAATGATTAAAATCCACAAAAGATGACATGAAATAAGACTACAAATTAATTCAGTGAGACAAGAATAGAGTCTGGCATTATTATTGTATTATTGTTATGGTTATGTATTGCAAATAGATGGTAAATAGGCTAACAGATTCTACTTCAGGGAATTTAAATTTAATGGGCAATCTTTGGCCTTTTGTAAATGGCTTTTGGAAAGCAATCATTTTCAACAGAATTATTTTTTAGGTCCACAAATATAATCAAATTATTTCTTACAAAGATACAAGGTATGTATACTGTCAATTTAGCAATGTTTTCCAATATTTGTAAAAGTATAAGATTTAGAATAAATGGCCAATAAATTAACTTAAAGTTTGTGAGTGAGCAAACATATGTGACATTATTTGTTTGTTGTATGCTATCAAGGAATTGAAGGAAAATTACAAACATGGGGAACATATATGACAGATTTTGCTAATACTTCATGTAACAGTCAAGATTTCCTATAAGAAATTCCATATTACTATGGAGCCAAAAGGTCCTAAGTGACAATGAGAGACAGTCATAGAGGTTATAACATCGGGAAGAAGACTGATTTCCTAGACCTCCAAAGAGGCAAAGTTCTTAATGATTTATATGTTATTCTCTCTCCAGGTCTTTGACTGACTGAGTGAAGCTCAACTGTATCAGGAATACAAATCATGGCAGCTTGACATAAGAACTCACAGAGACTATGACATACACGAGATCTGGACATGTTCCAACCATATGAAACACACCATGGAGAGGAGGCACTGAATTCAGAGCTGTACTTCAACCAAGAAGCTATTTGCGATTTATAGCTCCCAGGAGGTAAAAAAGCAGGCCTGGTGCTCAGAAGTTAGCCAAATCAACATAGACATCATGCTGTGTGTTTGCTTGTGTGTGTCATTCTAGCTGTTTTTGTAAGAGTTTTTTCTTTCTACATACTAATCACTGTTTCCCATACCTATCCTTCTCCAGCTCCCCGCACTTCCCATCTATTCCTCTAAAGAGATAAGGGTTGAGCCATCAACATAGGCTGGCATACCATGTTGGGGCAAGAAAACTATTTCTCGAAACTAGTTCTCTAATTCCAATATTGTGTTCATCCGAAAAATATCCACAAGTTAACTTCAGAACAATGTTTGTACAAACAAATAAATTCACTCAATCTGGGAGTTGGAGAGACTATAACTGGCCCGTAGTTACTTATAGCCTTTTCATCCTGAGTGTTCAGAGTGTGACATTCTGTGTAACAGTCTTTATGGCATATGCCTGTGTTCTGTAGGTGCCAAGTTTGCTCTGTATCACAAATAACAGTTGTCACTGGGATTGTTTTGGAGTCTCAACTTGTTAAAAGTTCCCTGTAATAGTTGTTTGTTTGGCATTAAAGAAGTTTATACCAAAGAGCTGCTTCATGAAGGCTACTCACTAACCAGAGTGAAATTTATTTTCACTGGAAGCTAGTTGTATGTTATACAGTTAAACAACCAATTCCCAGAGGTTATTCTATGGTTGTGACCAGTTGGACTGATTGTAGAAAACAAAACAAAACAAAACAAAAAACCACAATGGCCAGATCTTAACATGGTTTCTTCCTGTCTAGTCTGCTTTGTCATAGCAGCATGTTCTCTTCCTAAATACTGGGACATACTACTCTGTTCTTGCATCTATGTTGATAAAGGATTAAATCTCATATCAAAATAAAGTTTGTATGGAATGTTCATCTTTGAGGCTACAACAACCAGAACAGCACAGTGCGTAGTGTGTGGAAGACCTGTGCTCTTCAGGACACCAAGGAAGCTTTATTCGGTCATTTCTATAAAATCTGTTTACAATTTTGTCTGTACCTTGAAATATATTCACACATATGTTTACCTATACAAAATTATCAGAAAAGACAGCAGAGGAGTTAAAGAAAATGTGCTTAATAATGTAGAATTTTTAAAAGAAGAGCTAAATTAAATTTAAATTAAAAATTATACGATACATCAAGTCATAATTATACTGGCTCATATTATAACATTTGGGAGGCCAAAACAAGAAAAAAATAATTTTAAAACCAGGCTGGGATATGTAGAATATTCTGTCTAAGAAGTAGAATAAAATTTCACCCTACATAAATGTATCTACATATATTAATTACATTTTATGATGAATATATCTCTTGAAAACTTTTGTAAGAAACAGTTTTGTGGAGTAAAACATTCAAAGTCAGAGGATTTGTTTGGGAAATATGAGACGAATCTACATTTAAGATCTACAGAACCTTAATATCTATTTTATGACATGAACAAACACCAATTTGAGTAGCGAATAGATTGATTATCACTACTGAGGTTTTTTGGTGGTGGTGGTGGTGGTATGTGTGTGTGTGTGTGTGTGTGTGTGTGTGTGTGTGTGTGTGTGTGTGTGTGTTTGTGAGTGTGTCTTCCATTAAGGAGGGGGAGTTACTTTGCAACATAATCTGCCTGCAGTGTCATGTGCATTTCTGGTTATGCACCTACAGAACTTGAATGAATCTACTGTCTCTTTCTAGTTATGTGGGAAACATGTCAACAGGAATCCTAGGTACACTAAGTTTAACCTGCCAATCAGAAGACATTCATTACCTAGGAGTTTACTTTTTCCCAAGTCCAATCCTTTTATCAATGAGTCATTTTCTCTGTAACATCAAACGGTTAAAGTTGAGCTCTAGAGGTCCTGTTGCTTTTTTTTTTTTTTTCCCTCCGATTGTATGCAATAGAGTGACTATCCCCAGATTCAAGACCGAAAACACACCTGGGATTTTAGATAAGACAACAGATAGCATGATGTCTGACTCATGCATGCCACCATAAGCCATTTAGAGAAACTTGTATATCACAAAAACCCATAAGGTAAACAGAATTACCCATTTTTACCTTTCTACATTCACATTACCTTAGTGACTATATGTAATATATATGTAAGTATATGTATATATACACATATATAATGACTATATGTAATATATATGTAAGTATATGCATATATACATATATATAGTGACTATATGTACATATATATGTAAGTATATGTATACATATATATATATATATATCACTTTTTTGAGAATTTAATATGTCTACTTTGTGACTTTCATCCCCAGCTCTTTGCTCCTCCTCCTTCTGCTATTGATTCTAATTTATGTTGCTCTAATCCTTTTGGGAGCAGGACCATCTTTGTGATGTTATCCACACACTAGGAATCACATCACTGAAAAAAAAAAATCATTCCCTATTCACTTTCTCTCTCCTCACAGATATCAATTCTTGTTTCTCAGTGATTGGTAGGAATTGGTAATCATTGCTAGAATTTGGTTAACTGAGCTCAGAGTTCTTGTGTATGCTGTCATAACTACTGTGATTTTATATGGGTGTTCAACTGCTCCATCGTGTCCAGAATGAGAACTGTATCTGACTGTTACAATCTCTCCATGTCTTCTTCTGTGAAGATCCATATTCATAGGTGTGTGTTATGTTCATCTTATTGAACATCTCACAGTTATTTTTTTTATTCTGATACCTTGATCAGATAAATTCTCAGTTACTTCCCACTTATTGTTAGAAAAATCTTCTCTAAATAAAGTTAAGAGATGTACTGATCTCACAATTTTATTAGTTCATTTCCTTGCTCTTTCTAAAATAAATATCCGTTCTGGTTTTATTAAACTTATTTTGAAAGAATAAACTCTTGTGAGACGTGTGGATGTTGCTAGAAATTGATCATGTCCTAGAAGAGCAGCCAGGGCTCTTAAATGCTGAGCCATTCTCCAGTTTGTAGAAATTTTATCTACGTCTTTCTTACAATTGGCTTTGATCACTCACATAGCTTACGAAGGTTTTAACATCAGCTCCAGTACATGCAACACATAATTTTTTTTTTTTTTTAGCCTCCATGCGTGCGGGATAAACAGGCACATATATAATACTCATATATAAGACACACACACACACACACACACACACACACACACACACACACACACACACACACACACACCGATTCTAGGCCAGGAGGACAGTTGATGGGTACAGTACTTCTCGTTAAACCTCATGTTGTTGTTTAAATCTTGTATTGTTGAAGGAGGAAAAGGTTTCCTCCTCATACACTTCCCCAATAAATGTGACAAAACAATAAAAACTGGAGCCCAATCTTCCTGTTCTTAGCCACTTCATGCCCTGTCATTACTTTATGTTATACCTGTAATGATTGAGATCTTAGGATATTCCTAAGAAGACAGTCACTATCAATGTATTATCAAATAATTCAAACATCAGTCATCCCATTTGACACTGAAGACTAAATAATATGCCTGATTTCAAAGATTTAGCAAAAGGCAAAAAAATACAATTCTAATAAATTCATATATTTAATCACATGTTTACTGTGGAAACCTTTTGAATATATGTGGTATTAGATAAATTTAATGGATATATTATATGATAGATATTTGTCCATATGATTAAATTAACTGCACCTATTTTATTTCCTATTTCTATTCCAACTTCTGGAGAATTTGAAATGTCACCTGGCTGACCTTTTTGGCTTTCAATATAGTTCATATAAAATTTCATTAATCTGGAAATATATAGAAAACAATAATAGTAAAATTTGTGCTACCAAAATAAAATACCTGTTAAAAATTGTTTATGAGGAAAACATATATTTTCACTCATACTTTGACATCACAGTACAGGATCAGGTTTTGCAATTTGTCTAGTCTCTGATAAAGATGCAGGAATGTATGTAAGAGCAAATCTTTGCATAATGAACTCAATGTGTGACTTTGCTTTCTCTATAATTTCTTTCAAAGCTGGGGTTCACTTTCCATGAGCGCTTTATTTATTCCCATGATTTGATTGACAATATATAATTTTCCATTGTTAATGTAACATAGCTATGAACTAGACAGTGCATGACATTAATAAACTTTGTTGTTTATAACTGTAGTTTATTAGTAAATGAATTGTGCGAGTAATAAGTACAATTTTTAATTCATAAATTTGTTCTATGTAGAAATAAAATTCAAGTATTGACATTTGTCTGGATATTGTTTAAAATGCATTTCTGTTACAGAAATTATTTATTATTCATTTAATTTCTTCGGTAAGTTTTGAAATTCAAGACAGTCATTTAGTCTGTAATATATGTTAGTATTTAATATGAAATAGTCTACAGAGCCCAGTGTCATCTCTTTATCCAGCAGATATCATAGGGAGTACATTTTACAAGACTGCTAATATTGTTATTCAATAAAGGTGTTTTTGATTGTTTATTTTATACTAATGTAAATGAATTAGTTACAAGTCCATTGAAAGTCTTGAATATGTTTAGTTGCCACCCACACACACACAAAATATAAATGACAATAAAATTCAAACAAAATTCTTAAGATCATATAAAAATTATTGTTTGGACTTATTTTCTTTATGTTGAATAAGAGGCATTATTGCCCAATACTGTCTAAAATGTTTCCACAACCTTGAAGTATTACCTTTCAAAGTGGAAAAGAATCTATAAATCTTTGCTTTTTAGTATCTCATAAAGGACAGAGGAACTAATCAAGAATGCTTTTCCTAAAATCCAGGTTTGGAGAAAGTAGGTTTTAAAAGTATACATAAACCCTGTGGACTTAACTCTGTTCTGCCCTTGCATGGACGAGTTACTTCTGAAATAGACAGCATAGGTCAAGAGGAAACAGATTTGTACTTATGAATGAACATTGCCCTTGGGAACTCCTGTTGTTTGTAGCCTCACTAAAATCTAAGGTAAGTCGTAGATGCAGCATTTCCACAGTTCAGAGTCAGATCGTTCTGTAAGCAGAAGGACAGTCAGTTCTTTCACACGGGTAAAAACTCCACCATGACTCACTTGCCTTAGTACAAAATTAATGAGAATGTCACAAGCAAAATTATGAAATTATAAAAAGTTTCTAAATTTTCCATGAGAGACACATACTTTCACTGGTTTATACACAGTAGTTTCAAAGATTATACAGAGTTTAATCTCAAAAATGAAGAAATACTACTTCTCTCTGACACAAAAAGCCACAGATTTACACTGCGCTGTAGGATTATTCTAAATGCCTCAATAACATAGACACATAAAGTCTAGACTGGAGGTGTGAATTCACCCTGATTTCGGTTTTTAGAAGACATACATTTTTAATATTAATGGTTGCTTTATCATGAAGTAGTTACCTTAACTCCTAAAGTTCTCTAAAATACCTGACAAGATCAGAAAAAGTATTTTTGTTTAGTGAATAACAAATATTAAAAATAAAATGGAACAATTATAATTTTATTATTAGACTACTTGTTTTAAATTTGTTTGTAATTTAAATACTTTGTTGAACCTTAACTTTTATCATAAAACTTTAACTATTTCTTTTCTTTGTCCAGACTTTTTAACCATGTAAGCATTCAGATCCCAGATGTCCATTACCAGGAGATCTCTAACATAATGAAATAGTACCTATTTTAATGAGACTAGAATATCAGGAGCACTATGAAAATGGATAAAAAGAAGATCAATTCTGAGTAAGTTTTCAAATTAGATTGTCAAATATAGTAAACAGATGATAGCATTCTTATGTAGTTCTCTGACACAGTGGAAGGTGGAAACAGCCTTTGTACTGAGCAAGAACTATAATTTCATTAATAAATTTGCCTATAAAAATTAAAAAATAATTTTACCTCATTTCCTCTGCTTTTATATAAGAGTATTTTACATTATCAATGTTCCATGTTTTTTTCTCACTTTCAAAGTAAGTGTAAAATATGACCTTTTCTGTAGAACTATCAGAAATATGATTGGTTATCACATAAGCTGTAAACTAAACAACTGTTAAAGTAATTATACAACCAGCACTGTGCCATAACTTTGTTTGTCACACTTTGGCTTACTATCTATCCCTAAAGCTAGAAATATTTAAAAAAAAAAAACAAGAAAACCATATGGTAAATTAGCCAAAATCGAAAATACAAACAGACAAACGTGAAAACAACCTGTTACCATGATGAGCATAATTGCTGAGATACACACAGGTGGCACTGCTAATAAATAAAGAAGAAACAGGCAGATGCTGCTAATAACTTGCCAATAAATAAAGAAGAAACAGGCAGATGCTGCTAATAACTTGCCTATTTGGATGAGGGTTTGGAAATAATAAATTGAATAATATTAACGAGAAAATTCCTACCCCTGTTTCTCTTAAAACAAAGTGGTGATATATAGAGAGAGCACTCCAAGAAGTTCAAGTGTAATAGACCTCTGGAACATCATGCAAACAAAAGAAATGGTAAATAGAAATACTATAAAAATAGAAATTGATAAAAATCTATTTTCTCACAATGAATTAAATCACTGTATATGGAAGTTTGACAAAAGACAATGGTATATCTCTTAATTAACATATCTATTCATAAAATTAACAAAACTTAAAGGATATAGATAAAATATGGAACTTAAAAGAAAATATATTAACAAAATAGCTTATTTTCACAGTAGTTAATACTAAAATATACTATATGGAGAAATAGTTTTAAAATTCAATCAGGTAGTGTATAAAAAATAAAGAAAGACCAGGCAATGATGACACTTTATAGAAAATGAATAGCGTGCAAATGTACAGACTTTCAGAAAAGGTACTTTGACAAATATATCATGTGCTAGTTCTCACAAGAAAATTCACAGGACTCATATATTAGATGTTCCAATAGGATCAGTTACTAATACTAAACGATCTAATAGGAAATATATGTCATTGTGTTATATAAAATCATTGCTGATATTCAGACTTTCATCACACCACAAGACTGGGTGCATTCACTGATGTAATTCCTTCAAACATTGAAAGATGCCTTTCCATCAGTCCTCTAATACCTCCCTCAGAATATGGAAGCATCACAAGTTCTATTGGATAACAATTTTCTAACAAAAAAAGCTATAAGTGTTTCCAAAACTCAAATATCCCCACGAGCACAGATTTAAAGAACCATGAAAATTCTTTGTGAATTTAATCCACTATGTTAAGCATAAGTCAGACAATACAATGGTCTGAGGAATATGTCGTCTTCAAAGCAAATTTGATATATAAAAAATAAATTAATCACACTAATTTTTCTACAAAGAATAAAACATGATTTCTTTTCTTCAACTCTGTACCAATAGATGCAGAGAAGATATTTGACAGAAGCATACACCTATTCATTATAAAACTACATATTATATGATGAGCAAGGGGAAAATAGAAAATACTAGCTACAGACTTGAGAAACAACATCATATTAATTGGGAGTTAACTAAAGTGTGTCACTAAGTTAAAAAAGAATGTGACCTCAATTAGAATACCATTAAAATATAAAAGATAATTGCTTTCCTACATACAAGAAGAAAAGTGAAATTTTAAATGAAAATACAATGCATACTCAGAAATTCTCAGAAAAGAAATACTTAAGTTAAAGCTAATATAATATCTACAAGATTAACATAAAAACATTTTTTAATAATTTATAAAAATAACAAAATGAGACTGTTCATGAATAAAATGACCGTACATTCTCATGGTGTCTGTTTTCTGCCATAAACTCTATTATCAACTTATTCCAGTTGACTTTAGACAGCTTTGTGCAGAAAAGCTCATAATTATTTTCAGTAAAGTACCTGGATACAGAATGAACTCACACAATCAGTAGCCATTCTATACACAAATGGCAAATGGTCTGAGAACACTGTCGGCGGAACAACATCTCACAATATAGCTTCAAATAATATAAATTATCACAGGTATCTCTAAGCAATTAAAAGACTTGTATGATAACAACTTATAGTTGTAGAAGATATTGTTAGAAGAAAGGATTTTCCATGCTCATGGACAGGTAAGATTAATATAGAAGGAATGTTCATTTATTTAAAAAAATTGAGTTTCAATCCAATAACCATCAAAATTAAAACAGCAGTTAATTGCAGATCTTGAAAAGACAATTTTCAGTTTTAAAAGAATGCACAAAACTCAGGATAGCTAAAACAGCTGTAAATAATTAAGGAATTCTAGTGGTGACACTGTCCCTAATTTCAAATTGTACTATAATACTACAGTAATAAATAAAGCAAGATATTATTACAACAATAGGCATGGATTTGAACTGAAGACACAGACCTAAATTCGCACACCTTTGAACATCTAATTTTTTACAAGAATCCAGAAACATACACTGGAGAAGTGGCATCTTTAACAAATGGTGCTAGTATAACCGACTGTCTCCATAGAGAGAAGAATCCAAAAGGATAAATATCACAATGCACAAAATTAAAATCCAAATTGATCAAAACATCATTATAAAAACAGACACACTGAACATGATAAAGTAGCAAGTGAGGAATAGCCTTGAACTGACTGGCACAGGAGACAATTTTCTGAACAGAATACTCGGAGCACAGGCACTAAGACTGACAGTTAATAAATAGGAGCTCATAAAACAGAGAGGCTTCTTCATGGCAAAGAATGCTTTCATTTAGACAAACAAGTAGCATATGGAATGGGATAGGATTTGAATTACTGAATCCAGAATATATAAAGAACTCAAGAAAGTAATAGTTAAAAAAACAAATAACCCAATTAAAAATGGGATAAGAGCTAAACAAAATTCTCAAACGAGGAAACTCAAAAGGCAGAGAAAAACTTTTAAAAAACATTCTGCATCCTGAACCACCAGAGAAATTCAAATTAAAACTAGTCTGACATTTAATCTGCCCCTGTCAGAATGACTAAGATTAACAAATAAGTGACAGCTCAAGATGGTAGGATGCAGAGTAAAAGAGCATTCATACATTGCTGGTGGAAATACAAACTCATAGATGCACTATGGAAATCAGTGTGATAGTTCCTCCAAAACACGGGAACCAGTTTTGCTCAAGATCCCGCAATCCTACTCTTGGGCATTTGCTTTACTTTGGGGTTTACAAGATATTTTGCTGAATACAGAATTGTATACTTTTGTTGCTCCTTTTCTGTGTTAAATAAGTAACTACATTTCTTCTCTGATCTTTTTTCTAGAAAGAAGTCTAAAATTACTCATGTAACTAGAATTCTCATCAATTATATCTCCTTATTTCCTTAGAACAATTTGTGACTTAATCCAATTCAGTTTCATAAGTATATTTCATGTGTTTGTTTAGAAACTGCTCAGTAATTTCCCCCAATGTGTTTTGTGTTTTCTTTACATGTCTTAATAGAACGTGCAAGGATACAAAATGCTTAAGGAACTATACTACAAATTCTGTGTCAATGCCCTCAGCTTGCCTTTTGTTGTTTGTTTGGAGCTCTGTTTTGCCCTTGTCTATTATTTGTGGTAATTTCTAATATTCTGGGTGTAATTAAACATTTTCTTTTCTGAAGTTCAAACTTCTGTTAATACATGTAATCTATGTTGCATTAGATATGACAACTTTTATTTTATTAATTTTTAAGACTTTCTTCATCTCCCTTGTAGTTATTTTGATTTGTTATCTTACCACTGTAATATGCAGTGACATTTTTTCCCTGTTAATTTAAAAGCTTATACCAGTTCTGGATCTCGTTCATTTATATTTATTTTGTCTATGTTTGGTAATTTTGCTACTTTATATTCTTAGAGGTTGCATACAAAATATTATACATTACTTATTGATTTTATATATATGAATAGTTGGGTAGGTCCAGTCCTGTTGAACTTGTAGTTGCTGATTATTCCTCACTAAAACAGATTATACTCTTGCATTCTGTTAATATTTGTCCCTCCTACTAGTTTAATAAAATGCTGATTGGCAAGAAGGCAGACAGGAAGTGTGGGCGGGGCTACCAGACTAAGAAAACTTTGAGAGGAGGAAGAACAGATCAGATAGCAGACGGATGCAGAGGAAAAAAATACAAAAAAATGGTGCTCTGAGAAAAAGTACTAAGCCACTTGGCTAATCATGGGTTAGTTTAAAAGTAAGGGTTAGCAAGTAATGTGCCTGAGCCATAGGGCAAAGAGCATGTAATTAATATAAGACTTTGCTTGATTATTTGGTACGGCTAGTACAGATTTTGGGGCTAGGCTGGGCCAGAAACTCTAACTACAATATACTATGCTCATACTCTGTAGACTATCAAGTCTGACTGCTAATAGAAGCCACTAGCTATGAGCTATACTCACAAGGAGTTGTCATTGGTAGCAAATTAGGCTAGTTGTTTTTCCAGTCTTAGAGCATCTGCTCTTATATATGATTCATTTATTTTGCTGTTGTTCAAAGATTGGAAAGTGCTTGTAATGTCCACTCTCTGACTTTGAACAATCCATTCCTCCCATAACTATGTTGAATACACACTAAAAGTCATGATACATTCATGCTTTTATCGCTGTCATTCAACTAAGGCAAGTCTAAGGCACGCATTGACTCTTCCTGTGATGATTAAATTGATGTGCCCACCTTCTAGACTATGGGATCCTATGGTTTAGTCACTATCAGAACAGATGCTTCTGTAAATGCAGTTTATAAGTGTGATTAACTACTACACATCTTTGATTTAGTGAAAAGAGATTTTATTTTTGCTAATTTTAGTAAGCAGCGTCTAATCAACTGAATTTTTTAAAATAACAACAGCGAATATTTTAGAGGAGAAAAAACCTGAATTTTGAACCTGTCAGCTTATGCTAATGACTCAATCTAGCTTTTTTCTTGCATTCTTGTCAACTTATTGTCAAGTTGATACAACTAAGGAAGAAATTTCAACTAAATAATTTCCCAGATCAGATTAACCTATAAAACATTATTTTTATCAAAGTTTGTCATGAGAATGCTCACATAATCTCTATATAAAATTAGTTTTGTGGTACTTTCAGAGAAGTTTTAAAATCTAAGAATGTTCTTCACTTCAGGAAATCCCATTTATTAATTATCAATCTGATGTTTTATTCAGAAAATTATCACCTGCGCCAATTTGTTTAAGGCTGCTTCCCACTTTCTCTTCTGTCAGGTTCAGTGTAACTGTAGTTATATTGAGGTCTTTAATCCAGTTGGACATGACTTTTGTGCAGGGTGATAGACGTGGATGAAGCTGCCCTCATCTACATTCAGACCTCCATTTGTTGCCAGCACCATTTGTTGAAGATAACTTTTCTCATTGTGTAATTTTGGTTTGTCAAAAAGCAGATGTTTACAGTTACGTGAATTTACATCATGGCATTTGATTAAATTTCATTTATCCACCTCCAGAACTTTCTTTATTATACAATATCATTTTTATTATCCTATGTTTTTGGTTTTTCCATATAGTGTTGAACAGTGTATTTGTGAGTTCTCTGAAGAAGAACTGTGTTCAAGTTTTGATGGAGATGGCATTGAATCTGTAGATTGTTTTGATGAGATGCCATTTTTACTTTGTTAATATTATCAATAGATGAGCATTGTATATCATTCCATTCTTTGATATGCGCTCTAATTTCTTTCTTAATGTACTTAAAATTGTTTTCATAAAGGTCTTTGTCTTGTTCAGATAGAGTTGCCCCAGTATATTTTATATCATTTTTGGCTTTTGTAATGTTGTTTCTCTGATTTTATTCTCAGCCCATTTATTATTTGTACATAGGGAGGGCTACTAAGATTTTTAGTTAATCTTTTATCCATTCGTAGTACTAAAGACGATTATAGGCTATAAAGCTATTGTAAGTCAAAGGCCACTGTCAATAAGACAAAATGGCAGCAAAAAGATTGGAAATAAATCTTTACCATCCCCAGATCTTACATAGGGCTGATCTTTAATATATGTAAATAACTCAAGAAACTAGATATCAAATATTAAATAATCCAATTAAAATGAAGTACTTATCTAGACAGAGAATTTCAACAGAAGAATCTAAAATGACCAAAATGTACTTAAGAAATTGTTCAACATTTTTAGTCATCAGAAAAATGCAAATCAAATCATTTCTGAGCTATAATTTTAGACCTGTCAGAGTGCTGAAGATCAAAGGCACTAATGACAGCTTATGCTGATTAGGATAAAGAGTAGGGGGAGCAGTTATCCACTGCTGGTGGAAACGCAAACTTGTACAGCCACTTTAGAAATTTCCCAGTTTCTATGAAAACTGAGAATCAGTCTACCTCAAGTCCCAGATATATAAATCTAATCATATACCTCAAAATGCACAATTGTAGCATAAGGACACTTGTATAACTATGTTCATTGCAGTGTTATTCATAATAGTCAGAACCTAGAAACAATCTAGATGCTCCTCAACTCAAGAGTGAATGAAGAAAAGGTATACATTACACGGTGGAACTTTGCTTAGTAGTAAAAAAAAAAAAAATAATTGGAAAAGTAAAATTTGCAGGCAAAGATTTAACTAGAAAAAAATGATGCTAAGTGAGGTAACCCAGACCCAGAAAGATGAACATAGTATATATGGTAGGTATTCACTCATAAATGGATGTTAGCTGTAAAGTATTGGATAACCAGGCTACAGTCCACAGTTCCAGAAAGGACAGGTGAAAAGGAGGGCTCACAAGGAATGTATGAATTTCCATCGATAAAATATTTTACATAAACTGAATAATAGGAAGTGGTAAGTATGGAGACATGAGACATGAAAGATCAGGTTGGGTGGGTTGGAGGCAGGACAGAGGAGAAGCGTAATTAAATTGATATCCTGATGCAGGGATCTTTTCAAGGTTAGGGAAAAATGTATTCTAAGGAAACTCCCTGGAATCTATGTAGATGACCTAATAAGACAACTAGTAATAGAAGAGAGTATGCCTGAAAGGACCTTCTCCTGTAATCAGATTGATGAATACCTGATTATCAACAGAGAGCCTTTATTCAGTAACTGGTAGAATCCGTAGCACAGATACATAGCGAGTACTGGGCTGGATCCCAAAGCCCTTTTAAAGAGAGGGAGGATGAGTGGTATGAGTCATGTACTCAAGTTCGTAGTGGGAGAAGACACAGAGACAGATGACCTGTTTCTTGTGAACTGAAAAACAGTTTAGCCAGTAAAAGAACATACAAGATCAAACTTCTGTATGCAGTGTATATGCATTAAAGAGATGTAAACCATTTAATTTCTCCAAGTAATAAATTAGGTATTTGTTAAAACATAAACTGAAGTTTATATTGGTATTCATAATATTTTGTGTTATTCCATCATATACTCCATTTACGGTACATGGTGCCTTCAGTGCAATGAATAAGTGTTGTGCATTGATAGATTTTGGATTATACTAAAACCACCTCTTTCTATTTGTTTTAACATAATCATTTTCAGCACTTAAGCTAATAAGATATATGATAACATCTGGTATGGAAGTTATATAATTTTGATCAAAAATAAGCAATAAATATAACTTAATATTCACAAAAAATCTTGTTATACGATGATTCATCTCACTAATTCTATTGATAAACAGGAGACTCCATGCAAATGCTGCAGGCTAAAAAAATCATCAGGCAGAAATAAATGACTATGTTACACTGACAATTTACCTCAATTGAATATCTTTTCTACAGTAGGGTTTCAACTCTACTGATGTGGGATGTCTTTCTGTATGCTGTAATGTCGTTGGTTAAGGAAGGGACTGTTTTGGCCTATGGCAAGGCATCTTAGGAGCAAGCAGGAAATCTAAACATAGATAAAGGAGAAAGGGTGGAGTCAGAGATAGAAGTGATCCAGCTGATCAAGAATCAACATATAAAAGAAACACAGGAAAGCCATGGGCCACAAGGCAAGATAGATTAATGCATGAAATGGGTTAAGATGTAAGAGAAAGCTAGCAATATGTCTGAGCGGTAGGCCAAGTAGCATGTAGTTAATATAAGACTTTGTGTGATTATTTGGGGATAAGCAGCACCAGGGCTGCAAGTGGGTCTGAACCTCAGGCTATGCCAGAAAGGTTAGGCCAGATATTCTTACTACAAATAGTGTCCAATGTGGGACACAAACCCATGGCCCTGAGATTAAGAGTCTCGTACCCTATGGACTTCAGAGGCGGCATACCATTAGTCTCAGCACTTGAGAGGCAGAAACCAAAGGATTTCTGCAAGTTCAAGGCCAGCCTTGTCTGCAAAGCAAGTTCCAGGACAGCCAGGACTGTTACACAGGAAACCCTGTCTCAAAATCACAACAAAACAAAACAGAAAACCAAGGAAACGATTAACAAACAAATCAAACCAACAACAAAGAGGCTAAAAAGATGGCTCACTCCTCGAATGTTTCAGGCTGTTTTTATTAAATATAAAACATATCACCACAGTCTACATTAAATATACTATTATCTCAAAATCTATTATTATCTCAATCCTGGTTGTATTATTCCAACAAACACTTCAAACTGATTACTTGTAAATAAAATTGATCTTTTAGCTAGATTTAATCTGGAAAGGCCAGAATTGAACAGTCCCGTGCTTGAACCATGATAAAGGCCCTCTGACTCTATCACAAAAGGAGACAGGATCATACACCAGAAAGTGTGTGATGGCACAAGCATAGAGGCCAATAGTTTGCCTTACAAGGATGACAACCATTCAAACACTTACTAAGAGGGCACACATTTTAAGGTTTTTAAATAATCCTTTAATGCTATATTAGAAATAAAGCTAATACATGAAATCTTTGGGGACAAGCCATATTCAGATCAGACCTTACTGTCATTCCTTAGGAGGTCAGTAAATACACAGTCACAAACAGAAGCAGACGCTAGAGAAGGTCAATTACCAAATAAAGCAATTTCAAGCATATCTGACAATCAGAAAGTAGAGGGGTCATGTGTCAAACCTTCCATGAAAGCTGCCTATAGTATTCATTGTAACCAATCCTGCTCATACAGACTTCATCATCTGCCATTCTAAAGTGAGAGTCTAATATTTTAAGCCTGTTTATGGACACTCATTAGAGAAGCACTATGAAAGTTATATAACATTTTCTTTTATCTTTTAATTACTTATTTTTAAATAAATTCTTTTGGTAAAGTTCTAGCAAGCCTGGTATCTCACTCTGTTGGATGGACTGTCCTAAAATTTATTACAGCCCTCTTGCCTCAGCCTCCAAATGCTGGAATGTTTACCACCACTAAGAAACTAGGTATAATCTAGTTTTACAATCAAAGTGACATGTTTTCTTTATTCTTTAATAAGTTCATACAACATATTTGATTACATTATAACCACTCCCACAACTCCACCCAAATACTTCCCCAAATCCTACCCACTTACTCACCCAGTTTCATGTTCTCTCTTTCTCTTTCTCTCTCTCAAAACCAAAAAGAAGCACAAAACAAAACTAAATGTGAACACACACACACACACACACACACACACACGCACACATACATACACACACACACACACACCTAAAAACCTTGGGAATCCAAGATGTGTTTGTCAACTGCTGTTGAGCATCAGGAATGTTCTGGAGTATGTTTGCAATACCCAGTGACACGTCATTTAAGAAAACTAATTTTCTCTCTCTAAGCAGATATTAGTTTGACTTGCTTTTTGGATAGAGGTAGGCTTTTGTACTTATCTCTCCTTCTTTATAATGAGAATTGGTGGAAATTGAGCTTGTGCAGTTATTGTGTATTTAGTCAGTCTTGTGTGTGTGTGTGTGTGTGTGTGTATGTGTGTGTGTGTGTGTTTGTGTGTGTGTGTGTGTATCCTGTTTTGTCTGGAGAAACATGTGTCCTTATAGTCATATACCACCTATGGCTTTTAGAATCTTTTCACACCCTCTTTTGATCCCTGAGTCATGAGGGGTGGGGTGTGATAAAGAAACACATTTAAGCCTGAACACTTTGGCATATCTTACTCTCTAAACATTGCTCAGTTGTAGCTCTTTGTGTTAATATCTATTACAAGAAGCTACTCTGGTGATGGTTGAGCAATTCAGTAATATATGTGTATAACATATGTAACTAGAAGTTTTAATTTTGATAAATTGCAACGCAGGAGATTCTCTGATACAAATGAAACCCCAATCCAGAAGGAGATAGCCTACAAATGGTTTTGTGCCAGGATCCACAGCAACATGACTATTGAAGAGGACAGCACCTTTCTGGATACACACTCTTTTCAGAGGATCCCTATTTTCTGAGAGGAACTGATGTGGGAATGTCTTTCTGTATGCTCTGAATATCAATCTTTAAATAAAGGATCAGTTTTGGCCCATGACAGGCACCATAGAAAAGTAGGAGGAGGCATCAGAGCATAGGTAGGAGAAGCAGGGCAGAGTCAGACAGACCAAGCCCGAAGCCCAAAGAAGAAGTATGCAAAGAACACAGGTAAGCCATGGGCCTCATGGCAGACAGATTAATGAGAATGGGTTGAGTTAAGATGTAAGAGCAAGCTAGCAAGGTGCCTGAGACATAGGCTGAACATCATGAATTTAATATAAGTGTCTGACTTTTTTCTGGGGCCCGAAGCAGCGGTGGGCGACGAAGGGGTCTGGGACTGCAGGTCTGTGGGTCTGGATCTCTGGCTGCCCAGGACCAATAAACCTCATTACAACAAGGAATGGTTTCTGTACCTGACCAAGTACAGGTCATAAAATCATATTTGTGACTAACTTAATTTTCACCAGAGAAACTTCATCCAGTAACAAACTGAAAGAAACACAGAGTTCTACAGCCATGTTCTGGGCTCAGTACTGGAATCATGTTGAGGTGACGAAGGAAGGGTTGTAGTAAGTGAGTAGTTAAGTAAGATGTCCTTAATCAGGGGGTTAAGGACATCTGAATGGAACCCACAAAAACAACTAACCTGAGCTCATAGAATAACATTTGTTAGTTTCCAAATATTATGAACTATTCCAAGGTCTGAACTGAAAAATTTAAGCAGCTATATTACCTAAGAGCATTTTAAATTATGAGATATCTAAGCTTTCTTTGTTAAATAGAAATAAATCAATTAAAAGTATATATTAATATTTCGAAGAAATGAGAGACAGGAAAAGATATACAGAGATATGATGATAAGAAAATGAAGACATTTTATGAAGTCCAATTGACTTTTATAATCTGTGAATTGTAATGGAGGATCAAGCTTTTGTCTTGGTAGCAGATAATGTTTTTCGCACATGCTTAAAAAGATGTTTGTATAAAATAAATCTCAATTTTTTATTCTAGTCTTCCTATCTTAAGATGAGAAGAATGTAGAGGAAACAAAAAAGCTCAGGTGAATCTGGTCTTTGAAGATTTTTTTTTTTTTTACTTAAGCCATAATAATCAACACATTGTTTACAAATTATACAGGGATGCTACACTTTGAAAAAGTGCATGACCTCAAATGTTCCTCTAATTTATTGCAAGATTTATATAATAGGTTGCTGCTGGGGATTCAAAGCATTTGCCTGGTATTTTAGGGAAACACTTTTTCCAGAGGAGATTCATAACTAGTCTTATATGCATAATTAGATTAGAATTCATCTTAAAGGTGACCTTGATTTATTTAGCTGGTTAGTCAGTAGATACTTTATGGAGTTCAATATTCTAAAGATTGATCAAAAAAGGAAACTTTTAATGTCCTTAATAGGGTCATTAGTGAAATCGCTAGATGAAATTAAACTGAAGGACAATTTCAACAAACGTCTTTTTACTTCTAATAGCATGCCCCTGGGAACATTAATAGCTTGTGTAAATTGGTGTCTATTTCCTTTATCTCATTTTCTTTATCTGACTTAAGTAGATAACAGATGATTACACTGAATATAAATTAGAAACATTCCTGTTTTCCAAACTTACTCATTTGAAAATAAATGCAGAAAGCTTTAAAAATTCACGGAGAGTTTTAATGAAAAGTAAATCATATTTTTAAAAGATTAGAATTATAATATTTTTAATGTGAAATTATCACAGCAATTTTTTTTACATTTTGATATGTAAATAATTAACCAAAAGAAAGAAATAAAGTAATTATCCCAACAATTATAGCTCAAGAGTCTCAAAGACATCTGAAAACACAGCATGAGCCAAGAGACAGTTTCTCATATGAGAGAACCCTATATATTTTCATACACTATCACTTCCATTTCCCCACAGACTTAGATGTCATGGAAAAAGACCTCTAGAGACAGGCCAGGGTTGCTGTGTCTCACCTAGATTGTGACAGCATGTAGGTGCATAACCTCCTGACCTGACTGTTATTTCAATAAAATAATGATACATTACTGTATTTATTTATATGCCTTACCCTGATAATTGAAGAAACAAATCTAATACAAGGTGTGAAAGCAATCTATAAACTTCAAAATACAATTTATATAAAAGATATTTGAGAGATAATAACACTTCATTTTCAAGCCCAGCTTTACATCAGTTTTCTAATCATCATATTAGAAATCAGCATTTTGATTATGATGTCATTTGTTCATTGATAAATCAAATGCAAACAATGAGGGATATTCTAGTATCTCCTCCAGACAGAATCTACATCCTAGAAGCACAGTTTGAATAGATTATAATAAATATGTTTAGAAGGCTGATCAGTGAGATCAGTGACTTAAATTCTTCCTAAATATAGTATTACAATAAGAAATATAAAAGCATCCAAATCCTACTAGGAAACTGTACATTTGTAAAGCTCTCATAATGTAAAACAGACATGTAAATAATGCTTTGTTTAATTTTGTGTTGTTTATGGTAACATTCATGAAGATAACATGAATACATTTAGACAAATTAATATTGATAAAATAAATGTATCAATGAGAAAAGCTGAAGATCTAAATTAATCTTGTCGATACTATTAGTCCAAAACATGGGTATGTTTATGTTAATATAACATTTTCTGATGTTACCTGTGAATTTCATAGACTTTCTAACATAATTTTTTAAGCTTCACTGGAAAAACTCAAACTTGATCCAAAACTTGTGTATGCAAATGAATAATCAATGACAAGAAGATAATTTTAGGAAATATTTTCAGTGTTATAATTGAAGCCTCAGAGGTAAGCCCCACCAACAGAGTATAAAACATAAAAGATTTTCAACCATTAGGAACAGGGTATAAAAATGAGTACCTTAATTTAAGAAAATGTCAAACATACATAAAAACCTAGCCATAAAACCTGGAGGAAATCAGAACACTATGTGAAAAATTGAGAAAAACATGAGAATGAAACTTTTTAAAAACTGGAGCAAGAAGCACTGAGGCAAGAACCACCGAAGAATCCAAGAGATAGAAGAGAGAATCTCAGTTATTGCAGATACACAGAAAAGTAAATACACCTGCTCAAGAAAATGTTAAATCAAAAACGTCCATGACACAAAACATATAAGAAATATATAACTTTTAGTAATACAATCCACAATGAACAATAGGAATAGAGGGAAAATAATTATAGGTCAAAGGCACAGAAAATATTTTAAACAAAGTCCCAGGAGAAAATATAGCGCAGACAATAACAAGAGTAACAATTAACAAATACATTTTTGTGAAGCTAAAATGTTTCAGTGTGATGAGGGCCACTTTAATTTGCACATTGCAACAGCCTGCTGAATGAAAATTTTCAATTACACATGGGATAGATGATTAACATTATACACACACACACACACACACACACACACACACACACATATACACAGAACTAAACAAGATGTATGTCAAGAAATTCAATATGCCAACTTAAAAATGTGGTATAGAATTAAGCAGTCAATTTTTAAAAAATGGAAACCCTTAAAAAGGAATGCTTAAAATTCTTAATCATCAGAAAAACAAAAATAAAACCTACTTTGAGATTTCATCTTATACCAATTAGAATGGCCAAGAAAATTAAATCAAACTTATGCTGGGAATAATGTGGTATAAATGGAGCATTCATTCATTGCTATTAGGAGTGAAAATATACAGCCACTGCAAAAAAAAGTCAGTGTGGTGATTTTTCAGAAAGATATATTGGATCTAGTTATCTCCCAAAACGCACTACACCATATTACAGAAACCCTTACTTACTATGATCATTTTTATTCATAATAGCCAGAAAATGGAAAGAATCTCAATGGGTGGCAACAGATAAATAAATAAATAAAATATATGCTTTATTTACATTATGGAATGTTATACAGGTTTTTTTTTTTTTAAAAAAAGAATAAAATCACAAATTTCTAAGGCTCATAGATGAAGCTAGAAACAAACAATCTGTGTCCAGAATCTCAGGCTCACAAACACACACCTGGTATATATTCTATTAAAAGGAGGTATTAGCTTGTAAGCCTTAGATTGGGATGCTACAGTACATATAATCACAGAAATCTGTATGGAGTAAAAGAGTAAAGGGACAGAGGACGTCTCCCTAGGAAAAAAAGGAATAGAATATATATTTACAAACAGACTGGGATGACCAGAGTAGGAGGATTAAACTAAGAGAGAAAAGAAGAAAGGGGGAACAAAGTGTGCACCAGGATGGATAACTAACATTCAGGTTCATTTTAGGGGTTATATGAAAACACACAGACATACATACGCATGTGCACACACACAGGTGTGTGTATGTATAATACATATAATAAATATATTACAAAATATATGTGATATGCAAAAAAGAATAACTTGATGAAAGAGGAGACCATGTCATCTTTAGGAAAGTATTGAAAAATGAAAATAAATAGTTCTTTGGGGGAAGCATTGTCCATTGTAGAGTCAAAACACATAAAAAAAAAGCAGTACAGTACAGAAGGAAATTTTATTTAAAGCATATTGATATAAGATTAATATTTATTGGAAAACAAATTAACACTCCCAATAACAGGTTACAGCTTAGGAAGACACTTGAGCGATCGAATGGTGCAAGCGATGGACGTTGATCCAGTCTATCAAGAAGGCAGGAACAAATGGGCTCCCAAGATCTCAGCAGACCCTCTTGAACAGGGCTGGTCACACCCCCTTCAGGAGCCCGGGCCCTTGGATAAGTGTCTTCTGACCTTGGGCTGGTCACACCCCCTTCAGGAGCCCGGGCTCTTGGATAAGTGTCTTCTGACCTTATCAGCTGTCACCTGAATCCCTCCACATCTCCCCATTTTGTCTAACTAAGAAGGTTTTAAACTAAGACTATATATAATAGGAATTAATATGAAGTAATATTTGAGAGAGGAAAAGCCACAAACTATAACTAAAAACACATATAAAATATATATTTTTAGAATATTGGCAGATAGTGGGGTGTATAAATTATTTTAAAATTGTTTATCTGGGGTAGTGAAAATTTAACACCTAAATGTTTTTGTTAAGGGACATAGGATAGTAATTTTAAATATATATTATTTAACTCTTTTGAGACCTGAGAAGGAAAATATATTACCTGAAAGTCAGAAATACATGGGAGTAGTAGCTTTTAAAATTTGAGAGAGGACAGCGACACCATTATTTGGATAATTATTTATGGTTTTTTGTGATGTTGGAACATCTAATATTTTGGCTATAGGCTTATGATAGTTGACAGATCTTTTTACAAGTAGGGACTCTTTGGAGGGACTGTCTTATCTTGTTTAGACATGTTTTGTTAGTTTTTAATCTGTCATTTTGTTTATTTAGTTTAGATATCATGTGTGTATTGTCAGTAATCGAAGTAAGGGAAGTTTTTACCTAACTGTTCATTTTCTGTCAAAAGGACAAACTCAAAAGGAGTGTCTTTGATGTTTAAAACTATCTTGGGAAAGGAACAGTGATATTAGGACTTGTCACATTTCTCACAGCTGAATTTTTAATAACAAAATGTTAAATGTCATATTTTTGGGTCTATGAAATGGTTGAAGATTTTTGTCTATGATATTTAGCTTGTATCTGGGAAGACTGTGACATGGCAACTTAAGTATAGTTGACTGTACTTTTATCATCTTAAGGATTTAAAATTGTATTGTGAAATTAGGTTATCTATAAAGAGGTGTACAATCTCTGAACAATGACTTAGTCATTAGTGTATTATACATTGGTGTATTAGTCAGAGGTGTATATATACCTTGAAAAAAGGTAACAGCATTGTAGACATATATATATATATATATACAATATTATATATATATCATTTAAACAGTTATATAAAACATCTTGTGCATATGTCATAACTAGTGCAATCATATATTATATCTAATATAGTTAAATGGAGGTAGCACTTGTATAGTGGACATGATGATAATGTGCAAATATTTTAAACAGAGGTAGAAGCATATGTAAAATATAGTAGTTATAGATTTAATTATATATTCATATATAAATTGTTTTGGACATATAAACAGTTTTAGATTTAAATTTGTGTTAATATATAAAGTATCTCAATTAAACATATAAAATGATTTTACATTTGTATCAAATGTAAATATCTATGTCAGTGTAAATTGTCTTTGGTTTAACCTATATATTTATATTTGGAAAATAATTGTTTATCAGTGGGTTGAACATTCTATCTTTATCTATCTGTTACAGTTTAAAAAAACACTTAAACAATAAAATAATCCAAATGATAAATGTTAATCCAGTCTCTCAAAAAAAATAAACAAACCACTCAAAATCCCAACTGACCCTCCTAAAGGGGGCTGGCCACACACCCTTCAAGAGCCTGAGACCCTAAATAAGTGTCTTCCAACCTTATCAACTAACACCTAAATCTCACCACAGTACAGTATCTGGGTATACTAAAGACCTCTGGAGCAAAACTATATGATGAACTATACTCATTAAAGTCTGTGAGTAATCTTTGTCTTGTTATTTTTAACTTACTCTATGAAACTAACAAAATGATTATTTTATGTAACAAGTTAGATACTTATGGATATTAGTCGTCATGTTGGACACCCCTACACACAATCAGCACCTTATTTAACCAGACACTGGATGTTGGATTGAGGTTACTACCATAAAAAATGGGATCTGAGTCAAATATCTAGTCCTGCGTGAAGACATGACATTATTGGCTGGAAGGGCTTTTAGAGAATTATCTAATCTCTACATTTTCTAGCTACCTAGTACTATTCCTGATTTAAAAAAAAAATTTACAAACCATTGTTCCCTCTAAGTTAAGCCAATACAAATGAGCCTATTATTCCCCTTGATAACAGTATCCCCTTCAGGAATTCCTGCTTGTCCAAGATAATATGGAAATAATATTCTTATCAAATATAAATTACAAATGGTTGCTTTGTTCCTTACCCACTCCATCTTAGAGTGCTTCAATTTAATCTCTAATAACATCTACTTTCTACATCATTTTCTGTGTCTTCTCTAGTTCCTTTAATGAATATCACAAGGTTAAGAATACTGAACATGGATTTCAGCAACTATTTGTTTTACAGACTAAATTTTATGATTCTCAACACATAAAGACATCAAGAGGGGGAAAGGTGGTATTACATGTGCACAGCTTGGAGGCTCTGTGTAGAGTTTGACTGGAACAGGACTTGTATGTATTTGCAGCTACAAATGAGAAATGTTTGGGTTTTTTTTTTTTTTTGTATTTTAGTAATTTTATTCTTTCCTGTAGCTAGTATTCCCAGAGGGTGATTTATAGAGTTTTACCAATGTAAATATTTCATAAATACATATATTACTATTCTGATGTAATATTATGAAATAAAATTTTTTTAAAAATGAGATTTAAAATGACAATAAATGAAAATATTTAAAAGGACAATGACTTTTCTTTTGACTTACAAAATAAATTGTTAACCTATAAACAGAACTCAAAAAATTTCTGTGTTAATGTATTCTTTAGCTTATGAGCAATGACACTCATCTCAAAAATTACAAAGCTCAGGGATTTTCAAATAAAAATCCAATGATTTGGTTGAATGTTTGTTTTGCTATTCAAATAAAAGTACAACAAAAGTGCTTAAATCTGCCAAATGCCTCTGAAGAAGAGCACAGTTCACTGTTAGCATCTTAGATTTACAGGGTAGCATCTGTTAGATAAGTAGCTCCAATCTCATAAAGATTCCACTAGGAAAAACACTCTTCTATTTCTAAATGACTCTACCAGACATCTGAATCAACAGAATAGTCAAGTGCCTGGCTTTTTAAGAAAATATTTAAGTCCAACAAGTTATAATGGTTGTTAATACACTTTATATTTAATAATACTGTCAATCTCTCAGCTTAATGCAGAAATAAGATAACATCAATTAGATAATAACATGTAAGACAGTATTCATGTCATCTAATAGTATAGCTTTATTGTTCTTTGAATATAAATTTAATGACAAGAAATTGTGGCTCATTCTGTTTCATTAACTTCTGCCATGTCGCTCCAGTGTCCCATTGGAAAAAGAATTCAAAATAGAAATTCAATCTAAAATGCAATAAAACAAATCTACTATACCTCCAAGTCTCAAATATCTCTCCCTCGTGGCTTTTTCCAATGAACATCAATATTAACCTATCATTCAATAGAGAAAAGCTGTAAATTCAAGAGAAACTGTAAGTGAAAAACATTAAAAACGAATCCCACTAAATGGACTGTTACTTTTCTTTTAATACGATCTTGTTTGCTTTAGTAAATGAAAACTGAGAGTTCTAGAAAAAAAATGTTGCTGTTCAGAAGTGACTTGGTTTAAAGGAAATAAAACTAATTTTGTGATTAAACTTACAGACAAGTAATCAATACTTTTTTAATAGGTGTCATTTAAACAAATCAAATCTAAGAAGGTGTCTTTTCAGGGCACATGCAGTTGCAAATTACAGTATTGCTGTGATGATGTATTACTTAAAGAAAGAGTTGATGTATGGAGCTATTTGATTTAAGGAATTCTAGAAGAAAACCAGTACAAAACAGATACCACAGTATTTGAAATCACACTCTCAAAGTGTAGACTAAAATGATTGTTTATGCCAAGCAAAGCACGTTGAGTGGTTCTTAGAGAAAGAACTAATGCATCTTCATCTCTCAATGGATGGTTTTACTAAAAATGACTTGTTCACTTTAATATCCTATGAAACTGGATAACAAGTCACTTTACCTGTGCAAATTAAAAATATCATACTGTCTTACTATATAAACTGAGAATCATTTCCAGGAGAAGTGCATATCTAAATAGTAATAACCTTGGAAGTGAAAATGAAAATTTGATTATGTGCTCTATATGTGACCTTGCCACAGATTTTCAAAAGGGTAAGAAAGTAAATGTGATATCTGTTCATAGAATTATTCCTTTGTTCTATGTAGCTTATAGGGGTTTCATTTATTGGTTTATTAATATTAAAACTCAGAAGTCAGATATTAAGAAATAAACCTACTTGATCCGAAGAGCAAGAGAGACAGCCATCCGACCCACTTCTCGACGTTTCCTGATCAAAAAGACTGCTCATCTTTTAAGGCCCTCCTAATTATCTCTGTGGACCTCTATCTTCCTCTCAGTAGCCAGAAAACTCATGTCTACTCTATTGCTCCTCTTGGAGGGATAACACAAACAAACCTGCAACAGTACCTCTGTGCATGGCAAGATGTAGAGCATTGCCTTTTATCACTATGAGTTTATGGGGTAACTTCTTAGTTATAGAAGGGGCTAAACTGGCTTTCTGTTTGTTTACATAACTGAACATATGCAAAATACTCTATAAAAGCCTATAAAATGAAAATTAATAAAAATTAAACATTAGGTAAAATGTCTTATTTTGGTTAGTACTATGTAGAAAAATTGTTTTCATAACCTTATCAATTTTCTGGATTATTGGCATATAAAATATATTGAGTCTATATTTTCTTCAATATAACTCTTGTAGCTCTTGCCTCATTTCAATTGAGATAATCTAAGCAGAAAAATATTACACATTTAACATACATGGTCCCCTTATAATGTTATTTTTATTGGTTTAAAATATGTTAAGAAACAGTATTCAAGCATGTTATCAATGGGATAAATAGAGTCATACTAGGCTCAAGAATGCTTTGTCAGAGCATAGATGGACTAGCCATATCCTCTGAGGGGAAATGGGGCAAGCATGGGCAGGGCCAAAGGCAGATCTCAGGTGTTGTGTGTATAATGGAAAGGAGAACTCAGTTGGCTTGTATAAGTGGAAGCTACTTTATTGCAAAGGGACAAAGGACATTTATATCCTAGGAAGAATAGTCAATTAGTTTTATTTTGTAGTATGTCATTGGTTGGAGCAAGAACATCTAGCTCACTTCATTTGCATACTCAAAGGCAACAAGGCCAGGAGAAAGAATCATATAAGATAATACAAGAAGTCCAGCCTGGCATGTTTAGACAGGAATATAAACAGCAACCAGTTCTAGTATCTTTAAAGACGTGAGAGCTTATCAATTACTGTGTGACTCACGGTGCATCTGCACTTAGAGAAACCTACTTTCTGTATATTCTGGAACTTGGGAAAGTAGGAGAAACAGCTAAATCCTTGCCACTCTCAGGATGTGACAGTCTATGGTGGTTTTAGGTATGCTTCATTCCATTATTAACTTCCTACCAGAACCACTCAACCCTACAGTCTCCCTTTTTTAAGGAGGGGTATCATCCTAATATTTAGTCTCCATTCATGAGAGCATCTGATACTGGACCAGGATATAACTAGAGGTTATCCTTGTGATGTTGCTTATGTGAGGCAGTAGGACTTGAATGAGATGGATTAGAGTCCCAATAACTAGGGTGGGGCGAAAAAGCAGAAAGAGCCAATCAATTAGAGAACTTGAATACCGAAGTTGTAATAGGCCAATAGGGCCCAACAGAAGTTTATGTGTTTTGTTCCATTTATCTCAGACTCATTAACATAAAAGCAACATTTTTCCTCCCATAAATTACAAGTTCCCTCTTGTTTAGCCATTATTAAATCTAAGGACTTGATGTTTCCTAGTATAACTCCTGATAGGATGGCTATCTGTAGTCACTATTCAAGTTCCTCAAGTTAATATAAATGCGTTAATCATCATGGGGGTGCATAAACCTGTATAGGGTGAGTTAACACAGGGCTAAAAGTTCCTTGACACCAGAGAGTTGAAAGAAAACTGACATAGATTGTTTTGAGTAACAGTGATGTTGGAAGAGCACCTAGGATAGGATTTAGAAGAAGGCACCAAAGGAAAGATAGAAAGAAGGAGTAAAAATACCGAGGTCATAAAGCTTTTATAGAAAACTGGGAAGTACAGAGAGTGAAGCACAAAAGAAACATGAAGACGGATCAGGGTGTCAGGGGAAGCAGGTCAGCAGCATATTGAACAAATTGTAGTAAGGGTGGCTAAACATTCCTTTTTTTTGTTGTGTTTTCTGTTTTAGAATAATTTTATAGGGCAAAATGGACTTGAAGGTCCGTAACAAGCTGTCAAGAAATATGAATATCATGGAGGGATGTGCAGCATCCTGTGGGGATTTAATAAAAAGCTCCAAAAGTTACAGAGATATAAGAGGGATCTAACCACTGTCAGTCTAGGAGGATCAGAGAGTGGTGATTCACACCTTTAATCCCAGCACAGGGAGCATTCCTGGGTGGTGACCTATGCCTTTAATCCAGACTGAGTTGGAGGTCATCTTAGTTTACAGCAGGAGTTCCAAGCTCCCAGGCAGGCAGTGGTGGGGCCATGCCTTAATTTACCAAGAGAGGATTTAAGGCAGGCATAGAAAGACAGAAGGTGGAGGAAGTCACGAGAAACCAGGCTAAGAAATCTGGAAGACAGCTAGGTAAGATCTGACTGTAGTGTTTACTCTCTCTAATATCTCCGACTTTCTCAGAGATCTATCCCTGAGTTTCATTTATTCGTGCAACAGCATCCACCAATAAGTCACCATGATCCTGATTCATGAGGCAGAATGCTTGTCTTTTAAGATCCGTTTGTCAATAGGGGAACACAAAAAGTGGCAGGGAAGTCACAGAGGTGGAGTTAGGATAGACAGGAATAGAAATACACCATTAACATCCTTGGTTGAGCTTTCTATGAACCCAATCTGGTTCTTTCCCTTTTGGTTTCCAAATGGAAAAATGCCAGTGCTGGGTGCTGGAAGAGAAGAACTAGGGAGTTGAGCAGCAGTGGGACTGGCCTGAAATAAAGAAACACCTGCCATTATAATAGTAGGAAGAGACACTTGGGCAGAGGGCACATGGCTCAGGTAGTGGCCACTAGGTTATGGATGTCCTTGTTTTTCCACCAAAGGTGGCATTTCCTCTATCTCCTCTGTCCCTGAGCAGTCACTGAGTGCACAGCCATCACACTGGTCATCACAGTGATGTTGGGCATTTCTGGCTGGTACTCAAATAGGCCTCAGGTGGTCCTATAGGAACACAAAATAAAAAACCCCTTTCTGTTGTGAGGAGGTGATTGGATCTCTTTTATGTTCTATTCCATGGGGTCATGTCATCATACCGAGATTGCCTGGGTTGTTCCTGGCATGTACCAATAGAAGAAAATTGAAGGGTATCTAGAATTCTTGTAGTTATTGAATATATTTTATGTTTCCATGGCCATTTCTAGTTTATGTTAGGGTTATCAATGCTCATTTTTTTTCTTTTTGTTTTTTAAGTTGGTCCTTTTGAGTTTCATATTTTTGTTTAGTTTTACTTTATGATCCCTTAGCCTTGGTGATTTTAAGAAAACCCATGTGGTGGGAAATCTCCAACCATGACCAGGAGGCCTTGACTTGGGAGTTAGTAACAGAAGGGGCTATTAAAAGTCTGTATCTGTTGAGTAGTACCCATGATGGCAAAGGTAAGAGCATATTGTAAATTAACCTCTTATTCTTAGAACTTCATACCTTCCACACGAGTCTTTGTAGTTAATTTCTAGGAACCAGAACTCCTAAATTTTCAGTAGTTATCTTGTGTTTGGTCAGCTGGATCTTACAAGTTAACCTCTGTTCTAACATCCTCTCCCCTGAAATTGTATCCTGGACCAAATCTTTGGCTCTATTATAGATACTAGGTTACATTTGGATCCAATCATCAGCAGTAGCATAACAGTATCCAAATAGAAATTATATTTATTCATTATATCATTGACATAAAGCCAACAATAATTTCAAAAATCAGAATGACTAAAAGCTCTATATTGGATAAAATCTCTTTGTTCTGCATAAAGTAGGCCAAGTCTCCTATCATTATTGTAGAACCATTTAAGTTAATGTATCTACGTGTTGAAAAATTTGTGCCCATTTTCCCAATATCAATTGGCATTATATGTATACATTTGTCCCTTTGTCATGAGTCCCCATTTGACTTAATATTTTATAGCCTTTTTTGTGGTCAGAAATTATGTGTTCTCTTCTAATTATTATGATAAGTAAATAAAATGTGGTCTGGGCAGTTTTTTGTATGTATCAATTTAAATACTGTAGAAAATACTTAATAAGCTACATCTCAATGCTATTTGTTTATGAATAATGATGACATGAACACAAAATTTTTCTCTTTCTATCCTTCTTAAAGGGAATCATATTTTTTTACACTAAGCCAATGAGTTATCTGTATGCATTTGTGAAGGAGAAATATTTTTATTGGAATTCTCATATCCAATATGAGTATATCCACATGACTCTCTCCACTAGCTCTTTTTATGCATGAAATACTCTGAGTCAATGATATTGGAAAATCTGGCTTGTTATTGAAATATATCAAGTCATAAACATTTGGCTTCAAGGGCTTTATGACTGCTATTGTTTTTCAGGGTACTTCTGTATTTTTGCCTTCTGCATTGAGTATTCTCCCTGTTCCACAAAATTGTATGTTGCATGGCCAGCCCAGCTATTTTGGCTTCTGTATGGAGTAGATCAGTGAGGATGGCCCATCTGTGTGGCTGAAATGTAGAGTGTCATAGGCAGTAGCAGGAAATGCTCAGATATGGCATAGAAGTTGAGGTCTGGTTGTTTTTTGAATGATTTACTGCAGTGGTCATAATTTATCTCTCTCTTGGTCTAGCTCTATTCTATCCCATGGTTTTCATGTGTATCATATTTCCTGATCCATGTGTATAAGATTTACATGTTTTCATTTCTTGTAACAAATTCAGTGTTTCTATATAGCAATATTAATTAAACATTCTACTAAATCTGTCTCTGTCTCTTTCTGTCTGTCTCTCTCTCACACACACACGAAACATACACTATTATATTTAGTTTGTAATTTTATTTTACTTTTTTCATTTTATAAAAGCAAATGTCATTGGTTCGAGGATTTAAACACAATAGAAATGTCATTAGAATAATAAACAATCTCCCATCTAAGTGCTAACAGAGGAGCATCAAAGAGGGTGAGAAATAAAAAGAGGAAGGCAATGTAGGGTTGGAAAGAGACTGGCTGCTGGGAAAACCTCCAAGAACTCACAGGATATCTCTGGCCAAGTCTACAGACAATAGTGGAGGGGGTGCCTAAACAGAACTTCCCCTATGATCAAAAGAATGACCACCCTAAGTGTCTGATGTTTTTCAGAAATTTGTGATATAATAGAACTATTATATGATGAATGAACATGACAATTCACACTGTCTTATGAGGTATTATGGTACAAATATAATCTTGTTACCATATAGGAAGATTAGTTGTTGTTATTATTAATTATTGTTATTATTATTATTATTTTATTATTATTATTATTATTATTATTATTATTATTATTATTATTATTATTATTATTATTATTGTGTGTGTTGTGTGGATTAGTGCAGGCACAAATGTACCATGATATGTATGTACTTCAAGGTTAGAGAACAATTGTGTGGAGTAATTTTTTCTCAGACCTTTGTATGATTTCTAAAGTTTGAGCATAGGTTGCATGGCATATACAGGAAGCCTCTTTACCTGATTATCTATCTCACTAATCATAATGGTTTTTTGTTTCCATAATGAGATTCTTTTATTTATTCTTTTTGGAAAATAATAGATGTTATCTTTATACGTATTTAAATTCTTCATTTTAAAACATCCTTTTTAAATACTAACAGCAATAAAAAAAAAAAGAGTTGAACACCAGCTTGTAGATTTCTTAAGACTACTCTCCATTTCATCCTTTCATTGTTTTAAATAATTTCTGTTTTAAGAAAATATTTGATCAGAAAGATTGTGTGCCGGGGCATGAATCTATGAGACAGGTGATGTGGGACTGTCTTTCTGTATGCTGTGAATATCAATATTTAAATAAAGGAGCTGTTTGGCCTATGATAGGTACCTTAGAAAAAGTAAGAGGAGAAATCAGAGCATAGGTAGGAGAAGCAGGGTGGAGACAGACAGACAGACAGAGCTGAAGCCGCCCATGGAGCAACATGTAAGGAACACAGGGGACCCACAGGCCACATGGCAAACAGATTAATGAGAATGGTTTGAGTGAAGATGTAAGAGCTAGCTAGCAATGTGCCTGAGCCATAGGCCAAACAGCATGAAGTTAATATAAGTGTCTGAATCATTTCTGGGTGCTTGATCAGCTGTGGTGGCTAACAGATCTGGGGCAGCAGGTCTGTGGGTCTGGACCTCTGCCTACCCGGGAGCAAGAAACCTTAATGTTACATATCTCTCTCTACAAACTTATATATATGATAAGAAGTCTTATATAAAATCAAATAACATTTTAATAAATAAACATTTAACCCAAGTGTATGTCAGAACAATTTGCCTTTGATGTTCAGATTTAAGGGATTCTATTAGACATGAACATATACTTTTATTGATTCACATTATATCTACTTACTTAGCAATAGTTTTAGAATACATCCATCAACATGTCTTCTTGACTACAGTAAATATTGAATATTAATAATATTATTGAAATAAAATAATATAAAATCCAAAATATTTTATATCTGAAAATTACATAGAAGCAAACATCTTTACTATGTGAAGAGTTCATTTATAGGTTACTACATACATAATAGAGTTTGATATATCTTTGGTGTAATAATGAGTCTGCAAGAACCATCCTGAAATAAGGCTTATCCATGTATAAACTATAATGTTCAATAATATTGTCTTAAGCCTTACACAGAATTGCAAGACAGTATTTGTAATGTCAATTTGACTTTGTGAGATTACAAGTTCACTTAAAATGGTCCACCAGTTTGCTTACTTATACACCTGGTAAACATTTGTGCTTGATTTGACTAAATCCCACATCTATCTCTTTGGTCTTGTTCTACTGGTTACAGAACATTTCGAACATTTACAAGTACTTGGCCTTTGGTGCTTTTATGAAAGGATGTAAATATATACATATGTACTTCATAGAACTTGAGGCATGACCATGTGTTTCTATGATCATTTAAGGAAGGATGTGAGATGCAACAGACTGTGTAAAGTTATTCCTGGAAGAGGGAGAAAATATACTTATTTATAAAAAATAAAACAAATGAATAATCCTCATTATAAAGTTCAAAAGTAATAGGAACTAAAATAATATTTTCATTATTGTGTGCAGTAAGTCATTATCAACTCCTGGAAAATTATAAGAGTACTAACCTATTTGAGAAGCCCCAATAAAAAGTAAAATAATATATAACAATCAAACACACTGAGTTATAAAAATAATATTTATTATATTCCGTGGCCTAGTTGTATTGATTTATTCGCAGTGTTGTTTTATGTAGTGTAGCACAAAATTAACAAATTCATAACTATCCTGTTTATTTTATTATGATATTTAAATTATTATCAATTTCTAACTATTTTGAAGAAGGCTATTAAGTACACGCAGACACATCCAACTAAGTGCATCAGATTAAAGTGCTGAAAGTTGAACATAAGTACCATATAACAAATAAAATTTAAGGTTATGTAATTGTGTTTATATTTCTTAATATATATTTCTTACTTTGTGACAAAGATAATTAGGTTGCATTCAAACACATTTTTATCTCTAGATCCAGTTCAGTAGAAAGACGGTAACAGTGTGGTTAAAAATACAGAAAAATCAAAGGAAGAAAGCAGTTTGCAAGTATAATTCATTCTGAAACAAAAGCTGTGACGTAAATCTAACTCATTACAAGTACATGAAGCCATTTTAAGCATGTATTTTTATTTTACCAGATGGTAAATAAAACTGGAAAATGTTTCTCAAATTAATATTCAAGATTTATTTCAAATGGAATAAAATACAGTAAGCTTTAGGACACTAAATGCAATGACATTTTGGGAAGATTATGAATATCAGCATCTTAAAAAAACCTGAGATGTATTCATTTGAAACTAGAAAGAGAAAAAAGGCATCTCTTAACTATAAATATTAAGGAATTTCTGACAATTACTTTAATTAGCACAGTTATTCCACAGGGGACAGACTGTCCAGGAATTTTTCCCATGTGCCACATGACCATCCTACAGTCCCACAGAAAGCTCCTGTCCAACCCTATAGAGATCTGAGAGGCTGGAATCATTGAGTGGCCACTACATCCATTTTGAATCTTTTAAAAAGTGTGTGAAGAAAACATCTTCTGCTAGAGAATTTATTCAGTTTTCACAGGATTTTCAGCTACTAGAAAATTCCCAAGTCTCCCCAGTGATTATTTTAGTGCATAAAGGCTGACTTAAGGTATGTCTCTTCTCTTCTGGTACTATTTTTATATCAGATATGATGATTTATTGAACTTTCAGCTTGCTACTACCTGTTTTTGTTATAAAGAAGTGCTATCTTTAACTGTCAAAAAGTGCTCCCAGCACTTGGATTCAATATAAATAGTTGTCAGCATGGTTACAGCTCAGAGCTCCATGAGAGCCTGTACAAGTAAAAGCAGGTCAGTAGTAACAACACATCTCAGATAAATAATATACGCAGAGTAGGGAACTGCCTTGATGATGATAGACTGCCTCACTACTATCAAAATGTTTGATTTGTAATAGTGATAAATTAACTAACTATCCATGCTACAATTCTTAATCACTGCATTCCACGTCCAGTTTGCCTACTTAGCAAAGTTCAAATCAGGGAATGACTCATTGTTAAGAAAGCAAAAAGAAAAAAGAACATGATGTGAGATGTTTTTCTGTGCACTGTGAAATATTGTTGGATAATAATAATAATAAAAACCTGTTTTGTCCTATGGTAAGGCATTTTAGAAGTAGGTGAGAATATGGAGCATAGATTAAGGCGAAGAAGGGTAGAGTGAGACAGAGATGCCAGCAAATGCAAGGAAAAAAGACTAGAATGCTGCTCTGAGAAAAAGATACCAAGCCACATTTCTGAACAGTATAAGAATAATGTGTTGAATTAATATGCAAGAACTAGCTAGTAATATGCCTGAGCTATAGGCCAAGATGCATGTAATTAATATAAGTCTCTGAGTCATTTCGGGGAGCTAAGCAGCTACAGGAAGGTCCAGACCTTGGGGCTAGTCTGATCCAGAAACTGATTACTACAAATGGCATCCCAATGTGGTGCATGTACACCCATGTAAAGCCTGAGAAAGCTTAAAAGGGGTTCTAGAGCACAGAAATAAAGCAAAAAATAAAACCAGCTTTCATGTTATGTCTCTTAAGTGGGGCATGGTACAGACTGCCCTGGTATGGCATGCAGGCTTGCTCTACAAAATGTCAAGCTTATGGGGTGCAACAATAGTAAGCTACAACAAGGCCAGTTCATGAATTCTCACAGAATACTCAGTGCAAGCACAAGCTGCTTATGACATATTTAAGTTACTGCCCTTAAAGACAGAAAGGAAACAAAGTAAAAGAAGGCTTCTTAGTAATACTAATTTTGACAGGCTCTGTTTGCTGGTAGCAATCAGAGGCACAGCTCATTTAATAGATGCTTCCTGAGTCAGTGTTAGCAGTAAAATACTTATGAGTCTTTTAAGAGGACCTGCTGCCAAATACTTAAATGGAGTTGATGACCAGTGGGTGGAGGTGCTCTACTTGGTGGACCCTAAAGTTTCCCAGAGTGGTATTTATGGCTCTTGTCTGTACCTCTGCTAAAAAAGCTAAACTCTATGAAGCTAAAATAGGAACTTGGTGGATCCAGTCAGCCTCCCTAGCCAATTCTTTAATCCTAGCCATATCTTGTCAAATTAAGGGTGTGGTTCTAAACAGCAAAAGCTAAAAGAGAAGATATATACAGTAAAGACATATTAAAAAAAAAAAAAACAAACTCTAAACAGTGTGTTTAAAAGTATGCGGTATGTGTAGCTTTGAGAGGAAAAATGGGAAAAGGCTACAGAAAGTCCTTAAAAAGAAATAGAGTAAAAATTAAACCATGTCGAGATGAAAATTACAAAGATTATCTGGATATTGTATGTTCTTTTTCACAAAGAAAATAATAAGAGCTGTCAAAATACATTTGATTATAAATGCTGCTGGATTAATCTAACATATATATTTTGTAAATGACTTGATTATAAAATTAAAAAATAAAAAGACATGCTATTTGGAGAAGACATTTTCTTTTTATTTCCACAAAATAAGGAGGCTGTGTATTTATTTTGGGTTAAAGAAAGTAAGGTTTGATCAAGAAAGACCCCTGAAGAAAAATCTCTTATGGGAAGAAATGGCCAAATCAACTTTAAGGCTGCTGACTGAGATGATCCAGCCTGAAGACCCCCCAGAATATTGCTCGTGCCCCCAATCAGCAGGAAGTAGTTTATGGAAATCTATGCCCAAATTTCCAAAATACTATTTGTGTTTGTTTTTATTATAATGGTTAATAGTGATAGCTAAACTCTTTCTAGAGAAAAAAAAAGGGGAAATAATATAGAAATGAAAAAAGAAATAGATTATCATATCTACTTTGATCTACAAAACATCTATTAATTGAAAACTGTTTTCATTGGTAGAGATTTTGATTTATTGATACAATTTAAGATTGGCTTTGTTATACTGTGAGTATATTTCTATTATTAACTAAGGTATTATGTTTATGTAATTCATTTAAAATTATAATGTATAATTAAGAAATATAGATTGATAGTTAATCACCTATGTTTATCAAGCTTATACTCATATTAGTTAGGCTTTTTAGGTATACAAAGATATGTTTAAGTTAGGTTATTGTTAAGTACTTCAAAGACATATAGAATATGGTATTTAAAATATTTTAAGATCTTGGACTTGTCAGAACAGTGAGAAGTCTGCTCTTGGCAGCATAAATCTACTTCAAGAGAGTGATAGGTAGTGAATAAACTCCATATGAACTTTACTGTCTTTGTGGCAAAAATTAGTCACTGGCAAGAAAGTGTTCTTGCATCACCTGCCTGACAATAAGCTGTATAAACTCAATATGCAGGACCCATAAGAAAGTGACCTCTGAACTTGGGCAGAACAAGCCAAAATAATCTTTAAGGTTCCTGCTTCCCAGAGAAAACTACTAGAAATTATACAGAACACAGGGAGAAGCAACTGATAAACTATGCCAGAATGGGAAGAGCAATCCTTCAAATTTTTAGCTTCACTGAAGGGTATGCCAGAGACTATAAGCCTAAAGGCAGAAGATGTATGCTGCAATGTTAGAGAAGAATTTTGGGTATCTGTCCAGGTAGCCAGTTGTTTCTGTCATTTCCAGAATTTGGAAATTGTTTACAATTCGCTTGCTATTTATTGAGGTAATATTATATCCTTCTGTGATTTTTGATGGAGTTGAAGATTAGATAGTTATAAGTATAGTTTTTCTTTGTTATAGTAAAAGAGGTAAATTAGACATGAAACAGTACTTAAAATAATAAGGTGGATAATAGAGTATTTTTTATGAGTTTGCTCAATACAAATAGACTAGATATTGTAACTGTAATTCTTGCTTGATAACTTTTTATATGTAATTTTGCTATGTTGAAATTAAGATCTTACTTTTTGAGTAGACAGAAATGGGGAAGTAATGTGGGCTATATTTCTGTATTCTCTGAAATATCATTGAATAAAAAAGAAACTGTTTGGCCTATGGTAAGACAATTAGAAATAATCAGGACTTTGGAGCATAGATTGAGGGGAAGTAGGGTAGAGTGAGGCACAGGTGCCAGCAGAGGAGGAGGAAAGAAGACTAGAATTCTGCTCAGAGAAAAAGGACTAAGCTGTATGCCTAAACAAGGTGAGAATAATGGGTTAAGATACATGAGCTAGTAACATTGGTGAGCCATAGGCCAAGCAGCATGTAATTAATACAGGATTTTGTATGATTATTTGGGACCTGGCAGACATGGACAGTCTATTTGAGACAACTTCTCCAGATCTTAGGGATAGCCTGTGTCAGAAACTATATACTACAAATAAACTGTAGACAGCATAATGAACACATCTATCATTGTCCACATGCCACCATAGATATTATCAATCATGCACAACCATAAACACATGTACATATAGTTATACACACTAACAAACATGTGAGAATAATATTCTGTTTAATGTAATCTCTGTTGGGGTCATGTTTGATCTGGCATAATACAATAATGCTTTACCCAGTTAGCTGCCAGTGGACGTTTATGAATAGAGAAGCCTCATGCCCCTTGAATGCAGAAGACATGGGAGAAAACAGTGGGCAGAGATAGACACTTTGGGGCAGGAGACTCTGACTGCTTTCACATAGAAGAACTTTATTATTATAATAACAGAGAGAGAAGGAAAGAGAAAGGGAGAGAAAGAGAGAGAGAGAAGCAAGAGTGAGTGTGGAGTGGCGGGAATTCTTCTTAAATAGGGCTTGACATCATACCTCAGGACAGGTTGTGGCTTCAGAAACTCAAGCAGAATCCTAACATCTTATACATTGATTTTATTAAAAAAAAATTTTGGTCTGTTTACGGGCATGAATGGGGATGCACAGTTCTCTGTCATTGTGGATTTGGCACGGAGTAGGACGATGGGACCACTGTAGAGGGTGTGGGTGAGGTAATTAGGTGTCATCTTGGAGATCAGGCCTCTTTCTCTTGGAGAAGCTGAGAAGCAGGTTTTAGCTAGCTGTCATCTAGGAAATCTCTAGGCATCTGTGTCTTGGAGGAACTAAGAAGTCAGGTCATACCAGAATCACGTGGAATCTGTAAAGATCTGAGAAACAGCTGGAACAAGTTTATGTTTTGGAGTGTCAAAACAAGCTACGGCACAGGTTATGGCTCTGGGCTGCTTTTGTAGCTTATCTCAAGAGCAAAGGATGACACATTCTTTTCTGTAGCTGCTTCAAGCTGGGATTGGTGGTTGGTGTAATCAGAGCTTAGATAGAGGCACCTTGCTTTTCAGAGACAGCAGTTTGTAGAAGTGCCAATTATTACGTGAGGTGTGAAGGAATGACTGTAGTAGGCCTAGAATAAGCATGGTGGTCATCTTTTGCCAAAATTAAAGGCTGACTTCAGGCCAAATCAAAGATTGAAAAACATGGATTCTATGTGACCTTCCTTTTTTATTGGTAGAGAGCAGGTATTTATGGAGTTCAATATCTCTGGGTCCCCCAGTGTAAAAATTTCAGGGGCCATGCAGCAGGCTGTGTCAAGGTATGGTAGGGCCGATTGCATCAGCTGTGGAAATGGGCTTTCTCTCTCTATGTTCACTTTGAGCAGATTACCTCTGCCAGAAGAAAAAAAAAAAAAAAACAGTCTAAAAGTCTGGGTGGCCAGTCTAAGACTGATTGGAAAGGAGGGGAAGGGCTTAAAGCAAGTTAGATAAAGCTATGTCCTTGTGTGAAGACTCAGTGTGGCACAAATATTTTATTTCTAAGGTCCCAAAGAGAAAAGCACAGACCCGAAGACATGACCAAGCGGTTACACTCGCTCATCAGCAGAAAATTCACAGAGGTCAGGGGACATTGCCCAGAAGACTGAAAGTTCTGATAGGGTCACAACCAGTACTTGACCTGGAGGGTCTAGCAACCCAAACAACCAAGACCTCAATTACTGCCAGAAATGAAATGTGGATGGTTATAGAATCACCCGGAGGGGGTCGCTTACCATTTTGAAGCTTCTTTCAGGGAACTATAGTTGTGTAAATACATGAAAATTCCTGCCGATTCACAGCACCAAATGTTGAGATCATGTTTTATCTGGCATAATACAATAACACTTTACCAAGTTAGCTGGCAGTGTATCTCTATATATGGAAAGGCCTTGTGACCCTTGGATGCAGGAAACATGGTGTGAGTCAGTGGCAGGTGGCAGGAGACACTTAGAAGAAGGAGGGTATTAAAGACTGCTTTCATGAAGAAGGACTTTAATATTATAATAACAGGGAAAGGGGGGAGGGAGGGAGGGAGGGAGGGAGGGAGGGAGGGAGCGAGGGAGGGAGGGAGGGAGGGAGGGAGGGAGGGAGGGAGGGAGGGAGAGAGAACTTCTGAGGAAAGAAGCCAAGAAAGTGTGGGACAGTTGGAATCTTCTCAAATGGGGCATGAGATGAGAACTCAGTGCAGGGTGTTGCTTTAGAGGCTAGAATAGAATCCTAACAATGTCTACTATAGTTTAAAACATTTGAGCATAAAGTTTTTTATTGTACACACACACACACACACACACATACACACACACACACACATAATGTTAAAAAGATGATAATAGTTTTTTTTATTTTCAGAGCAAAATCTTTTTATGCTGATATATTTTAAAGTTCAAGGTAAAGAAAACCACAATAAAGAAAATGGTGGGCTCTTTTGGTACCTCTAACATTGAGATTCAACTTTTTAGCATTGGCATTCAAAATAATATTTTTTAGAAAATAGAAAATGGTTGATGTTGATTTTTCAGTCTTCATCCTTGTGACTCTTAATGAACAAAGATCACTTTTTCAAGAATTGTGATGTTCGTATATTCATCTTATTTGACTATTGTCTATGAGATGCTCATATTTTCCTAAGTGACTTGTGTAACTTTCTATGTAATTAATTTCATCTACTTTATGAGAAAATTTGTCATGAATTTTCTAGTTTATCATTAGTTACTTATAAAAATTGCTACAGTACTTTTTCAAGGTATCTTCTCTTATCAACAAATTGTGGAGGTTCAATACTGTGGACCTTTATTAATCAACAATGCAGTTCATCAAATTGCATTATATCTCAGAATCATAGTCTCTATCTAGCAGATATATTCTCTGGGTTCCTTATCATCATATAATAAAGAAAAATTAGATCTGTGGGTCAGGTGTTACAGACTTTCCACAATGTCCCTGTTAGACTCTGCACATAAAGATTGACAATATATGAACATTTCCTTACATGACAGAGAGAACCACAGAAACAAAACATGCCTTAAAAAACTGTGCACTGTTATCTTAGCCAACTGGTTAGGACAATTTATAGGATCCCCATAAGTCAATAATTGGAAAAAGTTACATTAAAGTAAGCATGAAGGACTTAGCCTCACGCTCTGAGCATCAGCACTCTGTTATACAACCGTTTATCGAGGCTATCCATTAAAGCCTGTTCCTTCCAACATCTTGATCATCTCCTCAGTATATTTTTATAATCATGCTCATGTGCCTTTTACAAAGACTCTTATTTGAGGGAATTTGGATTAATTTATTCTTTAAGATGTTTCCAAATACCTATAAATGAACAAGCATTGCAAGATGAATACTGCCAACCATTATGGAAGTAAAATTTTATCCCAACTCCGAATATGATTCACAAATGAAATTTCCATCACAGTCACTGCTTTCTATGCTTTGACTACTTTGTTTAGTTTCCCCCACACCAAATATGTCTGTGCATGTGCATGCACACCAAATAGCTCTGATACTCAAAGCTATGTAGCAGGTCTGCTCTCCTTTGTTGATGATCAATCTTTCACTGAAATTTGGATCCCACTTAGAAGATTCAATATAGATAATTGTTGAATACAATTAGTCTCTTAACTGAGTTCAGATTCTCTTTGACCCAGACAGTTGCCACTTCTTAGATCCTGAGATCCTGTTGCATAACATTTTAGTTTCAACTTATTTGCGGGTATAGCCCAGTCTTGTCATTTACAGAATCCTTAGTTGCTGTAATTCTTAAGACATATACCCTCTCACATCATCAAAAGAAGTGTGTGTGTGTGTGTGTGTGTGTGTGTGTGTGTGTGTGTGTGTGTGTGTGTGTGTGTGTATTTGTATAAACAGACAGATTACAATTGAGTTACTTTCTGAATCAAGTTCAGGTCTGAACCAGGTTCAATTTGTTGTGCTGGATCAGACAGACTTTTTAACTATATTCAGCATAGTAGGAAGAAGAAAAGGAAGAAATGAAACAGCAAAATTTGTTCAAATAAACTTGAAGAGCTCAAACATGGATGAGTAGAGGTCGCTATCCTAGAGAGAGGTTCCTGATAATAAAAGAGGCCATGAGTTCAGGCGACTTTCAAGTATCCATGAAGTGGTTGCCTGGATCTCCATTTTCTTCATAGGAAACTTCAGATTCTACCAGTCAGTCACCCCGAGCCTCTTATAAGAAAACCTAAGTTAATTTGAACCAGAAAATTATAAACAGGATTGGAGAGTCCTGATTTTTTCAAATACCTTTCCAACAATATGATAAGCTATTTTATTATGAGAAAGACGATGAAGAGGACACTGAACAAATTTTAGTGTTGGATGACAACATGTTTGCACATCTAGCTAGACTACAGTTCACAACAAGAATCCCCTTAGGAAAAACCCTGATTACAAAATACAGATGCTACTATAGACCACATTAATTTTAAGATAATCAGGCATGTTCTCTCTACTCACTCTATTTTGTTCAGATAACTGTAATTTTATTCTACCTGATATGATACATGGAATCCACAAAACAAGGCACAAAGCAACTACAATATAGAGAACAGAGGAATATTTTATCACTGAAGAATTCACCTTTTCAAAGTGCTATGGAGGGATACATTATGTTTCTGAAACAACATTTAGTGTTATATCTGTTTTTCTTTGGGTGTCTTGGAGGAAGGGAACATATTGTTCATGTCTAACATGAATATGGTACATGTACTTACACTAAAGCACTATACAGTGATACAGACTAGAACTCAAACCTTGTTCCACATTTTCATTCATACCGCTTTTTGTCACTGATCATTCTGAGTTCTGATTCACACTGTCAATCTCAATGTCAGTGTTCATGTTTTATGATCAGGTATTTGCTCTACTTGGACATGGGTTTGTCCAGGATAATAAACATGATTCTTCTTTCATTCTTATACATACTGATATCCACTTAGACCAGCAACATTTATTGAAGATGATTTGTCACCCATTGTGTATCTCTGGGTTCATTATCAAAAACCAGGGATCCATATGGATGTGGATTTCTATGTGGGTCTTCCATTCAATTTTATTGATCAAGCTGTCTTTTTTACATTAAAATTATGTGGATTCTAATTCTATTGCACTGAAGTACATCTTGAAATCTAGAATGATGAAACCTCCAGAAGTTCTTTTACTGTATAAGGTTGTTTTAGATATTCTGAACTTTTTCCCCAATATGCAGTTGAGTATTATTCTTTAAAGTTCTAAAAATAATTGAGTTTCAATTTTGATGGTGACTGCCTTGAATCTGTGGACAGCTATTGGCAAAATGGCTCTATTTACTATGTTAATCCTACCAATACATTAGCATGGAAAATCATTTCTTCTTCTTATCTTTTCTTTGATGTCTTTAAAAACTTGAAGTTATTTTCATAGAAGTGTTTCATGTGCTCTGTTTGAATTATGACAATATATTTTATATATGGATATGCTGATAGTTTTCCAGCACGTGTGTCTTTTGTATATAGGAGGACTATGACTTTTTGGAGATAATCTTGCATCTTGCCATTTTGCTAAAGGTGTTTATAATCTAGAAATTTTAGTGTACAATTTAGGAGGTTGTTTATCTATACTATCATATTATCTGTGAATAGTAATACATAGGCTTATTCCGTTCTAATATATCACCTTATCCCCTTAGTTGTCTTATTTCTCTAGTTAGAAATTCAAGTATAAAACTAAATAGATATGGGGAGTGTGGACCTCCTTGTCTTGTTCCTGACTTTAGTGGAATAACATTGAGTATTTTTTTTCATTTTAAGTAGAAAGTGGCGATTATCCTTAAACTAATTTTCTGCACAAAACACTAATAGTACAGGCACTCAGATGGATGACTGATAAAAGGCAAAGGGCAACATCAAAAGGGCAAAATGGCAGCCTACAAAATGGAAAAAATAATCTCAAAAATTCACATCTAACAGAGGACTAATATCTAATATATATACATATATATATTCATAAAATTAGTCCATTTTAAATAAGGTATAGATAAAAATGGAGAACCTCAACAGAGGTGTCTCAAATGGCTGAGAAACACTAAGGTAGTGCTTAACATTCATAGCCATCAGGGATATTCAAGTCAAAACAAAAATAACTAGGAAATTTCACCTTATATCTGTCAAAATGGCCAAGTTCATAATCACAAATGTCAGCTCATGCTAGAGAGAATGTGGACCAAGGGGAGTACAAACTTGTATAGCCACTTTAGATGCAATGTAGAAGATTCTCAGAAAAGTGGTATAGATCTATCTCAAAACTTGTGTCACTCCTGGGCATATACCTAAAGGACATTCCACCTTACCACAAGGGCACTTGTTTAACTATGTTCGTAGTAGCATTATTCATAATAATCAGAAACTGAAAACAACCTAGATGTCCCTTAATAAATAATATGTAGAATATTTACACAATGGTGTATTATTCATCTACTAAAAACCAATGGCAGCATGAAATTTGCAGAAAAATGGAGGGAAATAGAAATAATAAACTTGAGTGAGGTAAATAAGACTCAGAAAGACCAACATGATATTTTCTAGTTTATAAGTGACTATTAGCCAGAAATAAAAAGTAATAATGCTACAATCCACAGATACTGAGAGGCTAGGTAACAAGGAGGGCTCAAGAAGATATTTATGGATTTCTCTGGGAAGAATAAATTGAATAGATTATGTGGGTGCCCTGAAGGTGGGGGAGGGTGTGAACAGGAGGGCACATGTGAAGTGTAGAGAGCAAGTACTTAACGAGATGTCTGTAATTGGTGCCATTTCTGGTATTAAGAAGAGACCTCGTGGAAAGAAAGCTACCAGGAATCTATGAGGGTGACAGTAGTAAAGACCGTAAGTGATGGGGGGTTGAACCTGAATCAGTAAACTACTATAACCAGGCAATGCTTTCAAAGGAAGGATTGTATCAGCACCTAGTCACAAAAGAATCCACCTACAATTTGTTCTGTTTCCCAGATGCAATGGGGTAAAGGGTGGTGCAGAACTTGTGGCAGTGGCCAACTAAAGACTGGTCCAATTTGAGTCCCAAGCCATGAGAGGCATCCTAAAAATGCCTGGAAGGCCAAGATCAAGAATATGGATAGACCAAAGACCATAAACAGAACCAGCATGATCAGCAAAAGGAAGAAAAAAGATAAGACAAAGAAATGGTTCCTAATGATACTCTGATATGCTTCTAGATTAGAGCTTAGCATAACTAGCATCGGAGAGTCTTCATTCAGAAGCTAATAGGAGCAGATGAAAATAACTAAAGTCAAATATTAGATAGGGAATCTTACAAATGGGTATAAAAAGGATTGTAGGAGCCATAGAACTCAAAGTCACTACAAGAAAATGACCCACAGAATCAACTGACCAGGGCTCATAGAGGCTCACAGAGATGGAACTGACAATTAGGGAGACTGAATGGGTCTGACATAGGTTCTCCTCTCTCTCTCTCTCTCTCTCTCTCTCTCTCTCTCTCTCTCTCTCTCTCTCTCTCTCTCTCTCCATATATATATATATATGAATAGATTATGAATATATTCATATATATTCATATATATATGAATATATATATATGTTATGTTTGTGTAGCTTGGAGTTCTTTTGTGATACCCAACAATAAGAGCACGAGCTCTCTGCCAATGTTTTTACATGTTTTGAAGTGCCTTTTAGCCACACTTATTTATGGCATTTAGCCTTAGTAAGAGATGACTTACACACTTTGGTTCCAATTTGATATTCCATGTATGGTTGATATCCTTGGGAATCTTTCCATTTTCTAAAAGGAAATGGAGGTAGAGTGGATCTGGAGAAGTGGAAAAATGGGGAGATGAACTCTGAAAAGAGAAGGTAGGTACAACTGCATTTGTGATGTCATATGTGAGAGAAAAAAATTTAAAAATTGAAGTACAAAAGTAAATACTTTCTCATTGAAACTAAGCAAAAAGCTCATGCAAAAAATGGTTTGATACCCAATTATTTTAGCAATTTTCTATTAGATAAACCATCAGTCTTGGAGGGAAGCCCATTAATAATGGGGACATCCTTATTTCTACTACTGCTTGTTATGCCTTGTTTTATTGATACTCATGGGAGCCCTAACATTTCATAAACATAAATGGAGAACTCATGAAATGACTTGGGAGAGACAACAAATAAGTGACATAGTGAGATGGACTGGGAGGAGGGGAAATTGAAACTAAGATGTAAAAATATAAAACAATGAAGACCATTAAATTGGAAGTGAAACAATATGACCCTTTAAGGTAAGGTGAAATATTCTGTACTAAGGTGATGCTCTTCTAGCTCAGGAAGGGAACAACTCAGAAGCTCCTCCATAGAAAAATCTTGAAAACTGACCAGATTCATTAAGATCCATCCTCCTAAATCATATATGATATTTAATGTCTCTCACTAGTAGAAGTTCTCATTGTCTAACTGTAGAGCTCTGTGTTAACTCCTATCCATTGTAAGGAGAGGAATCTCTGATGAGTGTTGAGTGAGGCATTCACCTATTAAATATAAGACTATGTCATGTGAAGTCATGTTTTAGCAGATTAATAGTAGTATGTTTTTCCATATGTCCATTTCTTGTCTAGTCTCAGATTCCTTGGCAACTTTATAAATATCAGATATACAATCTCTAATTAAGTTGGCCTTCACTATAATTAAAAAGTAGTTTGTAACATTTGTGCCACTATTACACAAGTATATTTTACAGATACGTCTCTGTTGTAGAAAGCATATCTTGTAGCTGGTACTATTAATAATCATTAAACTTCTCCAAAAGCACTCAGAATAACTTTCAACATCAAGTATATCAGCCAGTAAGGTTGAAGCTTCTAGTTCGGAACCAGTTCAAGGTTTTTATGATTGATGATATACTGTTTTAAATTTTGTGATAAAATATTTATATAAAACTATGTAAATGTCCTTTAATACACAAATTTCTATTTTCGAACTAGCTTGTTAAATTATTTCATACAAAGTATATTTCATACTGAATTATATATTAAATGTGAGATTAATATGTTGTTAATTTAATATATTTCTTTTTGTACTAATACATAATCTTCAAAACAAAGGAGAGTTATTTTTCATGTCTACCTACTTTTACAAAAAAAAAAATGTTAAAAAATCTAACAACTGGAAAATGCTGAAAATGCATATATGATTGACCAGATTGTTCCTTATTCTTCTCTGCTTATTTTTGTTTTTTGTTCTTGTTTTGATTTTTCTAAACAAGGTTTCTTTATGTACCCCTGGACATCCTGAACCTTACCTTTTAAACCAGCCTGGCCTCAAACTCAAAGATCTATCTGATCTGCCTTCCAAGTGTGGGAGTAAAAGTTCCTTGCCATCGTCATCTAATTCATGTGTTCACTTGTTAATAGCATTATAACACATAAATAGATGAATCTTATTGAATGGATCTTTACAATTTATCAGTCAATATTAATGCCCATGCAGTACTTCCAGAATGTAACATTGTTCAAATATTCAATTTTTAATCTCTACAGTCATAAATTATTGGAAGAATATTGAGTTGAGAATGTCTTTTATACTTCGTACTACTAAATACTAAAAGATTTTCTGGGTTCACAATTTATTTATAACCAAGCAATTCATTTATAAATATTTGACTATTGCCCAAATTGTTTTATGTGCACTATTTTTTTATGCAGATGTTTTGCCAGTTAATACCTTATACTATTCATCATTATTGCCTGTTTTTACCATACTTAAGGTCCTTGAGATTAAATACTCTTGTGTCAATAAGGAGTATTGGAATTTCCATACTCTACTTCTGACACATTATTAATCAATTACCCATACACTTGGATATCTTTCCACTCTACTTTTACAAACCGAAATGGGGATTGAAGAGATGGCTCCATGGCTAGAAGTTAATTTTCCTTTTTCAGAGGACATGAGTACAATTACAAACACCCATGTCAGGTTGTTCATTACTACTTTCTAATGCCAGCTCCAAGGGATCCAATAGCCTCTTCTGGCATCCAAGGGCAACTGCATTCACATACACATAGTCACATATAAATACATAATTAAAACTAAAGCTTGAAACATTCAGAATATTATTTTCCATGTCTGAAAACAAAATTTCTTATTTTCATTGCATAAGTGTTAATAGTTCCTGATATGATATGCAATTCATGTTTACATGCATCTTTATGATTTTCTTTTTTTTCCTGTACACTCTATATTATTATTCTGGGACCACATGTTTCTACTCGTGGTTGCCTTAAGTTCTGGTTAGTCTGGTATAAAAGCCACAGTTTCAGATTTTTAAATTATAAATGTGTGTATGTAAACTAGATTGTTGGTAAATGTTTTTTCAATAAATGGTTTTCAAGTAAAAAATCTTTATTTTGTATTTTGGAGTACTTCACTAATAAATTGTAAATACCTAAAACAGAAATAATATAGTCCTTCAACTAGATAACTAATAGCATGCTATTACTTAATACCCCGGGGACTGAGTCAAATAGGTATATTTTTACTTAGGTTTTTACATCCTACTCTGTTACCATCAGCTTCTCTAAAGTCAGAGAAAAGCCATCATTTGAACATCCCAATAGCTATCTATCTATTCTTGTTCAGCTTTGGAGAATGGAATGATGGCTGACCCAGCTTATACAGAAAGTCTATCTCACAGAAGAGCATCAAGGAGTTGCTGCACAGATTTTAATGTGAGGAAAGGTACAAACGACACTTAGGTTCCATTAGAACTTCGACATTTGACAAATATTTCAATTAAAAAATATTGTGAAATAATTTTCATAAAGAAAATATAAAGATAGGTTTCAAGCTTTCCACCTTGAAACAATAAAATTGTAATAAAAACATCACATCATCATGTGTTTCACAATGTTCACTGCACTGTGTGCTTTCCAGATCTTCAAATCCCTGCAATTCTAGTAGTGATTGTAGCATTGTTTATCGTGAAGTGATTATATAATAACTATGGAAATATGTTATTCTAACAAAATATAAAAGAACAGATGGATATCAATTATATAGAACTGTTTTACTTTCCTTTAAATGTGTTTATAGTGAAAAAAGTAATATTTTAAATTACATGGGTAAAATATTTCTAAGAGGAGCATTTTAAAATATTTATCCATTAAACAGCAAATGTTCTGTTTTGTTTTATTTCTTCAGAACATTAAACATTATGTTTTTTATGTCTCCAGATGATTTTTTCTTGTTGATCTATTCAACAGAAGCATTGTTACTTTGTGTACACAGCCTATCCCATTGCTTTGCTCAACAAGTTTGCAGATTAATAAAGAGGACAAACACTAAAAGTGCTTTGCTCACAGCATAATTACCTCTCAGTATTAATTGTAGGAAACAAGCTTAAATAAGCAACATTAGGCCCAGAATTTTTTTGTAAATTAATTTTCATCTTTATTTAAAAGGTAGGCCAATTTAATGAGATTCAGGTGATTGGTACCACAAGCAGGGAATTTCTTTTTATATCACTATTCTTTAAAAATCGTGGCATATACTCCTTTTCTCCATTTCAATATTTACTATTCTGTAAACAAAATGAGAACTCTGACCTTCAAAACTGGAATATCCATTGACCTCATTCCCTCATAGACTAGCAGTAATGATGCAAACACTCAAGGAAATAGAAAGTTTAAAAAGAATATTTAATATAATCTTTGATTCATATTAACATATAATAGAACTGCAAAAATATATTTTTCCATGAGCTGAAACTGATTAATGTGATTTTGTCCAACATGATCAAGCATTTTGTGGCCAAAACTTGAAGTGGTGTGTTTCCATTTGAGATTCTTCTGTTAAAAATTTTCTGTTTAGGTCTGTACACAATTTTTAAATTGGATTATCTGGTTTTTAGATGTCCTGTTTCTTGAGTTTTTCATCGTTTTGTATATTTTGGAGCCTTCTGTGTGACTTGGAGCTGGTGAAAAATCTTCCCATTATTTAGGATGTCATTTTATTCTATTAAAGGTGTCTTTTGACTTAGAGAAGCTTTTCAGTTTCATGACGTCCCAAGTATTATTTGTAGATTTTAGTGTCTATGGTTCTGATATGTTCAACTCTAAGATTCCATATTACACCTCTCAGAATGGTAAAGATAAAAACACAAATGACATCTTATGTTCTAGATGATGTAAAAAGGGGAATACTACATCTATTTCTGGTGCAATAGATGGTAAAACTTGCACTACTACTTTGGAAAACAATATAGTGGTTTCTCAGAAAAAAAATGGGAATCAATATACCTAAAGATAAAACTATAATAATCTTGAGCATATATTCAATAATAATAATAGGACTCTAGTCAACTATATTTATATCAACTTTATTCCTAATATCTAGAACTTGGAAACAACCTAGAATCTCTCTACAGAGGAATGAATACAGAAAATGTATATTTACAAATGAAGTATTACTCAGCTCTTAGAAAACAACATGGAATTGGAAGTCAAATAAATAGAACTAGAAAAATTATTCTGAGTAATGTAACCCATATTCATGAAGACAAACATGGCATGGACATAGTCATAAGTGAATATTAGCTATAAGGCTAACCGTGTTACAATCCACAGACTCAGAGAGGCTATGTAACAAGGAGAGTCTGAGGGTGATGCATGAATCTCTCTGGGAAGGGATAATAAAGATCTTAGAGTAGACTTAGGGTAGGTGGGGAAAGGTTAGGTGGTGAATTAAGGGGGGAGAGAGTATCAAAAGAGATAATTGGAAATGGGGGTCATTTTGGGATTAGGTAGAAACAAAATTAAGAGGAACTCCCAAAATCTACAATGATGATCTAAGTTAAGAATGCTGGTAATAGTGTCTATGTAGCCTGAACTAGCTCCCTTCTGTCATTGGTGACTACCTCAACTTTTGTCTGAGGGCTTTAATCTAGTAACCAATGGAAAGAGATGCATAGATCTACAGTCAAACATTATACTGAGCTAGGGAACTCCTGATGAAAAGAGGGAGGATGAATAGTAGCAGGCAGAGAGTTCAAGGATACCATAGAAAATACATGAAATAAATTATCATGTCTCATAGGAACTCCCAGAGTCTGAACCAGCAATCAGCGAGCCTGCCATGGACACACCTAGGCCCACTACATAAATGTGAGAGTTGTATGTGTGTTCTACTTGTGGTATTCCTCACAATAAAATCAGAGATTGTCTTTAATGCTTTGGCTTGCTCTTGGTAACCTATTTTCACATTTGATTGCCTTGTCCAGCATTAATACAAGGGGAGAAACTTAGTCTTATTTTAACTTGATATTCCATGCTTTGTTGATACTCATAGGATGATACTCATAGGATGAACAGTATCAGAAGAGGAGTTGTTTGAACTAAGGAAGGGGGGGGGAGGGATGTTGGTTAAATGGGAGAAGAGGAGAGAGGGAGAAAGGTGATCAGGATGTAAAATAAGAAATAAAAAATACTCTATCCAACAGGTTTTCTGAAGTTACTTATCTGTAGTTCAATAAAATATAATCAGGACTATACCTAAAAAATAATATATTTCAGGAAGGTTAAGGAAGAGAGAGAGATAACAGAAAATGAAGAAATAGCATGATTATTTTCCTAAAATGTGTAAAAGGAAAAGAAATATTGTAGACAAAAACACAAAGAAAATGTCATCTGCAAATAGGCTTGTAGTAGTGAATTTTTCTTCAGGATAGGGATTATAAGATGGAGCTAAAATAAGAGTCATCTTCTCTCTCTTCTAGTCTAAACTCTAGTCAGAACACAGGAGAAACTCAAGGCGACCTGCCATAGACATAGGACTAAAGAGCCAATGCTTACATTTGGTACATAAGGTGTTTTCTTATAGCAAGGTAACAAAAATAATCACCAAGGGTAGTTTATTACTGAAAAAATGCAAAGAGATTTCTATAAAATTTGAAGACTATCCAATCATAAATAAACCTGGAAGCTAATAAAAATATTCTTGGCAATAAAAACTTGAATAAACATTTAATTTAAGCCATACCAGTGATTGCTTTGAACACATACATACACATGTCAAACTGTTAGCAACTGGAGCAGCACAATTTCTCAGACTATGCCATTAAAATTATTTGTCACCACTCAGAGTTCAGAATTCTATTTATAATGCATATAGAAAATTTATTATTTTCTATAGGGCAATGGGAAGAACTACAAACTGAATCCCGAGTTGAGAAGAGAGTGAATCACATAAATTATAGAATTCATGAAAAGGGGAGAATGATTTTGTATGTGATGACAGAGGGATACACAGTGGAAACTGTTGTTTGGTTCCGAAGACAGACTTTCATATGTTGGAATGTGCATTCTATCTCTGCAAAGTATATAATGTACCCACTGTCAATGTTCTTATTCATAAAATAAAGCAACTAATGGAAACCAAAAAGCACTCAGAATTATGCATAGAACAGTGCACATAAAAAGAATTCAATAAATGGTAGCTTTGCTATTCCATGGAAGATAGCTACTTAATTAAAGTGCATCTTGTATCATTAAGCTCTCCATGGGTTGTGAGCATTAGTAAGGGGCAGACAGAGATATTTAAGGAAATGCAACAAATCATATGACAGGGGGACTTTGAGAGTCACAGCTGGGAAATTACATTAATGTCATTGCATAGACAGCTGTAAGTCACAGGCCACAGAAGTTAGTTGAGAGATTGATATGAGCTTTTCTTAATTTGAATATAAAAATGATTAAAATCGGGCTAGATTTTTACATTAATTCTTACTGTGTTCATGAAAAGATAGGAAGTCTGTGTGCTGAGAATGAAAGAAAAATAGAAACAAATTAATAAAACCAGAAACTATTTGCTCTCAGGTTGAAAGAATTAATGTGACCTGAGTTAGGGTTAAGAGAGGGGGTGTCACAGGCACTAATGCTCAGAAGAATCATGAGCAGGTGTGTTCATGGTTTCAACTGTATGCCCTTCATATACTTGAAATGTTATCTATGCTATTTGGACCACATTCTGTGAACCAAATAGGTACCAAAAATTATCATAAAAGATAGTTTATTACTTTAAAAATTCAAAAGAGAGTTTATAAATTTGGAAGGATGTTCAATTAGAAATAAACCTGGAAACTAATAAAGATACTTCTGGCAATAAAACTTAAATAAACATTCAACTTAAGCCAAGCCAGTAATTACTTTAAACATACACATACACTTGCCACTGAACCACCACAGAATGTGGTCCAAATAGAGTAGGTAACATGAAAGAGAGTGAATTAGGAGAGCTCACATACAGGTCTCAAGCTGTGCTGGAGAAGACAGTCCAGAAGATCACCTGCTGGAGAGGTGCTATGGAATCTAGAGCACACCTGGGACTCTTATTTGTTTGTCTTTTACATGAATTCTTTCTTCTGTCTTTCTGGTAACTCACATTCAGGCCTTAGCCTTTACTACTCCATGGAAAAAAGCATGATGATTCACTGTCTGTTCCCATTTTTAGTTTTGTTTTAAATATTATTTATATTCAGTGACAGATTTGTACATAGGATTACAGGAACCTCCCTTGGCACTTCCGTTGTTCTTTTGTTGTCTAATAGATCTTTGAACCAGTTAATCACTCTTCTGCATTTTTTTTTCATGGCTTTTCCAATTAAGCTGAATTATTCTGAGAGCATAGTGATGGGCACACAATTGAAAGCAGGAGCACTGGCTGGAAACAAACATGGGCTTTCTCTGAATGGATGAATAAGTGAGTGAATTCTTCTTTTAAGGACATGTCTAATGATATTATTTATAATTCTGTTTTGTTCCCTAAGCAGTTGAGAGGAGTAAATTAAAATGAATAGCAGTTTGGACCCTTAAGATACACTTTGCCTTGCTCTAAGTAAAGCCAGTGTTTTGCCTCACAAGTGAGTCTCCTTGGTAATTGCATACCTCTGACTTTTAAATGGACCTCTATTTGAAATTTCTCCAGAATGTTAGGCTGTATTCCTCATCAAGATAGGTGTTCATTACAATCACAGTATGTCTATATCCAAGGCAGGAAGAGAGTAGCACTTTTCCGGTAACAGCTGTGAAGATGAACAGATACTGTTGATTAGCAGTGTAGTGTTGCTGATTCTAAGTAATTGTTATGAGTATTGAAATGTGGCTCAAATGATACACTTGGCAATATCAATTTCTGTAGTATCTCATTCCTATTCATCACATTTGTAATTCTCGTGTTTATCCAGTTCATGGGAATTTTCCTTTTATGATTATGTAGACTTCATTAGTCATCTCTTCTACTAACATACCAAGACTTGGGTATGTTTGTTAGTAAATTGCCATAAAAGAGAACTAGGAAAGAAATATAATTCTAAAACTGGGGTCCATGATAATTTTTTTTTTTTTTTTTTTTTTTTAGCATTCTGTTGGTATTCAGCCTTAAACTAAAATGTTTCTAAGTGGTAAAAGGAGCAATAAGCTTTAGTATCCCCTTTCACTAACTGGGCTATGAGATCCCAAAGGTATTAATGTATAAGGTAAACTCTGAGATTTAGTCTGTGGTTGTGCCACAGTCAGAGAACATGTTTGGGGCTTTATGGTCTGCATTGATCTTAGTACCATCAGATGAGGGCATAGACATGTGTGTGAACACATATGGATGGTGACAGTGAGCCTTCAGGGAGACTTCCCTCTGACTAGAGAATAATGACACTATACTGCATTCACAATGCATTTATGTGAAATTCTTCATACCTGATGTCAGGAATTAACTGTCCGGTGTTTCACCAATAAAGGAAACTCAGGGCCAGATCTCTGGAAAAAGCAGAGATAAAAGAGAGTAAACACCACAGTCAGATCTCACCCAGTTGTCTTCCAGGTTCCTTGGCCTCACTCCTCTTGCCTTCTTCTACCTCCTCTGTCTTTCTATATCTGCCTTAAATACTTTCTCTGCTCACTTAAGGCGTGGCACCACCATGTCTGCCTGGGAGCCTGGAACTCCTTCCATAAACTAAGATGACCTGGAACTCAGATTGGATTAAGGGCTTAGGTCAACACTGCCAGGATATTCCCTGTGCTGGGATTAAAGGTGTGAGCTTCCACTGTGTGATCCTCCTAGACTGACTGTGGGTAGATCCCTCTGATATCTCTGAATTTTTTTGATATGTTTGAAAATGTCCCCATAGTCAGGGCCACAGCAAAGCTCCACACAGAAGTATATAGTAAATGCAAGCTTCATGATTGTGCTTTCTCTACTGCCTGTCTTATGTATGTTAAATACATAAGCCTCTGACAGTATTGCAGGCCAAGGCCAAGGCAAAATGAAGGGTTTGAAAGATTTTTGGATTTAGATCCTGATGTTTACTAAATTAAATGACATTTGTTCAATTAATAGATAATTATTTTACCTTTATAAGATAATAATTGCACGTATATTTTTCTCTATCATTCTGCAGGTGTTTGCTTCCTATAATATGGGATGCTTTGATGTCACTTTATAGAATTCTTTAACTTGTAATGTGCCTATTAATGAGAATAGTACCCATGTGAAATATTTTTGTTTAAAGTGTTACAAAGAAAACATTTAACTTACACAAGCAAAACAGTTTGGAGAACGCAGAATTTAAAGTTAAATGTAAAGAACTAAAAAAATCCCTTTTCAACATGTGAAAATAATAAGGGAAAAGATCAGTTTGACTTAATAAATAAGAACTGAGTTTTTAGTAGTGTGGTTTCTTGGTCTCGTGAAGCCAGAGGCCCAAACCTGCTGCGCCAGACCCCTTAGCTGCTGCCCGTTGCTGCTGCTCAGGCACCAGAAATAACTCAGACATTTATATTAAGTTCATGCTGTTTGGCCTATAGCTCAGGCACATTCCTAGCTAGTTTCTTCATCTTAACTCAACACATTTTCACTAATTTGTCTGCCATGTGGCCAGTGGATCACCTGTGTTCCTTACATGTTGCTCCTTTGGGCTTTGGGTTCAGTCTGTCTAACTCCGCCCTGCTTCTCCTTCCTATGCTCTGATTTCTCCTCCTACTTTTTCTATGGTGCCTGTCATGGGCCAAAACAGCTTCTTTATTTAAAGATTGATATTCACAGCATACAGAAAGGCATTTCCACATCATGAGTTAAGTGAAATCTTAGATCCAATAGAACCTGAATTTGAGAGGCATTTTGCAATTTTATTTTACTCTGTAATAATTGCATCAATGTACATTATACTTTTGGTACTGAGGTATGTTTTCAGTTTTCAAGCTGTCAACGCTCATAAATTATCAAAATTTCTGGACATTACCATGTGCTGCCTCTAATTTTTCCATGACTTCGAATTTTCTGCTTGACTAAGACATAACAAAATGATACTAATGAGTTCATGTTTCCTCTTCATGTTTGCATATCTTGGGTACTAAAAATATTCTGGAAGGTACTGATGATTTAAAAAAAGCATAGAGGATTTCATAATGAAATAATCCAAGTTAGAGAATATATGTCTTCACAGCATATTTCAAAGTGTTTTTTAAAAACAAAATTTGTGCATCCCAGTGACAAAAAATGTGTTTCTATTACAGTGATCTAATCTGTATTTAAAGTAAAAGTGACTTTTCAAACTGGTGATTAGGGATTTTAAGTAATTAGGTGCTAGATTATTTGAGAAGTACTCCTTTTATCTTTTTTTTCCTATAATTAAATCTTGAAATCTGTGTGAATAAAGTGAGCCATACTCTAAACAGTGAGAAGAATCCAGATAAGGGACATAGTAGTCAGTTGAGGAATATGCAGTCTTATAACCACAAAAAGCATGTTTCTAAAAATAATTGTATCTTTTATCTATTGTTTTGAATTATACACAGAAATGTTTGGGTACAATTAAATTCTGGTAAAAATAATGGAAAGAAACTTCCATGTTGGCCTCACTTAGAATATTTTTAACTCCTAGAGTAGCAATGTTTTATTACACACTTCTCTATTAGACTCTCACAAGAAGTATCCAATGCTTTAAGTCTGAAACCTGAGAATGTAGATAATTTTCATTCCAAATATTTCAGGACATTTAAAAATAGATTATGTATAATGAACTCTACACAACCAAGTAGTTAAGGGCTCACAGCTTTCTTCTAGACTCCTTCTACTTTGAAGGTCCCCGAAGAGCCTCAATCTCCCCAACAATGTTAGGATGAAGAGGAATATACTTGAGCCATATTGATAGGCCTAGTATATCCAGGTTGCTTCTTGTGGCTCAAGCCATTTGTTAATGAGGAGGCCTGTGACTTTAATTCTTTACATTATTGCTTGCCCACTTGTAAAAATCACACAGAAAAACATACTTTATAAGTTCATTTAAATGATGCAGATATTGTGTTTATATAGCTAAAGCTTCTGAGACACGGTAAACAATACAGATGTCAGTTTTAAATAAGATGTAGATTTTTTTCCAATATTTCCTTAATTGCTAAACACATAGAAAACAATTTAGTTTTAGAATATTAGGTTTCGTTAAAACTTGGAGGTAATGGTGGTGGAAATTCCAGTATTCAAAAATTAAATGGAGAAAGCCCTGGAAATAAAACACATTATTAAAGTTACACAAGAATATAACTAAATTATTCTGTTCTGCTTTCATAGTAATGTGTTATTCATCAGAATCCTGAAATTTAAATTGAAATTGCACAGGTCAGAAATAATTCATTATACACAGAACCTAGATTGGAAATACAGTTTTATCTAAAATATGAACAGTGTATTCAATCTAGACATACTAGAGCTATGAATCTTTCTTAATTTCGGTAAGACACCTGCATGTATACTATTGAAATTAAAATTAATAGTAATAGAGAATATTAGTCAAAATTTATAAAAAGTTCTGGTGGTATACCAACTTGGTTTCAAATAGTATGAGCCCTGTAAAAGGAAACTGTATTTCATTTATGTAACTTTAAATATTAATGTTCATTCCTAACATATATATATATATATATATTGAAATCTGGGTGATGAGCAAAAGGTGAAACTCATTCTGAACTATGTGGACAACCCTGATGTGGGGCCAAATAGTCTAGAAAGAGGTAGCCACATGCCCATAAATGACATGTATCTGTAACTAGTCATTTTTTATCTACAATTGTGAAATATATAAAAATGATGAGGGAGCTGAAGTTAAAATCTAGTAAAAATAAAATTAAAAATCTTTCATGTTTGTATCACTTAGAATGTCCATCGTGTAGAAAATATTTAATTCTCAGAGCACAAAAAACCTGATGGTATTACTATTGCCGTTTTATAACTATTATATACTTCAATCTAAATCTGAATCCTTAAATCCTTGGTAAGCCACAATGACCAAAAAACAAACAAACAAACAAAATGCAACAAATAAACAAACACAAAACAAATGAAAAAAATCTTTGTATTGCCACTTTTAAAAACAATTGTTTTCTTAAAGCTAAAAATAAAAAAGGAAATAATAAGAGTAATTCTATAGAGTAAGTGTTCTCTCTGTCTCGTACCACAGTAAGGAAACAATTAAGTTCTCTCCACATCAGACACTTGAAAAAGCATAAACATGTGGATGTCAGTCTTTGAGTCTCTCTATTTGAGTCTGTACTACCAACTACAAAATCTACCAATGCTAAATGAGTTGATGGAATGCTATAAATACTATCTTCAGGGCAACATCAGTTAATGGAGGTCAAGGTTAATTATCTAGCAGTGATAACCCCTGTGTATAGCACTGCAGCTATTTTCATGATGATCCCAGCAATGGGAAAATAATGTATGTCATTCAGCTCAAATTGAAAACTTATGACCATGAAATGTTTCATATTAGGATTCTAAGATATTTGTAAATATCCAGGGCTTTAGATTTATTCATTATCTCTCAGAAAATGACTGGCCAATACAGAGGAGTTTATAGAATTAGGATATCTAACATTAACATATTTTAAATTTTTAAATTGAGTATTATTTTATGAGTATGTAACTCTATAAAGCTCATTCATTTAAAAGGATATTCTGTATATATATAAAAAAGATAAGCCATTACCTATAATTCAGCAACACAATAAGTAAGGGAGGAAGGCTGTAGACTAGTACCTACTCAGATGAGGATAAGACAATAAAGGAAGAAAGAGGCACTGGCTATACGGGTTCCCTTCACAGAGAGGATTCAATGCTCTTTTATCAAGGCTGCAAGCTGTGTAGATATTTTTCTCCAGCTTCACGGTAAGAGGCTGGATACAAGAGCATATTATTTTCATACTCTGTAATTAATGTCATTGCAACACCTCATATTTTGAATGTAAAAACATTCGTGGCCATACTTAATGATTAGACTGTCATGCAATTTAAATATACAGAAATTATTTAATCTGAAGGAATAAAAACGGTAAAAATATTATCTTCAAATTATTTCCGCTTTATACAGTTAATCTTAATTTATTTAAAATCACAGATGATTGCATCATTTATATCTTTTCACCTCCCCCTCTCTCCTATCAAACTTTACCCATTTTCTCTCTTCTTCATTATCAGATTCATGACCTATTCTTCTTTAATTACTATTATTAGCATTACTTGTATGGATGTATACATATGCAAATACAAATAAAACCTGCTGAGTTTATTAATTGTTGCTCATATTTATATGTATTTATAGCTGATGACTTGAGATTACAAGAAGCAAAGGATCAGGAGGTCTTCTGGTGGACTGTGCCTTCTAGCTACGAGAGAAAAACTACACCAATGAAATTTCAACTAGACTTACTAAACAGAAGGTAGCCAACAACAGTTGTCATTCCAACATCAAAGGGGAAATATCATGGATCCTTACTCCTCGATGAAGAAGAACTACAAGCAATTAACTATGGCAGAGAGAAGAATTATTAGTCCTGATCAAGTGCCATTACACCATTGCTTATTCTTATTATTACGCTAACCACTGAGGTTAAGCCACTTTTCCTATACACTCTCATGGTGGGGGGAGGGGAGTGTATCCCACTAGTCCAAAAACGGCCATCTTATAACTGAAAGAATCCAGTCCATGATGATGGATGATTCCTGGTATTCAGTATATGCTGGAGTCCCAAAGGATTAGACTCTAGTTCCAGAGAAGGAATAACCTTGACAGAAAGAGTAAGGCAGAGGAGAGTAAAGGCTTCTTCTTTGTCACTTAGATAGCTGGCCCTAGAAAGTATGGGCCAGATCAAAGGTAGATCTCCAATCTCAAAAGATCAGAATTTATGATTGGTTTTCCCACTTCAAATAATTCAATCAGAACATTCTTCACATTTTTACTTAATCCCAAATGCACTCAAATTGACAAGGAAGAATAACTATCAAAATATATTAGCCTTAATTTTATTCAAAGTTTCAGTTCTCAAGTGAATAAGCAAGCTTTTTGTGATAAATTATGAAGGAAAGGGAAGAAGTAGAAAGAGACATGTCTAAACCTGGTTGGAATGAGCAAAAAGATGCCAGCTGGCCTTTTGAAAGTTTTGTCTTTCAGCAGGCTGAAAAGCTAATATTATAAAGTTTTTTTTTTCCCCAGAATGGCACAGTTTCTAAGTTGATTACCTTTGAGAACCTAGAATTCTTCATCATTTTTCTTCTATTTATATATATTTATGTGTTTACTCTTAAGTGTATATTTGTGTCTTTGTGAGTGTATGCCATATATATGCAGATGAGTGTTATATCTCCTATATGTGAGCTTGTAGGAGATTGTAAAGTGCCAATGTGATGAGGGAAACAAAGTCAGATCCTGTGGAAGAACAATATATACTCTTAACAACTGAACCCCTGGACCTTGCTTTGGAAGGACAGGATTGTGTTCTTTAGTATTCCTCTATCTCTTTAGCCACTCAACTGCTCCATATTGCTATCAGGTTTCTATTTTTGAGCAGTGTTCTTACCTTGCTTATACTATTGTCTTCAAATCAGCAGAGCACCTGCAGCAGATACCAGCCTTCTCATCTCATAACCAACTTTATTGCAACTCAAAGAAGCTCTCCACAAGAGACAAATGAAGTTTGTCTCCACTAGTAAATGACTGAGTTAGTAATGATCTTCTACGAAGTAGTAGAGGATAAATTTTTTCAGTTTGAAATACTTACATCTTTGTTATTTGCTTTCAGATTACAAAGAAAATAGATTTTGTTTCCATACACACCATTCTCTTTGTAGCACCTTAGAAAAAAAGTAGTGTGGAAAAATTATCTTTCAGACAGCCAGAAGGTTGAGACCCTTGGGCTGCTAGCTGTCCCCATGTTCTTTCCCATTAATAAAATAAGAAACTATCTGAGCCAAATAACTCAATTATAGGGAATCCCCACTAGAGAGCTGTATTCTTCACTTCATATGCATTCTATTAACTGGGGAAAAGTTTCCCTAGAAATTTTCTCGTGGCTAGGAAGTGACTTGTATTCTTAGCACCTTGAACCAAGACCTAGTTAGTTGAACTGCACAATTAGTGTGGCTGGATCTCACAGTCTTTGTGCTTCCTGCAGTGTCAGACCACTCAATATGTGAGAAACAGCTCGGGGATGGCAGTTTAGAGGACAGAAACCATGCTACTCTAGAATGGCAGTTCTATGCAGAAACTTCATCTTTACTCTGTGCTAATGGTTTTGTAGAAGATCCTGCGCCTGGATCTTCCTCTACCGAGCCTTGAATGCCCTAATTCTTCTCACCTGGGCTCAGCTCAAGATTTTCTTTTGGGAAACAGCTCCATTGTAGCCAGCTTTCTTTTGGACCAACATCCATCTTCTAAATCATTACACTGGTATTATTAGTTATGAATGGTCAACCTTAAATTAGGTTTGGTTCTTGCTAGCTTTAGTAATTTAAATTAACCTTTTTATTTTCATCTACATTTTTACTCGGGGCTTTTTACTTATCTTTCTTTCTGCCCTACTTAGTGTCTGACTGGCTGGTGACAGCCTGGCCCAAAGCATTTCCCTCATTTCCCCTCAATCTTCTCTTCTCCTCTCTCCTCCTATTTATTCTCTCTACCCACAACTAAGCCAATCCCCCTAATACATAGCTATTCACTGTTCAGTTTTTTATTAAACCAATCAGGTGCCTTGGTCAGGCAAGGTGAAACAGCAACATATCTTTATGTAATTAAACAAACGCATCATAAACAAGAGCAACACGTCTTTGCCTAACTAAACAAATGTAGTATATCTTTACATAGCTAATGTAAAATTCTGCCACACTCTCTGATGGAGTCCTGAGGTATACCTTTTCTTCCTTGTTCTTTAAGGTGCTCACGCAGTGCAGGGAGATCTGAAGCTAGCCCATCACAGGCATCTCTGCAGCCACATTGCTCCAGACAAGGTACCTACCAATCAAGGACTAAAGAGCTCAGTCCCAATCCTCAACAGTTTCTACTTCCATATTCTTGCCTTTGAGTTTTCTCCTGGTTAAGACACAAAGATTTATTGTTCCTCAGGTATGAGCATAACTCTACAGTTCCTCTTCTCCTTTTGCTTAATCTGTCATTATTATGTGCTTGGAGATTAATTACTGATGTATAAACTGGGTGATTTTGCCTTAAAATAAGCACTGAATAACATGGAGAATATCACTATGTATTGGCAGAAATGTATAGCCATATATAATTGTCAATTATATTTCATTATTTAATATTTTATGCTGGATATATTTGTTTTATGATATGTAATTGACAATTATATGTACTAAATATAAATTCTTATTGAATAAAAATTAAGGAAAAGATCTGGCATTGGAGATACTGGAATAAGAACTACAGAGGACAGGGGGAGGTGAAGGGGCAGTGAGTAACATTGTATTTGTTACTTTACCCTTCTGACAAGAACTAATTTTTTTGACATTTTTTTGTGAGGAAAAGATAAAAGATCTTGTATACAGTTTCATATATTCACTTGACAGTTATCTAGATAAAATAGTGGTAACTAAAACACATATTTGAAATAATAAATTTTAGCTCAAATGTAGCACTGTTCTATTTTGTTGAAGATTCTTTTATTTTTAAATTGATAGATACTACCAATACCAATACAATAATTTGTGAGGTTATATTAGGAGAGAAGAGGGAGCCATAGGAGGTGACTTTGGGTCAGACACCATGTGGAAAACAAAGACCCAGTGCTAACTGTGTTTAGCATGTTATTTGACACTTTGTTTTCCACAATTTACAAATCCCTGTGCGGATTGTAGGGATGATTCAGTTATAAGTATTCCCTCTTTATTTGGCCAAATTTCAAATAGGTTTTTTCTAAACCAATTTCAGTTTTCTACTTTATTTCAGAACACATGGAAGTTAAGGCAGTTGCTGATGGACCTTACTATTTTGTAACACCAAGCTACAAAAGAAATTAAAGTATTTTTGAATAGTTCAACCTATTTCCATTTTCTGTCTGCCATGTGGCCCGTGGCTCATCAGTATTCCTTACATGTTTCTTCTTTGAACACCTGGCATGATCTGTCTCTGACTCTGCCCTTCTTTTCCTACCTATTCTGATTCCCCATATTCTTCTACAGTGCTCAACAAGGCCCAATAAGCTCCTTTATTTAAAGATTGATATTCACAGCATACAGAAAGACATTCCCACATAAGATCCCAATATAAAATCCTGCATTATATGCCACATTTACCTAAGGTTTATCTTATTCTTACATTCCCAGTAGGCTTGTTTTAATGAAAAAAAAATTACTCTGCTAATATGTCCACAGAAGTTGTCTAATATTATTTAAATTCTTATAGTAATTTTTGTTCAGCATTCACATTTATAGAGCTTACTATTTCATTGTAAAATAAATTTTAGGATATATTATGGAAAATGATTTTAGATAGAAAGTATCTTTGATTTACCATTTACCACAGAGGGACAGTAACTGTGTTTACCATCCTCATGATCTTAATTCAAGTTAGACTTAGACACATCAGTACACAGGCTTGCTTGACTTAATGTCCTCTTGTATGGACTAATTTTTTTATACCTCTCTCTCTCTCCCTCTCTCCTTCCCTCCTCCCCCCCCCCCCCGTGTGTGTGTGTGTGTACATATACCTTTGTTTACATATTTTGGGATAATCACAGATGTGGTCCTTCTCCTTGCTCACTAATTGGTTTCCAAGCCTTCCTTATTTTTTAAAGCTAGGAAGCAAATATTCACGTGTTTATTTTACTCCTCACATTATAAAGTTTAGTCAAATGTGATTCTGTGAAATTATTATAACACATCTAATAATATGAAAATGCACTTCAGTATCTGCTTTTTGGTTATGTTTCCACTGCTAAAATTATAGCACATTTCTACTTACAAATTCTCTGAAAGTTCAAATTCCTGAGTTCATGCTTTGGAAAAATTGCTAGTTTACTTTTGTGTAATATAAAAACATGAGACTGTTTTTTTCCACAAAAAGCATAAAGATTGGTGACTGAAAATACTAAGTTCTTCTAGGTGGATAAGACTCCAAAACATCTCAAATTCCCCCTGTTTAAAAACTCTTAATTTTAATCTTGTGGTCACACTATTAGTATGTATTCTTCAGATTTTCAGTGAAATTTAATGTTAATTTGCTGAGATTTCCCCTTATATAACACATATTTTGTCTCTTTATCTTTCAGGAAGAGGTGTATTTAAATGATTTTAAAGACTATCTGGTAATCCAACTCTTGAAAGAGAAAACCAATATGAACAGAAAGAGGTGATGGAGTTATATTGTGCTTTAATCCAACCCACATATATACGATTTACATCATTCAGAGAAGATATATAATTAATAGCTAATAGGGTTAGTGGATGTGAGTGACAGTTAAACTGCTCAGTGGCATCCAATAGCAGTTGGCTTATATGCATCCAATAACGTGTTTTCAACTAAAAGATCTAGAAAATGAGAAGACCACTTGCCTGACTTCAATAATTCTGGGAAAGCAAGTTGCATATACTTTGTGTCCGTTGCTGTAATAATGGCAAACATAGAAACCTAGTCTTTGCCACTCAAATTTTACTATTTTGAAAAAATATCCTTTTCAAATATTTCTGTTTAACACTCCATGCAATCTTCTAATTGCCCATTAGAAACAAAATATTCGGAGACACTTTATAGATACTTGATTGAACACTTAAAAAGCTTTACTTAAGTTATAATCTTTATAGACTAATATAAGGTAAGTATCTTTTGCAATTAAATAGTTGTATAAAAATAATTTAGTGTGAATCAGGGACCAGAGACCATGGAGTAGTGATGCTTACTAGGTTGCTCTCTTCATAGCTAGTTTTGTTTGCTTTCTTTTGCAACCCAGAACCACCTGCTTGGGCACTTAACTCCCCACTGTAGCTGGACACTCCTGATCAGTTGTCAGTCGTGAAAGTGCATTCCAGACTTGTTTAAAAGTCAATTCCATTAAAGTATTTTCCCACTTGAAGTTTTCTCTATTCTGACTTGTGTAAAATTGAGAAAAAAAAACTTTTTCATTTTCATAGTAACTAGCTGAAAAAATATTTATCAAGCATATCTGCAAGCTTTTAATTTCTGTATAAGTTACTCTAATGTATGAAGTTAAGAATTATAAGACACAGTGGTTTGCCTTGTGGATACTCTTCGTGTGTGTATGTGTGTGTGTGTGTGTGTGTGTGTGTGTGTGTGTTTGTATGTGTGTGTGTTTGTGTGTAGTACTGAGTGTCATACATCTAATTTTCTTTCCATACAAAGAAATTCAGAAGGCAGCACACTAAAAAGTTAACTGGAAACCTCCTTCACTATATCAGTAAATTATAATTTTCAAATTTAATAATGTTTTTGAAAATATTTGCTGTGTAAATTTTAATCAAGGTAACATTCATTTTACCTATTAATATCTAATATACTAGGAAATATTAATGAATTTAAAGTCAGATTCTTTTCACTGTAATAATCACATTTTGTAGCAAAAATTTATAAAATTAATATGTAATTTAAATGTAAAATATAAGCTTAAATATAATGGTTAATGCCAGGGAGATAAAAATTGATTTAAGAATGTTTACACTGACTGACAGCTAGGGAAAGATACTTTTAAAATAAAAGAATTACAGAAGTCAGAAAATCAACAGCCTCATCCCACAAAAGACCTCAAAGACCTACATGTTAAACAACTATTACCAAGAGAGAGAATCATTTCAGTGTTAAATTATGAAACTATCTTGAGTGTATATTTCTGGATGAAAATATATTTTATGAAGGGAATGAGTATTGTTCCACGGTTAAGTAAGAGGCTGTCTGTATTAGGCAATCACAAAGAAAGCCTGAAGGAAGTGATTCAGACATCCTAAATAGTGCTTTGAGAAACATCGCTGTGATAATGACGTGGAGAACAGAATTCAATGGAAATGTAGATGCAGAGAATGTATCTGTAAAGAATTGTCTGATGTGTGCAAGTGAGCTTGGCATAAATTTCAAGACTATAAACCTAAATAACCTTTATAAAAACAAGCTATCCACTTCTATTAAAAGAAAAGATTCAGAAGATATTTGTATAGAGAATCTCTATTATTCTAATGAGAAAGTGTGACAAATAAGAAAGAATGAATAAATAAACTTCCTTGGACTTTGTTTAAGTTAAAGAATTATGTTACAATTTCTGAGTCTCTGGAGTGAAAACATTTCATAAATTTAGTGTTATATGTACCAGATGGTCAAGGGTATTTTAAGCTATTATAAAGCCTCTACTGAGTGCCAAGACTGGGTGTGTTTTCATTTAACACGAGATTCTTTGTCAGCTTCAAAAAAAAAAAAAAATCAGACAAGGTACAATATGAAGACTTGGGGAGAAATTGTCATAATAGAGTTCTTTTATGCACACATTCTTCTTGTTCAAGACAAGACTAATCACATAAAATTGTTTGACTTAAATACAGTTGGCAATCTCTGTGTAGCAAGGATAGCCATAGGATTATCTATCTATCTATCTATCTATCTATCTATCTATCTATCTATCTATCTAAATATCTATCTATTTATTTATTTTTACCTAGCTTTGAATGCCAGAATAAAAATGGCCATTAAAAGTTAGGTAAGTCACTCTTGTTTATTTCTTTAGTAAAAGAAAAAAAACATTTAATGAAACTGGTTTACTATGTGTTCATTCTGGACAAGGCAGTCTTTGTCTGAGGGGCTGTTCCTGCTTGAACTTATCTGAGATCAAGGATAATAGATGAGCCAACTCTTGGGAGGTGCATCATCATAATAGAAATGTGTCTTTTTAAGATATAGAATAAGTACACACAAATTTTGTGCAGCAAGAAGAAAAGGAATTCTTTTTCTCAAAAAAATTTCTCAAGCACAAGACGTTCCTTCTTTAAAATATGTAATAGAGGCTGAGAGCTGGCTGGGATGGGTTGGAAGGGGGCAGGGGAGGGGAAGTAGGAGAGGTGGAGCAGGGGATACATTGATATGGATGACATATTTTTAATGAAAATAAAATACAATAAAATTTTTAAAAATAAAGCCAAAAAATGTAATGGAACCAGGAGCCCACATCAAATGTTCTATGCACATTGATAGTGTTATAGAAAATGACCCCCCAAAACATAAATTTCCAAGATTAGAATGTCAAAGACTATTTGTTAGCATTGTTTAAAGTCCATATTTCAAAGACTAAGAATAATAAAGAATAGTAGCATTTTAGGAAGATCCTTCTGTAAGTACACATCCCGCATAATTCTTTTCTGCTAGTCATTCCTTTTTCACTATCTAAGAAAGACAACTTATAAAATAGAGCTTTATTTAGCTTATGTATTTGGAAGTTCCCAACCTGGTCACAGTGGCCCTATGTGACTTTATTGAGGATGATGAGTGACACTGTTTAGATCATTGTGTCAAAACAAGAGATATTAAGAGGGTACATTAATCTTTGCTGATAGGTCAACACCTGGTATACAGGCACAAAGAAAGAGGGCGATAAGTTGGAGACAAGCCTGAGATACACAGCAAGGTTTTTCTATGAAAAAAAAAAAAAAAAAGTAAAAAAGGTGAGAGTCATTTTCATAGTAGTAACAGATCCAGGTCCTCTAAGTTAGATAATAACAACAGTTTACTATTAACTGCAAGCTGTCAAAAGCTGTCAACGACATCTCACCAAGCCATATATCCTAGCAATGTTGCATGAGGCTAAGTTTCTAATACATTTATTTGGTTAGGCACTAAAATTGTAATCCACATATATCTCTACTAGCAGTAATAGACGTCAGAAAAAAATGCCTTCCATACCCACGTAGGCAGCCCTCCCAAAACCTAAACTAATTTTTCTCTCACCTTCAGAACAATTGTTAAGGACTAGCTGTGATCCTCAACTTTACATATTCCATAACTAATATTCACTACAGTTGCATTTTAATAAATGAGTTAGTTTTTACAATGAATTTGAACATGTTACTTCACAAAGTACCCAAAGGATGGAGCACAGTTAAAAACATAAATATTTTTAAAAATCTCAATAACTCTTCACTAGCTATTTTATCTTTTTAAGTTTTTGTCCTTTAAAAGTCATCTGTGAAGTTTTATTTTATTGAGTTATAATCTACTACACTTCATTTAAAGTTGAGTGTTATATAGAAATTTATTCCCACCTTTCACACAGCTGCTGGCTTTGGGAAGATAAGGGATGGTCTGAGAATTACTGATTTCCATTTACTTAATAGAATATTTACATCTAAGAAGAGATTTTTAAATTCTGGAATGTTGATTTCTCTGATTCCAGTTATCTATGTAAAACCAACCTACATGGCACATATACCAATGAATTTTGACCCTCAGAAATATGATTTCTACCTACCTAAGAAATAGGTCACAGTAGCAAGGCCACAGAAAACAATGTTCACTGCACAGTACAATATGGGCTGAAGACCACTGCACTATAAAAAGGAAGTGAATCCGGAAAGCAGAACAGTCAGGAAGGAAGTGAATAATTATGATTGTAGAGTAAGAAGTCGTAACTACAAGGAGGAAAATGAAACTGTTTGTAATAGTATATAGTATTGTGTACAAGACTATGCCAAGATACAGAATTGTGATAGCACTTGGACTCTGTATCAGAGTTGATAGGCATCTTGTATTCCATAGAGTTAATCAGAAATTTGAGACGCTTACTAGTATCTGTGTAAGTCATATGACTCCAGTAATAATAATAATAATAATAATAATAATAATAATAATAATAATAATAATAAAGGAAATGGAAATATCAGCAAAGCCTCCTGGCACTAGGCTGTTTTCTAACAATCCCTCTGGGGTTTTCTTTTCAATACCAGAGGTTGTATGTCCTCACTATTTCTCTCAAAACTAAACAAAGCATTTCCATAGCACATTATTTTTAGAGCTATAAAATGAAACCATGGTTTCTCTTAGAACACTGTATGTCTTTACCCTGCTGGCCCTAGGAATTTACAAGAAGCTAAGCTTCTGAATACCCAGGCAACATTGGTTAACATTTTTATGGTGTTGGCTAGTTTCCTACCCCTGTGGATCTGTGGATTGAAAATATCACACAACATATTTTTGCAGATGTTTTAAGATTTATAGTAAGTTTGAGGAAATCAAATTAAAAAGTACATCCTGTTTATACCTTGTGATTTTCTAGCTTTAAAGATTCTATCAAAAATTGAATGAAATCAAATTCTTTCAATATTTTTCCTTATGAAACCATTATGTGGTTAGCTCTTTCCTTTAGTCACCATAAAACCAAGATAAGAATATCTTTATTCAGGTCTTTTAATAGACGATAAAACTTCCCCTGCATGTTATAGAGCAGTCAGCTTCATTAATGCTGCACTTAAATTGCACATGATAATTTTATCGCAGTTGTTAGAACTGATGAAGTTTAAAAGGACATATGTAATGTACTAATAGTAGGTGGGAAATTCCCCAAATATATTAGAGTGAAGCCATTTTTATTACTGAAAATTATTCTTATTTTCACTCACATTTTTAACAAATTTGTTCAAATTTTGATGACAGACAAAATTAAACTGTGTCTCTGTTGCAGGCAGGGTCTTACTGTACTGGCTTGTTGGATAAGTAGGCCCTGGGTTTTACCCCAGGTTCATGTCAAACTATCATAAATTCACAGTTTTAATGAATACCAAATAGTAATTAAAAAGTGCTGAAAATATCTAATTTTATTAAGTATAGGAGTGTGTTAATTTATTTAGACACCTAGAATAACTTACAAAGATACATATGTCATGGTACGCAAAGAGCATCTATCTGAACATAAGTCTAGTTTCTACAGAGTTGACTTACATGAGTCATCAGTCACCACTGGGGCTTTAATCACTTTGTCAATTTTCACTCTTCAAAAAAAAAAAAAGCCATAAAACAAAACAACAACAATACAACAACCTCTCATCCTAAGAATCTGGACCCTTTTGAGTCATTTTACAAGAATTTCATATCAGATATCTACTTTATGATTAATAATAGCAGCAGAATTACAGTTATAAAGTAGCAACAAAAATAAATTAATGTTGGGGTCACCATAAGTTGAGGAAGTATATTAAAAGGTCACAGAATTAGGAAGAATGAGAACCATTGCTTATACATTCATGTGTTGCAACATGAATATAAGCCAGAGTGTTAGTTCAGGGTTCAAGTACCCATTGTCACTTCAAAGTCACAGTGCAAGCAACTGTAATTTTTACCAATTTCTTGGTTGATTTTGGTCTTCAATGAAATGCGTAAGCAATCATTTTTCATTGATATTATTATTTACTTAAAATGTTTTCAATACAGATGATACAAAATAGTAGTTACCAGTTACCAGTCTCTGCTCAAGACATTCTCCATCTTTAACACATTCCTTGAGAACAGATGCTAAAACTCTGAATGTGGAAATCATTCCTGTAATGTTCCTCACCAGAGGAAGTTATCAATGATAAAAAAAACGGACTCTAAAACTTCCTCTTGCCTCTTACAGATTTTTAGTTGTACTCATGCCATCTCTCATGACACCACTCTGCACTGCATGCTACATTATCTTTTAGGTAAAAACCTCAATTAATTTACATTTCTTAGTAATGAAAATAAAATTAATTACATTACTTTTACCTTTCCTTCTTCTATTCCTCCTTGCAGTCTTTCATAAATATCTCCTTTAATATTTCTCAAATGGAGGGACTCTGATTCTATATTAGATATATGTACAAATCTGTATATATAAGTGACATATATAAGGTGATATTTATCTATCTATATAATGTGATATATTTGAATATGTCTTCTAAAATACTAATACAACTTGTTAATTCTATATAATGTTACTTGTATGCAAACAATTTTAGGAATGACTAATTAGAATTGAATAAGAAATTTTGGACCTCTTCATTAGAGAAGGCCATTTCTCCCAGTCAACATCACTTTGTTGCCTGAAGTTCATTGTCTTGGGCTGTGCCCCATAAGATTTCTTAATTTGTTTTACTTCTTATTTTATGAGCTGAATGCTCCACAATTGTGCATATTATATTTAGGTGTGATCTTTTCCCTAACAGAATCATTGGAAAGATTCAGAATCAATGGTCAAGGACTTGCTAATACTTTCCCCAAGACAGCATATTGAACTCTGCTGTTCCATCAGTGCTTTGTGAACAACCTTCCCTGCCTAACATCATGATCTCATGACCTTACATGAATTGTAGAATCTCCTTTCCAGGGATTATTTTCCATCATGTTGGATCAGTCTTGATAAAATGAAACCTTTGTTTTCATTAATACCTGGTTTCCTTCTCCTTTTGGTCAAAGATCAAAGCAGAGTTTTGATATTAGAATGAAAATCACTATTCTAAAAAGTTATCTACTTTGTTCATTCCAAGGATTCCAAACTTTCTGCTCAGGCATGATAGTGAGTAGTTCAGTTGCCTTTAAGATTTAGAGAGAATAAATAGCATTTAGGCAGATTCTTCTAAAAGCACCTAAATATTATAATAATAATAATATAAATAAATGCTTTCTATATGATGTTTTGGATTTATTTTCAGCATCATTTTTTATTAATATGCCAATGTAACCTAGGTGGAAATGCATATAATTTGATGAAAAGTATTCAAATGCTGTTCAGCATTTTTATTGCTAAGTATAAGTAATATTTGAAAAATTATAAAACACCAAGATTTTCCCTCAGTTTTAATTTTTAATATCCCTGATGCTATAAAGTTAAGTGAAGCCAAGTTAATACATATCTACTAGCTGTAATACATGATTCTGGGGAAGCTATAAAAGGTTGATAAAGAATATATGTACCCATAAATGATATCTGTATATACAGTATCAATGAAGACATTCAAAACAAAAAGTAATGTAGTTAATTTTATAGTGTATTGTAGAGTTGAAGCACCAGAAGGCATAGCTAAAATCATCTATCACAACATATCTATTTACATTAATGATGGTAATTTTTAAAATGATGGAATTTTTTTTTTCAGAGAAATAGCATTCTGTGTTGAAGGTCACAGGACTGTTTAATTATTAGGTCCATAAATCTGATAATTTTATATCTGAAACTAGTTTCATGTTCTAATCAAGAGTGATTTAAAAAAGGTCATGATTCTGAAGGAATATAGTAGGTAAAGGTATATGAGATTGCTTTGAGGGAAGGAAGGGAAGGCAGAAATTTTGCAATTATATTACAATCCCAAAAAGATGGGTATTCAAAATTAGTCAGTAATCTACAAAGCAGAAAATATAAGTGATAGAGATAAAAATTAAAATTGTTGCTGCAGATAACTAGTGATGATTCAAATGATCATTTATTTGTGCTTTTAGGCTCTCAGTCTATTTTAGAAATCTAAGTGTAGAAGAAATCAGTCTGTGGATGCTCAAACTGATGGGTGAGTTTTAGGATAATTTGTCTAGAGATAGGACACTATTTGATTCAATATACAGAGAAATGGGGATAATATGACAGTCAGTAACAATGGAGTTGATAAGAATAACAGTTACTTTCTTGGTTGAGTAAGGCTATTGGATGCAGAAACTTAAAGCAAGATTGTCAGTGGAGAGAGGACCTAGGGACAAGGTGAGATGTAGCACTAGCAACACCATTTTGTCTTTCATCAGATAGAAACATGACTAAGATTATCTGCTTCTTCCTTTGATTAAAATGACTTCACATATAGTGTTCTTCAATATTGAGCCCAAGCTTTGCAAATTACAGCCTTTCAACTTATTTTATGTTAGTTGTGTGAAAATGAGTTGAATACACAAATTTTCTCAGATTCTGTAGTGGCCATAGTGAGTTAGAATGGGAGCTATGGGTAAAGTAGCATAACTATACAGAGGTATAAAATTCTCAAAGAATAAGTAAATTATTTGTTTTCTTAGTACATTTCCTTCTTTTGTGGAAAAAATATTTTAAATAACAAACTTGAAGGAGGAAAAGGATTATTTGTCTGATGATTTCAGAGATTCCAATTTATGGACAGTTGACTTTAATATCTTTAGAATTGTGACAGGCAGGACAAAGCACTGTAGCCGAGATTGCACGACAAAGTGAGAAACACATTTTATAGCAACCAGGTAGGAGCAGGGAGTGGATGAAGTTCCAATATTTCCTTAAAAGGCATGCTCTCAATGTCCTAATTTTTTCTCTGACTCACAACTCTTGAAGGATTTAAAGATTCTCAATAGCAGCAGAGGCTTCTGCCAGGATCTCAAGTAATATTCAAGAAATGAATGACAATATTTGGGGAATATATTCTTTCACCTAGCTCATATGAGCATTTTTCATTCTGTCTTTGTCCTGTGTTTACAAGGTGATTTAGTTTTGTTTCTATTTACTTCTGGTGTTTTACAGTGTACAACTCTCTTGCTTTGAGCTGCTGGTATTTCCTGAGTGTTAAAACCACAGCCATGCACTACCATGTCTGGTTTTTTGATTGGGTTTATTCTCATTGTTATTTTTTTCCCATTTGGCTACTCCTTTCAGCAATATATTTTAATTTGAATTACCGTCTAATTCTTGCATTTCTTTCCATTAAAAAATCTCTTAATTTCCAGTACAATATAAAGTAGAAGATTAGGCTATCCATTGAAAAATGATGTATTACAGGAAGGAAATATACCTGTATGCTGAGAGCAGAACGTGAACTTTAGAAATATAGATAGTATTTGTGTTAACTTATAAGTACGATTTGGGTAACATCTATTTTACAAACATTATTGCACAGTCACTATTTAGTGTATGTAATGAATAAGTGAATATAAAGGAAACCTACTTCCTTTCTGGTATTCTTACTAATTGGTCTATACTGTCAAAATGTAATCATTCTAGGATGTAGTATAGATATACCAGCAAGAAGAAATGTATACTCAGATTAAAATAATCTCAGTCCAGTAACTGAAATCAGGTCAGTAAATTATCTGTCACTGACAATACTGTTGAAACTAACATTGATAAGTCTAGGCGTGTATCATTCAGTATTCTGAGGAACAGAAGTCATAGAATGAATATAGGTCAAAGAGGATATAGTAAATGGCCTTATATAATATAGTCTGGGTAGCAAAACAATGACTGTTTTCATATTGAAAATTTTCTGTTCCTTAGGCTGGATGACTTAGAAAATTCAATCTGGAAACAATGGTCATTGGAATGGCTGGTGGTCTTCATGTTGAAAGACAGAAGAGCCCTTGAAAATGGTGGCAACAGGAACAAAATCAGCAATAGCAATGGGGATACTGCTGGCAACAAGCATTTTTGAGCTTGTCAACAAGATACATGAAAGTCCTAGCAGGTCAAAGAGCAAAAGATATTCTCTTGAATTTTGTTATATTTTAAAAAACCAGAGGAAGACACAAATAAATGAATGGTAGATCTTTCTATTTCAAGTATGCAAATCCACCCCCCCAAAAAAATCTCACATAATTTCCCAGAGGATTATTTCATGGGAGATTCTTAATCTAATCAAATTACAATTAATGTTAACTATTAAAGTAGAATATATTACAAAAAGTTTCAAATTGTATGTGACTAGTCATGAAAATAAATTTTTACTCATGGCAAAATATAAAATATCAAAAATAGATATGGAAATTAAGTAAAAACTACTGAAATAAAGAAAATAAGATAAAGTACACATAGCAGAAGATGAAGAACAGGCAATATAGGCCCCCAACATTAGTTAATAAATGAAGAATTTAAAATTCTTTGGCATACAGAGAAAAATACTGTATCAATAATAATGGCATGTAGCAGAAACTATAAATATCTCAAATAATATAAATAATTCTAAAATTAGAACGTGATTTATTTAGTAGACTAGAAATAACAAAGACACTGTTCAAACAACAACTGAATCAGTAAATGAGTCACAAAAGAGTTTATTATTACATCACTGATATGTATATGTATATATATCATATATATGTGTGTGTGTTTGAAATATATAATGAGAATAATTAAAGACAATAGAGACTGAATCCAATGGATCCTTTAATGAACTCTCAGGAAAGAGAGAAACACTGTATGATAAATGAGATTTTTTATATGTGAGAACTGTTAACATTCTAAAATGTATATATATATATATATATATATACACACACATTATATAAAGTATATATATATATATACTTTATAATATATATATTTTAAAATTTAACAATTAAATAGCCTTTTTTTGGCTGAGATAATATAGAAATTATAGAAACCCAAAGAAAAGAAAAGCATCAAAATGTATGCCATGAGAAGAAAATAGAGATTAATTGAAAAAGAATCAGTTTGACATCTTTGATTTAGTAAATGAAAGTTAAAATTTAAAGATACTAATAAAAGTATGGAGGGAACTTGGTTTTTTAAAAGCATATGTCAAGTAAATATAACCTTTAAATTGAGCTGAAATAATGATTCCTCCACATTAACAAAAATTAAGTAATCATCATAACAGACACATTGCAAACACACACAAACAAACATACCACAACAAACAAACACATATGTTTATTTTAGGCTAAAGTAAAATTTCTTTTCAAAGAAATGCTAGAGATTAGATACAAAGAAGTAAAAGTAAAACAAGTCACTCATATGTGTGTGTATCTATGCCTATATATGTGTGTGTATTTAACATTTACTATATACATTAAATATTCTGAAAATTTTTTTCATCCAATAAAAAAAATTTACAAAGTTCTCAGAAATAGACTACAAAGGGCAGTTTTAGACATTAAGATAAGGCAATTGTTATGGCAAAATGCTTGTTAGTAGACTGGACCAACGATTAGTAGATACACGTGATTTATAAATATTACTAAAAATAGACAGTTACCTAAATATGAAAGCTGAAAGACACAAACTGTTTACAGTAAAACATTAATACAACTCATAAAAAACAAATAATAAAAGTTCATTCAATATAATAACCAACTCTTTTCCAGACACATTAGCAGTGTGACTATGTTACAAAATATACACACATGTATAGAAAACATAAATACACAGAGGACACTATACACAACACAAATACAAACACTAGCTTGTGATACCTGATAAAAGCCAGAAGTCTATAATTATATAGAATTTGGTTCTATATGGGTGAGTGGTATATTTATAAAAGTGAGATGAGTAGTGGTTGCCTCTAGATGAGATGGATATGAAAAGCCGAAAATGAGCACAAAGAAATTTATTGTCAAGAGCAAAATAGTTTAAACTGGAGACCAGTGATATTTGCACAGTCCAATAAATTCACTAAAGACTCATTGATTTAAACATTTCAGGTAAGTGAACTTTATGTCCTGTTACTTGTACAAGTCATTTAAAATAGCAAAATAAAGCAAATAAAATCTAAAAACTGATCAAGTATAGACTAGGAAAAAAGAAATCAGTTAAAATATCATTCTATTTCATTTTGATATACATATACACATACAGTGTGTATATACATTTATATGCATACAGATATGTATATATATTATTAAAAAGTAGATAGACTGTAGCAATGTACAGAAGATATGGACATAGCTTCTAATTTACCTTTAACTGTAGGAAATAGATCCTCAACCACCACAGTGATTAGAGAAATGGAAATTAGAATCCATCCTTATACTAATAAACGTTCATAAAAAACTATGATATTGTTAATTAATTAGTTTTTGTGTGTAGTGTAAGCATTTGTCTATTTCTGTGTGGGTGTGCATATGTGTGGACTCACAAGTTTACACAGGTCAGTCAAGCCAGAAGTTGACAATGGGTACTTGCTCAACTATGCTCACTGATTTGGCAAGAATATCAAAGCAGAACCTTCTCCACTTCCAGCACAGAGATTACAGCTCTGGAACACAGAGAAAAAGCCTATGTTTTTATTTGGATTCTGTGATTTCAAATCCAGAACCCTTATCTATAAGCTTTAACTTTTGAGCCATGTTTCAGGCTCATGGGGGCTAGAATTTTACATTCTGAAACAGGATGGTTGTTTACATTCTCAAACATTTGGAAAGTTTGATTCACCTCACTTTTTAGACTAACTACCTTAGAAGAACACACTTGAGAGATATGCTCCAGGTTCACACATAGGGATTGAGAGTCCCTCACTACTGATAGTCATAAGCTGGGCACCAATCAGAGATGCTTCACCTATGTGAGAATTATATGAACATTTGACAAACAACAGGAAAACACAGGAACCAGCTATGTACAAGTAAGTGCAACAGTGGAAATATATATACTGGAGATAAAGAAAAGACAAAAGACATGAAACAGATGGACGATTCTATCTATATTTTTTTAAGAACAGAATGCTATATGTTATTGCTTTAAAATGTTTCTTTAGTAATATAAATAAAACTAGTTGATCTCTTAAAAACTCATAATAATCAAGATAAAAAAACAAAATAATTGTTGAAAGTGTATGGACATCTTGTAACTTTTACTGGCTCCAGACATGTGAGAAATTGTGTGCTCTTTCTCTCCCTCCACCTCTCTGTGGCGTGGTGTGTGTGTGTGTGTGTGTGTGTGTGTGTGTGTGTGTGTGTGTGTGTGTGTGCATGCGTGTATGTGAGGGATAAAGTGTATGAGTGTTTTGTGGGAGGGTTGTGTTCCAAGTTTTGTGTGGATATATCTGAGTGTGCATGTGTGTCATTTCATAATGTTAAAACATTAAATAACCCAAGTGATTTAGTTAACCGAAATCTGATACTAAAATAAATATCTGCCACAGAAAACAGCAATATATTTCAAAGAGGAAAATGTATTGCACCAGATTGTATTAGTTAGAGTTACTCTTACTTTGATGAAACACAACGGCTAACAGCAACTTGTTTATTTGTCTTACACTTCCACATTACAGAAGAACACAAAAGGGGCAGGAACCAAGAGGCAGAAGCTGATGAAGAGATGCTATGGAGGAGTTTTGTTCACTGACTTGTTCTTTCTGGCTTTTTTCAACCTGCTTTCATATAGAGCACAGGATCACCAGTGGCAGGGACTAGACCCTCCTCTGTCAATCCTAAATAAAAATTACTCTACAGCTTCATCTTGTAGAAGTGTTTTCTTAACTGAGGTTCCTACTCTCAGATAACTTTAGCTTTTGTAAAAATCATATAAAGCTATCCAGAACAGAAATCTGAACATATTTGGGGTCATCCTTTTAAAATGATGGGAGTTTGCTTTGCACCAAATTTCTACCGACACCCAGGTGCCCTCCATACAAGATGTCTCTTTTATTATTATTCCCCTCCAGCCCCTCCAACCCAACCTCTCATGTTCTCATCTGTATCAGCCTTCAGGCTACTCAGAAGATCTCTTCTATTTTCCCTTTCCAGGGAAATAGATACATTCTAGTCCCATTTAGAGCCTCCCTGGTTACCTAAGACTCTCAGAGGCTGTGTATTTTAGATGGTTATCATGTGCTTTATAGCTAATACCCATTTGTAAATGAGTATATAACATGTTTATCTTTATGAGTCTTGGTGAACTCACTCAGTGTGATGTTTTCTAGCTCTACCTATTTGCCTTCAAATTTCATGATGTTATTGTTTTTAACAGCTGAGTAATACTCCATTGAATGTGTACCACATTTTCTCGTCTTTATTTGGTTGAGGGGCATCTATGTTCTTTCAATGTTCTGCTATTATAAATAATGTTGCATATTTAGGAATACTAAAACTCTGCTTGAAGGAATCCCAGAGGCTAAGGCTACAAAGGGCTACTCCCTCTAGAGGCTTGATGGTAGCTGGCAGGGTGAAGACATGCTAAGAAAAAAGTGTAAATATATTTCAACTTAGATATGCCTACAGTTTAGTATGGAAAAAGTCACAATCATAGTGAGCCCATTAACACGATCTTACAGAGACTCTATAAACTGTGTCCAGATTTCTAATCTGAAGAACTATGAATAGTAAATATTTATGTGGTGATATATTGTATATTTAATAGCCTGTAATATTAGAAGACAGAGCTATCTCTCCAAAGCCAGGCAGTGGTTGGAACATGCCATTAGTCCAGTACTTGGGAGGCAGAGGCAAAAGGACTCTGTGAGACCAGCTTAATCTACAAAGCAAGTTCCAGGACAACCAGGACTGGCATACAGAACACTCTGTCTCAAAAATAATCACTACCTTATGTTGTTGTTATGTTATGTTATGTTATTTAAATTTGGCTTACGTAGTATACATTTATAGATAATGAATATATTTAAATATTGAATAAATTCTTAAGACCATCTGGACATTATTTTAATAACAAAATGATACTTCAATAGACCCATAAGAATAGCTGAAATCATCAACTAACTTATTTCATGGTTCATGTTATTTGAAATAATACACATTACTTGAACATGGATTGGATTATGAATTTTTACAATTACTTTGGAAAACAATTGAAATTATGTGTATGTTATAACCTACAAATTCCTCCTGCAATATACAATAGAGAAGAAGCTAATTGCATGAACAGAGTTGCAGAGTACTGCATCTATCAGTATTCCCTCTGTTTATATAAACTTAAAAGCTTTAATTAATGACTGAAGTTAGAAAAATGGCACAAACCTGAATATGATGAAACTTCAAATCACCAGCGAAAAATAATTGAAAAAGTAATATTTTAAATGGATAGTGGTTAAACTTCTCCCCTAAAATGTCTCTTTTATAGATAAAATCTTGCCAGTTTTAATTTGAGCTTCCTTAGACTGCATAAGAAAACATTTTCCCCAGGTTTGACGATGCATTGACTGAATGCCATAGTTTAATTTTGTGAGCTATCATATTTCTATCTGCTGTAGTTATTTTATAATGCATATGGGAGAATTGTCCTAGGAACCTCTGTCCCAATAAAGAAATATTTTGTTTCTTTAAAGTCTAAATATTTCCTTTCTTAATAAAATTCATTAATGATAACTAAAACAATAAAGTTACTGAAAACAAAATATCGCTATTTATAGTATTGAATATTTTTAAATAACAAATTGCTCAATTCCAAATGGAGATCTTAAAATTTATACACAATACTTTACATTTACAAGTATATGTCTGTAGTCAGAACTTTCTAGCATATCATAGGCCCAAGATCTTGGCAAGAAATCTCAAATAATCACACAAAATTTTGTGTTAATTACATTAATAATGGCTCATGCTTGACCTATGGCTCAGGCATATTACTTGCTAACTCTTACTCTTAAACTACTCCATCATTAGCCAAGTGGCTTAATACTTTTTCTCAGAGCAGCATTTTTGTCTATTTCGTCTATGTATGCCTGGTATCTCTGATCTACTCTTCTTCCCAGAGTTTTCTTTTTCTGGTAGCCCTACCCACACTTCCTATCTGCCTTAAACCTGTAGGACAGACAAGTAATTACAAAGAACAAGAAGATAATCCCACAGCATATGACCAATAATAAATCAGTAGAACTCTATTTTACATAAATACTTAGAAAATTCTAGAGTTCATTTTTAAAAGGAAATATAACATGAAAAATGTATTATGATAGAACGTTTTGTTGATATAAACCACAAAATAATTTGAAGCAGTGTAATTTTAAGAAATTAGTGAGTTTTAAACTATCTACTTCAGTTTGGAGGGAGAAGGAAATGGCTCAGTGGGTAAAGTGCTTTCCAGGAAAGTGTGAAGATATATCTTAAATCCAACACTCCCTGAATAATGCCTGGCACATAAGACAGCATACGCCTATGATTCAAAACCGAATCAGAAAACTCCAGTTTTACTGACAGATTCTTCATTAAAATGTTAGGGAAGAGTGGTTCAGAAAGACACTCAATATCAGCTTCTGGCCTTTAAACACACCCAAACCCATATCTCCACACACAGATATATAAATACATTCATATACACACAAACACACTTGCACACAAGTTGGGTAGGGAAGACAAAATTTAATTGTGAAATTTCCGTAGAAAACAAAAAAACAGTTTGGATTCTGTATTGTATAAGAGAACAGAAACCTAGCTAAGTACTAAGAAAGCATGCATTATATCTCTCTGCTCCTGACTGTGGGTGTCATATGACTAAAGTGCTATGAGCCCTGCTATCATGACTTTCTACATTGTTGCACTATAACCTGGTATTTTAAACTAAAATAAATCTTTTATTTCCTAAGTTTCTTTGTATTTGCATGTCTTACTTACAGCAACATAATGAAACTAGGGCACAAAATTCCCCCCACTAAAGGAATGGAAAACAAAAGTAAAGAAGCATAGAAATGAGAGGAATGAATGCTTCACGTGGTGTCAGTGAAACTATCAAAATAATAGAGAAAATTCTCAGGAAGAGACTTGCAAGTTAGGCAAAGTATAATTTTGGAATTAAAATCAACAGTATGTCATGTAGTAAGTAGAATCAAAGTTATATTGAATGCAACTGTGCTTACTCATTTGCATATTGTCTATGTCAGCTTTCTTCATGTAGTGGTAAAGCTCAATAGCTCCACTTGAAATTATGTGAACCACAAAACCCGAAATATTTGTTCTCTAGCCTTTTATAAAAAGGGGTTTGTATAAAATGTTATAGAAATGTTTGCCAGCTCTGGAAGGGCCTGGAAATATCACGTTTGATATTTCTTAGATTAACTCTAAGAACATGATACAAAGCACACCTACATTAGCCATCCCAAGAAAGAGATCCATCTATAGACATCTTCTTTTTTTAACATGTGTATGGCACAAAAAAATGGGGTCTTCTTACTGTGATCTTCTTTTCTCTAATTTATTTTTATAAAATTTATTAAGGCGTACTCTATTTAAAAACTGTTATGAACTTTAAACTTCGCACTCAAGGGAATAGTTTTGGGTTGTCTTATTTACAATACTGTAAGTTTTTCTAGATTTATATGGTGATTTGTACATGGAAATAATTCTTTTAAAAGGATAAAGAGACAAAAAAGAAATATTTGTTTTCTGAATTTAATAATTCATGAAAGAGAGTTGTATGATAAAATCAATTGCATTAAATACAAAGTATAGGACAAAGAATTAATATGAAATTCAGATTTAATACTATTTTATTTTCTATATTTCCAAATTAAAAAGCTTTATATATTAAATGTTAATGCCAAAACCAAATGTTCACTTGATGTGTCGTACTTGAGATGGACAAGGTCCCAATTGGTATCCTATCCTGTGTTTGGCTGCTTGATGGTTTCAGGAAAGTTGAAACTACAATGGAGTATATGATGAAAAAGAAAAGAAATAAAAACATAATTTTCTGTTGCTAAAAAGTAGACAAGTTGATTTTTATATTGCCACAGCTCTGTTCAATGTGATAATCACTGTCTAAACTCTTCTGTGATATCAAGGCCATTGTGTTGTCCAGAACCATTAGGAAAGCAAAAGCGTGCAAATTTGTCCCAGCTTTTCAGGATGTGGCTGTTTAGTGTTTACAATAACCTTTCTGTTACATGAATTTTTTTGAAATTTGATTTGGTCAGGATAATTCATATCTAAGTTAGTTTCACATGTTTGGTTTTCTGGACTGCTGTATACCCTTGACTGCCATAAAAAAAGCAAATATAATACTCAAATATATAAATATATGCAGATCCCAAAAACATTGTTTTCTCAAAAATAGCAAACTGATGGTTGTACACAATTACTAAGATACTCCATGGAGACATTAGTTGTAATAGTAATTGGCATCTCCACTGAATTACCTTGGTTATTATGTAAATTGTTACATAATTTGCTAACACTGTGATAATTTATATCCTGAAATTCTTGCTTCCTGGACATATTAACATTATCTTTTTTAATGAAGTGAACTCATCCTCTAGTCTAAGAAGATGTTAGTTTAATTTCTGTGCGGTAATATGGTTTTCTCTGTATGGCTCTAAAGTTAAATTAATGGAATACATTTTGATCTGTGAGTTGTTACTAAAGGAAGGGACTATTATACTCTATGAGTATAAAGTTTTCTAAATTACACTATTCTATATTTTTAATGTTACATATGTTTTATTAGTTACTATTTCCTTCACCATATATTATAAACATGTACGCATCATTCCCTTTAAACTTTGACAAAGGATATGAAGAATATATGAAAGTCATGTCTTTTTAGCAACAGATAGCATAGCAATCTATAAATGCAAACACTAAAAGCTGTATCTCTGCACTTGATTGATCCCTTAAAAACACTTGTACCCAGTATTTTAGAACTCACTTAGCCATTTTCTAAGTTTATGACATTATTGGTCTCTTAAATTGACACTATGTATATATTTGCTGTTAATTTGAAACCTCATGAACATAAAACAATTGTTATTTAATGATTTCTGAACCTAAACAAACCATAGTGTGCAGAATAGCCATTACTATTAGAGATCTATTTACAGAGCTAAAGAGATAAATATCTATATGATGCCGACAACTGTACTTAGAAATTTTTCTGCCTTACCCTTTGATTGCTTTTTAAATAATCACTTAGAAGTTTAATAGTATAATAATTGCTGGGCCAGTAGTTTAGGCTTATTCCTAGATACCTCTTACATTTAAATTAACCTATAGTTTTAATCTATGTATAGCCACAGGGCTTGGTACATTTGCTCAGTGCAGCATTTTTATCTTGCTTTCTCTGGGTCTGGCTGAGATCTATTACTCTGCTTTTGCTCTTCCCAGAATTCTCCATTGCTTCCTGCCTAGCTAACCAGTATTTTATTAAAGCAAAATAAGTAACAAATCTTTAAAGTTTAAAAGTTCATTATCACATGTCTTTCATTCTTTGTTCTTTTTCTTGTTAAAACAAGAATCCCAAATCTAATCTCCTTTGTATAACTTTTTTTTCTATTTTCTATGACAATTAACACCCAACACTCTAAAAAAAGACAAACATTCATAATCCATTTTGGAGGGAATGTGGGTATAATTCTGTAGAATATATCACTCTGATTGGAAGTACTAGTAATTTTGAGGGGGAACCCTAGAAAATTTAGGATTATGGTTAATTCTTGAGTGGAGTAGTCTCTGAGGGTGGATCATCTTATCCAGCAGCCTTGAAGGGATTCACATTTTTACCCCAAGGTCATTAGCTCAACTATGGCCATAGTAGCATTACTCATAATAGCCAGGGCTTGGACTAAGCCTAGATGCCCCTCAACTGAAGAATGGATTAAAATACTGTGGTACATTTACACAATGGAGGACTACTCGGCAGAAAAAAACTGACATCCTGAAATTTATAAGCAAATTGGTGGATCTGGAAAGTATCATCCCGAGTGAGGTAAAACAGACCCAGAAAGCTAGACATGGCATGTACTTATTTAAATGTGGATTTTAGATAAAAAGCAAAGGATAACCAGGCTACAACCTACATTCCCTACCCTAACAGCTAGGTAACAAGAGGAAGATCCCCATGGGAAAGGAAAATATAGAAATAGGGTGTTTCTTGACCAGGAATGATCCATAGCATTGCACTTTCTATGGAAGCAAAAGCATAACCTCCACTCCTAAGTAACATACTTTTTTTTCTTAAATTTCGAAGTCAAGGAATTTTCAAAATATATAGGATGGATTAATCCAGTAGCATTTATAATAAAATGAATCTTAGTAGCTACTGTTTCTTCCTCTGCAATAAAAACTAAATGAAACTGAAAGAGAAAATAATTATGTATAGTAGCCATATGGTCAGTGTAATTTCCATCTTTACATGGGTTATGATTATTTTTATTACTCTGTTTCTTTTAAAGTACTTTTTCTATTATTTTTTATATTTCTCACAAGCCTATGTATAGTCTTAAACACAATGTACACTATTTAGAATTTATTTTTTTCATTGGAATTTGTCTATATTTTGTCTGTCTGTCTTAGTCTTTAATTTGCTAAAAGGCATGACTAGAATTTAAGTCTGTGGCTAGGGTTAAGGCTTCTGCTATGGTGGCTGACTCCATTCAGCTCCTTTGTCTGTTTGAACTTAGATTCATAGCAAAGGTCCTGGCTGTAGCCACATTTACCACCCTTGGAAACTTTAATGTTCACATTGCCATCAAGTAGAGCACACTGTAGCCTATTGTTCATAAACATCCTTTAACTGTTTGGTGGCAGGGTCTCTTAAAAGAGCCTCCAAGGTTTTGTTGATAAAGCTGAGTAAGGAAGACTATTTTAATAGAGTCATGCCTCTAGTCACCACCAGTAAACAGAAGCCACCAGGAAAAAAAAAAGTTGTTATCAAGAAGCCATGTTTGACTCGGTTCACTTTTTTATTTTCTGTGTGAACTAAAACCTTACATTTACAATATGTAACTCCTGTTTGTATGGAGGCTTCTGTGAGATTGTGGGAGCCCACCATGTTGCAGCTCAAGATTGCATTCCACCTCATTTCTGTTCCATGGCACACACTTGAGAAACACAACTCAGAAGCTTATTTTTGGCTTCCTTTCTGTATTCTAGACCTTCTTAATGCTTTCTCATGCTTTATATAGATGTACATGCACAAAATTGGGGCACCATTTGTAGTGAAATGTATCTGTTCCATCCAGAAACTCTCAAACACCCAGCAGCCACTTTCCAAATAATTGACTTGAATTCTTAATTTTATAGTAACTGCTGAGTGGCAAGTAGTTCAGGCATACTATTAAATTACTCTTACAACTAAATTAACCCATAATTCTTATTTATGTTTAGCCACATGGCTTGATACCTTTTCTTAAATGCAGCATTCTCATCTTGCTTCCCCTGTGTCTGGATGATATCTCTGACTTTCTTCTTCCAGGAATTCTTCTATACTTCCTGCCTAGGTATTGCCAAATCAGTATTTTATTAAGACAATATGAGAAGTAATAAACATTAACAATGTAGAAGAGTATTATCTACCACACAACCATTGGAAGTTTGTAGAAATAATAAAATTATTATTTTAGATTTAACTTTTCATAGTTGTTTTGGGCTTTCTTAGAAGAAAATTCTTGATTTTGATCTAAGAGGATCATCTTCACATCTGGTTATAGGAAAGAGTTTATCCAAACATTCACGCTTAGAGTCCACCCACTCATCCAGGAATCTATATATTTGCCATTTATGCAGAATATATAACCACGTGAAAGGATTTTAATACCAAGACAGAGAAAAGATAATTTTATTATTGAATTAGTACATGATGGTTAAGAAACAAACTAGAATAACAAAATTACAATGACTGTCTTACTAATTTCCTGATATCTCTAATGGCATAGCAATGATCTTTCCAGCTCTGTGAGTAGCCTGAAGTGATGGGCTTCTAATATCAGCTAATGACACATTTTCAATATAGTTGAAGATGACAAAAATGATATCAGCAAACATAAAAATTTTAGAGGGGTTTGTCAAATAGTCCGAGTCTACAAGGGATAAGCATATGCCCTACCTCCATACACTTTCTGGCAAAGAAGAAAGAATCCTTTATAACTTACAAGGAATAAAACACTCGGAGATTTCTAAGTTTCAGAAGCACTATCTGTTTCAAAATAATTTCTGTTCCTCCTAATCTGCATGAAATCTTTAAGAAGTTCTCCAGAGTTCTCCTGATTTAGCCTTTTAAGTCATAACTGATAGTGGGGTGGGCATTTTAGTGATTCAGCTGCCTTTACGTTATTCATTTTTCTATAACTCACTTTTTCTTTCTTTTCTTTTTTTATCTTCTTTTTCTTTCTTTTTTGTTCTTGAAATAATTATTTTATTTTATGAGTAATTTTTATTTAATTTTTTTTCTCATAACCTCAGCTGCTCCCCTTAGTCCCTTCCTCCCCTTTGGAACCTCAGCCTTCCCCCACCATCCCCTTATCCATACCCCAGAGAGAGCAAAGAATCCCAAGGTGAGTCAGTTTAGTTTGGAATATCCAGGTAAGGTAGGTCCAAGTCCCTATTCCCAGTATCAAGGCTAAGTAAGGTGTTTCTGTGTATGGACTGGGTGGGCTTCAAGGAGCTTGTTCATGCACACCAGGAATAAACTCTGGTCCTGCTACAAGAGGCTCCACAAATTGCTCATACCATTTGACCTTCATCTACATTCAGAAAGTTTAGATCCTTTCCATGATGGTTCTTCAGCAGTTATTTCAGAGTCAGTGAGCTCCCAATATCTCAGGTCTGCCATTTCTGTGGGTCTCCTCCTCATGATCCTGATCCCTTTGCTCATACATACCCTCGACTCTCTCTTCAGCTAGACAGAAATGTCAGCACATTGCTTAGTTATTGATTTCTGTTTCTGTCTTCATCAACTGCTGTTTGATGGTTTTATAGTGACAATTATGGTGGTCATTCATTTGATTATAGAGGAAGCCCTATTTAGGCGCCATTTCCACTATTGCTTGGAGACCTAGACAGGGACATTTTGAGGTCTCTTGGATGTTTCCCTAGTACCAGCGTTCTCTCTAACCCCTCAATAGCTCTCTCTATCAAGATATTTATTTCTCTGTTCTCCCTCCCTGTTGCTCCTCTAACTCAACCATCTCATTTTCTCATGATTTTTTTCCACCTCGCCTTGCTCATTACCCATATGATGCCAATTTACTCAGGTGATATCTCAATTTCCACTTCTCAGAGACCCATGGATGTCTCTCTTATGTTGCTATTATTACCTAGACGCTTCAGGATTGTAGGCTGTTGACTGCTTATCTTTTGTATTTTGTATTTTGTAAAATCCACTTGTAAATGAGTACATGCCATGTCTACCCTTCTGGGTCTGTGTTGCCTTACTAAAGATTATTCTCTTCACATCCATCCATTTGCCTGCAAATTTCAGTATTTTATTTTTAATTGTTTAGCAGTATTGCATTGTGTAAATATATGACAGTTTTTTTGATTTATTCTTCAGTTGAGGGGCATCTAAGTTGCTAGGTTTCTGGCAATTATAAATAATATTGCTCTGAATGTACATCTTTAGGCATATGTCCAATAATGATATTACTGCATCTTGGTTATATTGATTCCCAGTAATCTGAGGAGGAGTTAATATACTGATTTCCAAAGTATCTTTACAATTTTACATTCTCACCAACAAGGGAGGCATGTTCCCCTTTCTCCACATACACTCTAGCATGGACTGTCATCTGGGTTTTTTATCTTAGCCATTCTGATAGATGTAAGACACTATGGCAAGTTGTTTTGACTTGCATTTGTCTCATGACCAATTACGCTTAGCAACACCTTAGGTGAAAATTTTTTTCTGTTGAGAACTCATTATTTATCTCTGAGCCCCATTTTTTAATTGGATTAATTTGGGTTTTTGGCTTCTAGTTTCTTAGGTTCTCTATTTTGAATATCAATCCTAAATCAAATGTAGGGATGGTGAAGATCTTTTCCAATTCTTTAGGCTGCCATTTTTTTTTTCTTATTGACCATGTTCATTGCCTTACAGAAGATTTGCAGTATCAGGAGGTCCAATTTTTAAATTGTTCTTAGTATCTATAATACTGGTGTTATATTTATAAAGTGATCACCTGTACCAATTTGTTCAAGGGTATAAGGGCATTTTTCACTTTTGTTTCAATCAAGTTCAGTGTACCTGGGTTTATATTGGGGTCTCTGATCAACAAGGACTTGGTATATATTGATCTATTTGCCTTCTTCTACATACCACCATCCAGTTATCCCAGTGCCTTTTGTTGAAGATGTTAACTTTTTTGTGTATTTTTGGCCTTTTTGTTGAAAATCAGGTGTTTTTTGGTGTGTAATTAATTTTAGGGTCTTCAATTTAATTCCATTGACTACAAATCTATTTATATACCAGTATGAAACTATTTTTATTAGTATAGCTCTACAGTAAATTTTGAAGTCAGGAGGAATGATACATCCCAAAGTTCTATTATTGAAAAGGATTTTTGACAATCCAGGGATTTTTATTATTTTATATGAATTTTAGTATTTTTCTTTTAAGGTCTGAGAAGGATTATATTGGGATTTTGATGGTGATTGCATTAAATCTATAGATTGTTTCTGGTAAAATTGGCATTTTTGATTTTGCCACTATATGGATCCTACTTATCTAAGTACATGGGAAACCTTTTAATTTTCTGATATCTTCTTTAATTTCTTTCTTCAATTACTTAAAGTTCTTGTCATGCAGGTCTTTTACTTCTTTGGTTAGAGTTACCCCAAGATATAAATATGTTTAATGTTATTTGCAGCTATAATAAGGGTGGTGCTTTCCTGATTTTTTAATGCTCTTTTTCTTTTGTATATAGGAGGGCTATTGATTTTTCTTTTTAGTTGATCTTGCATCCTGCTAATTTGATGCAGGTGTTTATTAGCTGGAGGAATTCCTTGGTAGAATTTTTTGGTTCATTTATGAGTACTATCATATTGTTTGCAAATATTGATAGTTTGAATTCTCCTTTCTGATTTGTATGCGTTTATTCTCGTTTCATTATATCTTAATGCTCTAGCTAAAACTTCAAGAACTATATTGAATAGATATGCAGAGACTGAACAACCTTGTCTTGTTACTGATTTTGGTGAAACTGTTTTGAGTTTCTCTCCATTTAGTGTGATGCTGATTGTTGGCTTAATTGTAAATTGCATTTATTATATTTAGGAATTTTTTCCTGTATAGTTCTTTCTAGAACTATCATCATGAAGGAGTATTGGATTTTGTCAAAAACTTTTTCAGTATCAAATCAGATAGATTATCATTGGGTTTTTTTTAGGTTTTTTTTTTTTTTTTACATGATGGGTGACCTTGACAGTTTATTCCTGTATCTCTGGGATGAAGCCTATTTGATCAAAATTTTTTGATATGTTCTTGAATTCAATTTGCCAGTATTTTATGGAGTATTTTGTGTCAATATCAATGAGGAAGATATGACTGTGATTGGCCTAATAAAGAGAGTTTGGTGGTGTTCCACCTGTTTTTATTGTATTAGTTCTTCTATAGAATTCTACACTGAAGCCATCTGTGCTTTTTTTCTGCTTGGGAGACATTTAGTAATTTTTCTATTTCCTTTGGAGTTATAGGTCTATTTATGCCATTTATCTGCTCTTGGTTTAGTTTTGGTAAGTGGCATCTGTTCACAAAGCTGTCTATTTCTTTTAGGTTTTACAGTTTTGTAGAGTACAGATTTTTGAAATATAACCTAATAATTTTCTTGCTTTCTGTGGTGTCTATAGTGATGTATCCATTTTTGTTTCTGATTTTGTTAATTTGGATTGTTTTCTCTCTTTCATTTAATTAGTTTGGATAAGTAATGGTTTTTATATCTTGCTGAATTTTTCAAAGAGCCAACTCTTTGTTTCATTGATTTTTTGTATTATTCTATTTGCTTCAATTTTATTACATTAAGCCCTAATTTTTTATTACTTCCTGTCATCTATTTCTTCTGGGTGAGACTGCTTCTATTTGTGTTAGAGCTTTTAGCTGTGCTATTAAGTCTCTTGATTTAGAATTTTCCAAATATTTTATGTAGGCACCTAGTGGTATGAACTTTCCCCTTAGCACTGTTTTATTGTTTCCCATATGTTTGCTATGCTGTGGATTTAGTTTTCTTGAATTTTTGAAAGTCTTTAATGAAACTCTATTTCATAGTGATCTGATAGAATTTAAGGGGTTATTCCTATTTTTTTGTATCTATTCATATTTGTCTTATGAACCTCTATGTGGTGAATTTTAGAAAAATCTCCATGGGGCACTGAGAAAAGTTATATTCAATGATATTTGAGTAGAATGTTCCATATATATGGAACAGATATATATATATATTATAAATATATTATATATATAATATAAATTATATATATATACATACATATATATATATATATATATATATATTTGTAAGTTTGTTTGAGTCATAATATCTGTGACCTCCCTTATTTTTCTGTTCAGTTTCCATCTGGAAAACCTATCAATTGGTGAGAGTGGACTACTGAAATCTCCCATTTTTAGTGTGTGAAGTTTGATATGAGGTTTAAGGTTTAGTAGTGTTTCTTTTACATGTGAGGGTGACCTTTTATTGGGGGCATAACTGTTCAGAATTGAAATTTTTTTGATGCATTTTTCCTAAGATGAATAAGTAATGTCCTTTATGATGTCTTTTGATTGTACTTAGTTTGAAGTCTATTTTGTTAGATATTAGGTTAGGTATACTATCTTGTTTATTGAGTTCATTTCATTGGAAAGACTTCTCAACCCTTTACTCTGAGGTGTTTTGGAAGTTGAGGTGTCTTTCTTGCATGTAGCAAAAGAAGATTCCTGTTTATATACCCACTGTTTTAGTTTCTGTTTTTTATAGGTAAATTGAGTTCATTGACATTAAGGAATATTAGTAACCATTGATTGTTAATTCCTGTTATTTTTGGTGGTAGTGTGGCAGGGGGTTGCTTCTGTGGGATTATCTTTTGCTTGCGGCTTTGTGAGTGTTTCTAGCTTCTTTAGGTTGAAGTTTCCCTTCTAGTACTTTCTACAGAACTGGATTTCTGGATAGGTATTGTTTACAATGGTTTTGTCATGGAATATCTTGTTTACTCCATTTACGGTGATTGATAGTTTTGCTGGGTATAGTAGTCTGAGCTAGCATTCATGGTATTTTAGTATCCTTAAACTTCTTTCCCAGGATGTTCTAGCTTCCACTGAGAAGTCAGGTGTTATTTTGATTGGTCTACCTTTGTAAGTTACTTTGCCTTTTTTCTGTTGCAACTCTTAAAATTCTGTCTTTATTCTGACTGTATGGTCTTGTGATTATTATGAGGTAAGCAGATGTTTTTTGTATAGGATCTAGTCTTTTTGGTATCTTGTAAACTTCTTGTATTATAAGCATCTTTTTTTTTTAAGTTGGAAAACTTTTTTCTATGATTTTTAGAATATAATTTCTATGCCTTTGAGTTGGTATTCTTCTTCCATCCCTATTATTCTTAGGTGTGGACTTTTCATGGTGTCCTTTATTTCCTTGATGTTTTTGTTATGACCTTTTGGTTTCAATGTTTTCTTTGACTGAAGTATTTTTGCCACTATCAAATCATTCACATTAGAGATTCTTTGTTCTATTTCTTGCATTTTGTTGTTTATTCTTGCATACGTAGTTTCAGTTCATTTCTTCAATATTTTATTTCCAGTACTCTCTGAGTTTGTCTTCTTCATTGCTTCTATTCAGTTTTTAAATCTTCCACTGTTTCCATCATTTGTTTTGTTTGCTTTTTCTCGGTTCTCTTGTCTTTCTTTAAGAAGTTTACTGTTTTCTTCTAATTTTATTGTTTCTCTTTTTATCTGTTTCCTTAAGGGAGTTTTATATTTCTTCTTTAATTTTCTTTATAAAGGCTTCTATTATCTTATAAAGACATTTTAAGGTCATTTTCATCTGTTTCTTTTATATTGGAATTTTTAGGTCTCGCCATTGTAGAACCACTAGGTCTATTGGTGCCATATTGTTCTTCATGATTTTGAATGAATTTTTGCATTGGCATTTACTCAGTCTTTACTTGATTAGTGCGAGTGTTGTCTGTGTTTCAGAGAGCTGTTTTTGGTCTACTAGGTGCTCTTGGTACAGTTGGAGCTCTTGGAGTTCTCAACTCAGAAGCAGTGGAATCTGTGTCTCAGCGAAAAACTGAGACCTGAAGCTAGAGCTCTTGTGAAGGAACTCTACAGAGTCTGTGTCTAGGAATATACTCTCGTGATGGCAGGGGGGGAGCTTCCAAGGCTGTATCTCATGGAGCAGCTCATGTGATGGGGCTCTCCAGAGGCTTTGTCTTAGGAAGCAGCTGCAGCTGGACCTCTTCTCCTGAGACCCTCCAGATGCTGAATCTTAGGAAGCTTCCCTTGCTTCAGAGGCACTTGTGATAAGGTTTTCCAGAGGCTGTGTCTCAGGCAGCAGTTGAAGTTGGGGAGATATGTGATTTTAGAAAATGGATTGAGACTTATGGAGTAAAAGGTCCAATGTAGGTGGGGTGAGTGATATAGATAGTCAGGCTTACAGGTAAGGGTCAAGCAGATCAGGCTGTTTGTATGCCTGAGACTGGAGCTGAGATGGATTGTGTTGTGTCTTGTTTCCCAGACCTGAGGACTGTCCCACCTGGCCTGACTGGCCATCTGGGAGGAGGGCAACCCTTCTTCTTTTTAAAAACTAAACTGGACAGTTAGAATAATGTATTTGTATTTCCTATGGTATCTTATTTATGAGGAATAGATTTTGTTCCTTTATCCCAAGAAAAATTCACACCAGAGAATTAATGCCCAAATAGAGTGGCAGGAGAAAATACGACTTTGGTAAAACTTGTTTCATAGTCTCTTTTTAGGGAGATGAGATGTGTAGCTAAGACCAATTTGTCTGAGGGTAGAATATCCATACAGAAAATCTAAAAGTGTATGACTTGCTTTATGGTGTCTGAGATGTTATGCTGTTCCATTTGCTGCTGTATGTTTACTGTGGTGGGTGATAGACATGCAGACCTTAAAATACAGACAAAAATGTCTAAGTCATTCCAGGAGAATTTGTCTCACATGTACTCAGTTATATGAGCTGAGACAGAATCTTGCTTATCCACTAGACTAATCCCTCATGTACTGCAGGGTTAGAAGCACAGGAATTATTTTGGAAATTGTGCCTGAAAGAGTAGTGTCTGATGGCTAATTAACCAGTTCAAACAGGACTATATTTACAAAAGTATTAAGGAAGATATTCATTTATTAGAAACCTCTTTCTAATACCTCCAGTGAACATAGTGTTATCCGGAATGCTGAACTTTAGTGGCTTTATTGAGTTCAAGAGTGGGATATAGATTTAAGTTGTAGGAGGTACTCTGTCAAATCTTAATGACATTGACAGGCATATAAATAGAGTGTGTAAAGTACGGCGCAATCTAAAGGAGATGAGATAAAAGGGACAAGCACTCAAAAGCATTTGTCCACGTCATTGGAGGAAAATATGATACAATTTATGACAAGTTGTAATTATGAAAATAAATAAACAGGATGCTAAATGTTTGACTAGTGATCTTTTATAAGTCTTTATAACTTCAACAACACACTTTATTTCAGAAAAGAATGACTTAAAACACAGTAAAAAAAAAAAAGATGAAACTCATTCTGTGTTGGTGGAAGTTATACCTACAGAGTATGCTGTGCACATTTCACCATACAGGAAAATAATCATGAGATAGATGGTGGTATTTACCTAGCCTGAGGTCATGGTCACATACATATGTGAGTATTGGAAGACTGGCATAGATCCTGGGAGAGCCAAAAAAGCTTGTCCAGAAACAGGAATGGCAGAATACAGCATGAGCAAGATCCTTCCTGGATCTGAGCTGAGCTGAGAATTTCAGTGCAGCCTCCCTAAAGTCATTAGGTAGGGAGATGTGAATAAATGGGAAAATGTGAAGTCATCATTTGATGACATTTATATTTCAGGTTTCAAATGAATAATAAAAATATAAGCTAACAAAAAGAAGGCAATACAACAAAACACTTGCCTGTATTATATTTAATTTTCCTTTTTTTTTTTTGAAAAACTGGGGGCTTCATTACTCCAGATAAATTTTACAAAATTTAGTTTTAAGATTATAGTATAATTACATAATTTCAACATTGCTTTATTGATGAAACAATTGATACAAGAATTAGAATATTTCAAATCTCATTAGACCTAATTAATTTTACCTTTTATTGTTGTTGTCTTTAGATACTTAGGACCAATTGCTACTTGCCTGTGGACCTTTAGAGATATTGTCTGCATTTTGTAAAATTCTTCCCTCATTTATTTTGAGCCCTAGAGTGTCTTTCCATTTTGAAATGTAAAAATACTTGGAAGAATTACAGAAATAAGAATCAACGAGTTTAAACAAAAATATCAAAATAGATGGGAAAGTATTTCCATGGTTATTGAGCAAATATCTAAAGAACTTACCTGCCTTAATTTTAGGCTTAAAAGTCATTTTTATAGTAAAGAAAAACTAAGTTCATTCCTGGTTAGGGTTGAAACTGTTTATCAAGAACTGGACTATCCTCCCGCTGGTTACATTAACTACAAATGGTTGTGTATTGCCTGTTCCAGGAATTGCAATCATGTCCTTATTTCAGAAGTTGTATATATCTGTTTTGCAAACCCATCTTTGTTTCAAAAGGTTATATATGACCACCTATTGTTTTGACTATCTTGTTATGTCCATATTGCAAACATGACTTTGTTTCAGAAGATTGCTAGAGACAACTTATTATGTTCATTGTCTACTCCTATATCCCCACTTACCCATCTATCATAATAAAATGAATTTGGAAAGCCTCTGCTCCTGAGTTAAAAAAGACTTTTCTTCTGTATATCTAATAATGATCTCCCAAACTCTAAGCAAGGGGGATTCAGCATATGTAAATGAATAAAAATGTTTGCTTTAATTTACTGCTTTAATCATTTTGTCCATGATAATTTTGGATTTGTCTCTCTAATATTTGAGATTAAACCATTCCAATATCAGGAATAGGTTACTACCTTATGAGTTGTTGACCAGGGAAAACTCTGGACATAAAGCCTGTTGCCACTGCTGTTGGTTGCAGAATAGTATGCAAGGAAAGTCCCCATTACTAAAGATATTGCACTTCTAATAAGACACAGGGAAATTAAACTGAGGTGGAAATGGAAAAATTTTCCCTATTTTCTGGTTTTATAGTGCCTTATGAGACTATATTTTCTACTGGGAGGATTTCTACCTACAATCATGCTTATGTATAAAACCTGTGCCTTATACCGTCATGCCTGATAATAACTATCCTCTAATTTTTAGTGATTGTGGCAGGTGCAACTGTAGTAAAAAGTTTTTCTGTTCTGCCATGCCTGTCTCAAAGCCATTTAGTCCCAAATAATCATACAAAGCCTTGTATTATTTATAAACTATTTGACCTATGTCTCAGGCTTGTTTTTTGCTATCCCTCACTTTTAAACTAACCATTGATTCTTATCTATGTGCCTCTATAAAGGTTGGTACCTTTTTTCATTGCAGTGTACCCATCTTGCTTCCTCTGTATCTGGCTGGAATCTCCTGTTCTGCTCTTCCACTTCCCAGAATTCTCCTAGTCTTGTATCCTCCCTCTACTTTCTATCTATCTTCTGTCAAATCAGCATTTTAATAAACCAAAATATTTATAGTGTACAAAACAATAAATCTTACATCAGACACCATTTATGTAAGGCCAATTGCACAGGAGAAAACTCATTCAATACTATAAACCAGAACAAAGAGTTGTTAGATTGTCATAGATTCCACAAGGAGACTAATGCTTTTACTCTGATAAACTGTTCTAACATTTCTCAAGTTGAATATGTATCTGTGAGTTCTGAGCTTTTTAAGATATGTTTACTCTCAGTATTTATTTGTTAGGTCAGTCAGATAGGTCTTGACTATTGCTCTGAAACTTAGTAGCTTAATGATTCTTGGAAAGTAACTGAATTCCTTTGTGCTTGCCTGTTAATTTAATAGTGCAAAAGTAAGAATAATAATGTATAACCTGACAGTCTGACCACTTCATGGTATGGTATAGGGGAAGGTTCTTTTTGAAGATACTAGAAAGAGAATACTCAGTGGCATCTATAAGAATCCAGGAAACAAGAGAGAATATAATTGAACATGATACCAAACCAGACCTGGCCATAAGAGAATAAATACCAGAGCAGAACGAGAGTAAGAAAAGATAGTGGGGATTAAAGAAAGGAAGACAAAAGGTATGCTTATTGAAAATATTAGTGTTAGAAGAAGAATAAATAGGTGAAGAAGAAAAGTTAAATGAGTTGGAGAAGTTTAGGGTATAGGAGAAGATGAGAAGAATTGAGATTCCATTATAGGCTCTAAAATGTGTAAGGGAAGCCTACGATACTGGGGAAGTCTAGAGACAAGCATGTACTTGATTTACTAGAAGGTACCACAGATAGCCATTTGTTTCTTTGTCTGTTAATCAGCAAAATAGCTTTTCTGGTAGAGTTAAACTGGCTTCACAAATTCCTGATGATTGTTGGCTGTTGTCTAACCATTAGAATTTAAGGAAATAAAATTTTCTTTGGATTTGACAAATATTGCAGTCAGTTTGCATCAGTAGAAACCACTTAAGTGTTTAAACTTTATAAATATAGCAAAGAAAAACCTATGGCCACCCAACTTATATGAGCTAACATTAATTAAGTGTACACTGAAGTGAGAGATTGACAACTTAAAGAATCATGAAGATCTCCAGCTGACATACCCTAGCAGAAAGTCAATAGGGTAGAAAGTATGTGAAACAGGTGGAAACTTTCAGGGCCAGCATTAGAGTTGCCAAAATGATGCATTTGAAGTGGAAATAACACAGATAATTAGCACTATCTCCTCCCTCAGACTGGTGAGAGAATTAAATGAACTCATTAACACATAACATTTACAGTAAATTCTAGAAACAGGATAAACAAAACAACTGTTGGCTATATTATTACATAATTAACTTCAGTCCAACTTTAATACTTCATGTTAAATTATAAATTCTTATAATGAGTTAGAGAAAGAAAAAATGATGCTGAAAGCTTTGATTTGGTGTGTAGAACTTAGAAGTCACTTAATTGTGTTTATTTTCTTCTTGTATATGTTCCAATTTAAGCCTGTTTCAGCAAACCATTCTCTTTTAAAACTTTCCCCCTGTATCTCTGTGCATTATATACATCTTTTCTTCATAAATGTTTATAAATCTTGACTGACTTATAAAAACAGTACAAGTAACAATTCTGGAGAAAGCCATAAGAAATTATGAACATCGAATTGATCTAAGGGTTGGATAGGAGTGTTCAAATGAACAAAGTGAAAGAAATATAAGTTAGAATTATCATTTCATACACACACAAACACATACACACACTACACACACATACACACAGACACAAACATACAGACATATACAGCCAAAAATATTATTTTGACAAATTGATTGAGTGAATAATACAATTGAAGACTTTAGTGAGGAGTTGAGAACTCTTTGAAAATATGTTGGAAAATAATGGATAATGAACAACTGTGGGTATACCAGTATAGTCATACAGAAAAGCAAACCATAATATGATTTTGAGGAGATAATATATAGCAAGCAATTGGTTAAGAAAAAATAAAGAAAAATCTTTTGTTGGTACAGTATTTTCATATACTTTACTTTATGTGTATACTGAAAATTCTATTTTCTACACTAAAGTCTTCATTTTTTATTTGCAAATATAAGAGGATGTCTTGATTTTATGACTACTGTTACATAATACAAATTCACAGATTTTACATATGCAAAATACAAATCATCCTCTACAATATTTAAGTATTTCATTAATTCCAATGAATTTTTTAAGTCTAACTTGTATTGAGATAGCCGATTTCAATTAAGGTCATCAATAGCAGCCAATGCACACAGAATAATGAAGATACCTAATGAATAATAATGGCCACTAGTTATAGGAGTAAAAAATGAAAACAGTGTATGATTCTTAAGAAGCTGAGCCTGAATTTATTTGAAATTTAAAAAAAAATTGTATAATGAATTCTAAAAAAGAATTACAATCAAAAATAAATGACATCATAGTGACACTGTTAACAAAATTCAGGCTATAAGCAAAAGCCCTCATCTACACAAATAACTGGTTGAGAAAGAAATCAGGAAACAACACCCTTCACAAAGCCACTGATAATAAAAAATATCTTGAGATAATTCTAACAAATTAATAAAAGGCCCATGTGACAATAACTTCAGGTCTTTGAAGAAAGGAACTGAAGAGGGTATCAGAAGATAGAAAGATTTCTCATGTTCACACATTGATAAAACTAACATTGTAACAATAGCCATATTACTAAAAACGATTTACAGATTTAAGTCTATCACCACCAACATTCTAACACAATTTTTACAGACGTTGAAAGAACAGTACTTAACTTTGTATCTAAAAAGAAACAACAGAAAAGACCATTTAAAACTATCTTATACAATAAAAGAACTTCCAAAAGTATCACCATCTCTAATTTCATGCTTTATTACATAGTTACAGTAATAAACAGTACATGGTATTGGAATAAAGACAAGCAGCTTGATAAATTAAATGAAATTAAATACCCACATGTAAATACACATAACTATGGATATCATAGTAAATTTATACACTTAAGACAGACTCAAGGTTGAAATCAATGAGATTAAAGAAAAATAACAATACAAATAATTAATGAAATAAAGATTTGGTTCTTTTAGAAAGTCAACAAAATAGACAAATCTTTACCCTAACTAGCCAAAAGGCAGAGAGAGAATATCTAAATTAACAAAATCAATAATGAAAAGGAAGACATAAAAACAGACACAATAAATTCAGAGAATCATTAAATCATACTTCAAAAATCTGTACTCCACAGAATTAGAAAAAGCTAAAGGAAACAGACACCTTTCTGGATAGGGACCACTTACAAAAAGTTAAATCAAGACCACATAAACAACTTAAATAGACCTATATCCCCCAGGAAAATAGAAGTTATTAAGATTACTCATCAAAAAGATTCAGGACCAAATGTTTTCAGTGTAGAATTATACCATTATCTTAATGAAGAGCTGATACCAATACTCCTCAAATTGTTCCCTGCAATAGAAACAGAAGGAACAGTGCTAAACTCTTTTTATGAGACGACAGTCACCCTGACACCAAAACCATGCAAAGAAGCAACAAATAAAGTCAATTGAATACCAATTGTCTTCATTAGCATTGATGAAAGTATCTCAAGAAAATAATGGCAAACCAAATCTAAAATCATACCAAAAAATTATCCATCATGATCAAGCATATTTTATGCCAAAAATGCAAGGATGCCTCAGCCTGTGCAAATCTGTAAATGCCATCCACCATATAAACAATCAAAGAAACCCACAGAAACAAAACAAAACAAACAAACAAACAAAAAAACCCACATGATTTTCTCATTAGATGCTTAAAATAATTCATTGATGAAACCCAACACTCCATTATGATAAAGGTCTGAGGGGATCAGGGATGCAAAGAAAATACCTAAATGTAATAAAGACGATATACAGCAAGCTGAAAACCAACATTAAGCTAAATGGAGAGAAACTCAATGCAATTCTAACAAAATCAGGGACAAGATAAGGCTGGACACTGTTTCCATATATTTTCAATTTAATATTTGATATTGAAGCTAGAGCAATAAGACAACAAAAGTAGATCAAAGAAGTCCAAATTGAAAAGGAAGAAGTTGAATTATTGTTATTTGCAGATGGTATGATAGTATCTATAGTGAGCCCCAAAATTCTACCATTGAACTCCTACACCTTCAGCAATGTAGCTAGATACAAGATTAACTCAAAAATGATAAGAGCCTTCTTATACACAAATGATAAATGAGCTGAAAAGAAATCAGGGAAACATTACCATTTACAATAGCTTACAAATATCTTGGGGTACCTCTAACCAAAGGATTAAAAGCCTTAAATGACAAAAACTTTAAGTCACTGAAGAAAGAAATTGAAGATATCAGAAAATGGAAAGATTTCTCATGCTACTGAATATATAGAATCAACATAGTCAAAATGGCAATCTTACCAAAAGCAATCTACAGACTCAATGCAATCCCCATCAAAATCCCAGCATAATTCTTCACAGACATTGAAAGAACAATATTCAACTTCATATGAAATAACAAAAACCTAGAATTACAAAAAAAAATTTTGTTTAAAAAAAGGACATCAGAAAGGCATCAGAATTCCTGACTTCAAGCTATGCTATAGAGATACAGTAATAGAAACAGCTTGGTTTTGGCATAAAACAGACTTGTGAATCAATGGTCAATGGAATCAAACTGAAGACTTCGACATTAATCCACACATGTAGGAATACCTGATTTTTTTTATAAAGAGTCAGAAAAAAACAGTAGAAAAAAAGATAGTATATTTAACAAATGGTGCTGGCATAACTAGATGGTGGTATAAGAATGCAAATATATCCATATCTATCACCCTGTATAAAATCCAAGTCCAGGTGTTTCAACAACTTCAACATAAACCCACCTACACTGAACTTGTTATAAAAAATGTGTGAAATACCCTTGAATATTTAGACACAGAAGACGACTTCCTAAATATAACACTGGTAGCACATATATTGAAAACAACAGTTAGCAAGTGGGTCTTTGGAAATTAAGAAACTTCTGTAAGGCAAAGTACAAAGTCAATAAGACAAAATGAAAATATACAGAATGAGAAAAGATCTTCACCAAGCCTACCTCTGACAGAGCACTGATCTCCAAAATATATAGACAACTCAAGAAACTAAAGAAAAAAAATAATCCCTGTAAAAAATAGGGTACAGAGACAAGAAGAAAATTTTCAATAAAATAATCTCAAGTGGTCAAAAGTTATATAAAAAATACTCAACATCCTTAGTCATCAGGGATATGAAAATAAAAACAAGTCTGAGATTCCATCTTATTACTGTCAGAAAAGCAAAACTTAAAAGCACTCATGACAGCCTATGCTGGAGAGGACTGGAGGAAGGGAACACTCCTCTACTGCTGGTGGGAATTTAAACTTGTATGGTCACTTTGGAAATTAGTTTGGTCTTTTCTAAGAAAACTTGGGATCTATATCATTATACAGCAATACCATGTTTGGGTATATACCCAAAGGATGCAAATTCAGACCACAAGGACATTAGCATCATATTTATAGCAGCATTATTTGTAATAGCCAGAACCTGGAATAACCTATATGTCTCTCAACCTGAAGAATAGATTCAAAAACTGTAGCACATTTACACAATGGAGTAATACTCAGTAGAAAAAAATAATAAAATGACATTCTGAAATTTTCAGGTAAATGGACAAAGCTAGAAAATATCAGTCTTAGTGAGGTAACCACAGGCTCAGAAAGATAAACATGGTATGTATTCACTTATAAGTGGATTTTTGATGAAAAGAAAAAGATAACTAGGCTATAAGCCACCACAGCAGAGCAATTAGGTGACAAGGAGAAACAAAGGGGATATCCATGAATTCCCTAGGGAGGGAAAATAGATTTCTTAAGTTAATTGAGACCATAAGGAAGAGTAGGCTAAAGGAGGTCAGTAGAGATATGAAGGAATAGGATGGTGAACTTGGGGTGAGTGACAGTGAGAAAAAAATAAAAAATATATAGATATCTTGATAGAGGGAGCCATTGTGAAATTGGACAAAAAACCTGTTGCTAGGGAATAACCCAAGAACTCACAAAGGTGACACCAGCCAAGACTCCTACCTATATTGGAGATGGCACTTAGACTGCTCCCCATAATGTTTGATGACTGCCCTATTTGACATTATAGAACTAGAATATCCATCCCACAACTGTTGGAAGAAGATGCAGAGATCCATAGCTAAATACTAGGAAGCTTCCTGTTCAGCTGCAGAGAGGTAGTAGAGATATTATGAGCAAAGTGGTCAAGATCATGATGAGAAACACCACGGAGACAGCTCACCTGAGCTACTGGATGTTCACAAACTGAGTTGACAGCTAGGGAACCTACAGGGGACTAAATTAATTTCTCTGAATGTGTGGGTGGTTTGTGGGCCTCTGGCAGTGGCACTAAAACTTATTTCTGGTGCATGAACTGGAGCTGGTACTTCTTGGAACCTGTTCTCTACATAAGAACTCGTTTTTCAGCCTTGAGATTGGGAGGAGCTTGGTACTACCTGAACTGGATAACTAGACCACATTGACTCATCCTGGGTATCCTAACCCTATCTGAGAAATGGATGAGATGGAGACGTGAGAAAGTTGGAGGAAGATTAGGAAGAAGTCAGAGCCACTGAACAGTGGTGGAAATGTTTTTTCAAAAGTCTTAAATTAGAAAAATAAGAAAAGTAGAAAAAAGATCAAAACCAAAAATGACATTCAGATAGTTAAATTAAATAGCACTAAAAAACCATAATATTGAAGCTCTTTAACAACCGAGAGCAGTCAGTGGATTTTTTTTTTTTTTATCAGTCTCACATTCTGATAATCCACAGCATCTTTCCAAGAAACAGATTGCTGTAGAAGCTGCTGCATTCCTGTTGCAATGCCTTGGCACATGATAACTAATACATTTTGTGAGAAATCCTACTATATTATTGATACACCAAGACCATTTACCTTCAATGTATAAATTATGAAGCATTTGACAGCATGCTTATAAGTTAACAATGTATTCTTAATACTCCTTACAACCCTACGATTTATACATAGAAATGTTTTCATGGGATGCCTATTTTCATACTCACTAAATGCTGGAATTGACTAAATCTTTTCATATTCTGATAACAAAACCAGCATTCTTAAACATGGAATAAAAAGTGAGTGAAGAATAGTCTTGAACTTAGATAATGCAGAGAACACAACATTCTGATTAGAAAACTTATAGCATAGGCACTAACATGGACAATTAATAGTTGGGAACTCATGAAACTACAAAGTTTCTGTAAGGTAAAACCCACCATTGCTTGAACCAAATAGCAGCCCAAAGAATAGAAAAATATTTTTACAACTGTACATTTAAAGTAGGACTGATTTACAAAATATAGAATGAATTCAAGAAAATAGATTTCAACAAATCAAATAAATTAATAAATGCGGTATAGATCAAAACAGAGAATTTTAAGGAAGAATCTCAAATGGCTGAGAAGCCCTTAAAAATATGTTCAACAGCCTTAGCCACCAGGGAAATAAAAATGGAAACAACTTTGAAATTCCATCTTACACTTGCAAGAATGGCTAAAATCAAACACGAAAGTGACAGCTCATGCTGGGGAGAATGTGGAGCAATGAAAACACTCCTTCATCGCTGATGGGAGTACAACACTGTACAACCAGTATAAAAGTCAATATGTCAGATTGTTAGAAAATTGAGAATCTATCTACGTCAAGATCCAGCTATACCACTCTTGGCCATATACCATATACAAGATGCTGCATCCTACCATAATGACAGTTTCTCAATTATTTTCATAGCAGCTTTATTCAAAATAGCCAGGGGCTGTTAAAAACAATAATATCAAGAAATTTTCAGGCAAAGAGATGGAACTTGAAACAATCTTCCTGAGTGAGGTAACATAGACTCAGAAATATAAACCTGGTATGTATTCACTTACAAATGGATATTAGTTGTAAAACAAAGTATAATTATGCTACAGTACACAGTTCCAGAGAGACTAAGAAAGAAAGAGGCATGAGGGGGAATTAATCTCCCAGGGAAGGAGAAATACAATAGATTTTCATGGTGGATTGGGAGATGGTAGGGATAAAGAATAGACATGATAAAGTGTAAGGGATCAGGGGAGAGAATCCTGGAAAAGACAACTGGAATGAAGGGGTATTTCTGGGAGAGTTAGAAACCAGTGCAAATGAAACTCCCTGAAAACTATGAGGATAACCATAGTAAAATCTCCTAATAAAGGGGAACATGGAGTCTGACTAGAAATCTTTTGTAACCAGGCAAAGCCAATTCAGCCAGAATGCCTTCCACTTACAATTTTGATTCAACACAGGCCACAAAGAGGGAGCCCATGTCTCACACTGCCTGGACCAGGATCCAGAGGAAAGCCACAATCAGAATGAAGAAAATTTCAATGAAATGATTCTTTAGTGATATTCTTCTACATTCATAGACTGGAATCTAACATAATGTCATCAAAGAGAATTCATCCAACAACTGATAAGAGCAGATGCAGAAACTCACAGCTGAACTTTAGGAGAAAATTGAAGTATCCTGCAGAAGGCAGAAAAGAAGGGTTTTAGAATACCATGGGGTAAGAACACCACAAGAACATATCCAAGAATAAACTAGTCAGGAACCATAGGGACTCAGAGACTGAATGACAATCATGGAACCTGTATGGCTTTAACCTTGTCCTGTGCATATATATGTTTGTGTAAATTAGTATTCTTTTGGGAACTCCTCAAAGTGTGAGTAGGGGCCATTTCTCACCTTCTTCCTTGCTTTTGTGATATTTTTCATCCTATTAGTTAACTCGGGTAAGCTTGTTATTGGGGTTATGAGCCTAGTCTTATAACTCATTTGTTATACTGTGTTCTCTTGTTATACTTAGGAGACTTTCACTTTTCTGGAAGAAAGTGAGTGGATCTGGAAGAGAAGGCTAGGAGACTGGGAGGAGGTAAGGTGGGGCAAATGTGGTTGCAATGTAATAAATGAAAGAAATATAAAATAAAATGGAGACTATAAAACAAGAAATTAGAACAAGATTTAGTCAAATAATTGAAAATAAATGCATTTGTATGCTGTGTGTTTGTGTGTGCATAAAAGCTTCCATAGAGAACATAACAAATTCATCTCTGTGTACACGTCTTAACTCTGATAGATTCTTCATTCAAATAAACTGTGAAGAAAACATGAGATGAATCTTTGGGAAAAATTCAGTCATATTAGATTTTGTTTTGTTTTGGAGAATGCAAACTTTTCATTCATTTAAAAAGGGCAAAATGCTTTGTACTACCATTTAAAGAACTTGCTGAGGAAAGTACAGTGTATAGGAGTGAAAATTACCTAGATCAAGAAGAAGCTTGGAAGACACAGCTGCATTGAAATTGTTTCTTATTTGGAGTCATAAAGTCCTGAGAAATTAATACAGGCTATCAGTTTACTCTATTGGTTTGTTTCTGTTGTAAGTATATGATGTATTTCATAATAAAATATTTCTTCAAAAGTCCTATCCAAAGGCATATGACACTTTATTTTTTGCTAGTTTTAATGAAGAATCTGACAAAATTGTATAATCAGTTAATTTTTTACCATTCACTTTCTCAAAGTTATACCTTTTTCTTATCTTAATATTTTAAATTTCTCAAGCCTGTCTAAATTACTTAGGTTACATTTCTAAAAATCATACTTTGTGCTAGTTCTTACTTTGCAGTTGAATTATATTGCATAGATAACATAAAATATAAGCAGCATAGCAGGTTCAGAAATAAATATAGCAGAATATAGCAAGTAGTTCATTCAGTTGCTAGAAAATACATAGAAATTTTACAAGATATTTTATTAGTCACTTATTTGTTATATATAAATATGAATTAAAGATGAGATAAATATTGTTAAACTTCATAAATTGACTCAACATAAATGGTAATAATATTGTTTGCAATATATTCATAAAACTATCTGATACATTTTTCTTCAAATAATAACAGATAAATACATAACCTAAAAAAGGAACAACAGGAAACCAAGGATTTCCAAAATAATTCTGCTCAATAAAAGAACTTCAGGAAGGATCACCATCCCTGAATTCAAGTTATACTATAGAGCAACTGTAATAAAAAAAGTAGCCTGGTATTGACATAAGCAGACTTTTGGATCAGTAGAATTGAATTGAAGACTCTGACATTGACCTGCACACCCATGAACACCTAATTTTTGACAAAGACACAAAATATATTAAATGGAAAGAAGATAATATCTTCGACAAATGGTGTTGGCATAACTGGGTGGTAGTATGTAGAAGAATACAAATAGATCCAAACTTATCACCCGGCACAAAACTCAAATCCAAGTGAATCAAAGGCCTCAACATGATCTCAGTTACACTGAACTTGATAGAAAAGAAAGTATGGAATACCCTCCAATTCATTGGCACAGCTGACCTCTTCCTAAATATAATACCAGTAGCACAGACACTAAGAACAACAATCAATAAATGGAACCTCCTGAAACTGATAAGCTTCTGTAAGTCAAAGAACACAGTCAATAAGACAAAATGACAACTCTACATCTGACAGAGGACTGATCTCTAAAATATATAGAAAAATCAAGAAACTAGAGGCCCCAAACCTAAATAACCTAATTAAAAAATAGGGTTCAGAACTAAAAAGGAAATTCTCAACATAAGAATTACAACGGCTAAAAGGAGACTTACAAAATCACTCAACATCTTTAGCCATCAGAGAAATGTGAATCAAAATAACTCTGAAATACCACCTTACACCTGTTAGAATGGCTAAAATCAAAAACACAGATGACAACCTATGCTGGAGAGGATGTGAAGCAAGGAGAACACTTCTCCATTGCTGGTGGGAAAATGCAAACTTGTACACTACTCTGGAATGCAGTACAGCAGTCTTCAAAAAACTGGCAATTAATTTCCTGAAGGATCCAACAATACCACTATTGAGCATGCACCCAAAGACTGCACATTCATACCTCAACTGAGCATTTGCTCAACTGTGTTAATAGCAGCATTATTCATAATAGAAAGAACCTGGAAGCAACCTAGATGTCCTTCAACTGAAGAATGGATTAACAAACTGTAGCACATCTGCACAATTGAATACTACTTAGCAGAAAAATGTCTTCCTAAAAATTGGAGGAAAATGGATGAATTTGGAGAATATCCTACTGAGTGATGTATCACAAGCCCAGAAAGATAAGCATGGGATATACTCACTCATAAGTGTATTTCAGACAAAAAGCAAATGATATCCAAGTTGCAAAACACAACCACTGAACAGTTTGGAATCAGAAGGAACCTAAGTTGGAAACACAGAGATTCCCCTAAGAAGAGAAAATAGAGAAGATCACCTTAGCAAATTGGGGTCATAATGAGTGGCATCCAAAAAGAATTGGGAACAAATCATGAAAGAAGGGGATGGTTGAGCAAGAGGAGGAAAAAAGAAGAGGCAAAAAAGAGTTGGATATCTTGATAGAGGAAGCCAATGTGGGGTTGTAAAGATACCAGGTGCTAGGGAAACCTCCAAGAAAAGAACTCACAGGATGTCCCTGGCTATGTCTCTAGCCAATAGTGAAGGAGGTGTCAAAACAGGACTTTGCCTATAATCAAATGAATATCCACGCTCAGTGTCATCACAGAACCTATATCCAACAAGAAATGAAGGTAAGGGCAGAGACCCATGCCTGAGCATTGGGCCGAGATCCTGGTCCATTCCATAGCAGGGCAAGAGCATCTGTGTGACCAATGGTATAGAGATAATAAGGAAAATTTCCAAAGTGATGACTAGTTGCTTTGAAGAGCTCAGTGAATCAAGAATAGGCACTGGAGATCCACTGGGAAAAGGAGGTAGGACCTCCAAGGGCAGGCAAATATCCATTGGCATGGACATTATGTGGAGCCTCAAAGGGTGAGATCAGACTGTTGTTACATTAGCCTCTGACTCTGTCCAGCAAAAGGTCCAGGCCCACAGACCTGCCATCCCAGACCATAAATTAGTCTTCTGCAGTTGCTTAGGCCCCCAAAAAATGACTCAGATGCTTATATTAACTTCATGTTGTTTGGCCTATGGCTCAGGCACATTGCGAGCTAGCTCTTACATCTTAACTCAACCCATTTCCATTAATTTCTCTGTCTTTTAGCCTGCAGCTCATGTGTTCCTTCCATGTTTCTTCTTGGACAGCTGGCTCGATCTGTGTTAGACTCTTTCCTTTTTATTTTTCATACCTGTGCACTGATTCCTCTGCCTACCTCTATGGTGTCTTCCATGGCCAAAACAGCTCCTTTATTTAAATATTTCTATTCATAACATACAGAGAGACATTCCAACATTACCTCCCAATTTCTGTCTAATCAAAAAGGAATGTTTCAATTTTAATATAGCAAAATTATATATAACAAAATAGTATCAAGCATGAATATTAAAGAAAAGACTCTGTAATCTACCTTATCCTTGTGAATCTATAGTTTTACATCCAGTATACCTATTAAAATAATGAAGAAAACTATCCCTAAAACTATCTAATCTTTAACTAACTCAAAGACCATAGAAGTTTGTAATATTACCTGAGTAAACAGAAAATACAAACAACTTCTAAAATCTAGAAATGACAGAGATGACACCTGTCTTGCTGAACAGCCACTCCAAGTTCCTATCTAAACCTGGGGTATCCATCTTCAGCCTACAGGCACAGAGTCTCTGATGTCTTTTTTCAGTGAAGCAGGAAATCTGAAAGAATGCTTTGCTCATGCTAACATAATTTATCAATTGCTTCTTCTTGTGTGTGTCCTAAAGAATATCTGGCAGTTTTCTCTGCAAAGCAGGAACCTGAATGACCATCTCAGCTTGTTCTGCCAAAGTTCAGAGGTTATCTTCTTATGAAACCGACATGTCCAGTTTAAACAGCATACTGTCAAGCAGTCAATATAAGAATAGGTTCTACTCTAGTGGCTAACTGATGCCACAAAGAATGTAAACTCCATATGAAGTTTCTTTGATGTCCATTTTTCTCTTGAAATAGATTGGTGCTGCCAGGAGTATCTGCCTCACTGTCCCGAAAAGTCTAATTTCTTAAAATATTTTAAATGCCATATTCTGTAGGTCATAGAAGTGTTTAAAGATTACCTATTTAATTGAAATATATCTTTGCATACCTAAAAACCAACTAACATGACTATAATTTTGGTTATCATAGGTGACTATGACTGCATTTCTTAATTACACATTACAATATTAATGAGTTACATAAACATCATACCTTAAGCACGAGTAGAAAAATACATACAGCACAATAAAAATTGAACTTAAATTTATATTAATAAACCAAAATCCATACCATTGTAAAATATTTTGATAGTAATGACTGATTTTTAGAATAAAGTAAATTCAATAATCATTTTTTTAAATCACTCATATACCATATCCCTGTTTGCTTCTTAGAAAAAAGATTAACTATGACCATTAACCATTTGTAATGGAAACAAATATTTATAAATAATATTTTGGGAATTTGTGCTTAGCTTTCCATTACTACTTCTTACTGATTAAGGAGCATTGGCAATCTCATGGATTTTGCGATCAGATTATCTTAGTCTGAAGCCATGAAGCTGTTGTGACCATCTTTTCCCATCAGCGATTTTTTTCAGGAAGTCTTGGTTGATGAAACCATAGTTTCTGGAAGCAATCCACAGGTTCTTATCTTCTGTGGAAACAAAAGCAGAACTCTTCCAAAGCAATAAATCCTTAGACACAAATTTCAAAGTCAAGATTTCTTTAAAATAAATATTTCTGTTTAACTTAGCAGACTTTGAAATCCATTGTCTTTCTTCAGTTAGCTCATCAACAGTTAAAAAATTAAAAGAAAACACAGTAACCAAAATCCAGACTATTTGTCTATCCTCCAGCTCTACATGACTTATCATGTTTTTATTACTCTATTTCTCTTTTTAGGGACGTCCTCTATACTTTTTTTTCTCTCTGAAGCCTATGTAGATTTTACATGCATTGTAACCCATTTACATGATTTTTTCATCTGAATCTGTTTTATTGTAAATCTTGAATCATTTTTTCAACCAGAAGAGCTTTGAAAATATTCCCACTCTCTTAAAGAGCCACACAGTTTTTGCAGAAAAAGCTGAATCAGGAAGTTCTCTTAAAGGGCTTCATCTCTGTTCGCCACCAGCAAACAGCAGACCCAAGAAAATGCTACTACTAAGACACCGTCTTTGACTCTGTTTTTTTTTTTTTTTTTTTCCTCAAAACAAACAGAAAACTTTAATCAATCACATGCTACTGAGTTTTCTGTGAGACTTCGGAAAAAGGCCTGGTTGCAGCTTATACTCTCTGCCACAAGTCTACCACCAGTATGAATGTGGTCCTAATGAATGTATCCCTGTACAATGACCTGCTTCAGATACACAATTTGAAATCTGCTTTGGCTCAGTTTCTGTGATCTATATCCCTTTCTAATCTTTCTCAGGCTTTATGTTGTTTATTTAGCCCACATTAGGGTACCACCGTCTGTTACATTAAGGTTTCTGACCCTGTTCAGCCATAGGTCCAGACCCACAGACCTGCAGTCCCAGACTGTTTAGCCACTTGCTGCTGCTTAGACCCCCCAAAAATACTCAGATTCTTACATTAGCTCCATGCTCTTTGGCCTATGGCTCAGGCATATTACGAGCTAGCTACTTATCTTAACCCATTTCCATTAATCTGTCTGCCACATGGCCCATGACTCACCTATATTCCTTACATGTTTCTTCCTGGGCAGCTGGCTTGATCTATGTCAGACTCCACCATCTTTCTCTCTTATAGCTAAGCTCATTCCTTTGCCTACCTCTGGTGTCTGCTATGGCCAAAACAGTCCTTTATTTAAAGATTTATATTAACAGCATACAGAAAGACATTCCAACATCCGAAGTTGTCCCTGTGTGTGGGCTGGCACTTTGGAACACCTAACCTAGTCTTGACTTTGGGATGAGGAAAACGGACTTAACTGGTGTAGATGTACCACACTGAGCTGACCCACCTTGGATCTTCTTGCCCTTTTGGTAGAGGGGAGGGTGTGATGGGGAGGGGGAAAGCAGAAGGCACACTGGGAGGGATTGGAAAGAGGGAAGGGGGAAGTAACAGGGGTATATATGGATAAAAACTTTTTTATTAAAAAGTAATAAAATGAAGAAAACCAAATGTGTAGCTTGACAAATGAGGGCTTTAAATAATTGGGAAAATTGTGTCAAGATATTGATGACCTTTATGGCAAATATATACTGTAATTCACATATAAAATCCATTTAAACATGGAAAGTTTTAAGCTTTGGTTCAAATATTATTAACATGTGAACTCTACTGTGTAGTTTTACTTAATTATGATGTTTACTTTTTTGTATATTTACTGTATATCTCATCTTAAGGTTTATTAAAAAGTCCATATAATTTGCTTTAAAGTTACATTTCATAAGTTTTTAAGATAGCTAACTTGGTGACATAAAATATGTCTTCCATTACTGTGGAAAACAAAATGTCATTACATCTGAATTTCACAGAAAACAGTTAGTTCAGGACATTTATAACAAAAGTAAACAAACACTTTAAAGATATATTCAGCTGGGCCAGCTTTACGTAGACAGTCATATTGATTTTACAAACAAGTTAAGCAGATAGCGATTTTCCGTCTGTCCTACTTTCTGCACATTCTTTCACACTAGGTATGAACACCTCACAATAGACCTCTCAACCCACACACTCAGATACTCTCTCTATTATACCTTTTAGTGGTCATCTAATGGCTAAGATTTATATATTGACTCATTTGCAAATATGATATGCATATCAGTATGTATTGAATATCTTGATATTTTATTTTGTAATTTGTAATTGTATTATTTTGTAATTTTGTATATTGTAAATTGTAGCACTTTAGTGGAAAACATTTCTATTTAAAGAATAACTGTTTATTTTTCCACACTCATAAATAGTTACCTGATTATAAAGTTATGAGATATTCTGTAATAAAATCAATCATTGTTTGGCTGAGGTCAATGACTAACATGTCCAGCCATCTGTGAAAATAAAAACAGGCTATATAGATAGCTCAACAGTTAAGATAATTGCCTCCTCTTGTCAAGAAAGGAGTTCTGTTTTCTTGCACTCATATGGCTGCCTACCACTGCATAAAACTAAAGTTTCAAGAAATCTGTGGCTTCCTCTGGCATTCATGGATGTTACATGTTCTTGATGCATATACATAACATAGACAAACAATAAAGCACATAATATTTTTAAAATGCAAATAACAACATATAGATATAACAATACTTTAAAATATTTGCAAACATGAAAATTTTATTATAGTATGTTTTATTACTCTAGCATAATATTCTTCATGCTATGTAGGTTACCTATGATCTGCATCCCCATTACTGAAGCCACATTTTTGTTGACATAATAATTTATGAAAAAAATAATGCTATCTCAGCATAAAAAGTTTTCTCTGCTGACTCTTGGGGGCTTAGAAGATTTCATATCATTTACTTCGTAACTTCTTACAAAGCTATTCTTTACGTTTTAAAAAAAAGAACTTTCATATTCCTCTATCAATTATAAGTCATGTCTCCAAAAAGTTTTTTTATCATAGTTCAATTCAGCATTTTTGTCATTCCAATCTTCTCTATACCTCATGTTGTTATGTAGTTTTATAACTGTTCATTAAATATAACCTACTGTGAGATATTTCCCTAGGAGTGTACACCACTTCCATCTTTTAATCTGTTTCAATTTTCAATTGCTGTCAGTTACCTTTTCTTGGCCAGACTTGGAAATTCATAAGCATCAGTTTGAGCTCATTTGTATTCGTGTTTCCAAACATCAAATAAAGTCATCCATAAATTAATTTTATGAGCAATTAAGTTCTTCCAAGTCAATACCTTCTAAATTGATTTCTCTTTTACAATCAAGACACAGTTTATATTCATTTTATGTCATTAGGCACCGCCATCAGATCCTTTCTGTTCCCTTTCTGGTTTCAGCTTTCTTTTTTACATTTTTTTAATCAGCTGTTAGAATTCTGTCTGTCCTACAGCATAGTGTCCCATGGTTGTTGGCTAAAATTATGTTACAAATATAGGGCTAAAACTAAAGTAGATGAGCTGTGAATAAAGTTGTAGAACAGAGATTAACTGTCAAAATACTGTTTGGGCAGCATATTGCAAAGCTGAGGAAAACAAATAAGGAATACATTAAAGAGCAGTTTATAGAGACTTATCAGCAAATTCTAGTATAGATAGCATCAGAGCTTGAGAGCTTGTAAAATCCACAGCTATGTAATGAAAGTATGAATTTATGGGATTCAAATATGTTTGATGATTCATTTTCATTATTGCTACTATAACAAAATAGTTTAGATTAGATTATTTATAAATCAGTGAAATTGATCATAGGAAGAATAAGAACTGTAATGTCTGATGCTTCTACAGTTTTGTGGATAGCAGTGTCCCATTCTTTGCAGGAGTGCAAAAGAGTAATGATCAGCTTCAGGCCTTAAAAAAAATACTAATATCATCTATGAGGTGTCCAATCTCACAGCCCTAATGGCACCTGAAATGCTTCATCTCCAAATACCTGATGAGGTATGCTTTGATACTTACATTTTAGAAAACTTAAACAAGGAACATATCATGCTTTTTTAACATACATGATTTTTTTTCCTTACTTAGGGCAAAGTCCTAAGCTCATATTGTACATCTGTGCTGTCTGCGTAACTTGAAATGCCCTGAGTTTTTATAGTTAATTGATATCATAAAGTTTGAATCTGATAAAAGACATACTATTACCACAAAATATAAATAAAAATTTAAATAATTAGTGATTTAGGAAGAAAAATCAATACTATATAATGTTTAATGTTATTTACAAGAATGAATGATACTAGTTGGTGTATTTTGTCTTGAATTGAACTGAAATTACTTTATTTGTGTCTATTTTTTGTTCTAAATTTACATACTAGACAAAACAAAGTTGTTTTACTGTCACACACCATGCATTGTGTACAAGACTTTAGTTCTCTTCCTGTCCTATGAGTGGTAACAGGAAAATCACTCTCTACCACAAGATTAAAACATTTTCCTATCATTGGAGCTTTCCACTTCCTGTCCTGCGTTCACAGGAACATACTGCTTTTCACAGTGCATTCAGACTCATGTGCTATACATCCAGTTTTCAGGCAGTTATCAGATAGTTTCAGGGTAATGAATCTAGTTGTGAAATTTACCTGTAAAGAAGATGTTTGTGTAGATAGAAGCAATTCATGGAGTTCTACTATTACAGTCTTACATAAGCCTTTAATATACCCGTCTTGAACTTAAATTATTTTATTTGATTCTCAAAACACTGCTCAAGGCTTTACACTAGTTTCCTATTATATGCTCAAAGTATATATTTGCATTTCAGTAACTTTTTACAATCCCAATGTAGGGAGTGAAGCTTCCTATATTACATACGATTCTATTCCTACCTCAGAATCATGCACCTCTCCAAGGGCCTAACTATTTTGGCTTAAAGGCTAATATAACTATTCAAGGAATAAAGTTAAGAAAGAAAGAGAGAGAGAAAGAAATAAAAAAAGAAAAAAAGGAAGGAAGGAAGAAAGAAAGAAATTAAAGGAAGGAGAGAAAGAAAGGAGAAAAGAAAATGGAAGGAAGAAAGACAGAAACACAGACAGAAGAATGAAGAGAACTTCTTCAAACACTTAGAAAAGGACTCTCTGGAAATCCAATTCCATATGTACAATTATTTCAATTTCAAACTATCCTTATACTAATTTTTTAAGATTCACTACTGAGTCAAAATTATAGTCAACTTCTTTTTGCCTACTATTGTGTTGCCTTGTCAAGCTTTGCTACAGTGGCATTTGCCTTATTATAACTTGTTTTGTCATAGTTGGTTGTTGTCTCAGGAGGCCTGCTTATTTTTTGAGGAAAACAGAGGAAGTATTGATCTTGACGAGGAAGAAGTTGTGATGTAGCTGGAAGAAGTGGAGAAAGGAAAAAGTACTGTCTCTATGTATGAGAGAAGAATTCATTTCCTTTTTACTTTTTTTAAGTTGATGAATAGTTCTAATAATTTATTAGAATATGAGATAGTTATTTGGAAATTCTTCCATCATTCCTATGGATAATTTTTTTTTGTTTCCCTCCTCTGCTCCCATCCCCACCCCATCTTTCTTCTTCCTGAGATCCACTCCTCCTCCATTTCTCTTCAGAAAAGAGCAGACCTCTCAGAGATATCAACTGAACATTTCATAATAAATTATAAACAGAATAGGTTGTATGAGGCAATCAAGTAGGAGGAAAAGGATCCCAAGAGCAGGTAAAAGCATCAGAGACACCCCCAATCTCACTATCATGTTTTCCACAATAACATCAAGATGCACACCCATAACATACATTAAGGAACCTAGCTCTGACCCATACTGACTCAGTGATTGTTGCTTCAGACTGTGTGTCCTGCTTAGTTGATTCTGTGGAATTTATTCTTATGTGTTCAATAAAGAAGTACAGATACTTATAAACAGGCTAACAATTAATATATGAAGACTCAATCCTAGATTAAAGACATAAGTAATCTTACTTCAAATTATGTTATGAGAACATTTATAAACCAATTCCAATGTCTTTTCCCTCAGCTACTAAGGCATTTGCACTTAAGTAGTAAAAAATCAATGGGCGTACGATATGATATGCAGGATAGGTGCTTGAAAGCTTTAGCAAAAGTCATTATACTTGATTTGCAAAAAGGAAGTGAAGTCTTAAAGAACTAGATAGTAAGTCTAGTTCTGGTCATATGCTCAAAATCCTGCATATTATGACTTTACAATTAGAGCAGGCAGATGCTATCAGTGTGGAATCATGGGTGGAGTTTTGAAATACTTGTTATTAGAATTGAGTCTTCCTTCTGTATTGGATTTTAATTTTTATTGCTAAAAGATCATTATGTATGATGGAACATACAAAGCTCCTATTTTCTACATATTTATGCAAGAAAAAAACTTCAAGACTATTTCATTAACTTGCATGGACTCTACTTCTGTGGACAGTATAAACTGACAGTGTGTTATTCAATAGTCAATAAAGAACACTAAGCTTCACAGTATTTTTAGATTCTGTTAAAGTTTAACAGTCTAACACAGTCTAAAAGTTTGTTTCTCTGTATCATTTCCCAAACTGTTCACTTAAAACCCAGGAATTTATGCCAAAGAAAAAGAGAAAGGGCTGTGTTTGAGGCTTCGTCATGGAAAGGTCAGCCTACCAATGGCTGTAGTTGAGATGTTCCTCTCAGCCATGACACTGTGTCTCTATAATAGTCCTATGTGTATAACAGAGGGTGTAGTTTCAGAAATGAAAGAGGTAAGTATCAGAATAAAGAGCAGAGGATCATACAGTGTCACCGGGAGGAAAGGGACCATGGTGTAGGAGGATATTGGAAGACCTGGTGTTACGCAAGATCCTTCACAATGGTGGTCACTTGAGAAAATAAGTTAGCACTATTATTTTATCAATAAATTATGTATAATTTATCATATTTAATGTTTCTTACTGAACATTAAAATCTGGTCTTACAAATTCCTTTCTTTTGAATTTCTGATTTCTTTTTCTAATCGATAGAAGATATGATTTGAAACAATTACAGTGAGAACATATAATCTCATCCAAGGAAAGATGTCTATGTGTATAAAGTGAACTGTGAGCTTTTGAAGTTTTACAAAATAAAAATTGGAGAACACTATTAAGTCACATATTGATACATTTGGTTTGCTGATACAGCAATAAAACACTATGATAAAATTGATTTTTTGAGATCTGTGTTCATGGAAAAACAAAGGAAATATTTCTCAGGAAGCAAGAAGTGATTTAAAATGAAACAGAATGAAATTTTCAGAACAGAAGAGCTTCAAAGATCAGCATACTGGCCGATTCTCAGGTTTAAAAAAAAATCTATTCAGTTTATCACAGTATTTTTCATCTTTAACTGATTAAAACAATGGTTTTCTAGTTGGAATTTTGGGAAACCATTCAACACAGCAATTAAAACTACCTTAAATTTATATAAATACCAATATTGTGTAAACACTTGCTGTAACATCAGCTATTAGCTCCCATGTTCCTATTTCTATATGATATTACAACAATAGTTATTTTAAAGAGGTCATAGAAACCACACTATAGATTGATAGAGTGAATCTTAAGAATTAACATGTTCAATTTAATTAAATGTATTTGATATAACTCTATGCTCTTATACACCTAAAGTTCTACATATGGAATGCTTATGCTAGGAGCGGCTAATTACTGAAGTTTCTTTCATGAAAGCAAGCAGACAAATACACCTACTTATAGTCAAACAAAACACTCCTCGCTGTTAAGAGAAATTCTGAGACCTCTCAGTGTACATTTCAGGTTAGTGTTTTACACCCCAGATTAACCCTTTTTTCCGGGTCTGAACTTTCTGATCCATGTTATGCTGCAAGTGTTAGTACACATCAGGGCGATGTCTCACTCAAGAATCAGTGATTCTTTTCTTGCTCTTTTTTAAAAAAAATCTTTTGTGATAAAATTATATATAAAAATTGGTTTTATTGCATATTTTAAAACATACTATCATGTTGCACTGTTTTGCTTACATACTTAAGCAGTTGTTTCCACCCTGATTTGCAGATAATAATATTAAAATGATATATATCTTTTAATTTTTAATCTTCCAAGTATAACAGAAATCACCAAGTACAGAAAGCATCCTTTCTTCTCTGTACAACACACTTTTTTGTTGTTTATCAGTTAAGCTTTAATTTTCTCATTTTTGTAAGAAAACCCAGCTAGCAACATTGTGGTGGTGACCTCTGCAGTTTAAGCCTTTCCAGAGCCTCCAGTTTTGCTGTCTGTATTCTCTTGCCACTGTAGCACTTATAACTGGCATTGATCGTAAGGATATTGAGAAATGTGTATCTCTCCTTTCATAATACGTAGGCTTCTCATACCAACAAATAGTGGGTAAGGTTAAGCAGAAATTTATTATTGCAGAAGTCTTTCTCTTGAAGGACCAATACTTTTTTGTACTTCAAGGTTCCCACAGAGGCATCATCTTTGCATGGTTGTAAAAAAATATGCAATTGGTTCCTACAATTTCATTCTGAAATTCTATCTACATTGTCATAATATTACCTTATTAAAACATTCTTTTAAAGAATATGAATTTCATTCATTTCGTTAAATATTTCTTACTCCATCACACATAAAAATTATATTCAGCAAATATTTTCTGTAATCATTTTTATTAATGGTTGCTATAAACATTATTAAGATATATAATACAATGGAAATGTGATCATTTATGTATCTATGTTTATATGTATGTGCAGGGTAGCTGAATGAGTTTGGAGGTACCATGTACTTGTGAATGTTTTGGCCAACTGAGGCGTTATTCTTAGCAAAGTCATCAGCCTTCTATTTTGAGAGTTTCTCTTTGATTGGATTGTAACCCAACAATCCAGTCAGACTAAATGTACTAGTCAGTGAATCCAGGGAATCATCTCATCTCCACCACTCTAGTGCTTGGATTACAATGTCATTATATTAAAAGGTTATATAGATAGACTACATGTGTGCATGCTTATGAATTAAGCAGTTTACTGACAAGGTTCCATCTCCAGCCTGGAAAATGTAACTTTAATATAATAAAACATTTTATATTTTACACTCTGAAGGATCATATATATTTGTTTATTATTTTCATGAACATCTAGGAGACTCGAATAATAATTGTGTCCCCTATGCATTTTATGTTGGAATTTTCACCTGTCCAGCAGCTTTAGCTGTTCTTACTTCACTAATGGTTGAAGTAACAACTGATAAGAAGAGGTTCACTGTTGCTTCCTCACTGTATGTTTCCAGGTTATCTCCTGGTTGTTTTAAACATCTCACTTCATGTCTTTTTGTATGGATTCACTAATTTCTCTCTCTCTCTCTCTCTCTCTCTCTCTCTCTCTCTCTCTCTCTCTCTCTCTCTCTCTCTCTCTCGTGTGTGTGTGTGTGTGTGTGTGTGTGTGAGAGAGAGAGAGAGAGAGAGAGAGAGAGAGAGAGAGAGAGAGAGAGAGAGAGAGAGAGAGAGAGAGAGAGAGAGTAAACCAGAGGTTAATTCTGGGAATCACCATTCATTAGTAGTCGTCCTCTTATCCAGTCAAGCTTACATTCCGGTTCCTGGAAGAGGGAATTTTTCTATATCGTATGGGCCCTGGCAGATATGAGTAAAGGATACTAAAAAACATAACACTAGCTGTGCATTCTTCCTCCTTAATGCAGAGGCTAAGTGAGAGCCATAGATGAGTGGCATTAGTAAAAAGAAATTTTGTTTTTTAATTGGTTTGGTTGTTTCCTTGATATCCATTTTTTAATTCATTATATATTTTAGAAACATTTTCACTATCAGATATTTAACTCTTAAAGATATTTTCTCGTTCTGTATGCTTCAATTTCTTAAATAATGATGTCCTTTAGCACACAGGAGCTTCTTACTCTCTGTGTTATCTGTGATCTATTTCTAAGGTTTATTTTACTTGAATTCAGAACTATTCTTCAATTTGCTTCTATCATATTCACTGTATCTTGTCATATGTGGATATTTTTTATTTTTGATCCATTTGCAGTTTAATTTGGTGCAGGATGATAAGTATGGATCTATTTGTGTTCTTCAAGATTAAGGTGTCTAATTTGAACAGTACAATTTCTTAAGATGCCATCCTTTTTCCAGTGTGCATTTCTGAGGGATTTTTTTATTTAAATCAAAGTCAGGTATATAGAAACTGAGGACTTAAGTCTTGAGTTATGGCTAAATGTTTAACGTGTCTGGTTTTGTACCCATAATAGTCTGCATATATTAATATACCTCTGTGAAACAATTTGTGTTTGTTGATAGTGATACCTCCAGCAGTTCTTTTATTATTCAGGATATTTTATCTATCTGTGTCTATTTTGTGTATTTACATATACAGCTGGCAATTGTCCATTTAAGTCTGTAGATTGCATCTGGCAGGATGGAAACACTTACTATGTTAATTCTTCCAACACATGATCATGTACCATTTTTTCATCTTCTGATATCTTTTTCACTTTCTTTACTCAATGTCTTAAAGTTTTATCATATATATTTTTACTTGTATGGTTAGGGATATTCCAATATATTTTATTTTATTTGAGTTTCTTATGAAAGATTTTGTATTTCTGAGTTCTTTTCTAGTCTTTTGCCATTTCTAAAGAGGGAGCCTACAGATGTTTGTAAGTTACTTCTGTATTTAGTTACTTTGTTGAATGGTTTACTGATTTTTAAGTGCTTCTTGGTAGAAGTTTTAGGGCTATTTATGTATTATAGTCATATCATCAGAAATTAGAAATGCTTTGGCCTCTTTCTATATTTGTATCCACCTAGTCTACTTCAATGATCTTATTGCTCTAACAAAGCTTTCTGGTGCTTTATTGAATAGGTATGAAGAGATTAGAAAATAGTATCTTCTTCCTGATTTTTTGTAGAAATGTTTTGAGCTTCTCTTGCTTAGGTTGATGCTGTCTGTGGGCTTGTTGTAAATCATCACTCATATTTTGAGGTTTGTCTGTCTTATACATAGTCTCTCTGTGAGCTTTATCATGGAGGGCTATTTGATTTTGTCAGAGAGGTTATCTAAACCTTCTAAGATTTCTGTTGTTTCTATACAAGTTGGATTATTTTTCTTTTAGAAATGATGCAGAATATTGCTTCAAAATTTTTTGTAATTGTTGAGACTTGTGTTGTGTCCTTGTATGTGGGTCAAGTGTGGAAAAAGTTCCAGGAAGTATTGATAAGAAGGTATATTCTTTTGTGTTTGGGTGAATTTCATCTCTTCCCTTTGACTAACATTAACTGTGGTGTTTGATTGAAATGTTCTGTAATTATTTGTTAGGGCCATTTTGTTTATGATATTGTTTAGCTCTAAGATTTTTCTCCTCTATTCTTATTTGGATGATCTGTTTATTGCTAAGAGTAGGATATTAAAATCATCCATTATCTCTACATGAGATATTTTTGCTGCATTGTTGATTTTTTTTAAGAACCTGGATACCGGTTGTTTGATGCATAGATATTTAAAATTACAATGTCCTCTAGGCATATTTTTTGAGAAAATTATTTCATATTAGTTTTTGTTTGAAGCCTATTTTGTCAGATATTAAAGATTATTTTAGCTTGTTTCTTGTGTCCATTTGCTTTCAATGAATAGTTATACTTATACTTTGATATTATGTCTGTCTTTTATGATAAAGTATGTTACTTGTGTGCAGAAGAAGAATGGATCCATTTTTAAATTAAATTGTTATAATCTGTTATTTAAATAAAGAATTTATATCATGAATGTTGACAGTTAAATTTTTTTGTGGTGTACCCCATGTGTTGAAGTTATGGTTTGCCATTTTTTTATTCTTGTGTTAATTGGATGTGATTAACATCTGTATGTTGTGTATTTCCTTCTAGAATATACTGTATATCTGTGTTTGCATAAAGATACTGCTTAAATTTTGTTTTATACTGAAATGTCTTTATCTAAGGCAATTAAACATTTTTATTTGCTAAAGTAGTCTGGGATGACATCTATGGCTCATAATGCATATAGAACAGCTTTCCTACCCTGTTTGACTTTTAGAATCTCAATTGAAAGTGAGACATTATTCTATTAAGTCTGCCTTTATATGTTTCCTTATCATTTTTCCTTTGCAGCTTTTAATATTCTTTCTTCTCTCAGTTTTGTGTTCTGATTATTATGTGCTAAAAGGAGTTTCTTTTCTGATACAGTCTATTTTGTTTTCTGTATGCTTCTTGTACCTTGATAGCTGCTGCTTTCTTAAGAATAGATGAATTCTGCTCCAATTGCCAAAGACTAGTACATGAACTTGCTTCTTGGAGCTCATACCCTACAAAGGGGTATCTTGCTCATCCTTAATACAGGGGTGGGAGGGGCTTGGTCCACCCTCAACTTGATATTCCAGACTTTGTTGATTCCTCCTGTTAGAGCTTACTTTCTGGGAGCAGTGGATGGGGATGAGGGGAGACTGAGGGGTGAGTTGGTGTAGGGGAAGGAGAAGGAATTGTGGTTGGTATGTAAAATATAAAAAGAAATTTTAAACAATAATAGTAATAAAAGAATAAATGAACTTTATTGAGGGATTTTGTTGTAAATATGTTCTGTGCCCTTGACCTTAGTTTCTCTTCTTCCTCTAGTCTAATAAGTCTAGTCATGTATTTGGTCTTTTTATATTATCTCAGATTTTCTGGATAGTTTTTGCCTGGATATTGTTATATTTAGCATTTTCTTTGAGTGAAGTATACATTTTTTTCTATCTTGTCTTCAGTGTCTGAGATTCTTTTGTCTATCTTTTCAATTCTGTTGATTAATCTTGCCTCTAAAGTTTATGTTGACTTTCTAAATCTTTCATTTCCAGCTGTATCTCAGGTTCAGATTTCTTTATTGATTACATTTACTCTTTTATGTTTTGAATAATTTTCTTTACTTCATTCCACTGTTTGTCTGCATTTTCATGGATTTTATTAATGGATTGGCTCACATACACTTTAGGGTCCTTGAGAATATCCATAATTACCTACATTGAACTCCTTCTTTCATTTTTTATTTATATTGGGTTTCCCAGGGCCTACTATAGCAGAATTGTTGGAGGTCTAGTCAAGACATATTGTTCTTGGTAATATTAATTATGTTTATATAGCTGGCTTCTAAGTGTCTGGGTTTGGGATGATTATAATTCTTCTGCTCATATCTGTTCTTGTCTTTGTTGGGTTTTATTTCTTGATTTCTTTTTCCTTCTCTAGTAGGAGAGTGTGGTATTTGTGAGTTGCTTGGTAAGAAATGCTTTTGAGATACTGTCAGGTGTGTCCATTGGGGAGCCTGACAGTAATGAATTTCTAGATATTAAGAAGTGACAATGATGCTCAGGACATCAAGGGCAGAAGGTGTTCTGGAAGTTATGACAAGAGTTGGTAGTTTTAATGACTGAATTTTATACAATTAGATAAGAGAAATACAGTTGAACATTTGTTAATAAAGAAAGTTATTTTACTCAAGCCAAGGCAATAGAAAAAATGTCTTCAGTATCAAGCAAATTCAATTCCACTGAAAAGTATATTGTAAAAAAAGAACTGGGGTGGGGCAGTTAACAGTGGCAATGTGAAAGTTGAAAGACCATTTGCTCTGGCTAATTGGATTTTAAAATCATGTTACTCTAACCTACACAGTCCTAACAGAGTAGGTTTCATTGTTCACAATACCAATCCAAAGCCTTTCCAAGTCCTGTAAGAGAAGATATTGGAGTGTAACATTTATACTTCAAGGTAAAGAATATTGTAGGTTCAGGTTTTATGAAAACAAAATATTCTTGAAAACAGGAAAACTGTGAGTTATTTGACTGGAATTAATAGTAAATAGGTTGGGTAGTGTGGAGCTTTGCTAGGCTGAGCAATATTTAAGGGCCCAGAGGACATTTTAGAGTGTATCCTAGAGAAAGATTATACTGGAACTGTATAGTTTATTTTTGTGAGTCAGCGAGAAGTAGTGATTCAACAGGAGTGCTTTCTGTCCTGTTCTATCACCTCTACTCAGAAGTTCCATGTCTCAAAATGGAGATTTTAGAGGAAAGGAAAAATATTACTCAAGGATATCCTTGAATTAATACATTATATTTATGTATTTAAACTCTGTCTCCCACATTTCAGTAGGGAGCATAGGCAGGAAAAAAACCCCAGATTGCACCTAATGATTGCTATTAATATGCTATTTTTTATTTCTGCTTTTCTTTTCTGAAGGAGTATTGTTATGGAGCCACAAGAATTCACATAATAAGAAACTGTATTGGCAAAATAAAACACAGCTCCATCACCCAAGATGTCTGAGTCCTAGACACTAACATCAGCAGAGTAATCTTTCTTTGCCTATAAATTTATTCCACTTATAAATCTACCCAAATATACTTTGTGACTTTTGGTCCATTTATCTAGTTGGAACTTTGTTATATAAAAGATTGACAACTGTAAATATTCTCTCATAATACTTAATAAGTGTTTCTCTTCAGACAGGGTAAAAATCAAAACACATAGGTAGGATCAGGGGTATCATCAACACTGTTAAGTATTTCAAACAACTACCATGGACAGTGTGTCTGTCACTTGTACAGAACCCCAAACTTTGTATGAACATTATTAGAAGTTAAGAATAATTTAGTTTTAATAGATTAATAAAGAATCAGTCATTGCTTACCTTACCTGACTCTAAACAGAAATAACAAATAATAACAGTAATAATAATCTGCCACACATTTCTTCTTTGGAGCAAGATTCTCTCAACAGTAATGTCAAGTGAGGATTTATTTTTATTGGATTTTCTCTGGAGAAGTTTCATAGCCATGAAGACATAAAGATACAGCACATGTGCATACAGAAATACATACACACATCCTACCTTCTGCTCATCCACCCGTATCTATACTTTTTCTTTCCTAGAAAAACCTGTCTTAGTTTCTGGGTTTATTCTCTTTTCATCTCCCCAGATTAGTGAGGTATATAAAACTCATAGTTTAACCTCTTAGAGAGAACAGATTCTTCCTCATTTTTTTGGTCTGTTCATATATAAGAAAAACACCTATAATTTTCACTTGTTTGATTTTTCAAGGCAAGGTCTCCTATTGTTCAGACTGGTCTCAGTCTGATTGGCCGGAACTCGTTATCATCTTTCCTCTACCATCTGATTATGAGAAGGGGTCAAAATGTCAGTTTCTGTCTTCAATAAACTTTGAGATTTTGGGTTTTTTTGTTCTAATTTTGTCAATTTGTTTTCTATTGATTTAACATACATGGCTACTTGTTACTGATTTTAAGTTTCCTTTCCAGATTACAAGAGACTCTATCATTGCCATTCATTTGACCTCTGGAGAAGGAAGTGTCTTTTTCTTTTATATGTATAATGCATACTAAGTAGATTATTTATATCACATAGAAGCCATAAAACATAAAAAAATGACAAGATCTTCAGCCGAAGTATTGAGAACAAAGATACATGTCAAAAAGATATTTTCCTTCCTTTATAAGAATAGAAATAGATTTTCCCAGGGGAAAAACTTGCAGATAATTTTGCACTCCAAAATATAGAGTCTATATGGCAGTACAATATTCCTAATAATTTTGAATCCTTAACATTGTTGAAAATATCATCAGATAAGAAAAAAATTTAATGATAGTCATAAGAATTCTTGATAGTTGGATTACATTCATTGCGCAGTAATATATTTTAAAAAGTGGTCAAATATAGTCAGACACCTTGGGCAGTTTGTGGAGCCTCTTGCAGTAGGATCAGACTATGGTCCTGGTGCATGACCTGAGATCTCAGAGCCCATTCCCTACAGAGAAACACCTAACTCAGCCTTGATACTGGGATGAGGGACCCAGACCTATCTCAACTATATATACCAGACTGAACTGACTCACCTTGAGATCCTTTGCCTTCCTTGGGTAAAGGATGGGAAGATGGAGTAGAGGGAGGTTGAGGCTGAGAGAGGGCTGGGAAAAGGAAAAGGAGGGGGAGCAGTGGTAGACATGGAAAATACTTTTTAAAATAATTTAAAAAGAAATAAAGAAGTGTAATAAAAAATGCTAGAACAAGGATACTGCCTAAGTAAAACAATTTAAAATATCAAAAATGTGGCCAAAGAAATCAAGAAATGGCACTATGGTTCAGAGTACAGTATGTTGTAGGGATTTAGTAAAAGTTCCAAAAGGTTCAGAGATATAAGAGGGATCTAACCACAGTCAGTCTAGAAGGATCAGAGTGTTGATTCACACCTTTAATCCCAGCACAGGGAGTATCCTGGGAGTGGTGACCTATGCCTTAATCCCAACTGAGTTCAAGGTCATTTTAGTTTACAGAAGGAGTTCCAGGCTCCCAGGCAGGCAGTGGTGGGGGCCATGCCTTAACTTACCAAGAGAATAATTAAGGTGGACATAGAAAAACAGAAGTTAGAAGAGGCCAAGAGAAGCCAGGCTGAGGAAGCTGGAAGACAGCTGGGTAAGATCTGATTGTGGTGTTTACTCTCTCTAATATCTCTGAATTTCTCAGAGATCTATCCCTGAGTTTCATTTATTCATGCAACAGTATGTTCTTTCAGAGAACCCTGGTTCATTTCTGAGCATCTACAAGGCAACTCACAACTATCTGTAATGCCAGTTACCATGGCATTTAGCTATATATTCTGACTTCCACAGGCACTGTATGCATGTAGTTTATATACAGTTAAAACAAACATCCACATTACAGTAGCAACAGTGCTCAAAACTGCATAGGCAAATACAAAAAACAAATGTGGATAACACAGTTTCCTCTTCAAATTTGTTTTGTTTTTACCTACAGCATGTAACTTTTGTGTATTAATAACATTAAAACACTAGTAACACTTAAGAAACTCAGGGAAAAATATTATCCATGGAACTCTCTGCTGCTACCAGGACTCTTAGTCATAGGAGGCTCTTCAGAGCAGCATTTTGCACCCTTACCTTCTTACCAACTAGAGCACTACAAATTGGATATCACAGATTCTTGAGTTGCTTCTGTAAGATACAGTAGCTGTTTTTCAAATTTCCTCCTATTCAACCTATGAAAACAATTCATACTGGTGACCTCCAATAAATATCTTAAACTATCACACTAATAATAAAAATGCCCAGAGCCAGGGGCATCTTTCCAAGGTGGCCTCATCTCAGTTGCTATAACCTTCAAGTCTTCCTGTGTCTTTGGTCATCCTATTCATTCAGGGACACTCATTTCAAATTACAAAGTTTGGATACTATTGAATCTCTTCATCTCCCTTTTTTCAATTAAATAATTTCTGTTATTCCACTATGTCTATACTTGCATTTGTTAGCATAAATCTTACTATTTTAGAATATCCTCAATTTATGATACAAATTTATATAGGCAAATTACTCACTAAATAACGTCATTTAAAGTCCACATTTTAATTCTAATTAATGTGATTTTATTCTATGGTATAGGTTTCAAACAGCATAATTATTTGTTTTATCTACACATTATTTGAATGTTTTATTTTCTCTTCTATATTGTTATCTGATTTCATTGATGCATTTGATTTTAAATTTCTGGACATAATGTTAAAAACAGCATTCAGTATATAATGTTTTTTACTGTAATGTTGTTTTTTAGCTACTGATATAGTTAACGTTGGTAAATATTTTAATATCTCTATTCCATTCCACATATAAGTAATGTTTTATATATATTCAATATATATACATAATTAAATCATATTTTTAAACATTTGTTTGACTTCATTTCTAACCTTCTATTCATAAGGAAAATATACTTTCCACACAGTTCAGAAGCACATAGCTCTACAAAATACATCCCAATTTCTCATATTCTACTGTGTAGCTTCTATTCCATTTTTGTGTGATGCGAAAGTATTTTCTTATATTAAATATTGCTCTTGCTTTGAAATATGCTTTAATATATGATATAAAGTATATCTCCTTAATTATTTCTTTAATATTTCTAATGGTACCTATTTATGTAGATATGTTTATATGTATACATGCTGAGCTACAGACACATACCCACACACATATAATTTGATGCACATTCATAGTTTTTCATTGTGGGTTGTGTAATAGTTAATTTTCTTATCACTATTACCAGAAGCTAGAGGGAAACAATTTGAGGAAGAAAAGTTTTTTTTTTTTTACTCAACCAATGTTTAACACAATATTGTCTGGCATGGCAAGGCAGACACAGTGAGTCAAAACAAATTTACAGAGACAGAAGCTGGGTGGCAATAACAGTATAGCATTAGGCAGAAATTAGAGTGCTCCACCCAGAAGTGAGACCAGCCCATAATCATTAAGATCGGTCTTTTGGCAATCCACTTCCTCCAGATGGACTGAATTTAGTCTATGTGGATCTCATGAAAAAGGAGAGAACAGACGTCTCCAAGGGGTCTTCTGACCTTCATGTATCACTTGTAGCAGTGTGAAAACACACACACACACTAAATAATATAAAAATGTAAAATTGTGATAACAGATGTTTATAAGAGTTTCATTTATAGTAGCATAGACAAACCCTATAAAACAAATATTAATTAAGAAAGAATAAATATGCAATTATAAAACATTTCATGCAGCATACTCTAAGCTCACATAAATTAATGAATAATTGATACACTCATCAATAAATTTTACTAGTTAACAAAAAATTTTTAGACACTAAAAGTATCGATGATTGCAGTTATATAAAATCCAAGTAAAGGCAAGTCCAAAGACAGGAGTTTAACTAGGGAAGAATATAAATGGATTCTGCATCTAAATGTTCTGTGCTGAATGTGATAAGAGAAAATTGAGTTATTGTTTGCAATTATTAAAATCATAATATTGCCTACCTAGGTCTCTGAATTTATTTTTGCATAAATTTTGTATAAAATATATTTAATATATTTTGCTCTCATATTCCATGATTTTTTAGAATAAGTAGTATAGATTTGGCATGATAGCCCATTCTGCTTTCTTGTTGGAAAGCTTCTTTCTTTAGAATTACTCACATACCTTTCTCTGTCAGTACTTCTGATAGTCATATAAAGGAATAAAACATCACGACCTTTGAGACATCAAGCATCATGGCCTCTTTCATTGACCAGGGAGATAGATCTAATTTCAATCACAATTTAAAATATTTTCCTAGTGTTTCCTCGAGTAATCATAACATAATTGGACCTTAATTTACACAAGAGCTGAATAAATAAAGGAAAACCTAGACACAATAACATTTTCAGTAAGATAGAAGTTAAATTGTCGCAAATGTAAAATAAAATAAATGTATTATAAACTCTCTACTCAAACTTTCAAGCATAGGGTAAAAACTGCAATTATATAAATACAATATTCCTTATTTCTAAAGATCACTTCTCAGCTCCATATTTTTTTGCACTCATCTTTAAAAATACTTCAAATACTATAGATAAGAAGACTTCCCTGGGGCGTGAAGTTGGGATACTCTAATGTTTTAGCTGACAATACGCTTATAATTTATCCTATTTGAAAAAAAGTCAGTATTAGTTTTATGGAACTGTGTGAACACTATAATTGCTTCATTTGGAAAATGGAAGAGGGAAAAGCTCACAGCAGTCACTGCCTCATAAAACATTACCATCTGGGAAGAAAGAATAGACTTTGCTTTAGCAATTCTTCTAAAAATGATACACATTTGCACAAAGCTAACCAATTGTTAGACTAACTGCCCACCCCCACCAAAATTGTGCCTCTAGGCATTGTGAACAGAGCTGATTTTCTCATCACATTGTTTTTTTTTCCTCCTCTGCTCTAGTAGCACTTAATTTAAATTGCTTCTAAAAATTTTGAACCTCTACCCTTTCTCCAGATCTTAGCTTTCCCTTGAGGTCACCTTCTTCTATGTTATGATATTAATAGGTCATTTTGTTACTTCAAGAAACTTAAGCTGTGCTAGTAGGTAGTTACACTTAAGAAATACAGGATTAAACTTACTTGTATACAAATCCTATATTATTTTCATATTTTGCATTGAGTACGTTTGAATTAATAAACATTTTTAAAGCATAGGTGTTGTTTTGAATTTACATTTTATTTTATTTTTAAATGTATGGCTGGTTTGTCTATATGTACGTCTGTGTATCATTTGCATAACAGATGCCTGAACAGACTACAATGGAGCTCAAATCAAGTAGAATTGGAAATGCAAATGCCTGAGAGCTTCCACAAGGACACAGAGAATAAAACCAAAATTCTTTGGAAGAATAGTAAGTGATCTTGTTAACTAATCAATCTCTACAGCCAACATAAATGCTATTTTAAATGTTCAGTCCTTTTATTAAACTTCAAAACAATATGCATCAGTTCTGTGTAATTCTAAAGTTATATTTAACAAACGGGTAGCAGAGTTTCTACCACCTTGTCTAATATGTGGCTTGTTAGTAAAATTCAGAAAGCTAATTAATTTTTATAAATTAGTATTTTTGGTTAAGTTCCAGGTAAAGGTAGAAGTTTGGATATTATGCCAATGTTAAATGGAAGACATGAAGATCATCTCAGCACTATTTAATATCTAATCAGACATATGTCTACTTTAATAATAACAGACCACCAATAGATCAAATGCCTCTCTGTAGATATATGACGTGTTCCAGTTGTGTGAAGCTTGTAGATTTGTTTCTTGTAGTTTTGAAGATGCAGTCATTTAAATATCTTAGGTGTATGTTTGCTTTGCTTATAGGAATCTATTTGCATCACGGGTTTGTAGTACCCTAAAGGACCATCCATATCTAGAGATATTACTGTTTGTGAACCATCATGTGGGTGCTGGGCCATGACTCTGAATTTCCTGCAAGAAAAGCAAGTCCTCTAAATCACTAAGCAATTTTTTTTTTATAATCTCAGTTCAATTACTTAAGTTCTTCATTTCCAAAACAACAAAGCAAAATACAACAAACAAAAATTATACCCCATTCATAAAAGAAAAAAAAAACATCTTAACTATAATGAATCCTAATAGAGATTTCTTGGCTCATATACTAAGGTTTTTCATTAAAATAAACTCCAGTACAAAGTTCCTTTGTGGCTGGGATAAGAATCCTCATGCATTCTTGTCTTGAGTTACCCCTCAGTAACCTAGGTTTAAGGTGCAAGTCTGATATGGTCCAGACTCATTATGATATGCACTGTTACTACACATTCCTATCAAGAAGCCTAAATAATTCCACCCCAGAGAGGAGGAGGGAGAGACCTTTGAATTTCAACCAGATTCTGTTTATATTTCTCCTTATAAATATATCTTATTCAAACAAGATATTTTCATATGAAAGTTAATAACTAATATTTCTTAAGCCTTGGACAAGATTCACTGTAAGAATATGAAAGAAACTTTCAAAAATAAAGCAGTAAAATGCTGAAAATTGATATAATCTTGTCTCTCAGGAGCACATCCTAAGTTTGTGAACACAGGGAATTGGCATCACCAAGTCTGACTTTATTCTGGGAAGTTACTAGCACAAAAGGATTTATTGAGGCTCTCCAGGCTGCTGCAGACATGCCAATGATTGGGCAATCTTATTTTGGATTGTAGTATACCAGCCTAGTGCTAGAGGATGTGGTTGTGATCACAAAGCAAAATGATGATGCTCAGTATGCATTGGAGTCTTATTCTCATAGATCCTTCAAAATTCCTACAAACCATGGTGAAAGTATATCAAAGTGATTCTTTATCTCAAAGGAGACCTGACAGAATCTTTAGAGTAAAGGAGGGTCAATGAAGCAGGGCTTTGAGAAAATTAGTATTACTGATATTATTTATAAATACTGTGTTAAGTACCTTAAGAAGTTTGATGAAAAAGGTCTGCTCTTCTCCAGGCTAACAGCATATAAAGAGAAGAGAAAGGTAAAGATAGACAATCTCTGGAATCTTATGAGTGTGATCTTATAAGGTGGTAGATCAGATGACAATAACCAATTGGCTTGTGTCTTCACTCTGCTGCATTGTGACAAGAACTTGTGGTAATAGTGTCAGCATGGAGCAGATCATGAAGGTTCAGAAAATTTAAGACAGCTCCACCATTGACCACATGATGATGAAAAGGCACAGTGATCATTTGTGACTACCTCACTGTGGAGACCCTATGGCAGAAGACTGAGGCAGGTATAGATGATAAATCTGTCAAAGATCTGGTGGCACTGTTGTTCAAAACTACTCTGCCCCTCTTTTCTTTCTCCATTGAGGATCCTTGGATCTCGTTCAACTGAATATGTTACATGATCAAATAGGTCTGAATATTGATGAAGATGGCCCGACAGCAGAAAAACCAGTGTTGTTGTTTCTCTTAAAACAACACATGAGTTTAATGAGGATCCTTCTGTTGTAGAAGAAGTAGATTAGAAACACCCCTGAGAATCTCAGAACCAACGAATAGTTTTCCTATTGTTCTTTTTAGCGGCCTGGAATATCCCTAACCTATCTTGATTTCTGCTTACTGTTATGAAATATGTGTACAATATGTATACTGTGTTCTAGCCAGCAGAAATTGTGATACCTTTCACTAATGATTAAATTGCTTCATTATGGGGAGATGAACATTGGCAAAGAGCAAATAGTAATCTCCTTAAATTGATGAGCAACAAATATCCCACAAAACATACTTCAGCTCATAAAAATAACTTATTAGATTCTCTATTACATAATAAAGGGAAAACCAACTTCTGGAGCCCTTGAATTCTAATCGGCCACAAATAATCAGAAAAAGGTTATAAGTCAATAAATTTTTAAAAAGTGACAAAAGCTTTTATAATTCAGTTCAAAAAGTTATATACTATTATTATACTATTATTAGATTGTCTTAAAACTCTCCATGCTAAGATTTTGTACACGTATGCACATGATTCACATATATCCAGTTATCAAGCAGTAGGTTTCTATAGAAGCAGATGGGAATTCAGGAGTGAGACAGAAGGCAGCTGAGGATAGCAGGAGACACTTAACAGCTGTTTCTACATAGAAAAGAGCTTTACTGTCAGAAGATTATGGTTATAATTAACAGAGAGGTTATTACTGTAAGGACATAACCTGTGGATTGCTTCCAAGCAAATATGGTTTCATCAACCAAGACCCCTTGAAAAAACCTGATGGGAAGAGGTGGCCATATCAGCTTCAGAGCTGCAGACTGATCCGGTCTCAACAACCATGAGATTTTCAACGCCCCTTAATCAGCAGGAAGTAGTAATGGAAAACAACGCCCAAATTCCCCAAATATTGTTTCTAGATGTTTGTTTTCATTATAAATGGTTAATGTCATAGTTAATCTCTAAGAAGAAAAAGGGGATATGGTATATGAGTGATTTTTTAAAAAAAATAGATTATTGAATTTACTTAGATCAAGAAATCAGCTGTTAATCTCAAAATGTTTTACATTGGTATAGATTTTGGTTTATTGATACAAATTTAAGGTCAGTTCTCTTATGCTGTATGTATTTTTCTACTCTTGTTTAAGATAAGATATTTATGTAACTGATTTAGAATTGTGATGTATAATTAGGAAATGCATGTTAGACTTTTAGATATACCAAGATATATTTCAATTAGGTAGGTAATCTTCAAATACTTCTAAGACTTCCAGAATATGGCATTTAAAATATTTTAAGAACTTAGACTTTTCTGGTCAGTGAGACAGATTTGTTCCTGGCAGCACCAATCTTCTTCAAGAGAAAAATGGGCATTGAAGAAACTCCATATGGAGTCTACACTCTTTGTGGCAATGGTTAGCCACTAACAAGAACCTGTTCTTATATTGACTGCTTGACAGTATGCTGTTTAAACTGGACATGCAGGTTCCATAAGAAGATGACCTCTGAACTTTGGCAGAACAAGCCGAGATGCTCATTCAGGTTCCTGCTTTACAGAGAAAACTGTCGGACATTCTTCAGGACTCAAGGAGAAGCAATGGATGAACTGTGCCAGAATGGGCAGAGCAGATTTCCTGCTTCACTAAAATGATAAAAGACTCTGGGCCTGTGGGACTGAAGATGGATGCCCCAACTTTATAAAGGAACTTTTGGTGACTGTCCAGGCAGATAGGTGTCATCTCTGTCCTTTCTAGATTTTAGAAGTCACTTGCACTTCGGGTTATTTGGGTAAATATATCCTTCTGTGGTCTTTGTGTAGTTGAAGATTACATAGTTATAGGTATAGTTTTTCTTAGTCATTTGAAAGGTATATTGCATATGAAACTTTAGATTCATAAAGATAAGGTAAATGATAGAGTATTTTATTTAATTTTGCTAAATACAAATAGACTAGATATTGTAACTATAATTCTTGCTTGATAGATATTTTGTTATATGTAATTTTGCTATGTTAAAATTGAAGCCTTCCTTTTTGATTAGACAGAAAGGGGGAAGTGATATAGGAATGCCTTTCTGTTTGCTGTGAATCTCAATCTTTAAATAAAGGAGCTGTTTTGGGCCATGATAGGCACCATAGAAGAAGTAGGAGGAGGAATCAGAATAGGTAGGAAAGGTAGGGCAGAGTCAGAGGCAGACCTGAGTAAGCAGCCGAAGAAGAAACATGTAAGGAACACAGATGAGCCAGGGGCCACGTGGCAGACAGGTTAATAGAAATGGGTTGATTAAGATGTAAGAGCTAGATAGCAATGTGCCTGAACGATAAGCCAAAAAGCATAAAGTTAATATAAGTGTCTCAATCATTTCTGGGGGCCTGAGCGGTGGGCGGCTGGGCAGCTAAGCAGTCTTGGGCAGCAGGTCTATTGGTCTCGGCCGCTGGGGACCCGAGAACCCTCCTACTATAAGATAGCTCCTGATGTTAGAGTTCAGAGGTGATGACTCTTAGGGACTAATATTTCATATAGTTACTGATTCCCAGTATCTAGAAAGCTGATTATATTTTGAAACTGCTCAACTTATTCCAGATGATTCAAAATTCATGTTATTTATTTATTCAATTATAGCAAATATTCAGAAATGAAAATGATTCTTTGTATATTTCACATATCAGATCCCATACTGGTCTACTGGACCTTGTGGTACAAAGCAATAAACATTTTGATCAATTATTGTTAGAAAATGTAGTAGAAACCTAAAAATTTTATAAGAAACATCATGTTAGCAGAAATTTAAATAAATATTTTATAATTCTTGTCAACAAACCAAAGAAATTATAAGGAAATGTTCCACTTTTTCTTTGTATAATCAAAGTCTATTACCTTGAGATCTCAAGCCTTTCTTTAAGAGTCTTTTGGCCATTTGAGATTTTACTTTTGTTTAGATCTATACTCCATTTTTTGAAATTGGATTATTTGGAATTTTAATGTCTCTTTTCTTGATTTCTTTATATATTTAAAAGATCAGCCTTGTGTTCAAGTTTGGGTTGGTGAAGACATTATACCATCCTGTTGCTTCATATCACAGATGATATATTTTTCCTTACAGAAACCTTTCAGTATCAAGAGGTCCCATCCATTAATTTTTGTTCTCAGTGTCTTCGGTACTGGTGATATATTAGAAAATGGTTCTGTGTCAATGCAATAAAGGCTATTTCTCACTTTCTCTTTTATCAGGTTCAGTGTAACTGAGTTTATGTTGAGATCCTTGATCCAGTTGGACTCGAGTTCAGCAGAGTGATGAATACGCATCTATTTGCATTCTTCTGTATTACACTATTCAGTTTATAAAAAAGCATTATTTGTTGAAGTTCTTTTTTCCGTTTTATATATTTTTTACTTCTTTTCCAAAAATCATATGTTCATTGGTGTGTAGATTAATATCAGGATCTTCAATTTGAATTTGTTTATCCACAAGAATATTTTTATGCCAATACAAAGCTATTTTTTTTAATTACTCTATCTCTATTGAATAGATTTAAGTCAGAGATGTGCCTGCTTCCAGAAGTTTCTTTATTGTACAGGTTTCATTTGTTAATCCTGGATTTGGGGGTTTATTTTCTTGTCTTTTTTAAAAAAAACTATAAGGTTGAGAATTGTTCTGTTGAGGTCTGTGATTAATTATGTTGTGATTTTCATAGGGATTTCATTGAATCTGCAGATTTATGTTGCTAAAATTGACAATTTTTACTATGTTGAACCTATCTACTTAAGAGCATGAATATTTTTCAATTTTCTCATATCTTCTTAAACTTCTTTCTTCAATGACTTAAACTTTTTGACACATAGGTATTTCACTTTATTTATTAGAGCTACTCGAAGGTATTTTTGTGATTTGTGGCTATCATAAAGGTGATGTTTTCCTGATTTCTATTTCAGTGCATTTATCATTTGTGTATAGGAGGGCTTTATTAAAAAATTTAATCTAATATCCTCAACATTGCAGAAGGTGTTTATCAGCTGTAGAAGTTCCCTCTAAATTCTTTTTGGTCACTTATGTATACTATCATATCATCAGCAAATAAAAATATTTTATTTCTTCATTTCCAATTTTATTCCCTTGATCTCCTTTTATTGTCTTTGCTCTAGTTAAAACTTTAATAACCATACTGAATAGGCATAAAGAGAGTGGATGGCCTTGTATTGTTTCTGATTTTAGAGAAATGACATTAAGTTTCTCCCCATTTAGTTTGAAGTTGGCTGTTAGCTTGCTGTACATTGTTTTTTATTGTGTTTAGTTATGTTCCTTCTATTCCCAATTTCTCCAAGACCTTATGAAAGAGTGTTGATTTTATCAAAGTCTTTTAAATATCTAATGATGTAGATGTCTTTCTGTATGCTTTGAATATCTCTGATTAATAGAGGGATTGTTTGGGCCGATGGCAGTGTATCTTATAAGGAGGCAGGAAATGTGAGCATAGATAAAGTGGAGGAAGGACAGAGTCAAGGGAGACATGATCCAGCCTCCCAGAAACAAAATGTAAAAAAAATAGTTAAACCATGGGCCATAAGGCCAAAGAGATTAATTGAAATGGTTGAAATAAGATGCAAGAGCTGCTAGCAATATGCCTGAGCTACAGACGAAGCAGCATGGAATTACTATAAGTGTTTGAGTCCATTTTAGGAGGCTATCCTGCAGTGGGGTGGTAAGCAGGTCTGCACTACAGGACTAGGCCAGGCCAGAAACTCATACAATAATCTAATGAGATGATTATATGCTTTATTACAGTTAGTTTATTTGATGGATGACATTAATAAAATTTCATTTATTAAACCACCCCTTCATCTATGGGAAAAATCCTACTTGGTCATTGTGGTGGATGTTTGAGTTCTTAGATTAAATTTGCATAATTTTTGCATCAATGTTGATAAGGGAGATTGTTCATAATTTTTTTCTTTGATGTGTCTTTGTGTGCTTTGTGTATCAGAATGATTGTAGCCTCATAAAAAGGTTGGCAATATTCCCTGTTTCTATTGGATGGAACAATAACAGGAGTTTGGTACTAGTTCTTCAAAATTCTGCTAGAATCTGTGGTGAAAACATCTGGCCCTGGGGTTTTTTTTGTTGTTGTTGTTGTTAGTATGCTTTTAATCACTGCTTCCACTTCTGTAAAATCTATAGGTCTTTTTAAGGTTTTTATATGGTCTTGGTTTACGTTTGGTAAGGGATACCATATTTCTTCTTTGACTCAGCAGTGGGTCAACTGAGAGTTCTTCAGTTTTTATAAATTTGTAGGCTTTTTGTGGTCTGTGTTGTTGTTGAACTCTAATTTTAGAGCCTGTTTTCAAATAGGGTACAAGGGTTATTTCAATGCTTTCTGTATCTATTCAGATTTGGTTTATGCCTATGTGATCAATTTTGGACAAGGTTCCATGGCATACTGAGAAGGTATATTCTTTTGTGTTTGGGTAAAATGTGTATGTATACAGATACACCACACACACACACACACACACACACACACACACACACACACACACACACACACACACCTATATCATATATGAGTGAGAAAGAGCGAGAACATATGGAATATATAAAACATATGGTATATGTTAAGCCCATACAAGTTATATCATTTGTTAGATTATTCCTCTGTAAAATTGTGGTCTGTTAGACCTATTCATTCATGAGAGTGATATGTTGAATCTCCCACTATTAGTGTGTGAGATTTGATGTTCAATTAAAGCTTTAGTGATATTTCTTTGCATATGAGGTTGTCCCAGTATTGGGGAAATACATTCAGGATTGAGACTTCATCTTAAAGGATTTTGCTTAGATGTATATGTAATATCCTCCCTAAACTCTTTTCATTGATTATTGCCTGAAATCTACTTTTTAGACATTAGGATAGATACACCAGCATCCTTCTTAAGTCTATTTGACTGAAAAATCTTATCCAACCCTTTACTCTGATGTAATGTCTGTCTTTGAAGTTGAGGTGTGTTTCTTGTATGCAGTAGAAAGATATATCCTGTTGTTATATCCATTGTGTTAGCCTTTGTTATTTTATAGGCAAGTTGAATCCATTGATAGCAAGGGACATTAGGGACCAGTTATTGTTAATTGCTGATATTTTGGGTAGTAGTAGTAGCAGTAGTAGTAGTAGTATGTGTGTGTGTGTGTGTGTGTGTGTGTGTGTGTTTTACCTTCTTTGGAGTTTCCTTCTGTGGGATTATTGATTGCTTGCAGTTTCCTTAGATTGGGGTTTATTCTTAATGCTTTGAATAGGGTTTAATTTCTGTTAATGTGCTGCTTAAATATATATTCTGTCATGATATTAATGATCATATAGAGTGTTACTTCTATAAATTGTCTTCATCTAGCCACCCCTATGTGATTGTGTGCTTGAGTCTGAAACAAGTAACTAGGAAATTAGTTTGTATACCCCAGATATACTTAATAGATTGCCATCCTGTAATCTTTCTGAGATCAGCTGCAAAGAGCATTTAAAATATTTAGATTTTCTGCAGTAAACTGTGATCATTATTTTGAGGTCTTCAACACAATTAGGGTGACAAACACCACCAAAAAAAAAAAAAAAGCTTTATGCTTATGCTATTATGCTACAGGCTTTGAGAAAAGTCTCAAAGTGGTTATCTAAGATGTTCCAGCCCCACAAACTACTCTATCCAGGACTTCAGATAAGCCCTAAGACTGAACAAAAAATGTTACAGCTAATTTTTGCCAATATTGATCATTATCTCAATTTTCTCAAGGTTCCCTACGGTTGCTGTTACCTACATGTGGCAGAAGCTAATTTTAAAAACCTGAAGCCCACATTGCCAAGAAGAGGATTAGATAGCTTCTGAACATTAGGTAGTTTAGGAATGTTTGTCATTATTTAGGGAAGTTAGCTGCAAATTAATACTGGTCATTCTATGGGATGAAAACAAGCAAGGAAAGTTAGATTTGAGGATCTTTTCTTAAAAAAATAAGTGGAATATGAAGAGGATAAGATAAAATAGTATATTATTGAATCCACTTTAAACTAAATAGCAATTATTATTATCACATATTTTACATTGGTAAGGGTTTTTGAATATTGATGTAAATTTAAGGGTAATTTGTTAGAACATACTGTTTCTATTCTTGCTTAAGGTGTATTTGTATGCTGATACAAATTTAGGCTTTCTTATACTGATTCTATACTTCCTTAATGTAGCTACACAGCTCATTTTAAAATGTAATATATAAATAAATAATAAAAGTCAGTAATTAATGATTTATGATAATCAAACTTATAGTTAGGTATGTTTTCAAGGTAAAACAGGTATATTTTACACAGATGGGTGGTCTTCAAACACTCCAAATATCTACAAAATATGGATTATAGGATGTTTAAATAACTGAAGGCTTATCATGGCAGTGAGAATTTTCTGTATCTGGCAGCACCAATTTAATTCAAAAAAATGATGATGAATATTAACCTCCCTATGAAGATTTTTTCTTTGGAGGGGAAGTTAGCCAGTGGGCAAGATATTGCCCATTTCTTCACTGTAGATCGAGTGCTTTCCAAATTGGACAAGCAGGATACAAAAGAAGACAACTTTTAAACTTCTGAACTTTGCCAACACAAGGTAGAAACGTCCTTCAAAGTTCCTGTTTCACATAAAAGTCTCTCAGATATTCTAGTCACTTGGAACAAAACAGATAATCCAATGGTAAAGAAAAGCTATGGTGACTGTCCAGGCAACAAGATATTGTGATCATTTTTACAGTTTTGTAAGTTGTTTTTTTCTGTACTTTCTGTTTACTCAAGCAATATTATATCCTTCTTTGTATTTGATAAAGAAGATCAAGTTTTATTTTCCTTTGTTGCCAAATATATAAAAATATATAAAAGATATAAAATATATATGAGAAATATGAAAGTTTATTTCTCATGTAAATGTATGAGGCCTAAAAAGATAGTTTTGTGTTAATGACACAAGTTAGGATAGAAAGTGATTTAAGTACAAAACTTGGGTCTCACTAGATGAGATAATAGTGGGTTTTTTTTTTCTTAAATTGCCAAATACAAGCAAACTGAACATTCAAAGTGTAATTCTTTCCTGATAGCTGTTCTCATAGTATATAGTTTTACTGTATTAGAATTAATCCATTCCTTTTTATTTAGATAAAAGAAGAAAATGTGGTATATTTTTTTATACTGTGAATACGTGTCTTGCCAAGGCATCTTCTGGACAGTTTTATAAAGAGCTGAATAGCCAATAGCTAGGCAAGGGGAGCTTAGGCAGGACTTATAGAAATAGAAAGTATTCTGCAAAAATTAAGGCAGAGTCATCAGTGAGAAAGAGACAATAAGGATATGTAAAATGGAAGAGAGCTAATGTCATGTGGCAAAATACAGAGTAAAAGTTAAGGGTTAATTTAAGTTATAAGAGCTAGTTGAGACAAGCCTAAGCCAAAGATCAAGTTTTCAAAATGAATATTAACTCTCTATCTCATTATGTAGGAGCTGGCTGGTACAACAAAGAAAGACTCATTGCAGCTTCTAACTAGAGAATATATTCTGTCCTATTCTTGGTGACTTGAAGCAGATAACTTCTCTTCCACAGACTAACGGGAATTGTTTTGTGTATTCTGGGGTTTGTTGTTTGTTTTGTTTTGTTTATTTGCTTCAAAATTAAAAGTATAATAAAAATATGCAATTTTAAATAAGAGAATCATCATACCTTTTCTACTAATGTTTGACTGGTCCATTTATTTCTCTTTGTATAACAGAAGTGAGGAAATAGTGACAAATTTTAGTAGCTGTCTGATCTATCACTCCTAAGAACCAAACGTTAAATCTTTTGCAAAAGAAAAATCACTGTGACATAGAGCCTTCTCTCCACCCTAACTTTACCTTAATATTTTAATGATATTTATAAATATGTTTCTTAATTTCTTTTAAACAAATGCCTTAATTAAAAGTTAGTTTTCCCCCTTTTATGGCCCCCAATTTTTTTCTCAAATAAAATATTTGTCATGTAAAATATTTGCTATTAGAAAAATGTCATGACAAAAAGTGAATTGTGGAAAAAAATAAGTTAATCTGTTATCTTCCCCAAAAAGGAGTCATAATTATTGAAGGAGGCATGACAGCAGGCAACAGTAGCATGATGCAGAAGTATAATTTACCACAAACATAAAACAGAAATGATGACCTAGAAATGGGTGAGGGGGAAGCATACATTCTCAAATGCTGTTTCAACAGTTATAGTTGCTCCATCAAGTCTACACCCATAAGAGTTCATAATGTCTGCAAAAATACAAACACCCAAGTATTATCTGTTCAGATACTTCATGTCCTAGCAGATATTTCTAATTAAAACCACAATAACACTATTTTAAAACTTTGTCTCTTGAATTATTTACATTCCTAGGATAAAGTTTTATTCTAAAATATTCAAGAGTTCCAATAAGACTGTAAATATTTTTCACAGTGAAAAGATGGAACTGAAAGAGGCCTGAACATCTCTTGGAACATCTTGGCATCATCTAAGGAAGAGCCCACCCGAGTTTATGGAAAAAGTAAATTAATTTACCATTTTTGGTTGTAAATATAGTATGATTTATATTAAAAACCAATAGTAAGACATAACATACTAAAGCTGCAATTAATCATCAAGGGCCACAAATGTGAAACTAGAAGAAATAGAACTTCCCAAATGAAGAGGTTATTCTTATCTTCAAAAGACATTCTGACGGTCATCTAAAGAGGAAATACTATAACACCATAGCTGAGTTGTACAATTCCAAGTAAAAAGTATGTGTTAATAAGCATTTTATTCTCAAATTTTAATATTTCTTTAAATATATTCTATTCTTTCACATTTACTAGGGGACTTCTATAAACCACTAATTAGCACTGATGTAAGAGTGCATCATAAAATTGATTGTAACTGAACTAAATAATGGATGATTCTCCCAAAATTCTTTAAAGATATGTCAGAAACACTGTTGGAAGAGTTAGAAATAGATAAATCTTCAGAACAAATAGCTTCTTTGTTTTGATATATAAAGTGTAAGTGTACTGTGCTTGTACTTAATGGCTTAGCCATTGAACCAGGAAGAAAGTGGAACAGTAGGGCCAGAAGACACATATTTTAATATTAGTATACCATCAATATTCAATATCACTAAGATTTTTTTGAATAGCACCAGTTCCCTACGGTTATAACATTTATTTTTATCTAGACAGTATGTTCAGTTGAGCTCAAAACTTGCCAGAAACCAAGGAAAGAGAAGCTGGAACTAAATTTGAAATAAAAATGAAACTTAGATAAATATTTATTGCAGCCTCTTAGACACATTCGCCAATTTTTGTTTCAATTTGTTTGTATTTTAATAGAGTAGAAGATGAAGATTAAATTTCGTGCTTACTTCAATGCTTTGTAAGTGTACAGAAAACCTGGCCTGTCTTTGTGGAGTGAAATTACCCTCTAGTCTCTAGTAACTCTCCTTTCAAGTATCAGAGAAAGGCTATCTTCAGACCTCACAAGGGAAATCCTCTACACACTCTTGTTATCTATCCTATGGAGTCTGAATGTGAATTCAGGAAAAGCAATATAATGTGATCCTTGAGTATCCCTGTACAGCCTTGGCCCATAGCTAAGGCAACAAGATGATTGGTTTGCTGCTGTATTATTCTTCCAGAATGTCATTTCACTGAGCACACTTGAAGGTAAGAATCAGAAAGTAATAAAAATAAGGCTGTTGCACCAGCAGTTACATTGGAACTCTCCATCTCACAGTTCCTATGTAAAAACAATGTTAAGTGAGTACTCCGGGTAACCTTTGGTTTGAGAGTGGGGAATGAGCAACCAAGTTGTGCATCCCACTTATGCTCCAGCTGTGACTGTTAATTTTGTTTATGGAATTGGAATTCATAGTTGGAGAAAACAAAATTCATATTGATTTTTAAATTTATTTAGTTTGAAAAAGCATTTCAATTTGTTACTCAGGTTAAACCAAATCATACCTTTCAGCATTAAGCTGTAATCCCAGTGCTGGTTTGACAGGCATATGCAATCACACAGGTAGGATATATCTTTAAAAAGAAAGAAAGAAAGAAAGAAAGAAAGAAAGAAAGAAAGAAAGAAAGAAAGAAAGAAAGAAAGAAAGAAAGGAAGGAAGGAAGGAAGGAAGGAAGGAAGGAAGGAAGGAAGGAAGGAAGGAAAGAAAGAAAGAAAGAAAGAAGGAAAGAAAGAAAGAAAGAAGGAAGGAAAGAAAGAAAGAAAGGGGCTGTTGTAAAAGCAAAGGTTGTGACATTAAAGTGTTAAGGCATGGTTAGTTAGGTTTCTGTGTAGTTTAAGTGTCCACGCACATGTGCAGATGTAAAGTTTTTAGACCCACATTTTGGAAGATAAAATCCTCATCTAATGATCATGGCATGCTTAATGCAAAATCCTTTAAGATGAAATGATGAAAACACGACTGAGCACTAAAAACAGCTTTAAACTGAGCACTTAAAATGGCTTTATTTTAGAGTTAGGGATTTAGCAAGCATAAAAAGCTCTCTAAAAAAAGATTTAAAGCATCCTTGACAAATCTATTTTAAAACCCTACAAAGTGTATGCAGAGTCATATATTTAATGTATCAGCATGAACAGGATCTAATTATATTAGATACGGATACCCTGTAGAATAATGTAAATCATACAACTGTATCAATATTATCATGAAATTATAAGACAATCTAATTTCCAAAGTAACAAGTCAAAATTCATTAAATAAATAATCTCCATATCAGTATAATGGGTCTGTGGCATTACAATGCCATTACTCAAAGAAACCAGAATGGTTTTTGTTGGTTTTGTACCTAAGAATCATATGCATTTAATTTGCATTAAACCTACAAGTCAACACTACATGCCCAATGAAAAGTAATTCTAGTGTCAGTTTGACATGTACCCTGTTGTAGGAGACTTTAAGAATCATTCTTGCAGCCTTAGGGTGCATTCTTGAGGCTCTGTCCTCCAAGGTGTTCTCTATATAAGACAAACCTTTTCATACATATTTTCAGATTTTAAGCTCTAGAACTGGAAATGGAGAGTTACAATCATACTCAGACTTTCTTTACACTTGTTCCAGAGCAAAATCCTCGGATTTGCTTTAACGGCAGGGATATCCTTAACACTTACAGCTCCGTTCTTCGCGTTACCTAGTCCGGAACTTTCAAGTCGTCATCTCTCCTTTCCACATCATACTGCAGATTTTACAATCCATGTCTGTGAAGAGTCCTCTGGACTCTCACATAAATCTGACTAAAACTACCAGGAACAAACGTGTTACAATCTTTTTCTCTAGTCAAAATAATCTTTTACCCAATAAATTATACATTATTTTTAAATCGCAAAACTCAGATTTGTAGATCTGGGGAGAATGTAACGAGACTCTCAGAAAGTAATGGAAATTACCGCAGACCTATTTCATATTGGCTTCTCATTCTTCCATGATGAGCACACTCTTTATACTACGTGGACTTCTGCTGGCATCCTGGGCTTCTTAGCTCCTGTCAGGATGACTCACTTAACTGCCCCTAAGTTTTTCTATTATTTCTCTAATTCACATCTCAAGCTTTCTCATAATCTGTTAAACCAGATCTGAAAGAGCACTAACCACGTGGTCAGGTTTATTATAGCAACATGAATCTATAGAGATATTTAAAATAAAAATGTCAAATTATGTACAGAAAACATATAAAACAACCTTTTCAACACTCAAATAAACTCTTCTCACACAGTCAGAATTTCTTTCAATAGTGGCCAATTAACAAACACGGGAGGAACATTTGAGGATAAAAGTGCGAAAATAAAGAGTTTTGAGATAATTATCTAATACTTTATGTCATTTTACATATTTTTTCCTTTCCTGTTTCCAGTTCAGTATTAGAGATTCCTGTCAACCTAGGTAATAATTTGTCAGCTTAATATAATTCAAACTATTCTAAACTAATGTAGGTGTATCTTATCTTAACAATACAATTGATGTTCCTCAATGGTTCTTTAGCTGAATAAACTAAATTTCAATAGGAGCAAGTTTCAATAGGATCAGAATGATTTGAAATCATCATTACATAGGTTTGAAGATCTGTAATATATGTTGCCAACCTACTTCTTAACAGACCTAAATATTAGCAGCAAATTATTTCTTCGTACACACTGATAGATTTATTTTGAGAAAACATTTTTTCCAGGATTGAAAAATAATCTTTGGGGGTTTTATTTATGTCTCTTCTGACCTAAATCATTAAACTAGAAAATCATTTGTAACTATTACTTCAAGTTTCTGCCAAATTAGGATTTAAATGAGGAAAGTTTGTTTTAAAACTTTACATCCTTTATGAACACTCAGGTTAATATTTATTTTTTCACTAATTTAGTTTGTCTTCTGTTTTTTTTTATTTAAAAATATGGTGTTTTTTTTTTCTATTGCTGAATTAACATATTAACCTAAATTGGAGTGACAATGGTTTTCCGATTAGTGACATAAAGTTTGGAGATATTCTACAAATTGAGTAGACTCCACATTTTTTGTATGTTTTTTTGAAAGTCAAATTGTTTTTTTTAAGAGGAACATCTTTAATACTGTATTACTAAATTGTGATATCTTTCAATACCATATTTCTTATAAGACATATCATTCAAATGTTTCAATTGGATTATTAATACATTCTTACTGCTCTGAGGCAGAGCTTAAATTTATATGCAAATGTCACAACTTCTAAAGGTCTGAATTCATCTCCTTTGCTGAAGTGTGACTTTGCCTTACAGAACACATATATCCCTTAGGAATCAGAATAATTTTCCTTGGTTATGTTTAGCATAATAACTGAACAGAAGCACTTGAATAATTATTAATGTGTCAGATCAGCTTTATGCTTCATACATGTTTTGTAGTAGGGCATTGAATATCATGTATTATTCACTTTCAAGTTGATATCAGATTAAGCCATATAAACATGTCTTTATATTTATTACCAAGCACTAATAATATTAAAATGTGAAATCTGCAAAGATCACAGTGCTGTGTAAAATAATATCATCACAGTCTGCGGAAGAAAAAATAATTATATACAAATTTAGGCATTTTATTTTGAAATATCTCCAGAAATAATAATTGTGTACCCAACATTAACCTATTTTTTAGTAACAGCTATTTATAGACACATATTCTTCTTATAGTGGCTTAATAGCCTTTTAAGGTTTTCAGAAAGATTGAGAGTCCTTTAATGCCATGCCTTTGCTAACCTTTCCGTGATCACAGTCTGTTATTAAATCATCCTAATGGATGTGTTTCTCAAGCTAAGTGCATTCAGATCCGTTTTCATAATATTTTTTATTCTTACAGGTCAAACACTCACAAGCACTAGGGTATGGAGCTACTTCAGGGCAGACACTAGGTCTTATTTATTAGCACTGTCTCTAATATCTCATATAATTCTCTACTTTTATATTAGGTACTCAGTAAAAACTGTGTAGCTTGAGTTTTTCTAAAATAAACACTAGTTTACTAATCAGCCACAGTTGTAAATTGTAAAGGGGATGACAGATAAGCAAGATTTAATGAATTATTTATAACAAAAGCATTTCTAACACAGACAAATAATGATACTAAGAATGTGACCAGTAGAGTTATATAAAGCAAATTCTTGTGGTAAACTCATGACAAAAAATTTTGACTTATTGTACTTAATAGGTTATAAGGACTGCAGAGGCAATAAGTCAACACACCACATAATGTAGACTGATATACTTTTATCTGAAATCAAGAGGAGGCAGGCATTTGAGACCATTTGTAAATGGGGCACATGACAAGAGTTGGTCAGTTTTTCTCCCATTATACTTTCTCCATTCTATTAATATCCCACTCCAATAAAAAAGCCTATATTTGAATTAAATGTATATGTGTGTATGCTACGTGAGTTTATGGGTGTGTTTGTGTATATGTGTGTTTCCTGTATTGGTGTTGACACATATGGGGGTCAGAGAACAGTATCAGGTGACAATTTTTGCTTCACACCTTTCTCCACTTGTTTGTAGCAGATCAAAAACAGGCTAATTGGCTTACCAACTTCTGAAGACTCTCCTAGATCAACTTTCCTTTTACCCGTTAACCATTGGGATTTTAGACACTTGTACTACTGTGTCTGGCTTGCATGTGGTTCCTTAGAATCCCAACTCATATCATGAATGAAAAGCATGTTTACCAATGAAACTACCTTTCTGTTCCTAGATTAAAATCCTTGTTTATTTCTTTATTTATGTTTTTCTTTGTATTAAATTCATTTATAAGTCTATTGTTAAGCTATTATATATAAAAAATATAATATATTTTTTCTCCAGATTGATATATGATGATATTGGAAGTAGCACTTATTTATTTATTTTGATTTTAATGAAAGTACTTATGAGTGAAAGTATGTCATGGACTAAGTTTTTAAAAGATTTGTGTGGGGAATGGAATACAATATGTAGGCATAGATGAAGAATTTCTGCAAGTCAATATGAATTTTGAATTCATAATTGGACCACAATTAAATCAGATGCCATAATATTTAAAATTGCTTGTTGTTAAACTGTGTGATTGATCCATTTATATTTATAACTTCAGGTGTAGAACTGAGCTCAAAATGCATGCACTCTTTTGTATTCAGTGCTGAGTTTGATGCCACAACTGGGGAAATACCTAATGAAACATCTGTCTTTAGAAAATGGAAGGACCAACATTAGGGATCTAGACTTAAAAAAAAAAAATAGGATGGACAAAGAGAGTGATTATTTTCAAATCGTTTTCTGGGTTAGAGCAATTTCTAGAGAGATGAATGAAAAAATAAAGGTTGACTGGGTCTTTGGAAACCTGAAAAACTCAGAGTTTAGATGATATAATAGACTAGATATTGAAGAGCTTTCCTATGGGACACATTTTGTTCTGACTTAGGAGGTAATTATTTTCCTAGAAACTGTTTTAAAAACTAGGTTCTCCCTCCTACTCCCACCTATGCTCTGATTCCTCCACCTACTTCTACAGTGTCTACCATGGCCAAAACAGTCCTTCACAGCACTTAGACATCCCACTTCAATAGCTAATCATTAACATGTAAACAAAGAATGATTTAAAAATATCCTGAGCCAGAACAGTGGTAGAACTCAGTAATGGAGTTAATGAGTAGCTTGCCTGGAATCTTGAGTTCAGTCTCTCACAGGGACTCCAAAAAAAGAAACAAAAACCAAGTTTTATTTTTTATAATTCATTAATATTTTTCTGGCTCATTTACTTTCTTTCAAGTACTTTTAATGAGTTAGTTTATTTCCGTACACCTGGCTGCTGTTTCCAAACTCTCCTTTTATGACTTAATCAAGTCATTGATAATCTAAAAAATCAATTAAATCTAAAGACTTTTTATTTTTATTTATCATTCATTGGTAATTGAAGATAAGCAGTGTTCTACAGAGTCTTGCAGCTTGCATATTTCTGTGGGAACAGAGCTCACTGAAGTATATCCTCCTATAGAACTCCTATGCTTATTGAGTGCTCCTGCTTAAATTTAATGTATTTAAAATTTATAAATACATGGATCATGCCTTTTAATTCATTTTAAGACTTTTCTAAGACATCTATATAGTTAGAGATATGAAAGGAAATAAAGGTGATGAGGGTGAGTCTGTAAGATCATTAGGATTAATTTTAATATATGAACCTCGATGAAAGCTATTAAAGACTCAACGGTAAAGATTCATCTCCTTCTGAATAGATTGATAGTTTCTACTGGAAAATAATACTCAGAAAAAATTATAGGTCTGCTGGGTTAACTTTTTAGGTATAGAGATACATCTCTTCTTTGATTTTTCAAGATTAAATTCCTTAACAATCAAAGGCTTACTCTTTAAAGAGAATATGCCTTGGACGATAGAAATTCTATTTCTATTGTAATTCTTTCCAGAAGATGTTATTGTGGTTTTTTTTTTTTTTTTTAACATTTGGTTGTAAAGTGAAGTAAGAGTTTCTTTCAGGGCTACACAGGAATTATGAGGTCACTCACACAGATTCAAAGTAGAATTTTTATTTTCAATTTTTTCTTTTCCTTCCCCCAATGTAATGAACGAAGGTATTGCACATGTGGTCTTAACAGAAAATGATTTAGCGTATTAGAATGGAAAAACTATAAATTAAACTTAGAAGAAGTTAACAAAAACAGTATTTTCATAATTTTCTTAATTAATTGAGGATTTCATAGAGTTGTCAAAGAATTAAGCGTATGTACATTTCCTCTTTTACAGCTATTATTGATCTACAATTTTTTACTGAACCCCAAACTTTCTCTTCCTCTTCCTCTTCCTATGCCTCCAAAAATCACATCATCATCATCATCATCATCATTATTCTTCATGTAAACGAGTTTGTGCTGCCTAACTACTTTTGTAATAGAGCCTAATCTAGATTATTCCAGCATGACACATCCACTCCAGGCATGTCCCATTCACTCATCCATAAGTCAGTGCTGTGCTGGGTGTTAATCTACAGGGAACGATCTCCAAGATGACATCCCATAAAAAGGGACACAGTCTGATCCCACCCTTAGTGGTTCCACACACTGCTCATGCCAGTCTAAAGCCGCCACCCCTGGAGGGCCCAGCTCCTGATGGATCTCCAGATGCATTTCCCTGTTCAGTGAGCTCCCCAGAGCTCCAGCCAGCCATCACCATGGGAACCTTCCATCCTCATAATCCCTATATCCCTGTTCATACAGACTCTTCTCCTTTGCTCTCAGCTGGACCAGGAGCTCTACCCAGCGCTTAGCCATGGATCACCACCTCCACCTCCATTGCCTGTTGGATGTAGGTTCTGCGATGGTATCTAGGGTGTTTACTCACTTGATTATAGGGGAAGTCATATTTAGGCACCCTCTCCAGTATTGGTTGGAGACTTGGCCAGGGACATCCAGCAAGTTCTTGAATATTTCCCTAGCACCCAGTCTCTTTCCAGCTCCATATTGGCTTCCTCTATCAAGATATCCATCTCTTTCTATCTCCCTCTTTGCTCCTCTCACTCAACCATTTCCTTTCAAGATTTGTTCCCAACTCTTCTTGGTTGCAACCAGTTGTGACCTCAATTTGATAGTGTGATCTTCTCTATATTGTCTTCCTAGGGGAATGTCTATCTTAAGTTCCTCCTGTTATGAAACTTTTTCAGGGGTTGTGGTTTGCAGCCTGGATATTTGCTTTTTGTCTAAAATCCAATAATGAATGAGTACATCCCATGCCTGTCTTTCTGTGTTTGTGTTACATCATTTGGCATGATACTTAACAAATCCATTTATTTTCTGGCAAATTTTAGGATGTCATTTTTTATTTTCTACTGAGCAATAGAAGGAACTGATGTGGGAATGCCTTTCTGTATGCTGTGAATCTCAATCTTTAAATAAAGGAGCTGTTTTGGGCCATGACAGGCACCATAGAAGAAGTAGAAGGAGGAATCAGAATAGGTAGGAAGGACGGGCGGAGTCAGAGGCAGATCAAGCAAGCCGCCCAAGAAGGAACATGTAAGGAACACAGGTGAGCCACGGGCCACGTGGCAGACAGATTAATAGAAATGGGTTGATTTAAGATGTAAGAGCTAGCTAGCAATGTGCCTGAGCCATAGGCCAAACAGCATGAAGTTAATATAAGTGTTTGAGTCATCTCTGGGGGTCTGAGTGATGGGCGGCTGGGCTGCTAAGGGGTCTCAGGCAGCAGGTCTATGGGTCTGGCTGCCCGGGACCAAAGAAATCACTCTGCAACAAGGAACCACTGAGTGGTTAGAAAGAAATCTGTTGCTAAGGAAACCTCCCAAAACCCACAAGATATCCCTGGCTACAACTCCAATCAATAGTAGAGAGGGTGGTGCCTAAACAGGACTTCCCCTATAATCAAACTAATGACCACCCCACCCTAATTGTCATTATATAACCTTTATCCAGTAATGGATAGAGGCAGAAAAAGTGATCCATAGGTAAACAAGAGGTTGAATTCCCAAGCCAGCTGTAAGAGAGAGAGAGAGAGAGAGAGAGAGAGAGAGAGAGAGAGAGAGAGAGAGAGAGAGAGAGAGGATTATATAAGCAAAAGGATTAGGATCATGAGAAGACCCACAGAGACTGCTGACTGCAGCTATTGGGAGCTCACTGAATCAGAAATAACCTCTGAGGAACCTTCAGGGAAATCTAAACCCTCCCAAAGTAGAGGACTGTTAAATGGCCTGGGCAGTTAGTGGAGCCTCTTGCAGTAGGATCAAACTATGTTCTTGGTGCACGAACTGACTGACATTTTGGAGCCCATTCCCTACAGAGGAATACCCAACATAGCTATAATAATGGGATAAGTAACTTGGACCTACCTCAACTGGATGTGTCAAAATGAAATGACCCACCTGGGGACTCTTTGCTCTCCTTGGAGAATAAATGGGGGGATTGGGTGGATAGAGGCTGAGGGAGGACTGGGAGGAGAAAAGTGAGGGAGAGCAGTTGTATATATGAAAAAAACCTTAAAATGAAATTTAATAAATAATTTTTTTAAAAGAGTATCAAAATATATCATCATACTCAACATGGCCTAGTATTTAAAATGGAAGATGCTAGACCAGTAAAAAATGCTGGAGAGCCCAAATGACAAATGCATCTGCCAGTTTTTAGTTATTTTATTGTTGTTACTTTTATCTAAGTTTTTTTAAATGAGATCATATTTTGCATCCTTGGTTGGTTGGGAACTCATTAAATAGATCAGACGCACAGTGATGTGTTTTCCTCTGCTGCCTGTGTGCTGGGATTAAGGGCATGTGATACCATAACCAGCTTTAAATTTTGGTTTTATGTTTATTCAATTGTATGTTATATGGTTGTTATGTCTAAACATATATCTATGTATCATATGTATGCTTGGGTTCCATCAGGTTCTCAAAGAGGATATTATATCCCCAAGAACTGTAGCTGCATATGACTGTGCAGTTCCATGTGTTGGTCCTGAGGATCATCCAAGTATCTCTGGCCCAAGTAGTATCTGACTAAAGAACAAAAACAACTAAATGGTCAAGGACACTTCCCTTTTCAATGTTGGCCTACACCACTAAGTATCTATAGCTAAAAAAAAAAAAAAAATCATTTTATCCTAAATAACAGAAGACTCATCACAAACTTAGAAAAAAAGCCAGATTAATTTATAAAAGTTTTAAAATAAAGTAAGTAGGAGAAATATCTCCTGGCTATTTGATTAGACAGTTCATCAGCCAGATAAGAAAATCATAAATGATAATCAGAGAAAAATGATATATTTGGAATCTCAACAAATTTTCAGTTTTTTCAGTGCAAAATTCTGTTGTAAAGATAAAAAATCAAGTAGTTTACTGACAGAAAAGTTGACTGGTTCTATAACATACAACGAACTCTCAAAGTGAAACAAAATTTAAAAAGAGAAAACAAACAATTGGCATTTCATTAAAAATGCTATCAGAATGTCAACAAAGTTCAGGCAGAGATGTCCAGGCCCGAGTGATAACACAGCTGAACTAAAGAATAGTGACAAAGAGAAGGGCTGTCAGTGTCACAGAGAAATAGGCTCATCCTGGTACAGATGGTGAGAACAGAACACACTGAAATCATTTCCATAAGATATTTTGGCAGTTCTTGAAAACTAGATATATAATATCTATGTGTCCCAGACTGAACCCTTGAGTTCTCATTACATAAAATTTAAAAAGTTGAAATGATCAATACATCTACCAACTGTTGATTAATTAATCAGACTATTGCTTATTCATGCTTCAAAATAGTAATCAGGTATAAAAAGGATATATTATTGATATATAAGATTTCAGCAAGTCTTCAAATATTATCTTGAATAAAATCAAATAAAGCTCTAATTGCACCAAGAGGTAAATGACTCTCTATCAGACTTCACCATGTAAAAAACTGCCGTTTGTTAAATTATAGAGAAAGCAAAGTTCAGTCACATTTTAAATGTTTCAGATAAATTCTCCCACCAGTACACTTGTAAAATTTGAATTAACTAATTCTTGGAATTAAGGAGACTGTCACCTACTAAATACATCAAGGTTTGTAATGGCCTTGGAAAGTTCACAGCTGTGTTTCTAATCCAGACAAATAATTTTACTATATATAGATATAGTGTAAAGTCCAAAATCCAAGATTTGGGTCAATTGTCTCTCTTTATAAAATAATAATTATAATCATAAATACATAATAATTGTGTTCAGGATAACTAGAAAAAAATTCCATTTGCATTTAGACTTTACAATTTCAATCTTAATAGTAAAAATGTCTATGCATATCTAAAAAGTAAAAAATAAAAGAAAAAATGAAAAGCCTAATGAAAAATGTCTTAGACTTGAATGATTCTATTTAGGAAGTATTCCCTAAATGTCAAATCCAAAGGAACATTGACTGAGTCAACTGGAAGAAGGAAGAAAGGGATATTATTAGGCTTAAAGATGGATACTAAGGTAATGAAAATATTCTGTGTATTCAACTTATCTAAGGGATGTTTTTTTATGACATTGCAACATTATCCTATCCTATGAGGACGTAAGGCTGAAAATGATGCTTAGAAGTATGTGCTGTCTTTCAATTGTTTCACAATCTACAATTTTAAAAAGTTTTAAAGTACTGCAGGTACTCAAGATTATAACTGTTTAATTTTGAAAAATTACTTGCAGAAAAAACATGGTCATATCAATAAGAGCCAGTGATTGATCAGTACCAGTGGAAAGGTATTCCATCTAGATATAGTTTTCCAAGAACCTTCTGAGAAACAATGCCTATCTTGCAAGAAGGTACTGAAGACCATCCCAGAAGATTTCTTACACACAGACGTAGATCATAACAGTTAGAATCTCAGACTTCTACCTCTCATATGCAGTCCACACCGGTCAGAACACATAAGTGGCCTGCAGGCAAGTAAAACTGACACTCCTAAGATTCTGTTTCCTCAAACCACTTATATGGTCCATGCCATTCCAGCTTCTGGGCCCTGAACTCAACACCAGCAGACTTCTGCATTTAGGTACAAATAACAGCAGTTTGAACAGACTTCAGGTGCTCAGATGTTGTAGGTCACACCAATCAAAAGAGCAGAGACCACCCCTGATGCACCAAACTTTGAGAAACCCAACTTACAACTTGGACACAGGTTCCCAATTAGATCAGAGTTTATATCAGTCACCATAAATCAAACCACACAAGACTATAAAACCAAAGAGGAAACTAAAACCAAGGGGGGGGGAAATCACCCATCCCACAAAGACAAATTTATAATTCAGAAACTAGAACTGATCACCACAAGTTCAGGGGCTTAAATGCCAATTGGAAAATACAAGCGCACCCAGGACACAACCCGGTTCCATCCATCCTATGACAGAAAGACCTGAATATTCCAATGCAGATCAAACACCAAAAATGACCTTAAAAGCAACTTTACAAAGATAATGGATGTCATTAAAAATGAAATAAAGACTCTCCTAATGATTTTTTTAAGTTGGTGTATACCACTTAATGACTGGTTCTAAACTACAGAATGGTGAGGACAGTTGAAAGATCGCTTATTATGATTATTCATCACATTACACATTTAACAAGAATTTTAGATGGCCTTATCGAGTACTGTGAATCTGGCGATGGATGTTTACATTCAGTCCTTTGAGGCTTAACCACAGTCTTAGTTTTTACATGGCCACACAGAGATACCATCACCTCCCTGGCAGGTGAAAGCAACTCTATGGAAAATTATGCTGTTCTCCCAATAAGTTCTGTCTTCTAAGGGTTATGGATAATTATCATTTTGCTAAAGTGGTATATAAGTTTTATTGGAGTTGAGGGTGGAATAATAAATATAAACTCAGGGATTCCTTTTAAAGAGAAAAATAAAAGAAGTATATAGAGTGGATATAGGTAGATTATTGTATCTACCTATAAATAAATAGAGTCAAATATTAGCCATCAACAGTTTGCACTGGCATGGATTCTTGTATATTGATACAAATGTGAAATTATTGTTTGTTTAAGATAATTTGCATATTGATAATTTGAATCTGTACTTGCCATGTTGTAGGCATGCTTCTACCTCTATTTAATTTTTTGTATATTAATACATATTAAGCATATTGTTGTCAATTGTACTATGTAATTTCTAATTCTGTTTAATTATATTTCATGTCTCATATATTCTATCTCTGTTTAAGATATTTTGTATATAATACATATTTAGGATATTGTTGGCACTTTGCACGATACGTTTAATACCTGTTTGTTCCTGGAAGCATTAATCTACTTCAAGAGAATGATAGGAGTCAAAGAAACTCCATATGGAATTTACTTATTAGTGGCAAAAGTTAGCAATTGGGAAAGAAATTGTTCTTGCCTTGACTGCTTGATAGTATGCTGTATAAACTGGATATATGCAGGATCCATAAGAAAGTCACCTATGGAATTTTGTCAGAACAAAATGAGATGGTTCTTCAGGTCCCTGATTTGCAAAGAAAACTGCCAGACATCCTGAAAGACATAGGGATGCAACTGAAGAACTATGCCAGAATGGGTAGAGCAGTCCATCAGATTTCCTGCTTCACTAAGAGGTACGCCAGGGATTCCAGGTCTGAGGCTAAGGATGGATGCCTCCGTGTTACAAAGGAATGTTGGGTGACTGTCCAGGCAGCCAGAATTTTTCTCTGTCATTCCTAGAATTTGGAGGTTGCTTGTAATGTCCTTCCAGTTTACTCAGTTAATATTATATTCTTTTGTGGTCTTTGATGGAGTTGAAGATTAGATAGTTATAATTATAGTTTTTCTTAGTTACAATAAAAAGTAAATTAGATATGAAACTATGGATTCACAAGGATGCGGTAGAAGATAGAATATTTTTACTAAATAAAAATAGACTAGATATTGTGACTAATTCTTACTTATTGTAACTTGTAATTCTTTTGTTATATATAATTTTGCTATGTTAAAATTAAAATCTTCCTTTTTGATTAGACAGAAAAGAGGAAATGATATGGGATATCGGTCTGTATGTTGTGTATTACCATTGGATAATACAGGATCTATTTTGGATTATGGTAAAGCATCTCAGTGTCAGGCAGGAAATTCAAGCATAGATAAAAGAGGAGAGTAGAGTCACACAGAGACTCTGCAAGCTACCACTGGGAAAGCAATATATAAAGGAAACTAGGTAATGCAACTGTTGGTTTCACATGCTTGAGATCAGACACACACACACACACACACACACACACACACACACACACATACACACACACACACACACACACACACACACACACACACACACACACACACACACACACACACTACTAGATGCCACTACTAGAATTTATTCAGGAGAGTTGTTAAGCAGGTAGGAGGGGAAGAAGCAGAAGAGAAAGGCTTTCACATGGCAGTTCTTTTTAAGAGAATGGGTGGGCAGATTTGCATAGCCATGACTAGGGCATGCCTTCCATATGAGTCATGTTCTTCTGGTAACACCTTGGAATTACCATGTGGTGGCTACATTCCAGGAATTCTTATCTCACCCAGCTCCATGTTGGGTTTACCACATGGCTACTACATGATGAGAATCCTTACTGCAGCAAAGTCACCTGGCAAGACATAGATGAATAGAAATGGGTTGAGTCAAAATACAAGAACTAGCTAAGAAGACACATGCATCATAGGCTGAACGGTTTGCAATTATTAGGACAACGCAGCTCTGAGCAGTATGGACTGCAGTGCCTGGCCAAGCCAGAAATATCAGACTACAAAAAGACAACTAAAAATTAGAGGAAATCAACAAATCTCTTACAGGATGCCAAGAAATCCAAGGGAAAAGAAATGTTTGAGGGAAAATATTTAAGACATATAAGTTCAAATAGAAGCACTAAGGAAAATAAAAAGAGATTTGGGGAAATGGAAAGTCAGGGTAATTGAATAGGAAGTACATACACCAGTATCACTAACAGGAAAAAAAATAAATAAATAAAAGAGACAGAAGAGAAAATCTCAACATTGAAGATATAATAATAGAAATGGATTCATCAGTCAAAGAAAAAAATCAGGAGTAAGATAAGGCTCTTCCCAAACTCCGTAACTATTCACTATAGTACTTGAAGGTTTAACTAGAGCAATAAGACAATTCAAGATCTAGGAGATGCGAATTAAAAATGGAATAAGTCAAACTATCATATTTGCAGATGGCATACATAAATGGCTCCAAAACATTTTACCAGAGAACTGCTAGGATCACAAACACTTTCAGCAAAGTAGATGATTATAAAATTTACTCAGAGTTGTCAGTATCTGTCATATACACAAGAATTAAATAGGCTGAGAAGGATATTGAGGCTAGGGTTAGGGTTGCTTTGGTAAAGTTGCCATGGAAATAGTGGGGATGACAAATTAATGACCAGCCCAGCTGTAGATCCATAGGATAGAACTGAACACAACTGCCAAAAATGTCAATAAAATAATTCCTGATTATATTCTACTACAGTCATTGACTGGTGCTTAGTAGAACAGTCATCACAAAGGCTTCATTCAGTAATTACAAGAAACAGATGCAAAGATCCATAGGCAATCATGAGGTGGAGCTTGCCAATCCTGCAGAAGGGAGGAAATAGGATTGTTGGAGTCAGGGTATCAAAGACACCACAAAAGAAATCCACACAACCAACTAAACCTGACTCATAGAGGCTCACATAAACTTATCAGAAAACAACCGAGCCTTGATGAGACTGCCCTAGGCTCTCTGCATACATTCTGTAGTTGTGCAACTAGATTTCTTCTGAAATCACAGCAGTAAAAGCAGGGTCTGTTTCTGACTCTGTTGCCTTCTTGAACTCATCCTTCTTACAGGCTTGCTTTATTCAGTGTCAATAAGAGAAGAGATACTCAGACTCACTGCAAGTTGATATATCTTGGTGGGTTGATATCCATATGAGGCCAGCCTATGTCTGAAAAGAAACAGTGGAAGAATAGTGGGTGGGGCATGGTAACTGGGAGAAAATGGAGTAGCAAAATTTCTGTTAGGTATGTAAGAAAAATTAAATAAAATAGGAAGGAAAAGGGATGGAGATAGATGGAGGCAAGAAAGGAGAGAGAGAAATAAACAAACAAGAAAGCTGATCATATGTTCTTTGGATCCTATCAATGATGTATTGTCAATTGCCAGACCTGATTTGTGGACAAATTCCCCTGCTAATATATTATAGTAATTAGGTTTCTTTGGTCCCAGGTGGCCAGAGGTCCAGACCCACAGACCTGCAGCCCCAGACCTCTTAGCCGCCTGCAGCTGCTCAGGCCCCAGAAATAACTCAGACGCTTATATTAAGTTCATGCTGTTTGGCCCATGGCTCAGGGACATTGCTAGCTAGCTACTTCATCTTAACTCAACCCATTTTCACGAATCTGTCTGCCACTTGGCCCTTGGCTCACCTATGTTCCTTACATGTTGCTCCTTTGGGCTTCAGGCTTCGTCTGTCTGACTCCGCCCTGCTTCTCCTACCTATGCTCTGATTTCTCCTTCTACTTTTTCTATGGTGCCTGTCATTGGCCAAAACAGCTCCTTTATTTAAAGATTGATATTCACAGCATACAGAAAGGCATTCCCACGTCAATATATTCTCTTTGTTTTTGAAATCTACTCTGTGGTTCACTGCTTCTAAAATCTACAGAAATTTTAAAGCATTTCTCTTTTAAAGTTTGACTTGTGAAATTAAAGAGATTGGTATGCTATTTGTCTCTATATAAAATGGAGCTAAATAACCCACTGAGAAATACAAACTAGTTAAGAAGGAAACATCATTTTCCCCCCACAGTCATTTAGCTTGTGACTTCCAAATGTTTACTTTGTTTCACTGTGGTTCCTTTTTCTAAGTGAAGCTGACCAGTTTGTCATGCATTAATAGGAGATATTAGTAATCATATTGAAAGATGAACAATTTAATTGACACTGAATCATTCACTGAATGATAAAGTTCTTGTAATAATTTGCAAAAATCAACTATATCTTTATTACCTCAGAGGTTTTAAAGGCCAATTTTGTCTCTTAAAATTAATAGGATGATACACAAAACTATTGTACTAATAATAGATGTGGCCTCAGGAAAACAGTGGAAATAAATGATCAATGGGATTTTCTTATTTTTCTCATTACATGAGAGATTAAAACTATGTGAAATCAAAGAATTTTATTAAATATATACACTACTTTATTTAATCTCCTACCTACTTAATTACAAGAAACCTACCTACATTATGAAATTTTATCTATTTTACTCCATGAACATTTTCCTGAAATAATTTGGAATTAAACTGCAGACTTTAGATCAAAGATAAAAAATTCTAAATTAGATTCAGAGGACATAGATTGGCAAAGTGTGTTGCAGATAGCACATGGCCTTGAATTCAGACATGTGGATACAATATGCACCTCAGTGACTATATATGCTTTTGAAGTCAGCACTGAAAAAAGAGAGACAGGACATTTAGATCACGAATCTTGACCTCAGTCTCCACACCTGCACAGATATCACACACACACACACACACACACACACACACACACACACACACACACACTCACACACACATACACTCACACACGCACACTCACACACACTCACACACACACACTCACACACACACACACTCACACACTCACACTCTCACACCATCTTTTAAGTGAAATATTATTCACTGAAATGTATATTACTCAAAAAAGTTGACTAAGAAGTTGTGGTGAAACAAATATAAAGATTAAGTATCATTTTGGCTGCATTCTTATCAAAATTAGTCTTATATCATGTGAGTTGCTTTTGGGGGCTCTTTGTTCTGTTGATGGACTTTTTGTTTTACCTATTCTAATCAAATTACTGAAGTATAAATCACATGGATTTATTTCTCTTACCTTATTTTGTAAAAGTTGCATAATTATAGCTCCTTTGCTTTCTATATGTACCTTGAAATACTCAGAACATATGCAAAATTTTCTTAATAGACTTTGCAATGAGACTAACTATTTTGGAAGAACTTTTATCTTTCCTATGCTGATGTATTCAGACTATTGCTACAATATGCCTTTATATTTTTTTTTAGCTGCTTTTCATTTTATTTTTAATTAGTCAGTTTGTTGGGTTTTTTTATTTTTATTTTTATTTTGTCACTTTTTTTTTGAGAAAGAGCTTCTCTGGTAGCCATGAATGTCCTGGAATTCACTTGGTAGCCTAGATTGGTCTCTAACTCAGAGATCGAAATGTTTCTGCCTCTTAAATCCTACAATTAAGGGCATGCATCACTAGTGCCTCACCTTATTTTGAAGTTTTCAGCATTCACATGTTGTTTATGCTTATTTAAGTTAATAACTACATACATTATTTTCTTTGAAATAATTATAAATTTCAGCAGGTTTTAAAATCTTGTAGCTATGTGTTCATTATTTACTCTTTCAATCTAAATATTGTTGTCTGTTTTTGTAAAAACAATTTTGATAAAGATGGGGATCTTAAAAAGTACAATCAAACACCCAATTCGCTTTATAAAAATTTTTATTTCTACTAAAATTTTTAATATTTTTTTCATTTTCCTTGACAATCACAGTTCTTCCTCCTTCCCTTCTTCCCATTGTCCCCTCACCTTCATTCACCCCATCTCCCCATCCACTCCTCAGAGAGAATAGGGCTTCCCATGTGGAGTCAACAAAATCTGGCATATCAAGTTCAGGCAGGACTAAGCTCCTCTCCCTGTGTCAAAGTTGAGCAATGTGTCCCTCTATAAGGGCTGGGCTCTAAAACATCAGTTCATACATTAGGGATAAATCCTGGTCCCACTCTCAGAGGACACAAACTGCCCAAGCCACACAACTGCCATCCACATTCAGAAGGCATTGCCCCTTGCAGGTTCCCCAGCTGTCAGTGCAGTGTCAACAAGCTTCCAGCAGCTAAGGTCGGCTGTCACTGTGGGTTTTACTATCATAATCTTGCCCCCTTTCCTCAGAGAATCCTTGCTACTTCTTATCTTCCACTGGATGGGGATCTGGGCCCAGTTCTTAGCTGTGGATCTCTGAATATTCTTTCATCAGTTGGTGGATGAATGTTCTATAATGACAATTAGGATGGTCATCAATTTGATGACAGGCCAGTTTAAGTATCCTCTTCACTATTGCTTGGAGTCTTAGCTAGGCTCATTCTTCTGGATTCCTGGGAATTTGTCTAGCACCGGTTTCTTTCTAATCCCCAAATTTTTCCCTCTTATAGCCAATTCTTTGTTCCCCCTTGCTGTCACTACCCCAACTCTTCCATTCCATTCCCTCTTGCTTTTGCCCACCTTACCTTACCCTCTCCTTACCAAGATCCTAATTTGCTTAGGAGATCTTATCTATTTCCCCTTCCTGGGTAATCCATAGATGTCTCTCTTAGTGTTTTCTTTGTTACTGAGCTTATTTGGGGCTGTGGATTGTAGCTTGGCTATACTTTGCTTTAAATCTAATATTCACTTATAAGTAATTACATACCATGTTTGTCTTTCTGAGTCTGGGTTACCTCACTCAAGTCACTCAGGTTTTTTTTTTTTTTTTTTTTTTTTTTTTTTTATCTAGTTCTGTCAATTTCCTGCCAATTTCAAAATGTCATTTTTTAAGTACTGAATAGTGCTCCATTGTTTAAATGTACCATATTATTTATTCTGTTCTCAGAGTGTAGCCGAGGTTGCAGAAGGAAGAGTGGATTTATAGGAGACTGTGAAGCCTGTAGACTCTTGGCCCAGTAAGAGCAGGTGGATTCTGTGTCTCAGGGAGCAACTAAGGTTGCAAGGATATGAGTGGGTTTGGGGAAGGGAGTGGATCTTGTAATTTGCAGGGTCCAATGAAGGGGTGTTAGTGGGAAGGCCTACCAACAGGAGTCTTCCCTGCTGGCCTGAAACTGAAGCAGCAATGTGTGTGGTTAGAGGGGCATTGGTTGTTCCTTATGACTGGGCTCCCTAAGGCTTGGAGAAGACACTCTCCCCTCTTGGTCTCTCTATTTTCTAGTTATTTCTTTTGCTTTATAATTCTCTGATCTGCTTAAAAATTAGTTGATATATTTTCTTCTAGTTTCTTAATATAGCAGTTTAAATGTTACAATTGTGTTTTTTCCATTTCAGCTATATCTACATAGTGCTTTTAGGATTTTGTTTTCAGCCTATGTATTTGTTGTAAATTAGAAAATTTGCATCATTTGACATCTTCTTGATGAATTCATTATGTAGAGGTTATTATTCATTGTTTAAGCAAAAGAAAGAGCATTATTTAATACTTTAAGTTATCTTGAGTTTTGTTTTCTGGCGTGAGATTTCTGTATTGGTTTAGTTCCCCAACCGAATGATATCTGAAAGCATGCATTTTGTGCTTAGGTGTGCTATTTACATTCTTGTCAACTTAGACCACAACAGAGTCATCTGTAAAGAGAAAAACTCTAATTAGAAAATGTCTCTTCAGACTAGAATATAGGAAAGCCTCTGAGGGACTTTTATGATTAATGATTTATGTAGGGAGATCCACCCCACTTTGACTTGTCCACCCATGGATAGGTGGTACTAGATTGTCCAAGAAAACAGGCAAAGCCAGTTGGAAAAAGCAAGCCAATTAACAATTTTCCTCTGTGATTTCTGCTTCAATTCCTGCTCCCAGGATCCCCCTTGAGTTTCTTCCTTGAATTCTCTTCACTATAGACATTGATTTAGACATGTCATCCAAATAAGACTTCTCCTCTCCTAGTTGCTTTTTATCATGGTGTTTTATCATAGCAATAGAACACGAAGTAAGGCAGAGTGCAAATGTTCTGCATTTATTGATTAGAGTTTACTGACTGATGATGTCATCCAGTTCTCCAGTGTTGCGGATTTTTTCATCGCATAGTTGTTCCAGGAGAGGTTGTGTGGGAACTTTATGTTACTCAGTTGAGCTCTGACATGTTTTATTTTCTATATGTGATGAGTTTTACATTCAGTGTACACATTAGGATTATTACTAGAACTTTGTGACATATGCTTCATTTTCTCAGGTAATATTCTTATTTTTCTACATTATACATTTTGCATCTATAATCACCTTATGGATGCTATTGTCTTGAGAGGTGTATTTCATATATGTTAGGATGTTGGATTTTATCTTTTAATCCATGGCACAGCACATTCTCTCTTTCTATAAAAGAACAATGGCTTAATGATTGATATATGCATAACTGAGTCTAAATCAGATCCATTATTTCTGTTTATTTCATATGCTTTCTATAGATTTATTTTCTGGTCTTATTTCTTTAGCTAGTTGAATTTTAAACATAATAATATTTTTTATTTACAATTATTTTGTGTATTATGTCTTAAGGCTGCTTTTCAATTGGTTAATTGGCTGGTTTTCAGTCATGTTCTTGCTTTGTAGGCCAGGCAAGCATAAAACTCATAACCTTTTATTTCAGGCTCTGAAAGGCTAGAATTACAGGTGTGTAGCAAGATTACTCGCTTAGTTTCTGCAATTTTTTTTAATGTTATGAAGTTATGTAAACCTGTCATTGTAATATATTGATAGCAATGTTTAATATTTTCAGTAAAATCTAGGACAATTTATTTTCTTATATCATAAAATGCAATTGTATTTCCTTCATTTATATTAAATGGTAAAAATTTGCTTATATTGTTACATAAAATTTATAGTTATTTTTAGAGGGCAGTGCATTTTACTTTGTTAAGTGTTTTCTGTCAAACTTTAAGGGTTTTGTTTTGTTTTCATTTACTTTCTGCTAGAGTTCTTTCTTAAACTATGCTTTGATTAATGAGGTAAAATTAACTATTTAACACATCTTGTCTCTTCACATTATTTGATTCTAAAACCGTTTGTCAGGTATGAAATTGAGACTTAACACTTTTATTCTTTCATTATATAAAAAATGTTTTGTAACTTTTGTCTTTGCATCTGCTTTCAGGACAGAAAAAAATCTGACATTTAAAATTGTTTTCTACTTTAAATATAAATTATTTTTTTCTATTTCTTCTCAAGATACATTATTTATGGTTTTACTCTGCTTAGTTTTCATGTAGCACGGTAAGATTTTTCTTTAAGTTTCACACATTTTTTATGAATACAGGTTATAATTTTGGCAAATTTGAGAAATTTCAGCCAATTTTTTAAACATTTTCTCTTTTTTAAAAATTTTTTTCTATGTATTTGATGCAAACAATACCTCACTGGTAGAATATGCCTAAACTCTTTACTCTTTTATCTATATATATATATATTAAACTTTTCTCATCAGGGACAATGATGTTTCCATCAGGAACAAATAACTGCTTAACTGAGCCACAATGAAAAAATGAATTGTTGGAACACAGCTGCCCATGACTCTCCCATAGCATACAGCCTATTGTTCTCGTCTTTTTCCTTCCTCGGGGTTGAAGGTGCATTCAGATTCCTTCAGAAACAGTTCCCACTGTTTCCTAAGCTAGAACTGATGTTAATGTTATTTTTCTGAGGAATAGTTTCTTGGTACTATAAGGCATCACACAAGATTCTAATGTAGGGAGTAACGAATAGTCTTTCCGCTTTATGATGCTTGTAAACCACATTAGTGAAAAGCACGGCATCATAACTTTGACGAGGCAGTAGTGGCACACATACATCTCTCTGTCTGAACTTAAGAATCCAAGAGGAAGAAAATACCTGGGACTGAAAACTTAGCTAACGACTCATTTCTGTTAAAGTCATAAGGATTGGTGGAGGGTTGTCTACAACCACCAAGTTACTGAGTCTAATTTATTCCACTAAAAACCTATTAACATTTCTCTTGATGCCTGCATATAAGTGTAGTCACCAGCCCTCATCAAGGAAACTTTCCTTTGCGACATGTAGAGATCACAACATAAATTCACCACCAATTCAATCAAAATCTAGTTTCAATAGATAGGTATAAAATATGCTTCACTGGAGGTCCAGATACTCATGGAGAAGAGGGGACAGACTGATGATAAAAGTCAGAGAATCTGAGATCTGCTGTGAAATTGTGTCTACAAGTAATATCAGAAGTTAATCCCATTAAGTCTCACCAAAATGACTGTCCAAAAGTGAGCTGAACAAGGAAAACACCAATTAACATGGCAGAGCAGACAAAGACAAATACCATATGGCCTGAAACCTACACAAAGAATTATAGGCAGCTAAGGACAAAGGGGAGGGAAGGGGTGAAGTATGGAGGGAGGGAGAGAGAGAGAGAGAGAGAGAGAGAGAGAGAGAGAGAGAGAGAGAGAGAGAGAGAGAGAATTTGAGTGAGGGAGTGTTGCTTTCCTTAGGAAAGAACAGACCAATTCTCCAGTTGGTTGTGTAGTGTCAAATTGTCATCCCTTAAAGTATACATAAAGAACTGTTTTTGGACTGAGCAGGTTATATTAAGGAGTATATATGTTCATAATATTTACTTACACATTCAGTAATAATTGTGAAAATAGATGCCATGAATTTGAAAGAGAGGTGGGGGGGGGTGTATGGGACAGTTTACAGGAAGAGAAGGGGAAATACTGTAGTTATAAATCAAATAATAAAATATGAAAAAAAATAGTTTCTTAATGAAACCACGTATTAAATAAAATAACATTTCAAAATATTTATGGAATTACTTTTTTAGACTACACACACAAAATATAGATTGATTCATTTATAAATAAAGTTGTTTGTTAAAATGTTTTTATGAGGGTGTATAAAATACTTATTTGTTTCATGACAACTAGTGATTACATATGAATACTCATTCATGGCAGGTACTTTAAAAATCTTCCACAGAGAGGGACTATGGGAGACACACAGATGTTCTGGAGAGGAGGAAATAGTGTAGATTTGAGGGGTGGAATGGGGTTGGGGAATGAGAATGAGTAGGAAGAGGAAAAGGAGATGTCGCTGAGGAAGGGAAAACCATATAGAATTGAACGGTACTTGAGTGGTGGTATGAGAACATAGTACAATGGAAACTCCCTAAAATATATGAAAAAGTGATCATAATGAAGTCTCCAAATAACGGGGGAGATGAAGTTATCTATTGTCTCCAAATGAAGCTTCCAGTTTATGGATTGAATTGTAGACAACTGAGTTGTTGGCTAAAGCAATCCCATGGAAACTTCCAAACAACCTGGTCTGTTGCTAAAACAATAGTTTGCTTTCCAAGAACTAACATCAAGACCCCATTGTTAATGACAATACAACAGGAAGAGGTCAAGTTGGTGCCTACATAAAAACACCACAGCTACAGTCTACTATCTTTTTGTTATAGAATCTGCAGGCTACAAAAAAGAGAAATGTGAACACTAACCCAACCACACACATTTAATCTACAACCTGTCCTGCCTGAAAATATATGCAGGGAAATGGTGACAAAAAGTTTGAGAAAGTAACCAAGCAATGTTTGCTTTCACTTAATTTCCATTCCATGAACTGAAACCCATACCCAACACTGCTTGGCTGACCAAGAACTAATGACTACAGATCCCAGAGACCTAGGATAAAACAAAATATTGTTGGTCTAAAAAATAATAATAAATAATAAAATGACTTCTAATTATATTCTGCTATATTTTCACACATCAGTGTGATATTATTTAGTGTGGACAACTTTTTCAGCTGTCATAAGGTTTGGTCAAAGATTTGGGTAAAGGTATATCTTCCTAGTTTCAAAAATCAAGATTTAGAAGTAAATCTCCACCCTTCACATTAAGCATAACGTGTGTCCAATTTAGTTTTAGATAATTTCAGATTTAGTCAAATTGACAACTGAGAATGGCCATCACAGTCTGGTTGAGGGCTCAGGATTATTAGTTTTTATTTCCATGTATCAGAAGTTATAACTCACTATTTGTACCACTTCCCTTGGTGTCACAGTTCTTGGAAGAATGTGTAGTTTTATCTTTCCTAGTCCCTAGTAACATCATGGGGTCTAAAGAGGTACAGGGTGATTTCTAATTCTCACTAGATTACTTAGCTCAGGTTTGATGTAAGAGAAGGTGTCGTGCGCACCCTCGCCCGCAAGGACGATGCGACACCAGGCTCTTCTTTCAGTGGTTTATTCAGGACCTTGAAACTTCTTCTGCTGCTTCTCCCCCTGTGGAAAACCCGCTCCCAGCTACATACCCTCTGGACTGCTAGTCACGGGGCACCATGTGGGCCATGCCAATAGATCCAGGTGCACAGAAGCAAGCCACACCTGGAAGCAAGCCACAAGCTTAGCCTTAGCCAAATGAGTTGTTTATCTCAGAGAGCTCTCAGGTGGAAGGTGGAAGGCAGAAGCCAGCACCATCTTTAAGGTGCGGCCACACCGCTCTCTACAAGAAGGATTAGGTGCAATCACTTTAGAGGCTTGATGAAATGGTGCCAAGTAAAAAGAAAAACTTAACCTGTAGGTGATGACTACATTTTTTATCATCTTGGTTACATATGGCTAATAATGATGGAAAGTGGGGCCTCATTTTGCCCTAGGGATGTGCCGATGTCCTCTCAGGATGATTAAAGAACCCCCATGGGTCATTCAGCAAAAAGAGAGAACCACAGACAAGTCAGAATACCCTTGTAATGAAACAATCTAGTATTCATTACATCTATGAGATAAACTTCTGGTCATTATTGTCAACAATTCTGCCTTTAATTTTTAGCAAACAGATTTATATAGAAGAGGATTACCTGGACTTTGTCTTCACCTTGACTTGCACTGTTCTTCTTTATGACTCTGGCACTCTAAGAAGATATCACAAGTTGGCGTTTGTACTACTTTTGTGAAGTGCAATTGTTGGAGAGGTGGACAGGTAGATTTTACTAATTAACTATGAGCTATGAAAGCTGCCTGGTGACACACATTTTATAGTAGCTATAATCTGGAATAAATTTACAGATATACTACTTCAACCTCACAAGTCACATCTGCCATACACTTCCCAAAATGAGTTTTATGTACAAACTTAATGGCAGGTTTTGTGTATACAGATGAAAATAAATCCTCACTGAATAGCATACTGCTTTTGACTGCTCATAATTTCAAATAAAGTTATAACTATACCATGTAATTTACTATGTTGCACTTTGAAACGCTTCAGCTTTACATACTTGAAAGGTTTAGTTAAAAATTCTGAAATCCAAAGAGAAAATATTTAATCAAGGGAATATAGCATGATCCATTAATATTTACTCATAAAATTGGTCCAGGCCAAGTCTACCAACTAATATTCAACTGTGCTTAGGAGATTAGAAATAATGAAAAAAGTCTAAATTACAATAAATTCTGTTTTGGTTACAAATAATATTATTTTTGTATAGAGAAAATAGACTTTGTCAAACAGCGTAAAGTTAATATAAGCATCTGAGTCATTTCTAAGGGCTTAAACAGCATCAGGGGGCGGCTGGGCAGCTAAGGGGTCTGGCGCAGCAGGGTCTGGGCTTCAGGCCACCCAAGACCAAAAAATCCCCTTTGCAACAGTAATATATAGAAAGTGCATCAAATTATGATCAATGAATGTTTCGTGATTTAATCAAACTGTTTGAAACCTATAATATACATTGATATAATAATAATAATGATCTTAAGTCAATTAAAAGAGACCAAAGCAATTTATATTAAAGAACATACATACTTAATTGAAGATATGTATATGAAGCTAATCTTTGGAAAAATGTACATTGTAATAAAAATAAATTTATTCATAATTAAATAAACTCATATTCTGGCTAAAAACAAATATATATAGGTAAAGTATCTTTTGAAACAAGAACAGATTTTTGAAGAAAAATATCTAATAACTATTATGAAGTACCATGGAAACTAAATATTAACTATGATTTTAGGATATGAATATAAACTTTGTAAACTATGAGAGAAAACTATTTCAAAATTGAGTCATATTCTTTACAAAATATTTTAAGTATAATCAAAATATTATCTGCATTTTCCCAGTAATATTAAGAGATAAATTGAGTATTTTAAAAGAAAAATTTACTAAAACTATTAAGAATAACAAAAAACATAACCTCAGTTAATGAGTCTGTAAATATAAATTATCATGACTTAATAGAGAATTGAAAGATGTATCACATTAAAAAAATTCAGAAACAACCCCATTTAATAGGTTATATAAAATATGATAGATAACATTTTACTATGTTCAGGAAACCAGTGGATTGTTTAGGCTTTTAAATATGTATATGTGTGTGTGTGTGTGTGTGTGTGTGTGTGTGTGTGTGTGTGTGTGTGTGTATGTATGTATGTATGTATATATATATACATATATATGTATATATATACATATATATATATATTTGAAACACACCTGCTAACATCTTAGAACATTATTCTCTTAAAAATTTTGCTGCAGATTTAGAAAATATGTATCCTATATTTGATGATTTTTAGTTGACAAATATTGTATCAACTATAGAGAAAACCAAAGAAAAAGTTTTCTTCAAAACAAATGAGAACCATCCATCTTGTTCTTTGAATACTTTCAGAACAATTTAAACACTGAGATGATTTTTTTCCCATAACATTACTGCTCATTTAAACATCAGAAATTACCGTTGAACCTTTTCTGCTATAATATGTGTCAGGTCCACTACTCTTTCAGAAGTTGATTGTAGCTTAGTGTTTGGTGAGCAAATTAGAGTGGCTAAATGCCTTAACATTCCTCTTAAAAAGAGACATTGAAGTTCAAAGTTATAAGTACTCTATAATTACATAGACCCAATTGGAGTAATAGTCTGGGTTGATACCTACTAAAACACATATAATTAAAACTTGGTGGAACTTCAAAAATAAATTAAAAAGTAAATAAATATTACATCTAAAAATAGTTTGTTGTTTAACTGCAGATCTTAATGAATAAATTTCAGGTTAAAATGTGTTTTATAGTGGGCTCCTAGATACATGAAGACTGTGTCACCTGGTTATGTCAAAGTTCAACACCACTTCTGCAGGTGCAGGCACTGGGCATATGTCACACAGCCAAGTAGTTTTTCTCGACAGGCGTTTTATCATAATATTATCATTTAACACTGGATACCTTCTGAGTCATATGCAAAAAATGGCTTTGTCTATCATAAGTCATCACTATGAGCAATCTCATACTGCCAGGTTTATTGGTACCTTCTTAAGAGTTAACTATTTAAAAAACAGAAATACTTTTCTATTTATCATTATAACTAGGAAATAGTTGACCAAAATACACCCTGACATTAGCCATGTCATCTGTGAAAGAAATACAAGAAAACAAAATATAAATACTATGGGAAAAACTCCTTCAGAGATGTCTCTGAAGTTGATCTTAAGGAAGCAAGGAGAAAAGGAATAGGCTGGAGAGATCACTAGGAGGTTACAGCACTGTTCTTCTAGAGGTCCTGAGTTCAATTCACAGCAATAACTTATGCCTCTCAATCTTCTATAATGAGACTTGGTGCCTTCCTCTCACATTCAGGCAGAACACTGTTTACATACCACATAAATTAATCTTACAAAAGGAAAAAAAATGAACAAGGACAGATGAGAGAACAGAGAAACATAAATCTTATATCATGTCCTGAAAAGACATTATATACTATTTCCCAGAATAAAAATTAGAGATAAAAACTAAGCATATACATTATATATTATCTTATACATTCAGAAAAATGGTAGAAAAATCCAAAGATCTTCAGAATGCTACAGAAAAATGTTTCCTGCTCATTTCTTTTAAATACTAATAGATGACAAAGTATTGTTGAGTCATTAATTTTTTCATTTAAAATATAATCAAGAGTCTTCATTAAATTTTAATATAGACTATACTGTCCTCTTCAATTTTAGTGTATTTTAATAATTATATATTTGAATATCATGACAGTATTCATGTTAATATTTTAAAGTCATAATATAAGAGTTAAATCATACAATCCAATTTCATTGACCAAAACCAGTATATAAGTTGAACAGAAATATTTAAGTAAAGAATATAAGAGAAAAATTAGCTCACATAAGTCTTTGAGTCTTAGAATATCCAACGTCATATTGGAATCCCATATCATGTGAGCTTCTGAAAAGATGAGTTTCTTGGCTCATCATAGTTCTTGTTGTGTCTTTAGATCATAAACTGTTTTTTTTTTCCAGAAAGAAAACAAACATCTAATAACCAAGAAAATGTGTCTGCTAAATATAAATACTTGTTGCTTCTTATTTCTATGGGCAGGAAGATGTGGGTGTGTCTGACTTCAGCTATTTCTTAAATTAACTGCTTTCAGCCTCTGTGATAACAGATGTTGTTTGTCAACTTGGCATGCCTGTGAAAAGAAAATTTCAGTAGAATTTCTCCATTATACTGTCCTGTTTTTGGTGCTTTTTAGTGATTGATAACTGATGTAAAAGAGACAAGCCTATTCTGAGCAGTATCTTCCTAAGGCAGATGGATCTGGGCTGCATAAGAAAGGAGGGTAAAAGCATGTCTGAAAATAAGCCAGTAAGCAAATTTCTTCCATGGGTCTTGTCCCTGTACTGACTTCCCTCAGCAATGGGATGCTATAAAACGATATAGACTCCTGTTCAAATAGATTTTGGGCATGGTGTTTATCTTAGTGACAGATAAACTATAGACTATAGACTATAATCCTTTCATGAATAGGAAAAATAAGTCATAAAGGTTGAAATAAAATCTATAAGCATAAATGAAAATATGATATGGTTCACAAATTTACAGTGTGGTCACTGATTTTAGTATGGGGAGAATGATCTATCACTTACAGCTTACACTAACTAGGCATAGTTAGTGGTTACCAAAATAGTAATATGGAGCCAGAAAAAATTGTCCATGTCTTCACCAGAGCTGAATACTGCTAAAATTATTGAGTAACATTTTTCTTATTCCTTTCATGCTCATAAGCCATTTAAAAGCATCATAAAACATATATGAAAATGCATAGAAAAAAACCTGATTGGGTAACACCATAGTTCATATTAAAGAGAACAAAAGACACGTGAAGCAAATATATTTTTTACAGTAATTACTATATAGAAATTATTCTTTCTGGTGGAATTCCCCCTCATAAAGTAATAAATAAAGACAGAAATATGTGGGAAGACCTAGTCCTACACTCCGACATCGCATGAGGATAAGATAGAATCACAGAACTATAAATTAGACTTAGATATATTATTACTTGACAGTTTTACTGTACCATATTTTTTATAATTCTAGGAATTATAATTGAGTCAATATGTTGCATCTATAATAAAAGTACAATGTATCTATAAATTTTATTGGTATCACAATAGTATGAATTTAAAAAATATCCTATTCATAATAATTTTTTAAAAATGTACTTTAAATTAATTTATATGTTCTTTAACATTTCAGACTAATATAAGAAAAATAGATAATATGACAGTTATGTATTTTGAAATATATTGAATTGACTCCTCTATGAATTATACTACTTTTGTAGAAAGGTTTGGAAACATCTCCATTCTTGAAGTGAAGTCAACATTGAAACACAAAATTCAATTTGTAGTAGTAGTGTTTAGATCCTAGTAAGCTCAAACAAGAGGTATCTGTCTTAATTACACTGCATGACTTTCTAGTTATCATGCCTCGAGGAGGGTTTGTAAATGGATGAGAATATGTATTGTTAAGTGATGGTTCTCATTAAAGGCAGCAGATGCTATAGTAATAGAGGTCTTAGTCCAAGATACGAATGAACAAAAATCTGTTACGGAGCCACAGGACCTGAGTGTCTTCAAAGATGTTAATACAAACAAGGGCATAGAAAAGAATAGGAAGAAGGGAAGAAGGCTGGCTGCAAATTGAAAATATTTTTTTAATTTTCTCCTACTGGTGTTCTACTTTTGTGGTTGCTGTGGCTGTGGAGATTCAGTTTGATAATACTATCTATAATTTATATAATTTAATTATAAAATAAATATAATTTATATAATTTATATTTGAATATAAATATTTATATAAAATAGCAGCATATATCTTTATTATATATAAATTATATATTATATATAAAAACTTATTCATGTTATATATAAATGTATAACATAATCTCAATTCATTTTCATATATGTATAAATAAATAATGGCCCTAGAAAGCTGTTAATATACTAAAAACTACCAACATAGGACATAATTCAGAGAACTAGCACTGACAATTTTGTTCATTCAGTTCTCCTAATTGTATCTATAGATAATTTTAGTCAGCTTCAGTACTACTAGATTTAAAAGTCAGAGAACAATTGTTATTGCTGACAGAAATGTATCAAAATTATAATGTCAATTACTGTATATTTTTCATAGGGATTGCTCAATGTCTTGAACATATCACTTCAACAATTTTAATATGTTCTGTGATAATCTCAGTTCGAAGCTTGAGAAAGTGTTTAGAATCACAGTAGAAATATCTTGCAGAAATGACAGTGTTTCATGAAAGTTTTAACTTATGGAAGACCCACCCTGATTGTAGTCAGCATCATCTCATAAACCATAGCCACAGATAAAATAATTAGGAGAAATTAAGAAACACCAATAGTTTCTGTGTGCTGAGTTCTAATACAATATAACTCAACACTTCATAGATCTGCTTCATTCCATCACTTCTACACCATGATAGACTTTGCCTACAACTTCTGAGACAATATAAGCATTCATTATATTTTTTAAGTTAGGAATTGTGGCAGGACCATGAGAGTAGCAATAAATATATTCTCCATACAGCAAATATATAGGGATAAAGTAAAAAATGCAAAGTTTAAAAAGCTGAAGTTGTATGGCTACTACTCATAAAAGGTAAGAGATTTATAGTAAATCTAAATTAATTACATGCTAGAATAAAAAGCAAAAATATTCAGTAGAAAAATAATAGAATTCATAGTCTTGATAATGTTCACAAATGTTCACCATACATTATGAGTCATTAGAAAAAAGATGACTCCATAAAATGTACCAGTTTTCAGAAGAATGCTTACTAGAAATGAAACATCAGACAATTAAGATGTTAATGTAAATGGACACATTAAATATTTAAGTAGTGAAATATAACTGGACTGGAGAGCCCATTGGAAATTTTCTAGACAGACAGCATCCTACTAGAAATGAAAGAAGAGAGGTTCAGTCTAAACAAATGTTCCTGGTAATAAACCATGAAAAGAAACTCTGAACAGGAGATCTGGGCAAGAATTTTAGGTGAAGTAATCTAAAATAGCACAATCAAAACTGAAGTTCCAGAAAAGACACAGTGGGAAAACAGTAGCCAGAAACATAGAAGTTAATTATAGCAAAATCGTTTAAAACATATTCAAATGGATCACGTTGAAGACAAAATTATCACCACAAATTTAAATACGATAAATAGAAAGCTTTATGTAGCTTTATGTAACATAAATATAAAGTATTTAACAATATGTATTAATTTGACTCGTTTCAGATATCTGGAAAAAAACATTATTATTAGATAAATCTCTCATAGTGACTCTAGAATTATTTGTCTAAGAAAACTTAGCGAAGCTACCCTTTTATCAATGAGATTGCAAAGCACACTATGCATTATAGGAAAGGTTTGAACAAAAAATGCAGAGAAATCCAAGATTTATTTCTCATTCTTTGTGATAATATGCACTTCATACTGCATAAAATTCATTTGTTGGCTTCTCGTACTTTATTTCCATATGTTTTTGTTTTACTACTTATAACACTGTTGTGGTTTCTATACTAATTATAACCAGCATACTTAAGCTATTAAAGTCATCTCTGAGTTAAATTTTTACTCTTATCATTCTGCATAGGAAAAGCCTTGTGATTTATGCTGAATATAGTTTTTCCCCGTTGTCAAGACCTGATTGATACATGTCATGGTTGTAAACTACAAACTATCGTGTCTTACGTGTCGAGACAACACATTTTTCAAAATAAATCACCAAACCCAAAGTAGCAATACATAAAGTTTGTGCATTATTATAGACTCAGGCATTCCCAAGAATCATGAGGCTTCAACAGTAAGATCAAAAAATTCTATGTCAATTAAACATAAGTAATATGCAGTCATATCATCAGCAGCAAAAAGCAAGTGCTTTACGTAAGAACTAGCCAGGACACCTCTGTACTTCTAGCTAGTTTGGAATTGAAGTCTATTCTGTCCAATGCTAGTTTACCTATTACTACTTATTTCCAACTACTTGAAACTGTTTTTTCCTGCTCATTGATGATTAGGTATGTTTCTCTGAGGGAGCATAAAGACAAATCAAGATCATAATTTAATGGTTTGGTTGTCTTTTCAGCAGTGAAAGATGACTATCAATATTAGGATTATTAGTGAAACATTTATTTTTTTCTATAATTTTGTTTATCTTGTATTTTCTCAGATTGTTTATGACCACATGTCCTAGTATTAGACATTGTTTCCTTGTGATGTCTGGGGTATAGTATCCTATGTACAGGTGTCTTACTAATTTGAGAATGATATAATCCATTTATATTGTGGAACTCTTATTCCCTCCAGAATAGATAGTTTTGATGGATGCAGTGTTGAAAATTGTTCTTTTCTGATGTTTTGAGTTTAAAATTTCTGTTGAATATTCTGTTGTTATTCTAATGGGCCTACTTTTATTAGTGAAAGGACCGTTCTCTGTTACTCAATCAATGCCCATGATTATGTGTTTTAAACATTTTAGATATTAAGTTTTTGGTAAATTTTGTTTCTGTTCATATTTGTTTGATGTTGTGTAGCCTTATTGTAGCTGAGTATATGTTTATTTTTAAATTTTTGAAATGTTCTTCTGTAATTTACTAGATATATTCTTAGCATTAATGATAATATACATTTCTATGGCCATAATTTGGAAATTTGGTATTTTCAATCTTTTTCTTGTTTTGGTAATATATTATTTTTATTTATCATTGATTTTTACTGACTGGCCCAATTTCTCTACTTTGTCTTTCGTCTAACACTGTTTTCATCATGCCATATACTTTCCATAGATACTTTTAAGGAAAAAAACATCTCAACATTGTTCCAGTTTGGATTTTCTCTATATATATATCAAGTTAGTTTTTAAGCCTTAAATTAGTGCCCCTATTTTATTCATCTCTTTGTATTTTATAAGTTAACAATATTGTGATCATTCTTTTGAATTAATTATATTGGTAGTCTTTTGCAACATTTTCAGTAGGGGATATTTCACTGGACTTATGTTTTTTCTTTTATTTTAAAAAGACAATTCTTTTATTTCTATTACTATTCTTATTTCTGTATTTTAATTTGTGCACTTAGAATGAACGTGTTTGTAGAGCTATTTATTCTTTGCTTTTCTTTTTAAATCATCTTTCATATTCTATCATGGGCATTTACAGTGTTTATGAGAATCTTTATTCATAGCAGAATTTGAATGTTCATTTTCTTACTTGGTTTGGTGATTTTACAGCCTCTATTACATATATATATATATAACCTGTTGGATTATGCTTTTGTACACTGTAAAAAATTTATTCATATTTGTTTAATTAAACATTGATTGGCTGATACTAGGCAGGAAATGGATGCAGGGCAAACAATAGGAGAATTCTGGAAAGTGGAAGTCAGAGAGGAGACACTAGCCAAATTAAGAGAAGCAGAACGTCAATGGAAAGAGTGAGATACGTTGCATCAGTGATGCATGGCATCATCTGTGCTCTGAGGAAGACTGGGTCAGACTAATTTTAAAAGATGTTGGGAATAATTTTAAGTCATTCTTTATTTAGCCAGTGAATCACTAGATACAATTGTTCATTCAAAGAAAACAAAGGCAATTCATTCATAATAAGAAATTTCAAATAATAAAAATAAAAGACTTTCTTATTAGTTTTCTGGCTTTGAAATTGTATTATGCCTAAAAATTAATATAATGAATAAAAGGCAAAGTGGACTGTCTATGTCTATATCTGAAACATTCATTTAAAGTCTAAAATTTTGCCATTAACATGTTTATAGAAAATATATTTGCTAAGAAAATATATATTCTCATTTTCTCACTTGTCTTACTGTAAGCAATTTTCATGTAAAGTCTGGATGGATAGTTCATACCATTACTTAAAAGCAAAGTGATGATTCTTTATGGTATACCTTAGTTCAGAGCTTTGAAAAGTGTCCATAAGGAATAAAATGAAAATGACTGTTTGGTCTATACTATAGCTGATTGTTGACATTTCAGTGGGAAATCTGTTATGAATTTGAAGATTTGTGTCCCCATGAACATGGTACTAATGTAAATAAAATGCTTAACATGATTTCATCAAGAATATTATTCAAGCTGGGGTATCAGAAAAAATGCATGAAAGTCTTAAGAACAATGCGAGAGTCAGATTTTCCAACCTAATAAATTAAAAAATAAAGCAGAGGACAAATTACTCAAAACATAAGCATCTAGATGTACTCCAGATTCACATTTGACAAATGCTTTTTGTATTATATTTAATTAAATGGACAGGAATTATCTTAGATCACGGATGCTGCACTGACCTCATCATAGAACTTTCTTAATATAAAATTAATTCAAAAGCCTAAGTAGGACTATCTGCTTCTTGAGTGGAGGTGGTATGTTCACGGAATTTATTATTTCACTTGTTATGCTATTGCATGATACATTTAGAAAACATATAAAAATAAAACTTGCCATGAATTCTGCTACCTGTTTAAATTTAACCTCTTATTTAATCTCCTTTGTTACTATTTTATGAGTCTTACCATTCTTTATATTGCATAAGAGGAGATGTTAAAAATTCCTAGTAGTAAAATGCACAACTTCCTAAATTAGGTGACTATAGCTACCTTTTACATACCTAACAAATCTCTTCTATAATATTGATATTAGCAATTTCTGTATTTCTTATTTTAAGCTGCCATATGAGCAAATACATGAATAAGTAATGTTCTTTTAAAGCGAAGTTTGACAGGGGCCTTATAAAATAAATCTCAGATCAGAAAATATAAGAACTTAACATATTTATATAATACAGAGCCACAGAAATAAGGAAATTCTTGTAAAAATACTATCTTACCAGAAGGCAAAAATTACTTGCTTTGGCTTATTGATATATCCTTTGTCTTAAACTCTTTTAGTTTTATGAGGTCTCATTTATTAATTGTCAATATTATTGTCTGTGATACTGGTATTCTCTTCAATAAGTTGGCTCCTGTGCAAATGTATTCAAGACTATTTTCCTATCAATTTTTTTTTTTACCAGGTTCAGTGTAACTGGATTGATATTAAGATCTTTGATACACTTGGATCTGAGTTTTCTCCAGAATATTAAATATGGATCTAATTGCCAAGCCTTAATACAAGGGAAAGTGCTTTGCTCCACCTCAACTTGATATGCCATTCTTTGTTAATACAAATGGAATACCCTGCCCCTTTATGAAAAGAAACAGAGAAGTGTATGATGGTGAAAAGAAGTAATGAAATTAATGAGAGGAGGGAAGGGAAACTGAGGTTTCAATGAAAAGAAATAAATGAATATAATTAATAAAAACAATGACTAGCTTACCTTATGTGCTCTGATAGTAAACACAAATGGGAAAATTGAAAAACAAAAGATAATTTCCAGCCTCTTTGCTGCTCGAAAACTTTTACCAATATTGTTAATTATCACATTTTATATTAAAATAATTAGTAAAGTGTGGCCAACTTTGGAAAAAAGTGAAAATATACGTGTCTGATTATTAATGTACCTTTCACTAAAGACTAAGGGATAAAAACTGATAAAAACTCATATCTGAGTTGTTTTGGACAGCAATAGAAGGGCTCAAGTAAAAGACAAATTGTCATTGTTTGAATAAAAGAGGACCTGGACAATTTGGTCAAAAAAAAAAAAGAAAGAAAGAAAAAAGACAAAGGAGAAATTAAGTGCTGTCAAGTTAGCTTTATGGGCCAAATATTAGCCACCAAGCATGATGAGTTTTATTCAATTCTCAAGATTCACAATGTGTAAGGTGATAAAGATCATTTGTAATCTGTCATGTGTGTGCTCTTATGTGTACAAAGCTGCAAAATCAATCAATGAATGCAAAATGTCTTCATTAATTTATAAGAACATGAATGTAACATGAAGGATCTTTGGAACTCCATGAAAAAAACTAAATGATTATGTAAGCATGAGTTTCAGAGGGAACAAAGGTAATTTCAGAATCTTGATGGTGGTAGAATGCTGGAGAGGAGGGTAGGGGGCTTCTCTATGTGGCAAGGAAAGATATTAGAAAACTTAGAAAGAAGAAAACAGTAACTATCAGTGATATGAGCACGCACTTAGAATATCTCCTCAGCTGGAAATATTGGAATTCCAGGAAGGAGGTAAATGGACTGATGCCTGCTTTTAAGTTTACAAAACCTCTTATTTGAAGTTAGTTAAGAGCTAGAAGTTGTGAATGTTTTCTCAAGAAAGCAGAATTTTGTTTATTCAGCTGCCACAAAATCCTTCTGAGACTATCTTCTTTTACAAGGAAACAAAATCTCCCTTCACATTTTATTCAACAATGTAGAACCAAAGGTGAGAAAGCATTTTACATAGCCCAACTCTCCTCTGGCTTAATCTGCTATAATTGTGGATAATCACTCACTAAAGTAGATACAATACAAAAACAAATCAATTAGCCTAACCTCTAAACCCACAGGATTATATACACACAGTTACAAAAGATAAATAGGCATATTGTGTTAAATGAATGATGTGTGTGAGCAATCAATGGATCAGATCTAGAGGATAATCACAAAGTTAGAAAATCCAAGACTAAAACTTTAATTATAAAGTAAGTACACATATTTCCTGAACTAAAGAGTCAAGCTAAAAATACGTGAGTGAAAAGAAAGCTTCACAACAAAGAAACACTGATGTATAAACGTCACTAACAATGGGAACAGCACAGTAAGCAGTGGACTGGCTTGCTTTCTTTCTTCTTACATCCACTGCTTCTGACCAGCTGATGGAAGATGCCAATGACTGATCAATATATCTGATAGGCTTCTCCCTAATGCCTAGGGGGTAAGAAGTCTTCATTTACAAGCTTTTGCTTCTGTCTTTAAATTAATTTCTACAGTACAACTCTACTAGACCCATTTCTGGTCTTTTCATAACTCAATAATTACGATTACAATTTTAAAGCAGAATAAGCATTTCAGAGGTTTCTTTGTCCTTCAAATCTACTTCTTTCTTCATCCATTCCAAAGCTCACAGTTGTGTTGAAGTTTACTATAAACATTGATTTTGTGTCCTATGTACGTGTTTAGATACACGAACAATATAAAACAATGGCATATTTACATATTTAGATTTTGTGCTTGCCATTCTCAGTTGTTAAATCTCTTCCTGAACATGTTTTACATTTTTCCACTCAAAGAGGACAAATGTTTTAGATTTTACTTCAGATAAATGAATAGCTTTCTTATAGTTGTCCTACCTACAGATCATTCTACAAGAAAAATCTGTCTTCTAATCAAAACTTAGTGTCTCGATCTCTACAAATAGCCAGGATAAGAATACTTCCTCTTGAAAATGTTTTTCTCAACACAAATAATGCTTTCAAATTGCTGCATAAGTTGTTCTGATGAGTTTACAACACCACTCTCTTATCTCTAGGGGCTGGCTTTCTTCTAATAATTTAACCATGTCAGTTACTGTGAGATTCTGAGATTGCTACTTCACCAGTGATACCAAATGTACATTGCATCTTACCTGACTGTACTTGTTCTTGCTCATATTTTATCCTTTCATATGAGTATTGTATTCAGATTTAAGGCTAGCTTCATATTCACAATCCTATCTGCATCTACATAGTGCTAAGATTGTATGTGTATACCATCAACTCTTATTATAATTGCATTTATGATTATCATGTTTTATGTGTAAATTATCCCTTATGTGAAATAATCAATATCTATTTTGCCACTTGATAAAATTGTGACTTTGGCTCAGTAAGTATAGGGATGACTTATAGACTTATATGTTCTTTTATAAATTTTCTTCTTGAAGTATCTTTTTATGTTTTATGCCATTTCTCACTAACTTAATTCATATGTCGTCATATAAATCTTTTGTTGTCATTTGTGAGTTGGTTACTCAAGACATAGTTTCTCTGTGTAGCCATAGTTGGAACTGGAACTCAGTTTGTAAATCAGGATAGTCTTGAACTCTTATATCTGCCTGCCTTTGATACTGCCTGTTGGGATTAAAGAGGTGCACCATGACAGCTCATAATAAATTGTTATTTTAAACAATTTATATTATCACAATTAGTAATATATACTTTTTAATGTTTTAAAAATTAAATCATGTGATGTGTGTATAGTTACATGTGGGTATGTGTATATAAGAGTAGGTAATTGAGGAGGTCAGGAGAAGGTATGGATTCTTTGGATTTGAGTCACATATAGATGTAATTTGATATGGGTGCTATAATTGAACTTTGATCCTTAATTGTCAGCACACATATTTTTTTTTACATTGACAAAAAATATTGTTTTCATAAAATATATTCTCTATTACACTTTCCCTTCTCCCAATGTCTCACAGATCTCCCTGCCTCCTCTCTTATACAAAACCGTGTTCCTTCTTCTCTTTATCATTAAAGAAAAGCAGATGCGTAGGGCCATATGTGTTAGATATATTCTGTCTCTGATTATTCTGCCACAGTCTCTATGAGCTCATATGTACATCAGTCCTATTATGCCTATAAGTCCTTATTTCCTGTTGTCCTCTATTCCCACCAGCTCTTATAATCTTTGCATAACCTCTTCTTCAGAGTTTCCAGAGCCTTAGTAAGAGAGATTTGATGAAGACATCCTCTTAAGGCTGAATATTCAAGGGTACCCATTCACTGTATATTGTCCAGTTATGGGAATTTGTGCTTTTCCCCTCTACTCCAGAGAGAAGCTTCTAAGGTGATAAGTGAGCAAGGCAATGATCTCTGAGTATGGCAAAATGAAACTAGGAATCATTTTATTGCTATATTATTCTTTAATCAGAACAATATATTTTGTTTCCCCTACTATATCTACTTTCAGGTTATTTGTCATCCAACCAACATTTAATATGGGTTCCATTCAATAGAGTGGGCCATAACTCAAATAACATATTGGTTTGTTAATCTCATAAGCTTTTGCCAAAATTAACACCAGCATATCTTGCATGCAAGTCTGTTGAAGAACATTATTTAAAGACACATTACATTTGTTTATGTTGTAGAATATTTGTTTAATGATGCAAAGATGTGGTGAATTTTATGTTGCATTTGATTAATTCTATAAAGCTGTGTAACTTTGCCTCTCTAAAACTCCTTTTTGGCCTGTTTAAAAAACTAAAGAGACCAATAGCAATGTAGGAGAAAAGTACACAGGTGAAACATGAGTTCTAGTTGTTCTTAATTGAAAACTCAAAGCCAGATATTGGGGAAAGGCTGGAATATTAGAGAGATGAAACAGGCCACAGTTAATTTTCATCTAGCCAACTATTCAAGGTAAAAGATATCTTCTGGATTATTCAGACTGGCTCCTTACTGCTTCTAAAAAATACCACAACCTTAATATCTTTTTCACTCAATTGTTTCACTTCTGGTTTACACCTACATCATAAATTTAGAGTTAAGATTAAAGGTGTGATCTACTACTGCTTGGTAGTTAGGCCTTGACCTCATAGAAACACAGGAAAATCTCTGTCTCTGGATTTATGGAATTAAAGGTGTAGGTCACCACTCTGTCTTTCTCATTGGTGGATGAGTGATCAATTCTTATTTTCTTGAAGTGTCTCTGGCTCAAATAAAGTCTTTGTTCATATTGATGGTATCTATAGCTTTTCTTCACCCATGGGGGGAAAAAAGCCCTTACCCAACATAGCACATATCCTGGCTTCCATTCTGAGGTCAGTACATCTTGGAAGTAGACAGAATGATTTAACTTAGTAGTTTTTGCTATAGTCCAATGCATTTCACACTTTAGCAGCTGTTGTTCTATTGTCATTATCATTGAGAAAGGGGGTTGTTATTCCTTTCTATTAATTTAACATATCCTTTAAAGTCCACTTTGATCTCTCTATGACTGTTTGCCCTGTAGGATTGTGTGGTATTCCTGTAATATACTTTATATTATAATTATTATAATAAGAAAAAATATTTCATTTTAACAGAGGCATATTCCAGAGCATTGTCAGTCTTAATTTGTACAGTTATTCTCATGATGGTCATAACTTCTAGCACATGTGTGATTACAGAATCAGCTCTTTCTGAACTCAAAGCAGTTGCCAATTGAAATCCTGAAAACATATCTATTGTATGATGTAATTACTAAATTTTCCAAATTCTGCAAAAATGAAATACATTCATCTTCCAGATTTCATTTCTATGTATACTTTTAGGATTACTTCCTGCTGGCAACGGAGTCTAGTTATAAAAGAAACAGGTGGAACATCTTTTTACAATTTTATTGGCTAATTTACAAATGATAGAGAAATCTTTGAAAAAAAATCCTTTGCTAGTGACATGAGTTTTTTTAATGAAACTCTGAGGCTTGTAGTAATTTCATATTAATAATTTAACAATTACATCATTACCTTGTGCTAAAGAACCTAGCAGACACATATGGGATGGACTTTGTCTTATATACAAAGAATAATTTCTATTTCTGATTATTTCTTGTAACAGAATAAATGATGAAGTTAGTTCTGATTCATTCTTAATCAAATCAGCAGCTCAATGTGCATAGCATCTCTTTCTGTATACTATCAATGACTGTTAAGAAGTTCAGTAAAATTCACTAATACTATCATGATAGCATAAAATTCTGACTTTTGAACAGAATTATAAGGATTTTGAGTCACTTTATTTACACTTTCTGATTTGTAAGTTGCCGTTCTTAATTTATTTGCATTAGTATATAAATTGTAGGGGCTCCAGAATTTGGGTTATCTCATATAACACATGGAAGAATCTAGTTAGTTTTCTTTAGAAATTCAATTCTTTTGTTTGAGTATAGTTCTTGCTAATATCTCCTGTGGCCAAGTTTCACTCTCTGCCCATAACTGGTCAATTTCTTCATTAGTTAAATGTACAAAACTTTCTGCTGAGTCCATTCCTGTTGATTGACAAAGTCTTAATTTTCCTTTAAAAATCAAATCAGAAATCTTCCCCACATATGTTTTAATTTCTTACTCAGATTATGTGGTATAAATATCCATTCCAATATATTTTCCCTTTGAATTAAAATTACTGTAGGAGAATATTTAGAGGGTAAGATAACTAGAATGCAAATAAGGTCTGGATCCACACTATCCACAAATGCATCCTGCAATTTCTTTTCCACCAAAGCCAATTAATTCTCCTTCAGCTTCAGGTGACAATACTCTCAAACTATTTAAGTTCTTGTCACCATTTAAGGTTTTGAACACATTATCTAGTTCATCATTTTTATTCCAATAGTGATTCATACATTGGAAATGTCTCCTAGCAGTCTTTGGAAATCATTAAATGTCTTCAATTTATCTCTCCTGTTTTGTACCTTTTGGGGTTTAATACTTTGTTGACCTATTTTGTAACTTGAATAATTAATGGAATCTCTTCTTTGTATTTTTCAGGGGCAATTTGTAATCCCCAAACAGGCAAAAAAAAATTTCACTTCGTCAAATTATTTCTAAGATATCATTATTTGAATCAGTGCCCCCCCAAATGTCATCCATGTAATGATAAATAATACATTGTGGGAATTTTTTAAATGTCTGTCCTAATAGCTTTTGTGCAAAATATTGGCACAGAGTGGATCTATTCAGCATTCTATCAGGGAAGACCCTCCATCGATATCTCTTTACATGCTGAGAATTTTATAAGTGGGCACTGTAAAGATGAGTTCTACTTTCTCTTATTGTTGTAGAGATATTGTAAAGAAACAGTATTTTCAATAAATAACTATAATAGGTCATTCTTTAGGTGACAAAGAAGGCAAAGGAATTCTGTAGACTGTAGAGATCCCCTTAGCTGGTTTGCCTTGTTTATCATTCTTAGATCTATTACTATTATCCATTTTCCAGATTTCTTGTTAATAACAAATATAGGAGAATTCCAAGAGTGGGTTTATTCTTCAATATGCTGAGCACTTAACTGCTCCTGTACCACCTGTTATAAGGCCTGCAATTTCTTTCATTAAAGGCCGTTGATGAATCCATATAGATTTATCTGTTAATAATTTTAAAGGTAGTGCTGTAGGTGTCTGTAAAAGATCAGCAGCTCTTGTGCCTTGTTTCTGTATAATCTGAATGGTTTGTGATTGTTTCTCATAATACTTGCTAATATTTTTCCTGGAAATATGTGTTAATTTATGGTTTATTTTTATATTTGGGGAAATGTTAATCCAACTTACTCATCAATCCAACTGTCAGTGAAGATTTAAATGACTGTGAAGTGGGGCAGCTACCCAGTGTGTTAGCATTGTGTATGATGACCATTTCTTTATGTTTTATCTGCCATCTCATCTTTCATGAATTCTATGTTAAGATCTGTACCTCATTTGTGTGTGTGGGGGCGGGGAGTTGTTTCCTTATTATTCAGCTTTTTATTTCTTTATACATTTCATATATTAGCATTCTATTTGATGTATAATTAATAAAAAACCATTTCATATTATAGCATGATGTTTTATCTGACTGGTAAACAGATTAACCTTTGCAGGACAGAGGATTTTTGGTTTCATCGGGTCTCGACTCATTTATTAAATTTTATTCTATGTGCCTATAGTAATGATGTTTTACTGAAAAGTCTATTCCTATGTATATGGTAGAGGACTTTCTTGGTCCCGGGCAGCCAGAGGTCCAAGACACACAGACCTGCCACTCGAGACCGCTTAGCTGCCCATCACCTGCCTCTCAGGCCACCAGAAATGACTCAGATGCTTATATTAACTTTATACTGTTTGGCTTATGGCTCAGGCACATTGCTAGCTACCTCTTATACCTTAAATAAACACATTTTCATTAATGTATTTTGCCACATGGCCCGTGGCTCACCTGTGTTCTTTACATGTTGCCCTTTGGGCTTCTTGCTCGCTCTGCCTGACTCCGCTCTTGCTTTCCTAACTATGTGTTGATTTCTCCTCCTACTTCTTCTATGGTGCCTGTCATGGCCCAAAACAGCTCCTTTATTTAAAGATTGAGATTCATAGCATACAGAAAGGCATTCACACATCACTTCACCCTTTCTGTATAATCAAAAAGGAAGGTTTCAATTTTAACATAGCAAAATTACATATAACAAAATAGCTATCAAGCAATAATTACAGTTACAATATCTAGTCTATTTGTATTTAGCAAAATTAAAAAACTATTCTTATCATCTACCTTATCTTTATGAATCTAAAGTTTTATAACTAATATACCTTTCAAATGACTAAGAAAAACTGTGCCTATAACTACCTAATATTCAACTATATCAAAGACCACAGAAGGATTTATTTACCTAAGTAAACCAGAAGTGCAAGCGACTTCTAAAGTCTAGAAAGGACAGAGATGATACCTATCTGCCTGGACAGTCACCCAAAGTTCCTTTATAAAGTTGGGGCATCCATCTTCAGCCTGCAGGCCCAGAGTCTCTTTTCATTTCAGTGAAGCAGGAAATCTGCCCTGCCCAATCTGTTATAGTTTATCAGTTGCTACTCAGGTCCTGAAGAATGTCTGACAGATTTCTCCGTAAAGCAGGAACCTGAATAACCATCCTGGCTTGTTCTGCCAAAGTTCAGAGGTTATTTTCCTCTGGAACCTGCATGTCCAGTTTAAACAGCATACTGTCAAGCAGTCAATATAAGAACATGTTCTTGTCTAGTGACTAACCATTGTCACAAATAGAGTAGACTCCATATGGAGTTTCTTCGATGCCCATTTTTCTCTTGAAGAAGATTGGCGCTGCCAGGAGCAAATCTGTCTCACTGTCTAGAAAAGTCTAAGTTCTTAAAATATTTTAAATGCCATATTTTGTAGGTCTTAGAAGTGTTTGAAGATTACTTATCTAATTGAATTATGTCATTGTATACCTAAAAATCTAACTAACATGCATTTCTTAATTATACATTACAATTTTAAATCAATTACATAAACATCATATCTCAAACAAGAGTAGGAAAAATACATACAGCATAAGAGAATTGACCTTAAGTTTGTATCAATAATCCAAAATCTATATCAATGTAAAACATTTTAAGATTAACAGCTGATTTCTTGATCTAAGTAAATTCAATAATCTAATTTTTTAAAAATCATTTATATACCATATTTCCTTTTTCTTTTTAGAAAGAGATTATCTATTATTATTAACTATTTATAATGCAAACAAACATTTAGAAACAATATTTGGGGAATTTGGGCATAGTTATCAATTACTACTTCCTGCTGATTAAGGGGAATTGCAAAATCTCACAGTTGTTGAGACTCGATCAGTCTGCAGTCCTGAAGCTGATACAGACATCTCTTTCTATCAGAGGTTTTTTCAGGGGGAGTCTTGGTTGATGAAACCATATTTGTCTGGAAGCAGTCCACAGGTTTTCAACTTTTGTAGAAACAAAAGCAGAACTCTTCTAAAGCAATAAATCCTTAGACACAAATTTCAAAATCAAAATACCTTTAAAGTATATATTCTTGTTTAACTTTGTAGTCTTTCTGCAGTTAACTCACTAACAGTTAAAAAATTAAAAGAAAACACAATAACAACCAAAATCCTGATTTTGTGTTTATTTTCCATCTTTATGTGGCTTATTATATTTTTATTACTCTATTTTTCTTTTTAAAGACTTTTTTACCTTCTCTCTTTTTTCTCTGGAGCCTATTTACCTTTTACACACATTTTAACCTGTTTACAGGTTTTTTTCCCATCTGAATCTGTTTTATTGTGACAGAAGAGCTTTTGAAATACACTCTCTAAAGAGCTGCATAGCTTTTGCAGAGGAGGCTGAATCAGTAAGCTCTCTTAAAGGGACTGTGTCTGTGGCCAGCAAACAGAGCAGACCCCGGAAAATGCTGCTACTAATTATCAGTCTTTGTTTTCTTTTTGTTCAAAATAAACAGAAATCTAAAATCAATCACATGTTACTGAGTCTTCTGTGACATTTCAGGAACCCGCCTGATTGCAGCTGCCTTTTGCCAGTCTGCCGGCTCCATTTTGAATGTTACCTGGATGCCATGCTTTCATTGTACAATGACCCACTTTATATAAACAATTTGGAACATTCCTTGGCTTAGTTTCTGTGATCTAGAACCCTTTCTCATCTTTCTCAGGCTTTAAGTGGATAATTGCCCTACATTGGGCGCCATCTGTGGTAGAGGGGTTTCTTGGTCCCAGGTGGCCAGAGGTCCAAGACCCACAGACTTGCTGCCTGAGACCACTCTGCTGCCCACTGCCCGCCTCTCAGGCCCCCAGAAATGACTCAGATGCTTATATTAATTTTATATTGTTTGGCCTATGGCTCAGGCACATTGCTAGCTAGCTCTTATATCTTAAATCAAACCATTGTTATTAATCTGTCTACCACGTGGCCCGTGGCTCACCTGTGTTCCTTACATGTTGCTCCTTTGGGCTTCTTGCTCGATCTGCCTGACTCTGCCCTTGCTTTCCTAACTATGTGTTGATTTCTCCTCCTGCTTCTTCTATGGTGCCTGCCATGGCCCAAAACAGCTCCTTTATTTAAAGATTGAGAATCACAACATACAGAAAGACATTCCTACATCATATGTAATTGAGTTGAAGACTATTCTTTACCTTCTGTTCCATCATATTAATAATATGTGGCCTTATTTTAAGGTCCTTGATATATTTGGATTTGAATTGAATATGGAACAATAATCATGGATCATCAATATTCTTCTGCCTGCAGCCATCAAGCATTACCAGCACCAATTGATAAATGTGCTATTCATTGTTCCAGTGTATGTAGCAGTACAGTTTTCTTGGTCCTGGGTTGCCTGAGGTCCAGACTCACAGACCAGAAGCTCCATACCCCTTAGCTGCCCGCAGCTGATCAGGCACCAAAAAATTACTCAAACAATTATATTAAGTTTATGCTGTTTGGTCTATGGCTCAGGCACATTGCTAGGTTTCTCTTATATCTTAAATCAACCCATTCTCATTAATCTGTCTGCCACATGGCCTGTGGCTCACCTGTGTTCCTTACATGCTTCTTCTTGGGCAGCTGGCTCAGTCTTTCTGACTCCACTCTGCTTCTCCTATCTATGTTGTGATTTCTCCTCCTACTTTTTCTATGGTGCCTGTCATGGGCAAAAACAGCTCCTTTATTTAAAGATTGATATTCACAGCATACTGAAAGATATTCCCACATCAAGTGTATATTTCTAAGTTATTCATTGCAAAAGGCATCTATAAGTATGTGGACTTATGCCTGTGTATCAAGTTCAATTCTATTGATAAATTTGGTTGTTTATATGTTAATTCCATGCTTTTTTTATTATAACTTTATAGCATATCATGAAATCAGCAATAGCGAGACTTCTACCAGTTATTTCATTGTTCAGGATTATTTTAGCTCTTCTAGTTTTTTATTTTGTTTTGTTTTTTGTAACATATGCAGATGAAAATTTTAATTTAAAATCTCTGGAGTATTGTACTGAAATTTTTGTAAGGATTACATTAAATCTGTAGAATTCATTTGGTCAGATGGCTGTTTTCAGTATATTTATTTTGTGATCCACGAGCACGGGAGTTCTTTCCACTTTGTAATCTCTTCATTAATTTCTTTCTTCACTAAAACATAGATTTATAATATAGGTATTTACTTCCTTAGTTAGAGTCACCCCTAGATATTTTCTAGGGTGCTGTAGAAGAGATTTTCTTTCTTCTTTTTCAATCCAATTGTCATTAGTATGTAGAAAGGCCACATATTCATCTTTATGACTCCAATAATAGTCCTTTTATAATGGGAAATTATATATAAGTTAATGTTATTTTCTACATAAAATTTTGGTAATAAATGCCTAATCACATTCACTCAGGTACACTCCCCACACTTATGACTTTCCCCAAGACAAAAAAAAAGAAAGAAAGAAAGAAAGAAAGAAAGAAAGAAAGAAAGAAGGAAGGAAGGAAGGAAGGAAGGAAAGAAAGAAAGAAAGAAAGAAAGAAAGAAAGAAAGAAAGAAAGAAAGAAAGAAAGAAAGAAAGAAAGAAAGAAAGAAAGAAGAACAAAGAAAAATGCCAAGTCAATTTACGTTGTTCATATATTCACTGGATCATGGTCATACTCCCAGTGGCCATCGTCTTAAAGAAAATTGAGTCTTTCCCTAACCTCTATCCCTGCCAGAAGCCATCAACTATGAAAAGCTACAATTCAGCATCATAAATTTTTAAGAGTTCTCTTCAATATTTTCCTAAAGACTGTTTATTTTCCCTGTCTTTTTTTGTGATGGGAAATAGAGAGAGAGAGAAGTTGTTATATGAGCTTCTTTATGTCTCTCATTATCATCTTTGAGTCTATGGTCATCAATACCACTGCTTTCCTGCTCTTTATAATTTGAAAAGCACAGAGTGTGGACTTCCACATGATTTCTGGTTACAGATTAAGCATGACTTCAGGTGGCAGCACAGACTACATATATCCCCTGGCCTCCAATGGTAACATGGGTGGTGGGCACCAACATGGTTCTCAGAATCTTTGTGACCCGTATACAAATCTATGGGCAGCAACTCAGACCACAGGCATCCATTAGTCCTCTTATTATTTGGGAATTTTATGCAGTTATACAATGCATTTTGCTTATACTTATGTCTCTCTTTATTCTTGTTATATTCCCCTAACCTCACAACATAATCTTCTCCCTACTTCATATTCTCTTGTTTTCATTTTCTATTTTTCCAGTCTATTTTTTTTAAATCCATGCTATCAATGTCCCCTCTTCCACAGAAAAAGACTCCTCTCTCTCAGAAGCTATCAGTTTTGAGTATTCTCTATGATTATGAGACATCAAGAGCTCCTCCCCCATTCAATATGAATTTGGTTGGCTTCAGCCAAACTTTTTCAAGCCTAGTACAGGTACCCAGAGGTACTGAGAAGTTGTGCATGTCCAGTCTGCACTAAGTAAGAAAGATAGCACATCATAGACCTTTTTTTCTGTTTTTTTACAAGTTCTCTTGATTATATCTTTTATAATGTTCCTTGAGCTTTAGTGAAAGGTTAATATTAGATATCTTACTTATGAATAAGTACATTCAGTCACATATTCTAAATGCTTTGACCAGTTACTAGTATCTCAGTTGAGCACTTTCTACTGCAGAAAGAAATTCCTCTGGTCAAGGATAAGAACATCTCAGGTCTGCAGGGATAAACACACATATTTAAAAGACAGCTTGATAATAACACATTTTTCTGTTGAATAGCAATAATAGCTTCCGCTCTAATCTTTTTTGACATCTTGAACACAGGCTTTTGGTGTACCATAATGTATCACATATCAATTCCCTTTTGTAATAAGACTTCAAATTCAATCAGAATGGGTTTATTGTTGTAATAATAGCAACTATTGTATCAGTGAGCACATCTTTTTGGTATATCAAACCTGTATCATGCAAGATTCAGAATTGTGTGAGACCTGTGATGCGTTTCCCTCCCATAGGACTGTGTATCACCTATTGGCAGTAATAAAGCAATCTAGCCAATAGGAAATGTTCTGATCAGACCAAAATTTGATTTCTTCCTCCTTACAAGGAACCCATATTATGACTTCAGCAATAAGGTCTTATCATCTATTTATGATGTTTATCTAAAAGCAATGAAAATAACTTGCATTGTTGTGAAATTTCTGAGGTTTCCCATACAAATAACAGATTAAGAAGAGCTCAGAATTGATACTCAGGCTTTTATTTAATAACCTGCTTTTAGTGTTTGATAATATGGGATCACCAGCCAGATTCAAAGGAAGAAAGATAAGGATGCTGAACTGAGAAAATGTACCAAGTCACATGGCCAGACATAAATAAGAATTATGGGTTTGTTTTAGTGTAAGATCTAGTTAGTAATAAGATTTAGCTACTGGCTACACACGTATAAGTAACATTAAGTCTCGGAGGCAATTACTTGGAAAGTGGCTGCTATTATTTGAGAATTCCCAGTGGAATAGAATCTTCCAACTACAGGGTGATATTGTCCACATGTACAGAATACCTCAATTCTAATTCTTTTAATTAAAATAATCTTAATGATATAAAACATTAATATATAAGATTATTTTATAATAAAAGTGAAAATTATTTTGACACATGGATACTCAGTTACCATTATTAAATTATTCTTAATTTTTGAACTATCTCACTCATAGTCTAAATATCTGCCTTTTAAGCATCTGCTTGAGGCCTCTTTGCAGGTTATAAGTATTTAATGATTGCACCATGACCCAACACATGCTAACTTAATTATAATTTGAATGCCTGATAAGGAAGATCCCATTATGCTACTTAGTTTTAAAACTTATATCACCTATTCATGCTTCCTTAACATATTCTTATTATTTTCCAATTACTGTTGCTTAATACCTTTGCATTTGAATTTAACAAGTTGTGTCCAGCACGTTTTCCAGTTTTACCTTTTCTCTTGCCTTAGAATTTTCTGCATGAATGCTTATATCATTTCTAATTAATGCTTTACTGTAATAATACATGTCTTGACATATAATTTTTGGTTTCTGTGCAATGATAAATATTTCATATTTCTGTTTTTATTCAGTGTATTACTTGAAAATTTTCTTTTTCATTTATTTTTATTTTTTATTTCCTGCTCCTCCACCTCTCAATACCTCCCAGCCAGCTCTAAGCCTCACTCCACAACATCTGCCCATCCCCTTGCCCAAAAGGACTAGAAGTCCCAAGGTGGGCCAGTCCAGCAGGGCTCATCTATTCTAGGCATGTCTGATTCACTCCTCCCAAAGTCAATGCTGGGCTAGGTTTTCCTCCACAGAGAATGGGCTTCAAGGTGCCATCCCACGAACACAGTCTGATTTCATTCCTCGTGGCTCCATACACTGCTCATGCCAGTCAAAAGCCACCCAGCCCCAGAGGGCTCAGTTCCCTCTCCCGATAGATCTACAGTGACCATTCCCATTTTTTCTTGTTCTTTTGTTTTTTTAGCTTCTTGAAGAATCACAAGTTATAAAAGACAATGGCCATCCTTTTTACACTAAACCTTGGGGATCATTGCTGTTGCTGACCATCCAAAGACAGTCTCCTACCTTCATGTGATAGTGTGGTGGTTTTATTTCTTCTGGGTTAGCAACAATATTTCATCCCTCCATTAGGTTCTTCTAAGGCTAGGATTTTTAGTATTTGAACTCGCTGGGAAAAAATAAGTGGTCAAAAAAAATTGTGTATTGAGAAGTGAGGTCACTGTGCTCCTGCTGCACAGTTGTCATTGTTCCGTTAAGTTAACCATGCCCCTGCTCCTGGAATCGGATCTTTAACTAAAATTGTAGAATTAATCTCAATGAGCTTATTAATTCACTAAGATGAACTTGGGTAGAATCATACATTTGGGTGTTGTCACTATCTCTGTATATGGTGAAAAAGTCAATCATCATGGGGTTAATTTCAGGTTTTTTCCATATACTTTGTTAACTTTATTGTTAGCTGAGTTGGATTCTAAAAGTACATTATGGTGTTTCATATAGCTTCTAACCATGGTTACTAATTTCCTTTGTCATGATATTGATAAATTTAATAAAATATAAAATTATTGTTGCAGTACATTGTTTATTATTTTTATTTGAGGTGTAGATATTATTATAAACATACGTTATATATATATATCTTTTGTATACTTTTATATGATGTGATTCTTGTATCTTTTATATTTATTTGATTCTTGTGTCATTTAATATAGAAAACAATGTATTACATTTTTAAAGTGGCAGATAATAGATGGGAAGATTTAGTAGAGTGAGAGATATGATTAACTGTTATTAAAGGGGATGTAATATCTACCTATATCATAGAAGGTGTGTGTCACTACCCTTCTATCTATAAGGAGCAACTTGAGAAGACAGTACAATCCTTTGATAGTCTTCTTTTTGGGTCTCAGAACAACAATGTAAATAAGACTAAATTAAGTCTGTGAAGGAGGTTTGACCCTAAGAAACTATTACAATGTTCAGTGCTTACAAGTTGGGTTAAGGCTGGAAGAGACTGAATAACAAGCCTGCTGAGCTTTGACCAAGCAGTCATCTCTTCTTGCTGAATGTGTTGTGCTTCTCTATTTTCTTTATCTTTCCTCTTCTATTCTTACTATGAGCTTCACAACTTATTAAGATATTAGAACTAATAGACATAAGAGACTACAGGTTCAGGTACCTGTAAACCTATATTATTGCATTTGAAATACTTATGAGTCATTTTTCCAATAAAATAATCTGTTCAGAATTAGTAAATATAGTATCTTCTCAAAAATAATTTCAATGTTTTCTTTCAGTCCTTAAAATATTATCTGAGCACACTATTTGTTAAGCATTACAGACAGGAACACTCTAGAGTAGAATAGAACCATAAAAGGTAAAGAGTAAGGACCTTCACTTCACATTTTCTTTTTGTTTGCAAGCATAAAGATGTCTTCTCAAACAACTCAGTCATTGCTGTTTTTGATAATTTGGGTACATATCATACCTAGCTACAAAGGAATCAGAGATTGTTAAACTTAAGCACAACATATAGTCTGGAAGCCGGAACTGGTATTGAACTAGCTACTTGGGTCTTCCTTAATCCACCAATTTATGGTAAGATATTGTAATTAAGTGGACCCATGTGAGTCACAGCTTCTGGTTGTAGGGAACTGGGGCCAACAATGGTTCCAGAGTCCATTGTCATGAGATCCAAGGAACTACCTATAGTTCACAGGCTGTTTTTAAGCTCCTCTACTCCCTATACATTTTCCCATGTAATTATCTGACCCATAGTCTCCTCTTCAGCATCAGCTTTGTAAGCAAATCTTCCACAAACCCCTTATTTCCTTTCACTACTGTAGACACCCAAATCTGGCCATTAATCTCTTTTGATCTGGCTTTCTCTTTTCTCCTTATGATACTGAACAGATGTTTCTTGTGTGACTACTCAGATAAAACACTCTGACCAAGACAACTTACAGAAGGGTCTATTTTGACTCACGGTTGCATGACAAGAATGCATAATGGACTGTGAGGCACAGTTGTAGGAGAGATCTGAGAAAACTCATAGCAAGCACAAACTGGAAGAGGGAAAGAGACAATGAAGAACTGTAGGGATTATTTTATTCACATGACTACTGTGCCATTAAAATAAAACCATCTTAAAAGAAAAAAGGTATAAGGTATAAATTGAAAATTCATTTCAAATTACAATAAACCACAATAGAAGTTTTTAATGTAAACTGAATCACCAAACTTCAATAGCAGTGTGTGTCCATATATACTTATTTATGAATTATTTTGTTCTGCTAAAGCTTTCACCTATAATACAGGAAACTCATTCCAACTATAAAAAGAAATTTATTCACTCTAATTTCCATGTTAATGTCACCCAAAAATATTCTCAGAGAAACACCAATAAAGATTTACCCACATATCTTGGCAATTTGGCTAAACAGCACTTACACAAAAAATAATTAGTATAATTAATAGTGTTCTTCTGTATGTTTCTAAATTAGCACTAAGCAGAGGTATCCATTGATCTTGTGATCTTCCTGTTTCTGCAAGCCAAGTGCAGAGGCACAGGTCATTATACCGTGACTGCTTTCTATATTTAATTTCCAGATGTTAAATGTTATTGGTAGGTTATTTCTCATAAGTGACATTCAGATGCATTTAAAATTTTTAGTTCAACCTCACTTTAATTGATAAGATTATCATATCACTTTGTAATTATTTATTATATAGAAATGTAAGCTATTTCTTTGTACAGTTTTAGTTTTCTTCCTATTAATTAACCAATATGTATATTTAGTGTGTGTGTGTGTGTGTGTGTGTGTGTGTGTGTGTGTGTGTGTTTGTGTATGTGTGTGTGTGTGTGTGTGTGCTTGTGTACACTGGCCCATTTTATTCAGTATTGCCTAGCTCTGAGGTCTGGAGCACTTATGTTGATACGCCAGATATTGTAGAAATTATTTATTAGAAGTGGCTATATAAAGGATTAATATTTTATTAAAGGGTTATATAAACATTTACTGATATAAAATTAAACTTGAAGGCATTTTTTCGAGAGTTGAACTATCCCATGCAGTAACTATGCCAATCCTATCCCTGAGAATGCAGCAATAATCAAGATGAGCCAAAAGTAGATAACATGACACTTGGTCCTCAATGGGGGGCCACACCCCATCCAGAGTTCTGGGTCCCCAAAATTAGGGTCTAATTCTCCCTCAATAATGTCTGAATCACACCACACTTTAAGATAATAAAAATTACAGATCACAGTTACTTGGATTTGCCATATGATAGTCGTGTTAAGTTTATCAAATATATAGTAAAATATATCAGCTAGACAAGAGTCTTCAACCACTTCATAGACCTAAAAAATATGGCATTTAATGCTTTGTTATTCAAAATTTGGCCATAAAAAAAAACATGAAAACTCCTGGCATCACTATTTCTTTTCCAAGATAGTGTTGGGCATCAAAGGCACTCCATAGAGTTTGTCTTTCTTGGCAGACAATAGCCTATTAAACAACAAAAATAATGCCCTTGCCTCAACTGCTGACAATAAACATGCTGTCCAATCAAGACAAACAAGATAAAAGATAGAGACTGCTAAAACCTGCCAAGACAAGATAAGATGGTCTCTCAAAATACCCTGCTTCTAAATATCTGTCAGATACCATAGGCCTATAGCCAAAAAAAGATAAATGCTCCAACTTTACAAAAAAAAAAAAAAAAAAAAAAAAAACACACACACACACACAAAACAAACAAACAAAAAAACTGTAAGTGACTATCTAGGCAGCTGACTCTCACTGTCCTCTTCTAAATCGTAAAAGCTACTTTCTTATGCTTGCAGCTTATTCAAGTAACATATTTTCATTCTCAGGTCTTTGATAGAGTTTAAAGTAAGATAGTTAAGATTACTATTTGTTGTTATAAGGTTTCTGTCCCAGACATTCCAGCCTAGCCTTGCCTTGAGTTCAGACCTGCAGGGCAGTAGACCTGCGGACCCGCAGAAACATAGATACACACAGATGCTTACATTGATTTTATGCTAATTGGCCTAGGGCCCAGGCACACAACTTGATAACTCTACTTTTAAACTAATGCATGACTCTTATCCTATTCTGCCATGCAGCTCAGTACCTTTTCATACAGCAGGATATTTGCCCTCTGCATCTGCTGGATTCTCTGGCATCTTGGTGGCATCTCTGTCCTGTTCTTTCTGTGACCAGAGTTTTACCAGTCTGGTAGTTCTGCTTATGCTCCCTGTCTGCCTTCAGCCAATCAGTATTTTTATTAAACTAGTAGGTGGGAAAATTAATTAAAATGTAACATAATCTCACTACAACTATCATCTCATATCTTAGCTAAAATCATTAGGATAGTAGATTCATATTATTAAGATAAACATCTTTGAAATAATTTGTATATTACCACTTACCAGTATTCTAGACATTTAAGATATACCTTATGTTTGTTGTTTGTTAGTGATAATTTGACCTTATTTATGTTATTACCTTTTTCTCTCCTAGACATTAATTTATTTTTATTATATATAGTCTTATACTTAAATTTAAAACATTCTTAGTTCAACTAAAGATAGAGATGTGATAGAATACAGGCATTGTTGAGGGAGACCTAGATGAATAGCTTTGGGGTCTCAAGACACTCAATCTGGTGTGGCCAGCCCCCATTAAGGACCCAGTAACACACTACCTGCTCTTCCTGTTTGTTCCTGCATTCTCAGAGAGAGGATTGGCCATCATTGCATGGGACAGTTTAGCTCTCTAAAAATTGCCTTAAAGTTAAATTTTATATCAGTAAATGTTTATATAACTCCTTAATAAATATTAATCCTTTGTATGATCAACTTCCAATAAATAATTTCTATTATAGTATATGTATAAGTAACTGAACAATTGAATGTGAATATCCTATCAAGGCTTTTGTTTATGGAAAACACTGATTGTATCTCTCTAAGCAATAACTGATTGCTGTTTAAATATTTTTATTGCTGGATCTATTCATCTATCCAATTTATTTTTGTTCATTTAAAATAAGAAAATTAACCAGTGAGTTTAGCCTGGACTAGTGTTTACCAGTACCATAGTGATGAAGCACCTAGCTTGGCTAATACCACTATGAAGTACTTTATTTTACTTTATTTTATCTGTAATACAATGTGAGCTTTAATAATAATCATAAAATAGTCACATTGCCAGATGCAATCATTTAAAGTGGTTACATCAGCCAAAATGCTTATTCTGATGATACTGTACTGCTCATGTCTATTTTGTATTTCTTTTCTTTCTTTTTAAAATTTTATTATTTTTAATTAAAATGTCTTTCTATCCATGAATACCTTTGCTCCCCATCCTTTCCCTCCTCCCAATCCTTCCCAGTCAACCTTCAACCTTCCCCCTCCTACCCCCCCCATCACTCCCCTAAAAGGGCAAGAAGTAGTCCCAAGATGATTCAGCTCAGCCTGGCACACCCAACCTAGGCAAGTCTGATTTCCTCATCCCAAATTGGGTTAGGTGTTCCTCTGTAGGAAATGGGTTCCAAGATGCCAACCCATGCACAGGAAAAGAGTCTGATCCCACCCCTCAAGGCTCCACATACTGCCCATGCCATTCTACAGTTTCCTACCCTGGGGAGGGGGGCTAGTTCCTTTTCATGATGTATCTTTAGTAGCTATTCTTGATTCAGTGTGCTCCACAGCGCTCTAGCTAGACATCACTGTGGGAAATTTTCTCATAATCCCCATCTCTTTGTTCATACTGACTCCCCTCCCCTGCTCTCGAATGGACCAGGAGATTGGCTCAGTGCTCAACCATGGATCTATGCCTTCACCTCTATTTATTGTTGGATGTAGTTTCTGTGGATGACATTTGGGGTGGTTATTCACTTTATTCTAGGGAAAGTACTGTTTAGGCACCTCCTCCATTATTGTTTGGAAACCTAGACAGGAATAGACATCCTGTGAGTTCTTGGAGGCTTACTAGCACCAGGTATTTTTCCAACCCCACATTGGCTTCCTCTATTGATATACCCATCAGTTTTTTCCACCCGTTTTGATAATCCTCTCACTCAACCATCTTCTTCTTTCATTCTTTGTTCCCATCAATTTCCTTACGAGCCAATTTCCAGGTTGAATAATAGAGGTTCTCCCTAATGACAAGCCATAATTCATGTCAATATGGACAACAATACAGTCCTAATTTGTCAATTATGAATATTTAGTATGTTATAATAAATCAAGCTGACTCTAGAAATTTATAGTTGTCACACGAGCATTTTAAATAAGTTTTTCACTTTAAAATGATCTAAACTAAGAAGCAAAAGTTGAAATTGTTCTCCAGACCCAGATATTGTTACATGTTGCTAATGACAGAACTCATAAAACTGAGACTGAAGGATTTCTGTAAGTTTACAGCCCTCAATGGCTACAAATTTGAGACTATCATGGGTTGTAGATTATACATTGATATAGGCATGGTCATTGGCACAAGTATGAAGAGCAGATACCTAATATTAGGGAGACAGAAATATCTCTAAACTCTTTTTCTAGAGTGACTAGGTGAGAAAAATGCTGTATTCTTACACTTCTAAAACTGGAGATTTCTGTTTGTCTTCAGAATGATAAAATTCAGTGATGCTGCTTTGAAAATACCAAACCAAACCAGACATGAATGTGTGTAGGACGAATGACTAAAAAACAGTGTATATTCAAGACTTCAGTTAGAGATTGTCACTGTGAATATAAGTTTGAGAATCATTAGCAAATGTTGGCATTAAAGGATAACTGGTAGGATGAAAGTTCATAGGAAATGTTGCAAAGAAGGAGAAGTGAACAAGAGTAAGAAAACAGACATTCTAGCCTTCAAAAATAAATATAATAGGAGCAGGCAATCGTTGAGGAAGACAAGATGGCTAATAAAAGGGGGTTAGGAAATTAATAAAAATTAGTATTAAAAAACATTGAAATTACATGTTAATGTTCAAGTGATACAAAATTTTATTATTACTTGTCAGATGTCTTTTTTTAAATAAGAGAGAAAAAATGTGTGGTAGGAAAGGTGGGAAAGATTCAGAAGGATGTGAATAAGAGGAGTAATAATCAGAATATAGTATGTATAATATCTATTTTTCAATAAAAAATAATTGGCAGTGGACTTAAAATAGAAAAAAAATAGACTTCTTCAAACAGAGGAGACAAAATCTTGTGGACCTGAAAATGAGTGTAGGGGTATTGTATTGTTTCATGGTAAATAATTGTCCCACCCACTGGTTTAATAAAAAGCACTGATGGGCCAAAGGCAGGCAGGAAGTGTAGGCGGGGCGACGAGACTAAAAACTCTGAGGGCAGAACACCAGAGAACAGCCAGAAGAAGCAGAGGACAACAATGCTGCTGTGAGAAAAGGTACTGAGCCCCATGGCTGAACAGCAAGAATAATGGGTTAGATGAAGGGTACAGAGTGAGCAAGTTATATTCTTGGGCCTGAAGCCGATCAGCCTCAAATTAATGAAAGCATCTGTGTGTCTCTGTGGGTCTGTGGGTCCTAGACCTTGAAGTTAGGCCCGAAAGTCTGGGCCAGATACCTCATACTACAAATGAGAATATAAATTCCTAAGTTATGGTAGTTGAGCAGTTGGGTAACTCACAGACACATAAGATAGTTATAACTATTTATATTTATATAAAAATAACACATCTGAAGAGAAGAAAATACAAAAACTAAATATATCCTAGATTAGTAGTAAAGAAAAACATGCCACATGCTAAGCTTCTTTTTATTTCTGCCATATATTTCTTCCAGAGCTAGAGCCTCCTTATAACTGTTGTGAATGTGGACAAGCTTTAAGGCATGTTGAATTCAAAACATTTAGATTGACAAAGAAGCTGCCAGTTCTGCTTGAACCAAGAAGTAATTGGTTGTTATCCCAGCTGCATAGCCCAATCTATAGGCCCTAGGTCCTGAGGCACGTCCTGTATCCCTCCAGACCCACCTACCACAGTTCCTGTAGCAACCCAACAGGCAAGCTTTCTATAATGCAAGTCTTTCCAACACCCCCCTTCAGTCCCTGAAACCATAAAATCCCAGTCCACCTCCCCCAAACATTCTAGCAGATCTCAGCAGCTCTCAGAGACACAATACCTGCACCTATAGGACAAAAGGGGCACCTTGAGAAACAGACACCATCTGCTCAGATTAGGGGAAGAGATGGGTTCAAGAATATGGTCAACAATATAACGAGTAATATGGCACTACCATAGCCTAGCAGTTCTACAACAGCAACACTGACATCCCAACATAGAAGAAGCAGAAGAAAATAATCTTAAAAGTAACTTTATAAAGATTATAGAGACTTTTAATGAGAAATAAAAATTCCTTTCAATATTAAAAAATAAAAAAAATAAATAAATCTACTACATGAAGCCAAGAAAACAAAGAAACACCCATCAAACAGCTAAAAGAAACAATTCAAGGCTTCAAAATTAAAATAGAGGCAATAAAGAAAACACAAACCAAGAAAAATCTGGAAATAAAAAATTTAGGTAAATGAACAGGAAGTACAGATGCAAGCATAATCAATAGAATGCAGGAGTTGGAAGAAAGAATTCCTGGTGGGAAGAAGATTCCATAGTGGAAATAGATGCATCAGTCAAAGAAACACGAAAACCAAAAAGCCATAACAAAAATCATACAAGAAATATGGGATACCATTAAGAGACCGAACCTAAGAATAATGGGCATAGAAGAAGAAGAATACCAGTTAAAAAGCACAGAAAACATATCATAAAAGATAACTATCCAAACCTAAAGAAGAAAAGGCTTATGAAGATATAAGAAACTTATAGAACACCAAATGAACTAGCCTCTCCCTAAAATGTTTTCTCACCTTCTAATAAACCAGTAAATTAAAAAATAAATAACATTAGGATTTGCAATGGGCAAAGGCCAAGTAATTTATAAAGATAGACCCTTAAGAAAAACACAAGACCTCTTGATAAAGACTGAAATTCAAAAGGTTTTGGACAGACATACTGCTAAAACTAAGTGTTTATAGATGTCAACCTAGACCACTATGATCAACAAAATTTTTATTCACCATAGATGGGGTAAATAAATATTCCATGGCAAAACCAGATTTAAATAGCACCTATCTACAAAACCACTCCTGTAGAAAACACCAAAAGAAAAATTCCAATCTAAGGAAATTATATACATCCATGAAAACCTAGACAATAGAAAGTCCCATACAAGAAAATCTCAAAGATGGGAAACACACACACACACACACACACACACACACACACACACACACACACACACACACACACACACACACACACTACCACCAAAAGATAACAGGAATTTACAATTAACAATCACTGGTCATTTATATCCCTTAATATCAGTGGACTCAATTCCCCTATGAAAAGACACAAGATGGGAGAATGGATATAAATACAGGATCCATCCTTCTGCCACATACAAGAAACACATCTCAACTTCATAGACAAACATTACCTCAGATTAAAGAGTTGTAAAAATACTTTCCAGTCAAATGGACTTAAGAAGCAAGCTGGTATAGCTTTCCTAATATCTAACAAAATACACATTAAACTAAAATCAATTGAAAGAGATTGGGAAGTACATTAACTTTTTTTTTTCATTAAAAATCCATCAAGATAAAATCGCAATCCTAAAAAATGATTTTCTAAATAAAATGGTATCCACATATGTAAAAGAAATATCATTAGAGCTTAAATAAATTGAACATCAAACTTTACACACTAAAAGTGAGAGATTTCAACACCTCACTCTTATTAATGGACAGGTGTGCCAGACAATAACTTTACAGGGAAATCAGTGATCTAACAGATGTTATGACTTAAATGGACTCTAACATCTACAGAAAGTTTCTTCAAAACACAAAATAATATCATTATTATTTTGCCATTACCTAATGACACCTTCTTCTTGTCACTACCTAATGACACCTTCTCTAAAACTAATCACATACTCTGTCACAAAACATATCTTGACAGATAGATACAAGAGTGGAACTATCCCCTATCTTTAATTGGATCATGAATACATAACGTTAAAATTCAACAAAAACACAAATTACAGAAAGCTTACAAACACTTGGAAAATAAATTGTGCTCAACTGAATCACCACAAGTCTAGAAAAAAAAATAAAGAAATTAAAGTCTTGCTAAAATTCAACTAAAATGATTTTACCGCATACCCAGACTGATGGAAAACTGTGAAAGTAGCACAAAGATGATAGTTCATAGAACTAAATCTAGATAAAACAAAATCAGAGAAACCTCATAATAGTACCCTAAGAGAAGACATGTAAGCTCTGGCACCAAAGGAAGCCAGCTCATCTAGAAGGAATAGATATAAAGAAGTAATCAAATTGAGGTCTGAAATCAATAAAATAGAAAAAGAGAAAAATAAAATGAATCAGTGAAATAAAAAGTTGATTCTCTGAGAATATCAACAATATAGACAAGTCTTTATTAAACTAACCAAAAGGCAGGAAAAAAGTTCAAATTAACAAAATAAGAAATAAAATGGGACATTACAAACACCAAAGAAATCCAAAGAATCTTCAGGTCACACTTCAAAAGAATATATTCTAAAAAATTGGAAAATCTGAAAGATATTGACAATTTTCTGGATTGGTACCATATATAAAAATTAAATCAAGATGAGATAAACAATAGACCCTTAAGCACTAAGCAAATAGAAGCAGTCATTAAAAGTCTATAAAACCAAAAAGCCCAGGACAATATAATTTCAGTACATAATTCTTCCAAGAATGTCAAAGAAGAACAAATTCCAATATTCCTCAAATTGTCACACAGAACAGAATCAGAAAGGTCATTTACAAACTCTTTGTCTGAGGCTACTGTCCCCCTGATACCCAAACCACACAAAGATGAAACAAAGATAAAGATTTACAGATCAATCTCTCTAATGAACATTGATACAAGAATAAATCCAGTTACACTGCACCTGACAGAAGAGAAAGTGAGAAGTAGCCTTGGATGTATTGGCACAGGTGACTACTTCCTAACTATAGCACCAGTAATACAGACACCGAGAACAACAATTAATAAATGGGACCTCCTGAAACTGAGAAGCTTCAGTACAGCAAGGATGAAGCTAAAAGGACAAAACAAAAATCTACAGAATGGAAAAAAATTGTCACTAACATCATATCTGACAGAGAGCTGATCTCCAAAATATTAAAAGAATTCAAGGAACTAGAAATAAAGTACTAAACAATCCAGTTTAAAAATGGCGTGCATATCTAAACAGAATTCTCAACAAAAGAATCTCGAATAGGTCAAAAAAAAATTAAGAAATTGCTAAACCTTCTTAGTCATCAGGGAAATGCATTGGAGAGGATGTGTTGTTGCACAGGGAACACTTCACTATTGGTGGAAGTGTAAACTGGTGCAGCCATTTTGGTAATCAGTATAATGAATTCTCAGAAAATTGTGAATCAATCTACTCCAAAATCCAATGATACCACTCCTAGGCATATACTCAAGGTGTGCTGAGTCATACCACAAAGACACTTGCTCAACTTACTCATAGCAGCATTATCTGTAAACGGCCTAGATGTCCCTCAACTGTGAATCAATAAAGAAAACAAGGTACATATACTCAATGGAGTATTATTCAACTGTAAAAAAAAAAAAATGACATAATGAAATTGCAGGAAAATGGATTGAACTAGAAAACATCATCTGGAGTAAGGCAAACCAGAATCAGAAAAACAAACATAGTATGTACTCAGTCATAAGTGTATATTAGATGTGAAGCAAAGGATAGTAAGACTGTAACTCACAACTCCAGCAAAGCTAGGCAACCAGGAGGACCTGAGTATGGACCCCTCTGAGAAAAGGAAATAGATAAAATCTCCTAGAAAAATTAAGAGTAGGGAGTAACTACAAGAGGTAGGAGGGAATGTGAATAACAGGGAAAGAGATGATCCAGCTGGAAATGGGACAGAATGAGAGATCAATGAAAGAGATGTCTTGATAGAGGGAAACATTATGGGGCTATACAGAAACCTGATCCCATATAAACTACCAGGAATCCACAGAGATGAACCTAGTTTAGACTACCAAGCAATAGTGGAGAGAATGCCTGAAGTACCCTTTCCCTGTAATCAGATTATTGAATACCCTAACACTCATCATAAAGCATACACCTAGTAACTGGTGGAAGCAGATGCAGAGATCCACAGCTAAACACCGGGCCAAACTCAGTAGAGAAGAGGGAGAAATGAATATAAGAGGAAGCGGCAATGAAGATCATGAGAGGATCAGGATCTCTTCCTGATGTGTGGGCTGGCTTTTATAGCCTGTTACCTAAGGCGGATGCCTTCTTTCTTGACACAGGGGGAAAGGAGTTGTAAATGTACTAGGCTTTGGTGACTCACCATGGGAGGCCTTAATCTTTGGAGGAAGGGAGAAGGCTGGGGGAGTCAGGGCTGAGAATGGGGAACAGGAAGAGCTGTAGGAGGGGGAACTATGGTTGTTATGTTAAATGAATAAAAGAAGAAAAGAGTATTACAACATTTTGGCATAAAAAAACAAAATAGATTATAGCACATGACAAGAATAGCAGAAGCAAAAGTGTACATTAATATTTTCTGGCAAATACTAAATACTAGAATTTACATTTATAATATAGACAATCTATGAGCCAACTAAATCCTGTTGTGAGGGAGAATGCCTGACTTAATACTTGGTCATCACAGATTCACAATGGGTATCATAATCATTTCTTCTGCTCTTACACCATTTTCTCCCTCCCTCCCTTCCACACTCCTCATTTTGCCTTATAGTATGAAAGTTGAAGAACACTATTTCTGGCTTTATTTTAAATTTGAGAGGCAAGATCTGGCTCTGTTCTATGAGCCAATCTTTACTTAGTTAATGTTTAGATTTACACAGACTTTACCTTTCTTCCCACGAATTTTGGTATAAAGTTGATTTTGGATTTATGTTAGTCTATTTTCTCTTACTATAAAAGCATACTAGTGAGTGAGTAATTTATCAAGTAATGGAATCATTTTTCTCAAAGCCAGAAAACATAAAAAGTTCAAGGGCATGTCGCAAGCAATGGCTTTGACTTTGGAGACAATATTGCCACTCTAAAATGAGAAAAGCTAGAGAAACCAGAAATATAGTTAATTTTCTTTTTGTAAAATATCACAGTTGTAAGAATAAGACATTGGGAGATTATTAACTGCAATAATTCATGAGGGTTGAACCCTATCATCTAAATAAACTTTCATATTATCACATTAGAATTGAGTTTTCAATGCACAGCACATGCAAACACACACAATCTTTCTGAAAATATTTTTCAATAAGGAAAAGATATTCACATACTTATTTAATATTTATTACTTCTTTATCCTCATTATTCCTTCCTTTCTTCCCCCACTCTGTTTCTTTCTTCCTCTCTCCTTCCATGTATTCCTCATTGCCATCATCCTCTATCAAAACTCTACCTATCTCCCCTTACTACTCTTTCTCTCTCTTGTGAAAGGCAATTATATAATTGACATTTCTCTCACCGTTATCCTGTCTCAGTCATGGACTCTAGGATTACAGGTATATACGACCAAGACTAGCATTTGGAACAATTTCTTAATTTCCTAAACATAAATTAAAATGTTATTTTGGCCATATTTATTGCACTATTTCTTAATAGCAAATGACTAATTTAACTATTTTGTGGGAAACAATACAAGTTCAAGATAGATAAGAACATAAAAAGCTAGTGATAAAATTTACTCACAGGGGAAAAAATCTACATATAAGTTGACTTACAAACAAAATCATAGGGTCTTAGACATGATATGAAAAAAACATGAATATCTGTACTAACTTTTAATATGTGGCTTTTGCTTTTAACATAGTCTATAACTTCACCCGAATCTCATAAATTTGCCTAGAATGGCTGGTTAATGAACTTCAGAAATCCATTTCTCCATCTTCCCTTCTAACACTGAAGTTATAGTATATGGGTTACATCTATTGTAACCCATATTTTACTTGGGTATCTGCCTTCTGAACTCAGGTCATCATGTTTGCACAGTAAGCACTTTATATAATTATAAAATGATTTATCTCTCCAGCTTCAGTCTTTTAGTTTTGGAACAATTAAAGTTTATAGTGGCAGTTTTATTGAGATGTAATTCATATCCTATGAAACCACAGCTTTGTGAAGTCAGCACCACAGCTCTGTCTTTGACTTAAATAGCAGTCAACCTGTATTCAATTTTGTATGTTATGCATTAAGCTAAAATAGACTCCATATTTACAGGTTTTCTACTCAAGTACAATAGATCTATGAAAGCATCCAGCATGTGATAGCAGTATGTGCTTCAGCTTCATATTATTTTTATGAAGTTTCAATGTCAGTGATTAGTGTTTGTATAATTTTTGATCATATATATATATATACATACATATATATATATATAGAGAGAGAGATGGGTAGATAGATAGATAGATAGATAGATAGATAGATAGATAGATAGATAGATGTCCAGTAATTTATTGATATTTGGGTAATTTCAAAATTAATCTTAAATATCTGGGAAGGAATTTTTTAGGGTATATGTATTTATTAGTCTTCTATGCTACTCAAAGAAAGAAATGAAAAAGATACAGACTTAATATATTTGAAATATTATTTAGCTAGAAAAACTTCAAATTTTCTATCTTTAAAATCCAAATAGAAATTGAAAAAAAATAAACAACAATATATCAAGTAGTTACATTTGAGAATGTTTAAAATATTCCCTTCCTGTCTGAGAGAATTATAGAATACAAGCTACAGGTCTACTTACAAATCATAATTTGAAAAAAAATAATACTTAAAAATAATACTTAATACTTGGTCATCACAGATTCACAATGGGTATCATGATCATTTCTTCTGCTCTTACACCATTTTCTCCCTCCCTTCCACACTCCTCATTTTGTCTTATAGTATGAAAGTTGAAGAACACTATTTCTGGCTTTATTTTAAATTTGAGGGGCAAGATCTGGCTCTGTTCTATGAGCCAATCTTTACTTAGTTAATGTTTAGATTTACACAGACTTTACCTTTTTTCCCACGAATTTTGGTATAAATTTGATTCTGGATTTATGTTAGTCTATTTTCTCTTACTGTAAAAGCATACTAGTGAGTGAGTAATTTATCAAGTAATGGAATCATTTGATTAAAGGGTAAACATGAGATTCTTAGTTGATACTTGCTTTTTATTTTACTATCTTAAAATCAAGGACACATATACTTTTTGTTAATATTTTAATCAATCTTTCTGTCACCCAGTTTTAAACAAGAAAATAGCAGTCCATTTATAGACAACAGATAATAGTTCTTTAAAAGTAACAGAAGATAGAAGATTGTAGTATCTAGAAATGTATGCAGTTCAGAGGAAAGAAGAAATCTTTCATAATGTATGGAGAGAAGAATGTATCTAATTATGTATAGCTGAGTTCTTAATATGGAAAATGCCTACAATAGGATATTCTCTTGGAAGGAATAAAAACAAGTGACCTTTTGTAAAGTGATATTTATCCCTTGACAATTGCCACCATAGATCTTTCAGAAAAATATTGTAAATTGAGAGAAAATAACCATAAAAATTGTAGAATAGCAGTAGCTTATGCATATTAAAATGTTTCTATTTTTATTTGAAGCACCATTTTAACAATTTCTTGTTCTTAATAAAGCAGAACTAACTCGATGTCAGCAAATGTACTCCATTCACATCAATAAGCCCTCAAGGGGGACATGAAATTTGACACTGATATAAGTAGCAAGCCACTATCTCTTTCCAGCATGTCTGTTCTAGAGTATTAATAGCAGTGCTGATATTTAAAGGGTTGCAATGAACAATCCCATTGGTATTCTATGGCAATTTAATCACAATCTCAGTCATCAGTAAGTGTTACCCTGTGGATAATATCATTCATCATAAGGCTGATATTATGATACACTTGGGGGCTGACAGCTTTGTCTTCATTAGCTGACTTATGCAGTGACTTGTACTATTAAATGTCACAAGTGACCTCCTAATTGCCAAAGCCTCTGTAGAGCATCATGTCAATCCTTCTTTCTTCAACATTTGACTCCATTAAACCACACATTTTTATTATACTGTTTTCTTTCTTTATTTGTACTATAGTATTCTGGGGTTTACACTTTTTCCAAAATGTCTGTCTTTGGTTACCTTTATAATTTTTTTTATATATATATATATTACAATATATATATATATATATTATAATATATATATTACAAAATAATTTGTACACAATGTATAATGTCCACAACACCTTTTTAAAAAACATTCTTCAAGAAAACCTTTCCTCTTCAGGAGATTTACTTTGCTTGCAAGATCTGATTTTTTTCCCATGTTTAAATGTGCATTTTCAAACATTAGATAAATGAATTTGAGTCCATGTGAAGAACAAAGTATAAATAAAAATGTAACTGTAGTGTCAGAAAAATCTTCAGTTTCTTCTTGTTCTATATTTCAAGTCCAGTACCATAACTAGGTGTGGGTATATTGTAGAACAAATATTTCAAAAAATATTAGTCAAACTGTCATTGTATTGAACCATAATTACTATGCATTTCCTTGTACAAAACCTTGATCCCTTGATCAACTATTGTCAAGATATGCTTAGTTAAAGTATAACCATTGTTTTTACATTATCAAAATTGTTCTCAGTCAAGAACTTTGAGGATTTTGAGAAAATAGCCTATTAACAAACTAGTAGTTTAATTTGATAGTACTTGGTCCATGCTAGGAAAAAGTGATAAGACTTCTGAGACAGGACAGAAGGCATGGTGTTACTTACAGCAAATGTGGGAGCTAACACATAAAAATTTATCCATATTCTACAATCTCCAAATCCTGCAGTAGTGTGAAAATGGCTTAGAGAATTTTCACACATTTGGTGGGTTGTGTTAAAAATAATTCAAATTTATTATATGCTGAAATAGTCTTGTAGCAGTGAAAAACCTAATTTTCATTGTATTAGGCAGTCAACAAGCTCAGTTCTTACTCTTTCTTACCAATGTGCAAACATGTAGAAAGGACACAGTATCTAAGATCATCAAGTATCTAATGTTCTTTGAAACACCTCACTACTAACACCAAAGATTGTTGTTCTCTATGAGGCACATTTGGTGTGATACTACAACACTGGTGTTGGAAAAGGAATTTCATTGTGAGTTGCGAACAAAACTTCAGAGATACAGGTATTTGTCTCTTAGTCTAGCAGCCTATTGAAGAAGGGATTAAGAGCTTTTTCAGGTTGATAATTTGATACTGTCTGTCTTCACTAGTCAGAATTGAGTTTTCTAGAGTTTTGCTATTTTAGTCTTAGGCTTGATTTTATAGTTAGTACCCATGGTTAATAATTACAACCCATCTAGTCCCTGGTTTATGAATATAAATTCCTACTGCTTGAAGCCTTTCACTTTATTCCATTTTAGAGCTGTCAGAATTTAAATCATTTCACAAGACACCACGCCATCTACACAGCAGGTGAGAAGGACAAAGCTACTTTATATGTCTACATCAGGAAAAGAACTTGGGTCCATTCTGATTCAGATGGAAAAGGGGAATGGAGAGGTTCAATATGGTCAGGGAAATAGAAAAGACAAAATCTTAGTGACTAAAAATAAAATTAGGGCATTTTTGAATGGTAGGAATCGTCAATTCTGTTCAGTCAGTTCTGATCTCTATGAGATCAGGATCTTAATAGAAGATTCTAAATTTCATGAGATACATTTTACAATGCTAAACTTGCTTTAGTAAATCTCAGCATAAATGGAGGGAGACATGTTCAGTATGGCTGAGGTTTTCCAACCATTCGTGACAGATGCAGAAATGTGATACATCTATGGATAACTTCCTCCAAGAAATATCTATCCTTCTTTAGATGCTTTTTTTTATGACTCTGAAGAATATATTCCTCAATTGTTTGGCAATTTTATTTAATCTGACAAGGACATAATCAATTCCATTTAATGTAACCAAATAATGTTTAACTAACACTACTCTCAACAGAATATCAAGTTGAAGTGTGAGTGGCCAGTAGTTAATGTCTATGTTGTATTCAACAATAGTGTCTAAACCTATAATTATGGTAAGTCTATGAAAATAAACTTCAAAAATCATTTGGAGATATCTGGAGTCTCTACTTCCCTAGTTGTAGTAAAACATTCTATGCCCTGTACCATTATTTTAATAAGTGTCTTCTGAAAGCAAAATTATCAACCCATACAGTGTAATTCTATTTTAACTTTTTAAAAGTTTCTTTTTAACATTAGTTTACTCCTTTCCTGCAATGCCAGCAGACCCTAGAGGCACAAGCACCACACACACACCAGTTGGAAGAACAAGTAGCAGGTCTCCCAGCTTAACTGCTCTAATTTTCAGGTCCTAAGCCCCAGGGTACATCCCCTGCCCTTCTCCCTTTTACCTCATTACAAGAAGGAAGCTGGGCCCTGCCCTCAACTCCAGTTGGGGTACAGACTCCAACAGAAAGACAACAAATGAGAGACCTGTAATTAGGCTATACCACCCCCAATGCCACCCATGGGACTGTGTTCCCACTTGGCTGACTCCACCATCCAAACATACCTATCCCCCTACCGCAATATCATCTGCATGGACAGGCCTCTCTGAAAACATCAGCAGATTATATATATATATATATATGTATGTATATATATGCCCTACCAGCAACAAAGGGAAGTACTTGCAGCCCTTGTAGGTACATGCGCCACTTATACCAGTTGGAAGAAGAAATTGGTAAATGCCAGCAGAAGAATACAGTCCATAGCATAAATGGCAAGACGGTGACACCAGAATCCAATGTTCCTACAACCATAAAAGCTAAATACCCCAATGCTAAGAAAACTGAAGAAAATGACCTTAAAAATATCTTTATAAAGATGATAGAGGCCCTTTAATAGGAAATAAAAAATTGCCTTGAAAATCAAAGAAAAGACAAAAAAATTGAAATAAACCAATAAACTTCTTAAAGAAAACCAAGAAAATACACCAAACAGATAAAAAGAACTGTTCAAAACCTGAAATTTTAAATACACACACACACACACACACACACACACACACACACACACAAACAAACACACAAACTGAAAGATTTCTGAAACTGAAAAATTTGGGTAAGCAAACAGGAAATACAAATGCAAACAGCTCCAGCAGAATACAGAAGATTTAAGAGAAAAATATCAGGTATTGAAAATATGATAGAGGAAATAAATGTATTGGTCAAATAATTATTAAATCCAAAATATTCTTAATACAAAACTTCTAGAATATCTGGGACACAATGAAAGACTACACCTAAGAATAATAATGATAGATGTTGGAGGAAAATACAGCTCAAAGGCACAGAAGATATATTCATCAAAATTATAGAAGAATACTTTCTGAACCCAATGAAAGACGTGCTTATGAAGGTACAAGAAGCTTAAAACTTCAAAATAAACTGGACCAAAGAATTACACTAAAAACACTAAACCTAAGGAATGAAGAAAATTATTAAGAAGTGCAAAGTAACATGAAAAGGTATGCCTATCAAACATACACATTACTTCTCAGTGGAGATTCTGAAAACCTAAAGACCCTGGACAGATCTTTTGAGAGACTAAGAGACCATAGATGCCAGGCCAGACCACTAAATCCAGAAAAATTGTCAATTGCCATAGATAGTGAAAACAAAATATTCCATGATAAAACCAGGTTTAAAAATTACCTATTAATATATCTAGGACTACATATATACTGCAGAAGATTGCATTTATTAATTGTTGGTCTTAGAACCTGTGCTATCAGAATCTTACTCAGAAAGCCCTTTTTGTGTGTGGATGAGTTCAAGCCTATTTCCTACTTTCTCTTCTATCAGGTTTAATTTAGTTTAGTTTTCTGTTAAAGTCTTTGAACTATTTGGAGTTGAGTATTATATAGGGTGATAAATATGGATATGTTTTTATTTTTCTACATACAACTAGTTTTAGAATATTCCAAAAATATATGCATATACAAAAGAAATTTAGATGCAGTAAAAATATAGTAGAGAAAAATATGACCAAACAAACATCTAATCCAACCAAGTAGAAACTCAAGAGAGAAATGCATTACATCTTTTAAAATTGTGGGTCAGGAAACCCCATGAAATCTCTCAAACATCACAAAGTCAAAACTATCGCTAAATTTGGTGATTGATTTACACAACTTGGCAATAAGACCTTGCTGCTGAGAACACCTACTTTCATCATCATTCTCTGAGAAGTTGATTTGATGCTCAAATAGAAGCTTCACCACTATCAGTGCTCTTGGTGCTAGGAACTCTACATTACTCTACATGTTCTTAGAGGAGAAATGTAGTCATCAATATCACCCAGCTCTATGCCCTGTGACCTACAACTGAGACCTTCAATCAAGTTAAACTAGTGTAATCTTGGTACAAATCTACCACATTTTGACTCAGTTTCAGGTCCACTCCATAAGTTGTAGCTCATGTTAAATGGTAGAGAATCTGATAAATTGGCCTAAAGAAAAACCTACCATTATTATTCTTTCAAATGGACATAGCAAAAGAAAAAATGATTTCTAATAACATATTGCTCGGGGGTTGTGAACTGTGGCCTGCTTACCCTTTTCTTTATATCTAAAATTTCCTTAAGAGTAAGTACATACTGTGTTTGACTTTCTGGGTGTGTGTTGCTTCATTCATGATGAATTTTTTTTCTAGGTCTATCCATTTGCCTAAAAATTTCAAGATGTCATTTTTGTTTTTACTGCTACTTAATACTCCATTGTGCTAATATACGTGCAGTAATGTACATTAACACAGAGACCTACAACTATACAATGTGTAAAGTGTAAGAGACTTTGGAACACCCATTCTTAACTAGAATGTATTCATCAAATGATGTGGGAATGTGTTTATGTATGCTGTGAATCTCAATCTTTAAATAAAGGAGCTGTTTTGGGCCATGGCAGGCACCATAGAAGAAGTAGGAGGAGAAATCAAAGCATAGGTAGGAGTAGCAGGGCGGAGTCAGAGGCAGATGGAGCAAGCCGCCCAAGAAGAAACATGTAAGGAGCACAGGTGAGCCATGGGCAACGTGGCAGACAGATTAATAAAAATGGGTTGATTTAAGATATAAGAGCTAGCTAGCAATGTGCCTGAGTCATAGACCAAACACCATGAAGTTAATATAAGCGTCTGAGTTATTTCTGGGGGTCTGAGCGGTGGGGGGCTAAGCAGTCTCGGGTGGCAGGTCTGTGGGTCTCTGGGCCTCCGGCCACCCGGGACCCAAGAAACCCCCACTACTACAATCAAATGGTTCACCCCAGTAATTAGAAGTCTACTCTGATGAGGAGACAGAGATATAAAGAGTCCATGGTGTTGTATGACTCCAAAAATGTTTACCAGACATAATAAGAATGATGCACATATGAGTTCATAGAGCCTGTGGCAGCATAAGCAAGTGCTGCATGGGATCAAGTGAGACAAAACATCACATAAACGTAGAAATCAATGTAAAGTCCTACCCATGATCAAGAAACTATTTGCAATTGATACTTGAAAAGAATGGAAAAAGCAGGGTTTTCTGTTGTCTTTTGTTTGTTTGTTTGTTTTCTCAGTTGAATACCATTGCTATACCAACTACATTGCAAAGCTCATATACTCAAGTGTAATTGGAAAACACAAAACAAAGAAATGTTTTGTTATCTTTGTAGGTTTTTTTTTTAATTCATTTTGTTTTGTTGAACATTTTTTGTCCCTTTTGGGGGGGTGTTCTTTTTTTTTTTTTTTTTGAGATAGTGATCATGCTACTATGCAGGACCTTGTGTGCTTAGGGAACTAGAGAGGGCTCATGAGGTTTGTGGAATGAATGGAAGAAGCATTGCCAAATGATACTGTATAAAAAATAAAAATATAAAAATTGATTCTCAAATTTAATCAGGAATGTTGAGCTTTCTAGGCACATGCATTATCCCTCGTCTATATCACAAGCCTTCTTTATATTTTATTTTGTTTGTGTCTTGAAAGAGAATATCATTAACTTATCAATACGGGAACTCATTATGTAATCCAAGTCAACTTGAATACTTAAGTTTACAATCTTCTTGTCTTAGCTTCTTGAATAGCTGCAATCACTGGCCTGTGCCTCCAAGCCCAGTTAGCATGACTGAGAACAAAATGTTGTCAGTAATGTGTGTTCTTATAATGAATTAGTTTTCCATCTAAGAAACATTATTGAATAATAAGCATTTAATAAATTTGGACTAATTTACAGAAGTCTGCAGTTCTGGGGGATTTCCATAACACAGAGAGGCTATTTATAAACATCTGGGATTTAATACATGCATTTATTTAAATAGGATGAGAGAGAAAGTAGGGAACATAAAGCTATACATCATACAATTACAACATACCTATGATACTTCTAGAAATAGAATGTTTACCATTAATAGGGCTGACAAACTGAGCCTGATCAGTCCATCACATGAACTAGTGTTTCTTAAACCATAGCTTTGCAGACAACTAATAGTCCCTAGGGTATGCTCAACTTCTCAAGTCTTCCCCATTAACAAATATACAGTAGAGAACTATTTGTGGTCACATCTAAGTATAGTTTTTGAACTTGATTACCATTAATTTCCATGAAGTATGCTCATGTCTCCCAAACAATGCTCTAACTAGAATATGTACGAAAAAGTTGCTAACCATTATTGTGCTCCTTTGTTAGGCAAAGTAATGTAAACATCATTTAGGAAAAAATATACTATTCAAAAATCCTGTCACCTATTCCTACCTGTGGTAATTAGAGAAGCTCTGAGTAACCTCTCTGTATTAGTCTCTTTGCTGACACAGTTTTTATATTCTTTATAAATTTTATCATTTTTCAATATTATTCTTTGTCTATTTATTAACCTTGGAAATTATTTTAATCCATAATATTTCTTAAGGTAACAAAAAATGATGTTCATGTTATTTTAATGATTTTATATAGGTATGTTTTATGTCATTTTTGCACTTATAAGCTAAGCATAGTTTCTTTTTAATATACAAACTACTGATTTTTATTTATTGCCCACTATTCTACAGACTATATTAACTTTGATGAAACCATTATTAATTTAAAGAAATGTGACCCATGTTCACTGAATACATGCACTTATGATGATTTACCAGAGATTTCTTCTTAATAGATTTCATAATTCAAATACTTGGAATTATCTTAAAAGATACTTTATAAACTTTTAAATCTTTAGCTATCTGTTAATTGAACTTTCTTGATTTTATTTTGTTATGTTGCGTTACAGAATTCACACTCTTGATTATCTGTGATTAGAACTTAAGACACAAGCCTAAAAGGATATAGGACAAATCTAAACATACTTATTATCAAGTTAAATTTTCATACTATGAGGCAAACAGGTGAGTATAAAAGTAATCAAATTGTCTCTTCTGGACATTTGCTGGTGACACTCTCTCATGGGCATACATTTGTAGACATAATTGGATTTAGTTGGTTTTAAATAAACATTATCTTCTGGTATTTAAGTCTAGAGAGTGGAAATTTGACTGTGTATTACAATATTACTCATAGAACCAGCATTATTTAAATAGACAAACACTAAGTAAATGATTTCTGCCTATATATGATGAGCAATGACTCTTTCTTATATCTTGTTCTTTTCATGGGGGTCCATTTTATTTCTTCTTCATCAATTGCCCTAGTTTTCTGTACCCCTTTCCTCTGGAAAAGAAGACATATTCAATTGTATTAGCACATTTATAAATCAATAATAAATTCTGTGCCATAAAGCCTAGTGATTTTTTTCAACATGTTTTATTACTTCTACTATATTTAGGAATGTAGAGGCCAGAGATTCATAATGTACTGCTATCATTTTGTCTTCAGACAAAGACCTTTAATAGAATTGCAAAATAATCACTAAGCAGATAATCTATTAGTGGTTGTCTCAAAAATGTAAATGGCCTTTTGTTAAACATCATTTTAATGACCAAAGAGAGGTCAGATATGGAAATTAAATTGTCAATAGTATTACAGAGGGGAATAAACATTAGGTGTGCCTTCAGTACCAGCAGTTAGAATAAAATGAGGTCCCTCTGAACAAATAACTCATCTACCAAACTGATTGTCCTTTAACTGAGATTGACCCAAGAACAATCATTTTACCAGGGTTTGGATATAAAAAGAGCAAGGACAGAAATAAGTTTGATATTTCCCTGGTTTTTATGTGGTTGTCACTGAATGTATTTTCTATACCAATTAATTGTATCTCTTAGGCATTGTTTTAATAATACATAATAGAGTATTTGTCAATGGAATTATCATCAAATAAGGCTGAATAAATCTACCCAGATTAGCTTGCTCAAGCCTAACCCTTGAACCTTTGGAATATGTTACCTTATATAACAACAATGACTGAAAATGAATACAATTTTAAGATATCAAGGGAAAAAGTTACCTTAAATTACATGGTTATGTCCAAACTAGTAAGTCCTGCAGGAAGGTTATTCTGAGAATAAAGAGCAGAAGAAGGAAGTAATAGAACAAAAAAGCGGAGACATGGCCAGTAGCAGAGGAATGTGAGCAGCCATTAGTAACTGGGGAAAGACCAAGCTCATTCAAGGCTTTTCATGAAGAACACAGTTCTGTTTGCTATTGCACAAATTCTATTTAATATTATAGCAAAACATGTAGCCAAATATTGAGAAAAGGCTGGAATATAAGAGATAGTAAATAAACCACAGCCAATTCTTACACAGTAAACTTCTTAGGCCAAATAGGGTAAGTCCTATGTTCATGGGCCCTCAGCTTAATTGGTCAGTCACACTGAATTTCTGCCTTCTCCTGCAGAAATTAGCCATTTTATTTTCTTGTTCAATTGTGCTAGAAATAGGATTAAAGGTATGAGCTACCACTTTCTGATCTTCATGGCTTGGCTCTGTAGTTGACTCTCTGATATTCCAGACTAATTATTAAATATATATCACAACATATCCTCTTTTGTGTCAAAATTAAAAAGGTTATAACTAATATAAGAAAGACTGTATACAAAAGGTACAATAACTATATACAATATCTACAAGCAATAATTAAGTAGTAATGCTCAGTCCATTAACAATTGACAAAATCAAAAAATATTCCATTATTTATCTCATTTTGTTTAACTCAAAGAATAGTACCCAACTTACTTTCTACCTAACATGTATTACTAACTGAAAACTATCTTTTGATATCTCTCAAACTTGTATACTTTAACTTTAAAGTGAGTTTCTTTTCTAAAACTGTCTCAAGAAAACTATAAAGATAACTATCTCATTTTTAACTCCCTCAGAGCCCTGAGAAGGAAATAATATTGACTAAACAGAAAGTGCAAGCAAGCAACTTCCAAAATGTAAAAAATGAAACAGCTGGCTGCTGGACAATCACCCAAGGTTCCTCTACAGCACTGAGGTATCCATTTTGGCCTACAGGCCTAATGTATCTGACAGACTTCTCTGTGAAGTAGGATATTGATTTTTTTTTTTTTTTAGTAATTTTTATTTATTTTAAAACTTTTCCTCAAACTTTCCACTACCTCCCATCCCTTCATTCTTCCCAAGTACCCCTTAACCTCCCCAACCCAATCCCCCTACCCATTCCCCAGATAGGGTATTAAATCGTAAGGATAATCAATTCAGTCTGGCATATCCAATTGAGATAGGTCCCTCATCCAGGTAATAAGACTAGGTTAGGTGTTTCTCTGTAGGGGATGGTGTCCAAGATGCAAGTTCATGCACAGGAGCATAGTCTGATCCTACTCCACAAGGTCCGCATACTGTCCATACTAATCAATAATCATCTCCTTTTAGAGAGTTTAGCTCCTTTTCCTCATCAGGAAATAGTTTCACAGTGGCTGTATTCAGTGAGCTCCACAGAGCTCCAACCAGCCATCTCTGTGGGATACCTTCTTATAATCCCTATCACTTTGTTCTCTTTCTTTAGCTGTACGAGGATGGATCACTGCTTCTGCCTCTATTCACTGCTAGATATAGGTTCTATAATGACACTTAGGGTGATCATTCATTTGATTATAGAGGAAGTCCTGTTTAGGACCATTGGTTGGAGACCTAGCCAGGGATATCCTGTGGGTTCTTGGAGGTTTCCCTAGCACCAGTCTCTTTCCAACCCCACATAGGCTTCCTCTATCGATATACCCATCTCCTCATTTTTCTCCCTCATTGTTGCTCCTCTCACTCAACCATCTCCTTCTCTAATGATTTGTTCCCATCTCTCTTTCGTCAGCACCCATTATGATCCCAATTTGCTAAGGAGATCTGCTTTATTTTCTCTTCCTAGAGGAATCTTTGGATGTCTCTTAAGTTCTTTCAGATTCCAAGCTTTTCAGTGGTTGTAGTTTGTGGCTTGGGTATTCTTTGATTATTCTTTAAAATCTATTTATGAGTGAGTTTATCCTGTGCCTATCTTTCTAGGCTTGTGTTACCTGGCTTATGAGGATACTCTCTATATCCATCTGTCTGCAAATTTTAGGGTGACATTTTTATTTTTCTGCCGAGTAGTAATTCTTTGTATAAATGTACCACAGTTTGTTAATCTATTTTTCAGTGGAGGGGCATCTAGGTTGTTTCCAAGTTCTTGGTATTACAAATAATGCTGCTATGGACATAGTTGACTTAATAATGCCTTTGGGGTATGAATGTGCATCCTTTGGGTATATGCCCAATAGTGGTTGCAGCATCATTGGGAAGATTGAATCCCAGTTTTCTGAGGAATCACCATTACTGTTTCAAAAGTGGCTTACAAATTTACACTCCCACCAACAATGGAGGAGTGTTCCCCTTGCTATGCATGCTTTATATCAAAGGCTGGTGTCTGTATTTATGATCTTAGCCATTCAGACAGGTATAAAATGGTATCTCAAAGTTGTTTTGATTTGCATTTCTCTGATGGCTAAAGATGCAGAGCAATTCTTTTTTTTTTTTTTTTTTTAAGTCCAATTCATCCATTTGTAAACCTTCTATTGAGAATTCCCTTTTTAGCTCTTTTTTAATTGGGTTATTTGAGTTTGGGGGCTCTAGTTTCTTGAGTTCTCTATATATTTAGGGATCAGTCCTTTGTAAAATGTAGGGTTGGTGAAGATCTTTTCCTATTCTGTAGACTGTTGTTTTGTTTTATTGACTATGTACTTTGTCTTACAAAAGATTCTAAGTTTCAGAGGCCCATTTATTAGTTATTGTTCTTAGTGTCTATGCTACTGGTATTATTTAGGAAGCGGTCACCTGTGCCAATGAACTAAAGGGCATTTTTCCACTTTCTTTTCTATCTAGTTCAATGCAGCTGGGTTTATTTTGAGGTCTTTGATACTCTTGGATATTCAGGGTGATAGGGATCCATTTGCATTTTTCCACATATTACTATATAGCTATGCCAACACCATTTGTTGAAGATTCTTTTTAACAATGACCATTTTTGGCCTCTTTGTCAATAACCAGGTGTTCATAGGTGTGTGGGTTAAGGTCAGGATCTCAATTTGATTCCATTAATCCACAAGAATGTTTTTATGCCAGTACCTGGCTGTTTTATTACTACAGCTCTATAGTGAAGCTTGAAGTCAGGGATGGTGATGCCTCCTAAAGTCCTTTTATTGATCAGGATTGTTTGGGCAATCAAGGGTTTCCTGTTACTCCATATGAAGATGATTATTGTTCTTTCAAGGTCTATAAAAATTTGTGTTGAAATTTTGGTGGACATTGCTTTGGGTAAGATTGCCATTTTTACTATGTTGATCCTACCTATCCAGAAGCGTGGGAAAGCTTTCCATTTTCTAATTGGAAAATTTTCTTCTTCAGTAACTTAAAGTCTGTCAAACAGGTCTGTTCCTTCTTTGGTTAGAGTTACCCCAAGATATTTAGTTCATTTGCATCTATTATAAAGGGTGATGTTTCCCTTATTTCTTTTACAGCCCTTGTATTCTTAGTGTATAAAGGGGCTATTTAATTATTTGTGTTAATCTTGTAACCTGCTATATTGCTGAAGAATTTTATCAGCTGTGGGAGTTCCCTGGTAGAATGTTGGACTTCAGTTATGTATACAATCATGTCATCTGCATATACACATTCTTTGACTTCTTTCTTTCCAATTTGTATCCACTTAATCTCCTTTTGTTCTCTTATTGCTTTAGCTAAAATGTCCAGAACTATACTGAATGAATAAAGGGAAAAAGGACAAACTTGTCTTGTTCTTTATTTTAGTGGGATTGCTTTGAGGTTTTTTTTTTTTTCCATTTTGTTTGATATTGGCTGTCAGCTTGCTATATATCACCTTTACTTTATTTAGGTGTTTTTCTCTGTATTCCTGAACTCTTCAGAATTTTTATCATGAAGGAATGTTGGATTTTCTTAAAGGCTTTTTCAGCTACTAAAGAGATGATCATGTGTGTGTGTGTGTGTGTGTGTGTGTGTGTGTGTGTGTGTGTTTTAATTTGAGGTTGTTTATAGGATAAATGACATTCACAGTTTTTCATAAGTTGAACTATCCCTGCATCTCTGAAATGAAGCCTACTTGATCATGGTGGATTTTTTTACTATGTTTTTTAATTCTATTTGCCAGAATTTTACTGAGTATTTTTGCATCAATGTCCATGAGGGAGGTTGGTATGTAATTCTCTTTTTTTGTTGTCTTTTTAAGTGGTTTAGGTATCAGGGTAATTGTGGCCTCTTAAGAAGTGTTTGGAAATGTTCCTTCAGTTTCTATTATATGGAACAGTTTGAGGAGTATTGGTATTAGTTCTTCTTTGAATGTCTGGTAGAATTCTGCACTGAAACAATCTAGTCCTGGGCTTTTTTTTTTTTAATTGGAAGACTTTTAATAACTCCTTCAATTTCCTTGGGCACTATAGGTCTGTTTAGGTCATTTATTTGGTCTTGATTTAATTTTCATAAGTAGTACCTGTCCAGAAATCTCTCCATTTCACTTAGGTTTCCATTTTAGTAGAGTATAGATTTTCAAAGTATGACCTGATAATGTCTGGGTTTGATGGGTGTCTTTTTTGTGTCCCCCTTTTCATTTCTTATTCTCCTATTTTGAATATTCTCCCACTGCTTTTTGGTTAGTTTGGATTATGGTTTGTCTATCCTGTTCACTTTCTCAAAGAACCAATTCATTCATTGATTCTTGTATTGTTTCTTTGTTTCAATTGTATTTATTTCTGCTTTAAATTTGATTATTTCCTGCTGTCTACTCCTTCTAGGTGAGTTGCTTCTAATTGTTCTAAAGACTTCAGCTGTGCTGCTAAGTGTCTGGCGTGAGATTTCTCTAGGTTTTTCATACAGGCATCTAGAGCTATAAGTTTTCCTCTTAACACTGCTTCAATTGTGTCTCATAGGTTTGAGTATATTGTGGATTCATTTTCATTAAATTCTAGGAAGTCTTTGATTTCTTCCTTACTTATTCTTTAACCCAGAAGTGGTTCAACTGAGTGATGTTCAGTTTTCATGAGTTTGTAGGCTTTCTGTGATTTTTGTCATTGTTGAACTCTAACTTTAGACTATGGTGGTCTGATATGATACAGGAAGTTATTTCCATTTTTTATCTATTAATATTTGCTTTACCAAGTATGTGATCAGTTTTACATAGAATTCCATGGGGTGGTTAGAAATATGAATATTCCATTGTGTTTGGGTAGAAGGTTCTGTATATATCTATTAAGTCCAGTTGGGTCATAACATCTCTTAGATCCCTTATTTTTTCTGTTAAGATTCTGTATGGTTGACCTATCAAAGGGTAAAAATGGGGTACTGAAATCTCTCACTATTAGTACGTGAAGTTTGATTTGATGTTTAAGCTTTAATAGTGTTTCTTTTATATATGTAGGTTCCCTCGTGTTGGGGGCATAAATATTCATGATTGAGACTTTATCTTGATGGATCTTTCCTGATATGAATAAGTAATGTCTATCCTGGTCTCCTTCAATTGATTTTAGTTTTGAAGTCTATTTGTTAGACATTTGCATGATTGCTACACCAGCTTGCTTTTGAGGATGATTTGGTTGGACAGTCTTTTCACAATCCTTTACTCAGAGCCCGTGTCTGTCTTTGAAGTTGAGGTGTGTCTCCTGTATGCAGCAGAAGAATGGATTCTAATTTTGAATCCATCTTGTTATGGTGTGTCTTTTTATATGTCCATTGAGTTTTAAGGATTATCAATAACCAATGATTGTTTTCTCCTATTATTTTTGTTGGTAGCATGTGTGTGTGTGTGTCTGTGTGTGTGTGTTTCCCTTCTTTGAGATTTTCTCTGTGGGATTATTTTTTTGTGATTTCATGGGTATATCTGGTTTTCTTAGCTTGAACTTTTCCCTGTTATGTCTTCTGTAGGGCCAGATTTGTGGACAGGTATTGTTTAAATCTAGTTTTGTCATAAAATATCTTGTTTATTCCACCTATGGTGATTGATAGTTTTGTTGGGTATATTAGTGTATGGATCTTAAAGTAAGATAGTCATAAAGACCACCTTAACTTGTCCCAGCAAGTTTTTGCAGTTCTTTTTTATGTGTCCTAATTTCCAATTTCCATACTGCCAGCATTTTGTGGAAGGCAATTTTCTTGACCAGTGGTTAACTTTCCTCACAAAAAGTCACTCCATAAGGAGTTTCTTCAGTGCCCATCATCTTCTATTAAGTAAATGGTTGCATCAGAATCTGACTTGCCTCCCTCATTGTCATAAAAATAGAAAGAGCCTATGTTATTAGAATATCTTAGATGCCATACTCTGTAGATCTTGGAAATGTTTAAAATGACATGTCTTTATAAATATATCTCTGTATACTACATTTATTATGTAGAAAGCATATAATAGTAAGATATATTTATTATTACTATGATTATAATGTCTAACTACTAACTTACATTTCTTTGTATCTTTATTATTTGGTAACAGTAACTTTCAAGGACTAGCAATTTGTATTAATTTGACACATGAAGTGTACAGGAACAATAACTTGAACAAACTTAGAAATATATGTATAGTAAAAAAGTAACTTCAACATTTTATAAACATACAAATTTAATATGATATACAAAAATTTAATCCAAAAAATATTAAAGACTAATAATTGCATTTTAAAAGTAGATTCAATAATCTATTCTCATATCCCTCTAATCTATATTCCCCTTTTCTCAGAGTAGATTCAATGATCTACTTTTTTATCATTATTATAGCTGTATCCCTTTGCTGTGGATCATTCTTTTGTACACTGTAAATATTTGTCATTGTAAATATTGGTTTAATAACATGATAATTAGTCATGTAGCTAGATAGGAAGTGGAGGTGGGACAATCAGATTAAGAGAATTCTCTAACCTTAGGAGCAGAGAATAGACAACAGTGAGTGTCAGACAAAGTGGGATGAGAATGCTACACTGAGCAAAGATTATCAAACCAAGTGGCCAAATATAAATAGAAATAGGTTAACTTAAAGCATAAGAGTTAAAGAGTGATATGCCTGAGCCATGAACCAAACAGCTTGTAATCAATATAAGCCTTTATGTGATTCTTTGGGACTCAGAGATCCATACCTTGGGACTAGACTTAGTAAGAAACTTCCTAATACAAATGCTACCTCATGCTGTGTGCCAGATATTATATGAATTCTATTTAGTATTATAAGAAAATCCTGAAGCCAGATATTAGGGAAAAGCTGGAATATCAGAAAAGGGCAACAAACCACAGCTAATTCATATCTAGCCAATATCTCAGGCCAGACAAGGTAAGTCCTATCTTCAGGAGTACTCAGCCTAACTTGCCACTAAGACAGAATGGCTTATATTCTTTTCCTGCCCAGCTATTTTACTTCCTGGTTAAACTGTGCAAGAGTTAGGATTAAAGATGTGAACAAACACTTTCTGACCTTCATGGCTTGGCACTGTGGTTGACTCTCTGATATTGCAGACTAATTCTATTAAATATATAGATCTCCACAGCTTACCCCTGATTTTATTCCACAAGATCCAATTGGCACATTGGACTTTCAGGATTATGAAACAAAATAATGTTTGGTGTTAAGTTTTTGATGATTTATTGCAATAAAAGCAGAAAAGTAAAATACTGCTGTCAAAAATAATAGAATCACTATTGGTTTATTTAGTTAATTATTACTATTTATTTGTGTAAACTTTAAGGCAGATCAAACAGCTTTTAGTTGTCTTTATGTACTCCTATAACTTTATTTAAAATATGTTTAGGTCCCCTGGTTTATTATTAATAAAACATTCGCTCCACTTATACCTTATAACATGATAGATAATTTTTTATTTTAACATGTATAAAAGTGGCCTTAAAATAAAAATATTTTTAAATATAGAAGGAAAAATGAAATTATTAAAACACATAATTTTCAATTGCAAAACAAAAGCATAAATCCTAAGTCTTCTAAGAGAATGGTGATACCAAAAAACAAAAAAGAAAAAATTGTGAGTACTTAACAAGGGTAAGAATAGACTAAACCGAACTGAACAAACATGTGATATCATGTTTTCTATTCCAATATAAATAATCAGGGTTGCTATTTCTTTCTAAAGAATACCATTACATATTTTACTCTAAAAAATGCCTATAGTGTCCTAGTATTCAAGTTATAAATAGCACTACTTCTCAGTTAATTTGTCTGAATAGTAAAGAATATTTTATTTGATTGTAGATCATAAAATTTATATGAAAATATGAACTATTCATAGTGATTTTTAATTTTGTTTTTAAGATTGTAATGTAATCGTATCTCTTCTTTTTCTCCCTTCAAATTTATGTCATCTTTCTTCACTGATCATTTTTATATTATATATATTGTATTTCCCCTTCCAAGGAAGATCCTAGCATCTCTTCCATGAAACCCCCTTATTACCTCATGTCTCTGTCTGGACATTGTAGCATAGTTATTTTTATTTATGTGAGCATATACTATGTTTGTCTTTCTTGGTCTGCATTTGTCTCACTTAGGATGATTATTTTTCTAGTTTCATGTACATGTCTTCAAATTTCCAGTTGTCTGTGTTTTTAACAGTTGAGCAGTACTTCATATGTAAATATACCTCATTTTCTTTGTCCATTCCTCCATTGAGAGAAATCAAAGAGACTTTGTGAGCAGACAGGGCTGGTAGAAATGGAAATAGAAGTGATCAGGTAGGGGTATGGACAGATGAATAGTACTGAATACTAGAAGGAGGAACATTTATGACACAAGGGAATTTACCAGGAATCTTTAAGAATGGCTCAAGCTAACTTCTACCGATAGTGAACACTTAGCCTGAATTAGAGATCTCCTCTGACCATATTAGCCTACAGAGGCATCATCTAGGAACTGGGGGAACCAGGTGCAGATTCACATCCAGATCTTAGGCAGAGTTTAAGGAATCCAGTAGAGAGGGGAAGAAAGTATTGTAGGAGCCAGAGGCATTAAATACACCACAAGAAAATTTACAGGACCAACTAATCTGGCTCATAGAGGCTCACATAAACTGACCCAACATCCATGGATCCTGCAGGGACTGACCTAGGCACTCAACATACTAGTAACAGTTGTGTAGTTTAGTCTTCTCTGGAGAATTCTGACAATCAGAAGAGGATCTGTCTCTAACTTTTTTATAGGCTTTTGGGACTCTGAATCTGGGTCACACTGAGGAGCAGATTGGGAAATGGTAGTAGAAAGGGATGAGGGGAGGGTGGGATGAAGGGAGAAAGAAAACTGCCGCTAGAATATAAAATAAATAAATGTATGATATATACATATACACATGAATGTTAATATATGTTATATGTTCCTCAGTTTAACTTGCTCAGTTCATGTATTTGTTATTAGCATTATGTTTTCAGTACTGTCTTTTTTTTTTTTTTATAGACAGTGATTCAGTGTGTTCTTCAATGACTACTTTTCCTGATTCTTGCTTTTGTCTACTGCCTATAGTTCTTGGTGTAGAGTTTAGGTCTAGTAGGCTCTCCTCATACACTTTGGCATATCTATGGTTATCATTCTCCCTGAGCTCATATTTAGGATGACATGTTGGTAAGATTTATGAGCACAGCTTCCAATTACTAGGAGACACAATCTCACAGCAAATTCCTTCCTTAATTCTCTGAATCTTACAATCTTTTAGCACATCTTCCATGATGTTTTCTGAGCATTGAATATTTGTAGATGTCCCAATTGGAGCTGAGCTTCACAACTCTGCATTTTGATTAATTGTAGTTTTCTATAGTGATCTCTATCTGTTGTCAGGAAAAGTATCCTTGCTGCAGGGCAAAAACTATCCTTTTCTACCCACAGTGTTCTGAACTGTTAGATTTAACCCAATAGTTTTCTCATAAGATGTGTTTATTTAGAATATGACAGTCAAGGAAAATGGTTTATTTTCAGAGATCACATGAAATTATCACATGAATCAATCACTTTGTGTTTTAATAAGCACTTAGTATCAACCAATAGTTGACGTTCTGTGTGTGACCTAGGTATATGCTTTTAATTACATATGACAAGTTCTCAGTAAATATTCCCAACCCCAGAAGGTAATTGTACTTATTCATACAACTAAAACACCAGACAGATTCAACAGCTGTATAGGTGGGCAGGGATAAGGGTCTTTTCCCAGCCTCTAGGTCCCTATGCCTTACAGGCTGGGATGTTAGTACTGGACATAATCTTTCTATAATTTTATTAGGTTTGAAAAGGCAACACACAGCCTTCATATCTGGATTAGTAGGTTGACATCTCAGGATAGAGAAACTCAGCTTTCTCAGGAAGTTGTACCTATCCTACTTTTATTCTCAAGGTCAGAGTTATTGCCTCAGTCCCAGTTCCCAAAGAAACCTAAGTGTGCTAAATAGTGCAATTTCAGCCAGATTTTCAGTCTCTGGTGACCCTGCCAAAGTTGATTAAAGGCATGCATGGATGACTGACCTTTGTTCCCAGAGAGAAGGGGCTGATTGTGGGCTCAGGATTCAGAGAGTGCATGGGGGGGGGGGGGAATTTTTGCTCCTCCATCTAATCTCTACCTGAACTCCCAGCAGGAATTACAAGGAACTCCTGTCACCTGGAGTAGATGGGACACTGACCACTAGGCTTCCAGCTGCTGGCACTGACAACTGAGAACGGTAATATAGAGCTCTTCTTTCCTCAAGAAACCAGAGTGTTGTTGGGGCTAGGTTTTGGTTGATCTTAGGTGTGTTGAAGGTGTTCCTCTGCTCCTCTTCATGTGGAACTGGTCATCTGCCACAGATACAGAAGGAGCTCGGTCCCAGGGAGATCTGAGAGGCTGAATGGGGTCCCAAGGCAGTGTGGCAGGTCCCTTGAGCAGGATGAAGGGAGGAGCCAAGAACAGAGTGATGCAGTTTAAGGACTATGGCAAGGCTGCTTTAACATCGTCTTTTTTCTGGGCCCTTTCGGCCTCCATCTCTGGAATGGGGAAAGACACTAAGAGGGGAGTAAAGCCTGAAACATGGGGGAGGAATACAACATTGAGTTCTTGGGGAAATTGGGACTGAAAAGAGGAGGTTGGTGAGCTGGGAAGGATGCCTGTCTGAGGACTGAACAGGAACGCAGTGCACACATTCAATCATTAAATTGTGCTTTTTCATTTGATTAAAGGGAATCTCGTGACCGTAAAAATTCTTAGGAAAAAGGTAGAATCTGAATGCAGGTAAAGGTTAATTTTGTTTTGTAGAATCTTAAGAGGTTAAATCACCTCATTTTTGTATTTAAATGGATCCCGGGTGCCAGATATAATAGATTTTAATAATCAATAATAACAGAGAAATGGGGAAAAAAAAGCTTGAGAAAAGATGGTAAGTCCCCCCACCACCATTATTCCAGCTTGAGCAATGAAAAAAATGAAACAAACAAGAGATAGAAGAACTAAGCAGTTCTAAATAACCTTCAGCATCTTTCAGAATCTGGATGCTATGGTTTCTGCATATACTTTTAAATAAACTAGTCAACTTTGTATAACCTTTTTAGGATGGGGTCCCTGTCACTCACCTCATCTCTAGTAGTCTTACAAACTGATGTTGAACTGAAACTGTGCACGATTTTCCCTGCTACTTAGATTTTACCCAATGGATATGATTATAGATAAGAAAAATACTTTTATTTATTTATTTATTTTGAAGTTGGACCCATTTCAGAAATTGCGTAGCTGGGCTGCATCATTATAATAGAAAAATTTGTACAACATCTAAGAAATGATTAGTACAGGGGGTGCAAAGGATCTTTTGGAAACATATATGATGCTGTACAGTGAGGAACAGAGATAGAGGTACCTGTGTCCTAGAGTGAGAGGTGGAATATTGAAATCACAACCAAATGTTCAGTCAGAGTCAGGACACAATCTAGATTACATTCATTGACATTTTCAACCACGAACCACCAGGAGGAGCATCACTAGTCAGGGATAGCTGCTTTCTTTTGAAATGAGCACAGATGTTTGGAGGTGATCACAGAGTATTTTGAGATTTGACTAAAATTTGCCCAGTTTTCCACAAATTGAAAAATTTTAAAAAATAAAACATGTTATTGAGTAAAATCACCAACAGAGCCAAATTGATTAGATTTTGTTTAGAAAATTTCATTCATGAACATAGAGCATAAAATTCAAAAATAGTTATTACCAAAAAATTAAAGAAAGTATTGACTGGGGGAAGTGATTGAGTGATTTTTGATTTTTAACATTCTGTTGGTGTAATACACAGTCTAGGCTGCTTTTATACCCTTTATCTGATGACACAATCTTTTCAAATGATGAGATAGCACTACAGTGCACACAGACAGGTCTTTCTATTTAATTAAGGGCTTATGGATTCTTGGTGATATTAGGATTTTTATATAATATGTTTCATATCAAATAATTAGTATATGTATACATATATAACTTTTTAAGCAATTTTTAATAGTATGCTTTAATTTTTAAATCATATTAAAATTTTTTTAATGAGGGCATTTAAATTAGATGTACTGATAAATTGCAACCAAAAGCAAGCAGAAAGACAAAACTGAATTTACTCAGGAGGATTATTTGTAAAAGCTGCTGAAATTTAACAATATAGAAACTATCTACCAATTTTTTTTGTAATTTTAGCAATAAGATAAGAACTCTGATGACCAAAGTGTTTTTGTATTAAAATAAATAATTTAATAAAATAATACATAAATATAGAATAGATAAGTTAAAATACAATTATCTTGGTAAGGGTCAAATATTTTAGTAGAATAAATAAACATTCTATTGGGTAGGAATTCCCATATTAATGTAGGATAAAAACAAGTTTATATAATTTATAAATTTTTGTGTTTAAGTTTTTCCATTTTTCAATATTATAAACTCTTGTCACAGCATTTTCCAATGTTTTTTTTTAAATATAAAAATAAAATTTTATTTATTATATTTTTATTTTGTTATTTACTTTGACTTAGTTTAGATCACTTGAGTACTTATATGTCCTTACTGAATAATTAACTTATATTTTTCAGAATTTATAGCTTCATTATTTATCAACAGTATAAAAATTTATTTTGTACATATATTTATTTTATTTAGATAATATCCTAGGCCACAAATTGTTAAATCCAGAAGAACAGTTATTCCAACATATCTTAATATTTTAGTAAAGATATTTGATTTATTATATTACCATATAAAGAATAAAAATTTGTCTTATGTTTGTGAAACTATTGTAATTTTTTTAGCTATGGTCATTTCGCTATGATATTCTTGGGTCTGAAAAGATATTGTTAAAGTTTTCCTTCTCAACATTTCAAATTTACAGTAATATAATCCTGTTTTCCCTTTAAAAGTCTACTAAATTTTGCTGATGTTTAGATTTTCTGTTTTACTATATTTTAGAGCTATATTTTAGATTTTTTTAAAAGGTCTGTCATTGTTATTATTGTAATTATATGAACAGATCAGTAATTAACTTGGATACAAATTAGAAAAGAAGAATTCAAACTATCAGTATTGCAGATAATAAGATAGTGTATATAAGTGGCAGTTGTATGAGGTTTCTGGCCTGTCCAGCCTATGCTCTAGACCACTATATTTCTCCTTTTTTTTTCTTTTTAAAACAAGAACCCCAAATCTAATTTCCTTTGTATAGTTTTTTTAAAACCATTATCTTTAACAACTAATAACCAACACTGTAATCAAAGAATAATATCCAAAATTCTTGTGTGTGTGTGTGTGTGTGTGTGTGTGTGTGTGTGTGTGTGTGTGTGTGTGTGTGTGTGTGAATGTAGGCATAGTTCTCTCAGCTACTTCCTGCTGAATCAGGGCACTGGCAATCCCATGAGGATCCAAAGAACAATTTAGGATTGTGGACAAGTTCTTAGTGAAGAAGTCTCTAAGGCTAGGTAATCTCACTCAGTCTCTTTGAAGTTGTTTTGATTGCAGAGCTCAGAGGAAACTGCAACAGAGGTGCTCTGATGATGTGGGAATGCCCTTCTTTATGCTGTGAATCTCAATCTTTGAATAAAGGAGCTGTTTTGGGCCATGGCGGGTACTGTAGAATAGGTAGGAGGAGAAATCAGAACTTAGGTGGGAGAAGCAGGGTGGAGTCAGGCAGATCGAGCCAGCCGCCCAAGAAGCAACATGTAAGGAGACACGGGTGAGCCACATGGGCCACGTGGCCCACAGATTAATAGAAATGGGTTGATTTAAGATGTAAGAGCTAGCTAGCAATGTGCCTGAGCCATAGGCCAAACAGCATGAAGTTAATAAAAGCGTCTGAGTCGTTTCTGGGGGCCTGGGCGGCGGTGCGCGGATAAGCGGTCCCCGGGCGGCAGATCTGTGGGTCCCGGATCTCTGGAGCACGGGACCCAGAGAACCCACTACTACAGATTGGTTTATTGATTGTTTAAGGTATGATGTTCATGTAACTGTTTTAAAATTGTACTGTATAATTAAAAAATGAAAGTTAATAGTTACTTTTGATAATCAAACTTATAGTTAGGTTAGTTACGATTTTTAGGTATACAAAGATATATTTCAATTAAGTGGGTAATCTTCAAATACTTCTAAGACCTACAGAATATGGCATTCAAAATGTTTTAAGAGCTTAGTCTTTTCTGGACAGTGAGACAGGTCTGCTCCTGGCAGCACTAATATACTTCAGCAGGAAGGCTGAAGATGGATGCCCCAACTTTATAAAAGAACTTTGGGTGACTGTCCAGGCAGATAGGTGTCATCTCTGTCCTTTCTAGCTTTTAGAAGTCGCTTACACTTCTGGTTTACTTGGGTAAATATGTCCTTCTGTGGTCTTTGATGTAGTTGAAGATTAGATAGTTAGAGGTATAGTTTTTCTTAGTCATTTGAAAGATATATTAGATATAAAACTTTAGATTCATAAAGATAAGGTAGATGATAGAATATTTTATTTAATTTTGCTAAATACAAATAGACTAGATATTGTAACTGTAATTCTTACTTGATAGCTATTTTGTTTGTGGTATGTAATTTTGCTATGTTAAAATTGAAACCTTCCTTTTTGATTAGAGAGAAAGGGGGAAGTGATGTGGGAATGCCCTTCTTTATGCTGTGAATCTCAATCTTTGAATAAAGGAGCTATTTTGGGCCATGGTGGGTACCGTAGAATAGGTAGGAGGAGAAATCAGAGCTTAGGTGGGAGAAGCAGGGTGGAGTCAGGCAGATCGAGCCAGCTGCCCAAGGAGCAACATGTAAGGAGACACGGATGAGCTACACGGGCCACGTGGCCCACAGATTAATAAAAATGGGTTGATTTAAGATGTAAGAGCTAGCTAGCAATGTGCCTGAGCCATAGGCCAAACAGCATGAAGTTAATAAAAGCGTCTGAGTCGTTTCTGGGGGCCTGGGCGGCGGTGCGCGGATAAGCGGTCCCCGGGCGGCAGATCTGTGGGTCCCGGATCTCTGGAGCATGGGACCCAGAGAACCCACTACTACAGATTGGTTTATTGATTGTTTAAGGTATGATGTTCATGTAACTGTTTTAAAATTGTACTGTATAATTAAAAAATGAAAGTTAATAGTTACTTTTGATAATCAAACTTATAGTTAGGTTAGTTACGATTTTTAGGTATACAAAGATATATTTCAATTAAGTGGGTAATCTTCAAATACTTCTAAGACCTACAGAATATGGCATTCAAAATGTTTTAAGAGCTTAGTCTTTTCTGGACAGTGAGACAGGTCTGCTCCTGGCAGCACTAATATACTTCAGCAGGAAGGCTGAAGATGGATGCCCCAACTTTATAAAAGAACTTTGGGTGACTGTCCAGGCAGATAGGTGTCATCTCTGTCCTTTCTAGCTTTTAGAAGTCGCTTACACTTCTGGTTTACTTGGGTAAATATGTCCTTCTGTGGTCTTTGATGTAGTTGAAGATTAGATAGTTAGAGGTATAGTTTTTCTTAGTCATTTGAAAGATATATTAGATATAAAACTTTAGATTCATAAAGATAAGGTAGATGATAGAATATTTTATTTAATTTTGCTAAATACAAATAGACTAGATATTGTAACTGTAATTCTTACTTGATAGCTATTTTGTTTGTGGTATGTAATTTTGCTATGTTAAAATTGAAACCTTCCTTTTTGATTAGAGAGAAAGGGGGAAGTGATGTGGGAATGCCCTTCTTTATGCTGTGAATCTCAATCTTTGAATAAAGGAGCTATTTTGGGCCATGGTGGGTACCGTAGAATAGGTAGGAGGAGAAATCAGAGCTTAGGTGGGAGAAGCAGGGTGGAGTCAGGCAGATCGAGCCAGCTGCCCAAGGAGCAACATGTAAGGAGACACGGATGAGCTACACGGGCCACGTGGCCCACAGATTAATAAAAATGGGTTGATTTAAGATATAAGAGCTAGCTAGCAATGTGCCTGAGCCATAGGCCAAACAGCATGAAGTTAATATAAGCGTCTGAGTCGTTTCTGGGGGCCTGGGCGGTGGTGCGCGGGGGGGGGGGGGGGGGGGGGGGGGGGGGGGGGGGGGGGGGGGATCTGTGGGTCCCGGACTTCTGGCGCCCGGGACCCAGAGCTACTACAACACTCTGAAATGCTGAATTATCTGGGCCATCCATCTCCATTGGACACTTTTCTTGGGTTCTTCCTCTTCAATTGGTGTCTCTGCTTGTTTCTCTCTGGTTTCTCTGCTCTGCTCTTCCTGGTCCCAGAGTTTTCTTAGTCTGGAAGCCTCCCACACACTTCCTTCCTGCCTTCTAACCAATTAACTTTTTATTAAACCAGTAGAAGGGACAAATAATAATAACATACCAGAACATAGTCCTACTAAAAGTGACCCTCAAAATTACAGCTGATAAACACCTTCAGCAATGTAGCAGGATATAAAATTAACCCACAAATTTAGAAGCCCTGTTATATACAAATGATAAAAGGGCAGAAAAAGAAATGATGGAAACAATACCCGAAAATGGCATTAAAAATCTAGAGATAAAACTCTAACCAAAGAAATGACAGACCTGTATAACAAAATCTTTAAGTCATTGAAGAAAAAAGTGATGAAGATAATCAGAAAATGGCAAGATCTACTATGGTCCTGGATAGGCAGGATCAATGTAGTAAAAATGGCAATCTTACTAAAAGCAATGTAAAGATTCAATGCAGTTGCCAGCAAACTCTCTATATATTTCTTCATAGACCTGGAAAACCAATACTCAACTTCATATGGAATAACAATAAATTCATAATTGCCAAAAAATTCCAGTTTAATAATATAACCATCCCTGACTTTAAATTCTATGATAGAGCTACAGTAATAAAAACAGCTTGGTCATGGCAGAAATAGACTTCTGGATAAATGGAATCAAATCAAAGACCCCAACATTAATCCTCACACCTATGAACATCTTATTTTTGACAAGAAGCCAAAAAATACAAGAGAAAAAAGATAGTATATTCAACAAATGGTACTGGCACGACTAGATGGTCTTATGTAGAAAAATGTATATAAATCAATACAACTCACCTTTCACAAAACTCAAATTCAAGTGGGTCAGAGACCTCAACATAAACTCAGTTATGCTGAGCCTGTTAGAAAAAAGTGGGAAATGTCCTTGAAAAATGACCACTTTCTAAATATAACATCAGTAGCACAGACACTTAGTGTAAAAATTAATAAATGGGACCTTCTGAACCTGAGAAGCTTCTGTAAGCCAAAGGAAACTGTCAACAAGACAAATCAGCAACTTATAGAATGGACAGAAGACTGTTATCTAAAATATATAGAGAATTCAAGGAGCTAGAAGTGAATAAACAAAGAAGCAAATTGGAAAATGGATTATAGAGCTAAATATGGAATTCTCAACATAAGAACTCCTAATGGCTGAAAGACCCTTAAAGAACTGGTCAGCATCATTAGTCATCAAAGAAATGCAAATATAAACAACTCTGAGATACAATCAGATACTGTAGAATAGCTAAGATCAAAAATAAAATTGACAGTCTACGCTGGAGGGGATATGGAACAAGGGGAACACTCCTTCATTACCTCTTGGAGTGTAAACTTGTACAGTCACTTTGGAAAGCAGTATGGTGATTTCTCAGAAAACTGGGAGTCAATCTCCCTAATCACTATTGGAAATATACCTAAATATCACACATTATTACCCCAAGAATATCATCCTGAGTAAGGTAAAAGACCCAGAAAGACAGACATGGTATCTATTCACTCATAAGTTGACTTTATACATAATATAAAGGATAACCAGGCTATAATCCATACCATCACCTGCAACTAGGTAACAGGAGAAAGTTAAGGGAGAGATTTATAGATTTACCCTGGGAAGGTAAATTAGAAAAGTTCTCAAAACAAAACAAAACAAAACAAAACAAAACAAAACAAAACAAAACAAAACAAAACAACAAAAAAAAACCCTCCATCATGTGGGGAGGAAGCAAGGGGAGGTGAGAAGAGAACATGAGGTGAGAAGTGGGATTGTATGGGGGGGGGACAACAGAGAGGGACAGCAAAGAAGTGAAAAAGAGATATTGTGTGATTAGAGAGAAATGAGAACCGCGACTATAGGCAACAGGAGGCAAGAATCCACAGGATGAGCCCAGCTGGGACTCCAAGAAATAGTGGAGTGATGCTTAAACCGGTCTTTTCCTGTTATCCTATGATAATTGTCATTATAGAACCATCATCTAGCAGCTGGTGGAAGCAAATTCAGAGATCCGTAGCTAAACACCTGGATGAGCTACTGGTCCAGCTGACTAGATGGTAGGGACATTACATGAGCAAAATGATCAGGATCATGATGGGAAGAGCTACAGTTTCTGTGGTCATATGCTGTTGGGAGCTTACAAACTATGAAATAACAGCTGACAAACCCTTCATGGAAATTTTCTGTACCCCCTAAATATAGATGACAGTTGAATGGCATGTGCAGTTTCTGGAGCCTCTTTCAATAAGACCTGAGACTTTATAAGTCCATGAACTGGCTCCTTGAAGACCATGCCTAGTGGGAAAACACCTTTCTCAGCCTTGATACTTGGGTGAGGGACTCAGTCCTGCCTCAACTGTGTATGCCAGACTGAACTGACTCACTTTGGGATTCCTGGCCTTCTCTTGGGAGTGAGGAGAGGTAAGGGGAGAGAGGAGAGGCTGGGGAGGACTGGGAGAAGGGGCAGGAGAGGAAATAAAAGAAGTTAACATTGTATATATGTATAAAGAAAACTGTAACAAATAAAATTGTCTGGAGTTTTATAGTATCTAAATTATATGTTATGAAAGCTGTCCATAGTTTTTGAAAGATCAATAAAACATTTCTCTAAATGTATTTGAATTATTTATTTTTATTACAACAAACAATTTCTACAATATGGTTGAGCTCCACAACAGTTCTAATAGGATGGATTTATTGCTTTCTTTGAGTCTTTCTACCATTTTGCATATGTTATTTTATAAAGAGGGCTGTCACAATTCCTCTTTTCCAGAATTTCCTACAGGATGTCTTGGTCTTTCTTTCTTCCAGAGGCCATATCTGTCTCCATCTTCAAGAACCATGACATATGTAGCTCTCTACTAAGTGAAGAATGGGGCAGATACAAGGTTGACATGTTCTCTAGAGTTTTTAATAAGTATAAACAATCTGTTTCCTTAAGGCACCCTGCCCTGTAATCAAATAAATTCTACTGAAATGCCAGTTAACCACTTCTAACCACCATCTCCTCAGTGATGGCTTTTGTATCATTTGTTTCATAGTAACAAGCAACAGCACAGTTTATTGCAAGAAATGCAGAGGTCTTTGTTTCTTTCATATATTTTTACATCTTTCAAAAGTATTCGGTAAGATCAGTAATAATACCTCTATTTTGTCCTGCCTCAGTAATAAAAATAGTATTGCATTGGTAATAATTATGTAAATGTGATTGGATGAAGAAATTTAATGATTGATAAAACTCATAGATATTTTCAGAATCATTAATTGGGTTGAGAGAGACCAGCAGACTTGTCTCCATAAATGTACACAGACAAAAAAAAAAGGACACTGTCAGTAGTTGCAGACAATAAGAAAGTAACTCTTCTTGTGATTTGGGCACTGTGCAGTGAAGTATAAATTGAATCTCACTTATAATTCATAAGAATAAAGCTACCTATTGATTAAAATGCAAGGACACATCAATTTATAATGGTAATGTCCTGCAATCTATTTCAATTTTATATCACAAGATCTTTTATAATGAACTATTATAAAATATATTTAACAAACAAAAATCAAAATACATACAAATTTTTGTTAATTTCTTTATGTTTCTCAAAATTCTAAAATTATACTCAACTTTGTAATGTAGATCAAACAATTTTTCAGTTCTTTCGGCTCAAGATATAGACAGCATGAGATTAAAATTAAAGAAAGAAAACAGCTTGTGGGAAACTGACCTTGAATATGTAAGACCATCACACAAAAGCAAATAGTACTGGGTCATTAAACATAGCCACAGGAAACAAAATTAACTTGGTGTTGATGAGAAATGTGACTTGAGGTCGCTTGAGAAGTTTATTAGTGCAATCTTACTAGAATTTGTTCTGATCTAAATGAATTTAATAGTATCAGTATCCATATACCTCCATCTATTTATTTATTTATTTTTATACTTCACCCTATCACAAAAAGTGATTTCCAAGTATGAATCAGAGTAATAAATAAACCTTAAAAATTGATTTAAAAAGAAAAAAAAATACTAAACTCATAATTAGAGAAATAAAGGACTAAGATTACAACAACATGAATATGGTTCTGAAATCCATGTACTACTTCAAACTAAGCTGTAGTAATAGTCAATCTAAGTAACTGCAGTATTGCAATTACTTTGTGTTCTAAAAATGCCATAAAATTTGCAGAAATGGGTAAAATGTAATGTGAGAATAACAAGGTGCTATGTATTGGGAACTTAAGAAATACTGCTTAGTGATTAAGTACATGTTCACTATATTATACACATAAATTGTGTAGGAATTATTAAAATATTCATACTAATAATGTTTTCTTGAGAAATTCAAATATTCTTTGAATTGAGAATAGAACATTACCAGGCATGTAACAATCAAAGGCAAAATACTTTATTGCCTATTCCTGGTATCAGAGCCATCACACTGTAATTATAATGGCAAATGTCAAGTTAGCTGTAGAGTACACACCATCAACAAAGTTAGTTAGCTTAGTTCTATCTAATGGCTGCTATTCACTGCCCTAAGTGCTGAGGAAACTTCACCCAGTTATTTCACATCCAGGTTAGGATTAATGGTGTGGCACCACCAATGCCTGCCTGGGAGCCTGGAATTCCCTCTGTAAACTAAATTGGCCTTGAACTCAGATTTGCTGGGATTAAGGGCATAGGTCACCACTCCCAGATATTCTCTGTTCTGGGGTTAAAAGTGTGAGTTTCCTCAGTCTGATCCTCCTAGACTGACTGTGGGTAGATCCCTATGGTATCTCAGACTGGTTTTGATTAAATTTGAAGCATATCCCTACAAAGAGAAGTGGAGATGAATTGGGAGGGCTTTGTGGAGGGGAAACCTTAATCAGAATATATGTATAAAATGTATTTTACATAAAAGAAAACATTACATTAAATGTATCAGTAAGAAGAAATAGACTACTTCTATCTATCCACAGTGATTTATGTAGTTGGTTTAAATCTTTCAAACACAACTTTACGAATAAGAAAATTATTTGTGCAAGAGGGGGGTCAAGATCATAATGGGTAATCTACAGAGACAACTTAACCAAGGTAGTGGGAACTCGCACACTTTAGACTAACAGCTGTGGAGCCTGCTTGGGACCAAAGTAGGCCCTCTGCATATGGGAGTCATTTGTGTAGCTTGGTCTGCTTAAGGGGCCCCTGTCAGTGGGATCATGATCTATTTTTAGTGCATGAGCTGGCTTTTTTGGGAGGCCATTACCTATGGAAAGACACTTTGCACAGCCTTGATTCAGGCAGGGAGAGATTTGGCCCTCCCTCAAATGAATGTACCAGGCTTTATTGACTCCTTTTAAGAGGAGGTAATGGGGGATGGGTCAGGGCAAGGCTTGGGGGAAGGGAAAGAATGAGAGGGGGCTCTGAGATTATATGTAAATTGAATAAAATGATCTTAAATAAAGGAATAACTGGAGAAATTAAGTTAATCTAACAAATTTTTAACTTTTTTCTGCTGAGTTTCGCCTGCATCTTTACCCATCGAATCAGAACCTAGAAATTTCTATTGGTAAATCTGAAGTTTTACTTCTATATAAAGCTGTCCTTTTATTCCAGCAACATTTGTTGAACATGCTTTTTTTAATTGTGTATGTTTTGCAACCTTAAAGAAAAACCTATACTCATAGGTATGTGGATTAATATTGATGTCTTCTATTTGATTCCATTTATCCACAAGACTGTTTTAATGCCAATGCCAAGCTGTTTTTATTACTGTATCTCTCTAGTATAGCTTGAAATCAGGGATGGTGATGCTTCCTGAAGTTCTTTTATTGAGCAGGTTTGTTTTGGCAATCCTGGATATCCTGTTATTTCATGTGAAGTTGACTATTGTTCTTTCAAGTCTTTAAAAAATTGTGTTGGGATTTTGATGGGAACTGAATTGAATCTGGAGATTGCTTTTGGTAAGGATGCCAGTTATTACTATGTTGACCATTAATACATTGACTATTCAAGAGCAAGGGTGATATTTTCATTTCTGATATCTTCTTAAATTTCTTTCTTCAATGACTCAAAGTTCTTATCACATGGGACTTTCACTTCTTTGGTTAGAGTTACCCCAAGATAGTTGATGCTGTTTACAGCTATTGCAAATGGTGATATTTCCCTGGTTTCTTTTTCTCAATTTTATTATTTATGTATATTGGATGGCTATTGGATCTTTTTGAGTTAATCTTATATTCTGTTATTTTACTGAAGATGTTTATCAACTGTAGGAGTTCTCTGGTAGAATCTGAGGGTCACTTACGTATACTAACATATCATGTGCAAATAAAGTTAGTTTGACTTCTTTCTACCCAATTTTCAATGCCTTTGTTCTCCTTTTGTTGTCTTATTGCACAAACTAAAACTTTAAGAACTATACTCAATAGATATGAAGAGGGTGGACAGCCTTGTCTTGTTCCTGATTTTAGTGGAATTGCTTTGAGTTTCTCTCCAGTTAGTTTGATGTTGGCTTATTTTAAATTGTCTTTTCTATGTCTAGGTATTTTTCTTGTATTTCCTGATCTTGTAGAGTAGCATTTAAATTTATTGAACTCCATCTTTCAATACTTTAGGTTGTATTTAATGTTACTGGGCTATGTATTAGGGAGTTCATTAGTTTGTCTACCCTGAAGTATGTCATCTATCATTGCCATCAACAGTTTCAAAACATCAGGTCTTATAGTAAGTGTTTGACCCACTTTCAGTTGTTTTTTTTTTTCCATAGTGATAAATACTGATCAATACTTTGTACTTTCACATAAGGATATATATTTTTCCCAACAATATTTGTTGATGAAATTGTCTGCTTTCACTGCATGTATTTTAACACATTTCTCAAAAATTAGGTGATTGCATTTATGTGAGTTTGTCTATGAGTCTTTGTCTACTTCATCCTATTGATGGACTAAATGGAGTTTTTGAACCAGAGTCACGATAGCTTTGTTGCTATACCTTTTTATCATAATTTGAGACCAGGTATTGAGATATATTAATCAACGTATTTTCAGCCTTCTATAATTTTGACTACTTTGTGTCTAGTATGCCTTCCCATATTTTAATGCTTTCTTTAATTTCTCTATTTATGGTCTTAAATCTCCTACTGTAGAACTTCTCCACCTTCTTGGTTATGTTCACTATTATTTCTTAAGCTAATATGACTGGAAAATTTTACTAATTTATTTTTAAACAAGCTCAGTATGGATATAAAAAGCTACTGGTATTTGAATGTTGTTTTTTTTATGCTGCTTGGTTTTTTTATTGATGAATTTATGTATCACATACAAAAGTTGTTAAACTTTAAGATTTTTATCAGCTACTTCTTTTGTTGCTATAACAAAATCACTGAGAAAGTTAATTTTACTTACAGTTTTATGGAATGAAGTCTAGTATGGCAGGAATAGTATAAAAGCAGGAACATAATATAAGTGGTCACATTGTCTCAACAGCTAGCCAACATGCTCCAGAAGGAAGTAAAATGAATTTAGGAGGAAGGTCTGCCGATGTTTTAGGACTTGGACTGACCAACTGTCATGGTACTTTATGAGTTTTATTAATTTCAGAATCCAAACATGGAAAGGTACCACTTACATTTGAGGTGGGACTTGGCCCGAGTAAATAGTCTAAAGGTGTTCCCACATGTCAAAATTATCTAGATAAATACTTATTAAAATCTTTTGACTGGGGAGTTACATATCATATTAACTGGCAGATTGTATCAGATAACAATTAAAGCTAACACAGCCAAAAGTGTATGAGTGTGTGTGAAAGAGAGAGAGAGAGAGAGAGAGAGAGAGAGAGAGAGAGAGAGAGAGAATTGCAAATATAAATATATACTTCAAAAAGCCTTACAGGGCCACCAGAAATTGTAGATAAATTATTCAAAAGTTATTTATTTATTATTTCTCATTTTTATGTTTTAGATTATTACATTTAGACATAATTTCTTACTTGTCCTATACCCAAGGTCCAGATCCAGTCTCTTGGTCCCAAAGAATCACTTAGAAGCTATATTCATTACAAGCTGTTTGGCCTATGGCTCAGGTATATTACTTGCTAACTCTTACTCTTAATTCTTATCTTGCTTAGCTTCCTGCCTTCCTTCTGGCCAATTAGTATTTTGTTAAACCAATAGGAGTGAAAATATTTACAATTTACAAGAGCATAATCCCACAGCAAATATAATTATATCATTAATCTTTTCTTCCTTCTTCAAACCCTCCCCTCCCTTCTCTCTCTCCTTCCTCCCTCTCTCTGTCTCTCTTTCATCTTTCTCTCGCTTTCAATATGAGATATTGAAACCAAATGTATAGAGTTAATGAAGGACTGAGTGCATTAAAGTAAGTGTATTATATAGTAAACAGTGTATTAAAGTAAGAAACCCATATGTATCAACACAGAAGAAATTCTGTTAAACATCATTGCCTAGTTCAATTCACACAATGATGTGCTAAAGAAAATGGGAGGCAAAATTTTGGATAAAATCAGTATAAGAACAGTAATTCATGTCATGCATAGAAGAATGAGACTTCTATGCTCAAGACAAGGAACATAAGGAGGTGATCCCCTTGCCTATCTCCATCTCTCTTTAGGGAACTGAAGAGTATGCGCCATGAACAATGTTTGTCTGCATGTAGTTACTGAGCATGATATGAATGATGTACTAGGCAGTGATGTTTAACAGAATTTCTTCTGTGTTGATACATATGGGTTTCTTTAACACACTTCTCATTTCTTTTTTTAGATTGTTTATTAGCTAATCTGGGAGAATTGCGTATATCAAAGGACCCCCAAGGCAATAACACACTCCATTTTAAGAATAGGCATCATTTTAAATTGTCAGTTTTACCATTAAGGAATTATTGAGCTTTGTATTTTATCATTGCCTATATATGAAAGAGTTGTTTCATTAAAACCTGTAAAAAGAATAGAAATTCATTATTTATTTCTCAAATGTTGTATTTCACTACTCATTTAATGATAATTGTTCTTCCAGTATATGGAAAGCCATATTTTCAATTTCTATAGAGATCTCCAAAAATACTACAATGATAATAAAAGTCAAACCCATTTTAATAACTTGGAATTACTGAAAGATTCAATTTGTATTGCATATAATTATTTTGTAATGCCATGAAAGAATATAAAACATTTTGGTATCTCATAAAATTCTAGGTTCCTGATTATTGAAAACTACCATCTCATGGGAATTATAACAGCAATAAACAGCTTATCAATGCTCAAGAATCTACAAAGCATTTTCAAAACTGCTTGTACAAACCATTTGGTTGAAAAGTCAATAGAGCTGACCTTTGGTAATAATCTTGTTTTAAAATTAGATTTTAATTAAAACTGAATTGTGTCACTATCATCCTCAGTATCTACCCTACAACCACTCAAGCACCCTCCCCCCAAATCCTCCCATAACATCCACCTCTGCAACTGATAGTTTTTTCCTCTGATTATAATTGTTACATATATATATATATATATATATATATATATATATATATATATGTACATATACATATATGTACATGTATTTATATATACATGTATTTGTATGTGTGCACAAATATAGTAAATAGACTTGAATTTGTGTCTGTTTTGTGTATATATGGTTTCAAGGCAAACTAGTCTTCACTGGACAACGACTATAAGGACTCATCCCTATGAATAGCTAATTCTTCTTTCCCAGGGATCATTAGTTTCCTGTAGTTCTCTGTCTAGGGGTAGGGCTCCATGCAGTTTCCCACCTTGCAGTAATATCTATCCATTAATATTGTTATTGTCCACATCTTCTTATGCAATTATTTTTAGAACTACTGTTTAACAGAAAAGTTTCTGGTATTCTAGCTCTTACAGCGTTTTTTTCTGTATCTCACTGAAGAGAAGTAGATGCAGGAGATTTGATATAGATACATCTATTGGGGTGGACTTGCTACAGTCTATTGTTACCAGCCTTTTATGTAGCTGTATTCTTTTGTGGTGGTCTGAATTTGTTGGAAAGAGAGCTTGCTTTTATTAGAATTGTCAGCTACACTTATACCAATTGATTTAGAGGTAGGAACTACAGATATAAGAGAAAACGCAGTGTTTGTCTTTCTAAATGTGTTTTACCTTCACAATATAATGTATTCTAAACCCATTGGTTCCACTTTTTACTGCTATATAGTACTCCATGGTATATTCTTACCATATTTTCATTATAAATTCCTTTGTTGAGAAACATTTTGTATGTTTTCATTTTCTGGATATTGTGAATAGGTGGTCAACAAATATTGCCAAGCAAGTGTCCTGGTTACAGGATGGCAAGTTCTTTGGGCTTAAGATAATGATTATTACATCTGTATTATATTTATCTTTATTAATATTTGAGGATTCTTCATGTGTAATTCCACTATGACCTCTCTGATTAAACTCTCTAGCCACGTTTTTAGTTGAACGTATTGTTTTTTAAGTATACCTTCATTCCATTTTGTTGTTGTTATCATTTGTTACCTTGTTTTTCCTTTGTTTTATTATTTTGATTTCCTGTCAGTGTATAGTTGCAAACATTCTTTTCCATTTGAAGCCATTCACCTGCTCTCTAGTAATTGTTTCTTTACATGTAACTTTTTAGTTTATGAGGTCCTACTTATACATTTCTGTATTAATCCCAGGGCAAACGGAGTCCTATTCAGAATAAATTTTCTTACCTTATCTATAAATATATAAATATTCTTATACTTTTTCTTATATATACATATATGTGTGTGTATACATACATATAATAGAGTACTGATTGTGCTTCCTTATAGTGTTTCAGATGTCAAATTGCAGTCTTTGATCCACTTGGATCTAATCTCTGAGCAGAGTGATAAGTAGAGGTCCAATTTCATTCTCCTGCATCCAATTTTTCCAAAATTTTTTCTTGAAAATGCTGTCTTTTCTCCCGTGTGTTTTGCTTTTCGTTTTCTTTTTTCTCACTTTTTTGTCAAATAACAGGTAGCAGTAGTTATGAGCATGCACACTTGCATCTTCTATTTTATTTAACTAGTCTACTTGTCTGGCTATGTATCATTACCATATTGTTTTTATTACTTCAACACTATAATATATCTTAAATTTTGGGATGCCTGTGAAGAACGAGACAATAATTTTATGGGGATCGTGTAGAATCTCTAAATTGCTTTTGGTTGGATGGTCATGTTCCAATCTTAAGCCTACAAATCTCTGAAAATGGGATGTCTTTTCATTTTCTATTTTCTTTCTCTGTTTTTTTTTTCTGGAATTTGATAAAAACTTCATGTGTATATATTAACACGATTTGCCTTTATATCAATTTAACTTTATTGAATTACATATGTTAAACTTACTGACTTTCTGGGATAAAGTCAACTTGTGAGGATGATCATATTGACATGTGATTGTATTCAGCTTGCTTCTATTTCTTGAGCATTTTAACATGCTTTATTTATTGTACATCAAGGATATTGTTCTGTAATTTTCAAATTTTTGTTTCTACTGTTGTTTCTCTAATGGACGCGAGTAAAACAGTGATAATAGTTTCATTGAATGAGTTTAGACATGATCCTTCGGTTTCTGTTTTTATTATTATTATTATTTGCAGTTTAAGAGTTAGTGGTTATTCCTCTTTAAAATGAAGATAGAATTGTACTGTGACTCCAGCTGTGCCTAGAATAAATTTTAGCGGTACAGTTTTGATCACCTTTTCTACCTCTTTTCTTTGCATCTGATTAGACTCTTGTCCCTTCTTGGTTTAACTTTGGTATTTCAGATGACTTAAGAAATATATTCATTTCTTTTACATTTTTCAGCTTAGTGATAGTTTATAAAGTATTGCCTTATAATATTCTGAATTATTTTAATGTCTCCTATGATGGTTCCATGTTCATGCCTGGTTCTGTTCATTTGTGTTATCACTTTCTTTGTTTCTACATAGGCCTAACGTCTGCAATTCTTGTTGAACTTTTTGAAAAAACTAACACTAAAATTCATTTAGTCTTTGTAATGTTTTCATAGTTTTTATGTTATTAATATTTACTTTGATATTTAATATATTCTTTCATGTGCTCAATTTGAGTTTAGTTAGTTCTTGTTTTCCCAAATTCTTGAATTTCATCTTTTTTTTTTTTACACATTTGTCCTTCAGTAATAAGTTGTTTAATCCCCCTGATAATTGAACTTACTAGAGGTTTGCTTGTTTTAGTATTAATATTTATTGCATTTGTCATCAGAAAGGATACCTATAATTAAGTTTCAGTTTTAATATTTTTTATTTCAAGTTTGCTTTGCAAACCATAATGACCTCTACTTTAAAGTTTCTGTCGTTCATTAAATAGTCTTTGTCATTTGGCAAAGTATGTTACAGATAATTTGCAGGTTCATTATAATTTAATCCAATGTAAAATGTCATTTTAGTTGAAGGTTTCTCTGATTTCTTTTTGTTATATTTTTAGAAGGTCTATCTATTAGAGAAAGTGAGGTATTGAAATTGCCCACTATTACTGTTTTTGTTAATCAGTGCTGATTGGGTGCATATGCACTTAATATTATGCTATTTTTCTAATTAATTGGACCTGGATTAAAGTGGAGTGTCATTGAATGTTAATTCTAATTAGTTTTAATTTGATGTCCATTTGTTAGATATTAGCTTAGCAAAATCTGTTTTTTTCTTGATTCCGTTGTTTGAATATTATTTATCCTTTCACTTTCAAGTGGTGTCTGTTTTTTAGATGAAGTGCTTTTTTTTTTTTTTTTTTAGAGAGAATAGATACATTCTTTAAATTCATTCAGTTAGACTCTGTGTATTTATTGGCAAGTTGAGGCCATTAATACTTAGGGTTATTATTGAAATGTGTGCATATTGCCATATTTGTTGGGACTTACTGGTTCTTAATCTGAGTTGTGGTTTGCTTGACAGTAAGTTATAGCTTCATTTATTGAGTTTGTGTTTTTGCATAGATTGGCTGTGCTTATTCCTTTCTTCAATGTGAAGCATTATTTTAACTATTTTGCTAATTCTAAATATTGTTATTTTGGTTTTTGTTTTCTGCTTTCATATTAATTATATTTGGATGCTTGAAACATGAAAAATACACTTTTTCTTCAACCAATGGCAGGTAACTTTGCTAGATACTTTAATCTAGGCTGGCAGCTGTGCATTTTTCAAACTTGTAAAAGATCGCTACAAGCTCTTGTGGCTCTCAGAGAGCTTTTCCAATGAGAATTCATACACCTTTATTCTAATGAATTTTCCTCTTGTGTGACTGTGTTTTGTCTCTGATAATTTTCAGCATTTTTTCTTTATTATTCATGCCTGGTGTTTTAACAGTGGTATGCCATAAGGTGTTTCCATTTTGGTCTTGTCAAAATTGGTTTGCTATGCACTTATTGAGTATGTATGGGTATATCTTTTTTTAGTTTATAAATGCTTACTTCTATAGTCCAGCTAAAGATGTGGTCTATGTCATTGACCTGCAGTTCTTCTATTTTATTCGTTCTATTTAATTCTTCTATTTTATAAATGTGAATGTCTGGTATTTTTATGGGGTCCCACATTTCCAGTAAGCTCATTTACTATACTTTCTATGTTTTTATTTTTGTTTCAGTTTTTATAGAATTTCTCTACTTTATCTTTGATTTCTCATATTCTACCTTCTTGGTTTATTTTGCTTATAAGGCTTTCCACTTAGTTATCAGAATATTGAGGTTTTCAATTTCCTCTTCATTTCAGCTTACATTCTCATCAATGTTTCTATTTTTTTTTTTTTTATTGATTTCGATTTTAAAATCCTGATTCATCTACATCATTTCATTCAATTTTACATTTGTATTTTTCTGGACATCAGTGTTATTACTATTATTATTGTATGTATAATAATGGACATTATTATTTTCTTAGAGTAAAATAAAGTTTTCTTCATGTTTTCTTTAAATTTCTTATGTTCTACGATAAAGTTTTTAGTTGGCCTGTGAATTAAATTTTCTGGGTTATCTAGATACTTATTTGAAAACATTCTTTCATGACTAGTGTTTTTATTTATTTACTTTTTACGTTACTATTAGAACTGCATGTGGATTTCTTCTTCAGTGTGTATCTAATTTAATAATGTGATCTTACATTGGTTGGGCTAGGTCAAGAGATGCATGCCCTGAGCCAAGTCAGTTCAAGTTGATAGATAGACTCTAATTTAAACGGTAAAAGATGGACCCCATGCAATAAATCTGTAGCTAGGACTGTAGATGCCGACATGGCAGCAGGCGGAGGGAAATATGAGAATGTAAAGGAATTCCTCAACAGCTAAGGCACGCTCAGGAAGATGGCAGGAGTTGATCTAGAGCTAAGCGTGGAGTGTAGAGATTGCTACAGGCACAAAACAAGTTCTCAGAAAATGATCTGGTACTAGGTTTATAGATAGTAATGGGCTTGCGGGACAGAATATACAAAAGAGAATAAAGAACTTACACAGGAAAGATAGCTACCTACAGAGAAATTTTGTAAGTACTTGGTATAGAATTAGACCAGAAAATGTGGTTTGCATGGTGTTTTTGACTTTGGTATTTGATATGGGCTTGTGCACTGCTAACAGAGGAGAGAAAAGAACAGAGGCATGATGGGTATGTTTTCTGAGAAATATGCATTGGTTTCTGAAAGTGAAAGACCACAAAAATTTTATAGGCAACTAATCAATGACTATGACCAAATGCCTCAAAACAGCAATCCTTTGAATTGTAAATATGCAAGAAAGCTAAGCAAAATGTGAATAAAGTGATAAAAACTGTAGCTATAATTTTATGGACATCAGTGTATCTTGTAGCTACTATAAGGAAAGAAGCTGGCTCTATACATGGAAAACTAACATTTAGGATATTATATGTAAAAGACATTTATTTTTTAGAATAATGTTGATATAGCATAATAAAAACTAAATTTAAGTAAACATAACTTTAAATTGAAAATTGTAAATTAAAAATTTATTGATAAAGGCAGCATGCCTTTTCATAATTTTTTCATAATAAAAATTGTGTTTTATTTCAATATACAAACAATGAATAATCAGAAGAAGAAAGAAAAGAAAAACAACTGAAAATTAGATGTTTAGACAATTTAAAAATAAATTTATCCTAACAGTCTGCTTATACACTGAAAATTATAAAGTATTATTTAAAGTTATATAGAACTACCTACATAAATAAAACAGCAATGCAATAAGTCTGAAAACACTATATTTAGAGAATGGCAGTATTATCATTTAGAGATTCAATACAATCCTTATCAAAAATTCCTCTCTCAGTTTTATTAAAATTGGCAAACAAAAAAATTAAGATTCAAATATAAAGGAAACAAACTAATCCAAAAATAAAATTAAAAAAATGAAACACGTAAAATACAGGTGCTTCTTGCTTTCAAATTTTACCAGAAAGCATAGAAACAGAAATTTTGCACAAACTTTAGACAAAACGTCATTAACACAAAGTTGAGGATATAGCAATACCCTCTCAATTTTATACGGCATTATCTCAACTTATTGTTACTGTGAACACACAGATAACAAAATGACTTTAATTTGTAGATATCTATTTCATTTAATTTTTAGACATTTCAGTTCTTTGTGACATAGAGGATGTGGCAGAGAATTTTCCATCACGGCAGATAATTAGATGAGTCCATCCATAACATGACAGAACATGGGAAGCTCTAACTTCTCATAGTTCCACCAGTACAAAAGAGTTTATTCAGAATTGGTTCCATCAATAGATTAATGTATTGTTTAGGTCCAAGCCCTCATGAACTAATATCTGTGGAAAGCCCCCTTTCACATACCCAACATGGTGATTTACTTCAATTCATCCAAGCTGAAAGATAAGAACCCATTGATTCTCAACAAAGGAACAAATACCATTTGCTAGAGAAATAGAACATTTATGTTTATTCCCAAGAGTTTGACACAGGTATACTACAAAATGAGATCATATTGATTACCCATTTCCTTTCTTTAGTACTTCAACTATCCCCCATGTCTCCCTCCCAAGTTCAAGGGTTCTTTTTTAATTTTTAATTTTCTTATCATTTTGCTGAGATCTTTATAAAATTTATTAGGTCCTATTCTCCCCTCATTCAAGCTTTTCAGATTCTTCCCCATCTTGCTTTACCAAATTTCATCTCCCTTCCTCCTTTAACCTTAATGTCTAGTTTGTGTCAGCCCCACTTCTAAAGTGTTGCTGACTTATCAATTGTCACACCAGTAAAGGAAACTTTGCTTTCCTTTTCTGAGCAGAAAATAAATCTCAGTAACTTCTCAGCTAGAGGTAGAAATTTCTTTCCTATGTCCCTGACCCCTATAAAGATTTTGTATGGCTAGAACTAGTAAGGATTCTATATATTGCAGTGGTTTGAATTTTCCTGAATAGACTAAGATATTTAAATGTAATGGCTCTGTTTGTTCCTACGTAATGGCTCTGTTTGGATATGTCTAGTAGGTGAGACATTTCTGGAGGAAGTGTCATTGTAGAATCGCTTTGAGGTTTGAAAAGCAGGTACATTTTAGGTTAAGTCTGCTTCCCATCTGTGGTTTTGAGTAAAGTCTCAGATTACAGATTCCACCTGCAGCTAGCACACCTGTCTCTTTCTGCCATGCTATCCCCAGGGTCACAGAGCATAACTCCCTAAAGCTATAAGGCACAATAAACTCTATCTTCTATAAGTTGCTTTGGTCCTTGTATTTAATCTTTGCAACAAAAATGTAAATAGTGCATTCTTTCACAGATCTTTGTGCTTCATATGTGTATATATCCTGCTATGTTTAGAAAACATTTTTCTTAAAATTGTTACCACTTCTGTCTCTTATATTATTCCCACCTACTCTTTCACATAGATTCCTTGGCTTTGAGGGGAAAGAGTACAATGTCTCTGTATCATGTGCTAGTGAGTTCTCTAGACTCTTTGGTCTGTTTATTGACCAGTTCTGTGTTAATTACCAATGAGTGCAGGATAAGGCTTCTTTGATGAGGGCTGAGTGGTATGTGATCTACCTGTTTAGTAATGAGTCAGTGGGAATTAAATCATTTTCACTACCGAAAGAAATACATAATTTTTTGCTTTTATACAAAACCAAACCAGTCTCTGTTTTTTTGTTTTTTTTTTTTTTTAAGAAATCACATTTAAGTGAAGACTGAGACTGTGCAAATACAGCTTTGTGATATTCTGATTCTGGGATTAAACAGCTTCCCTCGAAGAAATTTCATCCTCACTTCATGTTGGGTTCTCTGGGAAAGGAAGAAGGATTTAGAGAAAATGCTCTAGCCCTCCTTTGTATTTATGATTACACAGGCAAGCACTTATCTAATATGCTATAATATCACACAGTCCTTCAACTTTATTATACAAAATATTTAATCATATTTTCTTTAGTATATTCTCATGAATTCAAAATGGCAAGAAAGATTGATGGTTAAAATTTAAAAGGTGAAATAACTACATCCCCAAACATTTGACACACCTATAGAGTGGGAAACTTTAAACTGTAATTATTGTTAAATATACATAAATGTCTTACAATAGATCTAACTTACTGAGCTGTTCATTACTGAAGTAAATCATTCCGCCTTACTGTGTCTTTATATGCATATGTGTTATCAAAACTGCCTCTGTTCTCTGTCTTCCCGCTTCCAAGATTGTGAATACTGCAATTTGTCACTAAACCTTTTATCCATGTTCTCAACTATCACACTGTTTCTAGTGACTATATGACAATAAATTACAGACAATATGCCTTCATGTTTTTAATGATTAACTCTAGAACCATCTCAGTGTTAGAAAACATACATCAAGGATGCTTCTCCAGGTGTTCTGAAAGAAAGTGTTCTGTTACAGAAAATGAACAGCCACTTTCCATATTTTGATTAAAAGTTTTTTGATAAGTTTCTTGTAGAAAGTAATATATAAAAATATGAATGGGTGGCCTAATTATATTCCCTTATCTAGATTTCATTATATATAGGATTGATATATAAAGATGTAGACTTCAGAAGAAAGCTAAACTTGCATGAATAAATTATATCTTGAAGCCTAGAAACAGCAAGGCATATAATGATGGTAGTGGAGGTAGTAAGATCACCCATTATTAAAAAGTGTCTGCTCTGCACCAACTTACCACTGTCCATGGTAGGCCTAGGCATTCCAATACAAGGGAGGTGGAGCAAATACCTTTGCTCTAGGCCTTGCTCCTATCAATGACCTGAACATTCTTACATACTTTGGCTCCACATAGATGGAGCCTTATGGAACTGGCTGTGATAAGTTAAAGTGGCAGCTGCAGGAAATACTTTGTCAGTATTCAGAAGTTTGCTGTAACTGAAAGGAAAATACACCCACCAAAAGACAAAGCTATATAAAGACAGAAGCTGACATCATTATGAACATAGGCAAATTGGCTGAAAACACCTCAATGTGGTTAGTCAGACCCATTTTTAGAACAGTAAAGAGTTATTGTCCTTACATATGCTTTGTTTGGAGTTGATTTTTCCCCTTTTCTTTGTGTATCTAAAAGGTATTACTAGGGTGTCATATGCTGTTAATTTAATTCTTGGCTGATAGATTTGTTTTAATTCTCATAGATATTATTTAAATTTGTTGTAAGGCACGTATAAATCATGAAGGAACAGTGGACTATTTGTAGTATTACATGTAAGATTTATTATAGTGACTTTAAAAATGACTCTGTAGTTAAGAGAACTTGTTCAAGAATATGACTTGAGTCTGATTCCTAGCACCCACATGGTGTCTCATAAACATGTATAACTTTAGTTCTGGGAGAACTTATTCCTCATTTAACTTACAGAGACAGCAGGCAACCAAGTAGTTCATAAATATACATTCAGACAAAATCTTCATATATACAGAGTATTTTCTAATAAACTAAATAAAATATCTATGAGGACCTACCAAACAGTAGTTAATCAAAAGATAGGAATTTATACTTATTTCTCATGCAAGACAATTCTAAACACTTTTGTATTTTGCATTTTCCATAATAGTCATTTTATGTGAGATTTGAGAATTTTTCCCCTAAACCATTTCAGGGGATTTATCCCAAGCTTCTGAAGTTTGTTACATATGTTCAATGATCTCTGTGACTCTTTACTGATTGTTTGGGTCATATGAACTTCTCCACAGCTCTGTCTTTGTACATTTCTCAGGCTTTCCAATACCCTGATCTGTAAAATATATTCTTCTTACTGTTATGGCTCTGTTACCCCATCAAGATATTGGCTATAAAAGATATGGGTTTGCCATAATGTTGTCAGACTAGGTACTTAATGTGACTCTGTAAATGATATGGTTAAATATTTGAAAAATGACAATATATTCATGGCAGTCATATATGTGGCTATTATAGCTTCATGCTCAAAGGCCACTCCACTATATTAAGTTTATTGAGATTTTTCACATCCTGGACAAGGTTTCTTTCTTTTGACAATATATGCTATACTCTAACACATAGAGATAAAGTGAATTTTTTCTTATACTTGTTTCTTAAGTGGAGAATTTGGTAATACTATGTATGAAATAATTAATACTTTATTTAAATTATGCATTGTTTGATATGGAAAGATAGTTTGTTCATGGAAATAATACCTAAGTACTTTGCAAAAGAAATGCAACTTGTAGTTTTGGAGTTAAAATAAAACTGGCTATTCTGATATCTTCTTTTAACTAATTTATTTATTTGTATTTTACCTGCATGCATGTCTGTGTGAGGGGTTACAGACAGTTAACTGTCATGCAGGTCCTGAGAATTGAACCCAGGTCCTCTAAAAGAGCAGTTGGTCATCTTAACCACTGAGCCATTTCTTCAGCCCAACTATTTTGATATCTTTATATAACTGTTATTTTGGTACCATTTCAAGGTACAGATATGTGATTATTTTGTTCTCAACCCTTGCTTTGCATTTTAGAATGCCATCTTAGAACATTCTTGTAAAATGGCCATTCCACAGATACACTAGGCAGTGGTTCCATCTTTCTCCAACATTAGAGAAGTGCTGTGAACATCCTTATACCAACTTTTGATTGCCTTCTCCATCATTTTATTTAAAAAATAATTATAGAAGCAGGCTTAATGGACTAGAGTATATAAACATTTTTAATGATCCAAATAAATATTGCCAAATTGCTTTCCTCAATGCTTGAAGCAAATTCAATTTCTGGAAGCATTATATACATGTTTTTTTCTAGGCATTTTACCAATAGAAAAAGTTAAAAGAACATATTTATGAATAGTTTTGATTACATATAACTTACTTTATTTTTTTTAATTTTTATAGTGAAAATGTGTTTATGTGTGTTGGAATCTCTACAGAGACAATTGAACCAAGCTAATTGGAACTTGTACACATAGATTGACAGCAGTAGAGCCTGCATGGGACCAGATTTGATCCTTCGCATATAGGAGACAGTTGTGTAGCTTGGTCTGTTTAAGAAGTCTCTGGCAGTGGAATCAGGATCTATCTCTGGTGCTTAAGATGGCTTTTTGGAGCCCATTACCAATGATGGGACACTTTACATAGCCTTGATGTGCCGGGAGGGACTTGGACCTGCCTCAACTGAATGTACCAGGCTTTGATGACTCCCTATGAGAGGGCTTTTAGTTTTCAGTGGAGGAGATGAGGAATTACTTGGAGGAAAAATGGGGGTGGGGGTGCAAGGAGGGATGAATGGGGGATCTGTGTTTGGTATGTAAAATGAATAAAATTAAAACTTAAAAGTAACAAAAAAAATTGTTATAACTTTATAGCACTTAATTATAATTGTGTCCAAGTTGTTTAACTTTTAAAAGCCCATAATTATTAATAATTATGTCAAATTATTTTCTGAATATGTTCCATTGCTTAATTTTATGATTTATATTAACAAATTTATTTTAAAACAATTTTAAATTGCAGAAAAGTATAAAAATAGTACATAAAATAATTGGATCAGTCCTCCAAATTTCAGTGCAGCCAATTTGTCCCATAGCCTCTCTAGATAGATAGGTATATTCAAATGAGAAGTAGATTATGTATTTAATATGTTAAATAACAAAATATATGTTTTGAATTCTTCCTAGTTCTAGCAAATATCTGACACCTATTCTAGCCCTCAACCTATAAATATGTTCTCCCCAATATCTTTCACAATCATTGAAGGGTGATGAAATTCAAGTAATTTACCATTGATATTTAGTTCATTGAAAATGTAGGGTTTTTTTTCACTTCCTTTAATCTAGAACATATCTCAGTTACCTGTTTTTTCTCCAGTTATAGATTGTGTAGTGTTTTACTTTTCTCCAAAGTAGCATTCCAGTGAGTCTACTGATGGTTCTTTGGGACATCTTAGCAAGAAATAGCTCTTCCAACTTTCTTTGTTCTTTATACTACCCACATTTAAAGTAGAGTCCACTTACTTTCCAGATTGGCTCTCAGTATGAGTTTGTCTTGAGTTGTCATGTGAACAGAATGAGCCTACCACTATCTTGGAGAACTCTGGGGCAATTTTATATCCTCCTGACACACTGAGTAGAATAACAGTGCTTGTTCTTTATGAGCTAAATGACCTTGTCAAATTTTCAATGTCTTTTTATGGTTGAATGTATTTGCTGAATTGTATTTATAATATAGCCTGTGACAAATGCCATTAAATATATACTAAAAAACTTCCAGATTATACAAAATATGAAATTCTAATCAAATTCATTCATTAACTATTAGATTCATGACTAAGTTACTGTAATGTTACAAAGCATAGATTTTACCTTTCTAGATTATTCTAAATATATTAATCAATTAGTACTTAACATTTTATTTAAGATTACCCTTCTTCTTTGTGAACATTTATTATTTTTTATTTTTTACTACTAAATATTATATATATTGATACATTTTAATAACTTAATTATGAGTATTACATTATTTTGTATTTAATACACTATCATACTTGATGTTTGTCTTATTAAGCTAAAAAATAGGATATGGTAGTTATTCTGTTTCTTTCTTAGAAACTATGCAAATCAAATCCTCTGCCTGCTGTAGTTTTACGTGTCTTGAAAACCCCTCCCATATATGAACAAAAGATCCTATTCCTTTTGTATTTCATTAAATTTTTGGCAGGAGTTCACTGTGATCCTCTAATTGGCTTTGAAATCACTATGTAGACCAGACTGGTACTGAATCCAGAGATCCATTGCCACTACCACATAAGTGATGAAATTACAGACATGTTCTACCACTCTCAGGTTCCCAATATAGTGATAGGTGCAAAATATTCCATTTGTTCCAGTTATCTGTTTAGACCATTTAGCAGATTATCCATATCTGTAGGTATGGACAGATTATCCATACCTACAGATAACTCAAAGTAAAACAAAAACAAAAACAAAAAAAACTCATGTCTATGCATCTATGCATTTATATATTATGGATATGTTTATTTGAACTGTCATAGAAGTTAAATTTATAGAACATTGGTAAATGCTTATACAGTTTTGAAACTATGTAATTTATTTATGTTGATGGGTTATCATGGCACACATGTGGTCAGAAGGAAATTTGAAGGAATTTTTCCTTCTACTATGTGAGTCCCAGTGATTGATATCCACTCATCAGGCATAGCAGCAAACGCCTTTGCCTCTGATCCACTCCTCTAGACTAGCACTAGATTTTCATAAATATAAATTATTATATAAATATACAAAATGTCCTTTTGTCATAAACTTTGTTCCCACAGCTGCAGCATGCATAGCACAAAATGAAAGGCTCAGTGAGCATACTGTGTGCACTTTATTACCCTTCCCCTCATCTTTACTTGCATATTTAATAAATATTCTGTGTAAGCCTAATCATCTGCTATTTGCCCAAAATTTTTTTAATGTTTTTAGCTATTTATACATTTTTAGATTTTTATTCTTAAACTTTTTTTTTAAACTGATTTAAACCATCGGGAGTAAAACATAGAAGGTGATACATTTTAGACCTCTTATGCTGAACTGACCCACTATTATTTTATTAGTATATATATTCAATAACTTTGTCAGCTCTTACCAGGACAAATATGCCATGCAAGGCTCTTAGAGTTCTTTCCTTTATTTAAATAATTTTCATACAATCTCAAGACAGTTCTAAAGCTTCAGAAAACTTGAGGGCCCCAAGGAAAGAATATGAAATACCATTCATATACATCATATTCCCCCATCTATCTTTCCAGACATCGAATTTCAGAATACATATTAATTGTAGAAGTAAATCACAAGATTAAGTTACATGACTTGAGAGCATCTTTCCATGAGTAGGCTCAAAGTCCTACACATATAGGTTTGCTGCTATAAGCGTCCATAGCATGTATGAGATGGATGGTGTTCTGATAAGGGTTCTGCATCCTGCTCAGTCATGTCTGAGAATACAGACCTTGGCAGAGAATTTCAGTTCAATCAATGCCTATATGAGTCTTTCAATAACTAGAGGAATATTTTTCCTGCTCAGTAATTTCATAAATAAATTGAGAGACCCCAACGTTGGCAATCAATAACTATTATATGATGAAGAGTGATCTTGGATCAATGTACATTTAGCTACTTCAGTCAGGGAAAGCTTCATATTTTGTAATCTGATAGCTAAAATTGTCTGAATGTTTAAGCATAAAAGCCAGACAATATTAGGGCAGTTGAATATATTTGTGATCCTTGAATGAAGACTCCATTTTATCAGTCAATTTGCTGGAATCTTAGTATTAAAAAAATCAATTCACAAAGCCTCAACATTATTCCACTCTATCTCATCTAGCTACATTGCAGAATTACACCATGGTTAGTGTCCAAATTTGTCTCATTAAGTAATTAGGAACAACAACAGAAGGATTCTTATGGTCACTGTATAATTTGTACAATAAGTTGGATGAGCTCATTTGTGAAACACATGAACAGAATTCTTTTCTAATGATATAGCGGCTTTATGATTCTTCATTTCATATCTTAAGCTGCCCGTGTTAATGAAAGAACATTATATAGATTTTGGTCACATTAGTGCTGTCCATTAAGTAAAATGTTAGTTCATTCCACAATAGAGACTATAAAATAAATATACTCACCATGATTTAATCACAAATTTGGGCCATTTGTGATTGGCAAAAATATACTTTTGAGCATATTTTAAAAATCTGACATTGAATGAAACAAATAGTTTAAAAGTATTTATCATGCCATCACTATCACTATGCAAGTATGTTTTTATTCCAAGTGATAGATTTTCAATTTCCTCTTTTCCTCTGAGTGTTTTTTCCCATCACATAGAATGTATTTCATTATAAACATATATTTCTTATATTTTCCTATAATGTCAGTTATTCAATCAAAATATTTCAATCATGTTTAAAATATTCAGATATAATTCTCATTTAAGTGAATAATTTTTCTCTTTAAAAATCCTAATTCTTTTTTTAGAATAAATCTCCACATCAGTTCTTTAAGTATATTTATGGCAGAAAACAAATTACACAAAACAAAGGAAATACTTTGCTGCCAATGAAGTTAAGGCTTGGGATCTGTTGGAATATATCCCAGGATTCGAAACCTATGAACCCAAAGCCAAAGATGGTTAAATCTTTTATATAAAGTGAGAAAGCATTTGCTTATAACCTACGCACCACTTCCTGTATGCATTACACTACATCTAAATTACTTGTAGTAATGAATACTATAAAATATCTTGTAAATGGTGGTTCTACCATATTATTTTTATATGATGACAACATAGGTATCTCTACATGTTCAGCACAGATGCAGGATAATTGTAAATGTATTGATCACTGAATGATTGAACCTGTGAAAGAAGTGTGTAAAGATATATTGTTGCTTATATTTCATATAAAAGAATAGACATTCCATATATATATTTCTCTATGTTTATCTATAATATATTGGGTAATAGAACCTTTAAACAATACAGTAATGCAGTTATCTAGAACAGTACAGTTGTGGTACTGGACAGAAAACACTACCATGAAGATCACTTAACTGAACAACTTTAATAAAATAGAGAGAGGAGAATCTTACATCCCTTAAGCTTTGACAATATGACATCTTTTAAAGGAATAGAAAATAAATGAGCAGTAATTCTAATAGTAGGTGCATTAAAATTAAGATACACTTATGTGATTAGAGGGGCAGGTGAAGGAGACCCACACACCCAAGTGGGGATGCTTTCCCTCAGTGGGTAGAATAAAACACAGGAAACTTGTGGTAAGCAAATATGTGTTTGTTTATGGAAGAGAGAGAGAAACATCATGGGAAAGACCAAGTGGTGGACTTTTAATCCCATAACTCAGGAGACCCAGATCTTTCTGTATTTCTGTGAGTTCAAGTCCTAACTACCAAGCAGTAGTATCTCACACCTTTAAAATTAATTCTAAGAATATGATGCAGAGTTGAATAAAGAAGAGAAACAACTGGGTGAAGAAGATATTTAAGGCAGGCCTAGGCAGACAGAAAATTAATCTGTAGAAGCGACGAGCCAGGTTGACGACTAGGGAAGATAGCTTTTACCCTGAGAAGTTGGCTGGGTGAGAATTGATATTGGTCTGATTCCTCTCTCTGATATCAAGACTTGTTTTATTAAATACAAAATATATCACCACAATGTCTCCTCGTTACAGTCTTTTGTTCTTCTTTCCCACAGGTTTCACTGAGCTCTGAGGAGAGGTGGTTTATAAAGAAGATCCAGTTAAGAAGTGTGTATCCCACAGCTTCTCACAAGGTGGATTTTGAGGCATGAAGTACCTCTTTTAGTATTTCTTTCTGTGGTGATTTGTTTTATTTTTCTCTCTGAGAAGAAAAGTACAGTTGTGTGAAGAGAGGGGTGAGGAGGATTGGAGAGAAGCTGGTCAAAATATATTGTACTAAATATGATCAAAGTGCATTGTGCTAAAAAGGTCTTAAATTTTAAAAATTAAAATATTATTGTATTATAATATAAAATACTATATTTCCAATACAAAATTGTAGAGAATATGATGAGTGTATATTTTACTAAAAATGATAATAGGTTCAAAATATATTGTACTAAAATGGTTTAAATTTAAAAAGTTAAAATACTATAGTAGAAATCGTAACAGTACAAAGTTTTAGAAATATACATCAATTACCTTTAATAAGTTTTCTGATTATTTTACTTTCTACTTCCAGTTAATTTCACTATTTAAAAACTAATGAGTGCAAGCACCTATTGGCTAAGAAGAATAGAGCTGAAATAGGTGACTCCATCAATTTTATTTATACTAAGAACCAACTGCCTCCTTTGTTAGAAAATGGTTATGTAGGCTGTGTAGATAAAAGTCAGTATATTACTTAAAAAATACGTTGTTAATTCAAATATTTAAAGTAGTAACTATTTTACTTTTCCATTTTGTAGTTAATCATCATTTCCTGTAATATAGCTGGGTTTATCATAAAGTCCATATGGCTATTGAAATTCAACTTTATACATTGATTAATAGACACTTATCTCTGCTAAGGAAGATCATGAATTATGATTCAATATATATCCTCTAAAGTGCTGCATGAGAACAGTATTACAAAGGAAAGTCGTAATGGATCATTGTAAATGGGTAAATAGATTGTCCCTTTGGCTCTGGGGAATGTCGTGCCATGTCCTTCCACGGATTTAGACCAGAACAGAGGGGATTTATGATTTTTTTTTAAATTTTTACTGTTAGTCAGGCCTGTTACATTTTATAGCAACAAAGAAACAGGTACTGTGCGTTTTCCATAGAGAACAGTTTGTGAAGTTGTGTTACATTTTGACTAAATATATTATGAGTACAATCTTATAAATTTTAATTTTATTCTTTTTTGTTATGTAAATATAGATGAGAGTGACAAAGCATTTAAAGGTCAAAAGCAAGATACATTTTTCACGTAATACAAATGCAAAAACCACGCAGTCAAGAATTACCATTATATCTTGGTTTAAAGCAATATAATTTGCATTATGTTTCATGAGTAAAGTAACTCAGATTTTGAAACAGCTCAGAGAGTAAATGTACATGGGTTGTCCTATTGAATGTTAGGAGAAGATGCACCTCAAGGAGACCGAAAGCTTATTTCCATGGTCTTTATTTACAACAGTGTATTCAGGAAGGCAATAAGCATCATATTTTAAAGTCTATGTGAGGCTATTTTATGAAAATAAATCAATTTTTTTAGTTTAGAAATGTTACCAGCTTGCATTATAGAACACTAGAAGTGTAAAAGCCAGGAGAGTAAAAGAATAGTACTAATATATTTTTTAATTTTTCATTATTTCTTCCTTTTCCTTTCTCTCCCCTCCTCCTTCTCCCTTCCTCCTATTGCACAAATTCTACTTGGTCCTACAGTAAAAACCTGGAGCCAGATATTGGGGGAAAGCCTAAAGATCAAAGACAGAGGAACAAACCACACCTAGCCAATTCCTCAGGAATCCTCAGCCTGCCTCTGAGTCCTCAGCTGAAAGGGAAGGGGACTTGAAGCAAAGGGCTACACTTCTCACTCCTTATCTTTATATATATTTTTTAAATATATATATTTCTGCCTAGTTATCTAACTTCCTGGCTTAACTTTCCTAATGTTAGGATTACAGGCTTGTTTGTTTCCCAAGTACTGGGAGCAGAGACATGGGATCCCACGTCCTGGGGTTAAAGGTGTGTGACACCATCACCTGTATCTTGTTTGGACTTGAACTAACATATCTCTGCCTCTGCCTCTGGAGTACTAGAGTCAAAGAATACTGTTATCACTCCCTGAACTTCCTGGCTAAATATGTAGCCGACTCTGCCCCCTGTTCTTCAGGCAAACTTTATTAGATACACAAAATACAACCACAACTTCCCCTCCCTCCCCTGTTCCTGTTCCTCCTTCTTCCTTTACTTCTTATTCTATAATATATTAATTTTAATCCCTGACACCCATAAGATATAGAAAACAGAATATTTGTTGCAGTATGGGACAGTTACATGTAGCCATTTCTTTAAATAAGAATGTTTTTTGAGTTCTTAACTGTAAATAGCCAATAGCTCTAAAATAAAACATTAGTCCTCTCGAGTATGTTTTTTTTTTATTTCATTATAGAAATTTAACTGACTTGATCTTGTGCAGAATTTGTGTGTGTGTATGTATGTGTTTATGTGTGTACATATGTGTGAATGTGTATGTGTGTGTATGTTTGTGTATGTGTGTGAATGTGTGTGTATGTGTATCGTGTGTGTATGTGTGTGTATGTGTGTATGTGTATGTATGATTGTGTGCATGTATATGTGTGTGTATGTGTGTGTGAATGTGTGTTTATGTGTGTGTATTTGTGTGTGTGTATGAGTGTGTATGTGTGAATGTGTGTGTGTGTATTTGTGTGTATTTGTGTGTGTATGAGTGCTTATGTGTATGTATGTGTGTGTGTGAATGTGTGTATGAGTGTGTATTTGTGTGTGTATGTTTTCAGAAGTGCTACTGCCAATACTAAGTATAGAATGCTTAAAACTCACCCCTTATTCTAGCTCATATATTCCTTTCAAGACCTCTTCTATGATATTTCTTGAGTCAGAAGGAAAATTTGATGAAATTGTCCTGCTTCGGGCTGAGCTCTCAGTCATATTTTAAGCACTTTAACAAATTATAAGTCTCTTCATTCACTCATATCAACTTCAAAAAAAGAAACTTCATTAAGGATGGTTGAAGGTAGCAGGTTATCTATGAAGAATAAATGTTTATAAGGGGTTTAACAATGTGACCATTTATTAACAAAGGAGAAACAGTAAATTCTACCTTAGGACTCATGATCTCCACAGACATGGGTTTTTCTAAGTTCCCAGCATGAATTTTCTTCTATAGAGAGTGTCTGAGATTGAGTCAGCTAACTATTGCTTGCCCCATTACCATAATACCATTATTATAGCATGTGGTCACCATATTTTGCTTGGTACATAAGTATTATAATGTGCAGGGCACAGTGCTGGGTTAGACGGCTGGTGTTTTTTCTACATAAGCACCTTGCATCCATTAGGCACTAATCTCATCTACTCCATGGAATAAGTCTTTACATCTTCTGATTTTTCCATTTTTACGTTTCCATTTTTCATATCACATATATTACATTATCTCATTCAATTCGGTTTTCATTTAAAATTTTATTACACTCTTTCACCTAACTCTCCCCACACCCTTATATATTCCTATTTTCTTATTCTTCTATCTACTTAAGCCTTTTCCAACCCTGAGATCTGAAACACTATTTTAATATTACTTATAATCTACTATCCATTAATATAACTCCACCCCTTAAGATGACTTTTTAGCTTCTTGGCTTTTGCTTGTGCTTCATTAGGCATATTAAACAAAATATTTAAAGCTAGGATCCTTATACAAGAGAGAACATAAGACATTTATGGTTCAGGTTCAGAGTTATCTTACTCATTACAATTTTCCCAGTTCCTTTTTTTTTTTTGGCACACCATTATGAGTTTAAAAGTTTGTTCTTTAATTATCTATCTGCTGCATATTTAAGAATACAAAAAAATCAATCATTTTACTCCTTTCTCTTTTCACATTTAAACTTGCTCCTTTTATGATGATACAAAAGATTTTCATTGACTCACAGCTCTAAAAGTGTAGGAAAATCAAATCCATAATGAAATGGAAAGTAAAAAGAATTTGGGAGAGGAAAAGAAGTGTACTCCATATGTACTATATACAATTTCTTCTCGATAAATAAAGAATAAAGATCAAGGCAAAAATTAATTTTAAAAAAAGAATAAAATTTAATGCTTAGTGATACACTACTGTGTATATGTGCCACATTTATTTCATGCATTCTTCTGTTGAGAGACATCTAGGTTGTATCCAGTTTGGGGCTATTGTTAATAAAGGCACAAAAAACATAGTTGAGCAAGTGACTTTGTGGTAGGATGGAGCCTCCTTTGGGTATATACTCAAATAGATGGGTCTTGAAATAGATCAGTACTCAGTTTTCTGAGGACCCACCATAATGATTTCCATGATGGCTGAATGAGCTTGCTCTCCCACCTGCAGTGGAGGAGTGCTCCCCTGGCTCCTCTCCAGCATAAGCTCTCATCCTCTTCATGATGTCTGAGTGAGCTTGCTCTCCCACCTGCAGTGGAGGAGTGCTCCCCTGGCTCCTCTTCAGCATGAGCTCTCACCTTCTTCATGTCACTAAACTTAGCAGTCTGACAAGTATAAGACTGAACATTAATGTAGTTAGGATTATCATTTTCCAGATGGCTGAGGATTTTGAAACATTTCTAAGTATTTTAAGCCATTTAAGATTACTGAGAATTTTCTGTTTTGATCCTTACTCCAGTTTTAATTTAGTTATTTGTCTTTTGATATCAAATTTCTTGAGTTCTTTTTACACTGGATATTTATTCTATATCAGATATGGAGTTAATAATTTTGTTTTCCAATTATGCAGGCTTCCTTTTTGAGCAATTTGTGGTGCCCCTTGTCTTATAGAGGTTTGCAGTCTCATGAGGACTCCTTTATTACTTTTTAATCTTAGTGATTACACTATCAGTGTTCTATTCAAAAAATTGCCTCCTATGCCATTGTTTCCAAGACGATTCCCACTTTCTCTTCTGTGAGATTCAGTGTCTCTACCTTGGTGCTGAGCTCTTTGATCCACTTGGACTTGAGATTTGTGCAGTGATAAATGTGGATCTATTTGTATTATTTTATGAAAAGACATCGGTTTGATTATCACCATCTGATGAAGATGCTCATTTCCCCCCATTGTGTATATCTGGATTCTTTATAAAAACACAGGTTTCTATTAGTGTGTAAATTTATGTCTGTGTCTTTAGTTCTATTCCATTGTTCAATGTACTTGTTTCTGTATCAAAACCATGAGGTTTTATTACTACAACTCCGTGGTACAACTTTACGTAAGGGATTGTGATACCTCCAGCAATTCTTTTTTGTTGTTGCTTTTCAGGTTTGTTTTAGCTACCCCAACTATTATTCATTCAAGGTCCGTTTAGAAAATGTGTTGGAACTTTAATGAAGATCACGTATGTAGAATCTGTGTATTGCTTTTGGTATAATCTTCATTTTTTACTTGGTCCATCCTACCAATCCATGAGCATGGGAGATTTCTCTATTATCTGCTATGTCTTTCACTTTCTTTCTTTAATGGCCTGTAGTTTTTTGTTTGTTTGTTTGATTTGTTTTGTTTTGTTTTCAATCTTACCAGTCTTTCCCTTGTTTGCTTAAAAAATAACCCAAAGTTTGTTATATTATTCAAGGCAATTGTGGAGAGAGTAATTTCCCTGATTTCAATATCAGACCATACAGTACAACTGCTGATCTATTTGAGTTACTCTTCCTACCAGCCACATTGCTCAAAGTGTTTATCAGCCAGAAGATTTTGCTAGTGAAATTTTTGAATCATGTATATTATGTCATATTATTCTTAAATAATAGCCATTCCAATTTTTATCTCCTTAGTCTATTTCAGGTGGCTCAATGCTTTAGCTGAATCTTCAAGTACTTTATGGAAAAAGAAACATGGAGTAACATCATAAAATTTGCCTGACAATGGATCCAAGTAAAAAAAAATCCTGAGTTAGGCAACCCAGATTCATAAAGACAGATATAGTATATATTCACTTATAAGTGTATATTAGCTATTAAATTTAAACTCTTAAATTACTACTAAGTTGAAGGTCTTCATCAGGTCCATTTTCCTTAGAGATCAGAGGACCGTGTAGAAGAAGGAGAGGAAAGATTGTGAAGTCAGAGGAAATGGAGGATATCGAATCAGGAAGCAGGGCTCACATGAGCTCACAGAGACTGAAACACCAAGCATTGGGCATGGACAGTTCTGCACCACGTTATCTGATAAGGGTTATGTATATTAGCTTGGTGTTATTATGGGACTCCTCTAAGTGGGAGCAGGAATGTCTCTGACTCTTGCCTCATGGTGGACTTTTCCTCTCCTATTGATGTCCAGCATTTATGAACACTTTTGCTTTGTCTTATTTTGTACCTTGCTCTGTCTTGTTTCTCTGTCCTATCTTGAACTTTTAGCACATTTTCACGAATTCACAAGAAAAAAAAAATAAAAGCGGCTTGCCTGTGCCTTTGCAACCACCAGCACAGTCCAGAGCTACGTGAGACCAGAGTTACTGCCTGGATAACTCCGTAGGTAGAGCATGAGACTCTTAACCTCAAGGTCCTGGGTTCATGCCCCATATTGGGTACCAGATATTTCATAAATTTTATGTAGTGTTATTAACAAAAATCCAGAGGCAGATATTGAAAATAATCTGAAACATCAGAGAGACAGAGAAACAAGCCATATCCACTTATCACTTATGCTGCCCCTCAGGCCAAATGGGGTATGTTCTGTCTCCATAAGTCCTTGGATTCAGTACCTTGAATCATCAGTTGAAAGGAAAGGCAGCCTAAGCTGACTCCCTCATCCTCTTTATCTCCGCTACTATCTCACTTCCTGGCTAAACTTTCCTTTTCCTAGGATTAAAGGTATATGCCACCACTGCCTGACTCTCTTTGCCCTTGTACACAGAACTCCAGAGACATCTCTGCCCCCAAGGGTTGGGAATAAAAGTATGAGTCACTAATCCATGACCTTCAAGGTTTGACTCTGTGGGTGGCTCTGCCCTCTGATATTTCAGGCTGTTTTCATTAAATATGTGATATTTCACCATAGCCCTCTTCTTTTCTGGAGGAGAGATTGAGTTCCCGGGCAGGAATCCATGGGACAGGTAATGTGGGAATGTCTTTTTATATGCTGTGGGTATCAATCTTTAAATAAAGGAGCTGTTTTGGACCATGACAGGCACCATAGGAAAAGTAGGAGGGGAAATCACAACCTAGATAGGAGAAGCAAGGCAGAGTCAGGGACAGACTGAGCCAGCCACCCAAGATGTAAGAAACACAGGTGAGGCATGGGCCACGTGGCAGACAGATAATGGAAATGGGTTAAGATGAAGGAACTAGCTAGCAATGTGCCTAAGCCCTAAGCCAAACAGCATGAACTTAATATAAGCGTCTGAGTCATTTTGGGGGCCTGAGCCGGCAGCTAAGCAGTCTGGGACCACAGGTCTGTGGGTCTGGACCTCTGGCCGCTGGGGAGCAGAAACCTCTTTGTAACAGACAGGGAAGATTGGGGAACTGTGAGAATAGAAGGAGGGAAAATTATTGTCAGTATGTATTATATGAGAGAAGATTTTACTTTTAATATGAACAAATAATAAATAAAAGTTAAGTGCAGACTTTCTGTTGTTTCTGCTGTTGAAATCCAGCTTTAATTTATAAATGGCCTAATAAGATACAGAGAGTTATTTTAATTTTTTATCTGTTGAGACCTGCTTTATGGTTGAGTATATGGCTAGTTTCGGAGAAGATTTCATGAGATGCTAAGATGATAGAATGTCTAGATGACGTGTTCTGTAGATATCTTTTAGGTCCATTTGACTCATGACATTTGATATTTCTGTTATTTTTCTGTTTAGTTTTTGTTTAGATAACCCGTCCTTGATGAGAGTGATGTGTTGAAGTCTCCCACTAATATTATATGGGTTTTAATGCGTGATAGGTTTTATTAATGTTTCTTTTATGGATGTGGGTGTGCTTACATTTAGGAATAGATGATCAGAATTGAGACATCTTTTTGGTGGATTTTTTTCCTTTGATAAGTATGAAATGATTTTCTCTATCTCTTCTGATTAAATTTTGTTTGAAGTCTACTTTCTTAGATATTAGGATAGCTGCATAAGCTTGTTTCTTAGGTCTACTTCAGTTTCTATATAGCAAAACACATCATCAATAGGATAAAATGGCAGTATATAGAATAGGAAAAATCTTTCCCATCTCTACATAGGCTGATTTCCAAAATACATAAATAACTCAAGAAATTAGACAACAACAAACCAAAAAATCTACTTTAAAAGGGGTGATATAGGTCTAAACATAGAATTTCCCAGGGCTTGATCCTGGGAAATGATAACTCTCATTCTCTTAGCTGCCAATAATTGCCTATGGTTCTTTGTCTAGAAGGTTCTATATATACGTGTGTATTTACATATATGTAACCAATACAAGCAAAGATAAATAGACTATATTGAGGGTGATGTGGAAGGGATTTGAGGGAGGTTGTAACTATGTAGAGTACAAAGCTGAAGAGGAAATAGTATATTTCAATTTCAATTAAGATATTTTAAAAATAAATAAATACATTTATTTCATTATTGTAAAAACACAGATCAGAAAGAAAAAATATTCTCTATTGCATGAGAGCACAGGGCTATGTAATTTATTACAGAGACTGGTAAAAAGTCATTCATATACAAGAATCCCTTAAAACATTTAGCGTTCTAGCCACTAAAAATAATTTCCATTTTCTGATTCTGTGTTTGAATATTTTACAAACTTCAAGTCAGTGGTGTTCTACATTATCTTTGCTTCTGTAAAACTAGCACTATTTTTCTATTTCTATAACAATTAAATCTTTGGAGTTTTAAAAAGGTGATTCTGTCCTTAAGAATAATGTTAGCAGTAGACATGTCAACAATAGTAAGTCTTTAACCATGAACTAAAGTGATTCTTTTTCCCGTTATGTTTCTATCTTAATTTCTTTCCTTGGTAAGTCACATTTTTAGGTATAAGTCTTTCACTTTGTAATGTTATTTTAGAAAAGCTATTGTTAATCCACTCAGCAGCAGGATAATAGAAATGTAACTGAGTGATTTCTGAATGTTGGCTTGATAATGTGTAGTTTTTAATTTACCTAAGAGCTTTGCCAAATTTTTTGTAGAGACTTTAGAATTTATGAAAATAATAATATATTTAAAATTGTTGCTCTCAAATCTGTATGCCATTCTTTACTATGACTACTTTCTCAGTCTAAAATTTTAAAGACTGCTTAAATGTGAAGTGAGTAAAGACAACAATAGACATGATAATGAGAACAGGTAACAGCCATCATGAGACCTCAACCCTACACAATGAGCTACTGGCAAGTGGAGAATACTGGAAGAAGGAGAAATATTTACAGTAATAGCACACAAATTGGTTATCTAATACCAAATTTCCATCCCTGAAAACAAAATATAATTAACATTATACAGATTGACAAGGTCATATTTATATGTTTAGAAATATGTTAGTATATATCCACATACTAATTTATAAGAAACAAGTGGAGAGGAAGAGGCCGTGAATTTGAGAAAGACAATAGAGGGTTATATGGGAGGGTTCTGATAGAGGAAAGTGAAGAGGAAATAACAAAATTATATTATAATCCCCAAAATAAAAGAAATAATAATAAATCTTCGTTATATTGAATGAAAGTGGCTGATGTGGGAATGTCTTTCTGTATGCTGTGAATATCAATCTTTAAAAAAAGGAGCTGTTTTGACCCATGACAGGCACCATAGAAAAAGTAGGAGGAGAAATCAGAGCATAGGTAGGAGAAGCAGGGTGGAGTCATACAGACTGAGCCAGATGCCCAAAGGAGCAACATGTAAGGAACACAGGTGAGCCACGGGCCACGTGGCAGACAGGTTAATGAAAATGGGTTAAGATGTAAGAGCAAGCTAGCAATGTGCCTAAACCATAGGCCAAACAGCATGAACTTAATATAACCATCTGGGTCTTTTCTGGGGGCCTGAGGAGCTGTGGGTGGCTAAGGGGTCTGGGGCTGGAAGTCTGGGACCAAGAAACCACATTACATGTGGCTTCCTCTTTATGTTAAGGATAATCAGTAAGTATCCTGTGAATGAGTAAGACATAACATCATAAACAGTCTTTATGGATTTTCAAAGACAGTCTTAACAGAAATTTCTTCAATATGCAAGTCATTGAGAGTTTTCTACCACAAAATAATGCTCCAAGTTGGAAAATGCTTTTTCTGTATTAGTCCATATGTTCATGAGACAATCATATTGTGTTCTGTTAATTAGAAACGAGATTATTCTTTTTATATTGAAACATTATATATTGAAACATTTAATCTCAAGAACACATTCAATTGGTTAACGTATTTGGTTATCTCTTAGTCCGTATTTTGAAAAATTCTCACTTTATCTCAGGAAGTGATTTGGGAACTTTGCCCATTTTATTACTGTCCCTTCAGCTTTCTTGGTATTGCCCCATGTGTCAAATATATGCTTAGCTCCAACAATGCTTTATGTTCACTAGTATTAAAGTTAATTCTTTAAAAATCCCCAAGAAAATTTATTTTATTGGATGCTCTAATTTTGCTTAATGAATATTTGGTGTATTTTGATGATTAGCTGAGTTAGGGAAGGGATGTAGCTACTTACTTAATGTCTTTCGTAGCAAACAACTGTCTTTCTGCTCAACTTAAGGAGATGGGATTCTGTCTCGACCTGAGAATATCAATAAAATACTCACGGCAGGAAATAATTTGAATGGAGATTACATATTTTTGTTTGATTATGGATTAGATTTTTTTAATTGAATATTATTTTATTTTGAGACTAGTTTTGTATTTCAAGAAAGCATAGAATTTACTTTTGAAATCAAATTCTTGATTTTGCTTTTAAAATTAAAACAGAAAGACCCAGAAATGCACTTTTCTTGACCTGCCACACACACTAGAGTTTGATTTCAGTGACATAGCTACTACTGAGTTATTTACTCTCCTGTACATAGTGCTAAGAATTAATTGATTCATTAAACTCTATTTTGGTAAGATTATTTCTCTGGTGTTTTGTCAGTGTCTAATATAATGTATATAAAGATTATTTTTGTGTCCGATATGAGGTACATAATCATTGTTCAATCTCCAAATTTGGGGTAAGGGGTCATCATATAGTACTTTGTCTCTTACTTTCCTTTTAGAGAAACCATAAACTTCAAGCTTTTTTCTTGACTACATCATAATGGGCCACAGACAGAAATTTTGATTAAAGGGTGTTTTCAGATTCTTTATAGAATTTCAAGTGCTTATTCAGAATACATGAGTGTCTCAAATAGTTACTGGACATCATCAAAGTGAATATATACAAAAGTTACTATGCGTTTGGTATGTCTATTAGAAAAAGCAGATCCTATGTCTTGCTAACTTGTAGACTTAGTATGCAATTCAATTAACCTTAATTTTGCTACATATTATACATATTTTTTACCTTTTTCCATGGTATTAGATTCTAACTCTGATTGTATATCCTTTGACTTCATTAAATATCATTTATTATTTAAGTTTTAGCCATCTAGTACAGAGTTAATAGTATAGTTAGAGCAAAAGCTAATAAAAATTCTATTTATCAAATAAATAATCCAATAAATTAACATGTTCATTCAGAATGCATAGGGAATTTATTTTTGTGTGAGGATTTTTAACTTATTGCTCATGGAAATTTTTTCCCATATAAATTTTAAGGGTATATGTGTTAATTTATCTCTATTGTGTGTAATCCATAGCAATAGCATATTTGTAACTCTTAAGTTGAGAAAAACCCTTTCACGTTAAATAGTTTAAACTAAACAAAATAAACTAAGTTGGAGTTAAATATCATCTCACTTCAAAGGATCAGATAGTTACCAAAAAATTGTTTATGACTATGTTATCCAATCTTCAATGACAAGATTCCCTTGTGTATTCAGTGGGTATAGAGACATAGCAAAACACATAATATTGCAATAATATTTATTTCCAGACAACTATAAAAATAAATTTCAAACTCCTAAAGTCAGGGGACTCAGCCACATACATTTATAAAATATCTACATCTAATATCACAAAGGCATCTATGTTAAACTTTTTAATATATTCTCTAGGCTAAAGATATAAGTAGCTCTTGTTCATGCTTCTGTTGTAAATGAGTTATAGATTAACTTGGATATCTCTCTGAATACCAATATCTTTATCATCTAGTATTCCAATGGTCAGTAAAAACAGAGCACTGCTTTCACAAGCAAGGCGCTATTGATCACCTAAAGATACATATTTACAAAAAACTACATTGAGAGCCTTTTTAAAGAGTTGGAGTTTAATGTTATTTTCATAAATACAGACTACTAGTGTAAGAAATAAGTACCTCATTTTGTTATAATCTAAATAATAGTCCAAAAAGATAGAAAAGCATAGTTAGTAATGCAGGTATTTTTAAAGTAGTCATTTAATATAAATAAAATAAAAATCAGGCACATAAAAGAAATAAACATGGTATTTACATTTCATGTCCAACCTCAAGCAGTATTACTTTTTAAAGCATATTAGCCTATTATTGTTCATGTGCAGGTGTTCTTTTTAAATTAATATTTTTATTTTTTGATATTGTAATATAGCCTATATGTATATGTACACATATATGAATATAAAACTAATGAAAAAAGTATCTATAAATTTAAAAGTATGTATTTGTTTTGAGCAAGTATCTTCTATATAAAACTTTATTCTATCTTTATGTACATTTGCAGATTGTCTTTGTACTTCTTTGCAGACATGTGGAGATACTGTGTCTTCAGGAAGTCAAGTGGTCAAGTGATAAGGCCATTGTGGCTGTCCCCTAGAACTGTGACCTCATATAAATGATTTGCCTTTCTATATTAAAAAATGGTCAAGACCTGAAAATTAAAATATAGATAATAAAGAAAACAAAAACTGAGGTAATTTCAAAAAAAATTAGGAATATAAATAGAAATCAACATGGGCAGTTTTTACCAACAGAATTTAAGTAAAGGAAGAGAGACTCTCAGGCATTGAACATATGATAGTTGAAATGAATAAATTGGTCAAAAAACGCTACATCTAAAAAACTTTTAACAGAAAATATCCTAGAAATATGAAAATATGAGGTGTGATGAAAAAGCCAAATCTTTTAATAATAGAAGTGAAGGAGAACACTAGCTCAAAATCTGAAAAAAAAAAAATTCCACAAAATTATAGAGGAAAAATTGTCTAACCTAATGAAGGATGTTCCTGCAAAGTTTCAAGAAGCATAAATTATGCCAAGTGGATTGAGTCAGAAAAGAATGTATCTGACCACATGATATAAACACATTATAAATATGAAAACAAAGAATGATAAAAGATGCCAAGGATAAAAGAGCAAGTAACATATAAACATATATCTAACAAAACTGTACCTGAATTCTCAGTAGAGACTAAAAACCTAAAGGGCCTGGACAGATGTGCTACAGACTCCAAGAGACCACAAATGCCAGAGTAGATTACTATACCCTGTACAACATCGATTCATCATAAATGGAGAAAATACAATAATCCCATTACTATCTCCAAATCTAATGAGAGGTAACTACTCACATATAAAACCACATGAAATAAATCTCTCATCATCAAAATCAAAAAAATTACACAAACAACAACAAAAATACAAACTAACAACAAAACAACGGGGATAACAGTTATTACTCAATAACATCTCTCAATATCAGTGGCCTCTATTTCTCTCATAAGAAGACACAGAGTAACAGAATGGATATGAAATCAGGATTAATCCCTCTGCTGCATACAGGAAGTACACTTCAGCATCAAGGACAGAGAGTGTCTCAGTATAAAAGATTGAAAATAATATTATTTCAAAAAAATAGATTGAAGAAGCAAGCTGCTATAGCCTTTTAATTATTCTACAAAATAGATTTCAAATAAAATTAAGCAAAATAAATGAATAAGAATACTACTTATTCATCAAAGGAATAGTCCATCAAGAGGACATTTTATTTCTTACTATTTATGCCTGAAACACATGTGTGAATGGATATTTCACTGTCTCAACTACTCAGTCTCAAATAACTGACTCAGGTTTAATATTGTTTACAAAAGCTCAGCTGATAGCTGAAGCTTGTTACTACCTAACATTTACACTTAAATTAACCTGTGTTTCTTTTTATGCTTCACCATGTGGTAATGTGTTTAATAGCATGCCATGTTCATTTCCTGTTCCCTCTGCATCTGGCTGGCGACTCCTCACTTTACTCTTTTCCTTCCCACCATCCTTATTTTGGTCACCCTGCATAATTTCTTGTCTGGTTAAAGCCAGTTAGTGCTATATTAAACCAATGTGAGTGATAAATCTTTGCAGTCTGCAAGGGCATTATTCCATGACCTTTCCCCCATTTTATCTAATTAAAATTGCAACCAAACACTAAAATTACACACAACAAAATTTATCAAGAATTGCATTTACTATCCCTTCTATTTATATTTGTCAAAATCACAGAAAACATTTAACTATCCAACTCATCGTGATGAGTCAAATTTTTATATCGAATTTTCCTTTTATTACAGCCAAGAAAAATTATAGCTATGGCAATCTAGTCTTCAATTCCATCAAAGACTCCAGAAGGATGGAATGTTACCTAGTGACAAAGACACCTGGCTGCCTGGAAAGTCACCCAAAATTTCTCTGAAATGTGGGGACATCCAACTTTGGCCTGTAGACCTAGCATGTCTGACATATTTTCCTGTTAAGCAGGGCATTCTTAAGGGCTGTCATACCATGTCTTGGCAAAGTCAACTATCTTATGACCTATCATCAACTGAGGCAAAAGCAGTTTCTTTACCCGAATGACTATCCTTTGCCATAAAGAAAACAAATTTTGTTCAAAGCTTTTTTGATGTTCATCATGTTTTTTGGACTTGATTGAAAAGCCTTAGGATACTAAATTTTGTAAATGCTACATTCTATAGGTCTTTGAAGTATTTCAAGACTATTCATCTAAATATATCAGAGTATGACTTTGAAAACATACCTGATAGGACTATAAGTTTGACTGTTACAGATGACTGTTAGTCTATAATTCTTAATTATATATTACATGCTTGATGAGCCGCATAGACATGATACTTTAAAAAGAGAAGAAATATATACAATATAACATCATTAAATTTAAATTTGTATCAATAAACTAAAGTCAAAACTAATATAAAATATTTAAATATTAATTGTTTTCTGGATTAAAGTATACTCAATAATCTAGCCTTTTATACTATCATTTCTATAGCTCCCCTTTTCGTTTTATAGTGAGATCTCTGAATATGATCTCCTTTGTTCAGCTTTTTCTCTGACTATTGTTAGTAATTTTCTGAGAAATACCCATAATGATTTCCATAATGGGTTATTTCTTTATACCTAAGTCAGGATTTCAGGGGTTCTTTCTCAATCAAACTTGATCTTCTCCAACCCTGAATGAATCTACAACCTCTCATTTCCTGTGGAAGCAAAGGCATGACCTCTTCTCCAATGTAATTTCTTTTGATTTAAAATTTAAAGTCAAGACACCTTCAAAATACAATCAAGCTACATTAATCCAGCAGCATTTATAATCAAATGTCTCGTAGCAGCTTTTGATCCTTACTTTGACGTCAAAAAATTCAAAGACAACACAATTCATTTTTATGTGACATTTTCTTTTATAATATTTTATTCTTCCTTTAAGGACTTTATTTTATTATTTTAAAAACCGTATTTTTCTTTTTATGTGATTGTCTATTCTTTTTGGTTTTTCTTTTTAAAGCCTATGCAGATTTTTAAACACACTGCAACTCTTTTAGGATTTAATTTTGGTTTTAATTTTTTGTTTATTTTTTATTGTTTTTCTACCGGAACATTTACTTATTGTGTATCTTTAGTCTTTTTCTGTCTGTAGGAGAAAAGAAAGGAAGGAAGGAAGGAAGGAAGGAAGGAAGGAAGGAAGGAAGGAAGGAAGGAAGAAAGAAAGAAAGAAAGAAAGAAAGAAAGAAAGAAAGAAAGAAAGAAAGAAAGAAAGAAAGAAAGAAAGAAAAAGACTGTTGTATAACTTAAATCAAGGCATACTTATGCTAACAACTTCTCTCCCTTGGTTTCAGGGGAGCCTAATCTCATGGCAGAGGCATGTTTACTGCCAGCTCTGGAAATCATGTGTACCTCCCCAACTCTAGGAAGTTTCTAGGTCCATGCCACCATTGAGTAGCATGCCACTGGATGCTCATAAAGAGCATATAATTGTTTGGTAGTAAGGTCTTTTTAAAGAAAAGCTCATTTTTGTCATTGAGACAAAGCCATTTTTTAAAGAAGCTATGCCTTTGCTCTAAGTCAACAAAAGCAGCATACCAGAGAAAAGGTAGAAAAGGAGCTTGACTCTGTTCTTGTGTTAGAAATTCTCTTTTTTTTAAGCTCTTCAGGATTAATATGGAAATTTTGGCCCACATTGGAATGCTATTTGTAAATGGTGTTTCATTGTTCCAAATAACTGACACAAAGGCTTAATATTACTCAAAAATGCTCAGCCATTAGTTCAGGCTTGTCATTATCTAACTCTCACACTTAAATTAACCCATATTTCTATTTATGCTTTGCCCCATAGTAGTATGTCTATTAACGTAGCACATCTATGTCCTGTTCCCTCTGCATCTAGCTGGCAATTCCTCACTCCTCATGCCCTTCTCCTTCTCATCATTTAATTTGGTTGCCCACCTATGCTTCCTGCCTATCTATTGGCCAGTCGGGGTTTTATTAAACCAGTTGCAGTGACAAGCCTTTTTCAGTATGCTAGAGGATTATTCCACAGCGCATACAAGCAGCCACCTTTATAAAAGAATACTGCAACAGCTTAAATAACACATTGTTCCTCACATCCTGGTTCAAAACCTCACTCTCACCAATGGAGAGTTCATCCAAACAAAAATTAGCCTCTTCCAGGCAATGTTGCTGGTCAATTTAGTTCTATAAGGAAGTTTGGTTGGTCTGAGCTTCGGTAGGCAACTCTGTTACCTCTTTTTCATCTGGGGGTTAGCTGATATGTTTCTTCCAGGCAGCTCAGCTGATCTGATTCTCTTCTGGGCAGCTAAATTTTTCTCACAATGTCTCTCAGCAGTCCTTACTGTCTATAAATATTTGGGGGTGGAATAGTCTATTGAATCTAATTAGTTTTAGGGACTCCCTGAAGACTTTTAGTTGTTTACTTTCTGTGCTTAAAGAGCTAGCCTAATGTACAAAATATTTTACCTCTCCGCAAAAGTTCTTCTGTGTTGTTACCTTCTTAGTAGTGTGTTATCATCCATTAGAACATCTTCTGTTTATAGAGCTTCTCCCAAACACAGAAGATTTTCTCTCAGGGGAAAGTGTTAGAGAGCATGTAACTAGAACACATTCTTTACTCACTCATCAGTAGTTGTTAACCTACTTGGATTACATTTCTGCTATTATGACTAGTATAGGAATAAACTCAGGAATTATCTTATCCCTTTGATTTGATAGCTTCATATCTTTCAGTCGTGAACTCTTAAACGGAACTGTTTGATTTTATTTGCAACTTAAATATTTTAACTTACTGAGGAATCTTTACGCAGTTTTTCATAGGGCCTACAGCACTAATATTAATCATCACCAAAAAGTCCATTTTTTTTTCCTTCAGGTTTGATTCCCACACTCTCAGCACTATTTGGTACTTGTTTGTTTTGGTTTTTGGTTTTTGGTTTTTTGATAGTAGTAATTCTAACTGAAATGGGCCAGTAAATCATTTGTAAATTTTGTTTGCTTTTATCTGATTAACTTCTGTCCCATTATGTGCTAATTAATACAGGCTTATTAAAATTTATTCTATAAGTCCTTATTCTGACTGACAATTTGGTTTTGCTTGCTTGTTTTTCCATATGTGTTATTTTCAAGTAAAGTAGAATGCCATGTTCAGTTCAAAACAAAATGTGCCTTTATTCACATTTCTACACTAAGTATGTTTAAATTTATGGTTGAATCAAACAACAGTGGTACAGACAATAGCAAATTTCTTTTTAAAATATTCAGCCAATGTGTATTAGCCATGAAGATGTATCAGAGCATGTGAAGGGAATCATATTAAAACAAGGACTGTATTAATAAGAAACACTGGAGATACAGCAAAGTCAATGGAAGCTTTCTGTTCTTTCTTCTTTCTAAACAATAAAAGTTTTAGATAATGAAACTGTTACCACATCTCTTCCATGGGGGAAGCTTCAACCCAAGAAAGTGACTGAGAATTCACAAAGAGATCACAACCCAAAAAGCACTACACCGACTCTATATTTTCTATCTGCTCCTGTTAGAGTTTGTTAGCCATGCTACTTTATTTAATTTTTTCTTTCAGCTACTGCGTAGTTCTTCTCGTCATTGGGAATCTGTTGATCTGAATGATCACCAAATGCATAACACATTCTATTATGTGTACGTCACATCCACATACTCAAGATAACTTGGACTTAATATTCTCTGCTTATATTTATTTAAAGAGGTTTGCCGTGTTTGGAAAAAAACGAGTATCAGAAAAAAAACAAGATTTTTGATTCTAGTAAGACACAGATCCTCTATGAAACATACTAATAAGCATTTTTTAAAAGTCATTAGAGAAACGAAATGACAATTTTTTAATATCTATGTCACCCCTGTCACAATGACTTTCATCAGGAAATCAAATGAGGATGTAGGGAAAGAGGAATGCACTCACTGTCTGTGGAAATTTAAAATTGTGAATCTACCATTAAATGCCAGGCTGAAGATTAGACTATTGATTTGTCCAAGTTTTCTACTCATGAGCCCACTCAAAAGATTCTAAAATTCTACAAAGATACTACCTTGGCTATGTTCACTGATAGTCTATTAATAATAGCTGAAACATGAAATCTACTTAGATATTCATCAACTAATGGATAGATAATGAAAATGTGGGTCTTGTAACAAAACTGTTATATATAACAAGTATAAACAAATTACACAACTGATGCTCCTTGTGTGGAATTATATTCAGCTATAAAGAAAATTGAAATATTGAAATCTGAAAGTAAATAAATAAAAGTTCTAAAAATATTACTCAATGACATAATTCAAGCACAAAAAAGACAGATGTCACATTCTCATATGTAGTTCCTACATTCAAATCTTTGGGTTTATGTGAATGACCAGGAACATCAGTAGAGGTAATGAAACTGAAAGATGGTCATTGGTATGGGAGTTGTCTTGATGTGTGTGAGGAACGCTGGAAAGTAGAGTATAGCTATGCAAGCAGAATGAGACACATATTCTATTCTGTATCATTTCCATTTAGGTGGAAATGGTGGTTGGGTGATAGCAAATGAAAAGGAACAAGAAAAACAGTTAACCAAAACTAAAGATATATGAAATAATCATATGAAAAGCTATGCAAACTTTGCAAACCAATTAAAACTGCAAGTTAAGACAGAGTCAAAAACAAAACTTTTTATTTTCATATTTGGATAATAGTCTTTCTGAATGCCCAAGGTTACTAAATAAAATTTTCAGGGGAATATGCTATTCCTTCAATGCGTTGTCAGCCAGGGAGACATTACAAACCTTCTGCCATTCTTTTGTTTTGTTGTGTTTCTTATTAGAAGCAATTGACAAACCCCTACTGCTGAAGACATCACAGTTTAATGAGTAAACACATCAATTTTAAACTGAGCAAGACTGTCCTTCATGCTGGCTAGCTTTTGTAATGCAAGAAGATACCATTTACATTTCTGGGAGAAAAGGCATCAAGTATCTGTCCCAGCTGTAAATGCCATGATCCACAGTACCAAATTTCAAAGCAAGTTATGGCATCTTACACAGCTAGTCTAGGCATTTGATCAGTTAAATTATGGTGCCAAGTTCCCTTCTAAAGTTTTATGTTTGTCCCATACACAAATGTTATTTCCAGTATAGTCAGAGAAATTTCCCTTTTCAGAGACTGACAGTGAATAAGAAGACTTATGACTAAGTCTGATAGATTACGGAAATGAATCATCATCTTCAGTTAGGTACCCACCGTGGTTCAATATTCATGGTCAAACAGCAGATTGTATTTAAATGTGCTGAATATATAAACAAAATGTCATTAAAGCTGAAAGAAAACTGTAGGAGGAAGGCAAGGAGGTATATTAGGGACAATAGAGGTTTCAGTAAATCAGAATTAGTTTTATACATGGTTTCTCTTTTAAATGTATATATATATATGTAAATATTATTAATATATATTAATATATACAATAATATATATAGGTGTTTTGTCAGTATTTGTCTGTGTATCATATACATGTCAGTTGCCCTCAAATGTAATAATACAAATCTCTCCTGCCTGTCAGCCTTTGAGTAACCACACAGAGGCTTAATATTACTTGTAAATGCTTGACTGATTAGATCACACTTGTTACTAGCTAATTCTTACACTTAGTTAATTCATATTTCTATTTATGCTTTATTACATGGCTCATGGCTTATTAGCTCATTTTTACATATCCTTCTTGTTCAGCAGCTGGCTGGCATCTTTCCTGACTCCAACCTTCTTCTCCGAGAATTCTTCTAGTCTGGTTGCCCCACCTGTACTTCCTGTCTGACAACTGACCAAGTAGTGCTTTATTAAAACAATTTGAGTGACAAATCTTTACAATGTACAAGAGCATTTCCTACAGCACTCAGAGACCATGGAATTGGAGTTATAAACTGTTATGATCTGCCTAGATTAGACCTAAATCCTTTGAAAGAGAAGCCAGTGCTTTTGACCAATAAAACAACTTTCCAGGCCCATGCATGACATTCTTAATGGATACATTCAGTATCAATTAATATATATATATATATATATATATATATATATATATATATATACATAAAAGGAAAATCATTATTTTGTGAGACTTCAATCAAATTGAACTCAGCAACTTTAATATTAGACATTTCGCCTTTTTGCAAATACCAATAAACATAAAACAACACTATTAAATATATCATAAATACAATGTTATACCAAAAAGCTGTTTTTTGCTTGTTTTTTCTAACTTTAAAATCAACAATCTTAGTGATAACACTGATGTGCTATTCTCTTTATTGCAGAGCTCTAGGGCTGTAAGCCCAGAGCCACTTCTGCATTTTACTTGAAGATTTACTGTAGCAAGCACATTTATCAATATCGTATCTCTTGTGAACCCTTTTCAAGCCATCTCCTGAAAAGTTCAAAGAAAATATTCTATTAAATATAATTCTCCATTGTAAATCACCAAGTCTACTATGGGTGGGTGAGTCTCTCCCACAAACTCTTTAGGAATAGAATTAACTTCTAATAATTAAGATGCAGATGTAGGAATAGTAATTATACTTTAATTTGCTATTTTTTTCCTTTTAGAATAAGATTATTTAAAGATTTACCAATAGTATAATATCTAATAAGATGATTTAAAAAATCGACAAATAACCTTTTCTTTAATAAATCAACACAAAATTGTATTAGTTATGAAACAGAAAATCAGCAAAGGAAAATCAGAGAGCAATGAATCAAAACTATTACAATTGCATTCACAGAAAACGTAGAAAACAACTTTTGTAAAGCTTCAATGAGAGAAGTGCTCAAAAGTATAAACAGCTGTCACTTGTAAAGTTTTTAGAACTAACAAGATCTACCAGAGTGGTGTCTACGCAGAGAAGCTGGCACTGCAGGAACAGTGAAGTTCTGACCAGAAGGATCACGAGGAGCCTAGGAATTAAATTTTTCCAACAACCTTCCTATCAGTAGAGCATTCTAAAACTAACTGTTTTTTCATGTGAATCATCTATATTGTATATTATAAAAGGACCGTACCATTCATGAAGCTAAATACCTTAAGACTGCTTTTTCCTTCTATAATGTGCTAAATGCCCTTTTAACTGTAAACAAAATTTACACTGGGAATCATAATCAATGAATCGCTTGTTAAATCCAGTGCTTAATTGATAAGGAAGTTAGTCTATAAGAAAATATAATTATTTTCAAATTATCTACAAAGGTGATCATTTATTATTATGAAGATTAGAAATTTCAGTTTTATTAATTTTATATAAATATGCATTTTTATAATATTGCACAATAATTGTTTACTAGTAAATAATATTTCACAGTTTTATCAAGAATCAAAACAATAAAAGTACATTATTGATTTTTCTTAAAATTTAGAGGGTAAAAAGTAAATGTGTGCTAACAAAAATATAGGTACACAGACACATACAGCCCAATAATAGCAGTATGTTATATGTCAATATCATTGGCAGTTTTTCCAGATTCTGTACTTGTTAAACAAAAGTTGAATATCCTATTATTTATTGTTCCACACATTCTTTTTGTAACTGTGATGATAATATTTGTGTTGGCATCTGCACCCATTGAAGGAAAACAGATTTCTATATTTGAATATATTAAATGTTTGATAATGTTTGATATTTTCTTTTTAAAGACTTTATAATGTTTTAACTTATCTGAGCTTATAGGAAAGAAAGGACATTCTGTACTTAATAACCTTCGGAATTCACTTATGTGCCAGTTTACTTTTGCAAATGTAAGAGTGAGATATTTAGGAGTTACTTTTTTAAAAATTAACAATAAAATCTATGCCATTGCAACTGGCTTATCAGGCTTATAGAGGAGAACTGAATTGGTTGTTTACTATTTTTTTTATTATAAAATATCTGATGTCAGAACACATAAAGTCTTTCTGAAAATGGCTGACTAAACATGACCTGAACAAGCATAGCACCAATAGACATCTTGACCTAGAAGAGGGAAAGCTAGGGAGAAAGCAGCCTACAGATAATAAAATAGAACAAGAGGAAGAAATGGAGAGAGGGAGGGAAAACAAACACAGACACACACACCACAAACACACACCACACACACACCACACACTCACACACACCACACACTCACACACACCACACACAACCACACACACACACACCACACACACAGACAAACACACACACACCACAAACACAGACAAACACACACACACACCACATACCACACACACATCACACACACACCACACCCACAGACAAACACACACACCACATACCACACACACATCACACCCACACCACACACACACACCACACAGACACACAAACACACACACACCACAAACACATACACCACACACACACACCACATACCACACACACACCACACACACATCACACACACACCACACACACAGACAAACACACACACACACACCACACACATCACACACACCACACACACAGACAAACACACACACACCACACATACACCACACACACACACACCACACACACACACAAACACACACACACCACACACACACACACATACACCATAAACACACACCACACACACCACACACTCACACACCACACACACACACCACACACACACACCACACACACACTACACACACACATACACACACCACACATACATACCACACACACACACTACACACACACATACACACATACACACACACACACCACACACAAATACATACACACACACACACAAGCACACGCAATCAGCAATAACAAAAATTACAGACAATGTTGACAGCAGAAAAATAGTCTTGTCCAAGGAAGAGCTTCCTAATTGGTTGTCTAATGCCAAATGAACAGGCCACATGCAAGTAGCTTTACATGGAGTAAGTAGGCTGTATTAATGGGTTCAGAAATTACACACACACACACAGGCCTGAGCACAGGGAAATGCACATATGTGCATTTATATGCCTCCACATTTAACAACAATTAAGAAAACAGTGTTCGTGAATTGAAAAAGTAGCAAGAGTACATATAGAGAGGAGAGTTTGGGGGGATGAGAAAAAGAAAGGGAAATGATATAATCTCTAAATAGTTTAAAAGTTGAAGTTAAGAATATTATAAATAACATTATTGTCTAATATAGTAGTGAATTTATAGCCCACTGCATATCATGAGAGACACTATATGCTGGAATTACTAGCATCATAAAAGGTAGAATAAATGAATTAATTTTGTCTTTGCGATGTATAATAATAAGCAAATAATGAGCTATATTTACTGCTGAAGTGACCTTTTTTAAAATGTCTTCTTTTGTATTCTAACACCTCCTGTTAAAAGGAAGGGATGCTGAGATTTTATTAATTGCAGTTCACATTGGAGATTATTGCTGTATGTTTAAAGATCTTATACCTGACCCTGAAATGCCTCCCCTTTTCAGTAATCTCTTTCAGTACCCTCCCAGTCCCCGATAAAACGATCGCCCATGTTCCCATCCCCACCTGTTCTCAGGCCATTCATGAGATCTTTTCTATTTTCCCTTCCAAGAAAAAACCAGTAGTCCCCCCCCCCTTTCCTCATGAACCCTACTTAAAATCTCGGCTCATAGGGGCTCACAGATCCAGAACCAACAATCAAGGAGCCGGCATGAGACGGACCTGGGCACTCTGCATAAATGTTACAGTTGTGTATGTCGGTCCTCTTGTTAGACTTCTAACAGTGGGAGCAGAGAATGTCTGACTTTTAAAAACAGGTTTTGGAGACTTTACTCCTCATACTGGGTTGCCTTTCCCTGCCTTAATACATGGGAGGTGCTTAGTCTTACTGCAAATTGATAAGTCATGTTTTCTTGATATACATGGAAGACCTACTCTTTTCTAAATAGAAACAAAGAAGTAGATTGAGGAGTGGGAACAAATGAGAAGGGGTGGGACAAAGGCCCGGAAAGGAAAAGGAAGGGGATACTGAGGATGGGATGTAAAATAAATAAATGTATTGTTTAGAAAGATACATTTTATAGAATTAATTATATTACTGTTGTCAGTTTGCTAAGTTTTAAAGTTAAATATAAAATCAAAGAGCGTTGTGTATTTCACACTGTGTTCAAGGTTTAAGAAGTGAAATAAAATTGCTCATGATCATTATAATCTCCCTACTCTCCATTGTCCTTTTATACTTCAGTTCTAAGGCAAGCACATGCAATATGAGTCAACATATAGAGTAAAATGACTTCATGCATAATGTATCAAACGGATTAAAAACCTTCATTTTCAGTACTAACATAAATCAACCTGGAAATCCCATGGAGAAAATATTATGTAAATGTACAATGATTTAGTATTATATAGTATGACTTGCTCCTTTCATCTCATATTTCTTAAAAATATGCTATGAATTCTTAAATTCTGTGTTTGCTTGATGTCTTAATGGTCTGATTCCATGAGGTAGCAACATCAAAGTAACAAGATTTGGAATTGATTTGATGATTTTTTTTTCTTTCAGATTTTGGTGTGAATGGAGAAGAGCCACACATCAAGACAAAAATTAAGAAGTCAAAAGTATTTATTGAAAACACTAGAAAATAGTATTGTTATATTTTTAAAACTATGGCTTCTAACTACTCATACTAGCAAAAGCATGCATACACACATATGGAAGTATGGGTTTGCAGACACACTTTTTTCAGAAACTAAACACTGAGCTGAAGAAAGTTTTACAGAGTTGCTATCAACTTTCTTTCAGGACCTGGAGTTTCAGGTGCTTTCAAGTCCTTTGACTGGTATGATCACAGTCAGTTCCTTTATAAGTGCAAAGAATATTCTTAACTGATAGGCTATCTCTACATCCCCAAAGTAAAAATTTTGGGTCATAGTTGTAAGACCATTATATGAAATGTATATGACTACTAATGCATAGTAATTTTCTCAGTTAAGTTCAAATGTATACAGAGTAAGGAAATAGGATCACCACAGTGAAAAGAGAATAGTATTAACTTACATGAGTATGGTACCTTAGAGTTACAAAATAATAACTACTCCATGATTATTTTACTAAGTCTCAAATATTAAGTTAAGTACCTTTGAAAAATACATGGTGTGATGGAGACCATTATATGAAATAAACCACTCGAAATGTGAAGTTGTAGAGCCCAGTTGCAGTTCAGGGGTTATATCTACAGTATAACCCCTGAACCTAAGGCTCAGGTATGATTGTGCAAGTTGGGGCAGAAAAAAATAAAGTGTTTCACTGAAAGTTCCACTTCAAATAAGTCCCCTCCCTCTCCAAACCCAGAAAGTCCACCCAGCAGAGGCTCCTCCCCAAGAGCTACACAAGACTATGCCTACAGGGTACTACATACTTAAGCTCAGTCCATAGACCTGTCATGTTATTTCTTTTCTTTCCTTTCCCCAAAATCACCTAGGAGTGATTTACTCAGAATAAATCTGATCTTATTAATTCTGCTTGATTTGGCTTATTGCATCTACAGTAAAGAAAATACTAGCCTAGGTAGAGTTGAGTCTTACCCAAAACCATGTGGCTGTGGGAAGTCACTTCCTCTCTCTTTTACTCTTGCTGAATTGACTCTTTTTTGACTCGGGTAGGTCACTCATTTCCAAATCAAAGTTAATAAGGAATCCAGAATCCCTTCTGAGTCTTTTGACCCATCCTGGATGAAAGACTTTTGGGCTATACTGCCAGAGTATGACAGCACCAGAGGCAATCCAACCATTTCTGGAGCAAAGTCTATTCAGCGGGGATCTTCGGTTAGAACACATTCTATTCAAAGACATCCCATGTCCTTCCCAACTGCTGTGTCCAGGCTATAATGCAGGACACCCTGCAATAGTCTTGGGTCTCTGGCACAGGACCGGTAGTAGACAGCATCAAATCCAAATCTTATCTTCAATTGCTGCATAATTTATTCAAATTGGGGCTGTCTCAACCATATGATTTCACCCAGGATTTCTGGGCTCTGAACCTCTGCCCCTTTACCTCCTCTGTTCGCTATTTGGATGTATCCCCCCTATCTTTCAGCCAATGCCTGCTTCTCCCTCCTACTGTACCTTGCTGAAAATCTACCAGCCCACTCCTGAAATCATCATAGTTATATATCACTATAGTTACAATAAATAGACTGAACAGGTTGTATTTATGTATTTATAAATACATATGTAACATATGTGTGCATGCAACTTTATATGTAACAACAATTAAAAGAAAGGTGTTGTTAATTTTTAAAAAAAAGATGTGGTATGTGGATATTTTAGAAGAAATAAGGGAAGAGAGAAATGATGTGGTTATATATCTCAAAAAAGTTTTAAAAAAATGCACATTGCAATTTTAAAGTCAGCTTTGAAAGAACACCCTATCCAGCAGACTATTTCAAGGTTATATCTTATTATAGACTGGTAACTTTCAAAAGTCACTATAAAATATAACACATGTTAGAGTAGAGGCAGAATTGAACTAAAATGTAAGTATAGATCAGCATTCAGGACAGAAGGAGAGAAAGCTGTCTTCACTGTCTGTGGTCACCGGATTAGGTGGTAGAGCAGTGTTATCATTTTCTTGCATACAAATAAATGAATCAGAAGTGTGAGAGCTTAGACAGCAATGTCAGTGAGATTGATGCAATCAAAAGCTGAGCATTATTTATTTGCATATGCTTATGCATGGTTAGGATAAATGATTATTCTAAAATACATCATGCTCATGTGTTCTGTACAGATTTGCCCTTGATAGGATATGGTTGAGCTCAGAGCTCCTAGGTGCTAAAGAACATGAGTCAAAATCAAATTATATAGAATGGTCCGGATTTTATTTTCTTTTGAATTGTGTTTGGTTTTATTTGTTTAATTTAAGCTCCTGATATATGACAAACACTTTACGACTCATCTGAGTCACTAGGTTTTAACCACCAAAATGCCTCTTTATGGCTAAACTTGGCTAGAAGACTGTCCAAATGTTTTCTTCCTTTGTAACTGCAGGCTGTAGGAGTTAATGAAATTATGTTCGCAGTGAATTTGGTCTCCTGCTTGTCTACCTGCAGTGAAACAGTCACACATGGCTGATAGGTTTTTTTTTTCTTTCTTTTTTTTTAAAGCCACTTCTGGCCATCCCTGTCTCATTAGCAGCTTTTGGGATTTTCTCACATTCTCCTTTCTTCTCTGATACTTCTGGAAAGCTTCCTATCTTACCTTTTGCCTCAGGCTGTTTTCCAAGTTGGCATTCTCTAGCACTACCTCTCTGAAGATCCTTCTTTCCCAGTAATTTTTTATTTCAGTAGAAATTCCCAAGTTGTACATTAGCAGATTCTTTGTCTAGAGAATGGAGCTATAGCTCAGATCAGTTTAATCTTAATCCCCTCATTATTTAATTCCTTTATATACAATTTGCTAAATATACATATATATATTACTTTGTATAATTTTGTAATTATTTTATTTTTTCTTGATCATACTGCCTCAAGGGGAAAACAGTAAAACAGTTTTTTTCTACCCCCCTTGTACTCAGAGATTTTTTCTGCCCATTCAACTGATTAATATGAAAAGAGTCACAAATTCCAGTCACTGCTCATAGTTTCATAGGAATACAGATTCTGATGAAATGGCATAAGGACCAAATAGGCAAGCATGCCTGAAATCTCACATGTCACTTTCAGCAAGGCTGAAATATGGTGGAGATGGGAAAACACTTTAGTCTTCTATTGCATGTACAATTTGGTTTGTAAACCTAAGGGGAACTGATGTAAGAAAAATATTTTTTTGAAGCACTGTTGAAGCAGCATCTCGGCATCAATTTTCCATATTCTTCAAGACCCTACTTTTTTAATCACTTCTACTTTAGTCATTTACAGGAAGATCTAGGATCATCCTTTCCACAGTTATTGATTCTTAATTACCTCTAACTCAACATAATCAATATGCCAAAGTAGCATTTTTTGGTGTAGCATATTTTCATCCTTTCAACCATAAAATCCTGAGGCATGAAGTCTCTCAGAAGACTTGGTAGTAAAATCTTTCACAGTATAAAGTCAGTAGGAAAATTTTAATGCATTTTTATTGATGCAAAGAAATAAATACATTTGAATTAATCCTCACTTTACTAATAGAAAAAATAATAGAAACAAAGATGGGTGATATATACAAGTTTTTCATTATAATAGTATTCTGGAACCTCAAGTACACTAACCAATTGTCATAGAGATGAATTCTCCTATAGAAATGTAAGCTCCTCATTTTATACTTCTTTTAGTACTATGTATTGAACCTATAGTTTCAGAGTATTCTGGAATTGACCTGTATATATACCAACTTATATCTATTCATAAGTAAGTAGATTATTGGGGTATACTTGCACTGTGTGTTTACATGTCATGTTTTCAGCATACTGCAAAAATCTTCAGAGGATTAATTCACTATTAATCTCTTGGTTAGCAAAAATGGGCACATCCCAGATTCTTCACTTCCCTTCCTTTTTTGTTCAAAGTTCTCAGGACCAGGATAGTTTCAAGAATTTTAGTACCCAATTCTGGTCTGAGTAATCTCATAAGCCAGTGTTACTCACTACATTAACCCATCAGTTAAGGGTTAAATATATGTAAAACAGCCCAATAAAGTACTGTCCACCGTGTTCATGAGAGAGGTGTAGAAACTAAGGTACGATGTAAGACCATGTCTTGGACACTGAAGTTCCTCAGCAGTTCCCACCATCTAGAGTTTCTTTGGTCCATTCAACTCTTGAGACATATCAAAGGCAATGATGGATAAGTGCTTGTACTAAAGCAGTAAACTGGTGATAACCCTGATATGGAGACTAAAGGATGAACTAGACAATGGAAGCTGAAGGAAAGACAAAAAAACAATGAGAGGAAAGACAGTGGTGGAGAGGATGACAGCTCTAGGAATACCTGTTATTTGCATGACAAAAGTTTATAGAGTTTAGCAGGTGAAAATCAATTGACAGCTCATTCTGTAATTCTTTTATGCATGTTTTCAACAATTATTTATCCAGTGAAAGGTACTGGGCACTTTGCCAGGTGTAATGTTTAACAAAAGAAAAGTGGTCCCTGCTGTCAAAGTTTTTTTACATGTTAGTGAGAAAGTTAGGTGTCAAGAGCCATGATATGCCAGTGATTAGAATCTGTTCTTGAGATAAAACAACTAACTATACTATCACAGATGCTGGCAGAGTAGTTGATGGCATAGCTCACAAATGAAAGACTTTGAAAACAAAAGCAACAGCTGGAACATCATCGTATGCCTAGTTTCCTAATGACCAGCTTACAAGACTTATTAAGAATCTATATGTATTCTTACTGCAAGCACAATAGAGTAGCTTATTTATAATTGACACTATGCAACGTTGCCAGTTAAAGGTTAGGGCATTAGTTTAAATGAATTGCCAATAAACAGCAGATGACTATTGTATAGTGTTACAAATGCTTTACTAAAATTCAAGTTAGGCTGAATCCTGAATATTTTTAACTGGAAAACTGGTATAGATAGGCCAGTGTGGCTGCTGTCCTTATGGGAGGCACAGTCTCCAATCTCCAGATCTATTCATTCTACAAGCATCCTTCTTAGGTTATCTAAAATTAAGCCAGTTGATGCATCTGTTCGAAGGATATGATTAAATGTAAGTTGATGGATAGTTGCCTTTTAGTGCCAATCTGTATTTAATTAGTACAAAATATGTAACTTCAATATTTAATAAGTAATATAGATTCATGAAGTAATATTAGAAAACACATCTGAGCCCGGAATGGTAGCATAGAAATATAATCCCAGTAGAAGTTTCCAGATTTTCAGACTAAACACAATGGACAAAAAAACCCCAAAAAACGAAAAACAAAAAACAAAACAAAACAAAACAAAAAAACTGTCTTGTAGGGGATTGTGTTGTTTCATGGTAAATAATTGTTCCACCCATTGGTTTAATAAAAACCGCTGATTGGACAAAGGCAGGCAGGAAGTGTGGGTGGGGCTACCAGTCTAAGAAAACTCTTGAGAACAGGAAGCACAGAGCAGAATGCCAGCGAGAACTCCAGAGAGAAGCTGGAGGAAGTAGAGGACAACCATGCTGCTCTAAAGAAAGGTATTGAGTCGCGTGGCTGAACAGGAAGAATCATGGGTTAGATGAAGGGTAGAGAGCTAGCAAGTTATATGCCTGGGCCTTAGGCCGATCAGCCAAAAACTATTGAAAGAATTTGTGTATTTCTGTGGGACTGTGGGACTGTGGGAGTGTGGGTCTACAGGTCTGTGGGTCTGAGGATCTGTGGGCCTAGACCTTGAGGTTAGGCACAAAAGTCAGGGCCATAAACCTCATACTATACTGTCTCAGAAACACTATCATGTATACACACACACAAACACACACACACACACACACACACACACACACACACACACACACATACACACACACCTTATATTCCAGAAATTCTGAGATATTTTAAGTAAAATAAAACTTCACAAGTACTATCTTTTTGTAATCCGTTCTTAGCTAAATGTTGACACAAATATTTTAGGATTAGATGTCAGCTTTCTTCATAACAGTCATATGTATGCAGATCTAGTGCTACTAACATAGGTTTATTCCACAGAAGGACATCTTTGCTAGCAGGACAGCCAGTGTTAAGGCTTGTTCAAAGCATTCCTCCTCTATAAACACTTAGATTTTCTAGTTTGTTCACATTATGATGCTGGTCTGTTTTCTGAATGGCTAAGATCTCAAAAGAGAAATATGGCTTTATAAACACCAAAGTATTGAGATTTCCATTTAGCTTTGAGGCAAGGATACTAAAGATGAACCAGGAACTTGGGGTAGGTCTTACTTCAGTTTTTCTCAGCAGTCTGTAAAATGTCATCAACTGTTGTGCTGAGAATTCACATGCACACAAGTTCCAGCCTCAGTGTACATGTTTGTGACTAAATATACATGGATATATTTTAAATATGCCTTACTCCCATTACTCATCAAACAGAGATCTTTCTGTATTTCTATGATTTTAAAGCTAAATAGTAATAAATAGTATATCTTTATTCCTAAGTCTAGGATTATGATGCAGAGTTGAACTCGGAAGTGAAACAACTGGGCAGAGAAGATATTTAAGGAAGGCTTAGCCAGACACTCAGGTATTCTATAGAAGCAAACAATCAGGCAGAGAACCCTTGAAGATAGCTTTTACCCTGTTGGGCCTGAGAAGTTGGCTTGGTGATAGGTGACTGTGGTTTGTATCCTTTCTCTGATATTCCAGCTTTCCCCCAATAGTTGGCTCTGACTTTTAATTAACTACCAACTAGAGTTGGTGCTTTAGTTCCTTATATTAATGTTTATTTTTTAAATAGTGCAAATGGTTTGAACACCATTGAATTGTGCTACTCTGTTGTCTAAGATCCTAAAGGTCTTGATGAACTGCATTAAATAATTTGTCCATGTGGTTGTACATCTTACTAACAAGTTGTACATATTTTTATTTCTTTCATGAAATGAATTTCATTGCCTACAGAAGAAATAATTAGAAGCACTGGGCATGTCCTTTACTGCCATAAGGGAAACTACTTCTGTGATTAAAAATACCATTTTATTATTTATTAAAAAATAGGTAAAGACCACTGATACTAATTTGTATTCTGGATTTTAATATTTTAACTTTTAGGATACTTGTAAGAAAATAATTGATTGCAATTATCATATCAGTGAAAGGAAAATTTAAATATCTCTCTTGTATTCGTTGGATCTTGTTTATTATTACTATATTACAGTTTTTATTATTATCATTTATTATTATAGTCTTTGTTTTTTTGGTTTTTTTTCAAAAATGCAAATTGAATTTGTTTTTTAATACCAAAAGCTAAATGTATATGATTATGGGATACTATGTGATTTGGGGTATACAAATAAATTATGTGTATAGTATAATTCAAACAGATAGTCCCTCAAAATCCATCGTGTCTTTTCTTTTCTTTTTTTTTTGAGTTTCTTTGTTTATTTTTATTTTTTTATTAAAATATGTCATTTTTATCAGTGTATCCCCCTGCTATTCTTCCTTTACCTCCTCTCAATCCCTCCCAGTTAGCCTTCAACCTCGTCTCTCCCCATCTACCCATCCCCTCCCCACAAATGGCATGAAGTCCCAAGGAGGGCCAGGTCAGCACTGCACATCCACTTCAGGCCAGTCCAAGCCACTCATCCCAAAGTTGACAAGTCATATTCACTCATCCCAAAGTCAATGTTGGGTTAGGTATGCCTCTGCAGGGAATGGGTTCCAAGGTGCCAGCCCATGCACAAAAACACAGTCGGATCCCATCCCTCGAGGCGCCAAATACTGCTCATGCCAGTCGAAAGTTGCCTACCCTTGGAGGTCCTAGCTCCTTCCTGATGGATCTTCAGTGACTATGATTGATTCACTGAGCACCCCAGAGCTCCAGCCAGCCATCACTGTGGGAATTTTCCTCATAATCCCTTTTCCCTTGCTCAGACTCTCCTCTCCAGCTCTCAACTGGACCAGTAGCTCTGCCCAGTGCTCAGTCACAGATCTCTGCCTCCACCTCAATTTTTGTTGGATGTAGGCTCTGCATTAAGCTTCCATATTCGCTATATTTCCTTATGTCCATGTCAATATGCATGAATGTCCTTGGAACTGTAAGAACCAATGTCCAAATGCTTTTGTAATGGAGACCCACAGGCCTTTATTTTCTCTCTCAATTTTGTGTTTGCAGACACATTTCACTTCTCCTACATATGCTCAGTGGCTCCTGGTGGGTACTCCATGTCTTTAAAATAAAATAATCAAGAGAATATATTCAAGGAGATCTATGAAACCCACCCATATATCTTTTTTATCTACTTTGTTTCTGATCATTTTAATACTTTTCTGGTGGCTCCTGTTCCTGGACACATTTCTAAAATCAGCATGATTTTGTCCATTTTCTTCAGTTTTCCACTCCTGCAGCATATTATTTTGTAGGACTCCATTAATAAAGTTACACCCATTAATCCATTTTGATTATAATTATATCACTAGGAAAAGTTGTACTCTCAGGCTGAAGCTCAATGTGTAGCACTAGAAGAGCAATTGGTTCTTTAGAGCAGGCATAGAAACAGGTGGATTCAACGAGGGCCTGTGCATTAAACGGATTCATATTATTTAACAATTTGCTACCGCGTAACTCTCTGTAATTAACTCAGTTGCAAATAGAGGCATCCCCATCTTAGCCAATTTAATTTACTGTCACTTGCATTTTGTTAGAGTGGCCTTGATTTACAAAGCACTCATTGCTGTATGTTATTTAAAAAAAAAAAATCTATCCTAGACAATCTAAAGAAGCCAGAAAAAAGCTCAGCAGGTTTGCCTCCTTCCTCTCGTGCAGTCCAGCCTAACTGGAAATAAGGCTTGCTGACCACTCTTTTCATTGTAACTTCCTTCATGAATGCTCTGGAAAATATGCACCCGTGTAAACTTTATGAGTTACACTTTTCAGTTGAAAGTAATAGATGGAGTGGTGGAGAGAAGAGACAAAATGTCCATGCTTGCCCACAGGCTAAAGAGTAATAATTAATATACTTCCTTTTATAAATTGCTTCAATTGATTGAGGACTAAGGTACAGAAATCATAAAAATAGAGTTAGATATCTGTTATTCAGTGATGGAATGAGAGCTTAACCTATATGTTTTTTAATCGGCATTCTACCTCTAGCACTCAAAAGACAAAGAGTTATTTTATTTTTTCAAAAGAAAATATCAGCCTAACTAAACCAAACTGGAGCATAAGAAACTGAAGACTGTGGCCAAATGAATTTCATACTGTCCTTTCAGAAAGGTACCAACTCAATGTGAAGCCATTCCATACCCTCAGGAAGACAGCTCTGCATGGCAGAAAATAGAGTCCCCATTCCTGTGGTTAGGTGCCAGTGTCCAGCATCATGAGACAGGAAGATACTTTATACTACTACCAGAGGAGTGGTCAAAATTAAAATTATAGTTTCAATTTGGTCTTAAGCAATCTCTTTTTGGGGGGTCACTGTGACTTGGAGACTACCTGTAACAGTAATTGCTTAGAGAAGGAGGTCCTATTTTCTTTATGGATATATATGCCCTCAAGTATTTTATTTTGGTCCATGGTATCAAGAAGAGAGAGTAATTGTTATTAATGGAAGCATCGTCACCTATCCAAGGACAGGCAATTTCATAAATATATGTACCCAGACAAGTACACACAGTATCCTTACAATATCATTCACTTTTTCTGTTCTCTACAAATAAATGATGAATAATCACTTGGGCTTATGTATTTGATTTATTGTTCTGGAGTAAATATAGGCATCTAAAACAAAACAATTGATTTTTAAAAGCCATGAATTTGAAATGGAGCAAGAAAGGGCATGTGGGAACATGTGGTGCAAGAAAATGAAAAAAAAAAGTGCTCACATGATAATCTCATAAGTAATAATAAATAAATAGTAAATTGAAACAGCTTTTAAAAATATTGATCATAATTATTAATGATGCTTACATTGGTGAATCTATGGCAGATACCAAAATGTTTTGAATCTATAACATATTTAATTTTACCAATAATGATAAAGTGACTCTCTGGAAGTATGGCATAATAGTACCAATATGCAGATATTTTAGAGAACTCAGAAATAAAAATTAACCATGTTACAGTATCATATAAAGTTATTAGTATCTAATGAGTATACAATTAAAATACTTTTTTTATATTGTTCTGCCCAGTCTCAGTGACCCCCAGAAAGATACCCAGAATCATACAAACTTTCTGAATGCAAATGCAAAACAAGGTTTCTTACAGCTGTACAACTGAACTCATCTCCTGACTGTCACACTGTAGTGCCATCGAAGGAGTGAGTGTCCCCCCTCCTCTGAGGCACGGTTTTAAGAGAAAGATCAAAGACCATGGAAATGCAATTATCAGGCTTGGAGGTGTGGAGCCCAGAAGAAATTTCTTTACTATCGCTGTCAGGTGGCAGCTATTGACTAATTGATTGTCTTAGGATGGGGAGAAGATGCTTCACGGCTGGGCCGGAATGTCTCTGATTACCCAGGACCTTGGGCATTTGACCATGGGTGCTTGGCCGTTTCAGGATGGGGTACTGGAAACTTCTCAGCTCCCAAAATAGCTCCTGGCTTCAAGATAGAGGGACGTTAGTTTCACAATAAGATCATTTGGATAACTTTAAAATTTAAAAAAAAATCATTTATAACTAGTTAATTCTTTGTTGTTATTCTTTGTTGAACCCACTGGCTTTCAGTTTTTATTTTATTTCTGAGACTATAATTCAAATACAATATTTCTTCCTTCTCTTTCTTTCTTCCAAGTTTTCCCATATATACCTACCCACTCTACTTCAAAGCCATAGCCTCTTCTGTCATAATTGTTATTGCATGTGTGTGTGTGTGTGTGTGAATTTATATGTCAAATATGTAACCTGTATAATGCTACCATGAATGTGTATTTTCAAGGGTGTTTAGCTCTAGGCAACTACTTAGTGTGTTCTTCTCTGGAGAAAGTCCCCTGTCTGGCTCTAGCCTTGCTCTGTTGCTCATATTCTCCTATGTTATTTTGTCATATGCGCTTTTTCCTATTAGCTTTGCATGCTTGTTGCTATAAAGTCTTTTTCAGCTCACATTTGAGCAGTCATGTTGGTAAGACTTTATAAGTATAACATCTGGTATTCTTAGGGGATACAGTATCACTGGCAAGTTAATTTCCTGATCCTCTGTCTCTTCCGACCCCTCTTTTGAAATGTTTCCTGAGCCTTGGGTGTGAAACTATTTTGCATTCTTTAAGCATTAGTAATATTTACTACCCATTAGTTTGAAATGAACAATAAAGATACAGTCATTATTATACTTAAATTTGCTTTCTGATATCTCAGAATGTATAAAGATGTTGTCAATAATAATATTCTTGTTTATTGAAAATTTGAAATAAAAAATAGACTATAAAAACATATATATAAGGTACTTGAAAGACTGAAGAAGGGATGACATAAGTTCAAAATCTGCCTGGGCTACTGATTGTGTTAGAGATATCCCTGCCTAATATAATGAGAGTTTGTCTCAAATTCAGAAATAAAAGTGTACTGGTCATTGCTAGAATACTCTGAAACCATAGGTTCAATCCATAGTACTAAAATAAGCATAAAATGGGAAGCTTATATTTCTATAGGAGAATTCATCTCTTTGACAGTTGATTAGTGTACTTGAGGCTCCAAAATACTATTTTAATGAAAAACTTACTGAATGTATTTAATTTAGTTTCACCTTCAACAATGGTCAAAGATGAGTGATCTTGCCTACAAAAAATTATATTGACAGAAAACACTATGACCAAGCTCAGTAGTTTATAATTATGAAACAATTCAGTAATAATTATTAGAGATGCTGGTCTTGGAGCAATGACTGCTTAGTTAGGAGGGCTGGAAGATATTCCAGAAAATCTAGTTTTATTTCTAGAACCACATGGTCATTAACTCTAAAGTTCTAGGGATATCATTCTCTGCTTTTACCTACATGGGTTTCAGATGCACACATATTACACAGATAAACCTGAAGGCAAATATTCATGCACATAAATTAACAATAATAAAATTTATAAAACTGCTTGAACTGAATTGTGTATACACACACATATTTATACATATATACTTATACATATAAATAATTTCACTGTCCATTAATTTGTTGATGAATAACTTAGTGGATCATGTGTGGACAAATATATCTCTGGGAAGATATAGAGATCTCTGGGTATATATTAAAGCATAAAATAACAAAGTTAAATGGTAGTACTATTTTTAACATTTTTCAAATATTCCAGACTTATTTTCACAATGGCTATACTACTTTATTAGGCTTCCTATAATATTATATCATCACCAACACACACACACACACACAATATATATATATATATATATGTATGTATATATATACATGCATATATATAATGGTATATTATAATACCATTATCAATTGTATCTCATAGGAAAATTATAACACCCAATGTGATACTCCACAGCTTTATTATGGTTATTTAAATGAGGTAAATATCATTGAGCAGTAGAAACTTTGGGTCTGGCTAATTTCAACATATGTTTTATTTTTATTTTGTAGTTTTTACAATAAAGTTTATTAAGTAGTGATTGAGCATAACATATTACTGCTTTTATAGCATAAATTTTAATGCGAAATGAATTATAAATTTTAAGACTTAGAATGGAATTATTTAAAATGAGACCAAAAGTTAAAACAAACCTGTTGAAATTCTCTAAAAACACTAATGTGTAGCATATTAAAAGTAAAATCTATTTAATCTACTCAACTTGTATAATTATTTAGACTTCTTGTTTTTTAAATTTTAATGTATTTTGATTACGATAGAATAAGTGACACATAATTTCCAAGCTCTTAATTATGTATATGCTGAATCAGTGGCATGCAACTTCAGAATATATGATTCATGGTAGAGAGATGATGCATGGGTCAAGGGATAATGTACTATTAAAACATGAGGTCCAAAATTTAGATCATTAGTACACAAATAAAAAGGTTATGAATATTATCTCGTTCCTATATTCTCAGAGCTTGAGATGGAGACAAGTGTAGCTCAGAAACTCAATAAAGATCTCTTGGTTTATTGAGAAATACTGATATCAATTTCTGTGTTTTGCATGAGCCCATTAGAGCAATCACAATCTTACATACAAGTAAACACATACAACGCAAGAATGTGCAGGCAAAGGGGATGGGGGAAAGAGAATGAATAATTCAGTTTATTTTTAGTTTCCAAAAAGGTGATCCCATTTGAGTTTTAATATTTTTATCACCTGTATGTGCTTTATAATACCACATAATAGGAATGATATTGATGTAGAGTTATGATATACCTTAATTTTACAGAGTTTTATCAGTTATAACACTCCATAAAATAAATTTTATGGAACAAATTATAAGTAGTAAAATTTTATGAATTTTCAAATCATAGATCTAGATGATCCCGAAGTTAGTGAATTTTAGGCAAAGTCTATCTTAATGCCTTACCCTCCAGGTTCAGGAATTTTCTATGATAAAACATGTCTTCCTCCCTAAATTTCTGACAATGCTATTAACCTCTAGACTTTAAAACAGTATTTTCCCCTATCCTAGCCTGAATTCAGCATATATACCAACCCCAAGAATGACAAGGTGAAGTAATGAGTGTCTCCAAGATAATTTCCATAATGACTGGAAAACACATGGGCTGCAGTTTGTCAAGTTTATGACTAACAATGAGAAAATGAAAATGGATTTCTAGCACTTCTTTCAAGTAGAAAGAACGAAGAATGAAAATCAGAAAGTCTGAAACTTGATGTCATTGAGGGATATTTTCATTGCAAACATACTTATTTCAAATGTCTAGTAAGTTAGGTTGTTTCTGAATCAATCAATATTTTAAAGCTACCGAAGGACACTTGGAAATTAGCAAGTCACTAAGGAATTTTCCAAATGAGTTCATGAATAAATTCTTGAAGCTATTTAAGTAAATGGGGGAAAAATGAAGTTCTGTGAGGCTGTTGAAGTTTGACAAGTGGTTATTAGACATGTAAGTCTGAGGAGGAAGTGGTGCTGACGCGCAGTACAGGAGAGGCTTGTTCTCTAAGAAGCAGCTCATTAAAACTGAAAGATGTCTCCTTAGAGGTGGAGGTGAGCATAGACTCACAAAGATAAATAGTGTGACTCGGCATTGGTGAACGAGACTTAGAAAAGAATAAGACTGAAATGATGGATTAGTGGCTGATTGAGCAGCCTCTTCTGAAGAAGTGATTAATGAGTAGATATCTATATAGAAAGCCAGTTTCTGGTAGAGGCCTCCTGGCTTTGTTCTTCACTATATTCTTTTCTACAAATTGTCAAACTGCCTGGATATGAATGCAAAGAGAACAGGCCATCTAACTGATTGTGACTAGTAAGTGAGTTTTACAGAAATTACACTAAGTGTTCAATTCGTAGGGTATTCGAAGAATGCCATAAAAATTAGTTGAGGGATAGAACTCGCAAAATTAAGTGAGACAAAACATCAGAGGAGAAACACCTGATGACTCGGCCAAAAGAAAGAACGGGTGATTCAGAGAAGGAAATTAGTAGGTCTGTTAAGGTTTATGGAACTGAAATCTTATGGCTTCAAATTTTCAGAATTAGCATGAATTTGTCATTCAGACTGTCAAGAAAATATATAATTGCAACATGCTGATAAACAGAGAAAAATGGGAAAGCTGTGATATTAAACATGAATTTTGTAACTAAAGCTTGTAGTCAGATAATACAGTTAACCCATGAAAAGAAAATAGCTGACCTGGACAGTTTTGGTTTATATTTGGTCTGTCTTGATATAAAGGCAAAAGAAAAAAGTCATCTGAGGAAACTATTGGAAAGAATGTTTATTTTCTAGCAGCTGATGAGTGGAAAGTGAACTTGATTCCACAAGCTATAAGTTCCCTTTATGTTTATGTTCAAACATAAACAACAGGACTATTTGGATCAGGAGTGATATCCACAGGGAACCTCAGATGTACATTTGACTTGTCGGTACTTTTCATATGTTATTTTCAGCCTCAACACCAGGTCACACAGAAAAAGTGAAAAATGAAAGCTGAGTATCTGAGCTCTATTTGAAAGGAAAATATAAGCTCCATCTTCATGGCAGGCAATGTTTGAAAATATTTCCTGATTCTACCAGAAAAGACTGAGAAAATGAAAGTTTTGATAGAGTTGTATTTTAAATATCCATTAGTTTGTAATGACAGACTTGGACTATTTAGTACCTAAGAGGTCGACCATGGTTCACCAGACTCCAAAGGGCAAGCAGCAGAAGTCTGTCTTACCCTAAAGATAAACAAAGCTATAAAAGAAGATACTTATCCTATACTTTGGCTACCGAAGTACTGAAATAACATAAATCTCATGCTCCTGGAATGAGCCAGAGGACAAACTTGGGCCTGAGGAATATACATCCTACAGTTCTGCCAACTTATCAATTTGCAAGACAAAGTGGAGTGAATCTGTGGTGAGTCAAAGGCAGTAAAACCACAGCTTGACTAGCACTGTGTAGTTTTATACATATTCTCTCTCTTTAAACCTGAACCTATGTCGATATCTAAAACACTTGAGAACCATCAGACTTTATCTGTTTCTCTTCTCATTGTGGCTCTGTTTCTCACTATTTCATGTCTCCCTTATTGGGTTATTGGTCATGGTAGCTAAGTTACTAGGGCTCATGGAACCTAAACTTAGATCTAAAACTTTTAGTTTAGCAGGAGAAGTATCATAATTTTGTTTCTGTTGCTATTGTAAAACACCCTGACCAAAAGTACTTTTATCATTAGTATTTTATTCTTCTACCTTACAATACACTCTGACCAGAGTTCCTCATCTTTCCCCTCACTAAAATTTTTCCTAAAAATCTCTCCTTACATATATAAGTCTATCCCCTACATGGCCATACATATCTAAACATAGTTATATCTATTTTCATATGGCTATATTTCTTCCTTTTACATGCATCCCTCTTCTACATCTATTTTCTATACAGCTTTATCAACCTTGTTTTCACATAGTTAAAACAATTCACACAGTTACATACATCAACCACACATTTATTTAAGAACATTGCTGCATGGCCACATATCAATACACACACTGTTACATCTCTATATTCTTTCTTCTGCTCAGTTACATACTTTACATAGCTACATGTCTTTCATTGCTCTCTCTGAATACACAGGGACATCCACACACAGCTACACACAGCTCTTCACAACAGTCCTCTACATTGCTCTATCTGTACATACCACCTTCAATAGCCATGCCAATTCTCTCCACACACCTCTCTTCATTCACATCTCTCCCTTACATACACACTTCTATTCTACATGCTACATTCTCCTTACATATTTCCCTTTAACTCAAATACACACTTCTTTCTCTACACACTCAGCTGCAATGCTCTCTCAGAATGTACACACACGCACACACACAACACACACTCACCCCCTGACTGACACACAAAACCCACACACATACTACAACTTCTAAACTCTAGACAATTACATGTTATATTTTCATAACATAAAAAGTCAATTACTGAAAGAATTATATTTTTAAGCTGTGTTGTTCCTGACTTTGGTTTAAAGGACACTTGAGAACTCGTTCTTGTATATTCTCTGCAGGGGTGGGTAGTCTGTTTTGAATTTGTTTTGAGGTCTTAGCTAGATGTGTAAAATATTGTCTTTGTGACTGAGACTGCTATTACTTTCCTATGTCTGGTATGAAAAAAATTCTTAATATTATTTCTATTCATTAGAATTATATAAAATAAGCAGAAATCATCTTCCTGATTATTGTAGGTATATGTGTTTCCAAAGATAGAATATATTCATATGATAAACAGCAGTGGGAAAACACCCATACAGTTTTTAGGGAAGAAAAGTAATGTCAATAGAGAAAAATTGCAAACAGCATATCCCATAATTTACAGTCAGTGACCCCACAGCTTTACCATATGGATCTTCCCATCAGAGAATTAGTCATTTGATGGGCTGACCTGATGAACATTAACTGTCATCTGCTGTATACTCCCATGGCCTCTGGTAAAGCCATTGCTACCAGCAGCTCTTAGCAAGACACTAAGCAGTATTCGTAAAAACAAAGAGAAAATACAAAGAATCATTAGGTCATACATCAAAAGCCTATACAACATAACATCTTAAAATATCAAAGAAATGGACAAGTTTCTCCCCCATAAAAGCCTAAACAAACAAACAACAAAACCCAAACAACAACAACAAAAATCCTGTGGTCACTTGTTCATGCTACAAAATGCTGCCAGATTTTTACAGAAGAGATAATACCTGTATTTCTCAAATTATTCCACGCAATAAAAACAGAAGTAACATTGGCCAATTCTTTCTATGAAACCACAGTCACTCTGATATACAAACCACACAAACTCAAAAAGAAAGAATTACAGACCAACTTCTCTCATGAATATAAATGCAAAAATACTCAAATAAATATTTGCAATCTGAATCTAAGAATTAAACAGATTATTCACCATAATCAAGTAAGCTTATCCAAGAGATTCATGGATAGTTCCACATACAAAAACCTTTAAATGCAATCCACCATAAAAGCAAACATAAAAGAAGAAAAAAAAATGTGATTATCTCAGCAGATGCTAAAAAATCCTGTCACAAAATACAACATCCATTTTGGAGAGATCAGGGATATGAGACATATCAAAATATAATAAAATCAATATAGACCAAGTTGGCAGCCAACATCAAGTTAAGTGGGAAAAAACGTAAAGCAATTCCAATGAAATTAGGTGCAGGACAAGGTGTCTGTCTGTTCTCACCATATCTATAAAGTACTTAAAATTTTAGCTAAAGTAATAAGACTACTTGAGATCAAAATGATTAAAATTGAAAAGGAATAAGTCAAAGTATCACTATTTGCCGATGATATTATAGGATACATAAGTATCCCAAAAAATTGAACAGAGGACTAAAAATGAAAAATGTTTTTAGCAAAATCTTGAATACAAGTGATAAGCAAGTTGAGAAAAAATCAGGGTAAAAGCCATCTTCATAATACTTTGTTTTCTCTTTGGGTTGTATAAATATTTTGCCTTTCACAATAGCCACAAGTAACATAAATTATATTGGAATAACTCAAACCAAGCAAGTGAAAAACCTATATAACAAGAGTTTCAAGTCTTTGAAGAAAGAAATAGAGGAAAATATCAGAAAATAGAAAGATCTCCCATGCTCAAAGATACTTATGATAAACATAGTAACAATGCTCAACTTACAAAAACATTTCACAGATTCTATGCAATCCACATCAAAATTCTCTTCACATGTCAAAAAAATTCTAAAAGAAAACTACTAAACTTCATGTAATAAAACAAAAACCAGGATAGCTAAAACAACCTTTGACAGTTAAAGAACATCAGGAAGTGTCGCCATTCCTGACTTCAAGCTTTAGAGCATTAGTTATAAGAACCACATGGTATTGGCATAGAAACAGGTTAATCAATGAAATCAGATTTAAGATCCCAGAGTTAATTGGTACATCTATGAATGCATGATTTTTATAAAGAAGCCAAAATTATAGAATGAAAGATAGAGGGCTAATATGTAAGTATATAAAGAATTCAAGAAATTAGACATAAAAAACAAACCAGACAAATTTTACCATGAGATACAGATCTAAATAGAAAATTGCAACACAGAAATTCTCAAACAGATAAATCTCAAATGGCTGAGAATCACTGAAAGAAACATTCAACATCCATAGCCATCCATAGCCATCCATAGCCATCCATAGCCATCCATAGCCATCCATAGCCATCCATAGCCATCCATAGCCATCCATAGCCATCCATAGCCATCCATAGCCATCCATAGCCATCGAGGAAATATAAATCAAAAGGGCAATGAGACACCTGACAAAATAAAAATGATCAGAACTACAAGTGAAGGCTTATACTGGAGAATGTGGAACAAGAGGAAAACTCTTCCCTTGTTGGTAGTAGTGCAAACCTGTACAGTAACTTTGGAAATTATCATGACATATTCTGGAAAAATTAGGAAGTGGTCTATCATAAGATCCAGCTATACCTTCCTGAAATATTATGAAAATACACTCCACAATACTACAAGGACATTTGCACAACTATGTTTATAGCAGCTTTATTCTCTGTATTTTGTCCACATTTAAAAATAGAGGCATATGCACATAACTCCCCCACACACTCATTATATTACTCTCAGCAAATTAAAACAAATAAATTTTACCTCATTCAAAAATTAAGGAACAGATTAACCTAAAGAACATACTTGGTGAACTAAAGCAATGTTCTTAAGTAATATTAAGCTACATTGCCGAGTATAAGAAAAATTTATTCACTGAATTTTTACTTATAAAAGAATATGAATCACTGGTTATACATATTTCCATTAAAAGTACTTTTTTGTATAACTACAAATGTTCATTTTGCATATATTAGGTATTTGTAAAAAAAATTAGTGGAGAATATTATAAAATAGAACTATATATAGAAATAAAAACAGTGGATTACATAGTGAATTAAATAATGTAAGATACACAAAACATCAAATAGAAGATGCCCAAAACTTGTGCTAGAAGAACTGGCTGGAACACTTTGCTACTCGAGAGGCATCACCTTAGGGATTGGTGTGAATCAAGCAATAGTTGGGAGGCTAGAGACTTATATATAAATTGAGACATTAATGTTTTCTATACTCAACAGTCTCTGTGCTACTTTAACCATGAGTGAAAGGGATTTCAGTAGAATTAATTCTAGCTTACTTTTTCTCATGGAATACCTTACAGCTCCAAAATCATTACACATAATTTGGCTCATCACCATAAGCTATCTCAATATGATCAATTAAATCCTAGCCGTTTCCATCAAAATCTGAAGGTTATAGTTACATTTCAAATCAGTATTATGAAGATGTATTTATTCAAATTATATTTCCTAGGATAAGAGGAATCATTTTGCAATGAATGTAGGGTGAAGTCATCATTTTTATGTGTGGATGCTCTGTGGTAGAAATGCCAAGTAAATGAAGATTTTAGACAACTTCTCTTCTGACTTTGAGAATTTGTTTTTACCCTTCAAACTGAGTATTTGTTTCTGTAAAAATGAAGAACACAAAAAATACTCAAATTGCCTTTTATTTACCTCTAAATTACATGAGGTGTACAATGTTCCCATGCTCTATGTCACAGAACTTGTTATATTTTCTAATAGCCCTAAAACCATAGACACATGATTGAGTCACTTGAAATCCAGTGTCTCAGGAGGTTCTCCTACATATTTCAAATGTGCCTTTCACCAAGGTCCTCAGAAAGGCAGAAGCCAATGTGTCTGTTGTTTTGTTATAAATTTCAATTGTCTTTCTCCAAGACCTTTGATATACCTCTCCCTGCTCTCTTTCAAATTTGTGGCCTTTTTTAATTTATTTTATTAATTATTGGTGTATGTGTATGTAATTCGAAATACATCCTTTCCTGCCCATATGTAATATTACTTATAGGTGTATATTTATCATATTATCATTATTTATGAGTATTTGGAACTAGAGAATCAATCAGTGTGATTTTCCCTGTGTCAGACCACTTCTCCCATTTCTAGATTATCTCTGTGCTTCCAACAGTGATAAGAACTCTAAAATGTTATTTTTTCTTTATTTCGGCATGGTCACTGGTGTTATTCTTGTTTATCTTGCATTTATAAAGTTGTATTGCTAATACTTGTGGCTCACACCTTCGGATATTGCTAGGAGGTACAATCTGACAGCCAATTATCTGATCATCTGGCTCTGAAAATCTTTCTGGCTCCTCTTATGCAACTTTTGGTGAGGCTTAAGTAGACAAATGTTTTGTAGATGTATCATTTGTGACTGTTGTACCAGCTAGAGTTATTTTTAAAAGGGGGGTGCTCAGTTGAAAAAATCTCTGTAAGATCTGGCTATAAGCCATTTTTCTCGATTAATGATTGATGGAGGAGGGCCCAGCCCATTGTGAATGGTTCCTGAGCTTATGGTTCTAAGTTCATAATAAAACAGGGTGAGCAAGCCATGAGGAGCAAGCCAGTGAGCAGTACCTCTCATGGCTACATCCTAAGTTCCTGCTCCCGGGTACCTGCCTTGCTAGAGTTCCTAAATTGATGATAAAAAGTGAGCGATGAGGCAACATTTGTCAAATACACCTTTTCCTCCTCATGTTGCTTGACTCTTGGTGTTTTGTCATAACAATAGTGTCCATAGCAAAGACAGAATGGGTTCCACAAAACTACCTAACAAGTATCAATTCGGGTCATAAGAATCATAATTTTGAGTTATTGGCAAGAGTTGTCTGAGGATTCCTCAAATGTACAGACTATTATTTTCCCCCTTGGTTACTTACCCCTCAGAGGTGGAAGGTAAATTGCTGTTACAAAAGATACCATTCACTTCATAAATAAAGCTCAGAGACCTCTAAGATAGATGTGACTTTAATGTCCACTTCCTGAGAATTAGCTTTAATGTTACATGAAAGCACCATGAAAACTTCCAAAGAGGATGCAGTGAGCTACTCTATCGAGCTATGCAATCTGTGGACCCACATGAATGAGCACTATGATATGATAACCTTAAGGATGTAGTAATAAAACACATATGTTGTTGGAAACCAACAGCTTTTTTGTTGGACTTAAGTTTCACTTAGCAAAAGATAAATAATGCTCTGTATTGTGATCTTAGCCATCTCATCTATACAGAGATAGCATTATTCAAGGAGAATCTATAATAATTTATTAACCAACATAATATCTAACAATAGTCTATAACTACTTGTCCTTATACCTACAGATAAATGTAATTTTTTTACCGTTTATCAAGGTAACATTGCAAAAGACAGAGATTATTACAGAAAGCTGGAACCTATTAAACAGAAGACATTGTCTTGTGGTCATTAAGGCTACTAATGTTCTCTACTATCTATAACCCAAATAGTTTATAAGACCACACCTTCAAAATGCTCATGTTGGAGATTGACTACAATCATAGAAACCTGGGGAAATTTTAAGCATTCATTTAAAAATCCATGTTTATTATGGCCACATCAGCAAAGATATCAGTTATTTTAGCCATATCAACAAATCCAAATACTAACTTACTTCACTACTCAATATGGAACTCAGAAATATCTTTAGTATTGTGGGATGTTTTTCTATACGATGTGAATATGTTTATTATCATTAGTTAATAAAGAAATTGTTTTGTTCTATAGCAAGAAAGCTTGGAGGCAGACAGGATATCCAAACATAGATAACAAAGGAGAGTAGAATCAAGGAGACACAATCCAGGCTCCCAAGAAGCAAGATGTAAAATCACAGGTAAGCCATGAGCCACATGGCAGTACCTAAATTAATAAGAATAAATTAAGTTGTAAGAGCTAGTTGGTAATGAGCTTTAGCCATAAGCCAGCATCTTCTAATTGATATAAACCCCTCTCTGTTTGTTTAGGACTAAGAGACTGCCAGTCCAGGCCTCAGGGATAGGCAGACCCTGAAACTTTATACTATACTTTAGCAATTGTCCAAACATTTAAACCCTGAAGACAAATAAAATATGTTCTAACATTTTATTCATAAAACCATATATAAGTATTATTTTATGTGTTTTAATTTATGACTATATCATTTTCAAATAAACACATTTTTAAAAAAAAGATTTACTAAACTTTTCCTGTATTATTCATTACAGAAGCCAACTCTTATTCTCTTAAGGAGAACTGAATGGAAATCATTGTCATGTAAAATTTTATTTCCAAGTGATATTAAAGGTAGCTTCTTAAACACTGTAAATATTTGATTGTGTATCTATATTTTAATACATTATTGTTTTTTCCATTTCCCTGAATCAAGCTCTGAAATGGTAGTGAAATGACCACACATCTCAGTGTATTTCTCATTTCCCCGGATGCTTTCCCACCAGGTTTCTATCTTTGTTTCTCTTGTGTTAACTGCTATAATTTTATCTCTACTATTTTTTTGCTGAAAACTATAAATTTAATTAGAGTATAAAGTTATTTATTATATGAGAAGATAGTTAGATGCAATTCAATAGTAACCAGGGCTTCCCTACATCAAAATAGAATTGCAGCTAACCAGTTTGTTTGAGAAAGTTAATGTTAATATATATATATATATATATATATATATATATATATATATGTATATATATATATATAGTTTAGTTTATTGAATAGACATTTTATTAATGTTTCATTATGTTTTGTAAGAATTATACCACTTCTTATAACTGTGTTGCTGTGAGTATATTTTAACACTAGCAGAAACAATGCATTGACTTCATTTAGTGAGAACACTTTATGCTCTTTAGAAATGTCAGGACTGGTATTCATGATTTTCTTGTCATTTTCCCATCTTAACTTTTTCCACATTCCACCTTTCTTTTCCCAAACTAAAGAATGATATATCTGTGGGGTCATACTCAGTTTGAAAGTAACTATGCTGAGGAAACATAGCTAGGTCAATCTCCAGTATGTAGATGTCACCTGATGACTCTCTGACCCCTTGGGTGGCCCACACATTTCTGATATGGGTGTCTGCTTAAGACCAGGCTAATTGCTGGCACATAGGCAGAGTTTCTATACAGAAGATAGTGTGTGTGTGTGTGTGTGTGTGTGTGTGTGTGTGTGTGTGTGTGTGTGTGTGTGTGTGCAGTGTGTGGTGTGAGGGGAAGCACCCAGTCAGTATTCTACACTACTGGGCTCTTCCTGGAGCCTCTCTACCTCCCCCAAGAAAGCATGCCTCTCCTTGATTACTACCCATGTCTCAGTTCAGGTCTGCCAATTGTTGTCCTATGCTGACTGCCTCACAAGTTTTCACAGGTCCTCGCAGGTTCAGATGGTGCCTCCCTACTGGAATGCCTCATTTAGTTATTTCCTATTTACCTCTTGACAGCAGAGTTCCAGTTGTTCCTCATTGAAAACAGGAAGGATACACCTGATTCATATATTTATTGGTGGCTGAAATAATTTGATCCGTATTTTTAAAGATTTCCTGATTCATTTGTGTCTGAGCGCGTGTATGTGCAAAATTTTTGCTTATTTGAACTGAGAAATAACTATGTACATTTATAGAACAATGAGTACTATCCAATGTATGACTGTACTATAGAATAGGTTACTCTAGCTAATAAACAAACCTGTTACCACACCAACATTACTTTATAATGTAAAATATACTAATTTAATAATGTTTTAATACACAATACATTTTACTTGTCCCAATAGTAACACTCTTTGCTCAGAATACCTGAGATTACCAGAACTTACTGATCCATCTGAAGCTTTGTGCCTGTTGAACAACATGTTGTTCCTATCCACTCAATCTATTCCTTGTATCTCAGCCTTTTTTTAGTTCAAAATAGTATTGAGATCATGCTGTATGTGGTTCTAGTCTTGATTTATTTAAGCTAATATAATATCCTACATATTAGTCATAGTTTCCACGAAATGTCATGCTTTATAAAGGAAGAATAATATTATATGCATATAACCTGTATTTTCTCATTACTCATCCATCTAGTTAGAGGTACTGAGCTCATATCCACACACTGCTTGTGACAAATACTGGGGGAATTACGGTTACAGATGGTTCTGAGGAGTGTGGCATCATCCCTTCTGTGTTTGGGGATGCAGGGATTTCTGATTCTTAGGGTAGCTCTCTTTTCAATAGTTTTCTACACTTTCTTACTGTTTCCCAGAAATAACTTAACATTCTACAAATAATTTATAAAATTTCTCTGCCCCCCCCATCCGTACAGAAATTGCTGTATAAACTGTGGTACTAATCATAGTAAGTTTGGAATGATATCTGCTTCTGATGTTCATGTGTCGATCTGTTAGCATAAAAAATGGTTTCATAAGTCATTGAGCATTTTCATACTGGTGTTTTTTTTTTTAACTTTTTGAAAAAAAATGTTACCTGTGCCTTTTATTTACATTTGGATTATGTTTTATTTATTTTGTTCTGTTACATTGAACAATCTTTTTATGTTTTTAACTTTGATTTCTTAACCATTAAAACTGTGTAAATATTTTCTCCAGTTTCAGATGCTCGATTTTTATTTTGTGTATTGTCTCCTTTGTTGTGGGAATTTTTGATATGCTGTTTATATTAGATTTTTATCTTTTATTTATTATTTTCTTCTTTTTTCAGCTCATGATGTGATATCCCAATAAGATTACCCCATTGAACGGAGATCTTTTCTTCTGATTCCAACCATTTTGCTGAAATACCCTGTCCTAGCTCCATATGTTCTCTCAAGTCTTGGAGTTTAGCAGGAATAATGCAAATGTGAAGGGTAACCATACATATAAATTCACTGATGGCCATTATGAGTACTACGAATATATGCCAGGATTAATTACTAAATGTACCGTCTGCCCTTTCCCTATTAAAACTGACCTGATATGCATGAAAAATTATATGGGTACTCCAGACACCAGAGTCAGGAATTTTGAGTGGGAAGAAGATACAATAAAACTCACATCACCACCCTTAATAGAGATTTACTAGATGTTGCTTGAGGTCACCGTCAGACTTTCTGAGTGCCATTGACTGAGCAGCACTCTGCACTCACATTTCCTATTGATGACGGGGATTAACTTTACCTCATCCCTTTCCTTTAAGGCTTGAGTTGGACTGTATATGTCTTCTTACAGCATCGTTGGCAATCAACAAGCATCCATGCTCTATGTTTCATTGTTAAAAGAAGGCATCTTCACAATGACGGTTATCATAGAAGCTTCGTAAAGGACTTTGTCTCCTTTGAGTTTTGATGTTTGAACAGATATTGACTAGCAGCGGATACTAAGAACAGAGAGACTCTAAGTAATGGGAAACACATACACACAGAGACACACACACACATACACACAGACACACACACACAAATGACAGCATGTGTAGCTAATGCCCATTTAAAATAGGAGACAGAGAGAACAAACCATTGAAAGTAAAGATGGAGAACAAATTTAGAAATTCACAGTTACATACAACAATATCAACATTTGTAATTAGGGATTTTTTTCCATGAAGATACATTTACTTATACACATTGCCCTCCTTTTTAATATGTTTATTTCAAATATCTTACCCTTTTTATTTATTTTATTTTAATTGTTACACAATGTCTCAAGTAGCTCAGGCTGGCTTAAAATTCATTATGTAGCCACAGCTGCTCTTGAATTCCTGTCTAACTTGTCCCTGTCTCCCATAGGCTGGAATTCCATAATGTTCTACTACATTTACTTTGTTCTTGTTTCTAGATTGATAGACAAAATGATGTTTATTTATCATTTACAACATGATGCTCTAAATTATGTGTATATAGAATGGGTAAATCTAACTTACTGACAGATCTATTATTTCACATAAGTACAAAGTCTGCGGTGAGAGCTTTCTCACAACTTATCATTTCTCAATAATGATATTTATAAAATATAGTTATGTTGTACAAAAGATATATTATTCTCATTACACTTGCCTAGCTGAAGTTTTCTACAATCAGATCAGCATTTTCTAAACCCTCAATCCACAGTAATCTAACCTCTGGCTGTTGTGTTTCTCTCTACAATGTGACCACCTCATATAGAATCACCACAAAACAAAAATTGAAAGGATAGAGAGAAGAAGAAAGGAAGGATAGAAACGGGGTGATGGAAAAACATTTTAGAAAGGCAAGAATATGGAAGGATGAAGAAATACAACACGCTCTATAACTTGGTATCATGTAACTGATGCACAGCAATCCTAGTCCAGGAATCCCATGATATTAATCAACACTGCGATACTTTAATTAAACCACACAGTTAATTTTACTTTGTGACAGAAGAACTATAGTGCTAAAGTGTGGAAAAGGCAAATGGCACTTCTATGACCTTTGTCTCCTCTGCAGACCACAAACATGGTATCCAAGGAAACCTCCATCAGCTCCAGTTGGAACTGAGCCACAGGTCTCACAGTCTAACCTTGGATCAACACGATAGACCACACAGGAATTTTGTCAAACACAAAGACACATTTGACAAGAACTGATTAATAAAACCACTAGCTAGAATTTAGTATAATTTGTTGGAATGTGGTCCATTTATATGGAACTGTTCATGTTCTGGTCCCCACAGGCTTAATCTTCCCATGTAACCCCAAGTTTTTGTTTCTTTTGTTCCCCTGTATATTAAGATTTTAATATTATCATGTTTCTTGTGTGTACTACTTATTCTGAGTATTAGAATTATATGCATGAATTCATATAAGTTTTATGCTACAGTATACATTTTCCTGTAAGCTAGTTTTAATATAAAAATATCTATTTTTATTTTTTTCATTTTTTGATAATTTTATGCATGTATAAAGCACATTTTACAATTATTTTTCTACTAACCTCAATCTTCCTACTCTCCTGTCCCAGCCCTACAGATTCACTGGGTTCCAACTTCATATCTATGTCTTTCTTAAATTCTATTTTATACCATCTTTTAATTAATTTTTGAATATTTCATGCATTATTTCTCTATTTACATCATTGTATCCTTCACTCTGATCCCTTGAAATTCTCCAATGTTCTCTTAATTTTTTTTAAACTTCATGACATATACATTAACTTAACCCATTGAGTCTAACTATTGTTGCTCATATGTGTATGTGTTTAGAACTGACCTCTTGTAATCCTGTAAGATTAATTCTTCTCTTGCCATAGTCATTAGTTGTCTATAGCTTTTCATCTAGTCCAGAGTTTGGGTGCAATTTCCTTATTCATGGTAGCATGCCAACTGGTGTAATCATTATGATGCTCTTGTTTATATGAATGTATTGTTACAATTTCATGGGTGCACGTTCCCTGCCATAAATAAGATGCACAGTCTCATGGCAAAGTGCTTCTCTGGCTATTAAAATTTTTCAGCCATGTCTTCTACAATGTTTTCTCACCCTCAGGTTCAGGGTTGATTTATAGATGTATCAGCGGAGGTTGTATCCCTCACAATCCTTTCTTGTGTTTGACCAGTGTGAATTCCTGTAATGGGTTCCTACTGGTGTAAAATGATGTTCCTTTATTGTGGTTGCTCATTGTTTGCTTTGTTTTGGTTGATGTAAAAAGATGTTTCTTTGTTGTTTAAATTTTGTTTTGTTTTATTTTGCTTTGTTTTTAAGAGAGATGAAGTCAACGTTTGTCTGTAGGTATAGGTATTCAGAATGCAGTTAGAAACTACATCATATATATATATATATATGTATATATATATAATTTATGTAATTTAACAAGCCTCATGGTCATAGATATACATGTATATGTATGTATACATATAAATGTATGTTTATGCATTTTAAATAAACATAAAATAATGTGTTTTCATATGGATTTTTTCATACACAGCATTTATTCTGCCATCCCTCTTATATCACCCTCCTCCACATGTACCTTTATAGTTTCCTGGTTTCTGTGGTTGTTTTAGTTTATACATTCACATCTATTGATTTGAGACTATGACATAAATATGACAAAACTGGCATCATTTGTTTTTCTGGGTCTGGATTACCACATTCAGTAATCTATTTACTTAAAAATTTTATGATTTCATTTTTTACATATCTGAATAGAATTATATTTAGTATATGTGTTTTTGTTTTGTTGGGTTTTTGTTAGCTTTACACAGTCAAGTACTATAAGACAAGAAGAACCTCAATTAAGCAAACAGTTCCACCCATATTGCCTGTAGGTAACTCTGTAGGTCCTGAGAAGTGTCAGAAAGGAAGCTTAGTAAGCCCAGGAAGAGCAAGCCAGTAAACAGTGCTCCTCCATGTCTTTTGTTTAATTATTTTTTTTTTGGTAATTTTATGTCAGGCATCCCCATCCCACTCATCCCCCTATTCCTCCATATCTGGCTTCTACCCTTATAACCTCTCCCCACCATAAAACAAAATAAAAAATAATAGTGAAAGAAAATAAAAAAGTAAATATCTTATGGTGGAAGCTATAGTGTAACACAGTGAGTCACTCAGTACACCCTCTAGTCCACATTTCATACTTACAAGTCTCCATTATAATGGGTCATTAGTCTGGATCAAGGCCTCTTTAATTTCTACACCACAAACAGTGGGGTTTGCCTGGGCTGCCCTTGGATGAATAACTTGATGTTGTGTGTCATAGAGATCCTGAAAATTTGGCTCTGCAGCACTGAAAACTTCACATGCTCCAGCAAATCATAGATGGGGTAGATGATGTGATGGGCCAACTCATAGCCTTTGTTTGGGGTCTGAGTGGTTGTGGGTTGGTCAGCCCACCGGCTTTCCTTTGTCCTCAAGACCACGGCAAGCTCTCCATCACTGCCACAGTTAGATAGTTCTATGAAGTAAGCATCAAGAATTGAGCCCTGTTCCTCTGCTCTCCTGCCACACCGCCTCCCCACACACCTACACCACTAGGGCTAACTCCATTGTATTGTCCAGGGATGAGTAGTGGCCACTCTGCAGAGTACTGAAGCTGATGAGAGACCGGGCAAGTTTTCTAACTCTTTTATATGCGCCGTCTTTGCAGTCACAGCCATTTTCAGTTCATGTGTGCAATGGAGCTTTCATACCCAGTGAATACTGTTCTTTCAGAGAACTCTATGCCATCTGGCTATTACAATATTTTCCCTTTCGCCTCCATGATGATTGGTAGAAGGTGTGTGATATATATGCTCTACTTAGAGCTCATCACTTTACTATTATTTTATTTTCTATATATTAAGTATTTGTAGCTCCCTGCATTAATTTCATTTAATATATTTCTTATCTAATAAGAGTTGATAGATGAACTAGTTGATGGTTCTACTTACCTGAAAATTTCATAGTATTATATTTCATACTATTATTTTATATTACTATTTTTGTATTTTACACTATTCTAGTATTATATTTTATGCTACATAGTATTAATAATCATCTAATTTTTTTCTAATAAGAGTTGATAGATGAACTAGTTGATGGTTCTACTTTCCTGAAAATTTCATAGTATTACATTTTCTTTACTGATGAGAATATTCTATAGTACTATATTTTCATTATCCATATATCAAACTGGTCTGGCCACTCTGGAAACCAGTATGAAGGATTCCCCCATAAGTAAGACATTGATATACCACATGGATCCACCTTATCATTTATAGTTATGTTTTCCCAAAACTATATACCCTAGTTATGATATAATTGATCATCCATGATTATTGTTGCTCTTTTCACAGTAGTTTGAAATTAAAAACAGCCTAGATGTGCATAAATATTTTAATGTCCCTGTGTGATAATTATCTCTTCTATGTTGGACCTTATGTATCTCCATCACTGAATCTTTATAGACTAAGACATGTTTTGACCCTATGCAGTCAATTAAAACTGTTGTGATTTAATGAGCCTCATGGTCATATTACACCTGTTATCATTTTACAGCTCTGTCTATCTTCTTGCTCTTCTTTCTTCCTCTTCTTCCATGGTGTTCTCTGAGATTTAGAGGAGGGGGCATGCATACAGCATTTAAGATTGAACCCTGAACGTAACCAGCCATTTCCCTTGCCTAAGTTTTATTGTGGTGTGTGACATTTAGGATCTTTCAGAAAATCAGAATATATTTTTATCAAAATAATTATTAATAATTAATAGTAATATAATACTTAGTTTATAATTTTATGGCATTCTCAGAATACATGGCAATATTAATGTCTTATATGATTATTGATGTTTTATTGTCATTTCTATCAAAAACCCATAAATGCACATTTTAATATTCAGCTTGAAAATGATCAGAGCTCTTTGTGTGTTCTATCCACTCTACTTTTAAAAATTTTTTATACAATATTATTATTAAACAATTTTTCGTCAAATTATGTATTTTTATTAAGGATTAACTTTTATATTGTTGTCATGATGTTTATAAGTTTTAAAAGAAAAAAGCATTGTCATATATATTTTCAATATGAGATATAGTTTATCAGATATGTTTACAGCTATTTACAAATACTATGAAGAAAATAAATATTGAAGATTCAGCATTTTTTTATTTTAGGCCTAATGATGATTGTTTAATAAACAAACAAGTTGAGTAGGATCTAAGAATGTTAAATGTTCCCAGGCCTCAAGTACATACAGTCTTACATTCCTCTGTTTCTTCAGAGGCCAGGACTATTCCTAACCTTGTCCTCCTCCTGTTTCAGCAATGCTTTTAACCCACAGTGCACTCAGGAACCTTCAAATCTTCTTTTCAGAAGGTCATGATCATGGTAGCACCAGGATGAGCTGACGTCATTTTCAAGAAATTCTGAGTCCTGCATTCTGGAGAGATATCTATTTAGAAAAGAAATCTGGGCCAAGCACTTATAATTTGAAGGGCTGTCTAACCACCCTCACAAAGGAAGTGCTTATCCTAGAAACAAAGACACAAACAAAACCATAGCCTTAAAAGCATAGTGGAATAATTGCCATTTACAAGGATATCATAAATCTAATTTTTAAAGAAATATAAATATTTTTGTTTGCTTTAAATAAATAAACATTCCTTGTTTACTATAAAGTTGGTCAGTAATTTAGAACTGAGAAATGTAGGGATATTGTGTTGTTTCATGGAAAATAACTGTCCCACCCACTGGTTTAATAAAAAGAGCTGATTGGCCAAAGGCAGGCAGGAAGTGTGGGTGGGGCTACCAGATTAAAAACTCTGAGAACAGACCGCCAAGCAGAATGCCAGAGAGAAGCCGAAAGAAGCAGAGGACAACTATGCTGCTCTAAAGAAAGGTACTGAGCCACATGGCTGAACAAGAGGCATGGGTTAGATGAAGGGTAGAGAGATAGCAAGTGATATGCCTGGGCCCGAGGCTGATCAGCCAAAAACTACTGAAAGTATCTGTGTGTCTCTGTGGGTCTGAGGGTCTGTGGGTCTGCAGGTCTGCAGGCCTAAACCTTGAGGTTAGGCCCGAAAGTTCGGGCCAGATACCTCTTACTACAGAGAAACATACCTTTTATAGTAAGTTCTGATTTAGATAATTGAAAAGTTCAAGGTATAAATTTAGATCCAAACTCTAATAAATAATTTAACATAATGTAGAAATATTTTTACTGAGGTTACAATTAATATTCCTACTTATACCTTTGGTGTGAAAAACTAAATTTGGTTGCTACAAATAGGCCCAAATAACCCTTCTACAAATCTCCTAAACCTCACTAAAATGAATTAAGACTCAGAAGAGGTATATCAAGAATAAATGTATGTTTAGTATATATGCTTAACATGGGTTAGGGTTAGACCAACAGTAACACACACACACACACACACACACACACACACACACACATACACAAAATATGTATATATGTATATATATATATATATATATATATATATATGTGTGTGTGTGTATGTGTATATATATGTGTGTGTGTGTGTATGTACATATTGCCCTACTGATAGTGTAAAAAAGTTAATGGAGTTATAAAATCTGAGTTAACTTCGATTTGACTGTTGAGATATAGTGTGAGGAATTCCAGAGTAATGTGAAATTAAAGAAAGTCCTCTGTCTTTATCTTTAAGCCCTTAATTGTTCTTTGGTATATATTGTGATAAAAATTAGAAACCTATACTTCCTTCACCTTCCATTTGGTGCATATTCTAGGCAGTTGCCTCTATCTATAGTTATCTTCAGACTGAAAATTGAAAATTCTAGGCCTAGAACCCTTAAAAATATACAAATATTCATTAACCCATGATAAGTTTGAATTGATATGTAATTTTGATCCTCTAAGATGTTTGTGTAAAAGCTTATCTGAATAAATTATAATATATTTTTATCAAGCAAGTTAAACTGTAGTTTTACACTATGAACTATTTAGTAAGTAGTCTTATCAAATAATTACATAAAACCAACTACAGTATTGTGAGTAACTGAGCCATATCCCACATGTCCCATAATCTATGCAAAAGTCCTGTTTTAAAAATGAAGTTAAAAATAAGTGTTAAGAAGAATTCAAGTAATGGACATAGGCTGTATAAGATTTAAAGCTTTTTTTCTATTTCTAATTTTTGTTGCAAAATTTCAGTGAATTATTTTGTGGTGAAGCAATTAAAATAAATTTTAAGATGTAAAATATATTCGAGACTTTAAGTATAAAATTTAATGTGATATTTCATGACTTTCATTTTGATTATCAATTCTGGTTGTATATGAATGTTTATAAAATTTAAACTTTTGCTTTAGACATTTTATCAAATGATCAAAACACCGACTAATGTACCAACACCAGATCATGAAAGTTATGATAGAGGAAGAATTGATCATCAACACAGGAGAAAGAACAATATTAATATTGTGATCTCTGGAATCAACATTGATCTTAAAGGGCAATGTGTTAGTTTTTACAAATATAATGAAATATAATTATTCATTGAAATCTATGTTAACTTAAGGAAGACTATTAAGTAAAGTTAAGTAATCCAATGTGTGACTTAATTTTTCAGAAAGATGAAAGACAGCATTTTTGTCATTTTTGAATATAGATAAAACTCTCTGCTATTAATCACTCCAAAATTAATAAAAAATCATCTCAGATATGCTCTTTCAATATATATTTATGAGATTATCTAAAATTCTATATAAACAATATGTGGAGGTATACGTTTTAATGTTTAGCTACTACTAATATGCTTGGTGACCATTAGATGAATCCACATCACTCTTTATGGTTTATTGTTATTGTTTGAAAGAGGATTCATGAATCTAGTCTGCTCAAAATTGACTTCTCAGCTATGGTGGCCTTAAATCCAGATCCTGCCTCCAGAGGGTTTGCATAAAAGAAATCGTACCCTCTTTATAGTTATTTTTTTGTTTTACTGGTAAGTCGTATTCCATGGTATGACGGAAGCATATTTTGCTTATTTATTTTCCAATTGGATGGCATTGGATTGTATGAAAAGCCTGTTATAGATATTGATGTGGATATATGCTATGATTTTCCTTAGGAAAAAAAAATCTAGGTATAGAGTGGTTGAATTGAATGTTAAGTGCCTATTAAGAAACAGTTGAAGATATCTATTTTTAAGGATTGCAGCCTTTCTATGATCTTATTGATAACACTATTTTTAAAATCGAAGTATTTAAAAGTATAAAGTTCTGCTACAAGATAAATTCAGATGAATTACATTAGATTAATGAAAAGAATTACAAAAATAATATACTGCCATAGAAAAAAATCATTATTAACAAAAATAAAAAGTTAAGGCTACTAAATTTAAAATTCTAGATAAAACAGGTTTCATAAATTTATATAACATCTATATTGAGCCCAAATATTGGACCTTAAATAAATTAGTTAAATAAATTAAAATGCTAATGATCTCTTAGGATTTGATGGTTTTAGAGGTGTTTTTCCAATTAAAAAATGAATCCCTCTATTTCACAAGACATAAAGTAAATAGAACTATGAATACAAATTTATTTTTAAATCTAATATAAAACAAAAGTTATAAATAAATGGTAATCATCATTGAACTACAATTATAGTTACAAAACACTCAAATAAATTAGTAAAACAAATAGCAAATGAAAATCAATTGCACAAAATTAAAGTGTATGTTGTACATTCCAAGAAGTTTTACTGAGAGAAACAAAATTCATAACTTAACTCGTAAATACTTATTTTTAAATTTTGTATATTTCTTTGAATCTTTGTGGAAGTATAAACATACATATATACAAGTGCTCAAAGATGCAGAGGTATCAGATACCAGTGAAGGTAGATTTTTAGGTTGTTATGTATTGCTTGACCTGGGATCACAAACATATTTAAGCCCTCTGTGAGAGCAATATACAATTATAACTAAGCCATCACTCTAGTCCCTAAATTTAATTGTTTTAAATGAAATATTTTATAATAATTAAGATTAGTGCTAAGAAATCATCCAGTTACCTTAAAAATATACTAAAGAAAACAAATAATGTGGAAATCGTAAGAAATTTTCATGTCTTTGACTAGTTTGAAACACTGTGACAAATGAGAGCAGCTAGCTAGATGACTGACAGCTAGTATATATGACAGGTAAAGGGGTCAAAGAATGAGAGAGGTATATAGTAGGCAATTGTGGCAGTTTGAGTGAAAATATTCCCCATAGAACAATATGTTTGAATACTAGGTCCCCAGTTAGTAAAACCATTTTGCAAAGATTGGGGCCTCCTGGTATTGTTGGGAGAGGTCTGTCACTGAAGTTGTTATTTGACTTTTCAAAGACTTGAACAAACTCTAGTTTCTCTCTCTCTCTCTCTACCTACTTCCTACTTGCTCTCTCTCCCTCACTAGTAAAGCCATTCTTTCACTGACGTAAGAGACTACTACTTTTTTTGAAATTCTCAAATATACTGAAGCCCAGGTGAGACATCTATTCCTGTGAATTGAACTACTGATACTTGTACCCTCTGTTCATAGACAGCCATTCTTAGATTATCTGGACCACAGCCTGTAAATAATTATATTAAATCATTTATATATGTAAATAATAGAACATATATCCGATATTTTATATATATATATAGACTGAGCATTGTGCAAAGCTCCTGGTCCAGCTGAAAGCAGGGGAGGAAAGTCTTTATGATCAAGGGATAGTGATTATGAGGAAGTTTCCCATGGTGATGGCCTGCTGAAGCTCTGGAAGCTCACTGAATCAGGAATTACCATTGGAGATCAACCGGGGGTGGGTTGTTTTTGACTGCCATGACGTGTAGAGTGATCCCACGAGGGGTGGGATCAGACTTTGTTTCTGTTCATGGGCTGGCACCTTGGATCCCATTCCTTATAGAGTAACACCCAGCCCAATCTTGACTTTGGTATTAGTGGATGTGTCCACTGGGCTGGCCCACCTTTGGACTTCTTGCCCTTTTTGTGGAGGGGATGGGTAGATGGGGAGAGGCGAGGCTGAGGGCTGGCTGGGAGGGTTTGGGATGAGAGAGGGGAGGGAGAGCAAGGGGATACATTGATTGAGATGATATTGTTTAAATGAAAATAATATATATAATAAAAGAAAAAATAAAACATATCACGTATTCTATAAGTTCTCTTATTCTAGAGAATTCTGACTAATTCATAAAAGGAATTGAAGAACACATTCTTTTTGGAAAGCATCAGAGGTATTATCTTTAGGATGAGGAATAATGCAATTCTCTTTTAATTAGTACATTATTATATTTCTTAGAAAATATTTTTAGGATAAACAAAAGCATATTAGTGGAAAGAGATGAAACTAACATTTTTATGACATATATAAATGAAAAATACAGCAAAAGTAGCAAATAGCTATAATAATTTATAAGTGAGTCCACAAAGATACCTATTGGATTAATACTAAAATTTTTGTGTACTGGTAATTTTAACTAAGAGACATATGATAGCCTTTAGAGAAAAGATAGAATTATAATGTGCCTAGAAATTTATGAGCTAAGAATATTCATGGAATTCACAGAGGAAGCTTTACAACTGCTATAATGGAAATGGAAGTTAAAATTAATACATGAAGAACTATTCCACTTATCATTTTGAAATGTCAGATCTCAGGAAATTAATCTATAAATAAAATTCAAATTAAATGCAGGCTGGATATTCTGAATAACTATTAATAATATCTACTAAAAATAAATATTCTGGGACCAGTAAGATAGCTTAGTATGTAAAAGCTCTTGATTCACAAGCCTTAGCTCAATACTCTGAAATCTCATCTTCTGAAAATTGTCCACATGTACAATGTGACCCATGTATGCCCAGAATCTTTCATATCATTCATATACACTATATTAATTTAAGAGAAATAGTTAAAATATTCCAATTAGTTAAAAAGACATATATGTGATTAACAACTATGAGTATGGAAAGTTTTTACTTTTAAATATTAATAAAATAGAATATGTATATATGATAAAATTGAATATAAAAAGTTTATACTTTATGTATCATTAGGAAGCAATTACTTTATATATCTTCAACATTTTAGGAAAAAAGACACTTTATAAAAGCATAGAAACAAAGGCCATAATTTTAACAATTCTTGGAGATTAGAGCACTACCACAGACTTTGCTGTGGAGTAAAATGTTCTCTAGTAAGTCCTCATTTTAATCACTTTTTTTGCTGTGAAACTATCATCAAGACAACTTATAAAAGAAATAAGTGTTTATTTAGGGCTTCTAGTCTCAGAGGACTAGAATTCATAAAGGTAGGCATTGTGTCAGATGCTAGTACACATCTTGATCCTCAATGACAAGACAAAGAGAAACTACTTGGAATGCCCTGATTTTTCAAAATTTCAAAATTCATCCCTAATAACACATATCCTAATATTCTCCAAACAGTTCTACCAACTATGGACCAAGAATTCAAGCATATGAATCCATGTGTGCTACCCTCATGTCTCATCCTTAGATTTGGCTGTGGTTTATTTATTTTTAAAAATATATTTTTAAGTATTTTTTATGTACCAATCACTGTTCTCTCTCCCCTATTTCTAGATACTTCCCATATCCCCCCATCCTACTCTCTTATCAACTCCTCAAAAAGAATAAGGATTCCCAGGGGAAGTTAACACAGTTTGGCATATCAAGTTGAGGCAGAACCAAGCTCCTTCCTCCAATATCAAGGATGAACAAGGTGTTCCTCTGTAGGAAATTGACTCCAAAAAACCAGTTCATGCATTAGGAATAAGTTCTTATCTTGTTGTCATAAGCCTCACAAACAATCCACCACACATCCACATTCATAGTGCCTAATTTTTGCCCATGAATGTTCCCCAGCTGTTAGTCCAGAGTCAATGTGCTCCCAATAAAGAACATGAGAAAGCTGGATGGTTGAGAGACAGAGAGGAAGAAGAACAAAATAGATATCTTGATAGAGGAAGCCATTTTGGAGTTAGGGAGAAGCTTGGTGCTAGGGAAATATCAAATAATCCACAAACATGATCCCAGCTAAAACTCCGAGCAATGAGAGGGTGCCTCAACTGGCCTTTCTCTGCAATCAAATTTATGACCACAATAATTGTCGTCATAGAATCTTCATCCAGCAACTAGAGGAAGCAGATGCAGAAATCATAGCTAAGCTTTGTATCAAGCTCCCAGTTTAGTATAAGAGGAGGAGAGATTATTTAAACAAAGGGGCCAAGATCATGATGAAGAAACTCACAGAGACATCTGGTTTATATAAAATATTAGTAAACAGCATAAAGTACTCTTGAGTTAAAAAATACTGACAGAATAACTTTATATTATCCAAAATTATAAATGATTCCTCACAGTGACTTGTTATATTTTGCCCCAATCCAGTGTGAAGTGAAAACTAAAAGGAGACGGGAGAACAAGCATGATTAATTATGATACCCACCTGTAAAATCAAAAAAAAAAAAAAAAAAAAGCAAGTAAAAGCATATGATTGTGTGATCTCTAGCTATGGCTTGACTTTTCATAAACGTGATAGTACTGTATGACTTCAGTTGTTTATCTTAAATTCCTTTAAACTCCAGACTTTAGTTTTATAGCCATTTTCGTTTCCCAGAAGGTTCCAAAATATTGCCTCTTGACCCCAAAATGGCATTTACTCTTAATATTTCATATCATAGTACATATATTACTATGAATAAACTAACCATTGGTTTCTATTAAAGGTCACATTTTATTATAGGCTCAATTTATTAAAAAATAAAAACATTCCATAATGACTTTCATTGAACATTGTCCTATTAAATAGTCTCATACTCCAGCAACCCTACTTATCCATTCTTTTTTTCTTGAAATGCTTTGAAAATGTTCTCTTCCACTTATGTTTAGAACAGTGTATTTTTAGACAGTCTTATGAAATCATAAACAATCCATATTTTCATACTTATTCTATTTAGAAATGTCTGTTGAGAATTCTATGTTTTATGTGACTTGAAAATTTATAGTTGTATTGATTGGTAATGCCACACTCTATACATTTAAGAGGAGCTGCTTATTCATTCACCCTGCAAGTACCATCTTGGCTGCTCCCAGTTGAGACTACGAGAAATACCTCCAATTTTTGTTAAGGCAAGCATTGTAAATATTTTTATTAATTCTATTGATGTAATGCTGAGTCTTAAATTTAGACTAAGTTTAAACTTATAAAGTACTAAGACCATCAGACCACTTGCCTATTAAACTTATCCTCTTTCTAATTCCTTCAAACAAAACAACAAGCCCAACCAGCCAGAAGACCAGACGGGCAGATTACTCACACCATCCCGTTCTCCCACATCCTAGGCAGAAAGCACTTGGAGAATAGAGAACATGGTTGTTGAAAGACCAGGTAATTTTCCCACTTCTGGACATTCTAGACTCTCTCGGTTCCTTTCCACAAGCAACCTGGCCAGCCATGCAGAGCCAAGTAGGCAGTCCACCTATTCATGTTTCCCTATTCCCTCTCTTTTCACTATTTTCCACTCTAAACTCAGACAGTGGCTGGCAGAGGCCCCACAGGCCACCAGAGCTCTAACATCTAACAAGGACAGAGACTTCTTGGTGTATGATAGTCCAAGAAGGCTTCCAGAGCAGTCCTCTCTCTCCTCAAGTCCATTGAAGTAAGATCCACTCCTCAGTAAGAGATCACACAAGACAACTAAAGTCCAGGTCTTAAATTGTATGAATACTATTTTCTCAAGCATACAACTTACAGTCTAGAAGAACAAAGATGAAAAAAAAAACTCAACAAAATAACATTCCATTAAAATTTCACCTAGACCCATACTCGCCACAAACTTGCATGTTGAGAGGCCAGTGTAAGAACACAGTCAACAATAGCTATGACAGTGTCATCACCAGATCCCAGTTATTCTACTACAGCAAGCTCTAAACATTCCAACACAATGGAAGCATAAGATAGAGACTTTAAAACAAATGTGTGAAGATAATAGAAGCCCTTAAAGAATAAGTGAATAAATCCTTTAAAGTAATTGAGAAAATGACTAACTAAAATTAGGACAAAATGTATAAAACCCTTAAATAAAAATGAGAAAGCAAAGATAAAACAAACAGTTGAAGAAAACTAATGGAATTGTCAAAGGCTTGAAAATGAAGATAGAAGCAATAGAGAAAATTTAAACTGAGAGAATTTAGGATATGGAAAATGCATGTAAGAGAACAAACACTACAAACACAATTATCAGCTATAGAATATAAGAGATGGAAGAAAAATAAAAGGAATTAAAGATTCCATAGAAGAAAGAAATACATCAGTCAAACCCAATTCTAAAAAAATCCTGACATCCATATCAAGAAAAACTGAAGTACCATGTAAAGACCAAAGTTAAGAATAATAGATTAGAGTAATAGGAAGAAAACCAGCTTAAAGTCCTAGAAAACATTTTCAACAAAATCATAGAAGAAAATTTTCCTAATCTAAAATAGATGCTTATAAAGATACAGAAAGCACACAGAACACCAAATAGATTAGACAAGAAAAGATGGAAAAAATTCTTACCAAAGTTAAATCAAAATTATATAAATAATTTAATAAACTCTAAGCAAATAAAAACAGTCACTAATAGTCGTCTAAACAAACAAACAAACAAAAGCCCCCAGGACCAGACAATTGCAGCACAGAATTCTACCAGACTTTCAAAGTAGAGTTAACCCTAACACTCTTAAAATTTTTCTACAAAACCGAAACAGAAGAAACTTTTCAAACTTATTTTATGAGACTACAGTTATGCTGATACTCAAACCACACAAAGATACAACAAAGAAATAATTACACACCAATTTCTGTTTTTTTTATCATAGATGCATAAGTATTCAAAAAATACTTTTAAACCAAATCCAAGAACATATTTGCAAGATCATTCATTATAATCAGATGGTCTTCATCCTACAGCTGATAAGCACCTTCAGCTATTTGGCTGGATAGAATAACTCAAAAACTAATCCTCTTCTATACAAATGATAAATATGTTGAGATATGAATAAAGAAGATAACGTTCTTACAATAACCACAAGCAATATAAAATACCTGGGAGTAACTTTCAGCAAGCAAGTTAAATTTTGTATACCAAAAATGTGAATTCTTTGAAAAAAAATGTAGAAGACAGAGCAATAGGGAAAGATAAACAACACCTAGAAATCAAAAAAATTAAAGTAAAAATGGCCATCCATCCAAAAATAATATACAGATTCAATGCCATCCTCATTAAAAGTATGTCATAATTCTCTCTCTACATTTCTTAAAAGAAACATTCTCAATTTTATATGAAAAAAACAAAAAGCCCAGGATAGCTAAAAATAACCCCAAATTATAAATGATTTTTCAAAAGTATCACCATTCCTGATTTCCAGATATATTACAGTGCAATAGATATAAAAACTACATGTTATTTGCATAAAAGCAGGCACATTGATCAGTAGATTGAAATAGAAGGTCAAGATATGAGTCCACACACTTATGGACACCAGACCTTTGATTAAAAATGAGAAATAAACGAGTTAAAAAAGGATAACATTTTCAAGAAACAGTGCTGGACTAATTGAATGTCTGTATATAGAAGAATGCAAATAGATGCATATCTATTACCCTGCCCAAAACTCACATCCACATGGATTAAAGAACCCAACATAAATTCAGACATAGTGAATATGAAAGAAGAGAATTAAATATTTTTGAGCACCGGACAAAGAAACAACTTTCTGAACATTACATCAACAACATAGGCAATAAGACTGAAAATAAATGGAACATCGGGAAACTGAAAAGATCCTGTAAAAAAAAGGTTAGTCAAGAGGACAAAAAGGAAGCCAACTAAAAGGGAAAAAGATTTCACCAACTCTACTTCTGGCAGAGGTCTAATATCCGAAATATATTAGAAACCCAAGGAACCAGAATAACACAAACAATATAATTTAAAATGAGGGTACAGTTCTAAACAGATAATTCTCAATAGATGAATCCAAATGACTGAGAAACACTTAAAGAAATGCTTAACATTCTTGCCTCAAAAGAAAATTAAAATCAAAACTACTTTGAGATTCTTTCTTGTACCTGTTAAAATGGCTAAAATTAATAATGCAAGAGACAGCACATTCTATTGGAACAAGTGAACACTCCTCTATTGATGGTTGGAGCATAGACTAACACAGCCATTATGGAAATCAGTATGATAGTCCCTCAGAAAATTGGGAATCAATCTATTTCAAAAATAAACTACACTACTCTTGGACATATACCAAAGAGATACCTCATCCAACAACAAGGACACTTGCTCAACTATGGTTTTACTCATGATAGCTAGAAATTCATAAACCTCGATATCCCTCCACCAAAGAATGAACAAATAACACGGTATATAAATATTGGAGTATTACTTAGCTACTACTAGAAAAAAAGGCATCATGAAATTTTAGGCAAATGGACAGAACAATTAAAAAATACTGATTAAGGCAACATAGACACAGAAAGAAAAACCTGATATGTATTCACTTAAGTGGATAATGGCTGCTGTTAAGTAAAGAATAACCACATTATAAACAACAGACCAAAAGAAGATAAAGAGATCTAGGGGATATGCATGGATCTCCCTGAAAAGGGGAAATAGAATAGTTTTTGTGGATGGACCAGGATTTGTAGTGGGAATATGCTCGTTACATTGTAAATAATTGCCCTGATAATGGTTTAATAAAAACAGCAATTGGCAGAAGGCAGACAAGAAGTGTGTGCAGGGCTACAAGGCTAAGTAAACTCTGGGAACAGGAAAAGCAGAGCAGAGACACCAGCAAAGGTGCCAGAGAGACATCAGAAGATATGACAGCAGATGAAGAAAAATGAAGAGAGCCATGCTGCTTTGAGAAAAGGTACCAAGCCACATGGCTAAACAGAGAAATGGAAACACTGAGATAAGAAGGAATTAGCTAGCAATATGTCTGAGCCATAGGTCAATCAGCAAGAAATTAATATAAGCCTTTGTGTGATTATCTGGGGCAAGGCAGTAGCAGAGCTGAGAGTATGTCTGAATATCTGGGCTAGGCTGGAAAATCCAGGCCAGAAACCTCATACTACAAGTGTGGAGCATGGGAAAATGAGGACTCAGATGATGGAAGGGGATAGTACACTGAATAGGTTGGCATTTAGTGAGTTATTTCTAATATAAATGTGGTAGAAACTTCCTGAAACCTATAAGGGTGATGCTATCAATGACGCCTAATAATACTGAATATGGAAAATGAACCAACCATCTTCAGCTACCAGGAAAGTATCCTGGTGTTGAAACTGTGAAACCAATGCAACCACAAACCTCAGAGCCACAAGCTATCCTGCCTGCAAAATACACTGTAGCAATTGTGGCTCATATTTCCTGGGACTGCCAAGAAATGACTGGGCAAACTTTAGGCACACAGAAAGAAAGCCCATTTCCAACTCTGCCTAGATTACATAGAAGTTGGATAGCCAAGATATAAATTCTGGATGGGTCAGAGTCTTAGGTTAAACAAACTATGACAAAAAAGAAGATTCTTATTAATACTCTGCTATGCTCATAGGATGAGTGCCTAGTCCAACTGTCATCATGGGGCTTATTTCAATCACTGATGGGAAAAGATCCAGAGATCGCAAACAAACACTAAGCAAAGTTTAGGGAATACCATAGAAAGTGAGAGGGTAGCTTTTAGGAGCAGAGACGTCAAGGAAACAAGGAGAACAAGCCCACAGAATCAACGAAGCAGAACTCATGGAGACTCATAGAGACTGAAAAAACATCCATGCTCAGCCATCTGCTTAGGGTTATTGTCGGACTCCTATCAATGCGGTTGGGTGTATTTCAGACTCTTTTGCCTGCTTATGGTGCCTATTTTCTACAACTGGGTTGCCTTGTTCATCCTTGATATTAATGTTTATTACATCATGTTATGCCATGTTTAGTTAATATTATTGGGCTTCCTGCATTTTTCCTGAAAGGAAATAAGGGATCTAGGGCAGAGAGGAAGTGGGGGGGGGGAGGTGAGGCTCTGGCAAGGATGTATATATGAGAGAAAAATAAATGTATATAGACAGAGCATTGATTTATATAATTTATATAAATTATTTGTAATATATTATTTGTATATAGCAAGACCACTATTCTGTATAACTCTAAATTTGTTCTCAAATGTTTTCCCTTACTATATTTTCACCAACAATAAATGCAAATATCTGTAGTTTACTATATTTTCACCAACAATAAATGCAAATATCTGTAGTTTATGTTTCTTAGTGGTATTTTTAAACTCTCCATTTCACTTTTATCCATTAAGTGTCCAGAAATCATAGTTACTAATATTTGGATTAGAAATTTCCTGTCAACATATTAAATGGGGTCCTATTATATGCTTATTTTCTGTCTGTGTGGGTATTTTATGGAATATATTAAGATTTCTTGCCAATTTTTCATGTGTATTTATTTTTCTGTCACTGTATTTTTATTAGTTTTCTGTAAATTTAATATCCAGGAATTCTTTTTTTGTGTATTCATTTTATTTTTTAATAAAAAGTCTTTTTTATCCATGTATCCCCTTTTTCCTCCCTTTCTTTCCCTCCTCCCAATCTCTCCCAGTTAGCCTTCAGCCTCCTCCATCCCCATTCTCCCAAAGGTTCCCCCAGAAGTCTGAGAAATCCCAACATGGGTCAGCTTAGCTTGGCACATCCACTCCAGGGAAGCCCAAATTCCTCATCCCAATACAAGTCTGGGATAGGTGTTCCTATGCAGCATATCAGCTCCAATGTGCCAGCCAACACACAGGAGCACAGTCTAATATCACCCCTCGAGGCTCCACATAGTGCCCAGCCAATCAACAGTTGCCTACCCTTGTAGGGCCTAGCTCCTTTTCCTGATGGTTCCCCAGTGGCTGCTCGTGATTCAGTGAGCTCCAGCCAGCCATCTCTGTGGGAAACTTCTTCATAATCTTTATCCCCTTGCTCATACAGACTCTCCTTCCCTCGGCCATGGATCTCTGCCTCCACCTTTATTCATTTTGGAATTAGATTCTGGGATGACACTTAGGGTGGTTATTATTTGATTGTAGGGGAAGTCCTGTTTAGGCACCCCCTTCAATATTGGTTGGAGACATAACTACATTCTGTGAGTTCTTGGAGATTTCCTTAGCACCTCATCTCTTTCCAGCCCCACACTGGCTTATGCTATGAAGATATCCATCCCTTTTTACTTTCTCTCCATTTCTTTCTCAACTATTTCCTTCTCTCTCTCATTATTTGTTCCCACCTCTTCTTGGCTGCAACCGTTATGATCCCAGTTTGTTAAGGTGATATCAAGGAATTCTCACATGCATTCTACAGGCATTATTGGCTGTTTAAATTCATCTTCTCGTGCTCTTCAAAATCTTTCTTAGAATATGTTGAGAATAATGAATCCAACTCTGTCAGTATTTCTTTTTATAATCTAATAGTATGGATTTGTCTGTTGTAATAGGAAATATAAACTTGTTGGGAAAAATCCAGACTGTCATGATTTTGAGGTTATCCTCTTAAAAAAGTATACTTCTGTGTCTTACATGTCTAATGCTGTGATTCATTCTTAACTATATATCAATGATTATTTTCTATTAATATTTGTATTGGCATTGAAACTGTTTATCTAAATCTATTTAAATTAGTTATACAACCAGATGGTAAGCTGCTGTGTAAAGTATGAAATACTGTCAATTTTAGAGAGGTTACTGTACATAGTATGTGTTTTATTTCCTTTTGAATTCTTCTCAAATAATGGAAATTTTGAAATCCTAGAGTATAGTAATTCTTTTTTTTTTTTTTTTTTAAGCTTACGAACACATTAAAGCTTCTCAAAGCAGCTGGAAATGTAGCAGTGATAATACGTTCTTATAACACAACTGTCCTGAACTAATTTTTACTGGAGATTCTGAAATTTCTACTAAAAATATCTGCCCTACTTTTTCATTATACTAATATTATATGACATGAGTATGTACGCAAAAGTAAAATGTCTCTCTGTGGGGGTACAGCCATTACTTGGAATAGGTAATATAAACTCATTCTTAAGCCAGGTCCCTGACTGGCACTAAAGTGAGTTAGAAGATTGTTCATGATTTTAAAAGTATCATTCATGTCAGCTGACTATTACCATTATTGGACTTAGCATTAAAATATTTCATTACTAGAGGAAAAGATAACCAAATTACTATGAAGTTGGAGTCATTTATACTTTGAAATTTCAAATCTTGTCTACTTTGACAACTAAACAAAACCTTAGACTTATGTTGTTAATAATGTAAGTGCAGAAGTAGATCAGAATAACTTACTTGAGACTTCTTTATTCTCTTCTTTAGCACCTAAAACAACCAACATAATTTGAAATCCTGACATGGAACACACAGCTGGGAAGGAGAGCAGGACCAGGTAGACATAGCTGTGTAGTCTGCTGGAACTTAATTTCTATGCCAACTCCTGAGAATTTCTTTCCTTCATGAGTTTATCTCTCTTTTTGTTTGTTTTGTTCTTTGAGACATGTTTTCTCTGTGTAGCCCTGATGTCCTGGCACTTCCTTTGGAAACCAGACTTGCCTCTAACTCACAGAGATCTGCTTTCCTCTGCTCCTGAGTGCTGGGATTAAAGCCCGCACCACCACATCTGCCACTAAATTTCACTGTATGAATCTTATTCCAAGTTACAAAGTGTTGGGAAATCAAAACTCAAAGACATACTAATGAGATTTAACTACTAAAAACAAGATATTACTAAGGTCTGGCGATGTTGTAAAAAGTCTTTATTTCTTCATAAACAACCACACTTATCTTGACCTAAGAACATAAAGTGGTTGCTCTCCTTGTGACAAGGATGGAACCTAGATGATTTAAGTTTGCATAAGTCTACAGACAATGGGTAAAATATGGTGCTTGGCCTGTAATATTGATTTATGGGATTCAGGAATCTCTGATTTTCTATGTTTCCTACTCTTTTTCTATTTATATCTCATTTATAGAGACTATTCTCTGCTAAGCGTCCCCTATGATGACATGAGCTGCTGTGGTTTACCAAGGTCTTGTACCTGTAAAATAAATATGCACATATTTACACACACACATATGTTGGAAAGCGTGGATGTTATGAACATGCCTGTACTCTATCAGGTAATCTCTAATACGAATGTACCAATGTACCAGTGTATATATATATATATATATATCTGCACAAAAAAATCTTTTTAGAAGATATAGTTTTTTACATCGTTTCTTGTTCACTCTTTAAAATTGACTTAAAAATACATATTGGAGTTGTTTGTTTTTACTCTTTGCTTTTTGGGAGCCTGCCACAAATACTTATTCTTACTTATGAATGTCCAGTCTTGGCCTAGCTTATTTCTACACAGATTCCCTTTTCTGAAATTATCCCATCTACCTTTGTTTCTTGGCTGTTACCTTTCTCTACTCTATTCACCTTTCTTTCCTTCTTACTCTGGGGTTGGTGGTGTGGCTGGATGGCTGGACCCTGGCATCCACCTCTTCTTCTCCTTTTCTTCTCATCCTCTTTATGCTAATTACTCCTATTTTTTCTCTACACCATGTAGCCCTGCCTATCCTTCTCCTGCCAAGTTATTGGCTTTTCCTATATATATTAGACCAATGAGATGTTTTAATTAGACAAAGTAACACAGCTTCAGAGTTAAACAAATGCTACATAAAAGAATGCAGCACATCTTTGCATCATTAAACAAATATTCCACAGCATAAGCAAATGTAACATTTCTTAAACAAATATTTCCATAATACTTTGTTCTTTCTATGTCAATAAAAATTAAAGGTTTTAACTCTAACAACACATAACTATATACAATGAAAAAATGTTCAAGTAAGAATTACATTCCTAGTGTTCAGTCCATTTATGTCTGGCAAACTTAAAGAAACTACTCCGTTATCTATCCTATCTTAATTAATCCAAAGTTTTGTACCTAATTTGCTTTCTATCATAACTGTGGGAATCTATAACTATTTCATCTTTTTATCTATCTAATACTCCAGAAGAATGCAATATTGTCTAACAACAGATACTTGGCTGCCTGTAAAGTCACCCAGATCTCCTCTGCAATATTGAGGCATCAGTCTTTGGCCTACCAAGTTAGAATATCTGCCACACTTTTCAGTAATACAGGAAATTTAAGTACTGTCCTACCTGGTGTTAACAAAGTTTATCAGGTGATTTCATCTGTGCTGTGCAGAAAATCTAGAAGACTCTCTGTGAAACAGGAATCTCAAAGGACTTGTGTTTGTTTGTCAAAGCTCAACAGTCTTTTTCCTGTGTACCACTTATTCAGCCTCTACAGCAAGCTGTCAATAGTGAAGGGAAGAGCAGATTCTTGCCAAAATGACTAGCTTTGCCACATTGAAAGTAAACTCCATATGGAATTTTATTGATGCCAATCATCTTTTTATGAAGTAAATTGATGCTGCTAGGAGCAGATTTCTGTCATGAACAACAGACTATTAAATTTCTTAAATCACATATTCTGTATGTTTTTGAAGTGTGTGAAAATCATCTGTCTAAAATATAGCTGTTTAACCTCGAAAACATACATAATATGACTATGTTTTATTATCATAGGTTAAGTACTAACCTAATTTTAAATATTCATTAAATTTTTAAATGAGCACAGTGCTCCAAGCAATAGTAGAAATATATATATATATATATATATATATATATATATATATATATATATATATATATAGTATAATGAAAATAACTTGAAAGTTTTATCATTTTACCAAAATACATGACAGAGGAAAATAGCTAATATTAATAGTTGTCTATTTGTCTTATAGTCCTCTATTCTCCTAAATGAACACAAACATTCATAACCCACCAAATAAACAGCAACTGCTCACAGCCCAACTCTTGGGAATGTGGGCACCATTTGCTCTAAAATGTTTTCTGTTGTCTAGAAAACAGTCTGTTTCTGTTGTTGGGTGAGGTCATCTTTAGGTGACCCAGAGAAATTTGAGACAATAGCCAAGTACTGGGAATGTCTACTCTAAACTTTGTTGGTATGTATCCCATCAAAATTCAAGAGATCTCCCCCTATCAAACATGATCCATACTTATCCTGAATGAAAGCCAGATCTGAGGGGATGGGGCAAAAATAGGAAACTTATATCTCATACTGGGTGTTGGGGTCTGTATAAAATGAGTTACTGGAACAAAATTTCAGGATCAGAGTTGCTGAGACTTGGGTGGAAGGGGCTGATTCTTAAACTGGATATTGGAGGCAACGTGGATCAGGTGGCAGGAGTGCAGTCAGAACTAGTTACAAGTGGAGGGTTGTATCTTTAACTAGATGATAGTAGCCTCCTGGGCTAGGTGCCTCCATGCTGGTCCTTGAACTTAGTGTGACATATTTGTTCAGATTCTGATTCTTGGTGAGCATGTTTATTTTCAATGTTGAGGTATGTGCACATCTCTTTACTACATACATTCAGAAGATTTTCTGAACTTGTATAGATAACAGTTTATGTTAACATTCCATGTCCAATTCTGCTTCATTTTATAAACTTATTCTAACATACCCTCACTGCCACCATAGGTGATAGTAGCACAGGAGATAACCACTAGTTAGGATTTTAAGTGGTTATTTATATATTTATAATTTACTATGATCATTGAATCCTTCTTAATGTTTCTTTATAGCTTAATTTATTCATTATTTTAAAATTTCCTTTTGTAAATGATAAATACTTATTGTATATTTCCTAACTTTTGATTATTATTATGATGGTTTATAGCAAAATAATTTATATCCAATATTCAGATAAATAATTTTCTTATCATTAATATCAACTATATTAAATATAGCACCAGATAGGTACTATTTTAAATAAATATATACTTAGTGGCTTGATTATCTTTGAATTAATTTCATCTGCATGCTTCACAATTTTCATCATTATGTCCTTTTCAAGCTATGTAGATAGAATGAATTCCCTTAAGTGTTACACTGCATTCCTATTTTGGAGGCTGTCTTAGCTTTATATTAAAGATGTCTGTTAAGAAATAACTCCTGTGTCTGATAAACTTTTGAAAGTCATCAGCAATGTTACCTAATCTCATGAATCCAAGGTATTCTCAGGAATTTTCTCTGTGCTGCTGTGGCTATCCTTGTCTTTGAAGACAAGATTGTTAAGATATATATATGTCCCATTCTGTACAGGGTGAGTTAGATGGAAGATAAATATAATTCTAATTTAGCTACCTAGAGACTCAGATTATGCATCAATTTTTGTTCCCTCCAAATATTGAAATAACCATGGATGCAATTCTCTTTTCCCAGTGCAGAGTTGGATGTTTAATTTAGAAAAAAAGGCACTTTTGCTTCTCACTTAGAGAACTGAGGAAGGGTCTACATGCAAGAAAAATTTTTGTCAGACTCTGCAATGGAATATATATTGTAAGGCCTCTCTCTCTAAATCTACATCATTGTGCTTAGGGCATATAATGAGTACTATATTAGACTTGAACTTGGGTTTTAAATAAACTGGTTGTTTTCATCTTGGTCTTTTATATATCTTAGTTAACATGGGAATATAGGCCATTATCTTTGCAGAGGGACCATATGGATCAAGCTGGGTTCCAAGTGCACCCAGGCTTAAATCTGTCTCGTTCACACTGTATAAGCAGCCAAGCTTAGTTATGAACACCACCAATGAGCAATGAGGGACCTTAAATTAGAGATGGATAAATAATTGAGCTATGTAAGCTTAAGACAGTTCATAATATATACCACACTCACAGAAGAACTGAAAATGGTCATGTTACATAGTTTATATTCTCTATATTCTTTTTCTCCTTTTTTCTGGAACTCTACCATACCACAAAGGAAGAATTGCTGGCATTGGGGTCGGTTGTGAGGCCCTTTCTTTGTGGAAATTCCTCTCAGTGTAGTAGCTTTATGTTTTGTTTTGAAAAGAAATCTATGTAGCCTTGTAATGGGAGATATTTCTCAGTTAAGCTCAATGATACTGGCATTTTAGAAGTTATTTTGTCAATTAAAGTTACTTCTGCCCTCATCTCAATTAGTAATTGACATATTTAACTATCCAAAACATATTTTATTACAGAAAATCCCTTTCATATTTTACTTCAGCTAAAGTTAATCAGAAGCTGTTATCACAGTGTTATTTACCTTGGACAGTTGGCTATCTTTCTGTTTATCGCAACATTCTCAATAGTGAGTACATATTAGAAGAGTGGAATAGCATAATTGTAGACCAAATTGGGCTCTAACACATAGCCTGACCATTTCCCACATGTGTCCTCCATGGCTGAGTAGGATGGCAGCACTGATAACATTTCATATCTCCTAAAGCTCTATCATCTGCATGTTCACAGAATAAAGTATCAAATACACACTTTCTCAAGACAGGAACTAAAATTCCCCACTTATTCAAAGGTACTAGTTTTCTTCCTGTCTGCTACTGCTTCTAAAGAAAATAAAAAACCCTACACTTAAGAACATTTTATACCAAGATTAATGACAGTCCAGCAAGTACATACATTTCCGTTTGACAAAAAGTTTGTTAAAAAATATTGCCAAGGATTTTAAGATGAGAGACAGGATGTTATAAGATTCCTGACATAAGAGAATGACCTTCATGAGTCCCACTTTTGAACATCACTTTTCTTTAATTGCCCACAGGGTGAAAATATGCCTGTACACTTAGCTCCTGGCTCATGTGGGCTGGCACCAATCCCCTCACTGTTCTTCCAGTTTTCTCTGCCTCTACTGTGGAATGAATATTTTCTTATAATGTATAAAATGTTTTTAAGTCTTTACAAAAATTTAAAACTACACTTTTCAAATATACTAGTTTTTCTTTGGAATTTTCCTAAATGCCTGTCACATTGAACTAAACCAGCCAGAACAAATGTGAATACCATCTCCTTCAGCAATATGATTATGCTCAGATGCTGTATTGCAGAAGCCTCCCCTTCTTTATTTCTCACACACAGAGATAAGTAATACATGGTGGGTGTGTTTAAACTACATAACTTATTAGTTTGTAGTGTAGTAATATGTTGCTGTATTCAGTAATAACTTGTGACTCTCCTGGTAGAATAAATATAATTTTTAACTTTAAAAGTATAAAAATGTACCTACAATGATACATTAAAAATCGCATCCACAGTCTTAAGACTTTATTGTTTTAATTATATTATCTTGATTCTGATATATTTTAATAATAGAAATATTATCAAACAAGCTGTAATATCCCTTTTTTATCTCTTATATAGATTGCCTAAAACGCTTCATCATAAGGAAACATATCTGAAATTTAGTTTGCCTTTTCATCTCTATGCTTGACGTCTTCAAACAAATGCCCAATTTAAAAAGTAACTTCTAATTAAATTACTACTCACAAATAGATACAAGTTATGTACGAGAAAATTAGAAAGAGAATATCATTTGTAGAGAAAATGCTTTGGGTTGTTTTTATAAATTTTATTTGTTCATTTTATATCCTAGCCAAGTTTCCCATACCTCCTCTCCTTTCAATCCCTCCTGTCTCTCCTCTTCTGTTTTTCCTTCAAAAATGGGTACGTCTCCCATGGTTGTCAACAAGGCCTGGCACACACACACACACACACACACACACACACACACACACACACACACACACACACACACATATGATGTGTATGCACACGCAACTATTTGAAATGAGCCATTGTAAACACCAAACACAGGTAAGAAAGCTCACCAGTGCATTTTGTCATAAAGGCATACTAATGGTCAACTGAAATCACAGAAAAACACTTGTGAAATTGTAATAAATAGTGAAGCCATCCCTGTGATGTGATCTTGTAGGCTTTGTTTTCCCATCACTAACCCCCAACAAAACAAAGCTTTCATAGTCCTCATTGACTAAGTTTTCAGGTTTTGATAAATTTAAATGTATAAACTTTTATTTCTATGTATATTGCATACGAATGTATCTTATTTTTATCATAGTATATAATGCTCTTTATATTCCAAGTAGCCTGCAAAATACTTAAATCTTTCAATATAACTAAGATAAGTCATTCAGTAAGACCAGTTGGTTAAAGTGAGATAATAGTAATTGTGAATGGCATGAAACCAGGAATATTAGCAGATAGAGTGTTTTAGAATGTCAACATCCTTTTATAACAACATGAAAATAGACCGTAGTAAGCTTATCACTCTTTCTGAATTTAAAGCATCTCCTTTTGTGTGTTTAATTAAAATTGACTCATATTTTCATCCTCTTGAAGTAGAGACTGTAGAAAAGGATCATAATAATATGTTATAATCATTATCATCAGTCACAATCCATTTCTGCTTGCATTGAGCCTAAAAGGTGCTTTCCTTATTAATAAAATGATTACATACAAGTGTACAACTAGATAGAGATTTAGAAATTTATGATGGGTATATTAGTTCTCTCTTATCTAATTTTTCTAAGATAGAAAGAAAATCTTTATGTTGTATCTCAGCCCTATTATTAAAAAAATTTGAAAAGCAAGTCACTGATAGACTCAAATCGATCTTCCTCATATACCCACCACTGGGGCCTCATGTACTCACTGAAACCAAAACTTGTCTTACAGTAAATTATCTTCTTAAATATAGCTCAAAAACGGAAGTCACCCAAGAAAGACGTCTTCAGAGTTACTCACCATGGAACAGATTAGATGACTGTCACTTTTATGTGGTTAGCCTCTCATGTCACCCCTGGTATGCTGAGCCTTTGACAGGATTCACAGCAACCCTCGTAGATGGACTGATATTATTTCTACACCGTGACATTGTTCTTGTTTGTTTTTTATCGTTTTTCTTATTTTTATTTTTAAAAATATTGAAAATAAGTGGACTTCTGTCTGTCTGCCTCCTCAGTAATTTTCATGTGCCAGAGTTATGGGCAGTGAAAGATTAAGAAAAAAAAATCTTATCTTATTCGGAAGACATATGTATTGAGAACTGCAGATGACACAGGCAGTGATAGTAATTCAGGAACTGCTCTTCTGACATAATGGGCTATGGCTTCTGTCATTTGGGCTATTCAAGAGAAAGGAGAAAGCCCCAAGTGATTGCTCTGAGTGAATACATATTCTTACCATGTGTCCAGTTACGATGAGAACTAGGACCTTAGACCTATGAGAAACTGGCTAAAAGCTTTACCCATATGGATCAGGTTTGGGACTGGCAAAGTTTCTATTCTTTTTGGTCCAAATATGAGTGTTTACTGGTTAGTGTGATAAAAAAGTAAATAAACTGTAACTTCCTTCTCTTCAGTATAGTCTAAGACTGCTCATTTACAGAAAACCTCTGCCAAGACTGGATAACTCTTTCATTTGGTCTGAACAAAATGCACATGCTAAGGAGACTCAGGGTTATGGCAGTAGTAGCTGCAGCTCCATAAACACACATGGCCCCCTACTGTGCTGTATGTGTCTATGTGTGACTGTCACATCTTCATTCCCTTGCTGCCCAAGTCTGGTTTTCAGATCCAAGCCACACAGGTTAGGATAGACTATCCTCACATTTCTGGTATCTACTATGCTATCTGGTCAAGAGGGTCAGTACTGGGAATCTTACAAGACAGAAAATCTACTGTAATGCTTAGATAGGTTTGATTATCTAGCTTTAGTCCTGTAATTCTTCTGTTCATGATTGGCCAGAATGGATCCAATGTTTCATTTATTGTTTATTAGGAATGTCTCCTGCATAGGAATTGTACTGTGGAGAGTCCCTGATTGGGATACCTGTTCCCTTCTTGGAGACTTTCTTTTCTTACCAGATAATAAATTCTTATGCTGAATTTAAAACATATTGGTTGAAGAATTTAATAAAAATATATAAATCATGTCACAAGACAGTGTTAAAATTTATAACAAGTAATTCTATTATTGACTATTTACTGAGTTGCCAAGAATCCACTCAACCCTGTAAACACATCATTTATTGAAATCTTCAAAAATATTTGATTGAATATATTCTCAGTGCCTTTGTGGGTACTTAATACCTAAATCATGCAAGTACATTTAAAACAATAAGACAAAAGCTGAAAAGAAAAGAAATTTTAAAACAAAATTTCTCATGAGCATGCATATAATAATCTTCAAAGTAATTGACAGATTTAATTTAAAAATCTCTGAAATTAAGTAATCAGCATCACCAAGTAAAATTTATCTCAGGCTTTCGTCCTGTTCAATATTTGAAAACCAAGCATTGGAATCCATCAGGGCGCCAGATGAAGAAGAAGAGATCATAAAATCACATCAATAAATACCGGAAATACTAGAAAAACTCAACACTTACCTGTAGCCACCTAATTTTCAGAACATTTCTCTAGCACCGGAAATCTGTGGATTGATCATAGCAGTATAAAAAGAAAAGATAGGAAAAGAATGGGAGAGAGAGAAAGAAAGAGAGAGAGAGAGAGAGAGAGAGAGAGAGAGAGAGAGAGAGAGAGAGAGAGAGAGAGAGATTTTCAGCTATTCAAATTCTAAATAGAGATAACTTCTTCAACGTGATAAAAAGCATGCACAGGATAACTACCTCAGCTCATTCAGCGTACTGTAAAAGTACATGCTTTCTTCAATAAGACAAAAGAGGGAAATCAGAGGAAAAGAGTGATAAGAGAGGATGCATGATTGTCTACATAGAAGATATGGGAGTCATGGGGAAACAAGCAAACCAAGTTCAAAGGCTTGTGGGGATCAGCATTAATGCACAGATGTAATATGCTTTTCTCTTGAACAATGATTCATTGGAAACCTAAATTTAAATACACCATGATTTACATAAGTGTCTGTTACTATAGAAGAAAAAATTGTAAAATTAAAACAAATTAGTGATGTTAGTTGTAAATAAAGTATGCTAATTGAAGCTCCTGATATGGCAGGGAATCACTGAGTTACAGATTCTATAAGATCAGGTGACTGAACATTTTAATTATGGAGAGTTTAAATGTTCCATGTCAAACCAAATAATCTTGGATTATTTTATTCCCTTTGAAAACAATTTATTGTCTTATCATATGTCTAAACTAAAACTTCTGTTTTAGGCTAAACAAACTTCAAACAGTATATTTAGCAAGGCACTTCCTCTACCAATCCACAAACTAGGAATGTCACCATACAACCTATAAGTAAGTTCATTTACAGAAATACCCCTAGCCTATATGCAACCTAAGCTTATGATGTTTTCACCAATATGCTTGAAAATTGTCTTAATTTCCAAATTTCTTTGTTTTGCTTTTAATAAGTACTTATTGAAACTGCTACCATTTGGAAGACAGAGTATGAAATATTTCTTTATACTGCGTGAATATATGTTGCTGTGATTGGTTCAATAGAGTGGTTAACTGGCCAAAAGATAAACAGAATAATGTTAGGCAGAAGAGCTAAACGGAAAATTCTGGGAGGAAGAAGAATGAAGTGTGAGGAATCATGGGCAGACATCGAGAGATGCAAGCTGCACATCTAATACTTAGAAAAGGTACTAAGTCACATAGCAGTGCATAAGAAAAAAATATGGGGTAATTTAAAATGTAAGAGTTAGATAGTAACAAACATGAGCTACTGACCAAGCATTTATAATTTATATTAAGACTCTGTGTTGTTACTTGGGAAGGTCTTGCAGTATTAAATAAAAGAGTTTAGTCCCTGGATACAATCAGCTGTATTTATCTCAGAATAATCTGCCCCTTATTTCCTTTGGAAGATTTATATTAATGCATTGACAAATCAACAAAGATGAAACAAATTCTGCCAGTGTTGAGCAAAATATGTGCATTGTAGCAGTGAGGTTTCTTGGTCCCGGGAGGCCAGAGGCCCAGACCCTGCCGCGCCAGACCCCTTAACTGCTGCTGCTGCTCAGACCCCCTAGAAATGACTCAGATGCTTATATTAACTTCATGCTATTTGGCCTATGGCTCAGGCACATTGCTAGCTAGCTCTTACATCTTAACTCAACCCATTTCTATTAATCTGTCTGCCATGTGGCCTGTGGCTCACCTGTGTTCCTTACATGTTGCTCCTTGGGCGGCTTGCTCAATCTGCCTGACTCTGCCCTGCTTCTCCTACCTATGCTCTGATTTCTCCTCCTACTTTTTCTATGGTGCCTGTCATGACCCAAAACAGCTCCTTTATTTAACGATTGAGATTCACAGCATACAGAAAGGCATTCCCACATCAGTGTGTTAATTCTCATGAAGAAAATTATAATAGTGATGATAGAAACTGAGAAAGTAAATACACATTGATAAGGCTTCTGTTTGGATTGGAGAGGTTAGTAAATCAGAGTTTAGTCTTTTGACATATGCATTATAGAATACAAATTTCAGCAAATTAATTAGGATACATCAATGAAGTGATTCTAAATTACTAAATAAATTGATTCTAAATACCTATAAAATGATAAAAATTAGAGAAATAGACAATGCATATAAGATGCATAAAATACCTGTATTTATCACTTTAAGATATAAATTGTCAGCAACAACAACTGTGATGTTGGCAAAAGATCATGCAAGTCATATAGATAGGTACACATCACAAACAAATAACAGAATAGGAACTTAGCTTCTACAAAGAAGAAAAAGCTATTAGTGTAGCATTTCAACAAATTGTGCTACAACAATTACAAATACAGCTTAGGAAAAAAGAATTTATTTATATACTTTCAAAGTTCATAGATAGATACTGAAAGTTTTTATATATAAACTTAATCATATCGTATCAAATATACATATGACATATATAATTATACATTAAACATATAACTAGTTATAAAATAAAACTACAAAAATCTTTACAGTTGATATTAGAGCAAATGCTCTTAGCCTGGATTTAGTAATGACATTTTAGATATACACAAAAGTCATGATCCACAAAAGAAAAGAAATTTTGATACAGTGAATATTAGTATACTTTGTACGTATCTCCTCTGTGAAGACTATAAAAACAATAATAAATTAATTAGTTATTAAAAGTCAGAGACTGGGAAAAGAAGTTTGCAGGCACATACCTAAGGTGCTATAAAATCCGCAAAAGGTTTTAAACACTGTAATACAAAAGCAGACAAATATGTATTAAATTGGACAAAGACCTTGCCCACCTTTCTCCAAAATGGCACATGCATGGGAAATAAGCACAGGATGCTCAGGACAGGTGCCACTAGCAAATGTCAGGTCACAACAGTATGTGATACTACAATGTTTGTTTCAGAATGGCTAAAATCTGAAGCTCTAATAATACCAAATGTTGACTAGTAAATGTTGATTCTTCCTTATTCTTCACAGGAACAGAAAAGAAACAACTATGTAAAAAATAGTTTAGAATTTCTAACAAGTGTAAACTTAGTTCTACCATAAGACCCAGCACAACATAGCATTCAAAAGTACTTACCTAGATAGGCTAATGAAGTATAACCACAAAAAGTTATATAAATATGTAGTTATTATTTCACAAATGGAAGCAGGCAAATGGCCTTTCACAAGGAAAATGATTAAAATAGTATTTATTTTTACAGAACAATATAATATAGCAATAAAAAAGTGAATTATTCAATCATAAAAACACATGGGAAATTTTTAAACTTAACGTGTCAAGAAAATAAAGCCAGAGTCTTGAAATAATATAGTAAATTGTTGAAAAATATCATACTATGTAATCGAAAGGGAGTAGAGACAAACTAGGCTCAAAGATGTTCAAGAACATGGAATAACTGAGGAAGAGGGAAGTGTAAGCAATGGACTAGAGAATGAAACTATTCTATATGATGACAATAGAAAAAGATGCATTCATCATAATCCACAACCTTTATTAAAGTATGTTTATATTTCATATATAAATTTCAGGATTTAGTTTAAAAACAAAGGCACAGACAAAGTTTCTACTCTAGCAACATGATTATAAAGCATTAATAATAAATTGAGCATTGGTAACTCTCACCTCATATCCAGGCTCTTGTGGGGTAGTAGACAGAACTCTTTGAATTCCAGCATCATCCTCATCCACATAGTGAGTTCCAAACTAGCAGAGGAGTGCTAGAAAGCAAAATCAATTAATCAAAGCAAACAAACAAAAATAAAAGAGAAATCCCACAAATCATCAAACAAATAAAAAAAAGATTAATAATACAGAGAAGAAAAGAGCTTAGAAATGGCAGAAATATACTTTTAGTTTTTTCTTGTTGTGTGCTGTGTGTGTATGTTTGCCTGTGTGTATGTGTGTGTGTGTGTGTGTGTGTGTGTGTGTGTGTGTGTGTGTGTGTGTATGTGTTGTGTCAGAGTTGTTTTTATCAAACACTCTCCAACTTGTATCTTTTGGGCCAGGTTCTCACACTGAAACTCAGGTTCACGAATTTAGCTAAACTGATTGGATAGTAGTCCCTAGAATCTTCTCTCTGAATATCTATCATTGCTAATACAAGCATGCACCATTGCATCTGCTATTTTTTGAATGGAGATTAAACCTATCTTCTTAGACTTTGATGACTCAGCCATTTCTCTTCCCCTAAAACTAGTCTATGTCAAAGTAACAGGAAACAACACAGGCTATGGGCATGATCACTTAATTTCTTAAAATTCAAATATCAAATTCAAGAAATATTAGATATATATAGCATACAGGCTTCGTTACTAATTTGTAGGTAATAGGGCACATATTGGTATGAAAAAGTGCAGTGAATAATGAATTCCATTGTTACTTTTTATCATTGTTCCTAGTTTCCAGTGTTCTTACATTATTGAGGAAAATAGTTCAATTTTTTTCCTACATTATTGTTCTATACATCTTGAAAAAGTGTTCTTCATTGGTTAAATATAAAAGGAGTCACCAATCCATTCAACTTGATTTATCCCTAATATTTGTAGAAGTCTACAAGATTTCCTATAGAACCATGTTCAGATTCAATGGCTTCCTCATTAGGTGCATCTATTTTCCTGGGTGCATTTCTACTTAGTCCAGAATCATGTTGCTATGTTTAATCCAAATGTGTTGATTATGAAAGCAAATTGAAAAAGTGTGCATTTATTCTGATTCATTCAGTTAATATTTCATAAATATTTGAAATCAAGAGAAGAGCATAGAAGATTATAAGTTATCATTATTGTAAAGTATTTATCTTATTTAGCTGTCAGCATACTATGATTGTCATTGTAGTTTTCAGGTGAGAAAAAAGATAATAATTTAGAATATAGACTTATGGAATGCCATATCTCCATAATATCCCCATGAGTCTGAAGTGCTAGAGTTGTATGACCAAAAAAATAATCTAAAAATACTATTAAGTGTGTATTAGAGATGTGAGTTGAACATGTAGGCAGATAAAAGTTTTCAGAATCATTAAGAACCAAGACATCATTTTGAATATGGTTTCAGTAAAGCTCTGAGAGCCCCTAGAATGTTAACTAAGGATGACTGATATTCTTTAAAAGAAGTTCACTGAAGAAAGAGAATGTTTATTCCGAATGTAATAAACAATATATTTTAACAGTAACATGAACAAATAAACAAACAGATGAAGTTTTAACTTCAAATGAAAGTTTATCATAAAAGATAACTACATAAGGCTGTGTTATGAGATTTTAATATGGCCAGTATTGCTATTTTTTCAAGTCCCTGATTTTGAGCAAGATGACAGTGAGAGATGAGGCCACAGTGAAATGACTGGTAGCTATATTCTCTCATATCATTGTGTTAACCCTTGAGCCTTTGTGGTTAGCATCCTCACTAGAGCAATCAGATGAAATACCTAAGAAAGACATTCATATGAACTGGCTTTTTTCTTACGATTCAATTGTAATTCACCATACAGCAAACATATGCCAATAGAGCAATGGACCAACACAAAAATCACTAAAATGTGAAGGTAAGTTTACTGAACAAATTATGGTGATGCCTCATCCTTGTTTCTGCACCTGTATCACTACTTGTGTATGAAAGCGAGGGCATTGCAATCAATTACATGAGCTCATATATATATATATATATATATATATATATATATATATATATATATATATATATATATATATATATATATATACATGAACCTCACAATAATTTGCAAATAAGGAAATAAAATTTGCTTCTGAAAATTGAACAATAGAAGGCACAAATAATTTTTCATAAATAGAAATACTTAGCTTCTGGAAAGATGGTAATTTAGAGACCAGAGTGAGACTAGTGTATAATTTAGCTGACAAATATAGAGAAATAAAATACCAGTTAGAAGCAAGAATGCTGTAGGCTTGGGAAACAAAACAAATGCATAAAGAAAGCCAGTGTTAGGACCCTCTTGGGAAGGTCATTTGCATCTAAGACCCAGACACAAATATCTATTCCTCTTAAGCACCCACTTTAAATTCCAGTACAACTTTTGAAATACAGTGTAGATCCTTAAATCCTACAATATCTTCCTCTTTTAATCAGAACTCATTTGCACTGCATATTCAAATAAATTTCTATGTGTTTTTCATCTACCAGGAGACAGAATGTTTACCACATCACCATACAGACCTTTATAGCTATATTAATTTAAAATTATTACAATGATAAGTGAGGTTGTGAAATTTTGTGTCTCAGCAATCTCATGATCATAGACTTTCTTAAAATATGAGGACTTCACTTAAAATATCTTATGAAATCATAAGATTGGACCAGATGATGTGACTCTGGGTAACTCACCTATTTCATTCTGTATCTAATTTCCACAAGCATCACTGGGTATTTCTACAATTGAAGGATTGGATGGTATTACCATGCCACTGAAAACAAATAAAAAAGAAATTCTTCAAATAAATTAAAATCTGTCATAATTTTATGAGTAAAATGAATTAATAAACTGAACTGTGGAATGAATTTCATCTAGTTTTAATAAAATGATACAAAATCAAATGCAGTATGAAAATTGGACCAGCATTTCTCCACACTCTGTAATATAAAAATCCATACAGAGATTGGATCAATACTATCCACAGACACAGGAATAGAGAATATTAAATCTAATGTTATTCTCTAGATTACATGACTTGATGATACACTTGGAAAGCATATTTTATTTAATATTAATAATTCCCTCCAATATTTGCTTTTTCAGAGACTTATATTACCTCATGGCTTTTTATCAGGCTTTAGAAAAAATGTATTAAGATTGAAGATATGCTAGAAGTAATAACCTTTTCATAAATGTGAAATATAAATCTCACATAACTATGGAAATAAGTTTATGGTTTTTACCATATCATTTATAGGCAGCTACATTATTTTGAGTGAAAAAAAGTTTTATTCACATTAATTCCATTGTGTTTTAATCCACATTTCTAAGAAGTAAATATTCATTTGACAATGTACGTTCACAGTCATTTTAATATATATATGAAAATCCATTTCAAATAGTAAGATGTGATATTTCTCTATATTTTATAAAGTGGCAGGCAAAATGACTGTTCTGCCCATGACCAACCACCTCAGAAAAAGGAGATATGAATGATATATTTATATGATATGAATTTTATTTTTATTGTTCAGAAATCATGGTTTCAACTGGCTATTTTTTCCTATTTGTTTTTGATGATTTATTCAAGTAGTCTATACTTTGAAATGCCTTTACATGAAAGCAATCCACAACATCTGAGACTGTAATGAAGCCATTGAGAACATCTTGTCACTGTTCTCAAACAAAGTTCATTGAACATGACAGCCTTAGGCACAGATTGTCATAAAGGCTGGGGATACAAAAGTAGTTAAGGACATAAAGCTCCTTTTTTCTGGCATGCTAGATTCTGCTGGCTATAGAATGCAGTACACTATACAAGTAACATAAAATAAGAGCTTGTCAAAGGTAAATGCAAATACATCAAAAATGAAATCACCACTTGTGTTACACCTACAAATAAATTATATAAATATCTAAAAATTTAAAATATTTCTGTGAATCCATATTCTGAGATTCAAATATTCCAAATAAAGCTAAATACTTTACTTCCAAAGTAAAATGTCAAAGACAGAAACAGGTCAGCTTCTGTCAAACCAAGTTTGTGAAATAAAGGAAATAATAGCTCTAAGAGTAAATGGAAAATGAGTTAGAAAAGAAGAAATCTTAGAAGACAATGAGTGTGTTTGTCATGTATAATGGGAAGCATCTAAAATTGCCATCAGAGAACAGAGCTAGCACAGGAAGCAAGAATAATCCATTGCCCTGTACTCACAACTGTACTTAATGATTTTTATCTCAAAAAAATAATTCATACATTTCTAACTTGAATTTAAGGTTTACCTAAGAAATCAAGAAAGTTCCATATCAGATCCTGCACAAACCATCAGATTCATTCCAAAATTCAGAAGAGTTATAGATTTTCCTTTAAATCTAAGATGACAAATAATGATGAAATGCTTCCTGAGAGGTTTGGGTAGTGAAGACTCCAAAGATTCTATATCAAGCCAGATTATTGAACATGAAGAAGAAAAAGGAAGAAAAACAAATTTACTCTTACTGTTCTTAGAAAAATGATTTTTTTTTTTTATTTTTTAACATACACAAATTTAGGAAGTAAAGGAAATCTGGAGTAAAGTCTTCAGTGAATGTGTGTTATTAACATGGGCACAGAAATTTTAAAACCCCGTAGTCTCAGGCTGAAAGGGATCACAAAGGCTCCTTCAAAGGATGACCAAGTGTAATATTGAAGCTGAAATAAAAATGTGTGCTGATAATGTTCATTTTTAGTTCTCTCTTTTTTAGAATGAAATCTTTTCTCCAACAGAGACTGTTCCAACTGAGATTAGCTAAACCTGACTCCTTGATTCAGCTGTATGCCTGGAACCCAGCCTTTTTTGTGGGAGATTATGTTGTTACATTGTAAATAATTGTCCCACCCACTGGTTTAATAAAAAGTGCTGATTGGCCAAAGGCAGGCAGGAAGTGTGGGCCGGGTTACCAGACTAGGAGAACTCTGGGAACTGGAAGAACAGAGCAGAAGGCCAGAGAGAAGCAGAAAGAAGCAGAGGAAAACCATGCTGCTGTGAGAAAAGGTACCCAGCCCCATGGTTGAACAGGTTAAGAGGCATTGGTTAGATTAAGGGTACAGTGTTAGCAAATTATATGCCTGGGCCTTAGGCCGATCAGATGAAAACTATTGAAAGCATCTGTGTGTCTCTGTGGGACTGCGGGGCTGCTGAACTATGGGTCTGTGGGTTCTAAACCTTGAGGTTAGGTCTGAAAGTCCCAGCCAGAAACCTCCTACTACACTTCTTGGTCATCTTTATATGATAATCCTGCCTGGTTGTTCAGCGGTGTGCATTAACCATGCAGGGCTCTTCAACTCTACATAACAGATCATGAAGATAGAAAAATTCTGTTTGATTCTTTCCCCCTGGCCCCCTTCCTGAGGTCCCTGAAACTAGCCAAAGTTAACAGCGGCCATTAGCCGTGGTCTTGGGGTGTCTAGGGGTGCTAAAGTTAGGGGCACCCGCCTGTTACAGAAGGGGGTGGTAGCAATGACCTTTATAGGACAGTCAGCAACAGATATCCGCAGAAAGTTGCAGAGAATAGATGGCTTACAAGATATGGCCTTGAGAGACTTAGTTAGAGAGGCTGAGAAAGTTTTCTAGAGAGAGAGAGAGAGAGAGAGAGAGAGAGAGAGAGAGAGAGAGAGAGAGAGAGAGAGAGAGAGAGAGAGGAAAAAGAAAATCTGAGAAATAAATGAAGGAATAGAGACCTAACTAAAATCTTGGCTACAGTAGTAGATAGGCAAGGGAGACAGAGTAAAAATAGGAACCTGGGCCCGTGCCAGAAGCTTGGAAGAACACTGGGCTAAAGACAGTGTGAATGCCCTAGGAAAAAGAAGCCACAACACACGGCTAGTATAGCCAGACTCCTCGCCCTCCCCGAACTCAGGGTAATCTTTAATGTGGAGGGGATCCCAATTGACTTTGAAGTGGACATACAGGGGAGTGGTCTATTTGACCTTACAGACCCCCTTAGGTCCCCTCTCCAACAAGAACTCATTAGTCCAGGATGTCAGTAGTGCCATCATAGGGTGTAGAAGACTAAAAAAACAATGGACTTGCAAAAAAAAGAAAAGAAAAGTACAGCATTCTTTCCTAGTGATTCCCGAGTGCCCAGCCTTGCTGCTAGGGAGAGACTTGCTTACCAAATTGGGGACAAAGTTCACCTTTAACCCCCTGGGGCCTGAGGTGGAATTCACTAACCCTCTAGTCAGCCAGCCTGCTGTAAATGGCTAGACCAGGACTGGTGATCCAGTGGCCCCCATCCTGGTAAAATTTGAAACCTTCAGCCACCCCCATGCGGGTCAGACAGTGCTATATGAGCAAAAAAGCCAGGGAAGGGATCAAACCCCACACTCAGAGGCTGCTGGAGCAGGGAATCCCAAAACCATATCAGTCAGAATGGAATACTCCATTGCTGCCCATTAAGAAGCCTGAGACGGGAGACTATAGACCAGCCCAAGACCTGAGGGAAATCAATAGCCGGGTGGTAGACATTCACACTGTCTTAGACCTGAAAGATACCTCCTTCTGTTTGTGTCTCCATGAATCCAGCCAGCTTCTGTTTGCCTTTGAGTGGACAGACCAGGAGAATGGGTTCTCAGAACAACTCACCTGGACTGGACTGCCTCAGGGCTTCAAGAACTCCCCCACCATCTTCAATGAGGCTCTGCATCAGGATTTAGGACTGTTCCAGACAACTAACCCTGAGATAACTCTGTTGCAGTACATTGATGACTTATTGCTTGCAGCCTCCATGGTGGAACAGTGCCAAGAAGGGACTGAGAAACTGCTTGTTAAACTGGCCAAACTGGGATATCGAGTCTCTGCTGAAAAGGCCCAGATATGCCAGCTCGAGGTGGTGTTCTTGAGATATACTCTTTGTAGAGGTAAGAGATTTCTGACAGAGTCCAGAAAACACACACACACACACACACACACACACACACACACACACACACACACACACACACACACACAAAACTGTCACTCAGATACCTCTCCCTGAGAGCTGGAAGAGCCTGAGAGAATTTCTGGAAACTGCTGGATTCTGTAGGCTCTGGATTCCAGGCTTCACAGCCTTTGCAGCCCCTCTATACCCCACCCCCCAAGATGGGGGAAAGAACTTGACCAGATCAAGAAGGTCTTGCTCTCTGCTCCAGCCCTTCCTGATGGTGTTTCACTCCTGGTCAAAGATGCTGGTAAAACCTTGGGTCAAAAGTTGACCATAGATGCAAATCTTTCTACAGTTTGGACTCCTGGTGAAAGATAGGGTCCAACAATGGACCGGCGTTCAGGCCCAGGTAAGTCAGGGGGTAGCCAAGATATTGGGGATTGATTAGAAACTTCATTGTACCCCAAAGTTCAGGACAGGTAGACAGAATAAATAAAACCATTAAGGAGACCTTAACCAAATTGACCATGGAGACTGGCCACAGAGATTGGGTGATATTCCTGCCCTATGCCCTTTTCCGAGCTCTCAATACTCCCTCCACTAAATCTAATCTAACCCCCCTTGAGATACTTTTTGGATCTGGGACCACCTCTGGTGTAAACCTTCCAAATACCCCCTTGTCTGCTAGGTTGCAGGCCCTGGCTAAAGTATAACATTATTTGTAAAAAGCAGCTCTCAGACCTTTACCAGCCTGAGGGAGACAGGACCCCACATTGCTACAAACATTGGACTCTTGAACCCCGCTAGAAGGAACCCTACCAAGTCCTTCTGACCACACCAACTGCAGTCAAGGTAGATGGCACTGCTGCTTAGATTCATGCTTCACATCTTAAGCCTGCACTTGCTCCTGACTACCAGTGGACTATGGAGAGAGCTGACCATCCCCTCAAGATTTGAGTTCACTACCAGAGCACAGAGTGACAACCCTCATCAACCAATCCAGCAGACATAGCAGGTGATATCTGGGACCAGGGATGTAATATGGGAGATGTCCTCCTCCTGACATCCCCAATGAACATAATGGCCTAGCCTGTACCCTGACCTCTGTCAATTGGCTGCAGGATTAAAATCCTGAAATATACCCACTATTGACCCTGCCCATCCAGCCCCTTGGGCCCCTGAGTGGATCCGAGAGCAGAAGCCCTCATGTAGCAGCCCAAGATGCTAGGTTCCCTAGATTAAGTGGGTCTTGCAGCAGCTGCCCTCCTATGTGTAACCCCAGGATGGCAGAGAAAGGGCAACAGCTTATAAGTGTGGAGGGATAATATTATTTTACTGCCAAGCCTAGAGATGTGAGACAACAGGGATGTAGCAAGGGCTTCCCATCGAGTTGACACCACCAACTCAATTTGCTGTCAGGGGAAGTGGACGGGTAATGGGCCCTGCACAGATTTTACTTGTAATACCCTAAACATCACTTTTACTACTAAGGGAAAAAGCCAATCAAGATTGGCTGAATGGCAGACAGTGGGGTTTGAGACTATATAAAAGAAGATATGACGATGGCCTCATGTTCAGGCTTAGACTCCACGTTGGCCCTAAGAAGAGAGAGCTGGTGGGGCCCAACAAAGTACTAGTCGATCAGGGCAGGCCTCAGATATGAGATCCCCAGCCTAAACCTACCGAGGCAGAACTATGAAAAGATACAAAGAGATTCAACTCTCTAAGATTAGAGATATGCAGAAGAGAAAATGGAGAAATGTGAAGATAGAAATATCCTGTTTGATTCTTTCCCACTGACCCCCTTTCTGAGGTCCCTAAAACTAGCCAAAGTTAACAGTGTTCATTAGCCGTGGTCTTGGGGTGTCTAGGGGCGCTAAAGTTAGGGGTGCCTTCCCGTTACAAGATATGCAGAGCTTGCAAGGTGCTTTGGTTTCCCCATAAAAGATTCTAAATTACCCAAACACCAGTGTCTCAAACCAGTTTGTGGTGGTGCACGCCTTTTTTTCCAGTACTCAGGAAAGAGAAGAAAGTAGATCTCTGTAAGTTTGAGTTCAGTCTGGTCTACAGAGTATACAAAATGAGTTCCAGGACAGCAAATGCTTTTTCATGGAGGAACTCTGTCTGAAAAAAAAAATGAACAAAGAGAGAGAGAGAGAGAGAGAGAGAGAGAGAGAGAGAGAGAGAGAGCGAGCATTTCAGCCTGTCCACGTTTTTGTGCATGAGGAGGTGGGGGGAAGGTGTCTATCTGTCTGTTTGTATATACATATGGATATCTTTCTTCACTACCTTTCTAGCCCAATCTGGTTTGTCCCAGGAGCTTTGCTGGACATGGTACATGACTAAATTTGTACTATAGACAGTGGAAAGAAGAGTCTTATATGAACCAACAAATAGGAGTGCTTACTTAGAATAAAAACAATGTATTTTATGTTCCAATGGTTTAGTGGCTTATACATACCAACTTTCTTTTCAGTGTTTTATTTCTGTGAAGAGAAATCATGATCACAGCCACTCTTATAGAAGAAGCATTTTATTTGGTCTTGCTTGCAGTTTCAAAGTTTAATTCATTATCCTCATGACACAGACAGAGCATGGCAGCTCACAGGAAGACATGGTAGCTAAAAGTCCTGTATCAGGATATGCAAAAAGCAGAAAGGAGTCACTGAAACTAGTTTGATCTTTTAAAAGCCCAAAACCCACAACCACAGACACACTGCCTTTAACAAGGCCACACCTATTCCAACAAGGCAACAATTCCTAATCATTTCAAATAGTGCCACGTTCTAAGCATTCAAATATATGAGCCTATGGGAACCATTCTTATTCAAATCACCACATCACCTTAATTTAATTACTACTGTTATAACAAAAAATCTGAGAGGAGGTAATTTGCCTTTTTGTAAATATACATTTACATATTATTTGTTTATGTGAGCTTGCATGCATGTGGACACTAGAATCAATGCTCCCAGCAATGTCCACCTGAACTTTTGAGATAGAATTTCTTCTGAACTTGAACCTCATTGATTTTTCTAGGCTATTGGGATTACAAGCCTCACAATTCATTCTTTCTCTTCCCAAAACTTCCTCAAAGGTAGAATTATAGATATATGTTTCCATGCCAAGTTTATATATGTGGATGTTAGGGATTGACCTGGAATACTCATACTTAAATATATTACCAACAGAACTGAAGTTGTATCTAGTCACACCTTCCTCCTAGAATTGAGTGGGCAGAATGCAAAGGATGCCAAATTAGAGGTACTTTGTTTGCCAATTATGGATCAATAAGCTTGAAACCCAACAAAACAGTTTAATAGAGATTGTTACATGGGATTTAAATAAAACAGGTTTTAACTCTAGGTAACAAGAGAATGCTTCACAGCATCACAGCTCTGAGAACTATTAGAGAGTCAAGTCTACAGCTCAAAAGCGTTAGGGTCCAAGTCTGGAGAAGTCTTTTGCATATCAAGATAGCAGGCTGAGATTAGAAGGCCTCCAATGGAAGTCTGGAAGCACCTATGGGTACAAATTGCCTTCTGCAGTTAGGGCTAGTGTGGAGGGTTAGTAGGTGAAACATGAAAGAGTTATTCTGCCTACAGGCACTGCTAGAGTCCTGAGGGCTGGTTCAAATGAGCACCCAGAGCAAGAAAGAAGCCTGCTGTGCAGGAAGCTTTCAGTGAATCTTTCTGATGCCTTTGTCTCTAGTGAGTGAGTACACTGGGAGGTAGGTTCTGAAATATTCTGGTTTATACCTTAAATAAAATCTAAAATCTCTGTGTCCAGGTTCCTAGCTAGACCCAGGAACACAGCTCTGAAGTCTTACTGAACTCCCCACCCAACCTCATGGGCTTTCCAAAGAAACTTTGGTTTGCTCAGGAAAATCAGCATTTATAGAGATGCCAGAAGACCATCTAGGTACCGATGAGCTGAATATGGGCATGCAAATAAGATGAAGAAATAGGACAAGTCTGATCACAGATGAAGAGTTGTCAAAACTGATGGTGGAGAACTCTGATCAGAACAAACAATGCCAGAAGTACATGGTCATGTGCGTTGGTGACTGCATAGGTAAAATCTAAGAAAATGTCTGTTCTTGATGCCACTAAGGCCTTTATAGTCTTCCTGCTACTTGCCTGTTGTTTACCTGCTAGTTGCTTTTCTTTCCCCCAGGGATTTGACTCTGCTGAGGTATATGTATGTATGTGTGTTTCCTTTGTTGCTGTTACAACAGTACGGGCTATCCTTAGACTGCTTTCTGAAGCTCCTTTGGCTTTCAAGGCTTGAGCCTGTCAGAACTCTGTCAGAAAGCCCAATATAGGAAGGGACATCTATTCCCAACTATTGAAAGAACCACTTATCTGACAATAGACAATTTGTAAAGGAAAGGCATTCATTTAACTCACACATTGAAAGATATTCATCCCAAGAACCTTATATCAGTATCTACTAGAGTTCAGGTGACAATTTATACTGTGTCTCAGAGCAAAAATCAGTGGTTGTGTGGCCACAGGGTGACAAAGAACAGAGATTACTTCATGATAGTAGACCTAATCCAGTCACACTAGAGTTAGAAATTCTTCACATCACCAAGAACTCTCTCAGTTTTCTGACAGAAGCATGAATCCACAGCAAGGGCGAAAGAATACATCAACTGTCTATTAAATATACTATTTTAGTCTTACAGCATTTGGGTTACCTTGCTTAATATTATACAATTTATATTCATCCATTTTCTTGCAAATTTCATGATTCTTTTTTTATAGTATGTTAATATTCCATTTTTATTTTTATCACATTTTATTGTCAATTTATCTGCTAATGGACAGTTAGACAGGTTCCATTCCTGTTATCATGAATATTCAGTAAATATCACTGTGATGTGTTATGAGGTCCTTTGGGTGTATGCCGAGGAGTAGTGTAGCTAGATCATATAGTACTTATAATTTTTAATTTTTGAGGAATTTACAAGCTGATCTGTTTTGCTACATAGTAGCCGTTTGAATTCTCACAAAGGGCTCCTCTTTCCTTATGTCCTCTCATTTGTTCTCAGATTTCCTGTTGACGCCTTTCTGCTTAGGATGAAGTGGTGTTTCTAATCAGATTTAATCTTCTTTATCCTGCTAATGAGGGATGTTGGACACTTTCTTAAATAGTGATTGGCCATTTGTGTTTCTTCTTTTGAAAACTATCTATTCATATAAGTCCATTTGTTAGTTGGTAGTTTTATTTCTTTGTTAAATTTTTGTAGTTCTTTGTAAACTCTAGATACTAGCTGCATATCTGAACTTTAACTGCTAAATATTTTTACCCATTCTGTGTGTTTTCTATTTACTGTATTGATAGGTTAGTTTGCCATGAAGAAATGTAATTCATACAGTCCTGTCTTTTAAATATGGGAGCTTGTTTTTATGCTGTTCAATTTTGTTCAGAAAGTTTATGACTACCTGAACATCTTGAAGAGTATTCTCCATGTATACTTCTAATAGTGTTTCATGTTTAAATTAAAATTTTTGATCTATTTTAAGTTGAGTATTACACAAGGTACAAGATATTGGAATAATTTTATTCTTTAGTAGGTGGATATCCAGTTCACTGAGGATCATTGTTAAATATGCTGTATATTCTCCATTTATTATTTTTGTGACCTTTGACAATAAATAAGTGGTTATAATTTTGTCTATTTATTTATGTATCCTCTACTCTCTTCAGAGGGATTAACTGTTTGCTTTATGTTAACACTAGGCAACTGTGTGAATATTGAACTAAAGGATAATTAATTAATTCAGGTGCTTTGATCACTCATGTGTTGGCCTAACATATTTGTATAAGCCACCCTAGCTTATATTGATCTATGCTAGCCTAGCTTAAGTTGTATATGTTGGCCTTCCTTATGTTGCATATGTGGATATAAATTAGTAGGTGTTAAGTGTGGGTATAGACGAAACTTTACAAAGAAGACCACATTAAAGTGATTAGATGATAAAGGATGGAGGCCAGATGCACATTGTTCCTGCAATAATACCTAAAGCTACTTTTTCTAGTTTATATCTTAGGGCTTTTTGTTTTATGTTGTATTGTTTTTGTTTGCCTGTGTGTCTACTTTTCTCTTTTCATAGTGAATATGTGAATTCAGCTTTTGGGATTTTGCTATAACAAGAAATATTCATACATTCTGAAAAACTCCACCATGTGTTATTTCTTTAATTCCATGATTGTGAAGATTGAGTTTTTAACCCCAATAACCATTAATAAAATAGAAATTAAAAATTTTACTCATGCAGTACATTTGCCTCATTGACCTACTTAGATACAAATGGTTTTGTTTTTTAAAAATGTTTTGAGTGGAGAGGTTTTGTTACCTCAAAGAATTTCCCTTTAACTTAAAAATCTATATCAAGTCCTTCTATTATAGTGCTATTTGATATGTAAGGTAAACTGTTATATAGGACATTTTGATATTATTAAAAAAAATTATTGAAGGTGTCGCCATTTCTTAACATTACATTATGGAGACAAAATTTCAACATTTTGAAAGGTACAAGCAACATAAGGACTGCAGCTCACCCTCCTGGCCAGAGTTCGACCACCAGTCACCTCTTGTCCTAGAAGCTGGAACTATTTATACACTCTTATGCATGCATAGTCTCACTGCGTGGCTGCAGAATTCCTGTAGTCTGCTTACACAGAAGTAACTAAGAGCTTGTGAAAGCATGGAAAACCGCATACCTCAGTCCACTCTCTTCTTCTACTCCTCCATCATAATTTTTTTTATTAATTGTGATGTGTGTTTGCTGTGCCATTTACAAATATTCGCTTTAGCTACACAGAATAAGTAAATGAAATGGGGTGGAAAAAACTCATTAGTAATTTGATCTATGGAGAATATGTGCTAACAGTTCCACAGGCACATTAGACAGAGACAAATGAAGTACTGGAGATGTGTACAGAAAATAGATAAGAATGGAGGTGAAGAAACTGGTTAAGCAGCACATATCTCTGCAGTATTAACTACTCATCAAAACCTAATGCAATAAAATGGCCAGTCTCCAGTGATTCTATTATTAGCCCCCGGTGTTTTCTGACTGACCTCTACTTGTAGAAGTGATAGTTGTTCTGCACGTATCTGGAAAGTTACTATTATGGATAGACATGCTTATTATTTTTTCAATGGAGTGAACATGCCATAGTTCTACAGGATGAAACCACAACTTAGTTCTTGCACTAGGAGAATCCTGTAAGACGAGGTTGGCATGGTAAAACAGAGAGACATTACATCAGTCTGTCCATAATTATAAAAGCAAGTTTGGATGGATTTATCATAGCACATCAGGAATCACTGAAAATGGTACCCATTTTAGCAACTGAAAACCATCTGTCTGGGATTATACTGGTTTCAGATATTTTTAAAAAGGGATTTAGGTCAGAAAGCATTGTCTCTTATCTTCCCGTGACCTTGGTCTCCACTTTGTTTTAATCTACATCATTAGAGCATAACTTAAAACCTTATGTTCTATATTCTGAAACTTTTTTCTTCTTGTACCCTGGGAACATTCTCTTGGTAATATTCTGGAGGCAAGTATAGCAACCCATCATGAGATAAATACCCAGGTCACCTCTGCATTTGCTGTCCTTCAGATGCTTGGAATTTCTATGTTTTTGTCTCACTAAAATGTATACATACACAATGCTTTCCCTCCATAACATTTTTTAAATTGTCTTTAAAGTGCCCAGATACCATGTTTATTGTGTAAACTTTGCATCAGTCACTTTATGAACACATACAAACACATACAGACAGCATATGAACTTCAGTTAACCATTGTATCAGTGCACATCACTGAATCAAGATATGTCAGAAAGGTTTAAGCAAGTGAAAACTAATGCCAACTAGACATAATCGTATTTTTTCTTTTTCATAGCAGTTACTACTATTTTAGTAATTTAAGCTTATTCAAGGATAGATGTTTCAGAATTACTACACTGATGTCCTCTTTGAAAACATAAATGCCTTAAAATTAGTTTCAGTGCCACAGTAATTGCAAATTGAACATTCTGACATCTTTCTTTTATTTTCTGTCTTCACTATGAAAGCAAACTTCCCAGGGGTACATTTAAAAGATGTAAGTGCTTTTCTTCACTGAATTTTCAGTGTATATTTGTTGTAAATAACTAGTTTAAATAGAATGACAGCAAGCCACAGTGACTCCCTGTGAGGTCTCACACAGCCTAATCTGTAAATCAGAGAGTGTCCATAATTTCAAATTGTACTAAGAAATTTTTAATGAGTTACTACACTAGTTCTTCTAAAATACAATTGTGTAAGGCATTTAGATACATAAAATATGTTTGATTTACTCCATACTTGAAACAATAAGTTAGCCTATAGATACAGATAAAAAAATTAAAAGTGAATAAGTAAATAAAGCAGTTGTTTATTAAAGCAACAGCTGAGACATGCTCATATTGTAAGCTTCCAGCTTCACTATTACCATGCACAAATGTAATCATGGATTCTGACAAAGAAACTGTGATACTTATTCTCAGAAAAGGTAACCTGATTCTGTGGCTAAATTATATTATTTTAGCATATTTAAGGAAGATATAATACACTCTGTTCATCTATCCCAATTAAAATTCTCTGAAAGTTGAGCTCTTGTGAACATCAAAAATAGTATCATGACTATGATTGTCTCTTGGAAAGTCCTTCAAAATCAAAATTTAGTTATACTTTCTTTAAATTCTAAATAGGAATCATTCACTATGAAAACACTCTAAGAATGTGTGTGACATTGTCCTTCACAGAGATCAAATACTTGTTTCTCAAATGTAAGCCTCCTACTATTATAGGTTACTATTATATAAAATATAACAGATTTATGAGTTAAATGGTAATTTTGTTTTTATTGCATCTACCAAACTCTGTGCTAAGGGGAAGTTAATAAAATGGTGATCTACAGCAGATACAGAATTCCCCTTGGGTATGTATGATCTAGTGGAATGAGAAATGTGTGTTAAATAATCGCATACTTTAGTGTAAAATTTGCCGTACAAGCTATGATGAAGATATCAATATCAGCACAAAGCAAGCTTTGATGTTACGTAAGAAATATGGAGGTGGTTGCTTTGTTGGTTAGCTAGTGAGTGAGTAAATTAGTCAATGATTTAGCTAGCTAAAAAGAAAATTTGCAGGCAATTTGACGGATCTCTAAAAAATTACAGGGTATTATACACAGTGGTGGAACTTTTCTGTCCTGACTACTAGGCCCCCAAATAGATACACAAAACCATATTAATTGTAAAATCTTGGGCTAGTAGTTCAGGCTTATTACTATCAAGTTTTGCTGGTAATCTTGGGGGACCTTGAGAAGATTCAGGATTATGGCAAAATCATGACTGGATAATACTGTCTGACTGGATCATCCCAGCCAGCAGCCTTTAAGCCATTCTAAATGGAGAAATTAAGGAAACTACAGCAGAGGTGTTATAAAATGTTTGATCATCTGGGCCATCTGCTTCCATCAGAGATTTTTTTCAGTTGGTCTTCCTCAATGAAACCTGATTTTCTTAACCCAGAATGAATGAAGAACCTCTCGATTCCAGTGGAAATAAAATCAAAACTTCTTTCCCAAAGTAACATATCTTTTGACTTAAATTTTGAAGTCAAGATATCTTTAAAATATGTAGATTGGTTTAATTTAAAAGCTTTTGCAATCAAAAGTCTTTCATCAATTATCATTTGCTCATTAGCACTCAAAAAATCCCAAGAAAACACAAAAATATAGATTATCTATGTATTTTCCATCTTTGTGTGGCTTATTATATTTTTACTATGCTACTCCATTTAAAAACTTTATTATTTTTTAAATCATATCTTAAATCTATAACTGTTTCCACCCTTTCTCTTCTCTCTCCCATTCCCATTTTTCAAACATATTATAAATCATCTAGAGGTTGGTTTCTTTTTTTCTGTCTGAATCTGTCTGTATTACATATCTTTAATTTTTTTTTTTTTTTTTTTCTGACCGCATGAGCCTTCAAACTCCTAAGTTGCATTGATAGGACCTCCATCTCTGCTCTAGTGACTGGCTCTGCCATGCCTGGTTTTCTAAGAGCACAGTTTTATGGCAGAGGCATTGATGAGGGCCATGTTTACCTCCCCAACTTTGAGGAGATTCTAGGACCAATAGCCATTGAGCACCATGCTGTCTGCAGCTCTTAAACATCATTTAAGTGTTTAGTAACAGGGCATCTTAAAAGAGCCCTGTTTTTGTTTGTGGTTTTTTGTTTTGTTTTGTTTTGTTTTTTTGTTTTTTTTTTGTTTTTTGTTTTGTTTTGTTTTTTTTCCTATGGCTGATCTAGGAAGTTGTCTCTTAAAGGAGCCATACCTCTGCTTGCTTCTAGCAAACAGACCCTACCCAGGAAAAAGCAGTTAACAAGAAGCAAAGTTTTGACTCCATTTCCATATGTTTAGAAGTCTTCTTTAAAGCTTTTTCAGGCTTTATGTGGAAATTCTTGTGGACAGTTTGGGTGACATATGTAACTAACTAGTGTTGGAGTTTTTCTGTCCTGACTACCCAGTTCAAACTAATATGCAAGAACTTATATTAATTTTAATATATTTAGTTTGTAGCTCAGCCTTATTACTAACTAGCTCTTACATTTTAAATTACTCCACATTTCTTATTTATATTCTGCCATGTAGTTGTACCTTTCTTAGCATGACACATTCATCTCCTGCTCCCTCTGTGTCTGGCTGATGATTATGCCTGAATCTGCCCTTTCACCATGCATATGCTTCCTGCATGACTACTGGCTAATAAAATTTTTATTAAACCAGTTCAAATGACAAATCTCTGCAGTGAACAAGTGCATTATCCCACAGCAAGGCATACATTGGATTTAATATGGTAAGATTGTGGAGGGGATGAGGAAAGACACATGGAAGGAGAAGACATGTCAGCAGAAAATGGATTGAAAGAGAACCTGTGTTTAAGACATCCCCAGAAAGCTGAAGAGGAACCAGACAACACAATTGCAAATTATGAAAAGTTATCTTATGCTAAAAAGAAGCATGGAATTAGTGTGATTAAGGGACTAGCAAGATCAGGATATTTTACATTTGGTATGTCAACTGGTTAGAAAACAAAGGTAAAAACCACATCAATGAGCTTTATAAATATGCATAGTTTGTTAACAAATCAGCATTATAAAAATATCATGTAAATAAAATGTTCTTATGGTGAATAATAGTCCTATCTATACCTGTCTTTTCCTAAAATGATGGGCTTTACAAACATTACAGCAAAACAATATTTACAATACTAATGGGCATGGGTTTTACAAATCAAGAATTTTCTCTTTTTGCATTATTTTCTATCATAGTATTAAAAATAAAACACAACTTATGTAATTATAATATAAATAAATTTTTATTCTAGAATTAATCTATAAAAATAGTAAGAAAAGAATTTGTATGTTCTTTATATGTATATGTATATACATATAAAGTCAAACTCTCCTCTGAAATACTGATCCTGTATAGTATCCTCTGAACCAAGACTGGAATGAAAGACATTGGGTTGACCTTATATCTTATTGAGGATTCCTCAGATTGACTTGGTAGTATATGCTGTTGTCTTTTAAGGACTCAGCCATAATTCCTTGAGGCGCAAATCATACATCATCCACCTATTCTCAAAAATACATTTGGTACTTTGTTGTTGCTGGAAAATACACTTTACTAATATTTTAAATGACAAGATTTCATGTGTCAATTTTATTACTTTGTTTAACATATGCATTTTAAAAGACTATATCAATTTTATAAGATATAGTGTAATGTAAAAACTCATAAATTAATTTTTCAAAGTCATAGAAAGAGTACATAAGTGCTATGGTTTATTTCATTAGAAATGCATTTTCATAAAATTCAAATTGATACATAATTTAAACAGAATTATTTTAGAGCACTGTGAGTAAATTATTTCTCATGAATGTAACACATTTTTATATCTCCTAAAACAATTAAAATCACATTTTATTAGTTCTCCAACACTGTTCATTCAAATTAAGAATAAGAGTGCTTACTTAGATGCTGATGCTAATAATACTTATTCATGTTCTTTTTAGACCTTCAGGTAAATAAAGAGTACCAATCTCAATTAAGATACTAAAGAATTATTTTAATGACAAATTCTTACTGAGAGATTGGGCAGTATATTGTCAAACATGGAAAACAAACTTTTGATCTCTCCCCTTCTGGATCACAGAGTCTCTTGATAATAATATCAGTTACTATTGCAAAAATGTGTCCTGTGATTTGGGTAAATGTCCTCCAAAACCATGATATCACATAATTCTTTTCTCCTTTGAATCGCCTGAAGCATTTTAGTATAGTGACAAAAATACACTAATAGTGTGGGTAGTGCTATTATGAGGAAAGTTCAAAGTCCAGTGGAGGAATTACTGCAATGACATAAATTATTAATAGAGAAACACGGAATATATCCTATGCTATGTGGAGGTAAGCCAACTTTCCCTAAGCTGAATAAGACACAGGAAGTAAGTGATCCATGAAGAGTCAACAGAAACAGAACATGGTGAATTTGAGAATAAAATATGTTATTAGGTTTTTATTAGTACAAGACAAGATATAGTAATTGTTAGGGAAGTCCATAGTAAAATATTGTAAAGTGATAATTTAAATTTTAACTGATAAGTGTAAAAAATATTGAAATATTTTAAAGGGATTGAAATGTTACAATTTTCTTCTCAGAAAACAAAAACAAAAATTGTATCATACAAATCATCAATAAGAATAAAAAAGTCAGAGAAGTCAAAATTGCTAGAAATCAAAATTTTGTAATAATTAGCTGAGATATCATAGTGATCAGACATACATTTTAGGATCAGATAATTTTGAAAATTGATGTAAAAGTGAACAAAATTATATAGTGGAGAAATGTCTCTTTTCAGCTCACAATTTCTGACATTTACATTAAGAGTTCTTAAAGTTTTGTTTGCTGAGATACTGTGATATATTATATATTTAATAAAAATAGTCTGGTATATTAGAGGACAGAGTCACCCACATTCAAAAATCATAGAGGCCAGGGAGTGGTGAACCATACCCTTAATCTCTGCTCTTGGGAGACATAGATACTCTTGATCTCTGTGAATTTAAGACTGAACAAAGCCATGCAGTGGTAGCTCACACTTTTAATGCTAGCTCTAGGAAAGTTGAATCAGAAAGTAAAATAGCTGGGCAAGGAAAGAAATATACGGCAAGAGAAGGAAGAAGTTCAGCCCTTTCTGCCTATGTGCTCAGTCAGACTGAGGACTCCTGGAGACAAGTCCTACCCCATTCAGTCTGAGGAAGTGGTTGGGTGAGAATTGACTGCTGTTTGTTCCCTGTCTCTCTAATACTTCAGACTATGTTTAATACATGTAAAATATAGCACCACACAGAGAGAGTAGGACAAGGAAGATAGAGAGACAAGACAGAAGAAGGGGAAAGAGAGATGAGAGGGAGAAGAAAGAAGAGAGAGAAGACAGAAATAGATGAATACTATATGCCAATGCTTATCTAGATCACGATTATTTTAATTTTTTCATATTCCTGAAAACTAAATAGCAAAAATGACCTTAGACTCCAATACATAATAAACATTTTCTTTCATTTTTGATCCTTCCATGAAAATTAAGTGGTGGCATTGGGGTTCCTTTGGTTTTTATTACCTATAAGTATCTTCTGTATAATAAACAAAAATCATTCAGGTGAGAACAAATGACTACTACACAGGGTTTGTTGTAGCAAATAATCAGCTACCATTTTCCAAGACAGGAAAACAAAAAATAAAAACCAATCAAACAAACAAACAAACAAAAACCTCTGACCTGGTGTGATGTAGAAGGTAGTGTTTGTCACTGGTCCAGTGAGGGTTCCCTTCAGATGTACTTTGGTGAGGAATTGATGATGTCAGCCGCTAAAAAGCAACACAACTTTATGACTGGCTTATAAATGAATTTGGGTTTCTTTAATTGGTTCTCAGACTAAGACATAGTCATAATAGAGGAACACTCACAGCCATGAACTGGATGCTAGCCATTACAGGTACTGCTGCATGGTTGGACCCTATGACCTGTCCTGGTTACACTGTGTTTCTGGTGGTTCCTGTCACTCATGCTCTATGCATGACCCATTTAGATTATCACGCTCTCCAGCTTTGTCCAGTTCTTATTTCCACGATACATTTAAAATGTGCCTTTTAAGTATTATGTAGTTTTCCTTCACTAAATGTTGATTTGGATTTTTTGATAGTTATACATTTTATGATGAGTTCAATGGAATTTTAGAATTATAATAAACGTGATAGATTAGCTCACTTTGTATGTTACAGTTTATAAAACTGGTAATTTTTTATTTAATAATATAACAATAAAATACTTATTTTACTCAATGAATTGTGGTAAAATATTCAGTTATAAAATAATTACATTTATGTGTCTAATTTATATGGATATAGCTGGTAAATATTTAACAAAACAGATCATATTTTGTTTTTTTATTTCTTCATTCAACTCTAAGATTAAAATTTCAGACTTTTTGTTTGGGAATGCATTGGCAGGATCATTGTATTTAAGTCAGGATTGTGTCTAGTTCATAATCTATCTTCCTCTGACTCTGGAATGCTTGGATTATAGGCAGAAAACCAAAACTTGGTTGTTTTTTTTTTTTTTTTTTTTTTACATTTTTTAACTGCTTGCATCATTTTCAACTCTATTTTTTCTTAATATCTCCAAGTTCACCAGCTAGATTTTGCATTATATTGATGAAACGCTGACCATTCCTGATGTATGTTCCTAGCACCCTTTAAAATAATGCAATTTAGGTATATGAGTCTCTACTTTATCCCAAACTTTCTCTTTTGTTGTTGTTTTGTTGTTTGTTTGCTATTTAGAATATAAGGAGAATTTATTTGAAATGTCATGTATAGTTTACTTTGCTTGTGCATATAACTTCTCACTTTGTTATTGACTTGCAGTGCTCACATTGACACATCTCTGTAAAGTCTAAAACAGGACAATACAAAGGAAACAGATTTCTTTTCTCTCATTTTTTCATTTTGTGAAAGTAATTTAAGTATTAATCTTGAAAAATTTCTATGATCAATTTTAAATTGCATTTAATAAGGCTTTTTTTTTTTTTAAATGCTTACCTGGTGTTGTGTTCATGGCCATGATCCTAGCATCTGAATGGTTAAGATAGAAGAATGCTTCACTTGAGACCAGTCTGCTGACCTCAATTATTCTGAGCACTGGAAAAAAAAAAAAAGAACATAAAGAATGAAACCATTGCCTTCTTGTTTTTTTCTATTTCTAAAATTCCTTTACTTAAATTTTAAATTAAATTTCTGTTGCATTTTAGGAAATTGTCTTTACATATTTCTTTTAGAAGGCATTGATTGGGAGTGTGTTAAAAGAGATCACTACAAGTTAAATCAAGTTCTTACACTTACCTTTTGCCTGACTAGAGCTGAATCCTAGTTAGATGCTCCTAACCTGTGAAAGCATTCCAAGTTCCAATAGAACAATGGGATGAAGATTTTTAAAAGTAAGGGAAATGTTAATTTGATTACTAGTCAATTTTTGCCATTCAGAATTATCTTTACTAAATTCAATGGCTTTTTATCAAAAAATATACTCACAATTTTGTCTTCAAATTGGCCACCAGGTATAATGTGAAAATGTAATCTACCCCAAATTTTATTATGAAGAGAAAAGTATTAACATACCCATTTCCTATAACTTCATTGCCTAAATCAAAGCATCTGACCAAGGTACAAATGGGACTTAGCAATAAACAAGGCTAAATAAATGACAAAATTCTTGGCAATTCTTCATCTTTTTTTTTAATTTATTTATTTATTTTTTTTTTACTTTATTGACCTGGCTAGCAAGTCACAATGATTCTCTGTTCCTTCATATCTTACACGTACATTACAGGCGCATACTGCCACTCTGGAAATCTAAACACAATTCTCCATGCTTTGGTAGCACTTTATCATATGAGTAATCTTGGCAGCTCAGGAAGTATTTTTTTTGTATTACTTATTATTATTATTATTACCAGAATTTTAATGTTAAATTCAGGGCAAGGAAATGGAAAAAAAGGGGGGGGCAGCTTCTTCTCCTAGCCTCTATTATTGCGCTATCTATTCATTTGACCCCAAGAATGTGGATGTGATTGTTGCAAATCTACAAGCTGATGTTGACAGCAATAATAAGGACACTATCATTAGGAGGCTATACACATATGGTTTTCAACCTGTGAGCCATGACCCTTTCACAAGGGTCATATCAGACATCCGGCACATTGGATGTTTACATTATATAATTTTCTTTTTATTTTACATTACAACCAGAGATCCATTCTTGCCATCCTTCCTGCCCTGTGTATCCTTCTCCTCTGCTCCACCACACATCCCCCAGCCTTTTTAAAGTGTAAGACCTTCCATGGAGAGTCATCAAAGCCTAGTACATTTAGTGGAGACAGGCCTAATATCCCCGCTCTCACCCCATCTTCCACTCCTGAATCAAAGTTCAGCAAGATGTCTCACCATAGGTAATGGGCTCCATAAAGGCCGATACTGTGCCAAGGACAAATCCTGATCCCACTGCCTGGGGCCCCTCAAATAATCTAAGCTACATAACTGTCTCCCCTTATGCAGAGGGTACAATCCAGTCCCATGAAGGCTCTACAGCTGTCTGTCATTCTAAAGTTCATGAGTAGCCTTGAACTTGGTAAAGTTGTCTTTGTTGATTTTCCCATCATGAGCTTGACCTGCCATGCTTATATAATCCCTCTTCCTCTCTTTGACTGGACTTCAGAGCTTGACCTGTTGCTTGGCTTTGGATCTCTGTATTTGCTTCTATCAGTAGTGGAATGAAGTTGCTATAGTGATAATTAGGCTATTCATCTATCTGATTACCAGCATAGGCCAGTTTAGCAACCCTCTTCATTATTGTCAGTAGTCTACAGTAGCTTAATCACTGTAGATTCCTGGGATTTTCCTCATACCAGGTTTCTTCCTAAACCCATAATGTCCCCCTCTATCAAGTTATCTCTTTCATTGTTTTACCTCGCTATCCCTCCCGGAGCTTGACCATCCCATTCCCTCACATTCTTGTTCATCTCCTCTTCTTTATTGTCCCACCCTCACCCCCATTTTACTCAGCAGATCTCTTTTATTTCACATGTGTTTCTTTTAGGGTTCTCCTTGTTACTTAGCTTCTCTGGAACTGTGGGTGTGATCGTCCATTGCTTCACATCTGGAATCCATTAAGGAGTGAGTACATACTAAGGTTGTCTTTCTGGGTCTGGGTTACCTCACTCAGGGTGATATTTTGTAGTTCTGTTCACTTGCCTGAAAAATTTTATGATGTTATTTATAACTGAGAATGCTCCATTGCATAAATGTATTTACCCATTCTTAGGTTGAGGGGCATCTATGCTGTTTCCAGGTTCTGGATAATGTGAATAATGCTGTTAAGAACGTAGTTGACCAAGTGTTCTTGTGGTGTGATTGAGCATCCATTGGTTGTATGCCCCAGAGTAGTATCATTGAGTCATGAGGTTGATTGATTCCCAATTTTCTGAGAGACTTCCATACTGATTTCCAAAGTGGATGTACAAGTTTACAAGGCCTACCAGCAATAGAGAAGTGATCACCTTGCTCCAAGTTCCCTCTAGCAGAGGCTATCCATCAGTGTTTTTGATCTGAGCTATTCTGACACTTCAATGATAGTATCTCAGAGTTGTTATGATGTGTAATTCTCTGAAAGCTAAGGACATTGAGAATTTCCTTAAATGTTTTAGCCATTTGAGATTCTTCTATTGAGAACTATCTGTTTAGATCTGTTACACATTTTTAATTGAATTATTTGGTTTTTATATGTCTAGTTTCTTGAGTTCTTTATATGTTTCAAAGATGAGAACTCTGTCAGATGTAGTATTTGTGAAGATCTTTTTCCATTCTGTAGAGTGTTCTTTTGTATTATTGATCATGTCCTTTACCTTAGAGAAGCTTCTTAGTTTCAGAAGGTCCCATGTATTAATTGATGCTTTCAATGTCTATGCTGGTGCTGTTAAATTTAGAAAGTTGTTTCTAGTATCAATGCATTCAAGATTACTTTCTAGTTTCTCATCAAGCTCAGTGTAACTGCATTTATACTAAGATAATTAATATGCTTGACTTGAGTTTTAGTGATAGAAATGGATTTATTTGCATTCATCTACAGGATGATATCCAGTTATTCCAGTGTCATTTTTTGAAGATGTAGAGTTTTTCTGTTGTAGAGTTTTGGCTTCTTTGTCAATAATCAGCTGCCCATAGGTGTGAAGATCAATGTCAGGGTCTTCAATTGGACTCCATTGGTCCACATTTCAGTTTCTATGCTAATACTAAGCTGTTTTAATACAATAAATCTATAGGAGTGTTCGGTGTCAGGTATGATGATGCCTCCATGAGTCGCTTTATTGTACAGGATTGTTTTAGCTATCTTGGGTTTTTTTATCATATGAAGTTGAATATTGTTCTTTTAAATCTATGGAGAATTGTTTTAGGTTTTTGATGGGGATTGCATTGAATCTGTAGATTCTATTCGATGAAATCTTTATTTTTATTATATTAGTCTTACCAGTCCATGAAAGTGAGAGATCTTTCCACTTTCTAATATCTTCAGTTTTTCTTTTTTTCTACAAAGACTTAAAGTTCTTGCTATAGAGGCCTATCACTTGCTTAGAATTATCCCAAGATATTTTATATAATTTGTAGCTACTATAAAAGGTAATGTTTCTCTGTTTTTTTTTCAGCCCAATTATCATTTATATTTATGATTTATATGTATGAGAACTACTGATTAGTTTGAGCTAATCTTGTATCATAACACATTATTGAAGGTTTGTAGTAGATGTAAGAGTTTCCTTATAGAATTGTTGAGGTCACTTATGTATAATAATATATTATGTGCAAAGAGTAAAAGCTTGATTTTTCATTTCCATTTTGTATCCCCTTGATCTCCTTTTATTGTCTTATCGATATAACTAGAATTTAAAGTACTATATTGAATAGATATGGAGAGACTGGAGAGCCTTGTCTTGTTCCTGAATTGCTTCAAGCTTCTCCCCCTTTAAGTTGATGTTGTCTATCAGCTTGTGTACTTTGCCTTTATTATATTTAGGTATATTTCTTGTATTCCTGATCTCTTTTACTGTTATCACGAGGGGTGTTGAATTTTGTCAAAGGCTTTTTCAGTATCTAATGAGACAATCATGATTTGGGGAGTTTTTTTTTTTTTTTTTTAGTTTGTTTATATGATGGATGGCATTGACAGATCTTTGTATGTTGGACCATCCTTGCATCTCTAGAATAAAGCCTTACTGATCATGGTGGATGATTATTTTTATGTGTTTATGGATCTGATTTTTCAGTATTTTGTTGAATTTATTTGCATCAATATTCATGAGGGAGACAATTATCCTCTCTCTTTGTTGTATCATTTTCTGGTTTTGGTATCAGGGTAACTGTATCTTGTAATGTTCCTTTTGTTTCTACTTTGTAGAACAATTCGAGGAGTATTGGTATTAGCTCTTCTTTGAAATTCTGGTAGAATCAAATGCTGAAAGCTGAAATCATGTATCCTTGGGCTTTTTTCTTGTTGTTTGGCTGTGAGGCTTTTAATGATGAGTTCTATGTTCTTAGGGGTTTTGGTATATTATATTTTTCTCTGGTCTTGCTTTACTTTTAGAAAGGGGTATTTATCTAGGAAAGTGTCCATTTCTTTTAGGATTTTCAATTTTGTGGAGTATAGATTTTGAAGTATGTTCTAATGATTTTCTGAATTTCTTCAGGGTCTCTTGTTAAGTCATACTTTTCCTTTCTGATTTTGTTAATATTGGCATTTTCTTTCTGCTTTGTGGGTTGTTTGGATAAGGGTTTTTCTATTTTGATACTTTTTGCACAAAACCAACTCAGTTTCATTGATTTTTGTATTGTTCCCTTTGTTTCTATTTTATTAATTCCAGACCTCTATTTAATTATTTTCTCCTGTCTCTCTCTCCTGGGAAATATTCTTCTTTATATTCTAGAGTTTTCTGGTGTGTTGTTAAGTTGCTAGTGTGAACTTTGTACAACTTCTTTTGCAGGCATTTAGTATTATGACCTTTTCTACTAGAACTGCTTTCATAGTGTTCCATAAGTTTGGGTACATTGTAGATTAATTTTAATCAAATTCAGGGAAGCATTTGAATTTTTTTCTTTATTTCTTTCTTGTCCCAGTGGTGTTTCAGTTGAGCATTATTCAGTTTCCATGAGTTTGCTGTAATTTGTGTGGTTGTTGAATTTCAACTTTAAGCCATGGTGATCTGATTATATTCAAATGGCTATTCTAGCTTTTCTGTTCCTGCTGAGAATTGCTTTGTGGCTGAGCATGTGGTCAGTTTTAGTGAAGGTTCCATGGTGTGTTGAGTGGAAAGTATATTCTTTTATGTTACAGTGGAATATTCTGCAAACATCTATTAAGTCCATTTTTATGATAACATGTTAGTTTCCTTCTTTCTGGCAAACCTATTTTAAAATGTGTGGTGTTGATGTCTCCCACTATTAGTGTGTAAAATAAGGTTTGATGTGTAACTTAAACTTTAGTAATGTTTCTTTTACATTTATGTGTACCCTTGTAATTTGGGGCATACATGTTCAGAATTGAGACTTCATCTTTATGGATTTTCCCAATGATGAATTTTTAATATCCTTCCTGATTTCTTTTGATTAATATTCATTTGAAAACTTTTTTGTTAGATAGTGGGATAATTATATCAGCTTCCTTCTTAATTCCATTTAATTGGAAAGTCTTTTCCTAACCCTTTACTCTGAACAATTCGGAGACAAAGGAGCTTTATTGAGCTTAGAATCAGAGCTCTGAGGAAATCAGCTCAGTATCTGTCTTTGAAGTTGAGGTGTGTTTCTTGTATGAAGCAGAAGGATAGATTTTGTCTTCTTATTGGTCTGCTAGCATAGGTCTTTTTATAGGAGAATTGAGTTCATTGATATTAATGGATATTAATGACCATTGAGACTTTTTTGTTATTTTTTTGTGTTTGTGCGTGTGTGTCCCTTTTTCGATTTTATTTTATTTTATTTTATTTTATTTTATTTTATTTTATTTTATTTTATTTTATTTTATTTGCTGTAGGATTATCTATTGCTTGTGTCTTTCTGGTTGATGTGGGAATGCCTTTCTGTATGCTGTGAATCTCAATCTTAAAATAAAGGAGCTGTTTTGGGCCATGACAGGCACCATAGAAGAAGTAGGAGGAGGAATCAGAATAAGTAAGAAAGGAAGGGCAGAGTCAAAGGCAGATTGAGCAAGTCACCCAAGGAGCAACATGTAAGGAACACAGGTGAGCCAGGGGCCATGTGGCAGACAGATTAATATAAATGGGTTGATTTAAGGTGTAGGAACTAGCTAGCAATGTGCCTGAGCCATAGGCCAAACAGCATAAAGTTAATATAAGCATCTGAGTCATTTCTGGGGCCTGAGCAGCAGTGGCAGGCTACTAAGGGGTCTCGGGCAGCAAGTCTGTGGGTCTGGGCCTTTGGCCACCCGGGACCAGGAAACCCCCACTACTTCATATGGGGCCCAACATGGGGCTAAAGTTAAAAAAAAAAAAAGGTTCTGGGCCTCTGGCTGCCTGAGACCAAGAAACCCCCACTGCTACAGATGGTGCCCAACGTGGGGCAATATCCACTTAAAGCCTGAGAAAGATTAGAAAGAGTTCTAGATCACAGAAACTGAGCCAAGGCAGCTTCCAAATTGTGTATACAAAGCAGGTCATTGTACAAAGAAAGCATGGAGTAAAGGACACATAAAAATGGTGCTGGCAGATTGGTGGCAGGCAGTGTAAGCTGCAATCAGGCTGGTTCCTGATATATCATAGAAGACTCAGTAGCATGTGATTGATTTTAGATTTCTGTTTAGTTTGAACAAAAAAGAAAAAAAGACTGTTTCTTAGTAGCAGCATTTTCTTGGGTGTGCTCTGTTTGCTGTCCACAAACAGGGATGTGGTCCCTTTAAGAGAACTTACTGATTCAGCTTCCTCAGCAAAAACTATGCAGCTCTTTAAGAGAGTGTATTTTAAAAGCTCTTGTGGTTAGAAGATGATTAAGGATTCACAATAAAACAGATTCAGATGAAAATAAAAACTTATAAATGGGTTACAATATGTGTAAAAGGTACATAGGCTTCAGAGAGAATAGAAAGACGATAAAATCTTTAAAAAGAGAAATAGAGTAATAAAAATATAATAAGCCACATAAAGATGGAAAATAGACACAAAATCTGGATTTTGGTTGCTATTGTGTTTTCTTTTAATTTTTTAACTGTTAATGAGCTAACTGCAGAAAGACAATGTTTTACAAATGCAAGGGCTACTAAGTTAAACAAGAATATATATTTTAAAGGTATTTTGATTTTGAAATTTATGTCTAAGGATTTATTGCTTTGGAAGAGTTCTGATTTTGTTTCCACAGAAGATGAGAACCTGTGGAGCTAGCTGGCAATGTGCCTGATCCATGGGCCAAACAGCATAAAGTTAATATAAGCGACTGAGTCATTTCTGGGGGGTCTGAGCAGCGGGTGGCTAAGAGGTCTGGCACAGCAGAAACCCCCACTGCTCCACCTGGTTGTATCTAAATTCCTTAGGTTGAATTTTTTTCTGGTGCTTTCTGTATGACTAGATTTATAGATATGTATTGTTTTGCTTGGATTATCTTGTTTATACCATTTATACTGATTGAAAGTTTTGCTAGGAATATTATTATAGACTGGTATTCATGGTCTCTTAGTGTCTGCATTATTTCTGTCTAGGACCTTCTGGTTTTCATAGTCTCTAATGAAAGGTCAAGTGTTATTCTGATTGGTGTACTTTTATTAGTTACTTAACATTTTTCCTTTGCTACTTTCAACATCCTTTTTATTATTTTTTATTTTTAGAGGTTTGATTATTATGTGGTGAGTGGGCTTTTTTGTGGGGTCCAGTCTATTTCTTGTTCTGTAAGTTTCTTGTAACTTCACAGGCATTTTATTTCTTAGATTTGGAATGTTTTCTTCTATGATTTTGTTGAATATATATTTTGTGCCTTTGAGGTGGTAATTTTCTCCCTTTGCCTATCCCTATTATTCTCAAGTTTTTATTTTTTTTTCATTATTGATATCCCAAACTTCCTTGGCATACAAAATTATGACTTTGTTGGCTTTAATGTTTTTTTGGAGCAATAAATCTACTTTCTCTATAGTATTTTTAAGGCCAAAGCTTCTCTATCCCACCTCTTTCATTCTCTTGGTTATATGTGCATCTGTAGTTCCTGCTTGTTTGTTCAGACTTTCCTTTACAACATTCCCTTGGTTTATGTCTTCCTTATTGCCTCTATTTCAATTTTTACACGAAACTATTTCTTTGCCTTTAGACTGCTTTGGGGAGCTGTTTATTTTTGAGGGGGGCTTTCTTAAGGAATTCATTGATTTCTTCCAATTTTTGTTTGTCATTTTATCTATTTCTTTGAAGGAATTTTTATTTCCTCCTTAAGAGTTTCCATCATCTTCATAGTTATTTTTAAGGTCATTTTCTTCTGCTGTCTTAACTTTGGAATGTTCAGATCTTGTTGTAGGTTATTGTGGTACCATTTAGTTCTTTGTGTTGTATACTCTTGCCCTGACACCTATCCATCTCTTCCTTTAACTAATACAATTGGTCTCTGTGCCTCAGGGAGCTGTTCTTGTTTCAATAGGTGCTCTTGGTACAATCTGAGAACCAAGTGTAGTGAGAGAGTTGTAGTCTATGTCTCTGAGAACTCTAGAGGGGATGTGTGCATTTGAGGAATCGAGTTAGACTTTTAGGTTACAGGGTTGAATAGAGATTGTATGGGCAGGTCTGTCCTCAGGAAAGTCCTGTATTGGGGCCTGCAATAGGTGGCATAGGCTGCATACTGGAGTCCCAGGCTTAGCAGCTGTGCTGACTAGCTAGAAGGAGGGTCACTCATAACTACATTATGATTTATAACAAAAGAAAAATTATAGTTATGAAGTAGCAATAAAAATATTGTTATTGGAGATTACCATAACACGATGATCTGTATTAAAGGGTGGAAACATTAGAAAAGTTAAGAACCACTGTAAATAACAAAATTCAGACAGCTTATGGAGTACCTGAAAGAACCCCTCATAGCTATGGTTTCTTTTATCGATATTTGTGTATTTTCTTGGTGCCCCACTCATTTCTACAATTACCTTCTGTTTCAGATACTTTAATGACATGAAAATGCTTTAGGAGCCTACAAAATCTGATGAAAATATGCAGCTCAGACAAGTAGTCATTGGAATTAAGACATAGACACTTCTTGAAACTTTATGGTCTTAACTTACCATCAAGACCTTGAACTTCTGTACAGACCCTGGTGCAACTTTCTATTTTGCAATATATGAGAAGCAGAATGAGCATGGTCACATCTTGCTTTGATATCTCTATACCTGATGATAATGCCAGCTGCCCAAGCTTTATCTTCTTGTTTAAAGTCTTCTATGTGTCATAGCAATTCTAAGGTGGCTTCAGAAGCACATTCTCCACATGAGACAGATGTGTGTTTCCTGAAAGCTACTCTTGAACTTTCAACTACATTAAAATATGATAACTACAATAAGCTCAATAAAACCTTGTCCTTTATACACTAAACTCTACCTAAAAAATAGATAATACATAAATAAATTATCTGGTATTTGGCTCAATATGATTTTCTACTTTCTTGTAATTGCCAAATATATTCTAAATTGTAAATTATCAGATTATTAATATGGAAGTATGTATTTAAAAATCTCAAAGAGAAACTTTTAAAGTAGACCTCAATTATTCAGACTTGACTTTTAAAGACTGTATATAGAATATCCAAGTATAGAAGCGGAAATTAAATGAAATACTTTCTGTGATGAGAATGTCATGATGAGAATCAGAACCCATATTTCTCACAATTTTACTGTTTCATGACTTCACAATCTTGAGAGGACATGTTAAAACCCATTAAATTTATAATAATCAACATAATTTGAGATTAACTTGTAATATGATTAAATCACAATAAATTTAAGTTTATCTTAAAAATAATTCTGAAAAAAATCAATTTAGAAATATTTTTATTTGAGTTTACTGTAAAGTTCTTGTGAATTTCCTTTTAATATCTCAGTGTTCTGGTCTTTATGTGCTTTTATAAACAAACTACAGAGCATTTTTACTCAAATAACTGAGAGTAGGTTGCAGTATTTGGCTCATTTAGAATCTGAGATTTTTAAGTGCTGGCTTACTTCAGTGTTGACTGGAAATTATACCCCTATGGGTATTACAAACATTTATTATTTCATAACTCTGCCTAAAAGATAAACTCAGAAATATCATGTAGATTAGCCTAACTTGGCATCTGTTGAAATACCATGGGAAGCAGAGAGAGAATATATGATACAAATATCATTTGAAAGAATTATATGCAAATTATTATGTGATATAACGTAAGTGCTTGGTCACTGAGTTGAATGATATCACTGAGAAACTGTGCTTATATAATAAAGTAGCAGTAGTTTTTCTCAATTATATTTGTTTTGAAACAAAATCTCCTTCTATACCCAGGCTGGTCTTCATTTTGCAATCCTGCAGCCTCTACCTCCTAAGGGCTGGGGCTAGAAGTGGTGGTCAGAAGAGTAGCAATGAGATCGGTTTTTTAAATTTATTTTTCTATGATCTGAATCTTGGTCTCATTTCAGAATCATTTTTAAAAATTGGTTAGAAAGGAATTCACTTTGTCATCTTTTTATTTTCAATATATTTTCAGTATAGCGTTACTCAGAGCTGATTCGACCATGACAAAACTCCAGATGGGCAAATGCTAAAATAACATTAAACATGTTAGACATTTGTCATCTAGTGATTAGAGTTAGAATTCACAGAGAGGAAAATTGTTTGCCAGTTGGGGAATAGTTCAATAAAAATAAAGCATTAAACAAAACATGACAATAACTTTACATGTATAATTCAGTAGAAGCTTTTAACCTATGAGACAGATGTGTAGCCCCTTCTTCAAAGTAAAATAATCTTACACAATAACTTATCCAACATTAAAAGTTATTCAGCATTTGTCCAATTGAATTTTTCTGTGCAATCAATGACAAGAAAGTCATTTCATGAAAATATAATATTCTCACAGCACTGTTTTAATGAATGTTTCATTTAATGTTTTAATGAATGCAACTGATTTTCTTCCCTCTAATTTTACATTAAGTCAATAACAAGGAAAAATATATACACAATTTTTTTTCTTATTTTGAAATTTTTAATTCTTATTTGAACTCTAAAAATATAACAGAAATTTGGGATTATATCATCCAAGTTATTATCAAGTTCACTGACACAAATAAGCTATCTGGTCTAACTTAAACCTGACCAAGAACACGGAGTGCACATTCTCCACAGCCATCTCATTCTATGAGTTGAATGCTATCCCTCTCCACTACAATACATGTTGAATTATGTAATAGGATTATGTTGTTACATTTTAAATAATTTTCTTGCCTACTGGTTTAATAAAACTGTCAATTGGCTGAAGGCATGCAGGAAATGTGGATAGAGCTATCAGACTGGGAAAACTCTGAGAACAGGAAGAACAGGGCAGAAATGACACATAGATACCAGGCCAGAGAAGCTAGTAGATGCAGAGGACAACTATGCTGCTCTGAATAAAGGTACAGAGACATATGGCTGGACTAGACAAGAATCATGGGTTAGTTTAAGGGTAAAGAGTTAACCAGTTATATGCCTGGATCCAAAATCAATCAGCATAAAGCTAATATAAGCCTCTGTGCGTCTCTGTGGGACTGTGGGTATGTGGTTCTGTGGTTCTGTGGGTCTGTGGGTCTGTGGGTCTGAGGGTTTGTGGGTTTTCAGGTCTGCATGTCTGTGGGCCTGTGAGTCTGACCCTCAAGGGTATGCCAGAAAGACTTAGCCGGAAACTTAATACTTCTGTTGTATAGAAGTATAGATTCTTTGTAAAAGCTTGGTCTTAGTGTGTGCCCAGGGCATTATTTGGGTCATGGAAACAGAGTCTTTATGACATATTATTATAATACATCCTTTTTTGGAAGAATAAATTGTTGATCAAGATCAGGTTAGATAGCAGTGTTTCATCCACGCACATTTCTTTTTCCATAATGAAGCCTTATCCATAAATAAAATCCAGATGTTTTTATTTAATCTTGGTCATCTAATCTGCAGAACTCTGATTCTAAGATAAATAAAGCTCTTTTGTTTCTGAATTACTCAGTCCTATTCTGCTATGGGTGAAGGGGGACTCAAACATTCATACTCTTAATGATTATATGCTATGGGATTATTTCTGGTACGGTGTAAATATTTGTCCCTCCTACTGGTCTGATAAAATACTTATTGGCCCAAAATCAGACCAAAATTGCAGATGGGGCTATTATACTAAGAAACCTCTGGGAAGAGGAAGAATCAGACAGAGAAGCTAGCAGACACAGAAAAATGGAGACCAGGATGCTTCTCTGAGAAAAGGTACCAAGCCACATTGTTAGACAAGATAAAAATACTGGGTTGACTTAAGATGAAAGAGCTAACAATATGTCTGAACCACAAGCCAATCAGCATAAAATTAATGTAAGCTTCCAAGTGATTATTTGGGGCAAAACAGCAGCAGGTTTATGAGTGGGTCCAAACCTAGGAGATGGTCTAGAAAGATCAGGCCAGGAACTTCTTATTACAATATATGATTCCCTAAATAATGGTTGTCTTTTTATGAATTCACCTTCTTAGAAAATGAAATAAAAGTTGAATGTTCCCTTTGATGCCATGACAAAGCTGATTGTTGCCAGTTGCTGTACTTCATCACAATTAACCATAGATAGCTAGTTTTTAGAGGACCTGCTGACCTTAATTTGCTAATAAGCATTTTATTGTTTACCATACTGCTACTCTGTGAAAAAATGTCAGATTATCTACTTAAGATACATCATTGTCAGACTTGAAAGTCTGGAGGTATGGGGCAGTGGGGAGTGTTTGCCTTGCATTTCTAAGGCAGGCAGTAAAGAAAACAGCTAAAAGGAGAAAAGGAGTAAAGAAAAACAAACAAAAGAGAGATATGAAATTAAATAACATAAAAGAGAAAAGATAGATATATAAGATGATATAGACAGGAAGAAAAAGATGGGTAAAATGAAAAATTGATGAAACATAGTTTTACTTTACATTCCTACTTATAATATACTGCAATGAACAGTGTAATTTTTTCAACTGACATTTCTCATATAACCTAAATCCATTATATAATAAAAACATACTATATAATTGAGTTTCTGAACCCCCCACTTTTTTTGCTTGCTTGAGTCTCACCACATAGTCCTTAATGGTCTATAATTCACTATGTTACAAGAATCCTTTCACTTCAGTCTCATGAGAGTTAAAATTACTGGCATACATTTCTATGCCTGCTTTGAAAGCTTTGGGGACAAAAATCTAAATTAATTACTATGTAGCTTCTTTCCCTAATTCTGTGATAAATATTATGAAAAAGAATCAACTTACAAAAGAAAGGGCTATTTAAAACACAACTTAATGGTACAGTCCATTGTGCAGGAGAGTAAAGGTAATCATAACCCTTTCACAGTTGTTGCGATAAATTTTTTGTACAATGTCAAAATGTATTCTTCCTTGCTTGCCTTGCCTAAGACACATTATGATTGGTTTAATAAGCTGCTGAATGACCATTGCAAGGCAGGAGAGGATAGATGTCTCTTTGGAGCATTAAGAAGAACTCAGAGAAAGAATCTGAGGTGCAGTTTCCCTACCAAAACTGGTATTAAGTCGAATGTATGGTATGGTATTGAGAAGATGTAAGAAGCAATCAAAAATGTGGGTTAACGTAATCATGTTAATTTGGGATTTTTTTTTCTCTTCATTTTGTTATTGTTTTATAAAATATATCTTTTTATCCATTTATCCTTCCTTCTTTCCCTCCCCCCAACCCCTCCCAGTCTGCCTTCAGACTTCTCCCTCCCTATTCCTCCATCCCCTCCCCCAAAAGGGCAAGAAGTCCCAAGGTGGGTCAGCTTAGTGTGGCACATCCACTCCAGACAATTTAGGATTTAAGAGCTAACTGGGAACAAGTCCATGCTAGGGGCAAGCTTTAATAATTATTAAAGAGTCTCTGTGTCATTATTCAGAAGCTGGCAGCCCAACAAAATTTAGTTAGAATAGTCAACAGCAGAAAACAATGGATTATTGTATACATGCCGTGCTTAGCTGGCTTTCCCCATTTTTTAAAAAAAAACATTTAAAAGTTTTGTTTCATTTTAAATAAAATTTACAGTTCCCCATTCTTCTCCTCCTCTACTCACCCTCAGCGCACCTCTCTCCACTCAATCATTCAATCACCAGAGTAAGGCTTCCCATGGGAAGTCAACAAAGTCTGGCATATCAAAGCAGGACCAAGCTCCTCCCCCTCCCCCTGTATCAATACTGAACAAGGTATCCTTCTATAGAGAATGGCTCCACAAAGGCAGTTCATAGACTAAGGATAAATTCTGATCCTACTGTCAGTGGCACTACAAAATGCCTAAGCTGCACAACCATCATCTACATTCAGAGGGTCTACTTTTGTCTGACACAAGTTCCCAGAGTCAATGAGTATTCAGTAGCCTGGGTTAGGTGTCTCTGTGACTTTCCCCATCATAATTTTGACCCCTTTGTTCATATAATACCGACTCCCTAGACTGGGAGATCAACCCATTACTTAACTGTGGATCTCCGCATTTACATCCATCAGTTTCTGGATAAAGTTTCTATGATGACCATGAAGGTAGTCATCAACTTGATTATAGGGGAAGACAAATTTATGTATCCTCTTTACTATTGCTTGGAGTCTTAACGGGGTCTTCCTTGTAGAGGAAGTTTCTTAATCTCCAAGTTTCACCCTAACCCTCAAATGGCTTCCTCTGTCAAGATTTGTTTCATTGTTCTACTGTGTCCATCTCCAAATCAACCATATAGTTCTATGTGTTCTCTTTCTATCTCCCTCCATGCTCCCAGTTTACTCAGGGGATCCATGGATGTCTCTCTTAGGGTCCTCTTTGTTATCTTTTTCCATGAAGTTGTGGTTTGTGGCATGCTTATCCTTTGATTTATGTTTAATATTTACATATAAGTGAGTACAATTTATCTTTCTGTGTCTGGATTATCACACTCAGGATGTTTTTTTTTTATTATTCCTGTCTATATGCCTGCAATTTTTATATATCATTTCTTCTTACTGTTGATTAATACTCCATTGTATAAATGTACCACATTTTTTAATTTTCAATTGAGAATCATAAATTCTTTCTTTTATTCATTGTACAGTTTTGGCTTCTTTGTCACTAATGAGGTATTTATAGTTGTGTGGATTAATGTCAGGGTCTTTAATTCTATTCTATCCACCCACCTTTCTGTTATTATGACAATACCAAGCTTTTTTATTATTACTCTATGGTAGAGTTTGTCTGTGTTGTTGATTGTTCAAAGAACAAACTATTTCATTTTATCTTTGTTTTATTCTCTTTGCTTGAATCTTTTTATATGTTCCCTGAGTTTGATTATTTCCTGCTATCAATTCCATCTAGGTGAGTCTGCTTCTTTTTGTTCTAGGGCTTTAAGGTATGCTTTTAAGGCACTTGTGTTAGATTTCTCCAAATTCTTTATGCAGGCACTTAGTGCTATAAACCTTTCTCTTACTGCAACTTTCATTGTGTCTCATACATCTGAGTATGCTGTTGATTAATTTTCATTAAATTTTAGAAAGTCTTAATTTTTTTCTCTCTTTCTTGACTCATAGGGGTTCCGCTGAGTGTTAATCAGTTTCCATGAGTCTCTAGGATTTATGTAATTCGTCTTCTTATTGATCTCCCAGACATGGTGGTCTGAAAGGATACTAGAGATTGTTCCAAATTTTTGTATTTATATTTTGATTTATATTGTATTTTGTATTTGCCTTATAACTGAGTATATAGTGAATTTTAGGGAAGCTTCTATGAGATGCTGAGAGGAAGTTATATTCTTTTGTGTTTCGGTAGAGTGTTATGTATATAACTATTAAGCACATTTGAGTCTGTTGATTCCTTATTTTTCTGTTATGTTTCTGTCTGGCAAACCTGTTTCTTGGTGAGAATGCCATGTTGTAGAATGTGAGGTTTAATGTGAGATTTAAACTTTAGTAATGTTTCCTTTACATTTGTGTGTGCCCTTGTATTGGGGGCATGAATGTTTACAGTTGAAATGCAATATTGAGGAATTTTTTTCTTGTGATGAATATAATGTTTTTTTTCCAATCTCTTTCAAATGATTTTTGTAGGGGTATTGTGTTGTTTCATGGTAAATAATTGTCCCACTCACTGGTTTAATAAAAAGAGCTGATTGGCCAAAGGCAGACAGGAAGTGTAGGCGGGGCTACCAGACTAAGAAAATCTCTGAGAGAGTGCCAGAAAAGCACCAGAGAAAAGCCAGAGGAAGCTGAGGACAACTATGCTGCTCTAAAGAAAGGTACTGAGCTGCATGGCTAAACAAGAGACATGGGTTAGATGAAGGGTAGAGAGCTAGCAAGTGATATGCCTGGGCCTGAGGCTGATCAGCCAAAAACTAATGAAAGCATCTGTGTGTCTCTGTAGGACTGTGAGACTGCTGGTCTGAGGGTCTGTGGGCCTGTGGGTCCCTAGACCTTGAGGTTAGGCCTGAAAGTCCGGCCAGAAACCTCGTACTACAGATTTTAGTTTGAAGTCTATTTTAATATGCAATCTAATTTTATGTATTAATGTTTTTTAATAGTTTGTGCATAAGTATTCAGAAAACATATTCTCTCCTTTCACGAACAAATGTGTATTTGAGCTTTATATTTAAATTTGTGGCATCATATATACCTTTCATTCATTGGTTTTCTTAAGTACGAAAATTAACAAATTTTCAAGGTCACAGATTCAAAATATGACAACAGCAGTAGCCTATTTCATTTTTGTATTCTCCCAGATTTCCTTACTAATAACCCAAAGTATTCCCAATGCCTGACACTGGGGTTTTTGTTAGGTCGTCTGCAGTTCTTTGAGGGAGCATGATCACTCTATGTTACATCACTTTATCTTTCTAGCTTCTATCTTTCAGTTTATTTGTTTTATTATACAGTCAAATTCAAAGATTTAGAACTAGGAATTAAAAATCAAGAACAAGCAAACAAAACTGAGATGAGACCCTGCCTATGAATTAGTTTGCATATTATCAAAAGGCAGTATTTCAACTCCCGGAGGGAAGAGAAATCAGTAAAGCCTATGAACTACAGTGATTGGCCTGGCAAGTATCTTTTCCAAATGGTACATTTGTGCCACTTTTACCTTGGGAAATAAGAATAGCTTTAATTGGATTAAGGCCTGCTCAAGTAACAGGAAGTTTATTAAGGGAGGTAGAGTGGTGGACTTGAGAGGTCATAGATCCCAGAGCACCAGCTATTATAGCAATTTCTCTATGGCAATTTAAATTCTAACTGTACTCCAAATACTTATTTTTTAACTGTTGGATTTTAAGATTTTATTTACTTTTAAGTTATGTAAACGGTTGTTTTGCCATGGGAATTGTGTCTGCTGGAACTGGAATCTTTGACAGTTGTAAGCTGTCATGTGGAAGCTGGGAATTGAACTCAGGTCTCTGGAAGAGCAGCCATCTCTCCAGCCTCTCTAAATACTTATAGGCAATACAAAATGTGCCTGTCACTCTTTATCAATAAGCTTGTTAAGTTTGTTTGCAAACAAATAGAAGATGATATATAGATCTATATGAGATGAAATTACAGAGATAAATGTTTGCTGGGTGCCTAGTCTCAATTGGTTCATTTTCAGTTCACCTGCCATATCTCAAGCTCAGAGAACACTGGAAAGGAGGATGGAGAAACAGAAATCTATTAAGGGCCAGAAAAATTTTGCTCTTGTTGCTTGCTATTATCTTCTAGACATAAGAGGACTGCTAAACATACTTGCAATATTACAATGCTAGTTAACATATTAAGTTATACACACACACACACACACACTCACACACACACACACACACACACTCACTCACACACACACACACACACACACACACACACACACACACACACACACACACACACACACACACCACTAGAAGAAAAACTACAGGCAATCTGATTAAAAGAAAATCTATTGTCTCCATGGATACAATGGATACAAGATAAGTGATACAATCTCAAGATATCAGTAATTAACGTACAAACCCATAGAAAACACTAAATAGACTTAAGGGAAGAGGGAGAGCGATAGAAGGAAAGAGAGGGAGAGTAGAATAACAATTATTAAATAAGAAAGCATGAACTTGAGAATGGATAATTAGTAGGAGTGGGAGGAATTGAAAAGGGTTAAAATGGTGAAAAATTCAGTGTTTATATTTATACACTTCTCAAATAATTTAAAAATAAAAGTAAATAATGTTTATTCAAGTTTTAGAAAATTATGCTTCAAGTTATCTAAACTATTTAAAGAAAAATTTTAATAAATATTTCACAAGTTTCATAATTTGCAGGAATTTTCAGCTTTTTTTGTGTGTAGATATTCTACATTCAAACCTAGAAAATCTGGGGCCTGGAGTGATGGCTCAGTAATTAAAAGTGCTTCTTGTTCTTGCAGATGGCACAGGTTCAGTTGGTAGCAGCCCACACAGCTGGTCTAAATCATCCGCAACTCCAGTTACAAGAATTCTAACATGATTTTCTAAGCTCTGTAGGCACCAGCCTTGCATGTTATGCACACATATAAATGCAGGCAAACACTCATAGATGTAGACATAAAAATATAAAATGTGGGTTCTTGGAGGTTTCCTTAGCACCAGGGAACTCACTGAATCAGAAATAACTACCGAAGAACCTTCAGCGAAAGGAAATAAACCCTCCAAAAGCAGAGAATTGTCAAATGGCATGGGCAGTTTGTGGAGCCTCTTACAGTAGGATCAGACTGTGTCCCTGTGTATGAACTGATTCTCAGAGCCCATTCCCTACAGAGGAACACCTAACTCAGCCTTAATACTGGGATGAGAGTCTCAAACTTACCTCAATTGGATATGCCAAAGGGAACTGACCCAACTTGAGACTCCTTGCCCTCTTTGAGGAATGGATGTGGGGAGGCTGAGGGGGGACTGGGAGGTACTGGGAGTGGGGAAGACAGGGGAACAGTGGTATATATAGAAAATGCCTTTTTAAATAAGAAAGGAAAACTAAAAAATATATGAAATGTTTTTACATAGTTACACACACACACACACACACACACACACACACACCATCCCCACCACCACTAACAACAATAAAAATTGAGAAAAGGGTATGAGTTTGACAAAGAGCAGTAGGGTTCAATCAGAGCATTTGGGGAAGAGGATAGGGGGTGGAATGATGTAGTTATGCCTTATTCGGCCTGGATATGAAGGCTTGTGCCTTGGCTTATTGGAATTTGTTCTGTTTGTCTGATATCCCAGGGTGGCCTGTTCATTTCTATTCTAAAGAGAGACAGGAGAGAGAGTGAATGTCAGAGTGAGGGGGCTTTGCAGGGAAATGGAAGAAATCTAAGGAGAGGAAACTATAATCTGGATGGAATGTATGAATGAAAAATAAATTTTAAAATATAAAATAAAAATACATGTATTTTGAACTTAATAAATATATGGATCAGAGAAGATCTTTCATCTACTCTATTCTAAGAAATGCACGAGGAAACCTGTAATAGTTCTGGTAATATTCATTTGAATTTATTCTGAAATTGTGTGTTTTAATCTCCCTTAATAATTTTGGCTCCTTTAAAAAAGACTGAATCCTTGAGTATTCTAAAGTGTTGTGCCATATTCCTTTTTGAGATAAGAAATATATCTAACTCTCAAAATACTTAGTAGTATAGACTATTGGCTTTCCTTTTATCTGAAGATTTAAAAATTAAGAAATATTTTAGTTCAAAACTTTCAGATACTAAATCATGCACCTATGTTATATTTAATATCCAGTTTCTTTGTATTCTGAAGAGAAAGTGTATAGAATTTGTTAATATTATATAGATGGTCTTTGTTTTAACAGCTTGCGGAAAAAAATGAATGCAAATGTATTCTATCAAAGCTTTTAACCATTGCAACTTGCTAAAAATAGAATTAACTCAGAATTTTTTTCATTTTCTTTCTTCTTGTTTTAATAAATATATCTTGAGTTTCTTCTTTGAAATTTTCTTTCAAATAAATCCTTTGAAAAAAGTGATTATAATGTCCATACTAAGTCAAATTTGAAAACACATTGACTATTTTCAGAGAAACAAGGAAAAGGATTATTCTTTTTAAGTAGAGAAAAGAAATGCGAGGAGGAAATGAAACGATAAACAGAGACAAGAGGATTGAGAGCTCAGAAGCATGAGATCTATGTCAATACATATCTTTATTGCAGAGTTTTTAAAAAATATTTAATGCTTTATATTTTTTTATCTTTTTACAGTGCATTGAGCCATAATTATCATTAAATCTTTCTTTGGAGAAATCTATTGTACATTTTGATGGATTTCCATAGTGTATTGGGTTAGAATTATCAATAAAAATTTCTTTAAAGTATTAACAACAAAACAGATAGAGAAACTGTATCTCCCTGAACAGAATGCTAGTCATGGACCTGATGAGATAATTTCATAGTTGATTAAATCTGACAGATAATATATGCTAAGAGAAAGTTAAAAACATACTGAATCCAAAAGTTCCACGACTCAGCAGCTTTCACAGCCACTAATCTGATTTCATAAAATGATTATAAAGTGAAGAGACTGACAGTATCATTTCATTCTTGCTATATTTGTACAGCTTGGAGAATCTACTGCATAGTAGAGCAATTTGCATACAGGCAGTATTTGTTGGTATGTATTTTATTAACTTACATTTGCAGAACTAAAAAGTAATTTTTATCAACAGCTCAGAGTTTGAAAGACATGGTCTCAGAGAATGAATGAGGATTCCAGCTTGGCACTTTCACCTCTGATAACTTCATAATGTATAATATGTAGTTTTAGGACACATGCATGTTTTATGAAATAATAAATTTATGTGCAATGAATTCTTCAATACAATTAGCTTAGGAAAAAAGCACACCTGTTTTGTTAGTCTGTCTTTTTCCACCATGTGCTTCTGCTTTCCCCAAACCCCAATCCACCCATTCTATTGATCGCATTGGGTGCTCTTCAGCTAATTCAGACTGGTCTCCCAAGATGCTACTGTGGAATTCTGTCAGAACTAGTGACCAGCTACAGACATTCTTGCCCATTTTGCCTGGCATTTCCAGATTAGCTCAAACATCATATCCTGAAATTGTAAACATGGGGAAAGAGTGGTTTCTTGAGAAAATGACAAGAATGTCAAATGTCAAGGTCCAAGAATTAAAAACATATCTCCAACAGGACAAATATTGACAAGTAGGAAGACCGGGCAATGCAGGGAGAATACCATTCTGACTCCTGCTGTAACCTACAATCAACTTTGCTCAGGAGAATTTCTCAGTACAGTCCCTATGGAGTTTCCCTGTGTAGTTAAAAGCTGCATGAAGGAATTATGCAGGAATTAGGTCTCATTGAAACAAATGGGTATTCAGTCACCTTAATAAGTTTTCTTTGCTCTTTTTCTTACTTATTCATTTCTTTCTAGATAATGATTTTGACAATTAAATTACAGTTCAATTTCTATGGAACCTGAACAAAGATACAACCACGTTCATCTGTTTATCTATCTTTATATAGGTCTCTCTCTCTCTCTCTCTCTCTCTCTCTCTCTCTCTCTCTCTCTCTCTCTCCATGTATGAGAATGATGATACATCACATAAAATTCAATGATTTAAGGGTCATATTCTTTCATGTTTTGTACATTATGAATAAAAAGTACAGACAAGTATATATGGGAGTTGGAATAAAAACTTTTGTATGCCTTGAATTATGGTTTTTATAGTATTGTAACTTTAAAGAAAGTTTATTAACTTGCATTAAAATAACATATGCCTTTATTTGATGAGGGCAACTAATAATTATCTTGACTATACAATTTTAAAAAATCATCCATATAATGCTTATAATGCTATTTACATTGAACAGCTTATATAATCATCTGCTGAGGAAAATCAATAATACAATTCCAAAAATGTTTCATTATTCACAAACATACAGTGTCTTGTTAATATAAAAGTGTAATTTTGTTCCTATATTTGGAATTAGCCAAAATCTTCTTCAGTTTAAGACTCTAGTTATGTCTGGTATGCAAGCTTTAACCATACGCTGAACTAAGTTTACTATGCTGTAGCTTATTTCCATGTAACATGCAAATAATAACTTTTATTCCTGGATTAATACAAAAATTTATGGTAGAATTGTTATAGTATAGCTAAAGCAACTGCTGGAGTTGAAAAGAAAAAGTTTGTAATTATTGTTTCTAAATAAATCTCATAATGTGCATTCAGGTTAGTAAACCCAAAATACCTTTTTTTACATAAAGCATAAATGACTTATTTTGGGCACTAAATTACATGTTTACTGATTCAATCAAAAGACAGTGCATAATGATATGATTATGAGAAAAGTCTAGATGGCTTTTGGATGGGTATAAAACCTATGAATGTCTGAGATATAATATTTACTCTCACTGCAGAACTCCATGGAAAGGAGAGGAACTCAAGTCTCATTTAAATATTTATGACCAATGATTTAATCAATTATAGCTGCCTAATGATAGCATTCCTCAGATCCCCACATAAAGTGTTGGAATATGCATCCATCCATTTTCAGTGGGTGAGTATCCAACTCCTTGGGGAAAGGAGAGTCTATGCTCGGCATTATTTCATTTTATTTATTATTTATTTCCTTATGCATTACATTCTATTATAGCCTCGTCTCCCTCCACCCCTCCCAGTTGTTCCCCTCAGCTTCACACTTCCTAGATTGACACTGTTTTCCTTCAAAAAATGTTCAGACTTCCCATATCAAGGCGGGATAAGGCAATCCAGTGGGAGGGAAAGGGTTCCAGCCTCAGACAGAAGAGTCAGAGATATCTGGTTAATCCCGCTGTTAGGAGCCCCAAAGAAGTACCAGCTACACAATCATAGCTTATATTCCGAGGACCTGCTAAGACCCAGACAGGGTCCATGTTTGTCTCTTCAGTCTCTCTTAGTCCCCATGAGCCCAGCTTCGTTAACTCTCTAGGCAATGTTCTCACGGTGTCCTTGACCTGCTGGCTCCTACAATCCCTCCTTCTCTTCTTCTCTGTGGTTCTCTTGGTTTAGTGTTTGGCTGTGTTGCACACCTGTGTCAGTCTTGATTTGGTTCTCCAATGGCATCGTTTAATAAACATGGAGCAATGAAAGTGTTTTCTGAGCCTTTGAGTGTAGCATAAAAAAGAGGCTAAAGGAACTTGATTTTTTAGCTTAAATTATTAGAAATATGGGTACTATGAGCATTTGGTATTAAGATCAGGAGTAAGATCTGGCTTTGTGTGACTGAATTCCTAGAGTTTGATTTCCTCCATGTAAATTAAGTGATCTTTTCAATAAGCATCACTTCTACTTACCTAGGGATCAGAGTCCAGAACCTTAGATGGTTGAGAGGACTTAATTAAATTTCCAGGATTTTATTCGGAACTCTAAGAATTATTTTTGCAGAGTGAACCAGAAAGTGTAGTTCACAGATATTAGTCTCTTATGGGATGTAGTTATCAAAAGCAATTCACAACAGACAACCTTCCCAATGTAGCAGAAACAAGCTATTTCTGGGACAGCATAGGAAAATAGAAAATTATGTAAATGATTGTTAAAATGTTTAATAATAGATATAATAAAAGTTATGAAAGACTTTACAAAGAAGAAGAAACAGAAGGGGACATTTCAAATGTCCCCAAATGGACTAATATATTCATTAATGTTAAACTTCCATATGTTAATTTTCACTTTCCATCAAGTGATCATTAGACTCATCATAATCACACTCAAATAGCCTAACAAATTTTTTTGTAGAAACTTTCAAACTCTTTGAAAATATATTTAGAAATATAAAGATACATGAAAGGTGAAGACAATATTAAAGCAAAATGAATATTAAACTTTAAAATCATCAAAAACAAAATTAAAAATTCATATTGCTAATGTATTTATGGGCTCCAAATTATGGGATATGTTTCATATGTAATAAAAACCAGTCTAAAATATCAGAGAGATCCACCCACAGTCAATCCAGGAGGGTCAGACAGTGGTAATTTACACCATTAATCCTAGCAAAGGGAATATCTGGGAGTAGTGAACTATGCCTTTAATCCCAGCAAATTTCAGTTTGAGACCAGCTTGGATTACAGTGGGAGTTCCAGGCTCCTAGGCAGGAAGTGGTGGTATCAGGCCTTTAATCCCATAACTTCAGAGACAGAGGAGATCTTTCTGTGTTTCTGTGAGTTCAAGGCTAACTACCAAATAGTAGTAGCCCATGCCTTTAATCTCAACCTGGTTATGAAACACTGGGCAATGAAGATATTTAAGGCAGGCATAGGAAGACAGATTATGATACAGTAGACCCAGGAGAAGCAAGACTGAGCAAGCTCAAAAATAACTGGGTGAGATTTGACTGTGGTGTTTCCTCTCTTTGATATTTCAGTTTTTCCCTGATATCTGGCTTCGAGTTTCCTTTAATACAACCAGAGTTCGTGCAGCACCAAATAGACAAAAATAACCATGAAAGATAATAAAGGATTCACATACCTGCCTAAAAGTAAACTTATGGAGAGAGTCCTGACCACAATATCTTAAGTTCCTATGCATTGGAAATGTCAGAAACCCTTGTTACTTATTTCTTGATCATGTTAAGCACTTGTGAAAATCCAAATACACCCGCTCTTTCAGCTCTCAGGCAAGTGTTATTCAGCTTTATAATGTGCCCTCAGAGCATTGTAGACAATTTCATGGCCTCTTGAATATTCATAATCAAGTGAATAAATTTGTATCTATCTTATTTGTTCTCATAAATAAAAGGGCTCATAGTTGATAAAATTTTAAAGGCAAAATAATGTATAGACAAGATAATACACTTGATCTTAACAATCTTGAATGGGAAGAGATATCTTCAAAGGATATAGAAGAAAATTATTACAATGAAAGATACTGGTAAGCTAGATCACATTAATAATAGATCTTCATAAAATTCAAAAACAAGAAATTGAAAAATTGATGACACAGTGGTCACCAGTTTGAATCACAGCCTTTTAAAATAAGGCATAGTATAAGGTGGATTGGAAAAGGGTCTTGAATCTTTCCTGGGAACATAACATTGAAAGCATATTACATATCAGGCACTTCAGACAGACGATTAAATAATTAAATTGTTTATGCAAGGATTTTAACTATAGGGTCTACTTACTGTGAGAGATGTGGGATATGTATGTGTAAAACTGTTACCATTTTGTAGTTTGGTAACAGAATAGCTGTGTCAATGTCAAATTTGTACTTCTAAAAGAAAGAAGCTTAATTAAATGGGAAAGCAGAGGTCTCTGGACACAAAGGGTTATGAAAATCAAAGGTCATAACATATTATGGATTCTTCATGTAGGTAGGGAGACCGACAGTTGCTGAGTGGAAAAAAATGTAAGCAATACCTCAATTAACTGAATAGATAAAACATAAATGAGTGTATGGATTTTTAAAAAGATGCTACACACAGATAGTTTACTTTGTGAACAGAAGTTTCTACAAAAATATCTTTACATAAAACCTTCTGCAAGGCTGAGAAATGAATTAAAATATGAATGATGTGGGAAAAATATAAAGTTACAAGAACAGAGCCAAATTATTTTGGACCATCTTTAACTCCATTAAGAGAAATTTATTGTCCTCCTTTATGTGTGGCCTAACATTTTGTGACCATTGAGAAAATCTTTGTAAAGTACAGATAATAAGTTCTCAGCAACCAAATGGTTAAGAATACCTTCTGATATTATCTGAAGCTTATAGATGAAATCTCCCAGTTTTGCAACCTACTACCTGCCTCTTCTGCCAATGCATTTGAAAATGTATTGATTTATAATTTTCTTTGTTCTGTATCAATAAATTCATGGAATTGTTATCATTATGAATCATGAAATTTTAGATGAGCTACATCTATTTTCCTAGGCTGTGGCTATTCATATTTCATTAAGTTATCTTTTATTCCACTGAGGTTATGCTGTTTGTTTCATCATCTACATTCTAATTTTCTGGCCCCTTAGATCTTCCACCAGGACTGTTCACTCATGGACTTCTCAGTGCCTACCAGCCACCTACTGTTTCAACCTTAACTCTTTCTATATTATTTTGTGTTTTCTTATTTTATAAGTTTGTATTTCACACTTTGATCTACCCACATCAACATAATAGTCAAATAACTAAGATATCAAATAAACAATAGAGTTACCACCCTACATAAAAGTATTTAAGACTTTCTAAATATATTTTTACTCAAGATAATACATTAAACCAATGTGTCTACTTCAGCTTCATGTCTACACAGAGTTTAAAAGAAAGGGAAAATAGTTTTCATCACTATTGTATAGCTATTAGAAGATAAGAATGGCTATATCTAGAAAAGTGAACATTTTCAAGGATTTTAATAAGAGAGAAAGATAATATCACCTCTACAGCAAAGATAAAGCAAATCAAAATGTTGGATAGATTGTGAGTGGGTTTCAGCACACCAGTGCTGACCCAAAAGGATCAAGGAAATTACAAACACCTACACCAAAGCCACAAAGACCAGCAGGCAATCTTGGAAAATAATAATGAAATCAATGTGCTCAATCTTCTTGAAGCCTTAGCCTTTGTCTATTTATAAGAATACCCTGAACTTGGTCCCTACCAGTAGGAGGATAAGCAAACAGCTGAGTACATCCATTTTTAAATACATTTCATTGTTTCTTTCAGAAGAATTCTCATGTGAATTGGAAGTTCATGTAGAAAAATTATGCCTATGAAAGTAGAGAGATAAAAAATTAGCACAAACAAAACCAAGGGGGAAAGGAGACTTATTTTCAAAGTCCACATTCACAAGAAAAGCAATTAATAACTGTGTGTGGCATTTGTATCTTTCCAAACCTAATAAAATGTGTGTGCCACCACTGTAGTTACAAACTCTTAATTCCATCAGTGGAGATCCTCTGTTCTAAAACTACCCAGAGTTGATTCAGACCAATTAAAATGATTGACATAATGTTTAATATGTATTTTATAATATAAAGATAGCAAAAGAAAGTTGGTACTCATGGTCCACTAAGCTGAGAACTTTTGACTTGATTTTAAATTTCCCAAATCTTTAGAGCAACACTTTAATGATTGCAAGTACATTAAAATATTCAGATAAGTGACACATTTATCAACATTATGTACCAAAAATGCTTATACATCATTCCAAGTTATTATTGTTCTAAGCAATGGAAATTGGAACATAATTTATTACCTCACAAACCTTGGAGATCAAGTCTTTGAGTAGTGATAGAATCCATACACAAACTGAAAAAGCCAGGCAAATACATACAGATTTGGACAAACCTTCACAGATCATGAGAAATTTCAGAGTATGAAAAAGAAAATATAAATTATTGAGAAAGAACACACCTTAGAAGAAACAAATAATTCAAAGACTAAACAGAAAACATCAACATTTTTACCAGTATTCCTAGATAGTTACTTATATTATATTTCTTTATCAAAAGAAGATCATGTAGCAGATGAAAATTAAGACATGAAAATTCTTATATAGTTATTAATACCATTTTTAATAAAATAATTGATTATATTTCAATATATCTTAATGTGGGTCTCCTGTACAAACAAAAGCAAAAACATATTTAAAAAAATCATAAAAAGTGGATAACATTTGTAATAATAACAAATCTTTTTTTTTTCCATTTTTTTATTTAAAAAGTTTTTTCCATATCTATCACTGCTCCCCCTCTCTTCCCTCTAAGTCCTTTCTCAGCTTTCCCTATGTCATCCCCCATCTATTCCCCAAGGAGGCCAAGGAATCCCAAGGTGGGTCAATTCAGTCTGGCATATCCAGTTGAGATAGGTCTGAATCCCTCATCCCAGTACTAAGGCTGGGTTAGGTATTCATCTGTAGGGAATGGGCTCTGAGATGTCAGTTCATGCACCAGGAACTTTGGAGGGATTAGTTCCTTTCTATGAGGATTCCTCGGTCTCTCTCTCTCTCTCTCTCTCTCTCTCTCTCTCTCTCTCTCTCTCTCTCCAGCTGAACTAGGAGCTCGACCTGGTACTTAGCTATGGATCCCTGCTTCTGCCTCTATCCATTGCTGGATGAAGGATCTATAATGACACTTAGGGTGGTCATTTATTTGATTATAGAGTGTAGTAGTGTGGTTTCTTGGTCCTGGGCGGCCAGAGGCCCAGAACCATTGATCTTTCACTCCAGACTCCTTAGCCACCTGCCACTGCTGCTTAGGCTACCAGAAATGACTCAGATGCTTATATTAACTTTATTCTGTTTGGCCTATGGCTCAGGCACATTGCTAGCTTACTCTTACATCTTAAATCAACCCATTTCTATTAATCTGTCTGCCACATGGCCCATGGCTCATCTGTGTTCTTTACATGTTGCTCCTTTGGGCTTCAGGCTTGGTCTGCCCCCGACTCTGCCCTTCCTTTCCAACCTATTCTGATTCCTCGGCCTTTTCTATGGTGCCTGTCAAGGGCCAAAACAACTCCTTTATTTAATAGCATACAGAAAGACATTCCCACACCAATAGAGGAAGTCCTGTTTAATCACCCTCTCCAGTATTTACTGCTTCGAGTCCCAGCTAGGGACATCTTGTGGGTTCTTGGAGTTTTCCTTAGCACCTAGCCTATTTCTAAACCCACAATGGCTCCCTCTATTGAGATATCCATTTCTTTATTCTCCCTCTCTATTTCTCTTCCCACTCAACCTTCTCTTTCTCTCATGGCTTGTTCCCTCCTCCCCTTGCTCATTTCCTGTTATGATCCCAATTTACTCAAGAGATCTTTTCTTCCCAGAGTAACTTAAAGAGAAACTTAGCACAATGTCTGGAGCCCTTGATGGTCTGCAGATAAAGGGGAGCTTGTCCTCAAATTTCGTGCTTCAGCAATCCACTTAGATAGCACCAAACTTGACTTTCAGAAGGAGCAGTACATCCACAAAAGGAAAAGTGATGGTATCTACATCCTAAATCTGAAGAGGACATGAGAGAAGCTGTTGCTTTCAGCCTGGGCTATTGTTGTCATTAAGGACCCTGCTAGTGACAGCATCATCTCCCCCAGGAACCCGGGCAGCAAGCAGTGCTGATATTTGCTGCAGGCCCTGGACCTACCCTGATTGCTGGATGATTCACTCTTGAAACCTTCATTAACCAGATCCAGGCAGCCTTTAGGGAGCCATGGCTTCTAATGGTCCCTGATCCCAGAACTGACCACAAGCCCCTCACAGAGGTGTCATATGTAACCTGCCCACCATTGCTCTGTGTAACAGATTCTCCTCTGAGCTACATAGACATTGCCATCCCATGAAACAACAAGGGAATACACTCTATCTATTGTGGTGGATGCTAGCCTGGGAAGCACTCTGAATGCATGGCACTATCTCCTGTGAATACCCATAAAAAATTATGCCAGATCTTTATTTCTACAGAGAACCAGAGAAACTCAAGTGGAGCAGGCTGTTGCTGCCAAGGCTGGAACACCAAGTAGGAATTTCAGGGCCAATGGACCGCACCATCTCCTGAAGTCACTGCTGTTCATCCAGCGGTGACAGACTGGTCAGAGGGCATACAGGTGCTTTCTGTACCCATCCAGCAATTCGCTACTGAAGATTGTGGTTCACAGCACAGCCACCGAAGACTGGTCAGCGGCTCCTACAGCACAGGCTGCCAAGTGGGTTGGAGCTGTTACCAAGTGGTCCTGAGTTCTGTGACACCTGAGTAGAGGGGAAATAAATAATGATGAAAAGAAAATAAATAGAGTTCTTATAAACTGTCTCTCGAAAAACAACTACTCAGGAGGAAAAAACAAAACAAAAAATAGCATCCTAAAATTTGCAGGAAAATGGATCGATCTGGAGAGTACCATCCTGAGTGAGGTAACACACGCCCAGAAAGATAGACATGGTAAATATTCACTCATAAGTGGATTTTAGACACAAAGCAAAGCATGTCCAGGCTAAGTCACAAGTATTTAGCACACTTATCATAAACAAGATTTTAAAAATAAATAATAAATAGCCTGTTAAATTTTTTAGTAATTAGTGCTAAAAGGGAGACTTGTTTTACTTGCTTAGACATGGCAAGATACATAGAGTAAAATAAAAAATAGAAAATATTAGAAAAAAGATGAAACTTTGAAGATGAAGTATTTCCACATGAACATTCAAGAACAGAAGGATGAAAACTGTTATTCTTGTACTAATCACCAGCAGCAGCAACAGCAGCAACACCACAGCCACCACCATCATCATCGTCACAATCCTCTTACAGCTCACTGAGCTGCCAATATGAAAGTCCATGACAGGAAGATCACAGCAGTAACAACCGCAGCAAAAATGGTCACCTGCCCAAAAGACTGGAAAATTTTCAACTTCATAAAACTACAGAAAAAGAAAACAACTTCACTGGGGACAGGAACAAAAACAAGCCTTCAGATGAGTCTTTCTTTGGTGGAGATTCATGTCACCGAAATACGTCCTCGGTCCCTTCTGAGAGTTTATGGGAAGACATATAAATGAGAGTGATTATGAATACTCCTGAACTATGTATCCTCTAATAGCAAGCATGAGAGAAACCTTAACAGTAATAGCTGCAGAGTTCTACAAATTCTGGGACGTTACTCTTCAAGTTGCTGAAGATGCAGACTAGATTTTGTAGTTCACATGAAGACAGAGGATAAGAACCAGCTGCTTTAGCATCAGAATGATAATTTAAAACTTCAAAATCGAAAGAAAACAAAGAAGACTCATTTAAAAATCAGATATAGGACAGAAACCCATCTACAAGTGATTGAGTAAAGCCAAACATTTTAGCAAAACTGAGATGGAATAAGCCATTAGACTGCACTAAGGAATGTGCTTCTTAGAAAAAGGTACAGGGCAAGATAGCTCAGCTACTGTTGGAGAGCCACAATTTCCTTGAGATTTGCAGAGCAGTGAACATCTCACAAAATTATAAGCTAAAAGCCATAGCCCTTTATCACTTATGGAAAAGTGATATCAAGGATTTTGAATTCCTGCCAATCTGATCTTTGTCTTGTTTGGTTGCCAGAAAGTGTGTCAGCTATAGCTTTGAGGTCACTGATTTAAGAATGTTTGTATTCTTTTCTGTTCTTCTATTAGCATGCCTAAACTATGATGTCCTAAAGACTGTCCTTGAAAGGTACCTCATGGTGACTGGACAGGTGTCTGAACTTCCATTGCTAGTAAACAGTTGAGCAGGAAATTTTTCTAAATTAATAATCAATTCCTCCTGTTGAATAAGCACTTCGATAAGAATATTGAATATCTCAAGCAACAGTGGCAAACCTTTATTTTAGCTAAATTTATTACCACAGAGGGCCTGTGCCATTTTATTAATCAAGTCATTTATCTCATTATTTTACTAAGTCTATATTACCTGATAAAATCAAAAGAAATCTAATGGCTTGCAATTAAAGTGTTTCCATGGTTAGTTGGGGATCATTCACTGATGTACATCTCATTTCACCATTAAGAAATTGCAAATTTTCCCACCCAATAATGTACCTTGTAGGCGGAGTTTACTTAGAAGGCACCAGTACCAGGTAAGTATTTATTAAAATATAAATCAGAACTCACGGTACAGTTAACAGATTACAGTAGCACCTGAACAGGGACTGGAGTCTGGAACGGTGAGGACAGTCGGTAGAGTCGATCCTATCCCCAATCATCCAGGAACCAGGAAGAGAGAGTCTCGTGTTCCAGAAGCCCCTTTTCAATGGGCTTGTCCCCGCCGGTTCCCTGTATAAGTGTCTTTTGACCTTATCAGCTGACACCTGAATCCCACAACATCTCCCCCTTTTGTCTAACTAAGAAGGTTCTAAACTAAGACTATGTACAGTAGGAATTACTATGAGGTAGTATCTAGGAGAGGTCAAAGTACAATTTCTAATCAAAGCCTAACTTATATAAGGTACATCTAATAGTTCTAGAATATTGGTAGATAGTAGGGTGTATAGATTATTTTAAAGGGTTAATCTGGGAAAGTGAAAATTTAACACTTGAGTGTTCTTATCTAAGGGATACTAGGGTGATAACCTTAAATATCTATTCTCGCCAGATGTAGGCGGAGTTTACTTAGAAGGCGCCAGTACCAGATAAATATTTATTAAAATATAAATCAGAACTCACAGTACAGTTAACAGATTACAGTAGCACCTGAACAGGGACTGGAGTCTGGAACGGTGAGGACAGTCGGTAGAGTCGATCCTATCCCCAATCATCCAGGAACCAGGAAGAGAGCGTCTCGTGTTCCAGAAGCCCCTTTTCAATGGGCTTTTTCCCCGCCTCCTTCAGGGGGCCCAGTGCCCTGTATAAGTGTCTTTTGACCTTATCAGATGACACCTGAATCCTACAACATCACCTTATGTATTTTAATGAATTTGAATATTGCTTACAAAATTATGAATGTAGATATTTAATAATAATTTTTTGTAGGCATGAAAATTGTCTTTTAATTGCTTAATTGCAAATTTTAAGTCCACTTTTTAATTTAACAAGATTTTTAGAAAGAACAATTATAATTTATTTTACAATCAGGATTAGCAATAGGAAAACTATAAATTAAGTATTCAACAAATACCCAATAGCATTTCCTGTCCTTTTAGGTTACTTCCACAATTTTCAGACACACTCTCATGATTGGCAAATTATCTAATGGTGTTTTTTTTTTTTATTTGAGCCATAGCTTATGTACACAAAGACACAGTTTTTCTGCTATATGCGTCTGGATATGAGCACTTCCCCACTGCATGGCTTCCTAGTCCTTATGAAGTTATTACTGGTTTATGAGTCTGTTGCTCATACATCTTATTTTCAGATGTAACTTTTCATAATTTTTTTCTAGAAACTCAAGTTCCAAAATGCTTAAGATGTGATTTTTTAAAATAAATCCTTGTAAATAAAAATACCACAATTTGTAGTTTATTAGGAAAGAAAGTTTAATTAGAGCAGATTGTTTGTCAGTATTTCAATAGATGTTAAAATATTTTCCAGCAGAGTAAAATGTGCATTTTTCTGTGTGACTATGAGCTGATTTGGAGTAGCTTAGTACTGTGGTTGGTGGGTCTGATGAGACTGAAACAATGGGGTGAGGGGCCGGAGGATTATGCTGGGTATCTAAGATCTCTAAAAATGGAAACAGTAGCTATAGACATGACATGTCTTGTTAGATGCAATTTTTAAGATAATTCCTTGCATCTATATCATTATATTCTACCTAAAAACCGATGGATCATCCTTTGTATAATCTCTTGCATTGTTGCTATTTATAAAACATCTCTTATTTAATTGTATGTCATACATTATTTTTATTACTGTAAAACCCAAATTCCTTTGGTTTTCTTAAAGGTTGTAGCTTCTAAATAGCTTTAGATTCTGTACTTACAGGTACTGTACAATTAGAAGAGCCTGCAGGTGAGAAGAAAAACTGAAGCCCTTGGCTTGCACACAAGCCTTAGACTGAATCTTAAATGGCACAGTGCTTGAATGGGAACTCTGAAAGGGTGGCTCTAGAGCATTCATTTCTTCTCAGCAAGGTAGCAGGTAGACTCTGTTGTGATATTAGATGCTCCACTGAGACCTAGAGATTAGGTGAAGTTAATATAAATCTTACACATCTTTCCAATGTTTCTTCTTTGAGTTTTCTGTATCCTGTTCTCCCAATTTACTCTTGAGCAGCTAATGATTGTGAAGAAGATGGAGGGAGAGATAGAAAGAGAGAGAGAGACAGAGACCACAGAGACAGATGGATAAAGAGAGAGGTGTTCATACTATATCAACCTACAGAATGTACTTGATGAAAACTGAAGTCTTTCTAATAGAGATAAATTATTTCTTAAAGGAGTTAAGGAGAAATTACTAATTTATTTATATCAAGATATTTTATTTATATTTATTCTTTTTCCACTTTTAAAGGATAATTTAATTGGAGAAAGAATTAGATGTTGATGTATTTTTTTTAATCTAAGTATTTTAAAGATTTCACTCTTTCCTTGATTGTTTACATTTGATAAGATAAACAATTAAATAATGCACACCACCCCTCTGTGGATAGATGTCTCTTTAATCATATTATTTTAGAAATTGTATTTATTCTGTTAAGATTATGGTGACATAACATTTGTATTCATGGGACACAATTTCTGTTGATATTTTTATTTGATTTTCTATAAGTATAATATACATAGTGTAGAGAGGTTAGGTTTTGTTCTTCCTATTCTGTTTCTTCTCAATCTGCAATGTGCTATCTGTCTCTCTATTATTTTTAAATATTTCTGTTTATGTATTTTCCTTCGTGTTGTCTTTTGCTTTCCTCTGTTGCCTTCTTAAGATATTTTCATCATATAAAGGATAAGGCTTTTTACATTGCCTCACACTTCTTGAATGAACTATACTCTTGTTATTTTTCTCTTTGAATTTTGGTTTGGGGAAGAATTTGTTGACAGGTCTTCAAGCTTAATGAGCTTTTTCTTAGGCTACATCCATGCTGCTGACACGCACATTTCCAATGCTGTCACTGTGTTGCAAATGGTTTACGTTTTCACACTGCCTTTTGATCTTTTCTGCTTTCCATATGGTTACCTACCGCACTCATGTATATTTTCTATTAATACCCTCTATCAATTAATTTTATTTATTTCAGCTTGCCTGTTTTATGACTTCAAGAGGTGTATTACATCTTCGGTGATGATAACATTGTCTGCTTTTTTTTTTTTTGTAGTTTTATTGGCTATTAGCATAACCAGTAATTTAGTACTGTCTTTAAAACCCAAGCGGGTTGGATAAGGTGGAAAAAAAAAACCCTAAGGAAATGATCTTTTAGTGAAGTAATTTGTCCTCCTTTTTCTATGAGTAAAGATAAGCGTAAAGCTCATTTTATAGGGAAATTTTCAATTCCCTCTGATATTCTTATGTTTAGTTTTGATTTTTTTTTCTTTGTTTCATGGAATGATATTACTGAGGATCCTAAACAGGCCTTTAACCCAACATCTTCTAGCCACAGGCTCCTACTGCTTATATTACAAGCATGCTCCGTCATACTTGGCTTGGGCATTTTAAATACATTTTTAAATGATTTGTTCTGCTGGGCTTTTTTTTCCCAACTTTTGTAAGAACTTAGGGAGGCGCTAATAAAATATGGCTCTGTTGTCATTAATGGTCCTCATATTTGGGTCTGCTGTGGGGTTGGGTTTATGAGAAACTTCTGATTTAATCTCTGTTATGCTATAGAGCTCATCACACAAGTCACTCTGCACCAATCTCTTCCTGGCTGCACAATGCAGGCCTTTTGCTATTTAACAGAATAAACCTGTGAACTCTTCCTGCAGGGAGAGGCTGGGAGTGTCTGGAGTAGAAGGAACACACTTTCTGAGTCAAGTGATCACGTGCCAACCTTTTCTCAGAGTAAAAGACCTGAATGTCCACTGTGAGTAAAAAAGCAGATTGTCCACCATGAGTGAATTTATATGTACTGATAAAGGAGATCTTGGCATGTTTTCCAGAAGATCACTTTTGTCCTCATCGTCTTCAGCAAACATGCATACCAGACCTCTGTTTCACGTGCACCCTAAAATCCTGCAGAAGTCAGTTCTAGAAATTTGGTCTAAGTTGTCAGGAATCAGTTTATTCAGCTAGCCATCCTTATTTGCAACACTACAGCAAAGTCTACATACTTCTTTCTGCATAACTTCAACTCTAGAGACACAGAGTCAAAGGATATCTCTCTAGAAAGGCTTATCTCCATATTCATTTCTTTATTTTTCCTTTCTCCTCGGGTTTATAGGGAGTTCAAGAATAATCACTGATTTCATCTTTTTCCGGGTTTGCATTTATTTTTATTCAAACCGACATGGTTTTGATCAGCTATAATATTCAAAAGTATTTTCTGGAATTATCTTATTAGCATTTCAAGCTGACAAAATGTTAAAAATGGAATGTGTTATAGTTGAATTGCCATTGCTAGGCTTATTGCAAGGTTAATTTTTAATAATTTCATTAATCTGTACAGATTTTATAAATGACCAGTGGTGGCTTTATTTTATTTTATTTTATTTTGGTTGTCAACTTAATTGCATCTGTAATTGGTTAAAAGCCAAGCACTTGGGTTCTCCTATTAAGGATTTTTCTTGATTGAGTTATTTGAGATTGGAAACCCTACCCTAAATCCAGATCTTTTGGAGTGTGAAGATCTATTGAATCTGTGCCACACCTTCTGGTGGCAACCAATATAAATGGCATAGAAGAAGGAAGCCCTTACCCTTTGCTTGTTTGTTCTCACTGGTTTTAGAGACTACTTCTTCATATGTCAGCATACTGAAGACTAGCAGAGTCATCTAGCCTCATGGACAGAACAGCTAATGGATTCTTGGAATTTCTGTTGAGAGACAGCCAGTGTTGGAATAGTCAGACCACAAACTGTAGGCCAATATAATAAATCCCATATCAATGTCAGATAAATAGATAGATAGATAGACAGACAGACAGACAGAGAGATAGATGATAAGTAGAGAAAGATAATATAGATATAATTTTTTTTTTTTTTACCAGTTCTGTTTCTCTAGAGAACCCCGACTAACATGTAGCATGAAAGAAAAAGCCTTGGCTAAGTAAGTGTGCTTGTTTGAGAATTTCAGGCTAACATGCTTTATGACACCAAAAATGAAGATAATACAGGGCCCAAGCTCAAAGGTTGAATAGCAACTGGAGTAGAAATACTCAATTCTTAGCCTTCCAAAGATGCTCTAGGGCCAGAATTCAGCAGAATATCTTCTTATGATAAAGAGGGACCAACACAATGTTTATTTTTTATTTTTCTTTAATTTTTGTTGCAGGTACATGCATACACAAACACACACACACACACACACACACACACACACACACACACACACACACACACACACCGAGACAGAGAGAAAGAGAGAGAGATAAATTAGCAAATTCAAGAATACAACCTGCTTGGTTTCCTTAAATTCCTTGTGTGTACGTTTCCAGGGCTGATGACTTATTATTGGATAACAATCAGTGTGGTCTTCTCTGGGAAAGACTATTTCCTCCATTTTCACATTCCTTATATGCTTGTAGTTTTTTTTTTTTTTTTAATGTGGGATTGAGGATTTGAAATCTTTTCTTATCTATTTTAGCTTGTCTATTAGTGGATTTTTATTAAGGATACAAATACGGTGGTCCTCTCATACAAATAAGCAGAATGTCTACTGTGAGTGAATTTATATATACTGGTCATCATAAAACCAGTGGTACAACATGTGAAATCCTTGCTGTCTATAAGAAATGAGTAACCCATTATGCTGGTGGTACAAGCCATAAAAGAGTTCCTTTGTGTTCATCCATTCTTAATGTAGTTAACTTTTAATCTATATACAGGTAAAAAAAATCAATGATATCCCATTCTAGCTATGTCTGTTCTGAAAAACTTTTGAAAGAAAGATACATTAAAAAAATAAAGAAATACAAATAATAAAGGAAAAAAGAGAGGAAGGGAGGGAGGGTGGGAGGCAGGGAGGGAGGGAGGGAGGGTGGGAGGCAGGGAGGGAGGGAGGGAGGGAAAAGAAATGTATTTTCTTCACATTGATGTCCACCATGTTTTTCTTCAATCTTAGTTGTGGTTCTAACCATTCTCAGTGGACTACTCAGCCATCAAAACTTGGCTGTGCTCCAGAAATGATGACTCTTAGTGTCTACGCAGTGACACCTCTTCCTTATGTTTAGTATGGAGCGCTAAAGAGTAAAAGAATATATTAGGAGGACAGAGTAAGTGATACATAAAGAAACCTCCATCCTGGTTATCAGGTGAGTATCTACAATTGACACAATGTGAGACAATGAGAGAGATTCCATAACAGGTTTGTATTGAACACAGACATGTCTGACTGTGTGTGTGTTATAAACATCACACTAGCTTACAGGCCATTTAATGTCCCTACAGCCTTTGTTTTTAATAAGGGCAAGGTGTTTTGTGGCTATTTCTTGTCAGCACTTTACCAATCTTTCAGGATTTGGTTTGCTTTCAGCATGACTCAGAAATTGTTTCTGAAGAATGTCAACTCCTTTGGAAGTAATTCAATTATCATTAAACAAATAAGACATTTCTGCCAAGTATACCGAGATGACTATATTTTGTCCTTGATAAAGTTATAGAACAAAATGAAGATAAATGACATGGAGTATATTATAATATATATTAAGCCACTAAAAGTCTTATCTTGTAATTCATCATCAGCAAAACACAATGTCAAATTCTGAACCTAATTTAAAAATAGGCACTGCTTTTGCACATTTTTAATAAAGCAGAGATAGTACAGTTAAAACTAATTCAATTTATTATAGAGAAAGCTTGTTGCACTATTCTCTGATTAAAATTGCAATTTATTTGTTTATTGTTGAAATTAAATTTCTTTACAAGAGAGAATAAAATAGCTGTTTAATTCACTCAACAAAGAGAAAGTATTATTTTAATACATTCTCAAACAATCCCCGTGTAACAGAGAGAAGGTTCCATGACAACGAACCTCACTGTAAAATGGGTCCTTTATTTTGAGTAGTTTAGAGGTGATTGAATTCTGTGGTCTCTTTTCAAAGAAAACAGGCCACAAAGTTAGTGGGAAGAATTTGAGTGAGTGGTAAAGATGGTGAAGCCTGGTGGGTGACTCGCTAGATAAGAAGTCTTTTCCTAGAAGTTTTTTAATAAAGGGTCACAATAAGTTATAGGCTCCATAACGGTCTAGTATTGTCCATTTCTATTGAATGGGCTTTGGTTTAAGAGAAAATCCACCTAGTAGAATGGGAATGCATCATTGTTGGCCAGAATCAGTAATGAAAGAATTGGCTACAAAGCAGTTCTCACCTAAAGGAATTCTAACCAAAGCACATCAAGGAACTGAACAGCTGTGGGAAAAATCACACAGCAATCCAGAGCCAAGTACAGTGTCTTACAGTAAACATAACAATATGGTAATAATTTTGAAATGTACTCAAATAAAATACTCTAGAATTAGGGTTTCCTGTTTTAAAGAGAAAAAAATATATTTCTGAAAATACTATCTTTTGTAATAATATTTCTGTAGTTTAACAGAAGAAGCATGACTCCCTGAAGACTTGCACTATCAGGAGAGGAAACATCGAGGGAACATGTAAGACAGTGTATGAAAATCGGCTTGGGTTATTGTGCAAAATGGAAAGGTTAAATTGATGCAAAATGCTAAAGCCAAAACTAAAAAAAAAAATCTCTGAATATGCAATGTAGAGAGACCTGATATAAAAACCAATAGCACTGGAATAAATAAAAATTAAAATTGCTCTAAGAAAAACAGAGAAAATTGCAAGTGATAGAAAAGGTAATGTAGGGACACTGAGGCAGGGGACAGTAATGAAAATCAAAAACATATTCATGAAGACAAAGATGGGATGGTGGCTCTCAATGCAACGAAGAATGAGGTTGAAGAGAGTTTATGTAGGGGAGAAAAAAAATCCTTCGTATAAAATACCACAAGCTCTGACTTTTCGCTCGTTAGTTATATTGCCAAAGTGCTTTAGCATGGTTTTAAAATTTATCGTATTTTCAAAATTGTAGCTAAGAGAGAACTTGGGTTAGAAAGTTCTTATATAACTAATTTTTAATGCACCTCTATACATTGTTTATGAATTAAGAATGAATGTGTGTTGTAGCAGCACTCTGTCCCACTTCCCTGGGGTGTAGTCTCTCACCTTAGATGATTCTGTATGTGTCACCCTCCATAACAACGTATGAGATTGAGACAGAAAGTGAAACGCGAATTCTAGTTGGTATGTAATGAAAAATCAGAGCCAGACATTGCAGGGAGAGCTGGAATATGAGAGAGAGGAAACAGACCACAATCAATTCTCTTCCAGCCAACTTCTCAGGCCAATTACGGCCAATAGTCCACTGCCTGGCTAGTCGCTTGTACTGAGTGCCTGAATGTCTACCTATGCCTGCCTTAAATATCTTCTCTGCTCAGTTGTTTCACTTCTGGTTTTAACTCTGCATCATAATCCTAGAGTTAGGATTAAAGGTGTGAGCTGCTACTGTTTTGATTTTAGGCTTTGAACTCAGAGAAATACAGACAGATCTCTGCCTCCTGAGTGATAGGATTAAAGGCATAGACCACCACTTTGTCATCCCTGTGCTAGGATTAAAGGTGTGAGTCCCCACTCTCTGACCCTCATGGCTTGATTGTGGGTGGATCTGTTCCCTACTATTCCAGGCTGACTTTATTAGATATGGAATATATCACCCCAAGAAAGGTCTGATTTTCACACTACTTTGTGTCAGCTTTCTTGTTTGATGATGAACTGAATGCCTGTGCAGTGTAGCTTTCTCCTCAGAAGGTAACACGGCCTGGGAAGAAATGTCTTTTGAATTAAATGGAATACAATCCTAGATATTTCTTCTTACAGCATAAGTAAGCCCAAATAATGTGCATGTTTAATGTAGAACATATGAAGACCAAACAGAAACCCTACATGGTGAACGTACAATTCCATCTCACAATAATGAGCTATATAACATTTTAGCATATTTCTTTGTCTTTATTTGCATACATATATGCAATTAGCTTTGAGTTAAACCCCATAAGCTCCCTTTTGTTTTGTTCAAGACATTAAATTTTTGCAGGTAGGTTCCAATCAATTTGCTTGAACAGAGGCTTCTGCTGATTGCTCTTGATTATCTGGGTAGAATATTAACTCTATTGCCCTGCAATGTGCTTTGTGTAGACAAACCATTCTGGTTCTGGGAGTGTGCTATCTCTCCTGGTTGTCTTACTCTAAGTTGGGGAGCTAATAACTGTTTAAAGAGCTTTTCCTCTGATGGCTTTTTGATGAGTTATTGCAGGGTCACATTTGACTGGTTACTTGCACCTGAGTAACTCACTCCCAACCCAAATCCTTAGCCTTCTTATTGCAGCACAGCAGATCAATTGGTTTTCCTAATGACCCCTCAAAGTCAGTGTCTGATTCTGCTAACAGTCATTTCACAGACACATTCTAAGGTCCCACACTGTTTGTCCCTGGTGTCTTGAAAAGGATGCATTGGGTAGTGTGTGATTGTGCTTTTCTCTTTGAGGTTAGCCTGTACTAGGAGGGTGTTCATTCTGCCTGGAGCTTTGTTTGTGTATTCTTACTCCTACTAGATCACTTATTTGCATCTTTCCTATGTCATAATTTCCTATGGCTTCTTCTAGGCTGATCAGTAGTTCTGGGAGATGGATACATGGAAAAAGAAAGCAGTTTATTAATACAGAGGAATAATCAATATTTTATATATTAGACTTTAAACTCTTAGGCAAACAAATAAAGCTTGTATAAAAGTTTTTGTAGCTTTTTTTTTTCTTTAATTTCCTCTGCAGCAAGTTACAGGTGATAATTCTTTGTAAAATCTGTGATTACGGTTTCCTTTCCAATTGAAGTGTCCAGGTTTCCAAACCTTTTCTTGGTGGGTTATATATAGAGAGAACTACCAGTCCTTTCCCCAAGTAAAAGAAAAGGCCACTCCTAATGCCATATCCATGGGATGTATGCCTATGACATCAACTACCTGTATCAAAATCATGAGCTTTGAAATGATTGCTTTTATAGTGAGCATATACAGACTGTCTTTCCTCATTATTAACTAAACCACATAATATAAGCATTGTTTACATAAAGATTGTGTACCTTATGTACAGTCACCATATCACATCATTTAAGGAACTTAAGCAAATTATGTTCCTTGGGCAACTGAAAGATGATTGTCAGTCATTTTTGGTCCTTGACTGTGATAAAGGCAAATATAGGTCTATCCTGATAACCAGTTTAGGTTTGGGTTATGGATACCCCACATTGGTTTGAAAAATGCCCCCTCTAGGCTTATAGGAAATGGAACTGTTAGGAGATACGGTCTTGTTGGAGTAGGTGTGGCACTGGAGGAAGTTTGTCACTGAAGGCGAGTGGGCTTTGATATCTCAGATACTCATGCCAAGCCCAGTATAGTACTCTTTTCCAGCTATGCTGCCTTTTAATACAAATATAGAAATATCAGTACCTTCTACAGTACCATTTCTGCCTGCACGTCACCATGTTTGATGTCATGACAATAATGAACTAAACCCCCAAAACTATAAGCTTTCTGCCATTAAGTGGTTTCTTTTGTAATAGATGCCAAGGTCGTGATATCTCTTCACAGCAATAGAAACTCAAATTAAAGACACCCCACATGTAATTATTCACCTGGCAACTTATTCCTTTACATGCAAATATCATGTATGTACACCCTACTACAATGCCATACCAAGAATTTCAGAAACTGTTGATACTTCATTTCCATTGGGCTCTCTGTTCTCTGATCTCTAAATAATAGTGTGTGTTTTTCTGTCTCAAGTAAGAATTAAATTTAAATCTCCTAATAATTCCACCTCCTGTAAGCCTAGAAAGGGGATTTATTAATTTATAATTTTTATTCAAGTGTGTTATCAAATTTTCTGAATTTAAAGAAGAGAATGAATGATCTAGCTGAACTGGTATCAGATGAATTATCAATAAGAAAAAATACTAACATTTTAAGGAGATACAATTTAGGATCTTATACCTATATATAACTTGTTTGTGTATATAATTAAAATTGAATGCATTATGGAAAGGAACATGAGCAATAGGAAACATAATTGTATGGCCTAATCTATTAGTCAAGATAGAGCGTTACCTGAACTATATCATTTAGCAATTAATTAATTACTCTTCTCCTTAACTCTAAAAAGAAAGCCTTGAAGAATAACTGGGGTAATTGACTACCTTCATTCATGTGATTCACGATCTTATTTATGGACATTTTACTGTATTTGATGTTTGTGGACTTAGAACTTCTATGGCAGTGTATTCAACTATGCCATATGTGTGCCCAAGTATGCTTCTCATTTTAAGAAATGGTATACATTTAAGGAAAATAATGATAGGTAAATAATGGAATGATGAAATTACACTTACTTATTTTAACATTTTAACATTACATAAAATTGCAGCAAAAACATAAACCAGACTCACATTTTATTTTGTTATTTAATGTAGAGATAGGCAATCAACATAGCTTCTTAAATGGCTGGAAAGTATTGCTACTCTTTTTTATAGTCTTTTTTCTAAAATCACATATATGCTTCAGACAACAATCCCTCTGGCCAGTTGTCCTGGTAAGGTAGGATAGGACAACAAGGTAAATTATAGGATATGGGAGAGGAAAGGAGCCTCTACCTTCACAGTTTGATTACAACCTCTTGTCAGCTGAGCATTAGGATACTGAACACAATAAACATTTTCTTAATAATTTTTTAAAGATATAAAACTATAGGGCTTTTTCTCATTTTATTCTTATTCCACCTATCTTACTTGTTCCCATCTTTTCTCTACTAGAATCTTGAACAAAGTTTTTTGATGATTGTTTTTATTATAAAATTATGCTCCCCTATTTTACTTACCTTATTGAATTCTTATCCATTATGACAAAGTAGAATACAAAGAATTACTATACTATAGCAATATTTGTTAATATTCTTTTTATTTGGGTACATAATCTAGTTAAGATAAATTTCCATAGGCTGTTGAAAAAAGTGATGTTACTTTTCTGAATTTGGATTGAATTTTGTTTTGATTTATGTGAAATACCCTTGATTTATGATGTTTCTAAAATTATGTATTAAATGTAATGCTATATATCACATAAATGGTAAAATGGTGGAAAATAATTTACTCAGCTAAAAGTTCTTGGAAAGGAGGATTAGAGGAATTCAAAATCCATTCAAATTAAAACTTGGAAAAAATCTTAACAGAAGTTATATATCTCGACATAAAACAGTCATATATGAAAACCTACAGTAGAAATTGACTTAAATGGATACAATTACTCAAAGCATTTACACTAAAACCAGGAATATGACAAGGGAACCCCCTCCTTCCACTCTAATTTAATATAGTAGTGGAAAACACAACTAAATTAATAGGACAAGAGAAGTAATAAAAGGATTTCAAACAGGAAAATAATAGTGTGGTAGTCTAGTTGTAGAGATATGTGTGTATATTTGTGATATGTATATATATACATATATATCACATATTTATAATTTGCATATATGAAGGAGGCCATTAACAATCCCTCAGAAAAGTCTTTATTATTTTTTCTGCATATATTTCCTGCAAAGTGTCAAGCAAGATAATAAAAGTCAGTAGCTTACATGACAAAAAAGCTCAACAGCAAACCAGGAAAAAAATCCCAATGAAAACAGCTTCACAAAAAATGTTTTTTGAAATAATATTAATTGAAGATGTGAAAGACATCCACAAGAAAAAACTTTGAAGTTTTGAAGAAATTGAAAAGGTCAATAAAAGATGGCAAGATCACTCACGCTCATGAATTGTTAAGGTCAATGTGCCGATGATGGTCATCCTGCTAAGAAGAATCTACAGATTCAACATAGTCCTAATTAAATATTTTTCACTGAGGCAAGTAAAAATATTTCTTTAAATTAATATAGAAGCACAAAGTGTCCTTTAATAAGTTAAACTAATCCACCCATGATAGCCCTCAAGAAAAGTACTAATCACTATACATCATTTAAATACAGTAAAAATATAATAAAAGCAACATTGGTTCAGTCATGGTAGCAAACATTTAAGTAAGTGGAATGAGCAGGGTTCTAAAGACAATATCCTCAGTCTGTGCTGTGTCTGTGTTCCTGAGCCTCTTGGGTCAAGAATCATGATATGTGTTGTTTGGGGCTTGATGGAATGCCTAGTCTAGCTGCATTCACCTTAAGTAGGCTGCTAATTACATTAATTGGCTAACTAAGCTATTAACTAGGCTCCTAACTCAGGCTCTCTCTACCGCCACAAAATAGAAAACATTGACTTTCATTGTGTCTTAACTTATGAGGCTATAAATTATATTTGGTATTATTTGAAGGTAAATTTTTTTAACTTAGACATGAAAATTAATCTAACAAAATCTAGGATGATATAAAACTATGACATAATCCACATATGACATAATCCACATAAATAACACAACAAATAATTATGCAATAAGTTATAAATAAGTTATAAAGTATAATTTGCTGACTCAAAAACATAACTCCCACCTCAAAGTTTATAAGAAATAGTTTCTTTTCAAGAAATATAAGTGACTATGACCTGGAAACTCTGGGGGGATTATGTTGTTCCATTGTAAATAATTGTCCCTGACTATGAGTTTAATAAAAAGTGCTGATTGGCTAAAGGCAGACAGGAAGTGTGGGCAGGGCTACCAGACTAAGAAGACTCTAGGAACAGGTGGAATAAAGCAGAATGCCAGAGAGAAGCCAGAAGAGACAGAGGACAAGTATGCTGCTCTGAGAAAAGGTACCAAGCCACATGGCTGAACAGGATAAGAATCATGGGTTAGATTAAGGGTAAAGAGCTAGCAAGTTATATGCCTGGGCCTTAGGTCTATCAGCCTAAAACAATGATTGTAAGCATCTGTGAGTCTCTGCAGGTCTGTGGGCATGTGGGCCTAAACCTTGAGACTAGGCCCGAAAGTTGGGGCCAGAAACCTCCTACTACAGGAAACAAATATTCAGGTTGCCCCAAACTTCATGTTCTAACATGGAAGCAGTTTCACAAAGTTAATTTAGTATGAGAACAATGAAATGTCATTAATAAGGACACTTCAAATACATTGGTGAGAGAGAGAAAGGAAGAGGGTGGGTCACAGTCAAGCAGGGAAGCCTTAGCTGTTGGACCCCTATGCCATCTAATAAACTCTTAGCTTTTAAGTTAGTAAAAACTAGCAGTCAGCTAAACTAGTACATTCCAAAAGATAGATAGTATTCTGTACATTACAAACTATTTACCCAATAGTGATGAAGCTGTTAGGGACATAGCAGGACAAAAGCTAAAGATAGACCCTGTAACATCCCAAACTCCTCCAAATTACAAAGCTCTTATGAGTATATATATATATCTTGGAGAAGGTCCAGTTTGAGCCTTTTTCTGGAAAATTTTTCTCAAATTCATCCATGACTTTTATCATGATAAGAATTTCCACATCTGTTAACACTAAAGCTACAAAAAAGGAAATAAGAAAGAAATAGGAAAGGAGAAGGCCGGGATGATGGAGAGTTGAAAGAAGGGAAAGAGGGAAGTTAGAGGGGAGCAGAGCAAATAGAGCAGAATGAATATGAAAGCAAACAAGCTAGTCTGCAGGACAAGAGGATGGCAGAAGCCACATAAGGACAGCTGACTCATTGTGTTCCATTCAGCACCTGGCACATTCAAGAGTGTCTTTTCAGTGTGAGTCAGTTCCACTGAGAAGCATGACACTTATAGCAAAACTGCACAGTTAATACCCCTTCCAGAATAGAAGTTTGTTCAGGGACCTCTGATGTCCCAATTTTGAACCCCCGTCTGAACAGATCCAGATGCCCCCTTTGGCTCTCCCTGAGGAATGCAGCTTCTCTGTCATCAACACCAAAGATAAGATAGAATAAGCTTATTGCAGGATGCCCATCATAATTCCAGACATCTGCAGACCCAGCTGGGAGCACCTAGATCCTCATTAGCTGTAAGACTTGGAGATGCTTTTGAGCTGAAAGGCAGAGTGTTCTAAAATTTAGAGTTCGTGTACCCCAGAGAGCCATAGTTTTTTTCAGGTTTGTAACATGCATATTCAGGTCCCTATAACATCAGGCCCCAAATCACCACTCAATCAAGGGCTGCATTACAGATACCTGGTTACAGCTGCAAGAAAACTAAAGACCTGGTATTTTCAGTGAGATCTTTGTATCAATTTTTTTTAAAACCTATTCAAAATATTTGAAACCCTCCCAGATAGCTATGGCTTGACATAGAAAGTCCAGCAATGAATTTCTCTCAATATGCTAAAGTCATGGAACTCTTTTTATAGTACTGAATCTCTGATAGAAAATATTGATAATTATCCTATACTAATCTTAAAAAGGGGAAAATGAAGTTTGAAAAATTCTGCAGGATAGTACCTCTCTTCAAACTGTAATTAGTGGGATTAAATATCAAAATAATTGCACTTATGCAAAATGTGGAAGAGCAGATGGAAAATAAATGAACATGTGACAGAATCGATCACCATATCTATTGCATCTGGTTGCAAACAGGCTAATGATGAAGAAATGAACATATTCATAACAATATAGATAAGCACAAAACTAACTCCTACAGAAAATTTCTACTTCCATTAAGCTATCAAAGTTTGCTAAAATTGTGAATTATTTGTCTACAATAAAAATAGAAATGTTTCAGCTGATTTTGAAAGTTTATCATAGTTCATGTCAGGGCTGCATACATGCAGCTATTCATTTTGCTATACAGTGTTATGACATTTACAAAGGATATTTGCCAAGTCAACTTCAAACTCTTTGACTTCGTCATATATTTGAGGGAGCACTCTACTTACATAATATCAAATACCAGAAATATTATCTTCAAAAATATTCATGGATTTTTTCTATTTTATGACAAGTATCAAAATTTCAATAACTTGTCATGAGGGATTAAAACTTCTTATTCTTTATGACTATCACAAGTTATAGTTGTGATAAATCTTCATGACATACATAGTTCTGATAATTTAGAGTGAATTTATATTCATTACCAACACAGAAAATACAATGAATTTGAAAGTTTTACTTGTATATTAAGCCCTCAACTGTGTTTTTAATTCACACATTTCAGAGCCATGTTGTTCAGCCCATGTAATTTTAGATTATGTGTCTAACAATTGGTTTCATAACATATGGCAGGTTTCACAGCCTGCCAGAATTCTATCTATTAGCTAAGGAAACACATAATTTTCTGTTTACAATAAGACAAACAGTAGACATTTTAAAATACATTATCTTAGAAAATTGGCTTGATAACTATCTTTCAAAAATATGTGACACATTTAATCATTGTATACAACACCTAAAATATATTTAGATGCTAATTAAAATGAAGATGATGATTTATAAATACCTGCCAGAATCATGGAGCATGGATTAGGACCCAATATTCAGTACATTTCTCAAGATACTCTGTAATATAAACAGGGCAAGAAAGAAGAAAAATAACTGAAAGACATTGTGATAAGCAATTGAAGGTAGAATCTAAGAGTTTTTTCAGGTATTTGTATAAATATGTAAAGATGCTCACATTTCTTTAACCAATTTTCATAGTCTTACTTACTGTAACATGTCACAGATATGAAGATTTAGAGACCTCATGCATTTTCAGAGTGGACCACGTAGTCAAAGCTACCTCACGGAAATCTTCCTTTGAGGTTTCTGCTCTTCTTTTCCTTTCACTAAACACTTTACAAATTCATAGTGTCTGTGGGGCCAGTTTTAAGTAAATCAGTGTCAGACTAGAATTTATATAATGGGCATTCTTTCTAACATAAAATATCAAGGGTAGGTGTGTAATAAATATTCAATATTCAATGATCTCACAGATTAAGATGACAACAACAAATACAATTTTTTTCAATATTTTATGTTTAGGTTCTTGTTTTTATGATAAAGATCTTCTGTTGTTTGAAAATATAGAAAGTAACTTTAATAAAGTCATTCTTCTACATTTCATCTTACTTTAGTGGAACTACTCTGTGGAAGAATATGTTCCCAAAGTGTCTACATTCTTTTGGAAATCTTGATAATAATTTAGTATGGGTAAGAATGACAATCCCCCCTCCCCCGAGCCACTCCACTTTAAGGTTTATTTTTATCCTATGTTGAGTCCTGCTTGGGTTTAAGAAACACACCCATATTTCATCTGTATTTATAATGGTTATTATAAGGAAAACTTATACGTGAAAGAATTTTTACAGAGTAGAGGTGATTACAAAGAAGTAAAATGATTTACATAATATGCAACAAAAATTAATTAATATTGATTAATATGAGGTCAAGTATAAAAATGTGCATTGGTATAATTAAAATATGAATGACTGTCTTACAGGACTATTAAGTAGCCAAAGTGCTTTCCATTCATATAAAATTATGAGATATTAAAAAAATATGAGAATATTTTTATGCCAGTTCACCTCCATTGGTCATGACAGTTTCTTTTCACTTGGGACCATAGCTTATATGGTGCTGCCTCTGGAATTAAGGGCAAAAATCTCCATGATAAAATTACCTCACTTTCTCAGTATATAAGATACCAGGCATTTTAAGTGAAAAGATTGTTTTTGTTGTGCATTATAGATGTATTATACTACTTCATAACTTAGATGGGATCAGTATACACCACCTAGTCTAAATAGAGCAAGCATAAGGCTCTATAATTTTGGAAAATAGGGGTCAGATATGGGAGTCAAGGCAAACAAAAATATCTCTCACTCTTTAGAATGTGATTAAATGTATAAGATATGGTCTTATGATATATTATTATTCCAATACTTTTTGATTACTATAATTACATCATTTTCCCTTTTCTTTCCTTCCTCAAAAACTCCCAAATGTTCCCCTGTTCCCCTTTTCACTCTTTTTCAATTTCATGACCATTTTTTCTTAATTGTTGTTTTGTGTTTGTTCATGTTTATATATATATATATATATATATATATATATATATATATATATATATATTCCTAAATACTTAAATATAACCTTCTCAATCTGTATAATGTTACTTATATGTATGTATTTTCTGGCACCATTTGATTTAGATAACCATTTGGAATATTATTCCCTGAGAAAGACTGTTTCTTTCACTCTCAGCATTCTGTAATTGCCTGGAGTTCTTTCTTTATGGTCAAGGCTCCTTGAGTTTATTTACTTTTATATTATTGTGTCTATTGGTGTTAATATTATTTAGGACATGTTTAGGCAGCCATATTGGTGAGACATCATGTGTGTAGCTTCATTTCTATAAAACACAGTCTCACAGCAAACTCCCTGATTCTCAGCATCTTACAATCTCTCTCCCCTCCCTAGTGCAATGATCCCAGAATGATTGGAGTAATTCTTCTGTACATTGTGAATACATAATATTCACATTGTCTAATAAAGTACTGACTAGCCAGGCACAAGAACAAGTGGGACAACCAAACTGAGAATTCTGTGTAAAAGATCAGAGTCAGAGAAGGTACCAGGAAATACAGAGGGAACATGACATGCTGGAGGAGAGGTAAAACTATGAGCCATGTGACAATACATAGATTAATAGAAATGAGTTAATTTGAGATGTGAGAACTAGTTAGTAATAAGACTGAGCTATCTGTTGGGTATTTGTAAAAAAATAATGTTGTTCTTTGGGAAGGGGCTGCCAGAATAGGAAACTCCTGCCTACAAATGTTGCCCAGTATCTATGGCCAGGCCATATACATCCGCATAAAGCATGAGAAAGCTTTAAAACAAAAGGGTAGTAAACTCACAAAAAATGAATTATATGCAACTGACTAGCATCCTGTCTGTCATGCCAGCTCCAGTACAGAGATGAATCTCCTGGCACTGCCAGCATGCCATGAGTTAATTTGTATGGCAGGTTCCACCAGTTTCTTGCATGGGCTTCGGTACAGAGAGGCAATTTCCAGCCACATGCTGAGTGGCAGGTTTAGGGTTTTGCTCATGCAGACAAAAACAGTTTCAGTAAAGATAGATTCAGACATAAAGAAATAACCCTTAGCTGACTTACAATGTGTTAAAAATACAGATAGGCTTAGATGAAAAGGTATAAACAGTCATAAAAATATATAGATATATAAGTAATTTTAAGATAATAAAGTCCGTTAAAGGGTGGTTAAGTAATATAAAATAAAAAAGCCACATAAAGATAAGTAAATACAAAAGAGTCTGGATCTTATATGTTTTTGTGTTGTCTTTAATTTTTTTTTTGGTTGCTAAGAAACATTGGAGTATAAAAGCTGATAGATTAAATATATATATATATCTTGACTTCAAAATTTAAGTCAAAAGGTATATTACTTTGGGTAAGATATTTTGAATTTATTTTCACATGAAATAAAATGCTGTAAATTCATTTTTGTTGAAAATATTCAGGTTTGATCTAAGAAGACTCTCTTAAATCCTGACTACAGACAAAAAAATAAGGTCTATAAATATGTATATTACCTTAAAAGTTTATCAATTTTTCAGAGCAAAGGAACCAGATACTAATAAAAATCGATAGGTATATACCTGTATTATACACACACACATTTAAATATACCAACTTATACATATTAATTTTAAGTTGATAGTTAATAATATTATTTTATGACTTTTTAAGATATTCTGTTATTTTACCTTCCTCTTTTTTCTGAATTTATGTCCCTCCTGCTCATAATTAAAGGCACCCTATTGTTGCTATTTCCCCTCTCAGATCATTTGTGGCCTTCGATACCTCTCTGTACAACACACACATACACACACACACAGTGGTCTCTTGCAGAATTCCTGACTCTGTTGTTACTCAAGTAACTCATATCTGAAAATTCAGAGTTAGGAATCTCGGATAAGAAAGAACATGTATGTAGTGGGATTATGTTACATTGTAAATAATAGCCCTGCCTACATGTTTAATAAAAATGCTGATTGGCCAAATGCAGAAAGGAAGTGTTGACAGGGATAGTAGACAGAGAAAACTCTGGGAGTAGGAAGAATAGAGCAGAGATGCCAGAGAGACGACACATAGACCCCATGATGAGACATCAGCACATGCAGAGGAAAGGAGTTGAAATGCTACTCTGAGAAATGGTACCAAACTGCATGGTTGACAAGATAAGAATCATGGGTTTGTTTAAGAGTAAATAGTAAGCAAGTTATATAACTGTGCCCTAAGCTGATCACCATGAAACTAATGTAACTGTCTGTGTGTTTCTATGGAACAGTTGGTCAGTTGGGCTAGGATGGAAAGTCCGAACCAGAAACTCATACTAATATAAATGGTGGCCCAATGTGGGTGATATATACCCACAGAAAGTTGAAGAAATTTTAAAAGGATTCTAGAGCACAGAATGGAGCCAAATACAGCTTCTGAGTTGTGTTTCTTATAAGAGCCATGGTACAGAAATACCCTGGTGAGGTTTGTGGGCTTGAGATACAAAATGGCAGGATTTTGGAGTGCAGTTTGAACTTCAACAAGGCTGGTTCCTGAAATATCACAGGCAATTAGATGCAAGCAACAAGCTATAATGATGCATTTACATTTTCTGTTTCTATAGACAAAAAAGAAACAGAGTCAAAAACTGCTTCTGAGTAGCAGCAGCATTTTCCTGGGTCAGCTCTATTTTCTGAGAGTTTCGTGGTTCAGCCTTAAAGGCAAAACACTTGTGAGTCTTTTTTGAGGCCCTGGTACCAAATACTTAAATGGAATTCAAAAGCAGCAGATGGGAGTGTTCTACTTGGTCTATATATGGACCCTAAAATTCCCTGAAGTGGTAATTATGTGTGACTCTTAGCTAAAAAGCTAAACTGTCCAAAGCTAGACTAGGAGCTGGATGCAGCCTGTAATCCTTAGCCACACCTTGGTAGATTGAAGGTATGGTGAGGAAAAAAAAAGAAATAGAGGGATCTGGGGTAGAGTCAGCCACCCTAGCCAAGCAAAGGTGTGGTCAGAAACAGAAAACGATAAGAGATATACAGTAGAGATAGATTCAAGAAAGAAAAAGAAAAACCTCTAAATGGTTTAGAGTGTACTCAAAAATATACATAGGCTTAAAAGAGAAAAGGGAAAGAAAAGGATAAAGTCAGTAAAGAAGAAAGTGTAAAATTAATAATAATAAACCACATAAAGATAAAAAATACAGTGTCTGGATACTGTATGTTATTGTCTTGTGCTTAAATTTTTTGACTACAAATGAAATAGTAAAAGCTGCTAAAAGCCATTTGATTAAAAATGTTGCTGGATTAATCCAACCTATATATTTTGTAAATGAGTTGACTTTAAAATTGAAATGAAAAGTTATGCTAATTTGGTGAAGAGGTTTTCCTTTTATTACCAAAGAGAATGAAAATCTGTGTACTTATTCCTGGTTAAAGAAAACAAAGTTCAATCAAGGAAGACCCCCCCTGAAAAGTTTCCAAGGATGGCCCAGGTGATTCAACATTTCAGAGCACCTCTGTTGTAGTTTCCTCTGAGCTCTGCATCAGAAACAATTTCAAAGAGACTGGCTGAGATTAACAAGCCTTAGAGACTACTCCACTAAAGACTTGTCCATGATCCTGAAGTTTTCTTTAGGTCCCCCTGGGATTTCCAGCACCCCCTAGAGAACTACACCCACATTCTCAAAAAATGGATTATGGATGTTTGTCTTCATTTACAGTGTTGGTTACAAGTTGTTATAGATGGTGAAAATAAAAACTATACAAAGAAAACTAGATTTGGGGTTCTTGTTTTAAGAAGAGAAAGCGGGATATGTAGTGGGATTATGTTACACTGTAAATAATTGCCCTACCTACTGATTTAATAAAAGTGCTGAATGGCCAAGGGAAGACAAGAAGTGTGAGAAGGCATGCCAGACTAAGAAAACTCAGGGAACAGGAATAGCAGAGCAGAGATGCCAGAGAGACACCACGGAAATACTACAAAGAAATGCTAGAAGATGCAGAGGAAAGAAGTTGAAATGCTGCTCTGAGAAAGGGTACCAAGCCACATGGCTAAACAAGATGAGGATCATGGTTTAGTTTAAGAGTAAAGAGTTAGCAAGTTATATGCCAGGGCCCTCAGCCAATCAGCATAGAATTAATGTAACCATCTGTGTTTTTCTGTGGGACAGCAGGTCAGAACCTCGGGGTTAGGCCAGATGGTCAGGCCAGAAACTTACTACTGTACATGTAAATTTTATCTATTTGCTTCTGGATTACCACCCCCAATATGAACTTTTTCTATTCCTTTCAATTACATGCAACAATCATTTTTATTTAGAGTTTAGTTATATTTCATAGTACATGTATATGACATATTCATAATCAATTTGTCATATGAAAGAAAGTTATATTATTTTGATTCCTAGCTATTATGGCTAAAGTAACAACAAACATAGCTAAAACAATATATGTTGAAAAGGATATCAAGTCTTTTGGGCTTATATTAAGAAGTAGTAGAGTTGAGTGATTTGGTAGATTTATCTTTAGCTTTATGAGAGTTTCCAGAGTGATTGCACCAGTTTGTAAACCACACAATAAATGAGGGTCCCCTTCTCCACAGTCTCCATATCACTTTTATTTAGAGGGGTAAGATAAATTTCTAAGCTATTTTATTTGCATTTCCATAATTTCTAGAAATGATAAATATTTTTGAGATATTTCTAGTGATTTATTTTTCTTTGTTGAGGTGCAATGATTCTATGCACATTATTTGAGTGGGTCATATGCTTTTGTTTTGCTTTGTTTATTCTTGTCTTGTTACGACAAGGTTTTATGCATAGCCCCAATTATCCTGAAACTCATTCTGTAGAACAGGCTGGCTTTGCTAGAACCCAGAGATCTGTCTGCCTCTACTTGCTTACTGAGTGCTAAGATAAAAGGCATGTGTTATCACCACCTGAACAATATATATACAATATATTTGTGTTATGTATATGGATGCTTTGCCTGTATGTATGTCTGCATACCAATTGCATGTAAGGTGTTTGAAGAAGCCAGAAAATGTCATTGGGGTACCTAGAACTTCAATTACAAACCACATGCCTCTGAAAGAGCAGTCAGTGCTTTTAACCTCTGAGCCATTTCTCCAGGACATCTTAGTTCTTATTATATTCTGGATATTAATCTGCTGTCAGATATATAGCCAGTAAAAATTCTTATCCTTTTTGTCAGATTTCTCCTCACATTATTGATCACTTCCTTGGCTATACAAAATATTCTTAGTATTATTAAACCTCCCATGTCAATTTGGGGGCAAATGGAGTCCTATTTAGAAAGATTTTTATTAAAACAATATGTCACAGGCTACCTCCTATGTACTCTTCTAACAGTTTCATTGTTTTAGATTACACATCTATGTTGTTGATCTGTTTGGACTTACTTTTTGTTCAAGAGGATGAAGACATTATTAGTTTTATTTTTCTGCATGTGAACATCCAGTTTTCCCATCATCATTTGTTAAAGATGTTTCTTTCAATTTCAGTATATATCTTAGCCATATTTGTTAAATGTTAAAAGGCTGAATTTTAATTTGCTCATATTTGGGTCTTTGATTCTCTTCCATTGGTCTATCAGAATGTTTGGTATCAATACCATATCATTTTTTTGGTCTAGGGCTCTGCAGTATAACTTGTGATCTGAAATTGCAATACCACAGGCATTATTTTTTCTACTTTTAACTGGTTTTTACTATATTGGGTCTTTTGTGGTTCTATATGAACTTTAGGATAATTTTTATGTTTCTGGTGAGTGAAATGAGAATTTTGATAAGGATTGCAAATAATCTTTTGGTAAAATTGTCATTGACAGTATAAATGATACAAATACAGAAGCATGGGACTTTTCTTTTTCTCATGTCACACACACACACAAACACACACACACACATACACAGATATCATTTCCTCAGCCTTGAGGTTTTCATTTTAAATATTCCTGTATTCCTCGCTTAAGCTTATAGGTTTCTTTGAATGGAACTGTGTCTGCAGTTCTTTGTGTGACTGTTGGTGTATATCTAACATATGGATTTGGTCAAGTGGATTCTGCATCCTGCAATGCTTAGGTAATTTTCGTAAGTTTTCTATTAGAATTTTTGAGAATTTTTTTGTATGAAAGTGAAGTGGGGTAGCTTGATTGTTTTGTCCAATTTGTAACCCTTATGGCTCCAGCAGTTTTCTGGATTTTGAAAGAAGTGAGAATAGAGAACAGCCTGTCATGTTTCTGATTTAGTGGGGCTCACTTATATCTTTATTTAGGATGATGTTGGCTGTGGGTTTCTCATATACAGCTTCCATTATGTTGAGTCAAGTTTCCTCCATTTTTACTTTCTCTAAACATCATTAATGAATATGTGTTATATTCTGTCAAAAGTTTGTTCTGCATCTATTGGTATGATCACTTTTTGTCTTTCCATTTATTTATGTAGTTTATCCCTTTCAATGACTTTCAAATGTTGAATTATTTTTGTACTTAGGAATAAAGCCAAATTGGTCATAGTAGATAGTATTTTTGTTTTGTAAGTATTTTATTGTTTTTTAAGCTATGTTTATCAAAGATATTGGCCTATAATTTTCTCTTTATTTCTTTCTTTTTTATTATTATTATTTTTTGGTTGTTCTTTTGCCTTACATTGCTGTGCTATTTCGGTGATATTTAAAAGTATTCTATTTTCTCTTCTTTTTCCGTTCTTATGATACTTTCTTTTTATTGTGAAAATAATTTTATAAAACAAATTTTCTTATCTTTTTAATGTTTTCCCAATTCATTTCACATCCCTCCTAACACTTTGCCACACAAACATTTTTCTCTATTTTTAAGCAAACAAGCGAAATATAAACAAAAACCTCCACCAAAACAGAAAAAAAAATCAAATTAAACAAGCAAAAGATATATATGACAAAAATCATAATAAAACCAAAAATTTCTAGAAAACCACCATTGAGTTAATTTGACTTGCCAATATATTGCTGGCCATGAAACCTCTCATAAAAGTGGTCTCTATATAACTAGTAACACTCCATTTAAGAAAAATATCTTTTCCTTTGCAAGCAGATATCAGTTGCAGAAAACTCCTTTGATAGGAGTGGGAGCTCCTGTCCACTTCATCCTCTTGGTACTAGGACTCTGTCTTGCTTGAACCTGTGCAGGTACTGTGCATGCTGCCACAGATCTCAGAGTTCATATATGCATCAGTTCTGTTGTGTCTGGAAGACATTGATTCCTTAGAGTCATCCATCATTTCTGGATTTTACAATATTTCTGTACCCTCTTCCACATAAACTTCTGAACCATGATGAGAGGACATTGTTGAAGTCATCCTATTTAGGACTGATTGTTCCAAAATCTTTTAGTCTCTATACATTGTCCGGTCATGGGTTTCAGTGTTCCTGTGTTAATAACATGTAATGCATGTCATGTTCTACAAGAAGATTCTCTGATGAGGGATTATCCAAGTAATAAACTATATGTATATCAAATATCATGTTATTCTCTGTTTGCTTTTGCTATAGGCCAATGACTTACATGGTCTCTGGGTATTGGCCCAATTGTAGTGTCAACTATGGGTTCCTGAACAACAGATATCCATGTAGTTTTCCAATGGTCTTTAGTATTAGTTCTTCCTCCCCATATTCCCTCCTTCATACTCATCTTCTACCACAATCTTCCCTATTAATTTATTTATTCCTCTTATTTAAAATTCATTTTTTTCTTTCCATAGCAATATATGCTACTTACCTTTCTCCCTAGTCCATAGTCCCCCTTCTCTAGTCATTACAGCACACATACCAGCAGCTTGCAAACTAACATTCATATATGAAAAACCATACACTAGTTGTATGGACTACTTTACTCAGGATAATTTATCTCTAATTCACTGTTAATTTTATAGTTTCATTTTCCATAACATTTAAATAATATTTCATTGATAAAATGTACCACATTTTTATTATCTGTTCTTCAATTAATTAACATCTGGTTTCTAATTTCTTAGTAATAAAGAGAGCATCATGGGTAATTAAGTATCTCTGTAGTAGGATGGTATATGCCCAAGAGTTAGTGTTAGTTAGACCATAAAATAGATCTGTTTTTACCACGTTAAGGAACTACCACACTGATTTTTATTGTAACTGTATAGGTTTGAGCTTCTACCAGCAATAAATGTTCTTCATTTCCTACATCTTCATAATCATTAGCTGTCATTTCCTTTATTATTCTTGATCATTATGCCTAGTATAAGGTGAAATATCAATATAGATTTAGTTTATATTTTCATAATAGCTAAAGATATTCATTTTATCACCTCCTGCTCCATACTAAAATTAGGGCTTCTGTGCTACTTTTGTTATTGTTGACCATATAGTTTTTAAACAGTATATTATAGTTACAGTTTCACTGTGACAAACTCTCTGTAGAACCTCATGAGCTTTCCCATGTACCAAAATCCACAGTTTACTTCCTTTATCTTATTAGAACATAGAAAAGCTTATAAAATGTTAATAATAAATTAAGATTAAAAATAAAAAACAGGAAAAAAGACAAAGCAAACAGAATAAAAGTAGTCAAAGAGGTGGGGAAAAAACACAACTAGATACAGACACATGTGTTCTCTCATACACAGAAATACCATAAAAACACAAGACTGGAAACCATAATATATAGCCAAATGACCTGTAAGGTTAAAAGTGAAAAGGTCTGACAAAGCATTATGACACAAGAACCTCCAGAAATGCTATTGCATTTGTTTTGTACTGACTATTTACTGATGAGACCTTAAGGCAGCCTATTCTTAAGAGTGCACTTTGAGGAGTTCAACTGGGGAATGAAACTCTGTTGGAGAAATTAAGTTTTGTTTGTGAGCAGTATCAATTGAAGATAGCTTCTGTGTTATGGAAGGCTTGCAGCTACTTCTCCTCTCAATACTATGATACTATCTGTCTCAATTCTGTATAGAACCTATGCATGCTACCACAGTCTTTATGACTTTATATGTCCAGGTATTATTTTCTTGTTAACCTTCTGATGTAGGGATGTCTTTCTATATGCTGTGAATTAAGGAACTGTTTTGTCCTATATTGCTCACCATAGGAGTAGGCAGAAATAATTGGTAAGCCATAGGTCACATTGCAGGTTAGAATCACATAGCAGGGCAGAACAATGGAAATGGGTTGAACTAAGATTCAGGAGCTAACTAGCAACATGCTAGATATATAGGCTAAGCAGAATATAATTAATGTAAGTGTCTGAGTCATTTTGGGGGCCTAAGTTGAAGCATGTAGTTCTGGGCCTCTGGATGAACATTGGGACTAGGCTGGGCCAGAAACCCCATGTTACAGATGGCACCCAACATGGGGCACAAACATTCTCATAAAGCTAGAAAAAACTGAAAAAAGGTCCTGGAGCACAAACAAGGAGTCAAAATCTTTTTCTGAATTGTGTCTCTGAAATGGGTCCTGGTACAGAGATAGAGTAGCATCCAGGCCATGGAAAAAATGGCAGTGGACTTGATGCAGGCAATGTAAGCTGGAACAAGACTGGTTCCAAAAGTCTCACAGAAGATTCAGTATAAGCAACAAGCTGCATGTGATTGATTTAAGCTTGTTGTTTATATTGAATAAAAAGGGGACTGAATCAAAGATGGCTTCTTAGTAGCAGCATTTTCTTGGGTCTGCTCTATTTGCTGGCAGTGTGCAGAGACACAGCCCCTTTAAGAGAGGCTTCTGGACTCAGTTTTATTAGCAAAAACTGTATGGCTCTTTAAGAGACCCTGAAACCAAATGTTTATGAGCAGTAGTGGCAATGGTGCTCTATTTGATGACAGTGTGCACTCTTAGATTCCCCAGAGTTGGCGTTGAAAAGGTTTCACAATATTTAATATTGCTTCCTAGAATTGAGAAGGTAAGCATGTCTCTGGCACCTCTGCCATATGGAAAAACCATCAATCAGGGTGGAGTCAACAGCCAAAGCAATGCCTTACTATCTAGCATGTATAAGATTTTAATGGTTAAAAAATTATTAATAATATGCAATAAAACAGATTCATATTAAAATATAATGAGATGGGTTACAATGTATGTAAAATGCATATAGCCTTCAGAAAGAAATAAAATAGGGAAGAGAAAGTTTCTAAAAAAAGAGAAACAGAGGATAAAAATATAATAAGCTATTATGTAAACATGGAAAATACACAGAATCTGGATTATGGTTATTATTGTGTTTTGCTTTAATATTTAACTATTGAGCTAACTGCAGAAAGACAATTGGTTTCAAAGGCTCTAAAGGTAAACAAACATATATTTTAAAGGTATCTTGATTTATAAATTTGTGTCTAAGGATATGTTGCTTTGGAAATGATGTTCTACTTTTGTTTCCACAGAAGATGAGAACCTGTGGGTTGCTTCCAGGCAAATATGGTTTCATTAACCAAGACCACTTGAAAATTCTCTGATGGGAAAAGATGGCCATATGAGCTTCAATGCTTCAACTAAGATGATCCATTGTCAAGAACCCATGAGATTGCCAATGAAATTCAATCAGCAGGAAGTAGTAATAGAAAGCTGTGCCTAAATTCCCAAAATAATGTTTATAAATGTTTGTTTACATTATAAATGTTTAATTGTCATAGTTAATCTTTTTTTCTAAGAAAAAAGGTTATGGTATATGAATGATCTTTTAAATATAAATTATTGAATTAACTTTAATCTAAAAATCAGATTTTAATCTCAAAATATTTTAAATTGGTGTGGATTTTGGTTTATTGATATAAATTTAAAGTCAATTTTGTTGTGCTGTATGTATTTTTCTACTCTTGTTTAAAGTATGATGTTTATGCAATTCTTGAAAATTTTAATGTATAATTAAGAAATGCAGATTAATAGTCATCTGTGATAACCAAATTTATACTCATGTTTGTTATACTATACAAAGATATATTACAATTAAATAGAAAAATTTTCTGAACAGTAAGACAGGTCTGTTCTTGGCAGCACAAATCTACTTCAAGAGAATAATGAGCATCAAAAAAGTTGCATACACAATTTATTTTCTTTGTGGCAATGAATAGCCACTGAACAAGAAACAGTTCTTAAATTGACTGTTTGACAGTATGCTGTATAAACTGAACATGCAGGACTCGTAGGAAAGTAACCTCTGAACTCTGCCAAAACAAGCTTAGATGGTCCTTCAGGTTCATGTTTCACAGAGAAAACTGCAAGACATCCTTCAGGACACAAGGAGAAGAAACTGATGAACTATGCCAGAATGGGCAGAGCAGTACCTTAGATTTCTTGTTTCACTGAAAGGTATGCCAGAGACTCTAGGCCTGTAAGTTGAAGATGGATGCCACACCATTTTACAAAGGACTTTGGGTGACTGTCCTGGTAGACAGGTATAATCTCTGTCATTTCTAGATTTTAGAAGTTGCTTGAACTTCCTGTTTACTTGGGTAATATTATATCCTTCTGTGGTCTTTGATGTAGTTGAAAGTTAGTTATAAGTATAGTTTTTTAGTTTGTATAAAAGGTATATTAGATATGAAACTTTAGACTCACATGGATAAGGCAGATGATAGAAAATTTTCTTTAACTTTGTTAAATACAAATAGACAAGATATTCTAACTATAATTCTTGCTTGATAGCTGTTTTGTTATATGTAATTTTGTTTTGTTGAAATTGAAACCTTCCTTTTTGATTAGACAGAAAAGGGAAAGTGATGTGGAGATGTCTTTCTATATGTTGTGAAGAAAGGAACTGTGTTGGCCTGCATTGGGCACCACAGAAGTAGTCAGAGAAATCATAGCATAGATATGAGGAAGGAAGAATCATGAGTGATGCAATCCAACTGTTAGACAATCAAGATGTAAGGAAATAATAGAAAAGCCACAGGTCATATGGCAAGGCAAATTATTGGAAATGTGTTGAATTAAGATACAGAAGCTAAATATCAATGTGCTAGAGACATAGGCTAAGTACTTGGACTAGGCCAGGCCAGAAGCCTCATGTTACATCCTTCATTCCACTCTGCCTCTTACACTTTTATGCTTCCCATTACACAGACTTTACTGAGCCCAGAATGAAGGGATTTTCTGGGGATACTCCTCTGAGTACTAGGTATTTCAAGATCTCTTACTCTCTTCACATTGCCCAGCCATGGGTCTCTGGTCTATTATAAGAAGAAGCTTCTCTGATAATGGCTGAGCAAGACATTAATCTTTGAATATAAAAATAATTTTATTGCTATTTTCCTTTAGCAGAACAGTAGTATTTTATTTACCCTAGGTCCATTGTCTATTTAATCTCAGGTTTTTAGCCACCCAAATCAGTATCAGATATGAATTCCATCTGACAAAATGGGCCTTAAATCAAGTCAGATCTTGGCTGCTTACTTCACAAGCTTTGTGTCACTATTGTATTTGTGTATCTTGTATCTTGCTTACAGTCACTATTTTAGAATAAAGGGTTTGTAGTCATATTGTTTACTATTCTCTTCTGAAAGCATGCAGAATACCCTCAGTCACCATGAACACTAGTCAGTAAGGGTGATGACTCCAGATAGGCACCAGCTCAACTTCTCAGGATTCAGTTAGATTCTCAGAATTGTCTTCAGCACTAGGAATTTACCACCATTTTGTGAAGAACTACTAATAGCTTTAGCAACCATCAGGGTGTTTTTGGATTCTCATTGGGCTCCCTTAGTCAACAACTTAATGAAAGGTAAACCATTTTTGTTACTAGACACTTTATTAGGTTATGAGAACTGTCCACTTGAAATTGTTTATCCTCCATTATTTGGTGATTATATTAGACAACCTTTATATGAATATAATTTAGGAAGCTTATACTGTGTTATAATTCCATATTATATTTTAAATGATCCTAGTGTTTCTTCTTCCTTCTTACTTGCCATTTGGTCTTCCCATTTATAGCTCCACCCCATCCATAACTATCTATTCTATTTCACCTGTTAAGGAAGATACAACCTTAACCTAATCACTTACTCTATACCTAACCTATGTGTTTGAATGGATCATAGTGTTGTTACATGAATTCTGGTTCTGCTAAAGGAAACTCAGAGCCAGATATCAGGGAAAGGCTGAAATATCAGAGAGAAAGCACCATAGTCAAATCTCACCCAGCCATCTTCCAGCTTCCTGAGCCTCACTCCTGGTGGCTTTTACTCCTCTAATCTATCTTTCTATGACTACCTTAAATACCTTCTTCACCCAGTTGTTTCATATCCAGGTTAAGATTAAAGGTGTGGGCTACTACTATTTGGTAGTTAGCTTTGAACTCACTGAAACACAGAAAGATCTCCTCTGTCTCTGGAGTTATGGGATTAAAGGCCTGGCACCACTAGTGACTCCCTGGGAGCCTGAAACTCCCTCTGCAAATCAAAATGGCCTCAAACTCAGATTTGCTGGGATTAAGGTGTAGGTCACCATTATTGTTCTTTCCCTGTGCTGGTATTACAGGTGTAAATTACCACTCTCTGATCCTCCTGGATTGACTGTGGGTAGATTTATTCTCTCATATATCAGACTAGTTTTTGTTAAATATGAAACATGTTACCACATAGTCTGCTTATTGAATACTTAATAGCTAACACTGACAAATAATTGAAAAATACCTCTATTTGTCTTTTTTTTTTAAATTCAGGTTTCCTCACTTGGATAATTTTTTTTCTAGTATTATCCACTAACCTGTTTATTTCATGATTTTATGGTGTAAATGTATTACAATTTTTTATCTGTTCATTCATTGATATACATCTAGGCAGCTTCCAGTGTCTAGCTATTATGAAGAGAGTAGCAATGAACATGGATGAGCAAGTGTCTCTATGTAAGATTGTAGAGTGCTTTGAGGACAGGCCAAAGAGTGGTATAACTAGATTTAGAGGTTGTTCTATTTCAGATTCCTGGGGAATTATAACAATAGTTTCCATAGTGGCTTTATGAATTTGCACTCATGTAATCAACAGACTTCATATATTTGTCACTTGTTTTTGTAATCTTGACCATTCTATCTAACTGATGTTGTAACATAAAATCTAAAAGTAGTTTTAATTTTCATTTCCCTGATCACTAAGGATGTTGAACATTTTCTTATGTATTTCTAAACCATTTGCATTTACTCTTTTACAGAATTCTCTGTCTAGACATGTATTCTATTTTTAATTAGGTCATTTGTTTTCTAGTTTATCAGCTAATTTAGTTTTCTATGATCTTTAAATATTATCCCTCTAGCTCATGTGTAGTTGGAAATTTTTTTCACATTTTAAATTCCAATGCTTTGTTAAAATGACGGTGTCCTTTGACCTACAGAAACTTTTCAGTTTCATGAAGTTAAAAAAATTGTTGTTTTTAATGTTAATGGTCTTCTGTTCAAAAAGGATTCCCTAGGACCAATGAGTTCAAGAATATTCCTGACTTCTCTCAGATTCAGTTTATCTGGCCTTACATTCAGATCTTTGATACATTTGAAACTGAGATTTTTACAGGGTAGTATTAATGGCTCTATTTGCATTCTTATACATAAAGTTACTGAGTTTGACCAGTACCACTTTTTGAAGATGTTGTCTTTCTTCAAATATGTATTTTCAAATTCTTTTAAAAATCAGGTGTCCAGAGGTATATGGGCTTATTATGCATAGATTTCCAATTCAATTTCATTTTCAACATATCTGTTTTAAAATTAATCTCATGATGTTTTTATCTGTAATATAATATGAGGTTGAGGATGGTTATACCTCTAGTAGTTCTTTTGTTGTGCAGAATTGTTTTAACCATACTGGATTTCTTGTTTTCAAAATTCAGCTGAAATTTTTTTTTCCTTAATATATAAAGATTTGTGTTGAAATTTTGATAAACATTGCAGTGAATCTGTAGATGATTTTTTAATAGGATGGCTTTGTTCAACATATTAATTCTATGAACATGAGAAATCTTTCCATTTTATTTATAATCTTTAGTTTTTTGTTCAATGCTTTAGTTTTGATGATACAAGTCCTTCTTTTTTTTTTTTTTTTTTTTTTTTTTGGTTAGAGTTGCCCAAAAATCATTTTTGAGGCTATTGTGAAAGGCATTATTTTCCTAATTTCTTTGTTACTCCATTTGTCATTTGTACATGAAAATATTCTAATTTTTAAGTTAATCTTATATTATGATGATTTGCTACAAGTGCTTATAAGCTGTCAATTTTCTAGTAAAATTTTTAGTTTCTTGTATAGACATATATACAATCATATATAATCATATAATCATTACATAAAGATATTTAGACTTAATCACCTTCAAACTGTATCTACCTTAATCTCTCCTTCAGTTGCTTTATTCCGATGGCTAAGCTTAAATTACTGTATTGAACAGGTTGGGAGAGAATGAACATCTTGTTTTGTGTTAAGTTCAACAGAAATGCTTCCAGTCTACCTATATTTAGGTTGATGGTGTCTGGGCTTTCTGTAAACTGCTTTTTATTTATGTCCCCTTTCTCCTTAGTCTCTACAGGACTTCAGTAATGGAGATGGTAGATTTGGTCAAAGACATTTTCTGTATCTAATGAGGTGGTCTGCTGTATAAGGTTTCTGTCCCCGACTTTCCGGTCTAACCTCAAGGTCTAGGCCCACAGTCCCACAGTCCCGCAGTCCCGCAGTCCCGCAGAGACACACAGATGCTCCCAATAGTTTTAGGCTGATCAGCTTCAGGCCCAGGCATATAGCTTGCTAACTCTCTACCCTTAAGCTATCCTGTGTCTCTTGTTCAGCCATGCGGCTCGGTACCTTTCTTTAAAGCTGCATGGTTGTCCTCTGCATCCTGCAGCTTCTCTCTGGTGCTCTGTCTGGCATTCTGCTCTGGCATTCTGTTCTCAGAGATTTTCTTAGTCTGGTAGCCCCACCCTCACTTCCTGCCTGCCTTTGGCCAATCAGCTCTTTTTATTAAACCAGTGGTTTGGACAATTATTTACCATGAAATAACACAATACCCCTACAGTGGTCACCTGTTTTTTGTCTTTAATTATGTCTATATTGTTGACTATATTTATTGATTTACAGATGTTGAACCATTTCTGGATCTAGTTTCTCATAGCAGATGATATTTTTGATGTGATCTTGAAATTATATTGCAAGTAATTTATTGGATTTTTGCATCTAAGTTCACAGGGGAAATCTCTCTGAGTCTTCATTTTTTTTTTTTTAGGTATCACAGTAACTGTGTCCTCAAAAGAATGGGATCATTTTACTTCTACTTCTATTTTGTGAAATAATTTGGGATATTGGTATCAATATTTATTTGAAAGTCTGGTAAGATTTTCCATTAAAACCTTCTGGTCCCACTTTCTTTTGTTTGGGAGACTTTTAATTCCTGTTTCTTTTTCACTGGAGGATGAAATAAATGAAGTAGAGAGGAAGGTTATTGGAGAAAATCCACGTAGTCTTTTGTAAATGGGAGCAGACATAACGCATCTCCCCTCATTTAATATTTTTAAATGACTGGCTATAGATCTTTGAAAAACAGTTAAATTTTCCTGTTACTTTGTTTTGCCCTGAATGTTTTATTTTCCAGATGGGGTTTTCTTAGAACTTCAGTCTTCACAATTGTTATAGGTCTGTCTGTTTTGGCTGTTGCCCTTTTGATTTAATTATGGTTTGGCAAAGTAAATATATATATATATATATATATATATATATCTTTGATTCCTTAGGTTTTCCAAACTTAATGAAATTCAGTTTTGTTTGTTTATCTTTGTTTTTCAACTGGCTTATAGTATTCTGAATTTCTTTTGTTTTTGTTGTAATATCCCATGTCCATTCCTAATTCTGTAAATTTAGGCCTTTTTCTCCTTCCTTCCGTCCTTTATTTCTTCATTCCTTCTTTCTTTCTTCATATTTTTATTAATTTCTGCTCTGATATTTATTATAACTTAGCAGTTAGCAGTTTTCGGGTTTGCTTAGTTCTTGTTCTTTTCAAAAATCCTAGTCTTAACAGTAAGTCATTTATTTATGCTCTATCTCATTTTTCCATGTGGCCTCTAAATTTTTCTCATAGGATTACTATTAATATGGTCCAGAGGTTTTGGTATGTTGTATTTACATTTTCATATAGACTCAGGGGACTTTTAAAAATTCTTTTTTGGTGTCTTCTTTGGGTCATTTATTATTCAACAAGGAGTTAATTGATCTCAATGAGTTTGAAAAATTACTAGAGATATTTGTTTGCTCTCAATTTTAAGTATCATTGTATTATGGTTGGATAGAATACATAGAGTTATTTTAATCTCTTTAAATTTGTAAAGATGTGTGTATGTGTGTGTCTATGTGTGTGTCACAATATGGTCTATTAGAGAATTATCCATCTGCTGCTTCATAGAACTTATATGCTTTAACATTTATGCAGAATAACCTGAAAATACCTGTTATGTCTATTTTAAGTATGTCAGTTAATTATTATTTCTGTTTATCTGGTTTAATCTGGCTTTGTTGTTTTATCTAAATGCCCTGCTTATTAAAAATGTGGAGTAATGATATCATCTTATAGGAATAGGTTGATATAAATCTGTGTTTTTAAATCTTTAGAAATTTTTTTATAAAACTGGGTTTTCCTAAATATGATGTATATATGTTTAGGTAGCAATGTCTTCTTGGTTAACTGTTCTTGTAATTAGAATGGAATTTTCTTATTTATCTTTTTTTTAAGTGTTTTTAGTTTAAGGTGTATTTTGGCAACTCAGAGGACCCTGAAATCTGCTTTCTATGAGTCCCAATCAACTAGAATCTTTTGTCCATCCCTTTACTCTAAAATAGTACCTATCTTTAAAAATGTGTTTATTTTATTTTAATTTTTAAAATTTTCCATCCTCACTACCACTCCATATCGCAGCCCTCCCATATTCCCCCCTCCCCACTCCCCAGAAAAGGCAAAGTGAGTAAATTCTTCCTGGCATATTAAGTTGAGGTAGGACCGAGCCCCTCTCCTAAATATCAAGGCTGAGAAAGGTGTTTTCCCACTAGGTATGGGCTTCGAGGAGCCAATTCGTGAACCCAGAATAGACTTTGGTCTGATTACAGAGGGCTCCAGAAACATCCCTTGCGTCTTTTATTACATTCATGGGGTTCAGATCTGTTTCATGAAGCTTTGTCAACTGTTGCTTTAGATTCTGCAAGCTCCCAACAGCACAGAACTACCTACTCGATTGGTCTCACCATCATGATCCTGGTCCCTAAATTTATGTAATCTCTCCTCCCTCTCAGCAAGACAAGCAGTAGTGCTGCCTGGTGTTTAGTTATAAATCTCTTAATAAGATGTGCTTCTTGCATATAGTAAATATATGGATTATGGTTATATCTATTCATTCAGTCAGCCACTATTTTCTGATTAGAGTTACAAATTAAACTCAGCAACACATGGATAATATGGATAATTCTCTAGCAGGCCATATTCTAGGGGACACACACACACTTCTTTACAAATTTTAAAAGTTCTGTATATTTAATCCAATCAGAATGTAATGAAATTTAAATTTGAGAGTAAGTAAACCTCTAGTAATTTTTAAAACTAATGGATATCAAACACATCCTTATTGAATAATGAAGAGGTCAAAGAAGACATTAAGAAAGAATTTTTAGAAGTCTCCTGAATCTATATAAAAATGAAAATATCACACAACAAAATATTTTGGAGCACTTTAATAGCAATTCCATGAAAGGAATATAAAGCTATAAATAACTCATGCAAAAATGAATTACTGTTAAATTGTGTAAGTTAATTGTGGTCATTGAGTTGTGCATATTTTGTGTGTGTGACTGTGTTCTCAGTGAAGCTTCGTGCTTTAGCAATTATAACTTTATATTTTTTTGATAGTCTCTTGGTTCTGTTTATTCCTCTGTTCAGCCTTGAATTTCACATTTGATTTTGAATATAATTTATGTGAGCTAGATTGTTGTAAGTTTTTCTCTTTTTTCTCCAACAATGGCTAATAGTTTTTCTCTGTTTATTATTTTATGTTTGCTTTCATGAAATATACTCGCCCAGGCTCTTCTGGTTTAGAAACTTTTCATAGGAGGAAATCAGCAATTATTTGGAAGAGTTTTTCTTTTTACATAACTTGTGTAATTTTCTGTTTCAACTTTCAAAACTGTTTCTTGGCTCTGTATATTTAATATTTTTCTATGACGTGCTATGACGTGCTATTTTTTCTGGTTTTGTCTATTTAGTGTTCTGTGTTCTTCTTCTGTATGTATATGTCTTTTCTTAGTTTGGAGGAGAGTTTTCTTCTGTGATATTGTTAAAGATCTGGACTATGTCATGAACCTAGGTTTTTGCTCTATCATTTATTTATTATTAAAATTTGAAGACTGACTTTTAATGGTGTCTTATTAAATTTCCTATATGCTCCTTTTTATTTCTTATTTTTAATGCTTGTTTATTTCATCTAAACCCCTACTTTACATTTGGCTCCTAATAGTCTATCTTTTGCTTGATTCATTCTAATTGTTATGCTTTTCTTCAGATTCTGTAATGGGGTTATTGAGACTTTCCATCTAAGTTGTCTTCAAGACCTGATATTTTAGTTTCTGCTGACAAATCCAATTTGTAAGGCTTATCTTTGCATTTCAAGTTGTTTTATTGGGCTTATAAAATTCTATCTTCTTTTGAGTATAAATCCACTTTGATGATTTTGCTTCTTTATTAAATTCTGTTGTTAAATCCTAGACTACATTTTGAATTTCTATCACTCTTATTTACATTCATATTTACTCTTGATTCATTCAGGCATTTACTATTTTGAAGTTCCTTTCTATAAATACATTTAGATGTTTCTGTCTTCTTTAAACTGTTTGAGTTCTTTCATGAAACTTATGGTTGTTCTTTTAATTTCTATGTCCTATAATTCCTTTTAATTTCTATGTCCTATAATTCCTTTTAATTTCTATGTCCTATAATTCATTAGGTAATTTTCATAGCCAGAAATTGTGGGAGACTGGGGAGTTATAGGTGATAGTGACACTTTACTAAGATTTCCTATTTTTTCTTTGTATTTATTCAATAATGATCTGGGAATGTGGAAATATTTTGTTAATTTTTGTCTTATATGGAAAGAATAGGATAGAGCATAAAATGGGATCTGTCAGTTGAGCTGTGCCTGGAGGTTTGAATATGACTGAGGAAGAATGAACTTAGGAGAACAAAGGTAGCTGGGCTAGAATGCTGAGTTCATGTCCTGTTCTAAGCTTGGTTTTTTGAGATAAGTTTGGGATTAGTAATGATTCATAGAGGTGAAGATCAGGCAAACACACCTAACTAAACGCTAATAAATGATTCCACAAAGATATTTTAATAATAATAGTAGTAATAGAGGAAATAATGCAAAGTAATTATAGATTAATGAATATATTTTTAAATTGGTGGGTATAATACTGAAAGCAAAACCAGTTTAATTCTGGCTGTGTGTCTGCTGTGCAGCATATTTTCCCCCTGTGGACATACGCATGCGCATACACACACAGACACACAGACACACACACACACACACACACACACACACACACACACACACACACTCACACATACACAGTGTGCAGGGGGGAGAATAAGCCCATGACAGACTAAAGTAATGGTTGTATCAAAGTTCATGTTGATAAAGCAATGATATTTTAATAGGGTTACTTACCAATCTATCTGTGGGGTGTTACAAGATTTGAGATGATTTTAAAACAACAAAAAACATCCCACCCTAACAAGTATGAGAGTTCATGAAACTGTATTTCTGGAGGCTTCTGCATAGCTTTCAGGAAGCTATACAGAGAATGTCCTCTGAACATTTCAGTTGTTCAGTTTCATTCCAGAGTCACCGTATGCTGCTTCTGTGAAATAGGGGAAGCCTGAAGAATCCGGCAAGCTCCTGCTTTTCTAGACACATAAAATTTATTTATTTCTTCAGAATTATGAGCTTCTTCCTCCAGGGATTGTTTTAAGAGGAAACTGCTGTAAAACAGTGTCCGAGTATGAGTACATGCATAGACAAGAACAATGTTTCAGACTGTTTGTATATTAAAATTTGGAGTAATGTTTTATGATAAACATTAATCAGAAAATGTTATTTCAAAGTACTTTAAAAGAGACAAACATATTAACCTGTTTATTTCTAATTCATTCCATCAATCAAGCCAAGGAAAAGCTAATGAAATTTCTCATCTGTAGCAAATGGAATTTAGTATAATTCAAATAATTGAAGCATACACAAAACGGGGAGCATTCCCAGCCATTATTCCTGGTAGTGTAAGTGCTCCAAAAAATCCTACTGTTATTGGAAGCTTCAGATTCAGATCCTTTAACAAATAAATAAAACACTAAAAACAAAACTCCTCTCTACTTTTGACATAAAACACCAGCAATTACTTAACTATGAGGTGTTATAAAACTGTACTTTCTAAAGATTTTAAAAATTATATTTCCATGAATTTTCCCAACAGATGGTGTAGAGAAAACATGAGAATTATTATGTGATTCTAGCTTCAATCTTACAATAAGATTTTAAATTCTCATTCTGTTATGGTAATTGAAAAAGTAGGAAGTTATTCAAGTGCTATTTTTTAAACCTGAATGTGAAATAACTTCTTGAGAAATAGTTTCTAAATAATTTGTTGTTTTTTTCAAGGTACCTTTGTAGTTTTATATAGACACTCCTGAACAAAGCCATGATATTACTCCCCAATATAGCTAGTATAATTTGAAAATTTATCAATGTGCATTTCGTGTAAACAATTAACCAAGAAAATTACTAGTCGTTGTGAATCATATTGAGTCCTTCATGGTTCTGTGACTCACTATGGACCACATATTATGCTTCTACTCAGCATAGTGAGAGCACTGTATGGCATATTATTATTCTGAAGAAAAGAATAAAATTTATAATATATAACCTACTATATTAAGTTTATGCACCACAAAGATAAAAGTCCCAACATAAAAATATTTGGGTCTGTGCATTTAGAATTATCTCAAATATTAGAATCTAAAAGTGGTTTAAAATGTCATGTTTAATTATTAATCATTATTACTTTAGATGACATAAAAATTTATTGTTGAATTAACAGTATATTTGATTAATCAAAGACAATTATAACATGTAGAAATAGGGATTTTAATTATTGATTTTAACTTTTTAAATTCTATGTCTGCTACTTAGTGTTTTCTCTTGAAGAAAAAATTTTAAAGTAGCTACTAATTTTAATAAAAATGCACCAAGTAATGTTTTATTATGCCATGTTTATGTGTCCTTTTTCTTGCCCTGCTGCCCTCCCTCATGTGACTGCATCTACATCTTGTTCCTTCCCTCCTCCTCATAACTATCATTCTGATAAAAGCTAAGATGGTTATAGCAAATGATGAAAAATGCTGGTGAGGGTGTAGAGAAAGAGGAACCCATATTCTTGGCTCCTGGGAGTCTGGATCAATTTTTCCACTTTGAAATTAATCTGGAATTTTCTTTAGAAATTAAAAGCACAACTACCATAGAACCCAGTTATTGCAGTACTGGGCTTATAATCAAGAAACTGTAATTGTTACCATGGAGACATATTCATAACCATGATTCCTGATAATTATTCGCAGAAGATAGAAACTAGAAACATCTTAAGGATCTTTCAAGAAATGAAATGATAAAGAAAATCTGACAATATTCAATATTTTGTTTAGTTATAATGAAAGTAGCTTTTACTATTTTTCAGAGTTTTATTTATAAAGTAAGGTTTGCTGTGTAGTCTAGATGTCTATGAACTTGCTCTGTAGATCAGATGGCCTTGAACTCAGAGAACTGCCTTCATCTACATTGAGATTCCTGGGATTAAAGGCATGGGCTACCTGCTATCTTTAAGGATGGATAAACAATATTAATCTAAAATTATTTAATGAAATCGTAAGTTTCAAGAAGAAAAATAATTACTCTGAGAAAATGACTGTGAATAAGCCAACAGCTTGTTCTAATTGGAATTTAGTGAATGAAATCAAGTGAATTTTACATACAAGATATTCACTCATCCATTAAGAATTATAATATGTACAACACAGTTCCTCTTGCCAAGCAGTTTCAGGCACATTAAAAGAAATATCTAAATCACCTATTATAAAAGGTATCAAATTGTCTGATATTGGGGATTCTGAGCCTTGAGACCCTGTTCTTCAAACACCTAGTTTTTATATATACATTACTCTATATAGGTTTATATAGATTTTAGAGCCTCTATAACTTTTATACCTACTTGCACCTATCTATGATCCCACAATCATCTAAGTTCAATGAAAAGTTAATGTAGAAGGTGTGCTTAAAACATCAATGAAAAGATCAGGTCGGCTTGAACTATTTACAGGAATATTTTCAGTGAAAGCAAACCAACTGTAGGGTCCCAAGGGAAGACTGAGACTTCAGATAATGAGAGATTATTTCAAATGAAGGGGAAAGAGTGTTTCCAGTGATGTAAGTATACATCAGCAGGATATTTAAAGAGAACTTTAATAAAGTAAGTCACGATAAACAAAGGGCAAGGGGAGAGGAAGTGGTGAAACATGAAGGTTTTGAGTTAAATAAATATAAACATAGAGATTCTAAGTGCCACAATCTGAACTTGATCTTAAATGGATCTAGCACATTTCTATTGGCAAAGCACTAAAAAAGTATTGAGAAATTGAACAGAATAAAAGGATGAGAATTACATCACCACCCCAGTGATGAGGAAGTCCTGAACCAGTACATACCGATGATATGGGAAACAGAACTGTATACACTACACTTTTTTTCTGTAGTAAAATAGTAGATAAAATATATAGCTTGCATGCTTCCTGACACACAGAATTTATGACCAGGTTAGTGGGGCCACCATTTACTATGACAGGGTGTCAATGACAATATTTTGGTTTGGGCTAGTGTAAATGCAGTTTATTATGTGCAGACAATGATTAGGACAGGTCCTCAGACACTGGGTTTGGATCAGGACGCATCATGACTTATGCTGAATTAAATCTGTTCCTGTGGATCTAACAGTGACCCAAACCCTCATTACATGACACCAAGGCCAATCCAAAATATGATTCATAACACTAGATTTCTAAAATAAGCTACAAGATAAGTGGACTTAGACTTTATTGCTGTAAGTGTGAAAAATATTCAGAAACTGTGAGCAATCAGCACAGTTTTCACCTTTATCATATCATCTTCACAGTTCTCCACATATTCCTTACTTTTTCTGCCTATCTTGAAAGCAAAGAAAATACTATTAGTTCTGGACTGTCATGTATGGATGCTAGCACAGTTGCCAGTGGTTCAAGAATAGACAGTACCTCCAAGCTTTCTAGCCTCTAGGTTGCCATGAGTTATGTAGATAAATTGTGTGAGTAGGTGATAACTGGTCCCTGTCAAGCCATGTCATGAGCTTAGGAATCAAATAGCTCACATAGAAAAATATTAACATTCCACATACTATTTATTGCTATGAATAATAAAATACTTTGCCCAAAGCCCAGGGTCTTGTATCTTCTGCCAGAACCCATGAAACTGAAGTAGGCTAACATTTCAGCTCAGATACTGATAAAATCTATGAGACTTTATAATTTCTGACACATTTTCTTTCTCCTACTGCGCAGATGTTATGTTATAGAAACCTAGGCAACGATTTGCACTCAGACAGTTCATTCTGAGGCTTTCATTCTTGAAGTTGACACAATGCTCTCAAAATAAATACTTATTCCTGAGGATGTCATGCAGGGTTTTCTCTTGACATTAGTGCCTCGGCCTAGTGCTAGCTCACTAAGGATTTTAATTTTGTTGAGTTGAGATTTAGTTTAAAAAGAAAAAAATAAACCTCATCCATAAATCAAAAAAGGGCTTTAGTAGATTAGAAGCATTTCAATTTGAATAATTTCATAAAAACATAATGTTCTCATTTTAAGCCATTTCCCAGCAACCTTGAAATTTCATCATACAGAAGATGTTTTCATACTGTAAAACCGATTGGCAATTTTGTCTCAAATGATAGAAAATCACAAAGGAAACAAAACATAGAAGATACATTATGGTAAGGCGTGTTTGCAACATGAGCTTAGCTACAGGAAAATGATTATGCATCCTTAAAACTCAATTTAAAATACATGGAATTTAAACAAGGTGCTTCTGAAAATAATTACTTATTTTCTACCTCATTACTGGAATGGGCAGTGACACCTTCATGCATTTGTAATAAATGAAGGAAACTATAATTTAGCATTTTCGTGGTTTCTTACACTGTGACAAAACCTGAACTTCAATAGTTAATCCATAGATGCCCAGAGAGACAACTGATGGAAACACCAAAATCAGAGCATGATTGTTCATTAGTACCATGCTTCAGACACTATAGAGCATTCCCCTTCAACTCTTACTGTGTATTTAATATATTTTTGTATGGAGGGTGATAAATATATATTTACCTGCATATATATATATATATATATATATATATATATATATATATGATATATTCACATATCTATACACATATGTCCTGTAATTTTACATCTAATTCTTACTGACATCAGTTTCTAACTTAGAAAACTTTTAATTCTTTTTCATTAATTGTTATTGCATGCACGCATAAATATATATATTTATGGTGGAATCTATCTCCATTGGTGACCAGGTCCCTGAAAAAGATGTAAGGTGTCTGTAGGGGAGAGAAATGAGCCAGGCCATGGTGGTTGGGAGAATCTTGCAGCCTGACTCACTGGCAGCCAGAGTGCTTTGTCATTAAAAAAAATGAGTAATCAGGGATATATTCATGAAGTACCAAACATATATTGTTTATTGGACATGTGCTTCACTTCGTTTTGCTCATCTTTTAATCATCGTTAATAAACTATGGCAGAACAGAGTTATCATTTTCAAATACTTTCCCTCAAGTTTTGACATCGTTGATGAACAGAGTTATCATTTTTACTCATTAATTCATAACCCAAATTTTAATATTCTAGAGGCTTATGACAGACCATGCTTACACTGATAGCTTTGGTTACTTCAAGGATGCTAGACTAAAATAAAGCCTTCAAGTCAGCCAGGGCATGGTACCAAGTCTCAAGCAGTGTATTATTAACCCTTATTGGTCAGGGTGCCCAAGAAAGTCCTCTGGTCAAAGCTGTTGTAGTTATTATTTAATTTCTGGCATAATACAATGTTTACAATTTATAGAGTTAATTTTTTATATCTAATCCTGTCATTATGTTGTTCCTTGGTCATTTGTCACCACAGTGGCTCTGCAATAACTTGTCTACGGAAGGGAGGTCCTAATATATCATACTTTTACAATTTTTCTACTTCATTCTTTGACCATCAGTACAAGTTTCTGCGTAGGGTAGAGGTAACTTCAGTTAATCCCACTTTTTTACTGTTTATTCCACACAATTGTTTGAGTGTATAGTGGGAAGACGTTTATAATCTGATCTGTGGCCAACTTCTTGAGACCATGACATCTCGTTGACCTTTTTGAGTTTATTTTGTTTTGATTTTCTTGTTCCTGAGTAAGTATAGGGACAGATGTTTCAAGAATGTCTCATAGCCTCAGAAATAACCTTCTGGCTTCTTTATGTATGACATCACAACCTCCAAGGCATAAGGAAAATGTATAAGTACATAAGGATATCTCCCTAAAAGCAAAGTGGGAAAATGGTATGCTCAGGAATGTCCTGGGGAAGTTTGGAAGCAGCATTCCTGGAAAGAAAGCATAAATAATTCATAAGACAATTTTCATAAATTAAAATATCCTCAAATTGTACAATTATTAAGAGTAGCTCAAGTAGCAACAGGTGGAGATGAAAACCAAAGTTGACATGGGATCCATCATGCAGCTCAGCTCTGCTGGATTTTGTCACACAGCTGTTCTGACTTTTTCATTTTTGCTGCTCCATTCAGATATGGCTGTAACATATATATGATATTCTTGGTCTTTATCATGTTATTTGCATATATGTGCATATATGTATTTATATGTATATGTATGTAAATATATTCAGGGATGTCCTCTGGTATTGGATAATCAATTGGTGTCCTCTTCCCTGGGGAAGACTATTTCTCCTGTTCAGCATCCTTAGTGTCCTATAGTAATAACAATTAATGAAATTGAAGGCCATGAATTTTTAATGACAGCAAATAGAAATATATGAGAACATTTGAAGGGACAAAATGTAAAAGAGAAATGTCATAATTATAATCTCAAAAAATAAATTAAAAAGCAAATTATGTCATACATATGTGCAGGCTCTCTCAAGTACACCTGTGTGCATACGCACACACACACACACAAACACACACACACACACACACACACATCTCACAAAACTTTCCATCTTTCTTTCTAAAACCTTTTATTTTTCTTCTTATTGAGAAACATTATCATCAAGCTTTCTTATCATTATTATTCTTATTTTCTAACACATGCTTTTAAATAAAGCAAAGGTGTTTTACAGTTCAGTTATCTCTCTATTAAGCCTTAATCATATTTACTAATAACTGGACATGTCAATGGCTTACCCACAAACCACCCAAAATTTCTAGTCAGCTTACATGTCCAAATGCAAATTCTAGTCAGAGGCACCTGAGAATAGAGGGAAATATTAAACTTTTTGCCTGACTGCCAACCTCACCTCTGGTTCAAATTTTGTCTTATTATTGATAAAGGTAACATAAACTTTTCAAAACTATGAAAGTATCAAATTTGGAATTGGAGTAAATTAGACAATTATTCCATTTTATATTTTTGAAATTACAATTCAATTATCATTTTCTTTTTACTTTTTTATCTCAAATCTGCCCATATAGTCTTTCTTTCTGCCTTTCAAATTTAGTTTTTCATTAATTAACAATTTAGTAATTTTGGGATTAATATAGAGATATACATCTATATGTGCATATATATATTCTTAAGTATAATTTGTGAAGTTTACATAGGAGCCAATCATATTGTTTCCAAGATTAATAATTGGATCTATACTGAGCACATTTGGTTTACTTGCATGTTATTGCTAGACACCTCAACCAGGAAAAGGAAGAAGATAATACACTTTAATTTTCAATTTTGGCATAATTTCAGACTTGTTAAATACTTGGGTGAATAGTAAAAATAATTCCCATCTTATTTAACTCAAACTCCACCAAATACTGACATCTAATTTTGTTGATCAGTCCCCAGTGAATATGGTATAGTTTCGATACTTACAAATTTTTTATTTTGCACAATTTTAAGAAAAATTTTGGCATAGTGCCTTTTTGAAGTGAAGTATTTTAGTGTGCATTTTATAAAAGAATGATTGGTAAATATGATGATTAAAAATCAAATTTGAAATATGCATTTATTTTCTATATTTCTAGTCTAAAAAAGCAAAGTTCTTAGTTTTCACTATTTCTCCTTGATGAGGCAGTACTGTGAGGGCTGATGTGATGTGCTCTATAACTCTTCAAACTTCCACTCACTGGCTTTGGAGCTGCTGAGAATTTTTGACTAATTTTCTTATTAATAATGAGCTATGCTATCAAGTACAATAATTGCATAGATTGTTCATGAAAAATTACCCTCAAGTAAATTCACATACAATACACACACACACACACACACACACACACACACACACACACACACACACACACAAATAACGTGGAAGCCCATGGATAAGCCAACACATACATATAAACACAGAAATAAAATTCACATATGTAAATCCCAATGTGATTCCCACATACACATTATATACAGGTATAAATCTCCACTCAAAAGTACATTAATAAAACTTACATAAAATCCATACTTCAAACTAACACAAAGATCTAAAAATAAAATCATACACATACCCATACTTGGTCATGAAAATAAAACTTACAGGTTCCCACACCCAGAAATCCATACATATAAACCCACAAACTAAAACTTTAGCACACATTTCAATACATATATATGTGTGTGTGTGTGTGTGTGTGTGTGTGTGTGTGTGTATGTATGTATGTATGTATGTATGTATGTATGTATGTATGTGTGCTATATATACAGGCCCACACATGAATTTACATGTAAACCCCCACATTGGGGAAAACACAAAGACAGCGTACTTGGAAACATATACACAAGCCAATATATAAATCTGCACACAAACTCACATACATACAAACATATACACATACACACTGATAAAATACAAACACCCTTTACAAACATACACACAAACACAAAACTCAACGCTCATCTAAATTCATATATAAATACATTGATTTAAATCCTCAGAAATTTAAACATTCATATGCACACAACGGCACATATCAAATAACACACAAACTGAATTCACAGAAAGACTGACAAGGCAAAATAGTAGGATGGGCATAACTTCTCATTAAATAACCCTGCATCAACTGGATATCCATGTAAGTGATAAGAGCCATTTTCATTCTCAAAAAATGTCTACATATCAGTTATGAGGCCATGAAGATAGACATGTAAGTAAACAATGTGCATGTATAAAAAGGCACAAGGAATTGATATATATTAGATTATAGGACAATTAAAAGGTAAATTTTTCTGTTTGCTGTGAGGAATACAAGACACAGACCTGGGCAAACTCTTGACTACACCTAGCAAAGAAAGCAATGCTTATTTAATACAAAGATCTTCTACACATGGAGGACTGACAAAATCCCAGTAGTCAAAGGACATTGACCACACCTAGACAGAAGGGAACTCAGTGAAGGGAATGATTTGTAATTGTGCTTCACTTGATAGTCAAGAGCAACGGCTTATTAAAAGCTCCAGGAAAATGACCTGCTTGTCCAGAATCCTGGATGACTTGGTTTCATCAGATGGAAATCCGCATGCTTCCAAGCGACGTAAAGCTTAGCACAAGCACTTTGTCAAAAAGCATACATGCATACGTAAATATGTCCCTTTATATAGAACTAATACATATATGCATGCAATTAGAATTAATGACAAGAATTTACAAGAGAGAGGATGGGAGGGGTTTGAGGGAGGAAAGAAAAGGAAGAAATTAGTAAAAATTTCAAAAATAAGCAAAATATAGAAATGCAAACTGAAAGTGTTATTTTCATATGGCAAGAAAATTAAAATTTCAATTCATAATGGCAGTACATAAATTATATAATACGCATTCCATAGAGAATTCTGAACCAAAAAATCCAATTTGACACTTGTATTTGCTTCTTTCCTTGTGTCTGTGATAAAATATGTCAGGAAAAAAACAAAAACAAAAACAAGTTAAGGGAGAAGGGGTTTCTTTTATTTCACAGTCACTATGCAGAGAAGCCAGCATTGTAACTGTGGCACCTGGTCGCATTACATCTCAACAATCAGGAAACAGAGACATATGGATGCAAGGGCTGCTGAGTTACCTATCTCTGTTCATGTAAACCAGGATCTCAGTCAGGGAATGGCCCTGTTCACAATTAAGGTAGCTCTACTCACATAAACTAATGGAATCACAATGTAATCCATGCCAGCATGCTCAGAAGCCTGTCTCTTAAATGATTTTATATTTTGTCATGTTGACAACACTATCATGGCTATATCTTGCCAATTTAATAGATGTATTGATCTAAACAATGTCTTTCTATCCATTATCATATAGACTCAAAAATATCTTATAATATAAAAGTACATTCTTGTAAAATCCAATCTTGTGATTGTTATCTCCTCTGAAATCTAACATAGAATTCAGAATTATGCCTCTACCAAACTGAAATAATTCAGAAATAACAATAAAAATTACATAAATGCAAAAACAAAATCCTACCAGAATAGAAACCAAATTCTGGACTCCCATGTCCCGAATTCAAAGCTTGTAATATAATCAACTGGGCTCTAAAAGTTTTGTAGCCCTACACTTCTAGTTACATAATATGCAATATGAATAGCTTCTCTTGGGCTGGCATATTCCACAGCTGCAGCTTCCCTCAGCATATGGCTTATCAGCCCAATATGACATGTCATTGCTATATGAAACAGTATATGTATATCCTACAAACATGACAATGAGTAAAATATTTTAGTAAGACATCAAAAAATTATAACTTTTATTGTCTCATTTAAATAAAGCTGAAGATAGATTCATAAAAATCAATATTAATAAACAGGTGGTGACTAGAACCAATCAGAAGAAGATATTCTGTAGTGCTACTAACTAGATTCTTCCGTGTGATCTTGTATAAGTTTGCCTTGCTCAACAGGAAAAAAGCACGCACCATGTTTGCCAAACAACTTAGTTCAAGTCTCAGAACTCAGCTGGGCAGCATGGTACACACCTTTCGTATACCTAAAATAATAATAAACACTGGAATTAAATCAAATTTCATATATCAGGACACATAATTTACATATCTTTTTGTTGTGTATTTTTGATGAAATGATACTTTATAATTGTGAACGCATTTTTCAAATTTTGTTCTTTGGGAAAGAACAGTTCCACCACCGGGGGAGTCTGTCACACTTAATCCAAGATCCCAATCTTGTCCAGTATGAGGTAATTTTTATGTCTCTTGGATTTTCTCAATATCTCCCTGGAAATTTTGTCTTTTATTCTACACAGCATCTTAGAGCCAAGAATTTTTGTGCGTCTCTAACTAAATCCCACCTCTTTACTCCCCATTCCAGTTCAGGGAATATGTATTGAGTTTTCTGGCACTTTCAAATGGAGAGTTTATTTTCACCATTTTTTTTTTAGCTTTAAATTTTCTATCCCCCTCTTCCAAGTACTGTTGCTTTGTCATTTTACATGAGGCCCACTACAAAGTCAACACCTAGTCTTTCCATCTGCTGTTGTATCAACAATGTATGATTTTTAGTCAATAGCTGAGTTCTGGAGAAATTCTCTCCCATGCTTGATGTGTTGCTTCCTAAATAAAGTTAGCTCTCAGGAATGGAAAGCTGTTACTAAAAATGGTGCATAACTTCACGTTACAGTGAATGACACTTAGGTACATTTCAGGAGGTGAAAATTTGAACTCTGGAATTTATTCCAAAATTATTGTTTGTTTTTTTTTAATATAATATTTTTATGTGTTCTTTGAAAATTTATCACAGGTATATAATGTATTTTGATTATGGACCTATGTCCCCCAACTTCCCTCATATCCTCACTTCCATCCTTTTCCCAACCTCATGTCAGGACCTCCCTTCTATAATACAGTGAGCCCAATTTGAGCTGCTCATGTACACATGGGCATGAAGACTTCTCCTGGAGCAAGGTCATTCTATAGGTCCAAACCACTATAGAAAATCGATTTCCTTCCTATAGCAGCCATGAGTTTGCAATACAACTTCACCTAGAATTTTGAGCTTCTGCCATCTTTACTATGAATTCCAGAATACTTATTGACATGATTGTCACTAGCCAACTCCAGCTGAATAAGCTTACGAACAGTCTTAACATGTCTTTTAGACACTGTTTTTGCCCACTTTTCCAGAACCTCTGTGCTTACAATCTTCCCTCTTCCAACACCTTTTATCATAGTGTATGGGGATATGTGCAGAAGAAGCTGTGGTTCATACTGTTAGTCCCAGCACTTGGGAAGCAGAAGCAAGAGAATCTCTGTGAGTTCAAAGCCAGCCTGGTCTCCAAAGCAAGATCCAGAACAACCAGGACTGTTACACAGAAAACTCTGTCTGGAAAAAACAAACAAAAATACACATACACACACACACACACACAAAACCCACAAAGACTGGAGGAGGTAGATCTGTCCTCTGATATCTCAGGCTGTTTTTATTAAATGTGAAACATGTCCCTGCAGTACTGTTCTCTGATTCTTGGGCAGAGAAGGTATAATATGGGCATCTCATATATGGTGGGCCACTCCCCATACATATGTTCTCTGCATTTGACCAGTATGAATTTCTGCATTAAACACATCAATTGCAGAAAGCTGTTTGCATGATGAGGACTGAAATCCACACTAATCGATGAGTTTAGATATATATATTACAAAATATCTTAGTATTGTTTACCTTTGGTAGAATAACGGCAATGATTTGACTGCTAGAGACTCTGACTTTCACGATTACAGGATCTTGACCAGATATATTACCTATTGTAGCCTGTGTCTGTGCTGACATCCATGGCCTGTGTTGGCAGCAAAGGCCACACAGATGCCCGGGATCTGGGTTGTTAGCTGTGAAAGGGTTAGTGTTCATGAGCTGTGTTGTTGTTCGGACCATGTCTAGGTCTGTGGGTACAGTCACAGCCAAAGTCTTTTTGATATTCAAGATTTCTGTTGCTATCAAGGGCCATGCATATATCTGGGATCTGGACTGCCACTTGAGCCCATGTGTGTGTTTGAGGGCTATTCACCCACCAAGTCCATTCTGATCGAGTGACCTGCACTGCCAACTATGACCATGATGGCATCCTGGCTAGGACTACTGAAAAGGACCATGTCTGAATCAGTACCTCTGTGGGGGCAGTCTCTGTGAGTGTTGATATTCATGGCTACTGTTACCACTGAAGACAGTAAGGACAGGGCTGCACAGAGTTGGCCCTATCCATCACTAGATGCAGCACAAGGAAGAACTGCCCCCCCTCACACACATACCAACTGTACCATTCCTGGGAAGCACAACAGAGCTGACCCTGTTGAAATGGATGCAGAGGATCTTGCTCTGTGAATGAGGGTGAGTGATCTAGCTCCATGCCCATGTGTCATATGGTGGAGTGGGCAAGTGAGAAATGCTTTCTCCAGCTACCAACTTCTTGCAACTTGTGGCAGGAGAGAGATCTGGCCCTGATGTCTTGAGATTTGGAAAGCTTCCTTGGCTTGTCACCAGCTGCAGCACTTGGGAGAACAGACCCTGCACCTCACCCAGACAATATAGCAAAACTGATGCTGTTGTCAGGAGAGTAAGGAGCAGGTCCTGAGAGTATAACAGAAGAAAGGCTGACACCAGCCCCCTTTGTCTGCCATGTGGTAGCATAGAAGAAAGAACAGGATAACTAACCCTGCACCTCACCAACTGGAACAGACCTCACCTGGGCAACACAGTAGAACAAACTCTGGTTGTATGGGTGTGGCTGACCAGGCTCAGGGAGCCTGAAAGCATGAGAGCAGAACTGCTCCTACTCCTTATAGCCTGAGCTTCCCAGGTAAGTGTTGCTTATCCTGTTCTCAATGGGGGAAAGGTGGCACGTTGACCAACCCAGCAACCACAGAGGCCAAGCTATAGGGCTGTCTTGGCCTATCCAACCCTCCACCTCACTTATGAACTGCTGAAATATGTGAAGGGGCCCAACCTGCAGATCCAAAGCTGCAAACAACAGTAGTAGGATAGTCATGAGGAGTCCCATTGAGGGCTTAGTATCTACATTATAGCTGAAATCAGAGGGTTTGAACCAGACCAATGACTCATTTCAATGAATAATGACAAGTAATGATGTATTACTAAAAATGTAGAGGAACCCACTGTAAGGATGGAAAGAGACCGAGTGCTAGGTCTCCAACCAGTAGCTGGAGGGGTGCCTACACAGGACTTCCCAAAGAATCAAATGAATAACCGCCCTAAGTGTCATCACAGAACCTACATCCAACAATGAGGCAGAGATCCATGGCTGAGCACTGGGCCGAGCTACTGGTCCACCTGAGAGCAGAAGAGGAGAGTGTTTATGAGCAAGGGCATAGGGATTATGATAAGTCCCACAGTATTGGCTGGATGGAGCTCTGGGGAGCTCAATGAATCAAGAAAAGCCACTGGGGAACAATTGGGAAAAGGAGCTAGACCCTCCAAGGGTAGGCAATTGTCTATTGGCATGGGCAGTATGTGGAGTGGGATCAGATTGTGTTCCTTTGCATGAGCTGGCACCCTGGAGCCCATTCCATGCAGAGGAAACACCTAACCCAGTTTTGATATTGGGATGAGGAAATTGAACTTGCCTGAAATGGATGTGTTATGATGAGTTGACTCACCTTGGGACTTCTTGCCCTTTTGGAGGAGGGACTGGGGAATCAGGAGCGGGAGATGGGAGGCTGAAGACTGCCTGGGAGGGACTGGGAGGAGGGAAGGGAGAAAGAGCAGGGAGATACATGGAATAAAGGCTTTTTATATAAATAGAAAGAAAAACAACAAAACAAATATTGTGTAACTCATTCTGTCACATTACAGCTTTCCCATTGAGGTTCTCTCTCTCTCTCTCTCTCTCTCTCTCTCTCTCTCTCTCTCTCTCCTCCTCTCTCTCTCTCTCTCTCTCTCTCTCTCTCTCTCTCTCTCTCCCTGTCTCTCTCTCTTCCTCTCTCTTTCTCTCTGTCTCTCCCTCTGTGTGTGTGTGTTTGTGTGTTAGTTTAGTTGTTATTGTTTTCTTGAACTTTTTTGTTTTCTTTTGAATTTTTTGGTTTTCTTGGGGGGGAGCTGCTAAAGCAGAGGGCAGAAATGAAGGGATAGGAATGCAAAGCAGGTTTAAGGTCAGTCTGAGCTTCTGAAGGCTGCTTGGCAAGGAAACTACAAAAAAAGAAAATTCGTCTAATATATTAAAACAAATGTAATTGAAAGCAATTTAAATCTGCTTTTTTTTCTTTTTACAAAACACCCACTTGAGGGCTTGGTGAATGTTTAAAGCTCAATGTAGCCTGAATTAAGTTCTCTTCTGACTCCATATGTTAACCTTAGTCTTCTGCATGCCCTGTCATGTGATTGTATTTAGAAGCAGGTCTTTTAGGAAGGAGTAAAGGTTAAATGAGGTGATAAGAGTCACCAGGGTTAAATTGTCATTATGTGTGGCTAACGTCCTTGCCGGACTAAGGAGAGCTACTACAAATGACCACAAAACCAGAAACGGCCGTGGGAGTCTGGCTAGAGGCAGCTTTCCTGACCACAAGGAAGAAGAGAATAACCCTGCCAACAACTTGATCTTGGATCTCAGCATCTCTGAGTAAAAGAAATCTGTTGTCAAGACAAAGAGAGAGGGGGGGAGAGAGAGAGAGAGAGGGAGAGAGAGAAAGAAAAAAAGAAAGAAAGAAAGAAAGAGAGAGAGAGAGAGAGAGAGAGAGAGAGAGAGAGAGAGAAAGGAAGGAAGAAGGAAAGAAAAATGAGTAGCCAGTTTTCTGTCATCATGCCATGCTGTCTTCTTCTTAATGGACTATGTACTTGAAAGCCAAAATAAACTCTTTATTCCTTAAATTTACTTTGGTCAAGGTGTTTTATCACAGCAGTGCTAAAGTAATTACTATAGCTATGCAGAAGAATTTTATTAAAATTGTATGTATGATATACATTTATTTTCTTGTGCTTTTTTAGACTTACCTTGTGTTAGTTTTACTTCTCTCTACATATTCATCTGCCTTATCAAGTCACACTCATCTAAACTTTATTTATCCATGAATTTATTTATGTATCTTGTGTGCTCATACATATTCACAAGACTGCTGAGCACTCATGTGGAAGTCATAATCTGTTCTTTCCTACTGTGTAATACATGAGGATTGAACCCAGGTTTGGGACAGTAGAGACACACAGTAAGTCATCTTACTGGCCCTGTAAAACTATTTTTAAGGCCCTTTCCAGGCACACGGCATGGAAATGCCAGGCCCTTGGTGAGTAAGACTATTTATAAGTATTGATTTTCAGAAAGACTTGCAAGTTATTAAGGTTTATGACACATGGAATTTAGAACGTTCATCTCTTCTCATAATTATGATTTTTTTTATCCCTTTCTCTTTATCTATGCTCTTGGTTCTTTTATCTGTCTGGCCTTCAGAACGAAAGAATGAATGCTTTAGGAAAAATAGGGAAACTGAAATATATAGAGCTTCATGGTTCATATAACACATTCTGCCAGATTTTACTCTTGCTTCCTGGCAGGCGGCATGTGATTTTCCTGCACCCTGTCACTCCCCTGCCGGCTTGTGCAGCAATATTTGAGCACCTTGCTTCATCTCTATTGTCCCTTAAGGTTTATTTGGCACGGCCCATCGTAGATTTGATCATTACTGAGGATTTGACTGTGACATTGGTGCTGGGAAAAGAAAACACTGTATCCCTGCAGGAAATGAAGGACAATGCTAAAATCCTGTATAGCATCAGCAATCTGCACTGGGTTTATGAAATTTAGAAACTACAGATATGAACAAAGAATTAAAAAGAAAATTAATTTCTGGCACTCTACTGGGTTTTTTTTTTTTTGAGACATGATCTCATTGTATAAAGCATGTTCTCAAAAATCATAATTCTTGTGCCTCGGCTTCCCCAGTAACAGTTTTACAACCTGTGTGTCTTTTTGCTAGTTCTTTTGACAATTCACTGTGTACTATTGTTTTATAAGATATATAAATATATAATTTCCAAAAAAATAAAATTTTATTTAATAATAGCTATATTTTCATTACAACTGATTTATACAATTTTTACATGTTCATATGCTTCATCACATAATTTAAGAGTAGAGAATACATTTTGACAAGTTCTTACCTTTTTAAGAGAGAAAAGATTAATTGTACACATAAAACAAAGATCTTAAGTTTTATTTTGATAATTTTTTCAGAATTGGATAAACTAAGTTCCCTAAGGTCTGAGTTGCTTTACTCCCAAGCTGCCAATGTCCTGAATGCTGATATCCTTACATTGGATAAAGGCTGAGTGAACCAGGATGCAAGATGTTTTATCTTCGCTCATAGTATCCATTAACTTCATTTTATTCTCTTCTTACTTTATGTTCTAGTCTTTTGTTGTATAAGCCACTCATATGTATGTATAATCAAAAGCTACTAGGCAGGAAAGAGTTTATTTCAGCTTACAAATCTCAAGGTCATATCCCATCACTGACAGAAGTCAGGCCAGGACCTCAAAGACAAGCCAGGAACTTGAAGTGGAAACCTGGAAGCAGGAATTAAAGCAGAGAATTAACTTTTTGAGTTTTGCAACAATTTGAAAGATTGCAATGCTAATTTAGAGCCAAGAAATAATCTTGAAATGTATAATCAAGAAAGCTGGGTAACGGCATAACTCATTAATCCCAGCACTCCAGCGGCAGATCTCTGTGAGTTAGAGGCCAATCTCTTCTAGAAAGTAAGTTCCAGGACAGTTAGCACTACACAGAGATCAAAATCTTGTCTCTACAAGGATAAGTATAAGCAGAAGGCTAAAGAGATGATTCAGCCATTAACGGCACTGTCACTTTTACAAGTAACTCAGATTCAGCTTTCAGCACCTTCATGGTGGCTCACAAAAAAATTCCTAACTCTCGTTCCAGAGAATCCAACACATTCTCAGACCTTCACAAGCACCTGGTATGCACATGCTATACATACATACATGCAAGCAATCAAATGTCAAACAATGAACAAATCTAAAAGAAATGTTTATAAACAAATATGTAGATGTAACTCAGAATGTTATTAATAAAATACATATATTTATCTAGTTAATTATTTATAAGCATGAAAGGCATACAACCCTGCGATTGAAAGTTAAAATTTATTGAAAATTCTGTGCGCATACATGGAATATGAAGCAATTTGCCAACTTAGTGAAACACTAAGGTAGTCTTATAAACCACAATTGAAAATAATTAACGGCTGTGCTACACTGCACTAATAATTTGGTAGTAACCACTTATCAGTTTCTGAGCTCTGGTAGCATTATGTCACCAAAACATGCCTGTAGCTCCAGCTTCCTTTGTGTGAGGAGTTTTACATTGCATATTGAAGAAAAGGTGACCTCTTGACTTTCACTAGTAATTTTTCCCAAGAAATAACAATAATATATAAAAATGTGCTAATGTGCGGCCAATGACTATACAGGTCTCCAGTCAATAGCAAATGTCTCCAGAGGCACATGGAGTTAGATAGCAGAAGTAAAATTATAATCATTACTCATTACTGTCTATCCCAGACTTTCACCTTGAGCTCACAGGAGACTAGAAAGCAGTATGGTCCACATTGCCAGCATTACAACACCAGGCAGAGCAAAATGAACATAGGCAATTGATATGGGAATGTCTTTTGGTATACTCTGAAATAAAAGGACTGTTTTGGCCTATGCCAGGCACCTTAGGGGTAGGCACAAAAACTGGAGCATAGGTGGGATAAGGAGGGCTGAGTCAGAAGAGACATGATCCAACTCCCTGAGAATAACGATGTAAGAAAATAATTTGTAAGTCACTGGCCATGTGGCAGGACAGATTAAAGGAAATGGGTTGGATTAAGATGAAAGAGTTAGCTAGCAATATGTCTTTGTCATAGGCCAAACAGCATGAAAATAATAGAAGCCTTTGTGAGATTATTTGGGGCTAGTCTGGGACTGCAGGCCTGTGGGTCTGAACCACTGGTCAGATGGGGCCAGAAACCTCATGTTACAGGCAATAGTGGCCAGAATGAAATGCAGCAGAGATTCCACAAGGTGTAGGGATAAGGGACAAGAATGTCAGTGGAAAAAGAGACTGAGAATACCAATACATTTTTTTTTAATTTAGAAAAGAGATGTGATTTCATCAATAGCAATGATGGCATACTGTTGTGATGAAAAGCCCCAGGAAGTACCTCCACCAACTCACAGATGGTAAGACTATGATGGTAAATGTGTTGGGAATGTTTTATACAAAGACAAAAAAAATGTTTCAAGTCCTGGAAGACTTCTAGTTCATTATATGCACTGGGCACATACTTTACAGCTACTTACAAAATTGCAAGAATAGGCAGCTGAAGAGATGCCTGAGAGGGTTAAGAACACAGGCTATTTATCTAGATTACCAACATTTGACATCCAGCACTGATATGAAATCTACCAACTGTTTGTAACTCTGAAGGGAATCTACTCATGTGGCACATACATATACACATGGGCAAAACACTTACACACATAAAATTAAAATAAATAAATCTGTTTAAAATATCAGAAGAGTGAAACCAAAGGTAAGCTTGTAGCATAAAAAAAAAAATTCTTCTAATAGTCATTTTCACCCAAGATGGCAGTATTGTGGTTACTTTTTAACACCTACAAAGAGCTACAAAGGTAAAGGCTACATTATTGCAGAATTTCTCTGAAGTAAGTAGCTGTAACTGTGAAACAGTAAAGATGGGCAAGGTAAACTAGTAAGATATACATCAGAATTAAAGACTACCTTGTTTTAAGGGACTTCTATCAAAGCATGCTGGTAATGATAAATGAGCTAGTAAGCTTGATACTTCTCAGTGAAATGTTTAAGGTTCTTGAGTTTTTAAATCTGGTAATCTGAAAATTTTATAAACTTCATTGTAGGGGGATTATGTTGTTCCATTGTAAATAACTGTCCCACCCACTGGTTTAATAAAAAGCACTTGATTGGCCAAAGGCAGACAGGAAGTGTGAGCAGGGCTACCAGACTAAGGAAATTCTGGGAGCAGGAAGAATAGAGCAGATTGCCAGAGAGAAGCCAGAAGAAGCAGAGGACAAATATGCTGCTCTGAGAAAAGGTACCGAGCCTAAACAGGATAAGCATCACGAGTTAGATGAAGGGTAAAGAGTTAGCAAGTTGTATGCCTGGGCCTTAGGTCAATCAGCCTAAAACTATTGTAAGCATCTGTGTGTCTCTGCGGGTCTGCAGGTCTGTGGGTCTGCGGGCCTAAACCTTGAGGGTAGGCCCGAAAGTCCAGGCCAGAAACTTCTTACTACACTTCATTTTTTTTTAATTTGTAATAAAAAGTTTTCAATATGATTTTATTCAAAGAAAAAATTTGCAAGAACCAACTAATAATTTTTCCAAAGTTATGTTACTTTTCAACTCGATGAATGAGTTTGGCACCTCCACATTGTTAAGGGCACATTAAATAAGAAAAATATCATGGCTCGACTCCTGACTTTACTTCTTCATTAACTTTCTCACAGCTTTAGAAAATATACCTGTCCAGGGAAAAACAATAAAACTGAGTTATCTCTGCATAAGTGCCAACAATTTCATTTTTGTGACTTTCTTACTCATCCCAGGACTGTGACCTCAACTCAGACAATAAGAACTTATAAATGTTCTATGATCTGTGGATCAAGTTGGTCCACTCCTAACATTAGACTTCCAATTTGCCTGAGATACGCTAGCACACAGTTCATGGGTGCAACTCTCTGCCTTGTGGGGTCCCTATAGTGTTTGCCTTTGATATATAGGTCTACATTCTTGATAGATTATTGCATTTTCAGACTGAGCAACCAAATGGTCTTTGGAACAATATTCCACCTATTCAGATAGGTGTGTGTTAGGATTCCTCAGGTGCATAGACTAAAATGATGGAAAGGAAATAAAGACGTATCTGTAGAGTTGGAAGTGTTTGGAGACCTGAAAGGCAGGAGCATCCATGATTGTTTTCTTGTTGCTCCTTTTTAATTATCTAGCAGCTCTTAACACTGCAGATATGCAAAAAGAGCACAAACACACACACACACACACACACACACACACACACACACACACACACACGTCACATGGGAACAGACACCCTCCCTTCATTGTAAAGACTTTATTGGGAAAACTAGTGATGGTTTGAAAGTAAATACCTGCCTTTTAATTTCTTAGTCTTCAAATAATTTTCTTCACATACACTAGAGAGTTGACTTTAAAACATGGACCACATTAATTTTCTGCCCAAGCTTTTCATAGTGTTCTGAAGTTTCATTGTGGCAGATACAGTATTGCAGATACCTCCTAACCACATTCTGACACTCACAGTATTGCTCACTTCAGACAATTTGTCCATCTCACAAGTGAAGGTGTTCCTGTCTCAAGTCATTTATATTGCTGGTTTTTCTGCCTGCTGTGCTTATCCAATGAATGCTTATGTGGATTTCTCCACAGATACATCCATGAGAGAGTATATACAAATATGTGTATATATATATATTCCTACATTTTAAACTGAAAGCACACTGATTATATTATATAATTAATTAACTTTACAATGTACATCAAGAGGATAGAGAAGCATTTCTTGTGCTGTATTCCAGGTCTAAAACAGATACAGATTACCAACAATTATTTGATAATCCCCTAAGTTTACAATCAACTAATGAAAGTAAATAAAAATATCCACATATAAATCATTTCTAGGTCTGGACAGATATATAATACACACCTTTGTAATGTAATATATGTGTGGGAAGATAATAGGCACATAGAGGCTTTAGAGGGGACAGACAAGGGCTCTGGTTCACAAAATGTATTTACTCAAACAACTAGTATAATATAACTTTGAATAACAGTACATATTACCAAACAAAATCAGCCTCAGGAAGTGTGACAGGGAGCATGAGGAATGTTCTAGTATTCCTGAATCCAAGAAGCACTTCTAGAACTGGTGAAGTAATTATTCAGTGTTGGACACCTGTGCATCTCATGATATGAGGAGTCCACTCCTTGGGAGCTCAACATGTTTCTTCTTCCAGATGTAGCAAACAAAAATGTTTGTAGACAGGAGTGTGAAGACAATGATAAGAGAATAGTCAGCTATGTTTATATTTCCTTAAAAATACTGGATAATAAAAAGGTTGAAATTTAGGAACAATTTTCATAAAGTGCAGTGATTAGGAGAAAATTAAGAAAAGAGGGCTTGTGGATGGTTAGAACTCAGACTCAGAAATGTGTTCAGAGAGAAGCTATAAAGGGAAATAGCAGGAAAATCATAAAGACAGAGACGACCCACTAAATAACTGAGATTAAATAAACATATTTCCATAAGCAGAGCTATCTCTAGTGATATGAATAAATGGATAGCAATTATTCTGAGAAAGCTAACAAACGGCCAATGGAAGTAAAGTACATCACTGCACAACTTATAGCCTGTGGATCCATGAGTTGGAGAGCAGAGAAACAATGGACCAAAGGAAACCCAGATCTTCTGGATAGTGCCCAACTCTCTCTATTTTGATTTACAATTCAAAGTCAAGAGAATAAATTATAGCATACAAACTTAGATGCTTTATGTGATAATTTAGATCTAGAATATTTTTCTCTAGCTACAAGTCCCTTTATTTCAGATGATTTTCTAATAGTTCTGTACCTAAAAATAAATATATAAGAACCATATTAAATTTTTCTACCACCTTAACCTAGATTCCAATTGTTTGTTGAATAAAAGATAGAAAAGAATACAGATAGGTAAAAAGGCTAGGCTGATTCTTTACATTCCTGTTTGTATAGAAATATACACGTGCATATACAGATATACAGGAAGAGGATTTTTAACATATATTATGGTACTCTTATCTATAAATAGTGCATCATATACCTCCCTGAAAACATAAATATTCTATATAACTGTCGTACCAACCTAACAATAAGAAAATGTAGCTTAGTGGAACACTATCAAATATACAATTAACATTCTCATTTCACCCACTTTATCAAGAGCTTGTCTTCAATTATATTGTTCTATCATATGATGCTCTGTTCTCAAATGGTCCTGTCTCATCTATCCATTTTATCTAAAAGTGCTACTTCGTCTATCACTCTCTTCTTTCCATTACCATCTCCAACACAGGGCACAGCACCACATCTCCTTTAAGTAAATAATCCCCAAGTCAATTAAACAAGTTTATTTCTTGACCAGGTACAAACTGAATTTAATTACTGGCATTGTCAGTTTTTTTAATTATCTATTTTATGAATGATGAGATCTCAACATACCAATTTCACAGAAATTGATCTGTAAAAATGAAATATGATATTTTCCAAATATTTAAATACAAGTGATATAAGTGCACATGAGTGTATTTTGATTACACTTATTTATTTATTTGTGTGTGTGTGTGTGTGTGTGTGTGTGTGTGTGTGTGTGTGTGTGTGTGTGTGTGTACCAAAGTGTGTAGATAAATGTCAAAAGACAACTTGTAGGAGATTTTTTTTTTCCTAACTCGAGGAATGATCTCATGTCTTCAGTTGGGACAGCAAGTGACTTTACTCTCTCTTAACAGCTTCACACTGATGTTTTAATGAGATGTGATGTATGTAGTTACAACATTCTAACTTTAAAGAAATAAATGTGTGCATTACTTTAAGACTGCTCAATCAACAATGTAACATTTACAACTTTAATTTTCTGAAGGAAGCATTTACAACACACATACAAATTAATTTTTGTATGCAAGTGTATTCTGTTTGGTTATGTAGCATACCACTGAGCATTTTATTTGAAACTGTATTAATTTCACACATTAATGTTGTGAAGTATCTATATAAAATGGACATTTGAAGTCATTGGAGGAATTTTCAGGCTCTAATCATATGATAATTCTTTATTTAAATAAAATTCTGTGGTTTAAATGGAAGACATAGAAACTAATTAATGAATGTGATAATTAAATCAGACCACTAGGATACACAATGACAGGGTTTTGCAGGCTTAGGTCACAGAGATATAAACAAAATGTGCCTTGGGAAATGTCACAGGAAATAAACAAAAGTAACTAGAAGCAATAGAAAGTGACACCTACATAGAGCATCTTCTACTAAAGTCCCAGATGCTCTTGCTGGACTTCAAACCTCTTCACTCTCTTAGCAGACATGACAGATGTATGTACCGAATTTTCTTTCAAATGTTTTAGAGATGCTAGGCTTATTTTTAAGATTCTCCATCTCTGGATGGTACATTATTCTCTCTCAAGTTTATTTCTTAGAATACCTTCATGTTTTTTCTCTTTAGCCAGCCCAAAGCAGTAGATTCCTGGGGAACACAGAGTCAAATTAGCCTACTTAACTAAAGAGTTTCATCACTCTGTGATTCAATGGAGGTCCAGGCATATTCCATGATTACTTGATGCCTATTCAGTCACAGTCTTAGCTAGGAGAAATAAGCAGCTGAATAGATGTAAGCCTGAATCTTCCACAGCTCGGTATTATAGTTTTACCTTTTCTAAAACCATAAATGCTAGGTAATACCACAGTGAACCTTCATATTATATAAATTAAGTTTTGTTTTAAGGATCACTGAAGGACACATTAGGGCAAGGCTCACAAATCAGAGCAATTGATTCTCCACCTCAGAAATAATTATGCTCTTGTAGATTCATTATTCAGTACAAAACACAACGCAAAGCCAGTTAATTCTCCTGTAAATGAGAGTCTCCACTTATCAACAGATGAGGGTGCAAGATCCTGTCCTCAAATAGCTAATGATATCTAAAATGGGATATGTATATGTGGATGTCGATTATAGATGAACATATTCCATAGTTGTCATTATAAGCACAAATATAGACACATCCACATAAATAAACATATTGATTAAATATTTCTGACTTTTTATAACAAAACGAAGTACTTGACACTTTTAATTTTATAATGAAACATTTTATTTTATTCATAATTGCATAACTGAAAGTTCATATTTATAAGTACATGATATATGGCATCATAGCAGAATATATGTTCGTTTGTAAAATTTACTCTCATAAGGCCAACTCCTATGATGCTCTCATTAATACCTCTGAAGGGTACACTAAGCTCTTAGAAGTCTACCACTTTTCTCAATATGCCCATAATGAGGAGCAAACTCCTAGAATGTTAGACTTTGGGGATCACTTTCAAGCCTATCTGGGGCATATCAATATGTGCAAAGTCAGAAAGGAAAGATAAGATACATAAAGATATTATTAACAGATGTAATAAATTAGATAGACATATAGCTAGATATATGATAGATAGCAGATAGCTAGCTAGCTAGATAGATGATAGATAGATAGATAGATAGATAGATAGATAGATAGATAGATGATATATAGATCATCCATTTTTTGTGCTTTCATCCTGCAATGAGTTTTGTCCCTTATGGGAAATAAAGCATCCATAATGCCATCTTAGAAAATCCTGGATCCCTAGAAGGCAATAAATCTTTCCATTGCTGAATCTTGAAATTCAAGATTCTATGAACATTAACAATATATTCACAGTTCATTAATTAACCACTATGAAAAAGTTTGTTAGAGTAACAGTGCTGGAGTATAATAATATACACATTTAGTTATATATGTTGATATACAAAAATATTGCACAGTTTTAAATTAACATTTTATAACAAGGCATATAAAATTTTTTTCACATATATACTTATAGAGTAAGATTCAAGCCTGTTCTAAACAACGTCACAGTGAAGATCATACTTGAATTAAGGTATTTCCAAAAAAAGAAGAAACCACAAAGATAGGAAGATAGGCATGCAAACAAATAATCTTGTTAATTCTCTGTCTGAAGTGTTATGTCCAGCACTAAGCCTTTTTATTTCCCTCCATCACTCATCAAGCAGACTCATATGACATCTTTCAGGCCCTATTTGTTCACAGGAAAGAAACTCTTTCTCATATAGAATCAGGAGCACAGACAACTTCATAGACAAAGATTTATCACTTTAAAAATATAGTGTTTGAATACCTAACTAAAGCAGAAGACATGAGTCACACATTCCATAAGGAACAGTTCATTTAACTGTCTATAGAAGTTTCAATGTTACACCAAGTGTGAACAAAATAAGGGGAACATCACCCTTTATAATAGTAGGGAATAACATTAAATATCTTGGCATAAATATAATCAAAGAAGTAGCAGATCTGTTTGACAAAAACTTTAAGTCACTGAAGAAAGAAATTGAAGAGGATATCTGAAAATGTAAAGATTGGCCATGCTCCTGGATAGGTAGGATTTACATAGTAAAAATGACAGTTTTTACCAAAAGCAATCTACAGATTCAATGCAATCCTGATCAAATTCCAAAGACAATTTTTTATAGACCTTGAAAGAATAATACTCAACTTCATATGGAATAATAGGAAACCCAGGATTGCCAAAACAATCCTGTTCAATAAAATAACTTCAGGAGGAATCACTATTCCTGACTTCAAGCTATACTATAGAGCTGGAGTAATAAAAAACAGCTTGATACTAGCATAAAAACAGTCTCGTGGATCAATGGAATTGATTCAAAGACCCCAACATTAATCCACACACCCATGAACACCTGATTTTTGACAAAGAGGCTAAAAATATTCAGGGGAAAAAAGATAGTACCTGTAACAAATGGTGTTGGCATAACTGGATGGTAGTATGTAGAAGAATGAAAATAGATCCAAACCTATCACCCTGTACAAAACTCAAATCCAAGTGGACCAAAGACCTCAACAAAAACTCAACTACACTGAACTTGATAGAAAATACTTGGGAAATACTCTCCACTGCATTTGCACAGGTTACCACTTTCTAAATATAACCCAAGTAGCACAGATACTAAGAGCAACAATCAATAAGTAGGACCTCCTGAAACTGAGAAGCTTCTGTAAGGCAAAGGACACAGTCAATAAGACAAAATGACAGACTACAGAATGGGAAAAGATCTTTGCCAACCCTACATCAGACAGAGGACTTATCTCTAAAATATATAGAGAACTCAAGAAATTAGACCCCCAAAACATAAATAACACAATTAAATAATGGGGTTCAGAGCTAAAAAGTAAATTCTCAACAGAAGAATTACAAATGGCATAAAGGCACTTAAAAAGAAAACTGCTAAACATCTTTAGCCATCAGATAAATACAAATCAAAACAACTTTGAGATACCACCCTATACCTGTCAGAATGGCTAAGATCAAAAACATGGATGCTGAAGAGGATGCTAAACAAGAGGAATACACCTCCATTGTTGGTGGGAGTGTAAACTTGTACAGTCACTCTGGAACACAGTGTGGCTAATTCTCAGAAAACTGGGAATCAATCTCCCTAAGGATCCAGTAATACCACTATTGGGTATATACCCAAAGGACGATGTAGGGGTATTGTGCTGTTTCATGGAAAATAACTGTCCCACCCACTGGTTTAATAAAAAGAGCTGATTGGCCAAAGGCAGGCAGGAAGTGTAGGTGGGGCTACCAGACTAAAAAAATCTCTGAGAGCAGAGTGCCAGAAGAGCACCAGAGAGAAGCTGCAGGATGCAGAGGACAACCATGCAGCTTTAAAGAAAGGTACCGAGCCGCATGGTTGAACAAGAGATATGGGATAGCTTAAGGGTAGAGAGTTAGCAAGCTATATGCCTGGGCCTAAGGCTGAACAGCCTAAAACTATTGGAAGCATCTGTGTGTCTCTGTGGGACTGCGGGACTTCGGGTCTGTGAGCCTAGACCTTGACTTTAGGCTGGAAAGTTCAGGCCACAAACCTCATACTACAAATGGCAGCCCAATGTGTGGCAAATATGCCCACATAAAGTCATAGAAAGCTTAAAATGGTCTAGAGCCAAAGCAGCCTCTGAATTGTGTCTCCCATGTCAGCCATGGTACAGAGATGCCCTGCTGAAGCACATAGGCTTGAACTACAATGGCAGGCATTTGGAGTGCAGCTTAAGGTGTAAAATGGCTGGTTCCTCAAGTCTCACAGGAGCCTCAATATAAGCAAAAGGTTATAAATGATTTATTTAAGGTTTACCTTCATAAGGAAAAAAAGGGAACAGAATCAAAGATGGCTTTCTAGTGTCAATGTTTTCATGGATCAGCTCTATTTGCCTGAGGCAAACTGAAGCTTGACTTTTTTAAGAGAAGCTTCCTGATTCAGCCTTAAAGGCAAAATTCTTGTGAGTCTTTTAAAAGGCCCTGCTGCCTAATACTTAAATAGAGTTAATGAGCAGCAGATGGCAGTTTGACTTGGTCATTATATGGACCGTAAAATTCCCCAGAGTACCTGAGTTAAAAAGATAAATTCTATGAAATTAGACTAGGAGCTGGGTGGAGCCTTCCACCTATCATACCAACCTTAAATCCTGGCAGATTAAAGGTGTGGTCAGAAACAGAAAGAAATAGAAGAATCTGGGTGGAATCAATCACCCTAGGCAAGCAAAGGTGTGGTCAGAGAAATAAAAAGTTAAGAAATAAATATACAGTAAAGACAATTATTCTTAAAAAAAGTTTAAGTGGTTTAGAGTGTGTTGAAAATATAGATACATAGGCTTAAAGAAAGAAAAGAAAAGGTATAGAAAACCCTTAAAAAAGAAAGAGTAAAATAAATAAGTAAGTAAGTAAGTAAGTAAGTAAGTAAATAAATAAATAAATAAATAAATAAATAAATAAATAAATAAATAAATAAATAAATAAAAATCCACTTAGAGATGGAAAATACAAAGAATGTCTGGATACTGTATATTATTGTCTTATCTTTAAGCTTCTTGTCTGAAAATGACTTAGTAAAAGCTGCTAAAAGACAGTTGATTTTAAATGTTGTTGGAGTAATTCAACCTATGTATTTTGTAAATGAGTTTACTTTAAAATTGAAATGCAAAGATATGCTACTTTGGAGAAGAGGTTTTCCTTTTATTTTCACAGAAAATGAAAGACTGTGGATTTCTTCCTGGATAAAGAATATAAAGTTTGATAGAGGAAGACCCCCTGAAAAATCTCCAATGGAAATGGATGGACCAGATGATTCAGCATTTCAGAGCACCTCTGTTGAAGTCCCAGAGCTCTGAATCCAAAACAGTTTCAAGGAGACTGGCTGAGATGACCCAGCCTTAGAGACTACTCCACTAAGGACTTGTCCATAATCCTACATTTTTCTTTGGATTCCCATGAGATTGTCTGCGTCCCCATTCAGCAGGAAGTAGCCTAGAGAACTATGCCCACATTCCCAAAACATGGATTATGGATGTTTGTGTTTATTTACAGTGTTGTTTATAAGTTGTTATAGATAAGGGGGGAAAGAATATTAGATTTGGAGTTCTACCAGAGAGAAGCCAGAGGAAGCCGAGGACAACTATGCTGCTCTAAAGAAAGGTACCGAGCCGCATGACTGAACAAGAGACATGGGTTAGATGAAGGGTAGAGAGCTAGCAAGTGATATGCCTGGGCCTAAGGCTTATCAGCCAAAAACTAATGAAAGTGTCTGTGTGTCTCTGTAGGACTGTGGGTCTGCGGGTCTGCGGACCTAAACTTTGAGGTTAGGCCCGAAAGTCCGGGCCAGAAACCTCCTACTACAGGATGCACATTCATACCCCAAAGGCATTAGCTCAGCTATGCACATAGAAGCATTATTTGTAATAGCAAAAACCTGGAAACAACTTAGATGCCCCTCAGCTGAAGAATGGATGAACAAGCTGTGGAACATCTACACAATGGAGCACTATTCAGCCGAAATAAATGACATCCTTAAGTTTTCAGGCAAATGGATGGACTTGAAGAATATCCTTCTGAGTGTGTATCACAAGTCCAAAAAGATAGGCATGGGATGTATTCACTCATAAGTAGATTTTAGACAAAAAGCAGAGAATGCCTAAGCTGCAAACCACAGCCCCTAAAAAGCTTGGGAATAGAAAGAATTTAAGAGAGACATCCAGAGATTCCCCTATGAAGAGAACATGGAAATGATTACCTTAGCAAATTAGGGTCACAGCAGGTTGCAACCAAGAAGAGTTTGGACCAAATCTTGAAAGATGGAGATGGTTGAGTGAGAGGAGCAAAGAGAGAGGTATAAAGAGATAGATATCTCAATATAGGAAGCCAATGTGGGGTTGGAAAAATACTGGGTGCTAGGGAAATGTCCAAGAACTCACAGGATGTCCCTGGCCAAGTCTCCAAACAATAATGGAGGGGCTGCCTAAACAGGATTTCCCCTATAATCAAATGAATAAACACCCTAACTGATATCACAGAACCTACATCCAGCAAAGAATAGAGGTGGAGGCAGTGATTCATGATTGAAAACTGCGCAGAGCTACTGGTCCATCTGAGAGCAGAGGAAAAGAGTCTGTATGAGCAAGGGGATAGGGATTATGAGAAAAATTCCCACAGTGATGGCTGGATGGAGCTCTAGGGAGCTTGCTGAATCAAGGATAGCCACTGGAGATCCATCGGGGAAAGGAGCTAGGTCTCCAAGGGTAGGCAACTTATGAATGGCATGAGCAGTATGTAGAGCCATGAGAGGTGAGATCAGACTGTGTTTGTTCATTGGCTGACACCTTGGAGACCATTCACTGCAGAAGATCACCTAACCCAACATTGACTTTGGGATGATTAAATTGGACTTGCCTGGAGTGAATGTGCCATGCTCAGCTGATCCACCTTGGGACTTCTTGCCCTTTTTGGGGAGAGGATGGGTGGTTGGGGAGGGGCAAGGCTGAAGGCTAACTGGGAGGGATTGGGAGGATGGTAGGGATGGGGAGCAGGAGGATACAATGATAAAAATTACATTTTTAATAAAAAATAACAAAAAAATGCACAGGAGACATGAAAACTTGAATTGACTGCTGAGTATAGTTGGAGTCAATGAATGGAGAAGAAGTTATGTCCTATACAGTGACGTCTAATAGTAAAACATACATCTTTTTTTTACCTAAATTCTTAATAATATAGCAAACTGAAATATGTTCCACTGAAAGCCAACAAGTTATGAAAGAAAACAATTATAGCAGAGAAAATGTTCTCTTTTTGGCATTAGAAGTCAGTGAACAGAAGAGTTGAGAATAAGAAATAGCAAGTAACAAACTGCAAAGGATGATGTTGGGTAATTTTAATTTATTATAGTATCATATCTTCCCAATTTACATAACACAGATTTTAAATTTTTCTATGAATGTATTAAACCATGTGTGTTTGTGTGCAGTGTGAAACATTCAAAATGTAGTATGGTATTACATTCCAAAATTCATATTTTAAAAACAAAAAGAAAAATAACAGAAAAATAGGTCTATGAGCTCTTCTGTCTAATAAGATATCGGATTTTAATTTTAAACTGAAATTGTCACATTTTTCTTATCATATATCAAATCATTACACAGAAAGCAAATGTTTAATCTATTTTTGAAAGATGTAGAGATATAGATATTGAATGAAATAAGAAAACAACACAGTTCAGTCAACTTACTAAACACGATTGCACACATTAGGTTTTTTTTTATATAAATTTACATTGAAGAGTAAAGCTCATAACAATATAGTAATATTTTTCAGTACGTATAGAAAACAAGGATCTGATATACAAACTATAAAGTTTACTTCTGCTAGAATTAATTTCTAGAAATCTTTTATAGTAAAATGCATAAAGAAGACTGAAAATTTTAAAATTAGTTGAGATAATGTTGTCTTGTCACCAAAGATAAACAAATAAATAAATAATAGATTGATTCGTTAATTTTAGTTTATCAACTAATTTTTCAAAACGCAAGGCAACTTTGAAAGGTGTTGACCAAATCTATAATTTTGACTGTGGAATGTTAGTATGAGTGATTGACTCATCAAATTCAAGAAGGATTAGACTCACTAATATTGTTAAAAATAAAAGCACTTTCTAACAGGAACTAATTACTTCTTACTGAAAGATAATGACAATATATATTCCCCAATCTTCATTATTTGACAAAAATGTCTTGCCTTCAGAATCTGACAAACATTTTCACACATACTACTGCAAGTCGCCTGTTCTTTTCATAGTCATTATTCATCTTTGGGCCTTTTTCCAGTATCTATATTCTTGCCCTCAGTTTACTTCTTTGAACCTTAAGCATGCATGAGTCCCATGTAAATTCAATCTCTTCCTCAGTAGCTTCACAATAAGCATGTGGATTCTTTTATTACTATAAAGATATTGGTAGTAATTTCATATAAAATTAAGAAAACTATTATGAAATTAAGAAAACAGTACTTTCATTTAAAATAAAGAGGTACAGATAATAATTATGACAGTAACACAGAAAATAAATTGAAAGCATGAATATGCTAAAATTATGTTAGAAAAACTAGATTCCTTTAACAGATCTTTCAAGAGTCCAGTATGGCTGCACAGGAAAATTGTAAAGACATAACATCAATAATAAAGGGAAAAAGAGCCCTAATACTCATTTGCCAGTAGCCCCCTTAACTATGTTTTCATTTTCTCCTTTTTTGTTTTAACTTATGTGGATATTTTTCTCCTTTGATAGTTGTGTTAATTATAAAGCTAAAAAGATTTTTGAATCACCTGAAAGATGGGACTTTGGGCATACTTTTTTTTATTATTTTGATTGTGTTTATTGAGGTTAGAAGGAACATCTACTAAGATCCTAAAACCTCTGCTACTTCAAATTCTCCATATCACATTGACTTATAATAAACCTTTTCTCCATTAAGTTGAGTATTACATAACTTTTATTTCACAGAAAGAAGATAAGAAAGTAAGACATAACAGAAGGGAAGATAAATCTTAGAGACATTCCCAAAGTCACTACCTTAAAACTGTACAGTCCAATTTTATGCTAATATTAAACAGTTTTCAAATTATAACCTGGAAAAATATTTAATCCCATAGTTGCATTGTAGGTATTTAGGAAAGAGTGTTCTTTTATGAAGCAATAAAGTATAGTGCTTAGGAATGAAAGTTAAATATGGAAAAATGAGTCTTGAGGAACTAGTTCGACAAGAATATGACACTTAGAACTCAAAAATAACCATGTTTGGATACAACAACCTCTAGGGACTTGTTGCTTAGTGAAAATGAGCACAAATCCTGCCTTTGCAACCCGATGTGACACACTCAGCTGGTGAGTTTGTGTTCTTGTTCATTCTTGGATTAAAGCATGCTGTAGGGTTGATTACTAAAATACAGTGTTTTCTTATGATTGGGGACTATGATCACTGGGTGGGAACATGTACAATATGAAATGATAAGACAGGTCATTACAGGCATGAGAGGCTTCATGTTTCAAGGATGTGATTAAAGACAAAATGGCAGAGCAGAACAGTCTGTGTTACAGGAGGCAATCTAAAACCACCGAAGATCAAAAAAGATGCTGGGAAGGTAAAGTGGCTCCTGACAGGCAGGAAGATAGGGAAGCCAGGAATAGCAAGATCATAGACGTAGCACATTGATGTAAACATATTTAGGTACTAGATACCTTAATTAGAGCCTTCACAGATGTCTATGGTGGGGAAGTCATGAGCTGAGCTTTAAGTGAATGGCTGACTGAAAGATTAACTCCAAAAATTCTTTAAATTACACATCGTGTCATCATACAGGTTTGCTTGTTGGTGGGAAGGATCACATAGTAAGTGGCACTGGTGAAATTTCTAAATGTCAAATGTTTGAACTGAGTTGCTCAGTCACATCAGTTGTGAACTGTGGGCTACAGATCAGGAGCTTGCCCATACAAAGTTTATTCAAGGTCGCTCTCACTTTTTTTCTCCGTATTCAAGATCCCAACCTGAAAAACTTTTGTATTCCTCAGAATCACTTATATTTTCTCATACTTTAGAATTTATTCTTTAATTTAAGGCTGGATTTCCTCGTAATCACAATTTTCTTTGCATTATGAAATGGAATTTCTATAGCAAAATGCCCTAGCTCAGCCCAGTCATCCACCCTCCACTTCTTCACACCTATATCTTCACTGCAATATCTTTTCATAGATTAATGTGTTCAAAGTTTGAGAGATATCAATTGTATTATGATAATATACAATTAAATATAAATATTTATTACAGAATTATATGACTTTCTCTTATTATTGTATAGATAAACCTGTTCTTGTCATTTAATTTTATAAATGTTTCTATATTTTTATTTTTGGCTAGTTCAAGAAGTAAGTGAAATAGTAAAAGACAGATTAATTTCATATATCTTATTCTGCTGAAAGTTTGTGCAGCAACACATTATTTACTTTCTAGAGACTTATTCTGAGAGAGAAGGAAACCAGCTTGCCTGGAGGCAGCATAATGCTGAAAATGAGTTGTGTAATTTGGCATTTAATAGGTCTGCTATTCTTAGAGGTTTATACTTGTACAACTTATTATTGCCAGCCGTCTCCTCTTACAATTAGATTTATAATAACACCCAAACCACAAGATAGTTGGGCAACTTAAATGAAAATAGCCTGACACCATCAAGCTCTGAATTAACTTTGAAAATGAAGCACTACCATTTAAAAGTGAAGTTAAAACACAGAAACAATGACAGATTATTATCATGAAACATGAGTCCTATATTCAATATGTAAATATGTGGACATTGAAATTACCAACTATTACTAATTACTCACTAAAATATAATGCTTATAGTAAGAAGCTAGATGATCACCCAGGTCATCAGATGCAAGTCAGACACTTATGAAAATGTGCTCCCTATGAATTAAATCTTTTAACGATAATATTGTTCCTGTGAGATTTGTAGTGTTTCCACCCAGAAGTCTGACTTCTAAAAAACCTCAAAGAATTTCAGTATTTTTGAGAAGGTGCTACAGACATGCAGGAGCTGCGTCTTTAGGTTAACGTGTATCCACTCACCCTTATGGCTGCAGGCAGTGTTATCATTACGTAATATATCTTCTTTAGAGACTGACATTTTCCTCCCTACTCAGTTATTACAAGTCAGAATTTCTCTGATGCCTCTTCAGTCATTTATCTGTAAGAGGCTTAATAATAAAGTTTACTCTATTACTAGTAACAGTGGATGGTATACATGTTCATTTTGATGTCTTTCTGTCATTTCGTGTTACCAACAGCATGGAATTTGACAGCTGATCTTATTCTATATAGTTTCTTTCAGAAAGAATGTCTTAAAATATAATTGAGAAGTTGCCAATAGGGAGTACCACATGATAAACGTTCAGTACTCTGAAATGATCTTTTACTCTACATCAATAAGCTCTATGTGTTACCTAAAGGCAGCCATTCAACATTTCTTAATGACAGTGATTGCAGCATTTTTCTCACTATTCGACTGGCACTATAGCAATAGAGCTTACAATTAACTTCAAAGCGACTAAATTCGTGCCATATTCTGCACCACACATCACACCTATGCTAGCCAAATTGTACATGGGCAATTCAGACCTGAATGATTGCTCTAAATTTTGCAATTTGTGTAGAAGTTCTAATAAACAAAAGGCTCAAATATCAAACAAGAATGTCAGATTTGACAACATCTGCTGTAAGGAAATATGGATACATGAAGGTATCCAGGACTCAAGAAAAAAAAAAAAAACAGAGAAAAAAATCATACATAACAACTTACTGTTTTTGAGAAGCAAGGATAATTAACTATTTTTAATAGGTCATGATACTGTACAGCTGCCCATTTTCTTCTGCTGAAATGCAGTACTAAAGATATCATTAACTCAATAAACTCAATAAACACTGTATTGTTTATTACCCCTTGAAGAAGGAAAATGAAATCATAGGAACTCACAGTTATGAGGAGAATTAGCACATCACTGCTGTGACAATTGCCCCTGTGCAGCTTTTATGCACTTTTAATAATGTTTTAATTTTCCAAATGTCAAGAAAGTGAAAGATGATGTCCTAAGGAAAAGCATGGTCTTTGGAGGGATACGAATCTGTATGCTCCATACACGTTTTTCTAGCATATAAATCTTGAGAGAGCTGTGTCCATTCTCTGACTCCATGTTCCTAAACAGAGAATGAACTCAAATAAGAGGCCATTTTCACGATTTTTCAGAAACTTCTTTTTTTTATTTCAGGTTTCCAATGTTTTGACTCTAAACCACTTCAGCATTATATGGTAGCATGTCTAAAGTGATTTAAATTTACCTCATACAAGTAAAATCACATTACCCTTACAGCTAGCTGTGACCGGAAATTGGCTTGACTTCTTTAGTTTATTTTTTATTAAGTGACAGTTTCACCCATGCATATAATGAATTTTTTTACATGTTCACCCCATTACCCTCTCTCAGAATTAGTCCTTGTCATGCTAAGCTTCTTCTCGATTCCAAGAAGTGTCATTTCAACTGATCATTTCTTTTGTGGTTGTAAACTAGTGGGTTTAATCAGGGTTGCCTAATGTTCATGAGGTTTCCTGAAAGGTTGTTGTCTACTAAACCTAAAATGTACTTGCTTCTTCAAAGCTAGTTAAAATGCTTAGAAATTAGATTAACCTTCATCAACAGAAAATTGATTTGAAGCTGGAAGGATTAAAGTCCAGCTCATCTTTGATAATCTCCAACTTATTTTGTAACACTGGGCTTTTCACTTTGGGTATCAAGTGTACTAGAAGTGAAGTACCATTGATATCTTAGCCAAATACTTACTACTCAAGGGATAATCTTGACAGAAGAAAAGTCACAAATGTGTTCATTCAATCAGAACAAATAATTGTTTTATAAAGTAACTCAATTCAAGTTGAAAATTTTCTTAGATTAGCCATGTGTGGTATCAAATGCCTTTGATCCTGCTCTAAGTAGGCAGAAGCAGGAAAATCTTTGAGTTTTAGGCCAGAAGATCTATACATGGAACACTGTCTCAAAAAGTAATTAATTATTCAGAAAAGAAATATTTGTTGCATTTGGAACCATGCATAAGGAATAAAATACTAACAAATAATACTTCCATGTTGATAAGAAAGGGTTTTCTATTTGACAGCGTTTGACAGCGTTCGTTTGAGAGGACATCATGAACCATTCATCAGTCACACATAAGAAGAGTCCTGCATGAGTAGAAAGCTCAGAAAACATGGAATGGGAGGCAAAAAGACTGTAAAAGCCAGAAAATCAGTGTATCTGCTGCAAAATGTAACTTCTATGTATGACAGGAAAAGACACCTATGTAATTTCAGCAATATAAATACCTATATAAGACCTGAACAGTGACACCACTGGTTGGTATGTAAACATGTGGAGGAGACTCAGGGTTCCCAGCCCCAGATGAAGAACTATAGGCAATTAATGGCTGCTGAAAGAGTGAGAATAAACGCCCCCCCCATGGTGAGCCCCTAACTAGTTATCAAATACCAAAGAGTAAGCCTTACAGTAATATGAATATGAGCACCATTGAATGGACGTGGCTGGTTATATTTACATATTCATTGATATATTAAGGAAAAAGAGACTACAGACTTATGATAGACTGATGGTAAAGAACCTACTTGACAGAAGGTAAGAAGTGAAAAAGAATTTAAATAAAATATATATATATATATATACAGAATTGCAAAAAAAATTAAAAATGAGTTTGTTAAAATATAGTTTATTTGTCACTGTATTTCCTTTAAATGTTTTCATTAACAGATGAATCAATAATTTACCACAAGCTTAGTAACTTGTACTTGAAATAAAATTGCATTTTCTACTCTCTGTTTCAGATTCTGTAAGTCAATGGTTGTCACTTCAAGAAACTGGTTAAAAATTGTTATTGTATTTCTTTTTTATGACATAAACATTGGCGTGAACATTATAACATTTACCTAAGAATACATATTGAGAATGTGCATTGCACCTGTCAGAAAATGGACTCCTATTTTAATTTAAACTACCTATAAACTGTTGGGTTTCTGCCTCTGATATATCAAATATAGGCATAGACTCAGTTATAAAGATACAAGAAAAATGAAGAATGGAAAAAGAGATGTCTAATCCGGAAGATGTTCCTCTTAAACTTTGATGAGAATCAAGGTTATCCTTTGCAGTATCATAAAAAGTAGACTTAGGTTGCTTCAGTTTTTTTTTTTTTTTTTTTTGACTTAGGAAATAATAAGTATCATGCCAGTGAGCAGTGCATGTTACAATGATTTTTATCCTAGAAATAGAAAGGAGGTGAGAGGACATATGAGAGAGAAGTAGAAGGATGGAGGATAGGATGAGGAAAGGAAAGATATCCACTTACTGTGAACATTTTTCAGATGGATAGGTCATTTTCACTATGTAATAAGATAGAATCTCACCCCATCTATCAAAAATCTGCCATCTTAAGGTCACCAAAACTCTCTGTTTGAGGTTGGAATGAAATTTTCAACTATAACAAGATAAATTTTATCTTTAACACAAATACAAACTTTTCCATCATTGAAAGTTGAGATTCAAATATTAAGAATGTGATTTTTTTACTTTGCATCACCTGTGTGGATGATTCTATCAGGTTTGTTCATTGCAAACAATTATTTCTTTCTTTCAAACTTTTGCCCTCTCCTTTTCAGGCTATTATTTTATATAAATACAATCAAAGACATCACGTTTTAAAAAAGTTAGAAATTCATTATGGATAGCTCATGCTTCATTCATCTTTACTGATAATCACAAATCTAAGATCCGTGAGCTTCACAGAGAATGGAGTGAAATCAATGATGATGAAGTTAACTAGTTTGAAAAAAGAGATCTATGTGAAGACATTTTAGAGGTAAGATAAGAGCCAAACTTGTATGATGCATATAAGTACGTATATCAGTAACATCCAAATACTTATTTATCCAAAATACGGTAGGTATTTCCAATTATTAACTTTGTTTCTAATGCTTTAGTTTCAGAACATAGTTAGGCGTTATAGGAAAACTATCTGAGCTTATGGTGATAGATCAGACTGAGTCTTATAGGTACAATATAGAAGCTGCATGCTGACAGAGATGGTTACCGAATTGGATGCCTGCCCAGGAAATTATTGCCTTTAGACCAACTGTGGCTTCAATCGGGAAAAAAAAAATCACATCCCTGAGAAATAGCCCATGTCGCAGGTTTTTGAAGTGAAATTGGTCTTACAGTTGAGGCCATCTCTCAATAGCCATCACTTCCCCAGCTCCTGAGAAGTTGATTTATTTGAGGAAAAGGAAGATTAAAGTGGCAGAACAATATTTTAATTTTAACAGTTTAATTGTGTGCATGATAGGTATATTATCAAATTACTTCTTAAGTATTTATTATTAGTTATTTTAGAAATATGAAGCATATCTGAATCATACTAATTCTGCATATGTAGTCAAAAAGTTTGAAAGCGTATAGACTTCTTTTTAATTCCCACCTGTACTAACAAGCAAATATAATAGCTCCTTGTGTAGTGTAAGACTCTATTACTAGAGTACATGGTGACTCATGGGAACAAGAAAAGCCACTCAAAACCACAACTTGCATCCTCAGAGGTTGTTGTCTTCATGAAACTAAGGAACTGAGCTGGAAAGGTGACAAGAAGTGCCCAGAAGGGAGATAGAAGCAGTGGAAAGTCAATGATAAAATCTGCTATTCTTATACTATATTAAGCACAAGCAAATTTGTTCCCACAGAGATTAAACATGAGAAGTAAATGAAGTCCTGAGTAAATGTGTTATTAACATGAGCACAGCTATCTCAAAGACTTCAGTGGTTAATACCCCCTGAGAATGGCCAGGCCTTCCTCGAATCCAATCCAGAATAACGAAAAGCCTTTCCATGGCCCAAATATGGGTGTTGAAGGACTTTTGAACTTCAACTAAATTCATTGTGCACAGAAACTATCCACCATAGCTTCCTCCTCCTAGATGACTGCTAGCCTGGGATTTTCATTTAAATAGACCTCCTCCTGAGGTCAGGTACCCCCTCTCATCCTTCCCTATATAGGAGATTTTCTGAGTTCTTGTGATGCTCATGGTGTAACATCATGACACATAATCCTCCTGACCCAATCATTTCTGTATGCCATTTTGTTACCCATTGTCACCCTACTTAAATAAATGTTTAAAGCTAAACAGGTTATGACAGTTTTGGAGGCTAGACAACACTTTACACAATGCAATTTTTTCTTAGTAACACCTATTTAATGCAATATTTAAAGTTAAAAAATAAGTACTTAGTTAAAAAATAAGAACTTACTGTAAAACATGATTAACCCATACTATGTAACAAAATGAGAAAATATTAAAGCTGGGCACAAGCATCTTAAAAGCATGGAAAACAGAAATCTTCTCTCAGTAGTTGGTATTTTTATGGCCACATAAAATATTAGTCTTCCACCCTCTTACCCCCAACTTCCTAGCCCCCCACCCATTCCCGTTCCCTCCTTTGCGGACTTCCCTTGGGGATTCAGCAAAGCATGGTATATTCAGTTTAGGCAGATACACCCCCCCTGCTCAAGGCTGTTTAAGGTATCTCATCACAGATAATTGGCTACTAAAATCGAGCTCATGCACCAGGAATAGATCCTGATCCCACTTCCAGGGGCCTCTCAAATAGATCAGGCTATACAACTGCCTCACAAATGCAGAGGGCCTAGTCTGGTGCCGTTCAAGCTCCAGAACTATAGATCTAAAGTCTGTGAGTTACCATGGGCTTGGTTCAGTTGTCTCTGTAAATTTCCTCATCATGATTTTGACAGCACTGGCTCATACCGTCCATCTCTTCCCTCTCTTCGACGGGACTCCAGGAGTTGGGGCTGGTCCTTGACTGGGAATCACGACAACTTCTGTCCTCAGTTCCTTTACGAAGACTCTATAAAGAGGATCCTAAGAGGGATGCATGAATCACCCTGGGAAATGGAAATAGATGAAGTCTCCTGAGTAAACTGGGGATGAGCGGGGCAATAGAGGGCAGGGGAGGGGGGCGATGAGACCATGCATGAGGGAATAAAACGGTCGAGCTAGAGGAGGGACAGAGTGGAAGAGCAATGAAAGAGATGCCTTCATAAAGGGAGACATTATGGGGTTAGGGAAAAACCTGGTGATAGGCAAGTTCCCAGGAATCCACAAGGGTGACCCAGCAATGGTGGGGAGGGTTCCTGGACGGGACCACCCTGGTAATCATATCGGTGAGATTTCTTAAATGTGTGTGGGGGGAGTGTCTTCTAAGTGAAAATTCAGCTCATTGTGCCCCAGAGAAGACAAAACTGAACTGTCCTCTGAGGTGTCTTGTATAATTGCTCAGCAGAAAGCTTAAAGACAGAAAGCCTGGGCAATATCAAACATTTACTGTCAGCATTCTTTTGCTTTTGTCCTGTATTTAGGTCAAAAGTCCTCCTTAATTTATCAGATTGAATGTTGCCTGAAGAACCCAGCTTTATTCTTACCACAGACAGAAACCTGTCTCAAAATGAATAGGTAATTTGTTTTTCTTGAATTGTCTAAACAACAGTTCAACATAGCCAACTTTTCAGGAAGAAAAGGTTAGAACCCGTCTCTACAAATCATCAGACTATATGTTTCTGAGCCATCAGCCAAAATAGAAGCAGTGAACCCTGTCTCCTCCTACCTTCCATACTTTCTCTGCCCAGACATATCACCTTCTGGTATAAACTTTCTAGTGTTGGGATTAAGCGCATGTGTTTCTCAAGTACTAGGAACAGAGGTATGGGATGCCAAGTGCTAGAATTAAATGTGTGCAACCCCATTGATTAGCTCTGTTTGCCCTTGAACTTAAAGAGATCCATATAGATCTCTGTTTCTGCCTCCTGAGTGCTAGTATTAAAGACATGTTCCACCACTACCTGACCTCTGTGGCTATTTCTATAGATGGCTCTGTCCTCTGAGAGTTCAGGCAAGTTTTATCAGATACACAATATATCACCACATTTCCCCATTTTTGTCAAATATAAAAAGTTTGTAACTGATATAAGAAAAACTATATAAATAATATAATAACTATATGCAGAAAATAATTATATCAATAATGTCCAGTCCAATAACATTTAATAGATTCTGAGAAATTACTCCATTATTTATCATGCTTTGGTCAGTCTAAAGTATTGTATTTAATTCACTTTCAATCTTACGTGTATAACGAGCCAAAAGCTATCTTTTGATGTCTCTCAGACTTTATACACTTTACACCTCTTTGTGAGCTTCTTTTCTGGACCTGTAACTAGAAAACCTATAACTGTCTAGTCTTCAACTTTGTCAGAGATCTATAAAGAAAATAATATTAACAGAGTAAGCAGGAAGTCACCAACTAGTGACTTCCAAAAACGTGAGAAATAACAGAAACATTCCTCTGTAATGCTGGGGCATCCGTCGTTGGCCTATGGACCTAGCATATCTGACAGACTTATGTGTAAGGCAGGATATTTTGAAGGACCTTGCTACCTTGTCTTGGTCATATTTGGCAGTCCTTCTTGCTTTTGTCTCCTGCTTCTTCCATGTTAAAATCATACTGTCAGCAATCAAGGCAAGAGCACTTTCTTGCTTAGTGGCTAACTTTTGTCACAAAAAAAAGTAAGCTCCACATGGAGTTTCTTGGATGTCCCTCATCTTCTCTGAAGTAGATTGCTGCTGCCAGAAGCAGATATGTCTCGTCAAAAAATAAAAAGAACTCATGTTATTAAAGCTTCTTAAATGCTATATTTTGTAGATCTCTGAAGTGTTTGATGATGCATACGACCTACCTAAAATATAGTCATTTTGGTCTTGAAAACATACCTGATATGACTACAAGTAAAACTGTAATGATGGGCCCCTAACTTAAATGTATTTATATCCTATTTCCTTAGTAATAATAACTAACTAGAAATTTGTATTATATTGTTAAATTAGCTGTAGATGTACAATGCCTTGAACAAGATTAGAATCTACGTACAGTATGATCTAACAAAAATAATCTCAAATTTGTATCACCATACACAATTTATATCCATTATTCAAAAACCCAATCCAATGTAAGATATTTTAAACTAAAGGGTACCTTTTAAAAGTAGATTCAATAATCTAGCTTTTTGCTTTATTATGTCTATATTCTGCCCTTTTTCTTTTCATAGTAAATTATATATGTATCCTCTTTTTCTTTCTGTTATTTTTAAACCAAAACCCCAAATCTAATATGATTTTAAAACCTTTTTTTTCTGACCATCATCCATAACAACTTATAACCAACTCTCTAAACATAGACAAACATTCATAATCCATTTTTTGGAATGTGAGTGTAGCTCTCTAGACTACTTCTGGCTGGTTTTAAATGCTGGTAATCTTTGTGAGACCCTGAGAAAATATAGGATTATGGTCAAGTCCTGACTGGAGTAGTCTGTGAGTCTGGACCATCTCAGCATGCAGCCTTGAAGCTGTTCTGGATGCAGAACTCAGAGGAAACTGCAACAGAACTGCTCTGAAATGATGTATCAACTTTACTTTCTAATTTTATTTTTTGAATTAACTTTATAAAATATAGCTGATACTATCTCTTGAAGCCTTGATGGAATTTTTTTTTTTTTACTTTTTGTCCTGTAGGCAGAGTTTTACTTACAAGGCATTAGTCCAAGATTAATATTTATCAAAATATAAACCAACACTCACGATACAGGTAACAGCTTATAGTGGCGCCTGAACAGGGACTGGAGTCTAGAACGATGGACGATTGATTCCAAACAGGTCTCTCCAGCAGCCAGGAACCAGACAAAACAGGCTTTCCAGGGTTCCAGCAGCCCCTTATCAATGAGGTTGGCCACGCCACCTTCAGGGGCCCGGGACCCTGGGTAAGCATCCTCGGATCTTATCAGCTGCCACTTGTATCCCAATACATTGTCCTATGCTAATATGTTTTATTTTCTTAAATAACTGCTGGACCTAAATTTATAAAGCAAAATTATTAAATAGAAATGGGAAAAGCTGTTGTCATTTTCCTAACTGGGTTTAGATAAAAATCATGAGTTACTTCACCATTATGTGGAATACTTATGAATGGATATTATATGCATTTTATCAACTTTAAGAATTCCCTGTTTTTCTAATTAGTGGAACTGTATGTCATGTGTGAATGGGAATGGCTGATCATACCAAGTTTCCTCTGTATCTGTGGAAGTGTTCATTTTTACTTTCCTTTGTTATTATGACATGCTGACTTATTTTGTGTTTTCAAGAATCAGGTGTGCTGGTTTAGTTTTTCTTTGGCAGAAGTATGTGACTATTCTACATCCCACAGATTTGAACCACTGTGTTGTTGAGGGAGGTAGAAATACCTATTTTCATGACTGTGAGTCTTTTGTCAGCCTTTTCCATTGGACTAACATAGCTTTATGAAATGGCTTTAAAATACTCCATCCTTTCAATTGTGGCATTTTTGTTTTGTAAATGATTCACATCAATTCTTCTATGAACATTTGGTAGAATTAATGAAGCCATCTGGATTTATTATTTCTTTTTTTTTTGCCAGCTTTAACATTCTTTACTAATTTAAATCCTTCTGTTATTTTAAGTAGTCAATTCTATTTTAACTTGCATTAATTTTTGGATGTCTAGGAATTTATTTTATTTAGGTTACACTTGTTAGAATGCATGTTCTTTAGTTTGTTTGGGTGGTTTAAAACAGGGCATTTATATTTAAACAGTATGCTTTAATTCTCACAGTGCAGTTCATATTATCTTTGAACTCATGATCTTCCTAACTCTTCCTTCTGAGTAGTGATAAGCATTTATGTTTATATGAAGTAAATAGCTAAGGGCTATGATATTCTCTTTTAATTAACTGTTTTGTGTATTAGCGGTGAAGTTCCTTTCCCCCTCGTTCCTTTTTCCTGTGGGTTTTATGCTTATTTATTTTGCTTTCTCTTGAGATGGGCTTTGATCATCTGCATGGCCCTAGCTTGAATTCAACCACTGACTCAGTCTCCAGACTATTAGGATTTTTCTTTTAATAAATTAAATCATCTCAAATAATTTTTCACCTTTTCTGGATCCCATTGGCTAAAACTCTGTGAACTTCTGGTCTTTCTGCGAATCAGAGTCTGGCTACAAAGACACATACCGTTATTTCTAGTTCTAGTTTAGTATTCCTCTGATCCGATCACTCTCTTCACTTTGGATACACTGGTTTTGGTTCATTCTTTCTAGTTTGTTCAAACTGAATGTTGCTGACTCTTCAGTTTGTTTTTTTTTTAAACAGGCTAGTTGATTATACAATGCTATTCAGTTCTCTCTTGATATTAGTATAAATTTCTTATGTAATTTCTTTTTATTTTCACTTACTTGAAGTGATGTGATAATTTTCTCAGTGACTTGGGCTATAATATAATGTTTGTTACAGGTTTTCAAACATCTACATACATTCAAACTTCAAATTTGCTGTGTTTGGCATTTATAGATTATTATTGCAGGAAGATATCACATTCTAGCATCTCAATCATTGCAAATATGTGCAGACTTTCTTTCTAACCTAACAGATGTTTCATTCTGGAGAGCATTTTATGCATAGATGAAAAGGATTTTTCTTTGGATAGCTATATTCTGTAGATTTCACTTATATGCAGTTGACTTATAGAGGTTTTTCTTTGTTGTTGTTCCTTATTAGTTTATTATTTTGTTTAGGACTCCTGGCCATTGAATTAGTCCTAAAGGGTGTCCCCTCTGGAGTTGTTGAGACTAAAAATCCCTAGATTCAGATTGGCCGCTCATAAGGCCAAACAACTTTTCCGAAGTTGTAAACCAGGATATGAAGCCTGGGGGGTGGGATATAGACTGGGGCTTCTGAACAGGATTTAAGGAGTGTTATAGAGCAGTGTGTGGATTTTTACCTGGGGTCCCAAGATCTAGCTTGGCGTCTGATAATGAAAAAGTCTTCTTCCAAAGTTGTAGACCAAGATATGGGGTCAAGATTGGGAAACTCAGGGGGAGGGGCACTCTGCATTCTGGGGTTGTTGTGAAGGACCTAGTATGGGGTCCAGGGGAGGGAATGCAGTCTGAAGTTATTGGACAGGTTTTAAGGGGGATTAACTGGCATCTACCATTGTCTTTATACAGAACTGTATGCAAGTCCTTAAACTCTCATTTTGACCAGATACATTCATAATACATAACAAAGTAAATAACTAAATAATAAATGGATTAACATGTGTGTATATATACAAAATTAATAATAGTTTATAATTCAGATAATACAGTAATATCTTAAGAACAGTTGCAATATACTATATTGTATATAATTAAAACATTAAAAATGTAAAAGGGAATTTAACTAAAGACCATACAAAAGAAGTCAAAAAAATGAAAAAAATTTCAGATATTATAGAAGTATTAAATGCTTGGACTATAAACATCAAAATTTCAATTCTAGATGCTTTAAAAATAAGGACAATGGGCCTGAGGAGACAGTTCACTTGGTAAGGGATGTGCAGAGCATGCACAAGGCTCTAAGTCTCCTACTTTGTGTCTATAAAAAGCTGGTTCATAGAAGCTCATCTGAATTCTGGACATTAGGGAGGGGGTGACATGAGAAGATCACTGGAGTTCTTTAACCACCAAGCCTAGTGAAATCTGCAAACTTCTGTCTGAACCCAAAAGTCATTCAAACCAGACCTCTGGCTTTTACCCCCATGTGCATCCCGAAGAATGCACATTTGTGCACACAAATGAACATGTAATAGCTCCCACAGAGACACGAAAAGAGAAACTAAGGGATTTGCACTGTTTATATTCTAGAGAAGTAAACATGTATTGCTATAATTATATATTTGTTAGACATAACTATTAATATGTTATTGCATTATTAATTGAGTATTTTTGCCCACATATATGTATTAAACATATTACATATGTACATGTACATGCCTTTTAAAGAAGATCATATTTTGATTGCAAGGCTTGATGCTCATACAGACTCTGCAGTGTTTCGTAGGAATCAGAATTCCTTTTTCTCTGGAAAACTTCTGCCCTTTCTCTTAGGTTTTCAGATAACTGGATTCACGTTAAGTAACCATGTCTATAGTAGCATACAGCTGGGCACTGGAGTCAGACTAAACAGTAAGTGAAATTAGCCAACACTCTCACTTAGAGACAGGTGGTATAGGACTCAAGAGCCCATGGCTGTGCAGTTGTCTGGGTCGATGTTTCCACAGGTAGTTTGGGCTAGCATGTCCAAACGTCTTATCTAAACAGGAAAAATTCTAAAGGAAAAACAACTTTTAGTAATTCACATGGAAAAATTAGACTGTTCGAAATCTTTTTTGCAAAGATTGTCTAGTATCACGTTGAGCCAGAAGTGTTTATAGACTCATTTGAGAATTAATCACCACTTAGAAGGACATAATTGATCCCATGCTAATAATCTTTGTTCCTAAGGAAGGCTGTGGTCAGTTTCTCTGAGTCTAAGCATAGAAAGAAATATGAAAATCAGACAGACTTCAGTGGGTGTGAAGAAGACCCATGGAAATTAACAGCATTCTTATCAGTTTGGTAAATAAGGCAACAGCCAACTCCAGCAGCCTCAGCAGCAGCAGAAGCTAAATAAAACTCATCCCAGGAGCAGAGAGACTGTAAACAGGATTGAAAAGTGAATTACAGATGCCATGTGCAAGTAAAAAGTGTGTTTAATCTCTGAGCACTTAAATAGAAAATAACGGAAGGTATGATTAATACTTCAAAATGAATAAATTAGTGTTATGTTTCTTATTTTAATTCTTAGCCAAAGCAACTAGCTATAGTGAGTTTCACAGTAAATTAACACTAATCTTAGAGAAATTGTAATTCCTAAAAAATAATGTAAAAATGTCTGAAACTTTACATTTCTTGATTAAAAAGAGAATATGATCATCAGAAAAATAAATACTCTTAAATCTAACCTAACACAGATGAAATACCTTAAATTAAAACTGACTTCAAAATCATCATTGGATAAATTTGGCCAAGGTATAAAAAGCATTTTTATATCTCAGTATATCAATGGAATTATGCAGAAATTAACGTGATTGTAAGAATACAAAAATATTTGTAGCACATTAAGTTAATTTCAAAATACAAAACTATCTTTTATAAAATGTATATAGTAATCTGACACTCAGGATTCAACTTTTGAAATAGCTGGATAGCTAGGCGGGGTACTAAGTATCTAAGTCTAGAACTGAGAAGCTGAGGAAAGACAGTTATGAATGCAAACCCATTCTGAGCTACAAATCAAAACTGACATTGTCTTCCCTCTCACAAATGTGAATGAAGAAAAACAGAACCCGAGTTAAAGAAAAATACATAGTTGTGATATTTCCCGGGTGTTCCCTTTTAAATGAAATGAAAAAAAAAAAAAAAGTTCAAGACAAATTTCTTTCATAGACTATGAGATTTAGCCTTGGAAACAGTCAGGAATAAAAACTGGCAGTGGGTGCCATGGAGTAGGTGCCAAGCATAGGGGGGATTTTACTAGCTTGCACTGACTAGTGTCTTTTTGGAGATTGGCCACAGAGAGCAGAGGAGACTGACATATAGTTTACCTCAAAGACTCCCACTGAAATTGGTCTATGCATGTCTGCAGAGGAAAAACAAGTGGGGGGGGGGTAGAAAATACATCTTTGTAGAACTAATAAAAAGTAACTGCAAGTGAGTTACTAAAAATTTTAAACATAAAATAAATAACTAAATAATTTAAAATAAAATAAAACTTTAAAAAAATCATAAAGTATTTTAGCAAATAATAATGCAAATATTAACCAAGCATGTAGATAAATGTAGATAGTGCAGATTTTCAGGATAAAGAAAAAATACATACTTTCCAATTACATACTAAAGCAAAAGTTTACATTATCATAAATAAAAACAAGTTCGATTTGAAAACTAAGTGTATATAAATTATTTATTAAATCCCTTGAATTGCACACATGGCCACACTCAGTGAGAAAGTCTTACCTGAATAAAGTGGCAGCAATAAACCCACTCATTTGCCAGGCAATTGCCTAACATATGATACTAAAGCAGAAAAATGCATTATAATGTAATACCATATTGAAAATAAAGAATAGAGCTGACATGTCACTTCCATAATTCTGTTATAAATATTCCTAAAATCAATTAGAAAAAAAAATGAGTCTCACCGAAGCAACAAATTCAAGATGTATTATATGGAAGAGTTACTTTTAGAATATCTAGGAAATCTAATTTACCATTGTGCAGTATGTAAAGATATATACTATAGTCTCATTTTTGCAGTGAAAAAGTTGAGTCACAAAATTTAACACTGACCTAGAAACATAGGCCATACAGTGGTCAAGCTGAATTATAAAATCTAAAATCATGCCTTACATTAAGTAGTCACATTCCTTATAAATGTTAAGAAAATGATAATAATGGCACATTCATCAATTTTTATTGACTGATATTGCTGCTCCACAATTCAATCACTCTAAAGTTAATTTTTTAAGAGACATAACATGGTATGATCTAAGACGATAGAGCCTTAGAGTTAACAGCAGTCATGCACCCCAAAAGTAGAGTTTGCATGGAGCAGGTGACCCACATTTGGGGGTAAAAAGTCATATTTAATATTTATAGTGCTTAAGGAGTTTAAGATAGGTGTTGTTTGTTTGGGGGGAGCAAAAATAATGTCAGTAATTTTTAATCTACCTTGTTAGAATTCTGTTCTAGCCTTTTGTGCCACACACCCTGCACTGAGTTCTGATGTCAATCCCTATTTAAGAAGAATTCCCACTGCTGGATGCTACTTGCAACTTCCTGCCCAGGAGCACTCTCTATCCATCTATCCCTCTCTCCCTGTTTCTCTCCCTCTCATTCTTTCTCTCTCTCTTGTTCTCACTCTTCCCCTCCATTTCCCCATTCCTCTCTCCCTCCCTACTCCCCTTCCTTTCTCTCTCTGTTATTACAATAATAAAATCTTTCTATGTAGAAACAGTCTAAGCGTCTCCTGCCCACAACTTCTTGCCATGCCTCTCATCCACAGTACTTCTTCCATGGCACATGAGGCCTCTCTATTCATAGACATCTGGAATCTAACCAGGTGAAATCATGACAGATCAAACATGATCCCAAAATACCTTGCCTGTACCCCATCTATGTCAAGCTATAAGAAATGCATATAGAACAATGATGGGATTCCTTAGCAGCTGCAGTGAAAGAAAGAGGTGGTGGACCATATAAAAGGGAACTTAGGACAATGGTGATGCTGTAAAAATGCTCTAATAGGAGTGGTACTGGACACTGCTTTGAACTCAGTGTCTCTATCTTTCATTAGAGACTGACTGCAATTCCTCTGCATTTGGAGATAGAAAACTGGGATTGAAAAGGAAGTTGTCAGAGGTGTTAAATCTAATGGTGTCTCAATACAGCTACGATACAAATCTGTGAGAAACTCATAAAAAAGAAGAACCATGGCTGGAAACAGAGTAAAGAAACCAGGTTAAGAGAAAGGCTAGATAAAAATGGGGAAATTGTAACCATGACAGAGCAGGTTACTATGGAGTTGAAATAAACAAGATGACTGCAGTAAACAAAAGAGCAGATGGGGCTTCCAGACTCCAAAATATGTGACTCAATTTTTCTTGTAAAGCAATTGCATCTAAGTGCATGCTGTACTTAATAGCTATGATAAGTTAAAAACCTTGGCTTTAAGAATATTTATATTATATATTCTGGAGACAACTATTTGTTGGGAACAGCAGGGTAGAGTGGGCACATATAGAAGAAATAATGGAGGCTGAGAGAAGGAGGTTGCTATTGATTTTTATATCTTTGAGAATTTTCATACAAAGCATTTTTACCATATTCACACCTCTGATTCCTTCCAGTTACACCCCTTCTTCTAATTAGTATAGTCTTTGCAGTTGCTGTTACAGCTAACAGTGTCTACTTTGTGCTGGAAGTATAACCACCCCTTGAAGAAAAGTGATTCCTCCCAAAACTCTCAACTGTCAGTAGCTCTTCAGTCTCTGTGTTCATGCTAGATTGTAGACTATCTTGATATTCTGCAGCAATACAACCACAGTGAGTTTGTGAGTGAAACTGCCCTATCATGCATAGAATTGACTGTCTTGCTCTGTTCTTTCCTGATGTGTGGCCTATGCAATTTTTCTCCTTCCATTCATTGGTGGCTAACAAGAACCGTGGGAGGTGAAAATCGAACGCTATAGACATCTCATCTGTGACAGAGAACTCCACTGAGATGTGTTCTCTGTATTTTGATAAGTTGTGAGTTTCCACATTAACCAATGCCCACAATTCAAAGAAATTTACCTGAGATGTGAGTGCTGTACTAACTTATGAGTATAGGTGATAATTTGATATATGTCCATTTAGCTAATTAGGAATTTTAGCCCCGAGGGATGTGAGGTACAAAACCATTAGTTCTTCGCAAGATTTATAGTATCAGACATGTACTTCTTCTGTTGGGTGGGCCTTTATTACAATTAATAGGTGGTTAGGTGCCTCAATAGTATTCATGTTATTATTATATTTGATGTGGGAATATCTTTCTGTATGCTGTGGATTTCAATCTTTAAATAAAGGAGCTATTTTGACTCTTGGCGAATACCATAGCCAGAGACAGGAGCATAGATAGGAGAAGGAGGCCAGAGTCAGAGAGAGAAATCGAGCCAGACACCCAAAGAAGCAATATGTAAGGAACACAGGTGAGACACGGGCCACATGGCAGGACAGATTAATGAAAATAGGTTGAGTTAAGATGAAAGAACTAACTAGTAATGTGCCTAAGCCATAGGCAAAACAGCATGAAATTAATATAAGCATCTGTGTGTTTTTTTGGGACTTCGGGACGGGTGGTCCAGACAAGTAGCATCAGGCAGGTCTGAACTGTGGGACTAGTCCATGTCAGAAACGTCTTGTATCAGATAACATACTAACATGGTTCTAGAGATCAGAAACAGAGTCAAAAACAGCTTCCAAATTGTGTCTTGGAAGCAGATTATTGTACATAGACAGCATGGTGTCCGGATCACAGACAAAATGGCTGCAGACTCGTTGCAGGGAGTATAAGCTTGAACAAAGTCAGTTCCAGAAGTCTTACAGAAAACTCAGTAGCATGCGATTGATTGAAGGTTTCTGTTTATATTGAACAAAAAAAAAAAAAAAAGAACAGTGTCAAAGATGGCTAATTAGTAGCAGCATATTTTGGAATCACTCTGTTTGCTAGCAGTGAGTAGATTCAGTCAAAGCAGAGTGGTATAGTTAAGAACTTTAAAAATTCTTCTGGTTGGAAATTGATTAAGGACTCACAATAATACAGATTCAGATTTTTTTTAAAAAAAAAACCTGTAAATGGGTTACAATGAATATAAAATGTGCTTAGGCTTCAGTGTAAAAAGAAAGAAGGTAGAGAAAGTCTTTTAAAATAGAAATAGAGGAATAAAAATATAATAAGCCACATAAAGATGGAAAATATACAAAGAGTCTGGATTTTGGTTACTATTGTGTTTTCTTTTAATTTTTTAACTGGGCTAACCACAGAAAGGCAATTCATTCCAAAGGCTCCTAAATATATAAGACAAAAATAAATATTTTAAAGGTATCTTGACTTTGAAATTTGTGTCTAAGGATTTATTGTTTTGGAAGAGAGGTTCTGCTTTTGTTTCCACAGAAGATGAGAACCTCTGGATTGCTTCCAGTCTCTTATGGTTTTGTCAACCAAGATCACCTGAAACTTCTCTAATGGGAAGGCAACAGACTAAGATGATCCAGCCTCAGGACCCTGCCAGCACCCCTTAATCAGCAGGAAGTAGTAATGAAATGCTACGCCCAAATTCCCAAAATATTGCTTATACATGCTGCTTGTTTTCATTATAAATGGTTAATGGTCATAGTCAATCCCTTTTGAAAAAGAAAAATAAGATATGGTATGTGAATGATTGTAAGAGGATAGATTATTTAATTTACTTTAATCCAAAAGTCAGCTGTTAATCTCAAAATATTTTACATTGGTATGGATTTTGGTTTATTGATACAAATTTAAGGTCAATTTTGTTATGCTTTATGTATTTTTTTACTCTTGTTTAAGGTATGATGCTTTTTTAAAATATTGCATTTAAAATTGTAATGTGTAATTAAGAAATGCAGATTAATAGTCACCTATGATAACCAAAATTATAGTCATGTTAGTTAGATTTTTAGGTATACAAAGATATATTTCAATTAAATAGGTAATCTTCAAACACTTCTGAAGTACGAGGCTTCTGGCCCTGACTTTTGGGCCTTGCCTCATGGTTTAGGCCCGCAGACCCCCAGACGTGCAGAGGCACATAGATGTTTACAATAGTTTAGGCTGATTGGTCTAAGGTACAGGCATATAACTTGCTAGCTCTCTACCCTTCATCAAACCCCATGACTCTTATCCTGTTCTGCCATGGGGCTCGGTACCTTTTCTTAGAGCAGCATAGTTGTCATCTGCTTCCCTTAGCTTCTCTCTGGTATTCTGCTCTGTTTCTTCCTGTTCCTAGAATCTCCTATCTGGTAGCCCCACCCACATTTCCTGTCTGCCTTTGGCCAATCAGAACTTTTTATTAGACCAGTGGGTGGGACAATTATTTTCAATGTAACAACATAATCCCCCACACACTTCTAAGGCCTATGGAATATGGCATTTAAAATATTTTAAGAACTTAGACTTTTTGGGATAGTGGGAGAGAATTGCCCCTGGGAGCATCAGTCTACTTCAAGAGAAAAATGAGCATCAAAGAAGCTCCATATGGAGTTTACTTTCTTTGTAGCAATGGTTAGACACTGAACAAGAACTTGTTCTAATATCAACTGCTTGACAGTATGCTTTTTAAACTAGAAATGCGGGTTCTATAGGGAAGTGACCTCTGAACTTTGGCAGAACAAGCCAAGATGGTCCTTCAGTTTCCTGCTTTACAGATAAAACTGTCAACTATTCTTTAGGATACAAGGAGAAGCAACTGATGGACTATACCAGAATGGGCAGTATAACCCTTCAGATTTACTGCTTCAGTGAAAGGTATGCCAGCCAGAGACTCTGGGGCTGTAAGCTGAAGATGGATGCCCCACTATTTTACAGAGGACTTTGGAATATTGTCCAGGCAAGTAGGTGTCATCTCTGTCATTTCTAGATTTGGGGAAATGCTTGTACTTCCTGTTTACTTGGGTAATATATCTTTCTGTGGTCTTTGATGTAGTTGAAGATTAGATACTTATAGGTATAGTTTTTCTTAGTTATTTTAAAAGATTTATTCAATAAGAAACTTTAGATTCACAAGGATCAGGTAGATGATAGAGCATTTTCTTTAATTTTGCTAAGTACAAATAGACTAGATATTGTAACTGTAATTCATGTTGGATAACTTTTTTGTTATATATAATTTTGTTATGTTAAAATTGAAACCATCCTTTTTGAGTAGACAGAAAGGGGGAAGTGATATGGGAATGACTTTCTGTATGCTGTGAATATCAATCTTTAAATAAAGGAATTGTTTTGACCCTTGGCAAATACTGTAGCCAGAGACAGGAGCATAGATAGGAGAAGGAGGGCAGAGTCAGAGAGAAATCGAGCCAGACACCCAAAAAAGCAACATGTAAGGAACACAAGTGAGCCATGGGCCACATGGCAGGACAGATTAATGAAAATGGGTTGATTTAAGATGATGGAGCTAGCTAGAAATGTGCCTATGCCATAGGGAAACAGCATGAAGTTAATATAAGAGTTTCTGTTTCATTGGGACTTTGGGATTGATGGTCCAGATAAGCTGTAGCAGGCAGGTCTGAACTGTGGGACTAGTCTGGGTCAGAAACCTAGTGTTACATGTACTCATGGGCATATCTTGTCATACTTCTCATAATAGTGGTCCTCAGGGGTAACAGCTGGGTAAGACTGTTGATGACATTTTTCCTGTACAGTAGCCTGCTGTCACCTGCAAGGATTTGGAAAATTAGATGAGACTTGATTGCTCTATGTCCTTTGACCATCTTGTATGTGTTATTTTCAGCAAAAGTTTGACCATGAAGTTCTAATGGGAAGCAAAGAGCAGTGCAATTCATTGTACTATTTAGGGGTTCTCTGGTACAAACCTAATGAACAAATGAAGAGGATATACCCTACTTCACTTCTGAGAGCTTCATTAATCCCTGTTTAGGATATCACCAATTAAAGTCTTTAATATCATTTGTGTGAGAGAGTTAGTCAGACAGACAGAGATAGATAGATAGATAGATAGATAGATAGATAGATAGATAGATAGATAGATAGAAGATAGGCAAATAGATAAAAACTTGTAAACAGCAATTCTATATTGCTTTTTACTTATTGTTATTATTTCTGCCTTCCTCTTCCCCTTCTCTTTCCTGTCTTTTCTTTCTCTACCTAAATCTCCTTCCCCATTAGTTCCACTTAATAGAGTCCGAGAGAACAAAGCTAAAATAAGGTAGGTCATAAACAAGGTATACTCTATAGTGTAAGTCTTTAAAGGTTAAAAAACTGAGAACAATGGAATCTAAACAACTTAGTGAGAGTTAGTTATAGCATTCAGGAGTGGAAACCGTACTTATGTCATTCAAAGAGCAGCCTGCAAAACATGCCATTCAGGTTACCCGTATCATTGAGGTATACCTTGGGAATGGGATGTTAGGTTTGCTTTCCAGCAAAATTCCCAGGACTTTCATGCCCATTTCTAATTTAAAAATATTAGAATATGTGATGTTGAAATATCTTTCTATATGTTTTGAATAAAGGACTGTTTTGGCCATGGCAGGCACCATAGGAGTAGGTGGTGATATCAGAGCATAGGTAGGAGGAGGGTGGAGTCAGGAGAGATGCTATACAGCCACCCAGGAATCAGCATTGTAACAAAAATGGTAAGCCGTAGGCCACATGGCAGGACAGATTAATGGAAATGAACCGAATTAAGATGAAACTAGATAGCAATATGCCTGAGCCATAAAATTAGCAGCATGAAATTAATATAATCATCTGTGTGTTTCTTTGGGACTTTGGGATTGCTAGTCCAAAATGCAGCTGCTGGCAATCCAAACTATCGCGGGCTAGACTGGGTCAGAAACCTCTTTCTATAGAAGATTTGATAAAAGCAATGTGAAGTTATGAGTTCAAGTTTTTAGCTACAGCAACATGTCACAAAAAAAGTTTGTAAAAAGGATTTTACTTTAATGATCAGTGAAGATATACTTTTTCTTAGAATATAGCCATGATGCTTAAGGACTTCACAATGAAGGTGGCCCAGAACTTTAGAGAAGGTTTCAGAATCTACCATGCAGTTCACACTTCATAAACAACTAGACTTCAAGGAAATACAGGTGTTTCAGGAAATGACCTTCTCTGATTTATTTTAATCTGGAGAGGTAAATGTGAAATCATAAGGTAGGAGCTTTATTAGAAAACATAAACTACCTCAGTTCTACTAACTTCTTCTATTCATGATGTGCATGTCATATATTTATATGTTAAATGCCTGAAGTGTGTATAAATATATGCATTATGATAAAAAAATAACCTTTCTGTGCTAGGAAATAAAAAAGTTGTGTATCCATTTTTACCATTCATAAGGTATCAGGACTGAACAGAAATAGAAAGTCAATGCTGTATTCATGGGTTAATTATTGGCTTTTTTTATTTACTGGGTCTGCTAGCCAGGATACCAACTGAGGTTGTCGGCTGCATCTTCTCTGAGGTCCCTTCTCCCATCAGCTTCTTCTTATTCTCACATGTTCTACTCTTGTAATTAGCCAATAAAACATATTTAACAGTAGAAAAATAAAGAGTAACCATGAGTGATCATAAAAATAGCAGCACATATTCCTATAAAGATTTATTAATGATAAGACAGAAATTATGGTAAACATATATAAACATTTATCTTTGAAAGTTTCAGTAAAGTCAAAACTTTCTACTTTGGAATCTAATATTTAAATAAATTTTTCTATTAGTCTATTTAATTCCCAAGTTCTAAATTTTATTTCTCTCTCTCCTCGATTTTTGAAGTTTCTAATTGTTGTATAACTGACCAGGAAAAGACTAGAGTAATCCTGTGTTTTGGTTTTTTTTCAATGCAATGTTCATACATTAAACCTTTACTTTTTACAGACTCCATTTCAGCTGTCCTCACTGAGATACTCCATAGTTCTGTACAAGAGAATCTTCATAGAGGATTATGTCCTTAGATGAATTCCCCCTAATGTGTCCTTTTCTGTTATCTGGATGGTGCCATTGACATCATACATATCTTAGCATCAACTAATCCTTCAAAGAATTAGCAACCTCAGCAGCTTGGCTATCTATCTATAATAACCTGTGTTCAAAAATATTTACTGATTTTCTAAAGCCCTATCTCTATTAGTAAATTCTGTTGCCTTAGAAAATAATTCTCTGAAATTAGACACAAGTATACCTACTTTATATCACAAAGGACAACTGATTTTATCTGATGGATCTGACAAGGTAGGGGCCAAGGCCAGGGTTTGTTATGCCACCAGCTCATCAATGTATGCCCCTCTCTTCAACAATGCCTTGACTCTTCCATCATTCAGAGAACTTTCTTGCTCTTTTTCTCCTCTTGTTACACTGTTTACTAAGCCAAGCAAACTTACATTATTATTTCTTCAAGGACACAGCATATTGAAACTGTTTTCTCCTTACAAATTTATAACAAAAATATTTCTACTACCTAACAAGAAAACAAAATTTCTGCACATCATAACCGGAAAGAAAACCATTAGATTAGTGTTATATTAAGCAAAAATAGGATGTATGGCAAAATAAGCATTAAAATTTCTACAAAGAGAATTTAAAGCAGAAATTATTCAGTTAATAGGAATATTTTACTTAGTTATAAGCACAAAGCCTTAAAAATAAAGAGTTCCCTGTCTACCTTCAGCTGCAATTTAGCAGCACAATAGCGTCAACCCAATTGGCAGAAGTCTTGGGCCAGTCAATTCTAATACTATGAGCATAGAAGAACTGTATTACTCACCTGTCATATGCTAGCATGTGCAGGAAAGATATGTCCCAGCCAGCGCATCAGTGCCTGAGACAGGTGGAAGAGCTACCTCTGATTTCTTAAGAGCTAGAGAGCTAGCCCTGTTCCTCATCGGCTATAGCACTCAGGAGAGTGGCCCCTAAACTATGCCTGGACAACACAGTAAAGCTGGCCCTGAAGGTGTAAGCATGGGAAATACAACCCTGAGGACCTTAAAGCAGCAGAAGTGGTCCTAGGTCTTACTCATCTCTGAAGGAGTTAACTCACCAGTGAAATGTGGAAGAGATCACCGTGGTGGTGAGGACAGAGAAGAGCTGACAGGCTAACCAACCCTGAAACTATTCAGGCCTGGAGCCAGAGTTAAGGATTGGCCCACCCCAATATCCCACCATTTGTGATCTGCTATGTGAAGGGACAGTCCTGCAGACCAAAAGCTGCAGGATTTCCTCAACAAAAGACAGCAGCAGAATAACCAAGAGAAGTCTCAGCGAGGGGACTTTGTATTTTATTTATATTGAACGTTGTATATGTATTTTATATTGTAGCCTGTGTATGATGTCAGAATATCTCCAAATCAATGGACTGGAGGGAGTACTAGGAAAACATCATAAGAAATATATTTCTAAACAAGTGATAACAAAGACAGTATGAGTTTAATACTGAATAGCCATGAACAATATAGAACAGTCCTTTAAAGTAACTTTTCAAAGAAGTAAACAAAAAGTTATTTAAAATGCTTAATGCTCAATTTTCAAACTGTACTGAACATCAGTAACCTTAAAAATATAGAGAATGTAAATCAAATTGTGACTCAAAGGTATCCAATAAAATTGGTGAGATTCATTTGAAGCCTATTCACAATATTAATGTAAATACATTCTTGCAAATTTTAATTATTTCTGTTTAAGTAATGCATACAAACTACAGTTTCCTCTCCCTCACTCTGGGAACTCCCCATCGCCACCCAGACCACCCAACCTGACTCCTCTAACCAGACCCACTGTCCCTCCATTTCCTTTGCAGAGAAGATGATGAAAAGACAATATCCAAACACCACAGTACAAGATACAATCAGACAAGAAAACAAGCTGAAACTTACTCTAATTAGCCTTATATTAATAAATATATAATGAGTTAATAACCTGAAAGACCAGAGAAGCAGAGCAGCCACAGTGACTTCTTTCCTTTCAGGATCCTCAGATGGTAAAGCAGATTCTGTCTTTAGGTACTGAATGCTGAGATTAAAGGAGAGAGCTTCCCAGGTGCTGGGATTAAAGGCATACACTTCCGCCCACTGCTAGGAGTACCACAAAACCGCTAAGCAAACAGCTACAACAAACATGCAGTAGACCTTGTGCAGACCTTGTTTGCTGCATCAGTCTCTCCGAGCCCATATATGCCCTGTGTAGTTGATTCTATGGGTCATGGTCTCCTGCGTCCTCCATCTACTCGCAGACCTACAGCTTTTCCTTCTTCTTTTCTGCACAGAACTCTGAGGGAAGGGGCCCAATAGAGACCCCCAATTTAGACTCTTCTATTATAAGGTCTGGTTCTGTGTCTCTGCATACACTACCACCTGCTGCCAGGGGACGCCACTATGATAATAACTTGACAAGACAGCGATGTATGAATATAGAAAATATCATTGGTAGTTATTTCATAGATTTGGGGGGAGGGGACAATCATGTTTGGTTCTATCTGAGGTCCTGGGGTAATCCATTCATCTGTTTCTGGCCATCCACGCAGGGTAGATGATCAAAATGGTTTTTGTTTTTTTATTTGTTTGGTTTTGCTTAGGCACTATCTTAGAATTTGCAGTGAAGTAAACTTTTAAGCAAATATGTTACTGTAAAATACCTCAATTATTTTTCTATGCAGAATTAAAAAGGATATTAGCTGGCCTTTATTTATTTTGAGGTGTTGCTAATAAGCACCTAGAATTAGAAAATTGTTTTAATTGTTTTTCTGTCTATGGTGTTTCCATGGAATATTTTTTTCCATCCTTTAGATATTAGCCATAAGTTTATAATTGCATCTATCTTTTTATATAGCAGGACTTGAAAGCTTTTCTATATGCAGTTAACATTGATAGAATCTGCCCTTAATTCTAGAATTTAGCCTTTTGCTTACACATAATGACTTATGTGGATTGATTTAACTGACCACCTTGTACCTTTCATTTGATAACATTTGCTCATTATTTTTCTCCCTTGATCAGCTGCTGTCATTTCTTTTAGGATTCATTTTTATCTATTCATTTTCATTGTGAGTTTGTTAATCCTGTATTTTAAATGTTCAGTGGATTGCAAGGCATATCCTTAAATAATCACAATGCATCTGGAATTAACATAATATTGTAAATTGAATGTAAGAGTTTTACAATATTATAATCCCATTGACATTTTCAATTAGCCCTATATAAGCAAATTGTTTAGAACATTGAGAGAAGTTCGTAATATTTGCTTTAAAAATACCAATTCTCACCTTCTATCAATGAATGCTTATATCAAAAGAGCTATTTAGTTTACTTTATAAAAAGTGACTTAAATATTTCAATATCTATATAATATGAAGAAAGTATTTATTAGAAGATATTTGCTACCACTTCAAAATTTGCTAATAAAATTTAAAGAATAAATACAGGTAAACTGAGTACCTATTACCAAACCTAAAAAAAAAGAGAGAATAATTAATATAAGGCACCAAAAATAATAGAAGAATAAATTATAGTAGTAGGCAATATAAAAAGCCATAAAAATCCAATGGTAAAGAAATATATGTGACATATTGTAAAAGACACTCAGCCTGTGACACGCCAACACGTCAGCTTACTGGGGACTTTGAAAGTGCTTTTCTGTCCAAAGATGGACATATATTTCCCTCAATCAACCAAGATTTTCATAGCCATTGACCTTCAGTTGCTTTAATGAAAAAAATATAAGCCTATCCATTGCTTCAGATTAAATTTAATTTTATATATTTATTAATTCTTTTCTAGAAGGTTTAGAAAATTAGATTGCTAATGTCTTTTCAAAGTCTAAATAAAAATAACTTATTCTTAATTTTTATTAACAGAAAAATGAAAACTGTCATAAAGTATTGTAAAATAATAGGTATACCTTTGAACAGTTAGTAGATACCCTACAGGTATCTTTCCTACAGGTACATGTTAAATTTTCTCTACATTAATGCTCGATTTGATGACATAATCTATTATTAAAGAATAGGCACTATAGAAATGTTTAATTAATCAAGATTAATATGTTTAATTTAAAGAGTTTTTATTAGGAGTTTTAATTAACATTGGTGAAATAAATTGCTGGAATAGATAAGCTATCTAAAAGTACTGTAAAGTCTATTTTGGTCAACAGTTTTTCTTTATTCCATTGGTAAGAACATCAGGTAAAGTTTATTCTAGGAACTAATTTTCAAATACAGTACAAAACTTGTAAGTTCTTCAATGTGTATTACTAGTTATATTTGTCATTGGCTAGCATTGCCTGTGATGCTTCCAGGTCTTAGCTACATGAAATTGTGAGCGGTTAAACTTGATTTCTCACTCAGGATGGTTTCATTAAATTGAATACAAATCAGTCCGACTTAAACCGAGTCACAAAGCTTATTTTTAAAATATGCTAAGATATCATTGATTTTTGTCACAAAAATGTTATTATTTAATTGGGATGAAAATATTATTCACTTGGACTTCTGTAATTGTACTAAGAATTCTGCTTATACTTTCAAGATAGTTTCTTTTCTGTAATGTTCTAAGCTTAATCCTTACATTATTTTTATGTCGAATTCTTTGTTCTTCTGATGAGAGGGAATATTTTTCTATATTAATCTTTTCAAGCAATCCCATGTTTTCCATGTTAAAGACTATGTCAGCAAACTGTTTACTTGCTCTTAATAATTTCCTTAGTTCATAAGAAGTATTTTGGAAGACGAAAAGACTGCATAAAGAATAAAAGTGATTTTAATTATAAAACCAAATGGCAATACTTCACTCATTATACAGGATGAACTTTTAAAATATAAACACATATGTAGATAATTAACAAGTGATTCAAAATATATGTATGAATGTAGAATCTTCATAAAATAATATCTTGATAAAGGGAACCATTGAGGGGTTAGAGAGAAACCTGTTGCAAGGGAAACATCTAAGAACCCACAGGTGCCCCTAGCTAGGACCCCAAGCCACTGTGGAGGGGATGCCTAACAGTACTTCCCCAATAGTCGAATGAACAACCACGTAATTGTCATTATAAAACCTTCATCCTGCAACTGATGAAGCAGAGATCCACAGCTTAGTACTGTGTTCAGCTCCTGTCCAGCTGAAAAGAGGGAGGAGTGTAGATATGAGCAAAGGGATCAGGATCATTAGGTCTCCTAGATGGCTGACCCTAGCTATTGGGAGCTCACTGACTTTGAACTAAGTGCTGAAGAATCTTTATGGAAAGGTAATAAATCCTGTGAATGAAGATGGCAGCTGAATGGAGTGGGCAGTTTGTGGAGCCTCTTGCAGTAGGACCAGAGTTTATTCCTGGTGCATGAACTGGCTTCTAGGCACCTATTCACTAAATAGGAACACCTTACTCAGCCTAGATACTGGAGGGAGGGCCTCTGAACTACCTCAACTGGATATGCCAGTTAGAACAGATTCACTGTGGGATCCCTTACCCTCCCTGGGGAATGATTGATGGGATGGGAGTGGCAGAGGCTAAGGGAAGATGGAGATGAGGAAAGGGAGGGGGAGCAGTGAAGCATATAAGACTAAACATTTAAAAAGATACCAAAAAGAACATAAGTTTCAACCTTTGATTCCTAATTCTTAGTTGTAGAAATAAAAATGCCAAGAAATGCAGGATGCAAATGAAATTTTAGATAAGACTTTTTCATCACTTGTTTTTATCAACATTTAATATTCCCTTGCTCAAGAAATGTCCAAAATGCTGGCTTCTCGTTTGGGCTCTTATATTTTTACAATATTGGATGCCATTCTGTGATGTAAGTCTTTCGTTGAGTAAGCTAAAGAAAAACTGAATTGCAAATTATCTGCATTCTGACTTAGTTCTGCCCTGCTACTTTGTTATTGACAGCCCACAATTCTGGGTGGGGTTTCTTCTTTATGAACATCTTTGGTGCTTCAGAAGAGATTCTAGGAAGCGATACCTCCCCCATCACTACCAATTAACAATTCAGTTTGTCCTATCTAATTGGTCAACATAAGATGTTCAGTGGCTATATTCTTTCTTTTATAAAAAAGCATGACTATAGATTACATGTCGCATCTCTCTCTCTCTCTGTCTATCTCTCTCTCCTCTCTCTCTCTCTCTCTCTCTCTCTCTCTCTCTCTCTCTCTCTCTCTCTCTCTCTCTCTCTCTCTCTCTCTCTCTCTCTTTAGTAAATAAAGTCTATTGTCACACTGACTCAATTTAAAAAAAAAAAAACAATCTTACACTTTGTAGTCCATAAATAAAACAAAACCAACTCATACCTATACCCCCCCCCCCCCCGCCCCGGCTGCATTCTCTCCATTCTCTCAGTCAATCATATATATAAATTTCTGTAATGTCATTAGCAAGAACTGAGAAGTACCTTGTTTTTCCTACTTGTGGAAAGAAAGAAGCAGAGTCCTATAAATTTGGAAGAGAGGTTGTGGGCTCCAAAAGCACAATATGAATGACTCTTCTGGATTCTGCACATTGAGGTAAAGATACTTAAAATTTGAACTAATTTTTCAGGCTAAACACTGGGGAAATTTAATGGCATCCATTTTTACACTCAAAATTACTCAGTCGTTCTCTAGGTTCACTTGGTAGACTGACTCATTCAAGTGTCCTCTCCCGTCCCTCCCTCATTGTGCCACCTTCAGCTCTTTTGGCTGGGATGCCTTCATGTTCTCTGTTTTTAATCTTTCTTCATTATTATTTATGTTAATTTACCAGGGGTTTCATTTTCAACGTTTGTTTTTTTGTTTCTATTTTCTCTCTCTCTCTCTCTCTCTCTCTCTCTCTCTCTCTCTCTCTCTCTCTCTCTCTCTCTCTCTCTCTCTCTCTCTCTCTGTAAATATGTACACAAGATTACAGGTGCTTATAGAAGCCAGAGGCTCCAGATCTCTCTTAAACCAGAGTTATAGACAGTTGGGACCCACACAATGTGGATGCTGGGAATTCAACTCTGGTCTTAGCAGTAGTATGAGCTCTTGATCATTTATTCATCTCCCCAGACCTGGTTTTCACCTTAAGTAGTGAATTTGTATTTATTTTATTAGCAAAACTTCCTCCCATTTCTTAGCTCTGTTTTCAAATCCTCCCTTTTACTATGACCTGATTTCTGAATGCCTGCGGCTATGGTGTATGCTTTATAAATACTGTTTAAATTAAAGATATCAGTTTCTAATCGACTTTACTTCATTTGTAATACTAGCTTACAGATGAGGCTGTAGCCTTCTCACTTGTTATTATTTGGTGAGACTATTACTATGTTACTTTGTGTATATTTTAAAACAAAACTAAAACAACAACTAAAATGATATTTGGCCTGATTTAGTTCATTCCCAAAAGAAAGGACTGGAGCATATATCCCAGAGAGATGGATCTTAGTGCCTTTACCAAGGTGCATTTTTGTAAGGATGCCATAGCTCTCCAGCTCTGGAAATCCTGCTTGCTGTTCCTACTGAGCTTACAGAACTGTGCCCCAAACTCTGAGATATGCAAATGCATTTCTTTGTTCCCTGTAGTTAAGATTTTTCCTTTCTTCTTCCTTTACTGCTCATCTTGTAAGCCTGGATTTACTCACATCTTTTTTTTTTTTTTTTTATCCTGGAGATTACCTTGGAGGGATCTTTAGCTAACTAGTGGAGGAGTTCCAGGATGTAAGCTGCCCACACCAACTCTTGTTCCGCTACCTTCAACTCACCTGCATAATGGAGTCTTCCTGAGTCATGGTTCTGTTGCCCTCCTTGGCCTTCCCTCTCTGAATTCGTGAAAATGCCTTTCTGGGTGAGTATTATGTTATGTAGCTAGTGGGGCAAGAGAATCGCTTTATAGTAGCTGGGTAGGGTACAGAGTGGGAGAGCACTTACCTAGTGTGCATGAGGCATACTGATTCTCACCACTGCTGCCAATATCCCAAGGCAGCCCTTGACTTTTTATTCGTCACCAAGCTTGTGTTCTTCAGAGCTACCTTGTCATTCCATAGTGTTTTACATGTGCACAAGTGGTTGGCTTTACTATCCAATGCATAGCAATGTTGAATTAATTAAACACATATATAAAAGGGATAGGGTGAGAGGATGATTCAGACATGATAAAACTATAATATTCTTTCTACCTCCTAAAGTATTTAGCTAAGGGTTAAAAACATGCTTTTTAGAATAAACATTGACATGTTTTGTTTTGTACTTAGTGTTATTACTATGATTACTCCTGTTTGAATTTTAGATATAAATATATATACAATTTTAATATAGATATCATTTTAATATTCATTTGCATATAGATATATAACATTTAGGTATGATCTTTATTATGTTTTTTATAATTATTTTATTTTCCTTTTAACTGACTAAAGATTCATGAAAGTTGTATAATTCATGAGGAGCTGATACATGTATACATTATTTAATATTTTAGCTTATAGTAAGCATCTGTCTTCTGAAATACTTATCTGTCCTTCAAAGTGAAACAAACTCCAAACTATTACTCTTTGTGTTGTGGCATGTGTAGCTCACTACTATTACCTAAAGATAAAACATTAGGCTATAGTGCATCATAACTTATAATCCTATGAACTAAAATTTATGTGTATGATTTTTACAAATAAAGTTTTCTTTACACAATTTTAATTTCATGTACAAACTTCAGTGGTGGTTTACATTTGTTTTACTTAATATCTTCATTTCTGGATGATTTAGCAGATGCACTGGCCCACACCCTCGAGAATTTGAAGAAGCACCAGATGCTACAATGTCATCAGACAATCAAACCCAACATGGACAAACCAATTATCCATTTCAGTGTCTGTCTAATTTGTTCTTGTATTTTAACTGTCTACATAGATGGGTGTTACTCAACACGGATTGTAAAGAGACAGTAGTGATTTCTGGTTTCATCACAGGACTGACAGGGATACTCCTCTAGCCTCCTTTTCTAGCATTATTACTGCTCTTCGCTCATCTCTTTCTATGAGCTAGCATCTTTCAAGGTGAATTCACTTCATTTCTATGTCAGTTTCATTAGAAGGATACTTAGAACCCTTCTCTATTTCTATGATAGAATTTTTTCTAGATAATGAATTATATATTGGAAATGAATTGCATATTGAAGATGAATTATATATTGGATATATGTGGGCATCAGAAACAAAGATTTAAAAAAACTATAGAACAGAAGCATACATCTCTGTGCTCCACAATTATTCCCTCTCTACCACGATGAACTGTATCACTAAGAATTTGTTGGTCTTTTCTCAAGTATTTTGTTATACCAACTAGAAACACGGTTAATACATTAAAGAATATAAATATTTACCTATTTACATTATTTTCTACAGTGAAATATTTTAATTATCATTTCATTCTATTTTACATTTTCTATGTATATAATTACAGAAAAGTGTTTACAATTGGAGTGTGGGTAACAAGTACAGTTTTTCAAAACCTTTGTATGGCTCAAATTAAAGAATAATACTGCTGCTTTTGCTCAACCTGCAAATGATTTTAAAGTGTTAATTAAAGGAAAACATTATAAAACATAGTAAAATGAAATGATTTTATTAGTTACAGTATTATACCATTGACAGGATAAATACTATATTCTTTAGAAAAAATTGTATGCTAAAAAATAATAATGTTCATTTTATAAGAACTTGTCATTTTCAAAGATGAAAAAGTTTTATTCACCTGTTTTAAGAGAAGTACTTCAAATGAAATTACTGTTTATAATTTAAAATATCTACTCCTTAAATGCATCATTATTAAGGCAAAATATATTCTAATTGTATTACATTTATGTTACATTTAATGGTAATTTATTCTGCATTACCTTGGATATATTAGTTCCCCTCAGTGTATATAATAACAATAATCTTGAAGAGTAGGACTTGTCTATATGTTTAAACTTTCTAGAAAATTTCTACTTTTATAATAGTAGACAGAACATGTCAGACAAACCTTTCTGTTGGGGGAGATAAATATAAAATAAGTGCAGAATAATCAAAGAAAGCAGATAGCAGACTAGTTATACAATAATTATTAGATCACGGATCAGAAAAGAGTAAGAATTCAGAATAAAAATTTCTATGTGAAATAAGACCATTTCTCCATAGAGAACCCTCGGGTCATTTTTTCCATCATCATGAAGGAGAATTTCAAATAGATAGTCACCAGTTTTCTGGAGAATATAGCAACTTCAACAGAGAGAGATAAAAAAAAATAAATTAAGATAGTTGATCTAAAATAACATATCTAAATAGTTGAATATTTTCATATTTAATAGTAAATTATCTCAGTATGTTAATAAAAAAATCAAACTGATTAAAAAAGCATAATGACCAGGTCAAATTAGGCATCACTAAATATATACCAGAGATTAAGGATAGAATAGTTTTAATCTTCTATTGATTTTGGTAAAAATTTATTTCTCACCATGTAATACCTTGTTGATGAATTTTTCTTTTGCTTAATATTTTCTATTTTAGTTAAAATTATAATGGACTAAGTCTTTGTGGAATGTTTATGTTTTTATCTTGAGACACCACATCTGTTTACTTTGAATAATTTAGTATATGTTTCTATTATATATTATTAAGCACAATAAAGACTTAATTTAGATGTGTAAAATTTGCCCAATAAATGCAGATACTTACAAATAGACACATCTAAAGATTTACTTCATTCTTTGTGGAAATGATTAATAAAGATCACAAATATTTCTGAAATATGAAAGATTTAAAAGTCATAGTCAACTCTATTCAGTATGCACATATTATAAAATTCTAAACTCTTAAGTATGCACTGAAAGTTTTATTTAATCATTTGAATAATCCTCATATGTATGTTATATTAGAAGCAAACAATAAAATGTTTAAGTATATGAGGCACGTCTTTGACCACAAATAACTCATCAATCATTTCCACACATAAAATTGTTACTTAAATAAAAATGTAGATGATTCTCTATAGATATAATGTGTATACTAACAAAACTAATGTACAGAGATAGAATTAGTGAGCTACCAGACAAAGACCACAAATCATCATTACGTTTTTGCAATAAAAGTTTGAAATAAAGATTTAGGAAGCATATATTAAGTTAAAATACAAAAAAAATCATTTTTAACCTCATACAAAATACTAAGAAATAAAAATAATATTGAAATAAGCACTATCCAGTAAAAAATAAATTAGTCTTTATGTACTGGCTGCTTCAGAATTATAAAATACATGTGTGTCTATAGGTTTAATACACTGTCATAACAGAACTGTATGGTAGAGATAATTTACTTTAATATGAAAAATTATGAGACAAAATTAATAAGAAATATTGATAAATAAGACGAGATTTTTTCTATATATTTCCATTATAAATTTTAGGAGGAGTTTTACTTACAAGGCACCAGTATAAGATTAATATTTTTAAAATATAAATCAAAACTCATAATACAGGTAACAGCTTATAGTGGCACCTGAACAGGGACTGGAGTATCTGAGCAGTGGACAATGGATTCTAAACCCGTCTCTCAAGCAGCCAGGAACCAGGCAAACAGGCCTCCCAGGCTCCGAGCAGCCCCTTATCAATGGGGTTGGCCACGCCCCCTTCAAGGGCCTTGGACTCTGGGTAAGCAACCTCAGATCTTATCAGCTGAAAGGTGAATCTCACCACATCTCCCCCTTTTGTCTAACTAAGAAGGTTCTAAACTAAGACTATATACAATAGGAATTATTATGAGGTAGTATCTAGGAAAGGGTAAAGTACAAATTACAAACAAAACCTAACACATATAAAGCACATCATATATTTCTAGAATATTGGTAGATGGTAGGGTGTATAAATTACTTCAAAAGGTTCATCTGGGAAAGTGAAAATTCAACACCTGAATGTTACTTTCTAAGGGATAATGGGGTAGTAACCTTAAATACCTATTCTTTAACCCCTTCAAGACCTGAGAAGGAAGATGTATCACTTGAAAGTCAGAAGTACATGCAAGTAGTGGCTTCCAAAATTTGGGAGAGGACAGCAACACAGCTACCTGGACAAGCACCTCTGGTTTTGTGTGACGTTGGAGCATCTATCATATTGGCTACAGGCCTATAGTATCTGACAGATCTTTTCACAAGGAAGGCAATTTTGGAGAGACTGTCTTATCCTGGCCAGGAAGATTTCATCAGTCTCCATCCATCAACTTGTTTATCTAGCTTAGACATCATGTGCATACTGTCAACAATCAAGGTAAGTGCAATTCCTTACCCAACCAGCCATTCTCTGCCAAAAGGACAAACTCCAAAGGAGTATCCTCGATGCTCCACACTATCTCCGGAAAGGAGCAGTGACACTAGGAGTCATATTCTAACCTGTATCTGAGATGACTGTGATATGATACCTTAAGTAATATTGACTGCAGTTTTTATCATCTTAAGGAATAAACCCTGTACTAAAAATTATAATACCTATATAAGGGGTGTATAAACTCTGAAAAATTCCTTTTAGCATGACTATCAAACATTAGCCAGGGGTATATATACCATGTAAAGTGGCCACAGCATTTTAGACATGTATATGCATATATATCATCTAAACAGAGGTATATAAAACATCTTATGCATATATCATAGCTAGTGCAATCATACATTATGTCTACTATAGTTAAATGGAGGTAGTAATTGCATAGTGGACATTACAATAATGTGCAAATATTTTAAACAGAGGTAGAAGCATATATAAAATATAACAGTTACAGATTCAATTTTACATAATAGTTACAGATTCAGATTTATATTGAAGTACAAGTTGCTTTGGCTATATAAAGCAATTTCAGATTAAACTTTGTAACAATCTACAAATTATTTCAATTAAACATATAAAATGATTTCACATTTGTATCAATATACAAATATCTATGCCAGTGCAAATTGTTTTTAGCTTAGCCCATATATTCAGCTAGAATTGTGTATAGGTAGGTAGAACAATCTACCTTTATCTATCCTATCTATCCCATTTCTCTTCTTCAAAAGAAATATTTGATGCTATATTATAGTTCTGTCCTCCCCCCCAATTTTAACTTATACCTATTCTATCAGAATAATAATTATCCACAACCCTCAGAACACAAAATTTGTTGGGAAAGGGGGCATAGTCTTTCATAAGGTAGCTTCCTGCTGATTAAGGGTGATGGCATCTCTTTGGGATCCTGTAAAAGCTAAAACAATGGTTAGATCGTAATGCACTGACTATATACATATATAACCATTCTCAGAATAGTGGTTAACTCCATCTGGAATTCTAATTAGAAGTGTGATCTGAAGGATAATCATAGAGAGCTATCTTGCAGCCTTTTTTGAATATTCTATTTTCTGAAAACAATCATTGATTGGTGCACACCAGGTTCTTGATTTTTCTATTTTTGCCTCTGTCTGTCTACCTGTCTCTTTCTCTCTCTCTCATACTCTCCCTTTTATTCTTGTTTCACTAGTAGGAGTTGTTGCAGTCGGGGCACCATCTCTGTTCCAGATTCTTTGTAGATAGCTGATAGGGGGAAATGTTAATTACAATGGAAAACTTAAGTATTGTTGATACTCAAAAAAGATATTCATATTTTCTATGACTTCAGAAGATTGTATGCAGACAGGATATTTGAAAGGTGCAGATACAGAGAGAAACAAGGTTTAAGATGAAGTCACAATAATATTGGTCCCTAAACTTTTTGTCTTCTGTCCCATACCAGGTGGCTTTTCTGATACGAGACAGAATTCTTCCCATTTTCTCTACCAATATGCTTGGGTTTAGAGAGGTAGAAAGCCACTTGCTCCCAATATAAATCTAGCCCTATTTTATAGTCAAATTAGGACCACAATTTTTTTTGAGGTGTAGATGCAAGATGCAAAGCAGTAAGAATTGAGAGATTACCTAGTAGTGCATATGTGTATCAGTTGTTCTCATAGTCCATTGTTTATATTCTTTCATCAATCTCTCCTCTATTGCAGGGTAGTAATTATTCAATGTCTAGTCAATGTCTTATAAACAGTTGTATCCATTTTCCTGTAAAGACAAAATTGAGACCCTGCCCCAGGTTTGTTAAATGTGTTTTCCTTACTGTGTATCCATTTGTCATATCAGGAATGAGCAATTACTTCTCCTCCTCAGGAAGGGACTCCTTTTTGAAGTGGACTTTTATTAGTTTTGTCGGTACCCATATCTTCTCTTTCCCTGTTGAAACAAAAGCAAAACCCCTACTACATCGAAACACATATTCCAGCTTCCACTCTGAAGTGAACACATCTTTGAGGTAGATGGGTTGATTTATCTCGGAAGATTTCTCTATTACCCAATGTCTCTCAGAAGCTGATGTTCCCCTTTCATCAGCATCAAGAAAATTTAAAGTCAATAAGGCACTGTGAAACCTCTCCCTGGGTTTTCTCATTTCTCTCTTCTGTTTATAAAGCATCTTTTTCAACATATGGTGAGATCTCTCTACAATTACCTGTCCCATAATATTCTTTATATTATATTTATATTATATAAATATATTTATATTATAGTATCCAAAAGTCAGCTTCATTTTTTGGGAAACGTAAGCTGGAGCATTGTCAGTCTTAATATGAGCAGGAATTCCCATTTATGGCCATGGCTTCCAAAAGGTGAGTAAGTACAGCATCAGCATTTTCAGAACTCAGGGCAGTCGCCCATTGCATTCCAGAGTAAGTATCAATAGTATGATGTACTTATTTCATCTTTCAGAATTCTGGGAAGCGAAACATCCATTTGCAAGATCTCATTTCTCTCTGTACCTTTAGGATTACTTCCTGCAGGTAAATACGGTTGGTTATAGAAAGAACAGAGTAAGTGTTACAATTCCTTACTATTTCATTTGCTTGATGCCAAGTGATAGAAAAACTCTTCTTTAGTCCTTTGCTGTTAACATGATGTTTTTCATGAAATTCTGTGGCCTCTAGCACATTTCCGATAAGCAGCTGGCAGATCTATTTCATCATTACCCTGTGCTGGAGGGCCTGGGAGACCTGTGGGTGCCCTGATATATGTTATGTACATAGGATGTATTCTATCTATGGTGATATCTTGTAGTTGTATGAACAGTAAGGTCAAGTCTGTATCATCAGGAATGAAGTCAGCAGTTTCAATATGTAAAACAACGCTTTCTGCATATTGAGAGTCAGTAATTACATTGAGAGGCTCTGTGAAATCCAACAACACCATAATAATTGCATATAGTTCTGACTTTTTAACAGAATTATAAGGGCTGTGAGCCACCTTAATTAAGTTTTCAGACTTGTAGCCAAGCTTTCTTAAATTGTTCGCATCAGTATAAAATGTAGGGGCTCCAGAAATGGGTTTATCCTGTACCACATGAGGAAAGACCCAATTAGTTTCCTTTATAAATTGAATTCTCTTGTTTCAAGGATATTTATTATTAATCTCTCCTAAAAAGTCACTACAAGCCTTTTTCCAAGGTTCACTGTCTGCCCATAATCATTCATTTTCTTCATTAGTCAAAGGCACAACAATTTCTGCAGGGTCCTTTCCAGTCAATTGGCAAAGTCTTAATTTAATTTTAAAAATCAGATCAGCAATTTTTTCGATATATGTCTTCATCTTTTTGCTTGGCCTATGTGGCAGAAATATCCATTTTAATATAATGCTTTATCTTTGCATTAAGATTCTTGTTGGAGACTGTCTAGAGGGTTAAATAACAAGTATGCAATCAGGTCTGGATCTACACGATCTACATGTGCTTCTTGAAGTTTCTTTTCTACCAACTCTAATTTTTTCTCGGCTTCATCAGATAATTCTCTTGGACTATTTAAATCCTTTTCACCATCCAAAGTCTTGAACAAATTAACCAGCTCATAGTTTTTTATACTAATAATGGGCTATATATAAGCAATATCTCCTAGTAACTTTTGAAAATCATTAAGAATCTTCAATTTATCTCTATTTAATTTTACCTTTTGTGGCCTAATTTTTTGTAAACCTATTTTATATCCTAAATAATTGATAGAATCTCCCCTCTGTACTTTTTCTGGAGCAATTTGTAATCCCCAATCAGTCAATATTTTCTTTAGTTCTTCAAACAATATTTCTAATGTTTTTGGGTTTTGGTCTGCCAACAAAATATCATCCATATAATGGTAAATGATAAATTGTGGGAAGCGCTTGCACAGTATTTCTAGTTGTTGTTGTACAACATATTGGCATAAGGTGGGACTATTTAACATTCCTTGGGGAAGGATCCTCCATTGGTACCTCCTAACTGGTCCTAAATTATTAAGAGTAGGCACTGTGATAGCAAATTTCTCTTTGTCCTGTTCCTGCAAAGGTATGGTAAAAAAAAAAAATCTTTCAAATCAATAACCATAATAGACCATCCCTTAGGTAACAGAGAAGGCAGAGGAATACCAGATTGTAAAGAGCCCATATGTTGAATTACTTTAATAACTGCTCTTAGATTCGTCACCATCCTCCATTTTTCCAGATTTTCTCTTGACAACAAAAACAGGAGAATTCCATGGACTGGTTGATTCTTCGATATGCTGAGCCTGTAACTGCTCCTGTACCAACTGTTCCAAAGCCTGAAGTTTTTCTCTCATCAAAGGCCATTGTTGAACCCTAATAGGCTTTTCTGTTAACCATTTCAAAGGCAGAGCTGGGAGTATCCTTTTAGGTTCTGTGGTTATTGGGTAATTCTTTTGTACAACCTGAACGGCTGGTGAATTTTTTTTTACAGCACCAAATCAATACTTTTGGAAGCATAATTGAGTCTCCAGTTGATATCAGAACTGGGCGGGATTTTAATCTGGGTATTCCATTGCAGTAAAAGGTCACGACCCCACAGATTCACCACTATGTTAGCCATATATGGCTTCAACTGTCCTTTCTGACCTTCTGGTCCTATACATTCGAGCCATCTCACACTCTGTTTCACCTGAGATATTATTCCAATACCTAGAAATTGTATATCCATTGCCTGTAAAGGCCATCTTGGATGCCATGATTGTGGGGTTATGATAAAAACATCAGCCCCCCCATGATAACTAAACCCTGGATATAAATATTATCTACCCGTATTTTCAATTTTGGTCTATGTTCATTTATTGAAGTCTGAAAAAATATTCATTTTGTGATTCTTTTTGGAACTTCTGATTTCTTTTGAATTTATTCTATTATCTAATACTGTATGATCTTTTAGATCAGGTATTGAATGCCCTACTTTTCCTAAGAATGCAGGTCTTCCACTGTGACTGGATATGATCTTACCTTCCTCGAATTTGGAGTCTGAGTTTTGGGGGCTTCCTGGGGAAAGCCCCGAAAGCCGTTTCCTGATGGTAAAGGGTTGCCTTCTTTGTCCCTGCTAGATCTACATTCATTGATCCAATGCCGTCCCTTGCCATACCTTCTGCATAATCCAGAAGGCAATGGCCTTCTGTTCGAATTAAACCTAGATCAGGCATTATTTCCAAGAGTACCTTGTGTACAATTCCATCTTATATGGCCTTGTTTACCACAGTTGGAACAAGCTATGCTGTGGTTCCTCACCCTAATATTAGCAATGGCTTGGCCTACCCAATTCTCCTCATTGCAATGGAGAGATTCAGCATTGATAGCGTATTGAATCCATTCTTCTATAGGTGTGGCTCTGATCTTTAAAGGCATAAGCATTCTTCTACATTCCAGATTAGCATGATCAAAGGCCAGAAAAAGTATTAATTGCTTCCTAACTTCTGGATCTGATATTGCTCTATGTACAGCCGTGGTAAGCCTCTGTAGAAAGTCAGTATAAGGCTCTTTAGTATAAGGCACAATTTTTTGACCTGGTCCAAAATCTTTTCCCAAGCACTCAGTGCAGCAGTACAGCATAGTAATAAAGTATGCTAGTCATAAGTACTTTGAGCCTTCACATCAGCAAACATGCCTTCACCAAGGATTTGGTCCTGAGAAGCAAAGAAACCCCTAATTTTTCCTTGTTGTTCTTAGGCCCTGGCCTCTTTTCTAAACCAGCTTCTCCACAGTAAATTCTGACTTTGGTCCAAGACAGTAGCCGTTAGCTGCATCTAATCAATTGGTTGGATCTGTTTTTTGCTGACCATGAATTTAAAAGTTGCTTTACATAAGTAGAGTATATACCATGTAATAATATTGCCTCTTTAAAATCCATCATGATGTCTCTCATATGTACTGACTCATAACTGTACTCTACATATTCTGAGGATCCCCCAGATGCTTTCTTTGTCTGAACAGTAGCCGGGAACAATAGTGGTGGGGAAGGGGGTAGCCCTGTCATGTTTACCACCTTAGGTAGAGTATCTCCAGTACCATAATATCACAATAGGGGTTGACCTGAACTGTTCTGAGCATAAGATGCATCACTACCCTTTTCCATATTGCAATACGGTCCTCCCATTCCTGGATTTTGGATACTACCAGCTTCCATTCTTGGAGTTTAGATACAATTGATTTTTCTAGAGCTTGATTTTCCTGAAGAAGCAGTCCTTCCAAAGACCTCACCGAACCAGCAATTTTACGATCCACATCATTAACATTATTAATAATTTTCTTGTTCTCGTCATTAATGTAGTAAACAAGTTTCTTGTTTTCATCATTCACATAGAGCCTACATTTTTCTTGTACAGTGTTATCCATATCCAGAGAGAAAGTCTTATCTGAAAGCTTGTTGTAACCAATTTCCAGAGTATCAATCTTATCTGCCATCTTAGTGTTTGAAATTTCCACGTCACATATTCTGGACAGCAACTGTTGATTTACTTTTTTACCTCTTTAACCTCATCTATTTTTGTGTTTGAAATTTCCATAACACATATTTTGGACAGGAATTGTTGATTTCCATTCTTCACCTCTTTAACCTCATCAGCCACTGTAGCATTTGAAATTTCATTATCACATAATCTGGACAGCAATTGTTTATTTCCATACGTCACCTCTTTCATCATTCTCTTATTTTGAAACACAAAATAGAGAAACAAGCCAAAAAATAGTAGAACTGGGGTATTAAAACCTTCAAGATATTCATTCAAAACTTTGTCAATCACCATGAAAAAAAAATGACCTTAAGTCATCAATAGAATAATTATCAGCCATTACCTCAATTCAGGTGTAATGACGATGTTTGTTCCACAGGTGTCACAATAGTGTTTAATGCTCTGCTCACTATATGGCAGATGCAGAGACTCTCAGCAGCAGGAGGCTACCTACAGACCTTATGTGGACTTGAAAGGCCCCAGCAGGCAGAATACAATACTTGGGAAAAGCAAATTCTCACAAATTAAGACAGGATGTCAATCATAAAATAGAAAGGTTTTTGTTTACTTTGTTTGCTTGCGAGTGCACAGCGGTATTATAGTTGCCTGAGTCACAATCAACAACCACTTGGGCTGGCTGGGGGGCAGGGGCATGTGCAAGCTTTAAACTTGGCTACTGAGGCTAGATGGGCAGAGCCTCTGCACAGGCAGGCACCGCCGGTATGCCAAGTGGACAGTGGACCACGCGTTTGTGCACTGTACCAGCAGGCTGAGCATTGTGCTGCACTGGCAGGCAGAGCAGGCTGGAAACCCTGCCTGTGCGCTGTGCTGGCAGGCCAAGCAGGAGCCGCAGGGCAAGTGGGCGGGAGCTTAAAGCCCACACACTGAAGTGTGACCTCCCAAAGCTGAACAGTCTGCCTGTCTCCTGCCCTCTAACAGTGTTAAAAACACAAACAGACCCCGTATGCCCGTGGGCACAGGCCCAAGGACATTGGGTGCCAGTTATAGGTGAAGTTTTACTTACAAGGCACCAGTATAATATTAATATTTATTAAAAGATAAATCAACACTCACAATACAGGTAACAGCTTATAGTGGTGCCTGAACAGGGACTGGAGTATCCGAGCGATGGACGATGGATTTCAAACCTGTCTCTCCAACAGCCAGGAGCCAGGCAAATGGGCCTCCCAGGGTCCCTGGAGCCCCTTATCAATGGGGTTGGCCACACCCTCTTCCGGGTCCCGGGACCCTGGGTAAGCATCCTGGGATCTTATCAGCTGACACCTGAATCCCACTAGAGTGAATAATGATTATTAAGAATCAGGTGAAAGACATGACAAAACAAATTATGTAGAAAAGGCAATGCCTGGGTATCCAAATGGGTTCATACACATGAAAATATAGAGATGTGAAATTATCAATGTATGCCTGATTAAAAAGGATTTTATCAGCAAAATACTCTTTTATATAAGGTTTTTGAAGAAATATAAGGTTATATTATCTTATACACTGTAGAAAACTATATAAACTTTGCTATACACTCTATTCAAATAACGTCAAGTCAGCTATAACTGGTTATAACTATATAAAATAATTTAATAACACAACAGAATAATTTTGACTGACTAATGTATAGATATCTTAAGACTACAAAAGCAATAAACAGTATGGAGTGGAAAGGACTTGTAAAGTAGCATGATGACTGTCAAGACAGGAAAGGCCTCTTCTCTGTGGAAGCTAGACACTGGAACATTACTCATGTACCAGTGGATAAAGCACACTTGTGATTGTGTGTATCCAGGTGGCATTAAATAGACTCAGTGGACTAAAAATAAATTAAAATTTAAAGAAGAACATGAAAGTGGGAATGATAAGTGTTGGAGAAGTGCTAAGGTAAGGAGCATTGGAGTAAAGATTGTACATGCTCAAAACTAGTAAAATATCCTTGTATCTTGAGCTCCCAAATAACAACACAGACACTTATTAAGAAATCTTGTCCTGTAACTTAGATTTGTTGCACTAGCTCTTGTAACTTTAATTAACCCATTTATATTGGTCTACATTTTTCCTCATGGCTTTTACGTCTCTTCTATGTTCTACCTTCTATTTTCTTTCCATGTCTTCTGACATTTCTTCTATACTTTATACTTCTTTCTCTTTCTCTGTCTGAAAGACCCATCTAATTTCTTCCTGCCCAATTATTGGCTACTCAACTCTTTATTAAGCCAATCACAATGTTTATTGGAAAAGAGGAATCTTCATGGTGTACAAAGAGATTATTCTACAACAAAGACCTTTTTTATACATGTATTAAAGATTTTAAAAATAATTAAAGCATCATTTAAAATAAATATTAGGTATAGTCTGAAAACTGATACATTTAACCACATTATTAGCAATTTTTAGGATGCAATTTAGAAAATAAAAGTTAATTTACATTGTGGAAAATATATATTTAAGATAAAAATACCACCAAGTTACATATTTTAGAACTTACAGTAGCTGACAAATGTATAACAGATCAGGGTGTAGTAATTCAGGCTTTAGTCCTATCACTTAGGATGAATTGTGAAATATAATTAGCTACGTAGCAAGTTCAGTATACCCCAAGCATAAAATGAAATTGGCAGTGGAATATAAAAAATAGTTGAGGTGATGCTTAGTAGATTTAGCAATCCCTTCACCAAGGATAATATATAAAAGACAATGACTTCTGAGCGGTGTGCAATCTCAGTCAGGTTCCGTTAAGGTGGGATGAAAATGAACTGCTATTGCTAGCTATTCAGCCACTGGCAAAGATTAATGTTACTGATAATAACATGACATTTCAAGGATGGAAAGTATTCCATGTCTAGGCATATCAACTTGGAAAATTGTTGAATTAGTATTCAATATAATAAACATATTCAGTGATTCAACAAATCCACAAGCTAAAGGAAGACATCAAATGTGAAATAGAAATGTCTTCATAATTGATCATAAATGATGCTCCAGACAAATGACAAGAAAGATCACCCACAGTATGCAATGTTTAAATTAAGTAGCCTTCAAGTAACATATTAGCAACAGGAAGGAATTTCAAAGAATTTTGATGCCACTTATGCATTGTGTGTAAATCAGTTTACAGAAAGTCCCATGAGTAAACAAACCTACACTGCTGTACTTAGGAACTCGAATGGTGATAGTAAAAATGCATGTGAATATGAAGCCATTTTTAGACACCTAATCATAATAGGTACTCCCAGGAAATCCAAACAGGATTGTGGCTATCTAGGCAAAATATGGGTAGCTCTTTCTAGAATGACAAGGACTCTATTCAAACTTTATTCCACATTTAAGAGATTGAAACATAAAGTCATGAACACAGAGCTTTCTGAGCTTCTCCTAGATTCCTGATTGGAGATTGATTGACATTGATATTTCTAGAGCAGTTGTCTGCTCTCTTTTCACAGGTGAAGCTGATAAGGGACTTTGAAGGACACGTGATGAAGCACTAATTGGTGTCACCAAACTAAGGCAATATTCCTAATTAGATTCAACAATTCCAAAAAACTATTCAGCACCGAATTTATACAACTATAAGAATTAAATCAGGAATTTGAATCTTAGCCAATTAACTTTTAAAAGAAGAGATTTGGTGAATTTTCTTTAAAAAAGCATTTGGCCATTTGAAAGAAGTGCTTGAAGTCAGAAATTTCAAACCTAGCCAGATTACTACTACATATTTTTCAATTTTCTCATTATTGTAAGAATAGAGATGTGTGGGGAAAAAATAGAAATCAGAAAAAAAAAAAAACTTGTCATAATATAAATAAAGTGGTTGTTCCATTATGGCTAAATCAATGTAAACCTAATACTTGCTTAAATTATGGACTTTACAGTATTTGAATGATTAAATTCCATTTCAATTGTTTGAAGCCATTGGCATAACTGTTAAGTTTTCAAAATTATTTTGAAATAGAATAATATGAGAAACTAATAATTGACAAGTATCATAACATTGCATGTAGTTGACATATAATCTTCCCATATTGTTCAAAGACTAAATGGAAGACAGTTTGACGTAAATTTGTCTCTGTGGAGAAGAGAACTTTTCTGATATTTAGTTACTTTAGTCCCAGCTGTGAGTAGTTTTGAAATGTGTCTTAGTGTAAAGCAATAATCATTTTGGTTTTAGTTTTTCAGATAGGAAATTAGTTTAAATCCAGAAGGATGTTTTGTAATGCTTCTGATAATATTGTCATATTCCTGAGAACAGAACAAAAATATGTAATAGTATCAAAAAGATAAATAAAGCTGAATTTTGGCAATAGCTGTCAAATATAGGTAATATTAATGTCTACAAGATGAGCTGCCTATGAAAATTAGAGCAGATATATTATGGAAGCATTTTTGAATATATTGTACATTCAGTATGACCAACAGAAATTGCCATTACTATGTCAATATTGCCTCATAAGATAAGAGACTTGGCTGGTAAATTTGCATGTATATTTCCTCCTAAAATTTTGTAATCAACAATTTATGAAATCAGTCATTTGGAAAGACAAGGAAATTCAAGAGAACATTCAGTGAATTCAGGGGCATCCATCTTCACTCTACAGGCCTAAAGTCTCTGGCATACCTTTCAGTGAAGTAGGAAATTTGATGGACTGCACTACCCATTCTGGAATAGTTGTCAGTCACTTCTCCTTACATCCTAAAGTTTGTCTAGCAGTTTTCTCTGTGAAGCAGGAACCTGAAAGACTATCTCATGATGTTGGAATGTCTTTCTGTATGCTGTGAATATCAATCTTTAAATAAAGGAGCTGTTTTGGCTCATGACAGGCACCATAGAAAAAGTAGAAGGGGAAATCACAACATAGGTAGGATAAGCAGGGCGGAGTCAGACAGACCGAGCTAGCTGCCCAGGAAGAAACATGTAAGGAACACAGGTGAGCCACGGGCCACGTGGCAGACAGATTAATGAGAATGGGTTTAGTTAAGATGAAAGAGCTATCTAGCAATGTGCCTAAGCCATAGGCCAAACAGCATGAACTTAATATAAGCAATTGAATCATTTTGGGGACCTGAGCAGCAGTGGGTAGCTAAGGGGTCTGGGGCGGTAGGTTTGTGGGTCTGGACCTCTGACTGCCCAGGACCCAGAAATCTCACTGTAACAATCTCAACTGGTTCTGCCAAAGATCATAGGTCACTTTCTTATGGGTCCTGCATGTCCAGTTAAAACAGCATACTGTCAAGCAGTCAATACAAGAAAAGTTCCTTGTCCAGTGGCCATCCATTGCCAAAAGGAAAGTAAATTCCATATGGAGTTTCTTCGGTGCCCATCATTCTCTTGAAGTAAATTGGTACTGCCAGGAGCAGACCTGTCTCACTGTCCTGAAGAGTCCAAGTTCTTAAAATATTTTAAATGCCATGTTCTATAGGACTTTAAAGTGTTTGAAGACTACATATTTAATTGAAAAATATATCTGTATACCTAAAATACGTAACTAACATGACTATAAATTTGGTTATCACAGATGGATATTAGTTTGCATTTCTTAACTATGCATTACAATTTTAAAGGAATTGCATAAACATAATATTCTAAACAAGAGAAGAAATATACAGTATAACAAAATTGACCTCAAATCTGTAACAATAAGCCAAAATCCATACCAATATAAAATATTTTGAGATTAACAGCTGATTTTTGGATTAAAGTATATTCAATAATCTATATTTTTAAAAATTATTCATATAACATATCTCCTTTTTTCTTAGAAAGAAATTAATTATGACTATCAACCAACAAAAACAAACACTTATAAACAATATTTTGGGAATTTGGGCATAGATTTCCACTACTACTCCTGCCCATTGAGGAGCACTGGCAATCTCATGGGACTCTGAGACTGAATCATCTTAATTGGCATCATGGAAACTAATGTGGCCATCTATTTCCATCAAAGATTTTTTTTAAGGAGGGATCTTGGTTGATAAAACCATACTGGTCTGGAAGCAATTCACAGGTGAAAACAAAAGCAGAACCTCTTTTCCAAAGCAACATATCCATAGACATAAATTTAAAAACTGATACCTTTAAAATATATATGTTTGTTTAACTTAGCAACCTTTACAATCAAATATATTTCTGCATTAGCTTATTCATAGCTAAAAAAATAAAACACAATAATAAACATTATCTAGACTCCATTTTTATTTTCTATCTTTCCATGGCTTATGATATTTTATACTCTATTATCTTCTTTAGGGACTTTTTCTACCAGCTTTATTTTCTCTCTGAAGCTTATGTATTCTTTAGCACACACATTGTAACCCATTTAAAGGATTTCTCCATCTGAATTTGTGTTACTATGTATTATTAATCATTTTTATCCAGAAGAGCTTTAAAATGCTAGACTGTACAGCATTGCTTTGCTTGCTGACTGTGCCCCACTTGGCATCTTTTCAACATGGCAGAGGTACCAGGACGAGTCTTATCTTCCCAATTCTTAGAATAGTATTAAGTATTTTGGAATTTTTTACCACCCCTATTTTGGGGAATGTTAGGGTCCTCACTGTCACTAAGTGGAGCATTGCTGCCCACTGCTCATGAACATTATTTAAATGTTTGGCAGCAGGACCTCTTAATGGGCCATACCATTTTTGCTAATAAAGCTGACTCAGGAAACCTTCTAAATTTGCTCACCCATGAGCTGTTACTATGCTTTTTTCCTTGTATGCTTTCAAATTTTTGCTGGATCTGGTTATGCTTTTCCTCCCTCTGACTATTTTATTCAGTGCCCTAGTTATCAGGATTCCAGGGAACTTGTAAATTTAATAAAATAATTAAATTTACAAGTTCAAAACTTAGTTTGGTTAATAAAGCATGATCTTACAGCTTTTTCTTTCTGAACATTCATTGTTAAGAAATAGTACATAATACCAATTTTAGAGTTCCAACATAGTCTGAAAATTTGACCACCAAGAAATTTCCCTATGTTTAATTTTGCTTTAATCAAAAACCATAAAAGTTATATATATATATGTGTGTGTGTGTGTGTGTGTGTGTGTGTGTGTATACATATATATGTTTACATGTGTATATAAATATGTAAGTAAAACTTATATATAGAATGCATATATACATAATATTTATATATAAAAACACTATTCACTGACAAGTATAGAATCTATAATTTTTTTGAAATGTAATTTGGCATTTTCCTAGAAGAGTTTTGTCTTGCCTCATCCCATATTTTCTAATTATGCTTCCTTTATTCTCTTTAGGAATGGCATTGTATATGCTTGAAGAATATGATCTGCTTTTTCATTTTGATTTTACAGGTATCTTCAGTTAAGAGGTTGCCATGAGTCTTTGAAGAAACTTTGAACTTTGGATTTTTAAACTGAGTTGAGAATCTGATAGACTATGGATAGACTATGGATGAAGACTTTTGAAGTTGGACTTAATGCTTTTCTGCATTATGGTATGTCTAAAAAACCATGGGGAGTAGGGAGTAAATATTGTATTTTGTATTAAAATTTCCCCTATAGGCTTATAGAGAATAGCACTATTAAGAGGTAGGAATGCCTGTGTTTGAGTAGATATAGTCTTATTTGAGGGAGCATCTATATTTCTTTAAAAATAATTCTAAGTGCAAAACTATCCTGTAGGGGTATTGTGTTGTTTCATGGTAAATAACTGTCCCACCCACTGGTTTAATAAAAAGCGCTGATGGGCCTAAGGCAGGCAGAAAGTGTGGGCAGGGCTACCAGACTAAAAACTCTGAGAACAGGAAGCACAGAGCAGAATGCCAGGAGAAGCCAAAAGAAGCAGAGGACAACTATGCCACTCTAAAGAAAGGTACCGAGCTGAACAAGACAAGAGCTGAACAAGACAAGAGTCATGGGATAAATGAAGGGTAGAGAGCTAGCAAATTATATGCCTGAGGCCAATCAGCCTAAAAACTATTGAAAGCATCTGTGTGTCTCTGTGGGACTGTAGGACTGCAGGACTGTGGGTCTGTGGGCCTAAACCTTGAGGCTAGGCCTGAAAGTCGGGATAGAAACCTCATACTACAAATGGCAGCCCAACGTGGGTCAAATATACCCACATAAATTCATAGAAAGCTTAAAAATGGTCTAGAGCCAAAGCAGCCTCTGAATTGTGTCTCCCATGTGAGCCGTGGTACAGAGACACCCTGGTGAAGCATGTGGGCTTGAGATACAATGGCGGGCTTTTGGAGTGCAGCTTAAGGTGTAAAATGGCTGATTCCTGAGGTCTCACAGGACCCTCAATATAAGTAAAATGTTGTAAATGATTTATTTAAGGTTTCTGTTCATAAGGAGAAAAAGGGAAAAGAATAAAAGATGGCTTTCTAATGTCGATGTTTTCATGGATCAGCTCTATTTGCCAGAGGCAAAATGAGACTTGGCTTTTGAAAGAAAAACTTCCTGATTCAGCCTTAGAGGCAAAACACTTGTGAGTTTTTTAAGAGGCCCTGTTGCCTAGTACTTAAATGGAGTTAATGAGCAGCAGATGGCAAAGTTTTACTTGTTAATTATATGGACCCTAAAATTACTCAGAGTACCTGGGCTAAAAACATAAATTCTATGAAATTAGACTAGGAGCAGGGTGAAGCCATCCACCCATCCTACCAACCTTGAATCCTGACAGATTAAAGGTGTGTTCAGAAATAGAAAGAAATAGAAGAATCTGGGTGGAGTCAATCACCCTAGCCAAGCAAAGGTGTGGTCAGAGACAGTGGCAGATTAAAGGTGTGGTCAGAGATAGAAAAAGTTAAAAAAAATAAATATACAGTAAAGACAGTTTCTTGTAAGGAGTATGAGTGGTTTAGAGTGTATTAAATTATATGTACATAGGCTTAGAAAAAGAAAAGAAAGGTAGAGAAAGCCCTTAAAAAAGAACTAGAGTAAATTAATTAATTAATTAATTAATTAAATAGATGGAAAATACAAAGAATGTCTGGATTCTGTATATTATTGTCTTCTTTTTAAGCTTCTTGACTGAAAATGACCTAGTAAAAGCTGCTGAAGAGCAGTTGATTATAAATGCTGTTGGACTTATTCAACGTATATATTTTGTAAATGAGTTGACTTTAAAATTGAAATCCAAAGATATGCTACTTTGGAGAAGAGGTTTTCTTTTTATTTTCACAGAAAATGAGAGGCTATGGATTTATTTCTGGATAAAGAACATAAAGTTTGATAGAGGAAGACCTCCTGAAAAATCTCCAATGGAAATGGATGGACCAGATGACTGAGCATTTCAGAGCACCTCAGTTGAAGTTTCCTGAGCTCTGTATTCAGAACAATTTCGAAGAGACTGGCTGAGATAACTCAGCCTTACAGACTACTCCACTAAAGACTTGTGCATTATCCTACATTTTTCTTTGGATTCCCATGAGATCGCCATTGTCCCCATTCAGCATGAAGTAGCCTAGAGAACTATGCCCACATTCCCAAACATGGATTATGGATGTTTGTGTTTATTTACAGTGTTGTTTATAAGTTGTTATAGATAAGGGGGGAAAGAATATTAGAATTGGAGTTCTTTTTGTTTTAAAAGGAGAAAAGGGGATATGTAGGGGTATTGTGTTGTTTCATGGTAAATAATTGTCTCACTCACTGGTTTAATAAAAAGCGCTGATTGGCCAAAGGCGGGCAGGAAGTGTGGGCGGGGCTACCAGGCTAAAAACTCTGAGAACAGGAAGCACAGAGCAGAAGGCCAGGAAGAAGCCAAAACTACCCTTAAAATGTGTGTTAATTTTGAAAATGGTCATGTGTATAAAAAAAAAAAAAAACTGGACATTTCACCATTCCCATGGTGCTGTCATTTCCTGACCAAATCAACACATCTTATTGTATAGCAATAAAAATGAAAACCCCAATTCACATCAATAATGCATAAAAGTCTACTGGGATTGATGCTTCATCCAACATAGGATCCTTATACAGGGCAGCAGGATGGAGAGAAATTCTGTGAATTTTAGATACAGAATGTAGACATTTTAGTAATTCAAGGCTCAAAAGATTAGATCATACCTTTGTAGGACCCTTAGAATGTTCCCTAGGGGAGCAAGAACAAGTCAACCTCATGGAGTGTGTTTCTTGAAGCGTTCTACTATTTAAGAACCCTCAGTACAACTTCATCATTGAGCACTGCATATTTCTTATTTCAGCCTCAGTCATGGCTTTCCTCAGAGGCGATAAACTCTTGTAGCAAGAGCAGGAAGAGCACCATCCTACTTTCTCTCCACAGCGGTGTTTATTATTGTTCATTAGCTTAAACTGATTCTTAGTAGTTCATCAATAAATTTAATATAGATTGAGGTCCAGACAAATACTAGGTAAGAAAGCTCAGTGGACTATTTTCAGGGATGTCATTTGAAATGCAAACAATGAACAGAGCAGTGTAAGTGAGTCTTGAATACTTTAATTCTACTAGTGTTCATGTTGCAATCCTGTGCATTTCAATATTGCTTATCTACTTTTTCATACAGAAGGATTGAGTGTGGCTATGTATGATAGTTTGTAGTAGGAGGTTTCTGGCCGGGACTTTCAGGCCTAGCCTTATGGTTTAGGCCCACAGACCCACTGACCTGCAGACCCGCAGAGACATACAGATGCTGTCAATAGTTTTAGGCTAAATGGCCTAAGGTCCAGGCATACAACTTGCTAGCTCTCTACCCTTAATCTAACCTATTATTCTTATCTTGTTCAGCCATGTGGCTGGGTACCTTTTCTTAGAGTAGCACAGTTGTCCTCTGCTTCTTCCAGCTTCTCTCTGGCGTTCTGCTCTGTGCTTCCTGTTCTCAGAGATTTTCTTAGTCTGGTAGCCCCACCCACACTTCCTGCCTGCCTTTGGCCAATCAGCACTTTTTATAGAATCAGTGGGTGGGACAATTATTTACAATGAAGCAACACAATACCCCACAATAGTTAAATATCTTTGATATTTCACCCTTTCTATTTCTGCTTCAAGGATCATATATTGACCATTATCCAAAGACCCATGGCCTCCTGGTACTTCAACACATATAAATGGTGTCATCCTCCCTAATTTTACATGCACTACTCATATATAATCAATACCTACTTCTTTTACTTTATTATTCATACTACTTACTAAATTTGGATATCACTTTTTAGTTTCGTGCAATAAATATTGATTCATCCATGTCATATTTGTTTTTATTTATTTAATGAATGCAAAGGGTCAGGCTAAGTGAATATGACAAACAATCAGACAAACTTCAACACAGAAAGAGGAAAGGGGAAGCATTTTAGCACATTGTCCTAGTGAAGAACATTGTAGAATAGGCTATTACAATGGTGCCTTAAAGTGTCCCAAACATCTTCTCCAAAGAACTGCTTTCTCAGGCACAATGTCAAGTTACACTTAAACAAGTGAAAAATGCAACTGACTATAAGGTTCCATCTGTAAAGAATTACCTTAAAAACTGTCCATTGTTGAAGGGAGTTGTTTTAACGAAGCAATGAAAATGAAGCTCCAGGGCCTGTCATGAGAAAGCGAAAAGTCAAGTGTGTGGTCAGGTTGGATGCCTGAATTATGTAGAGACTTGGAGAAGTCTGTAGAAACCTCTTAGTCCAACAATAATTTTGAGTCTCCTGAAGAGTGGAATTGTTAAATTATCAACTACTGCTTTAGGAAATATGAGTACAGCTTCTATGGAAAGGGAAGGTGCCGACATGAGCATGGACATTGGCTATGAGAAGAAAAGAAGTTCAGATGCATCAGGCAGAAAAAGATTGTAAATTTAGAGCTAAGATGATGGTATGATGATGTCATTGAAATAACTATGACCAAGTAGATTTCACAATTATTTGGAACATAAGACTAAACATTGAACTTAAGAGTCACCTGAAATCATAAATGAGTAATAATGTTATTCACTTAAAGGAAATCGTGTTAAAAGGCAGAAGACACATGTGATAAATTCATACTCAAGTGTATTGATTTTTAGGAGACTAATTAACATACAGTACGGTATGGCACACTCTGTAAAGCAAGCAGTTAAGTTGTTTTGGTTTTGCAGATGTACACATTCTCCCGTTTATTGACACATTTATTCATGCTTAGCTGTTGAAAACTAGAAAGGCAGTAGTAAGACTTGGGTAAAGGTCATATTTTGTTGATGTAATCATCTGGAGTGAAGGAAGAGGCACCTATTAGTAAAAAGGTGATTAGGTCTAGGTACCATCAATATTTGGTAGTGATTGAAGTTCAGGATATAAAAGAATTTGCCTGGAGCCATATGGAAAGCAAAGTGATAAAATAAGACTGTAACTGAGCATCAAGGAATTCCAGCAATATAAAAAGGAATCCTAAAATAATACAAAAGGACACAAGAAATGTTGTTACCATGGAAGTCAGTTAAAGGCAGAGAATAACATTTTTAAGATATGAAAAATTCTAGGAACATAAATACTAATAATATTATTTGAATTTAAAAACAATACTAAGTACTGGGGTTGGTAGTAATAAATATAAAGGACATATAGTAATTATCCTTTATGTTATGGAAGTATCCTCCTCCTTTAGTTAGGAAGAGCAAAGGACCCATGTGTCTTTTAAATGAGCTGTTATTTACAGAGAGTGAGAAAATAAGCATAGTAGTGTAAAGAGAAAGAAATATGGAAACAATTACTATGTTTACAGGGAGTGTTAAAAATCTGTTTGAGTATAATTAAATTACATTTGTAAAGGTGACTATTTCTAGGAGGTCTTCAAGGTGGGTATTTCCTGATTTGTGATATCAAAAATATCAAGTAAAACCATTCTGGTAAAATGCTATGTATGCACACTCTCTGACCAGCAAGCAGAAAAATAAACACTGGCAAAAGCATAAACTGATATGTGGACAAACTTCTGAGTTAGATGCTGCTTTTAACACCACAATACTGAATAGTTCAGACAGTAAGGAGAGATCAGTGAAATAATTTTTTTATTATGTCTACCTATCACGATATTATAATTTATTTAATGGAATTATATGTTAATACATTTTGTCTGTTTTTTTATGGATGATTTTGTAGTTTTGTCAATCTCTCTCTCTCTCTCTCTCTCTCTCTCTCTCTCTCTCTCTCTCTCTCTCTCTCTCTCTGTGTGTGTGTGTGTGTGTGTGTTATGTGGAGTGTGGAGACCAGTGATCCACATCAAAGGTTTATCTAAACAATTCTTCCTATTTTCATATGTAAGATGATTTGTTTTGCACATGGATATTTTGCCTATATGTATGAATGGGTACTACATGTGTGATGTGTTCAGTGAGAACAGAAGAAATTGTTGAATTATTTGAAACTGGAGTTACAGATAGTTGTGAGCAACCCTGTGGGTATTGCATAAAAACCTGATCTGAAAATGTGTTAAGTGTTCTTAAAGTCTGCTCTTCGGTCTTTTACTTTGTCTTACTTCTTGAGACAAAGACTGTGATTGAACTTTGAGATCACTCATTTATCTAGGTGAACTGACGTGCATGCTCCAAGGATATTTGAGTCTCCGCTTCCCCTAACCCCACAATGAGATAACTGCCATGAGCCTGTGAACTAGCCTTTTATGCAGATTTGGGAGATTCTACAGGCCAAGCACTGCCTCTCAAACACAATTAAAAACAAGTTTTACCATACCTAATAATACCATCTTTTTAAAAATAAAAATAAAAAATAATGACACCCAAGATTGTCTCTTACCTTCCAAACATGTCACACATATGTAAATACACCTATACATACACATATACCACCCACATGTACATACTCATATATATGCAGACTCATATAATACACACACATTGTTATAGTGAGGATTCTTGGTCCTGGGCGGCCAGAGGTCCAGACCCACAGAACTGCAGCCCCAGACTCCTTAGCCACCCACCACTGCTCAGGCCCCCATAAATGACTCAGACGCTTAAAATAACTTCATGCCGTTTGGCCTATGGCTCAGGCACATTGTTAGCTAGCTCTTACATCTTAACTCAACCCATTTCCATTAAACTGTCTGCCACATGGCCCGTGGCTTACCTGTGTTCCTTACATGTTGCTCCTTTGGGCTTCGGGCATAGAGAAAGGCATTCACACATCACACATACACATTAAAAGTTCATGACCATATATGCTATTCTTACAAATAAAATCCTCAAATATAAGTCCTACTGAAGTAATGTGCCCTTAGAAAATGTTCTAAAGTTTTACATATTAAAATGCCAATATCTACACCCAATCAGAATTTTGTTCTTACCTTTGAAATAGTTCCTATTAATATGTCATATGATAACGAAATATTTGGCCATGATAGCAAAGTTCTTCCATATTGCTCTTAAAGTAGGCCTCACCTGGCATTGCTAACTGCCATTCTTGTCAAGCCTGTTCACTGGACCTTCAGAGCATCATTGTCTCTGGAACTACTTTCTTTATCTCTTTACCCTCTGTTTCACAACAGCTCATTTTCCTTCCTTTCTCCTTTCCCAACCCCAAATATTCTTAAATCAATTGTATATTGTCCATTTTGAGAAGATGAAAAAATATATTCTGCTCTTCCTATTATTTAGTGCTAATTTTAATAGATCAAATCCAAAGAAACCATTAGGTTTTACTTCTAGTCAAGAAGTAGAATTGTAGCTATCACATTAAAAGCATCCCAAAGGCTTTGAGGTACACCCTGGTTGTGATAACTCAAGCTTTAGGTTAATAAAAGCCAGTTAAGTCATATTTAGAGTTTAGGCACTCATTGGTTCATAACTGTATTCAATCATGACATGAAAGTGTGCTTCTGTTACCCTCAAGTCTCATGTCCAGCCAATGTTGATACCTGTTTTCCCGGTCTTCAACATTAGGACTGTGGTGGGGTGAGAAGTTATTAATTATTATTGTGTGTTTTTCATGACCCTGTGGGGGCTTCTCATTATAAACATGTTATTCTGTAGCAAATGGGCTCAAAAAGGCAGGTTCCTGCACTAAGAATAGATTCTTATCCCTTTGCCAGAAGCCCCACAAACTGCCCACAATTGTCATCCATATTCAGAGGGCCTCGTTTATTCCCATGCAGGTTCCCCAGCTGATAGTTCAGAGTCAGTGAGCTCCCACTGTGTGTGCTGCCTTCTCAATCATAGCAGTTACCTATACTGTACAGAAGTGTTTCATTTCAAGAGATTTTATTTGTCCATTGATGGTGTTATGTTCTAGACTAGGAATGTTTTATTTAGAATGTCTATATTTATATGCCTATAAATTGAAATAAACTCCCAAATTTTCTTCTAGCAGAATCGGGGCATCAGGTCTTGTATTAATGTCCTTATCCATTTGCAGTTGGGTTTTGTCTAAGATGAGAAGCTTAGATCTAGTTTTATTTCTCTACATGGAGAAATCCAGGTATCTAGGCACGATTATTTGGACATGCTGTCTTTTCCCCCCAATTTATAACTTCTTTTAGCTTTATGTTTGTTTATTCTTTGTATCTTTCACATTGTTATTTCACCTGTCTTTCTTCTTCTCCCCAAAGAAAACAATCAGAAGAAATTAAGAGAAAAGCAGGGAGTTGGAGGAAGAAGGGAAAGTCTCATCGTGGAAGCTGCTGTAACACAGTGAGTCGTGCAGTCAACCCTTTATCCATTCAGGTGTTCATCACACAAAAAAAGAATCATTGGTCTGGGTGGAGGACCCTTGTTTCTGCTACACCATTGATGCTGAGCTCTCAATGGGAGTCTTTCTGGACAACCTGTTGCTGCTGCCTTGTGTCCTGAAGATCCTACAGTCCTCTGGGTCCATTGGTCTGACAATGCTCTCTCTCATTCCTCCAGCAGATCACAGGTGTGGTGGCTGTTTGGACATATAACCCTTGTTCTGTGTGGGAGGGATTATAGGGTTGTCATCCCTCTAATTTTTATTAAATTTGTTTCAAAGATCAAATAGCTGTAGATAAACAGAGTAAAATTTGGACCCCTATTTTATTTAATTGATCTGTGTGTCTAGCTCTGTACTGGTACACACCATTTTTTATTACTAGGGCTCAGTGGTATAACTCAAAACCCGGTGTGATGAAAATGGCACTATTTTTATTGTTGTTGTTCAGGATGGCTTTCATTATCAGCAGGCTTTTTTGCATAAGTATAAATTTTGAGTTTGTATTTCTCCTGTGGTTATGAAGAAATGTCACGGTAATTTGAATGCATGAATCACTTTGACTAGAATACCTCTTTTTAATAATATTAGCAATCTTCAGAGAGTATCTGAGACTTTTTTTTTCTGCACCCAGGTATCTCCTTGAATTTTTTACTTCAACTTCTTAGAGTTTCCTTTTGTAGAAATTTTAGATTTTCTTATTTTGGTTATTTTCTAACATTTTATTTGTGTGTGTGTGTGTGTATGTGTGTATGTGTTCATTGTTAGTAATATTGTTTTACACTTTTTTCAGATAATTCCTTTTTATCATATGGCTGTAAAAACAAATATCATAAAAATGAATTCAATATGTATGACTATATTAAATTTGTTAGCTGTAGAATAAACACATACAACTCAGTTGTTCTCTTACATTATGGCTCCTTTTTAAAGTTAATAAAATCCCTCTGTCGTTTGTTCCTACTCTGTAAAATGAAATTAAATATTTCCCTGGGTTGTAAACCAGTTCTTTCAGGAAAATCATAAAAAAATATACATTTTATACCAAATAAGATTCAGCTACTAAAAAGAAAAAGCCTAGAATATAATTTTGATATATGAATCTCCATAAGGAATGATAAAGCCATTAAAGTAAAGTTAATAGACATCTTGATTTCCACTTAATGCTCTGTGCGTTCCTATTGTGTGAGACCGCAGTTAAGTCATCAAGTCTAAGTGTCGCCATCTGAAATAACAATGCTTTACATGAGGGATTTTAATTAATTTTTCTTTTGTTGGCAATATGTGTCAGCCAAATGAAACAGAGGGACAATCATATTGTGAATTATATTGATGAATTTCTAATGATGGGAAGCCAATGGAATTTCTGAATAATTTACTCTAAAACACATTCAAAGTTAAGGTTCTTAAAATGCTACATATATTACAAAATTATAGTACCTCATTTTTTTAGGTCATGAGTTGATTTTATAAAGCTTCCACAACTTTTTATTATATGTATTTGTTATACCATTGCTTAATTTTAACCAGCACTTCTCTAAACCAAACATTGTTCACAAAGTATGTTCTAATATATCCATTTGTCTTCTGCGCCAAAGTCCATATCATTCTTCTGAAGAAGTTCAAAAGAGAGATAGAATTTCATTTACACAATGCAGAGAATGCAAACTGTAGCAAGAGGTAAGTTCTATCCAAGTCTTTCCTTTGGCCTTGCCGAAGATTTGATCAATTAACATTCTAGCAGTGATGTGCCTCCACTAGTTATGCATGCACCCTCAGGAGCAGAAAAAAGAGTGGAGCTCTCAAAATCATGGGTCCATTGATCACAAGAAAAATCCATCCCAAATATTTATAAAATAATTTATTACCAAATATTATCTAAAATAAATTAATATAACAATAATATATATGTCCTAAAATGGAGATAAGAAATCAGAGAGGATATGCAGTATCCCATTACAAATTTTACACAAATGAACATAACTATGGGGAAATTATATTAGAGTAGAGAATGATGCAGAAGAAAACATCTGAGTCATTTTAAATTAATTACAGTGGAAAAATGATCTGTGTATTTCACATAGCTTGATATTATTGATTTTTCATTGTAGTTTATCAAATATTTTCATACTGCTGTTCTGTCAAATAAAGTTATACACAGTACAGAAAAAATATTCATATGGAATAGTGCTGGAGTATGTAATGAATGCTGCAGGAGTTTTAGATGGACCAAGAGAACTTAGCCAAAATAAGAAAGCTTTTCCCCATGAGGATTTGTAATTGAATTGGTTACCACTCTACTCCATCAAAATACAAGCTCAGGAAGACTATCATCTAGGAGTCTGAAGCTTGGAGACATCTTGTTTGAATTTTAACCCTTTATGTCCACGTAGATAATCAGACAGAAATGTTGAAAATAATATATCTTTTATGTTCTCAATAAAATTCTTGAAATAAATTCACAATGGAGTCCAAGTCAATACAAAAGTCTAAGGGATACAAATAATAGTTGCCTTACAATAACATATAAAAACCATGTTAATGAGATCTCTGATTTCTAGACACTGAAAACCATCCATGAATGTTTCCATAATGCCCCCAAACCTTCTGTACATTGAATAAGCATTGTTAGAATAAAATATTGCCCATTCCTAAATGACAAGATAGTCTACTGGCTTGCTGTTTGGTGATATTGCAATAATTAGGAAATATTTATTTTATTCTAATTTTAGATGTATATAGAACACACAATATATGCGTAATGAATTAATATTCTCAGTGGTATGTTTTAATCTATTCTTACATGAGATTACACATAAATTTGATGTTATTGTTTAGAAAAAATTATACTTGCCTGTTCTTCTAAGAAAAAAAATTCCACAAATAAGATTTGTTTTAATGTAGCACTTTTCTTATGTTTTATAGTGGGACAATAACAATTTCATTTAAAATGTTAGAAAATAGAGAAAAATACAAATATGTCTAAAGTTACAGAAAGTCCTGTTTTAATTCTATCCCCTCCTAAATTATTTTCACAAGCATCTTTCTCTTTTTAAACAATTATTGTTTTATGAATATCATTGTTTTGCCTACATTTATTTAAGTACAACATATGAGTGATTGGCATCTCCAGAGGGAAAGGCATGAAAAATCCTGAAACTGTAGTTATAGGAAGATGGCGTCTCCTTGGGGGTACTTGTAACTAAACCTAGTCCTCTAGAAGAACAACTCTTAATCCATTGCTCTATCCAGCCCCATATTTTCTTTATTAAATTTATTTCATGTACTTAAGTTTTGAGTGTGTGTGAGAGAGAGAGAGAAAGTGGGGGGGAGGGGGAGAGAAAACACATGGGCTCCTGGTTGTGAGGGTTGTGTGCAAATACAGATACAGATGACAGAAGAAAACTTGCAAGACTCAGTTTTCTCCTTCAAATATGTGAGTCCTGGGGGAGTACACCCTGGTCTTCAGGCCTGATAGCAAGCAACTTTTCCCTCTGAGCCATTTTGTTATCTTGATAGCCTCATCTTTCTCTTCATAATGCATATCTCTTTCTGAATATGTGAGAACACTTCACATCAATACTATACTGTAAGCAATGGGACATTTCTTTTACAAATGCTGTTTGATGTTGATATCTCATAATATGTTAACTAACCTTGAGTGTACAAAGGATGAGAAGATTTCCATTACTGTGTATAAGAAAATGCTGAAATATAGTTATTGGTAAGTCTTTGTTCAAAGTTCATGTTATTTTCTTAAAGACACATGGATAGTAGTGGAGAAATGGAAAACTCCTTTGGTTCTATGAGTTAAAAAGTATCATTTGAGCAGAACCATGATCCCAAAAGTGTCTGTATTTACAGTGATTACAGACAGTCATTAAGTTGCCTGAGCATACCAGATTCTACTAAACCAAAAATGTCTTCAGGTGTCTATGATGCGATTTCCCCAATGTTGCTCATGGGGATTTTAGCTGTTGTCCATTTTCTTTGCCACATAAGTTGTGGAAAAAAACATAAAAAGAAATTTAAAGCTACTAGCAGTACATGAAAATAGATGTCCCACATTTTCCTATCAATGGTGGTCAAGACTTTTTTCACATATATTTCATAAATTTTTAGCCCTAAGGAATATCATAAAATAACAGGAGGATTTACTTTTAGAACTGTAGCCAGTCAACTATGCCTCTGTGCCTGCTTCTTACTGGAAAAAATCAAAAGTTAATTGAATGACATGAATAAGTGTTTTTCTGAAATATATCATTCCTGTGTGCCTAGAATCCCCCTTGAAATGTATCACATGACTACTGTAGTAATGGGATCTTCAAAGTACAAAACATTTTGCTTCCTTTTTTAAAGAAGAATTTTGTTTAAAATGCTGGTGTTGTACTTTATCAGTTATATTTAATTGTTGTGATTAATTTTGAAATACTTAATTTTGGCACCCAGACTTTTAAAGTAGATATATTTGGAACAGTGTCTATATACTATTTGAATTTTTCTAGTTCACGAGTTATCATTGTGATTAAATAGCCAATAATAGTCACTTTGGTCAATGCTATGCATTTTAGAGTATTTCTTTACTGTAAAAACACATTTTCTATTTTCCAAAATTCACTGGTGACTTGAGTGAGAGAAGAATCTAGATGCACCAAAATTCTTAGTTTTTATCATGACCAGAAGATTGTTGGGAGGCCTGTGCACTATTTTGTTTAAAATAAGCTTTCTTTGAGATAGAGGGACTGGTTCCTCTAGAAAACTATAGCATATCTATGAGATTAACAATGAACAGCTGACCATAGGAAGTGGAGGTTTACACACATTTTCTAGGATTGACACTCTTGGTTTCTTGTATCAGCTTTGAAATGGCATCCCCCCCCCCAAAAAAAAATCTTACCTATCCAGTTTAGCTGTTAGTATTACAAATATGCCAGGTTTATTATCTAAATCTGAGTAGTTGGCTTACAAAAATAAAACTGCTGCCAGAATTCAGCACTGCCCTAAATCATCCTGAATGAACAATGAATCCTCAGGGGTCAGTGTCAAACTATGTTCGCTGACAACTCTCATTATTAACGAAAATGTTATTTTTGTTGTTGTTCAATTCTGTCAAGTCAAAATATTCTCAATATGTCAAGCAATTGCTTATTTCCGGTGTCTGTCAGATTTTCAGTACCACAAAATTAAGGTCAAAGTGGACAACGATCGTGACAGGCAGCTTTAGGTGTGGGTCTTATTTCTTCCTTCTGTTTTAATGCTTCCGCGTTGTACACAGTAGGAATGTTCCTGCTAAACATGTGAAAAAGTACAGTCTGACATTTTACAGAGATTAAGTTCTTTAAAAACATTCTGTCTACCATGATTGTTTCTCTGGCTGCTATTACAAATGCAAGCCAGTGTCTGCAAATATCTAATCCCCGAGCATCTTGTGGGAGGCAGAGGCTTCCAAAGTATGTTTGTTGTAAGCACACATCTGCTGGTTACACATGACTAGTTTATCCTATCTTGGGGCTGATTATGTAAAAAGTCTGGCACCATATGTCATCATCTTGCAATATTTATATGGTATGGTTTTAAAATTGTAAAATATTATCCTTTTCTAAAAAGTGGAATAACTTTGACTGTGGAATCAAGAGACAATTTTTAAAGTACTTAGGTGTCACAGTACAAATGTGAACTAGGGGTGAGACACAGAATTTCTCGCTTAGCATGGTGTGATATTACCTTAATCAAAGGTGCCTCTATGATGCTATAATTGATTGTCAAGCAAAAATCATATTACAAACCTATTATCATTGAAAAACACATCTACTCAAAAAATCTTTGATTAAATTACTTCCAAAAATCTGATTTTATTTTAAAGTGTAAAGAATTTTCAGCAAACTGGATTACCTCTCACCAAATAACTATGCTCATATATGTTTTATTTATTCAATAACTTGAAATCATAATATGCTTGATTTCTACATCATAGCCTGGTGTAGTAAAAAGATACAACTAAAAGTATATCATTTTTCACAACCCAATTGACTCTTCTTGCCAATTAATGAATCAGGAAGCATCTCATCTGAAAACAGTTGTTGCCCTGGGGAAGACATAGTACCTTGTTTACAGCTGCGATTAGCTGGAGCAGGAAGAAGGAAACAGGAGAAAGTCAGTGCAGGCCAGTGTCAGCTGACTGCCTCCTGTCATGGAAGAGTTTCCCCACTACAATCCTGATTGGGGATTTGTCTGTCACCATTTCTCATTGGTCGGATCAGCAATTTTATGTGGAGTTTTGTGACTTAAATGTGGTTGATCCTGTGCTAGATTGGGTGGGTATGGGGCTTTGCAGAAACCCAGTGGACACCAATGACCACCCCTGCACTTTAACAAGACCTGGTGTATTTCTAGATTTCCATGCTTTTGATGGAAGCCATAACCCTATTGATCTTACTTTTGAGAAGGAAAGGTGCTTAATAACATTCATCATAAACTGCACTTCACTGTTGTTCAGGCAAGTTTGTCTTGTTTGTATCTAAGAGAAAAATATGCTCACTTAATCCCAGATTCACTTACTTTCAATTAGTCTACAAAGTCTCTCATGCACAATAGCTTCTAGGCTCAGATTTCCTGCAGGCTGCCATGTGCACAGTGACCCATAGCAGCCAGCTGTTCCTCCAGCAAGGTATTGCACTTTGATCAAATACCAGGAGAATTTCTGGATTGCCAAAGACTATGTAAGTGAAGCCATAGGAAAATATCAAAAGGAATATTCTGTTTGGCACTATTTATTTGAAGTAACTATACTCAAAGTTGAGAGAGTTCATATTTTTTTTTTTGTATTCTCTAAAATAGAGACAGAATTTTTTTCTTTCTCCTTTTGGAAAAAACCCTCAAGAAGATACACTGGGAAAAACATTGACTAACAAATGGTGGTGGGGAACGTAATGCTTCATATTGCCCACCACACACAATGATAAATACAAAATGGGTCAAAGATATTATTATTATTATTATTATTATTATTATTATTATTATTATTATTGTAAATCTGTTTTATTCCAATTACTTTTTCAATTAATTTTTTAATATATTTTTTTCAAATAAGAATTGTTTTAATTCCAAGATATTTTTAATGAAATTTCATGCACACAGAATCATGGTGAATGTTGAGATGACTCGAAAATATGAAAAGAATTCTTCTTCTGAACCTTAAGGCACATAGAAACCTAAGAATATTTTATTACTTTAACTTAAATATTGAGAAACATAACATAAAATTTGGAAATTAAGTAGCTACTGACATTTGGGCTTCCTATATCTGGGTCCTCTGCATTATTTCATTAGTCTACATATTTTTGCTTTTCACTGTCCTAAACTTGCTCATTGTTTAGGTTTTTGCATCATTGGTATGGTATTCTAGGAATTTTTTTTTTCAGTAAGATTTCAACTTACATAAATAATAATAGTTGTTCTTGTACACTGTAGCTTTATTGGGAGTGCTTATTAAATATAAGAGTTTTCTGATAAATTCTATAGTCTTTTAAAAATTGAACCATATTATCTGCTCTTTTTTCAATCTCTACCCCCATTAGATGGTCTTTCACTCGGTTGATAATCTTGGCCAACTTTGAATACTTTCTTCTTGTTCTATGTCTATCCAACTCTGTTTGGATTGGATTTGTGAGTCTGAAAGTGTAAGGACATCAACCTCATTTATCTTTCAAAGCTAGTTTGAAAAATTTTTGATGAATGAACTATTCATTATCATAAAAGGAATTACAGGCTCTTTCTCAAGTACTTTATTATAAGCCAATCCTTATCGGGATACTGTCAATTTTTTGTATTTTGAATTAAAAAGCTGTAGGTAATTTTCTCAAAAGCTTTAGTAAAAAGGTTTGAGTCATATTTAGATTGGAAATCACATTCACAGCAGTATAATTATTATTTATGAAACTTGTGGATATTGAATTTTATTATTAGTGCTACAGGAAGTTATGATATATTGCATAGTAAACATTGGGATAAATTGTATTAGTTGTAGAAAATGTGCTTTGGAACTGTGCTGCCATGTCACTTCCCAGGTGCATTCTGAATATGCAAAACTATATAGGAATAGGCTTGCCATGGACCTTGAGGATAGATGGAAGGAACCTTCTTCTCCAAGCACCTTCACTATTGAATCTATGAGTCAGGGACAGACTGAAAATTCTCTTATCTTTTGTGGTACTTTTAATGAGAATGATCCCCATTAGGCTCAAATATTTAAATGCTCAATCTCCAGGAAGTACAACCCTTGGAGAAGAATTAGGAGGAGTGGCTTTGTTGGAGCAGATGTGGTCATTCTGTTGAAGTGTGTTACTAGGGATGGGCTTTGATGTTTCAAAAGCCCATGCCAGGCCAGCCTCTCACTCTCTTTCTGTCTGTCCCTTGCAAATCAGGATGTAGATATCTCAGCTACAGATCTAATGGCATGTCTATCTTTTTCACAGGATAATGATCATGGACTAACCCTCTAAAACTATGATATTCCTAGTTAAATCCTCCCTTTTATAATGTTGCCTTGTTTATAGTGTTCTTTTATAGCAATAGTATCAAAAGAACAAGTGGTCCAGAGGATCCAGGTTTCCTAGCACCCACATGGCAGCTCACAACTGTTCCTTAGTCTAGTTCCAGGGGACCAGACACACTTTCTCAGACATGTGTATAGGCAAAACACTAATGCACATTAAAAATATTATACTCATAATAGAAATAGTCTTTTCCAGGAAAGGGCCCCCAATCAGTTACCAAACATCAAGTGATCAATCTTGAAATCATAAATATGTAATTAATATCATATGCACCAAGCAGATTATATTACATATTTAAGTATATATGTACAATTAAATAAAAAGAGATCATAATTGAGAGAGAGCAAGAGAGCTCACATAAGAAGTGTTAGAGGCTGAAAGAGATGGAAAATATTGCGATTATATTTTAATTTTAAAATATCTTTTTAAAAAATGAAGAAATTTATAATCAGAAAATATGACATTTTGTCTTTTTGTTAACTCATTTACTTTTTATTTTTGTGTCTCTGTGGTATATGCATCGTGTGTGTACTCATATATGTGCATGCATGTGGAGATCAGAGGTCTGTGTTGAGTGTCTTCTATCACTCTCTTGTATTTCTTTGAGGCAGTGTCTCTCATTTAATCTGGAAATCAGCAACTGAAGAAGACTAGCTGGCCAAGATTCTCGAAGATTTCTCCTTTATCTCCTCTGTGTTAGCATTTCTGGTATCCATGACCACCATGGCCATCATTTCACATGAGTGCAAGTGATCCATACTGTTGTCTGGTGAGCATATAAACACTTCACTGAACCCTCGCCAGAGCTTGATGTTTATGTCTGCTCAGAAATTTGTAGAACAACATAATGCCAAGAAATACTTAATTCAATAATTATTATGGATATTTGTTGAGTGAATGGTGTTGCAATGTATCTTGATTGTGTCCAGTGTAGATTAAACTAAATCTGGTGCAGATTTGGGAAGTGGTCTGATCCTGTTACCATATAATTACATGAATATGAGGGGAAAGGAAAAAGGCGTCAAAGAAACCAACTCAGACCTTCAAAGAAAATGATGAGACAGAGAAGCACACAGGCTCAATGTCAACAGCCTGAGGCTGCTTCATTGTGATTGCGAAGGGCTACAATCTTTCCACAGAAAGAGGTTTTGAGAATTTACAAGACCTAGGTAGTGTGTGTGTGTGTGTGTGTGTGTGTGTGCACGCGCATGTGTCTATTAAATAAAAAGTTAGAGCTATTTATTTTTGTGTGTGCATGTTCATGGTTTGACTGGAAACAGGGTATGCTGGTTTGCAAACCTAGGCATACTGTTTCTGCCTATAGAATGGAATGATCAAGCTGGAGCTAACATTGTTCATGGCTATAGGCTCCTGCACAGTAGAGCCTGAGTCAATTCCTCATTATATGAGTATCATTCAACATATTGCGACTCTGGTAGGGTAAAAGAAAAGATGAGGGGACTTATAGTTTCAGGAGGCTGCTTCTAGCTCCGGGGGTGAGCAGGGTGTACCTCAACATTAGAAAAGACATTTTGAGGTTGTTTTCAAGCTGCATAGGGACCATTGGTTTTCAGACATGAAGAATGTAGTGAGTATTCGGGTGCTGAAAGATTTTAGCCATTGTTAGAGAAACTTGGTGAGATAGTTCAAAAGAATTGCACAGACCAAATAATTAAGTAGGTAGCAATCATGACTCGGCCATGCAAGCAGGCAGTTCATAGTTCCCAAGCAGTCAGGCACTCTTCCATAAACTATTGTCAGTCTTTTCTCTGTGATTGAGTCTTGTTAGTGATTGTTTAGCATTTTCCTATACTAATAAATAAATAAAAGCATTCCTCTAGGAAAGCAAAATGCCTTTTTCAGCAGTGAGAGTCACTGAGAGGACCAACATGGATCCTTTTTTTTTTTTTTTTTAAGTATAAGGAAAAGTCAGTAAGTAAAAGATGTTAAAAATGAGTGTAAAGATAATAAGAGGTAAAATAATGATGGGGAGTAGGGGCAGCTAGAGTGGAAAAGAACTGAATGCCCATACATAGGAAGAAGCTTGTTAAATTTGTATCTGGTCATTGTATCTTTGTTCCCAGTCTCAAACCAGTTAGGATCTGCTCATATGGAAAGACCATGCTATGTGGAGGAGCGAACAATTCCCATCCTTAGCAGTAGTCAGAGCAAGTCACAGAATACTGCAGCAAAGAATTGAGTTGGTCCCAAAGGAAGTTAAACTAATCTGAAGTTTCTTTTAGGTTTGTGGCAGCTGCTGAGATAGAAATGCTTATTCATTTAGAAAGACTTTAGTGCAGCTGTCTTATTCTGTTCTGAAAACAATGTCCAGAGTGGTAAAAAGAGGGACGAGTTGGTTGGTGTTGGATTCCCTATCAGATGAAAAAAGGCATAATATGGAAGGACTTCAGTAGGTAGAGTACGACAGAGAAGGGGCCTAGTGAGGGGCCACAAGGAAATACCCAATGACATGGTTCCAGACCAAACGTTAGAAGGTAACAGCTGTACAACCTGTGGTGAACACTAAGAGAAAAGGCTAGCAAAAGTTTCATTTAGTAAGAGTAAATATATTTACACAACTGGCTACACCATGTACTAGGGTTCTAGAAAAGGATGGGGTAACTGTAATAGCAGTTCATTCCATTAGATTCCTACATAAAGAGTAAGCAAATGAAATCTGTAAAAAGAAATCAGCTAAATTCAATACTTAATTGAAAATTTAAAGAAGAAATAGGATCCCACCGAGGCATTTTAAAGGACTGTCTAGCAACATTTCTAAAGACAGTACTTGGGTAATCTGAATAATTACCTAAAACTGTAAGCTTAATAATGGAGGATCTGGCAGCCATTTTAATCAGGAAACAGGGTTGGTTAGGGTATATGTGTTAGAATTGGCTTTTGTTAAGAGGAAGAATTTAAGGCCAGGATAAAGGGCATGGCCAATCAAAATAGTATGCACATCTCATATCAGTCAGGCGTTAGTTTTAGATCCAAGAATCCACTTTTCACAGCATCCTCAAAGGTCAGTTTGGGAGACACTAAGGGAAGTGTAACTTCTATTTGGACCTCTGTTGTTTGAGACACTTAACGTAGGTTATGAGTATAGATTCTATGATCTTCCAATGGGCAAAAAAATCTATCCGCGGCATATAAGACATGAGGGCAGATTCATTTTCCCTATAAATAAGGAGGGGTTTTGTTGCTGTTTGTTTATTTGGTTGGTTGATTAATTGTTTTGTTTTGTTTTGTTTTGTCTAAATAGCAAAAACTGGCCTTCTGGCACCTCTTAAATTGTTATGCATCCTTATGTTGTAATAAGTTTAGCATGTAATTTATTCTGGAGAGTCTATATCTCATCCAAGGGAAAGTTTACAACTTGGGTCCAAAAATGCCATGCCATACAAGAGTATTGTAATTTTAACCCACTCTTTTCAAGCATTAATTTTTTTATTACAAGGGCTTTAAAATACATCTGATTTTGAATGTATTTTGCATAAAATATACTTTAAATTTATCTTAAACATTTTTGCATTAGGCTTAATTTTGGTAACGTATAGAGGAAACTATATAAGGGGAGATTTAAACTGGTCTTGGTCACCTAGCTTGTCTCTGTAAATAAATTAGATTTGAGTTTAGCATGACTACAAACATAGCTCTGAGCACATTAGATAATCTAATAATTTATAAGATTAATAACCATTAACTAAGATGGCTTAATTATTTTTAACAGATTGCATTAACTTATGAACTCTCATAAGATTAGGATTTAATAATTTTGCACCATTAATATTTTGAGCCTTCAAAGTTATAATTTGAAATGAGTATTTTTGAGCGTGAAAATAAACTTTAAGTCATATATACAGTCCATGCATAATTGAGAAATTAATTTTTATAGTGTATTTTTACACTGTTTCCCCAAATAGTTAGTTTTAAAAAGTTAGCAAAGACATAAATAATAATACATATTTGTAAGTTAGACTTTGTTAGTATAAGTAGACCATTATAACCTTAAGTCTTTATACATGGAATGTTGTTCCAAATTAATATTGTCTATATTAAATTAATATTTAATTTTTGTTTGGAGTTTTATAGCCTTTTTTAAATCATCCTCCAAATGGTACTACAGATCATGGGAGAAGAGAGTTTACATTTAACAATAACTTTCAATATATCCACAACCTAAAAACAAACATTTCTGTTAATAAGAATGAAGAACAGGGAGGGGGTGAGTGAACTAGACATCTGAGGTACTGAACAATTTTTAACATTTATGTAAGTCTCTCTTCAGTGAAAAAACTTAAGATACCATGAGATATAATAGCAACAAAGAAACTCATAATTTGTTGCCTTTATCCTGGGTTTATCTCATGATATAAACAAGAGTAGCTTCTATTTGAAATAGTTTATCTCTTAGACATTCTCAAGTACATAATGCTTTTTTTTCAAGTCCGTAATGTTTTTGATACTGCCTTCTTCCTGTCACAGAGTCAGGGGACCATCCTGCCCAGAAGAGGGGCTTTCTAAGAAATGTTGAAATAAGCATGCTTGGGTCTGAAGCAGACAGGCCAAAACCCATCCCAGAGTCAGCCTTTCAGTGAAGTAAATGAGGATAACCATTTTCCAATATTGTCTATGCTCAAAAGACATTTGAATCCCTGTAATACTGTACCCAGTGGCCTACTTCTTCATAAATGGCTACAGTGGGGGGCGGGGGTAGGATAGGCAACCTGCAAAGCCTAAGAAGTAACTAAAAAGTAGAAGTAAAAGCAAGGGTGTCCAGGTTCGGTGGGCCAGAAATGAAGGCAGAACAAAGGTATAAGGTAAAGAACTCCCCAAAACAAAAGCAGTATCCTTTGTCAGTTAAGGGAAGTAGTCATGGAGACTTGTAGAAACAGTGGGTATCAGTACCCAATAGAGCTGCATGGACAGTTACTTTGTTCTGAAGGATTGAGTGTGTGAATGGCAAAGCTCAAACAGAAAGACTCAGCCTGAAGAGCAGAATCTATGAGGAAAAAGTTGCCATGTCAGCACTAAGCTTCCTGGTTGTTGGTCTCAGCCAAGTCTAGATTTTGGTAATGGCAGCTTGTAATGAAGGCAATAATTTATCAAACACATTCAAAAATGCCCATAACTAATCTGTATTTGTTGCAAATCAATTTGCTTTAAAAGGGAGAGGTTTGAGTATAAAAGTCTTAGGTGAGGATAGTCTTCAATACTTCCAGGACAGGGACAGAGGTCAAAAAGAATTCTATGGGTAGAATACTGGTAGTCTTCATGTTAGCCAGCTTGAAAAAATAATTTTCTTTATAGTAAATTATAAAAGGTCAACACTTAAGTCTGCTTCAGGGATATCTGTGTTGGTTCTGAAGCAATCTGTTACATTAAAGTCCTTTCTCTGATATATGCTTAGACTCCTTAAATATTGACATGTTCATGAAGTCTCCAGTTTCTCATAAGAAGTTCAACATAACATTCTGGCATTGGGGTCATTATAGTTATCAGTTGTTATAGTCTGTAGAATTAGTTGGGTAACTGTGTTTTAATTCAGCATTCCAATGTTTAAGCCTCAGGCTCACGGTGTCTCTTTCTACATTGTCTGTTAACCTAAAGGCCTGTTTTGATAGTTCCTAAATGCTCTGATTTTCTTACTTTCTTGCCATCGTCTTTGGCCTCTGCCAATACTGCTACATTAGAAATAAATGCATTTCAAGAAACACTTCATAATTCGTTAAAAAAAGAAAAGGAATGCCATGTATTACCATAAAATTGTGCTTTAAAAATATTTTTTTTCAAAATAAAATTATCCATAATCATGAGTTTTATTGCTTTGTGCATTTGTGAAATGTTAAATGCCTCACTTCAAAAGTAAGCTGAAATCTCACACCAACTTTGTGTGCAGTTGTTTGCCACCTGGTGTTTGGGTTGCAACATATAAAGAAATTCTAATCTTCTAAACACATATATTAGACAAAGAGAATATTTTAATTAAGTTTTTGTTTTGGGGTAAGTTTAAATTCACATGCAAATGTTAGAATCATAGGGAGTGTGGATATTCTTTCCTCTATGTGTTCACGGTAGTAATACCTTTCCAATTATGCAAGCTATTACAGTCTGGTTAGGGATGTTTAATAAAATAAAAATGCAAAATGTTCCTGTCATCACAGGCATACAAATATCCCTCATATTGTGCTCCTATTGCTACACAGTATTTCTCCTCCACACCTGACTCACAGTCTTCCCACCTTGTATATATGCCAGTTTCAGAATATCATACAGCTGTGGTGTAACCTCTGGGATGGACTGTTTTCACTCAGCAAATACTGCACAAGGGATCTGGGGGTATCTCAGAGCCTTTCTTATGCTCTCCTAGGCATTATGCCATATTATCAATCAACTTGAAATTGCTAAGGACATCTAATTATTTCCAATGGTTTGTTCTTTTGAATATAATTGTTAGAATCAGTGTTAGATGGTTGGTCTTACACCATTGTGTGTAGGACTGACAAACGTCTCTAATTTGGGCACTTCTGCTTTCCTAGGAGTGATCTATGAGCAATCCCATTTTCCTTAATCCTCCTTAGCTTTGCTATGAGTGTGAGTCTCAATTTTCTATGCTATCCAGCAAGGAAGTATGTAAGGAAGGATGTCTGTAATTTCTGTTCTCATTACTAGAATGTGCATTTTCTAATCAGGACATTTTCTGCTTTTCTTGTTGAATGTGAAGATTCTTTAACTATCTCTGTACAAGTCTTCTGAAGATGTATGCTTTTCTCAAATATTTACTTCTATTTATTTTCTAACCATGGTTGAGCACAATAAAATGTCTTAAATTTGAGGAAATCAATTATACCAATTTATCTTCTGAATTTTTTCTACCCAGCATTTGGTTCTAAAGATGTTCTTCTCAATTCTTCTTCTGAACATTTAATTGTTTTACATTTTGTGGCTGTCTTTGATTTGCTTTGGGTTTAACTTTGAATAATGTATAAATTGTCAACTTGTATTGTTTTTCTGGCCGAACGTTCCAGCCTTGCCTTGTGGTCCAGACTTTCAGACCCACACTCCCACAGTCCCACTGAAACACCACACAGATTCTTGTATTAATTGCACACTGATTGACCTGGGGCCCAGACATATAACATGCTAACTTTTTACCCTTAAACTAACCCATGATTCTTATCCTGTTTAGCCATGCATCTGGGTACAGGAACCTTTTCTTGGAGCAGCATAGTTGTCCTCTGCATCTTCTGGCTTGTCTGACAACTCTGTGGCATTTCTGCATCACTGCTCTGTTCTTCCTGTTCCCAGAGTTTTCTTAGTCCGGTGGACCGGCCCACACTTTCTGTCTGCCTTCAGCCAATCAGCATTTTTATTAAACTAGTAAGAAGAACAGTTATTTACAATGTAACAACATAATCCCCCTATATTAACTTGTATGGATATTCATATGTAATACTAGCTCAGATTTGTGTTTGCCTGTAGAGGCCAAATCTACAGCTCCAGGTGATCAAGAAGCTAATGTACCCACACATATTGCTTTTGAATTTTTATAGATTAGTTTGATGTTTGATTAGGTCTGTTTCTGAAGTCTACCTTTGTCCCATGGATCTGTGTATGGTTTTCCTTATAAATACACAAACCTTGATTGTCATTACTGGGTAACACATTTCCTGTTAAGAATTGCAATTCTTCACACTTGGGTTGTAGCTATACTTTTTGACATTGTTTCAAGACAGGGTTTCTCTTGAAACAGCCCTGGCTGTCCTGAAACTTTCTTGCTTTGTAGACCAGGCTGATCTTGAACTCATAGAGATCCACCTTCCTCTACCTCCTGAGTGTTGGGATTAAAAGCATGTTCCACTATCGCTGGGCTATAGGAAAACTTTCATTCAGGAAAATTATCTTAACTGAGGTAACAATATCCACATATGTAATCTTCACACTTTAAAATATTTTTTCTGGACATTCCTATTCCTTCTTCAACATTTAACTATTTTAGATATTTTACTTCTTTATATAATTTTTACTATGAATTTCTTTGTAAAAATATTGTTTTTACTTTGACAGGGTTGGTGCTTAGGTTTTCTAATTATTAATGAAGTCAACATATTTAAGGAAACACATCTTCTATGATGAGTGGAATGGGTACCATCATGTCAGTTTTGTGTTTCATCCACCTGAGTTTATAATTTTCCACATGTAACCTATCAATAAAATCGTTTAATCCACACCCATTTCATCTTTTCTCTCTGGACAGTGCCTAGAACTCAGTCTGATAAGTGTGTTCATGCAAGATGGTGATGTTACTGAACTGCTTCCCTGTTGAATTCCAACAGCTCTTGTATGGGTAGAAACTCCTTGGCATATCTTAGACAATCATGGCATCTGAAAAACAGGATACTCTGTTTATAACTTGTCAAATTGCATCATGATTTCTGGTTATTTTATTTCTCTATGACTTGAACTTCATTCTTCCTTGTTCCCTACCTCATTTTGTTTTTCATGTTGCTTGGGTTTCTTAGGTAGAAATTAGGCATGCGGCATCGAGTCATTGGTTTTATCTTTTGGTGTGGATAAACATTCCTGTTTTGTTCAGTGGGCTTTAGAATCTCTGTCTTCTGTTGCCAGATTTTGGCAAGGTTTGGTTCAGCTGGATGATGTCTACCATTCAGTCTTGTGACCACTAACTAGTGATTATTGCTTCCAGTAACAGAGGTGTTCCTGGTTCAGCCATAAAAAATAATGGCTTTTGTTTTCATGAGCACACAGACTCTCACTGCTGCCCCCCAAAATTTGAAGAGACTTCTCTGGGGTAAAGAGAAACAGAGTAGCAAGAAGTAAAGCGTCTGAAAAGTATACAAGCAGCGTGGCCATCTGTAGTTATGTTTCCTTGATAAATTAGTTAAGATTTCAGGGAATGTGCCATATTTTAAGAAGTATCTGATAAAACTGACAGTATGAAGGAGAGATAGTGAGGTCTGGAGAAGTAGATTGGAAAACAATTGGGCCCAAAGGCATAGGTAGAGGTGAATGTGTTTCTACCACACACAGTCCGGTACACTCTGACATGCAGTGTTAAGGATGTCTCAAAATTATACTTTCTTTGGGACTGGGAAGTCAATAAATTTTCCACCTACTCACTTGGTCATTGTTCAGATATACTTCCTACCTGGGTGATTAATTCCATATAGCATTCATTGTGGCCCCAAACGAAACGAAAAAAAATTAGAAAGCAAAATAAACCAATTGACCTCAACCCCTCAAATATTCATATTTAAGTGACATTTTTCTTTTGTGTTGCTGTTTTTTAATGCTCTTGTTCATGCTAAAATACAAAACGTAGTTTTAGAAAGAAGTTGTAAGGTCTTGTGGGCCTGTGGAAATGTCTATCAAAGGCAGCATAGAGGAGGACTTGAAACCAGGGTAGTGGTTTCCAGGATTCAAATAGAGTTTCTACATTTAAGCCACATGACAGTTTTGACAATATTTTTATCATCAGTCTTTATGTTCCCTCATATATACTTAGTATGGCATCAATCTCTTTTTCTGGGATTAGGAGTTCTTTTCTTTTTGCTTAGATCTATCCTCTAGGTCAATGTTTCTCAACCTTCCTAATTCCGAGACCTTATTTTGTGGTGACCCCCCAATCATAAAATTATTTTCATTGTTACTTCATAACTGCATTTTTCCTATGGTATGAATATGTGCATTCTGAACATTGAGATGAATTCTCTGCATAGAGATGTTTTTTCTTAATTTTTATAAATCTATTCAGCTGTTCATGCTCTTTGAGTACCAGGTATATGCTGAATCACTTCAGATCACAAGGAGAAGCCAGGTCCCTGTCATACCCAGCTAACAGCACTATTGGGGTCTAGTCATTGGAGAGGTCAGCAGGAGAGGCCTTAGGTTACACAGAGTCTTAGAGTGTAAAAGGCCAGATGTCATGCTGCATTGGTTAGTGCCCTTACTGCTGTGATCAAATACCTGAGGAGAAGCAGTTTAGTGGAGAAGGAAGCTTACTTTAGCTCATAAGTTCATGGCAAGGGAGAAAGGTAGCTGGGCTCCAGCTGGCACTGTGATTGTGAACACTTATTCACATGGAGAAGCAGAAACTGGAAGATGATGACACTCTTCTGGCTTTGTCTTTTTATTCAGTTCTCCTAACCAGAGGATGTGCTATGCAGATTCAGTGTAGTTATTTCCTGTTGAGATAAACCTTTCTAGATGTTCCCTCAACAACATTCCCAGAAATGTGTCTCTTATGAAATTCCAAGTTCAATAATGCTGATACTGTCGAATAACTATTAAGCTTGCTAAAAAAAAAAAAAAAAATGTGGGTATTGTTTGCCTTTCAGGCCTTGGCTGGATTTGAAGCTGTTGTTAATACTGTTTGAACTTACCTGTGAAGGACAACTAGCCTTTGATCTTTGTCAAAAATCTTCTTTTTATTTTTCATCCTGGATTTGGTTCCATAGTAATATTTAAGGCTGATCCTGGGGGCTAGTGGGGATTCTGCAGAGAGAATATACCTATATTTCTGACAGTATACAGCTCACATTTGCAAGTTGACTCTGATCAGACATTGCTGTCAAGAGCAGAGTTGTCATTAAAATACTTGTGCTGATTGTTGCACAATTGATATTCTTGCATTTTTAAATCTCTGATTGTGGCTGGTGTAACCACAGAATTCCCTCTGTGTTGCCCTTTGAATTAAGATAAACAGAGATTGGGAAGCATATTAGAATGCAAAAGTAGCTGATGTTCTCTCTCTCTCTCTCTCTCTCTCTCTCTCTCTCTCTCTCTCTGTACCCCCACACACACCATGGTCCCTGTTGAATCCCCTCAGTGTGACCCTGTTCTGACTTGAGGAAGATGGAATAACAATATAGTTAAAATTTCTCTCATGATATCCATGAGAAATTTGTTTTTCTGTCTTCTGAGCTACACAGGTAACTAAAGCTAGCACAAAGTTTAGCACATTTTCACTAAGGTATTCTTGTTTTTAAGTAATTTCTAGTTGAAAAGAAAGCAAAGTCTAGATTGCCCTATTTTGACATTTTGCTAACATCTTGCCTCTCATAAGAAAAAGAAATGCTATTATGCACCTCATAAAATTAAAAATGTGTTAATGCATAAAAACATAATTATAAAAATATCTGGAGTTTACTATTAGTAGATGTTAGTTTATGATTTAAGAGATTTTAATACTTTGTTTCACATGGGGGCCTGTTAGTTAGTATTACATCAACATTAAAGCTGATAATATTTCTGTTGGACTTAGGCCTAGAATATTCTCCATGCATTTTGGAACTCTTTTTGAGACTAACTTTATAGTAATGATACTAATAGCTATTATCATTTTCATGAATATTTTAGTTGAACTTCCAGAGAAAGAAAATTAAAAATACATTGTCTGCTATTAAGTTTATGTAGACCCTCTAAGTCATGTTTTAAATAAAACCATTATATAGAGGATATTTGCCTTCATCATGTTTCTAGACTATCTTCTCATTAAATTCTGCTCCCAAGATGGTTTCTACTCATTATCTCTTGTTCTGAAACAGTAACTTAGTTATGCAAAATCCTCTCCATACTGTTTAGAGGTGGGAGATAGCTGGCATGCCACTGAAAAACATACAAATATGTGTTTTGAGTCTAAAATGTCAAAGGCAAGACACAGGTAAATGAGTGCTTACAGACACTTTCTAAAATGAACTAGCTCAAAACACAGTTTTGTGTTAAGCCCCTCATACTGGGTCTCAGTTTCTTCACCAGGATTTTTTAGGATATACTGTTCATTTGTAAAAATGTTGTCTATTATTCAGATTTTAACACTGATCACTATGCTTGATCAATATACTTCTATTATTACATATGACATTACAAAGAATCAGTATTTATAAAGACAGTCAAAAATAAGTTTTATATTAAGTCACAAAAATCTGTGTTATTTTGCTACAATATTAATGAGAAATTAATATTCATATATATAAATAAAATCATGCTTTGTGTATTGAGCTTAAATATTTTGAACTTTATTGACACTATGAGTTTGGAAAGATGGTTATAAGTACCATGGAAATATGTTTATCTTAAAGTGCTCCAAATTTATTGCCTTTCAAATTTCCCTCAATGTCTCCCTTCCAAATATTATATGTAGGTATTTGAAAAATCACTCAGTTGCACTGTTATTCACAGATCATTTAATAACCATCATATCTATTTTTCTCTTATCAGCCACTGGAATGAAGCTGTAGGCCTTAGTAGGTGTAAATAAGAAAAATTTAAATCTGCAACCACATGTTTTACCTATTGTAATAAATTTTACTTATATTAAATATAGGATTAATATTTATTGGAGGGTATTTTAACACTCATGTTAAGTTAACTTAACACTAAGTTAAGCCTTAGGACAATATTTTGGCAAAAGGATGATCTACGTGATGCATATGATCTAATCTCTAAGAAAGCAGGAACAAAATGGGCCACTCAAGATCCCAGCAGTTCCTTTTGAATAGGGCTGGCCACAACCCTTCAGGTTCCCAGGACTCTAGGGACATGCCGCCTAACCTTATCAGCTAACACCTGAATCCAACCACATCTGCAACCACATGTTTTGCCATCTCCTAAGTCTGACGGTAATTGTTTCAAATACTATGGACCAGTTTTTACAATGTTCTGTTCACTTTCTTGAATAATACTAAAATATGAGATAATTCAAATATTTGTTTATTCACATATCAAGTTCCTATATTCACAATTCACATGCAAATATGTTTAAACAAACTTTGAAAGTATTTGTTCATATTTTTACATATGATTTTTCACTTTAGATGCATTTAAAATTAATAAATAGGGCATAAAGCTATACCTAAAACTTGAATTACTTTTATTTCTAGAGCATATAATACTTAATATGAACTAAAATATGTATAACTAATAAAATTATAAAAGTAACTCTTATAAAAATGTTATGTAATATAAATTGGCAATTTGTTTGTTTATGATAGCTTATCATGTAGCCTAGCTTTATTCTTGAACTCTGTATGTATCTAAGGATGACTTTGTACTGTTGATTCTCTTACCTCCATCTTCTGAGTACTGGATGTGTGTTAACACACTAAATTTATGTGGCATCAGTGATTGAACTCTAGATCTTCAGTACACTTGCAGGGACTCCACCAACTGTGATACATTCCCAGTATTTCATTTTCATGTTATACCAGTCATTCAACTATGCAATGCAACAGATTTTAGTGGATTTGAGGGATTTGCATTCACAACAGATAATTTTAAAACATTTCCATTGCTTAGAAAACAGAGTGAACAGCCATTTATATGCTCTCTCAACTTTCTACAAGTTTCTGGAACAAAGAGAAGTGAGGATGATGGGAGCAGAAGCTGAAGTGATTTACAGAAGGAGCTATCATACAACAACATAGGAGCCTACAGGAAGGGGCAATCAAGGAATCTTTGGGATGAAATTCAAGCTTGCTTTGCTTATAATTCAGCTCATAGAGACTCATAACACATTAGTCATCTACAGAGCTAAGAAGATAATTATACATGTTAGTGTAAGTCTTAGTAGTAGTTTGTGATACTGAGCATCAAACCAGATCTCTCACATTCTAAGCAAGCAAGGTAACACTAAATGACATTACAACCCCCAAAACTGCTTTATATTAAGCCACAGAATTTGTGTTATTTTGTGAAAACTGTGATAAGAAATTGATATGCATGTGCACAGAAATAAAACTGTGTTTTGTATGTTAATCTTTGATTTTATAGATTTGTTCAACTCATTTTCTGTTTTTAATGGGTAATTAGGGTATTCCTTGGAAATTTTGATAACAAAGCTAGGCCATCTACAAAAAAAAAGATACTATTATTTTATTACTTTAATGTATTTTACTCTTTTTTCACAAATGTTGCCATTTTTAGGATTTCTTGTTCCATTCTAAGTAGAAAAGACAAGCGTGGACATTCTTCAGTTATGTGCAAGAGAAAAGGTTCATATTTTTAACATGAGATGTAACATTAGATATATTTTTGTCATAGTTTATATATATATATATACATATATATATTAAATTCTTCTCTCATATATTTTATCCTGACCTCAGTTTTCTATCCCTACTCCACAGTCCCTCTTTCCTCACTCCTTCCTCTCTTAGTTCTATCCTCTCAGCCTCCCCTCTGAGAATATGAAGCCTTCCAGGGAATGCATCCAAACAGAGCATAAACAGCCAAAATATGACCAGGCATATACCATAATGTCAATAAGGCAACCCAGAAGGAGAAAAGCAGTCCTACAAATAAGAGTCAGATACTGCCCTCTCTCCCACTGTTAGGAATCATATAAGAACATTAATAACATATATGCAGAGGGGTAGGTAAGATCCCCACTGGCTCCCTGATCTCTGTGAGCCCCCATCAGTTGATTCTGTGAATAGTGTTCTGGTGTTCCTGACTCATCTAGTTTACCTGATTTTGCTTACTAGATTAAGTCTCTCCAGTCTTTTTGATGGCGGGTCTGTTGGGCTCCAGTCCTATAACATTCTTCAGGTAGGACAAACTATATAGATCTGTGTTTTTCATAGACATCCTCTATAAGAATTTTCTGAAACGATGTTTTGGGATTATTGAGTGATCATCTGGCTTTTGTTGGTCTTGAGTAGCTAAAGGCTGTTGTTTTGTTCTGTATCTGTAGCAAAAAATGAAGGGATGGAAATGGATGAGAGAAAGCACGACTCTTCTTAGAGTTCTCTAGAGGGAGTGTGCCAGGCAGCAACACACAGGCACTTTCTTGAATTCGACAGGATGAGAAATCAGCAAGAAAAGTAATCCGGAAAGTTTTTCCCCTTACTTCCTTTATGTTGAAAGAAATAACTTTTTCATACAATATGTTTTGATCATGGTTTCCCCTCCACCAACCCCTCCTAGATCCTTCCACCTCCTACCCATCCAAACCATGTCTTCTCTTTATCTATCTCTTTATAAAGCAAATAAAAATATTGTAATTTTCACTTTAAATAATAAGCAAGAGCTAAAAAAATGGCTCAATTATATAAATAAACCAAGGGAACATGAACTTGATCCCAGAAGCACATAAAAATGGATGACGGGAGCTGATTCCTTAAAAATGTTCTCTGACCTATACACATGTAACATGAATTTCACACAAACACACACACACACACACACACACACACACACACACACACATACATACACTTTTTAAAAAAAATAAAATAACAGGAAAGAAAATTTAAGTGTGGTTAGAACTGACTAGGTTGAAAAACTTCAATGCTCAGAGGCTTAGAAGCTTGTGATAGAATTTTTCTGGCCTGACCTAGCACTGAGGTGCAGACCTGCCTGCAGTCTTGCTGTCACATAGCCATCAAAAATAACTCAGATACTTATATAATTACATGCTGCTTCACCTACCGCTAAGACTCATTGCTAGCTAGCTCTCTCATTTTAACTCAACCTATATCCATCAATCTGTCTTGTCATGTGGCCCATGACTCACCTATGCTTTTACATCTTACCCTCTAGGCAGCTGGATTGCTTCTCTCCTGATTCTGCCCTCCCTCCACGTTATCCACCTTCAGGTTATGCCTACTTGCTTCTAAGATGCCCTGCCATAGGCCAAAACAGTCCCTTAATTAACTAATAATATTCACAGCATACAGAAGGACATCCCACATCAGAAGATCTCCTTCTTGTCTTGTTTTGTCTTCCTGCTGTGCTATGGAAATTAGGAAAGGATTGAGTGAGAACCCAATGCACAAGAGCTGTGTGGTTGTGTAGACTATAAACTGGTTTGACACGGGTGTAAAAATTTACTAGGCAATCTATTCAGTATCTCCTGGAACTCCCTCAAGTTCCAGGGACAATAGCTCAGGATCTACAAGACCTGATATGTAAAAGTGTTACCCATAGCAATAAACATGTGTAAAAGATAAACAAATAAAGGTATGCTCCAAGCATCAATTATTCACCTGATTTACTGAAATAAATTTTCAGATTTTCTGGTTCTAAGATTAATTTCACTTGCTTACATGTATAATTCTTTTTAAAGTGGCTCAAGTTTATTTTCTAGTATTCTTATAAACTATATGCACTAACACTATTAAATTATATTGATATATACTGCCCCCCCGATTCCTTAGATTTTAGATTTTATCTATGTAAAAGATATCACTGGATATGGTAGGAAGTATTTTACATTCATCATTATTTTGAGAAGAAGTTGTGAAGCATTAACATGAATTCTGCTTTAAATATCAGAAGGATTTTGACTATGAAGCCACCTGGGCCATGGTGTCGTTATGAAACATCTTTAATTTACCAATTCAACTCTATTTTCTTTTGGTATAAATTTAGAGAAATTGCCTGCTTATTCTTCAATTAGTTTTAACAATTTCTTTTTTGTATTTCAGCATTTTCCATATTCAACCACTTCAACTTTTAAATACATAATTTAATGGAAGATTTCTAATTTATTAAAAGATTTATATAATTATCTGCTAATTATATCTCTTATATTTAACATTATTACACTTTTCTCTTTTTTCACATTTCTTGCTGAAATAGGATATTTTTAAAAGCATTTTACAATCTTTCATGATTCCTAGTTAGTAGTTTTATATGAATCTCATTCATTTCAGATATTTTTATTCAGAAATTACTGCTTTGCATTTATTTCTATATTATACTAATTGGCCTGTGGGAATAAGCCTTATAGAGCTATAAATTTGAAAAGGAACTGCAATAGTAGGTGGAGTCAGCAATATGGGTGCTGACTGTGTCCCTTTGAAGCATAAATTTAAATACACTTAAAAATGGTTAAGTAATTCTCAACTTTATATACTCAGACTAGTTGGTTTGGTCCTTCACACAGTCTTGTATGTAAACTAAACACTATTATGTTCTTCTTATTATTCACTCTTCACTAATTTGTCAATTCTTTAAAGCACACAAAAACAATTAAAGTTTTATATCAGACACTTCAATTTCTTCAGATGTTTCAGACAGCTCAGTCTCGGGCCACTGCAGTCTTATAGACTTCAGTATGAAGCCTTTTAAATATCTATTATTTTATGTACCTGCATGAATGTCTGTGCACCTTGTGAATGTCTAGTGATGGCTGGTGTCAGAAGAGAGTGTCGAGTCCCCTGGAGCTAAAGTTACTGGTGTTTATGAGCCTCCCGTTGGCTCTGGCAATGAAATCTAGACCTTCTTTTGGAGTAGAAAATGATCTCAATAATTGACAATCTTTTCAGCCCCACCTCCGTGTCTTATATCCAGCTCTTCCTCCAAATCCTGAAAAGGCAGAGATAAATCGATATTTAATCTATGTTAAATTTAGTTACTGTACTTTTATGAATTAACCAATGCTTCTATAATATACAACCCCCCTCTTTTTTACTTATGTAGGAAAATTTTCAGGATCAGTCCCAAGCACACCCTTAATAGATTTGTTCTTCCATGCAGTGTGAAGCTGCCCTTTCAGATCTCAGTTTTCAATAAAAATGGTGTATGCACCATGGAGGAATGGCCTAAGCCCACATTTTGTGAACTTACATTACTTCTACTGATAATTTATTCTTTTTCATAAATGGATTCACTGCTTGACAAACAGAGTGGATTTTTATGTAAATCTTGGGTTTCCCTATTATCCTGTACCAGCTACACAAGGAAACTCAGATACGTAAGTGTGGGCTTTAGTTGCTCCTCAGTGGTTTTGCAATTTCTAGACACTGGAAGTGCATGTGACTATAAGTAAAACTTTAGAAATTCTAAGTATGCCTAAGATACTTCTTTTCTTTATGCTTCTGTTGCTTGGTCCATTTGTTTATTGTAATATTCATCATAATTTAGTGATCCAATAAAAATGTGTTAATATTTCAATTCTCAGCTCAAATATTAGAACTCAATAGGAGAACATCCCTTTGAACTCTGTGGCTTAAACTTAATTGTTAATCTCCACACCTAGTCAAATAAAAATGACAACTTGCTTATGAGGCTATGTAAATAAATATACACCATATTAATCCCACTATTTGAATTGAGATTCTAAAGGGCAGTTTTATACCTTCTGAGGACAAAATCTACTAACTTTGGTTAAGAACTATTTTAAAACGCCACCCCAAAATTTTAAAAAAGACAGATTTACATATGGATAGCAAGACGTTGTTGAAGAAAACAAATTTCAACAAGCAAATCTGTCTTAATTCAAGAAATGATTTACTAGGTGCACTAGAAGAAGCAGGAAGTATTGGGCAAAGTTGTGCAAAGTAACAGTATACACTAAAGTTTTGGTAATATATAAATGTGAGTGAGAAAATGTTTACTCTTTGTCACAATTTGCATTAAGAATAACCAAGCTAAGCTATAAAAAAAGTAGCTACATAGTTTACATTCTATTAAACATAAATATATTTTACAATTACTCCTCATACAATTCCTGTAGAATTTTTTTAGTCCAACCATATTTGCATATTCATAATAATCCAGGTTTTGCTACATAGTTATATAATTGTGTTTTATCTGTATCAAAATATGTCCATAAAAGCAGCATATACCTAGTTATGTCCATTTTATGATATTATAGTTCAGAAATTTTGGGAATTCTGGACTTCACTCTCTTATATGTGTAAATCTCTGAACTAGAAAAGGCATGTAAAACTTTAGTACATTTTAGCAGATAACGTCTTCAAAGTCAGCTCCAGAGGAGAAAAAAAGTATATCTGACTTCAATTGTAAATCAACTCCAAGGTTTTATTTTGCCTCCCACTGTTTTATTTTCTTCTGTAATATAATATTTTATCAATTGTTGAGAACCCCATGAAACATATTTTTATCAAACTCACTAGTCATTACCTCTTCTTAACTACTACCAGGCCTCCTACCCATGATACTTTGTATCTTCTTTTATCTAAGTTTTATTTATTTATTTCTGTTAAATTCTCATTCATGAGAACATTCTATTTACATTTTCCGTTCCTTTCTCTCCCTTATCAACTTCTCCCATGCCTTGAACTTCTGAAATTTACAATTGGCTCCTATGTAATTATCATTCATACATTTACATAACATACTAAATTCAATTTCTGTTGCTCATAGGCACAGGTATTTAGAGCTGACCATTTGACAGTGAATAACATGTCAGGTGATCATCTCTGGAGAAAACTGATTCTCCCCTGCTCAGCATCCATTGACTGCTTGTAGATCTTTACTTAAGAATAGGGTTTTGCAAGGGTTCATCCAACTACATTGGCCTGTGGACTCATTTATCTTTGCAATATCTAGTTTATGCAACTAGATTGCTGAGATTTCATGGGTGCAGCATTCTAGTTATGTCTAGAAGGCACTATCTCACAGCATGTGTCTGGTCCTCTGGCTCATGCAATCTTTGAACCCCCTTTTCTGTGTTGCTCTCTGAACCTCAAGTATAGGGGATGTATTAAAAATGTTGGGGCTAGATAATATATGGTAAATTGTCCTCTGCGTTTTGACCAATTTTGAGTCACTGCAGAATAAGCTGTTGCAAAAAGAAACTTTCAGAGAAAATGGTGAAAGCTAATACTTAACTACAAGTATAAACATAAGTATTTATAATATATTGAGAACCTATATTGATTTAGGGAAATGGCAATAGTAGGTTCCCCTCAGGAGCCAATAAACTCCTCAGCTGTAGATTCTTGACTAGGTCTGAGGTACTAAACATGAGTTCCCTCTGAGTGAAACTTACCTCTAATTAGACAGTTCTTGGTTACTTCAAAGATATAAATGACACTGCTGTACCATTGAGGATACATTCCTGAGATGGTCATTATGGTTTGTAGGCTTTAGATCTAGGTGGGACTCTTGATTACTATGCTCACTTAAGAGGTGGCATAACAACCTATGATACTATGAAAAATAACCCTGGGAAGTAGGCTTATTTTGGAGAAGCTCTTCCAATTTGTACATCTAAAGTTTGTGGTGTTCTAAATATTTGAATCTTCAAGGCTCTTCAAGGCATCCAAGGGCAATGGCAATAGTTTGTTTTGTTTTGAGGGCCCCTTGGACTGTTCTTACCAATAACACAAATGGAAGGGTCCCTTGCCTGGTGCTGGAACTTTTGTTAGATAGTTCATCTATCCTGAGGCAAGAGGGTAGGAGTTAGAGCACAATCACCCACTGATGTGGGAATGCCTTTCTGTATGCTGTGAATAGCAATCTTTAAATAAGGAGCTGTTTTGGCCCATGACAGGCACCGTAGAAAAAGTAGGAGGAGGAATCAGAATAGGTAGGAGGAGCAGGGAGGAGTGAGACAGGTGGAGCCAGAAGCCCAAAGGAGCAACATGTAAGGAACACAGGTGAGCCATGGGCCATGTGGCAGACAAATTACTGAAAATGGGTTGAGTTAAGATGTAAGAGCAAGCTAGCAATGTGCCTGAGCCATAGGCCAAACAGCACAAAGTTAATATAAGAGTCTGAGTCATTTCTTGGGGCCTGAGCAGCAGCGGCGGGCAGCTAAGAGGTCTGGTGCAGCAGGTCTATGGGTTTGGACCTTAGGCTGCCCGGGACCAAGAAACCACATTGTAGGAACCCACTATTTACTAACTCAGTTAAAAAGGTGTTTGAATGTGTGTGTGTGTGTGCATGAACTCATGCGCTATCAAAATGTATTATTTCATAAACTAGATTTAATCATTTGTTGCAGACAAGCATAAGTTGGGAATTGATAACCTGTTGCAACAGTGGTATCTGTAAAATATCTCACACATTTAGTTACTTCAGCTTAGTGATCAGATGGCAACTATTCATTCCTTTTCTAATCATGTGTTGATAGCATGCATGAAGGAATACTTCTGAGTCATGATGAAAGTATGGAGTATAAGATCAAGTACTCTACAGACCTTTTGGCCTGGATTCCATAGCAATTTCAAACTGTGTGATGTTGTTAATCTTTATATCTGTTGAGTGGGACCTATAGATGAAACCATGCCTTTGACTCAACTCTCTAGCTTTCCACTTTGTTTCATGAGAAATTTTTTGTCTCTTAAGAAGTCCAAGCAAATTAAATTTAACTAGTAACAAACTGTTAGGAGATTTATTTAGTGTGGTGAAAAGACTCTTCTTGATATCAACAGGTCCAATGATATGGGCTTAAATAGTAATAGGTCCATATTATCATATCATTAGTCTCTATCTATCATCTATCTATCCATCTCTTACACTATATTCTTAGTTTGGCTTCTTCAAAGCAATGGACAAAGAAAAACTTAGATACTAGTGTACATCACCTCCAGAAAGTTTAGAAACTAAAGTAAGAAGTTGTGCACTAGTGTCCTGTGAAGTATTTTAAATTTCTTCAAAAATAAATGCTGATATGAGAAAAGTTGAGTGAATAGGAGCAGGATTTCTGAAAAGACAATAAGTCATGGGCATGGAAAACAATGCATTAGTCTAACTAGGATATATTTTGGGGTGGGGTTTTTTAAATTTACTTCTATTTTATTTTTTTTCAAACATAATAATTTTATTGATCACTTGAGAATTTTATCTAGTGTATCCTGATCATATTCACTTTCTAGTCCTGCCATGCCCAACAGCCAACTTAGTGACCACCACCCCCCCCCCCCAAAAAAAGAAGAAAATAAACACCAATTCCAATTTGTTTGACCATATACTCACTGGATCATGGTCAAATTCCCATTGACCAGCCCTTTAAAGAAAACTGAGTCATTCCCCACCCCAACTCTGATCCCAGCCAGAAATCACCAATTTTGAAATACTACACTTCAGAATCCCTATCATAATATTTAAATGTTCTCTCAAATCCAAAGAAATCTATAGGGAAGTCCCAGGCAAGACTCTTAGAAATGCTGGAGAGGGTACCTTAACTAGCCTTCCCTGTAGTCAGATTGGTGACCACCCTAATTGTAATCATAGAACCTATATCCAATGACTGATGGAAGCCTTTGCAGACACCCACAGACAAACACTTGGCCAAAGTCTTGGAGTTCAGTTAAAGAGAAGAAGAAGCAACTAGAGGAGCAGGGGGGGGGGGTCAAGAGCACAATGGAGAAAACCACAGGAACAGCTGACCTGAACAAACGGGAGCTCGGGGACTCTGGACAGCCCATATGGGACCAAACTAGGCCCTTTGAGTAAGGGTGACAGTTGAGTTAATTAAATTGTTAAAGGGCCCCATGGCTATGGGACCAGAAGGATCCCAGTTATGTGAACTGGCTTTTTAGAGCCCACTCCCTGTGATGGAATGTCTTGCTCACCTTGATACAGGGAAGAAGGGATGCATCCTGCTTCAACTTGGTATGTTAACCTGTGTTGACTGCTCAAGGGAGGCATTACCGCCTTTGAGGAGTGGATGGGGAATGGGGTAGGGGGGGGGATAGAAAGGGAGGCCAGAGAAAGGAGAAAGAACAGTAGAGAGTATATAAAAGAAATGGTAATATTTAAAAATATTTTTAAAAGATTCTCTCAATGGCTTCCTGTCTAGACTATTTTCTTTAATCTGGAGGAGAGAGAAACAATGCTGTCATAGAAGGCTTCTATATTTCTCTTTCTTAACCTAAATCCATGGTTATCAAAACCACTGAGAAAGAAGTTTTCTTGGCCTTTATAGTTAGTGGCAGCAAGGAACATTGGCTTCTACATAGCTTCTGTCAACAGCACAAACCGCAGATATCCACATGGACCTTGGGCATCAACATAGCCTGGGGTGGTATCCTAGCTATCAGCATGACCTTCAGGGACAGGATGGAACATGGAGGTCTTTGGAGGACACCTAATCCATAAAATGAACCATTCGCCATCTCAGACATCCTTTCATTTCTCAGAATAATGGCCATTGTGTGGCCAGGCAGCATGTTGGGGGTCAGGCTGCTGCACACTATCTTTTCAGCTCTACTTAGCAGAACCATTCTACCCTCTCTACCAAAGCCTTCCTCCACACTTACCACCACCATCATGTCTCTAGATCTGCCTCTCTCTACCAGGTATATGGTTCTATCTTTCCCACATCTCCATAGCATATTTATTCATCAAAGTGGCACTACAGACTGTAGTATGTCCCATAGAATATATAAATATGTCTGCAAATAGCTTTACATGCAAATACTTATCACAAACAATCATTGGTTATTTCAAGGTTTCTGATGCACCATAAATACTGAAACACCCGAGAAACATGTCTCTGATATCCTGCTTTTGCCCAAAGTTGGCTTATCTTGCTTGTAGGCAAGGAGTCCAGGTGCAGGATTCTCAATTTCTCCATACAGACAAACACTTCCCTGCCCTCTGTGCTAGATACCCTAAGGCTCACCGACACAATAATTGATGTTGCAACCTGTGGGCCATGACACATCCCTTACCTGCCTCCTCTCGCCAGGTCAAGTAGCTCAGCTCGGGCTGAAGCTCTGATAGATCTATGCTCCACGCCATCTGGAGAACAGAGGACCAGCCCTACCCAGTAATGTCATGCTTCCGTGGGATCTTTAGGCTGTTATACACCTCCCTGACCTTGGTGTTCTTGGCTTTACTATTGATCTTGTAGGCTACCAAAACATTGAGGCCTTGTACTCTCCTCCCTGTAGGCTGGCCAGAGGGCCAGATGCCATGTTCTTTGTCAGTTACAACCACACTCTTCCATATCATTCCCATACTCCATGCTGTCTTCCGTGAGAGTGCAGCTCTGCTCTGCCATCTTTCTTTCCAACTTCATGAAACCACTTTCAAAACAAAAAACTTTCAATAAAAATGGCCTTGGTTTAATTGTTCCACTAGGTGATAGTGGCAGCATCTCTCATCCATGCACCAAGTCCCATTTGCCAGTGCAATCATCAGCATCATTCTGATGTGAAATTCCAGGAACCAGAGCTGGGAGTTTGGAAGAAACAGGACACCAAGTGCACTTCTAGCCCTCTGGAGGATCTGAATACTTCAAATATCTTCCTTCCTTCCTTTCTTCCTTCCTTCCTTCCTTCCTTCCTTCCTTCCTTCCTTCCTTCCTTCCTTCCTTCCTTCCTAACTTCCTTCCTTCCTCCCTCCCTATGGGGATTCAATAAAAGCTTCAGAAGTTTTGGAGATATCAGAGGGAATCTACCCACAGTCTATGTGGGGGGTTACTAAAAGCTCCAGAAGTTCCAGAGCTCTAACCACAGTCAGTCTAGGAGAATCCAAGAGAAGTGATTCACACCTTTAATCCCAGCACAGGGAGTATCCTGGGAGTGGTGACCTACGCCCTCAATCCCAACTGAGTCAAGGTCATTCTATATTACAGAAGGAATTCCAGGCTCCCAAGCAGGCAGTGGTGGGGCCACGCCTTAATTACCAAAAGGGTACTTAAGACAAGGAAGCCAAGCCAAGAGGGAGAGGCTGAGGAAGCTGGGAGACAGCTGGGTAAGATCTGACTGTGGTGTTTATTCTCTAATATCTCCGACTTCCTCAGAGATCTATCCCTGAGACTCATTTATTCTTGCAACACCTCCCTCCCCCTCCCTGTTTCTTAAGATGTGTAAGACATAAAACTGCCCGTAAGAAATAAAACCTTTTCTTAAAGCTAGCCCAGGAACCTCAGACTTCAACCTCTACCTGGAGTTCACACTAGGATCCACAGCCCAGGCAGCTGTACTAGAGATGGGAATGGATGTAGTCACTCAAGGAAGATACCATCCATCCACCTTCTAACTTGTTTAAGCTTTTCCAGCAACCTTAGACTGCAGCTCCTCCCCTTGGCCCATATCCTTGCCTACTTTGGAAGAAGTCTTAGGCTTTACCAGAAGGACAGACAGCATTTAGGAACCCCAAGTAAGACACCATCCTCAGTCAGTTAATACTTCTTAAAATCCAGGAAATAATCACTGACTGCACTCCCTCTCCTGAGGTCCACACTAGGACCCACAGCCCCGAGCAACCTTATGGGAGACCAGTCTTGTCCTAGGAACTCCAGAAAAGACACTACTCATAAACCCCTTTAAATCCCAACAAGCCAGACTGCATAACCCTGCTACCCGCTTCCCCATCCTAGGCTCCATATCTTGGTCTAAAACTTTAGAAGACTTCTGCTTTACCAGAAACCAGACTGGATCTAGGGACCCCAGGTATACAACATTATAAAAATTCAGCTTCACTAGACTACAGGCCAAATCTAGGGACCCCAGTGCAAGCAGTGTGGTCCTAGGAACCCCTGATACCAGACTAGATAGAGGAACCCCAGTATGTACCCCTTCCTTTTGGTCTCCGTATCCAGCTATCCAACTTTGGAAGAGGACATTGGCCTTACCAGAGGCTAGACTAGATCTAGAGACCTATAACCCAAAACACCTCAAAGGGAACACCCTCCTAAATTTGAAGACATGCTAGTAAGTAAGACCCTTGGCTATTTAGGCTATAAGACCACAAAGGAAAGAAACTAAGGAACAAAACACCCACCTAACAAAGACAAATTCAAAAAGCAATACCTAGATAATAATTATCTCAAACTCAGTTGCCTAAATGCCAGTGTAAGAACACAATCAATAACAAAAAAAAGGCAATATGGATTCACCAGAGCCCAGCTATCCTGTAACAGCAAGAGCTAAGCAATCCAGTACAGTTGAACCTTAAAAATACTTTATAAAGATGATTGAGTGTCTTAAAGATGATATGAACAAATCTCTTTAAAAATTGAGGAAAAGACAAAAATTTAGAAAAAAAAATCAATGAAATCCTAACAGAAAGCCAAAAAAAAAACCAAAAAACAAACAAACAAATAGATAAAGGAGACTATTCAAGACCTGAAAATAGAAATAGAATCAATAAAGAAAACACAAGAAGAGGGAATTCTGGAAATAGAATATTTCAAAAGCAACCAGTAACTACAGATGAAAACAACAACAGAATACAAGAGATAGAAGAGACACTATCAAGCATTGAATCTCAGGCAATTCATCACACAATACAGGAAATAGACCAGTCAAAGATAAGGTTAAATTTAAAAATCCGGAATATAACACATCCAGGATCTGGGACAATGTGAAAAAAAAAAACTACACATTAAAAAAAGAAGAAGAAGAAGGAGAAACAAACACCCAGCTCAAAATCCCAGAGAATATATTTTCAAAAATCATAGAAAAATATTTTCACAACCTAAATAAAGGCATGCCTACAAAGGTATGAAAGTTTACAGAACATTGAGTATATTAAACCAGAAAAGAAATTCCCCTCGCCACATAATAATCAAAACACCAAACACACAGAACAAAAAAGAAATACCAAAAGCTGCAAGAAAAAAAAAAGACCAAGTAACATATACATGGAGAACTATTAAAATCACACCCAGCTCCTCAGTGGAAACAATAACAGCTGGACAGTCCTAGATAAATGTCTTATAGATTCTAAGAGACTATTGTTGCCAACCCAGAATACTATAGCCAGTAAAACTTTCAATTACCATAGACAAACAAAATAAAATATTCCAAGGTAAAGTCAAATTTAAACAAAATATTTTCATAAACACAGCCTTATTGAAGGTGCTAGGAGGAAAACTTCTACCCAAGGAAGTTAAATATACCCACAAAGACACAGGAAATAAATAGACTCACTGCAGCCAATCAAAAGAAAGGTTATACACTCTCTACCACCACAGTCACCACCAACAAAGTAACAGGGAAAAATATTTAATTGGTCATTATCAATAGACTCAATTCTTCAATTTAGAAAACACACAGACTAACAGAATGGCTTGGCAAACTGATCCATACTACTGCTGCATGCAAGAAACACATTACAACATCAAAAGATAGATATTACCTGAGAGTAAAGGGTTGGGAAAAGATTTTTCCAAGCAAATGGCCCCAAGAAGCAAGCTGGTATAACTATTTTAATATCTAAAATAAAAGTTTGACTTACCAGTGGACAGATGCAGAAATAACCTAAACAATGAAATAATGAACCTAATAGATATATTTAGAAAATTTTATGCCCACACAAAGGAATATATTTTCTTCACAGCACCTCACTGAATATTCTTCATAGTTAACCAAATACTTCGTCACAAAACAAGTCTCAGCAGATACAAGAAAATTGAAATAACCTCCTATTAGACCACCACGGTTTAAATCTAAATATCAACAAAAACAGAAACAATAGAAAACCTACACACTTAAGAACACTGAACAACTATATAATGAATGACTACTGGGTCAAAGAGGAAATAACAAGTTAAAGCTTCCTAAAATTCCATGAAAATGAATAAGCAACTCACCCAAACAAATGGGCACAATGTAAACAATGCTAAGAGGAAACCGCACAGCACTAAGTGACTGCATAAAGAAATTACAGACCTCTCAAACCAGTGACTTAACACTCTAGAACAAAAAGAAGCAGACACTGCTAAGAAGAGTTGATGGCAAGAGATAAACTGAGGACTGAAACCAATAACATAGAAACAAAGAGAAATGTATAAATAATCAATGAAACGAAGAGTTGATACTTTGAGAAAATTAACAAGATAGATAAACCCTTGTCCAAATAAATAAAAGGCAGAGAAAAATAGCCAAGTTAAAATAAATCATAAACAAAAAGAGGGACATAACAACAGACACTGAAGAAATACAGAAAATCATAAAGACATATTTCAAAGACCTGTAGGCTACAAAATTGGAAAATCGATAGATACCACACACCAAAACTGAATCAAGGCCAAATAAACAACTTAAATAGACTTTTAAACACCAAAGAAATAGAAACAGTTATTAATGTTGCTTAAACCAAAAAATCCCAGGGCCAAAGTTTTCAGCACAGAATTCTATCGGTCTTTTACAGAATAGCTAATGCCAATACTCATAAAATTATTCCACAGAACAATGGAAGAAGAGAAACAGTTACCATTGCCAAATTCATTTTATAATGTCAAAGTCACCCTAGTACCCAAATTGCACAAAGACTCAAAAAAGAAAAAAAATAAATAAAAGGCAATATCCCTTATTTACATTAATTAAAAATATGAAACAAAATGCTTACAAACCAAATTTAAGAGCACATCAAAAAAGGTACCTTACCATGATCACTTAGGCTTTATTCTAGAGATGTGGGAATGGTTAAGCATGGGAAAATCTCAACAAAAACCACTGCATTAAAAAACAAAAAACAAAACAAAAACAAAAGAAAGTAATCCACATGATCATTACAATAAGTGATAATAAAGCCTCTGGGAGGTCTAACACCTCTTCATGATAAAGGTCTTGAAAAGATAAGAGATACAAGGGGCATATACCAAACCAGCAAACTGATAGCAAATATCAGATTAAATGGAGAGAAACTCAAACCAATTCCATTAAATTCAGGGAAAAGACAAGGCTGTCCACACTTTCCATACTGACTCAATATAATACTTGAAGTTCTACCAAGAACAATAATTAAAGGAGACCAACAGAATACAAATGGAAAAGAAAATTAAAAGTTTTTGTAATTTGCAGATGATATGATAGTATACATAAGAACCCCCAAAACACTGCCAGGGGACAGCTATTAAAAACCTTCAGTCAAGTATCTGGATATAGGATATCTCCAAAAAAATCAGTAGCCCTCTTATATACAGATGACAAAAGATTGAGAAGGAAATTAAAGAGACAGGACTCATCACAGTATCCACAAATAATATAAAATATCTTGGTGTAATTGTAACCAAGCATGTGAAAGACCTGTATGACAAGACCTTCAAATATTTGAGGAAAAAATTTAGAGAAGATGTCAGAAGATGGAAAGATCTTCCATGTTTACAAATTGTCAGCATTAGTAGAGTACAAATGATTATCTTATCAAAAAAAAAAAAAAAACAATCTATAGATTCAACACAATCCCCAGCAAAAATCCTTACATATCTTGAAAGAAAAATACTCAACTTCATATGGAAAAATTAAAAAATCAAACTTAGGATAGCAAAAACAATCATGTCCCAAAAAAAGGACCTTCCTTAATTTCAAGATGTACTGTAGAGGTATAGTAATAAAAACTATATTGGCAGAAAAGCAGACATATTGATCAGTGGAATCAAATCAAAGCCCAAGATGTAAAAGCAAACACTTACAAAAACCTGAGTTTTGGCAAAGATGTCAAAGTTATACATTAAAAGTGTATAATCAATGTATTCATCAAATCTAGACATCAACAAACCAAATATTCCAATTAAAAAACTAAGGTACAGATCTAAACAAAGTATTCTCAGCAGAAGAATCTCAAATAGTCAAGAAATACTTAAACAAATGTTCAATAGCTTTATAGATCAATTCTGAGATTTAAACTTTTACACATATTAGAATAGCTATGATTAAAACATAAATGACATGTAGTAGAAAGGGCAGGGGAGAAATTACCCCCACCCCACCCACCACTGTTCATCAAAACCTGAGGCAATTGGCAATTGGAAGCTATTCCTGAGGTCATAAGAGCAGGAGAATCTCTGCCACTCATAAGTTGCAGCACTTGAGAGAGTGGCCTCTATTCCTCACCTGGAGAGCACAGTAGTCCTGGCCCTGAGAGTATAGGTGTGGGAGAACTGACCTTGAGGATATGCAAAGCTGAGCCTTGGCACCACCCCTTGCTCATTGCAGCAGAGGCCAATGAGCCAGCACAATGCTGGTCAGCTCAGTCTGATGACAAAGACAAGGGAGAGATGGCTGACTGACTAACCAACTCTGCAGCTACCCAGGACCAGAATCGGGTTTTGCGTTGGCCCACCCTAACATCTACCCAACCTGTAATCTGCAGGCGCATAGTAGGAGGGTGGGGTCATTCCTGTGAACCCAGGGCTGAAGGCTCTCTGTGACACAGGGCAGAAACAGGATGTCCAGAAAGAATCTCAGTGGGGGCCCAGCTTTGATGATGTATCAGAAGCCAAGGATCTTGAACCAGAAAAATGATTCTTTGTAATGAATCTTTGTGTGTAAAATGTATGAATAAAGGGGTTACTGCATGACTCACTGTGTCATACTGTAACTTCCATAATAAGATTTTCCCTGTTTTTTTTCCTTCTTTTACATTCACTTAAATTTTTATTTTACTTTATCCGGAAGGTGATGGAGATAGGTGGGATCCAGAGGTATGATGTGAAAGACACCAAGAAAGAATTAAATGAAAGTTAAAAAACGTAAATGACAGCTCATGCTACTGAGGATGTGAACTAAGAGGAGCACCCCTCTATTTATAGTGGGAACATGATCTTATACAGCCACTTTTAAAATCAATATGGCAGTCTCTTATAAAATAAGGAATTGATCTATCTCTAGACCCAGCTCCTTGGAATAAACTCAAAAATATTCCAACATACTACTTTTGTTCAACTACATTTATAGCATTTTTACTAGTGAAAGTCAGAAACTGGAAATAACCTAAGTTTCCCTCAACGGAAGAATGAATAAATAAAATGTGGTACATTTATGTAATGGAGTATTAGTCAACTGTCAAAAATAATAATATCATGAAATTTGTAGGCATATGGATAGAACTCGTTAAAAATCATGATCCTGAGAGAAGTAACTAAGACCCAGAAAGACGAACATGGAACATTCTCACTCATAAGTGTGTATTAGTATAAAGTAAAGGATAACCATGCTACAATTCTCAGTCCCAGAGAAGCTAACTCACAAAGAGGGCTGAAGAGTGAATTCCAATGGTGGACAAATTTTACCTTTCACTTCACATTGCAGTATAATTTACTGAAAAGAAGTAAATCTATTTAACTGTGTGTGTTCATGCTCTGAAATATGTTTCTTAACTACTTGATGTAATTGCACATAGGAATCTACAATACTTTGAGACTTATGAGAAAGTGAAGTTCCAATACTTTGAACAGTTGATATTAAGACAATCAATCTTAATAAAATGAATATTTGGCATCCTAAATTTCATTCTGGTAAAACCTTAGAATTCTAGGGGAAAAAATCACAGTATTTTTTTTTTATAGAAAATAAACCAGTATTTTATGTTCAACTTCCAAAGTCTCAGAACTTTCTTTTTCTTCCAGCTACCAAATATACTTGTTTTTATAAACCTTTGTGATAAAAAGAGATAGTGTGAAAGTCAGAGCTATTATAGATATTTTACTTTGGATATTTAAACCTTTTCAATGGGTTTTTCTTTTAGTGGTGATAAAGAGCACTCATTTCTCAATACAGTGTGCAAAGCTTTTATAAATGTCCTAGACTATTGTTAGCCAGGACTATTAGGATGCTGATAATGGTGGAAATGTAACATTGGTATTGTATTCCATTACTTAAGGCTTTGTTGCCTTTCCCCAACTTGATGAATACTGAAACTTGTTAGTACAATAATTACAAACATTTCCTTGAAGACATTTTATCTGTCCACATTTCAAAAAGGCTGGAGGTTTAGAAGCTGACTGTATAATGCTAGTTCTTTTGATTCTATGCTGAGCATTAAACTTTAAAGCAACTTTTATTAAACTCATTGGAAAAGAATTTTTGCTACCAATTTATTTTTATTTTGATTTGATAATGAATGCTCATGTTCTTAATATGAACCTGAAGCAAACTATCTGGATGCATTGCTGAAATATTTTATAAATTATAGCAAGAATCAGAATCATAATATAATATTATGTGGATCATATTTGTCATAAATCAGCATTCATTTAAAGCAGGTAACTATATTTTAATAAAGTACATTAATCTGGCATTAACCATTTCTTAGAACATTTTCTGCATTTCTCTCTGTATCATTGTGCAAAATATTTTTTACAAAGTTGGCCAAAGAATTTAGGGGATGTTGCTTATATTATTGCTGCATTTTAAAATTTTTGGCAAATTTCATAGCTTCTCCCAGTCCAGTAAACTACATCACTTAATTTCTGAATGGATATAAAAAATGATGTAGTTACTTGTCAAAATATTCTTCTAAGTGAATATGAATGGATAAAAAATGTTGAATAATAATAAATATTAGGTAATTAGTAGAAAGATGCTGATGACTGGTGACAGTAGATCATCAAATTAGGGCACTTACAAACTTCCACCAAAAATCAACTGAGAACATCTTATTGAGGGAGCATCACCAAATTGGGGACTTACAGCATCTAGCAGATATCAACTGGGAAACTGAGCTAGAGTCCCACCTAAACTGAGCGTTCCCAGACAAACCAAGTGTCGATTTTTATGAAGCTTCCAGTAAAGGAGCAAACAACAGCAGAGGGATGACTTAATCAAAGTAAAGGTTCACAGCATCCAATATTGTCTGGGGAAGTTGAGGCAGGTAGCTGAACTTCCAGTTGAGCTAGCTGTCCATTGTATCTAATGATAAACAGTAGCAACTTCTGTTAGAAATAACTTACTTCAGCTGTTCTAAAGGGTGGATAGGACTTTTTTCACTTTTAGACTTTTTATATCATGTTTCCTCTCTGCTATAGAGTTGGGGGCCGAGGAGACTATCTCTGTAGTCATGAAGAACACTTTTAGACAGTCTAGCTTGGGTCTGAAGTTTGGGAGAGATTCAAGACCTATTTTCAAGGTCAATGTCCACTGCGGGTGATAATTTTCAACTTTGTCAGTATACACTAGAGGGTTTCATAATTGATGTTGTTGTTGCTATTGAAGGCTGGAGAGCCTAAGGTGAGAACGGTTGGAAGAAGGTTAAAAAGGCAAGTAACCATGTCACCCTCTAAGGCAGAGTTTGGAATGTTGATGTGTCTTGATAGAGCATGTTTCATTTTCCTTGTATTTATCCAAAAGATGATGCAAGCAGAAGCTGGATACAAAAAGGAATATATGTCTGCAATCAGTATCAAGGAGTAATCAGTAGAAGACAGACTTGGATAAGCTAAGATCACATAGATTATTAAATATCTGAGCCTGCTAGAACAAAATGGAAAGTAATAGGAAGAATAAAGTGCACATTGTGAGAATTCTGAGACCATTAAATTAATGGTTATGTATAGGCCTAAAATTTCATAAGGTTATACCTTTTTTAAAAAGCAGAAAAAAGTAGAATATTTCTGCATATTAATTATAGAAAGCTTCAACAATATAGAGTAGTGTTAATTATAGAACACTTTTATATTAAAAGAAATGGGATCCCAAAAGCATGTTAAAGGGATGGAGTTAGCCCCATTTTCCACTGTTAGGAATTCCATAGAAGAACCAAGCTATACAACTATAACATCTATACAGAGTGCTTAGATTGGTCAGATGCAGGTTCCTTGATTGTTGGTTCTGTCTCTGTGAGCCCCTGTGAGCTCCTATGAGCCCAGGTTACTTGATTCTGTGAGTTTTCTTGTGAAGTCCTTAATGAATCTGGCTCCTTTTGCTTCCTCTTCTGAAGAACTCCCTGAACCCACATAATGTTAGGCTTAGGGTTTGCAACTGTTTCTATCAGTTGTTGGATAACGCCTTTCTGATGACAATTGAGCTGGGCACCAATCTGGTCACAGAAGATGGCCAGTTCAGTGACTTACCTGCTATTGCCAGGAGTTTGAGACTTCCTTGTAGATTTCTGAGAGATTCTTTTCTGCCAGGTTATTTTATCAGATCCAAAATGTGCCCCCTTCCCAATAGTCATTTTAAGTACTTGCCCCCTCTACACCCCACCAATGTGATTGATCATATTCCCTTCCCCACTTGCCCTGAGTCTACTCATAAAATTTCTTCTATTCCCCCTTCTCAGAAGGACCTAGGTGTCCCCCAACAAACTCTCTTTGTTACCTGGTCTCTCAAAGGCTGTGGATTTAAAATAGTTATCCTTTATTTTATGGCTAATATCCACTTACACGCCATGTTTGTCTTTCTTGGTCTAGGTTACCTCACTTGAAAATATATTGAGCAAATTATGGGCCTTCCATTTGCCTTTAAATTTCTTTCTGTCCTTATTTTTAACAACTGAGTAACGCTTTAATGCTTAAATGTACACTTTCCTCATTCATTTCTCTGAAGAGAAATATCTAGGTTGCTTCCAGTTTCTGGTTATTACAAATAAAACTAATATGAACATAGATGAACAAATGTCCTCATGGTATGATTGAGCATTCTTTGGGTATATGCTCATGAGTGGTATGGCTAGGTCTTGTGGTAGGTTGATTCCTAATTCTCTGAGAAACCAACACAGAGACTTCAAAGTGACTGTATAAGTTTGCACTTCCGACAATATGGGACTGCTCCCCTTGCTCTTCATCCTCTCCAGCATGAGCTGTCCCTTGAGTTTATGACCTGGGCCATTCTGACAGATGTGAGATGAAATTTCAGAGTTAAATGATATGCATTTCCCTAGTGACTAAGGATGTTAAACATTCAAATGTTTCTCCAAAATTTAAAATTCTTTTGTTGAGAATTATTGTTTAGATCTGTACTCAATTTTCTAATTGGAATATTTGGTTTGTTGATGTCTATATTCTTCAGTTCCTTATGTATTTTGGAGATCAGCCCTCGGTCAGATGAGGAGTTGGTGAAGATTTTTTTCTATTCTATAGGCTGCTGTTATGTCCTATTTCCAGTGTCCTTAGCTTTACAAAAGATTTTTAGTTTCATGAGGTCCTATTTATTATTTGTTGATCTTAGTGCCAGAATTATTAGTGCTGTCTACAGAAGTTGTCTCCTGTGCCAACGTGATCAAGGCTGTTCCCAACTTTCTCTTCTTTCAGATTCAGTGTGTCTGGATTTATGTAGGCCTTTTATCCATTTGGACTTGAGTTTGTGCAGGGAAATAGATACAAATTTATTTGCATTCTTCTACTTGTCAACATCCAGTTAGAGCAGAACCATTTGCTGAAAATGCTGTCTTTTGTCCACTCTATAAAATTGGCATCTTTGCCAAAACTCAAGCTTTTATAAGTGTTTGGATTTACATCTTGGGCTTTGATTTAATTCCATTGATCAACATGTCTGTTTTTCTGCCAATACCCTGTGATTTTATTCTGAAATCAAGGATTGTGGTACCCCCAGAAGTTCCTTTGGATACACAATTGTTTTTGCTATCCTGAAATTTTTATTTTTCCATGTGAAATTGAGTATTTTTCTCTTAAGATATGTAAGAATGTTTGCTAAAATATTGCTGGAGATTGTGTTGAATCTGTAGATTGTTTTGCTGAGATAGTCATTTGTATTCTGTTAATACTGACAATTCATAAACATGGACGAGCTTTCCGTCTTCTGATATCTACTCTAACTTTTCTTCAAAGACTTGAAGGTCTTGTCATACATGACTTTCACTTGCTTGGTTAGAATTATACCAAAATATTTTATATTATTTTTGGCTACTGTGAAGAGTGCTGTCTTCCTAATTTCTTTCTCAATTTGTATATAGGAGTGCTACTGTTTTTTGATTTTTGTTTTTTTTTAAGATGTCCTATATCCAGACACCTTATGGAAGGTGTTTAATAGCTGTTTCCTGGTAGTGTTTTGGGAATATTTATGTATACTATCATATCATTTGCAAATAACAATACTTTGGCTCTTTTGTTTCCATTTATATTCTGTTGATCTCCTTTAATTGTCTTATTGTTCTTGGTAGAAACTTCAAGTATTATACTGAGGCAATATGGAGAGACTGGAGAGCTTTGTCTTTTTACTAAATTTAGTGGACTGTTTTGAGTTTCTCTCCATTTGATTTGATGTTGACTATATGTTTGCGGTATATTTTCTTTATTATGTTAAGGTACGTTCCTTGTACCTCTGATCTCTCCAAAACTTTTATCAGGAAGAGTTGTTGGGCTTGTTCAAGGTTTTTTCAGCATCAAATGTTATTATCCTGTGAATTTTTCTTTCAGTTTGTTTACATGTTGGATTATATTGACTGATTTCCTCAATTAAACCATCTGTGGGGATATTTTCAAATATAATAAAAACATTTGGAGATGTCAGCCCTCTGTGTCTCCCCACAGATGGTCTAGGAGGATGTCTGCCCACAGTCAGTCTAGGAGGATCAGAGAGTGGTGATTCATACCTTTAATCCCAGCACAGTGAATATCCTGGGAGTGGTGACCTATGCCCTTAATCCAATATGAGTTTCAGGTCATTTTAGTTTACAGAAGGAGGCTCCCAGGCAGGCAGTGGTGGTGCCATGCCTTAACTGAGGGAAGAAAGGATTTAAGGCAGGCATATAAAGACAGAGCAGACAGTAGAAACCACGAGGAGTGAGGCTGAGGAAGCTGGAAGACAGCTGGATGAGATGTGACTGTGGTGTTTCCTCTCTTTCTGTTATCTCTACCTTTCCCAGAGATCTGGCCCTGAGTTTTCTTTATTCGTGCAACAAGCATCTCTGCATCTCTGGAATGAAGCCTACTTGATCATGGGGGATGATCTTTTTCATGTGTTATTGGATTTGTTTTGTGAGCATTTTATTAAGTGTTTTTGATTAATATACATGAGGGATTTGGGTCTGTAATTTTCTTTCTTTTGAGTCTTTGTGTGGTTTGGCTCTCAGGATGACTGTGGCCTCCAAAAATAAATTTGACAATGCTCTTTCTGTTTCTATTATCCTATTACTCTGTAAAAATAATTGATGAATATTGAAATTTGTTCTTTGTTATAAGTCTGTATGCTAAAACCATCATCTGGAGATTTTTTTTTTGAGAATTTTAATGACTTCTATTAACTTGGGAGCTAGAGGTCTATTTGAATTGTTTATCTTCCATTTCTTGCATTTTCTTGGTGATGCATGCATCTATAATTCTTGTTCATTTATCTAGGATTTCTGCTCCCAGATCTCCATCAGATTGTATCATCTTTATTGCATGCATTTCCATTTTCAGCTCTTTAACAGTTTTATTCATTTCCTTCAATTGTTTTCATTGTTGCTTTCTTGATTTCTTGACATTTTTAAAAGGATTTGTTGATTTCCTATAATTTTTGTTTGTCTTTTCTTCAATTTCTTTAACAGATTTATTCATTTCTTCTCTACGGTCCTCTGTCATCTTCATAAAATTGGTTTTGAGGTTGTTTTCTTTGTACTTTAGCTGTGTTGATATATTCATGCTTTGATGTAGTGGGGTGGCTGGGCTCTGATGGTGACATTCTGCCCTGGGTGTTGACTTACTAATCTTTAGACATCTGAATTTAGGGTGATTATAAGTTTAGGTGACAATCTGGGTTTCTTTTCTTGGGTGGGTGTTTTCTTCCTTCGTTTCTGTTTCCTCACTTGTCTTCTGGCTGGAGTAACCAATGGTTGAGTAGAGGGTCACCACCTGAGTTGAAGAATAGATTTCTGTTGTCCTAAATGGTCTCTGGTCTACCAGGAAATTGATACTCAAGATAGGGCTGGATGCTGGTAATGTGCATAGCCTCTGATCTGGCAGGGTCCTCTAGTTCAGGATGCTGGCCTGTTTTTTTTGTTTGTTTGTTTGTTTGTTTGTTTGTTTTTGGGGGGGGATAGGAGGCTTAGCCTGCTTGCCTGGTTACTGGGTTTCAGAGTACTGGTCTGCCCTGGTATTCACAAGGTTGGCCTGACCTTTGTTGGATTAGGAGGGTTCTGTCAGAAGTGTGGCACAGGATATGGTGATCTGGAGAGAAAGGTTCAGTTGAGATTATGCTGGGTAGGTATGGGCAGGGCAGGGGTGGATTCTTTCATGGTTTTCAGGGAGTTGTGTTGGCCTATGGTGGCATAGGAAGCGTCTACTGGAATCATGGGCAGGACTAAAGGTTATTCTTAAAAAGAGCTAAAAACCATAATAAAAGCCATTATTTTAATTTTTAAAAGAAATGTGTGTGTGTGTGTGTGTGTGTGTGTGTGTGTGTGTGTGTGTGTGTGTGTGTGATATGTGTTTAGGGGTTGTAGGTATATGTACCTTCAGACAACAGAAAAAGGTGTCAGATCTATAGTTAAAGAGAATTATGAGCAGCTGACTTGCATATTGGAAACTGAATTCAGGTTCTCTAGAAGATCAGAAGTACTCCTACCTGCTGAACCATCTATGCAGGCCTATGCATATCAATTATTAATGTACAAAAGTTAAATTGATTTTTTTCACAAACATTTTTAAATTATTTTCTGTTCATATATGTGGATATATACATATATATTATATTTTGAGCATATATATATATGTATATATATATATGGTCAAAATACAAATACCAGAATACCAATACCAAAATATAGATAAGTCTTCAAATTATTTAAATTATTTCATTTTAAATATTGTATTACATTTCCAAATTTATATTAAATAATTTTTTATCAATTAGTTTGGAAATTTAGTAAATAGAAACCACAAACAATTAATGCAAATATAAAAATTATCTCCATTTATAGATTTTGGAATGGGGTGTTCAAGAAGAAAATGAGATAGATTACTATAGAGTAAGGAGTTTATTTGATGATTTATTAATCCATATACAGACAGAGAGACAAGAGCATAGTGGGTCCTCCAAAGAGTCCAGTCTCCAGCACTAGAAAATGACAGCATGGCAGGGACTCTGAAAAGAGGAATGAACTGCTGTAGTAGAACTAAGGTCTTTTGTGAAGGCTTTCTGAGCATGTGGGAGGTTTCACAAGAACCTGTAGTGAGGCTCTCTGATTTACAGTCAGGAGGCAGGTGGAGCTTCTTTGATGTTATCTTACTGCCCAGATGAGAGATTCTGGCACTGGGAAGTCTGTGGTAGCTAGGGACTCCCAGACAGTGTCTTAGTTATGTACCTTTCAGTATGTGTAAAAACATTCCGAAGCAAAGGCTCAATTCTAGAATTATATCCTCACAACTATCAACAGACATTAGAGCAGATAATTTTAAAAAAATGAAATACTTTATTTCACTCATGAAAACAGGATAAAGACTGACTTTGAGAGAGTAAGACAAAACTAGCTCTCTGAGAGCAATTTGAAAGTATTAAAATTATCTACATGGTATAAAATTTACAAATCCATCTGATATAGGTTTCTATGAGAAAGTATAGACTCTTCATTAAGCAACTGATAAAGGCAGATGCAGAGATTCATAGCTAAACACAGAATTAAGCTACATGTCCAGCTGAATAGAGGGAGGAGAGACTGCATGAGCAAAAAGATCCAGATCATAATGAGGAGATCCACAGAGATGGCTGACCTGAGCTATTGGGTAGTTACTGACTGAAATGACAGCCAAGGAAGCTTATGAAATGGATCTAAGCCCTCTGAAAATAAATGAGAGTTGGACTGTGTGGGCAGTTTGTGGAGCCTCTGGCAGTCAGACCAGAGTTTATTCATGGTGCATGAACTGGCTTCTCAGAGCCCATTCCCTGAAGAGGAACATCTTTCTGAGCCTTGATACTGGAGGAGGCACTCATTCTTACTTCAGTTGAGTATACCAGACCAAACTGACTAACCTTGGGATTCTTAACCTCCCTAGGGAATGGATGGGTGTGGGGAGAGGCTGAGGGAGAACTGGGAGAAGAGGAGACAGAGGGCACATTGGGAAAAATTAAATAAAAAATTAATAAAAAAGAAAAGGAAAAAAGGCTAAATTAACATAAACTCTTGTAGAGATTGCTAGGAATCATCCAAATGGGCACTGGGGGATTGAGGGAAGACTGGTTATAACTTATAACTATTAAACACTCATCAGCACAATCTCATGTATTTTTATGAGAACACATATGCTTAAGACATGTGTACTAAAATGTTACACTAAATTGATAAGCATTATCCCCACCAAATAATAAAACTTCAACTGAAATCAAAAACCATCAAAGGACAGAGTCTTCTATCAAGACTTGTATATTTGTGCTTCTGTGCTAATCATGTAACTAAAATTCATTTTAAAAATAAAACTTTGTAGCATGAATTTAACTTTATGGGCTTCATCTAGTTCTGAAAGTAAATCCAGCTCAGATGCCGACACTGCCTCCGGAGCAAACTCAAATTTGAAGCACATGGATTGTGGATCCCAGCTGTAACATGTTCACATGCTAAGGTATTTTTCTGACAACACGCATGCTTTATTAGTGCTACAGTGGACTACATCCTTCCCCATGGTAAAAAATGAAATGAATGTGTGAGAGGCGGGAAAGAGAATCTACATCAAGGAACATGTTAATCAGATATAACTGTGGACCCTTCAAAGCAGTGTATAAGTCCCAATATGATGGCTCACAAAACCTATTGCATATTCCCTCTAAGTACTGGAAGACTCATGCTGAAGCTGGGTCAGACTTCAACACAGAACCTGAAAATGACACTGATAGTCCATGCACAGGCCTTGCTAGTGCTTTCTGCTGTAAAGGATACGAGGAACGTGCCCATGGTGCCTGGCCCACAGGCACCTGTAATCAGGGTGTATGTAAATATAGGAATGCTTATATCCTTTGAGTGCTACCTCTCACACTCTAAAGAGTTATAATAAAGACACAATCAGGAAGTCACTTAGAGAGATGAGGGATTCTCTGACATGTACACATAACACACATATGTAAATGACTGAGTCAAGTGTTTCCCTATATAGAGAAGGATGACCTTTCCTTCTTTGATAAGGGAATGCCTTTCTGTATGCTGTGAATCTCAGTCTTTAAATAAAGGAGCTGTTTTGGGCCATGACAGGCACCATAGAAGAAGTAGGAGGAGAAATCAGAGCAAAGGTAGGAGAAGCAAGGCAGAGTCAGGCAGGTCAAGCAAGCCGCCCAGAGAGCAACATGTAAAGAACACAGGTGACACATGGGCCACTTGGCAGACAGATTAATAGAAATGGGTTTATTTAAGATGTAAGAGCTAGCTAACAATGTGCCTGAGCCATAAGCCAAACAGCATCAAGTTAATATAAGCATCTGAGTCATTTCTAGGGGCCTGAGCAGCAGCAGTGGCTAAGGGGTCTGGCACAACAGGGTCTGGGCCTCTGGCCGCCCAGGACCAAGAAACTTCATTGCAACATACATTTAATGAACTATTCCATCCATACTGTAAATGTAAATATAGCTCCTGGCCGTAGTTTCTGAAATTTAATATTATGTCTTGCTAGACTTTATAACATTATTCTAATGGTATAATTGATATATGTGTGTATATATATATATATATATATATATATATATATGTACATGTAGGGGATTATGTTGCTTCATGGTAAATAATTGTCGCACCCACTGGTTTAATAAAAAGCACTGATTGGCCAAAGGCAGGCAGGAAGTGTGGGCAGGGCTACCAGACTAAGAAAACTCTTGAGAACAGGAAGCACAGGCAGAATGCCAGAGAGAAGCTGGAAGAAGCAGAGGACAACTATGCTGCTCTAAGAAAAGTTACCCAGCCATATGGCTGAACAAGATAAGAGACATGGGTTAGTTTAGGGGTAGATTGAGCTAGCAAGCTATATGCTTGGGCCTGAGGTCGATCAGCCTAAAACTATAGTAAGCCTCTGCATGTCTCTGCAGGCTTAAACCTTGAGGCTAGGCCCAAAAGTCAGGGCCAGAAACCTCATATTACAAATGGCAGCCCAACGTGGGTAAAATTACCCACATAAACAATACAAAGCTTAAAAAAATGGTCTAGAGCCCAAAGAAGCCTCTGAATTGTGTCTCCCATGTGAGTATGTGGTACAGAGACACCCTGGTGAGGCACATGGGCTTGAGCTACAATGGCGGGCTTTTGGAGTGCATGTTAAGGTATAAAATAGCTCGTTCCTGAAGTCTCACATAACCCTCAATATAAGCAAAATTGTAAATGATGTATTTAAGGTTTCTGTTCATAAGGAGAAAAAGGGAACAGAATCAAAGATGGCTTTCTAGTGTAGAAGTTTTCATGGATCAGCTCTGTTTGCCTGAGGCAAACTGAACCTTGGCTTTTTTTTTTTTTTTTTTTTTTTTTTAAGAGAAGTTTCCTGATTCAGCCTTAGAGGCAAAACACTTGTGAGTCTTTTAAGAGGCCCTGCTGCCAAATACTTAAATAGACTTAATGAGCAGCAGATGGTAAAGCTTTAGTTGGTGATTATATGGACCCTAAAATTCCCCAGAGTACCTGGGTTAAAAAGATAGATTCTATGAAGTTAGACTTGGAGCTGGATGGAGCCCATCCACCCATCCTACCAACCTTAAATCTTGGCATATTAAAGGTGTGTTCAGAAACTGAAAGAAATAGAAGAATCTGGGTGGAGTCAGTCACCCTAGCCAAGCAAAGGTGTGGTCAGAGACAGAAAAAGTTAAGAAATAAATATATAGTAAAGACAGTTTTTTGTAAAAAAGTCCAAGTGATTTAGAGTGTGTTGAAAATATATATACATAGTGTAAAGAAAGAAAAAAGAGGTAGAGAAAGCCCTTAAAGAAGAAATTAAATAAATAAATAAATAAATAAATAAATAAATAAATAAATAGCCACATAAAAAAATACAAAGAGTGTCTGGATACTGTATATTATTGTCTTATTTTTAAGCTTCTTGACTGAAAATGAAATAGTAAAAGTTGCTAAAAGACAGTTGATTATAAGTGCTGTTGTTTTAATTCAACTTATATATTTTGTAAATGAGTTTACTTTAAAATTGAAATCCAAAGATACACTACTTTGGAGAAGAGGTTTTCCTTTTATTTTCACAGAAAATGAGAGACTGTGGATTTATTCCTGGATAAAGAACATAAAGTTTAATAGAGGAAGACCCCCTGAAAAATCCCCAGTGGAAATGGATGGACCAGATGATTCAGCATTTTAGAGCACCTCTGTTGAAGTTTCCAGAGCTCTATATTCAGAACAATTTCAAAGAGACTGGCTGAGATGACCCAGCCTTACAGACTACTCTACTAAATACTTGTACATAACCCTAAATTTTTCTTTGGATTCCCATGAGATTGTTAGCACCCCCATTCAGCAGGAAGTAGCCTAGAGAACGACACCCACATTCCCAAAACATGGATTGTGGATGTTCGTGTTTATTTACAGTATTGTTTATAAGTTGTTATAGATAAAGGGTGAAAAGAATATTAGACTTGGAGTTTTTTTATTTTAAAAGAGAAAAAGGGATATGTAAGGAATTGTGTTGCTTCATGGTAAATAATTGTCCCAGCCACTGGTTTAATAAAAAGCACTGACTGGCCAAAGGCAGGCAGGAAGTGTGGGCAGGGCTACCAGACTAAGAAAACTCTTGAGAACAGGAATCACAGGCAGAATGCCAGATAGAAGCTGGAAGAAGCAGAGGACAACTATGCTGCTCTAAGAAAAGTTACCCAGCCACATGGCTGAACAAGATAAGAGACATGGGTTAGTTTAGGGGTAGATTGAGCTAGGAAGTGATATGCCTGGGCCTTAGGCCAATCAGCCAAAAACTATTGAAAGAATCTGTGTGTCTCTGTGGGACTGTGGGTCTGTGGGCCTGCGGGTCTGCAGGTCTGTGGGTCTGCGGGTCAGTGGGTCCTAAACCTTGAGGTTAGGCCCCAAAGTCCAGACCATAAACCTCATGCTACATGTACATATATATTTTGTATTATTGTTAACAGGAGAAGCGATTTATAATAAATTTTAATCTTATGATAAAAATATTGTAATTGACTAAGATGAAGAGATAGAATTAGGATGTTCTTGTGAGTTGTTTTAATGCAAAGGTTTCTGTTTTGGGAACTTATCAGTAGCTGGGCGACACTGACAGGGAACCACCCTTGGAAGAAGGGACTGAGTGAGAGGTTCAAGATTATGAAGGGTGCTGCACCTCTAAGGAACAGAATTGTAGAAGTTCCGTTAACTCTCAGGAGAAAGGGTATTATACAGGAGCAAGCCTCACCCCCACTCTCGCTGGGGCTACACTCTGGGGCATTCTCTACTTGTCCTGTTCCTGTTCAGAGGTGGTTCTATCAATTATACATTCCTCAGATGGCCCAATGCTGCTTCATTGCCTTTGATCTTCCAACACTGTGAACAAAGTCAGATTCTTCTCTTCATGTGTTAGCCAGCCTCAGATAGTTTACGATAGCAATGGAAAACAATCTCATAAAAATTTACATTTTGTTATGCAAATATAATTGTGAAACAGATGTTAACATACTAGATGGTAATAAGAGAAGAGAAAGTAAATGGTTGTTTCTATAGAAATTCACTTTATTAATTCGGAATTCCTAAGTCTTTCATTGATGATCTATGTGGTAATAACTTAGCTTTGGAATTTTCAGCCTAAAGAATTACCCCCAAATTTTATTTTGTACCCATTTCTGGATAAACTTAAAATATTTCTCTGACTAATTGAAGCTATTTTAAATCGATTTAAACATAGTATCTATAAAACAGAAGTGATATACACAAGAATGTCTTTGTGCTTTTAACCAGTGATGGACAAGGTAAAACCAGAGCTTTCAATCAGGACCTGTAACCTCAAATTTGCTACTTGCTAGAAAAGTTGAATGAATACTACTAAAATCAGTTTTGTCTAAATGTTAAATTGATGGGATATATAACACAGTTTCCAGTCAGGGTTAATGTTTCAGAATATCCGTAATGTAAACGATCATCTTCATGCCTTGGTAAGCTTCATTCCTGAGCGCAATGGGCTTTTTAACTCTAAAAAGACTAACCATGCAGATCAGCACACTGCTTTTCTTCACCATGTTGAAATTTCTACATTAAGCCCTCCTGGGAAATGTGAACCATTCTCTTGGAGCAGACACTGTTAGGGGTTAGAATTACAGCTACCTTGAGGCCATGTTAAGGATTTCTTGGGAAGGGCATGTCTCTGAAGTGAACCTTTCACCTTCCCCTTGCAGAAAACTATACAACCAGAGTTTCACTGTGACCAGATGGTTTCTAGGAGGTGATGGGCTTTGGAACAAAACCTATTGTGTAGGGTAACTGACATGAAGGTGTTTCCTCTCTAAGTAAGTGAGAATGGATTGTAAGCTATGTCCTTTTTTAAAATTTTTTTATTCTCTTTAACTTAATCATCCTTGCTCATATTGTAAACTCTGTTGCTACCTGAGTGTGTGTGTATGATTTGTTAGACATAACACTGGGCTCATGCCACAGGGCACATGAGAAAGTAAGATCTCAACTCCAGAAAGCAGTTTTTCTTTCCATCATAGACAGACTCATGTGATTGAAATCATGTCTTCAAGATTCTGAGATAAATGTTTTATTAACTGAGCTATCTGATTCATTTTATTTGGGTTTGCCAATTGTATATTTGGGCTCTATTTGGTAATGATGTGCCTGTAGTCTCACTGCTGAAGAAAGAAACTATGGAAATCTGAATTATCTTGGTGATTTCTTACTTTGAGTGTTGAATAAAAAAAAAAAAAACATATGCAGACTTGAATGTAAAAGAGCTAATTTAGTTAATCCAATTAAGTTCATAATGCAAGTGCAACATGTCATTAAGGCTGAATCTCCCATTTGTTTAATGGATTATCTAATTGCTGTAATATAAAAAAAAAGTAAAATAGAATTAGAGTCAGATGTTGGAGGATTTTATTGAGAAACTGTAGAGTCTAAAAGAAATGATACAAAATGTTGCACCAAAGAAATGACATGAAAAAAAATTTGGTGCAGTTCAAAATCTTAAGGTTAGCTTTCCATACAGTTAATTGTATAAATGGCTTATAACATTGCATCTGAAGGCATTGCACATCATAGACAGGGCTCAAAGTGCCTTAACTCCACATTTGTGTGAAGCCCATAATTAAGGAAATCCAGGTGCACGTTATATGACGTGACATTTGTCAAATCAGATGACTCCACTTAATTATCATATTATTTTGACCCATCATCAAATTAGGACTTGATTTTGAAAGCAAGGATGTTAAGAGGCCATCTCCATCCTCAAACCACTATCATTGCCATAGTCTTATTCCCCTTTCTTCCTTTCTTCCTTCCTTCCTTTCATTTTTCCTTCCTTCCTTCCTTACCTATTTCCTTTCTTTCTCTGATTCTTACTTCTTAATATAAAAAATGAAGAATTTCAGAGTTCAGAGTTCACTATGGTAAAAGCATGAAGCAAAAATGATGTCTCTCCTGACAGAATAGAAAAAACATGTCTTTTAAAACATAGAAGCTAAGTTATATTTTTTATTTTATATGAAAAAATAGAAAGTAGTATATCTACGGGGTCCGTTAATTATCCCCCCCCCCTTACCATGAGTTTTTCTCTCTCTTCCCAAGGATTATACATAACCTATATTGACAATAGATTTCTCTGCTCATTCAAACAGAAATTCTTAGTTATGGTCACCTTAATTTCTTCCTTTGCTTTAAATCTTTCACACATGCCTCAGATTTGACTAGACTAAAAGCTTGTTTTTATGCTAGCCTTTGCTTGTTTTGTATTCATTGTATTCTTCTAGTGTTTATTATTTGTTCATTAAAATAGTTTTCAGTGTCGATTTTTCCTGAAAGAACAGAATATAGAATTATTTTCTCATCTCATTTTATACTGTGTAGTTTTTTAAAAATCATATGAGTCTCAAGTTGTTACTTGAATTTATGTCAGTAACACACATTTTTTTCTCCTCACAATCTCTAGTAAATGCATCGGGTGTCATATTACCAAAAAAATGTTTTCAGTGCGGTTTTCAGGATTACCCATGGGTTATCTAGCATATTCAGTCACTTGAGATGCCAAGTGTCATCTATGTCAAGATGGGCACTCCATGTGGGTTGGAACAATCTGGGGAAGAAAGAGGCAGTAGTTTACATATCCCCTGGCCTCCTGAATCTGAGTTCCACTGCAGTTTCCTGTCAAATTTCCCAAATGTATGAGCAACTTAGCTTGTCAGCTTGGCTTTCACTTGGTTCTGCATCACAAACACGGAACATTGCTTTTGATTCAACCCTCATTTACCCGCATCTTCCAGTAAGGCAGTGTATATGAAGCATGCTTTGTTGACATTTGCTGTTGCTGAAGGTTTTTAATACTCCCCAAGTACAGTTCTACCTCACACTGAAATCTGTTCATAGACATCTTTTCAGCCTCCATCCATTATTGATAGCTACCGTTCATTTCCAAACACCTGCTCTTAAGCTGCTTTCTTCTAAATGCAATGCAAAACACCTATGCCATATTCCTAGCTTCATATGTTTTAATTATTAGCTTTTAATAAATATTAACTTATTTGACATTTTTGTTTAATACAATATATTTTGATCATGCTTTCCCCTCATCCAACTCCTTGTATAATTGTGCTTACTTACTTTCTTTCTCATATATTCTTTCTCAAAATTTTTGATACAAAAAAGAGAAACAGAGAATACGTTCATATGTGGTGACTATCCCAAATCAGTCCAGTTACAATAACTCCTCAGCCTAAGGCTCAGAATATCATGGAAAATTCAGCAGAAATAGTTTGGGAGCCAGAGAACTAGGAGTTAAGCTATGAGACTGTCTTTTAAAATTGACAGGAAAGCTACACTTATGACACTGCAACAACATATCTGCCAAAACAAGACATGAACAATGGCAATATCAAGATACATTATATTTTGGAAGGAGGAAATCACAAAAGGCTCCCATCCTAGACAAAGCAACTGAGCACTGCTGATAGAGGGAGAATTATTCTTCCCTGGGGAGAAACCCCAACTGGTTATGCAATTCCAAGATTAAGTCCAGCTTCATCTTTCAGGAATATAGTCTAGCTTTTGAGATCAGATGAGATCTGGCATGTTCAGGGTGGTATGGACGTCCTGAGTAAGGTAACCCCGACCAAAAAAGACAAACACAGTATACACTCGTTTATAAATGAATCATAAGCACATAGCAAAGGATGAACAGGCTAGATACAAACACAGTATACACTCGTTTATAAATGAATCATAAGCACATAGCAAAGGATGAACAGGCTAGATACAAACACAGTATACACTCGTTTATAAATGGATCATAAGCACATAACAAAGGATGAAAAAGCTAGATATAAACACAGTATACAGTCGTTTATAAATGGATCATAAGCACATAGCAAAGGATGAACAGGCTAGATACAAACACAGTATACACTCGTTTATAAATGGATTATAAGCACATAGCAAAGGATGACCAGGCTAGATACAAACACAGTATACACTCGTTTATAAATGAACCATAAACACATAGCAAAGGATGAACAGGCTAGATACAAACACAGTATACACTCGTTTATAAATGAATCATAAGCACATAGCAAAGGATGAACAGGCTACATTCCACAGCTGCAGAGAAGACCCTAAAGGGATACACATGGATTGCCCCAGGAAGAGGATATGGCTAAGATCTTTCTGGTAAACTGGAAGTGGGTATAAAGAGGAGAAGAGAGGGGCTGGAAAATGAGGGCCAGTTGGGATAGGGACTGAGAGGTGAGCAATGAGAGAGATACCCTGACAGAATGAGCCATCATGTGCTTGGGGATATACTTGGCGCTAGGGAAGTCCACAGAAACCCATATGGAGCTCCCAGCTGAGTCTTCTGAAAATGCTGGAAAGGCTATGTGAACGAATTGCCATCATACAACCTATATCCAATGACTGATGGAAGCAGATGCAGACACTCACACCCAGCGCTTTGACCAAATAACCAGCTTCAACTGAAGAAGAGGACCAACCAGAGGAGCAAAGGGTAGGTGGAGAAAACCGCAGGGACAGCTGAACTGAGCTAATGAGAGCTCACTGGCACTGGACTGACTGCACGGGTCCAAATTAGGCCCTCTGAATGATGGTGGCAGTTGCTCTAATCAAGCTGTTGATGGGGTCCCTGGCTATGGGAACAAGATATATTTTAGTTAGTGGCATTTAGGAGCCCACTCCCTGTGGTGGGATACCTTGTTCAGCCTTGATACAAGGAGGAGAGTATGGTTCTTACCTCAACTTGATATGTTAGCCAGTGTTGACTGCTCAATGGAGGCCATATTCTCTTTGAGGAGAGGGTGGAGGGTGGGTTAGGGGAGGTGGACGAGGTGGGAGGGGAAATGGGGGTGGGGAAGGAGGGAGAACAGTGAAGGGTAAAAAATTATATTAAAAATTAGAAAATACTATTTAAAAAACACAATATAGCTATGGGTCATGTTTCCATATTCTACTTTTCCTTTTGTTATATATGTGCATATACCCTAAACTTTCACTTGAATGAACATTTGGGAATTTAGGATAATAAATTAAAATCATGGTGTTTTTCACAAGGAAAATGGGAACAATGAAAGTCTTTTCTGCAGAAGATTCCATTAGCTCAGGGAATTGACAAATATGGTAGAATAAAATTAAAACCTTCTGTTTAGCAAAAAAACCACAGATCAATCTGAATGAAACAAGTCAATAGAATAGGAGAAAATATTTATTAACTATACATCTAATAATCTATTAAAAACCCCAAATATAAAATACCAAATATTTCAGTTGACAAGTGGGCAAATGTAATGAATACACAGTCTTACACGACAAAGCACCGATGGCCAAAACTTATGTGAAGTAACACTCAACATCCTTAGCCATTAGCGGTAGCTGGAAGTTCTCCAGTGTCCCACAGCTGCTAGATCCCAAATAAACACACAAAGGCTTATATTAATTACAAACAGTTTGGTTTATGGCTCAGGCTATTACTAGCTATTCTTGCATCTTAAATTAACCAATTTCTATTAATCTATGTATTGCCACATGGCTGGTGGCTTATAGGAACTTTCATATCTTGCCTCTTGGGTGGCTGGTCAAACCTCTTCTGACTCAGCCTTTCTCCTCTCTCTGGCTCTTTTGGATTCCCCACCTAGCTGTAAGCTGTCTTATCATAGGCCAAAACAGCTTCTTTATTAACCGAAGGTAACAACACGTATTTACAGTGTACAGAGAGACCATCTCAGAAGTCAGCATTCTACATTTATGAGTTTGAAGAAGAAGAAGAAGAAAAAAAAAAAAACCTCCTCTCTGCCAATTGCTCATTCTATAGAGATCATATGCATTCTGAACTGCTTCAGAAGGGGTGACTTCTGAAGAGGCTGATATCACAGAGGTTTAGAAACATTTAACACCTCATTCATATGGCATGAAAATCAGTGTCATAGAGTTCTAGATTCTTTGGCTCAGGCATCATGTCTAAGCACACTGTGCTCCAGATTAAATTTTAGTGGTCCTTCAAGCATAGGGAGATAAAATTTATTTATAAAGTATATGTGTACATGTTAAATACATGTAAAATTCATAGAAATTTCTAAGTGTGTTGACTCAATAATGTTTAGGCATTTAGTGAACAGAATCAAGCATCACAAAATGATTTATGAATATAAAATGTAGCATTTATTATAAAAATAACTAAATTTTTAAATGATACCAGGGTCCAATGAGGAAAATTATTAATTTCTCTATGATAATGGCCAAGATATGATGCTCATAATACATTAAGGGAAAGCTTTAGTGTTGTGATGGTACATGAACAGATAAAATAGTGACAAAATTAAAATAAATATGAGAACCATGTATATGATCAAAGGGAGTGATATTAACATTTTCTTGGCATTGAGGAGAGAGTTGTAGCTATTGTTTTATTACATTTCTCTCACATTTCTAAAATAAATTATTATTTATATTAAAGAAATAATAGATGAAGATGGTTTTGTGGCTAAAAAAAGATAGCAGGGAACATCTAGAAGGAACTTGGTTCTTGTTTTGTGCACAGATTTTTTTCTAATTGGCAAAGGACAGAAAAGTCAAAATAAACATTTGGCAGTTGACTCACATTTTGAATGATTATATTGTTACAGAGAGTCCAACAAATAATTTATATATTGAGTATCTTTTTAAATCCTAGCTTTATAAAACATTTTCTGGAAATTATACAGCAATTCAAAATGCAAAAGGAAAAGCAATCATAAGTAGAAAAACTACAGAGGAAAAAAAGATATATTCTTAAAATGTCTCATTTGTAGACCATCTCCATGGGTCTGTGGATAGAAGTGCTTGATGTGGAAGCCTGACAGCCTAAGTTTGAATCAGAACCCATGGTGAGGGAAGAGAACCAATCCCCCAAAGTTCTCCTCTATGGGTAGCATTGAAAAAAATCACAGGTATGCGCGCACGCGCACACACACACAAACACACACACACACAGAGAGAGAGAGAGAGAGAGAGAGAGAGAGAGAGAGAGAGAGAGAGAGAGAGGAAACATACCCTAATAATAATAATTAATAATAAAAATTAGTAAATATAGAAAGGAAAACTGCCATGGCCTGGCAGGGCAAACAAACGAAACTTAAGTATTTTGTTATTGAAGGTGAAGACTCAGTACGGACTTCAGTTGCTAAATAGTGAATAGTAAAACAAACTATAATTTCTAAACTCTCTCATTTAGCTACAGCTGAGTAACTTTCTTCAGCTCAAACACTGTACTTTAGAGTCAAGCAAATAGAAGGTAGTGCAGACAAGCACTTACTGTAATGGCCATTTTTTAAGTTATTAAGCCTCCTTCATTCAACCCAGACCAGAAAACTTTCTCACTGCACCAAAGGATGTATGGAACACAAAGTGATGCTATACTGAGCCCTTGAAGGTAACAGTAACAAAGGAGGTTAGAACACAGACACATACTTCCTCTGGACATATAGCCACACTTGGAACCCCAACATATTTTATGGTGACTTACCTACAATGCTACTTTAAGGTGTTGCTTGAATACACAAAGATGAAAATAGTTTAAAAGTTATTTTGATGAGAAAAAAATAGAATTTTCTTTCTGATTCACATACACAAAAAACAATTTCAAAATACAGGAAGAAAAAAAACCTAAATGTCATGTGTAGGCCAGTGAAAATTTATTTTATAATTAAATTAAAGATGTGGATTTAACAATAGCATAAGGAAAAATTGGAGAGTTTACATATTCTTCTGCTGATGTGTGATTAGATGCCAGCTGTATGTCCTCCTGAGTGTCAAAGAGTCATCTTGGCATACTGTCAAGTACCTTTACTAGGTCGTTAGATAATTAAAATCACTGCTGGCTTTAAAAATTCTGGATTATTTCAAAATCTAGAAAATCTTCATATAAAAAAAACCTAGGGAGCTGTTCACATCCCTGACCCTGGAGAGCCCTGTGGGAAGGATTCTGAGGGGTGAAGCATCTGCCTCTAGCAAATAAGGAATGCAGAAAACTAAGGCACAATTCTCAGATTTATGATCATGTAAATTTACTTTTACTATTCTGAAAACACTGACTACAAAAAAGAAATTCTAGAGTTTTACATTTGAGACTAAATACACAAGATTCCTTTGCCCAAGACTCCACTTCCATACTAGGAGAGATAAAACCCCACAATTTCCTCTAAACTCAGTTGAAAACTTTATTTTGTAAAAGCTGTGTTTTGAAAGTTTGTTAATGCAGTTAAACTGACTTATAAGTAATGCTAGAAATCAGCTAAACCAAGACTACAATTAATTATGATTGTTTCTAGAATGACAGCAATTATTTCTTTGAATCTCAGAGAGCTTGAGACATATACAAAAACCTATTAGATATTGTAAATAAATGTCCCTGGATAGAGATTGTTCAAATGAGATTGCTATTGTTTGGTTTCAATTCAGAAAAAAGTATACCTTCCAAACCTCTGACAGTTTTCATTATATCACAGTTCTTGCTTCTCTGAATCATTTAGCCATTAGGAAATAAAGAATAGTGCTAAGTTTAGATTGTCGAAAAATTAGCATATGAAAATGCATATAGTCTTTAGTGAGTAAATGATTTGAACAAAGATTAGGAGTTAGAAGTAAGTGATATAAATATATAAAAATTTCACTTAAGATCTTTCAATAATTGGTAGCTAACAATAAAACAGAACTCTGTTTTTGTCTGAGTACCATGTGAATATATCCTAAATCTCTAAGATACCATAACTTTAATTACAGAGAAAAAGCACCTCTCATTACTTTATTCCTCTTAATCTCACTTGAAGTACAAATTAAAATTGCATGTTACTTGGGATACATTATCCCTCAATCTTTCTCAGGGACATTTCCTTTACTAACCTTCATTTCTGAAATCATTTTGGAAACTGTCTTCAGGGCAATGAGAAAAAGATGGGAATGAAAGTGCATAAACCACAGAGATTTAATAGAATATTCTACATATAAGCACACAGATTTATGTTTCTTGTAATCATAAGTTACATTAAATGGTGGTGTTAGAAAAAAATGACTAAACATTCAACCTAAAAGACTCAAATATTCTGAGAAACACATCATTCTGGAGTGTTCTGCTTTCGTGTGAGCTATTTCTAAAACTGCTTTCAAAGAAATGGTCGGTTTGGCTCAGTGCTTAATGATCACATTTCCAGTTCATTCATCTGCTATCCACAGGAATTCCGGAGTGAAAAGAAAGGAAAAACCTGTGATAAATACCTAAGACATGTGGAAATGTGGATGCTGACTGGAGCCAGTAAATCCATGTGTGTGCCCAGGAATAGAAGGATAAGAAAAAGTAATTGAAATACTTAGAGTAACTGACGGAAAATAAGCAAAACAGACACACAAAGAGAAAGAGGTTTCTGGTTTAGACTCGCCTTACAGTTCAGACCTGCCTACTGCTGCTTATCTGAACCAGAAATCCCAAAGTTTCAAAGAAACACATAGATGCTTATATTAATTTCATGTTGTTTGGCCTGTGGCTCAGCCATGTTGCTTGCTAGCTCTTTCATCTTAATGCAACCCATTTCCATTAATCTGTCCTGCCAGAAGGCCTATGACTTACCTATTTCTTTACATGTTGATGTGGGAATGTCTTTCTGTATGCTGTGAATAGCAATCTTTAAATAAAGGAGCTGTTTTGGTCCATGACAGGCACCATAGGAAAAGTAGGAGGAGGCATCAGAGTAGGTAGGAGGAGGAGGGCAGAGTCAGACAGAAAGAGCCAGAAGCCCAAAAGGTCAACATGTAAAGACAGACCGAATCAGAAGCCAAAAAGAGTAACATGTAAAGAACACAGGTGAGCCACGGTCCATGTGGCAGAAAAGATTAATAGAAATGGGTTGATTTAAGATATAATAGCAAGTTAACAATGTGCCTGAGCCATAAGCCAAATAGCATAAAGTTAATATAAGTGTCTAAATCATTTTTGGAGCCTGAGCAGCTGCGGGTGACTAAAGGGTCTAGGGCTGCAGGTCTGTGGGTCTGGGCCTCTGGCTGCCCGAGACTAAAAGAAACCACATTGTAACAACATGTTGCTTTTTGGGTGGCTACATTGTGTCTCTCTCTGACTCCGCCCTCCTTCCCCTATCTATGCTCCGGTTTCTCCATCTACTTCTAAGATGGCTGCCGACATAGGCCAAAACAGTCTTTCACTCACTGAATAAAGACAGCCCACATCGCTCCCCACACACACATGACGACACCTTTGCCTGTGAGAAAGTGACAGAGTTGACCTACCTGACTCTGAAATTGAATAACTTACCCACAAAATGTACAAAAAATATCAAGCAACTTTTATAAGAAAAGCAGTTGCTTCTTTTTTTTATCAAAATAAATAAAATCTAAGTTTGAATTTTAGAGCCTGAAAAACTTTGCAGTGATAACACTGATAATTTCTAGAATAACAAACTCCATTTCTATGACCTTTAACATTTATTAATCACACACATCAAATACATGAAAGATTACAGCTAGCAAAATTTAAGCTTCAGAAATGTGTATGAAAACCAAGATGTCATATAAATGCTCACCATTTACTTGAAAAATTGTTGCTTCTCCTGTAAGCCCCAGCTCTTCTCTGAGGACAACTTTCCCAGACTCCTAAGAAATATGCATTTGCATTTCTGAAGCATTGCAGTGATTCATGAGCAATTCGATATATTGTTCAGTTTGCCTAGTTTAACTTTGCAATAAAACCAATCTATTGTATTTAATTTTGATGTGTTTATTTTATCCTTTAAATTTTTGATGTTAAATTTTGTCCAAATTGACATCTTTAGTTGTGAGTCACTATTTTCTCCTCAGAATTTTTATGTAAATAAAAATGTTGTCATTGTTTAATAGACATTGGAATTGTTTCTTCTTTAAACTGATAGCAAGGTTTTCAAACTGTTTTCCTTTTGATCATTAAAATGTGTGCTGAAATGTAGATCAAATGGATGTTCCACAATAAATATCTATGTGGCATGGTTCACATTCAGAAACTTAAAGAATGTTTTTATTGACAGCCCTCTCAGCCTCCTCTTCTAGCTCACACCCATTTTTGACTCAGCCACCAACCGGTGGAAACTAAATTTTACGAAGGACCATGGTATGCAAACTGGACCCAGGTGCTGGTAAGTAAATTTCACATCCGTACACTCCTCAGTTCCCTTCTCTTTAAAGTTCCTCTTCATCTGTGGCAGCCTGCCTGAAAGAATCACTCCTCTCACCCAATTCTGTGCAAACTCTGCCTGTTGTTGCGTAGCCCGGGTCACCTTAGCTATTTTATTCTGCCATTCTCAGACATTTTTGTAGCCCATCTCTATTTTTTGTGTCATCTGACAACTGGCAGAAACACTTTCTACCAGAGACATCATAGCTACCACTTGCTTAGGATCCAAAGTTCATAACAGCAGTAAAATAGTGGAACACCCACACAACAAAGACAAGTAAAAATAAATACATCAGAAAATACCTCAAGCATCATAACTCCAGATGTCCAAATCCTATCGCAAAATAAAAAGATGAAGGGTGAAGGCAACATACTGCCTTCAGAAGTCAACAACCTTGTTGCAACAGAGTCTGAGAAATGCAATTTAGCTGAAGCAAAAGACAGAGACTTGAAAATAACAATTGAGAGTATGGATCAGAAACCTTAAAAGGATGCGGAAACATAAACAGTTGAGTGGAATAAGGAACACAATTCCAAGGCATGAAAATATAAATTAAAAGAGAAATAAAATCACTAAGAGAAAAGCAAAAGAGAAACAGAATCTGATATGAAAACATAGGATGACAAATAAAGAAGGAAAAGAAGAAAGGAAGGAATTCAGCCATAAAGGATTCACAAAATCAGGGACACTGTAAAATGACCATACCTACAAGTAATAGGCAAATACAAAGAAGACGCATAGAAAATAATTTAAACAGAAACAAAGAGGAAACTTGCTACAATCTAAAGGAGAATTTGCATGTTAATGTATAAGAACTATAGGAAACATCAAGTAGGATCAAAACTAAAGTCCCCATAAGATACCATAATTAAGACGCTAAATATATACAAAACAAAAATAGAATGTTAAAAACTTCAAGTAAAGAAGGCAAAGTTACATATAAAATAAGAACATTAGAAAAATATATGACATTTTAATGAGATTCACAAATACAAATAGGTCTAGACAGATGCTCTATAAATTCTAAAAAAAGAAAGATGCCAGACCACACTACTATACCCAGCAAAACTGTGAATCACAATAGAGAAAAAGAAAAACATTACATGATAAAACCAAATTTAGCAATTTCTATCATTCCAGCTATACAGACACCAGAAGGAAAATATAGGTATAAAAACGGTAACTACATCCAAGAGTAAAAAGAAATAGATAACCCAAGAAGAGAAAATGAAAACAGGAGAGAAAACACCCTTACCACTAAAACAAAATAAGAGGAATCATGATGTGGGAATGTCTTTCTGTATGCTATGAATATCAATCTTTAAATAAAGGAACTGTTTTGGCCTATGACAGGCACCATAGAAAAAGTATGAGGAGAAAATAGAGCATAGGTAGGAGAAGGGCAGTCAGATCAAACCGAGCAAGACACCTAAAGAAGAAACATGTAAGGAACACAGGTGAGCCACAGGCCACGTTGTAGGATAGATTAATGAAAATGAGTTGAGTTAAAATTAAAGAGCTAACTAAAATGTGCCTAAGCCATAGACCAACCAGCATGAACTTAATATAAGCGTCTGAGTCATTCTGGGGGGCCAAAGCAGAGGCTAAGGTGTCTGAGGCCCACAGGTCTATGGGTCTGGACCTCCAACCACCCAGGGCCAAGAAACCATATTGCAACAGAATCAGTAGACAATCTTAATGCATATAACCTATTTATATAAATGTCCTTGTTCAGTAAAGATACATACTCTAACTAACTGGATTATAAAATACCATCTGTCTTCTTTCCATATCCAAAAAAAATTTAAAACATAGCTAAGGATCCAGGATAGACATTGGTTCAGAGAAAAATGATGGAAAACCTAGTCTATGTTATTAAACCTATTGTGAAAGAAAGTGAAATTTTATAAAATTAGAGTAGATAGATAGATAGATAGATAGATAGATAGATAGATAGATAGAGATAGAGATAGAGATAGATATAGAAATAACACTAACCAAGCAACTAAGTAACTTATATAATAAATATTTTAAGACATGGAAGAAGAAAATTGAAGACACTAGAAGAATGAAGGGTAATATTTATGGATCAGTAGAATTAATTTTATTAAAAGGCCATCCTTTCAAAAACTATACACAGATTCAATGTAATGACAATCAAAATTTCAACATGAACCTTCACAGACATGTAACTTTTATCCTCATTTGGAAAAATGAAAATGTAAGATAGCTAAAAGAATCCTGAGATTAACAGAACTGCTGGAGGTATCACCACCTCAAATCTCAAGTTGTACTAGAAATCTAAACTTTCATCAAAAAACAATATATGATTGGCATAAAAACTAACAGGTTGATCAATAAAATCAAGACATATGTCCACACATATGAATACCTGGATTATTATACAGAATCTAAGGTTACACCTTGAAGCAAACAACATCTTCAACAGAAAGTTGTAAGGAGAAGAAGAAAAACACACCCGTCCCTATAAAAGCACTCTGCACCAAAGTCAACTCCAGATGGAATAAAGAACTCAAAAAAGATAAAAATATTATAAATTTGATAGAGCATACAGTTGAACGCCCAAAGAGCAACATGTAGGAGCACAGGTGAGCCACGGGCCATGTGGCAGAAAGATTAATAGAAATGGGTTGATTTAAGATGTGCCTGAGCCATAGGCCAAACAATATGAAGTTAATATAAGCATCTGAGTCATTCCTGGAGGTCTGAGCGGTGGGCAGCTGAGAGGTCTGGCACAACAGAGTCTGGGTCTCTGGTTGCCCGGGACCTAGAAACCCCACTACTATAATTTGCCTCACAAATATTTGGTATTTTATCCAATGTTTCATTCATCTTGTTCATTGTTTTTCAATTTCAGAAAAATAACCTTCCACCATATTATTAAGCTAGTGCTTTTCTTCTACTAATCAGGAAAAAAGAGTAAGCTATCCTCTCTATCCTTATCTATTCAGTATAGTTCTCAAAGATTTAGCTAAATCAATAAGAGATATAAATAAGGGAATATAAATTGAAAGGAAGAAGTCAAACTATCTCTATTTGCAAATGATATGATTTATACATAACTGACCCCAAAATTCTACCAGGGAACTCCTATAGCTGATAAACACCTTCAGCAATGTACAAGGATACAAGATTAAGCCAAAAAATCAATAGCATTCCTATAACACTTTATAATAGCTGCAAATAGCATTAAATATCTTGGTGTAACTCAAACCAAAAAAGTAGCAGACCTTTTGACAAAAACTTTAAGTCACTGAAGAAAGAAATTGAAAAGGATATCAGAAAATGGAAAGATCTCCCATGGTCCTGGATAAGTAGGATCAACATAGTAAAAATGGCAATTTTACCAAAAGCAATCTACATCAAAATCCCAACCCAATTTTTTGTAGACCTTGAAATAACAATACTCAACTTCATACGAGATAACAGGAAACCCAGGATTACCAAAACAATCCTGCTCAATAAAAGAACTTCAGGAGTTATCACCCTCCCTAACTTCAAAGTATACTATAGAGCTATAGTAATAAGAAGCAGCTTGGTACTGGCATATGGAATTGAATCAAAGACCTGAACATTAACCTGCACACTTGTGAACACCTCATTTTTGACAAAGAGGCCAAAATTATTCAATGGAAAAAAGATAGTATCTTCAACAAATGGTGTTGGCATAACTGGATGGTAGTATGTAGAAGAATGCAAATAGATCTATCACCCTGGACAAAACTCAAATGCAAGTGGTCAAAGACCTCAGTATAAACCCAGGTACACTGAACTTGATAGAAAAAAAAAAAACTGGAAATTACACTCCAATGCATTGGCACAGGTGTCCATTTCCTAAATATAACATCAGTAGCACAGACACTAAGAACAACAATTAATAAGTGGGACTGTGAAGTTTCTATAAGGCAAAGGACACAGTCAATAAGACAAAACAACAGCCTACAGAATGGGAAGATCTTCAACCCTACATCTGACAGGACTGATCTATAAGATATCTAGAGAACTCAAGAAGCTAGAGCCCATAAACCTAAATAACATTTTTTTTTTTAAAAAAAATGGGCTTCAGAGCCTAAAAGGGAATTCTCAACAGAAGAATTACAAATGACTGAAAGGCATTTAAAAAAATTGTTCAACATATTTAGCTATCTGGGAAATGCGAATCTAAACAACCATGAGATACCACCTTACACCTGTTGAACAGCTAAGATCAAAATCACAGATGATAGCATATGCTGGCGAGGATGTGGAGCAAGGGGAACACTCTTCCATTGTTAGTGGGAGTGTAAACTTGTACAGCCACTCTGGAATGCAGTATGGTGGTTTCTCAGAAAACTGGGAATCAATTCCATCAAGGATCCAGCAATACTACTATTGGGCGTATACCCAAAGGATGCACATTCGTTCCCAAAGGCATTTGCTCAGCTATGTTCATAGCAGCATTATTGGTAATAGCAAGAACCTGGAAACAATCTAGATATCCCTCACTGAAGAATGAATTAACAAACTGCAGGATATCCACACAATAGAATATTAATCAGCATTAAAAAGAAAATTGACATCTTAAAATTTGCAGGCAAATGGATGAATTTGGAGAATATTCACCTGAGTGAGGTATCACAAGCCCAGAAAGACAGGCATCGAGTGTACTCATTCATAAGTGGATTTTAGACAAAAAGCAAAGAATACCCAACCTGCAAACCACAACCTCTGGGCAGCTTGGGATCAAAAGGAACTTATGAGAGATATCTAGGAATTCCCTCAGGAAGAGAAAATAGAGATCTCTTTAGCAAGTTGGGATCACAATGAGTAGTAAACAAGAAGAGGTGGGAACTAATCATGAAAGAAAGAGATGATTGAGTGAGAGGAGCAACAAAAAAGTGAGAAAAACAAATAAATATCTTGATAGAGGAGGCCAATGTACGGCTAGAAAGAGGCCAAGAGCTAGGGAAACCTCCAAGAACTCACAGGATGACCCTGGTAAGGACTCCAAACAATAGTGGAGGGGGTGCCTAAACATGACTTCCCTTAGAATCAAATGAATGGACACCCTAAGTGTCATCACAGAACCTACATTCAACAATGAATCAGCACTGGCTGAGCTCCAGGTCCAGCTGGAATGAGGGGGAGGAGTGTCTTTTGATCAAGGGGATAGGGATTATGAGGAGGAGACCCACAGAGAGGGATGGCTGGAGGTCGGAGGAGCTCATTCAATTAAGAACAGCCTTTAGGGAACCATCCATCGGGAAAAGGAGATAGGCCCTCTAAGGGTAGGCGACTGTTAATTGTCATGGGCAGTATGTGGAGCCTAGAGGGATGGGATCAGACTGTGTATCTGTGCATGAGCTGGCACCTCTGAGCCCATTCCCTGCAGAGGAATCCTTACTCTGTCCTAATATTTGGATGAAGGAACTGGACCTGTCTGGAGTGGATGCGCCAGGCTGAGCTGAACCACCTTGGGACTTCTTGCTTTGGGGGGCAGGGGATCGGGAATGGGGTGGAGGGAGGCTAAAGTCAGACTGAGAGGGACTGAAAGGAGGGAAGGCAGGCCAATTGGAGAAAAATGGGAACAATCTTTTATAAAAGTAAAAAAATTAAACTCTTTAAAATCTTAAAAAAAAAATAAATAAAAGATAGTGTCTTTCAGTAAGGACAAATTCCCCTGATTAGACAAACTGATTCACCACTCTCTGCCTCTCTAGAGTGTATACTGAGCACCAATATTCCCAGCTTTTCAAATCGATGATAAAGATACAAGAACTCATATCCTTATGCTTTCATTGCAAGCACTTTTCTCCCTGAGCAATTCCCCACTTCGTTAATCTTTTGACCTGGTCTGTCAAATGACTTTTGTTTAAAAGAATGAGATGTGAACTGTTCTTCTAGCCCTTTGTGGAGACAGCTGTGTTTTATTCTTTTTGTTAATTGCATTGTTGTCATGGACTCACAGGTGAAAATCTCATACTCCTAGATTAAAATAGCCACTCAAAACATAATAATGATAAACTAAAATAAGAGCCTTGTCTAGTCCCAAACTTTATGTTTCTCAGTGATTGGCTCTACAGTTACGTTGGCTGCTCTGAAGCAGTAGTGGTGGGGATTTAGACATTCCTTCTCAATTATGTTTTTATTGCCTTACTAGCACAAAAAAAGGAAAAAAAACTCTAGAAGAATTGAAATTGTACAAAATTAGCTTGAAAGACATGTATGCACATATATACTACACAGACAAGCAACAGGGGCACAGTGAAAGAAGGCAGACAAAAGCTCACATCGTAAAGTTTAAATGCCTACCACTGAAACATGCCCCAGGCTTACATGGCCAAATTCATCTCAATTAAAATATTCTATGCCATTACAAAGAAAAAGAGAAGGAGGAAGAGAATTAGAAATTTATGAAAAAATCTTCAAACTGAGAAATTCAGCCATATCCAGAAGGTTAAAAAGTCTGATGAATCAAGTAATTTTATGTTCTTCTTTAAAAAAAAATAAATAAACCTCTTTATCGATTCATAAGAAGTCTCAAAGCATGCACCCCAATTCTGTTCACCTCCCAGTTCCCCCATATTCTTCCCTCACCCTTGCAGTGCCCACCATTAAAAGAAAGAAAGAAAGAAAGAGAGAGAGAGAGAAAGAAAGAAAGAAAGAAAGAAAGAAAGAGAGGGAGAGAGAGAGAGAGAAAGAAAAAGTAAAAAGAACAACATTATAAAAGATCTAAGGTAAATCAAACCAAACTCTGCTTCTTCTTTCCTGCCTCTCCAATACTTCATTCCTTCTGATGGCACTGGGAGCCTCCGTGTGCCGTAAAATACACCATTTTGTCCTATGGGTTCTACAAGCAAATGTCCACTGCAACAAGTCATGGGTCTGGTTCAAGACCTGCGGTTTCTGATACTCTATCTTCACTGGATGGGTACTCAGGGAACTCCTCTGGGATATCCGGTTACTGCCCCGGGTATTGGAGATCCTACATTAATATTACACAGGACCAGTCCCTTTGTGAACTGGTAAGTCAGTGGCAGTCAGTTGGGGCCATCTGCCTCAGGTGAGGGGACAGAATCAGCTTGCCTGAATCCCTACCCTCAGGGAAGGTTCATCATTGCCTGGGATGAAGGGTGGGACCATCTTTCTCAATGGCAGGGGCGTCCTCTTCTGTTGTAGTGTAGGGAGAGACAAGGCCAGCTTTCCCAAGTACAGGCAAGGGTGGGGCCAACTCAACATGGCTGTCTAATTTCATCTCCATGGTTCCTAAGCCTGCCCTCCTCCCCCAGACGTGACATAGGCCACAGACATCAAGAAAGACCCTAGCTGCAGGTGGACCATGGATCCAGACATGGCCCTTAGTAGCAGTTTGGTCCTGGGAGATATTCTAGCTCTCGGTGGAAGCAATGGCCACTCTGGTGAGGATGGTTCTGGTGGTCACATGGCCAGTGGATATCACTATGGACTTAGGTTGCAGCCCCAACCCTGGGCTTCTAAATGACCTTTGGTGGCAATATGGGACTTGGAATTCAACACAGTCTCCAGCCATGGTAGAACTACAGACTGAGGCATGGTCCCCAGCAACATCTAGGTCTGGATGTCACCACTGCCCCAGGTGCCAGTGCAGGCCACACAGATTGGTACAGACACCAGCAGCAGTATCTCCCTCAGACCATTCTGTCTTGCATGTCTACTTGGCCTTCTATGGTAACAGGAGCATCAAACATCAGCAGAGACCCTGGCTGTAGCAAAGCCGACTATCCTGACATGGCCTCAGCTGCAACTCTACCCTGGAAATCATTGTAGCATTGAGTAACAGAACAGGCCACTCAAATATGTATGCAGTCTGGCCCTCTGATATCACCCTGGGCTCAGATCAGACTGTGGACATCCTCATAGCCCTCAGTGACAAGAAGAACCATATATAACAATCCAGACACTGGTGGCAACAGCGCTAGGGACTTAGAAGCCTGGGACTGGGTGACCCCATGGTTCCAGGTAGCTATTTATATCTGGCATCTGGTCCAGAGCCTGTAGCCTGGTTGGAGGCTGGGGCCATGGCACAGCAGGAGCCACTTTATGTTCTTATAACAATGTCTGATACACTCTTCTTATAAAATAAATAGAAATGCTTGTATCTTACATTACTCGATTTAGTCTGAAATTGAGTCATCCCAATAGTTTAAGCTTATCATGAGGGAAGCAAATCATAACCATCTGGAGGCAAGTAAATGTTCAGATTAGGTTTCTAACCCAAACTTAGGTGAAAGAGAGAAGCAGACAGAGATGGAGGGAATGATGGAAGGAGGGAGAGAAATAGAGATTCTTGAAAGTCCAAATGCCATAATTTCCTTTACAAGAACACTCCCATTGCCTTCAGTATTTACTTCTTGGTCTCACTGTTTTATCATAGACATACAACCTCTTCTTGTTATTTCTTTCATTCTACCCTTCCCACCGAACCTCTTCTTTCCTACGGTTCCTTCTTGTACTTTCATCTCTTTTGGATATGGGGCACAGCACTAACGTTGGATTCCCTGCATTGCCACGCATAATGGTTATTTACCTGAGCAAGAACAATTTACCAGATGCTACACCACTGTGGACCCTACCCCATGTCAACTTGTTCCTCAGAGAAAGAGGAATGCTCTAAGAATCTCTTTCACCTCTGTGATGGAAGGTTCATGGGTCCAGTCTTGTGTACATCATGTATAGGTAGCCACTGCAGCCACGAATGGGTCCAAGGTCATGCCATGTAAAGAAGGCAACATGTCAAAGCACTTTCTCCCATCCTCTAGTTCTTAGACTCTATATTCATCTTTCTTCCTGAAGATCTACAGCACCTCCTAATGCCCCAATCAGGAGAAGCCTTCACATATGGACTTTGGGTCAGTCACTCACCCAGCAAGTCACACTTAATTTCCGCTATAGTACTTGAATCAGAAATTTATTTAAACTCTTTCTTAGAATTTCTAACTCTGCTTGCACTGCCCATCTGTTCTTGGCTGCACTCTGCTTTTCCACTTAAGGCTACTTTGCATGTCTGACTTCATGGTTCGACAACACCAGCCAAATCTAAGTCTAATCTTGATATCTGTTCTGTCTGTAGATTTTGTCTCATAACTTTCTGTAGGGTATTGTGTTGTTTCATGGTAAATAATTGTCCCACCAACTGGTTTAATATAAAGCGCTGATTGGCCAAAGGCAGGCAGGAAGTGTAGGCGGGGCTACCAGACTAAGAAAACTCTTGAGAACAGAATGCCAGAGAGAAGCCACAGGAAGCAGAGGACAACCATGCTGCTCTAAAGAAAGGTACTGAGTCCCATGGCTGAACAGGAAGAATCATGGGTTAGATTAAGGGTAAAGAGATAGAAAGTTATATGCCTGGGTCTGAGGCTGATCAGCCTAAAACTATCGTATGCATCTGTGTGTCTCTGAGGGTCTGTGGGTCTGCGGGTCTAAACCTTGAGGCTAGGCCCGAAAGTCTGGGACAGAAACCTCCTACTACAACTTTCTGTGGTGAAAAACTAGCATACTGTACAGTTTCCTACCAAAAAAAAAATAAATAAATAAAGAGTCATCTCTTACTTAAAGACTGCTGCCATAATAGAATGTGAAGGGAATTCATTAGTTTTCTGACCTGCCTTTCCAATTGGATTTTGGCTATTAGTAGCCTTTTTTGGTGACCTCATTTTTATGCTCCTTTTATGAAATCAAACTGACAGAGAACAACTCTAAACCTATCAACATATTATTAGTATTTATTTAAGTTTTGAATATTTATATTCAGAGTTTAGTATCTATAGTATACCTCATAACTTTGTTGGTTGTTATATTTTTTGAAATTTCTATGCTAATCTGTACCTTTTAAAATACTACTAACAATAAGCTAAACTTATCATTTTTGTTGTGATACAGTTTGATTACAGGTGTCCCATGTGACACAGCAGCTTTTGAAACTTAAGTGTAGAAACTCACATCTTCTATGTGGCATTTACTTGTTCCAATACTGTATTGTGCTGTGATCATTGTATTATGGCTTACTATCAGTTCCACACTTACTATAATTAATGAGAATCACTTGGTTGCTTTTGTGCATAAAGTATTAGGGTTCGGTCCCTATGTCACAACACTTCATATGATATGAAGTTTGAAATTACATTGATGTGCTTTCCATTCTGTCTTCCATGAATTCACTCTCCCCTTTGAAAATAGATCTTCTGACATTCATCTGTTAAGTAATGCATTAATGATCATCTATGGAGATATCTATGTATATGTGTTTATGTATGTCTGTGAACCACATTTAAGACTGGTGTCCATGGAGGCCAAAATATTATATGGTATCCCCTAGAACTGGAAATGTATGTAGATGGTTATGAATCACTGTGGGTATGATGCTAACCAAACCTGGACTTTGAAAAAACTTTGCTCCTTGGCAAGATCAGCAAGTGAACTGACCATAAGACATCTATCTATCCAGCTCCAATGTGACCAAAGTTAATACATTCAATTACATGTCTATGTATATATTTAAGTCACCCTTGTCAATATTTCACTAAATATTAACAACATTGTTGTTTACCTGTTAATGATAACAGATATGAATTCTTCTAAAGACTATTTTTTGCCTCAAAGCTTTAATCTTATTGTCCCTGTGATATCATCAGCATCACAAAAGACTCAGTTTATTTGATTTTCAAAAAAAAGTCCTGTGTCATTTATTTAAACAAAGATAGATTTTGAAGAAAAAGCCCTAATTCCATCACAGACAATTTTTACAAGCTCCACTAAAGAATCTGTTACATTCTGTGGTACCACAGACAGGCTTTGCTTGGACTTTGGATTTCATAACATAATACATTAAAAATATATGTGTTAATTGCTCAGAAGATAGCAACAGTATTTCTGTGCTTCACCAACGAACACTAAGAAAAGCTGGCTTTACACTTTTTGAGCTACAAGTAAGGAAGAACAAAGTCTTCAGTAGACAACCAGAATTGTTTCCTCAGCTTGAGTGGATGCTGCATTCAAAGCAACTATAATTCCTTTTCTGCCATCAGTGCAAATACAGCATACTGGCAACTGGTATCTTAGCTATTATGTCAGGAGAAAATAGCATCTTATAAAGAATGCTTTTGATTTCATAAACCTGTCAAAGGGCTATGATGGGCTACTGAGCTACATTATAGTGACCACTGGAGGAAACACATAAATAATCAAGTTCACTGCAGATTTTATGGACAGAAATGATAATAAAATATTATGTAGTTTGATTAAACACTAGCCAAAATCTGATTTATATAGTGTCCAGACTTTGTCTGTAAAGGTTTTGTTTAAGTTAAAATCTAACCTAGCAGTGCTAACTTTCTCTAAATAATTCTGAATACAAACATTATGAAGTCTGCAACTACGTCAATTATCTCAGAGTAATAAAACACACAGAGTAACTCAAACACTTATTGTAGTAGTGGGGGTTCTCAGTCCCAGGCGGACAGAGGTCCGACACCCACAGACCTTCTGCCCGAGACTGCTTAGCCGCCTGCTACCCGCTCAGGCCCCCAGAAATGATTCAGATACTTATATTAACTTTATGCTGTTTGGCCTATGACTCAGGCACATTGCTAGCTAGCTCTTACATCTTAAATCAACCCATTTCTATTAATCTGTCTGCCACATGGTCCAAGGCTCACCTGTGTTCCTTACATGTTGCTCCTTTGGGCTTCAGGCTCCATCTGTCTCTGACTCCGCCCTTCCTTTCCTACCTATTCTGATTCCTCCTCCTACTTCTTCTATGGTGCCTGTCATGGCCTAAAACAGCTCCTTTATTTAAAGATTGAGATTCACAGCATACATAAACACATTCCCACTTCACTTCCCTCTTTCTGTCTAATCAAAAAGGAAGGTTTCAATTTTAGCATAGCAAAATTAATATAACAAAATAGCTATCAAACAAGAATTACAGTTACAATATCTAGTCTATTTGTACTTAGCAAAATTAAAGAAAATACTCTATCATCTACCTTATCTTTATGAATCTAAAGTTTCATATCTAATATACCTTTTAAATGACTAAGAAAAACTGTACCTATAACTATCTAATCTTCAACTACATCAAAGACCACAGAGGGATTTATTTACCCAAGTAAACCAGAAGTACAAGTGACTTCTAAAATCTAGAAAGGACAGAGATGACACCTATCTGCCTGGACAGTCACCCAAAGTTCCTTTATAAAGTTGAGGCATCCATCTTCAGCCTGCAGGGCCAGAGTCTCTTTTCATTTCAGTGAAGCAGGAAATATGCTCTGCCCATTCTGGCACAGTTCATCAGTTGCTTCTCCTTGAGTCCCGAAGAATGTCTGATAGTTTTCTCTGCAAAGCAGGAATCAAATGACCATCTTGGCTTGCTCTGCCAAAGTTCAGAGGTCATCTTCCTATGGAACCTGCATGTCCACTTATAACAACATACTGTCAAGCAGTTAATATAAGAACAAGTTTATGTCCATTGGCTAACCAATGCCACAAATAGACTCAATATGGAGTTTCTTCGATGCCCATTTTTCTCTTGAAGTAAATTGGTGCTGCCAGGAGCAGATCTGTCTCACTATCCAGAAAAGTCTAAGTTCTTAAAACATTTTAAATGCTATATTCTGTAGGTCTTGGAAGTATTTGAGGATTACCTACATAATTGAAATATATCTTTGTATACCTAAAAATCCTAACTAACTATATGTTTGATTATCAAAGGTGACTATTAACCTTCATTTCTTAATTATACATTACAATTTTAAGTCAGTTACACGACCATCATACCTTAAACAAGAATAGAAAAACTCATACAGCATAACAATATTGACCTTAAATTTGTGTCAATAAACCAAAATCTATACCAATGTAAAGCATTTTGAGATTAACAGCCAATTTCCTGATCTAAGTAAATTCAATAATCTAACCTTTTAAAAAATCATTCATATACCATATCCCCTTTTTCTTCTTAGAAAAAGATTGACTATGACCATTAACCATTTATAATGAAAACAAATATTTAGAAACAATATTTGGGGAATTTGGGCGTAGTTATCCATTACTACTTCCTGCTGAGTACGGGGCATTGAAAATCTCACGGTTGTTGAGACTGGATCAGTCTGCAGCTCTGAAGCTGATATGGCCATCTCTTCCCATCAGAGGTTTTTTTCAGGGGGTCTTGGTTGATGAAACCATATTTGCCTGGAAGCAATCCACAGGTTCTCATCTTCTGTGGAAACAAAAGCAGAACTCTTCCAAAGCAATAAATCCTTAGACACAAATTTCAAAATCAAAATACCTTTAAAATATATATTCTTGTTTAACTTAGTAGCCTTTGCATTTGCAATCCATTGTCTTTCTGCAGTTAGCTCATTAACAGTTAAAAAATTAAAAGAAAACACAATAACAACCAAAATCCAGATTTTGTGTCTATTTTCCATCTTTATGTGGCTTATTATATTTTTATTATTCTATTTCTCTCTTTAAAGACTTTTTCTAACCTCTTTCTTTTCTCTCTGAAGCCTATGTACCTTTTACACATATTGTAACCCGTTTACAGGTTTTTCTTTTCATCTGAATCTGTTTTATTGTGAATCCTTAATCATCTTCTAAGCATAAGAGCTTTTAAAATACACTCTCTAAAAGAGCAGCATAGTTTTTGCAGATTAGGCTGAATCACTAAATTTTCTTAAAGGGACCTTGTCTTTGTTTGTGGCCAGCAAACAGAGTATACCCAAGAAAATGTTGCTACTAAGAAACTTTGTTTCCTTTTTGTTCAAAATAAACAGAAATCTAAAATCAATCACATTCTGCTGAGTCTTCTGTGAGATTTCAGGAACCCGCCTGATTGCAGCTTACACTGCCTGCTTCTGGTCCGCTGGTGCTATTTTGAATGTGACCCGGATGCCACGCTTTCTTTGTACAATGACCCACTTCATATACACAATGTGGAACCTACCTTGGCTCAGTTTCTGTGATCTAGAACTCTTTCTAATCTTTCTCAGGCTTTAAGTGGATAATCGACCCACGTTGGATACACCATCTGTTGCAATGGTGAGGTTTCTTGGTCTCAGGCGGCCAGAGACCCAGACTCTGCTGTGCCAGACCCCTTAGTCGCCCAGCTGCCCACTCAGGCCCCCAGAAATGATTCAGATGCTTGTATTAACTTCATGCTGTTTGGCCTATTGCTCAGGCACATAGCTAGCTCTTAGATCTTAAATCAACCCATTTCCATTAATCTGTCTGCCAGGTGGCCCTTGGCTCACCTGTGTTCCTTACATGTTTCTTCTTGGGAGGCTTAGTAGATCTGTCTCTGACTCTGCCTTTCCTTTCCTACCTATTCTGATTCCTCTTCCTACTTCTTCTATGGTGCCTGTCATGGCCCAAAACAGCTCCTTTATTTAAAGATTGAGGTTCACAGCATACAGAAAGGCATTCCCACATCAACTTATAGCATTTTAGATAGTATTAACTAAAAAAAAAATAATATAATCTGATAAGAAGTTTGCAAAAGAAGGTTTTATTTAGATGCTATGGAGTTCAGAGGTGAAAAGACACTGTATAGAACATAAAAGACACTGAGAATTTAGATAAAAAGCGACTAGTGTATTTTAGATAAAAATTTAGATAAAAGACAAAGCAAAGTGTATTCCATGCATTTGCATTTCCTAGAGCTCAGCACAGAATGAACTTGTGAGTAGTGATTGAAAGAAAGAATTTACTCAGACGTGATTAAAGGAAATGCTTTTTATTGAAAATGAGTAAAGTGGAAGCTAAAGAGGTGTTGGAGTTGCTGGTGAAAAGGTCTTGAAGGGAACCCTTGATATTTCCAAAGCCATGGGTCCTTGTAAACATAGGTTTGAAATTCACTTGAACTTTTAAACTTACAGAAAGAGCTGTTGAATGTAAATAAGAAGTTGAGTCTGAGCATTAAGGAAAAGCCTAAAGCACACACACACACACACACACACACACACACACACACACACACACACACACACACACCATTCAGGGAGACAGTAATTCCCAGGGTGAGGACAATCCACTGTTGAGCCCCAGGTAGAACAGCTTGGGAGCTCACAAGGGAATTATGCTATTTCTTGTAGACAACTACCTTCTACCTCTGATCTCCATTTTCACATTAATATAAACCCAATTATACATGTGAGGTTAGTGTCTGGACTTGCAACTTTGTTCCTATTGTATTATTCCCATTACTCAGTACTACATAATTACTGATCATGTAAACCAACATGTCCTCTGTCTTTCTTTTTCTTTTAAACTGTATTGAGACTATTTTGTTCTAATTTTAGAAATAGCTGCATTAAAACCATATCACAGAACAAAACAGAAAAGAAGAATGCTCTGAAATTTTAATTGAGTCAGTAAATGGACTTGCAGAAAACAATGACATTTTTACAATGCAGTTTTTCAAATACATAATATATCTCTCCAATAACTTAAGTATTTTAATTTTAATACCAAATATTTAATTAATATAAACAAATATTTAAATTTTAATACCAAACATTAGTTTTAGTTAATGCTAAATTTTTGTTAAAATATCCTAAAGGTCCATGATATCAAGCTTAATCAATTGTCCATTTGTGACTATTGAATATAGTAACTGTTAAATATAGAAACTATAGTAACTAAAATATGACTATGTTCTTTCCATCTTGAGCTTCAGCTCTGAGTATACCAACCTCAGCTAGCTATTCTAAAATATATTAATTATTTGAATGTTACATGAGCTATATAATATTTTCTGTGAATATTTACCTTTTTTTTCTTTCTAATAGTTCAACTTTTAGTCTCAATATATTGTTTAATATAGCATGTATTTTATGCCTAGTTAATTTTATACTTTATGAAAGATAATATGCAATTGAATCCTTCATAAAAATTAAAATCTCAAACTTATAAATTTAAATATATACCAAGATTAACTATCCATGTAAGTAAATATTCCTGTTTTAACAACTAAAATGCTTAAGTTACACTTAAAAATATCACTTATTATCTAAATAAGATAAAAATATTTTTATCTTCTATTCAAGTATGCTTTTCAAAGAAAATGCCTCATCTTATCTTCTTGAACTTAAATTGCATTCTATTATTGTTCTAGTTTCATTACTGTTGACATGATAAAATACTCAGACAAGAAAAAACAACTTTAAGAAAAGAGCTTATTTTAGATCACAGGTTGCATCTCAACTCAAACACATTCATAGTCAAGAGCAAAGGAAATAAATGAATGCATGTTTGATAGTGCTCAGCCCTCTCTCTAAAGCTATGGGAAAGGGGCCACACACACTGGGCTCTGTCTTTCTATCTTAATTAACCAAGATAGTCTCCCACAGGTCAACATGTTTTAGAAAATCTTTCACTGTGACTCGGTTCCCAGATAATCTAGATATTGTCAACTTGACAGCTAAAACCCACAACTCCCTTATCTTCTCAAAATCTTTTTAATTTTTTTTCATTTATTTAAAAAGTTTTTTCCTTATCTACTACTCTTCCCCCTCCCTTCTCTCCTCCCAGTCCTCCCTCATTCCCCTATTCTCAACATTTTTATCCATGAAATCGTGTATGTACCATTACGTAATACTATAAAACAAAAAATACACAGCAATTACTATGATTTTAAAATACTTTTCTATGATGGTAAGTTGATTATAATTATTATGTAACTATTTTATTTCAATAACTATTATTATAGAGGGGGCAATGGAAATTTACTATAAATTTTATAAAATAGAGGCAGAAAAACCTAGAGAATGAAATTGAGACAGAGGCAGAGAAACAGCAGACATTAGGCTCTTAAATAACTAAAATAGTTCAGAGACATATTAACAGCATACCAAAAGATATGAACACAGAACAATATGTTGGAAAGAATTAAAACACTTAATACGTTAGAAAAAAAAAAGACATGCAAGAATTAACGTTCTCCAATTGGAAACCTATAGAGAAACAAGTATGTCACATCAAAAAACAAAAGAAAAGCAAGCAGAAAAGCAGGAATGCTCTATCACTATACAAATATAAAAAATTATACAGTAAACATAAATGCCAATTTCTTATTAATTAAATATAAAATATACCTTATGAAGATAACATAATCAGCCCCAGTAATTTCTCGCGATGCCACCAAGGAGAGTATTGGGAGTGGGAAGAAGGCAAACAGGCCCTAAGTGGGAGTATGGTGATGTGGGATGTCTTTCAGTATGATGTGAGAATCTTTGGTTAATAAAATAATTGTTTGGCCTATGGCAAGGCATCTTAAAAGCAGGTGGGAAATCAGAGCATCGATAAAGGAAGAGGGTGAAGTCAGACAGAGACAGCTGCCACCCAAGAGAACAAGGTCTAATGGAACACAGGTAAAGCTACAGCCATGTAGAAAGACATAGATCGATATAATTGGTTCAGATGCAAGAATTAGCTAGCAATATGCCTGAGCCATAGGCCAAATAGCATGTAATTACTATAAGACTTTGTGCGGTTATTTGGGACCAAGCAGCTGAGGACTGTCTATTTGGAATAGCTGGTCCAGATTTCAGGGCTTGGGTGGGGCAGAAATTCTTATTATAGTGTGGTAAGATAGAGCTCTATGTGTATAGAGATACAGAACCTGAGATATCAGGCAAATAGAGCAATGGAAATTTTCTTTAAGGTAAGCATTTTGGGACTAAAAATTAGGTAACCCTGAAGGATGGGCGCAGCTTTCTCCACTGAAGTAACTTGCTCTAGAATGAGCCACTGAAATATAAACAAGCTGCTGGAGAAGGTTTTCCAGTTCACTTCCATCAAGATGATTGCAAATACCATGGTTTTCACTGCTTTAGAGCTTAAATGTGCTTTGGCCAGAGAGTATCGTTTGATTGTACTGACTCTCAATAATATAATGTGGCATGGTAAAACTACATGAATTTTAGGAATCTAACTCCATCCAGTAACTTTTTTCTCATTTACAACCACTTCCTTTGTTCACTGTTGTTCAATGAGAGTTGTTCCTGACTCAAGCTAAAAAGACCTCACCATAAAGTCAAAGCTCTCCCAAAGTCAAGTGACTGATTAGTAGCCAGAACAATTGCACTTGACTTGGTTAGGCTTGACCATAACTGTCCATTATCCAAGTAATGCATTAGAATACTGGGTGATTCTAAGCAGATCTCTTTATGCAAATGCATGTAATAAAATTGCAAGATCTACAAATGCATATTTTGTCTTAATAGACTTTTATTCCCACTGCTTTATTCTAGACCTGACTTATTAACTGCAGACATAAAGAATACATGAGTTACTGAGAGAGAGATAACATAAATTCAGAATGGAGAGTCGGAATAAAAGGTTCTGTTTCCTATATTGAGAACATGAACCCAGTGGACTCAATGGGACATCCGACCAGAAGCTGGGTAGTACAGGAGAGTAAGGACATTTTGGTGCTTAGAGAGACCTTTTTGGCTAAAGGTAAAATTGGAATATGAGACAAGAACAGTTCATAGTTAGGAAACAGGCATGGATGAAATCCTCAACAGAGAGACACCTGAACAATGAGTGGTAAATCCAGAAATAAAATGCCAAACCATGTTCTTTTTCTTTGATCCTAAACCAATACCGTCAGGGTTTCAGAGCAATTCTTTTGTTTACAAAGCTAATTTTTAAGAAAAAAAGTTTAAAGGGTATAGCTTCTCACATTTCTAGGAGATGCAGTCTAATAGCAAACTTTCTATTCTTCAGAATCTTATAATCTCTCTGTTTCCTCTTCAGAATTATCCCTGAACCTACTATATTATAATGTCATTTTTAAAATATTCTAAAAATACAGTTTAAACATTTTTATTCTAAGCTACTTACACCAAGTAAGTACCCATAAAATTCAGCTCATCTTATGAATAAGGATTTCAATGACTATATATTCATATTTAATTTTTTTAATTTTCATTTGGATTTTCTTTCATTTATGATAATAGACAACGAAAAAGAGATTGTTGTTACAATAAATTAATTTACAATCTTTATATTGCTTGAATATTATCTAATTAGTAATCCTCAATGTTTCTTAAAAAAATATTTCCTGGGGCTTAATTTTTGATCAAACATGAGTCTTGGTGAGCAACAGAAATGCCAATAAACAGGAGACCTTTGGCTGACAAGTCAGAAAGATTTTACTGAATTTTTTTATAATGTTATGAAAAGCCTGTCTACAAAACACATATTTAAGCCATTTATTAAGTTCCTAATGAAATCACTTAAAGCTTTATAGATTTGCATCTAATAAAATCTATGCTTTTCAAATATTACCACTCAATTTCAAAATATAATTCTCTTCTTTTGCCTTTAAAAGCTCAATGATGATTCAGTATGTATACTCCACATTTGCTTTGCTCATTTGCTCACTGATGGACTCCCAAGTCTGGGCTTTTTCTTGACAAGTGTTACAATAAACATGGGACTCTAATGGTGTCTTTAGCATACACTAGGATTTATGGATAATAGCAGGTTTGCTAGATTGCACAATAGTTCTATTTGTATTCTTATTTTTCCAGTACTGTGGAAAGAACTCCTGGGGTCTGGGGAAGTGATGCAACACTGACGTACAGCGCTCTTCCTGTTGTGCATCTAGATGATGTAATTTTACATCCTTTTTTCCTACCTTCTGGCAGTCACATACTTCCTGCCTCCTCTTCTGCAATGTTCCTGGAATCTTAAAGTGGGTAGTATAGATGTCTTGTTTAATAATGAGCCCTAAACTGTCACTTATTTTTAAACCTTGAGCAGTCATGAGGCTCAGAAATTCACTGCTATTCACATGAAAGAAAGGAGTCTCTGATTGTGGCTAAAAGTATCTTTTGTCCCTGACTTTACACTTGGAGATTCACAAAGCTGTTTGTCGGTTTAGTCAGACAGCAGTAATAAGATCCGTGTTTGGGTTGCTGACCATGCTTAAAGTACCAAGCATGGGTTGCTTAACATGCAGTAGGCCTCAGATATAATGGAATGACGGTTAGCTCCCATCTTAGGGTTTCTGCTGTTTAGATGAAACGCCATGACCATAAAGCAGTTTGGGGAGGAAAGGGTTTATTCAGCTCATGTTTTCTGAAGGAAGTTGCTGTTCACCACTGAGGGAAGTCAGAGCTGGAACTTAAATGGTACAGGAGACAAGAACTGTTGCAGAGGCCACGGAGGCAAGCTGCTTACTGGCTTGCTCAGCCTGCTATCTTGTAGAACCAAGAATCACCAGCTCAGGGATGGCCCCACCCACCATGGCCTGGTCCTCCCTTATCAATGCCCTACAGCTGGGTCTTATAAAGCCATGATCTGAACTAAGGCTCCTTCCTCTCTGAAGACTTTAGTTTGTGTCATGTTAACACTCAATATCAGCCAGTACAGCTAATTGCATAATATTCACCCCAGTATTACAGAGTTGGGAACATCTTGCCAGTTTAGTTTTGTTTTGTGGGATTAACAGAAAGATGAGATCATTGATACCCTTTCTTCTCCATCATCCTATATGGTTCTTGAAAAGTAATCAATAAGGGGGATGTGTCTAGCTTAGTCTCAACTAACTTTCTCCATATTTTACAAACAAGGGATGGATAGGTGGTATCTTCAGAAATGGGGCCTCACTCTCTATTTTTCATACAGCCAAGCTCACAGAGAAGTATCTATATCCAGGGGTCCTCTGGGAACTCCATGCCAAACTCCCATGGCTCTACAGGGATAAGAGTTTTGTTTGGTAGCCTTCTATTTCTAGGAGCAGAGTTATCTCTCTGGTTCTATTGAGCTGTTTTGTATTTTTGTATTTGGATTTCATGATAGGAAGCTTCTATTAGATACAATTTCAATAAGGCACTTACAAAAGAATTTACATATATTGGTAATGCATAAAACTGGCCTTATCATAGTCAGTCATGGGAAGAGGAGTCTCACATGTTCCTGGAGCATACTAATAAACTACTAGTTACTAACAGATTCTTGGAGAGGAATAACTTCTGTCTTTAGACAAATACCTACTTTTGTACCTGACAAACTCTCAGTGATCATGGTCGCATGGATGGCCCTGTGGAAACTCACCTAGACCTAGAACTAAATGATATTAACATATGAAAGAAGTTTGTAGGAAAGTGAGGAATGATGGGCAAGGGTAGTGGGGAGATTTGGAGGGAGGAAGAATGGTAAGTACATATCTTCTACATGAAACTACCAAAGAAAAACACATTAAAAATAATCTTATTCTTTACTCTTAAGTTTTAGAGCAAAAATTATGTTGTTTTCCATAATGGCTACACCAATTTAAATTTTTAACAAAGCCAGTATGAGTTCTTTTTTACATCCTTGCCAATTTTTGTCACATTTATCTTTTCATATTATAGCGATACACTGGAAGGAGGCATTAGTCCATGTGATTCAATTTATGTTTCCCTGATGGCTTTTAAAATTAAGAATTTCGTCACATCTGTTAGCCATATATGTGTCTCTTTCTGAGAGATTACCGTGGAGCTGTCTCACATTAAAAGATTGTTTTAATTCTCTGAGAATATTTATACTATATAACTTGATCCTAATTATCTTCTTCTTCCATCTTCTCCCAGATCCACACAACCCACTCCTACAAAACTCTGTGTCCTCCTTTAAAAATGAAGAAAAGAAAATTATTGAGTCCAAATTGTGTTGCCTGTATGCTTTTGAGTGCAAAGCCATCCATAGTCATGATGAACTTACCAGTGGCCATACCCTTAAGGTGAATGACTCTCCTTATCCCAGAAGATATCAAATGCCAGTAGCTCCTCAGCTAGGAATAGAATTTCAGTGTACAATGCACCACTTTGTTCTGACATAAGCAAGTTTTGGATTTCCCTGACTGGGGGAAAGAGAGAATGAAGAAAGGACGTGCACAGTGCACAAAAGCTGATGTCATGTGGGCCATGTGCTGTGCTGAAGATGTGCCAGAAGGGAAAAAATTAGTTCCTTTTATTCACATAGGGGAGGGAAAGGTTTGTTAGGGTGTTTTGTATTTTTTATACAGCTGAACAAAGAGACAGGTTTATCACATGCAGCTGATTCAGGTGGCAGCTTTAGCTGAACTCGGTAGTAGAAGGTCTCTGTATGAGAGCGATCTCAGGCTATAAACATCCAGGAAGAAGAATCTGAAATTGATCTCTGCACACACTTCATCATCCCTACACTACCAGGGAAGGCTTTTCCACTGTCCTGAGCTTGACCTGAGAAAGATTTTACACTACTCATTGTTTGAGACATTGACATGGCCATATCAGTAATACATATCATGTATTAACTGAGGACTTTATCTGCTCCATATACTCTGTTATATATGAAATTCCCCAGGTCTGGAGCATATTGTCATACCTACTATGAGTTCATATGCTATATCCAGCAGACAGAATATGTGTAGTTTCTGACTCTTGCAGTCTTTCTACCTCTCTTCATCAATGATCTCTCAGCCTTGGGAGGAAATACTATGACACAAATACCTCATTTAGGGCTAATCACCAAAAGTCTATTTTTTTTTTCTGTATACTGACCAACCTTGGTTCTCTGTGTTAATAACTATTGAAAACATGTTTCTCTGATGAGGGTCCAATGACGCAATAACATATGTGTATATCAGCAAGCCAATAAAAGTTGCTTTAATACTATGTCTCTTTAGCAAACAATAGTAGTAGGTGTTATGGGGGGGGGGGTCCATGACCTGTCTAGCCACAGGTTTTTGTCTTTAACAACTGTGTTAAATTCAGATTCCAATTTGTGCAAATGTCCTGAAATCCAAGCATAGAGTAGTTCATTATGCCCATAACATTCATTTTACTCTTGTACTAGTAATCATGTGTTACAACCCCAATCATTATTGTAGCTCAGAAGGTGTACAGTGGGGTAAGATGAACGATTTCTTTCACTGCTGGTAGGGCATATAGCATCTTCTACAATTAGGAAATCTAGCCAATAAGAGATGAAGTTTCCATAATAGTACCTGCTTGATTTCTTTAGGTCCTGTGTTTCAAGTATATGGTATTCTCATCAATAAGGTCTTCCAATCACGTTCTGATGGGCAACCAAGAGAAATAGCAGTAGTCAATAACGTTTGGAATCTTTGGGGTCCCAGTGGCCAATAATTCCAAAAGAAGTAACCCATTCCTGCTAATAGGCTTTTTAATTTATTGACGTGGGGTTCAAGGGGAATTTTGTTACTCTATATTAAGGTAACACTAAACTTTTTAGACATGTGTGTGTATGTGTGTGTATATATATATACACACATAGAATATATATACATATATATATATACAAACTGTCTACAATAGAATTGAGGCTCCACATAGAAGTCACTATTTGTAAAACTACTTGATTTTTTTAGAATAAGGTTAAAAAATTAATACACACTGCAAAAGAAGTACCATCTTCAACATGGCATGCTGATCAAATTAGATAGCTACACATAAACAAAAGTAGGTCCTGGACTTTTATTTTGTACAAAACTGAATTCTAAATGGATCAAGGACCTCCATAAAAAACTCCTTATACAAAATCTGATAAGAGAGAAACAGGGTATAGACTTGAATCCATTGACATATTTCTGAACAAAACTGACAGTGCAGCCAATAAGACCTGCCATTGACAAATGGAACCCCATGAGACAGACAAACAAAGATTCTGTAGAGCACAGTATATCATCATTCAAATTTTTAAAAAAGCAATCTGCAGAATGGAAAAATATCTTTATCATTTATACATCTAGCACAGGATTAGTATATAGAATATAAAAACAAAGAAATATCTAAGCATCAGGAAAACAACCCAATTTAAAACTTGTGTGTGGAACTAAACAGAAAGTTCAGAAATATACAATACAAATGGCTGAGAAACACTTTTAAAGGTTTATCCATCATGGAAATGCAAATTAAGAGTACTTTGAGATTTCATCTTAACCCAGACAAAATACCAAATTAAAAAAAAAAAATGAGAGAAGAAGCTGGTGTGTCTGTGGGGTAATAGAAACATTTATCCACTATTGGTAGAAGTGTAATCTGGTACCATATAGCTATCATTGCAAATATTCCACAATAGTAAAGATATACCATATGCTCGATCTATACTCAAGCATACACTCAAATGGGTCAACAGACAGACTTTCTCATCCATGTCCATTTCTGCTCTCTTTCCAATAGCTAGAAAATGGAAACAGTCTAGATATTATTCATCAACTGATGAATAGATAATGAAAATCTGGTTTATTAAAACAATGTAATATTATTCATATTTTAAGAAAACGTGTAATTTAATGGTAAGTGGATAGAAGTAAAAAAAACATTCTGGGTGAGGTAATTAATCCAGTCTGAGAAAGACAAAATGACTATGCTTTTGTTCTGATTTATTGATGCTATCTTTGAATTTTTAGATTTGTCTATTCATTTGAAAAAAATACTCATAGCAGAGGTATGAAAATTAGTAAGGAAACATGCATGCAGGGTTGCAATCAAGGAAAGATAAACATGGTAGGATAAGGGAAAAATGGAACAAGAATGGTTATGTGAGAAGGCATGGGAGGACAGTATAGAAGAAGGAAGATTGAGATGGATAACTAGCACAAAAGACCTTTGAAAAATTCACATAGAACCCACCACTACAGAAATGTCTTCCATAATTTTAATCAAGGTTTGCTGTTGAAACGTTTGGCATCCTGAATATTAAATGATTTGTCAGATATATATTTTGAAAGCAATTTCTCCCATTCTGCTGACTGTGTCTTTTATCTCTTTGAGAGTTCACAAAGATTCCATCTTGGGGTTTGTTTATACCTTGAATCAAAGTCAGAGACTCTCTGAACTTATTTTGCCTTGCAAGGCTACCTAATAAGATGTTGGGTCAAAGGCATGGTAGTGTTAGAGAAAATCTTGTTAAACTCTGCATAACTGATGAATCACCAAGGAGGGACTTTAGAGGTATATGTTATCTGCTACCTACATTCCTGCACATAGCAGCCTCCATGACCTAGTTCTGGGAAACAGTCCACAGGATATACGTAATCCGCCCACTGCATTCTTTCAGGTAGCCACATTTCTGCACTTAGAAACCCTCCCTTAACCTATGCCTGAACTTCCTTGTCTAAATATCCTATAAAATCTTTGTTCAAATTCAGCTCCGGGCTCCTGTTCTTCCGAGATCAGTGAGTCCCATGTGCGTGGAATAAAAATCTCCTTGCTTTTTGCATGAGAGAGTGTCTCTTGGAGTCTTCCTTCATGAGGCAAGTTTCTCAAGCCTAACAGTAGTTACCCAATGTCTCATTTTTTGAGGTGTAATGGCAGGATGTTTGACCAAAGGCATGGTCACTGGGTGTCTGGCTTCCCAAGGCTGCATAATGAGATGTTTTTTTTTTTTTTTTTAAAGTATGTGGTTAGTAGGTATTTTGCAAACTAAGATGTTCATGCTTATCTGTACTTTGAACCATGATGTCATTGAGGGGGAAGGTCTTGCCCTTCTCTGTTTAGGGTATAAAAAGAACCTGTGGAATAAACTCAGGCTTTAATATTGATTGACCGTCATCTAATTCTTGCTATCTCTGATATTTCTTGATTTACATTCTCTTCATACCAAGGACCAATCGACAGTCAGGCAGGACCTGACATAGCTCCTAACCATTGATTTTGTTGTGTAGTTTCAGCTTTGCATAAGGAAATTTGTTTGTTTAGGCTTTGTGGCCTGTGCTATTGCAATTTTGTGTAAAAACATCCTTTGCCAGAACCATGTTTTGTAGTAGTTTTCTATTTTTTCTGTACTGCCTTCTAGACTTATATTCCTATTCTAATTCATATTTTGGGTGAACATTTACAAAGGCATTGTGGAGAACTAATTTTTTCTTACATATGTGAATATCCAGTCTCTCAAGAAACATTTACCAAGATCACATTCTATTATCACTATGGTTTGTTAGCATTTGTCAGAATCAATTTGCTATAAACATGTGGGCCTGTTTCTGTGTCTATTCTGTTCCATTGCCCTGTGCATCTTTTAATTTTTCTATTACATTTATGAATCTTCTCTACAACTATAAAAATGTAGAATCCTCTGTAGAATTGTACAGTATATATTGACCACAAAATTAAAATGAAATACAAATTCATGCAATAGTAAAAAAAAAAAAAAAAAAAAACTACCTATAAATATCAACTCAAAAGTGGCAACATGGTTAAGCAAGTCAAGCAGTTTCATCAAGCCTGCTGATCTAAGTTTGATTCCTTGCAAATTGTTGTCTGATTTCCATGTATGTAGTGCACATACAAGTGCACATGTACAAACACACACACACACACAACTAAATTTTAAAAGATAAATTTTTAAATAAATTTCTCATTATTTCATTCTTAAAATCTGAACTGGGAACATGATTCAGTTGTAGAGCACTTGTCTAACATGCACAAATCTCTGAAAAACAGCAACACTAAGTTTAGTTTGCTGGGCATGTTGGCACATGCCTGTATTGCTCACATGTAGGAGACCAATACAAGAATATAGATTAACATTCACCCAGGATGAATTTCTTGGTTGAAGAAACTTTGGGCTACATCCTGAATTTTAAAAAGAAAAAATAACACACAAATAAAGTTACACATGTCACTAAAGCAGAAGTGGGAAAGGAAGATTCTTTTATTTTGAAGGTGGTATATATTGTGAATGGCTTTTTATTTATTATTCTGTTCCCTCTCCAGATATGTGGAGCAATCTGAGGGACCTTGAGGATTACACAATTCAAAAGACACATCTTAGTCCTACTAACAAAATCATGAACCACATCTTAAAATTCATAGTTTTCCAGAAAGTTGCTGTTCTTGTGGCTTTTCTGCACCATGCCAGACACACCCTTCCTGCCACACACCACAGGTCTCTGGCCTGTTCAAATGCATTTGTGTGCTCCTTCCTATTCATTTAGTCTCTTTGACAAGTTATCTCAAACTTACCCAGGCAATTCTCACCTCCAGATAATGGAGATGAGAGATGAGAATCTGAGCATGTGCAAATATTTCTTTAATGCTTTAAGGGTACAGAAAGGTTCCCAGTCTCTCTCTCCCTCCCTCCCTCCCCCCCACTCTCTCTGTTACTTATTTATTATTCTATAAAGCCTTTCCTTTTTCTCTAAGCCATGTCTTCACGGATTGTCTCTCATACCATGACCAATGACAGTGGTTATAATCCTAAATTTGAGTCCTTACTCCTATGGTAAATATCTGGAGATTGTACAGGCTTTGCTGTTGGAAAACTGTAACGCTAAAGGTAGTTGGCATTCTTTCTATCTACATTCATCACTACTTAGTAAAACCTGGTCTACCACAAGAATCACAACTAATTTTTAAACATCTGTTAGTACTAAAAATTGGAGAAGCAAATGCCCAAATAGGGCACTTGGTGTGCCAGAAAACATTCCAAGGTACATACCTCAAAATAATAAAATTTTTCTCAAAAATACTTTTAAAATGTTAGTATGACACACAAGGAATATTTTTGATAATGGAAGTTTGTTTTTCCAAGTAGTGTTTTCTTCCATAAATCATCTACAGGCTGAAGTACTGAAATCAATAAATAAGATTTTTTCTTCCATGTTCACATTTATTTATGATAAAATTTAATTTATATATTTGATATTGTATGAGATTAACAATTACTGATATATAAGTTACAAAAACATAGTGTAATAAAAGTTACATGAATGTTATCTCTTTATCTGTGTTTCAAAAGAACGCCATATTTATGTTTTGGGCTGTGACTACCATGAGTAAGTTAATTGATAATACATAAAGCCATGGTAAAGGAGACTGTGTACATTACCATTTAACCACCATATCAGTTCTGGTTATCTTGAAAAGTTGGTGTAATCAGCAAAATTTTCATTTACTTGATGTGAATTTTGGAAATATTTATATAATTATCTTTGGCCAAAGGCAAGCTTCTTTTAGAAGACTAGAACATAGCTTAACCTACATGACAAGGCAGAGCCCTGATGTGAAAACACTTTGCCTTCCCTATTCTGCTCTTTAATAAAACATCAGAAGGAATGCATCTAAATAGAACTCACATAATTTTGAAGTTCATATCAATCCTTAAGCACAGGAGTTGTATACCCTTCAATCAAAGTAAAAATTATAACCCTGAGCTGCATTTCTATCAGATCGAGGCAAATGTTGTGATTTCTGAACTGAAATCAAATTTAACTGGAATGATTCAATAAAATGATGGTATCATTATGAATTTTGCGCTTTTTCTTAAGGTTTGATTAGTCTAGACACCTGAGTTGAGAAATGACTGCTGTGTGACACTTCAAAGCAGGCTTGGAAACTTTGATTAAATATTTATGTTAAATGTAGATGACTTAAATGTGTTCCAATCAAGACACTAGCAAGCTGGATAGGCATCTATGTCAGTTTTAAGTATCAGTTTAAGGCAGTGTAAATTGAGGTTTGCCCAACTTTAGAGGGGTAGCCTTCAGACTGCCATTCCTCATATAAAGTTGGGCAAGTTTTATTATGGTGGTAGCATCCAAGGACCTCAGTAGCTAGGGGTTCTCAGGAGTTGTCAAAAATAATGAACAGAAGATGTGGCTTCTTTCTGTGTCTCCTCCTCCTGTGTGACAACAGTGTATCATGTGATATCCTCTCTCTCTCCCTCCCTCCCTCTCTCCCTCCCTCTTCCCTCCCTCCCTCCCTCCCTCCCTCCCTCCCCCCCTCTCTCTCTCCCCCTTTCCCTAAATCATACTTTATAGGCAACCTTTTAGGGCAAGTCTCATTCTAAATCTTACTTATTAAAAATGTTTTCAGTCCTGTCTGAACCTGATTGTTTGAGATTTAAAGTGTTTGTTCAGTTAAAAATTATCACAGTGGCTATTTTTCCATGCTAGTTATAGCTATAAGATATTTGCACTGATATTCTAAGGGAAAATATTAGTAACTATTAATTGCTTAACTCAGTATATCCACAGACATGTATATTTTCTTTTTTATATTTCTAGTTCCCCATAATATACTTGGGATAGTAATATCTTAGAAGTAGCTTCCATGGTTCTCTCAACTGCTAAAACCTGTTGATAGACAAGGTATCACAGCATTTATGCCTGCACCTCCTCACTCATACTCAAAGTCATTTTCAAATGACTTGCAGTGTGTCATACAGTGCTGTGGTATTGTACTGCTAAGGACAATGGGAACAAAAAGCTTGACTGTCTACAAACATGCATACATAATTGTTCTGTCAAATATTTTTGATCCATGGTTGATTGAATCCATAGATACAGATGTTCGGATATGATGAACTGGCTATGTTGACTATGATTGTTTATTGCCCAACTGTACAGGTTCCCCCATATTTCCTATCTATCTAATCACAGCATCTGCTGTGTCCCCAAATCCCTAGTACATTTCACAATGGTTTTCTCAGCCATGTGTACCAATCCCTTCCTATCCACATGGTTTCTAAGAGAACTCAACAAACTTTAGTTGATATGAATTCACATTCAGAACTTTATAGATAATATAAGTACTTTTACCAGTTTTAAAATTTTAACTTATGTATTAGCTTTAATATTCTACACTAGATATTTGTAAATACTTTTCATTTGCTGCAAGACAATGTGTACTTGCCTTATAAAATTCAAATAACAGATGTTTTAAGAGAAAAGGAAAGGATGTCTAAACTTGTCCTTACTCATTCAAGAATTATAAAGGTTTAACATGGCACTATTGTAGTTATGCACACACAGAACAGCACTAACTGGGCTCAGAGAAGGAAAGAGGAAGGAGGAAATAGAAAGAAAATTCTCTTCTAGATATTCTTCTACTTTTCTTTGAAAATTGGATCATACAGAAAGACATGTGCAATATACACATGTATGTATGATATTGTTTTGTTATACTTCTTCATTTTTCAAACTTAAGATGTAAGATTAAAGTTTTATGATGGAAATTATTTGATACCACAAAGTATTAGTTGGTTTTCATGACATACTAAGTCATTAAAAATAAGTACTTTATTTGCTACTAACATAACGGAAAATAAAAATTGAGACAGAACTATTATCCTCTTTCATTTTGCTCCATTTTTATTTGGTGTCATTTCCAATGCTCTCTGAAACAACACATTTTTCAATAATTGAAGTCTTTTTCACTGCTTCTTCCTGATTTTAGTTTATATGTAATTTTGATTGCCTTGGCCTTGAACTAAAATTACATTAGCCTTCACCTTTTCTCCTCTGGTTATTTATTCAGCTTTCATGTTTCAAATGTAAAATTCCTAGAATAAAATGATTTGGGGCATAATGTAATATTTGTATCTTAGTCACAAACCATAACTTGCTTGCCAAGACCTGGAATCCCACACAGTCAAATGGCCACGACCATCTAGGACAAGAGGACATAGTGTGATGAGGATGGTCATCTGTGTGAAGACAGGACATGCGGTAGCTAATGCCTGTGATGATTTGTAACTACTGGGAAGGTACATTGTGGATATGTCTAACTTTGCTTCATTATTAGGATGGTATTAACCCATTAATGTCACATGAACTTCAGTTGTGGACTGTCTCAAAGAACACTGTGTGTGCACTCCTAAGTACTACAAATTCCTGAGGGTTCTTCCTGATGTCTTAGGTATTCATTATAAGTATATTGGTTAAAGAGAGACTTGACAGCTACCTTTTGTTTTTTCCTTTTTCAGTCCCATAGACTTCAACCTCCTTCACAATGTTCACTGAATTAAACAAAGGTTTACTTCATTTTTCTCATATCTGAGTCACCATTCTGGAGAAAAAGTAAGGTAGGGATTCTCTTTCATTAAGTTCCTGAGTTCAGTATTGAGTCCAACTTCCATTAGGGCAGCAAGTATGATTCCCTCATCCTTTCAAGAAAGCATAAGAAGTGGACATTCAGGATGTTCCATCGCACCTCCAAGACCTGTCTATAAAATCTAAGCACAGGTGAAACACATGGAATTCATCCTCATTATCTCACTCTTCATATATTGATATATCTAAGTGGTAGTAATAATATTTTGTAACTTATTAATGGATATATAAACATTTCTTTTGATAATTAATGTACTGCTAAGCAACATCCATGAATAATCCTTATCAAATAATCAGAAATCTAGAACTTTTTAAAAATAAACTACATTACTAAATTATTTTTTAAAATGACTCTACTGAAGGCCAAATGCTATGCATATTATTTTGCCTCAGGACATGAGCTAAAAGAAATGTAATAAAATGTGAAGTTGTAATTTGAATATCATGTCATGGAACAGAAGCATGTTACTCCATTTTAAGACATTTATTTGAATCCAGAAAACACTGTCCCAGAATGGTGAGTCAGATATAACAAAAAAGAAGTAATTTTTTTTTTTAATTCAGGGAACATTGTGAAAGAGGCTGAAATGGATGGGACTGAAAAGGGAGCAAGCAAAAGGAATTAGTTAGTAGTTGTAAAGCTCTAATGACAGGGACCTAAAACCATGTAATGCAAGTTTACTGCTATATATGATGAAGCTTAATTTTGTTTTAGTATTCAATGTCATTGTAGTATATCTTTGATTATTTGTGTAAATCACCCCAATACGCTAAATCATGACATGGAAACCAAGCCTGTAGTTTTAATTAACATGCTTTAAATAGTTCAAGTTTGCACACGTTTGATCAGATTTCCAATGGTCATTTTTTTTCTTTATCACGCACTGTTTGGTATTATCATTTATTTAATGAGATGTTGATATAAAATAGTAGAGTTGTAATCTATCACAAAGTTTTATTTTTATCAATTATGTGATGGAAACTGAAACTCACTACAATCTGTATATACCTAGGAATATATCAAAAAATAAACCATGCAATATTGGGAAAAACCCTCACAGGATAATCAAAATATAGCAGATGAGTAGGTGGTGTGCTGCTTATTTGTAGCCCATCAGTCTTCCTCTTTCACTGCTCCCTGTCTCACCCCTTCATGTAGTCTCCAGGGAGGCCCCTCCTCCCATTCCTGCCCTCCATTCCTTTTGCTAACCTGAGTCTGAATCAGCAAACTCCAGATGATCAGTTACCTGCAGGTGAGAGAAAATATAATGAGGGTGTGGATTGCTCCGATGAATGCAACCAATTGCTCTAGGATTGTCTTCATTGTTCTAAGAATTTTCTATTCTTTACACCACTTGATTCTCTTATTCCCTGGCTTCTGTGTCTCTATTCATTATCCACTTATTTGGTCATTGGTGACATTAAGTATGGGTTAATGGCTATTCTAAATAACTGAAAAGCCAGTATTTCAAAAAAATATTTGGCCAGCTATGAAACAATTTGGTTTGAACATGTCATAGGAAATAGATGTTCTAACTGGTCCTGACACTTTGATTCACACACGAACACTTTGCATGTTCCTCCAAGTCAAAGCTACTGATCATTCCTATCTTATTCAGACATCCAAGAAGTTCAACAAATAGTAAAAGAGAGTGTACTTTCTCATCAGGGCAGTAATCTCTTCATTTAATAATTCAACCAGCCAGATCAAAATAAATTATACTTGCATGAAATGGCTGTATTATTTTCTTATCTTGATATCCTAAAAGATACATTATATTTTACTAGTTTCTGAGAGGCTATTAAACCAATCCCCTATTCATGACAAAAAAAAAACAAACCCAAAAGTACAATCAACAATTGTTATGTGTGAAGAAATAGAACTTGTTACTGTTCCAGAGGACCTGAAGTTGGATCTCAGACGTCACACCAGGCAGAACAACTATCTATATAACTCAAGCCCAAGGGAATCTGGCACCAACTTCTGATATGTGTAAAACACAATGTACAAACACATATGCATAAATATAAGAAATAACTATGATTGCTTCTACAGCTGACCTGAGAATTGAGGAATAGTAACTAATAATATTAATATTGATAACAATAATAATATTTTAACATCAATGAAGAACTAAGAAAATGATGTTATGGAAAAAAGTAATAAGTAATACTCCCAAATAATTCTGAGAATATTTTTAGGGGTTCATTTGCTGCATGATATAATTAGTGGCAGTTAGAAGACACCAAAGCATGATAGGACCTGAAAGAGAAAACACACTAGAGATTAGTCACAGCTCTTTGAGATTAATAAAATTATCATATTTGTCTCTAACCATTTTAGAAGCTGTAAGATGCTTGGAAAATACATGAAAGTTGGGCAAAAAGATGATTTTCCACCTAGAATCTACGTCTATCACCATTTAATTTTGAAAGTAGGTTAAAGAAACTTGCAGACTTTAAAGTTATCCAATGGTTTTCTTTTAGTGAGCCATTTTTATCAAAGTAACAGAATCCATAGAAAAGAGATAATATATAAGAAATGAGAACACATAGGAGCAAGGGAAAAAGACACAACCAGTGTAAAACTAAATAGGAAATTCAAAGAACACTGAAGAAAACTCCAAGGCTACTACTGAAGAGTCTTTCAGAGTAATTTACATGCATGTGCTCCGGGTGATGGAGATATAAAATTGTGTATTTAAAATAGAGAATTAAGTAAGATAGATTAGCTAATTTGTTGATGGATTAAAGAAGATTCACATCATTATAAAATAAATTTTATCTATTGGAATCTAAAGAAAAGGAGAAAATGATAATAATTTCAGGTAAATCAAAAGCTCAGAAAGGACAGAAAATACTGAATTATTAGTTAATAATAATCACATATTTATAACAGAATAAGTATGTATGAGTTTAATATGATATAGAAAATACTTAATGCATCTATGGAAATGGTATGGAGAGTAATATTTCACAATCATGATAAAAGATAAACACTCATTTCCTCAACGAGAAGTCAATAAAGTATTTCAAATACTATAAAAAATTGAATTTTCAACTAATCATAAACATATTGTTTAGAAACATTAAGAAAATATGAAAAGCTTCAGAAGAAAGAAAAATTGGAAACATCTAATCAGATAAGGAGGGGAAGATGAAGTGCAGATCATTTTGTAAATGTATCATTATCACATTTGGTTATGATGACTATAATCAGGAAAAATAGTGTTGGATTTTATAAAGCAATGTTGAGAAGTCATATTAATAAATGATCTTGTCCCCTGTGCCCTGCAACCCAGCAGATTCAATGGTCTCCCTTAGAAGGAAAACTGAGGGATGCCAGCACACAATTATTTATGCCAGAAACTAAAAGGAATTCAGTAGATGAACTGAAAATAGACTTCTTTGTTCGACTTTGGGATTCTAGATTTTTAAATTATTTTGTTTATTAATAGTTTCTGAAATTTTTATGCATATACACAATGAATCTTCATCATACCTATACTCCACTCCATCTCTCCAATATCCTGTGAGCCTCCCCAATACATCTCGTTCCCAATACCATGTTTTGTTCTGCTTTTACTCACTGGACCTGATTAGCCCAAACATGCATGGGTGTGAGATCATTCACAGTATTATCTACCAATGGCTACCATCAAAAAGAACAGACTCTTCCTCCCTCAGGAGCCAACAACTGCCCATAGCTCTATGTCAGATATTTGGCTTCAGGAGCCCATTCCCCCACTATGATTTTGAATGGGCTTGATCTGATAAATGCCCCATGCAAATAATGAGATCTGCAGTGAGTCCATATGTACAACAGCCATGCTGTTTCCCTTATATTTTTTGTGGCTTCTCCTCTGAAATATACCTTGAGATTTATGGAGGTGGTGGAAACTTTATATATGGATGTCCTATATATGTCCAACCATTGACAGTGGCTTATTCTTAGTATTTCAAACAATAGCAATAGTACTTTCGCATTAGCTACTACTTATAGAACATTATGAAGTCAAAATAATAGCTTCTCTAACTAATGTGGAAACCAGCACAAATACAGGGATACCAGCATAAATACTTAAAAGATAGCTTGAAAACATGACTATTTAGACAAAAATGTCGTAAGTTCTGCCCTTGAGACTATGATCCTACCACTCATGACTTTTGACCATGTCTACAGTGCCAGACATAAATTCCCTGTGTACTAGACCTCAATTCTAGTCAGGAGAGTATTTGGTTAAGTTTATTAACACTATTACCACTATTGGTCCTTGGAGACATCTGGCTTCACAGGTGAATACAGAAATATTCAGAGTCTATCACAAAAGAGCTTTCTAAATACAAAACACGTTAGATCAAAACATATGGAATGTGTCATTAAGACTGGGCAGCATACAATCACTTGTCTGTGCATTTTGATCAGTTGTGGTTTCCTGTAATGGTCTCCATCTGCTGAAAAAGGTGTTTATTTAAAGGTTTGAGACATATTATATGGGTAGCTAAGGGTAAATATTCAGAATCTAATTAGGACTCACAGTGGTTTAGTAAAGTAGCAGCTTTAAATTCTCTTCCAAGAACCACGGCTTGTTGTAGAGGTTTCCCGTTAAAGCCTAATTTCCCACTTTTTAAGTGGGTCTTATTACAATTAAAGAACTCTTGGTTACTGCCAAGGTACACCCCTTTTATACATCTAGGGTTATCATGGCATACTGGCTCGAGGTGTCATGGCTAAGTAGGATTTCGGTTGCTTCCGGTCCTTAGACGTTTGCATAGCATGTTATGGTACAATGAAAGCTAGTCCTCAGGGAGGAGGCTTTTAACTGGTATGCATATAACTAAATTCCTACAATGATGGCTTAGGAATCATAGCATAAAAAGTAAAGAAATATTGAAGGAGTCAGAGCAACAAGAAGTTTACTGTGAGATTTTGTTTCCTAGAAATATCAGAGAATCTACACACACGAAGTCAGCCACCTAACCATCGAAACAAGCCTTAATCAAGAATTATACCAATAGAATGTTAACACAGAAAGAAGTCTCACAAAGCTCCAGCTCTAGACAGAGAACTACATATAATAAAGGAATGCTGAGAGCGAGAGAAATAATCTTGCCCCAGTTGCATATCCAATACCAAGAGACCATCCACGAAGTCACAGATATACAAGTAACATTATACAGACTGAGGAGGTGGTATTTCTGTAGTTACGTTAGGGTCGAGAAACATACCACATGAAAGAAGACTCCAAGAGACCCTCTCTAATGGAATCAAGCAAGAGGATTTTAATTCTACCCACTTGGGACTCACTGATCTCGGAATAACAGAGAGCCCCAAGCTGAATTTGAACAAAGCTTTTATAGGATATTTAGACAAAGAAGTTCAGGCATAGGTTAAGGGGGTTTGCTGCGTGCAGGAATATGGCTACATTGAAGACTGTGGTGGGTGGATAACATATATCCTGTGGAATAATGTTTCCAGGAGCTAGGTCATGGGGGCTGCTATGTGCAGGAATGCAGGTAGCAGATAAAGTATACCTTTAAGGTCCCTACTCAGTGATTCATCAGTTATATACAGACTTTAACAAGATTCTCTCTAACAGTTAGAAATACATACAAACATACACAAACAGACATGTGAATGTGTATTTGTATATATGCATATATATGGTTGTATATATACATAATTAAAAGAAAAGAGGCTAGAAATTTAAAAGAGAAATAATGTGGAAAGATTGAAAAAAGTATAGCCAATGGAAAAATAATGTTGATGAGTTTAATTAAAAAAATAATATGAATAAAAATATGATGCTACTGTTATTCTGATTCTAGTTTAGGGAAATCATAACTCATGAATTCCATTGAAACATTTTGGAAGTATATATTAAATTCTAAATACTAATGTTTATTTATCACTTTTAGACAGACTATAAATGGAAGCATTCTGTCAGTGCTTTAAGATGTGCATACTTGTCCTTTGAAGTTTCAGTTTATAAACCTAAATTATTGTCATTGGGGAATCCAAGATACTGATTCTAGTGGGTTTAGGTAACAGAGGTAACTAAATATACAGAGGACATTATTTTGCATTAAAGAATGAATCCTCTTACTTCATGTGCATTATTTTGTATTTCCTTTTTACTCCACATTTTAAAGACATTCTAGAGAGACAATTCTTAATTGTAACACACCTAAGTTAATCCTCTCGATGAACAAAGGAAAGCATCTGTGTGTACGTTGTAAGCAAAGGAAAGGGGGATGTTCTTTTAACTGGTCAAGGGTAAGAATGAGGAAAAACGAGGAGAGGCTTTCAAATCTCTGTGATCCACGTCTGCATTTGCTTTACTTCGAAATTTCTACTTTGGAAAGAGTTGCACCATTTTAAGTTACTCTTTGCACTGGTAAAGGAGTCTACTGAGCACACAGCACTCCAGATTCCATGCAAGAGGAGAAGAAAGAGATGAGATAAGAATCAAACCACTAAAAAGGATATGACCCCAGGGAGAATAATCCATTAATTCAATGATATTATCACTTCACAACACATAAAATGTTATTAATATTCATTAAAGTTAATGAAGGGTATGTCCAGTTGAATGAGATATGAATTTTCTTTTCAAATTTCTCAAGGGATGCGTAAGTATTTTATGGTGTGTTATATCTATAAGAGACTAAACTAAACAAATATTTACAGATATCAATGTCTGTGTTACTGTAAGAAAGGGTGCAAATTAAGTAATTTTTTCATTAATCAATTGTAAGTGTGGCATCTTGAAAGTAATCCAATAACTACCAGAGTTTATATATACCTTACTAAGTAAAATTCATAACTGTTTATGCTTCAGAATATTTGACACAATCAAATTTTAAGAAATTTTAAGAAATCTCCATTTATTATAAATCAAAAAAGTTTAGATTCATGATGAAATATTTAAAATATGGCTTCCTAAGTGGAGCATATTTGAGAACTTAAGATGTTAACTTAAAAATGGACATATCTAACTACCATACTCTTCAAACTTCACAATATAACATTCAAACATTAAATCATGTATTCATTTCTATATAAATGTACATTTTTAAAGTAAATGTTTACTAGGTACTAAAAATACTGGTGAATCAAATGTACATCCTTTGTTCTCACGGTTTTTCCATGTTTGGTTATGGAAATTGAAGTTTCAAAAGCACGCTATGACTATTAATGCTACATAAAAGAAATATATTTGCAGTAGAATGTCTAAGTTCTTATTCATGAGACTCAAACACCTTAAATTCAGTAAAAAGAAGTGTATCTTTCCTATTGTAAAGGTGTGAACCAATTTCATAGTTATTACTCATACATCCAGGCTGAACCAACCTTTCTCAAGCTCTACCTATTCAGAGGCAGCAGGAATATCATCAAAAGTCACTCTCTTGACATTTTAAGAATTGCAGTTTCTCCCATTAATTTCAGGAAAGGCCCCAGATGGGGTCTTAATATCATAAGAGCCTAAATCTGCTTTTCTCCAAATATGAAGGTTGCACAAATCTTATGGATAATAGCAGAGTTTATAAGCCACTGAAATTTTTATAAATGATTTACTACAAAATATTTATGCTGTTGCAGGGAGATATGTAAATGACCATTATGAATGGTGGTGAAGAAGAATGGTAATTGCCATAAAGTGCAACTCCAGTCCAGAGCCCCTGTTACCACATGCTGCAAAGTTATCTGAGCATTCTTCTTATTCAGGGATTCCTCCAAATGTGTCACTGGGAAATATCCTAGGTGAGTTTTCTTTATAGAGATCATCTTCCAAATGTTCATCCTCTCAGAGGCTATATTGAAAAATAGTTTAAGTAAAGTTTCCTCAACTTATACTGACTGAATAAGTAAACACTAAAAAATAACACCTCTCCTACCAATAAAGATCGTTAGTTTACTTACATATTTATATATCAGATTTTAGGTGTGAGTGTGAGTCTAAATGTGTGTCAGCACATCTTGTTTTTATCTTAGCTGAACCCACATATTGCACAGATTCACAGGAGAGTGATTTGGTTTCCTGGCTTCGGATGGTGCCTTGGGTTGTGTTACAAGAGAAGCAAGCTCAAAGGCATGTGTCACAAGGAGATGCAAACGTGGGCCAAGAAGCTTCCTAAAATTCAGGGAACTTGTGGATAAATCTAATTCCAGAGGGATTTTAGATCAAAATTGTTTTAGACAATAAATTTTCTTGACCAATTAGTATGCTTATATTTAGTGTAAATCATTAGAAGTGACAATGAGATGATTTGGGCTATAGATGATGTGTAAGTGAGGCAGAATTTTGTAAGAAAAGGAAAGCATACTACATTTCTCCAGAGTATTAACATTTTGAAAAAAGTAAGATTTGATAACACATGTCTAAAATCCAATAAAATAAATTTTTAAAAAGCTGTTATCAATTGTATTTTATTAGAAATATAAAATATATACATTTTTTGCTTCTGGTCTAAAATTTAATTTTAATTTTTAAAAAGGAAGTTCTAAAAATGTTATTATATACAAAATATAATTTTCAAATTAACAAGCATCTGTGGGAAATGTATCAATTTTTAGGCAAAATAAATGGAAGAAGTAACAAGCAATTCACAACTATCTTGGGCAATAAATGATATCTCATAAAACAGAATAACTCAATATTATATTTTATCTTCTTTAAATTAATGAATGCATATCTCTTTTTTCAATAATTTAGTCATTTAATAGGATATCAATTTTAATTTTATGTATTTTCATGGCATTTCAAAATAATATAAATATTTACAAAATTAATATATACATATACCTAAAACTGCATAATAACCACAGAGTAATTGAGAGATAAAGGTTATTTATTACAATATTCACAAGATTAAAAATTTCAGTTCCTTAATGTACTGAAGTGTCTTTATTTTATTCCTGGATATAGTTCAACTTAATTACCAAGTAGATAAATAATGAATGTTTCCTATAAATAATGCAAGAAGTTGCCTTGATTAAAGGCACTTTTCTTGCTTATGACTGACTCTTGTGATATGTATAGAAACAATGCCATAACACCTAAAAACAAAGGAAATACTTATAGTGATGTGGGAATTAAAATAATTTAAGCTATTTTTCAATAAGGCATTAATATCTTCCTTCATTTTGCTATTGCAAAATTAATACTTCTTCAAAGACAGATTAAAAAACCTAAAGACGAAAACCTTCCTTTTGAAAAGCACTTGTAATTATTTACTCAAAAATTCCATTCTAGTTGTGCTCTAATTTAATTTGTGAACAGCAGCAACAAAAATTCAGCTTCAGAAATTTTGCTGTATGTCAAGACTTTTATATTTGGCTTTTGCTAAAGTTAAAAGAAAATATTATCTACTAGCTGCATATGTCAAATCCATACTAAGATTTTGATATGAAGGAACAGAAACAGTTGTATCCAAGGAAAAGAAATTATCTAAATGAAGATCTAGATGCCACTCAGTTGGATGTACCCAATAATAAAAGAGTGACAGAATTGTAGAGTTTGCTGTCTATGAATTCTGAAGTCCAACAAAACTCGTGGTCCCTGAATTTCCTTCACGGTTGCTTTCATCAAATCAATCTGTGCCCTCCATGCATTTCATGCCTGTTTTCTGCCAATCTACCTGGTCCTTCCAAATACCTGTGTCGCTCTTTTCTGTTGTCTGGGAAGGTTAGTAACATTTTTGACTGGTTAGTTGTTAACTCAGCCCTGGAGAAGAAAAACCGCACAATGGAGTCTAGAACACACACCTTGACATAAGAGAAGTTAGGCAACACAGAAATGAGTACCGTATTTACCCCTGAGCCATTCTCATGAGGAAGGATTCCAACAAGCAGCTGTAGGAGCAACAGCCAAACACAGCTCCTCATATTAATTTTAAAAATGAGCAGTTTAATTTAAAAATAGTTGATGCTAATAACTATCCACACTACAGACACTCTGCCTTTTTATGGCAAGTGAACTCTGATTGTCTTCCTTTTCTGTACAGCCTGTCTTTGGCACAAGGCTGGAGTCCTCTTCTGAGCCAGAGTTGATTACGTCTCAGCCCAGCAACATGTCTCTGCTGATGTGTGACACTGAAGTAACACAGTCTGCCAAACTGACATGAAGAAGAACTTGTTGGAAAACCTGAAGAACTTTTTCTCTTTTTTATTAGCATAATTGTACTTTTTAAGTTTCAAAATCAGGGGACTACTAGGTACATATGTTAAGCTCAACTGAAATGGCTTGATCAAACAGAAACAGAAGAGTTACTTTATAGTAGACTTGCTTTGGAATAGAAGACACGCAACCTACTATTCACCAACAGATTTCATTACTGGAGGCCAGAAGTCTATGCTAATCCTTCTGAATGTCAGTACAATACACAAACTTTAATCATAATTGTTCTATAGGTGAGGCAAATGAACAAGAGTAGTGGAGAGGCGCATGAGTACATGACAGCTCATGGGAGACTGCTGGAAGGAGCCCAAGGAATAGACATCATGTACTTTTTTCCTGGAATTTACATTCATCCCATATTAACTAGAAACCGTGGAATTGTTCTTACTTGGGAGATTAAATACATGGAGAATTTCTGGAAAAATAATATGATAACAGTATGCTGTTAAGGTTTTCAGCCTTTTGTGTTCAGTTATCAGTATAATTTTAAGATCAGTTGTTCAAGAAGGATTTTTTATGGCAAAGCATGGTGTCATACACATTAAGTAAATTTAAGGTACAAAAGAAGATTATACCACCTACTACCAACTGAGCATTTTATTTGTGCCAAAGATGTATTTCCAACACTGGGAAACCCCAACTCAGAAAGATTTGTGCTGATGGCTTTTAATGTTTGTATGATGATACTTTCTACCATTTAGTCAACAGTAATAATAAAAAAATCACGCTAGATAAGTAGGTGAGAAGTTAATATTAAAAGGCAGAATGCTTTTCAACTGATGAACTAGGATCACAGGGAGCATAATAGGATTGTGAATCCAGAAGGGAACCCCTTATTCTGCAGTCTTGTTGATATCTCTCCTGAGCTGAGATGCAGAAATTCTAGTACCATTAACATTTTCTGTGAAGACGAAGTCAATAGAGAAGATACTTCTTTCATATATAGGTACATAATTGTTTCTACTAAAGTGGAAAACAACTAACCTAAGCCATGAGTTATTATGGTGGGTAGAGCCTGATTCTCTGACTCAACTATTTTCAGAGAATCTCACACATAAGACAGTTAACTTTGTTTACAGTGAAGATATTCTGATTCAATTTGTCTTTGAGATCTAGTATTTCACATTGTTGATTGTAATCCTGTCAGATGACCCACAAGAACTAGTCTGAGATTTCATTCTGGCTTCTCAGCATCACTTTGAAGAGTATAGATTCAAAGTCTACCCAGAAGTCATACATGGCACTATAAAATTGCTTACAGAAGAAACATCATGTTTTGGGGTAGGAGGGGTGTTGCTTTCTTCCCAAAAGCCTTCTTTCTCTCAGCACTCTCTTAAACTATCTCCATTAAAAGTGATCTTTAGTATTCCTGAATTCTGCTTCAAATTGTCTTACTCTGAAATTCATTTCTTTTCAACTTTTTTTGTGGGGGGGGGATTTTTCTATAAACAACTTTATTTTTGAGGTTATAATTACAGCATTTCTCTTTCTATTTACTCACTCCTAATACTCTCATGTAGCTCTCCCCATTATCCTTCGAATTCATTGGTCCATTTTTCATTAATTATTATTGCATGTAGACACGTATATACATAAGCATTCCTAAATATAACCTGCTCAGATTGTATGGTGTTTTTTACAGTTATGTATTCAGTGATGACCTTTTGACAGTAGATAGGCAATGGGTGTACTCTTCTGTGGAGAAGATCACCTCTCCTGCTCCTAGCTCTCCTGGACTGCCTATAGTTCTATACAAGGGTTAAAATTTTATGGCCGGCAAGGTTTCTATTTCACCTGTCCATTGGTGTCACCCATGTTCATCCCACATTTGGGCAGTCATGTTGCCAACTCTTCATGGAGGTAGATTCTAGGAAACAGTAAACATCCTGATCTTCTGGCTCCTGCAATCATTTTGGCTGCTCTTATGCAATGTTCCCTGACCTCTATGTGCTGGAGTGTTTAATAGATGTATTTTCTAGGGCTGAAGTGCACAATTCTGCATTTTTGTTTGTTATAGTTGTCTGTAACAATATTTCTCTGTTACCAAGAGAAGTTTCCTTGGTGAGAGATGAAGACCATCCTTACCTGCAGGTATAAAGATAATCGTTCTGGAGACCCACCAGGAAAAGAAGCTAGACTCTCCAAGGGTAGGCAACTGTAGACTGGCATGAGCAGTATGAGGAGCCTCGAGGGGTGAGATTAGACTATGTTCCTGTGCACAGGTTGACACATTGGAGCCCATTCCCTGCAGAGGAATACCTAACCCAGTCTTGAATTTGAGATGAGTAAATCAGACTTGCCTGGAGTGGGTGTGCCAATCTGAGCTGACCCACCTTGGGACTCCTTTTGGGAGAGGGAATCGGTGAATGGGGTGGGGATCAGTATGAGAGAATGGAGGGGGAGCACGGGGATACATAGACAAAAAATGACTTTCTTTATAAAAACAAAAAATAATTTAAAATATTTTTCTTTAAAAAAGAATAAATGTTCTTTTTTTCATTTCAATAAATTGTTGTTAGGAATTGTGCTATCTCAGTAAATTTGTAGTTACAGATTTCCCTCTAACGTGAAGGAAACATTTTCACTCCACACTATTCCCCGTCAAGCACCTTCTTTGTCCCAGCTCTTCTAATATCATGTTCACTATTTTTTAATTATTATAATTAGTCTATCTCAGTGACTCTTCTCCCTCTTCCTCCCCCTCTCTCTAATACACACACACACACACACACACACACACACACACACACACACACACACATATACATACACGTCACATCCTTCTGAATCTGTTAGTGTTACTCATATATACATGTGTTTAAGGATGAGAATTTAGGATCCAATAACCTATAAGGCAGCTCTTCCTTTCAGAAGTTTTGTTTTGTTTTGTTTTTGTTTTTGTTTTGATTTTTTCCAACTTTAAATTGTCTGTGGCTCTTCATCCAGGAAGGGAACCTTGTGAAATGTCACACATCTATATTGGCTGTCAGCTGGTATTGTTATACATATTGGTCATGTTAGGCAACCATATTGTTAATATTTTATACCGATACCCATAACTACCTTTCATATCTTCTGGCTCATAAAATTCTTCCCTGTCCTTTGCTGTGATACTCCCTGAGCCCTAGTTTTAGAGTTATATTCTAGGTGTATCAAATGGGGCTGATAATCCCACACTCAGGTTATTATCTGCAGCTGATCAGTTGTAGATTTCTATGATAGGCTCTACCTGCTGCAACAAGAAGCTTCTTTGGTGGGCATTGAGAGCTATGCTTTTTGATATAAAGAGAGGTATTTAGAATACAAGTGGTAATTATACAGGTTTAGAAATGTGACAGTGGTAGGCTTTCCTCTAGTACCCATGATTTCTCAGCCACAGTCATTAGCTATATTTATAATTCCAGGCATAATCCTTCCCACTGAGCAGGTCATAAGTCCAATTAGGTAGCTGTAGTATGAGGTTTCTGGCCTGGACTTTCCGGCCTAGCCTCTAGGTTTTGGCCCGCAGACTTGAAGACCCACAGAGACACACAGATGCTTACAATAGTTTTCAGCTAATCAGCCTAAGGCTCAGGCATATAACTTGCTAACTCTTTACCCTTCATCTAACCCATGACTCTTAACCTGTTCACCCACGGGGCTCGGTACCTTTTCTCACAGCAGCATAGCTGTCCTCTGCTTCTTCCTACTTTCTCTGGCATTCTGCTCTGTGCTTCCTGTCCTCAGAGTTTTCTTAATCTGGTAGCCCCACCCATACTTCCTGTCTGCCTTTGGCCAATCAGTGGGTGGGATAATTATTTACAATGAAACAACACAATCTCCCACAGGTAGCTATTGGTTACCCCACTATAAAAGTGCTACTATTGGACCTATTATATATCTTTATGTGTCATTGATGTGATTTATAGGCTTTAGAACTGGATAGGACTTTTAATTGCTTTTCTCTCTCGGCAGCTTTCATAATACCATTAGATGGTATAGAAGAGCTGGTTTTTAGGGAAGGAGAGATTCAGGCCAGTTTCAGATCCATTTCTTCAAGTATTGTGCCTAATGTGTGTGGCTTTATCAATAGTGTTTTATCTTTCAAGTTCTGGGAGGCAACAAAGAACAATGAAAATAGCCTTTATTGCTTTGTGAGTTTCTTGGACTTCCCTGACCAAATATTTGAAGGGAAGTTTTCTATGCTAAGCACCTAGGCACTGTTTTCTTTTGTTAGTCTATGGCTTAAAGGAGATTATGATACTAAGTGATGTGTATTTATAAATGCACATATACACATACACCTATTACATGCTTTAAGTCAATATAAAGTGTGTTTCCCTGTGCCATTTTCAATAATCTTTGATGTTCTTTATCTGTACTCCCCCTATCTCTCCTTCCCTCATTTCCAAATGAACTCCCCCCCTTTTTCACCCCATTTCTCCCTCATAGAACCTGTGTTCCACTTTTTATATCTGCTCCACCCCTAACCCTGTCCACACCATGGTCCCTGTTTTACTTTCCTAGATTTTGCTGGTTATTCTAGGTTTTCCTAACTCTTGATAACAGACATAAGACATGGCATGGTTTTGCTCTGTTCTGCTTCTTTCAGTACTTGAGAATGTGAAGAGAATCAAGCATTCCCAGACCATCAAGGAAATGATGAGCAGATTTCAGAGAGGCTCAACAAGTATCATTATAATACTGAGATTTTTTAATTAAGCCATCAATGCCCTGTATATTCAGCTTTGCTTTTGTTATAGAACAATTTCTTTATTTTCAATAGTGCTTTTAATATGCCATATGGGGTTTTTAAACACAGCATTCTCTGTCTGATGTTCAGAGGTCAAGTATTAAGGTACTAAAAGCAGGAAAGGGCCAGTCTGCAGAGGATACAGAGGTAACATTTATACAAAGGAGCACAGTCATACTGTATCAACCCTGATGCTTTGTGAGCAGGGAAGTGATATGATCAACGCTGAACTTCAAAGAATTAATTTAGAAGTTTTGTGTGGGAAGGATTTAAGACAAGGGTTGGAATACTTACCATTTGGAAGGCATTGTTGAATATTCATAAAAAGCTGCATTTATGGCTCAGCATAAATAATTTTTAAACACAAAGTAAAATACAGTGTGTGTTGCCATGGAAGTGACAAAGCCTAGGAAAGATAATGACAAACACAAAAGACAGTACCATTGTAATTTAAATTTTTATAAAGCTTTCTAGAATTTAAGTAGGTTTTCAAGCAGAGTATTTTGAATACAGTAGGAAAAGATTACAGTTATTTTATAGTTCTTAGTAAGAAAGAAAATAACAAAAGAGAGTTTTGTTCATGAGACCTACAAACCTAACAAAACCAACTTTTCACAATCAAGAAGCTTACTAGAGTTGGAAAGAGTGAATGTGTCCATCAGTAATGAAGAGGCGGGGCACAGCCAGCCCGGGTGATGGTGCCTTTCTTTGAGTTTGTTGTAGTCACGGTCAAAGTGTTTAGAATGGCTAAAAGATCAGCATAGATTTCCTGAAAAACCTATGTAAAACTAGACGATGAAACACAGTACTTTTATCCTCCATTTTTTTTTTATTTTGTGGGCATGAGTGCTTAGACTGCATGTGTGTCTGTGCACCATATGCATGCCTGGTGCCTAAGGAAATGGTGAGCCTCCATGTGGGCTCTGGGAATCAAACCACATAGTCTTTTGCAGGAGCAACAAGTGCTCTTAACCACCGAGCCAACTCTGCAGCTTACATTCTTGTTTCAATCTGTTCATGTGGTACTTTGAGTGTGAATGGCCCCATAGGCTCATATATTTGATAGTTTAGTGTGCTGGGAATGGAATTATTTGAAAAGATTATAAAGATTAGGAGGTATGGCCTTGTCTCAGTAGGTGTGGCATTGGAGGAAATGTGTCACTGGGGGTGTGTTTTCTCTTTTCAAAGGCTCATGGCAGGCTCAGTAGCTCTTTTCCTGCTCTTTGAGGATCAGAATGTAGAATTCTGAGCAACTTCTCTAGCACCACATCTGCCTGTATGATGCCATGCTCCCCACCAAGATGGTAATGGACTAAACCTCTGACCCTTTGTGCAAACTCTCATTAAGTACTTTCTTTTTTACAACAGTCATCATCATCATGCTATCTCTTCACAGCAACAGAAGAGTGACTAAGACAATTAGTGACCATGAAGTATTAAACAGATAAAGATGGTATCGTTGCTGAATTCAAAAATATGTCATACATAAAGATAAAAGAAAACAGAACCATGCAGTACATTAATCCTTATGCCAAAATTTCCAAAACTATAACTTAATAAAGGGCTTTAAAAATGTTTGGTTTATGGTTGGAATATATAGCTATATATAGTTGAAATTTTAAAATTGAATAATTTGGAACAATTTACCAAGAGGCAAATTACTAAACACAAAGAGGTAACAAGAGCTACAGAGTTGGTTCAGTATTGACGCTCAAAGACATTAAACTTGGAGAATCATAAGTAGTTGGAGGCAACTCTAATCCTGTTCCTTCCAGAACATGATGGAAGTAGGGACCAGAGAACCCAACAAACTTGGTGTCCACAGTGGCAAAGCCAGAGAGACTGTCTGAACAAAGTATCAGGATAGGACAAACACCTGAGGTGGTCTTCTGCCTTCTATTCCTATGCCAGTGTATGTGCATACACAGATTGACATACATCCCAATGCACACAAGCATAAATACACATAAAGACACAAAGGAAGGGAGAAATTTAAAAATCTGAAGTGTCCTCTAATTTAGTAGACATAGAAAAAGTAAATAAGTAATTGAAAGTAGGGACAGAAGGAGGCAGAGAAGACACAGACTAAAATCCACCAATATGCACATATAAAATATGGTTCAAGAAATAAACTTCACAAAAACTTAGCCATGTTACTGTTGCTTGGATTTTCTTCATTTTTCTGAGATGTGCCCCTTATTGGTAAAGTAGGCAAGTAGACGTAATTTACATATTTCTTCCTTTCACTTTTCATCAATATCAATAAGTAATTAGAGGCGTTAAATATTAATTATATGGCTTTCTTGGGCTGTTGTCTGCCTCCATTAATACTGAAGAATTTTCTAGAGCTGTGGTTCTTTAGGCTTTTCCCACAGACATTCTGTTTAGTCCATTTGAAATGAGGTTCCAGAATAACTGGCACTTCACAAAGTTTCTGGCTAACGCTGTTTCTACACATTTTAAACCAATGTTCACAATCGAAGGATTCTGATGCTGCTCACCAAATGGCGAAAGCAGTATGTAGTTGTCTAATAATACAGCCTCAGTCTCCACCCCCTTCCCAGGCCAGTTCAATGTGCTTCTTGACTTCAGATTTGTGTTAGAAGTCGCAATACAAACAAACTAACCAAGAACTGGTGGAAGATTATAAAGAAGAGGGATCCAGTATTAGGTCATGAAGATACTGCACTGGGAAGCATTAAATATAGTTCTTACTGGGTGGGATCAGTTTTTATAAGAATATTTTGTTCAAAGCATAGACTCTGGATGCATTTGATCATTTTGCATATGGTTGCTTCTCTTCCCAGTTTTTTTTTTCCCCCTAAGTCATGATGCCATCAAATGAGCTATTAGGATGCTGATGTCACTTTCAATCTGTCATAATTTAGAGCCTAATAATCTTTGTTTTTTGTGTACTATCCAATATTAGGTATATGGTTAAAATAATGCAATACTGAGTAACACAGTCTCCCTTACTAACCAAAGGTCTTCACTGTAATGTGCTTAGGTTTATTTTATTATTTCTTTAAAGATTACACAAATATTCTACTTATTAATAATTTCTTATTTTTTACCACTTGTTTGAGGGTTTATTTTGCCTAGATTTTATTTATGAGTCAATGACAAATGATGAGCACACATTTTCCAGGAAGAGAAGTAAAACCTCTATGCATCACATCCAGCATCTTTGTCCATTGTTTCTCGTAAGAGGCCCTTGAACTTGGTATTTGCTTTCTTAATATTCTATAAGAAAATACTATGGATTGGGTAGCTAAACAGAACTGAATCTGGAACTGCAACTTCAGATGATAAAATTCCTTCACCCCAGGTTTCTCTCGTTAACCTGAAGATGGCCTTTGGTCCTTGTATGAGCAGGCAGGTCTGGCTGTCTCTCTGGATGACCCATTTCCTTTTTTAAAAGTAAACCAGTATGACTTAAGTTGGGTCTGCTCTGTTGTACCATGTAGACACTTCCTTTTACATGCTTTGTTGCAAATCTTGTCATATTCTGGTATGCTGGGTGTATTGATGTTAGGACACAGGCACAATTCAATCAGCCTCAAATTTTCTACATTATGGTTTTTACTGATAAATAATTAAACTACTGTTTTGTTCTCAGGCTGGGTGTTCATTGCTCAATCTGAAGTCTGTCTCAATGTTCATTCCACAAAGAGGCTGAAGAGACTATGACCAGGAATCATATTTAAAGGATGGTGTAAGACAAATCAAACTAAATACCTGAGATATGCAGGATTTTGCAGTTTTCTGGCCTCTCTCCATAAAGCAGGGTCACTATTAAATACAAAAGGAATAATTACCCCTCACCTTCAAAATATTCCTGCAGTTCCAAAGCAGAGGTGCTAAAAGACTAAACAGTGTCCAGGGATTTAAACACCTACAAGGTGTGCTGTGTAGAGTTGATAACCATCCAAGCACACCTCCCTCCCAGTAAACCTTGCCAAGCAGCTGAACTGGAAGCATGCAAATAAATCCATATTCAACCTCTAACATGAGTTACCATTCATCTTCCTGTGGCAAAGCTAAAAACATCTACGAGTGAATCACTTTCTCAATTCTGTGTGATCTTCCGTTTTCACTTATTCAAAACAAAACACCTTCTTATACTCAAGCTCTAACCTGAGGTGAGGATTCCAAACCTTATCTACCTAAGAGTTGTGCAAGATAAAATTGATTCCATTTTTTCACATTGTTATGAAACCTAATCTCCGCTCTTTGTAACACAAAGAAGCCTAGAACTCCTGGCAGAAATGTAAAGCATTAGGATATCATTTGGGAAGTAGCCATTGTGAATATTATTAGCACACATGTCTGACTGGATACACATACTGATATGTGAAATTGGGTGCATAATTCATACAGATATATATTAATGAGGAAAGTGCTGGTGTGAATGATATTTTCAAGTGGATAATCTTTACAGGAATTCTTCAAATTCTGAGAAAATTTTGAGCCTGAGATTTTATTACAACTCACTGATTCTTGTAGAATTAATTAGTTTTAAATATATTCTATGAAGTGAGAATATAATTATTTATATATTTTAAATGAGAAAACATATTCTCCCTTTAATTTTAACCGTGACTTTAATACCTTCAAGCAATAGAGAAGGGGGAGAAATAGAGAGGAGAGAATGAGGGAGTGGATTTGATCCAAGCACATTTTTATGCATGTTTGAGTATTGAAAAAAATATTTAAGATGTTTTTAAAATATCATCAAGCAACGTAATGATGATTTGAATAAGACAAGATGGTGGTTCATCCTTACTTCTACGTCTGACACCCACATCTAAAATGCTACACAGTTTATATCTTCATAAGATTCTCAGAATCCTTCTATACGTGACTAGTATCTGATATCTCCTGCAAACCTTCTGCCTTCTCTTCCATAATGTTCTATGAACATTAGCAAATAGAGGTTATGATGGTTTATACAGTTCCCATTTAGGATCATTTCTCTTTAAAGATGCAGAGAATCCTAAAATGTACATAATTATATGGCATAGGTTTACATTTATGTGTCTTGTGTTTTTTATGAATAATAACATGGTAACAAATAGTTCTGAGTATGCTTAATTTTGCACAAGAGAAGTAATGTATACAAAACTAAGTTAAAATATATATATATGTGTGTGTGTGTGTGTGTGTGTGTGTGTGTGTGTGTGTGTGTGTGTGTAATTAAATTTGACCAAGAATTCCAAACTGGCTCTACAATGTTTGTGTTTGTCCCATTTCTACAGAAATATTTGAGTGTAATTCTTTAACACATATATTATTGTTTAGTATGTTTTATACTATCTTCCCTTCTTAAAATTAATAGGTAAATAATATTCAACGCTATTAATTTGTGGTGCCACAATTTACTATGTTTAAAATTTTCTCTTAATATTTGTGTTACTCATTTGTATTTTATCTTCTTTAAACTGAATTTTAAACATTGAGCTTCTTTACAAATGAAAGGTTTTGTATTCATCTGCCTACAGTAACATATTGAATAAGCTCTAAAGAAATAGATTCGTCTGAAGATCAAGGGCAGAGTCAACCACAGAATTAGCCATAGAGGTCAGGGAGTGGTAGCATACACTTTTAATTATAGCAGAGGCAGAGATCCATTTGGAGTTCTGAGAGTTCAAAGCCACACTGGACTATGTGAGATTGATCTAGTCCAGGAGAGTAAGAGACAGGTGGTGGTGGCACACACCTTTAATCCCAACACTTTGGATCCCACTTACTTGGAAGCATACACCTTTGATTCCAGCACTGGGAAGTTTGAAACAGGAAGTGATATGGCTGGGCCAAGAAAGGAATATAAAATTGGGAGAAAAAGGATTTTTCCTTTTTGGGTGAGAAGCTGGCTAGGGGAGACATGGTTTTGGCTTGTTCCTCTGTCTCTCTGATCTTTCAGTTTCTTCCAATATCTGGCTGTGTGTATATTTTATTACAAAATAAATTAGGATTCAAGCAACATTTGCCTTTAGTTAAAGTTGAAATCTTTTATTTATTAATGCAAGCACTTCTACTAGTTTATTATTGTTTTCAGTCTTTGTTTAAAGTTGTTTCAAAATTTTAATTAGCCTAGTTTCTTAGTTTTCTGCTTTGTTCACATAGGTCTTCAAAAATCCCAATATAATTTTATATAACATTTAAAATTTTTACGTATAAGCTTAGACCCTTTGCCATGTTGCACACAGTCCTTTGTGCATGTCACAGTTCTATGGCTATGATGGACCTGGGGCTAGGATACTGGTTGTACCAAATGTTCTCTTTCCTTGGCTAAACAGCCACTCCAGCTAAGTCTTCCCAGACCCAGCATTTTTCTTGATGACCTTTGCATTATTGAATACCATAAAAAAAATATTTAGCCCTTTTATACATCAATGCATGTATATTCTTTTTCCAAGAAACCTTTTGTCACTTTGTTTGAACTCTCTTTACTCAATTGTACTTCAAGCTTTGAACGTTATCCTTGTATCTGTATGCCCTTCCTGTGTAATTTTATCTTGACATTCATAAAATCATATATTTTGCCTTCTTTAAATAATAATTTTATCTCTGTAGATGTACTTTCCTCAAACCAGACCAAAGAATAAATGCTGGGGTAATAAGCCTCCTTGAATTTTGACTTTTGCTTCTGACCATCTGCTATTGAACATCTTCATGTCTTAACTTTCTTTCTTAAAACCTACTGATAAATGCCCACTTCAACTGCAGAGAAATTTCAAAGGGATATCATGTATAAAGATCTTTCAATAAAACATGTGAGGCATTTGTTATACACCAATATTTGATGATATTACATGTTAATATAATTGATTCTATCCTGTATCTTTTTTCTTTGTAAATGAAATCTAAAATTTCCTACATTTTCTGATGTGAAAGGCTTAAGACTTTTCTTCAACATAGCCTTATCACTAAGCTGGCTTTAAATGGGATTCTTTTCTCCCAAGCTATTTTATCTTGGCATTTGGAAAGTATTTGGATTTGAAAGCATTTGTTTATTCAGGTCTAAAAATGTGCCAACAAACAATTCTTAGAGTGAGCCATTTGACAGTTTCCCTGTTATTAATATGGGACTCTAAATATGCAGAAAGTAGAACTTTAGGTCCATGTTCCAGGCCACTTCTCTTGCTTTCTGATACCTTTCATCTTCTCTTTCAATTATGTCCAGATCTCTAACCCTTCACCTAAGCAAGAGCTGCCTTGTGTGTGTGCGTTCATGGCAATTTTATTTGAAATTTCCAAATCAATAATATTGCTTTATAAATGGTTCTCTGCTCATATCTCAGAGGGAACAATGCTCTTCATGGATACAAGCATATTTTTATTAAAGTCTCTTTACTCTCAAAGACAAAATGAAGCTAATGAAGATGACCATTTTCTTACTATTGAAAAAGTGTGGAATGTTTCAAAAAAAAAAAGCACATCTGGGATCTTGTGGGTGAGATAAATTTACGTTTGCCTTAAGTAACAATCATATACAAGAAATTAGCCATTTCTTAGAACACAAATTGTGAGGCTTTTGTGTTCCTTTCTAGGAACACGTAATTTAAGTAACATTCAACACTGGACTGCACTGATGCTGTTTTTATCTCGTTGTTGGTTTGATCTTTCAAACACTTCAACTCAGAGACATGTTTATATTAAGTTTCTGTAAGATTATGATAAATTTTAATCTCTTTTCATTAGTCTTCATAAGTACTTTGACACTTTCTCATCCAATAGTAATATGGCTATATGGGAAATATGAAAAAACACAGAAGTGAATATTATTAGCAACTTGTTAATTAATTTTTTGTTATTTGTTTTAAATTTTGCCAAATTCTTTATTGATATATGATTATGGATTGTTTCATAAATCTTTCTCTGCTTTATTCACATAGAGAACAACACCTTTCATGGGTACAAGCATATTTTTTATTAAAGCTATCCTGGCTGTTCTGTGACAGGCTTCAGTGATTATAGCAATAGACTATACCAAGTGCTAGAAGCTGATACCTATCTCCCTATTTCCTTTCATTGATTATCCTCATTTGACTGATGAGAATAAACCAGTGACTGGAACATAAATAAACACTCCAAGGTGTCTTCTTTTAAATGCATTACATATTTGCATGTAAGACCATTAACCTACTTGTGGGAGTTCAATTGTCTAAATAGCTGTAGTTTGGCTTCCAGATTACTTCTAATATTCAAGTAAGGAATACCAGGACTCAACCTGCCTGGATTTTTTTTCTAATTCCCCTAAAAGGACAGGGAATCTAGAGCTCTCTAGTTGAGTTAAACTCACAGCAGTTGGAAGACTAGACTTGTTCAGATAATAGTGGCCAGAAGATGACTATTCATAGCGACAGACGGGTGTCCCACATTCACTCTATGAAGATGATTTCTCCAATTGTCATAAGATAGCAACCTGTCTGAATGCCTCCAAAATCAGAACATCCATGTTATGTTATATGAAATAACACAGGTGTTTTGCTTGTTTCTTTCATCTTATTCTTCAATTTTCGTTAGTGGTAGTCTAATAATTATAATAAAGACAACTTTATACTTCAGGTAAAACACAAAAGAGCAACTCAATCAAAAGACATTCAGCATGTTCTATGTAAAGACACAAAATTCTGGAGTAGCCAGAACCCAGAGTGACAGCCAGCATTTCACTCGAGCACCCCTGCTAATACTAGACCTAGAACAAATTATTCAACAGTCAAATAAACTTGTCTAAGTGGCTAATTGAAAGCCACTGATTATAAGAAATATAGTATATTGTAAGAAATATATTTTAGGTGACACTCCACCAAACCCAGACAGAGTACCCAGACTCTGGGAGCCAGGCCCAAGAACATAGCCCTTGGAATCCCACCCACACACATCTCTCCTCTAAATCCAGGCCAGTAGAAAAAAGCCCTACAGGCTACAAGCCCAGTAAAATCCAGTACTCTGGATGCCCCCAACTACATACCCTGTCCCAATCCCAACCCACTCCATCAATCAGCAACTTCAGCAGCAATCTGAGACCTACAGTCCCCAAGCACTTGTTGGATCAAAAGTGATTCCATGAGACCCACAGTTCCTCAGCATCTACTGGAACAAGAGGAGTACCTGAGACTCACAATTCACCAGCACTTATTAAGAACCCCTATAGGATCAAGAGCTCATATGGACCAAGATTGGCCCCTGAGATACAGAATCAGAGAGCTCTTATTACACCAAGTATAGGTCACTGTGATACAGAATACACTGCCTCCAAGTGGAGCAAGAGCTGAGATTGGTCCAAGAGAAGCTTCCAGAGACACAGACACAGCCAGGACAGATTGCACCAAAATCAACTTCCTGAGATATAGACAAATCTTGCAGTGATTCAAGAAAGAATGCCAATGCATTCCAAAGCAAGAAGACTATATCTTAACAATGCAAAAGAATCAGATATTAGCACTTTGTGAAGCTATTAGAAGCCTTGTAGGAGGAAGTAAAAAATTCCCTTAAAGAAATAAAAAAAAAAAGATTGAAAGTGATCAACAAATCTCTGAAAGAAAACAAAGGAATCGAAGAAAAGTCAAACAGGTGAAGAAAACATTCCAAGATTTAAAAATTAAAATAGAATCAATAAAGAAGAAACTAATAGACCATAGATGAGAGCCCAGACTACTATACCCAGCAAAACAATCAATCACCATAGATGGAGGAAACAAGATGTTTCACAACAAAACAAAATTTTAACAATACATATCCACCCACAAATCCAGCCTTATAGAAAGCATTAGAGGGAAAACTCAAACCTAAGGAAACAAGATCCACCCATGAAATCACAAGCAATAGATAATCTCACAGAAGAAAAACTCATAGAAGAGAAGTACACAAACACACTACCACCAAAAATAACAGGAATAAACAATCACTGGTCATTAATATCAATGGACTCAATTCACCTATATAAAGACACACCCTAACATGATATGTATAAAAACAAAATCCATAATTCTGCTGCATACAAGAGACACACCTCAATTTCAAAGACAGATACTGGCTCAGAGTAAGAGGTTCGGGGAAAAAAACATTCCAATCAGATAGGCCTAAGAAACAAGCTGGTGTAGCCATTCTAATATCTAACAAAAGAGACTTCAAACTAAAAGCAATCAAAAAATATAACAAAGCTATTATATATTTATCTTAGGAAAAATCCACCAAGATAAAGTCTCAAACCTGAACATTTATGTCCCCAACAAAGGGGACCTACTTATGTAAAAGAAATACTGCTCAAGATTAAATATCATCTCAAACTCTACACATTAATAGTGGGAGACTTCAAGACCCCACTCTCACCAATGAATAGGTCTACCTGAAACTCAACAGAGAAATAAGGCATCAACAGAGGTTTTGACCCAAATAAACTTGATAAATACAGAACTTTATACACAAACATAAAGGAATATACATTCTTCTCAGCACCCCATGGAACCTTCTCTAAAATTGACCATGTTCTTGATCATAAAGCAAATATCAATAGATACAAAAAAATCTCCTTTTATCATAAACCACCATGGTCTAAAGTTAGAGTTCAAAAAAACCAAAAACCACAGGAAGCCTAAAAATTCATGGAAATTGAATATCTCCCAATTGAACCACCTCTGAGTCAAGGAACAAGTAAAGAAACAAATCCAGGACTTCCTAGAATTTAATTAAAATTCTTATGGGACACAATGAAAGCAGTGCTAAGAGGAAAAATTCAGAGCACTAGATGCCTACATAAAAATCCTAGAGAAATCTGACACAAGAGACTTAATATCACAGCTGAAAGCCTTAGAACAATTAGAAGAAAACTCACTCAGAAGTAGAAGGCAGGAAATAGTCAAACTAGGGCTAAAATCAATAAAATTGAAACAAAGAGAGCAATACAAAGAAACAATGAAGCAGAGTTGGTTCTTTAAGAAAGTTAACAAGATAGATAAATCCTTATCCACACTAACCAAAAAGGAGAGAGAGAGAGAGAGAGAGAGAGAAAGAGAGAGAGAGAATCCAAATTAGCAGAATCAGAAATTAAAAATGGAAATTAACAAGACAGCCAGGAAATCCAGAAAATCATCACATCATACTTTGAAGACCTGTCCTCCACTAAATAGGAAAATCTAAAAGAAATGGAAAATTTTCTGGATAGTAACATTTAAAAAAAATATCAAAACTAGATAAATGAACTAAATAGGCCTATAAAACCCCGAGAAAATTGAAGAGCTGCTATTATCTTCGAAGCAAAAAAAAAAAGTCCAGATGGTTTCAGTGCATAATTTTACCAGTTATCCAAAGATACTCAATAAAATAATGACAAACAGAATTCAAGAACATATCCAAAAAAATAATTCAACATGATCAAGTAGGCTTTATCACAGAGATACAGGGATGCAGGGATGGTTCAACATATGAAAAACTATCAATGTCATACATCAAAAAAAAAAAAAAAACCTGAAAGAAAAAAACCCACATTTATCATCTCATTAGATGCTAAAAAACAAACAAACAAACAAAAAACCTTTATCAAAATTCAACACTCCTTCATAATGAAAGTCTTGGAGAGATCAGGAATACAGGAAAAATACCTAACAATATCAAACTACATGGAGAGAAACTCAAAGCAATCCTACTAAAATCAGGAAGAAGGCAAGGCTGTCCTCTCTCCCCTTATCTATTCAACATAGTTCTCAAATTCTTATCTGCAGCAATAAAAGAACAAAAGGAGAGTAAGAGGATGCAGATTGGAAAAGAAGAAGTCAAACTATCTCTATTTGCAGATGTTCTGACCCTAAAAATTCTACCAAGGAACTCCTACAGTTGATAACACCTTCAGCAATGCAGCACGGTACAAGATTAAGCCAAAAAAATCAATCTCTCTCCTATACACAAATGTTAAAATGACAGAAAACAAAATCAGGGAAATGCCACCATTCATAATAGCTGCAAATAGCATTAAATATCTTTGGATAACTCTAACCAAAGAAGTGATAGACCTGGATGATAAGAACTTTATGTCACTGAAGAAAGAAGTTTTATAAGATATGAGAAAGTAAAAAGATCTTCCATGATCCTGAATAGGTAGGATTAACATAGCAAAATGGCAGTCTTGCCAAAAGCAATCTACAGATTCATTGCAATCTGTATCAAAATCATAACACAATTCTCCATAGTCCTTGAAAGAACAATACTTAATTTCACATGAAATAACAAGAAATCCAGGATTACCAAAAAAAAAAAAAAAATCCTGTTCAACAAAAGAACTTTGGGACTTCAAGCTCTACAAGTAATAAATACAGCTTTATACTGGCATAGAACCAGATTGTGGATCAGTGGAATCCAATTGAAGTCTTCAACCTTAATTCACACACCTATGAACACCATATTTTGACAATGTCCAAAAATATACAATGGAAAAAAAGATGAATATCATAAATAAAAGGTGCTGGCATAAATGGATGGTGGTATGTACAAGAATGCAAATATATCCATATCTATCACCCTGCACAAAACTCAAGGCCAAGTGGATCAACAATCTCAACATAATCTCAGTTAAACTGAGCTTGATAGAAAAGAAAGTGGGAAATACCATACAATGCATTGGCACAGGTGACCACTTCCTAAATATAATACCATGTTGTAGTGGGGTTCTCGGGTCCCGGGCGGCCAGAGGTCCAGAAACCCACAGACCTGCTGCCCGACACCGCTTAGCTGCCCACCGCCGCCCGGGTCCCCAGAAACGACTCAGATGCTTCTATTAACTTCATGCTGTTTGGCCTATGGCTCAGGCACATTGCTAGCTAGCTCTTACATCTTAAATAAACCCATTTCTATTAATCTGTCAGCCACGTGGCCCGTGGCTCACCCGTGCTCCTTACATGTTTCTTCTTGGGCGGCTGGCTGGATCTGTCTCTGACTCCACCCTGCTTCTCATACCTAAGCTCTGATTTCTCCTCCTACTTCTTCTATGGTGCCTGCCATGGCCCAAAACAGCTCCTTTATTTAAAGATTGAGATTCACAGCATACAGAAAGGCATTCCCACATCACTTCCCCCTTTCTCTCTAATCAAAAAGGAAGGTTTTAATTTTAACATAGCAAAATTACATATAACAAAATAGCTATCAAGCAAAAATTACAGTTACAATATCTAGTCTATTTGTATTTAGCAAAATTAAAGAAAATATTTTATCATCTACCTTATCTTTATGAATCTAAAGTTTCATATCCAATATACCTTTCAAATGACTAAGAAAAACTGTACATATAACTATCTAATCTTCAACTATATCAAAGACCACAGAAGGATATATTTACCCAAGTAAGCCAGAAGTGCAAGCAACTTCTAAAATCTAGAAAGGACAGAGATGACACCTATCTGCCTGGACAGTCACCCAAAGTTCCTTTATAAAGTTGGGGCATCCATCTTTAGCCTACAGGCCCAAAGTCTCTTTTCATTTCAGTGAAACAGGAAATCTGCTCTTCTCATTCTGACACAGTTCATCCATTGTTTCTCCTTGAGTCTTGAAGAATGTCTGACAGTTTTCTCTGTAAAGCAGGAACCTGAATGACCATCTAGGCTTGTTCTGCCAAAGTTCAGAGGTTATCTTCTTATGGAACCTGCATGTCCAGTTTAAACAGCATACTGTCAAGCAGTCAATATAAGAACAAGTCCTTATCCAGTGGCTAACCATTGCCACAAAGAGAGTAGACTCCATATGGAGTTTCTTCAATGCCCATTTTCCTGTTGAAGTAAATTAGTGGCTGCCAGGAGCAGACCTGTCTCACTGTCCAGAAAAGTCTAAGCTCTTAAAATATTTTAAATGCCATATTCTGTAGGTCTTAGAAGTATTTGAAGATTACCTACCTAATTGAAATATATCTTTGTATACCTAAAAATCCTAACTAACCTAACTATAAGTTTGATTATCAAAAGTGACTATTAACCTTCATTTCTTAATTATACACTACAATTTTAAAACAGTTACATGAACATCATACCTTAAACAAGAATAGAAAAACACATACAGCATAACAAAATTGACCTTAAATTTGTATCAATAAACCAAAATCTATACCAATGTAAAGCATTTTGAGATTAACAGCTGATTTCCTGATCTAAGTAAATTCAATAATTTAATTTTTTAAAAAATCATTTATATACCATATCAATGTAAAGCATTTTGAGATTAACAGCTGATTTCCTGATCTAAGTAAATTCAATAATCTAATTTTTTAAAAAATCATTTATATACCATATCTCCTTTTTCTTCTTAGAAAGAGATTAACTATGACATTAACCATTTATAATGAAAACAAACATCTAGAAACAATATTTGGGGAATTTGGGCGTTGTTTTCTGTTACTACTTCCTGCTGATTAAGGGGCGTTGAAAGTCTCACAGTTGTTGAGGCTGAATCAGTCTGCAGCTCTGAAGCTGATATGGCCATCTCTTTCCATCAGGTTTTTTCAGGGGGTCTTGGTTGATGAAACCATATTTGCCTGGAAGCAATCCACAGGTTCTCATCTTCTGTGGAAACAAAAGCAGAACTCTTCCAAAGCAATAAATCCTTAGACACAAATTTCAAAATCAAAATACCTTTAAGATATATATTCTTGTTTAACTTAGTAGCCTTTGCATTTGCAATCCATTGTCTTTCTGCAGTTATCTCATTAACAGTTAAAAAATTAAAAGAAAACACAATAACAACCAAAATCCAGATTTTGTGTCTATTTTCCATCTTTACGTGGCTTATTATATTTTTATTACTCTATTTCTCTCTTTAAAAACTTTTTCTAACCTCTTTCTTTTCTCTCTGAAGCCCATGTACCTTTTACAAACATTGTAACCCGTTTACAGGTTTTTCTTTTTATCTGAATCTGTTTTATTGTGAATCCTTAATCGTCTTCTAACTAGAAGAGCTTTTTAAAATACTCTCACTCTCTTGCAACATAATTTTTGTGGATACCGCTGAGTGAGTAAGGGACTACATCTGTTTGTGGCCAGCAAACAGAGCAGACCCCAGAAAATATTGCTACTAAGAAACCGTCTTTGTTTCTTTTTTGTTCAAAATAAGCAGAAATCTAAAATCAATCACATGCTACTGAGTCTTCTGTCAGTTTTCAGGAACCTGCCTGATTGCAGCTTACACTGCCTGACGCCAGCCCGCCGCTGGCGCCATTTTGAATGTGACCAGGATGCCACGCTTTCTTTGTACAAAGACCCGCTTCATATACACAATTGGGAAGCTGCCTTTGCTCAGTTTCAGCTAAAACCCTTTTTAAACTTTCTCAGGCATTAAGTGGATAATCGCCCCACGTTGGATGTGCCATCTGTACATAGTCTTAGTTTAGAACCTTCTTAGTTAGAAAAAAGGGGGAGATGTTGTGGGATTCAGGTGTCAGCCGATAAGGTCAAAAGACACTTATACAGGGCACCTGCCCTCTGAAGGGGGCGGGGAAAAGCACATTGAAAAGGGGCTGCTGGAACACGAGAAGCTCTCTTCCTGGTTCCTGGATGTTTGGGGATAGGATCGACTCCACAGACTGTCCTCACCGTTCCAGACTCCAGTCCCTGTTCAGGTGCAACTGTAATCTGTTAACTGTACCGTGAGTTCTGATTTATATTTTATTAAATATTTATCTGGTACTGGTGCCTTCTAAGTAAACTCCACCTACAATACCAGTAGCATAGCTACTAAGAATAACAATTAATAAATAGGACCCCCTGAACCCAAGAAGCTTCTGTAAGTCAAAGGACTTGGTCAATAAGACAAATCAAATGCCTAAAGAATAGGAAAAGATCTTCACCAACCCTACATCTGATAGAGGACTGATCTTTAAAATATATAAAGAACTCAAGAAACTAGAGTCCAGAAAAACAAATAATCCAATTTAAAAATGGAGTTCACAACTAGAAAGGGAATTCTCAACAGAATTACAAATGCCTGAAAGACACTTAAAGGATTACTCAACATCCTTAACTGTCAGAGAAATGCAAATCGAAACAACTCTGAGATACCATCTTATGCCTCTCAGAATGGCTAAGATCAAAAACACAGATGACAGCCTATGCTGGAGGGGATGTGGAGTAAGGGGAACACTCCTTCATTGCTGGTAGGAGTGTAAACTTGTACAGTGACTTTGGAAAGCAGTATGGCAGTTCCTCAGAAAACTGGGAATCAATCTCCCTAATGATTCAGCAATACCACTATTGTGCATATACCCTAAGTATGCACATTCTTACCCCAAAGGCATTAGCTCAGCTATGTTGATAACAGCATCTTTTGTAATAGCCAGAATCTGGAAACAACCTAGATGCCTCTCAACTGAAAAATGGATTAAAATTTGTGTTACATTTACACAAGGAAGTACTACTCAGCAACAACAACAACAACAACAAAGGCATCCTAAAATTTGTGCACAGATGGATATGGAGAATATCATTCTGAATGAGATTACACAGGGTCAGAAAGGTCAGAATGGTATGTATTCATTCGTAAATGAATTTTAGATATAAGGCAAAGAATAAACAGGCTACAATCCACAACCCCCAAACAGCTAGGTAACAGGAGGAACTTAACAGAGACATCCAGAGATCCTCCTGGGAAAGGAAATAAAGAAGATCTCCTGAATAAATTCAGATCATAATGGGGAGCAAGCAAGGGCAGGTGGGAACAAATCATGAGAGTCATGAGAGAAGGAGATGGCTCAGTGGGAGAGGCAACAGAGAGGGAAAACAAAGAAATAAATGTCTTGATAGAGAGAGCCATTGAGGGTTTAGAGAGAAACCTGGTGATAAGGAAACATCCAAAAACACAAAGGATGTCCTGGACTAGGATTTCAAGCAATACTTGAGAGAGTGCCTATTCGGGACTTCCTTTATATAAATAAATGACCACCCTAGTTGTCATAGAACTTTCATCCAGCAACGGATGGAGGCAGAAGCAGAAATCTATAGCTAAGTACCAGGTTTAGCTCCAGGGCCATCTGAAGAGAGAAAAAGGAGTGACTATATGAGCAAAAGAATCAGGATCATGAGGAGGAGACCCACATAGACAGCTGACTGGAGCTATTGGGAACTCATTGACTCTGAAGTAATAACTGAGGGACCTCTACTGAAAGGAACTAAACCCTAAGAAGACAGACAACAGTCAAATGGGCAGTTTGTGGAGCTTCTTGCAATAGGATCAGAGTATATTCCTGGTGCATGAACTGACATCTCAGAGCTTATCACCCACAGAGGAACACCTAACCCAGCCTTGATACTGGGATGACCGACTTAGTCCTACCTTACCTTGATATGCCAGCCCAAACTTACTCACCTTGGGATTTCTTGCCCTCCTTGGGGAAAGGATGGGTAGATGAGGTGGAGGGGAGCCTGGGGGGGGGGGGGACTTGGAGGACAGAAGGAGTGCAAGCAGTGATAGACATGAAAACATGTTTTAAATAAATATATAAATAAATAATGCATTTTAAACATTTTAACCTTTAATATTAAGGCAGTCTTCATGAGTACAAAATAAGAACTTTGACTTAGGACTGACAGGATTGCAGTCCAGAGACAGAGAATGAAGTAGTCTGGGAATGTGCTACAGGGTTTTACAAAATGAAGGAAAAAATTTTAAAAAATCTAACAAAACAAAGGAAAGTGTTGCAGGGAGTTTTATATTAATTGTTTGTCAATGATTTTGGTCGTTTATCAAGTTATGTAAGTTGTATTCTGGATTGGGAGTAAGTAGTTCTCAGAAGTCTCTGACATTTTCATAGAAAAAAAATAATACTTAAGCTCAGTATTTTTTATAGGGAAAAGGAGGTCCAGGAATTGTTGGTTTGGTCAGGACCAAGAAGTCAGCTTGAAACTTGAGGCACAAAATTATCCAAGCATTAAATCAGAAGCTCATATATTCATGTATTATTTCAATCTTCCATTGTGAGAAGTCATTCCATATCTTAATGATAATAAAAGTACCAATGAAAATAAAGAATAGCAAAATCATGCACAGAACAAAAATACGTATGTAAATGCTCCATAGACATTACATAAGAGAAGATTATTCTGAATAACTCTGTTTACTGAAGCAGCAAACACAGAAATTACACAGATCTGTGTCAGGTTCTCTGTATAAATATTATAGCTATTAGCTTAGCAGTTTTTGTGGGACTCCTGATTGTGAGAAAAAGTAGATCTCTAACTCTTGTGTCTGCTATTGGGACTTTTTTCCTTCTATTAAGTTGCCATTTTCAAATTCAACATGATAGTTTTTGCTCATTTTTTTTATTTTATTTTGTCATATTTGGTGGCTATTTCTTGGAAACCTGTTCTTTTCTAATGGGAGATAGAAAGGCAGCGGATCCAGTGGTGAGTGGAGGTGGAGAGCAACTGAGAGAAATAGAGGGAAGAAAAAAAAGTAATCAGATATATCATATGAAAAAAAGGATCTATCTTTAATAAAAGAAAAGGTAATTAAATAAAAAGCTTTAGTCCCATAGGGTAGCACACATCTGTAATCTTAGCATAGGACCAAGGCAGAAAGATCTTGGGTTGTAAAGTCAAAACATATTTAAAAAAAAAAAAAAAGGCTAGGAGTGTTACTCATTGGTACAAAACTTGGTTTGTGTTGTGAGGCCTCGGTTTCACTCAAATTTTAAGTATATTACCAGTTAATTATGCTTTATTTGTGTCAAGCAGCAACATTTCTATAGTGAGAGATTACTGAGAAATCCACGTCATTTAGAAAGCAAGCGTGTTTCTTCCTGTTCCTCTATGTATCTTCGATTCCAATCATACAGTCCATAATTTATTTTACCATTTGAGGAATAAAGATGAATGCCATGCTCTTGATTTGGTATATCTTTGACTATTTACAATGAAAATAAAGTTAAACGTAAACTCACTCCTTGACATGTTTCTAAAGTCATAATTGATGCTTCACTTTATCTACCTGACACTGTGACTACAGAACAGCTCTACACATAAAAACAGCAAAGGGAGACCCACTTCACCAAATACATAGAATTAGTTTTTATTCTTACATTTTTTTTCAAAATTTTAAGACAACCAAGTATTCATGAGTAGTCTATAATTATGTCAAGGTACAAATTGTTTATCTGACAGATAAATGTAAATGTATTACTAATTAGATATACATAAAATGAAAAATGTAAATGCTCTTTACTGCATTTAAGGAAATATGTTGTCTTTCTGTTGGGAATACATCTTTGTTTTACAAATGAACCTCAATCTGTTACAGTGGTAGAAAATTCAATACTAAACTATTTAGCTCTATTTCCCCATTTGGCCATACATGAAAAGGAAATGAGTTTTAGCCTATACTTTTGATTTATTGCAGAATTTAACATATTTACATAGGGAAAAGAACCGTTTTAATTTTACACACTTCAATAAACCCTGACACATATATTTAACCTTTAGATATGTTCATAAAAATGACTAACTATGGGTGCTGTACCTAAGTAAAACCATCTATAAAAGTTTTACTACTAAAAATATTGTTCAGAATACATTTGTTTAAAACTGATAGATTCTTAGTATTTGAGTGTACACACTCCTAAATTTAATCTTCTTAAACTATTTTTATTCACACTGTTACATTTTTTTCTATAATATACTTATGCAGATCACATTACAGCCATATTTTATGGATTGTTTTCAAAATGTTGTATTTAAAGGTGTTTTTTATGGTCACAGAACAGTCTAGAAAAATATAGAGACATACACACCTTGCCCCTGTGCATGCATCATTTTACTCATTATTAGCACGAGAGAGATACATTAGTTACAGTTGATGAGCTTACAAATCACATAGAATTTACAGTTTATATTAGAAAATATCTGTGGTATGCATTCACTGAGTTTCAAATAATGTTTATGATTGATATCTACTGTTATGGTAATGAGTATATACCCCAAATGTTGATTACTCAGGGAAAAAAGCATTGATCTATTGTCCCTAAAATTCTACATTTCTTTAGAATGACATACAGCATATGATTGAAACTTGGAATATTTAACTTAGTAATATACAGTTTAAGTTCCCATCATTTTGTGTCATTGTTTAATTATTTTTTAACATTCCATAATATGTCACTGCCTAGAAATACTATGAGTCACCTAATTAAAGCTATTTCTGTTGCCTCTTCATTTGGGAAAATTAGAAGCATTTTTACAAATGTACATGGGAGGTCTTGTGCATCATCAATGGTATTGAGTCACATGTCAAAACTGTGTTTTTATTTAATAAGAAACCTTGAGATTTTTCTTCATGGTGGCTATATTATCTTGCATTTCAAGTAACCGTCAATGAAAATTACAGTTTCTGCCAGGGAATTCATATCTAAGAAGGAATGGTTATTCACTTGGATGGGGAGAAGACTAGATTCAGTACTTGAAAGCAGAATCTGAGTGATTCATTCCACCCCAACCTGACAGCTTTAGAAAAAAAAAAAAAAGTCCCATGTTAGCCTTAACCAAGAGCTAAAATTTTCTGAAAATGATCCTAAGCGAGAAGGTATCTACCCATTAGGCATTTAACAAATCTACGTATGGCTTTATAGCACTAACAACCCAGAACAAAACTTTTAAACTGCACATTGAAAGTCCAGTTGCAAAAGCTCAGAACTTAAGCACCAAGTTGAATAAAAATACAAGTTGGAAAGAAATGAGTAAAGATGAATGGGGGAGAAAAATTAAAGTATTTAAGTACAGACATGTAAATTAAATCTATAAGCCATAATACCAAACATTTTCTGTAATCTGATGCTATCAGAGGTGCTCAACAATCTGTATCATGAATCACAAAGACACAAATACATTTCAAATGAAATTAACTTTATGGAACATTCTGAGTTTAAAATAAGTGTATTTTCAATTAGATGAAGAGGGCATGATGTGTAGTAGTAGGGTTCTCCGGTCCCCAGAAATGACTCAGACGCTTATATTAACTTCATGCTGTTTGGCCTACATCTCAAGCCCATTGCTAGCTATATCTTACATCTGAAATCAACCCATTTCTTTTAATCTGTCTGCCACGTGTCCCGTGGCTCACCTGTGTTCCTTACATGTTTCTTCTTGGATGGCTTACTGGATATGCCCCTGATTCCGCCCTTCCTTTCCTACCTACTCTGATTCCTCCTCCTACTTTTTCTATGGTGCCTGTCATGGCCCAAAACAGCTCCTTTATTTAAAGATTGAGATTCACAGCATACATAAAGGCATTCCCACATCAATGATGCCATTAAAAATTGTCAGAAATGCAAAAAATACAAGAACAAAACTTTATCAGATTAACAAAAACAACCCACGGATTTGGAATACAGACAGTTTCAATAAGCATTGAAAAATAAAATGTGCAACAAACAGAGTAAACTTCATTAGACTTAATCAAGTCATCAGTGTATCTGTAAACCTGACCTCCTCTGAGAAGGCAGTAGAGTTTTGATCATTGCACATTGTATATTGGGCTAAAATTGTACACTGTACCTCAGATATGTATACTTGTTTCATTTCATTTCATATAATTTAATATTGGGAGATGTGAAAAGTAACTAAAAATAGTAAAATAAAGATAACCAACAGATTAATTTCAATAAGTAAGAGTTTTTTTAAGGAAACAAGGGGAGGCAAAAGGGGAACATTTGAAGAAATAAAAAATTATAATTTTACTGGAAGTAGTCATGAATCTCTAAACTTAAAAGGTAATGGCTGAAGTGGGCAGGGAAATGTGAACAGGTAATTCTAAAAATTACTGTCAAGTATTGACACTTCTAGATGCCTGTGAGATTAGTGTCCAATCCACATTATCATTAAGAAAGTCAAAAGATTAGTGAGTAGCAGCTACATGGTGATGACACTGAGTGACCATCAAGGTGAATTTAAGCTTAAGCTATTTCAAAAGCTAAGGTTTAATAATTTTTTGAATTTACAGTAACAAAATTTGACACAACAGATTCCACTAAGAGAAAATCCATGAGAAATACAGAATTACATTAACAAGTAATCAATTATTTCTTTCCTCAAACAAAAGGTGAGAACCTGGAAAAAAAAGAATCAGTGGTATTTTCTAAAATCAGTACATTGAATCAGTGGATGTAAAGTTTAGTTTCTTATCTGTTCTTTCCAGAAAGGAAAGATTAAAATAGACATGCTCAGAAGTTCAATAGAAAAATCATAAATATTTTACATTTTTTATAATTATAAGTAGTTAAGTAGTTAAATGTGTATGTTGAAATTTTAAAGCTAATTAAACAATATTTTATTAATTCTTTGAGAATGTCATACATTATTTTGATTATAGTCTACATTTGTTCCCTTTTGTACCCAATCAGATTCATACCTACCTTCTTATCAATCCAACACACTGTGTATATGTGTGTGTGTGTGTGTGTGTGTGTGTGTGTGTGTGTGTGTGTGTGTGTGTGTAACTCATTTCATCTGGTTTGTCTTGGCCAACTTCTGATCAATGCAAGCCTACTCTAGAGTGTGAACAATATACCAGAGATCATACCATTAAATAAAATTTGACTCTTTTTAAAAATATATTTATGTACTATATACATAGCTTCTAATTTAACACAAAAAAGGCAGAAAAAATATTTTTAAGGAAAAACTGAATTTTAAAATGAAAATATGTTGCTGGACCTAAAACGTAATGTAAGTTGTATAAACATTTTGATAACCACCACAAACACTAATCCAATTCACTCTGAACTATAAGTTCAAATAAGTAGTTCATTTCCAGCTCCTTCTACTGACATCTCCATTTCTGCCAGACATCTAAAAACCTGCAGTTAAGTAGGGCCATGAAACTAGGGTCTCACTAAAGGTGTATCAAACAAAATAATATTTCTATATACAAAACCTTTGGTTTGACACAGATACTAAACTCATTTCCATCTTATGGCCAGAAATATTAAGCCAGAAAAGATGTGGGAAATTTGACATGAATGGAAGAGTTATGAGATAGTGAGTTCTCTGATGACTCCATAAAGCAAAGTCTGTCCTGGAATGTCAGACAAAAGGAACAATCTATCTTGAATAAACCACTGAATTATGAACCTTTATATCATGATACAATATTTGCTAACACCTTAGTCATAAATCTCTAAATGAATTGAATTGATAAAAAATAAATGAGTAAAAGTGTGTTTATGAGAGAGAGAGACAGAGAGAGAGAGAGAGAGAGAGAGAGAGAGAGAGAGAGAGAGAGAGAGAGAGAGAGAGAGAGTATTCGTGTAAATTGTGTGGTCCAGATAGTCCAACAATGATTATCTTATACCTGGGAAGCTGAAAATTTCATAGTTGTTCAGTCCGTGAGACTGGTTGTCTAAGAAATCTTAGTCTTTACCAGAAAGGCCTGGAGAATTCCGTGAAAGCTACTGCTCATTAGTCTGTGTAGGAAGCCCCAAAAGTTTGAATCTGGCTGTTGAAATAAACAAACGCCAGCAAGAAGGAAAGTTACAAACTTACCTCTCCCATGATCTTTTATATGACCTTTCACTAGAAGTAATTGCCCAAGATCAGCAACTACACCTAGAAAATTCACTTATATATGGAAAGAAAAAGGGATGATGGCTAGATTAAAGAATCAAGCAAAAAATAAAATGATGGTTCAAAGAGCTACTTAAAACAATGCTGTATTAGAACATTTTTAAAAAATGTATGAGAACATATTTTTATTCAAACACTACAGAATAATAAAGGTAGAAGCACATAACACTGAGATTGTTTTTTACTAGTCTTTCATCAATATAGAAAGATACCCAAGATGACCATTTTAAGAGGAAGAATGACTTATTTGGCCTATACCTTCAAAAGTTTCAGCCCACTACCATTGCTTCCTATAGGTAATAGGAATAGGTAATAGGCCTATGGTGATATATGGAGCACCTAGCAGAGAAGACTTGCTCACCAAATAATAGCAAAACGAGAAAGCCAAAACTGGAATAATGTTCAATTATCTCAACCATGGCATGCCATGAATGATTTTACTTCCTTCTCCTAAGTCCTATCTTCTAGAGACCCTACAGCATCCCAAAAGCATCATAGTTCACGACTAAACTGTCAGGGTATGGCCTTTTTAGAATATTTCACATCAAAACTTGATCATTCCTCCCAAAGCATTTATCTCTAAATGAAAATCTATTCAGATCATTTGAAGACCCTCCAGATCTAAATGACTTAGCATGGCTGAAAATTTCAAGTCCACATTGACCTATGATATTCAGGGAAAGCTCAGCAATTCCAACGGCTTTAGCTACCCTGTACAAGATTCCCAGATTTACACATTGTTCTACCAGGGACTACTAACAAGGACTCAAGTTCTGTTAGGCACTGTCTTGTCTCCCTCACTTTCCTCGGAAATTCAAGTAAATGACTCCAGGACTCAGAACTCTTTTCTTCATTGAGGCATATCTCAAAATGTATCATGTGCACAATGTCAACTATGTCACTATTCCAAGCTGAGTGTCTTGATGTTGAGTACAGGAAACATATTCTGGGGACTAATTTGGGTGTCCTGTATGATCAGGATGCTCTAGAGCTCTCTTCTCACATCAGTCTTTGAGCAGAGTCTTCATCTTTCCTATTACTAAGGATTTAGTTGTTAAAACAAAGACCTGAAACAAATTAACCCGGGGGGGGGGGGCATTGTGCTGGAGTGGTAGATGACCAAGCAGTTAGGAAACTGTACTACTCTTGCAAACCACATTTAATTCTCTGCTGGCATACAGCTATCCATGACTCCAGTTCCACAGCATCTAATGTCTCTTCTCAAATCTCAAGTACCCACACTCCTATGCATTTACACACATATGTGAAGATGGGAGAGGCAGAGAAAGAGAGACATACAAAGAATGAAATTAAAAGTAAATCCTTTGAGAGGACGATGATTATTTTTACTTCCGGTTTTAGACATTTTAAGCCACGTTTTTTGATCCTGGGCCAAGGAAATCTATCATGGTCAGAGAAAGCTGCTCACCTCATGGTTGCTCTGAGGCAAACAAAAATCACTTTCAAAGGTATTCTTCTATCATCTTTTTTCCCTAGAGTACAGTTTTAGATTCTCTGCCAGCAGTCCCACATGCTGTGGTGACTTCGCCTTTAGCACATAACCTTTCTAAAACACTTACATAAACTGTTGTCACAGGCATAAAGATAAATACACAACTCCAGTTCTTAGGCCCTATTATCTTACCAAGAGAGTGAAAAATAAAACAGAAAAACATTAGTGAAGGTCATATCTCACTGAGGAGCTGATCGCTGATCATTTCAATTGCATGTGACCACATGTGACCAGGACAGCCTCCTGCTTGGTGGAGAAATTATTAAATGTCACAGGTTATATCAAGATGCATATTCTAGAAATTATTTCCTTTATTAATTGTTTCTTGTGCTCACAGTAAAGTGGTGATTTGAGATAATGGCATTCTATTAGGTTGGAAACTAAAGTGGTCTGTATTTCAGTCTTCAGTCTGCACTATAATTTACAATAAATAGCATGGCACATGTAGGAGTTCATTTTCTTATCTGTAATGGGAATTTAATGCTGATTTCTTAATAACGTCTTTATTGGGCTTCTCCAGCTGCTGACTAAATTACTACAAACTTGAGTCTTTAAACAAACACCACAAGATGAGTGCTGGATGGTGGTGGTGCACACTTTTAATCCCAGCACTGGAGAGGCAGACACAGGCAGATCTCTAAGTTTCAGGCAAAATTGGTCTACAGAACAAATCCAAGACAGCTAAGGCTATACAGAGAAACTCCGTCCTGGGTGGGGGAGGGGTAGAATCATCTGGTAGTTTGGAGATAAATTACAGTAGACTAAAAACCAAAATCTAGAAAATGGGGCCACTAATGAAAGTAGGATGGAAGAGCAATAAGAGTGGATGATATATGTGTATAAAATTGTCAAAGAACTAACTTAATTACAAGAAATATAAACACAGTCTCTAGGACCTAGGCACAGGGCAAAACCCTTACTCCTACAACCTCACCTATTGCTGCCCCAGTTGTAGGCCAGAAGAGAAAAATTCTACAGGCAGGCCTTTCCATCAAGATTCCCCCATTGGACCCTGATATCTAAAAGTTTTATCCCTTTTCCCAAGCCTACCTATTGCCCTGCAATTTCAGTGGCTCCCTGAGACAAAGAATCAGCAAGCTCCTATTGAGCCAAGAGCTCCAATTGGAACAAGAGAGGCTCCCTGAGTAACAGAACCCACTAGCTCTGATTGATCAAAGAATGCCAACTGGAACAAGTGCAGTGTCCTGAGATACAGACACAGCCCAGGGCAGATTGGACCAGAAACAATTCCCTGAAATATTGATATTTTTAAAACCAATTGAAGGAATATCTGGGTAGATGTCAGTGCAAGAATACCTACAACAACATAAAGAACACTATGGCAGCACCAGAACTAGTGATTCTACAACAGGAAGACAGGAACATCACAATGTAGAAAAAACAGAAGATAACAACCTTAAAAATAACTTTATGAAGATGGCAGAGGCCTTTGTAGTTGAACTAAAAATATCCCTTAAGGAAAATGAGGAAAAGACAAACAAAAATATGGAGAAAATACAATAGTGGTATTTCTGGATAATTGGGTAGGTAGATTCTGAGTTTTCACAGGAACCGCCATACTGATTTCCAGACTGGCTGTACAAACACACTCCTACCAGCAATGAAAAAGTGTTCTCCTTGTTTCATATCCCCTCCAGGGTGGGCTGTCATCTGCAGTTTGATCTTAGCCATTCTGACAGGTATAAAGTGGTATCTCAAAGTTGTTTTGATTTGCATTTCTCTCATGGCTAAAGATGTGAGCAATTTTTTAAGTTCCTTTCACCCTTTGTAATTCTTCTGTTGAGAATTCCATTTTTATCTCTGAGCCCCATTTTATATGGTAATTTAGTCTTTTGGGTTCCAGTTTCTTGAGTTTTCTATTTATTTTAGAAATCAGTTCTCTGTCAGATGTAGGGTTGGTGAAGATCTTTTCCCATTCTGTAGGCTGTTGTTTCGTCTTATTGACTGTGTCCTTTGCCTTAAAAAAACTTCTCAATTTAAGGAGGTCCCACTTATTGTTGTTCTTAGTGTCTGTGATAGTGGTGTTAGATTTAGAAGGAAATTAATAAATCCCTTAAATAAAACAAAAAATAATTCAACAGGTAGAGAAAATAGTAAAAGAGTTGGAAAATGAAATAGAAGCAATAAAGAAAACACAAATCAAGAGACTATCAGAAATGGAAAATCTGAGCAAACAGGATGCAAGCATAACCAATAGAATGCAAGAGAAGAAAGAAATAATTTCTGTCATGGAAGATATGATAGAGAAAATAGATTTGTCAATGAAATAAAACACTAAAACCAAAAAAGTCATAACACAAAATGTGTAAGTAATCAGGGACACTTCAAAAAGGCCAATCGTAAGAATAATAGGAGTAAAAGAAGAAGAAGAACACCAGCTCAAAGGCACGGAAAATATATTCAACAAAATTATTGAAGAAAGCTTTCCAATGTAAAAAGAGAAATGCTTATGAAGAAGCAAAATGTTTACAGGCCACCAAATAGACTAGATACCCCCAAAAGTCTCCTCAACACATAGTTATCAAGCCACTAATATACAAAATAAAGAACATTAAGATCTGCAAAGAAAGAAGGCCAAGTAATTTGTAAAGGCAGACCCAAGAGAATAACACCTGACTTCTTAATGGAGACTCTAAAAGCCAAAGGGTCCTGGATAAACATTATACAGACACTAAGAGGCTACAGATGGCAGCCAAGATGGCTACACCTAGTAAAACTTTAAATTGTCATAGATGGAGTAAACAAGATATTCCATGACAAAACCAGAATATCTATCCACAAATCCAAGCACTAGAAATAAACTGCAATCTAAGGAAGTTGGATAGACCCATGAAACTATAAGAAATAGAAAATCCCATGGTAGGGAACCCCCAAAAAGTAATTACACATGCAAAGCCACCAAAATAACAGAAATTAATAATCACTGGTCATTGTTAGTCATTAATATGGACTCAATTTATATATGAAAAGACACAGGCTAACAGGATGAATAGAAAAACAGGATTCATCCTTCTGCTGTATACAAGAAACATATCTCAACTTAAAGACAGACACTGCTTCAGAGTAAAGGGGCTGGGAAAGGACTTTCCAATCAAATGAACTTAAGAATCAAGTTATTATAGCTACCCTAATATCTAACAAAATAAACTTCAAACTACAATCAATCAAAAGACATTGAGAATGACAGTTCAAATTTACCACAGGAAATATCCACCAACATGAAGTCTCAATTCTGAATAGTTATTCCCCAAATTCAAGGGTATAATAAAAAATGTAAAAGATATTACTAAAGCTTTAATCACACATCAAATCCCACACACTAAGAGTAGGAGATTTGAATACCTCACTGTCACTAATGGGCAGGTCTACCAGACAAAAGCTTCACAGAGAAATAAGAGATCCGACAGATGTTATGACTCAAATGTACTTAATAGACATATACAGAATATTCTACCCAAAAAGAAAGCTTCTGTAAAATAGATTACATATTCACTCATAGAGCAAATCTCAAATGATACAAAAAATTGGAATGACCCCTTGTATTTTATCACATTACTATGGCTTAAGGTTAGAATTCAACAACAACACAAATTGCAGCCTCATGTAAAATAATGCTCAATTGAATAACCACTGGGTCAAAGAAGATGTAAAGAAAGAAATTAAAGACTTCAGTGAAAATGAACACATTTCACATTTCACATCCCAACCCCGTGAGACACTATGAAAGTAGTAGTAAAAGTAAAGTTCACAACACTAATTGCCTACATGATGAAGTTAGAGAAATCTCACACTACCTACTTAACTGAACACCTGAAAGCTCTGGAACATAAAGAAGCATATGCACCAGGAGCAATAGACTGCAGGAAGCATTCAAACTGAGGGCAGCAATCAATAAAGTAGAAACAAAGAAAAATGCCAAAAAAATCAACAAGATAGACAAAACCTTATCCAAACTAACCAAAAGGCAGAGATGGAACATCCAAATTCAGAAAATCAGAAATGAAAACAGAGACATAAGAACAGATTAATGAGAAAAATTAATAGTTATCTTTTACACAAATGATGAACAGGCTGAGAAATAAATAAGAGAAACACCATCTTTTATAATAGCCATAAATAATATATAATACCTTGGAGCAACTAATCAAGCAAATGGAAAACGTGTATGGCAAAACTGTGTTTTTGAATAAAGAAATTTAAGATATCAGAATATGGAAAGATCTCTCATGCTCATGGACATGTAGGAACAACATAATAAAATTGGCAATCTTACCAAAAGCAATTTACAATTTTCAATGCAATCCCTATCAGAATACAAAGACAATTTTTCACAGACCTTGAGAAAACAATACTTATCTTTATATGAAAAAACAAAGGACCAAAGATAGCTAAAGCAATCCTGTACAGTAAAGGAACTTCTGGAAGCATCATGATCCTTGACCTCAAGATCTACTATAAAGCTATAGTCATAAAAATATCTTGGTATTAGCATAAAAACTGACATGTGGGACAATGGAATTAAACTGAAACCCCTGAAATTAATTTGCACAGCAATAAACACCTGATTTTTGACAAAGAAAGTGGATCAAAGATTTCAACACAAACCCAGTTACACTGAATCTGAGTGAAGAAAAATAAGAAGTAGCCTTGAGTGCATTGGCAGAAGAGATTACTTCCTAAATATAATACAAATAATGCAGACATTGAGAGCAACAATTAATAAATGGGACCTTTTGAAACTGAGAAGCTCCTGTAAGACAAATAACATAGTAATTAGACATAACAAAAACCTACAGAATAAGAAAAAACAAACAGACAAACAAAAAAAATGTTCTTCACCAACCTCACATCTGGCAGAGGGCATTTCTCCAAAATATAAAAAGAACTAAAGAAATTAAACATCAAAACATCAAACAATTTAACTTAATAATAGGCTACAGGAATAGAAAAGAGAAACCTCACAGAAGAATCTCAAATTGTCAAGAGAAATTTAAGGAATTGTTCAAATCCTTAGCCATCAAGGAAATGAAAATCAAAACAATTTGGAGATACTATATCATAGCTGTGAGAATGACTAAGCTCAAGACAGTAACAATAGGTTTTGTTGGAAAGGATGTGGAGCAAGGGAACACAACTCTACTGCTGGTACGAATGAAAACATGTACAGCCACTTTGGAAAGCAGTATGGTGGTTCCTGAGAAAATTGGGATTCTATCTACCTCAACACTCAGTGTTACCACTCTCGGGCATATATCCAAAGGATCCTCTATCATACCACAAAGACACTTGCTACATTATGTTCATAGCACCATTATTCATAATACCCAGTACCTGGAAACAATTTAAATGCTCCTCAACTGAGGAATAGATAAAGAGAATGGTACATTTACACAATGGAGTATTACTTAGCACTAAAACAATGACAATGTGAAATTTGCAGGCAAATGGATGAAACCAGAAAAAAATTGTCCTGAGTGAGGTAACCCAGACTCAGGAAGACAAGCATGGTATATACTAACTTATAAGTGTATAATAGATATAAAGCAAAAGATATCCAGGCTACAAACCACAGCTCCAAAGAATCTAACAAGGAGGATCCTAAGAAGGACACATGGATTGTATTGTGAATTGAAGATAGAAAAGATCTCCTGAATAAACTAGTAGAAAAATGGGGGAGGGTGTAAATAGAGAAAAAGAAATGAGAGATGAGAACATACAATAGTGGGTTGGTCAAGCTGGAATGGGGACAGAGTGTGACAGAAACAAAAGAGATACCTTGATAGAGAAAGACATCTAGCCAGGGAGAAACTTGGTGCTAGAGGAGTTCCCAGGAATCCACATAGATGACCCCAGTTTAGCCTACTAGCAGTATACTGGAGAGTGTGCCTGAGTTTAACTATGCCAGCACTCAGCTTGGTAAATACCCCGTCATCATAGGGCCTTCATCCACAAACTAATAGAAAGCAGATGTAGAGATCCATAGCAAGCATAAGGTATAACTCTAGGAGTCCTGTCAAACAGAGGGAAGAAAAATTATTTGAGAAAATTGTAGTACAAGGTTTCTGGCCCAGACTTTCAGGCCTAGCTTCAAGGTTTAGACCCACAGACCCTCAGAGACACACAGATGTTTACAATAGTTTTAGGCTGATTGGCCAAAGGCCCAGGCATACAATTTGTTAACTCTTTACCTTTAATCTAACCTATGACTCTTATCCTGTTTAGCTATGCGGCTCGGTACCTTTTCTCGGAGCAGCATAGTTGTCCTCTGTTTCTTCTGGCTTCTCTCTGGCATTCTGCTCTGTTCTGCCTGTTCCTAGAGTCCTTTTAGTCTGGTAGCCATGTCCATACTTCCTGTCTGCCTTTGGCCAGTCAGTACTTTTTATTAAATTCATAGGTGGGGACAATTATTTACAATGGAAGAACATAATCCCCCTACAGAAAATAGGGTCAAAAATGATGAGGAAATCTACAGAGACAAATTAACCATTCTAGTGGCAATTCACAGATTTTAGACTTACAGCTGGAGGGCCTGCATGGGACCAAAGTAGGCCCTTCATATATGAGAGACAGTATAAACAGCTATTCTGTTTAAGGGCCCCATGGCACTGGGATCAAGATCTATCCCTGGGGCATGACCTGGAGGTAATCTATGATGGAATTCCTTGTTCAGCCTTGATAGAGGGGGAAGGGGCTTGGACCTGCCTCAGCTGAATTTACCAGGCTTTGTTGACTCCTCATGGGAGGCTCATCTTTTCAGAGGAGGTGACTGGTGAGCAAGTGTGGAAGCTGGGGGTAGTGGGAGGGTAGATGAGTGTCGGGAACAGGGTGGGGAGTTCTGTGGTTGGTATCTAAAATGAATAAAACATTCCTTAATAAAAAGAAAGAAAGAAAATGTTAACAATGACAACAACCATCTCTGAGGCAGCTCCTGAGCTGCTTCTCCTCAAGAGACTCCAGGGGAAAATCTACTCACTTCTATTTCTAGACATTGCTTGCATCATTTTACTTATGGATTTTTTTTTTCATCCAGCTTCAAAGTTGGCAGTGGATTTGCCCAAATTTGCTAATGGAGAATGATACAGATATTTACTCTCCTACATCCATTTTTCTCTTGTGAGAGCTGTTGTAGGCATATAGCTCCCACTTAGACAAGCCAGAACAATGTCCTGAATTCATTTACTAATCACATATACAAACTAGCATCTGCCCTGTTATCTAATTGAAATTCTAATATCAACATGCATGGGATTATCATTCTGTCTGCCACAGTGATATAGAACCACTTAGAAGGAAAAACATGTTAAATATCTAAAATTTTTCATAAAATAATTCTTTCTGTATCTTTTATTTTACCTTCATTTTTATGATACTACATACTTTGTATTCATTAGAAAATTTTATCTTAGTTTGATTAACTGCATTTACTTCCATCATATTACCGCATTTTCTTACTAACATTTAATCTTCATATTAGTATTCTTGAGTCTTACAAAAGTTGTCCAGTTTGACAGCCGATTTCTGCTGGTTAGTGTTGCTGACTGCATATGTCCTCTTCCTAAATTCACACACCATTCTATGTTCACTACCTTGCTTGTGCTCTGAACCACCAAAGAAACATCATTTATAAACCATCATCTTGACTGTTCATATAATATGGTCTCTTTAGGTGAGAATCTTTCTCTTCATATGCTAAATACAGTGATGATTCAGCACTGTGCAAAGCTTACGGTAGTGCCTTGTGGCCCTGTTTCCTCTCACTCTCTTCCTCTCACAATCTTTTATGGTGAGTTTTTACACTCTAAAGTTTTCCTCTTGTGATTTAAGACTTTCCAATGGGGATAAATTTTGTCAACTTCATACTAGAGCAGAAAAGCAAAGTAGAACTTTCTAAAGATTCAAGAATACAAGATCAACATAGACAGCCAATAAAGGGGGGAAAGCACACAAAATGACACTAACGTTAAATTGAATTATAGAAGTGTATGCAATGCAGTGACATAGATGTATATGGGCAATTGCTTTTATTATTTGATTGATCAAGAATGCCAACACAGACATTTAGAGTGAGAAAACAAATGTTCTGTAAGCTATAGTTGCCTTAAAAAATAAGCAATTTTAGATTTATTCATTAAATAATGTGTTTTTCCTATTACTTTCATGAATGAAAATGGCATATTCTGTTTACTACATTAGCTGTGTTACAGCTTGTCAATTTTTACTACAAAAATATTGCATTTAAATATACTGGTGGAAAAAATACTGCAGAGATCTGCACAAATTGTGATATATTTTAAATAATTCCATAGCAATATACTACAGTACAACTTTCAAACTTAAATAATAATCAAAATTCAAAGGAAAACAGAAAATATGCAAAAACTAAAAATGTAGTTGAACTATATTAAAATATTTTTTAAAGTTATCACACACATACATGTATATGTTCAGTCTAATCTTCATATTTGTCATTTCACAAACATACTCTGCAGGATGCTTTTGTCATTCGGCAATTTCCATTTGATGCCTTGGCAATATTTCACCAGGGTAGACTGCTACACTAACTTATGACATTCTGTTCTTTAGGTAAATACAGGGCTATTCACTCTCCACTACCAGTGAGCGTATAAACATTATAAACATATTTTGTACAATATCATAAATGAATATTAGAATAAATCTAACACATTGGCGAGTACATATGACAAGAACCTTAAACAATACTGTCCCTAATTTATAAACCACATTGTTAAGGCATGGGCTAAAAACTAGATCATGAGTTTATTCAAGTTCAGATTCTATGTAAGAAATTTGTTTCTGGGGGGGGTAATGCATTTTAACTTAGACAAAGTAAAGGTACTTATGACTGCCAAACATTAGCAGTTGATGTCTCTAATATCTGTCCAAACAACTGGATTTAAATGCTTTAGAAGGATGTGGCAGTAATCACAACACCATCTGGTTCTAACTGTAGAACTGACAATGAGCAGCTATCAGACCCACTGATGGAAGGATTGTTGTCAAACATGATACTGATGGTTGTCAACTTGGAAGGTTATTTCTTGGTTGACTAAAGGGCCAATTCATCAAATATTTAGAGAAATAGATGCAATTGCAGCACCTCCAAAGTCCTTTTGATCTTAAAAGAGGCAAGAAATTGACTGGTATAACCTAGTGAATTATTTACTTTATATAATTATGACAAAACTCAGTCAGTGCATTGGGCTTTATCTGTCCAGATGACTTGGTTTTATTTATTTTAGAGAAAATAATCAGTGGAAGAACATTGTCTCTGTCATTGTAGATATGAAAATTAAGTCACAGTGATATCAAACATGTTGATCACACTCACTGAAACTTATTTAAACACGAAATAGTCATTAAACTGTACATGTCTAATTATAGCCTATTTCTATCAAATATGTTGATTGAGAAAAATACTTTAATTAAATTAAGTCATAATTATTCAGCAATAAATCTTTTAACAATGATATCAACAAATAACTATATAACAATTCTTTATCTCAATATAACTCATGTGAAAAAATATGTCTGTCATTTACATTTTTAATTGACTATGGGGTTTTATATAGCTCATTTGTGATTGAAGAGAAACAGTATGTTAATTTTGTTAATTTTATTATATCTATTTTTGAAACAAATTCATCTCTACTGTTACAAAACACATTTGTTAGATATACATTTCTAAAACAATTACATTTTCCTACCTTAAAAAAAGTAGGGTACCAGGAGGAGGGGGAAAGAGAGAAGATATCAGTAATAGGGACCTGGAGAAAAAGCAAAATAAATATAATTTAAGAACATTTTAATCTACAGTCTTCTATGTGTGAATAAATACTTCTGTCTCCAAGTTGATGGGAATAATGATTGTAATCATTAGTATAGTATTCCTCAACTCAGCTCTGTAATAAATCCAGACCAAGAGGGAAAGTGCCTCCAGGCCAGAAGCCCCAGTAAGTCCCAGTATGCTGGATATCCCCAGCTACAAAACCCCACCCCATTCCCCAAACTACACCATCCAATGACCTCAGAGGCAACCAAAACCCAAGAACCCTCAGCCCACAACAGACTAAGAGATCCCCTGGCCCACAGCATACTAAGAGACTAAGAGACTAAGAGAGTTCCTCAGTTCCTATTGAATCAAGAAAAGCTACCTGAGACCCACAGTTCTTAGCACCTACTGGATCAAAGGTGGCCACCTGAAAGACACAGTGTGTCTGTACCTACTGGAATAAGAGTGGTCACTGTGACAGAAAATATACTATTTGCAAGTGGACCAAGAGCTTAAATTGGAACAAGAGAGGCTTCCTGAGACACAGACACATCCAGAATAGACTACACTAGATTCAGAACCTTGAAACACAGACAAATTCTGCAGTGAACCTGGGAAGCAATAGGCAGATACCATTGTAAGAATCCATATAACAACATAAAGAACAACATGGCACCATCAGAATCTGGTATTTCTACAACAAGACCTGATCATAGCAATGCATAAGAAGGAGGGGAAAAAAAGACCTTAAAAACATTTTTTAAAGCTAATAGAAGACTTAAAAGAGAATATAAAAATTCCCTTAAAGAAATAGGAAAAAAATACAAACAAAAACTTGGAAGAGATCAACAAATCCCTGAAATAAAATAAAGAAATCCAAGAAAATCAAGAAAAAAAATCAAGTAGGTGAAAGAAACATTTCAGGATTTAAAAGTTGAAATAGAAGCAATAAAGACAATACAGACTGAATTAATGCTGGAAATAGAAAATCTGAAGAAAGGAATGAAACTACAGATGCATGCATAACCAACAGAATGTAAGACATGGAAGAGAGAATCTCTAGAGTGGGATATTCAATAGTGGAAACAGATACATCACACAAAGAAAACAATAAAACCAAAAAAGTCATAACACAAAGTGTCTAGGAAATTTGGGACAACATGAACAGACCAGACCTAAGACTAATTGGATTAGAAGAAGAATACCAGCTCAAAGGCACAGAAAATATATTCAACAAAATTATAGAAGAAAACTTTCCCAACCTAAAGAAGGAACTACATATGAAGATACAGGAAGCTTACATAACACTAAATAGACTAGACCCCCCCCCCAAAAAAAAGTCTGCTTGACACATAATAATGTTACTAAACCTACATAATAAAGAAAGCATACTAAGAGCTGCAAAAAAAAAATGCCTATAAAGGAAGACCCATCAGAATAACACCAGATTAATCAATGGAAGCAATGAAAGCCAGAAGGTCCTCATCAGATGTTAGGCAGACACTAAAAGACCATAGCTGCCAGCCCACACTACTATACCCAGCAAAACTATCAATCACCATCTATGGAGTAAACAAGATATTTCACGACAAAGCCAGATTGAACAAAGCCTGTTCACAAATCCAGCCCTCTATAAAGAACTAGAGGGAAAACTCCAACCTTAGAAAACTAGATATACCCATGAAACTGCAAGCAAGAGGTAACTTCACAGAAGAAAACACACACGGGCACTACCACCAAAAATAACAGAAAAAAATAATCACTGGTAATTAATATTCCTTAATATTAATAGACTCAATTCACCTATGTAAAGACACACTCTAACATAATATATATATGTAAACAAAATCCATCCTTCTGCTGCATAAAAGAGACATACCTTAATTGCAAAGACAGACACTGGCTCAGAATAAAAGGTTGGAAAAAGATATTCCAATCAAATGGACCTAAGAAATAAGCTGGTATAGCCATCCTAATAACTTACAAAAGAGACTTCAAATCAAAAAAGATAGCAAGAACATTCCATATTCATCTTAGGAAAAATCCACCAAGATGAAGTCTCAATTCTGAACAGTTTTGTACCCAACATAAGGGTACCTACATATATAAAAGAATTTCTACTAAAGATTAAATATCAAATCAAATCCCACACATTAATAGAGGAAGACCCCCACTCTCACCAATGGAGAAGTCTACCAACAGAAACTCAACAGAGAAATAAGGCATCAAACAAAGTTATGGTCCACATGGAATTAATAGATATATATATAGAACTTTAGACACAGACAAAAAGGAATATACCTTCTTCTCAGAACCCCATGGAACTTTCTAAAATTGACCACATACTTGGTCATAAAACAATACCAATAGATGCAAAAAAATGAAAATAACTCCTTGTATCATATCAGACCGTCATGGTCTAAAGTTAGAGTTCAACAACAACAAAAACCATAAAAAGCCTACAAATTCATGCAAACTGAACACCTCTCAATTGAACCACCTCTGGGTCAAGGAACAAGTAAAGAAAGAAATCAAAGACTTCCTCAATTGTAATGAAAATGAATTCACAGCATACCCAAACTTATGGGACACAACGTTAAGAGGAAAATTCACAGCACTAGACGCCTACATGAAAAACCTAAAGAAGGACTAGGGGGGAGTGAGAGGATCAATGTCTTGTTATATGCTGTGAATATCAATCTTTAAATAAAGGAACTGTTTTGACCCTTGACAACACTGTAGCCAGAGACTGGAGCATAAGTATGAGGAGGGCAAAGTCAGAGTTCAAGCCAGAAGCCCAAAGAATAAACATGGAAGGAACACAGGTGAGCCACAGACCATGTGGCAGACAGATTAATGAGAATGGATTGAATTAAGATGAAGAAGCTAGCTAGAAATGTGCCTATGCCATTGGCCAAACAGCATGAAGTTATATAAATGTCTGTGTTTTATTGGGAATTTGGGACTACTGGTCCAGATAAGTGGCAGCGGGCAGGTCCTAACTGTGGAGCTAGCCAGGACAGAAACCTCATTGGAACAGGAAGGCAGGAAATAATCAAACTCAGGTCTAAAATCAATAAAATTTAAACAAAGAGAACAATATAAAGAAACAATGAACCAGTTGGTTCTTCAAGAAAGATAACAAGATTAATAAACCCTTATCCAAACTAACCAAAAGGCAGAGAGAGAATATCCAAATTAAGAGAATCAGAAATTAAAAGGGAGATATAACAACAGACACCTAATCCTACATCCAACAGAGAACTTTATATATCTTTAAAATATATATAGAACTCAAAAATTAGACCCCAGAAAACCAAATAATCTAGTCAAAAAAACGGGGTTCAGAGCTAAAAAGGGAAATCTCAACAGAAAAATTACAAATGGCTGAAAGACACTTAAAGAATTGATCAATTTCTCTAGCCATCAGAAAAATGCAAATTCAAACAGCTTTGAGATACCATATTACACATTTCAGAATGGCTAAGATCAAAAACACAGATGACAGCCTATGCTGGAGGTGATGATAGCTTATGTGGAGCAAGGGGAACACTCCTCCATTGCTGGTAAGAGTGTAAACTTGTGCAGCCACTTTGGAAATAAGTATGGCAGTTCCTCAGAAAACTGGGAATCAATTTACCCAATAGCAATACCACTATTGGGCATATGCCCAAAGGATGCACATTCTTTCCCAAGGGTGTTAACTCAATTATATTCATCACAGCATTATTTGTAATAGCCAGAACCTGGAAACAGCCTAGATACCGCTCAATGAAGAATGGATTAACAAATTGTGATACATTTATACAATGGAGTACTAATCAGAAATAAAAATTAATGACATCTAAAATTTGCAGACAAATAGATGAATTGGGAGAGTATCATCCTGAGTGAGGTAACCTAGGCCCGAAGAGATAGACATGGTATGTCCTCACTCATAAGTAGGTTTTAGACCTAAAGCAAAGAATACCCAGGCTGTAAACCACAACCCCTGAACAGCTTGATAACAGAAGGAACTTAAGAGAGACATCTAGGGATCCCTCTCGGAAGGGAAAATAGAGAAGATCTCTTGAGTAAATTGGGATCATAATGGGGTGCGAGGAAAGAGAGATGGGGACAAATCATGAGAGAAGTACACAGTTAAGAGGAAAACCAGAAAGAGGGAGGATTAAGAAATGGATATTTTGATAGAAGGAGCCATTGTTCAGTTAGAAAGAACAAAACAAAAAACCTCCATGAACCCTCAAGAGGTCCCTGGCTAAGACTCCACACAATAGTAAAGAGGGTGCCTAAAGAGGACTACCCTGTAATCAAATGAAAGACCACCATAAATGTCACTATGGAACCTTCATCCAGCAATGGATAGAGGTAGAAGCAGAGATCCATAGCGAATCACCAGGTTGAGCTCCTGGTCCAGCTGAAGAGAGAGTAGATGAGCAAAAGGATCAGACCCACAGAGAGGGATGACTGGAGCTATTGGGAGTTCACTGAAGCAGAAACAATTACTGATAAAGATTCATGGAAAGGAACTAAACTCTCCAAAGTTAGATGACTGTCAAATGGCTTGGGCAGTTTGTGGGGCCTCTTGCAGTAATAGGATCAGAGTATGTTCCTGGTGTATAAAAGGACATCTCAGAGTCCATTCCCTACACGGGAACATCTAGTTCAGGGATGAAGGACTTGGACCAATCTCAACTGGATATTATAGACTGAGCTGACCCACCTTGGGACTCCTTGACCACCTTGTGGAATGGATAGAGTATATAGTGGCAGAGGTTGAAGGAGGACTAGGGGGAACTGAGAGGAAGGAATAGAAGGGAGCAGTGGTAAATATGGATAAAAAAACACTTTAAATAATTGAAAAATGTTGAGTATTATTTCAGCATTTTTAATGCCTTAGGAAATATTCAAACTTATTGTTTGGCAACTTTATATATAACATTTTATCTCTAATAAAAATATATCAATTATTTGATTTAATTTATTTGAAATAACTGAGGATGCCCAGGTAAGTGTACTGACTTAAGGTAATTTTGTTGCTGTAATTCTTTATTTTTTGTGGGAGGAAATTATGGATTGAAGTTTGCTAAATCTCACAGCGAAATATTAAAGAAAACTATTAATTAAGATAAAATAAAGTGATTGGTTAATTCATGAAATTTTCTATTGAAATTAAAGTATTGTGAAGCTGTGTTAGAGTTTTGTTGGTTATCAGAAATAATTTTTTCTGGTATCTGTTAAACCTCAGAAAGGAAATGACTATGAACCTCTTTCTAGTCTATTTAGACATCAAGGGATTGTTTTTCTTTTTTTATAAACTTAATGTGTGTGTTTAAGAAAACTATTAATAAAGAGGCTGAAGTACACTGGAAAGATCAATACTAAATTAACGTTGGTATTGTTTTAGGATTTTTTTAAGGTGGTGATTTATAATCTGCCAAGAGCACTAGTACAATCTTTTAATTCTTTGTCAGGTCTCTAATTTTACTAATTACCCACATTTTAATTATAGAATGCTACTATGAAATTAGGAATCTTTCTAGAAATTTTATAAAATAACATTATGCTGAATTATGTTGGTTACAGAGTTCATTCTGGATAATCTACAATTGTAAGAGATTTAAAGCAGTGTTAATTTTCTTCATAGGTACCTTATCTCACATGATAAAACGAAGGTTTACTAAAGTATAATAGAAGTTTATCCAAGGTTAATGAATTCAAATTCTGTGTCTCATTTAGATAGTTTTATAAATCATAAGAGAAATGCTAAAAATAAGAATGTCATTTTAACAGCTAAGGAAATCAAAATACATGCAAAAATGTTTAAAGTAATGGAATCTATTATACTAAAATTATAGTTAAAAGATAGCTAGTGATCACTATGAAAACCAGAAATTACAAGTGTTCATTAGTATATAAAGAAATTGGAAGTTTAATGTACTTCTTATGGAAATCTAAGTTAATTTGCTCATTTTATGAGAGCAATATAATTTCTCAAAAAAATAAGACCTTGATAAAATCTGAAAATCTCATTTCCAGGTATTTAACCAGAAGTCAAATCATGAGATTTCTGCAATTTTATTTTTACTTCACATTGCTTACTACAATAGCCATGACATACAAAAAATTATGGGATAAAAAATGTTCATTTCACAACATACAATGAAATATTACTCAGTCTATAATGAATAACTCTATCATGAACAAGTTTAAGTCTTAGGAGCAAAGAATAAAGTAATGGTTCTCTAGTACTGGGAATATGTAAAAATGAGGAAATAGTGGCTGAAGCCTAAACGTTTCAATGGCACAAGAGAAATAAGCTCTAGACAGCTCATGTACAGCACAGTGACTCCAGGTAGTCATACTTTATTATACAAACCTGATAGTAGGTAGACTAAATGTTATCACCACATATATTATTAACAAATGGATATGCTGATTAGGTTTACAGTAGCAATAATTTTATAATATGCATATATTATAAGTCATATTTGAAGCTAGAATATAGCTCAGTGATAGAATACTTATGCAGTATGTGTAAAAATTTCAGTTCTACAAACAAAGCTTCAGAAAATAAGCCAATGAGTAAGAAAATATTCAAATTACTACATTATATAATTTAAATATATGCAATATTTGTTTTGTGAATTACACACGTTGAAAGTAAATCTTTCCACCACAGCGGGGTAAATTAGAAGTGAATTTTCCCACCTCTAATGACTTGATTATAAAATACTCACAGGTGTGCCCAGTCATTTAAGTTAATGTCAGATGTAGTCAAGTTGATAACTAATAATAATCATACCCACCCAGTCTACTCACCAACCCAATGATTTCTGTATTATACCCAAAAGAATATACAATGAACATAAAACAAATAATATTTTTAAAAAAAAATTAACAATGGCTTAAAAAGAATTCCAAAAACAGCCTGAAAAACTCAACCCTGAGTCAGCTTGCTCTTGCATATTATTCATGAAGTAAACATAGCTTAGATTTTGTTTTTCCGTCATTAGATGAGTAAATTGCTTTGATTGATTTTTGGTTTCCCCATAATGACAAATAGTTCTGTACATAGTGATTTCTTATACTTGACCTGACTGCATGGACAGATGTTGTTTCTTGGAACCCTGGGTCTATTCATAGACTCTATCATTTCATTCACACAGAATGATCATTCATATTTGCATTTGTATTAACCTCAGTGAAATATACACTGTATATAAATATAACAGTGAATACTATCTATTGCAAACTTAATGAACTGTAGTGTTTAAAAAAAAAAGACTCTCTATATAAAGAAAGTGATCAAAGTTAATCCAGCAATTTTGATAATGTGAATGTACAGAAACTCCCTATCTTCCTTAGAATCATGTATGTCCATGTAGAGTTGGATCCATATTTAACTTTTTTGTTAGAATAGTTATCCCTGAATTACATAAATATTACTCACTCTTTAAATAATTAATGGACTCTAAATTAGACAGAATTTGTTGTATATCGGTTATTCCAAGTCAAATCAGCAATTTTTATCAGTTATTGAATTAGAATTTCAGAAAGAAATTGATGAAATAAAAGCTAAAAAATAATAACAATAATTAATACAATATAAACTATATTAGGATATTAAAATATAAATTAACATTTTAAATTATTGTTATGTATAGAAATACTCTATATGACTCAACATTTGTCTCTCACAGCCTGCCATAATAGATTAAAACTATGCTCAGCTAGACTCCAGTAAAGCTTTGTATTTATCTTCAAACTTTAAGCGATCTATAAAATGTTAAGAGTGAAGAGTTATTCATTTCTGTGTGCTGTATTTTTAGTAAATCTCAGGAATTACCAACAGAAAAAAATTATAGGTTTTTTTTAAATTAGGGTCTAATTAATGATCATCATAATATCTATTCATTGTTACATTACTATTTAGAATAAGAATTTGATATATAGTTAAATGTCTGAATTTTTAAATAACTAAATAAAAATTTAAAAATACAATCACATTAGAGAGCTGAATGTTTTCTAAGAAGCCATAAGTAACTAAATGAAAATGTAAGTACCAGGAGTGGACTATCACCCTATGAGATGTTAGTTATTGAAATCTTAGAGGCCATTCAAAACTGTTGATTGTACACCAGAGCCTGATTTAAGACCCCATTGCTGTGAACAACTATACCCTTACATTCAGAACACAGAAAAATGAAACCAAAACTAAGAAAAAGCTTTTATCCTGCTGGTCAACTTTCATGATACCAGAAGATGCTATGTAGTTTGCTAGGGGAGAAAAGACATTAATAGTTTTGCCCAGCTATGAACTGGGCAAAATTCTGAGCTTTAATATTAACCTGCCAGGCAAGTTGTACAGACATGTGCATTAGTGGCATGACTCTCTTAGGGGATAACCAACTACTTTATGAGTAGATACGAGGCCAGTGTCACAGACAAGAACCATGCCAGCTACTTCAAATGTGATCAAGGATGCAAGGCTAGACTGGTAATAGACTGTAGAGAGGACACTGCTACTGTTGTTTTGCTAAATAGACCTGTTGAATTCCTCCTTAATACCAACCAATCAATAGTATTATGCAACAGTTACAGGTACTCATAACTCATCAGAGTAGCAAGACTGAGTGAACAAATAGTGCTTAATCCTATGGAGGACATCTATATTACTTCTCATACTCTGAGAACAACATAAAATATGCATTGAAAGAATGGAAGAACTGAAGGATATGGAGATATGCTACTAAAAACAAAATAAGAAAATATTCTGGACATGAAATGGCCATTTCAACCTTCAATTTACTGTAGCTGTGATTGTCTAGACCAAATCAGGCCAAGACTGGGCCCTTCAACACGGTATCATAGATGAATGAGTTTATCATGAAACTCCATCTTTTCCTGAAGAACTATTGGCAGTTAAAATTTCTCAAAGAGGAGAGTCGTTTTCTTTAAATTCAATATAATCATAACATAATATAGAATCACTGGAAAGGGAAACTTAATAAAGTATTGTCTACATTAGGTTGACCTGTGGGTATGTCTTTGCAGGGACTATCTTGATTATGCTCCTGAAGAGAGAAGACCCACCCATTGTGGGTGACATCATTCCCCAGGCAGTGGATACCAGATTCTTTAACAGTGGAAAATGTCGTGAGCATTATGATGCATGAATTACTTTATTGGTTTTTACTCTTGACTGAAAATATAATGTGAATAGCTGCTTAAAGTTCCTAATGGCTGGTTTTGCATGGTGATTGCCTAGTTACTATTTTCTTTCTGTGAAAAGACACCATGACCAAGACAGCTTTTAATTTAAAAAATCATTTATTTGGGTTCTTTCTTACAAGTTTAGAAAGTCCATGATCATCATGGCAAGATATGCATAATGTTTTAGCAATAGCTCCTGATCTACAGACAGCAGAAAGAGGCAAAATGGGTTTCATATGGGGTTTTGAGACCTCAAAGCCTATACAACACCTCTTCTAACAAGGCCATACCTCATAAATCTTTCAAACAGCCATCTAAGAACTAAGCATGAAAATGTGTGAGCCTTTGGGAGCCTTTCTCATTCAAAGCACCACATTCCACACCCTGTTTTCACTAAGTTTGTAGCTGAACCATAATGTAAAATGCATTTAGTCCAACTTCAAAAGTCCCCATAATCTTCCAGACTTAAGACCGCTTAAAATTTCAAAATCAAAAACCTCTTCTAAGATTCAAGGCAATCTTTTAACTTTAATCTCTGTAAAAATCAAAAGCAAAAACAGATCACATACCTCTCCCATACAGTGGCACAGAATACACATTATTATTTCAGAAAATAATAGTCCAAAGCAAGAGAAAAAGCAGAAAGACTCCACATTCTCCATCTCCAGGTCTAATCTAATGTCAAAGTGATCTTCAGTGACTGGTTTGTTCTACACCCAGCAGTAGATTTCTCCATCAGCTCAGTAAACCAAATCAAGACAAATTAAAAAGTAAAGGACCAGGTTTAATCTGACCAAAGCACTCCTGGCTGACTCTCAAGAAAGGAAGCAACAGAGAAATCACCTGGCCAGTCTGTTAGAATTTTGTCTTAGCCCCTGAAGCCACAAGTGGCCAATGGCAACTGGCCTGGCCCCACCCTGAGTTCTGATGTCAAGCTCTACTTAAGAAAAATTCCCACACTGACCCTCTCTCTTTTGTCCTTCTTTCCCTCTACTCTGCTTGAGTATGCTCATCAACCCCCTCACTCTCTCTCTCTCTCTCTCTCTCTCTCTCTCTCTCTCTCTCTCTCTCTCTCTCTCTCTCTCTCTCTCTCCATAATAATAAAATCTGTCCATGTAGACCCAGTCTGAGTGTCTCCTGTTTTGCTGTCACCTTCCACCAAGCCCACAAGGGACATAGGTCTTCTCTCCATTCATTGCCACCACCAGATAAACTCAATATCATACCATAACTCAGTCTAGGGACTGTGTTTAAATACTTTGTATGCATGGTCTTGAACTTTGGGGGAGGACCTGGCCTTTTGGTGGTCTTTCTGGGAAGCAGAGTTTGGAGAAGGAGGAGTGAAGTGAGTTGCAGGCCAGGTCAATGACATGTCCTCCACAAACTGAGCGGAATTCAACTTTTGGAGGTTTCTCTGAGAGGATAAAGTTTGAGGAAGCAAGAACGGGGCTTTCGCAGCAAGGGCTGGTTGTTCCAGGTGAACATTCAGATCTCTAACTCCTTTCAGCTTTATTGACTGCAACACACTTTTCTTTCTTTGTCTGGCTCTACACCCAAGCTGTACTTTTTTCTTGGCTGGTACCTCACAACTCTAGTATCTCCAACATCTTGGGGTCTCCAACACAACCTAAGCTTTATCTTACCAGCTTCATGCAATAATTTCTCTGCCTTGCCACACTCTTGGTGTCAGTGGCTTCCCTTAACCACAGATGAAGATTTCACAACCCCTTTAATCCTATATCCTTTTCTAAATTAGAACCACTTTACCAAAACTGCCTAAGGCTTCAAAGAAAATGTTGAATTGGAAGTTTACTTATAGTTGTGCAGGGTTAGTCCATGATCACCATGGCAGGAAGCAGAAAGCTTTATATTCTGGCTCACAGTAAGCAGGAAGAGACACAGCCAGACTAGGCCAAACAATGGATTTTTTTTTGCTCTTAAAGCCCACCTTCAGCAATATACCTCCTCCAACAAGGCCACACCACCTAATCCTTCTAAACAGTTCATCAACTCAGGACTAAGAATGTCAGTATATGAGCCTACAGAGGCCACTGCCATTCAAACCTCCACAGTGGTGGAATTTGACATGAGATTGTGAGCCAAATAAATCCTATGTCTCTTATGTCAGAGTTTCATTTGTCAGAAGATTTCATGAGATAAATAGAAAGCAAAAACCAAGACATCAACTTAAAAAACTTCTGAGAAATGAATGATGGTTATCTATTGATACTTTGAACATCTCTGAAAACTTAAATTCTTATACCTTTTCTTGATTCATCTTTTGTTTCAGAGTTTGTATGCAGACATCATTGTAGGGTAAATAAGCCACCCTTAGTGTTTCTGTTGAGTGTCTCCAACACAAAAAATATTATTAGTCAAACATGCTATCTCCTTTATTTTCTATCTCTCAAAAACTTTTTATTATCATTCAGATAAGGTTCAGACACATTTCAATTGCATGCAACGAATAAAACCAGAGGCCTATGGGGACTCCATGGAGTGACAAGTCTTTACTTAGTAAAGTTTCTGGATCTGAGAGTAACTTTAAGGGACTGCAAAATCACTCACTAGAAAAATCTAGTGCACATCTTTCACATCATCAGAAGTATTCCACAGTGTTACAGAAATGACATGGTATCAGCATTTAGCATCTCTAATACATTCTTTTACTGCAGGCAGCTTTTGGAATCACATTAAAACCACAGGGTCGGGAGTTGCTATGAGTTGCATTTTATCAGCACAAATGAGGGTGATTTTTTTCCATACAAATTAGAGCGATTATTTCAATTCAAGCTGTGCTAGTTCTGAGGGGAATGATTGTACATATATTATTCAAAAAGGGAAGAGGAAAAAAGAGAAGAGAAAAGATCACAGTAGGACACTGCAATGCAATGCTTAGTTCTGTTTGTGTTTTTCAATATAGCTACTTAGCAGTGATTTATTACTCTCTGACTTCCACTCTTTGTGAATTCAAAAACCCTACACTTATCATGTTTACTACTAAAGATAGTCATAATTTTATTCTGTGCTGAAAATTTAAGAAAGCTGCATCCCCAGCCAGAAACCAATTAAAAGCTGCTGCTTGTAAATTTACAAGGCATTAAATAAAAATTTTAAGATACTGCTTACTAATGTTCCACAGAGTCCACCATTACACAAACAGTAAATTCTTTAATAAAGCTTCATGGTCTGTACTGAGATGCATCCCTAAAACCTGGACATAGTAGTGAGGATATATATGTCAATGTTAGGGCACCTGTCTGACATTCATGGGGTCCTCAGTTGGATCCCTGATACTGTCACTTCCACTCATACCACAAAACAAATGAACAAAAAATTTTCTGTAGAAAAAGTCTTTATTCATCATTTCCCTCTTATGTGTTTCAATATAAATTTCTACATTACATTGTCTCTGAGCATAGGACACAGGGTATAAAATTAAATCTCTGACATTTGTACATTAAAAAGAATTTCCATTATTTTATACACCACTATTCATACACAATTAGATATTCAAATTTAAAATTTTCTCTAGACTGTATATTAATTGAATAAAAACTTCAAAATGAGATTAAAAGTTTAATTGATTTAAATGCCAATTAATTTTTCCTGATCCTGTCAAGAAACTGAGCTGAACCAGACCCAGGACATGATGTAGAAGTAGGTGGAAAGCCATTGACATAAAGAGCTGGATAACAAAAAGGACAGCTCCATATAGGGAGAATTAAGATTCTCTCTTCTGGTGTCAGGAATAAGCAATGGCTAAACATTAGAGAGCTGTTGCTGGAAATCCTTGATTTAAACAAACCATGAGAATGTTTATGAATATGCATACTCAATGAAACTGAGTATAACACTTTGGTTTGAGAACCAGTGCCATAGTGATGTGACTGCAAAGGGAACACACTTGTAACAAATATCCCTTGAAAACAGTTCCAATAGCAATTAATGGAAATGCTATGAGTTAATTTCTCTACTAAAATTAGGAGCCATTTTGCTAGGTCAGCAAATCTTTTTTTGTAAATTTTTAAAAATACACTGCAAACAATACTCAATCATGTTGTCATGTGAAAAACTCTTAATCCTGATACAAACATTAACAAAATGATCACTTTCAAATTCAAGTAAGCTCCATAGTTAAGCAAAATATTTGAGATATTAGTATTAATATTTTATTCTCCCTCACTCCCCCAAAGCTAGTGTTTTCTTTGATTTGAATATCTAAATGCATCTTAAGGAAAAAAAGATCAAACAAACAGAACAGAACAAAAAACACTGGTTGATCCCAGGAACAACCTTTGACCACCACAAAAGGACTTCCCAAGAAGTAAGAGATTCTTCCTGCACTTTCCACTGGAGTAAGTGAAGGAGGAAGCTCCAAGGCCTGACTACAAAGAGTTTGTATAAGGAAAAACCACAAGCAGGGAGCTGTATGTCTTGGCATTTCAAGATTCAGTAAAGGGATAAAGAATGAGGTACTCTTTTGAAGCTACTGGTCAGGCAATAGGTGCAAAATTGCTCATGATAATAGAATGTTGGCAGAACTTATGGCAAAATATGGGATGTCTGCAGAGACATCTGACTCTTGTTAAGTCCTATTGTCATGCCTCCTGTTTTGTTGTGTCTGGAATGTTTGCTGTGAATTCTGTTGTCCCAGCACATTTTGGGGGCTTGAGTTCAGCACCTGGTCACCATGGAGGCCTGTTCTCAGGATGGTATGGGTTCTGCTCTTTTACTTACTAAAGTTCTTCAGGTGATAATTTCAATACAATTGTCTTTTAAAGCATTAAAATAATAGAATTTGGGCTTTTCCATTTGAATATCAAGAGGTGTTCTTGTTCTCCCTGAAGTTACAAATAGTCACATTATTCCACCACAGGCTTAACTTATTGAAGGTGCCCTTCAATCAGGTACCATAAATTATATCTTGAGTATAAAGGAAATTGCAACATTAATATACATAAATCATTAAAAATACAATCTGTCTTTTCAAGCCATGTATGAAATAGAATGTGATAAACTATAAAATCATATTTCAAGACAGAACAGAAACCCCCCTAAAATTCCACTAAATGAAAAATAGTAAGACTACTTTGAAAAAAATTTTCCCAAACTGTCAATATATTTCAGAGAGAAAAAGATGGAATCATTGCTAGGTTAAATTAGAAAGAATAAAAAAAAGAATATGACTGAATGTGTTGTAGAAATGAGCAGTACATTTATAAGAGTGTATGTTTTACTTATGAGTTAAACAGTGAAACAGTTGGTGAGGGAAATTCATTTTCATCACTGTAAAAGCTAGCTTCAGATCTAGGAAGAAAGCTATTTTAAAGAACATTGTTTACCAATTTGCCAAGTTTCTTGTTTAAAAAAAATAGACAGCCTTAGAGATTTCTTTGTACTACAACAAAAGATATAATCTAGTTAAATATAATTTGATATTTAAATTAGCAATTCTCAAAGTGTTTTCTACTTACTCTTAAATGTTTAGCATGGCTCTAGAAAGCAAGAATTATATGGGAAAAATGGAATAACACTTTTGCAATAGCAAACACATTGTAGCAATATTATTGGTATGCAAAATATTATAGCAGAAAATAAAAGGATTCACAACCCGAAGACAAATTTGTACTGAAAAACATCACCTAGATGGGAAGAATCAATAGAGGTGCTCATTTAAATTCAGTGTTAAAGTACTTTTTGTATGTACAATAATCATACACAGAACAGAAGGCGTACCATTTAAACTATAAAAAATAAAATAATTACTGCCAAGAAAAGAAAAATTAAAATATTTAGAATCTGAGCTCAGTCATTCCCTAGGAATTTTCTTAAAGAGTACTACTTAGTGGTTAGTATAATGGTATAGCATTATGACGTAATAAACAGAAGAATTTCAGACCTTAAGACGAGAGAAGCAAGAATCTGAAATGCAAGGCTCTAGCAAATAATGTCAGAGGTTAGATTTTATCTCAAGCAACAAAAAGTTATGGTGGCCGGCACAAAGCACAGCCCATGGTTTCACTTTGCTAACGTTTCTAGATGCTAGCTACTCGTGCCATTGCTGCAAAGAAGAGCACAGATGCAGTGTCCATCTGCAACAAGCATGAGGAAAGATGTCAAGTCAAAGAGCGGGTTAACTGCAACAGCTACTGAGACAACACTGGATCCTCCATGTAATCTAAGATATTATCCCACCCGGTCCATGGCAAGGTCCTTCCCATACTCTAAGCATTCTATGTGTTCTAAAAGTACATATTGACAGAGGTTTGGGAATTGGAATAAGGCAACACGTACCTGAAAAGAAAGATAAATGATACAAAAGAAATTTAAGTAATGAATCTAATACATCCTAAACATTTCAAAAAAAGATGTTATCAAGACACTGAAGTATAAAAGGGTCGTAGAAAATAATACAGTGGGAATGATGCAAGGAGGAAAAACTGCGTAAGTTACGGCCCTACGAGGGGGCTATCTTCCCATTCTACCCACATTCTCCTTACTTTAACACATAAGATGACAATTTAAAAAGAAAAAAAAAGCTATATTGAGCTCAGTTTTAGATTTTTTAATCCAAGATTGATTGACCCCATTGCTTGGAGTGAAGTGGCCAGTACAGAATAACGGGGGCATGTGACATAACACAAGTGCCATTCTCAGGAACAGGAAGCAAGAGAAAGAAAAGAGAAGGAGGGGAAGGTCCCACAATCCCTTCAAGTCATGCCACAGTGACCAAAAGACCTTCCAGTAGATACCATTCAAGGAACCAATAATCTTCTAGAAAATAATTAGAAACAGAATGTATTAGAGGCAAAGACGGGTGAGTCAGTGATGTCAGCATCAAAAGCTGTAGGCAACTGTGGCCAGCTTAGTCTGACGATCCAGGAAGCAGAGATTTTCAAGCCAAGGTCACATTAGAAATATCACAATTGATCTGAGTATAAAGCAAAATGACCCAAAAGTGTCAAGCAGGAAAACAACACAGGGAATTTTATGTATGTGCCCAAACAGAATCCATCACCCAAACTACCAGGGAGTTGGCCAAAAAGTTCAACTCCAGGGACAATAGAAAAAAGAAAATCCCAGGCTCAAATAAAATATAAGCTGGCATTTGAAATGGTCTTCAACTGAAAGCATAAATGTAGTAACAGGAGTATTTACAATTTTCTTTGAATTGAGTTTGTGGTATGAATAGAGATCTTGGGCCTTGCTCCCTTAAATTTGAATTCAAGACAGTGGAAAGATGTGTTAAAATGTAGTGGGACAACTTTCAGAAATAAAAATCTGCATATGGCAGATAGGTCTGGAAAAATGTTGTCTCAGACAGAGAGGTTTGGGGCCATGTTGTCAGCATGCTAGAATTTAAGGCAAAAATTTGAGCCTATGTGGGGAAAATGTGGTTATACACATATTCCCCTTCCTAAAAGAACCAGATGAGGGGACTTTTAGTACTTTGGTGTTATTCAAATATCCAGATAATTGTTTTGAAGTTCTATCACTGCTGTAATAACATACTGAAAACTCTGGCTCAATATAATCCAAATCTGTATCTTCTCCAGAAGTCCAAATTGTAAAACGATTTCCGTAGGGCTGAAATCCAGTTAGCGACAGGGGAAAATATCAATTTTTCAACTTCCAGATGCTTCTTCTATTCCTTTGTGCCTCGATATTATCTCACATCATTGTCTGGAATGGGCCTGGTTTTCTCAAGAAAATAATTATACAATCTAACGTATTTCAGCAAGACAAAATGTTTTGCATCTGCAGAAGGGCACACACCCTTGGCTTATCAAGCAAACACCCAGTGGTCTGTCCCAGGGGTTTTATTCCTAACAAGGATAGGACTGTACCTGACTTCATCATCTAGCAGGCAGGTCTGAGGTTCTCTAGCCCAGGTATGTCAAGTTGATAATCAAGATTAACCATCACAAGTATGTTCTCATAGAAATATGAGGTCTGGATACTTACATATTAGGGTAAAGAGTGTTTAACATTGTTATCAGAAATGTGTAATGAATCACTGGACTTACCTTAGATTAATTTTTAAAAAAGAAAGAAAGAAAGAAAGAAAGAAAGAAAGAAAGAAAGAAAGAAAGAAAGAAAGAAAGAAAGAAAGAAAGAAAGAAAGAAAGAAAGAAAGAAAGAAAGAAAGAAAGAAAGAAAGAAAGAAAGAAAGAAAGAAAGAAAGAAAGAAAATTGTGGAAACTGCAGACACAGGAGAAACTTACGTCATCCTCTAGGCTCTTTTTCATACATTCTACACACAAAAGATTGGCAAGATGCCACAAACCTGCCTTTGATTATGTAAGACTGACAGAGACAGAACAGTCATTGCCTTAAGATCACAGGATTTTAGTGTGTTCTTTTCCTATATGTGAGGGGATAAATTATATCAATTACATAAAATTACACAATTACACACAAAAAGGTAATTCTGAAATACACACACACACACACACACACACACACACACACCATAACTAATATCAACTATTTTAACACTAAACTAACCCAATAATGTCTCAAAATACAATAGTTTGAAAAATGTTGATGATCAAACCCAAGTGGCATCTGCATATGTGGTAAGTATTCTGTCATTGCACTTTACCCTAGACTTTTTTATTTTAAACTTATACAAAGACACCTTATAGAAGTTTCAAGTGAAAGTTTTTAGAGTAAAAGTGTTTCAAGTGTATTGAACTACCTTGCATGAGCATTTATTATGGTACTGTGAATAGAAGAAAAGAAAAGAACTCTAAGTAAGTGGTATTCAAGGGGTGATCAAAAAGATTTTTTTAAAAAAAGCTAAAATAGAACTTGTGACTGGAATGTCTATTTTGTGTTAGAGTAAAAAGAAACACATAACACTAATGAAAGCTGTGAATTTCAGGAAGATATCAAGACTGGATGACCTTGTTCAGGGATGTCTGCAGCTCCTTTAAGAACTAGAGTTACTGGGAACACTAGGAGCTGTGTAAAGATTCCACTCTCTCATTGGAAAATGACTCTCTAGATAGTGAGTCTGGATGCTCACCTGACCCTGTTCCCCTTTAAGTCATGCCAAGCTTATAGGAAAAGAAATTTCTCAACTGGCTCAATCAATAGAAACACATCACTCTCCACTGTGAGGATGTTAAAAATAGAATCTAAAATTTAGGCTTTGGGGCTCTTGGGAAGAGAAACACACATAAGTAAGAGAAGCATTTCACTTTGAATTCTGATACCTGACATTTAGACCTGAAAAGTCCATGGAAATGGCAGCAAAGTCAAGAAAGGAATAAAAAGTGAGCCTCAGAGGGAAGGATGCCATTATGAAACTCTGGTTTATTTCTTTTCTTCTTACACTTTGACCTTTTAGATATAAGAAAACTTCCCTGAGCTTTTTGAGACAGAAGTCTAGAGGTAAAGAATTTTGCATAAACTTAACATCTAAGCATCTTCTGTCAGCCAGTCAAAACTGGGTTACCATTCCCTGTCACCTGTAAGGACCTATGCTTCCTGCAGGAGATCTTTCTGAAGTCAGAAGACACAAAAGCCAATACTTACCAACAGGGTATATTTGTTTTGTTTCCCTAAGATTTCTTCAAAATTAATCAAACTACCTGACCACATTCTCTAGCCTATTCTCATTGACTATAAACCCAAAGTAATATCATCTTTACCTAAAAGAAAACTTACTTCCACTTAGTGTAAATCTAGTCTTTAAAAAATGCAAGCCCTTGAATGGGAAGGAATCTTACAGACAACTTAACTCACAAGCCAGTGTTGCTAAATAAAGTATAGGCACCACATGGGCTCTATAAACCCCTCAGAATCTGCTTTTGGCCTCAAGGTTTTAAATCAAATTTGATACTTGAGTGTATATGTGAGACAATTGTTTTATCATTTTTAATTAAAATATAATTACATAACTTTCCCCTTACCTTTCTCCACCTGCTCCCAAAGCAACTGTTTCTAATTACTTTCATAATATCCTTTTGTCCACTGACTCTCAAATTGATAATCTCTTTTTTTTCTTGGATTATTATTGTTACACATATATATTTATATGCATGTACAAATATACACATGCAACCTTATCAGCCTGTTTTTGTGGGTTTGAGTGATACGGTTTCAGGGCTGACCACCTTATATCAGACAATCAATTAGGAGTCGAGCATGGGAGAAGCCAATTCTTTCTCTCTCAGCAATCATTGGTTGACTGTAGTTCAATGTCTATGGGTAAGAGCCCATAAAACTTTCCCACTCCCATATTATTATGTCTATTAACAGTGTTGCTTATTCAATATCAAAACAAATCATCCACCATGATAAAGTAGGCTTCATCCCAGGAATGTGGGGATGGTTCAACATATGAAAAGCTGTCAATGTCGCCCATCATATAAACAAACTAAAAGAAAAAAAAAAAAAACACGTGATTATCTTTTTAGATTCTGAAAATGCCTTTGAAAATGCCAACACTCCTTTGTGATAAAAGTACTAGAGAGATCAGAGATACAGAGGAAACCTAAATATAATATAACAAAGGCAATATATAGCAAACTTTCAGCCAACATCAAAGTGAATGATGAGAAACTCACTAAATCCCATGAGAAATCCCACTAACATCAGAAATAATGCACAGGTGTCCCCTTTCTCCATATCTATTCAACATAATTCTGAAAGTCTTAGCTAAAGCAATAAGAGAATAAAAGAAAATTAAGGGGTTACAAAATTTAAAAGAAGAAGATAACTATCACTATTTGCAAATGATATGATAGTATACACAAGTGATGCCCAAAATTCTACCAGGAAACTCCTACAGCTGATAAACACCTTTAGCAACGTAGCAGGATACAAGATTAACTCAAAAAATAATAGCGCTCCTATACACAAATGATGAAAGGGCTGAAAACAGATGATGTGTGAATGTCTTTCTGTTTGTTGTGAATATCAATATTTAAATAAAGGAGCTGTTTTGGCCCATGATAGGCACCATAGAAAAAGGAGGTGGGGAATCAGAATAAGTAGGAAAGGAAGGGTAGAGTCAGGGACAGACTGAGTCAGCGTCAAAGAAGAAACATGGGAGGAACACAGGTGAGCCATGGGCCATGTGGCAGGACAGATTAATGAGAATTGGTTGATTTAAGATGTAAGAGCTATCTAGCAATGTGCCTGAGCCATAGGCCAAACAGCATGAAGTTAATATAAGTGTCTGAATCATTTCTGGGGCCCTAAGCAGCGGCAGGTGGCTAAGGGGTCTGGCGTGGCAGGTCTGTGGGTCTGAGCCTCTAGCTGCTCAGGGCCAAGAAACCTCATTGTAACAAAAAGAAATGAGGGAAACATGACCATTTATAATAGCTACAAATAGCGTTAAATATCTTAGAGTACCTCTAACCAAAGAAGTGACAGATCTATAGGACAAGAACTTTGCCACTGAAGAAAAGAAATTGAAGATATCAGAAAATGGAAAGATCTCCCTTGCTACTGAATAGGTAGGATCAACATAGTAAAACTGACAGTCTTTCCAAAAGCAAACTACAGCTTCAATGCATTCCCCATAAAAATCCCAATACAATTCTTCACACACCTTGAAAGAACAATATTCAACTTCATATGAAATAACAAGAAACCCAGGATTTCCAAAAATATCTTGTTCAATAAAAGAACTTTTGGAGGCATCACCATTCCTGATTTTGGGCTCTACTATAGAGCTACAGTAATAAAAACAGCTTGGTACTTCAACAGAAATAGACTTGTGGATCAATGGAATCTAATCAAAAATTTCAACCTATGAGTACCTTATTTTTGAAAAAGAGACCAAAAAATTTACAATGGAAAAAAGGTAACAACTGGTGTTGGCATAACTAGATGGTGGAGTATAGAAAAATGCAAATAGATCCATATCTATCACCTTGCAAAAACTCAAATCCAAGTGGGCCAAAGACCTCAACATAAACCCAGTTACACTGAACATGATAGAAAAAAAAAGTGGGATATACCCTTGAATGCATTGGGGCAAGAGACTACTTTCTAAACATAACACCAGTAGCAGAAGCCCCGAGTGCAATAATCAATAAATGGGACCTTCTGAAATGAAGAGCTTCTGTAAGCAAAGGACATATTCAATAAGACAAAAAGACAGCTTATAGAAGGGATAAAGATCTTCACCAACTATACATTGAACAGAGAACTGATCTCTAAAATATATAGAGAAAGTCAAGAAACTAGAGATCAAACAACCAAAGAACCCAAATGGAAAGTGGGGTACAGAGCTAATAAGGGAATTCTCACCAGAAGAATCTCAAATAGCTGGAAGACACTTAAAGAACTGCTCCACATCTTTAGCCATCAGAGAAATACAAACCAAAACAACTCGGAGATACCTTCTTACACCTGTCAGAATGGCTAAAATCAAAAACACATATGACAGCCTATGCTGAGAGGGAGGGGATGTCGAGCAAGGGGAACACACTTACATTGCTAGTGGGAGTGTAAACTTCTACAGCAACTTTGGAAATCAGGATGGAAGTTCCTCAGAAAACTGGGAATTTATCTCCCCAATGATCCAGCAATACCACTATTAGGCATATGCTAAAAGGATGTATATTTTTCCCTCAAGGGTATTAGCCAACTATGTTCATAGCACCATTATTTGTAATAGTCAGAAACTGGAAGCAGCCTACATGCTTCTCAACTGAAGAATAGATTTAAAGAAAAAAAAAAAGAAGAAAGGAAGGAAGGAAGGAAAGAAGAAAGGAAGGAAGGAAGGAGACCTCTTGAAATTTGTAGGCAAATGGATAGATCTGGAGAGTATCATCCTGAGTGAGGTAACATAGACCCAGAAGAACAAACGTGGTCTGTAAAATCTATGTAAAGCAAAGGATAAGCAGGCTACAATCTGCACCCCCTACACCAGCAGCTAGGTAACAGGAGAAAGTTAATAGAGACATCCATAGATCACCCTGGGAAGGGGAAATAGAGAAAATCTCTTGATAAAATTGTGATCATACTAGGGGTGGTGGGGGGACACCTTTCTCAGCCTTGATACATGGGGGAGGGAGTCAGTCCTAACTCAACTGGATGTGTCAGATCTAATTGACTCACTTTGGGATTCCTTGCATTCTCTGAGAAATAAATGGGGGAGGGGAGCTTAGGAGAGACTGGGAGAAGGGGCTGGAGATAGGGCAATAGAAAAAAAATTAAATAAAAAACTGATGTTAATTGCTCAGGTCTTCATTATGCAGCAATTTGTAAGATAAACTTTTCACAGCAGACTTCTTGGTGTTCTGGCTCCTATAACTTTCCCACTTTCTTTTTCTTCAATGTTCTCTGAAAGATAAATGTAGGAACTGTGATGTATATATACATTGTTTCTGGGCTTCCCATTATATGTTGACATCTGAAGTGTGTCTAGGTATAGATTTCTGTGATGAGGGGTGTTAGCTATACTTATTTGTTGGTATTAGGTTTAGAATATAGTTAGGAATTATTCTAGTATAGAAAAGTAACAGTAGTAGAGTCTCTTTAAGATCCATGACCTCACTGGCCCCAGGAATTAGCTTAGGTTTTCAGTATCTGGCATGATTTTCCTCCTGATGAGTGGGCCAAGTTTAATTAGATAGCATTTACTTAATGTTAACATGTAAGTGCTGTTTATTGTACTTTTATAAATATTTTGTTCTGCTGCTAATTTCTATGATTCTTAGTTATCATGGCCAAGTACAATGCCTAGTTATTCCTCGCCCTTGGCCATTTCCATAATATTTTCTATCACATAGAAGCTAGAACTGGAAAGGAGTTTTGGATTGGATTCAGCTCAAATAATGGGTTCTGTGTCCTCCATTGATGAGAGATTACCTTTAACCTTTGAAACTCAACCAAGTACAATGTCAATAATCTGTATTAAGAGTTACTTGGAACACCCTGAACAGCCATTCCAAAAGGAGGTTTCTCATGTCTAGTCCTTAAATTTTTGTCAGGAGAGTCTTTACATCCTAAATGCCACAATTTCCATTAACAAAGACACACACACACACACACACACACACACACACACAAAGTATTGTATACAATTCTAGCTTAAATATAAATGAGATTCCTTTCAGCCTTATCAAACTCTCCACAGACACTTCTTCAGCAGTGTTCAGTGTTCATTTCTAAAAAATGGTGAGGCGTGTCATTATGGAAGGATTGGAGGGAGACAGGACAATAACACCAAGACTGTTGGGAAAAGGGTCTCTTGATAATAACTAATTTTTTGTGATGGTAGAATGCTGAATAATTTAGTCCTAAATAACTATTTTCAATTTTCATTCTCAAATATGTTTATTTTACTTAATATTTCCACTCAAGTTTTCTTAAACATTATTTCATACTCTATCTTGTTGGAGATTCTTCATAAGGTCATATTTTAAAAAGCTGTCTGTGTAAGACTTTCCATGTCTGTGCTATTTCAAAATTTGACTTTGCCACTTTTTCATTCAGTGGTGACGCTGTGATCTTTCCTCTTAAATGTGAGCAAACTTTTGATGTCTATAATATGCATACAACATCTGTGACTTGTGAATTAGTCATAAAATGCAATGCAGCTTCATCAAAGATGACAGAAAATTGTATAATGGGGACATGAATTCATGCTGCACATCATCTGTCATCAGGAGAAAATATAAGGTAACACAACACATGTACTGGGATAGTAAGAGAACACAAATTTGGAAACACCAAATTCTGGCAAAGCTGAAGAATAAGGCAAGTGTTCATTCATTGCTAATAAAATGCAATGGAAGAGAATCTACAGTTTTGTATTTCACTGAGAAAAAATTACCTTATACTCCAGCAGCTTAAAATAAATAGCCAGTAAATACACCTGTACATGGATACTCACAGAAGTTTCATTCAGAATTGCCAAAACGTGGATGTGATTAAGGATAACAGGCTATAGTGATCCAACCAATGAAATGATAATTAGCATTGAGATGAATATGCAATCAAACTAAGAAAAGACACGAAGAAATCTTAAAACAATATTGAAAGTCAAACAGGACCATTTGTGCTACATGACACCAAGAACAATGAATCAAAAGTGACTGCACTGTCTCCCCCAAACAATCACATAGTCACAACATCAGAAACAATAGCTTTCAGACACAGGGCATTATGCAGATAGGGCAGTCATATGCAAAGAGAAATGTCAGGCTCGTGCTCTGATGTCTGTCTTACTGTCTGACAGAGTTGAGCAGACCCCTTAATTGAGCCTTAATTGAAGATACCGAGTATTTGTGGGAGATGTACAAAGAAAGAGTCACAGGGAAACTTATGAATTCCAGCTGAGTATAGACACTCCATGCACTAAAATGTGTTGCTGTAACGAAACACTTGAGATCAAAGGAGGAAATACTTGTTTCTGTGGTTTCACTACAGAATTACAGGGTCTGTTAGAAGAAAATCATCTCAGGGAGCTTGTGATAATTCTCTAATTTTGGTCAGGAAACAGAGAGGGTGAGGAATGGAGACAGTAAAGTCACAGTATCCCCTTCAAATGCAGATTCCAAGTCACTCAACTTCTACTACTACCCACATCCTAAATTTCAACCACCTCAGTAGTGTTGAGAATTAGAAACCAACTATATTGGCCTTTAGGAAAACATAGAGGAATCCAACCATAATAAACACTGTGGAAGAACCTGAAGTGAAGAAAAAGAAGCCTGGGGGACATTCAGAGCAGAAGATCCCTAGAGGTCATTCACTAGCCACAGTGGGCACAGAATAGGGGATAATGGTACAAGATAGTCTTCCTGAGTTCATGAATCAATATACTGAAACTTGAGCTATATCTACAAATGATCAAATCATTTCCAAGTTGCTTGACTGTATCACATAGTTGAACTCAAACATCTTATAAAAAATGAACAAATACTTAGTATATAATTCAAATTATATAATTTCTATCACACTTCTAAAATAACTAGACTTGCTAGCAAGCAGCAATGTGACTCATATTGAGTATCAATCAAAACAGACCTAGTTATGACATAGATAATAGGATTAGTAGACAGAGATATTAAAACAGTTACTATAAATATAACCCAAATATTCAGAAAGGTAGAAAAAATCTTGAACTCTGTTAAAGACTCAGAAAAAAAAATATGTAGAGATGAAAAGATACATCTAAGGTAAAAATTATAAGGGATAGGATTAATAACATAGGATTATTGACAATAGGATTGGACAGACCACAAAGAATGATTAATCAAAATGTGGATAATACAAACTATTCTAATTGGAATGAATAAAGAAAAATAAACACAGTAAGACAAAAGAAAAAGAAACAAAGAAGTTAGACAATTATAAATGAACATGAGGGAACCTGGGGCAGAGGACTGGGGTGAGGGAGAAATTGAAACTTAATAAGCAGCAACTGAAGGCCAGTAAGACACATGTCACTGGTTAATTAAGGGTACCTCTGATTGTGATTGTTCACTGTGGCTTTGAGATCGTGTAAAGATCACATATTTCTGCTGCTGTGAAATACATAAGGTCTTAAAAGAGCTTCTGCCTAGTCTCTAAAAATGGTATCAGATAGTTAAGTGGAAGCATATTGTTGAATATATGGAATTCTTCCTTCGAGATGCATGACGTGTTATGTCATGGTTACCATTTTTAATTACTGTTTATTTCATTTCACATTGATAGAAAAAATGGCCACAAAATAGGACATATTTGCTTAGCATTTTATTCTGGAAAAATTTCAAATTCTTGGGAATTAAGGAGATGATACTGAGTGGTCCTTCACATGTTTTTCACTGGATATGCCCATTGAGACAACGAAATAAAAATACCACCAACAAGTTGCCACTTAGAATATGTGTGTACGGATCTATGTCCTTTGATAACTCTCTTAGACTTAGAGAAGCAGTACCTTAGAGATCCACCATTATTTGATTACAACGAAGAAATTTCTAGGTTACCCCTTTACAGGCATACCCCGTGTAACATCTCCTATATTTAATTACTTTTGTGTCAAAAATGCTGAAGAGGTACAATTTGTAAGTACTCTTTGGGTATTGGATATTTGTGTCACCAAGATCCACCCTACTGATTTCATTTATCAACAGTTTATACTTTTACTACTTTTACACAAAAATAATATTTTATGGTATTAATATACCTTTGTGTTGATAAATACGAATTGTGTGAACCATAGCAATTGTTTTTAAATTTGAGATATTAGAATTAAAATATCACTGAACTATGAAATATATGTTCATGATTAACCATAAACTAATTTTTCCCTTGTGTATGAATAAATGCTCAGAGATGCAATAGCAGATATGGCTAAACAACCTCCAGAGAAGTTGAACCATTTGGCTTTACCACCCACTATACATGAGATAACCAAGTTTCCCAACAGTGCTGATAACTACTATTACATTTTTGTAATAGTTGTTTAAATATCTCACTGAAGTATAAATCTGAATCCTCTGATGCTCTAATGAAAGTTATGCTTCTGGCCTAGTAAAATGTCTCTTTGTATAAAGTTTTCACTTCTAGCTAGACTGGTTGTTTAGTTTACTACATAATTTTAAGAAGTTCTTTATATGCTCAACATTTTTTTCTGTTTTTTTTTTATTTGAAAATAAGATTTTTTCCCATATAACACATTTTGATTATGGTTCCCCCAATTCTTCCAATGTTTTTTACATTTTTGTGATAAACAAGTATTTTTCCAGGCTATAACTTGATTTTCTGTGGTCTAAGGAAGATCTCTGTGGGAAATGGTCTTCACATTGGTGAAATGCATTCCTTAGTTGTTTTTATCTCTTCTTGATATTGAATCTAAGAACTTTTCACCAAAAACAAGAATCCAGAAACTTTTCTCCTGCGAGTTGTATGATCTCCTTCCTTCCATATATGATTTATTAAAAGTTCATCCTTGTGTAAGGCATGAGCTTTAGTCTAAGGGTCTTTATTATATTTAGAAATACTTAACCTTTCCTATGGTATTTATTTAAAAACACTACCTTTTATTTGTTAAACTGCTTTCTTCCCTTTGTCAAAATTCATCAGTTCAAAATTGTGTATGTTTATTTGTTATGTTGTTGAATTTTGTCTTTTTTTGCTCCATTCTGTTCTACTGGTTATATGTCTATTCCTTTTCAATCTGACTTTACTTTGATGATTATAGTTATAAATTTTAAAACTTATTTATTTTATTATATTTTGTACAATTATTCTTGCTCCATGTGGTTTTTAGAATAATAGAGCTTATACTTAAAAGAATTCTCAGTGAAGCATTGATAAATCTTTAATAAATTTTTGTACCAGCCTCTTGATAAGTGGCTTTATTAGCTCTAATGTCTTCCAATCTGTGACTGTTTCTTTACATTTATGCATATTCTGTTGTTTGTTTAACTTTTAGTAAATTTAAGAACCATGTTTAGTTCATACTCTGCTATAAATACATCAAAAATTTTGAGTTTAGGAGGAAGTAAAGTTTACCAGTATGTAAAAAAGAAGTTTATTTGGCTTGTTTTTGTTTTTATTTTTTTCTCTAATTCTGTGGTCATAGAGAAATCACTATTTAGTTACAGTGGGACTTTGATTAGAAGCTTAGTAATGTGTGTGTGTGTGTGTGTGTGTGTGTGTGTGTGTGTGTGTGTGTGTGTGTGTGTAAATAAATCCTATTCAGTAATGGGCCATTTAACGTCATTCTTTTCAATCTATATGCATTTACTTTATTTTTGTTGCATAAAACTTCTATCCACAATAGTAAGAATCTCTGGTCTGCTTTCCTTCAGGGAAGAAGGCTCTGATGGTGGCATTACATATATTGTTAGATGAAGGGCTATACAAAGTATGATTTAATAAACTGAAGACATTTCTACTAGGTTTTTATTTCTAGAAAATTTTATTATGAATTGTTTATAGGCTGTGGCAATGGCCTTTTCTGTATTACTAAAAATTAATTTACTCATGGTACCTATAAACATTATGATGGTATATATTTCTCCTTATCACTTAATGGATATTTTCTTAATATTTTAAACCAAATTTATTGCTTTTTATTCAAAGTTTCCATCTATATTTATTAGTAACACTAGTCTATTAATTTTCTGATTCCGGTATTAGTGAACAAATTAAGATAACTGAATTCAAGCCTGTTTCCTCCTCATCTATCTTCTGAAAGGCATCATGTAGAAATGATGTTGCTGCATGCTGAACTATTCTGCAGACTTGCTATAAAATTCTTGGTCCTCAAGACTTGGTGGAATATAATTCAAATTACAAATACAATTACTTAAATGGACATGGGGATATTCAGGTTGTCTGTTTCATAGTGTTAAAATTAGGGCATTTTGCTTCTTTCTGGAAACAGTCCATTTCACATAAAAATCCAGTTAGATGTTTGTCGAATAGTTCCTAGTAAATCTTCATCATCTCTTTACTTCTACGAAGCATGTAATGAAACCCCCTTTTATTTGTGATAATATTTTTCTTATTCTTTCTTACCAGTCATGCTGGTGCCTAACAGATTGAATAATTGCTTTGCACAGAGCAGCCCTTTGCCTTTTGTATTTATTTTTTATTCAGTTCAATACCTTTTACAACTTCTTCCTTGAATTATAGATGACTCAGGGATGTTTTATTTAGTTTCTAAATGTTCCTATATTCTATCATTTTTCTATTACTGGCCTCTAAATTTGATTGCATTGTGGTTAAAGAACTACCTTTAAAAAATACTTTTAATTCATTGAGAAACTTTTCCTAATGAATCATAATATAAAACTGCAGAGAACGAAGACCATGTGCATTTCAAAAGACTGTGAGGGTTTTTTTTTTTTTAAGTATTCTACAAATGGAATGAAAATACAGCAGTTTGTGTTTTGTTTTACTATACAGGTGAAAAATGATGTTTCACAGTTACCTAGGAAAATATAAACTAGAGAAAACATAATTGTAAATCACATGAGAAAATTGTCTTAAATCACAGTGTTATTATGAGACAAAGACAAAAATTTTAATTTACAATGAAAAAAGAAACAAAGAACAAAATATCACAGTGAAATGAAGTCATCAGTGAACATGAAAAGAGGAGGGATATTGGGGTAAGAAATATTTCTTCTTAACTAATGTACTAGACATAAAAATGGCAACAGTAGCATGGTGAACTTCTTTGAAACTGACACAGTTTTATTGGAAGTGAGATATAAATTGAGGAAAATGTTAGAACAAATATAAAATTTCTGTTTAAATTTTCCAAACTGAAAATATCCTAGTGAGTATACTATCTTTCTTGTCAAGTAAGAAAGGATAAAATAATCAAGTTTATATGAAAAAAAACTTAGAGTATTATAATTTTATCTTTGTAGACAGAGTTTTACTTATAAGGCACCAGTCCAAAATAAATATTTATTAGAATATAAATCAACACTCATGATACAAGTAATAGCTTATAGTGGCACCTGAACAGGGACTGGAGTATCCGAGTGATGGACAAGCGATGGACGATGGATTCTGATCCAATCTCTCCAACAGCCAGGAACCAAGAAGAGACCTCCCCTTGTTCCAGCAGCCCCTTATCAATGGGGTTGGCCACACCCCCTCCAGGTTGGCCACACCCACTCCAGGAGCTCTGGACCCTGGATAAGCATCTTAGGACCTTATCAGCTGACACCTGAATCCCACTACATTTCCCCCTTTTGTCTAACTAAGAAGGTTCTAAACTAAGACTATGTACAATAGGAATTATTATGAGGTAGTAACCTTAAATACCTATTCTTCAACCCCTTCAAGACCTGAGAAGGAAGATGTATCACTTGAAAGTCAGAAGTACATGGAAGTAGTGGCTTCCAAAATTTGGGAGAGGACAGCAACACAGCTATCTGGACAATCATCTCTGGTTTTGTGCACCGTTGGAGCTTCTATCATATTGGCTACAAGCCTATGGTATCTGACAGATCTTTTCACAAGCAGGGCAATTTTGGAGGGACTGTCTTATCCTGTCCAGGCAGGTTTCATCAGTCTCCATCCATCAACTTGTTCATCCAGCTTGGACACAATGTGTGTACTGTCAGCAATCAAGGTAAGAACAGTTCCTTTCCCAACTGGCAATTCTCTGCCCAAAGGACAAACTCAAAAGGAGTATCCTCAATACTCAACACCATCTCAGGAAAGGAGCAGTGACACCAGGGGTTGTTGTGTCTCTCGTGGCTGAATTTCAAATGTTAAATGCCATATTCTCTGGGTCTATGAAAAGGTTGAAGTTTCCTGAGCTCTGTATCCAGAACAATTTCAAGGAGACTGGCTGAGATGACCCAGCCTTAGAAACTACTCCACTAAAGACTTGTCCATAATCCTACATTTGTCTTTGGATTCCCATGAGATTGTTGGCATCCCTATTCAGCAGGAAGTAGCCTAGAGGACAACACCCACATTCCCAAAACATGGATTATGGATGTTTGTGTTTATTTACAGTGTTGTTTATAAGTTGTTGTCGATAAAGGGGGAAAAGAATATTAGACTTGGAGTTTTTTGTTTGTTTGTTTTAAAAAGAGAAAAAGAGATATGTAGGGAATTGTGTTGCTTCATGGTAAATAGTTGTCCCACTCACTGGTTTAATAAAAAGCGCTGATTGGCCAAAGGAAGGCAAGAATTATGGGAGGGGCTACCAGACTAAGAAAACTCTGAGAGCAGGAAGCACAGAACAGAATGCCAGAGAGAATACCAAAGAGAACGCCAGAGAGAAGCCAGAAGAAACAGAGGACAACCATGCAGCTCTAAGAAAAGGTACCCAGTCACATGGCTGAAAAAGAGACATGGGTTAGATGAAGGGTAGAGAGCTAGCAAGTGATATGCCTGGGCCTGAGGCTGATCAGCCAAAAACTACTGAAAGTGTCTGTGTGTCTCTGTGGGTCTGTGAGTTTGTGGGCCTAAACCTTGAGGTTAGGCCCGAAAGTCCAGGTCAGAAACCTCATACTACAGATCTCCCATCTCTGGTTGGAGAAAGAGCAGCTAATTGAAGTACAGAATCTACTAGTTGAAATTGAACCAAAAAGCTCTCATTGGACCAAGAGTTCCCATTGGATGAAGGGAGGCTCCCTGAGACACAGACTCTACCAACTCTGACTGGACCAAGAATGTCAACTGGATCAAGAGAGGCTCCCTGAGACACAGACACCTCTTGGGCTTATTGGAAAAAGAGATGGCTAGACGTCAGTGTAAGAATACATACAGCAACATAAAGACCAATATGGCACCACCAGAACCTAGTGGTTCTACCACATGAAGACATGAGCAATACAACATAGAAGTTGAAGAAAATGGCATTAAAAATAACATTTTGAAGATGAAATGGGCCTTTAAAGAAGCAATGAAAAATTTCTTTAAGGAAATTGAGGAGAAGACAAACAAAAAATGGAAGAAATCAGTAAGTCCCTTAAAGAAAGCCAAGAAAAAAGCAATCAAACAGGTGAAGGAAACAGTTCAAGACATAAAATTTTAATAGAAACAATAAAGAAGGTCAAACCTTCATCCAGTAACTTATGGAAGCAGATACAGAGATCCACAGCCAAGCACTAGACCAGGAGGGGAGAGTGATTTTATGAACAACGACAATCAAGATCTTGATGGGGAAATCTACAGAGACAATGGAGCTAAGCATGTAGGAACTCACAAACCTTAGACCAAAAGCTGTGAAACTCATTAGATTTAACTAGGCTCTCTACAACGGTGAGACAGTTGTGTAGCTTGGTCTGTTTAAGGGAACCCTGGCAGTGGGATCAGAATCTAACCCTTGTGGAAAAGCTAGATTTTGGGAACCCATTACCTACACAGGGACACCTTGTACAGCCATGATGCAGGAGAATGAGCTTGGTCCTGTGTCAACTGAATGTACCAGGCTTTGCTGACTCTTTGGGAGGTTTTACCTTTTCAGAGGAGGGAATGGGGGCTTGGGGGGTAAGGCTGGGAGGATGTATGAGAGAGGGATCTGTGCTTGGTATGGCAACATGAATGAAAAAACTAAATAAGAAATACTATAATTAGTTGATTTTTTCTTATTAATTTGAGATGATAGATGTTAATATCATTTTTTGAGTTGATCTTAGCAGTTGCAATGAATGTTGCCATTGTGTATAACATATGTTAGAGGGAAGAATGGCACATAAACAGTGATGAAGGAAAGCATGTAATTCACTTTATTAACTAAATCATGACCAAAACACAGACTACCACAGCCCACTTCTTGTTCTTGCAATTCTTTTTGCCTCCTTCTCCACTTTAGATGGTCTTCTCTGGACCAGCCAACTGTCTGTCATGGAAAATATATCCAAGAGCAACACCTAATGCCATTTAAGTATCAATCACTTCAGAGTTATGCCAGAAATGAAAGAATAAAGTAGAAAATACGTTTTGTCACATTTTCCCATTGTATCCATAAGCACAAAGAATCTGATATCTCACCATGTGGATCACCCACACCTTTCCTGTTCCATTTCTTTGATTTGGGGTTGATATCAAGTTTGACGTTTCAAGTTAACTTTGTTATATGTTAGTTGAATTAGGTTATTTATGTTCTGCAACAAGTTGGTTTTTCTAGTCTTCTTTAACAGCTAATTCCCAACCCTTGCATCGCATCATTTCAAGTGTGTCCAAATTTTCCAGGCTCCATTGACTTAAACCTTTGTTCTGAATTGGTTCTAATACATCACTGATTACACTACAAGTGTACACAAGGTGCTTCAAGTATAGTGTCTTCATTTATTTCAGAACAGCTTAGATAAAGTTTGGTTTTCAGGTTATGCCTCAGCTGAGTATCTAAACAAAGCTTCAGCCATTTAAGTTGTTTTCTAGCTCTATGGACATTTTACAGTATATGAAATTCTTGACTTGTGTCTATCTCTTAAAAGTATTAAAGTTGTTACTCTGGTATTATTTATCTGAAACAATGCACAATGTGTTACTTTTTATTATAAAATTAGAGTCGTGTCCAAATGCTTTCAAGACTATATTCTGATCTTCACCCTATTGACTTCATCAGGCAAGTGTTCAGAATCATCATTCTATATCAACTTCTTCAAATGTATAATGGTTCTTCTCATACAACGTGGATATTTCTTCTCTTTGTTCAGATTATCTTCCATTAAATTTTATGTTTTACATACAGCTTCTGTCTCAATGCCTATTTTTCCTTTTCACTGACTCCAGTGTCTGTTTTATATTGTCATTCCCTATGCTCTAGGTTGTCACAGAAATTCCCCCATGTCCTATTTTTCTTCATTCTTATCATTTCTATCATTCACTCACTTTCTGGCACCTTTGATAATGCTCAAGTTTTATTCCTTTGTAATTGAGATGGTTTTTGTCTATTTTGTTTTTCAGTGACTACGGAGAGTTTAATGGGCCAGCCTTTTAGTTCTTCATAGTTAGCTCTTTCCATTCTGGCTTCTGTAATTACACACTCTTTTCTTTTCAAGTTGCAATACTTCATTTTTTGGCATTCTATGTTTCAACATGCCTCTATTTTTTGAAGACTGCTCTTTAAAAGTATGTTTGCATTTATTGCATGTTTACTCCTTTGTGCAGATGTTTACAGTTCACTTTCTTGTCTGTTCTGGAATTGACAACAACAGTAGCAAGCAACCAAGGGCTGGGAGCAGCAGCTATGTAGTTCCAGGTATTCTTCAGCTCAACAATACCTTGGTCTGAAATACAAAGTGGTGGCCCATCAATTGGTAAAACCCTATATTGCATTTCTTCCTGTTATCTTCTTTCTTCTGATCTTAAAAACCAATTTTGATTGTGACCCACCCACTTCTTCTACGTTTTGGCTAAGCTCCCAATACTATGTTCCCCTCTCACACAGCTGTCCACATGTGTACTGCACTTCCTCAGTTCCACCATCTCATACATGTGAACATCACAAAGCTCATCTTTTGGGTTACAAGGGCTTCTCTAGTCTGCTGTGCACCATATAAGTGCACAGATTGCCTATTCAGTGAATTATTCATTGACACTTTGCACAAATTTTAGTTATTTAATCTGTATTAATTAAATGAATGTATAACTACCCTTCCTCTTCCACTCCAGGTTCTTGGATTTGATATTTGTTCCCTTGGGTTTCCTCAAATTCATGTATACAGTGTTTTCTTTATTTCTGTCTCATCTCATATTGAGTAAGTTATACGTAAATTTATTCATTACTGTATACCAATCCTGTTAACATCTATCCTCAAATTTTATAGAAATTTTCTCCACATTTTCTCAAAGCAGGGAGTATACTACTCTCAGAAATTAATATTTCATGTATGCTAATATTCTTCTGAAAACATGAAATCCAATAATTTCATGTTTTTTAGGTAACGATAAAATTCTATAGAATTCAAGCACACACACACACACACACACACACACACACAGGTAAAGTCATAATAAGAAGACAAAAATAGTGTCTTATGATCTAGACATACACTCTTAAATATATACCCAAAGGACCTTATCATGGAGACATTTCTCATCTGTGTTCATTGCTGTTCACAGTAGTGAGGAATAAGAAACAGCTTTGATATATATCAACTGATGAGTGGATAACGATAATGTAACCTATTTACACAATGGAATATTATTCAGATATTAATAAAAATATATAATTTTAAGGAAACATTATTTGAATCTAGTAACCCATCTAGAAATAAAATTTCATGACTTTTTCACATTTTGATTTTAAGCTTTGAGTCTTTAGATACGTGTGCTTTGGATTCAATACCCATAAAGGTTCAGAAATTACCAAGGAGAAGAAATTTCAAGGGATAAATGAAAAAAAAATGTAGTGATATAAGGGGCAAAAGAGGATTAATGAAAGAAAAAGATCTTAAATTGGGGTAGAGAGCAGATGGTTGGGTAGATTAGAGGAGGAAGGATGCTAAAGAATAATAGCCCAAATTCTATGTGATAATATAATTAAAAACCCAGAGCCAGACCCTGGGGAAGAGGTAAACTATCAGAGACACAGAGGAGTAAACCTTAGCTGGTTCTCGCCCAGCCAGCCTTTCAGGCCTAACTCCAAGAAATAGTAGAAGAAGCTGAACTCCCCGCACCTCTTTGCCAAGCAATCATATTTCCTGATTCAACTTTTCTAAAAGTAGGATTAAAGGTGTGTGTTGCTACAGCCTGTCTCTGTTAGGGCTTAAACTCATAGAGATCCAGAGTCCTGATTCATGGGATTAAAGGTATGGGTCACCACTCCCTGACCTTTATGGTTTGGCTCTGTAGGTGGTTCTGTCTTCTGATATTTCAGACTATTTTTTTTTATTAAATATATAATACATCATCCCACTAAAGATATTTTGAAGAAAAGGTATACAGACACATACTGCTGCAGAAGCTTCCTAAACACACACACACACACACACACACACAGAGAGAGAGAGAGAGAGAGAGAGAGAGAGAGAGAGAGAGAGAGAGAGAGAGATTTATAATGGAGTTACTCTATAAAAAGGCAACAGTACCCCTACTTGACACCAGAAACTAATAAATAAAATGTTTGGTTCTTTGGGTTTGTTGGCCAGTAAAGACTCATAAACAGTCTCTGTCCCCAACACTACAGGTTATTGCCATTGATTAGAATACTCTCAAGCACTTAGGAATAAGATCCTGTTATTGAAGACACAAAAACCTTTGAGTCAGAAAATAGGATAACCTGGTAGTTTCATCCCTACTCTCTACTTCATAGTGCTGACATGTGCTATGCAAAGACTCAGAGGAAACAAGTCATGGTCTGTCATGCTATGAACACTGTGATCTACAAAAGTGACTGGACTGGCAACAAAACAGGCTCTTTAGATTCCTCCTTTTGTGTCCCTTATTCCCCTCCTTGTTCCAGTTCCCATTACTTTGTTGTAAAAACATGAATGCATCTCTTTTCATAAAAAAGCTAATAAAAAGCAAAATATTGACTTCTATCTACCATCACACTATTTTGAGATCACATTCGCTGTCGTTGTGGTACCGTTTATTTCATTCATCAGCCCCCATGGCTCTCCTCTTTCTTTTGTTTTTATTGAAATTAAATGTATTAATTGACAATTCCCACTTCCTGACAAAAGCTAAATAAAGTCATGTAAGACTAGCTGACAAGACCAATTTGTAATTTAAAATTCAAATTTAATTATTATAGAGATGAAATATTTGTGTCAGTTCAGCCAGTACTTACTCTCCCCAAAGTAAAGTCACTTTTATGGGGTTGTAGGATAAACATGATTTCAACAGGAAGACTTGAGTTCTTTCGTCAGATCCTATACAAACTCAGGACAAATGGTTAACTCTTGTGCCTATTAGCATACCAAAGTATCTGCTGATCTCCAGGTTCACTCAGTATCTGTGGCTCCTCTCAGCATCTTGTGCTCCTTCCCCTACCCTAAACTTCTCTAGCTCATGGGCTTCCCTTCCCCCAGTTTCCAATTCCTATATAATGCTGCTGCTGTTTCATCCATGCATTCTCTCTTGGTCCTCACTGTCTTGGTCCTTTCAGCCCACTCTCCCTTGTCTCTCTCTCTGTTTTCTTTCTCTCCCTTCTCTTCCTCTCTTATTTTTCCATTCTTTCTCCTTTCATGGCCTGGTTCAGTCTACAGGCCACTCTTAGTCTACTAGGTTCTTTTCTTCTGCTCTGGAATCTTTCACATGCTGCTGGCTGTGTTCTTTCCCATATCTATAATGAAAACCTTCTCTTCAATCATACCTTGGAGCTTTTATTTCCTCACTGCATATATCTGGTGCCAAAATTTTCACTTCATATGATTTTATTTAAATTTGATATCATTAGTCTCCACTAAATTTGCATACAAGTTTAAAAATAGAAATCGTGCTATAATTCTGGGTGAATTATTTAATTATGAAGACAGGAAGTTTTTCTCTTATATAGATTATGAAAAATGAAATCAACTTTTGCTGTTGTGATTTGTTCTTATGTGTTTCAAGGACATAATGGGACCACTTTTCTTAATATGTTTTTTCTTCACTTAAGTTATAAAACATATTCAACTGTCTTACAAATATCATATGGATTTTGTCAGAACATTTTTCAAGGTCTAATACTATTTCTAAGAATAGCACATAAAAGAGATTTTGATTTGCTTTTCTGTAGTTTTAACTGTTCTTCCTCTCATGTTTGTAGCCACACAAAAAAATATGTAACTCCTATTCTGTTGTCAAGTGAATGAAGATAATTGTCCAGATTTTCTTGGTCCAGTCTGAACCATATTTTGCATCTTAGATTATTTTCTTCATTGAAAGAATTAAATATTCATGCTACCTTCAAACATTATCTCATGTATGTATGCCCTTCTTTGAGAAAAATCCTGGAAATGAGAAGCACACTCACCATGTGTGAAAGAGGTAGCATAGCCTTTGACCTTTCTCTATCATTCACCCTTCATTAAAAATCTATTCATTTTATCAGCTCTTTCAATTTATTAGTCATACACTGTGTGCTGATGACATAAAGTTAAATGAGAAGAACAGGAACTGAGACAAGAAAATACAGTGTATAAACTTGCTATACCAGGTTTTGATTCAGAGTTCCCCCTACACCCTGGGAATAAAGGGAAATTCCAGGGAAGTTAAGAACTCATTTCAGTAATTTATTCTAGAAAAGAGATGAGAAAGATTTATGAAGAGATGTGATAACGCCACTGTTTACTCAAAAATGACAAGGGATTGAAAAGTTGGAGAAAGACATATAGAGAAAACTACATTAAGACATATGAGACAGATGTGACTGGAGAAATTAGTGCAAAAGACAAGAGAATGAAAAAGATAAATGAGGAATAGATGATAAAGATAGATAAATAATAGATGAGATAAATGATAGATTATAGATAATGGATGATGATAGATAGACAGGCAGGCAGGCAGACGAGCCGAGAGGTAGGTAAAAATGGATGCAATTCAGAGACTTTGCTGGAAATAAAATAAAATCCACACTATACTACAGCTAGTTTGAACTAAGTCCAGGGTGTGTGTGTGTGTGTGTGTGTGTGTGTGTGTGTGTGTGTGTGTGTGTGTGTGTGTGTGTGTGTGTGATGTTGTTTATCTTGGGTTTAGAGAGGAAAATGAAAATTTCTAAAAGTAGGAGGTAAAACACAAGAGAGAAGACAACAGCTCCTACAATAAGCCATCTCACGTGTGTGGATTCAGGCAGTACTTACAGGATCCATACTGACCTCAGGAACTCAATCGTCATAGAGAGTGAAAAGAAACAGCCGTGATAATTCTGTATTTTCCCTCAATAACTGAACAGTGAAGAAGTCACACAGAGGCAGGAAACTTATGCAGAACACCCTGAAACAAGGGAGAAATTTAGTTTTGGTACAAAACAAAAAAAACATTGTTAAAAATTCAAGTTCATTTTCAAAAATAATTTAAATGTAGTTTTATAAATAAAATGTATTTTAAGCTATAATGTTGAAAATATACAATGAGTAGAATCAGGAAACTTGCAAACACAGAATTCCCCTTCAGAATTCACAAACACATTTCAAGACTCTATTTGAATGTGGAATCTATGAATATTAACTGTTACTCATATATGAATTTCATTTCTATTCTTAGATGTTGAGAGCCTTAAATTTGAGTATGATTGTGCAGATTTTTTTTTTACTTTAGTTCAGTTTCTCTCAATCATGACTAATTTAGAGAAAATAATATTTTAAAATATTTATAATTAAAAGCCTGTAGGCTTTCTCCTTGTGTGGAGGAACTGAATTAATGAGGTTCTAACCTATTTGATAAGCATCCTTGAGTGTCCTGGTTCCAATTACCTCCTATTAATAAGTGTTGCATTTAGAATCTCTATTCTATTTCCTTATAATTTCAATTAATAAAATGCTATGAAAGTTTTATCTTGTTATTTCAAACACAGGTTTTACATACAGATTGCTAGTAAGCTTTCCTCATAAAATAACCCATATTTTGTTTTTAAGTAATAGCATAAGCACAATAGGTTGTTTTCTGTCCATCACAACCATAACACTAGTGACAGAGGGCTCTGATTCTAGGGTGAAGACAAGAACACTTAAGAAACAAACATGACTGAGATGTAGCTCAGTAGTAGAGGATTGAGTAGCACCTGAAGACCTTGGTTCTAATTTCACAGTACAGATTTTAAAAGAGCAAAAAATGGCCAAATTTTCTGAGGAAGAAGGATGTTTTCATGCCCCCATGAAACAACTTTCATCAAGTCACCGTGGTGTTTGCTGGGAGTTGAATTTATGGAGTAAAAATACAGGGCACCCATATCTTACAGTTGCCAGTTTCCTGATTACTAGCAGGCTTCTCTCAGTCAAAAGCAACTACAGAGAATGCACTGGTGAGGAGCTGCTGAGTAGGAGTACAAATAACTTTGACTGCTACTCTGGATTTCTACCTCTTGTCACAACTGAAACTAATGGAAGTATTGTATATAGTATGGAGAACAGACAAATCGATTATCAAAGAAACTGATGATCTGTGTCCTCAATAGTATTCCAGGGTTTTGTTAGCTAAGTAATACTGGGCTGTCTGGGAGGTGTCCTTAGACAATGACAGGTATGGCTCCAACTGAGATGACCATTTCTGCTCCTCAGTCCTTAGAAGTGAGCACTTGCCCACCAAGAAATTCTTCCCCTGTTCTTGTCACATGTTCTGCGATTCTTCTAGAGCCAGCTTGTGACTATACTCTCATAACATACTGTTAGTACCCCTTTCCTACACTAAATTCCTCTTATGTGACCTGCATAGTTACAGTTAACACATACTTTCTCCTGTCATTTCCTAGTTCTGTTCCACGAGATAAAAAGAAACTGAGTCACACTTGCCTTACCAGGGTGTAAATTGTTATGTGTTCATGATTCATCTTTGGGGATATCAAGATTAGTCAGAGTCTCAGATAATAGACACTTTTTCAGAGAGGGAAAGGGCCAATGTCCAGCCTGGATGCCACTACATGACAAATTCAACTATGGGACATTCCACATAAAAAGACACAAGCTCCATTCTAGTAAGAACACTTCTGGATAGACTCTTTAAGTTTTTTGGAAAATACCAGAGTGGGGATTGCTCTTCCTGATCCTCTCAATGCATTACAGGAAAGTTGTCATTGTGGAGTTGGGCATTTTTTCTCCCACAGCTGTGGTATCAATTGTCCATTTATAGGACCATACACTGGCTAATGCTTCTATAGTGTAAGCCTGAACCCATCAGCTTTAAAAATCACATGAGCATTAAGCAAATTCTCTGACACCACTCAGAGCAACAACTGCAGATCAGAAATCATTTTCCAGGACACAATCTTTGATTGTGACATTGCCACTGAGGAGTCCAAGGAAATTTATAGAAATACAAATATGTGTAGCCTATGTTTCGAATCAACTGAATCAAAAGTACTCGAGATAATACACAGAAAATGGAGTCATAAGCTCTCTAGGTAGCTCTCTGGTCATTAGACTATGAGAACTGGGCTATTGAAATGGTTCAGTGACTAAAGGTGTATTCTGCCAAACCTGAATATCTTGAATCTTCTCTTCAGGGCCAACGTTGTGGAAGAGAAAAACATGATTCTGCAGGAGGTCCTATGATCTTCTCATGCACATGTGAGCACATACACACATATTCTCACAAAATAAATACTCAATAAAAATAAGTAAGTCTATTAAAAACTATAAAGTTGGGGCTGGAGAGACAGCTCAAGGGTTATGATCTCTTGCTGCTCTTTCAGGTGCCCTGAGTCTAATTTTCAGGAACCACACGGTGGCTCACAACCAGCTGTAATAAGATCTGGTGACCTATACATGAAAAATAACACTATATATAACAAAAAATAAATATTAAAAAACTATAAAGGCTTTATGCACATGTTTCTTAAGCCTTTTCCTTTCAAAACTTCTTTTCCCCATTAAACTTTAAATCTAATCCCCAGTGTAGCTATACACGTAAAACATTTATTGATAATCAATCATAATAAAACTTATTTTAGAAGTTGAACATATAATTCATTGTGCCATGGAATCACCTATAGAAACCTACTCTAAAACAATTCGTTAGTAATATATAATTTTAACATTTGCTAAAACCAAAGCATATGTACATATGAATGATGTATATATGCTCAGTTATTTTTATATAAATAATTAAGTCTTACCTGGATATTTGATAATGCATATGTGTCTTCAACAATTTTTGAAGTTGGCCAATATATTGATTTTATAATTATCAGTGCTGAGAGTACTATTTTGCATAAATATACATTTCAAAATGGCAGAATTAGGGCTGGGGAAATTGCATAGGTATTAAAAGCATTTGCTGACTCTATAAATGACAGATTCATTCATTTCTCAGCACCCACATAGTGGTTCACAACCATCTGCAGCCTCAGTTCCAAAGGACACCTATGCCCTCTATTGTCTCTGTAAGCAACAGACTCCCATATTGTTCACATACATATTCACAGGTAAATACTCGTACATTTAATATATACATATATAATTTTAAAGGCAGCAGAATGTGCTTATGGTTATTTCTAAAATTGTTGAAAATTCTGTTCAGATTGCAAGCCGAATTTTATTGAACATTTTTAAAGAAAATTTAACAAGTCAAACATCTATTTTTTTAAACCAAGCATTCAGTAGAAAATATCAACTGAACTACTACTATCAACAAGTGAAGGGATTTTGGAAAACGAGAACCCTCATTCATTATTGGTAGGATCGACAAAAGGTGAAATTACCATAGAAATGATCACAGCAAATTCTCAAAAGCTAAAATAAATCTAACATATGATTTAGCACCACTACTCTTCAGCTGATGCCCAAAAGACTTGACATCCTACTCCACAAACACTTGCTCAAGCATGTTTATCAATGCTCAATTGAAAATATCTAGCAGATGGGAAAAAACTTAAATATTTTTCAACCAATGAATGAATAAGGAAAATGTAGTGCATATACACTATGGAATACTAAGTCAGCTGTAAAGAAAATGAAAGAATGAACCTTTAAGTAAACAGACAGAAGTAAAAAACATCATGTTGAGTCAGTAACCAAGACCCAGAAAGACAATGTTTCATTTTCTCTCTAATTGGAGGTCCCTAAATTCAAATCTTCACATGTGAGTACAGGGAATGGGTAACTTTGGATAGCAGGAAAGTAAAACATAATCATTACCAACTCCCAGAATAAGGGAGTTGGGAAATAAGAAAGAGGAAAATAGCAGAGTAGGATTAATCTATTTTAGGGAAATAGGGTGTATATTTAGGGTAAATGCAGAAGCAGAGAGAAGGATTATAAAGAAGTTACAAGTGATCTGGTAACAAGAATAGAAGGATTCTTAGGAAAGTATAAGAGAGGTAAATTTAGAAGTACAGAAAGTTAAAATAACAATAAGGGTATCTTCCGAATTATGCAACTTTTGTATAATTATACACAGATATAAGATCTTTTATCAACTCAGCTAACAGTGCTATCTCACAGAACCAAAGACTACTTAACAAAAAACCCCAACACCAGACATGAGAGACCTTCTTTTCAGTTGGAAAAGAGATTTTTTTTATTAACTTATAAAAATGAGAGGCTGTTGGTTTATTCTGGATTAAATAAAATAAGGTTTTATTGAGGAAGATCCTTGAAAAACCTTGGATGAGAATAGATTTCCCAGATGATGCAACATTTTAGAGCATCTCTGTTGTAGTTTCCTCTGAACTCTGAATCAACAACAATTTCAAGGAGACTGGTTGAGATGACTCAGCTTCACAGAATACTCCAGTCATGACTTGACCATAATCTTGAATTTTCTCAGAATCCCTATAAGATTGATACCACCCCAAACAGCTGGAAGCAGTCTGGAGAACTATGACTACATTCAAAAAAAAAGATGGATTTGTTTTTTTACAGTGTTGATTACATGTTGCTATAGTTAATGGTGAGGGGGAAAGGTATACAAAGGAGATTTGAATTTGAAATTCTTGTTTAAAAAGAAAAAAGTAGGAAAGTGATGTTGGAGTATGCACTTTTATAATTTAAAAGTTGTTTGTAACATACCCACCACTGTTCCCCCTCCCTCACCTCTTCCCTAACATACCTTTACCCCATCTCACCATACCTCAGAGAGGGTAAGGACTCCCAGGGTGAGTAAATGCAGCCTAACTTACCCAGCTGAAATAGAACCAAGCCCCTCCTCCCTGTATCAAGGCTGAGCAATATGTTTCTCCGTAGGAAATGGGTTCCAAGAAGCCATTTTATACACTAGCAATAAATTCTGGTCCGACTGCCAAAGGCCCCATTATCTTCCCATGCATTTCAAGTGCCATCCATATTTAGAGAGCCTAGTTAAGGCCCATATAGATTCCCCAACTGTCATTTCAGAGTCTGTGAGTTCTCAATAGCTCAGGTCAACTGTCGCTATGGATTTACTCATCATAATCTTGACCTCTTTGCTCATATAATCTCTCCGACCTCTCTTTGACTGGGCAGAGAACTCGACCCATGGCTTAACTGTGGATCTCTGAATCTGCTTCCATTAGTTGCTTGATGAAGTTTCTATAATGACAATTATGGTGGGCACCAATTTGATTATAGGGGAAGGTCAGTTTACGAACCCTCTCAGATATTGCTTAGAGTCCTAGCTGGGGTCATCTTGTGGGTTCATGAGTGTTTCCCTAGCACCAGGATTCTTTCTAACCCCACAGTGGCTTCCTCTATTAAGGTATTTATTTTACTGTTCACCCTTTCTGTTCCTCCCCCAACTCAACTGTCTCATTCCCTCATGTTCTGTTCTCACCTTCCATTATTCCCTCCCCCATTATAGTCCCAATTTACTCAGGAAAGCTTCTTTATTTCCCCTTCTCAGGAAGGTCCATGAATGTCTCTATTAGGATCCTCTCTGTTGCCTAGCTGCTCAGGGCTTGTGGATTATAGCCTGGATATATTATAGCCTGGATATAACCTTTACTTCACATCTAAAATCCACTTATGAGTGAGTACATACGATGTTTATCTTTCTGTGTCTGTGTTTCCTCACACAGGATGTATTTTTCCTAGTCCCTCTATTTGTCTGCAAATTTCAGAATGTCATTTTTTTAACTGCTGAATAGTACACCATTGTGTAAATGTACCACATTTTAAAAATATATTCTTTAGCTGAGGGGCATCAAGGTTGTTTTCAAGTTCTGGCTGTTGCAAATAATGCTGTTATGAACACAGTTTAACAAATGTCCTTTGAGTAAGAGTGTTCAGCATTTGGAAATATGCCAAAAAAGAAATATTGCTGGATAATTGGGTAGATTTACTTTCCATTTTCCCAGAAACCACCACACTGCTTTCCAAAGGCTATACAAGTTTACATTCCCACCAGAAATGAAGGAGTGTTCCCCTTACTGCACATCCCTTCCAGCGTAGGCTTTCATCAGTATTTTTGATCTTAGCCATTCTGACAGGTATAAAACAGTATCTCAGAGTTATTTTATCTGCACTTCCCTGATGTGTAAAGCAATTCTTTAAGTGTATTTTGTCATTTGAGATTTGTCTGTTATGAATTCTTGATTCTGCTCTGTTCTTCATTTTTAATTGGATAACTTGGTGTTTTTTATCTCTAGTTTCTTAAGTTCTTCATAGATTTTAGAGATTAGCCTTCAGACAGATGTAAGGTTGGTTAAAAAAAATCTTTCTATTTTGTAGGCTGTTGTTTTTTCTTATTGATTGTGTCCTTAGCTTTATAAAAGCTTTTACATTTCAGGAGATCCCATTTATTAATTGTTGTTCTCAATGTGTGTACTACTGGTGTTATATTTAGGAAGTGGTCTTCTTTGCCAATGCATTCAAGGGTGTTTCCCACTTTCTTTTATGTCAGGCTCAGTTTAACTGGATTTAAGCTGAGATTTTATAGCCACTTAGACTTGAGATTTTATGAAGGGTGATAAACATGGATCTAGCTGTATTTTTTCTACATGGCATCAACCATTTATACCAGCATCATTTGTTGAAGATACTATCTTTTTTCCATTGTACAATTTTAGCATCTTTGTCAAATATGAGGTGTTCATAGGTGTGAAGTTTAATGTCAAGGTCTTTGATTTGATTATATTGGTCTACAAGTCTATTTCTATGCCAGGATCAAGCTTTTTTTTTCTGTAGCTTGACGTCAGGAGTGGTGATGCCTCCCCAAGTTTTTTTTTTTTTTAATTGAACAGGATTGATTTGGCAATCCTAGTTTTTTGTTTATTTTGTTTCTCCATATGAAGTTGATTATTGTTATTTCAAGATCTGTGAAGAATTGTTTTGGGATTTTGATAGGGGTCATATTGAAACTGAAGATTTCTTTACTATGATGAGTTTCCAATATGTTGGGTATGGGGGGATCTTTCCATTTTTTAATATCCTCTTTAATTTCTTCCTGCAATGATGTAAAGTTCTTGTCACACAGGTTTTTCACTTGTTTCATCAGCATTACCCCCAAGGAATTTTATGATATTTGTAGCTATTGTAAAGGGTGATGTTTCCCTAATATCTTTTTTAGCCCTTTTATAGTTTGTGTATAGGAGGGCTATTAATTTTTTGAGTTAATCTTTCTTGTATCCTGCCACACTGCTGAAGGTGTTGATCAGCTATAAGAATTCCCTGGTAGAATTTGAAGGGCCACTTATGAATGCTATTATATCATTAGCAAATATCAAAAGTTTGACATTTTTATTTCCAATTCCTATTCCCTTGATCTCCTTCTGTTGTCTTATTTTTCTGGCAAGAAGTTCAAGAACTATACTGAATAAATATGGGAAGAGTGGATAGCCTTGTCTTTTTCCTGATTTTAGTGGGATCATTTTGAGTTTCGCTCCATTTAGTTTAATGTTGGCTGTTAGCTTGCTGTATATTATCTATATTATGTTTTTAAATCCTTGATCTCTCCAAGGCCTTAATCATGAGGGGTATTGGATTTTTCAAAGGCTTTTTTTTTAGCATCTAATGAGATGATCATGTGGTTCTTTTCTTTCACGTTTTATACAGAGGATGATATTGACAAATGGTCATAGGTTGAACCATCCTGCATCTCGGGGATGAAGCATACTTGATTATGATGAATGATTTTTTTTATATGTTCTTGATTCAGATTGCCAGTATTTTATTGAATATTTTTGCGTCAATGTTCATGAGGGAAATGGTCTGCAATTTTCTTTCTTTGTTGCATCCATGAGTGGCTTGGGTATCATGGTGACTGTAGTCTCATAGAAAGAATTGGGCAATGTTCCTTCTGTTTCTATTATGTGAAACAATTTGAGGAGAATTGATATTAACTCTTCTTTGAAATTCCTACAGAATTGTGCACTGAAACAATCTGGACCTGGTCTCTTTTTGGTTGAGATATATTTAATAATTGCTTCTATTTTCTTAGGGGTTCTAGGTCTATTTAAGTCATTTATCTGGTCTTGATTTAATTTTTGGTAAGTGGTATCTATCCAGAAAGCTTGTCCATTTCTTTTAGGTTTTCTGATTTTGTGAAATACAGATTGACCTAATGATTCTTTGGATTTTCTCCATGTATGTTATTACATCTCCCTTTCATTTCTGTTAATTTGGATATTCTCTCTCTGCCTTTTGGTTAGTTTGGATAAGGGTTTATCTATCTTGTTAATTTTCTCAAAGGACTAACTTTTTGTTTCATTGATTCTTTGTATTTTATTGATTTTGGCCCTGAGTTTGGTTATTTCCTGTCCTCTAATCCTTCTGGGTGTGTTTACTTCTTTTTTCTCTAGAGTTTCAAGTGTGCTATTAAGTCTCTTGTGTGAGATTTCACCATTTTTTTATGTAGGCATGCAGTGCAATGAAGTTTCCTCTTATTACTGCTTCTATTGTATCCCATAAGTTTGTGTATGCCATGAATTCATTTTCATTGAATTCTAGGAAGTCTTTGATTTCTTTTTTCTATTGAGAAATGTTTAGTTTCCCTGATTTTGTAGGTATTCTCTAGTTTGTAGTGTTGTTGAACTCTAAATTTAGGCCACTGTGGTCTGATAGGATACAAGGGAATATTCCCATTGTTTTTGATCTATTCATATTTGATTTATGACAAAGTATTTTGTCCATTTTAGAGAAGGTTCCATGGAATGCTGAGAAGACAGTATATCCTTCGTGTTTAGGAAGGCAGTTCTCTATGTATCTATTAAGCCCATTTGAGTCATAACAACTGTTAGATTCCTTATTACTCTGTTAACTTTCTGCCTGGTTGACCTAGCTATTGGTGAGAATGGGACATTGGGGTGTTCTACTATTGCCATGTGGGGTATGATGTGAGAGTAAGCTTTAGTAATGTTTCTTTTACATATGTGAATGTCTTTGTATTTGGGACATAAATGTTCATAATTAAGATTTCATGTTGAGGATATTTTTCCTGAGATGAGTATGTAATGATCTTTCAGATCTCTTTTGATAGATTGTAGTTTGAAGTCTATTTTTTTTAATATTAGGATAGATGCATCAGCTTGCTTCTTAAGTCTATTTGATTCAAAAGTTTTTTACCAATGCTTTACTCTAAAGTAAGGTCTGTCTTTGTAGTTGAGGTGTGTTTCTTGTATGGAGCAGAAGAATGGATCCTGTTTTCATGTCCATTATGTTAGCCTTTGTCTTTTTATAGGGGAATTAAGTCCATTGATAGGAAAGGATATTAATCATGCATTCCTTTTATTTTTGGTGGTTATGTGTATTTCCTTTCTTTGGGATTTCTTGCTAGGGGTTTATCTATTGCTTGTGTTTTCCTGGATGCATCTAACTTACTTAGGCTAGAATTTTCTTTCTAGTGCTTTCTGTAAGAATGGATTTATGCATAGGTGTTATTTAAATCTGTTTTTTTTCATTAATATTTTGTTTACTCCCTCAATGGTGATTAAGAGTTTTGCTGGGTTAAGTAGTTGGGACTGGCATAATCTGATGCTGTAGAAAAACAGAGTTAAACCATTATTTTTTAAAATGTTTAACTCATGTTTTTATAAAAATAGAGACTGTGTGTATAGAAAAACACTACAGTTTATAAAATACAACAGTCTTGAATCAGGAAAGGTTTTTCAAAAAAAGTTTGTAGCCTTGTAAAATGTCACTATTCACTTAAATCTGATTTTACAGATCCAAGTCTACAGTGAAGTTCTGTGATAGAAGACAGACAAACACTACTGAAAATATCTGAGAAAAATGTTGCCTTTGGTCTTCAATTAATTTTTCATTATTGCATATTTTGAAGCCTTTTGTTTGTGCTGAGTTTTCATGACCCCATATTCAGGCATATAATCCCATTTGAGGCTGTGACCCAGGTGGATAAACTAGATTCCATGTCATTGGGCCAATAATGACACTAGAAATGTTATATCTAGTGCCCTAACCTATATCCCTTCAGAAAAACACAAGTATCATTTCAACTGAGATATATAACTATCTGTGGCTACTTGCCTTTCCAAAATTATACAAAATTAAAATTAAAAAATTAAAAAACCGAAGTGACCCAGTTATCTTTCCTTGGGATTCCAAGGCCAAATGGACCAAATTCTTTAATATTTTTCTATCCCAACTTAAATAGCAGTTAATATTTACGTGTCCAACGTTAATGCTGCAATTCTGTGTTGTTATCTAAGATAAAAATAGCATAGTTAATACATACAGAGTTTTATGGTCCACAAGGATTGGTGCTTTTGCTTTTTGTTTGATTTGGTCTTTTCACCAACAGCTTTAGTCCTTATTCCAGCTAATTAGTTTGACTAAATATTTGTTTCCACTGTGTGATGGTGTGTCACTGTGACCGGTTTAATAAAGAGCTGAATGGCCTAAAGAAACGAAATGTTGTTGGATTACTATTTGCAGAGTGTGTGAAGATGTATTGCTGTGATTGGTGTAGTAAAAAGCAGAATGGTCAATAGCTAAGCAGGAGGGAGAGGTAGGATATCTGAATAGAGGAGGAGGAGGAATCTAGGCATGGTAACTTTATCAGCAAACTTGGAGAAGTTGGACATACCATACTGAGGAAAACTAAATGCCTCATGACAGAACATAGATTAATATAAGAGGTGGATCAGAGTTATAAAAGCTAGCAAGCGACAAGTCTAAGCTAAAAGCCAAGCTTTCATAATTAATATGAAGTCTACTTGTCCTTATTTGCGAGCTGGTGGCCCATAAAAAAGTCTGACTGCAGACTTGGACATATGTATTCCCTGGAAAACACTTTTTTTTTGTAAAGCCCTGTTTTGTGACATAGTTTCAGAACTTACTCTCTCTGGTATTGCCAAGAAGTTTTACAGCAGTACCAGCTGTTTTCCATATTACAACATTACTGGGAAACACAGGGACCTACATGCCCAGGATGATTCTGACCTTGTTTTCCCAGATAAGTGTTTATCTGATAAATACTTATCTGACATGTTCAAACTGCATCTTTAAAATCCTATGTGAGCATCATTGGAGAAAAATCATTGTCCATAGATGAAGCAAGAAAAGAGGTTATGAGCTATTTAGGCTTACATTTCTTATTCATAATTTGTCTTTCAGAAAAAGAAAATTCATTGATTTAAGACACCAACTGAGACTAGCTTAGGCATAAAGAAGTCGCCTCAATCATGTGGATAGTATTTTAGTATTTTTGCATTATGAAATACTTTAATAGCAGTGAAATCCCTTTCATCCAACACTAAACATGTTTATATATTTCTATTTCCCTTTTAACTAATTCCTTCCAAGATCCCTTGTAACAAATTTTCAGATAAATTTTTGTGGTAAAACAAACTGTCAGAAATCTGCCTTTTAGAACTGCACACACACGTACTGTATGACAGGTACAGAAGCTAATAAAAACTAGCCTATTGCTTCCTTTAAAATTGAAGATGAACCACTTCTAATAGATATTACTTATTCTCCCTTTTGGAGAGAAAAACTAATTTGTATATTCCATATTTTCATGCTTAAAATTATTAACTGTACTGTATAATGATGGATAAATTTTAAAATAATCAAACAGAAATTTATTTATGAAATGTTTGTACTAATTCACTGCCTAATATACCTTATCACTATAAAAATCAACCCATGAGAGAAGTACAAAATAAAGAATTCTTATTTAGAAACATATCCATGTTATTGTAAAAGGTGTAAATGCATATAAAGAATGGTTATTATATGAAGAAATGTTTATTACACACAATAAGAGCACTTCTAAGTATTTTTATTATTCTGTTTCTCATCTGCTTTTTTATCTTATTTTTTTCATTTAAAAGGTTTTTTTCCCATACTCATCACTACTTGCCCTCACTCCCCTACTCTCAATCTTCCCTCAGCCTCTTCCCCACCCCACCCCAAATCCATTCCCCAGGGTGGGATAAAAGAGTCCTAAGGTAATTCAGATTGGTCTGGCATATCTAGTTGAGGTAGGTCAGAGTCTGTTCTCCCAAGTATAAGGCTGAGAAAGGTATTCCTCTATAAGGAATGGGCTCTGAGATGTCAGTCCATGCACCATCACCTGTCTTTTTTTTTTTTTTTAACGTGAATTTTATGTTGTGTAGAGAGTGTATTGTGATTATTAAAATATGTTTATATATACATAAATACATGTATGTGATCATAAACATATATGTGCAAAATATATAATTGAGAGACAAAGATATGTATATGAATGTTCTTAAAAATATGTATATGTATATATGTGTTATGTTTATATAGAGAGAGAGGGAGCAGAGAGAAACAGAAAGATAAAGAGATGGAAGTTTCCCCAAATGGAGTCATAAAGTGGAAATAACAACTTAAAGTTGTATAGTATACCACTGTAAGATGTATAAATGTCCATATCAAAAATCTTCTTTTATACTATAAGAATAAATCTTTATTTTATTGACTGGCTTTACTGATGTGTGTATGTCTTTCTGTATGCTATGAATATCAATCTTTAAATAAAGGAGCTGTTTTGACCATTGGTGAGCACCATAGAAGAAGTAGGTGGGGAATCACAGTAGGTATGAGAAGGAGGGCAGAATCAGGCACAGATTGAGCCAGACAACCAAAGAAGTAACATGTAAGGAACACAGATGAGCCATGGGCCATAGGAAGCAAAGATTAATGAAAATGAGTAGAGATAAGAAGAAGGAGCTAGCTAGAAATGTGCCTAACCCATAGACCAAACAGCATGAAGTTAATATGTGTCTTCGTGTTTTATTTGAACTTTGGGATTGCTGGTCCAGATAAGCTACAGCAGAAGGTGGGTCTGAAAAGTGGGGCTAGTCAGGTCAGGAACCTCGTTGTTACAGATGGCATCCCAACATGGACTGAACACTCACATAAAGTCTCAGAAAGCTTTGAAAGGGCCCTAGAGCACATAAACAGAGCCAAAAGTGGCTTCCAAATTGCGTCTCAGAAGTGGGTCATTGTGCAGAGATAGTGTGGTGTCTGGGCCATGGACAAAATGGCGGACTCACTGCAGGGAGCATAAATTGCAACCAGGCCAGTTCCAAAAGTCTCACAGATGACTCCGGTAGCATGTGATTGACTTAAGGTTTCTGTTTATTTTGAACAAAAAGGAAACAGAGTCAAAGATGGTTTCTTAGTAGCAGCATTTTCTTCAGTCTCTTCTTTTTATTAGCAGTGGGCAGATGAGGCCACTTTAAGAGGAACTTCCTAACTCAACTTTATTGGCAAAAACTGTGGGGCTCTTTAACAGAGTGCTAGCATTTTAAAAGCTTTTCTGGTTAAAAGATGATTAATGATACACGATAAAATAGATTCCGATGGAGAAAAGCACTTGGTTAAAATGTGTATAAAAAAGAATACACAGACTAGGAGAGAAAAGAGAAAGTCTTTTAAAAAGAGAAATAGAGTATAAACTATAATAAGCTATGTAAAGATGGAAAATACACAAAGAGTCTGGATTATGGTTATTATTTGCTTTCTTTTAATTTTTTAAACAAATTGCAGAAAAACAATTAATTCCAAAGGCTGTTAAGTTAAACAAAGCCATATGTTTTTAAAGTATCTTGACTTTGAAATTTGTGCCTAAGGATTTATTGCTTTGGAAGAGAAGTTCTGTTTTTGTTTCCACAAATGATGAGAACGTGTGGATTGCTTCCAGGTAAATATGGTTTCACCAATCAAGACCACCTGAAAATTCTCTGATAGGAAGATACGGTCAAGACGATCCAATTTCAAGACCCTCTAAGATTGCCAGTACTCCTTAATCAGCAGGAAGTAGTAATGAAACACTACACCCAAATTGTCAAAATACTGTTTATAAATCTTTGTTTTTATTATGAATTATTAATGGTCATAGTTAATCTCTTACTAAGAAGAAAAAGGGGATATGGTATATGAATGATTTTTTAAAAATTAGATTATTGAATTTACTTTAATCCAAAAATCAGCGGTTAATCTCAAAATATTTTACATTGGTTATGGACTTTTGTTTATTGATACAAATTTAAGGTCAATTTTGCTATTCTTTATGTATTTTTCTACTCTTGTTTAAGGTGTGATGTTTATGTAACTCATTTAAAATTATAATGTATAATTAAGAAATACAGACTAATAGTCACCGATGGTAAACAAACCTATACTCATGTTATGGATAAGTAATCTTCAAATGCTTTTAAGACCTATAGAATATGGCTTTTAAAATATTTTAAGAACTTAGACTTTTCTGGACAGTGAGACAAATCTTCTCCTGGAAGCACCAATCTACTTCAAGAGAAAAAAATGGGCATTTGAGGAAACTCCATATGGAGTTTACTTTCTCTGTAACAATGGTTAGCCACTGTTTGACAATATGCTGTTTAAATTGAACATACAGATTCCATAGGAAAGTGACCTCTGAACTTTGGCAGAATAAGCTGAGATGGTCCTTCAGTTTCCTGCTTTGCAGAGAAAACTGGTAGGCATTCTTCAGGACTCAAGGAGAAGCGACTGATGAACTATGCCAGAATGGGTAGTGCAGTCCTTCAAATTTTCTGCTTCTCTGAATAGTATGCCAGAAACTCTGAGCCTGTAGGCTGAAGATGGATACCCCAATTTTATGAAGGAACTTTGGGTGACTGTCCATGCAAACAGGTATCATCTCTGTCATTTCTAGATTTTTGAAGTTGCTTACACTTCCTGTTTACTAGGATAAACATTATATCCTTCCGTGATCTTTGATGTGGTTGAAGATTAGATAGTTATAGGTATAGTTTTTCTTAGTTATTTTAAAAGGTATATTGGATACAAAACTTTAGATTCACAAGGATAAGGTAGATGATAGAGTATTTTCTTTAATTTTGCGAAATATAAATAGACTAGATATTGTAATTGTAATTCTTGCTTGATAGCTATTTTGATATATGTAATTTTGTTATGTTAAAATTGAAGCTGTCCTCTTTGATTAGACAGAAATGGGAAGGTAATGTGGGAATGTCTTTCTGTATGCTGTGAATATCAATCTTTAAATAAGGGAGTTATTTTGACCATTGGTGAGCTTCATAGAAGAAGTAGATGGGGAATCAGAGTAGGTAGGAGGAGGAGGGCAGATCAAGACAAGAATAGATCCAGATACCCAAAGGAGCCATGTGTAAAGAGCACAGGTGAGCCACAGGCCATGTGGCAGGACAGATTAAAGAAAATGGGTTGAGTTAAGATGAAGGAACTATCTAGTATTGTGCCTAAGCCATAGGCCAAACAGCAGGAAGTTAATATAGGAGTCTATCTGTTTCTTTGGGACTTTAGAATTGATGGTTCAGATAAGTGGTAGTGGGTGGGTCTGAACTGTAGGGGTAGTACAGGCCAGAAACCTCATTGTTACACTCTACCATAATAGATATGTTAAAATAGTTTAAAATTGAATATGTATGTCAAAAGACTTAATTTTGTACCCAACAATCTATATGTGCCAAATAAACATCTAAAATGTTCAATTATAATTTCTCCTTCTATAGACTTGGTAGTTAGTAAAATTCAGGCCTAAATTTGATTTGACTTTGTCTATTACCTGAGTCTCACCTTCTGAGTTACTAGTTATTAAACTCATTATCACTCCTGAAAAATCAGGTCTAAGTACCAATCAAAGTATAGAATCTTTGTAAGCAATATTGAACCTTGTGAAAGCATGATGACATTTATACTGGTTTGTGGTTTCAGCAGGCACTGAGGTAGAGTTCCTAACATCAGTCAGCTAGGAATTTGCAAAGGTAACTATATAATAATTCCACAAAGCAAGGACTTTATTTTTTATATTTTCTTTCATTTATTTATTTTTTTGATGTTGTTATTCTAATAAGGGCAGGCAATGGTTGAGTCATTAAAAGTATGCTGATTTTTACAAATGGCATTATACAAATTTTTTTTTAAAATTGAGTAGTCAACTGAATGAGTCATCTTTAATAGACATGAGGAGGATAATAACCATAAGCAAAAGAGAGATGTTGGAGAATTCACTGTCGTCACTAAGGATCTGTTGACCTAGAAATATATTTAAAAGAAAACAGCTAGAAGTATGATAGCCTTTGGGGAAAATACCTTAGTAGTAACTACATTTATATCATCTTAATGACATTATTTAAGGGCATTAAAAGATAAAGGGTTATGAATACCTATAAACAAATAACAAATTTACTTAAGTGTATGTGTTTGTGTATTAACCTATATTGGATTATATTTATAATGGAAGGGAAATATAGAATTAACAGAATTGTTAAGTGATTTGTCACATAATGTAATTCATTTTTGATCAGCAGTTTCAAAAAATTCCTATTTATTATGCACTAAAATTTGACACTTGCTAGGTTATGCTCACTAAACTATAATGGATTTATAAATCAGGATCATTCCTTTTTAAAGGATACTGATTAAATACCACCTTCTAACTTTTTTATATTTCCACCATCCCAAATACTTAGAAAAAATATTTTATTACTACTACTACTTTTCTTTTTCTAATGTTTATCATGATTCCAGAAACTTCCACCTGACACTCTTCAGTTCAAGTGATAAAATCAGATTATGCATCCTCCCAGTGATTTGCTAATATCTTGATTGAGCTTCATTGTCTCCTGTTCATCATTATTAGGTCAAATACTCTGATTGTAGCTCTGTCTTTGAAAATATAGCTCTACTATTTTTGTTAGGCACTTGCCCCTTCCTAAACTCCTTCAGCTGCCAAAAGAATAAACTTTCCATAAATAATTCACCTATTATTTTTTCAATTTATTTTGTGGGAACATTTCAGGGGGAAAAATGAAGAGATACACACAGGAAAAAAATAAGGCTAAATGTTTGTGCACCAAATGATGACTGTTCTGTATGCATTGCTCTATTTCTTTCCAGTATCAATATTGAGATAGGCTATCAGTATATTCCATTTTTTCATAGCAGTGTTCATCAAAAATGTTTTCTATTACACAATCACTTTTTCATACTCTCCCTCGTGATCCACAGAAAATGGAAAGATATATCTTTTATTTTATAATTCTATCACATAATTCATGAATAGTCTTCAATTCCTACCGTTTCAATACTTTAGGTTCCAAGTTTGCACACGAAAACAAAGAGCATGCTTTGCTTCATGCATGTTCTAAAAGCTAGATAGAAGTCTCAAAGAACAGGCATTTAAATATGTGTGGTGTAAGTAATTCATTAAATGGCACAGAGGGAACAAAGGAGAAAGTATCATTAATAATGTGAAATCTGGGTAATGAAGTTATATTTTACCTTTGTGCTTACTTGTATTTAATAAGTATCCTACAGGACATCAGCAATCAATGTTTAATATGTGTATATCATATTTTAATATATGTTATATATGCTTTTGTTCATAGTTGAATAAGAAACACAGAAATACAGAGGCAGAAAATTTTTGTATGCATATTCTTTATTTCTTTAGCCAAATTTAATTTATATTTGGTGTTCACATTTCCAGAAAGATCTGACTAAGGTCTATTTCCTCTCATGTCATCTTCTGAATGTTTGAGTGCTCACACAGGATGAAGCTAATAAGCTGTGCTCTAAGCATCTCCTTTTGCAATCACAAAAAGACTTACTCTGTTCCCATAAAGACCCATTGTGTTTTTTGAAAAGAAAGTTTTGCCTTAGTAATAGGTCTAATTCCTTCAAATGATTGCACATTTTTATTCCTTTCTAAGTCATCAATCTTCATACATGGTTATAAATAGTTCTTGTGTATTTGAGGCCCAAGAGACAAAAATCTATGTGTGCTTTAAATACAGTTATTTCCTTTCCTCATGAGATGAGGTAAGATTGGCCACAACTCACTCAGGTCCTAAACATCTGTCTTCTCTCCACTGATGGAGAACATCAAATGACATACTAAAATAATTGGGTTGGGTTGTGGTATATTTGATCACACTGTATGGAAATATGTCACTGTTTTATTCCAGATGGTTTAATAAAGACTTGGATGGCAATAACTAGCTAGGCAAGAGTGGTTAGGCAGGACTTCTGGGAAGAGAGAGGAATTCTGGCTCAGAATCTGGCATGAGAGATTACATCAATGAGACACTACAGAAGTCGGACATACAGAGAAAAAAAGGCAACCGGACCATGTGGCAGGATGTAGATTAATAGAAACAGCTAGTTGGAAACAAGCCTAAACTAAAGGCCAAGCTTTCCTAATTAATGGTAGATAACTCTCAGTGTCATTAGTCAGAGCTGGTAGCTGAAAAGAAAGTCTGAGTACAATATTACTCAAAAATAAGTAATAGCTGAAGACTTATTAGAATAAGCGTTTCCCTCTGCCATATCTTACTCATGCTCAAGACATCTGAATTAGCAATGAACATCTAAATCATTCTGCCAGTACTGGATCCTGCCCATGTAACATCATCACAACCACTCATGGTCCTCACCTATGCAACATTGTCCTAAACACTCAGAACAATAGAGACAAATCCAAGTTCTGGAGTTTTGTGAAGCCCAACAGTTCCTTCAAGAGATCTGTTAAACACTTAGCTCTTACTGTGACCCTTATGGCTAACAAACCTTGCTTCCTAAATGTGGCGAGCACTTTCTCATAAGAAATGTCTTCTTTTCCTTTGGTTAAATATTATTGAAATGATAAACAGCATAATTAAATCCTTATAGATGTAAATCTTATAAAGTCTTATTAGGCATCTATTCATAGTGATATATTTTATATTTAATAAAATCAGCCTGGAATATCAGAGGACAGAATGATCTACACTCAAACATTGAGAGTCAGAGAGTTGTAATTCACACCTTTAATCCAAGCGTGGGAATGATAAAGTAACCTATGCCTTTAATATCATAACTCAGGAGACAGAGATCTCTCTGTTTCTCTGAGTTCAAGGCCTACCTACCAAACAGTAATAGCTCACACCTTTAATCCTAACTGTAGGAATATGATGCAGAGTTGAACCCCGAAGTGAAACAACTGGGTGAAGAAGATATTTAAGGCAGGTGTAGGCAGACATTAAGGCATTCTGTAGAAGCAAAGAGCCAGGCTGAGGGCTCTTGAAGATAGTTTTTACCCTTATTAGTTGGCTGGGTGAGAATTGACTGTGGTCTGTTTTCTCTCTCTGATATTCCATATTTTCCCCAATATGTTCCTCTGAGATTTCATTAAATATCAACTAGAATTCATATTTCATTCCTTCCTCTAAAAGACTTGAATAGTAGCTAGATGGTGGTAAATGATTATAAAATATATTCAAATGACAGAATGAATATGATTATCAAGCATCAGCTTAGATAAATCCATTATATTACCATATACTTAACAAAAGCAGTTGTAGCAAGAATAATCAGAATGAGCAGCACTAGCCACATCCTATAGGATTTGAAATTAACATTATTATTGTCATTAACATATTTTTTATTTTCAATTACATATGGGAAATATATTAATTATAGAAAAACTGTGGCCACATATATATTTTCAAATTTTATTTAAGTGTATGTTTGCTTGCTCTGCAAGTACCTTTGTGTATTAGACGAAGGCCAATCCCCTGAGACTGGAACTACAGATGAATTTGTGCCACCATGTGTGTGCTGGGAATCAAACTGTGGTCCTCTGGAAGAGCAGTCAGTTCTCTCAAGCACTGAACTATCACTTCGACCCCATTACTTTTGTCAACAAACTGTCTTGTTTATGTAAGCCACAATGCCAAGTGCTGGCACGTAATAAAGTATGCCCTGACTTTCTAAAACTTGCAATCTAAGAAACATATGGTAATGGAAATGCCATAATGAGATCCCAAAAGTTTGTCATCCATGCTGAAGACTTAATGCAACTTTGATGAAGTACTACTATATGTTAGTTCTGACTGCTTGAGTAGAAACCAGGTTACAAATTTACTGTTTGGTCTTTTAAAATCACGTTTCTGTTATAGATTTTGTGATGTGGGAATGCATTTATGTTTGCTGTGAATCTCAATCTTTAAATAAAGAAGCTGTTTTGGGCCATGGCAGGCACCATAGAAGAAGTAGGAGGAGAAATCAGAATAGGTAAGAAAGGAAGGGTGGAGTCAGAGGCAGATCGAGCTGAAGCCCCCCAAGGAGCAACATGGAGCACGGGTGAGCCACAGGCCATGTGGCAGACAGATTAATAGAAATGGGTTGATTTAAGATGTAAGAGCTAGCTAGCAAAGTGCCTGAGCCATAAGCCAAACAGCATGAAGTTAATATAAGCGTCTGAGTCATTTCTGGGAGTCTGAGAGGCGGGCGACTGGGTGGCTAAGGGGTCTCGGGCAGTAGGTCTGTGGGTCTCAGACCTCTGGCCACTGGGGGCCGAGAAACCCCACTACTACAGATGGCGCATCCAACTTGGGTCTATTATCCACTTAATGCCTGAGAAAGTTTAAAAGGGGTTTTAGCAGAAATTGAGCAAAGGCAGCTTCCAAATTGTGTATACGAGGCAGGTCTTTGTGCAAAGAAAGCAGGGCTTCCGGGTCACATTTAAAATGGTGCCAGCAGACTGCAGGCAGGCAGTGTAAGCTGCAATCAGGCGGGTTCCTGAAATCTCACAGAAGACTCAGTAGCATGTGATTGATTTTAGATTTCTGTTTATTTTGAACAAAAAGGAAACAAATTTTCTTAGTAGCAGCATTTTCTTAAGTGTGCTCTGTTTACTGGCCACTAATAGAGACGCGGTCCTTTAAGAGAACTTAGTGATTCAGCCTAATATGCAAAAACTATGCTTCTTTTTAGAGAGTGTATTTTGAAAGCTCTTACAGTTAGAAGATGATTAAAGATTCATAATAAAACAGATTCAGATGAAAAGAAAAAACATGTAAACAGGTTACAATGTGTGTAAAAGCTACATAGGCTTCACAGAGAAAGGAGAGAAGGTACATAGTCTTTAGAGAAAAAAGAGAGAAGATAAAATCTTTAAAAAGAGAAATAGAGTATTAAAAATATAATAAGCTGTGTAAAAATGGAAAATAGACACAAAATCTGGATTTTGGTTGTTATTGTGTTTTCTTTTAATTTTTTAACTGTTAATGAGCTAACTGCAGAAAGACAATGGATTGCAAATGCAAAGGCTACTAAGTTAAACAAGAATGTATATTTTGAAGGTATTTTCATTTTAAAAATTGTGTCTAAGGATTTATTGCTTTGCAAGAGTTCTGCTTTTGTTTCCACAGAAGATGAGAACCTGTGGATTGCTTCCAGGCAAATATGGTTTCATCAACCAAGACCCCCTGAAAAAACCTGATGGGAAGAGATGGCCGTATCAGCTTCAGAGCTGCAGACTGATCCAGTCTCAGCAATCAGTGAGATTTTCAACGCCCCTTAATCAGCAGGAAGTAGTAATAAAAAACTACGCCCAAATCCCCCAAATATTGTTTCTAAATGTTTTGTTTTCATTATAAATGGTTAATGGTCATAGTTAATCTTTTTCTAAGAAGAAAAAGGGGATATGGTATATCAATGATTTTTTGAAAGGTTAGATTACTGAATTTACTTAGATCAGGAAATCAGCTGTTAATTTCAAAATGCTTTACATTGGTATAGATTTTGGTTTACTGATACAAATTTAAGGTCAATTTTGTTATGCTGTATGTGTTTTTCTGTTCTTGTTTAAGGTATGATGTCTGTGTAACTGATTTAAAATTGTAATGTATAATTAAGAAATGAAGGTTAATAGTCACCTTTGATAATCAAACATATAGTTAGGTTAGTTAGGATTTTTAGGTATATAAAGATATATTTCAATTAGATAGGTAATCTTCAAATACTTCTAAGATCTACAGAATATGGCATTTAAAATGTTTTAAGAACTTAGACTTTTCTGGACCTTCCTTTTTGATTAGACAGAAAGGGGAAAGTGAAGTGGGAATGTGTTTATGTATGCTGTGAATCTCAATCTTTAAATAAAGGAGCTGTTTGGGCCATGACAGGCACCATAGAAGAAGTAGGAGGAGAAATCAGAGCTTAGGTAGGAGAAGCAGGGCAGAGTCAGAGGCAGATCAAACCAGCTGTCTAAGAAGAAACATGTAAGAAGCACAGATGAGCCACGGGCCATGTCAGACAGATTAATAGAAATGGGTTGATTTAAGATGTAAGAGCTAGCTAGCGATGTGCCTGGGCCAAAGGCCAAACAGCATAAAGTTAATATAAGCGTCTGAGTCATTTTTGGGGGCCTGGGTGGCTGAGCGGCTAAGCGGGCTTGGGCGGCAGGTCTGTGGGTCTTGGCCGCCCGGGACCCGAGAACCCTTCTACTACAATTTTGAGATTTATTGTTTGAGAATTTTATAACTTTAGGTGATGGGTTTTGATCTAACTCTCCCTCCATTCTTTATTTTTCATATTTTCCCATATCTTCCACCACATTTTCTTTTAAATTTATGTGCTTATTTTAAAGCCCTGAGCCTACTTAGTGCTGTCAGGGTGCACAGGGGCAGAGAGCTGTCCACTGGAGCACAAGTAGGTTATTGGGAGCTATATTCCTAATAAGTACTGACACTCTCCCTCCTCAGAAGCCATCAAGTGCTAATCACTCCTCAGGTAAGGTTAGAACAACATGAGCTCCTCCTCTTGTGTATGCTGGAATTTAGGCTGAATTGACTGGAGAGGCCCTGTTCATGTAATCACAGCTGCTGGGACTCAGATCTAAGTAGGAGAATGTTAGATCAACCATCCTGCCACACCCAGAAAACATTGATAGGCATCAGCCCTGCACTATTACCTAAAAATCTTCCTACCTCTCTTCCAAGATCATATCAGAACTTTGGAGAGAAAGACTTTAATCTTTAAAATGTTTTTGTCTACTGACTCTGAATAAAGCACATCAGAAAGGTTTCTTGAACATGTAATCATTTTGAATGAAGTGTCTTATTATTTCATTTTCTATATATGTAAATACAAGTTTTATTTAATTGTTATGCTTTCCCATAGTTATTTTATAAGTTAATTATAAAGTATAAATAAAAGGCCAGTATGTTTTTCATTTAATGTGATAGTTAATTTTTATAAAGTTCAAGCTTTATTAATGTATGTAAATAAATATAATTGGAATCAGTAAGGTAAAGAACATGATCTTCAATAAATTGATCTTCATAAAATCGATACCAACCTTACTAGAGACTCCATCATGCTTCCCTCTCACATTATCTATCTTTGGGTTGCTTATTTAAATGAGTATATATATTTGTTATATGTTCTCATTTTTCCATTCTGGTAATTGATTGTTATTGGCCTTATGTTGTATCAGTATAGTGAATGACCAGAAGAAAGATTGACTATCATAGTGAAACTAGTACCTAAAATGCATTTTAATATTAATTCTAAATATTATATGTAATATTTTAATTTGTGAATTTATTTATGAATTTGTTGTCACAATCATATGTGGTGGGATTCAGGTGTCAGCTGATAAGGTCAGGAGATGCTTATCCAGGGTCCCTGACTCCTGAAGGGGGAGTGGCCAACCCTGTTCATAAGGAGCTGCTGGGACCCTGGGAAGGCCCGTTTCTTGGTTCCTGACTGTTCCAGAGACCGATTTGGCATCCATCTTTCAACACTCGTATAATCCAGTCCCTGTTCAGATGCCAATATAAGCTGTTACATGTATCGTGAGTGTTGGTTTATATTTTAATAAATATTAATCTTGAATTGGTGCATTTTAAGAGAAATTCCACCTACAATCATATTTGTACATGGACACATACTCATACACACACATACACACGCACACTCATACACACTCACACCATCTTCTATATCTTTGCACTTGGTAATTTTTCTTTAGTAAAAAAACTTGATTAGCCAATAATGATATATACCTTTAATTATAAATATTGCCATTTTGTAATTAAGTTGATAGCTTTTTGTGTACACAGTTTTATAAACCAATGCCATTCTTTACCAATTAGTGATTCTATTATAAAAAACATAACAGTGATTTCACTCCATATTTGACTTTATTTGTATCTATGGTTGTTTCCCAAAAATTTCTGTCAAACAAATGTTTGTTAACTCTTATTCGTATTATTTAATTATTTTAGTTACATTACATATTGTAATGCCTGCTTTATCCGGTTAGATTGTAGCACGCCATAATGCTTTTAAAATGTATATCCTCTGTATTAACCCAGTTGATCTTTGAAATGCCCTTTATTTAATTCCAGAAGCTATTTTAATTTTGGCAACTGCATTAATCACAGAGCCTTCTTTGGGCAAGCATAGGCTGTTCACCATGAAGCAAGCAGATGTTAGGAGAACAAATAGTAAGAAATCTAAGCTGGCAGGTGAGAGGACCAGAGAAAGATCTAAATCTTGAAGGTGGGCAGAAGGAAAAGATGCTGAACAGGGAGGAAATACCACTGAGGCCGGCTAGAGGGCACTTGCTGAGAGCAGGCAATAGGAAAGGTAGAAGACCGCTTGTGAAGAATCTTTCTGGGAAACGCAATTTTGAATTTAGAGTTGATTTCAAAGACAGTAGAATTTTTTGAGACCTTAAATAAAGAAATGGTATCAATATATTTCAGTTGTGAAAGTTATTTCTCTGTTATTTTTTGATATTGATGTACTGCCATGTTGATATTGATATTGGCACTGTTAATTGATTGGATTAGAGTAGATATAAAGGAATTGCTATGTAAGAAACTGTTAAAAAAAGATTCATGTGAGAGGTGGGGATGTGCTAGTGTTGGGTAAGGCTAGTGTAATGAGGAGACGGTGCTGCCAAAATCTTACTCTTATCCTCTATCAGTCTAAGGATGCATTCATGAAAGTCACCTTATGTCTAACAGTACACCTGCTCCGCAGCTGTAGGATCCTGAATTCTTTCAGTTTGATAAAGCTAGATCACAAATAACTTTATGACACATTCTATACTGAGCAAACTCTGCTGGAGATCAATCAGTTAATCCTCTAATTTTGAGGAGGATATATTGGGATGAGATGTATCAGGGAATAAGAATATGTAAGATTCCACAGTCTTAATGGAAATCCCATTAACACAAAGAACATTTGGGAAAACTTCTTAGTATACTACAATCAGACATGCTCACCTGTATACTTTCCTGACTAAATAATCGCCTCTGCTTTTAGATTAATGTCAAAAGAAAAAGAAAGCACTCTTAGGTCAAGTAAATGAAAACCTTGAACAAACTTGTAACTATCGATACATTTTGAGGCATGCATTACCATTCTGACTTTATTAATACAATTCTCTACTTAAAATAATATTCACAAGCAATTATACCTAAATAGTTCACAAATATCCCACATTGACTACCATAGATAAATAAAACTTAGTTATCATTTAAAAACTGTAAAAACTAAGATGCTTCAAAAATGCATTAATATTTGAAAATTAACAGCAGAATTTATACAAACTAGGTAGATAAAAATCTTTATAATAATATTAAAATAGTGCAAGCAGCATTATATCTGATGTTGTCAGATACAATGTAAGATTAAAAGTTACCATGTAAGACAGGAATTCCTAAAATCAGTAGTAAAGAGACTTTTTTTGCAAGACTTTCACCAACTTTAGGCTCACACTTTCTATCAGTCTGATACTTCTGGAAAGAAGTGTTCCTACCAGGAATTTATGCCCATTTTCACTCTGTCTATCTCCCTCAGTGAGCCTTTCTCAGGGAAGATAAGGTGGTGGCCATGGGACATTCAGAAACTGCACATTCAGCACCTGCTGTTACAGTTGCTCTCTGTCACTGCTGTCATCTCAAGGCTTTCTCAAGGCCCTGGCTAAAGAGGGCATGGCACCTGACAGTGACAAATGAGGAGCTCTGAGTGATTCCCACTCAAGCAAGTAAAGGCCAGGGGAGTCAGAACATCATATAATGCAAACAGTGTACATAGCACCCTCCTCACACAGCCTATGCCTGTTTCAAACATGTAAAGATGAGTAACATTACTAAAGCCAGAAACATCATTTTTGATGGAATGGGGTCCCTCAGGACCACTACCAACAGATTGCATTCTCTAAGTGGGGTAGCTGCATAGTGTGCACAGTCTTGCAAGTGACACTGAAAACGTTTCTGTAGTTTAAGATTGTATTAAAATTAGATCCTACTTTGAAATATGCAATAGTTGAAGTAACTAATTTGCAATGCCTCAGTGAGAAGAAGTTTGCCAACCCTAATTAACTCCTCCAGTCTCACAAGACTTTCTCAGTTGGCCCAGAAATATGTCTATAAGAATTGTGAGAGAAATTAAGCCCTATTACTGTCAGAGCTGGTAACAAAGAGGTAAGTAGAAAAATCAAGCCTTATCAAAGGTGGATATTAAGTAGAGATAGCACAGAAGGTTGTGTGCCCAGAATAACGCTATCATTTGCAACTGAGAAACTCATGAGGCCTGTGAATATTTTCCTTCATGTATACTCACTTCTGATTTTTGAGTTTTCAAGATGTTAAAAATGAAATATATGTTTACAGGAAAATAGCCTAGATATTTTCCCTACCAAATATACCCCAGTAAAATGGTATAGATAATTGTTGTAATTTCTTCCAAGGGTTGCCGTTAAAATGAGAAAGAAAAAAGATACATCCAAAATAAGAAAATCATATTTTCAGCTTCAAAATATCTAATATCTCTTATCATTCCTCAAAATAAGTAAATATTGTGTATTTATTTTTTATAACATTTATGGGATGCTAATTCTACTGGATTTAGCAATACCAAGAGATGCAATATAATCATCCATTAGAAACAATTAATTCACCGATATTCTTAGATATACTTAAATATTCTTGTATAATTTAATACTCAATGACTGTTCATCCCTGGTATTAGACAACAACAGTGTTTGCTATATTCTTTTCATGACAATCTGCAAATGAATAAAGGTGATGGAAAAGTCTTTGCAATTCAAAGTAACAGTGCTAGGTCTGCAGCAAGTGGACTACTTTGTTCCAGGTCCTCTGCCATGTTAGTTATCTTCTAAACCTCAATCTGAGGACAAGCCAGGGGTCTCAATGCCTAAGAGTCCCCAGTTACCATGGGAATTTAAACTGTAAACCAAGATGCATAAATATCATCTTTGAAAAATGAGATCTCTTCACTACTTTATATTCTCTGAGCTTAGCTTTGACCTACTTTACAATTTTTTCATATACTGTGTATTTTACAAAATAATTTCTGAATTCAAAATGAATATATCTGATTAGATTATGTAAGTTTATCCAAGGCATATTTTAAATGCATATAACATCAATGTTTAAAAATAGTAGTTCTTAATTTCCATTAACAAGATATAAAATTTTGATATATTTGATTTAACATATATTTCTTGCCAGTTGTTTTAATCTACAATATATTAACATTTCTCCCATCAAAAATACTTTCTTCAAGTGCTTGCTTATCAAATAAGCAACCCTCCTTCCTTCTTTATCTGGTAGTCTCATTCAGCTATCTGAAGATGTGCTGAATCTATTCTCTCTATAGGCATCTCAACTCCATTCCTCCTTCTGAACTCCTATCACCTTCCTCTGAGGACTTAGGCTGAGTGCTTTCTCAAATTTCTGGGTAACCTTCACTCCTTCTTCATTCAGAGACCCTAATGCCATCATATAAGTATCTACCTGAATACCTATATGCTCTAATTGGGGCAATCATCCCCCCTCCTTTTTTTAACATGGTTTCCTAAAATTCTGAGAAGTTAAATAAAGAACCTGTTTGTAGTACAGACTGTGTGGCCTTGATTGAAATCAGAAGCTGTGCCTTTTCATAGCTGAAGCAGGACCATCTCTGTTACCTCGAACACTAATAACTACTGAGTGACCACAAAATTTTAATCATCTCCAAGCTAAACCAAAACTATCCAAGCTCAGATACCAGTAAATAGATCCAAACACCAACTCAACAAAGGAGGGACAGATATCAATTCCAAAGTATCTTACTCCAGATGCTCAAGTTCCAACATAGAAATACATACAACATGAAATGTCAAGACAATAAATCTTCTCAGAAACTATTAATTCCACAGCTATTATCCCTGGTGAGAGAAACCTAGATAATACTCAAGATCAAGATCTTGAATTCAAAATAACAATTATTAATCTGTTCAAAAAACGCAAATGAGGCACAAATAAACACTGGAATGAATACAAATAAAAACATAAGCAACTGATTGAATAAAGTAAATTATAAAGACAAAAAACTGGAACTCAATAGAGTGAATTTCTTTATACCCTAATTTAAATGAGTAATTCAGAAATTATAATATTCAGTAGAAAACCTAACCAATAAAATAGATCAGTTATACAGAATACTAGGGCATAAATTTATAGTAGAGGAGGTAAAATATTCAACAAAGAAAATTATATATGTATTTTTTAAAAGGAATAGAAGATACAGGATCTTTGGGACCCCAAATAATGACAAAAACCTACAAACAGGCATAGGATAAATCCATATAGGCATAGAAAATAATTTCAATAAAATCATAGGAGAAAAGTTTTAAATCTAGGGACAGCGATTCCTAGCTACATGAAAGATTCATATAGAACACCAAATAGACAGGACCAGAAAAGCAATTTCCTGTGCCATATAACAGTGAAAACATTAGATGCACAGAACAAAGTAAACTTCTTGAAAGTTGCAGGAGAGAAGGCTCACATATAGTGATGTCTAAGGCTTCAATGGAAACTTTAAAAGAGGCTTAGACTGATTTTTATGCACATTCTGAAAAAGCACAGGTGGCCGTCTAGAACACAATACCCACCAAAGCAATGTGTCATAACTTAGGAATAAAGAAGCTTGCCATGATAAAATAAATAAATAAATAAATAAAGCTAAATGAGTTGATCACCAATCAGCCTTCTGGAGGACATGGTAAAGAATACTTCAGACTCAAGAAAGAATAAGTGTGTCAGAAATGCTATGGGGGAAGTTAAGCAGTGATATATCACCGGCAAAGCAAATAAGAACTAAGAAAACAATTATCATCAAATTAACAAAATGGCATGAATCAGTGTGCATACCTCAATAGTTACTTTGAATATTAATGGTCTCAATTCCCTCTAAGATCTTCAAGAAAGCAGGATGTTTACAAACTTTACTCCAATCCAATATAGAGCTCAAAGTATTAGCCAGAGCAATAAGAAAAACTAAAAGAAACACATGTAGGAAAAAAGTAAAACAAAAAATTTTTGTTGTATGAGTTATGTATGAAAGATTCTAAAGATTCCAACAAAAGACTCTTACAGCTGCTGCACAGTTATAAAAACATGATGGGATACAAAATTAACAAGAAAAACAACCTTCCTATAAAGCAGTGACAAGCATACTGGAAAAAAATATTTAGGTAAACAGTCCCATTCACAGTAATATGCCTAAGCAAAGAGACAAAACTTTCAGACACTGAATCAAGGAATTAAAGAAAACACGAGAAGGGAAAACCTCCCTGCTCATGAGTCATAATAATTAACCCTGTGAAAATGTCTATCTTATCAGAAGCATATAACATTCAACAAGATCTGAATTCCAGAGCTATCCTTTACAAACACAACAAATCCAAATTTTTTTATGAAATTACCAATGACAAACACAAACTAAAGGAGTCTTAAACAAAAAGAATACTGCAGACATCAGCACACCCACTTTCAAGTTCTATTAAGTGAGCCACAATAATAAAAACCAGCTTAGTACTGGAACAGACACAGACATGCAGAACAATGAATAGAATCTCTATTCTATTAGGTATAAACCACGAAACTGAATTTTAACAAAGAGTCCAAAAATATACTGTGGAGATAAGACAGCGTATTCAACAAACTGTGCTCAGAAAAACTGGACACCAATAGGAAATAAGCCTTCCTTCTTTGCTCTGTGCAAAACTCATCTGAAGCTCTTCTCTTTGTCCCTGAAACAGTCAATTCTTCACATACTGACTTCTCCTTGCCAGCTCACATGAGAGGCAGTGTCTAACCCATTCTCTTATGACTCAGATTCTTCAATTATTAGTGATTCACTTGATTTTCATCTTCTTTTCTTGCATGTGATTTTGCCAATAGCTTATTTATCTAAAATATTTTAATTACTTTTGAGTGAACTTTCTCATTTCATGATTTTTTAATTGTGTTACTTCACTTTTATTTGGCTAGTCTTCCCTCAGACTATTTCCTATGCACCATATTCCAGTTATTAATAGTTAACAATAGATGTTGTTGTGAAGATGGTATTTTTCATTGGTAGCTACCTTATTAAATAGTTCTTAGTGACATATTCAAACATTGCTACATTCTGGGGTGCTTTTTACAGGAGCTTCTTTCTTTACAATTTTTCTTCTGTCTCATTTATGATTTCCATGAATCTTCTAGAGAAAGTTGACAAGAAGTGTTTTGATTATTTGTTTGCATTTTAATTTTATCTTCCAATATTCTTTTTATACAAAACCTGTGAAATATAAAATAGCCTTCAGGTGAGATTCATGAGATATTTTACTATGTTATTCATTATGCTCTCAGAGCAATTCATTACCAATTTCTCTAAATTAGTGACATTGATTCCAGTGTCTAGAATGTGGTCCCATAATACACCCCTGTATTTGGGTTACTTGTTCCTTTAAAAATTTAATTACAAGAATGTCTATCTAGTTATAAGAGACATCTTTAGATTCTAATAAATCATTTTAAAAGATTTATAAGGTTTACACACTCATTTAATGCAATACCATAAAAGATATTTGTTATAATGATTAATATAAAAGAAACGAAGAGGGGAGACTAAGGCAGCACTATTCTCGGCAAAGAATCAGCATCATATTGAAATACAAAACCAAGTTTACCAGTTCTGCTATATCATTGTCATATGTGACATTGTGAATTTGTTCAGCTTTTAGAGAACATTGGGCCTTTTGTTTCCAATCTAAGAGCTTTTACACTGTATTTATGTTTACCAGGATACTCTAGAAGCCTCCTGACAAAAAGAAAGAATCCTTTACAGTAATCCCTTAGTCTACCAAAGATGATTTTAAACTAAACAAAGTTACTTCTCACAACTCAGAGGACTTGAAAGTCCTCCATCCTAGAACTAGCAGAGATGGTCTGGTGAGAATAGACTCCCTGGTCCACACAGAAATGTCTCTCTATTTTCTCACAGCATAGAAAATGCAAGCCACATTTCTCTTCATATTCCTTATTAGTTCCTGGCAAGGCTGCTCTGAGAGGAGACAGTGGTATCTAAATTCTAAGGCAGCAGCAAGTTCTCTCAATTCTGTTTGCCTTGTTTCACTATACAGTGTTTACCTGGAAAATTTCCCCAAAGAGCCTTGAGGTAATTGCTTCCTCAGATCTGTGATAGGTGTGCTTACTAAATACTTTGATGTCTTTTAACTCTTGTTTTATTTTTTCTTCTATTTATTAAAATTAATTGTCATCCTTTAGTAAGTTTAATTTCTATTTTTATATTGTTTTCTAAAATAATATTTGTATTCTCTTTCTTAAATAAAAGTCTTTTGATAAAATTCAACTTTCTCTTATTCAGTTTTTTTGTTTCTTTGATGATTTCTGCTGTCCTCCACTTTTCACACCCAGGAAATTGTATCTTCACTCCTGCTGCTGCAGAGTGTGATGGCCTGACATCTTCACTTTGGCCATACTATGATAAATTACTTCTTTATTCAGAAATTATTTATGAAATATGTACTCTATGATTTAAGTAGCACTAAAGACAGATGTTAAAAAGACAAATTTATTAAATATATACATACACAGAAAAACAAGGGAAGAGAACAAAAGGAGAATTTGAATATCATATGTGTAATTTCTACCAAATATCTTCTTTGGTGAGTGATGGGGCATGTGATTCAATGTCCTATTCTCAGAGGAGGTCTACATCTGAAGTAACCAAACAGAGAACTAAATGAAGCAAAAGTCTGAACCAAGTATATTAGTTAGGGACAAGAAGACAAAGAGGAGAAAATGTTAATAATAATAATAATAATAATAATAATAATAATAATAATAATAAAGCAGTTAATCCCAACCTTTCTAATGCTTTAAACATTTAAATATAGTTCCTCATGTTGTGGTTATCCCCCAGCCATAAAAATATCCCACTGCTACTTTGTAACTGTAATTTTGCTAGTATTATGAATCATAATGTAAATATCTCTTATGAAGTCTGCCTTAAGTGTGATGCCAAGAGGGTCATACCTACAGGTTGAGAACCTCTGAAATGAAGTGTCAGGAAAGTTAGATTGGAAGAGTTGAGAAAGCAGCAGAGCTGACGTGTATCTGAAGAAGGCTGGTTAACAAGTACTTCTCCAGCATTTTGGTCTTAAAATTTACTGTATTTTTAAAATATGTGAAAATCTTAAAAAGTTGTTTTTATATGGTTTTTATCTCCTGATACATTGTACTATAATTTAAAGCAGAAAATATATTGCTTAAAATCATTAATGGCATTGAAGTGTATTTTTTGAACATAAATGTTTGTAAACATGAGCTTTAGCATCAAATTAAGTAAAATAAACAGGTGTATTTATTAGCTTGACTGCCTCCAATCCAAAATTAAGATATTTCCAGTGGGCTGAAAATAAGAATTGGGTTCTCTGAAAGTAATAAATCCTGAAATCCCTCCCTCAAGGACAGGATATGATGCCTATTGAAAGAGCTTGTTGGATAGAGTCCATCGCCTTTGCCTTTGTGCTTAAGAGACCATGGATTTTGTGACCCCCTGCAGACTTGATATTCAACACAACATTCTGGAAATAAAGAATCCAGAAAACCAAATTTATTCAACCTTATTATTGTAATAATATGCTGGAATGTGAGAAAATAATTTTCCATACTTTGTAAATCCCCTCATCTCAGGTACTTTTTCTGTAGCTATACAAATGGATTAATTGAATTGTTATTGTATACTTTTCCTGCAAATCTATACAATGGTTGCCTAAAGAGAGAACAGTATTTCTGTTTCTATGGTTTTTATGTCTAAACTATTGCAGTCTATTATTGCAGAAGTATATAAAGAAATCCAGTCTCACAAATAGAATCTGAAAAGAGATGAGTATTTTAAGAGATTTTTTTCAGATAATAATGAAAATTCCCTTCTTGTGATTATACAAGGATTAAACAAGTGATAATTTAAGTGATGAAGTCAACTAAACTATGAAACTTGAAAAATGTCTACTAGGAGAGGTAGGTTCATTTGTAGACAAAGATATATTACTTCATCTTACAAGGGAAATAAGCAAAAAAAAAAAAAAAAAACCATCCTTATTATGATGGTTATGTTGCAAGCTACTTAACTTCTCCTAACATAAAAAACATGTGGCCCATGTGAAGTGATCGGATCAACGAACTGGAGGCTTGAGCTAGACACTGACATTTAAGAGGGTGTGCTAGGTAGCAAAGGAGGCTTGAGGAAAACATCCAAGCAGCAGAGTTCTGAAAATAAATACACATGTCATGTTACAATACCAGCATCAACTATTGGAATTACAGGTGATGTGAAAAGGTAAAAAAATGTTTCTTGGAAGAGAACAGCAATGAGTCTTAGAATAGCATTTAGAAAAATGTTGGGATACAACAGAACTAAGTCCCTTCCTTTTTGAGATTCAAAATTTAATTAAATATATAATGAGAGCATTAAAAAATCATAAACTGAGCTCATTCAAGAGCACAGTCGGTAAATTTCAAAAATCTCATATAATATGATGACTATATTTAGCTATTTTATTGACCTTAATTTCTGTCTGTTAAGAATGTATTTGTCCTGTTGAAATAGTTCAATGCCATTGTGTAATGGTTGATGAAAAAAGATAAACAAAATAAGAAAGCTTAATTATTTTGAAACTGTTATCATTTGAGCTATTTAAAAACATATTAACCTGAAGTATTATCAAAACCCAGGTTAAAAAAAAGAAATATGTATAATTTCAGAAACACGTCAATACTAAAAAGTACCTGATAAATTAAGCTGATTTGTATGTGTGATATCATTAATTCTTATCTTTACACAAGCTGGATTCACCTGGGAAGAAAGTTTCAATGGAGGATTGCCTACATTGGGTTGGTCAATGTATCTCTGTTGGAAACTGTCTTAATTGGACTTATTGAGATGGGAAGACCATTATGAATAAACAGCACAATTTCACCGGCTGGGCTGGGAACTGTATAAATGAGAAGAAAGCTAGTTGGGCCAGTAACTACATAAATGTAAAGAAAGCTAGCTGAGCATAAACAAGCAGGCAGGAATCCTTCTGTTTACTCACTCCATGGTCTTGACTGATTTTTCCGCAATAATGGACTCTGACATAAAATTATAGGCTGAATAAATCCTTTCATTCTCCTTGAGGTGCTCTTTGTCAGAGGATCTTATCGCAGCAACACAAATAAAACTCAGGCATATTCTATGAACAGAAATGAACAGGAGTTCACTTGAGAGAGTAACCTTGGGTCCTCTGCCTTTGTTTTGCCTTCATTAGCCAGAGCTTTTCTTGTCTGTGAATGAGGTGGAAAGTTTTAACAGATAATTACTTTTAAGGACAACTGGGACTGAGTATTAGACATAACATGTTACTTATTGCTTCACACAATTAAGCTGAAGAACATTAACGATAACATATGCAAAATTTAAATGAGTTTTAGAGTGTTTGCTTATAGCACACTACATTTCAAAGTATTCATGTTTTCTTTCTCTGTTATCTATCATCATGGTATCTTAAATGCACCCCACCTTTTCTACACAATTCTGTCCCTCTCAGTTTTGTACAGGGCTTAAATAAATAGTATGGTTTATATATATATATATATATATATATATATATATATATATATATATGATAAATGATATATATATCATTCTGTTTGTAATGTTTTCTTATTTTGTTTTTTAAATATTATGTATTTAAATAAATTACATTCAATACATATCATTCTATGTATATACATGTATATGTGGAGTTCTAATGACATTATCTCATTTGAGCTGATAATAGTTACCAGAGACTATAGACTACCTAACAAAAATCCCAATATCAGGCACAAAAATCTCTCAACACCAGACACAAGAAACTCCCATTCCAAGTATGAATCAGGGAACTCCAAAAGACTCCTACATGATATAGGCCATTGATATTAACCTTGAGTGATTTATAGAGGTTAAAAGTAAGTCCCTATTGTTAATGACACCTTTCACTTCAGACACAAGACCTAGAGGACTGAGATGTATCTGACTTTCAAGTTCTAACATACTAGAAAGTGCTATGCAAGCTCCCAGGGAAGTCCTACAAAATGGTTGGGTTTGTCCTTTTATTGAAAGTAGTTTTTTATTTTTATATAATATATACCGATAACTAGTTCCCTTTCCTCCTACTGTAGTAGGTTCCTCAGACTCTAGTAGGCTCCCAGACCTTAGCACAACTGACTCACTGATGAAAGTACCATTCAGGTCATAAAATTTAGCTCAGAGAGAGAACTAAAGACCAAAATGAAAACAAAGACCTAATCAAAGTCCATAGTTCTGAGAAACTATCTAAGTGCACTAAGCTTTTGCAATTCTGCTTCTGGCTAACTGTTCTTGTTTGGTGAAGTATGTCAATACTAGATATATTTTCAGTCAGCTTAAAAGCTCACCCTGAGAAAGACTCAGGGCTAAACTGGATCCTAGACACCCCATACAGTCATCAGTCTGCAACTAAAACTCTTTATCGGATTAAGCCTGTGTCCAAGTTATCTTCTCTGGGGGGTACACTACAACACTACTGCCATTTCTTCCTTGCCTCTCCTTCCCTCTATATCCCCAGACTTACTGTCTTTTTGTTAGAAAACAAAAAGGCATATAATAATAAAAATAAATAAGATAAATAAAAATCAAACAAATCATACACAAAAAAATAACCAAAGAAGAAAAAAAAGCCAAATAAAAGTGCAAGACATTCATATACAGACAATGCTCATATGCAAAACACACAAAATCCCATAAAAACACAAAGAAAGAAGTCATAATATATATGCGAAACTTTAAAAGAAAAGCTCTGACTCAACATTATGAGATAGAGAACTTCCAAATATGCCACTGAACTCATTTTGCGTTGGCTCTCTACTGATGGCCATGGGGCCTACTCTTCAGAGTAGTTTAAGTGGATTTTAGAGAAAAAACAAAAACAAAACAAACAATAAAAAAGGAATATCCAAGCTACAAACAGCAACTCCTGAACAGTTTGAGATTAGAAAGAATTTAAGAGAGACATCCAGAGATTCCCTTAAGAAGAGAAAATAGAGAAGATCACCTTAACAAATTGGGGTCATAACAGGTTGCAACCAAGAAGAGTTGGGAACAAATCTTGAAAGAAGGAGATGGTTGAGTGAAAGGAGCAAAGAGGGAGATAGAAAGAGATGGGTATCTCGATAGAGGAAGCCAATATGGGGTTCGAAAGAGACTGGGTGCTAGGTAAATGTCCAGGAACTCGCAGGATGTTCTTTGCCAAGTCTCCAAACAATGGAAGAGGGGGCGCCTAAATGGGACTTCCCCTATAATCAAATGAGTAAACACCCTGGGTGTCATGGCTGAGCCTGCATCCAACAAGGAATGGAGGTGGGAGTGGGCAGAGATCCATGGCTGAGCACTAGACAGAGTTCCTGATCCAACTGAGAGCAGGGGAGAAGATTCTGTATGAGCAAGGAGATAGGGATTATGAGGAAGGTTCCCCTGGTGATGACTGACTGGAGCTCTGAAGAGCTCCCTGAATTGGGAATTGCCACTGGATATTCATCAGGTGAGGAAGCTGGGCCCTCCAGGGGTGGGCTTTTTGTCATGAGCTGTGTGTGGAGCCATGAGGGGTGGGATCAGACTGTGTTCCTGTTTATGGGCTGGCACTTTGGAGTTCATTTCCTATAGAAGAACACCTAGGCCAGCATTGACTCTAGGATGAGTGAATCAGATGTACCTGGAGCGGGTGTGCTGCACTAGGCTGCCCCACCTTGGGACTTCTAGTCCTTTTGGGAGAGGCATGAGTGGATGGGGGGCTGAGGCTGAGGGCTGGCTGGGAGGGATTAGGAAGGGGTGGGGAAGCAGGGGAATTCATTTATGGAGATAATATTTTTAAATTAAAAAATACACAGTTCGTTTGTTTAGCAATACTTCACTTGTATGCAGAGAACCTAGTGTATATTAAAACAGGTATGTGATTTGTAGTAGGAGGCTTCTGGCCTGGACTTTTGGGCGTTGCCTCAAGATTTAGGCCCTCAGACCTCCTGACCCGCAGACCCGTAGACTCACAGAGACAGAGACACACAGATACATATGATGGTTTTAGGCTGATCTGTCTAAGGCCCAGGCATATAACTTGCTAGCTCTCTACCCTGCGTCTAACCCATGACTCATCCTGTTCAGCCATGGGGCTCGGTACCTTTTCTTAGAGCAGAATGGTTGTCCTAGGCTTCCTCTGGCTTCTCTCTGGCATTCTGCTCTGAGCTTCCTATTCTAAGAGTTTTTCTTAGTCTGGTAGCCCCGCCCACACTTCCTGCCTGCCTTTGGCCAATCAGTGCTTTTTATTAAATCAGTGGGTGGGATAATTATTTGCAATGAAATAGCACAATCTCCCACAGTGTTGATTTCAAGAGAATGGGGAAGAGCTGTTTCATCACCAAAGCTTGTATATTCAATGCCCAACTCAAAATTGTAGAAACACAGACTATGTTTGAAATAGTAAATAGACAGAAGTCTACAATCCAAAGTTATGACTCCCAAAGAAAGAATAACTCAATCTTTTTTATATATGGAATATTAAATTCTTCTGGTTTAATACATAAAAAAAGAGTGGTTTGTTGACCCAGTGAGAATTCCTTGAAGAAAACAAATTTTTCATTTGCAAGTAGCTATTAATTGTAGATAGTTTCTGGCTTAGAGATAGGGGCAACTACTCTCTTATTTAGGATCCCATCTTTTAAAGATCTAGTAAGACCTGTGCATGCTGCCACAGTCTCTGTGAGTTCATATTTGTGCTAGCTCTCTTGAGTCTAGAAGGCCTAGATTCCATCTTCTCTGGCTCCGACATTATTTTTTACCTCCACCCCAACTTCTCCCCAGTTCCCTGAGGCCCAAGAGGTGGGATTTTATGAAAGTATCACTTTTGGGGCTAAGTATTTCAAGGTCTCTTACTCAGCATATTGTCTGACTATGGGCCTTTATATTTGTACCAAGTACTGAAGGAAAAACTTCTCAGCTGATAGCTGAGTGAAGCACAAATGTATGAGTACAGAAGAATGGCTTTAACAGTCATTTTATTATTGTTACATTCCTTTAGCAGAAAATTAATATTTTTTCTTCTCCTAAGTCTTTAGTATATATAATCTCAGGCTCTTAGCTACACAAACAGTAGTGAGTATGGATTCCATTTCATGCAGTGAGTCTCAATTCCTCAAGATTTTTTTTATTGCCCCAGCATATTGCATAATCAAGTCATTCTTGTAGACAGAAAGGTTTGTAGATGGGTTGAGATTTTCTTCGGTGGTATATAAAGTACCTTCCAGTATCACAAATAGTAAGTAGTGTAGGAGGGAAAGCTCTACAGACGTACCAGCTCTGTCTACATATGTACCATCTTGGCATCTTCATGTTCACTGAGTTCTTCAGTAGTAGGGATTTATCATCAGATGGTGGAGAGCCATCAATAGCCTTGACAAGAGCATGGTCTTCTTGGCAGTTCCCATGGGATCCCAAGGCCAAGAACTCAATTAAATGTAGCCCATTCCCAGTACTGGAAGCTTCATTTGGTGACAGGAAATATCCAGTTGTGTCATCGCTGTCTCCTTCAGTTTTAGATTTCTTTAGATACTCTTGATATATGTATATATTTTATAAATAATCTACTATATTAGGTTTCAATGTGGTCCCTCAAATGGCCCTTAGTTTTAGCTCTCCCTTCCCATATTTCTTCATCTTCCTTTCCCATCCTTTCTCGCTCTCACAATCTTCCACTCCAGTTCCCTTTACTCATGCCTATGTAACTATTATATTTCCCCTTCTTAGGGCAATCTATTCCTTCACCCTAATTCTCTACTTTCTCCATAACCTCTGTGGTTATACAAATAATAGCTCTCTTATCAATTACTTAACAGCTAATATCCACATTTAAGATAAACACACCACATTTGTCTTTTGGGGTCTGATTGCTACACACAGGATGTTTGTTTTGTTTTGGTTTGGTTTTCTAGTTACATCCATTTCCCTGTGAGTTTTATGATTGCATTTTTTTAACAGACAAGTAATATTCTGTTGTGTAAATTTTCTTCATTCATTCATCCTTTGATGAAAATACAGCTTGTTTCCAATTTCTGGCTGTTATGAGCAGAACATCAATGAACATGTGTGAGGAAGTGTCTCTGAAGAAGTGTGGCACATCCTTTAGGTATATGCCCAAGAGAGGTATAGTTGATTCTGGAGGTAAACTGATCAATTCCCATCTTGCTGATGAAACACCACAGTGATTTCCATAAAGGCTATACAATCTGCTCTCCTATCACCAGTGTATGAACTCCATAAAGGCTATACAATCTGCTCTCCTATCACCAGTATATGAACGTTCCTCTTTCTCCCCATTCAACAGATGAATGTTAACCTCCCACTCAACATGAATTCTCTGATTTGGTTTTTTGATCTTGTCCATCTAGTTTGTATGAAATGAAATCTCAAAGTAGTTTTCATTTGCATTTCCCTGATGAATAATATTGCTACACAGATTTTAATTATTTCTCAGCCATTTGAGAGTAGTAGTGGGGTTTCTCGGTCCTGGGCAGCCAGAGATCCGAGACCCACAGACATGCCCTGCCAGACTCTTCAGCTACCCAGCTGCCCAGGTCCCCAAAAATGACTCAGATGCTTATATTAATTTTATGCTGTTTGGCCTATGGCTCAGGCACATTGTTAGCTAGCTCTTACATCTTAAATCAACCCATTTCTATTAATCTGTCTGCCACGTGGCCCGTGGCTCACCTGTGTTCCTTACATGTTTCTTCTTTGGCAGCTTCAGCTCCATCCACCCTGCTTCTCCTACCTATGCTCTGATTTCTCCTCCTACTTCTTCTATGGTGCCTGTCATGGCCCAAAACAGCTCCTTTATTTAAAGATTGAGATTCACAGCATATATAAACGCATTCCCACATCACTTCCCACTTTCTGTCTAATCAAAAAGGAAGGTTTCAATTTTAACATAGCAAAATTACATATAACAAAATAGCTATCAAGCAAGAATTACAGTTACAATATCTAGTCTATTTGTATTTAGCAAAATTAAAGAAAATACTCTATCATCTATCTTATCTTTGTTAATCTAAAGTTTCATATCCAATATACCTTTAAAATGACTAAGAAAAACTGTACCTATAACTATCTAATCTTTGACTCCATCAAAGACCACAGAAGGATATATTTACCCAAGTAAACTAGAAGTGGAAGTGACTTCTAAAATCTAGAAAGGACAGAGATGATACCTATCTTTCTGGACAGTCACCCAAAGTTCCTTTATAAAGTTGGGGCATCCATCTTCAGCCTATAGGCCCAGAGTCTCTTTTCATTTCAGTGAAGCAGGAAATCTGCTCTGCCTATTTTGGCACAGTTCATCAGTTGCTTCTACTCGATTCCTGAAGAATGTCTGACAGTTTTCTCTGCAAAGCAGGAAATTGAATGACCATCTAGGCTTGTTCTGCCAAAGTTCAGAGGTTTTCTTCCTATGAAACATGCATGTCCAGTTTAAAAAGCACACTGTCAAGCAGTCAATATAAGAACAGGTCCTTGTCCAGTGGCTAACCATTGCCACAAATAGAGTAGACTCCATATGGAGTTTTTTCAATGCCCATTTTTCTGTTGAAGTAAATTAGTGCTGCCACGAGCCGACCTGTCTCACTGTCCAGGAAAGTCTAAGCTCTTAAAACATTTTAAATGCCATATTCTGTAGGTCTTAGAAGTATTTGAAGATTACCTACATAATTGAAATATATCTTTGTATACCTAAAAATCCTAACTAACTTAACTATAAGTTTGATTATCAAAGGTGACTATTAACCTTCATTTCTTAATTATACATTACAATTTTAAATCAGTTACATGAACATCATACCTTAAACAAGAATAGAAAAACACATACAGCATAACAAAATTGACCTTAAATTTGTATCAATAAAACAAAATCTATACCAATGTAAAGCATTTTGAGATTAACAGCTGATTTCCTGATCTAAGTAAATTCAATAATCTAACTTTTTTTAAAAAATCATTGATATACCATATCCTCTTTTTCTTCTTAGAAAAAGATTAATTATGACCATTAACTATTTATAATGAAAACAAACATCTAGAAACAATATTTAGGGAATTTGGGTGTAGTTATCCATTACTACTTCCTGCTGATTAAGGGGCATTGAAAATCTCACTGATTGTTGAGACGAGATCATAATCCACAGTCTTGAGCTGATATGGCCAACTCTTCCCATCAGAGGTTTTTTTCAGGGGTCTTGGTTGATGAAACCATATTTGCCTGGAAGCAATCTACAGGTTCTCATCTTCTGTGGAAACAAAAGGAGAACTCTTCCAAAGCAATAAATCCTTAGACACAAATTTCAAATTCAAAATACCTTTAAAACATATATTCTTGTTTAACTTAGTAGCCTTTGCATTTGCAATCCATTGTCTTTCTGCAGTTATCTCATTAACAGTTAAAAAATTAAAAGAAAACACAATAACAACCAAAATCCAGATTTTGTGTCTATTTTCCATCTTTATGTGGCTTATTATATTTTTATTATTCTATTTCTCTCTTTAAAGACTTTTTCTAACCTCTTTCTTTTCTCTCTGAAGCCTATGTACCTTTTACACAATATTGTAACCCGTTTACAAGTTTTTCTTTTCATCTGAATCTGTTTTATTGTGAATCCTTAATCATCTTTTAACCATAAGAGCTTTTAAAATACACTCTCTTAAAAAGCTGCATAGTTTTTGCCGAGGAAGCCGAATCACTAAGTTCTCTTAAAGGGACCGCGTCCCTGTTCGTGGTCAGCAAACAGAGCACACCCAAGAAAATGCTGCTACTAAGAAACCGTCTTTGCTTTCGTTTTGTTCAAACTAAACAGAAATCTAAAATCAATCACATGCTACTGAGTCTTCTGTGAGATTTAGGAACCCGCCTGATTGCAGCTGCAGCTTACACTACCTGCCTCCAGTCCACAGGTGCCATTTTGAATGTGACCCGGATGCCATGCTTTCTTTGTACAATGACCAGCTTTGTATACACAATTTGTAAGCTGCCTTGGCTCAGTTTCTGTGATCTAGAACAATTTCTAATCTTTCTCAGGCTTTAAGTGGATAATCGACCCACGTTGGATGAGCCATCTGTAGTAGTGGGGTTTCTCGGTCCTGGGCAGCCAGAGGTCCGAGACCCACAGACATGCCGTGCCAGACCCCTCAGCTACCTAGCCGCCCAGGTCCCCAAAAATGACTCAGACGCTTATATTAACTTTATGCTGTTTGGCCTATGGCTCAGGCACATTGCTAGCTAGCTCTTACATCTTAAATCAACCCATTTCTATTAATCTGTCTGCCACGTGGCCCGTGGCTCACCTTTGTTTCTTATATGTTTTTTATTGGGCAGCTTCAGCTCCATCTGTCTGACTCTACCTTGCTTCTCCTACCTATGCTCTGATTTCTCCTCCTACTTCTTCTATGGTGCCTGTCATGGCCCAAAACAGCTCCTTTATTTAAAGATTGAGATTCACAGCACATATAAACTCATTACCACATCATTTGAGTTTCTTCTTTTGAGAATTCTTTGATTAGATCTCTACTTTATTATTAATTAAGCCATCTGTTTTATTGATAGCCAGTTTGATAGTTCTTTATATATTTTAGATATTAGCCCTCTTTCAGATGCTTAGTTGGTAAACTATTTTATCTCTCTGTAGTCTATTAATCTATTATAATGATGTTGTCCTTTGCCACACAGAAGCTTTTCAGTATAATAATATATTAAAGATGTTTTATTCAGAAAGCCTTTTCTGTGACAATGAGTTCAAGGCTATGTCCCATTTTCTCTTCTAGCACATTCAATATATCTGGATTTAGATTCAGGTCTTTGATCCATTTGGAGTTAAATAATGTGTAGGATGATAAGTATGGATCTATTTAGATTTTTCTTCATGAAGTCTGTAACCATTTAATTTGACAAGCACTATGTTTTGAAGATGCTATCTTTTTTCAGTGCATACTTTTAGCATCTTCATAAAAAATCAGATATCAATAAATGTGTCAATTTATGTATGGATTTTCAATTCGATTCCATTGATCAGTGTTTCTGAGTCAATACCATGGGTTTTGTATGTTTGTTTATTTACTTAGTTAATTGTCTTTGTTTGTTTGTTTATTCTTTTTGTTTGGGGTTTTTGTTTTGTTTTACTATAGTTCTTTAGCACAATGTGAGATTAAGGACAGTATTAACTTTCAGCAGGAGGACTTTGTTTTTATTTAGCTTAGTTTTCTGTGCTTCCATATGATACTTAAAATTGTCCATCCAAAATCTGTGAAAAATTATGTTAGAATTTTGATAGGATTTGCACTAAATAAGTAGAGTGCATTTAGAAGGATAGACATTTTTACCATGTTAATATTACTGATCCATGAACATGGGATCTTTTCATCTTCTGATATCTACTTCAATTTCTTTTTATTTGTTAAAAATGTTTTATTCATTTTACATATCAACCACAGATCCCCCTCTCACCCCTCCTCCCACTCACCCCAGCCTTCTCCCCCCTCCCCTTCTCTGAAAAGGTAATGCCTCCCATGGGATATCAGCAAAGCCTGGCACATTTAGTTAAGGCAGGTCCAAGTCCCTCCCCCTGCATCAAGGCTTTGCAAGGTGCTCCATCCTAGATAATGGGCTCAATTTCCTTTTCATCATCTTAATGTTTTCATCCTATTATACCATATTCATTTTCCTTGTTAGAATTATCCAAATATAGTCTATATTATATGAAGCTGTTCTGAAAAATGTCCCTGACTTCTTTCTCAGTCTGTCGTTTGACTATAAGAAGGCTATTGATTTTTTTTATGTCTTAACTTTGTATCCTACTAATTTCTTCAGACTTATACTGTATAATATCAGGTCATCTGCAAAAAGTGATACTTCAACTTCTTCTGATCCTCTCTGTATCCCCTTGGTCTCTTCCAGATGTCTTGTCCTAGGGATTACATAAATAGGTGAAAGTGGAAACCCTGGTCGTGTTCCTGATTTTAACGGAAGTGCTTTCAGTTTCTCACCATTTAAGTTGTTTTGGTTACGGGTCTGCTGTAAATTGCCTTTGTTATTTCGAGGTGTATTTCTTATATCCTGAATCTCTCCAGGACTTTAACAGGAAGGTGTGTTGGATTTTGTCAAAGGCTTTTTCTCCATCTAATGAGATGATGATTTTGTCTTTCAATTTATTTTGATAGTGGCTTACATTTATAAGGTTGCATGTGCTGGATCATCTCTCATATCTGGGCTAAAGCCTAACTGACCGCCATGGGTCATCATTTAGATGTGCTGTTGCAAGGATTGCAACTATCTAATTAAGAGTTTTAGCAGTTATAAGGAAATATAGACTATAAAGTATAAAGTTCTTTGTTGAGTCTTTATGTGGTTTATATATCGGTAACACGAACACATAATGTAATACAAATTCAAGGATGTTCATTTCCATCTGTATTTTGTGGAAAAATATAAGTATTGGAATTAACCTTTTTTTGAAAGTTTGGTAAAATTCTGCATTAAAATCATCTGGCCTTGGGCTTTATTGGCTTGGGGGAATTTAAATACTGCCTTTGTTTCATTGGGCATTATAGGTCTGTTCAAACTGATTATCTGATCTTTATTTAACTTTCATTGGTGGTATATGCCTAGGAAGTCATTCATTTCTTATCAATTTTCCAATTTGGTAGAATATAAGTTTTTATAATGTGTCCTTATGATTATCTGTATTTTTTCCATGTCTGTGATTATGACCCCTATTTTGTCTGTAATTTTGTTCAACTCTTCTTTCTTAACATTTTAGCTAATTTGGCAAAGGATTTATCAGTCTTACTGATTTCTCTCAAAGAAGTAACTCTTTGTTTCATTGATTTTCTAATTGATTTTTGTTTTTACTTTATTGATTTCAGCCTTGAGTTTTATTTATTCCTATTGTCTATACCAGTGAGTGTTATTTATTCTATTCATATAGAGCTTTCAGATGTACTATGTAGTTATTAGTAGGAGATCTCTTCAGTTCTTTTTAATGTAGGCTCTTATTGCCATGATATTGTCCCTCAGAACAATTTTTGTCCTGTCCCATAAGTTTGGATATGTTGTATTTTCATTTTTATTTAATTCTAGAAAGTTTTATATTTCTTTCATAATTTGTTTTTTACCCATTTTTCTTATTCAGTAGTGTTTTGTTCTGCATTCGTGAGTTTGTAAGCTTTCTATTGTTATTTTTGACGTTGATATCCAGTTTCATTCTGTGGTGACCACAGAGAATGCAGCACGATAATTCAACTTTGATGTACTTATTAATCCTTGTGTCTTTGTATGTGGTTAATTTTAGAGAAAGTTCCATAAGGTGCTGAGACAAAGACATATTCTTTTGTATTTGGGTAAAATGTTCCATAAATATTTGCTAAGCCCATTTAGTTTATGTAATTTATGTAATTTAACTTCAGCATTTCTCTGAAAGTTTGATTTTTGTCGGGGTGACCTATGTATTGACGAATGTCAAATACTGAGATCACCCACTATCACTGTTAGAGTAAATATGCAATTTCAGTTGGAGTACTGCTTTTCTTTATCTCTTCTGGTTAGTTTGGGTTTGAACTCTATATTGTCATATGTGAAATATCTCTGGCAGCTTGCTTATTAGGCTCATTTGCTTATAGTTTTCTAAATTGTTAACTCAAGTATGTCTGTTTTTGATGCTGAGGTATACTTCTTGAATGTAGCAGAAGGATGGATTGCATCTTCTGTTCATCTATGTCTTCTTATTGAGAAATTAAGACCACCACTGATGTTAAGAGTTATCAGTCAAAGGCGTTTGTTGATTTCCTTTATTGTGGTGGTACAGGTTTCTCTCCCCTTCTATTAATTTTCTGGCCTGATATTATTTATTCCCTGTACTTCATGGGGGTCTTTTCTGGTTGAAGTTTTCTTTGTAGTGCTTTCTGTAAACTAGATCTGTAGAGAGATTGTGATTAGACTGGTTTTTCAGGAGATGTCTTTCTCCGTTGAGACTGTTGCTGGCTATAGTAGTCTGAGCTGGCATCTGTGAACTTTTAACATTTGCAAACCATCTATTAGGCCCTTCCAGCTGTTAGAGTCTCCATAAAAAGAAAAGAAAATGTCATGTGTTATTCTAATAGGTCTGCCTTTATATGTTACTTGTTTTTTTCCCTTAAATTTTAATATTCTTTTTGTGTTCTCTATGTTCAGTGTTTGATCAATGTTTCCCACGGGGAATTCTTTTCTGTCCAGTCTGTTTGTGGTCCTGTATGTTTTCAGTCCTTGATTGTCACCTTTTTATTTGAAAATATTTTCTTCTTTGATTTTATTCAAAATATTTTCTATACCTTTGATTTATATTTGTTCTTACTTTTATTCCTATTAGTCTCAGATTAGGTCTTTTCATATTTTCACAGAGTTTCTGGATGTTTTGTGTCTGATTGTTTCTATATTTATCTTGCTTTCAGTGTCTGAGGTTCCCTCTTATATCTCTTCTATTCTGTTTGTGAGGTTCTTTCTTTTAGTTTCCTGTTTAAGTTCCTAACTTTTTTTTTTATATCAGATTCCCTTCTGTTTGGGTTTTCTTTACTAATTCTATTTCCACTTTTGAGTTTTGAATTGTTTTTTTTTTCATTCCATTCCACTGTTCATAATTTCATAGTTTTAATGGATTTATTCATTTCCTCTTTAAGGACCACTAACATATTTATAAAAGGTGTATTGAGGTCCTTGTCTTATACTCTTGCTCTATTGCATCTTTTTCAAGGCCTATACTGCAGTAGGATGGTTGGACTCTAGTAGAGACACATCATCCTGGCTGCTACTGATTGTGTTTTTCTGCTGATATCTAGGCAGCTTGGTTTAGGATGATCATAATTCTAAATGCTGATATCTTAGGTGGGTGTTCCATTTCTTGGTTTTTGTTGCCCATTCTGATTCTCAGGAGAATGTGGTTGCTGTGTGTTGCCTGGTAGGGAACACGCCTGGGATTCTTTCTATGTGTGAATATTAGAATTTCCAAATACAATTGGTTTCTAGGTCCGGAAGCTGACTGTGATGAAGAGGAGCTGAAAGGGTTATGTTGGGGGTAATCCACCAGAGGGAGGAAAGTGCTGTATGTCACCAGAATCTTCTTAGTGTCCTATGACTTGGATAGATAGAGAGTTGAGGCCACAGCTCGTATCCAGCTACATAACTGGGTAAGACACTAGAGGACTATATTGGAGAAAATGAAGTACAGTGAAGCCCTGCGGATTCTCACCTGCTTCTCTGGCCTATCTACTTCCCTTACTAACACTGCCAGCTGGGTTCCCAGGGAGTGCCTGTGGGAGCTGAAGTCAAAGGGTGGGGCTGAAGAAAAGATCTGCATAATTTGCTGGAGGTGTGGGCAGAAAGGAAGAACAGGAGTCTTCAATAGAGCTGCAGGTGACACTGGTGAATTGAATTTGGAAGAAAGGAAGGGGAATGAAGTTCAGAAGTATGCCTAACTCATTCTCTGCTAAGCATGGGTGGTGGTTTCCCAGGGAATATCTTCATTATATAGTGCTTTAGGAATACCCTAGCCCAGTACTGTAGATATTAATTTCAAAAATCATTATTTTTATAATTATGTATGTAAGTTTGACGTATAAGATTAGAGAATTACAAACTACTCTGAGATATTTAGAAATATGAACATAATACTATGGATTTTGGTTAGGTTCCTCATGAGTTAAGAACCATCAGAATAATTTTACAAGTTTATCAAAAAAATGTATAACATTAATATCCTCATAATCACTGGTGTACTTTCTAGAATTCAAATAATAAAAATAAAAATGTTTAAACTTGTAGCATATTGAAGCATGTCCTATAGGCACAAGAGTTGAGCTACCCATAGTAGTGACATCATGAAGTAATGGGCTGTTTAGGTGACAGGGTCACTGCATGTCATTATTAGAATACACTTAGAGAGAAATTCATGGCTCTATATCCCTTTTGCATTTTGCTTCTTGTTCATAATGTAAATAGTTTTGTTCCCTCTATGATGCACTGCCTCACCATGGGTCCATGCCAACAGGACCAAATATTCATCAATTGGTACCTCCAAAATTACATGCCAAAGTAAATCTTTCCTCCTTTTAATCTGATTATCTTATGTCAGAGTGACAGGAAATTGACACAGCTATAAGACCTGCAATGCAAGTACATGAACATGTAACATTTCAATCAGCACATAGCACATCCCAAAAGATGCCCCATTCCCTTTCCGATCTGCTCTCCTGATTGCCAGAGACCATCATTCCATCACCAGGTGTTCATTTGACTATATCTGAGATTCACAGAAGCTGGATTATTCATTGCAAAGATATTACATTTAGTCATTTTCCTTAGAACTAGAAAACTGTGATTTTTTTCATTTTGTTTTTTATATATACAGTTTATATTTCTGCTTTACAAACAAGGATTTTCTATGTTACCCAGGCAGGCCTTGAAATCATATCCTTCTACTTCCATCTCCCAAACTAAGTTTATTCTTTTTGTTTCATAATAGTCCATACCATGAATGTTTCACAGTTTGTTCTTAATTCTATAGTAGAAAGCTGGGCCATGTCTTATTGTGGTCATTAGAAACAATAGGACTGTGAACATTCTAATAAAAATATTTGAAGGAAATTTTGGGGTTTTTTTTTTTTGTCTATAAGGTTTATTCTAAGGGGGCAGATAGGTCAGAACAAGTGGATAACATGCCTCTGTCATTCTTAGCACAGTAAACTCCTCACAGTATTTTACAGTCTTCCCAACAATGCAGAAGTACTCCCATAGCTTAGTGTCTGAGCCAATACTTAGTTCCAATGTAATCTCAGTGCAAATTTGAAGCAATAGTTCATTATGCCTTTAATTTATATTTCCCTGGTGTCAGGACCAAAACTACAATGAAATACTTTTACTGTTATGAAGAAATTCATGCATAACAAATATTGGAATTTTGAATAAATATGTGCTGTGTGTTAAATGTAGGGCTAACCTGTTATTACTCACCATTCAATATAGTTCTACCTGGATGTCTGGGTGGTAAATATATATCTCTACTATATTTTATGCATCTACTAAAGTAATTATATGGTTTGACTCATTTTAAAATATAATTTATATTAAAATTTGAACTCATTCATTGTCATGCACTGAAGTTCACATAGAATTCTTATTTCATTCAATGTGTGGGTTTGTGTGTGTGGAATTTATATATAATTTTCCTCTTTGTATTGCTGAAGGTAACTACCTGTGATTTTCTTTCCTTGACAGGTCAACATCAAGATTTTTCTAGCCTCATAAAATGTGATGGAAATGTACCCACTTCTATTTCTTTAAAAAGGTTTTACAAAGTTCACATTTTTTTTTCCTGGAACATTAGAAAATAGTTTACCACTGAAGATATTTGGGCATCAAAGTGTTTCCAAAATCAACTTGTCTAAAACATAGTACTGCTCTAACTTTCTATTTATTGCTGGGTTGGTTACAATAAAATGTGTTTCCAAGAGAAATGTTTTTCCATTTCATCTATTGTGTACAATTTATTTGCAAATTGGTGTCATAATGCCCTCATCCCATGGGTTTACTGTCTGGAGACTCCATGGTGATTGCTTCATTTCATTCCTGCAATTGAGAATTTGCATTTCTTTTTCTTTCTTGGCAGTCAGGAGTCTTGCTAAGAACTTACTGGTGCTTTTAAGTTTTTGTTTTGTTTTGTTTTGTTTTGTTTTGTTTTGTTTTAATAATGTATTTTAGCTTACTGGTAGATTTTCTCTTTGTTCATTTGTCTATATTTTTTATTCTGATGATCCAATATGTTTTCTTAGCTTAATATAAAAATAAGTTACTGATATGAATCATTTTTCTTTTCTCCTTTATACATTAAGGTGAGCCTTAAACTTCTTAGCTTTAAACTTCTTTATCTCTATCTGAAAAACCAGCTGTTCTAAAAAATTCTTACATTTAAAAAAATTCAAGTGTTTTGTTGTGATTGTTTTTTAGAATGCAGGTAATTTAAATTTGTTGCACAACTTTCAATCAATAGATTTTTCTAATGATCTTGTTGGCTGTTAGTTTCTATCTAGTTTAGTTCCACTGAAAGAAGACATGATTGTGTCTGTTTCTTTGTGATTCCTTGAAACTTCTTTCTGCCCTATCATGCAGTTAATTTTGGTAAGTTGCATATAGGGTATCTGTTGGGTAGGGTAGTGAACACTACAAAGATAGAAGGTATATTCCTTTCTCAACTAGATCAAATTGCTCATTGATGTCCAGATACTGTGTAGTTTGTGGTTATTAACTATCTCATCCTGCTGCAAAGAGAAGTAAACTGGGATCTCTAATTCTGATTATGAATGTTTTTTTTCTCCACTCTATTTTGTTTTATGTATTTAAATACTATTAAATACACATGACTTTATTATTTTATTTTTCTAATATAATCCTTTTCTCATGATGGAATATTCTTGTTTATCTCAAAGAATACTTTCAGCAATGACTTTTTTGCTTTTTTCTCTGCTTGGTTGGTTTGAGTTTGAGTTTTTGGTGGTTTAGCTTCTTTTGTTTTTCATTGTGGTATCATTGCTGCAGCATGATTTGATTGCTAAGTGTTTGGATGTGGTTGTTTCTTGTCATTTACAGAATTTTGCTCAATAAAAATGTTCAATTAACTTACGGAGTGAAAGTACAAATATAAAATCACTGCTCTTAGGGGAAACACAGAAGTAGACTTTGGCAAGTCTCTGATCAAATTTCCACTACTTGAGGAACATTTGGCCTTGCCTTTCTTGTGCTTCTTTTTGAAGATTTGTTGTGAACGTATGCTGCTGAAACACTAACAGTGTGTTCTCATGTATAACACTACTGGGTCTCTTCAATACTATATTTAAAAGTCATTAAAACAGAAAAAAATATTAAAATCTAATACCTAAATGTCCACTTTAAAAAATGTTTTTATTCTCTGAGGATTTCATACACTATATTTTGATCATATTCAGAATTGTCCCCCAACTTCTCACAACTCTGACCTCCCCTTCCCTACAAGAGCAACTCTGTGCCCTTCTCTTTTTTTTCACCCTACAGGTACAGTTGCAGCTGTTCATAGAATCTTGTGTGTGTGTCCATAAAGGGAAATGTGGTTGTCATACCAGGGTCCACACCCTTGAAGAAAAACAATTCTTCTTCTTCCAGCATCTCAATTGCCAATAGTTTCTCATCCAAGGATAAGACTTTGTGCCAACTTTCTTGCCTTTCTTCTGGCATTTCATCTGTCTTGAGTTTGTGTGGGTCTTATGTACACTGTCACAACTGTCCTTTTGTGTTCAGAAAACATTTGGTACAAGTAGTTATGCATCACCTCTATCTCTCACAACCCCCAATACTTCTACAGATACTCAGAGTGGTTAGGAAGGGGGGTGACCTGTTTAATGTGAAGAATTCCATGTCTCTTGGTCTCTGTACCTTAACTGGCTGTGAATCCCTGTGCTAATCACCATCCCTGAAAAGAGAAGCTTCTATGATGAGTGTTGAAAGATTCACTAACTTATGGCCACATAGTTTCAGAAGAAAGAAGTTAAATAACATGTCCATTTAGCAGAATAATAGCGGTAGGTTCTCCTACACATAGCACTCAACACTTGTGCTGTCAAGTTTCTTAGCCTTGATAAACAATGTTAGTTATTAGTTGTATCCTGTGAAGCAGGCTTTAAATTTGACCATATAGGGATCAATTACTCTCATAAAAATGTATTACTATTGGACCAGTAGACATATCTTGCCAGGCCAATTGCTATTATAGCTTTCAGAGATTATGGCTAAATAAAGTTGCTAAATAAAGTCTCTTCTCTAATGGGATATATAGCACCTTCCAGCTGTAGAAAAGGTAGCCAGTAGAGCTGATTCTTCCAAGCCACTACTAGCTTGATTTCTTTATGTCGTGGTACTCACGAGTGTAATGTCTTTAGTAATAGGAACATACAGTCATGTTTCGTAAGGTAATCGAGAGTGTGAATTGTTATTCCACAACTTGTAATTGGTGAATTGGAATACACAAAATTCTACCACATGTTCAAAAAAAGCTATGAAAAGTCTGGAGACACTTATTTAGAAATCAAATATTCAAACTGGAATCTGTGAATAACGAGGATCAATTTAACTTTGTATTTTATTGAAAACAGATTTTTTTTCTTAATATTGTATTCTTATTATAGTTTTTCCTCCCTCCTTCCAGTTCCTCCCCAACTCCCATCCTATTCACATACACTTTCTTTCTATCTCTCATTAAAAAACAAAGAGGTTTATAACAGATAAAATAACATAATAAAATAAAATAAAAATTAACACATAAGAATTGGACAGAATAAATGAACAGGAGGAAAAGCCTAAGAGAAGACAGAAAAAGCACAGATCTCCTGCCTTGTACACTTGTACAGTCAGGCAACTCATAAATACACTGAACTGGAAGACATAAGGTGTAAACAGAGAACCTGTGCAGAAATAAAATATAAGATAATTGTAAAAAAAAAGAAAAGAAAAGAAAAGAAAAGAAAAGAAAAAAAAAAAGCAAAAGGCCTGACATGTCATTATGTGACATTATGAGATGAGGAAAAGTCTGAAGGTGCCATTGAGTTAATACTCTTTTGGCATCTACTTCTGGGCATGCAACCTACCCTAAAGTATATTTGGTTTTCCCAATAAAACTCCCCTGAGGACACTAAATATTCATTTTCAAGTGGTTATCTATTAACTATTACTTCTGTGCTAGTGAAATGTTTGCCTCTCCTTCAGCTCTACAGCTCCAGCTGATGCAGACCTATGCATGCTGCCTCATTATCTGTGAGTTCGTGTGCATATCTGTGAGGCTGATTTAGAGAGCCTTGTTTTCTTCATGCCCTGTATCTTCTCTGGTTCTTACACTCATTCTCCTTCTTCTTCTACAATGTGCCCCTAAGCTCTGAGAGGAGAGACAATATGGAGACATCCGTTTAGGACTAAGGAGTTCAAGGTTTCTCATTGTCTACAGATCTCTGCTTTTGTTCCCATCTGCTCAACAGAAGGAAGCTTCTTTGAAGATGGGCAAGACACTGATCTATGATTATAGCAGAATGTCATTAGGAGTAATTTTATTACTACATTTTGTTTGTTTATTTTAGTTAGTGTTTGTTTGGTTTTGTTTGTTTGTTTAAGAAAAAAAAAACGTAGTATTTGGTTTTATCCAGGTCCCTGGGCAATCTAAACTAAAGTTCTTAGTTGCCCAAGCAGGGTTGGGTATGATTTAAATCAACTAGAGTGAACCTTAAACCAAATAAGATATTGGATATTTTTCCCACAAGTTTTATGCCACTGTTGCCCTATTATATAAGCAGGATACAATTGTAGAACGACAAAGGCTTTGTGGCCAGCTTAGTGCTTATGGTTTTTTTTTGGTAGTACACATAGTACCTTCCTGTGCCAAAAACCCTAGAATGTAGTCATGAGGGTTCCAGGTAGGAACCAGCTTAACTTCTCTACGGTCAATGAGGTGTCTACTTCTTATCTTCAGCAATGGGAGCTTTCTGTCAGTTGGCATAGAACAACCTATAGAGAGTCTAATAAATAGCCCAGGTTGTTCAAGGATTGCCATGCAACCTCTTTGGTCAAAATCTCAATTAGATTTAATCTAATCATGGGACTGGAATTTTCATTTGGTGACAAAATATATCCAGTTTTGTCTATTTCTCTCCATTACTTAGTAATTTCCTATTTGTATATACTTTATGAATATTCTACTGTGATAGATTTTCATAATAACTTTTATAAATCCTAAAGATTAGGTATGTTATATACATGTTTTCATTCATTACTAGAAAATCTTTGATTTTATTTTGTAAGCATTTGGTTGTTCCTGTGGTTGTTTATATTTAGTTTTAATCCATGATGGTTAAATGGAATGCAGCTGTTATTTTAATTTTCTTGTATCTTTGAAACTCATTTTGTTTCTGCATATGTGATCAGCTTCAGATAAAGTTCCATGAAATGCTGAGAAGATCTATTCTTTTCTTTTGAAGTAAAATGTTCTGTAAATATCTGTTAGTTCCATTTGGTTTATAATACCATTTAGCCCTAACACTTCTGTTTAGCTTTTGTCTCGATGACCTATTGATGAGAGCTAGGTACTGAAGTCTCCCGCTGACAGTGTGTGAAGGTCAATATATGAGTTAAGCTGCAGTAGTCTTTCCTCTATGAACTGAGGATCAATTTTACATATTTCTTCAAACATAATTTAAACCTCATTTATTTATCTTATATCCAAAGTCTGAATCTTTTAAACAGCTAAGGTTCTTTCACTCTATTTTTCTTCAAACATTGTAGGGAGAATTTAGTCCACTCAAAATTCATGTAATTACCTATGTAATTCTTTCATTCTACTTTTTTTACATTCATTTTTCTAATTATTCTCTTCTGATTATCTGCTTTTCTTTCTTGTCCTTCTTTTATAAAATTACTGTTTGATGTTATATTTTAACTACTATTTCATTGGTATACTATATGATATTGTTACTTCTTTTTTGTTATAACAAAAAGTCATAAATGATTATAGTCATACATGACAGGGATGTACCAAAAATCAGTGGGAAGTTTTGTTCTTCTGTGGATGCTAGAGAATACCCTTAAACAAACTAAGGAAGATTTCCATAGTTAATGTAATCATTTGAGACCATTGTCCAAAATATCATACAACTTCAGTTCCCAACAACAGGAAAGAAAGAAAGAAAGAAAAAAAGAAAGAAAGAAAGAAGGAAAGAAAGAAAGAAAGAAAGAAAGAAAGAAAGAAAGAAAGAAAGAAAGAAAGAAAGAAAGAAAGAAAGAAAGAAAGAAAGAAAGAAAGAGTGAGGGAGGGAGGGATGGAGGAAGCAAGGAAGGAAGGAAGGAAGGAAGAAAGAAAGAAAGAAAGAAAGAAAGAAAGAAAGAAAGAAAGAAAGAAAGAAGGGAGGAAGGGAGGGAGGGAATGAAGGAAGGGAAGGGAAGGGAGGAAGGGAAGGAAGGAAGGGAAGGGAGGGGAGGAAGGAAGGAAGGAAGGGAAGGGAGGAAGGGAAGGAAGGAGGGAAGGAAGGAAGGGAAGGAAGGAGGGAGGGGGTGAGAGGGAGAGGGCAAAAAGGTATATGAGAAAGAGAAAAAAAAAGAAAAACACAAAAACATTTCAAGCAGTGAAAAATGTGCCAGTAACTTTGTAAAATAAGATCCTGCAGCATATATAGTGTAAGTAGCATAAACTTCTCTAAACGTTGAATCTCTTTGCAATCCCTTCTTAGTTTATTTTATTTCTACTAGCCAATATACATGGTTATTTAAAGTCAGGATGTGTCTTAGAGAGCTCAAATACATTTATATCCCTCTTTCTGGAAGAGGTAATGCTCACATATGCCTTCTTATCTTCTCACACCAAATCATCAAATATCAATTATATCTTAATATGACATGGGCCATGTGGCAGACAGATTAATAAAAATGGGTTGATTTAAGATGTAAGAGCTAGCTAGCAGTGTGCTGAGCCATAGGCCAAACAGCATAAAGTTAATATAAGCATCTGAGTCATTTCTGGGGCCTGAGCAGCAGCAGGGGCAGCTAATGTGTCTGGCGCGCAGGTCTGTGGGTCTGGGCCTCTGGCCGCCCAGGACCAAGAAACCCCCATTGCAACAGCAGAGTCAATGACACAGACCCAGGGAGTCAGATAAAAAGCAAACAGCAGACTCAGTTATTCAACAATGGGAAGACTATTATATACCCTCCTCCCTGCACCCAGGCTGTATCAAAGTCTGGTAATACAGCATGGCCATCCTTCATTGGCTGGGCAAAATCAAGACAACTGACAGCATCTGTTGCTAGGCCCTCAGGCAGACTCCACACGGGCTCATAAGTAAGTATTTTATATGCATGCCTTCACAACTGGTTTGAGCCAATTTTCTGGACCCTATGGGCCCCTCTTAAGACAGACACAGCATCAATAAGACTAGTTTGCAATGTTAAAATATCTCCCTGATACTTTAATTATAAATATTATCTACAAAGTAGATTTCATAAGATTGTAGAAGTATAAATTTGAACAATTTTTGTAATTATTAAAGTTTTGTGATTGTTATTAATTGTACCACATAATTGCATTTATACAGGATTTGCCATAGCTTTAAAAAATAATTTGAATGATTTTTGACCCTTTAAAGGTATTGAATATTACAAAACTCAATTTATTGTATTCAATTCTTTTTTTATATATTTTCAAATTTGTTACTCTCCAGAATCCTCCAAATTATGTTTTTAAAAGTCTCAACTCTCTGTACAAAAGGTGAAGTCTTCACACACAACTCAACTGTGAAGTTTCAAATCATGCAATTTTGTAAAGCCCACTTTTATAACTAAAAGTCAGAGGATAAAGCCACTGTAAGCTCTCACTAAAAACTGCCTTACCCACAATAAACTAGGTCCTCTGCTTCCACATTTCCCATTCTCTCTGCTGGACAATTTCAGCATTTCGGGAGGGCCAATAGGGAGATGGAATTTTTGTGTGAAAAACACAAGTAAAACAGATCATTCATTCTTCACGAAAGAGGTTTTTCCTTCAAAGTATCTAAACAGCTTTCACATTTAAATGATCCTATAACTGTTCAAGCTGACTCAACACTGAGTTTTTATAGAGTTATTCATGCCTACCATAAAAACAAGAGGAAATAAAACTCACTAAATTTTTCTCATACAGAAATTAATTTTATGTAACTAACCACCCAGACTAAAGAAAATAAGCCTGAAGGTTAGAGGGGATACTCAAAGAGAATGATATAAGCATCAAATTATCAAATACATTTATCATTGGTATATGATATTCTGCTGTATCACCATTCAGCTATTACTCTTGTGCATAGACATGTTTTATGTGCAAAACATCAGCTATTGAAGAGCCTCCTTCTCTGCTCTTATTATAGATAAATTGACAGCAAAGACAAAGGTCTATTTTTGAGTTTCCTGTAGTGTATGTAAATAATCTTCATATTTTGGATGAGTGTTGTTTTTAATTGGTATGTTTTGTCATAATTCCATTGATATAAAATATATTTACAATGTACTTTGGTTGTATTTCCCAATTCTCTTTTCTTACCCCTTTTCTCCCTCTCACCAAATGCTGTGTTTTTCCAAACAAGTTCTTCTCCAACTTAAATTTTGGGACTTTATTTTTGGTAACCCATTACACCTAAGTAGGGCTAGTTTTGTAAGGGTTCCATGTGGGTTATAAGGACAACTTTCCAGTAGCTATACCACTCACTGGTCAAGCAAAAATTTTGCTTCTTAAACCAAAATGATATTGTTTTACTTAAGATACCTTTACAGTTTACTTTAAAATCAGGTAATGTGATATCCTCCATTTTGTTATTATTCAAGGTTGTTTTGGCTTTTTGAGGTTTCTGTGGTCCTATATTTTAGATTTCGTTTGTATCATTTAAAAGCATCACTTCTCAGAGAAGTGACAAACAAAAGGGCATGGGATGGTTTTCTATCTCTCTTTATTACATGCGCGCGCGCGCGCGCGCACACACACACACACACACACACACACACACAGAGCAAGGGGGAAAGAGAGAGAGAACGCAGTCTGTATGTTGTTATGATCTCAGGGCCAACCATTTATAATTAGTTAACCAAACCACATGATCTCACACCTGAATAAGACTACCCTGTTCCCTGCATTCCTCTGTTGTCTATGCTTTTTTGCCTATGATAGGGGCCCCATAAAAGTCCCTTCTCTAGTTAGCTTGTGTACGGTTGTTGTACTTCTTTAGGTCTTGTTTAGCAGCCATGTTGTTGAGGTATCATCTATACTTCACTTTCATTTTAGAAGACACTTAAGATATCCTGGTCCTCTGGCTCCTACACTCTTGCTGACTCCTCTCTCAGGATGCTCTCTGAGCTGTAGATGGAGGAGTTGTGTTGCAGATGTATCAGTCGAGGCTGGGTACCCCGCATTCACTTGTTTTGTGCTTTTGGTACAGTTGTGGCTTTCTGTAATTTATCTTCTTCTTTTACAAGTAGTTAATGTGTGATAAAAACTAGTAACGCTAAATGTCTAAAAGCTATAAGGAGTCATATGATTTGTTTGCCTAAGTTACATGTGACACACAGACATCTATGTGTTAGTTTAAATGAAGTCATACCATTTGAGCTGACAAAGTTTTCCCCCAAAAGCCACTGACTAACAAATATCCCAGTGCCCAGCATGAGAAACCTCCTTCTAAGATGTTGAACAGAGGAGTCCCATGTGACCCCCAATACTATATATGTAATTGTTGTTGTCCTTGCTTGCCCACAAAGGTTAACAATAAGTCTCTATGGCTGAGGACTGATGTGAGATGTCTTTCAGTATGCTATAGTATCATTAATAGAAAACCACATTCTACAGAGGACACCATGCATTTCTGGTACAAGACCCAGAGAATACTGTGCTGAATCTGACCTGAAGGCTTCCTCCCTGGGGACTAACTTTCATAATACCAGCAGGTGTTTCTCAAATTTCCAAATGGAGGAAGCAACCAGAGTAGTACTTATGGACCACATTGACCATCATGGCATGATAACCCAAAACATGGAATAGTGACACTAATGTCTTAGCAGTAACTAACAGCTCTCTCATTGTACTTCAGTTTCAGATTATCTTTATCTTGTAATAATGTTTATGTATAATTTCTTGCTATTATTTCTTGTCTGGAAGCTGTGTTTTGACTCACAGAATTCCTTTGAGTCTTTCTTTTAATTCTTTGTTGTATAATTTATAGATGTCTAAATTGTTCATTGAATAGTATGATGTTTCCCAATTATATGTTGTCCTCGAAGCCTTAAGCTACTGGCCATGCACTTACATACTTTTACAAAAAAAAAAAGCCTTATTGCATTTATATATTAAAAGAATATCAATAGCATATCCACAGACCCTCACTAAGCTGGCTAGAGGGAAATTTAATTACACTTACAGTTGAAAGTTCTTGGCTTTCTCTCCTACCATTTGGACCTATAGATAGAGAATATGAAAAATGGGACCATGTGGGTTTATCTAGTAATGTGTTACATTAGTGTTCCTGGTACCTGTTGCTGAAAAAGAAGTTCTATATCATGGATTTGTGAGGAAAACCTGGAGGCTGGGTCTATGGAGAAATTTTGGTGCTGGGGAAATTCTGTAACATGATCAGAAAGCCAGATGAATAGAAGGCCTACATGCTTGCTCATCAAAAGCTGACCTATATAGCAAGGAAGTCTGAGTCTGGAGAAATGAACCTAACTAGGAAATAGGCATCAGTTTGGAAGCTCAGTCTATAAGGTTTCTGTTGCAATTTATAGACATAGATATGTTAACTGATTTATTTTATTCAAATTTCCTAGCTTTGCTTAATATCTTTTACATATAACTTAATACATTCAGTTTCATTAACTTTTCCAGGTTCTTCTTAGCCACAGCTGTTTCTCAGATTTTCCATGTTCTGAATTGCCTTGGGAATTCTGAAGTGTACTTACCTGATTAAGAGTAAAATATTTCACTCATATTTTATAAATAGCTTGCTCATGATTGTACTTAAGTTGGGCTTTAAGGACACAAAGCTCCAGGGGTTTAACAAAAGAATGAGCAAAAGGGAGCAAGGGTGAGTTGTTCCAAGTGACTACGTGTCTAGTTTAAATATATTTTTTCACTCTTTGGTTTCTAAAACAATTCTGTTTGTTTTTTGTTGCATTTACTCAACTTTGATCATTGAGAAGTCTTTTAATTAGTTCCTGTGACATGTCTACATTATTGTCTGTTGTTTCTTCACTGTTTTTCTACTTTTGGTGCTGCAAGATACTTCACACTCATCTTGTGTACTTGTCTTATGTTCTGCTCTAGAGTTTCTAAAGGAACCCCAGTTACTCTTATTGAAGATTGGTATGAAATTAGGAGTTCTGTGAGGTTCATTGTTGCTTTTTTTCCATCTGTGACCTCTTAGCTGTAAAGCAAAGATATATAAAAAGTATTCTAACTCATGCAGGCATACAAAACAATTTCTACATTAAACATAAAGTAATTAGAATCCATTATTGCAAGGGTCATTCCCGATTTCTTTCCTTAATTGTTGTAATTCTTCCACTCCAACAATGAAAAGCCTAGCTTCCATTATCTTCCAATTAAACAAGTAAAATTGTTTAATTTCAGCATACATGCAATAATTTTATTAAATGGAGAATAGTTTATGTCTGTTTCCTTTTATTTTTACTTATTTATTTATTTTGTCTTGTAGACTTGAGTTATCTACAAGGTTACCACAAGTCAACTTCTCCTCTTCTGATATGGGAATGTCTTTCTGTATGCTGTGAATATCAATCTTTAAATAAAGGAGCTGTTTTGGCCCATGACAGGCACCATAGAAAAAGTAGGTGGGGAATCAGAACAGATAGGAAAGGAAGGGCGGAGTCAGAGACAGATCGAGCCAGCTGCCCAAAGAAGAGACATGTAAGGAACACAGGTGAGCCATGGGCCACGTGGCAGGACAGATTAATGGAAATGGGTTGAGTTAAGATGAAAGAGCAAGCTAGTAATGTGCCTGAGTCATAGGCCAAACAACATAAAGTTAATGTAAGTGTCTGAGTCATTTCTGGGGGCCTGATCAGCTGTAGGCAACTAAGGGGACCACCCTGGGACCAAGAAACCTCACTGTTACACTCTTCCACCTACTCAGTGAGATTATTTCATTCATATGCAGTATGTGATCAGATACAGCATAATACTGACTGTTAAGGTTTGAATCTTCGTCTGGCTGTGCTGTTTGGAAAGGCGATAAAATTTCAATCTCCTTTGATTTCTTGGAATTCTCTTATATAATTAGAATCATGATATCAGTATTTATAGTTTGATTTCATCAGTAACTTTGATTTTAGATTCATCCATGTTGATATATTAACAGTTCCTTTTTTTGTCCTGCTGAAGAGGAACCAATTTTATGACTGCTCCTTGGTTTATTACTTATTCAACTACTAAGAGATATCTCAGGTGCTTCTGACTCATACCAATACATTTTAAGCTAGCATTTCTGCTCCATTGTGTTAAAGTGTATATTCTCAAACATACTAGATTAGACAATGATTGACAGTGGTCTCTGCAGCTGCTCACATCAGTTGCTTGATGGACTAGGTACTGATTTAAGAGTATTTCAGAATATCATTAGGAATCATTTGATACCAATCATATTTGGTTCTATCCTGGGTGTCTGAGTTGTCTAACCTCTGTTTCCAGGCCATCTAGGCAGTGTCAGATGTGGGCTTCCTCTGTGGGTATGTGCCTTAAGTTTGACTAGTCATTGGTTGGCCACTCTCACAAGTTTTTTGTGTTTTTTGTTTGTTTTGTTTTTGTTTTTGTCATCAATATACCAGTACATTTAGCAGGCAGAACAGATTATAAGTCAAAGGCTTTGCAGAGACTCACAGTCAATATTAGATGGATCAAGAGGAATCATGAAGAGGATGAAGAGGAAGGGTGGTAGAGGCCAGGAGGTAAAGGACACTCTAAAAACACAAACCACAGAATCAACTAAGCAGGGGTTATAGGGGCTCACAGACACTGAAGTAACAATCCCAGACCCCATGTCAGTCTAAGCTAGGTCCTCTGCATATATTTGTTTATCTTGGTGTTCTCATAGGACACCGAAAAGAAAGACCGGAGTGTCTCTGACTCTTCTGCCACCTCTTGATACCTTATTCCTCCTATTGGTTTGCCTCATCCAGCCTTGATATGAGGGTTTGTGCCTTGTTTTATTGTAACCCATTATACCATGTTCAGCTGATATCTCTGGGAGGCTGACTCTTATATTTGAAAGGAAACAGAGGAGGAGTGGACCTGGGTGAGATGGGATGTGAGGGTGGGATCAGGAAGAGTAGAGGTAGGGGAAACTGTGGTCAAAATATAATATATGAGAAAAGAGTTGGAAAACAAAATCAGAATACATGCATTATTTTCGTTTGAGTTTCTGAAAAGAGACATTATGACCACTGCAACTCTTATAGAGAGAAACATTTAATTGGGGCTGACTTATAGTTTCAGTTCATTGTCAGTCATTATCATTGTCATCGTGGTAGAACATGGCAGCGTGCAGCCAGATATGATGCTGGAGAAGTAACTGAGACTTCTACATCTTGATCCATAGAAAGCAGGAGAGACTACCACACCGGCTTGAGCATTTGAGACCTCAAAGCCTACTTCTATAAGGATATATTTCTTTCAATAAGGCCACACCTACTTCGACAAGGCTATGTCTCCTAATGTTATCACTCCCTATGGGCCAAGCATTCATATACATGAGTCTATGGGGCCATACCTATCCAAACTACCACATGCATATCTAGAAAAGTAACAATGAAATCCTTCAATCTGCATAATTAATGAATTGATAATTATCACAATCAAAATAAAGAATAAGGCATGTATTACTAAAGGACAATGATTAAGTCTTAGTAAGCTGCCAAATTATCTTAGAATATGTACTATATTTTATCGCCACAATGATTGAGAATGCCTATTGTCCTGAGCACTCACCTAATTGTTATTAAAAATTTTTAGCACTCTGGTGGCTGGTGAGATGACTCAGCAGTTATGGGATCTGCTGATCTCTGTGGCATGCAGGTATACATGTAGACTAGTACATAAAAAAATATGGGAAAAAATAAAATCTTTTAAAAATCTTTAGATTTTTATCATATTTTTATTTTGTGTTTTGGTCAACATTTAATAATTAAGTACCATCTTTTATTTCTCCCAGTTCCTCCATACTTTCCTCTTCTGGATCTATTCCCTTTCTGTCTCTCATTAGAAAAAAACTAAGCTTCTAAAAGATAACAATCAAACATGAGAAAATGAAATATAATAGGATAGAGCAAAAACAATCATATCCAAGTTGGACAAGACAATCCAACAGCAGGAAAAGAGTTCAAGAAGAAGGTACAAGAATCAGGGATACTCATTTACACACTCAGTCCCATAAAAATATTAAGGTAAAAGCTATAATGTAGACAGGGAAAACCCAGTGAAGACCTGTGTAGTCCCCGTTCTTGCTGATTTAGTCTCTGTGAGCTCATATGAGTCTCTCTTAGTTGAAACAGAAGGCTTTGTTGTTCTGGTGTCCTCCATCTTCTCTGGCCCTTACACACTTTTCTCATCTTCTACGGTGTTCCCTGAGCTCTGAGAGGAGAGATTTGGTGGAGACGTCCCATTTAGTCTTGCCGTGAGTCACTTCATCCTTTCCCATTTACTGCCAGAAGAAGCTTCTCTGACAATGACTGGATAAGACACTGATATATGAATATAGCAAAATTAGGAAACATTTTTTCAGACTAGTAGTGTTTGGTTTTACCCTAGGTCTCAGGAAACCTAGTCCCTGGTTCTTGGCTACCTAAACAGTGTTGGCTATGGGTTCCATCTAGTCAAGTGGACCTACTTTGAATCAAATCAGACCTTGGTTGGCTACTTCCCCAAGTTCTATGCCCTCACTTCCCTAGCATATGCACAGACAAGATAGATTGTAAGTCAAAGATTTTGTGGGTGGGTTGTGTTTAAATTTCTTTCTTTTTTTTTATTATTTCCTGAAGAGTATCTTCTAATACCAAAGGCACTAGAACATGGGTGAATGCTACATACAGACACCAGCTGGATGTCTCCAAGTTCACTGAGTTGTATGGGAGTTGTCCTGAGCAATGGACCCACGTATCAGTTTATGGTGAGAAACCCTTAGTCTTATCAACAGCCTGGATTGTTTAGAATTTTTATGTGCCCCTTTGGCCAACCATTCTACTGAATAGAATAGTCCCACTGTGACTCTAGTTTGGGAACAAGAGATAGCCAATTGAGACCCAATATCCTCAGTTAGAATCACCTTTATAAATTTACAGTTTCCACGGCACTGTGTTTTCATATCATCTTTCAAATGCTTCTCAAGTCCACATTTATCTCTCCATCTCTTCCCACCTACACTATCTTCCTTTTCCCTCCACACTTAACTCTCCTGTTCCCACCCCTACTGCCTCCAGTACAACTGGAAAATCTATTCCATTTTCCCCTTCCAGGGAGATCCATGTGTCTATTCTACACACTTTCTCTATAGCTAACTCTCTGAATTTACAGTTTTCATGTCTGTTATCATTTGCTTAAGAGCTAATGTCCATATATAAGCAAATACACATGATTTTTGTCTTTCTGGATTTAGGTTACTTCACTTGGGGTGAGTTTTTTCCTTGTTCCGTTAATTTGCCTGAAAATTTTGCAATGATATTTTGTCAACAGGTGAGTAATAATCCATTGTGCAAATACACCACATTTTTTATCCATTCTTCTATTGGGGGACATGTCAGTTGTTTCCAGTTTCTGACTATCACAAATAGAGCAGCAATGAGCATAGATGAGCAGTTGTCCTCATGATAGCATAAAGCATTCTTTTGGAATATGCTGAGGAATGGTATAGTTGAGTCTTGAGGTAGATCTATTCCTACCCTTCTGATAAAATGTCATACTGATTTCCATAGTGTCTTAACAAATCTCCACTCCCATGAGCAAGGGATGAGTATTTCTATTACTTCATATCCTTGCCAGAATGAGCAGTCACTTGTATTTCTAAGTTTGCCCATTCTGACAGGTGTAAGATAAAATATCAAAATTGCTTTGATTTGTGTTTCTCTGATGGTTGTGTGTTGTGGAGTATTAGTTTCAGACAGGTTACATTCATTTCTGCTGTGGAATATTTGTTTAATGATGCAAATATATGTTGTATTCTTTTATACTGCATTTATTACACTCTGTAAAAAGCTGTTCTATTTTGTCTGCCTAAAATGCTTGATTGTTCTAAAAAAAAACACCAGCCAAACAGCTGATAGATAGAAAGGGGAGAGAACTATGTGGGGATGGAAAAGAGAGGGAATAAACAGGAGGAAAAATCTAGAAAAAGTAAGGAGAGAGAAAATGAGAAGCATCGGAGGATGTCAGGGGCCAAGCAGCCAGCCACAGAGTAAGAAGGAAAGGAAAATATGTAGAATAAAGAAATATACAAAAAATCTGGATGCAAAACATAGTTAAAGAGAAATAGGATAGTTTAAGATGGAAAAGCTGGTTAGAAACAAGCTAATATAAGGCAGGACATTTATAAGAAAGAAGAAGTCTCCATGTATTTGTTTGAGAGATGGATGGTGGGACCCCAGAAAGAAAGAAAAAAAAAAAACTACAGCTAAGTATATTGAACATTTCTTAAGTGTTCTTCAGATTTCTTTTTTAGTTCTGTACCCAATTTTAATTGGATGACTTGAATTTTTTGATATCTAGTTTCTTGAGTTCTTTGTACATTTTGGGTGTTAAAGCACTATCATATATATACAGTTATATATACATATATATCAAATATACAGTTAGTTTTAAAAAATCATTTCATGTGATGAAACCATTTAAAAATGATATTATCCTTTGCCTTATAGAGGCTTTTCAGTTTCATGATGTCCTATTTATTAACTGTAGTAAATCTTAGTACCTGCACTACTGGTATTCTGTTCAGGATGTTGTCTTCCGTGCTAATCCACTCAAGGCGGTTTTCTACTTTCTCCTATATCAGGTTCATTGTAACTGGTTCTATGTTGAGGTCTTTGATTCACTTGGAATTAAGCTTTCCGCAGGATGATAAATATTCATCCCTTTGCATTTGTTTTTCTTTGTACATAGACATCCATATTGGCCAGCACCATTTGTTGAAGATCCTGTCTTTTTTTCAAGTGTATATTTCTGGATTCTTTATTTTTGAAAAAAATCAGGTGTTCATATGTGTATGGATTTATTTCTGTCTTCAATTTGATTACATTAATCAATGTATCTTTTCTATACAAACACCATATGACTTTTATTGCTATAGCTCTGTAGTCTAACTTGAGATCAGGAATTGTGAGACCCCCTATTGTACTTTTATTGTACAGAATTGTTTTAGCAATTTGGGTTTTGTTTTTTTCATACAAAGTTAAAATTGTATTTTCAAGATCTGTGAAAATTTGTGTTGGAATTTTGGTGGGGACTGCCTTGAATTTGGAGATTGCTCTTGGTAAGATTCTCAATTTTAATGTTAATTCTGTTGACCTATCAGCAGGGGATAGCTTTCCAACTTCTGCTGTATTCTTCAATGTCTTTCATCAAAGACTTGAAGGTTTTATCATGCAAGCCTTTTATTTGCTTGGTTATAGTAAGTAACTATAAATATTTTGTATTCTTTGAGGCTATTGTGAGGCGTTATTTTCCTGAATTCTTTCTTAGTCCATTTGTCATTTCTATATAAGAGGGATACTGAATTTTATAAGTTCACTTTGTATCCTACTAATTTACTGAAAGTATTTATCAACTATAGGAGTTTTACAATAGAAATTTTAGGGTCATTTATGAATATTATCATATCATCTGCAAATAATGATGTTTTTGATGTCTTCCTTTCTCATCTGTATTCCCTTGATCTCCTTTAATTATCTTATTTTTCTAGCTAAGACTTTAAGTAGTGCATTAAACAAATATGGAGATAGTGGACAGCCTTGTCTTGTCCCTGATTTTAGTGGAATTTCTTGAGTGTCTCTCCATTTAATTTGATGTTGCTATGTGCTTGCTATAAATTGCCTTTATTACATTTAGGTATGTCTCTTAAATCTTTAAATATTCCAAGACATTTATCCTGATATTGGACCTTATCAAAGGTCATTTTTACATCTAATTAGATGAACTTTTTTCTTTCAGTATATTTATGTACTTAGTTACAATTTATATGGATTTCCATATAATGTACCATCCCTGCATCTTTGGTATAAAGTCTAGTTGATCATGGTTAATTTTTTTTAATATTCTTGGATTTGGTTTGAAAGTACATTATTGAGTATTTTTGTATCTATTTTTCTAACAGAAACTGGTCTGTAATTCTCTTTCCTTGTTGGGTCTTTATATCATTAGGTATCAGGGTAAGCATGACCTCACAAAATGAATTGAGCAATGTTGTTATGTTGTTTCTATTTTGTAGACTGATTTGAGAATTGTTGGCATTATTCTTCATTGAAAGTCTGGTAGAATTTTGCACTAAACCCATATGGCCCTTGGCTTTTTTTTTTTTTTTTTTTTTTGATTGTGAGACTTTTAACAACTGCTTTTGTTTCATTAGAGCTTATAGGTCTTTTAAAATTGTTTATCTGATTATTATTCACTTTGATAATTAACAAAATTAACAAAATCTTTTTTAGATTTTCCAATTTGGTTTTTAAAGTATACTCTTAAGATTATCATGATTTCTTCTATGTTTGTTATATCCCTATTTTATTTTTTATTTCATTAAAAATGGATATTGTTTCTCTGGCTTTTAGTTTGGACAAGAGTCTATTGTATTTGCTTTCTCAAACAGCCAATTCTTTGTTTAATTAAATCATTATATTGTTCTCTTCTTTTCTATTTTATTGATTTCAGCCTTCAGTTTAATTATTTCCTGTCATCTTTTCCTCTTGGGTATGATTTCTTATTTTGGTTCTAGAGATTTTAGGTGTGCTCCTAAGTTTCTAGTATAAGATCTTCCCTTTTTATCTACTGGTATGAATTTGCTGCTTAGAATGACTTTCATTGTATTCCATAAGTTTATATATGTTGTATATTCATTTTCATTCAATTATTGAGTTTTTTATATTTTGCTTAATTTCTGTCTTGACCCATTTTTTTCAATAAAATTTATGCAGTTTCCATAAGTTTTAAAGTTTTCTGTTGTGTGTTGTTATTGATATCCAACATTAATGTGTGATGGGATGATAAAATACAGAGCTATTTTCTTGTATCTGCTGAGACTTACTTTGTGTCTATATATGTGGTCAATTTTGGAAAAAGTTCCATGAGATTCAGAAAAGAATGTATATTCTTTCGTGTTTGAGTGAAATGTTCTTTAAATATCTGTTAGGTTCATTTTATTTAAAATTCTTCTTACTTTAGCACTCCTCTGTTAATTTTTTTGTCCAGATGATCTGTCTATTGGTGAAAGTGAGATACTGAAGACTCCACTATTAGTCTGTGAGGGTCAATATGTAATCCAAGATGCGTGAGTGCTTCTTTTAAAAACTTGTGTACCCTTGTGTTTGAGGTATGTATATTAAGAACTAAAATCTCTCATCTGGGTGAATTTTTTTTTTTGATTACTATATGGTATCCTTCACTACAGCTCTTGGTTAGTTTTAATATGAACTATATTTTGTTAGTTATTGAAATGGCAACACAACTTGTTCTTGTGTCTATTTTCTTGGAATACCTTCTTTCAAACCTTTTACCCTGAAATAATATTTACCCCTGATGTTGAAGTATGTTTCTTCAATTCAACAAAAGAATGGGTTCTCTTTTCATATCCATTCTGTTGGTCTGTACCTGTTTATTGGGAAGACAGCTGGCATTAAAAGATATCAATGATCAATGAATGTTGACTCCTCTTATTTTGGTGGTGGTTGGTGGTAATAGTGGTGGTGATGGAGTGGTGGCAGCAGTGGTTGCAATAATTATGCTGTGTGTGTATGTGTGTTTGTGTATGTGTAGTGTGTATATGTGAGAGTATAGTGTGTGTGTGGTGTTTGTATGTGTAGTATGTGTGTATGTGCAGTGTGTGTGTTCCCCTTGTTTGATATTTTTAAACGCAAGATTATTCCCTATGTTTTCATTGGTATAGTTAATCTCCTTAGGTTGGAGTTTTCATTCTACTACCTTTTGTCAATTGTTCAAAGTTGTCTTTATTATGCAATATCTTTTTTCTGCATTTCTTGTGATTGAAAATTTTGTTAGATATAGTTTTCTGGAGTGACAACTGTGGTCTCTTAGAGTATATAGACATCTTTCCAGGCCTACCTATCTGATTTTTATGGTCTCTACTGAGAAGTCATGGATGAAGGGAGGCTGCCACCACAGGTGTTCTGCAGCAGAACCATATGAGACTGGGAGACTGGTTCTCTGTGAACAAAGAGGGAAGAGAAGGTATGCAGGCAGGCTACCTGATTTTCTTCTAGGCCAGTTATTACACTTTTTGAGGTAACTTCTGAGAGTGTTGCAAGGTGCAATTCATAAGAAAGTTCCTATTTTTAACCATTATTTCTAGAGAATTATCCTTTTTCTGTTGAACTTCTTTTGTGTCATTGTATATTTTTGATAATGAAGTAAGATATAATATCTCTTGCAGTAATAATAATAGATTTAGACAAGTTTCATTATTAAAGTAAGCAGGTTTTAATTTCACTAATGGTATAAAATTTAAGCAAAATTACATTAAGGTTTTAGTGTATATATTAAAATGTATCATTTTAATGTATTATATATAATTATATATATAAATACTTCACAGGTATAAATTTTTAAACTGACAGATACAAATCTGGATAAAGCAACAGATGTAACTTGGATTGAAAATAAACACATCAAAGTGTATTCATAAAAGACAAAATATTAATAACAAGTAACCAAACATAATTAAGATTATTAAATATATATAGTGGAATGGCTTACTAATGGAACAGACATATTTAATATAATAGACCACTGAGATTTTCCTGAAAAAAAATATTAAAATAACTTTTGTTGAGTTAGAATATACTGGTAAAAACTGAAAAAGTGGGATAAGATAGTATTATAGAATATTAACTATGTAAAGATGTGTTACACTTTTTTATGCTAAAAATATTACTTTAACCATGTAAAGGTGTATTACTTTTCTTTATGGTGCATTTGTTAACTTACATAAAGGTGTGTTGAATCTGCTTTGTTTTGCCTGCCTAAGGCCCCTGAATGATCTAATAAAAATTGAATGGCCAATATCTAGGCAGAAAAAGAATAGGTGTGGCTGCCAGGCAGAGAAAATAAATGGTTAAAGAAATCTAGGCTCAAAAGTAGAACAAGAGAAGAAAGGAGAGGAAAGGGGTTAAGAGCTAGGAAGCCACCAGCCAGGGAGACATGGAAAAGCTGTGCAAGTACATAGAAGTAAGAATGGTAATAAGCTACAAGGTAAATGCTAGGTAAAGATTAAAAGATTAATTTGAGTTGAAAGAGCTAGCAAGAAATGTGCCTAAAATAGGTTGGCCATGCAAAACTAATAAGGCATCTCTGTGTCCTGATTTGCAAGCTTTTGATGGCCCAAAAGAAAAGGCTGGGGCAAGATAAATGTTTCTCAGAAAGAGAAAATCATTCTTATTTACAAATAAGAAATACTTCTTTTCTGGACATGAAAGAGAGAGGACAATAAACTTCTATGGGCAATATAATAGATAAGCCTCAGAGGATAGGTGGAAATCCACATCAAAGTAAGGGGAAAGAAGCTCAGAGCAAGGATGCTAACATCAGCGGCAAGGCCCTCTTCATATCTGCTCAATATAGTGCTCAAAGTTCTATCCCAAGCAATGAGACAAAAAAGAATATCAAAGACATTTAAGATGGAAAAGAAGTCAAAGGATCGTTATTATTTGCAGATAATATAATATTATATACAAGTGATTCAAAAAATTTTGTCATGGAACTCCTACAGCTGATAAATATCTTTAGTGACATGGTTGGACACAAAATTAACTCAAAAAATTAATATCTCCCAATATTTAAACAATAAAAGACCTGAGAAAGAAATCAAGAGTACAGCACCATTCACAGTAGTTACAAGCAATATAAAGTAGCGTGGGGTAACTCTAACCAAGCAAGTAAAATACCTGTATGACAAGAACTTCAAGTCTTTGAAGAAAGAAAATAAAATAGATGTCATAAATTGAAAGGTCTGCCAAGCTGATAAATAGATAGAATTAATTTAGTAAAAAATTGCCATCTTACAAAAAACAATCTACAAATTCATCACAATCCCTAACAAAATTCCAACACAGTTCTTTATAGACCTTGAGAAGTCTAGATTCAAATTCATATAGAAAGAGAAAAAACAGAACAGCTAAAATCTTCCTGCACAACAAAACAACATCCAGTGGTATCACTCTCCCTAATATCAAGCCCCACTTTGGAACTATAGTAATAAAAATAGCATGTTATTGACATAAACACAGACATCAGCGGCATCAAATCAAAGACCCAACAATAAATCCACACATCTATGGATACCTGATTTTCCATAAAGAAGATAAAATTATACAAAGGAAAGAAGAAAATACCTTTAATACATGGTTCTTGCATAATTAGATGTTGACATGTAGAAGAATGCAAAGACATATGTGTCTATCACTCCACACAAAACTCAAGTCAAAGTAGATAAAAGACTTCAACATAAATCCAGTTAAACATAACCTAATAGAATAGAGAACAGCCTTAATACATTGGCACAAAAGAAAACTTCTTGAATAGAACACCAGTAGCACAAACAATAAGACTGATAATTAATAAATAAAATCTCATGATGTGGGATGTCTTTATGTATGCTGTGAATGTATGTCATTATTAATAAAGGAACTGTCTTGGCCTATGGCAGGCATCTTAGAAGTAGGCAGAGAAACTGGAGCATAGACAGGGGAAGAAGGGTAGAGTCAAGAGAGACACCGTCCAGGTACCCAAGAATCAACATGGAAAAGTAGCACAGGTAAGCCAAGAGCCATGTAACAAGATAGATTAATGTAAGTGGGTTGAATTAAGATGCAAGAGCTAGCCTGAGCTATAAACCAAGCATAATGATATTAATATAAGCATCTGAGTCATTTTTGGGGGGCCTAAGCTGTGGCTGGCAGATACAGACCTTGGGGCTAGCCTAAACCAGAAACTCATTCTACTTAAAGCCAGAGAAAGTTTAAAAGGAGCATAGAAATGGAGCCAAAGTGGCTTCCTAATTGTATCTCTGAAATGGGTCATGGTAAAAAGATGGCCTGAATTACAAAATGGCAGGTTTTAGCAGGCAGTTTAAGCTGCAACAAGGTTAGTTCCTTAAGTCTGACAGAAAACTTGGTATAAGCAACAAGCTGCATATGATAGATTTAAGGCTTCTGTTTATATTGCACAAAAAGGAAACAGAGTCAAAGACAGTTCCTTGATATCAGCATTTTCTGGGACTTCTTTGTTTGCTAGTGGCAAGTAGAGGTGCAACTCCTTTAAGAGTGGTTTCCTGACTCAGCATTAGCTGCAAAAACTGTATGGCTCCTTTAAGAAGTCCTGCTGCTGAATACTTAGATGGAGCTCATGGGCAGCAGAGATGCTCTACTTGATGATAGTGTGGACCCTAAGACTTTCCAGAGTTGAAGTGGTAAATAGCTCTACAAGATTTAATATTGCTTCCCAGAATTGTAAAGATAAGCCGTGTTGAAAAGCTGCTGAGCAGGATGAGTCAGCAGTCAAAGCAGTGCTTTAGAGCCTTTAAAAGCTTTTCTGATTGGAAAATGATTAAGGAAACACAGTAAAACAGATTCAGATGGAGAAAATGGGTTACAATATATGTGAAAAAAATATGTAGGCTTGGAGAGAAATAAAAAAGGGTAGAGAAAGTCTTTTAAAAAATACAGTAACAAAAATATTAAAAAGCCACATAAAGATGAAAAGTACACAAAGAGTCTAGATTACGGTTATTATTGTGCTATATTTTAATTTTTAACTGTTAATGAGCTAACTTCAGGTAGACATTTTATTGCAAAGGCTGATAAGTTAAACCAACATATATATTTTAATGGTATCTTGACTTTGAAATTTGTGTTTAAGGATATGTTGCTTTTGTTTCCTCAAAAGATGAGAACAAGTGGATTTCTTCCAAGCTAATATGGTTTCATCAAAGAAGAGCCCTCTGAAAAATCTCTTATGGGAATAAATGCTCACATTAGCTTTAAGGCTGCTCTCTAAAATAATCCAGCCTCAGAACCTGCATAAGTTTTCCAGTATCCCTCAATCAGGAGGAAGTAGTAATGGAAAGATACACACAAATTCCCAAAATATTGTTTATAAATGTTTGTTTTCATTATAAATGGTTAATGGTCATAGTCAATCTCTTTCTAAGAAAAAAGGGTGATAAGTTATAGAAATGATTAAATAGATAAATTATTGAATTTACCTCAACCCAACAAACAGTTGTTAATCTCAAAATATTTTAAATTAGTATGGATTTTGATTTTTTGATACAAGTTTAAGATCAATTTTGCTTTACTGTATGTATATTTCTACTCTTTTTAAATATATGTTTATGCAATTCCTTTAAAATTATAATATGTAATTAATAAATGCATATTAATAGTCATCTGTGATAATTAAGCTTATAGTCATGTCAGATAGGATTTTTTAGGTATACAAAGATATAATTCAGTTAGATCAGTAATATTCAAATGCTTCAAAGACCTACAGAATATGGCATTTAAAATATTTTAAGAACTTATATTTTTTCTGTACAGTGAGATGGGTCTGTTTATGGTAGCACCAATCTACTAAAGTAAAACCATTTACTTTCTTTGGGGCAAAGGGTAGCCATGGACAAGAAACTAGTCTTGCATTGACTGCCTGACAATATGCAGTTTAAACTGGACAGTCAGATTCCATAGTAAAAAGACCACCTCTGAGCTTTGGCAAAATAAGCTGAGATGGTCCTTCAGGTTCCTGTTTTGCAGAGAAAACTGCCAGACATCCTTCAGAACACAAAGAGAAGTGACTGGCAAATTATGCCAGAATGAGCAGAGCCATCCTTCAAATTTCTTGCTTCACTAAAAGGTATGCCAGAGACTCTAGGCCTGTGGCTAAATATGGATGCCCCACCATGTTTTAAAGGACTGTGGGTGACTGTCCAGGCAGCCAGATGTCATCTCTATCATTTCTAGATTTTGGAAGTTGCTTGTACTTCCTGTTTACTCAGGTAATATTATATCATTCTGTGGTCTTCTATGTAGTTGGAAGTTAGAAAGTTAGTTATTATAAAAGGTATATTAGATATGAAACTTTAGACTCACGAGGATGAAGTAGATTATAGAATATTTTCTTTAATTTTGTTAAATACAAATAGACCAGATATTGTAACTATAACTCTTGCTTGATAGCTGTTTTGTTATATGTAACTTTGCCATGTTGAAATTGAAACCTTCCTTTTTGATTAGACAGAAAAAGGGAAGTGATGTGGGATGTCTGTACACTGTGAATGATATTGGTAATAAAGGATCTGCCTTGGCATATGGCAGGCATCTTGGAAACAGGCAGGGAAAACAGAGCATAGATAGGAAAAGGAGGGTGGATCCAAGAGAGACACCATCCAGCTGCCCAAGAATCAACATGTAAAAGTAACACACATAAGCCATGGGCCGCATGGCAAGATAGATTAATGAAAATGTGTTGAATTAAGATGCAAAAGCTAGCTAGCAATATGCTTGAGCCACAGGCCAAACAGCATGAAATTAATATCCTATTTTGTGTAATTTGGGGGAGCTAAAAAGGGTCCAAATTTCTGGACCTCTGGTAGGACAGGCCAGAAACCTCATATTACCATCTCATGAAACTGAAAAGCTTCTGTAATACAAAGGACACTGTCGATAGTACAAAATGACAGCATAGAGAATGGGAAAAGATTTTCACTAACCCCACATCTGACACAGGGCTGATCTCCAAAGTATATGAAGAACTCAAGAAACTAAATATTACAAAGCCAAATAATCCAGTCTAAAAGTTGGGTACAGATATAAACAGAATACTCAAGAGAAGAATCTTAAATGGCAGAGAAACACTTAAAGAAATCTTCAACATCCTTAGCCATCAGGAAAATGTAAATCAAAACAACTTTGAGATTCTATCTTCCACCTGTCAGAATCACTAGGGTCAAAACACTAAGGACAGCTCATATTGGAGAGGATGTGGAGCAAGAGGAAGTTTCCTCTATCACTGGTGGCTGTGCAAACATGTGAAGCCACTTTGGAAATCAACATGGAAATTTCTCAGAAAATCGGGAATCAATCTACCTCACCCAAAAGATGTTCAATTATAGCTAAAGGACATTTGATCAGCTATATTTATATGAGCTTTATTCATTATAGTCAGAACATGGAAACAACCCAGTTGTCCCTCAACTGAATAAAAAATAAAGAAAATGTTGTGAATCATTACTGAGCTGTTAAAAAACCATATCATGAAATTTGAAGGTAAATGGATGGAACTAGAAAAAAAAATCATCATGAAATAACCGAGACCCAGAAAGACAAAGAGAATATCATTCATAAGTGGATATTAACTGTAAAGTAAAAAATAATCTTGCAACAATTCACAGGCCCAGAGAGGCTAAGTAACAAGGAGGTTAATGGAGCAACACCCAGATCTCCTTAGGAAGGGAAAATAGAAGAAATTTCACAGGTGAACTAGGAAGGGTGGGAATAGAAAGTCGGGGATCAGGTGGGGGCGGTAGTGAGAGAAGGAAGGTATTGAAAGAGATGACTGGAAAAGGAGAGAATGTGTAAATTAGAAAGAAACCCCCAGGTAAACTCCTACTAATCTACAAGCATAAGCCCAGCTATGATTCCTATCAATCCTGGATACATAGCCTGAACTGCCATTTCCTGTGATCAGATTAATGACTGCCTCAATTGTTGTCAGAGAGCCTTCATCCAATAACTGATAGAAACAGATGCAGAGACCTACAGCAAACCATTAGGCAGAACTTGTAGAACCCCATAGAAGGGAGGGAAAAAGGTTGTAGGAGGCAGAGGGGTCAAGGGCATCACAAGAAAACTCACAGAAACAACTAGTGTGGCTTATAGAAGCTCACGAATCTGCACCAACAACCAGAGAGCCTGCATGGGCCTGACCTAAGCCCTTTCTCTCTCTCTCTCTCTCTCTCTCTCTCTCTCTCTCTCTCTCTCTCTCTCTCTCTCTCTCTCTCTCTCTCTCTCTCTCTCTCTCCTCTCTCTCTCTCTCCATATATATATATATGTGTGTGTGTGTGTGTGTGTGTGTGTGTGTGTGTGTGTGTGTGTGTGTGTGTGTGACAGTTTGTGGGGGGATTATGCTGTTCCATTGTAAATAATTGTCCCACTCACTGGTTTAATAAAAACGCTGATTGGCCAAAGGCAGACAGGAAGTATGGGCAGGGCTACCAGACTAAGAAAACTCTGGGAACAGGAAGAAAAGAGCAGAGATGCCTCAGAGATGCCAGACAAGCCAGAAGATACAGAGGACAACTATGCTGCTCTGAGAAAAGGTACCAAGCTGCATGGCTGAACAGAATAAGCATCATGGGTTAGTATAAGGGTAAAGAGCTAGCAAGTTATATGCCTGGGTCCCAGGTCAATAAACATACAATTAACGTAAGCATCTATGTGTCTCTGTGGGACTGTGGGACTTTGGGACTGCAGGTCTGTGGATCCAAACACGAGGCTGGCTCAAAAGTCTGAGCCAGAAATCTAATTCTACAACAGTTGTTTGAGATGATATATTATATATTTAATAAAACTAGCCTGAAAAATCAGAGAACATATCCAGCCACAGTCAATCCAGGAGGGTCAGAAAGTGGTAACTCACACCTATTATCCCAGCATGGAAAGACCGGTGTGGTAGCCTATGCCTTTAATCCCATAACTCCAGAGACAGTTGTCTTTCTGTGTTTCTGTGAATTCAAGGCCTAACTACCAAATAGTATCTCACACCTTTAACTCTAGAATATGACACAGAGTTGAACTCAGAAGTGAAACAACTGAGCAAAGAAGATATTTAAGGAGACACAGGAAAACAGATTTATTTACTACAACAATGGAATGCACAGAAATAAACCATAAACTAACATGTTTCAAGAAAAAATAAACAAACAACAAAAAAATAAAATAAAAAGTATTGTGAGAAATAGTCACAAACCATTCAGGTTGTACAGAAACAAGACACAACAGCTATTGGCCTTTCAAAGACACCTACATCACAAACTTTAAAATGGTTAACAGAGAAGCCTATATGGGTTCATCAATGGCCTTTAACAAAATAGAAATTGCAGATCTTAGAGCTAGTACAGGAACAGTAAAATGCTCAACATATAGAAGAATCAATTGGTCCTTGGAATTCTCCTGTATTTGTTATTAAAAAGAAATCTGGGAAATAGAGAATGGTAACAGATCTAAGAGCTGTTACAAGGTGTTCCAGCCAATGGGCTTTCAACAGTCTAAAATCCCTTTGCCTTCTCTGTTACCTAAAGAATGGACTATTGTAGTTATTTATTTAAAAGACTGCTTCTTCACAATACCTCTACAAGAACAAGAAAAAGAAAAATTCATTTGTACGGGTACCTATTTATAATAATTCTTGCCCTGTAAAGAGATGTGAATGGAAAGTCCTCCATCAAGGAATGCTGAATTGTTCCTTCCACTCTGTTAATATTTTGTATAAAGCCATTAAACAGATACATAACAAATTCCTACAATCTATCATTTACTATTACATGAACAACATTTTGTTGGCTAATTCAAATATTGATACCTTAGAAAGAATGAATGAAGAAGTGAAAAAATTGCCTGCTTGGGGATTATAAATTGCCCCTGAAAAAATACAAAGAGGAGATTCCATTAATTATTTAGGTTACAAAATAAGTCAACAAAAAATTAGACCCCAAAAAGTACAAATCAGGAAAGATAGAGGACACTTAATGGTTTTCAGAGATTGCTAGGAAACATTGCCGATTTTTGAACCACTATTGGAATAAAAAATGATGAATTTGATATTTTTTTCAAAACCTTAAATTATGACAAGGACTTAAATAGTACAAGAGAATTATTACCTGAAGCTGAGAAAGAATTGCTATGGTGGAAAATAAAATACAGGATGCACATGATCCAGACCTTAATTGCATTCTAGTTACCTTGTCCTCTAAGCATTCTCCTACAGGAATTTTAATGCAAAAGGAAAATGTTATATTGGAATAGATATTTCTTCCACATAAACCGAGTAAGAAATTAAAGACATATATGGAAAGATTTCTGAACTGATTTTTAAAGGAAAACAAAGACTTCGTCAATTAACAGGATTGAACCCAGTAGAAATTGTTGCACCTTTAACTAATGAAGAAATTGACCAGTTATGGGCAGAAAGTAAACCTTGACAAAGAGCCTGGAGTCATTTTTTGGTAAATATTGACAACAGATATCCTCAAAGCAAAATAATTGAATTTATAAAGAAAATTAACTGGATTCTTCCTCATGTTGTACAAGATAAACCAATTTCTGGAGACCCTACATTTTATACCAATGTAAACAAATCAGGAAAGGTAGGTTATAAATCATAACATATAAGTAAAGTGGCTCAAAGCCCTTATAATTATGTCAAAAGTCAGAATTATATGCTATCATAATGTGTTAATGGATTTTACAGAACCTCTTAACATAGTCACCGCCTCTCTCTATGTAGAGTTGTTTTACATATTAAAACTGCTGATTTTATGATGAGTCAAAATTAACTTCATTATTTATTGTTACAAGAAATAATCAGGAATAGGAATCATCTCTTCTATATAACACACAGTTGCTCCCATACGGGTCTGCCAGGTCCTTTAGCACAAGGTAATGATGAAATTGATAAATTATTAATAGGAAATGTGATAGAGGCTTCAAAGTTTCATAAAAAGCATTACATCAATAGCAAAGTATTAAAAAAAGATTTCTCTATCACTTGGCAACAAGTCAAAGAAATTATAAAAAGATGTCCTACTTGTTCCTTCTATAACCAAACTCCATTGCCAGCAAGAAGTCATCCCAAAGGTATACATAGAAATGAAATCTGGAAGACAGATGTATTCATCTTACAGAATTTGGAAAAGTAAAATATGTACATCATACAATAGATACATTTTCAGGATTTCAATAGGCAATTGCTTTGAGTTCAGTAAAGGCTGATTCTGTAATCACACATACGTTCCAAGTTATGGCCATCATGGGAATACCTGTACAGATTAAGACTGAGAATGCTCCAGTATATGTCTCTAGTAAAATGGGGAAAAAATGCTTATTATAATATAAAGTATATTACAGGAATACCACCCAATCCTACAGGGCAAGCAGTCATAGAGAGATCAAATCAAGCTCTGAAGGATATGCTAAATAAACCTAAAGAAATAACAATGACCTCTAGAAATAGGCAAGATAATGCTTTATTAACTTTGAATTTTCTCAGTGCTAATGAGAAAGGAACAATAGCTGCTGAAAGGCATTGGATTATAGAAAAACAACTGAGCTAAATCAGCCTGTCTACTTCCAAGATGTACTAAAGTCAGAATGGAAGCCAGGATATGTGCTACATTGGGGAAGGGGTTTTGTTCTTGTTTCCACAAGTGAAGAAAAGCTATGGATACCATCAAAATTAATTTAATTTATCTATTTGAACTGGAAAAACTTCATGAATTGATGGTTCATATTAAAATTCTTTAAGTTGTAAGAAAACAAAAGTTTGGGGCAGGTTTTGTTTTTGTCTTTACAGAAAACTAGAAATACCCATTTTCAAAAAGTTAAAAGACCTTTTACATCTAGATGTCTAAAGCAGAGGGGAGGCTATCCAGTAAAATTTACAAGCAAAGAAATATTGCACCTATTGGAAACCAGTATACTCTACAGGGTAAAATCTCATTGATTAACCTCTATATGTCTTTATTTGTAAGAGAAGTTAAAGTCCCAGTTCAATTATAATTTAAAGCTGGCTTTAGAGTTGGATTGTGGCTCTCTCCTTTTCTAAAGCAAGCATACTTGTTAAAGAAAAATGCAAAATCTCTGTATCATATCAGAAGAGCCACCTGATATGGAACAGAAGAATAACTAACAATAAGGGACTATTCTATTGTTACTAATCCTATGCTGAATAAATACTTACATTAAATCTATAAGATTGTATATATATATATATATATATATATACATATATATAACATTTTGTCATGATATTGATGTTCAAATAGAATACTAATTAATTGTAGAATAAGAAGTTTTATTTAGCTTCCTGTACATTGTATTGTATTTTAGTCTCTTATCAGTTTTCTGCAGTGAACCATGACAATGCCTAATTTGAAGCATCCAAAAGGAAGATGAGGACCCCACAACAATGATTTCACATGGACTATGACGAAGCCACTAGGCTGACAAACACCAACCAAAGACTGGATTTGGACTACAAACTGCTTATAACAATTTTGAGGTGGCTAGCTGAGATGAACCAGCTTCATGACTTGAGACAAGCCATGTACTTTCCTGTGATGGAGAGGCTGGACAACAAATGATACAGCTACATATTTCTGGACTTAACAACTAGCCAAACTTTCTCTTTTCAGGATCCGCTAAAGATGCCATTGCCTCTAGACAGCAGGAAATAAATTTAAGAACATGGAATACACATTTCCAAGAGGTGGGGTGGGTGGGTTTTGGTCTTTCAATGGGTTATGGATTATTGTCATTGTTTAGGGTAATTGGTTAAAAATTGTTATTGGTTATGATTAGAAAAAAGCTAAACAAATAAAATTAGATTCTGAGTGTTTTAAAAAATAGAAAGGAAAAGGGGGATACAGGCATGATAGGATATAAGGGTAGATTATTAAATCTACTTTGAAAAAGCAATGACTAGTTTTAAATATTTTACATTGGATTGGATTTGTGTCTATTGTATAAAAATTGTACATATTGATCTAAAGTTAATATTATTTTTGTTACTGCACATGTATCTCTATGCTTGCTCAAGGTATTATACCTATACAGTTCATCTAACAATCTAATTCAAATTGCTAGCCCATGAAAGTTATTATTACCAACTAATTAGGATATAAAGAAATGAAAGTTAGAAGTTAGACATCAAACTTGTGACTATACTATTAGATATGTTTTCAAGATCAAGTAGATATATTTTAGATGAACAGGTCTTTTTAAAACACTTCAAAGATCCATAGAATATGGTATTTAAGACATTTTAATAACATAGGTTCTTATTAATTTTATGACAGTGGAACATCTGCTCCTGGCAGTACCGATTTACTTCAGAGAAGATAATGGAATCAAAGAAACTACATATGGGGTTGACCTTCTTTGTGACAAAAGTTAGCCACTGGGCAAAAAATTACTCTTGCCTTGACAGCTGACAGTATGATGTTCAAAGTGGACAAGCAGGACATACACAAAGAAAAAGAATTGTTAAACCTTGCCAAGACAAGGTAGCAAGGTCTTTGAGAATATCCTGCTTCACAGAGAAGTCTGTCAGACATACTAGGCCTGTAGGCCAAAGATAGATGCCTCAATGATACAGAAGAAACTTGGGTGAATATACAGGCAGCCAGCTGTTTCATTTCTTACATTTTTGGAAGTTGTTTGCTTGCCTGTGATGTTTACTTAGTTAATATTATTTCCTTCTTGGGTCTCTGAAAGAGTTGAAGATGAGATAGCTATAGTTTTCTAGTGATAGTTTTAGAAAAAATAACTCACTTAGAAATTAAAGTGTATAAGCTTGAGAGACATCAAAATATAGCTTTTAATTAGTAATACAGGTTATATAGAAAGTGAATTAGGTATAATTCTTTGGACTCACCAAAATGGGATAAATATGAATATTTTCTTTGAACTTGTCAATTGTTAATTAACTGGATATTTCTCATGCAATTATTGTTTGTATATATTGTATATAATCATTGTACCTATTGTATATGATTTTTCTTAAGTTAGTTATAACCTTTTTTATTTTTAACACAAAAGGGGAGTATGTGGTGATATGTTTGCTATATATTTAATAAAACCAGTCTGGAATATCAAAGAACAGATTCCAACCACAGTCAAACCAGGAGAGTGAGAGAGTAGTAATTTACACCTTTAATTCCAGCACAGGACCAAATGGTGACCTACACCATCCCATAACTCAGGAAACTGAGATCTTGCTGTATTTTTGTGAGTTCAAGACCTAACTACCAAATAGTAGTAGCTCACACCTTTAATCTTAATTTTGGAATATGGTACAGAATTGAACCCAAAAGTGAAACAACTAGGTGAAGAAGGTCTTTAAGGTAGGAATAGGAAGACAGAATTATTTTGAGGAAGCAACAAGGAGTGAGTCTGGGGAAGCTGGAAGATAGCTCTTACCTAAAGAAGTTGGCTGCAAGAGATTTGACTGTGGTCTGTTTCCTCTCTCTGATATTCCAGCTTTTCCTGATATCTGGCTCTGAGTTTTCATTTAATAACAACTAGAGATTTTTGTTACAGTTGCTTATCTTGGTCTACTTGTGGAACTCCTGAGATTGGGAGAAGGGGCTGTCCCTGATGTTTTGGCTGGCTCTTGAGAACCTATTCCTCATATTGGATCGCCTAGCGCTCCCTAAATACAAGTGGTGGTACTTAGTCTTACTGCAAGTTGACATGCTATGCTTTGTGGATAGGCATGGGAGAGTGGATTGGTGGAGATGTGGGAAAATGTAATGGGAGGAAAAGAGAGAAGGGAGATTTGGGGAATGATGTAAAATAAATAAATACATCTTTAAAAATAGTGAGAATCTAGTCATGAAGTATTCTTACCACATCATTAGAATAAGCATCCTGTTTCTAATAACCATGTCAAAAGCATAACACAATAGTTTGTAATTCTGAAAATACCTTATTGCTCAGTTGCGGTTATGACACTGAGTGACTTCATCAAGAATGAAGGAAAGAACTATGGGAAGGCTGTGCAACTATCCAGGTAAAAGATGACAGTAAATGGTGAGGTGAACAGGTATTGAAATTAAGAGTTGAATTACTGCTAACTTGAAAAAGAAAAACAAACAGAGGGAAATATGACTCGATGCTTTCCTTACAGGAAATTATATATATACATATATATTTCTCAATATCTCAGAAGAGTCAGGAAACAGAAAAAAAATGAGTACTAATTTTGTAAGATTATTAGAAAAGTATGTGTATTTAGTTTATGGAGATATTAAAGTGAATGTTTCACCACAAAGACAGCTCTAGATTTCAAGTGTATTTTTGTATAAAGAATGTGTCTCTGCACATTGTCTTTACACATCGCGTGACTGAAATTGAAGGAGCTGAAGTTTGTAGATTGATTTTTCTTTGGAGCGCCAGCTCACAAAGAAATGACACGGACACAGCCTTACCTTAGGCTTGTTTCAAAATAGCCCTAATAATTTAAATCAACCTGTTTCTATTAATCTACGTACTGTCACATCGCCCTTGGCTTTTATCTCTCTTCCTAGCCGTCTAGCTTCCTGGCTTCCTTCTTCTTCCAGCTGCATAATCTTTTCTTCCTCTCTCTGTCCGGAAGTCCCACTTATACCTCCTGCCTAGCAACTGGCCATTTAGCTTGTCATTGAACCAATTACAGTGACGTATCTTTACACAGTGTAATCAAATGTCTTGCAACAGAGGTTGCTCAGGATTGAACGAAGGATGAAAGGAAGATGGCAGAGAAAAGAGTCTGAGCAGCACTAGCACTGGATGGAGGATATAAAAAGAGAGCAGGAAAGAAGAAGAAGCAGAAGACTGAATTCTAGAGGTCAAGGGGAAACTGAGGGGTGGGAGGTGGCCACCAACATCAGTTATATTGAAATGTCCAGTCAAGGAAGGAAGGAATTTGTTTTTAAACCCACTCATTTTATTTTGAAAGAAAGCATTCTACTCAACATTTCGGTAAAGTTTTTCAGCGAAATGTGTTGACTCAATCCAGATTACTTTGGATTAGTAGTGAAAAGAAATTATGTAATGGGTGGTTTTTATTGTGGGACCATGCTGATATGGACATGCTGGCTGCAGTGAAACTGGTAGTATATCACAGAAATTCTTCAAGTCTGACACATTTCAATGCAGAGAAAACAAGCTTTAATTATTTATTTTATTTTATTTTATTTTATTTTATTTTATTTATTTTATTTTTTGATACAGGGATTTTTGTGTATCCCTGGCTGTCCTGGAACTCACAATGTAGATCAGCCTGGCCACAAACTCTTGAGATTTACCTGTCTCTGCCTCCAAAGTGCTGGGATTAAAGACATGTGCCACCTTGATGCTTAGAACTAGTTTAAAGTGTCCCAACAGCGTGACTGTGAAGAACAATGTGGACTGTACATTATCTGTGTGGCATATATTAGAAAAAAAATCATATCAGATGTAGAAGATGCTCTTATTTAACACAGGTCTGCTGCTTCCTTTATGCTTGTCTTCTGTCTTTCCTTTCACCTACACATCTGTCTGGTATTGTGGCCTGAGATATCAGGACAAGGGCCACACTCAGCTTCTCTGCAGCTTAGAGAACAGAATGTCAGGTGAGCCTTGATTCATAGACCTCAGGTGCTATATGTGTGAAATACAAACAGAGAAATAAGCACATTCTTGACTTGAGGCATTGCTATTGGTGGGGTTTACTACACATAAAATGTAATCTTGACTAAAAGTTTGCCTGCTAAAAATAACAACTTTAACTCTGTAGACAAGTTTGTGTATTTTGTGGCAAAGTGGATGATTTTTTTTTCCTGCAGTAGGCTCTACTTAATGCTTAGCTGTGTCAGCAGAAGGTATTTGCACACACAAATGAAGGAGCCTATGGATCAGGATTTTATGGAACAGGCAAGCTGTTAGAAATAGTAACATGGAAAATGTGAAGTGACCCAATCAGAAAAATGAAATATTTGGTCTTATTACTATGAAAAGGAATAGTTATAAATGTGAACGGGGAAACTAGTCAAAATTGATAGTCATTGATTTTATTCTCATTTATTTGGTTTTTTAAAAATCTACAAAATTGATGCCCACTGAATGATCATGTAGAACACACCCACATCAAAAATTAGAATATGATCATTTACCCTTAAGCCTTGTACCATACAACCCTCCTTTTTTCCCCCAAACTTATTTCTGGAACAGATCAACCAGTTGTTCAAACTATGTTGGGTAGTACTAATCAGTATACATTCTTCTGTATCTGAGTTCTCATGTTCAACGTGTTTACATGATATCAATTTGTGTATATGGCTATAGTTGCTCATTTTCTTTGTTATTTGACACTTCATTATATAAATACACCACAGTCCATTTGTTATTCCACTGTAGATAGACACCAACTTTATCTTGAACTATTCAAATTTCTACTGTGAAAAGCAACAATTGTGATGTTCTTAGACAAAGTTTGTGCTGTGCTTATTCACAAATTCTTTCTGATATGTATTCCAGAGTGAAAGCAAAGTTTCTAGTATAAATTTATGTATATCTAACAATTGTATTAATTGTGATTTAAAGCTGGTACGGAGTCTATAGTATTCCCACAAGGTTGCTTAAGATTCCCCAAATTACTTCAGATACAGGATAACATTGAATGTGAAATGTGATCGTTAGCATCAGCTGCCAACTCCAGTTGGCATAACTAGAATCACTTGGAAAGAAAGTCTCAATGAAACATAGTGTACATTGGGTTGGCCTGTGGGCATGTCTAAAGACTGTCTTAAATTAATGATGCAAATATACTAAATGCACTGTGGACTGCACCAGTTCCCTAGACAAGGGGTCCTGATTATGTGAGTGTAGAACCTGACCTGAGCACAGAAAGCAAGCAAACAAGAAGCATGCATTCATTTGTTTGTTTCTGCTTTTCAATATGGAGGTGACTGGCTAAACCTTTTTAAGTTCTGGCTACTTTGACTCCTCTGCTATCACAGACTGTAAACTGAACTTAGGAGCAAAAATAAACCCTTTCTTCCATAATTTGCTTTTTTGTCAAGATATTTTATAACACTAACAGAAATACAACCAGAGCAATGTTATTTTTTAAAAATCAATGTTAGCTGTCAGTGGTGGCTCACACCTTTAGTCCCCATACTCAGGAGGCAGAGGCAGGATATCTCTTTGAGTTCAAGGCCAGTCTACTCTACACAGCTATTGTTAGAACAGCCAGGGCTAGCTACACAAAGAAAAATCTATCTTGAAAATTAATTAATTAAATTTAACTATTATAAGTGTTCCGACATATTACTGTACTTTTAATTTGCATTTTGTAATTAATAAAATGACTAGACATTTTTAAGTATTCATTGACTGAAAGATAATATATTGTGAAATGACTATAGTTATTTTTAAGTTGTAATTTTTTATTATTAATCTAAAGAAATACTTTTTGTTTGGGATTGAGGTATTTATTGATTATAGGTATCTCAGTTCTTTATGACATAAACTACTATCGTTCTTACTTAGTCAACAGAGCATAAGTTTAATAAAGTTCAATTTATTCTTTCCCTTTATTCCCTTTGTAAATAGTAATTTTTGCACCATATTAAGTAATGTTTTCTCTGATAAAATAAAGAATATTGTAATTTGCATTATTCTCTATTAATGTTAATGTCTTGTGTCCTTATTAAATAATAGTCAGCAAGAGTCATTTTTCCTGAGCACCATAATTCAAGGATCACATATTCCTTTATTTCCATACAGGCATCCTATTGCTCAATTAGCAGTTATACAAAAGGTTTTTCACTGATCATTTACTTCAAATAACACCATTGTCTTATATAAAAGTTCACAAGTATGCAAAGAGATTTCTATATTTTCTATTTTAAGGTCACATATGCATTTATCTGTGTTCATATTGAATAATTCTTCCTACTAAATTTTATGAATGCAATTTGTATCTGATTTGGTTTGAATGTGGAATATCCCCTATATACATACATTCTGAGCACTTGGTATCCAATTTCTAGTACTATTTGAAGGCTGTGAAGCCTTTAGAAAGGGAAACTGGGTGGTCGAAGTCAATTACTAAGAATTGGCTCTTGAAGGTTAAGCCATCCCTGACTCCCGCTTGAGAGGGCTCAGCTAACAGCCCACTCATAGGATATGAAGAAGTGTCTCAGGGAATCAAAACAGCCCTGTGGTAGTAGTGCTGCAGCTCAACCTTTCTATTCTTATGGAGATAATTGTTTGCTGGCAATAGTTAACAACAAAAGGACGATACTAAGCCAAAAGAATGCCTGGAGAATTAGGAGAGATATTAACATACAAGGATCCTGGCTGTAGCACACTAATTACCAAGACACAAAAAATTGAATGGATGATTATTTTTGAAAGTATTACCAGTCTATGCAAGTATAGAAAACAAACAAAACATTATCTCTTGTATGACTCAAGGCATTACACACACCAAAACAAACAATCCTCTTGCCATGCTCAGATAGAGTAGAATATAAAACAGGGTCTCCCTCCACACTGGAGTCATTCCAAAGCATTTTACTCAATGTAACTTTGTTAGAACATAGCTAAATCAAATATAAAACTCCAAAGTGTTGCATTGGTCCCTTTCTCATACATATCTCATGAGCATATTATCAAGAACCTATGGTAATTTTTATTTCGACTTGTTTTAAACTCACTCTGGTTTGTCTACTGATGTCAGATCTTTTTACCTCCCATAACCCCCAATATTGCAATTAATCAGTAACTACAATACTCTTTATTGAAAGAGTATGTATATCCCTTTGAAATTCTCCAACCAGTCACTGCTAAGGCCATTTTGAAAAAAGCCAACACCATTTATCATGATAGAGGATTGTGGAGAGCAATTCATAGTTGAAATTTAAATCACCTCAGTTCCCATACAGGATTTAGCCCTACCTTCTGTGCTACAGGGAGACCATCTCTAGTATACTTAAAGAATTCTTAACCTCTCCCCTACACTATACTTTAAAGTTATCTATACTAAGCTAAACAAGATTCTCCACTCCGTTAAGTTCTCTCTCTTGCATATATATACACAAATAGACACCCATTCATACCCAAAGGACACATAAATACATACATATATTCCATCTTTAATAAAATGGCATACTGTCTTTCGAGTTTATTATCATGGCTGCATTCTAACTTCACAATGCTAACTATTATAACTTTAAATCATGGTGTTTGGACCTTAAGCCACCTGTGATTATTTGAAACACATGTAGTTTAGTTTCAAACATAAGTCTTTATTGTCAGATGATCATACTTATTCAATATTTCATTACTCCAAAAAATATCCCATGATACGCCATCATCCATAAATTAATTCAGCCTTCAGATTAGGATTATGATGCTTTAGAAAGTCTCAAAGCTCAAAATGTGAGACTTTTTTTATAATCTAAAATGGATGCATTTCAACTTTCGATTTCATTGTCTCATTATATATATATATATATTAATATTTCTTAAAAATTGTTGCACCATTCAGCTGTCATCCTTATTCAGAGGGCCTAGTTCAGTCCCATGGAGGTTCAGAGCAGTGAGCTCCCAATAGCTTGGGTCAGCTGTCTCTATGGGTTTTCTCGACAGGATCTTGACCCCTTCGCTCATATAGTTTCTTCTCTCTCTGGGCGCCTGGACTGGAAGCTTTGACCCAGTGCTTAGTGAATGGCACGGGCAGTTTATGGGGCAGTAGGACCAGGACTTATTTCTAGTGCACGAACTGAATCCTTGGAGCCCATGGATTTTCTACAAAGGAGCACCTTGCTCAGCCTTGGTACTGGGGCAAGGGGCTTGGTTCTACCTTAACTGGATATACCAGACTGCATTGACTCTCCCTGGAAGTCCTTACCTTCTCTGAGGAATGGATGGGGGTATGGGATGGAGGAAATAACTGGATGATGAGTGGGAAAGGGGGGAAGGCGGAAGAGTCGTGGATATGTCAAACAACGACAACAGAAGAGAACCTTTTAAATAAAATAAAAGTCAAAAGCATTGCTGCTCCATAAGGTGTCACGCTATCTGTGTTTTCAAGATGCTTCACTCTACCATTCCCAAGACATTCGTCCATCATCTTCCTAACAAACACCGTCCCATTTTTCTATTCTGACAATTCTGTATGTGTCATTCCTTCATCATTTTGATTTCCCACGTTTCTCAGCACACCTATGCATGCTAATACTGCCTCAGAAGCCTGAAGAGGTTACCCCACATACCTGTGATCCGTGCTCCAGGGACCTCCGAGGTCCTCTCAGTTGGAATTTCTCCAGATCCTATTATTTACTCCTCTCCCCTCTTCCATTACATCTGTGAAACTGGTAGCTCTAGCACACCGCACACCGTGTTCCCTCCCGCTCCCTTTCTTGCTTTCATCCTTCTCACTTTTGAAGAGACAGTATAACCTTCAGGGTTAGCAAGCAAGCCTTCCAAATACAGAGCAGAGCCCCAGAACTACTTCTGAAAGTCTCCATTGCTGCTTTTCTTTTTCATCTTAAATTGCAACGCGTTTTTCCAAGGTGTCCTGGATTTACATTTCACTAACTTCCCTGTGCTCTCTAGGAATTATCAAGTCTAAATTGATAATTCAACCCAGACATCCACAGCTACACCCACATGGCCTAGTGGGCTCTCCAAAGAGAATGTGAACTGACTCTGACTCTCTGAATATAGAATAGTCTTACTGGGATCAAACTCTTCTTTCATCCAACCTCAAATGCCTCACACTACTGAATCCTGACCTATTAAAGCAGCCTTACATTATCTTTCAGCTTGTATCTTGCAAGTTTCCCTGTCATGATCCTTAATTTAATTCACCTAAGACCCTTCCATTCCTCTTCAATCAGTACAGTTATACTATATTTTATCCCAAACAGACTGTACTCTGAAGCAAAAGTGCCACTTCAATGCCTATGCTGGAGCAGTTGCCACAAATCAGGACCTCTCCACTGTGTTCACAATATTTTAATCAACCTAAAATTTTAATGACAGTCCCTTAAGTCTTAGGCTTTTAGGAGTTCAAGCAGTTCAAGTTTATAGAGCATAGACTCCTTATCTAAGTCTGTTTTTCTCTACTTATTATTATGTTAACTTTAGTAAAGCACATTACCAATCAGACTCACTTAGTAGCTGTTTACTAATATCTCTGACTTGGCTTTTCTGGGGATTGGAAATGGAGCTATGCTTCCATTTACACTAAAGTCACCCTAACAGCCATTTCCAATATAATTCTATTCATGCACATGACTATGCTAAAAACATACAACTACATTTTAAGGGTTCCTTTCAACTACATCTCATAAATATAGTCTTAAGACCCAAACATATTTATTTAGTCTATTTTTGAGCTAATTTCTGTTTTTATTATTATGCAAATTCTTAATTACTCTAATACCAACAAAATATAATTTCCCCTATATGCTTCTGGAGATCTCAGAATATTTTTATAGACCTCCTAAAGAGACCCCTCTATAGTTTAATGAGGCTTCTTTACTTCACTTGAGTTTTATAAAATGCCAGGTTCATAAGTATTTACTGAATATACAACTGACACTTCATTTTATTTTGTATTAAAACAATATAATGTATTAGGTGTCCTTATAACATCTTTGAACCAAGCTCTTTGTTTGTAGACCCACCCCTTCCACTAAAGGACCTCAACTTAAAATCTGAAATGATAAAATTACTAGGGGAAAAGCTAGGAATGAAGTTTAAGCTACAGGTTTAAACAAGAACATTCTGAACAAGTACTCCGATAGCACAGGAACAAACTTCAGAGATGAACACATGGGGAAAAGAAACTATGAGTAGAGCAAACCCACAAAATGCTAAAAACACTTTACCAGCTATTCTTCAGACAAAGGACTAGGATCCAGAATTTACAAAGCACTGCAAAGAACACACACACACACACACACACACACACACACACACACACACAACTGTCATCCAACAAGTGGGATAATAAAATGAACAGACAATCCTCAGAAAACCAAAAAAGAATGGTCAAGGATATGTTTTAAATGACCAACATTTCTAGTTATTGGACCAATACCAATTAAAAGTACTATAGATGACATCTCACCTGGGTTAGGGTGGCCATCATTATGAAGTCTGACACCCTAATGCATTGTAATAAGTCATGACATGCATTGTCTCACTGTGCCAGCACAAAATGTGAAACTGAGGATTTTAATTTGCTGAAAAACTGGATAATTTCCAGGGAGTTTAGGTTATTTGTGAGGGTTATAAAGTAACACATATTAAGAAAAATCTAATGGGAGATCTCTGATATTCAAAAAGCATAGAAAACATATACACTTAAAATATTAGATTAGTTAAATGTCTACAAATTGTTTTGTTTTTTAAAAGGCTCTCCAAAGAATAATTAAACTTTCTATTTATTTTTATCCAAATTGTAAACATGACATCAAATCATGGAAAAGCTTAAAAATTAGAGATTCTATCAAAAAGTGATTTTTTTACCTTTTTCCAAATAATTATCATTTCTCAAAATTAGGTGCATATTCCTCACATCTAATTAAACCCACTGGATTTGAAATGAAAACTAAATTTAGAAAAAAATATTGTAGCTAGTAAATATTGAGCACAAGTTCTGAGCTTTAACCAAAGCATAGCTCTGAAGCAGATGCTCTCTTAAAAGTAGCTTCAGAGGCAGAATCCTCAGCTCTTCTTCCTTGGTAGCTAAAGCTGCTTTGAAGAAAAGATTTAATTCTTTGCTAATGAAATTAACAAATATAACCTATGCTTGTATAAAACCATTTTAAGGAAAAAGAAGTGAATGAGAGAGGCTATGAAGAAATAAATTAATCCAGGCATGACGTTTGCATGGGACAGCTCAGAAGAAAGTGACAGTAAATAACTTACAAAAATGTAACTCTGTTCTTTGCTTTTTCCAGAGGTCACCGTAGGCCAGACATTACAGTTCCAAAATGACATAAGAAGACCTCAGGAATAATTTGTATTCTAACATCATGAACTTCAATTGTAAAGTTACACAGAATTTTCCAGCATTAAAGCCAAATCTACATTTTTGTCATGTTCAAGAAGAAAAGATAAAGGGGTGTACACCATCTAGGGCATTTGAATGAACAGTAGCTGTGCAGTAGGAAGTTGACATCTTTGGGCCACCTGTGCCATGATTCATCCTTCCAGAGAAGACCAGTTATCTTGCTTCATATAATGTTTACCTTAAACCACAATCCACAAGGCAACATGAAGTTGTGTTGAAGAAAACTATCACAGTCTTGAATGCCAAGTAGCTTGCTAATTCATGTTAGGAAAGAATCTTGCTGTTTCTAAGGGCCTTTTCTCAGCTGACTTGTAGAGCCAAATCCATTTCAGGCATTTGAGATCCTAGCATCTTGGAGAAAAAAAGTATAGGTTTGCTTTTGTAACATAGCCATGTGCTAGAACAGTCCAGGATGAAGAGATTGAAATCCACGGAAGTTCAGAGGTAGATTCGGGTCTAGTGATGCGATCTGCACCTGTGCAGAAAGAGATGGTCACATTTCTTTTGTCATTACCGTCCATTCTTAACTTTATTATATCTTCCCATTCCAAGATGCCCAAAAGACATAACTGTGACATGAATTTACTTGTATAGTTCAGTGAAAATCAAATTTTAAAGTTCAATTTTGATAACTCTAAGTAGTGACTTTACCCTTGACTCTTTCTTGCTTCAGCTGAAATAAAATTTCTCTGTAAAACATTTTATGGCCTTTCAACATTTAAGCTACATAATACTTCCTTTTATTTTTCCAAGTAAGACATAAATTAATGCAGGCATAAGATTTGAGTGAATATGTTTCTCAATACCCTGAAATATCCTTTCTTAAGCAGTTTTCATTATCTCCAAAGAAAGTGTTCAAGAACACCAAAGTGAGTACCCCCAGGGGTGTAGACTAGTTCAGCTAAATCATTGAGTGGGTAGCAAGGGAGGCAAAGGAAGGAGGCTTATCTTCTCGAATCCACAGGGATTAAATTTTGGTTCTACACATGGCTACTTTGAACATTTAAAAGGATGTTTGTGAAGAAAAGAAAAGAAAATGTTATTTTTCTGTCTTTAAATTATTCCAAAGTTTATTTTCAAAATTTCATTTGGTATCCAAGACTCAATTTCGCAAACAAAAAAACCTGAAGGTATAAACTGGAAAGCAAATGCATTATGTACATATGAGAACAGAATGTGAGGAATCTTTTCAAGTTCACTATGGAAAAACATTCCCACATCTCTCTTAGGATAAAGAGATTACATGGTCCCTAGCCAGAGGGTTCTTAGACCTTCTCTCCCTTTGACTCTCAGTGATCAATAGCTCTGAAAGCTTATGCAAAAGCCTGCAAAGGAACCCTGTTTTAAAGACGAAGAAAGTTAAGCAACTTTGAATTTGTAAAAAAGTACATAAGTGTAACCTAAATAAAAGTCAAAGAGACTGAATCACGCTCCAAGGAGGCACAAGTTCAGATAGCCATCGGGAGCACAAAGTTCAGAGAGAAGGACAATAGTGGTAATAAAATAATACAACTTTTAGAAAGCAACATAGCGAATATGAAGTGACATTAAGAAGAAATTTACAGGCATTTCTACAAAGACTACACCTTAGCTATCTTTTGGAAAAGGAAGAATGGAAATCTTCATGCAGAAACCTTGCCTTTCCCACCATCTTGCAAAATGAAGTTCTGGGAAGACTGTTTCAGAGTGGCCATTTGCTGCTTGCATTTCCTCTGTGACAAAATCTTCTCCTTTTGAGTATTTACCAGTGCATCTGGTCTTTAATAGGGTAAGTGTTCCATACAGAGTGATGTGAAGGTGTTTGCCTGCACTGCTTATACTCTTTGAGAAGCAGGAATGGGTGTTTGGGAAAACCTTTAGCCTACAATGGAAGCACTGAAGATAAAATATCAATGAGGCAATTTTCTGAAAATAATCAAATGTTTTTCCAGTTTTGCTTTCCTTCCGGTCTTCTTCGCTCCCTTCCTCCCTCTTTACATAACTTTGCTATAACGTCTAGTTTCTGAATTTTCCTTGTTTGTCTGTCTAACAATAGCTCTTTCTTTGAGCTTTCAACCTTTTCCCATTGAGCTTCTCCACCACCGACAGTGATCAGTTTCTTTACTTAAAGCTTTGTGCTTTGCTGCATCTGATTCACACCTCCCGCTTATGAGGGCCTCCTTATTGGTACTGGAAACTATGTGAACAGCATATAACCTTGAAGTCTGGTCATTCCCAGGGCACATTAAACTGTTTATGCTAAATGCTGTAAAAGCAGGCTAAAACCCTGTAATTCCCACATGACATGCTAGGTGTAATATTTAAATTAGAAGATGACCTGCCAGATGAACACCTAATGCTTGTAACATATTGTTTATTTTCCAAGAAATATTGGTTGGTATGTAGGAAGTGTCCTCACCTGTGTTGTACTTCTATACACTGAACATTTGCTCCAAGGCAGAATGTTAGAACAAAAATAAATACGTCTTATTTTTCAAGAATGGCAAACTTCAAACTCCTCTTTCCCACTTGATTACAAGTGATGCAGTGTACTCTTGACTTCAACATGAGCAGACAAAATATCCCCCACATCTGTCTGTAAGTCTGCTGCTCTGCCTCTAACCACAATGACAATAACTGTATCTTCACAAAATAAATTATATTCCTATGAAGTGTCTGGGCCTTAATTCCTTGATATTTTAAATTCCTGCTGTAGTCAGCCATGTGAGGCAGTGGTTTTAAAACCCTACAACAATGTAAGGGTTAAGTTTTTGTGGTAGGAAAGGAATGAGCCAAGCACAAACTCTTAACTTCGAAGATGAAAATATATAAACTTCATTGGTTTTCCGGTAGCATTGTAAGACCAATGCACATTTCCAGCTAGCACTGAAGAACTGAGGTATTATTTCTACACAGGAAAAATAATGAAAATTTTTTTACATTATTCTGTGCTTTTGATAGAAAAATTAATTTTAAAATGTAAGCTCTGTGACTAATGGTTAGATTTTACAAGAGCTGACAAGAGTTTCTGGGGTTTTGTTTGTAAAGAGCTTTAATTTTAAAAAATACAGTATATATCTCAAGCTTCCCCAAGACAAATGACTAGGCTTTTTCTGAGTTCTGAAACTTACTGGAGTTTTTTTTTTCTTTGTTTTGGGGGGTTTTGTGCTTAAAATAATATTCTTTATTCATACAGTCCTACAGGATATTATGTAATTACCATTATGCAAAAGAATTTAAACAAAACAAAAATAAATCTTGTGAGGAGGTTCTTAAGGATTTGTAAAACCCATCCCTAATCCAAAATACTGTGGGAGGGAGGCATAGCAAGCAATGGGTATAAAAATAAAAAAGATAATACGTATTGCATGGTAGACTTTTTCATCTGGAACATGCTCTCCGTGCAGGACTTGAGTACTTTTTGTGCCTTCCATTTGCCAGCTGGAGTGATCCGGTGCCGGCACGAATGGCCTCTCCTGGGCTGAGCTGCTCACAATACATTCTGGTGAAATAATAGCATGTGATCTCTCTAGTTGGAGCAGTTAATAACTGGTTAAGCAGCATTTCCCTCCAAGAACTGTTTTCATCTCCCCAAAGCAGTCACTCCAAACCCTACCCATCCCTCCTCCGTCTTTAACAATGCCTCAACTTCCTTCCTCAAATCCCTCGTTCCTATCTCCGAGCAAATGCCGAGACCCTAGATTTGTCCTGTCCTCTTTGCACAAAAAAACGTCTGATCCTGCGAAGCCCGAACCCGGCTGATGGGGATAAAGGCGGACTTGAGCGCAGTGGTCTGGCAGGGTCCCCGGGCCGGCAGGTGCGCAGCCCCGGCGCGTACAGGGTTAAAAGGCATCATCGCAGCCATTAGAGGCAAAGTTGGGCGCCGCGCGAGCCCAGTCCGCGCCGCCCCGCGCCCGCTCCACTCGCCGCCGGCTCGCTGGGCGTGGGGAGGGCGGCGAGCACGCAAGCCGAGCGGCTGACGTGGGACGAGCTGCCAGGTAGCGGAAGCAGCCAGCCACCGGCGGAGACACTTCGCAGCGTGGCAGCCCGGGTCTGCGCCCGGAGCCTCCCGATCCAGGCACCTTGGTCCAACCCTCTTCAGTCGCAATCCCCTGTGTCCAAGCCAATCTACGCCGCGAGCGAGCGGCAGCATGCATGCAGTGTCGCGCCCCGGGCTCTGAAAGCAGCCCGTGGACTCGCTTGCTTGTCTGTCTTTTGAGGTTTTGGGGCTCTTGGCTACACGGATGTGCCTCCCTTCCTTGGCATGATGGGGATCTTTTTGGCGTCTGTTGGATTTGTGTTCTTCTCCGTGTTACATGTACAACAAGGGCTTTCTTCTCAAGGTAAGTTCGTGGCTTGTAAGGGTGTATGTGGTGCTGTGTGTGTGTGTGTGTGTGTGTGTGTGTGTGTGTGTGTGTGTGTGTGTGTGCGTGCGTGCATTACCAACTAGAAGAATGTACAGACAGAGTGACTCAAACCGAGCCAACACTGGGTTTAGGTAGTATGAATAATGTTCGGCTCGGCTTTTTCTTTTTCTTTTTTCTTTTTTCCTTTTTTCAAATTTCCTTCAAAGTTTATTAAATCGCAAGCAAACCAGGTTTCAAAGATAATCTAGTAGATGCCAGACTGGCTTTGGGGTGAGATCTTCAATGAACGCATACACAGGTGTGTGTGTGTGTGTGTGTGTGTGTGTGTGTGTGTGTGTGTGTGTGTGTGTGTGTGTGCGCGTTCCATGTGCATGAACAGGTCAACCACTCATGCACATACAATCCTTATGAATACAGAGCTGCTGGTTAGAAGGGGCTTCTCTCTTCCAGTACTCGCTGTCGGCAGAAAGCTTTAGTCTCTTTCCCTGGTCCCTTGACTTCTTCGGCCATGTGTGTTTACCAGAGAACCCACAAGGAGGTACTAATTGCATCATAAGCAGCAACTGCCTGCTGGGCCCAGTTGTTCAGGACTTTGCAGGCTGCAGTGGTGGCTTCAGCACCGTGGGCAGATCACAGTTTTTGTCTCCCAAAGACTGCATCACTTCTGCTCACATAAATGCCCCACTCCACTCCACTGACCCATGTGAGCAGAAAACCCTATTCAGATAGGCTGCCTTCTGATGCTGTCCATCCTTGAAGCATAATCAGTTCCCCTGGAGATTTCATAAAATAGTGGGGGGGGGACCCAGATTCACTGTCTTAAAGAAAGGAGAAAGTAGCTATAATCATTCCTACCATCCTTTCAAAGACCCCTCCTTTCATGGATGTGCCCTTCTGTCAGCCCCAGATAGAAAGAAGCCTTCTAGAAAGCCATCAGCTCTTTGCAAAGTGCTCCTTAGACAGGCTAAGAACAATCATCTAGTTAGCAAGAAAAACATCATCCCATGTTCAAGGAATGCCTCTAAGGAGGAAGGGGCATTTTATGACTTTCCTATGGTTCTATTAATCTTACAAGCTGGCAGTGTCAAGGTTAGCAAAAGGGCTACACAGAGTCTCCGTAGTGTCTTTCAAATAATCTTTGATCTGTACTAAACATGAACGTATGATTTCTTTTATATCCCCTGACATATGTCAATTTATAATGGCTTGAAGGGAACAAACGTGAAGGTTAACTTGCAGAGCTAAAACATTTGCCTCTTAGGTAGTGTGTAACTTGTTTCACTCCTTGGCTCCAGAACAAAATTGCTAACACTATTTTGGCAGATTTAGAATGTGGCTTTTAACATACTCTTACCACCCATTTCTAACATAAAACATTTCGGTTAGTCATAGATGGTTTAGAAACTTAAGAATCAATAGGCTTCCCATATATCAACTGGACAGACCGCCTAAATGCACCTCCCTGGATCTCTCAGTAAGTTTTAGAGAATGCTGCAGTCTGACAAAAGATGCTTGGATCTAACTCTGGGCAGCTTGGCTAGCAGAAAGAGCTATTGGCAAGCTCATTAACCTTTCCATTATCTGGACTTGATCAACAACAAAGTGATGTAGGCATACTACCAAGAACAAGGCATGCAGAGGCAAAGCAGTGGGGATAGGGAGCCCTGCCGATATCATAGGGCTTGTTATTGCTGTTTTTATATTCTCCCTCAAGACCCACGAAAAATGGCCAAACAAACAGAGAGCTGTGTCCTGTTTTCCAGAAAAGAGATACCAGCAAAGCTGGTATAAACACACCAAAATGATGCATTTCTGTCTTGCAGCAAAATTTACCGAGTTTCCACGGAACGTGACTGCAACCGAGGGACAAAATGTGGAGATGTCCTGTGCTTTCCAAAGCGGTTCCGCTTCAGTGTACCTGGAGATCCAGTGGTGGTTCCTTCGGGGACCAGAGGACCTGGAGCATGGAACCGAGGCAGCTGGATCTCAGGTAGTCATGGCTTATAGCCCACAGAGCTCCTGCAGATCACTTTCCTAGTTCTATGCATGTCTAACCAGCACCAGAGCCCAGGGTACTGCTCATGTGTCCAAGAGAGCCTCCCCTGCTGAATTTGTCCTGGTTACAGGAAGTTTAAAGCACCTAGGAAGTCACACTAACCGGGGACTTTCCCAATTTGGACCTGAATTAACCAGCTCTTAATACCCGGTTTTATGAAGCTGTCCAAACTGGCAATGTATCTCTGGTCTGTACCCTCCACCAGTCTTCCCTTTGTTTCTGCAACATCAAGGGTGACAGGAGTCACTTCTCTCCTAGGTTAGATCTCTCTCTCTCTCTCTCTCTCTCTCTCTCTCTCTCTCTCTCTCTCTCTCTCTCTCTCTCTCTCACACACACACACACACACACACACACACACACACACCCGGGGGGGGGGGCAGCGAGAGGAGGGCAAAGAAATGAGGGAGAGGGCGGGCAGGAAGGAGGAAGGGAAAGAGAGGAGAGAAAGATGGGGACAGCATCAGAAAAACAGGGAAAGGCCCTGGAGGGGAGAAGAAGGTAGAGGAGATGAGCGAAGGAGAAGGGAGGAAGCCAGGAGTGAGGGAAAACATAAAGAAGCTAAAGGAGTAGCTCCGTAAAGCGGGAAAGGGAGACCCACGGAGCAAAAGAGGACTCTGACATGAGACCTAGAGGATGAGAAAGTCTGCTGAAGAAAACCTGGGGACCGGTCACAGCAGCGAGGGCAGAGATGGAGAAAATTTGTCCGAAAAACTTCCATCCACATTCCTGTCTTCGCCTGGGCTTGCTACTGTCCCTACCCTTCGCGCAGGCAGGGCAGACTGAACAAGAGCCAGAAGACCTAGCCTGGGGCTAGACAGGGGGAGCACAGCCTGCCAGGCTGCCGGGACCACAAGGACTCTCCGGGGTGTCGCTAGGATGGAGGAGACCGCGGGAATCTCAGGGACAGTGGGGGCCGTGGCGACCACAGGAATGCTTGGGGAGCACAGAGATTCTCCAGGGTGACGCTTGGACAGAGGGCACCACAAGGACCATAGGAATTCTCCAGGAATGAGGGGCATCGCATTGATGCTCCGGGAAGACATGGAGAACCCAGGGACTGCTTGAAATCCTACCAGGGGAGAGGGGGGCTTCGGGGATGCACCAGGGAGGAGCGAGGGAGGCAGTCCAGCCTAGTCACAGTACTGAGTGCTGTAGGGACCTGGGTCCTCCTTCTGCCTCTTAAAATTGCCTTGGCTGAAGCGTTCCAAGACCGAAAGGCTGGGATCTCTCCTAGCCGTGGTCCTGCCGCGGTATCGCAGCGCCTGGGACTGGAAGACTCTGGCGAGGTTGAGCATTTGTACTCTTGTCCTACAGGTGGAGCTCTTAGCCGACAGAGACCCGGACAACGACGGCACCAAGATAAGTGTAAGTGTCATAGGGACGAGCGACAGGGGGCGCACGCTTTAGTAAATGGCCAAGTAGACCCGAGGTGAACGTTAATAGACATCAGCAATTAGATTTCAAATCTTTTAATTCACTGAGCTTGAAAGGTAATTCTGTAAATTCAGAATGAGAGGCAGTTATCTCTTTTACTTCATTAAACACCTAAAAATTGTGCCAAATTTAGAGCCCATCAATAAAATGGCACGTTTTAATCGTGTAATACTTAAAATTGGCTAGAATATTAATTTGCTAGGATTATTGCACTGTTTTTCTTAATCTTTTTCACAGTCACATAAGTGTAACAGTGTTATGTTAATAATGTTAATATTTCAAAGTAATGGTAGTTCCTACTCTTAAGAGAAAATAAAAATCTCAGGAAAACAAAAATGAAGCCATCCAATGGGATTTTTAAATGTAATGAAACAGTATGACTCACATTAAATATCCTTCACAAGTCATAGAAAGTATTTATAAATCAAATATTTCAAATAAATTACAAAAACATGAAATCAAAGCAGATATTAATCTACACTTGCTGTCTGGCTGGACTGACATACTGTGAGCCTATATGACCTAATATGAAAATGAGGCTGATTTGTAAAAATTACAATAGCCATGGCTAGAATATCCTTAAGCATCCTTCATTTCTGTGTTTATAAAATTAATCCTTAAACTTGACAGATCTTTGTGATCTTGAGTCTGTCAATCATGGATTAACATATGATGTATAGCAAGTTTAACTTCCCTAATGAGATATATATATATATACATATATAATATCACATGGAATACATAGAATATATTTAATATTATACATTAGACATGTGATCTTATTATCAACCAGGGATAAAATTATTAGAATAAATAAAGCTGACTTCCGTTTTTAAAATAAAATCAATATTCAATTAATTACATCATAGGTTTGTATAGTGACAGAGGCATATACAACAAGCCTTGATTTCAGATGCTGTTTCTCTGTAGCCTGAGCCCTGTTAATGGGCAACTGAGAAGAAAGTTATTACTAAGTCTATTAGCACTGTCTTTTGTAAAGTGTACCCCCTTTTAAATTGTTATAACCAAATTTCTCCTTGGCCTTGGATTTGAGGGAGTTGTCTTATAGACATACAAAAGAAAAGTCTACCTAGAAATGGACTGTTTACTCAAGGTTCATTCATCTGATTTAATCAAGAAGAGGCCAGTCCCTAAGGAAAAATTGACAGGACTCTTATAGGAATATGGAAAGTGTGGATATCAGGGTCACTCAGGCACTGCTTAAATTGAGCTTATGACCTCTCAAGAATGTGTATGAGACTTTGTAGGATGAAACGAATATGACCTTCAGATTTGTGCTATGATGCCATCAATAACCTTTGATCCCAACATTAGCAAATTTAAGATAGTGTGAATAAAATCCTGACCTGAAACTTTGTTTCTCACAATTTTGTAGACGGTGAAAGTCCAAGGCAATGACATCTCCCACAAGCTTCAGATTTCCAAAGTGAGGAAAAAGGATGAAGGTTTATATGAGTGTAGGGTGACGGATGCCAACTACGGGGAGCTTCAGGAACACAAGGCCCAGGCCTACCTGAAAGTCAATGCCAACAGCCATGCTCGGAGGATGCAGGCCTTTGAAGCCTCACCTATGTGGCTACAAGACATGAAGCCTCGAAAGAATGTATCATCAGTGGTTCCCAGCAGCATCCACAGCTCTGCCAACCAACAAATGCACTCCACCTCCAGCCCTCAAGCGGTAGCCAAAATCCCCAAACAAAGTCCACAATCAGGTATGGAAACCCATTTTGAGCCTTTCCTATTATCACTCACAAACCTTCCATCAAAAGGTCAGTTGAATAGCATAGACAGATTAATGTTAGACAGCCTTTCAAATAGGAAACTGGGTTCCACAGACATGAGGAGACATGAGCCATTGAGAACAGGAGGCTGGACATTCAGGATGAGTTAGCTCCATTAGTCCTTGGCACTGTTTCATATCCAGGGATCTGAGAGCTGGACTCCTTTATTCTTCCCACCCCCCTTCTTTCTGTATTTACACATTATAAGAACAATAAATCATGGAATGTTGGTTACATTATAAATGCATGTTCATTTTCTCTACAGATTTATGTATCAATAATGACCCAAATTAAGAGGCTTTCACTTAATCAAAATGGAAATGAAAAGGACTCATCATATTCATCCATATATTTAGTGACCTATGGCATTAAGCAGAACTATTCTCCAAGGGCTTTTGATTTTGAAGGAGAAGCTTCAGCTGCCTGTGATGAAATTGATGATGATAATGACAGGAAGTGAGGAGGGGGGAAGGAAGTGGTGCAGCAGTGATAAGGCAGCTCCTACAAATGTGCCCTGGATGCCAATTTGGAAGCTTAGTCACGCATCTCTCAAGTCAGCTGTGCAAGTTAAAGGAATTCTGAATGGTATTAACTTATACAGTCATTCCACCAATGGAGACTCACTGAACTTCTAACCTTGATATGGGATGGATGCTGCCTGGATGGGCAGCTGTGTACAAGACCCTCTGTCCTATTATCTCAAATGCTTTGCTTAATATGGGATTACAGGAACATCTGTTCAGGCACATATCTGATCTAAACAGAATCATTTGATGTGGTGATTTACTGTGGCTTTTTTTTTCACCTGAAATTTTTCAGAGAATGAAGTCGAAGATAATTCCTGCCAAAAGCTTTCTGAAGTGGGGCAAAAGGCTGGGGGTTTGTAGGAGCACAGAGTGACTGGTGCCAATTTTAGGGAGATAGAGCAACACAAATCTGGGCCCACAGGAAAGTCAAAGGCAATAGTCAACATTCACCTCTAAATTTCTGCTTGTTAACAATATGTTTAAAAAATAGATGTGCCAGGTCTGGAGAAATAGCTCAGCAGTAAAGCACTTGATTAGTTTGTATAAAACCTTGGATTCAATTTCCAACATCATAGAAAAAAATCAATCAATAAAACTAATAAAATAATGTATGCCAACGTGCATTTCCTCCGTATGCTTTTCGTTTGGGTAGATGTGATGTATATTCTGCAGGGTGCTCAACTAGAGTCCTGTGCTTTCCTGTTGCTTTAAATACTGCTGAGACTCTTCCTGTTACTGTCCTGTTGACATAGCAGCCTGCTAAGTGACGACTGGCCCTTCTGAAGTCCAGTTTTTGTGGCTTTAACTCATTTTCCTTCTTGTGACCACCTTTGTTTTCCAAATTCAAGAACAAAGTCAGTAGAGATGATAATGTTTTACTGTATATGAGAGTCCCCAAATATATTAATTGCAAGTTTTAACTGTTAATTTACAAAGATTTAATGCCTCTTGAGATTGTGACCTTTCATTTTCTTTTACATTATAACACCAAGAGACTAAACACTACCTGTAGAATTAGAATGTCCTCAGCAGTCAATTTACAGGATAATTAGTGACAACTCCAAACCCTAAAGGAGAAGTTATTAGCATACATAGAAAATTCCAAGCTAGACACCATAAATCCATCTGTGAGATAAAGTCAAATGGAGTAATTAGTCCATGTGAATGACTAAAGAGAACTCTGTTGTTTGTTTCTAAAATATCTTACTCACATTGTGTTATAAAATAATTCTTCAAATACCTTCTTTATCCTGCTAGGTCTCCTAGCACTGTGATGGGAACTGCATTTCCAAATAAAATTACTATTCGTTTTGCACCTTCCTGTCAACCTTCTCCTTAAGTACAAAATAGTTTTTCCTAAAAGTTAAAGGACAGAAGGATTTCATCTCCTGGAAACCTAAATCCACTAAAAGCTTTTTGCACTGCCCTCTTCCTGATTGTAGAAAAGATAAATGTAAAATATATGAAAACATTCACTATGTCTTTTTTCTGCCAGACAATAGTGGAAAAATCTTTCATGTACTTGTATCAATATTCTCTAATATCTCTTTCAGCAGCTGAGGTTCCCCACTCACTTTAGTATGCTGTGTAAGTTTTATTCTTTTAAGAGCATTTCATATAATACAGTAATTGAAATGATAATTATATATTGCATACATTATGCATGGGATACCCATATCCCTATTGATAACTGAACTTCTTTCATTTTCTCATTTTTCAACCATGTATTTACTTTCATCTCTTCAAGGCATGACAAAGACAGGAACACAAAAATGAAAGGCAAACTTCCTCCTCTATAAGGCTTGGTCAGTTTGCCGTGAAAAGGAATACTCATTGATTCCATATAGTGTGCAATTTTTCTGGTGCAGACATAAAAATGAAAATCTTGCTCTGAGTAGCTAAGATCTATGCTAGCCTTTTATGTTGTATCAACTGATAAAAGGATGTGACAATATCACATAATAGCATATGTGATATTGTCAAATTAACTGTGCTATAATAAACTAATTTATTCAGCCCTTTATTTTTATTACACTCTGACATAATTGACTAGATTCACAATCCAAACTCTAAATCCAAACAATTTACCTGTCAAATAACTTCTGTATCTTTATGAAGGAAACATATTAGCTGAAAATAACTTTATATAAAATATTTAAATTGTTTTAAAAATTAATTTAACTCTAAAGCAAAATTAACATGAAAAGGAAAAGAAAAAAGATAACCTGGGACATTCCATATGCAACCAGATGTGATTTTGGTAATAACAGTGTGATTAGTCCTGTTTATTTTTTCCAAAAATATCCTCAAAGCTAGTGACTTTATACTGTACATTCCTGCTTGCAACTATTTTCTTTCTCCTTATAAATTAAAAAAAATAAATGATGAATAGTTATAAATCCCTAACTTTTATTTTCATTTTATATCAGTAACTAGAACTTAAATAATAATAAAACATACCTCTCTAGTTTTCTACCCAGGACAGAACTAGTTCTTATCAAATCCATTATGTTTTTGATCTGTTCTGTTATATTTAATTATACACAAAGTTTGGATAGAGAAAGAAATGCTATCAAATATAATACATGAGTCAATCAAAACAGGGAATTAGAAGTTAAAGAGATGTTCTACAGCTGTTCTGAGGAGGAAGAAGCCCTCTTTCCTTCTCTCTGAAACAAAGGCTCCCTGGGAGAAGGTGCTCAATAGCAGGGGTAGAGGTTACATGGTACAGCAGTGACAGGGAAGAAAGATGTCCCTGAGAGGGAGGTGTGGAAAAGGATAGGAAATCCAGGACTACTATCCCATAGAATGGCTTAGCTCCAGGTCCAGAACATTGAAGCTTTACTCTAGCTCCCTCCTTTCTCCACCATATCACTGAATAATTAAAGACCCTAACTGTACTTTGCTTATGTTCTCATCTCCTCCATTCCTCACCCCCAATCCATCAGAAACTCAACTTCTACAGTGACCAAGTTTGCTTGCTTCCTCTTTCCTGCTTCCTCCACTTCCACTGATCATTCCAAACCACCTGACAGACAGGAAATACATCCACCAGAAAGGCATGCCTTGCTCTGTTCTCACTGAGCAGAGCCTGATCTCTGTGGGTATTTGCCCAGTTGATACCAGTTCCACCCAAAGAGCGGTATTATACTCTGCCCTCCTCTGACCCCAGTCCCCTGGAGTACTGCTCCTTTCTTAATGCTACTGCTGATGTGCCTTGAGAAGTGACTACTACTCAATATTCCGTTGTAACTCAGCCTTCCTTTCCAATAGCTAGGAAGCACCGGTTTCCACCCATTTCTGACATTCTGGCCTCTCTTGCATGCAGAGTCTGCTTCCGTGTTCCTTGCCTCTCTGCTTTGTCTCCCTTGCATCAGATTCTTTTATAAAGCCATTCATTTATTCTTCATAACTTCTTTACTTTCTTCTGTAGTTTTGACTTCTGCTTTTCCTCAGACAATGTTTTCATTTATATTTCTCTTAAATTTTCTTTCAGGAAACCCAGACTGGGGTTCATAATTGTCTCCTAAGTATCTCTGAATGTGGGTCTTCAAAGCCCTGAGGCAAATATAACATAGGGACACATCTGTTGATACTCCACTGCTGAGAAGTAGAGTCTAATTTCCTTCAGCTGGAGTTTGAATTGGCCTGGGACCATATGACTAATAAAGTTGGGGAAGTTATGCTATTCTAATTCCAGGCCTTATAAGGACTCAAAGCCTCTGTCCTCATCTCTTGGAGGCCAATCACCATGAGGAAGCCATTTTGAACACCCATCATCCCCAACCAGCATCTGACCTCAGCCCCAATTTCATCTCCTGACAAGCACTGTCTAGCTCAACCAAGGCATTATACATAGCAGTAAAAGATAATAATTAACGGCCATTTTTTCAAGACTGGATATGGAGGTGTTTCTTTCACAATAGTAGATACCCACATAGACCACTGAAACTCAGATGTTCAGAGCTATTATTGTCTGAGCTTAATCACTTTTTATTCACTAAAAAGAAATGCCCTTCCAGATATCTAGTGATTTCATTATAATGACACCTCCTGTGAAAACTTCGAAATGTTCCATTTCTCCCTCTGTCAGTTGCCAGTTCAGTTAGCCATTTTGTCCACATAATTTTCTTTCCAGAATGTATTCCTGAAAATTACATTTTTCCTATTCTACCAACATTGATTTTATTCTGAACATGCATCCTTGTTTTCTTTATCCTAAAGATCTTACCAGCCTCGGTGTTTAAATTTTAACCTAAGGAATGTATCACAACAGTCCATGTGTTATTTCAAAAAGTCATTATTTCTTCAAAACACACACACACACACACACACACACACACACACACACATATTTCTTAAGTGCCTACCACTAGTTTGTAAAGTCTCATTTCCTGTTTCTTCAGTCAGAATTCTGGTCCATACTCTTCATGCTTAGTATTTCCTTAGTATTTCCAGGTACTTGTTTGCCTCTATAGTCCTGCAATTTTTTTCCTCTCTCCTCTGTGTGGGTCACTCCTTGATTGTGAATTCCTACATATGTTATCCTTTTATACTGTTCTCTCCTGATCCCCGATCAGGAAATAAAATCCATTGTTTCCCCAGTCATGTCTCTTCCATCACATTGGTCACACTAGCTGTGAAGCCAATGCCATATTGTAAAACATGCCTTTTTCAACTCTTTAAATCTCATGTTCAAGCCAACTAGGACATGCCACACTAATTGTAACTTGGCAACAGATAGCAGAAAATGCAAGAAATTAAGAAGTCTCAAAATGACTAGAAGAATTGAATATGTATGCCACAATCTCCCAAATGCTAAAGACTGTGATTCTTGAAGTGAATCCTGCACCTTCCCTGTACAAGATCCCACAGGAGAGCTTGTGATGCTTTCCTGTACTAATATCTTATCCAGTACCTACTCACTTATAACCTCTGAGGACGGGACCAGAAAAGAATGGCTTTATGTTTCTAAATCAAGAGAATCACTAGTTTTCAAAAGCCCTTTGAAACAAGCAAAGAATTATAAGTATATTGGTGATGGGGATAGCTCTTCAACTTATTCACAGAGCCTTTGACTACTGTATTTTTCTAGTGTTGAAATGGACTTGCAAAGCTATTTTCTTCGATCCTAGCTTAAACAGCTGGGAGTGGGAAGAAAGCCGGCAGTGGTTAGGGATGCTGTTAGTTTTGTTGCTACATGGGGAGCCTCTACTCACACTCAGTGGGAATACTGGTTCTCTGAACTCTGAAACATGATTTTTGTGTTTTCACCATGATATTATCCTTAGAGCTGAGAGTCAGCTGCTGTTAATAGCAGCCAAAGAAGCCCAGAACTCACTGGAGCGCCTCTGCTGTTGATAAACATGGCAGCTCTCCAAGAGTGGCCAGATTCAAATATCCTTAAATCAGAAATTCAGAATAATTGGGAAGGTGGATGAAAAGTTGGGTGTCTTTCATGAAGATGAATGTAGTATATAAGTAAGTGCTATTCCATACTGAGGTACAGAACCATCATAGAATTCAGGTGTTACGTTGATATTTAGGGTAGGTTAATTTGGTTATTGTTATTTCATCAACTAAAGAGCTACCATGTAAATGGACAGTCAGTGAATAAGGAGAAAAACAGATAAGAAGTAATGATTTGAATACCACAGGGCGAAGAATTATCTAGAGCTGTTAGAATAGGAATTATGTAGATCAAGTGTCTATATGGATAAGTTCTCCAGAAACCACTAGCAATTTTTACTAACTGAAACTCAGTATCTTCTTTCTGGATATGTTTTTCAGATCATGGTGAAGGTTCATTTATGATTATTAGGCCATCTGTAACTGAATAGGCATGAAACCAAGTCTATCAGTACTCTAGGCTGTGTCTCAAATAATGTGTCTGATAGGCCTTGGAACCTCACGAAGCTGCCATTGTAATATGAGAATCTTCCTGAGTAGATGACCCAAAGATTAGAAAGCAGCTGGAAATAACTCCCCCTATGGCTAAAGGAACACATATCCTGAAAGGAAAATGAAAGGCAGCCTCCAAGAAATCTGCCATGAAGAACAAGATAGACTGCAGCTAGTGGATGTCTCAGAAGAGAAGGCTAAAGGGCAAAGCTCCTTGCCTTGCCTCTGATGCCATCAGGGGAACAGAATACAATAGTAAAGGAGATCAGGCCATGATCAAACATGGATAGCTCTATGAATCTATTTCATCATTCTCTGAAGAGAAGCTACAACACAATCCTCAGACTTCTAAGAATTATACATTTACGGCTTGGCACTTAATAACTTCTTAATAAACAATAGCACATTACATTGTAAGCATGACTTTCATTGCATGTAGTTGCATGTTATTGCCAGGAAAAAGTAATGAGAGCGCAGTTCCATCCTAATCTATAGGGTATTCATTCCAGGATTCATGAATCTTCAGATAACCCGAACCTTGGAGATGGTATTCTCTTCCTTCATGTGCCTGCTGATAACAGTTTGATTTGTAGATAGGAAGAGATTATCAAAAATAATCACAGTGTTAGAATAACTATAAAAAGGTCACGCAATGTTGTCTTTCTAGAAAGTCAAGAAAAATATTTTTAGTATTTTTCCTTTATTTTTATTTTATGAATATGGGTATATTGACTGAACGTATATCTTTGCAACATATGAATGAAATGTCCAGAGTGCAGAAAAGAGCATTGAATCCCATGGGACTAAAGTTTTACATGGTAATGAGTGCTATGTGTGTTTTGGAAACCAAAACTTGGAAGGGTATGCAGTGCTCCTAACCACTGAGAAATCTTGGTAGGCACGTAAGACAAAGATCAATTTTTGGAAAGTAATTGACCTTAGGTCACTGAAACAGAGAAAGAGAAACTGTAGATTAGGAGAAAGTCTATAAATGTCTGGGTCTACATGTTGTATGAAGCAGATATTTTCCATTAGGAGCATAAAGATGTGATAAGTTCGAGAGAAGACATTCTTCATGTGTTGTCACTTGTCATTTCCAAGTTTCCACTCTGCTTCTGTAGCAAGGCCATTAATGAATGGTAGGTTTCTGTCTGTAGAACCACATCATTTTGACCAGCAGCTATTTCGTCCAAGGCTGTAATTAGATACTTATTTTAAAGTGAAATAAAATTCCAAAGAACTTTAAGAAATTGACCTGACTAAGCAGTAGAGATTTTAAAACTAAATATATAGACCTTCTGGTGTCTAAATTAAATTCAAGCTTTCAAAACAGGCTTTGGAAGAATTTGCATGATTAGAGATGTAGCTAAAATTATTTTTGAAGACATTTTGTAAAGCTTTGATGGTAAAGAAAAACATAAAAGCTAATAATGAAAGTCTAGTTCATGATTCTGGGTGGATAGAGATGAATTGCTAAATTCGCACTCTACTAGCTACTTATTAAATGAACTGCCCACAGAATCATGCTGAACTTTAGAAATGCTCTTTTTTATAGAAACTTATACAGAAATAATCACCTCCCAGGTTATTTCTCAACCTTGAGTGAAATGTGAGCTGTAAAAATGTAACAAGTAAATTTAACCTGTGTGTGAGGGCAGTACTCCATACTCTATTCATTTTCCTGAAAGACTATCAAATAATCACCCTTTAAGAAGAAATTTAAAAAATACAAATATAAAGAAACAAAGATTGGAAAATTCTAAGCTTGTGTTAAACAATATAAATTAGAAACAAAACTCAGGAGAAATTACAAGAAACAAAAAGAAAACATCTTACCACAATTTAGAATCTATTTCAAAGTGAAAAAAAAAAAAAAAGATAGGAATGTCAAACCAGAGATCTGAGGATTTGGGATAGATTGCAGATGAAAATAACATTTTACTATAAGTAAATTAAATTCTTAAAACTTTAATGAAAAATTGCATCAGTGTGTAAGGTAATATTTTTTGTATAAGTCTTAGTAAAAGAAGGAAACATTTCAATAGTGAAATGTGCTATGATTATATGACATAAATTAAAAACCAGAATAATATACAGATTCGATTCAATTTTCCATATAAATACAATATCAAGGGAGGAAAATGTCAGAACATAATGTAGAATTGTCAGTAATACCCAAAGGGAAAAAGTGTAAAAGAGCCAAATTTGAAAGTATAATAAATAATAGTAGGTCACATAAATGTGAATAGAGCTACTTGTTGAAATAATTTAGGGCTGAATAAAAGACTTGCTATATATTTGAGTGGTTAGTCTCAATACTGCAATAGTCAGACTTTTTACAGGTATTCATATGTTTAAAGAAATTAAAAGTTCCTAGTAATTCTTCTAAAATTTGACAGACATGATTGTAGCACATGGCTTATAATAATGAGGTTATCAAGGCCACAATGAATTGGGCATCCCACCACACTGTACTGAAATGGAGCATCCTCTCCTTTAGTAAGACATGCCTGTAGGGTCAAGAAAATTGTCTCAAACCAGTTGCCAAGGCATGTACATAGCATATTTGCTTATGAGCCATTCTGGAGTCTGCCTGAGCTCCTAGCAACTGGTACCATTAGAGGTCAGATCATGCTCAGAAAATGAGAAATGGCTCTTAGCAACTGGCAGTGTTAGAGGTCAGATCATGCACAGCAAATGAGGAATGACCATTCAATATCACCAGATTGTGACAATCTTTTGGATGTTAGGAGGAGGATATTTAAGGCTCGCCCCATTGATGAATCAAGGAGTAGGAAGCTTACTTTTCAGCTGATTCCTGGGGTTTGTATCATTGACTCCAAATCTTCTCACCTGCTTCCCTGAGGGATCCATTTAGGTCTCCAACATTTTCCGAAGGACAATTCAACTTGACATGGAATGTCAAACATAGGGCTTTAGATTCATGTTTTTGAATCAGTAATCAATCATATATGCACTTCTAACTAGTCATCTTCATGACAGATTTTCATATGACTTAAAATACATATTACCTAAAACCAAAGTAATCAACTATGAATGTATTAGGGCATATATAAATATTAAGCAGTTTCTAGAACCAAATTTAAAAGAAATTTACTGACAATAGGAATATTTGATATCTAATATAACATGAGAAATTATAGGAAACACACCTTTACGTAAAAACACAGCATATGTAAAATTTTAAATCCATTTCATTATAATCACAAAACAAAAAACTAATAAAAATGATGCATAAAAATGTACATCAAAATGTCAACATTTAAATTTGTATTTATACTATTAACATAATATAGCAAACTTGATACTTTGCTATAAAAAAAAAATTCAATGTTTAAAATGTGCCTGACTGAAAATAGAAATAGGCATGTCTTGACAGTACATAAGTGAACAAAATAATATTGTTATATGACTGTAGAATTCAAGACAAGATTAAAAGATGCATGGATGTACATGTTTATAATGAATTGTTATAAAAATGTGATACTGAGACATTTTATGTAGAATAAAATTAGAAATATTATAATCATATAGTATTTACACACATGTAGCACCATACTTTCTGGACACCAAATAGATAATCTGACTACCAAGTCATTTGGTTCTAACCAAAAAGAATTGAGCCTGATGAATTCATAAGTTAAACACATATACTATTCATAAATAAAATATGTAGTCTTATGCCCTCTAGATATGGTTCAGCTCATAATTCAAAAAAAAATATTGAAATTGATGGGTGATGTGTCCTTATTGGGAATATCAAGAGTTATCCATGCACAGACAGATTTATAAACTAGGAACAAGTATTTAACCTGCGTGTTTCACAGCCTCCATGTTTGACCCAAAACAAATCGTAAAGCCAGGATTTCCAATTCCTTGTTCCCTCAGGCAGACAACTATGAAACTTTTGAGAAAATAAAAAGTGAAATTAAAATAAGCAGTTTTATCTTCAAAGCCAATAACGTTTTAGTGAAGATTAAATAATGTAGTCAGATGCTCTCAAATGTCTTTTTGTAAAGAAGTATGTAAAACAGTGACAGGCATGCTGTTACAGCATATATTCCTTGTATTATTTAGATGTCTTACAGGCAAATATGTGGAAGTATCATTGGAATCAAACAAATTCACGTGGGTTTAAGGAAACTCGCATTTCTAGTCTTTAAACAATTAATGTGGACAGATGCTGCATTAGGGAGAAAATTAGTAGAATTACAATCACTAAATATGCCTTTGAAAAAGCTTACAGAGTTTGAAAATTCTATTTCAACCACCTGAAACAACAGTTCTCAACCTGTGTGTCACAAACTCACTGAGGGATCAGATCACTCTTTTACAAGGATTGCCTCAGATCATCAGAAAACACAGATATTTACATCTTGCTTTATAACAACAACAAAATTACAGTTATAAAGTAGCAACAAAATAATTTTATAGTTGGGGCCACCACAACATGGGGAACTGTATCAAAGGGTTGCAGCACTCAAAAGGTTGAGAAACACCGATATATATAAAATATTATAGATTTGGAGCTGTAAATTATGTCATGGTACTTTTAATGCTATTACAGTCCCTAGTACTGTTTAGCTGATAAAATTGGGGTAAAATTAATGTTTAGGATTGGAATGTTTATGTCATAGTTTATCTGCAATGCAAACTCTAAGGACACATTATTAAGAAGATGCAATCATTTTTTATATAAATTAGTTAATATTTAAGAAAACAACTTCAGACCACTTATATAGTAATGATCAGAGAAAATTGGAAAGGATCATTTGGACCAATCTTCATTGCATTTTTAATGATAAAAGTCACACCAGTATTTCAACTGATACTTAATGACAAGTTGTGTCCACAAAGTTAGATGAACATTCTCTAGAACCAAGATGTCTTGATTTTTTTATTTATATGTCTTGGTAAGTAGCAATTTTTAAAAAGTATATATATTCATATTAGAAGCTCTAATGCTAAAAGCTAAGAAGATTATGTAAATATCTATTTTACAAATACACTATAAAACATCTCAATTCAGAAAATTTTAAAACAGCTAGACTCGTAAAGTGGTAAAGTAACCTAAAAAAAATGCATGCATAAAACTTACTCCCTTGTTTTATGTTGAAAAAGCATATCAGTAACGGTGTGAGACTGGGGATTTCTTTGTCTTGTTGGCATTGGGTGCTCTAGTAGTTTCCACCTCAAAATCAAAACTTTCAAAACAGCAAAAATCAAATACTAAGTTGTACAAAATTGTCATTTTACAAATTCCAATGACATCATTCAATTTGTTTAAGAAGGCACATAAAATTTGAAGTTGTGTCTTGACACCTGTTCTCCTTTTACTTCTTCATTCTAAATTCCTCAGCTGTCTTTTTTTTTAAAAAAAAAAAATGAGATGTTTTACTTCTCTGATAAAGAATTTACCTTAACGTCCTTCAGAATTGAGGTCTGTGAGAAAACAGAAAATAAATGGGATGTTCTATATTTTACCAGCTAGTGAATAATTACTTAAATATTCATATTGACTTCTACTTCATCAATTCAGGCATCATTAAAAGACATTTCTCTGACTGCTACACTTAGCATTCAGCCATTCTAGCTGTGGTGCATTTGGTATTGGCTTCCTAACTCGGGGTTCATATTGCTGCTCTTGATAGGTGAACCATATGAATTGTTCCTGTCATCACATTCTAATGCCAAATGTTCTGCCATTGTCTCTATTCCATTCTCCATTCTTATTTAAACATGCTTATTTAATCCCTTTGTTAAATTTGGGAGTATTCAATAATATAGGAAACTATACTATTGGGACTATTCAATAGTGTAGGAAAACTACATGTATAGATTTTAATTATTCAAAGTATCTGAATTGGTATCTACCTTCACATAAAACAGTTGGCTAATTTATAATACAGGCATGAGCACAGACAACTTAAATTCTATGAGTAAGTAGTTTTAAGCACATTAGCAGCATCTACTCATATGCCAGGAAATAGAATATTAATTACATGTAATTCTTATTTATGCATTAGAATTGTTAATAAAGTTTGAGATTCAAGCTTCCTTCTTTGGAGCCTTCTGGTTATCTTCCAAGTCTTATTCTTTTTGCTTCCATTGTGTCAAAGCCACTCATACTTTCCTCTATTTTTAACAGTCATAATCGAGAAAGTCTAGCATTATTAGCCATAAGGAATTACAAGATGAAATTATAGGATACATTAACTGGCAACATCTGCATCCTAAAGTTAACATAACGTGGATTGGAACTTGGTACACTGAGTACCAACTTGGTACACCAGCTGAGTAAACCTGAACAAATTGCACAACCCCTCAATACGGACTATGTAAAGTTCACAGTATCATAGCCAGAGGTAAAGACGTGCCCAAGAAATATGAGCTGGTCCTGTCATATCTGCCATGTCATAATCACAAGACTGACAAGAGCAATTTTACTTGGGTGGGGAAATCACCATGAAAATGTGCTTAGTTAAGATGCCCTAAGACAGCAAGCTAGCAGTGGGCTCAGTAATTAAACTACTTCTGTGCAAGTTCAGCAGAGTTCAGGACTAAGGAGTTGGCTTAGTGGATAAAAGTGCTTCCCATGCAAACATGTATCAGCATCCACATAAGTGCCAGGCAGCATGTGACAGCCTCTTATAACCCAACACACTGGAATTAGAAACCAGGAAAATGTGAGACAAGCTGGCTTTTCAGATTAGATGAATCAGTAAGCTCTGGGCTCAATATGAAAGATGGAAAGTGAGGGGAAATAAGCCCTCTGGTCTACACACACACACACATACACACATACACACACAAAATGAATACGTAGATAAATATTATAAAAGATGTATACTATGATCTTAGTTGGAGGGATGTAACATCCTCTTACAGTTCTTGTCTTCATTAGAATGCAGATACCTAAAAACACTGAAGTGACTCAGTTTAGGTAAGAGGAAAGTCTGGAACATTATGTGGTGACTGTAGTATCATGCAAACGCCTTGTTACTTGTACCTGGAATGGAGGAGCAGCTACACTTTTTCCTTGTTATCCATACAAACCCTAACAAGAAGAGGGCTGTAATTTACTGACCAAAGGAAAGTAAGAAGAGCTGCCACTGCCAATGTGCCAGGGCACAGCCAAGCTAGTAATTTATGTATCAAGTCAAAGTGATGTTCATTTCTTTATAAAAGCCAGATTTCTAAAAGAAATTGTCCCCAGGTCCTTGGGGTGTTTAATAAAAAGGTATTCTTCCAAAAAAAAATATGTGAGGATAAAATCGTCCTATTATTTGATCTTTCTTCTTAGTAGTGATTTATCACAAGCTATAACCTAAATAAAAATTTCATCAAAAGTTAGCTCAAATTTTCCTCCACAGTCATTTTCACTTCTTAAAGCTGACTTCTGTAACAAAGAAGAGCATGTCAAAGAGGCCTGTCTGCTCGGAGGCTTAAAGGACATAGAGAGACTGACTTCGCAGACAGCAAAGTACCAGGCAACAATAATTGCATTTATCTTAGAGGCATTCTGATCATAGGAGAGACATCTCTGATATTCATTCTTGAAAAATAAATATTCTACATTCTTACTAGTGGAGCCACACAGGGAGAGAATTTCCTTCCTTCCTTCCTTCCTTCCTTCCTTCCTTCCTTCCTTCCTTCCTTCCTTCTTTCTTTCTTTCTTTCTTTCTTTCTTTCTTCTTCTTCTTCTTTTGTCTTGTTCCTTTTGATAATATTAGGTGCTCAGGGAGAGATAAAAGAGGAGTCTCTAAGAACATCTAAGGAGTGCTCACCAGACGCCTTCAGTAGGGCTGTTTCTTCTTCCTCCACCAAAGTCATATGTGTATAACAAAGCAATGAATTAAAATATTCAAAGTCAAAAGAAAGTAGATATTTAAATAACCGTTGCATGAGTTCAATTTTGAGATAAGGCCTTCCACTTCCCACTTGGTTATTTGATACTGGCATGGGAAGATATTTCCTCCAAGCTTTGCTATTCTTTCCACCATATCCTACTAATGATGACATCTCCAACACTCAAACTGCCCTTTACTGGGCTTAAACCAAGACTTAGGAAAACATTCTTAGTTACGAGATGTCACAATTATGGTGAATCCATAGCTCACTCAAACACTGAAGAGATTTTGGGGAAACTTTAAACTCTTGAAGTTTAGGATTTGAAAAGTTTAAAATATTGTACTATGTGCTGTCTGATATCCACTGACTTAGCTAAAGTTCATTTAGGATGTAATGATATTTCTACATCAGGTATTTACCAGTTCATGGCTAGAGAAAAGTAAAGTTGATGTGAAATTGGCTTATCTCTCAAGCACACTCTTCAAATGATGGCCTAACAGAGTGGAAGATCTTAAAGCAGTGTCATTTCCCCAGGGTTGAGGCAAGAGCATGTCAGGACTCTTGGCTGGCACTGCACCGAAACTTCACACATGTGCCTTTGCCTTGCTTTGTTTCTTGTGTAACTTAGAGTGTGTGGATTTCCGTCTCTGAGTATTATGATTAAGCATCTGGGATTGTTCTGTGGAATGAGACTGTGTCTTTAATTGCTAGCAGTACCGATACACAGTAGTTCCCCTATACATCTTAGCTACTTAGGAAATCATAAGCAGAGCTAGACATGCAGTACAAATACAGGCTAAATGGACGGTATGGGGGAACTAAATTCTTCCATCTGGCAGAGGAGAGTGGCAAAGGGACAAGAGGAAGAAGACAATTTAACTGCTTTTAATAAATGAGGGAAAGATGGAGGCCAAGCTTCATTCCAAATGTGATTCCTGTTGATGAGCTGGGACAGAGCTGAGCTGTTGGGGCAGATGATATTAGCAGGCTGTGTAACACATACCATTTCTGGCTCAACTGATGGAGTTTGCCGAGTCTTGGTTACTGAGCTTGGATTCTTTTTAATTTTACTTCAAAAGAAAATAAACGAGTGAAATTTCTATTATATTATGTAGCAATGATGATGATGATGGAATTGCTGAGGCTTCTGTGCATTGCTTCTTGATCAGACTCATTTCTCACACGCTTGAAAATTGTGTGCTTGTTTTTGTGTCTGGAGAAAATGTGAAAACCATGAGGATTCAAATGAGATGAGAAATGGAAGCTATGGTTCTGCATTATACAGGCTTTTAAGATCTCTTGAACACTTCTTTTCTATTTACAATAGAGAAATTATTCCTACCAGCTTCACAGACATGGTGATGACATCCAAGAGTGCCTTATGAATATCTTTAAGCACTGAGGGATGGGATAAGGTGCATTATTGACTGAATATAAGCCAAGGAACATAACTAGTTGTATTTTGAACCTGGAAAAAAAAAAATCTTGTTGTCAAATCTGGCCTCTCTCAGACTAGAAATTCTACCTGCACACTTTCTTCCAGCAGTTAGATAACAAATTTCTCTTTTTCACAAAGTATTTTATGTTAGAGGCAAAAGTTTAAAACTTTTAAAGGCTTTGTTTATTTTTTTTTATTTGAACAGTATGCTTAATGATTCCTTAAAAGAACTCAGATCTTTGCTTTTAATGGATTGTAGTTGTGGTCAGTAAGATAATATATAAAGATAATTCATTGCAAACATTGTTAACTATATGAAGGCACAAGAGAAGCATAATCTAAATATTTGAAAAATTCAGAAAATAAAGAGAGTATCATCTTCTGGAGAAAAAAGATACCGTGGACAGCAGATCTTCCCGAGGGCAATGATTACTGAGATGTATAATTCTTTAGGACAAGTAATGGGTTACATGGCTAGCCTGGCAATAGGGAAAAGTAAGCCAAATGAAACAAAGTATGTGAATCTATTCTAAGGCAGGTCTGGCTTACTAATATGAAAAAGCAAAAAAAAAAATTATAGTGCATGCATAATTAGGCTAATTTTAAAAACCAGAATAAGTGTATCACTTGAAATCTCAAAAGTGGGAGGTAACAGGAGTTGGAACTCAAGGATTCTGGCTGCCATCTTGGCTTATTGTTCACAAAAATGAAATGTTTCTGTGTGGAAAAAAGAGAGTGCCTGGGGAGCACTAGTCTCTTCTTGATGAAAAGCAACACTTCTGATATTTATATATAACAAACAAGAATATGTTGGCTGACAATATCGTTTTCTGAAAATAGTATAAATCTTAATGAAACAACAATGTTGGTAATTTGGTACAATTACATAAGACAGACTACAGGATTTTAGAGTTTCAAATTTTACTGTCTTAAAAGCTACAAGAAGAACAATCCATCTTTCCTCACTCAGGACCCAAATAAAAAACAAAAAGGAATTGAAAACAACTCTGTGATGTGATGAAACCTAATGTAGAATTTACCACATAGAACAAAGTGCTCAGGGTTGTCCTGGCAGAAATAAATTCATTTAATTAGAAATGTGCTAGGGAATGGATGCAGCTAGAGTGGATGAAGATTCCAACCTGGAAAAGAGCAAGTTCTGTGTTCCAATGGTGGATTGTGCATCAAAAAGCAGTTCAAATTTCTAATGGCTTTCAAATATCTTCAACCGTGTCAGACTGGCTTGATTGCCCATAAAATATTCATGTAAATTATGCTTTAACTTGCACATGCTAGACATATGACAGGAGATGATGAGTCAAAATGAAATAGTTATTTCTTCATTAATGTGTGAGAGGGATGATGGGCCAGGCATGTTTTAGAAAGGGTAGATCAAAGAAAGGATCATTAAGAAACAAAAATTGTAGTTAGAACCCGATACTCACCCTGGGTAGGAAACTGCTATATCACAAAGTAACTCTTGGAGTGAACATTTTTCCAAAGATTTCGCCATTTTCATCAATTTCAAACTTCTCTTGGTAGCATATATATTTGTGTCAAATCAAGTGCAATCAGCTACTTAGAGAACTGGGGAGTAATTTGTCTTTTTTCTTTCTGTCAAAGAATCTTACTTCAAAATCTAACATGAATACATACTTAGTTACAAGTAGTCAGTGGATTAGAATACATGTTTGATTTGCATGCTCTCTGCAGTTAGAACCACAAGGAGTCTGAGAGTAATTTTGGGTCTCTAAACACTTTTACACAAGTTGAATACAGGGTACGTACTGGGTCCCCAGTACTTGAGTTGATAGAAAGAGATAGTATGCAACATTCACAGGCCACCTCCCAGAAAAGCCCATCAGAGTCAGCACCAAAGCAAGCTGACAAAAAAAAAAAAAAAAAGCCTAAATGTTGGTTTTTCAACAGGCCGTTCCAAAGCCTCAAGTGCCTGCTCAACAGTGGCTCTTTGAATCCATCTATTTCTATCATTATGATCAAGGAGCCAACTGGTTTAGCTGAAATAATAAACAATTTGAATTCCTACCTTTTCTTTTTCAATTCTTTATAATTGTTCTCCAACTAAATAAAGAAAGAAGAATGTTTTTATCCCTCATCATGTTTTTTTGTTTTGTTTTGTTTTGTTTTGTTTTGGTTTTGGTTTTTACTATGAGTTGCTGATATGTCATTAAGGCTAGAAGTTGATTGGATAATAACAGAAGAATTATGACCATACATTTTAATCCTCTTCCTATTACATACAACTAGGTTCAGAGCTGGTTTAGTTCCTGGACTTGATAGCTCTTCCCCAGGCTTGAGGGATAAAAGCTTGAGAAAGGTCACATTTGGTAAATGATCACCAAGAGGCTATAGCTTCCAGCACTGAGCAGCAAGGTGCTCTTAAGCTTTGGATTTCCCCTGCACCTTTCCACTAACACACCAGTGAAATAGGGAGTGTGCTCTCAGGTACAAGGGTGGGAGCGACCAAATGGTCACAAGAAGTGACATTCATACCATTTCTTAAGGGAAACGTGTTTGGATTCATTTGCTCTCTGAGTTCCCAGCCGTGGGATGGCATTGCTTAAAAACAAACCCCACCAGCTTCTCGGGACTGAAATGTTTTGTATATGTTGTTGTTTGCAGTGCATGCCAAGACATTCATGAGCACCAGAGCCAAGCTGGCGAGCTAATTAAATATATATATGTGTATGTTTAAAACAGCCTAATAAGGAGCATTGGAAATCTTCAAGATGAGCGAATATCTTATAACTTCTTCCGCAGGTGCGAGGATAGCTACAAGCCATGGACTTTCTGTCCTGCTTCTTGTTTGTGGCTTTGTGAAGGGTGCTTTGCTTTAATCTAAAGTGCTGACTTTTTTCCAATATCACTTTCTCTTCTTAAAGCAAAGAGCAAATCGCCTGTAAAATCTACGGAGCGGACAGCAAAGTTGACCCTAAACTCCAAGCACCATTCTGCACCCCTGTACTCTAGTTACCTACACAAGGAACGTCAGCTTCCGGAAGCATAAGTGAAGAGGCTAACACATGCTTTATTGATAGTATTTTCTTTGGAAGTTGTTGATCTTTTATTTGAAGAGAATCAATGTGAAGCTCTAGGACATTTTCTAATAACAAGATCTATTTTTTTCCTCTTCTTTCAACAACAACAAAAAAATCTACATTTCACTGACTGCTAAGGAGTTGGCCTGAAAGTCATCAGTATAGTAAATATTTCCATGGATTCCACCAATTTCCTACCAAGGAACACCTAATCTGAACGAAGCAAACAAAGATAGAAAGTCTAAGAAATTCAAACTATCTTCAAACAGCAGCCCAGCTTGGGATAAACAAACAAAAACAAACAAACAAACAAACAAACAAAAACCCAAAATGCTGAACATCGCAAATCAACAACAGGCAACTACGGAAGAATCAAAGTGAGGATTTTTGGTCTTGTTTTTAATTTTTTAACTTTTTTTTTCCTCCGTGGAATTTTTCTTGGAGTTTCCCTTTTTTTCCTTGATTGGCGTTCCTGTTCCGTGGCAGCAAATGCCGGTTATGGCCAACTCTAGTCAATCCTGGGAGGTTTATATTTATACATATTGAGTGTTCTTTCAATGTATTTTAATTCATTTTGCAATTTCTGTATATTCAAACCTGGCAAATTCTGTAAATTGCTTATAGTATGTGTCATATGACTTCAAGGTAGATAGATACGACCCTCATGCAAGCTGACTTCATTCTATATACAAATATATACATGAGCATATATTAGGGTACCAACTTCTTTTCCTAAAGCATTATTTTTCATTTGTAACTCATGTATTGTGAGAATCTTGGAGTGTGTTTCTCTGTTTCACTGGTTTGACAGCTACGGTTTGTCTCAGTTGTCTTCTGCTTCCTCCTGGAAAATGCATATTTAAATTGTATATGTCTCTGATAAATGAATTAATTTTGTTGTGTGTATGCCATGTTGGAAATTGCTACGTTCTTTTATATGTGTGTTTGTTGAGGTTTGGGATCGCGAGTCTGAAGAGTACGCATCCTGGTTTTGACAGATATCCTCATGTTACCAATATTCTCTCTCACAAAGAAAGAGTTAGGCCAAGGGGAAAGGCTGAAGAAGGCATTTGACTCCTCGGGTTCCTGGACGAGCACTCCACACTCAGACTAAACAATGCTGCTCTACTTGTTCTTCAAGGGTTTTTCTGTGGCTTTGTCATTCTGTTATTTGCTGCTAATTATATTTTAATGTCTACTTATTAAAATTTAAAATGTGATTGTTGGCTGAATACAATATGCAAATGACTTAAGAGCCCAAACTGAAGAAGATAGGTGTTCAATGTTCATTCATTAATTATAATTTTTAATATCTCATTCTTTTTTTGACTTTATAATATTTTGTTTAGACCTGTTCTAAATAAATCTTTCTCTGGAAAAGAAAGATAGAACAATTCATACATCCCCTCTTATAAAATAGAATAACTGTGGTTTGAGAAAGAATACATCTAAATAGTCTTCCAGAGAGATTATTTTATTTACTTTCATTATAAATTCAAAACGTCATCTATTTTGGAATGGTCTATTTCCTGTTTAAGGTCCTAGACTGAAGTTTGAAGGCCATGAATACATTTGATTTTTTTTAAGGTAGAGGATTGGACTCTGCCATTCACTTTTAAGTAATGTGCATATTTTCATAACATTCCTCACATTCTCTTTTAAGAAATACTGTTTTATGCTAAATCTTTCCTTGCCATTTTTCTTCTTTCATTTATTTAATTCTACTGAGAAAAATAAATGTTTAATTGTGATACTTTATTAACATACAAATTTATTTTCTTTCAAAGTTAAATATCTGAAAGTTGTATAAAATAACGATAGGTAAATATTGCCTGTTAAGTCTCTTTGAGCTTTAAGAACTACATACTTTAAGATGTATTAATATACTGATTTAAAGTCAATCAAACTGGGAAAACCATTAGCTATTATATTTTTACTCAATGCCCAGTTAATGATATCAGCCATTCTACAGTAAGCCAGACTTGTACCCATGTCAGTAAAGCTCATTATGATTATAATAAAAGAGCACATGCTAGTTTGGGAAGAATGCTCACTAGATTCCATTGTATTAGTGTCCAAAATAATAAAGACCTGTTTATCACTGTGTGATAAAGTCCAGCCCAGTAATATGGCATACTATCTGTTCCGAATTCAAAAAGGGTATGGAACTCTAAATACTAGAGCAAAAATTACAGATATCAACGAAACATTCCAAACAATTGTACATTCCTTTGAGACTTTAATCTTTTATGTAGCCATGATTATGGACGTGAATAGAAAAGCAGAAGTAAATTATCTGGCTTTCTCAACTTTTTTTTCCAAGATTATTTAGTATCTTTTATAACGTGGAGTTATAAAAAGCTGAACTTATTTACATGAGTTTAAGTTACATTCTTTATTTCTTAAAGTATCTTCGCTTTGTTATAGGCAGTTAACAAGGCAAAGGAGGCAAATGAAAATACTCCTGAACAAAATAAGGTAACAGAATTCTCTAAAGCAGAAGCTGTCATCTAAGTAAGTAGGATTCATGGGGTCTAGGAATCAGGCCTGTTAACAGTCAGCCCTCTATGTCCTTCAGCAGCACGCTATAGCAACCATCTGTGTGGTGTTAGTGCTGTAGTAGGTATAGCACTAGAGATTATTTAGCATACAGAAGACTGTGTGTATCATGGTCAAATACAATGTTATTTTATCTAAGAGACTTAAATACCCACACATTCTGATAGCCAATGTCTGGCTTGCATAGCCATTTATTTACAAATGCTTTGAAGAGAGCTATATTTGTATGGTTTTGCTGATATTCATTATATGGAGATGGTCCTTGGCATGCATTGCTTCTGAAAAGTAATTTAATCATTGTTTCTTCACCTGAGAAAGAAATACATAAAGAATTTTGAGATGTCCTCATCACTATCTGTTTGAAGTGGTTTACCTTAAAGTTTTCAGAAACAAAATGTGTTCAGATAAATAAATTAGTATGCACACATACACAAGTATTTGGCAAATAAAACATATATTTTTAAGCCTAGAGAATATTTTAAATTTGTTATACATGGGATGGAATAATAGATATAGAGTAACATTTATTGACTTTTACAATAAATGCTAATTATACAAAGGAATGGTGGCACATTCCTGTGAGCACAGGATTCAGGAGACTGGGATTGGAATCATAAGTTCAAGTTCAACCTAAGTCTACATAATAAAACCCTGAGCCATTAAAAAGTAAAATAAAATATGTTAGCTTAATTCTGCAAAAAAAAAACCACACAGACATTATTCCTATATTAATCCTATGTAGGAAATAAAATATTGACTGCAGTGTTAATTTGCATAAAAATAATCACAAGATAAAAGCAATCATACTTGTGATAATACATGAACTGATGATTGTGTCTTAGAATTAAGACTACAAAGCTAAAAGTCACAAGTGCTCTAAGTTTCAATTATTTATACCAAGAAATTTTATTTTTAGAATTGTTCATTAGTAAAGGGAGCTCTCTGTCATTCAGGAAATGTCAGCCATGACGTAGATAAGGTCTTTCCCTGTATGTAATGAGAAACAAGAAAAAAGCATTCAAAAGCAATAAAATGTGCTATGACAATAAATTCTGTGAAGATTCAATAGAAAGAAATAAAGGAGAGTTATTGGGAAGTAACAAGAGGTTGCTCTGGGGTACAGTTATTCAATCCTAAGTGATAAGAAGTAAAGGATTTGGGAGATGTGTCTTTGGGGTCAGGGAACAGCTCATGCCAATCTCCTGGAACAAACATCAGATAGAGTTTTCCAAGGCCTAATCTGTGAAGATGGGCACACAGAGAGAGGCAGGAGAGGGATCTGAGAGAAAGCCTGAGACAGGATTATACAGGGATATTCAGAGGGTACTGAGCCCAGGGAAATTGCAAAGATCCCATGATCCCACTTACTGGTTTTATTCTGCTCTCAGGAGACAGACTTATTCTACCATCCTAAAGCTTATTTTAGTTTGTTAGTAACACTCTTTGGGAACAACACTGATGGTTACAAATTGTTTGTATTTGTGTGTGTGTGTGTGTGTGTGTGTGTGTGTGTGTGTGTGTGTGTGTGTGTGTGTGTCTGGTTGGCTGGCTGTGTGCCTGGCTGTGTGTTCAAGTGTGCATGCGTGCATGCTGAGGACAGAAGAGTATGCTAGGTGTCAGGTTCTGTCATTCTTCACCTTATTCCCTAGAGGTAGGGTGTCTCACTTAACTTGGAACCTGGCTGGAAGAGAGCAGGCCCAGGAATCCTACCATCTCCTGTGTTTACAGACATCTCAGCCACACCCATACTTGTGCAACATGTAATTTTACCCACTAAATCATCTCCATAGTCCCAACTTGGTTATACTTTTATACTGAAATTGTGGAATATTGTAGATCTGGGATATTAACATGTTTTAATTCTAATATACAGTTGACACTTTTCAGGGGCAAGATAGGAGATTGAAAAGATAATTGAGACTGTTTGGAATATGATAATGAGCTAGTTACTGTAACTGCATTCATGATCTAAAATAAAAGCATGAATACATTTGCCTCCCTCTAGTTTAAGTTTCCTGCCGTCAAGCATACTTTGAAAATAGCAACCGGGAAACTCCCAAACAATTCATGAATTTAAAGTGTATGTTATTTCGAGCTGTGTACTAAGCTGCACATCACTCTATGAATCAAACTTTTATTTAAAAACTACATACTGTATACCCATTAGGTACTCGGCAGCCATCCCAGCTCACAGGTGCACTGTGGTGCTATGCTAGGGCTTATGCTAAACTGACCACTGTGGGAAGAAACCTGGTGATAGCAATTCAGTTTTGACAAGAAGCCATGAAATGCTTATGCTAAGAACCTGAAAGTTCTCAACTACATCAAAGATAAATACATATAGGAAAAAATAGTCTATAGAATATTCTGTACACCCATGGCAGAAGGTACACCCCTCTGTAATAAATAGGAGGGAGGAACTAGCTTATTTTAATAGAAAGAACAGACAGATCAGAAGAACAGACAATCCTAGGCATCTACTGGAAAGACTGTTTAGAAAAAGGAGAGAGAGAAGAATACATTATGCCACATGACCGTGCATACATACACCCACAAGTTTACAATTAGATATCAGAAATTAAGATCTTGGAGTGTTTTGAACTAAAAATCTCAGAAGACAACAGATAAAATGATAAGGAAATTTGGGTGATAAACAGGTGCTAATGCCTGGAGACTGAGGCAGAAAGATTACAAGTCCATGGCCAGATTAAACTTGAAAATGAAAACCTATCTAAACAAACAAAGAAAACCCAAAAAGATTACAGTGTTTCAGGGAAATTTGTCTCAAAACCATCTTACATTATATTATATTTTCACTGTTAAAACAATAAAAAATTATTCTGAGGTAGACAATATTCTTTAAAAAATAAGATTTATGGACTATTTTAAGATTTATCTTTATTTTTAGTGTGTGTGTGTGTGTGTGTGTGTGTGTGTGTGTGTGTGTGTGTGTGTGTGTGTGTATAATTGAGTGAAGGTACCCTTCGGGAGCTTGAGTTACACGTAGTTGGTTGTCAGCTCTCCAGCATGGATACTGAGCATCAAACTTAGGTCTTCTGTAATATTGCTACACATTCTTAACTCCTGAATCATCTTGAAAGACCAGATGTTTAAGCACTTATAAGCAATGGTTCCCTCTGTGCCCAACTGTAACAATAATCAAGCATGAAATTATAAGTGAATACATATAATGTAAACCATAGGAAATTTGAAATTATACTAAATATAAAAATGTTAATGTATTTTATTATATTTCACTATATATGAAAAGATTTACAAAATAATGCCATTATTTTCTTCATACAATTTAGTATTTTCAGTTTTTTTCTGTTTCATTCATGTTGATTACTACACATTAATTTGAATTTTCAGATATACTTTACAAAACAATCACAGGTATATTTCATTCCAAAGAACAATTAAATACCAATTATAATCTAAACTTACATTATGTTATTTAAAAAAAAAAGTTCTCTGTCCTCTGCTGGTGACTATAACCAGGGTTTGGGTTCTTTATGCCTGAAATCTTTGTGGTTCTTCTGTTCCAAAATGCTAAGCTAAATTCAGTTGGCAGCAGACTTTTCCTTTGAGATTTGAGGAGCACCTGGGTGAGCTCCTTTAGGACCACAGCACTCAAGCCGGCTTCCATCCTGCCTCTGTTTCCCAAAAGAAGAGACATAGCAGTCAGAGCTCAGTCACTCCTGTCTGTGACCTAGTTTGAATGGTGGTTTGATTGTGGAGTCTTTAAGGAAGACTTTCTTGAATACTTACTTAATTTCTGTGACCTACTAAAAATTTTCCATTCCTTGAGAGTAGACATCTAAACACTACAATAAAGTCATAGTCCACTACCGGTCATTATAAAGTCACAGCCCACCCAAGACCACCATTAAAATCAAGTCTACTCAAGTCTACCACCGAAATCATCATAAAGTCATGGCTCACCCAAGTCTACCACTAAAGTCAGCTCAGGGACTTAAAACACTTTCTAAGGTAAAAAGTACTGATCCTAAAAATATTTGATGACCATCCTAACAGAAATATTTCTATCAGTCTTACTTCAAAATGAAGCTTTTAAAGAAAAATTCTGAAAAATAGAAATACCTATATTTAACTGGGTTCTCAGATTATGGCTCATAATTATTATCACATCTTATGGACTCTAGGGCACTCTACTCAGTGACTTGGAGGATATGTGAGAGTTGTTGTGAGCCTGATGAGGTCACTGTGTTATGAGTAGTCATTCCCCATCTTGGAACACACAATTGAAATTTATAGTTTTAGAAATGGAAAAAAAAAATCCACATAGCTTTTTCTGTCCTACCAGGCAGTGACTACAATTCTAGAAAAGAACCTGAAGTTCCTCCTCTATTTCAAAATTTTCAATAAAAAATAATTCATTTTCTCTGGGAAGAGAACTGGGATCCTATTAGCTACAAGGATAACACTTTCATATCTGTCCTTGGCAATATGAAAGGCAGCTGAGTCTTGAGTATGGATAATCATAGCTTAATCATGTACTGCATGCAATTATAGCTGCTGGTCCAGGTGTGGATTACTTCCTAGAGAAAATGAGCAGCATTCTCAACACCTGCCATGAAGTCAGTCATTGAGTTACCTTCTACTTTTATTATAATTAGAATTTTAAAGAAGAAGATATTTTTAAACCTGGCAGGTATCCAATTCTTATCTCTTTATCTTTTATTTCACCTCAAAGTTGCATTGACAAATTTGCATGGCCACACAGTAGTCTACTTGGCCAGATCCTAGGATAATGTAACGAGGATGTCCAGAAATCTGGAACTATATCACCCTAGAGGCCTCATAACATATATACAAACTATAAGATGGTAGATAAACACTATAAAAATGTGGACAAGAATTGGCCTCAAATTCATTTTTAAATACCCAAGAAAGTATTAATTCTAGTCTTTGACAAATTATCACAGTGAATACAAAATTATGGTTTATTTCTCAGTTCTGTTGGAAGGCCTTGCTTGTCAGAGGGCACAGTCTATCATGGAGTGGCAGCTTTTTCCAAACTCAGGGACATGGGAGATCCCTCCCCAGAAAGACATCCTGGTCTCTACCTGCCCTTATCTGGAAAATTTTCCTGAACCCTGAAGACTGACATTATCTGAAAGCTGTCTCTAAGCATGGATGTCTGATTTATCATTAGGATGACCCTTGGCACAGTTTCCTGCTAAAAGCCTCCCCTGACACACATATGGTAACTAAGATTTATAGTAGGAGCTTTGCTATAGGAACTTACTGACATATCCAAAGCTTAATGATAGGAGAATGCCACTTAATGCAAATAGGGTGATGCCTCAGCTACTGTCCCAAGCCTTTATATTTCCTTTTTTTATGGAATAAAGCAGAGTTGTTTCCACTGACTCACACATTGTCCTACCCTTTTCACTTCATTCAGTTCTTCCTGGATCACTGAGGTGGCTGGCAATCAGATAAAGAAGCAAAACCACAAGTTCATTTGTGAAACTAATATTAAGCTGCTAGAAAATTTGACAATGACATCAAGAAAAAATAAAAATTACAGCTCACTCTACCTTATGACTATAAGTGTTAAACCCCACAGAATAACAAAGCAAACCCAGTAAAATATAATAATCATAATAAATAAACATGGTTCATTCTAGAAAAGTAAATTGGAAAGCCACCATGACATTCTCAGTACTCTTAGAAAAAAAAAATAAAATAAAAACCCATAGTAGATATAAGATGAGGACTTGTTACTAATTTATTTTTTTTAGCAAGTTCAGGACATCAAAGAAGAAAAAAATGCAAAGACAAAATGTATTAGCAAAGGTATTTTACCTCATGGGGAACCACAGATAGTATAAATTTTACCGCTCTTAGACAGAGCACAGCAAGCCCTATGCAGGTTCAAAGACTACATTCAATAAAAAAAAAAAAAATTGCAGACTTTGACAGCTGGAGATATGTTTACACATAAAGAACTGCTAATGTAGATATGGGCCATGCCAGTCCCTGATTCAACAAGCATCCCCACAACCAATGAGAGAAAAAAATAAATAAAAACAGACATATATCTCAGGGAGAGAAAAAAATCATATTTGTTGAAATTAAGCATTTATTCTTGATTAGACACTTTACTTTCCCTTTGTAAACAAATATGAAGAACATGACAATGGTGTTCAGTTCCCATATTTCTGATAAGCATTTATTTAATGAGCCCTACTCAATAAAAACATAGTGGATCAATATAGGAAAGCATACAAACCATAAATTTGCCTACCAAAGGGAAACTTGAAAGCAGAAATAAATAAATAGATAAATAAACAAGAACCATGTACAACATAGATTATAGATGAGTCTTACAGTCATTTTGACTATTTAAAACCATAAAGAAATATACATATGCTGGTTTAATTTGCACATTTCTGAATTCTCTCTCTTTGTTTGTACATGTGACTTTGTGAGTATATATACTCACACTAGACTGATTTTTTTCCTAATCAAATAGAAACAGGATTGAGGATATTGTTCTGTTGGTAAAGTGTCTACCATGCAAGCATTTGGCCTGGATTCATATTCTCAGAATCCATGCAAGCATTTGGCCTGGATTCATATTCTCAGAATCCATATTAAAGGCCAGGCAAGATGGTATATTGTGACTCTTGCCCTGAGAAGGCATTGCAGAGAGGTAGATTACTTAGGCTCATTGGCTACCCTGTCTAATTGAATCCATGAGTTTGGGGCTCAATTAGAGATTCTTTCTCAAACAGTAACCCAACATCACTTGCCATGGTATTCTACTCATGTTTTATATCTGTGTATACATACTCACAAGCTCATACCTAACCTCCATCCACCTTCACAGAGAGAAGGAGAGGGAGAGAGTGAAATAGAAGAGATATACTGAGAAAAAAATAATCAAAATCATGCAAATTAAATCAGATACAGAAGCATCACTGAAAATTTCTTCCCCAAGAAGAGATTATCTGCTCCACCACTCAATGTAGACATGTGTTTATGCTTCTCTGTGGATTCTGTAAAAACACATACTACCATCAGGTGGATATTTAGGTTTTTTGTTGTTTGTTTGGTTTTTTGTTTGTTTGTTTGTTTGTTTTTCCCCCTGGAGACCTAGACGTTTGCTGACTTTCAATATACACTAGAAGCAAAATAATCATCAATCTGGCCCAAGCTGTGATAAAAATATGATAGTGTAGATGATACAGAGTTCAAAGAGTTTCATTAACAGCAACAAGCTATTGGGGGCCAGTGAAATCTTCATAAGAACAAGACTGTGAAGACAAGCACACTTGTAGCACAGTCCTATGTCCTGCAGCAAGTAACTGACCTACCTTAATAAACACCATAGCACTGTTGTTCATTAGGAAGTAAATAGAAAAAATAGGTCGGATGTCACACATAGTTTTAAGAAAGAGGTATAAGCTTCAGAGTATATTCCGATTTCACTATCAGTCCTGAGGTAGTCTGTCTGCCCTATAGCACCACGAAAATTTGCTGTTTATGAAGGAAAAAGTGTAATCCTGATCTACCATTGAGTTTGCAGCCAGAAAACTCTTTTATTTAAAACATCTAGAGGACATATAAAATGGGACATACTATCAAACAGATCTTAAACAACCAAAAAATCGGAAGAGGATGAGAAAGGAAAAGAGGAAAGAAGGGGGTGAAAAATAATGAGAACATCTCAAATGACTGTGGGAAAATATCCTATTAACTACAGTGAACCCTGTAGTAATTGACTATTGGGTGGGGTGTGTGGGTCGAAGAAAATGAAAACAGAGTAAGAAAAGATTAAGTCACAGTATAACAGGTCCTGAGACTGTAGCACAGCTGACAACATGTTGAAGACACTATTTTGATCTGAGTCTAGGGAGACACCAACATCCGTCAGAATGGTAATAAAGACTTAATCTATTGAAGACATAGTCAGTAGTTCCAGGATCCAAGAAAGTCCCTAAATTACTAATCTTGCTTTTTAGCTTCTGCAGATTTGCTTCTCGCTATGTTTTCTCTCTAACTAAACTGTGTCATTCCGGATATGAATTTTTGTACAAAACACAAAGAAATGAGGCTTGTGGCTGCATCATTTGGGAAAGTTTTCTGTGTAGCCACAGGTCAAAGATAAAGACTTCTGTTCCACTTTAAGAGTGTCTGTGAGTGTTCTTTTGGAGTTATTTCTCAACAACAGTGAAACTTAAATATTAGGTAACAGTTCAAATTCAAAGGTGAATTAAAGAGAAAACTTCTCTTCAATACACATGGTTATCCAAAAATCAATAACCAGCATGTTTTTAACGTATTTTAGGACACGAAATCACCTTATGTACGTAAACAATAGACAAATGATCATAATTTAAAGAAACATACATGAACATGAAAATGTTCAATCTCATTGAAGAAAAGAAACAAAGTACAACTCGACTATGATGGAGAAGTGCCTGTTTTTATTCATGTACTAACTCCAGTATGAGATCGTAAAGTCAGAGCCCCATGAATGGGGTTAGTGTTCTTAGTACAGGAGACTTGAAAGAGTATATTCTTCTCTTTCCTCCCTAGTGCTCCACACCAGCATCACACATACACACTGTGAAGGCATAGCAAGAAAATAGCCTTGTCTGACCCAGGAAGCAACCTTCCAAAGAATCATCTTTGATGCTACTCCCTCCAGAACCATGAGGGATAAGCCCTTATGATTAAAATCATCCCGTCTAGCTTTCTTAGCAGCCCAAACAGAGTGAGGGAAGACTATGCTTTACATATAGAAATCAAATATTCTCAAGTATTTTGGTATCTAATAAAGATATTGTATAAGTGATATTTTTATCCAAAAAGGTTAAGAAGAAACAGTTAATTGAAATAAAATGTAAAAAGAAATAATAATAGAAAAGAACCAAAAATAATGAACAAATTGTGTTATAGAAAATCTCAAGAAGTAAATATAAGACAAATTTTAACAAGCAACTAATTAAACAAGCATAATTTCAAGCAGACGAAAATATAAATGTGTTTAAATCAGTAGGAGATGAGAGACATATATTATAAAATTATGTGATTACAGATCATGATAATTTACAATAGATTCTATAATGTGAGGGGCTCAAAAGACAGATAGAAATTCTAACTTGTGATTAAGTGAATTCTATTCTATTCCACCTGATAGAGAGAGGCATGCATGTCCTTACAGGTCCGACTCTGCCTTTGAGCCTACACAATTTGTATTGTTTTAAGACTAGAAACAATTGTTTAATACGGCTACAATATAGTGATCACTCTTTTACAAACAAGACGTGGAACTAATATAGTTCAAAATTCACCAAACACACACACACGCAGAGACACATGGACATACAGACACAGAGACACATGGACACACACACAGACACACACACACACTTTCTTAATTTGAATTTGAATGTCAAGCCAAAGAAATATGCCTTTATCTAACATTTAAATAACGAGAACACTTTCATTCAGCTTAGAAACCTATCTGGGATCACCAGTACTATTTAAAGAATAATAGTAACTTAATAGTTGAACCATTACAAATACTAAAAGTTAAAAAAAAATCTAGAAAGAATATAACTATCACAACTTCAAGTGAGCATAAGTGACATGAAAAACATAAGATGGAATGACAACTTTCAAGACTAGTAATTGCCTTTATGGGGAAAGATGGTTATTAATACACCAAAGAAGACTTTTCTCTGAAAAAAAAAATAATGAAAGTGACACGGTGTACAGAAATAAACAACAATAACAATAGTGACAGGGAAGGTTTCCCAAAGACCCTCGGGAATCTCATGTGTTGCTTCCTCAGCTCTGGGAGGGAAAGCCAGAATTATTTTTCAGGAATGTGACCCCTAAGAGACAATGTCATCCAGTAGATGGTCCTATTCCGTGCACATAAACCCAGAACTATGTGGATTCAGTGGGTTTAAAATCAAAGCATATGAATGGTGGGTGGGAGTGGTTGGGTAGATAGAGGAAGAAATGGAGAGGAAGGAACAAGGAAAAGAACTGATCAAAATATATTCCATCAGAGCATGAAATTCTCAAAGAATAAAAATGACAAGAAATAAGCCAGACCTAAAAGAGGAAAATTTTCCAGCACTCATACAAAGAGAACACAAAATATTACTAGTCACTGGAAAACCTGAATAATGAGTCTCTTTCCACACAGAATTTCTTCCTCCCATGACTGAAACACATTCTAGGTTGTTAGGTGAGAGGGCAGAAATGTGGAAATTTGGTCAAATTAAACTTTATCTTAGGGAATAATAAAGTATAAGGCAGGAAGATAGGTGAAAGTTTACCCACTAGAACAGTGTGACTCTGGCTCAATATCCATGCTCTTCTGGATGTCCAGGAGAGCAGGACAGGCAAAAAACCAAAGCAAGTACAACCTGGACTAGAACCATGAAAGTGAAGCAGAGGATCACCAAGGAGATGAGTGATATCATCTACTTACATCTCCAACCATTCAACACCTACCTACGGCCCTTCCTCATCTGCTAGTGATTACCATTATCTAGCACCCCTTCCTCTGAACAGCTATTGCCTATTTATATAATAACTCATTCAAAATAGCAGGTCATCACTCTCCAGCTGCCCATACCTTGTTACCATTTTGCACACTCTCCTCTCTTTTGAAGTCTCTCTCCTCCTTTTTTCCCGTTCTCTTTCTTCATACTCATTCTTCTGATGATTACATCTCCCTAAGTCCTGAAGCAGATTTGTATTACTATATCTATGTATATACCTAACACACCTACCTTTATTCTCTTTGGTAATTTGGCCACTAATTAAAACTCCACATCTCTATTTCAGTTTTCCCCCTTCAGCCTCTAACAAGCTAACACCTGTCTCACCATGATTGCTTACCTCTTCTTTCCTTTTTTTCTGACTCATCCTAACACATCACCACGTTGAGTACTATCTAGCCCCTTTGCTAGCTAAACCAATTGGTACTTAACTTAGAGGGGTCTGTACTTACACTCAGAGAGGGTTAATTGCTGAGTCAGTGAGAATGTTGTTATAAACCAGCTTAGGGTCTATCTGAGCGTCTTGGCAATAGAGGTGGAGTTCTAAGCCAATGAGAGATAACCACACCACACCAGCAAATCCTAGCAAAGCACAACCCTTCCCCTTGCTGGGTGGAGGAAATATAAGGCTTCCCCCTTCCTCAGTAAATTAACTTATTTGTTTCAAGTAGCTCCCAAAGTCTAAGTCGTTAGTTCTTATCCTTCTCCCCTCCTCTCCAAAACCTGCAGAGCCTAAAAGAATTAACATCCGCCTAACAAACAGGAATTAATAATAACTGCTCATTAATAGTCCTTAATATCAATGGATTCAATATACCTATAAAAATACTAGCATACATCCTTCTGGTGCATAAAACAAACACACCTCAACTTCAAAGACAGACTACTCAGACTAAAGGGTTGGGGAAGGACATTCCAGTCAAATGGACTCAAGGAGCAAGCTGGAGTAGCTTTCTTAATATCTAACCAAATAAGCTTCAAGCTAAATCAATCAAAAGAGATAGAGAAGGACATTTTATATTCATCACAGGAAAAATACATCAAGATTAAGTCTCAGTTCTGTACATTTATTTCTCAAATGCAATCGTACCTACATATGAAAAAGAAACATTACTAAAACTTTTATGGCACAGCAAACCCCACACACTAATAGTGGGAGACTTCAACACCCCACTCTCACTGATGAGCAGGCCTGCCAGACAGAAACTTAAGGGACAAATAAGGCAGCTAATAGATGTTATGACTCAAATGGGCTTCATAGACAACTATAGATCATTCTACATAAACATAAAAGAATATATATACTTTCTCTCTTCTCAGAACTAATAGAATCTTCTCTAAAATTGGCCAGATCCTAAGTCAAAAAACAAATCTCAATAGATACAAAAAATTGCAATGGCTCCCTGTATCTTATTGGATCATGATGATTTAAAGTTACAATTCAACATCACCAATTATAAAAAAAGTACAAACTCATAGAGACTGAATAACACTCAAATGAATTACTGGCAGGACAATGAAGAAATATCAAAGTAAAGACATTCTTGAATTCATAAAAAACAAATGTACCACATACCCAGATTTATGGGATACTATGAAAGCAGTATTAAGAGGAAATTCTATAGCACTAAATGCCTACATAAAGAAGATGGAGAAATCTCACACAAGTGACTTAATAGCACATCTGAAAACTCTAGAACAAAAAGAAGCAAACTCACCCAGAATAAAGAGAAGGCAGAAAATAATCAAACCCAGGTCTGAAATAGATAAAATTGAAAGAAGAGAACAATACAAAGAATAAAAGAGTTTGTTCTTTGAAAAAAAGTCAACAAGATAGACAAATCCTTATCTAAACTTACCAAAAGGTGAGAGTATCCAAATTATAAGAATCAGAAATAAAAAAGGATACATAACAACAGACACTGAGGAAATCCAGAAAATCATTAGGGTATACTTTAAAAACATGTACTCTACAAAACTGAAAAAATCTAAAAGAGTAGGACAATATTGCAGGTAGGCAAAATTAAATCAAGACATGATAAACAATTTAAATAAACACATGATTCCAAAAAAAAAAGGTAGTCATTAAAATCTCACAACCCCAAAAAAGAGCCCAAGGACAGTTAGTTTCAGTGCAGAATTCTACCAGAATTTCAAGTAAGAGATAATAGTAATACTCCTCAAATTATTCTTCAAAATACAAACAGAAGGAACTTTGCCAAACTTCTTTTATGAGGCTACAGTTACCATGATTCCGAAACCATGCAAAGATGCAACAAAGAAGGAGAATTAACTAATCTCCCCCATGAACGTTGATGCAAAAAATAATAATCAACAAAATTCTAGCAAACTGAATCCAAGAACACATCAAAAACAAACAAAACAGAAACAACAACAACAAAAAAAAAAAAAACCTCATCCACCATGGTCAAGTAAAATGTATCCCGGAGCTGCAGAGGTGGTTCAATGTACAAAAACCTGTCAGTGTAATCTACCATATACACAAACTGAAAGAAAAAAAAAAAAAAACGCGTGATGATCATCTCATTAGATGCTGAAAAAGCCTTTGACAAAATTCAGCACCCTGTTATGATCAGGAATATAAGGAACATACCTAAACATAATAAAGGCAATTTACAGCAAGCTGACAGCTAATATCAAACCAAATGGAGAGAAACTCAAAGCAATTCCACTCAAATCAGGAACAAGACAAGGCTGTCCACTCTCCCCCTATCTATTTAATACTGTACTCAAAGTTCTAGCTAAAGCAATAAGAAAACAAAGGGATATTAAGAGGATACAACTCAGAAAGTAAGAAGGCAAACTTTCAGTATTTGTAGATGATGTGATAGTATACATAAGCAACCTCAAAAATTCTACCAGGGAACTCTGTAAGTTGATAAACACCTTAAGTAATTTAGTGATATACAAGATTAATTCAAAAAATAATATTCCTCCATATACAAATGATAAACAAGCTGAGAAAGAAATCAGAGAAATACCCCTCCTTATAATAGCCATAAATAAAAGAAAAGAAAATACATAGGGTAACTCTAACAAAACAAGTAAAAGACTTCTATGACAATAACTTTAAGTCTTTAAAGAAAAAAATGGAAGAAAATATCAGAAAATGGAAATATCTACCATGCTCAAGAATAGGTTGAACCAACATAATAAAAATGGCAATCTTATCAAGAACAACCTACAGACTCCATGCAATCCCTGCCAAAATTGCATCACAGTTCTCCACAGACAGAGAAAAAACAATACTCAACTTCATATGGATGAACAAAGTACCCAGGATTGCTAAAACATTGTCAGACAATTAAAACAACTTTAGGAGGCATCACCATTCCTGACTTCTAGCTCTTCTGTAGAGCTATAGTAATAAACACAGCTTGGTATTAACATAAAAACTGACACTTGGACCAATGGAATCAAATTGAAGATCCTGACATTAATCAACACACCTATAGACACTTGAATTTTGGCAAAAAAGTCAAAGCTGTACAATGGGAAAAGAAGCATTTTCAGTGAATAGTACTGGCATAACTGAATGTTGACATGTAGAATATTGCAGATAGATCCACATCTATTGCCATGCCCAAAACTCAAGTTCAAGTGGATAAAATACCTCAACATAAATCCAGTGACACTGAACCTAATTGAAAATAAAGTGGTACATGGCCTTCAACAAATTGTAAGAGGAAACTACTTTCTAAATATAACACCATTAACACAGACACCAAGAGCAACAATCAATAAATGAAACCTCCTGAAACTGAAAAGCTTCTGTGAGGCAAAGGACATGGTAAATAAGACAAAATGGCATACTACAGAATGGGGAGATATCTTTACCAACTCCACATATGACTATGATTATCTCCAAAATGTATAAAGTACTCAAAGAAGTAGACATCAAAATACCAAGCAATCCAATTTTTAAAATGGGCTACAGAGCTAAATCTCAACAGAAGAATCTCAAATGGTCAAAAAACACTTAGGAAATTGCTCAACATCCTTAATCATCAGGGAAATTCAAATCAAAATTACTCTGAGATACCACCCTACACCTGTCAGAATGGCTAAGTTCAAAAACTCTGGTGACAGCATATGTTGTAGGAGATGTGAAGGAAGGGGAATATTCACTCCTCCACTGTTGATGGGAATGCAAACTTGTACAGGCACTTTAGAAATCAGTATGGCAACTTCTCTGAAAATTGGGCATCAAACTACCTCAAAGCCAATGATACCATTCTTTGGGCATACACCCAAAGGATACTTAGTCTTATGAAAATGACACTTGCTCAATTGTGTTCATTAGCAGCATTATTCATAATTTCCAGAACTTGAAAACAACCTAGATTCCCCTCAACTGAAGAATGTATAAAGAAAATGTGGAACACATACACAATCAAATGTAAGACAAAAATGACATCATGAAATTTGCAGCCAAATGGCTGGATGAGAAAATATCATCCTAAGTAAAGTAACCCAGACTTAGAAAGACATACATGTTACGTATTCACTTGTAAGTAGATACTAGATGTAAAGCAAAAGATCACCAAACAAAACCTACAGCTCCAGAGAAGCTGGGTAACAAGGAGAACCCTAAGAGGGATTATGTGGGATGTCTTTCTGTATGCTGTAAATATGATTTATTACCATTGGTTAATAAAGAAGCCGTTTTGGTCTATTGCAAGCCAGCTTAGAAGCAGATGGGAAATCCAAGCAGAGAAAAAGGAAAAGGACCAAGTCAGAGATACGCTGCAGGGTGCTGCCCAGAACGCAGATGTAATGGGACACAGGCAAAGCCGTGAAGCCACTTGACAATATATAGCTTAATAAAACTGGGTTAAGTTATAAGAGTTAGTTGGTAATGAACCTGAGCCACAGCAAAACCATTCGTAATTCACATAAGCCTCTGAATAATTATTTTATAAGAGGTTGCGGGATTGTGAGTAGGTGTGGGTAGGGGAGATTCCTCCAAATCACAGGCCCAGATAAGGCAGAAACCTTCTGGCTACAGAGGGACTCATGGATCACCCTGGGGAAGTGAAATAGATGAGATTTCCTGAGTAAAATAGGAGTGAGGGGACATTAAAGAGGAGGAATTGAGGAATGAAAACATGAGGGAATGGGATGGTAAAGCTAGTGGAGGGATGGAGTCCAAGGTCAATGAAAGATGTATCTTAATAGAGAGAGACATTTTGGGGTTAAGGAAAAACCTGGTGCTAGGGAAATTCCCAGGAATCCACAAGGATGACCCCTTGCAATAGTGGAGAGGGGGCTTGAACTGGCCTACCCCTTAATCAGATTGGTGAGTACCTTACTGTCATTGTAGAGCCTTCATCCAGTAACTGATGGAAGAAGATACAGAGATCCACAGCCAAGTACCAGGCTAAACTCCAGGAGTCCACTCAAAGAGAAAGAGGGGGATTATATTAGCAAAGCAGGTCAGGATTATGATAAGGAAATCTACAGAGACAACTGAACTCATAGATGTAGAGCCTGCAAGGGACCCATCTATGCCTTCTGCATTCCAGAGACAGTTGTGTGTCTTGATCTGTTTCAGTAGCCCCTGGCAGTGGGATCAGGATTGATCTATGGTGAATGAGATTTGGGGGGGGAGGGTTCATTACCTATCATGGGACACCTTGCTCAGCTTTGTCCTGCCTCAAGTGAATGTACCAGGCTTTGCTGACTCCCCATGGGAGATCTTACCCTTTAGGAGGATGGGAAGGGGAAGGTTGGGGTGGGGAGCAGGAGAAGAAATGTGAGGAGAAACTGTAGTTGGTATGTAAAATTTAAAAAATAAATTAAATAAAACAAATAAAAGAAAATTCCTCTTTCTACTTCCAATAAATACTGCCTCGGATTTTAAATCAATGGAAATGAGTAGAACTGGTGAGAAAACCCAGTAGATTTATCAAATATTCTCTCTCAGACATGGATCCTAGTGTCAAATTTTTAAACGTGTTTAATATGAAGAACATAGAATGTCATCATAGGAAATTAGAAGACAAAAGATTGTAAGGGAGGTTGTTGCATTGACTGTTGTCATTGTTCTTGGTTGTACAAAAGAACACAATGGTAAGATAGCACACACATTTATTGTTGCACATGAAAGGTGCAACCTGGTACTACCCTGGAAGCTTCCTTCACATTGATAAGCATCCATAGTAACTGAAGGTCTTAGAGAAGAAAACTCAAAATGTTGTATGTGTGCGTGAGGGGAGGGGACTGAATTTAACCAGGATCTTCTGTGTGGCACTCATTTGAGACTATCCACTGAAGCATGGTGGGATCGCCATGGTATCCAACTGAAAGTAATGACTGCCATCTCCCTGACCCCAAATTCTTCAGTTCTAGTGGTTAATCAGGGAATGGTGTGGACATCATGAACTCTTCTTTGATCCACAATTAGCTGGTGACAGGCCCAGTCGTGTGCAGGCAGAGTGCAGGCAAGCACAGTTGTTTAAAGATTATATTTCAATGACTATCAGGCCATGAGGATAGAATTATATGTCTCTTCTCTCTATCTTCTATCCTTTATATTTTTTAGACTTCCTTTTCAGAATGCCCCCATAGCATTAGAGAGGTTGGTATAAATGTCCTATTTAGAACTGAGGACTCAATAATCATTTGTTCTAAGCATCTTGAGCATCTATGAGTGGGAAACTAATCTTCTAGCATGTTGTAAAAGAATTCAATGAAAGGTCTCTAAAAATAAAATACTAATTATGTTGTGAGATAACTAGCCGAGACAAAGGTGATGTCCTCGCCATTCAACTCACAGAAAAATGTAACTGTGAAGTGAGTCCTGGCACATTCTAGTTTGTGTTAGGAACAGTGTTGTTCTTCCCAGAGCACATAGAGAATGTTACACTGAACATTTTCATAAATAGGCACAATATATTTTTTAATCAACATGCTTACAATAAACCTCGAGGAAATTTAAGAATCATAATTATAGTAATGTATAATTGACATTACATAAATAATTTAGATTTCTAAAGTGCCTTCATTTTTTTCATCATAAGAGTGTGCCTATATCTAGCAAATGGAGAACAAATGATTGTGCCTAATTTTGTCAATCTTTCCCATTTGTCTAGACCGTAAATTGCTCTGCAAAGAAATCCTGTCTCAAAGAAACAAAGCAAAAAATTATCTAAGCAAGTAATTCAAATTCTTTTAGTCCTGAGCTCACCTGGTCATCTCAGATTCTACAAACAGTGGTTTTCTGATGCCCAGTGTGTTGTCATTAGCAACATACAACCCAGCAACACATCACTCAAACCCCAGGCTACACAGATCAAGCTATTTTTAAAGTGTATTTTACTTCTGCTTGTTCAGTTCTTTAAGAGAGAGAGAGAGAGAGAGAGAGAGAGAGAGAGAGAGAGAGAGAGAGAGAGAGAAAATGAAAGAAAAATAAAAGGCTATAATGTCCTAAACAATAAACCCCACATGGCTCATCACTAAATGTGTCTCGGGTCTTTGGTTGATTATACATATGAATAAATGATTCAACAAAGAAAATGAATGTTGGTAACAATGGCAATTTACTTTCCAGTCCATTTTCATCATTCATTTTGGCCTGACGAGCCCTTTCTGGCTTACTTACTCTCTCTGTGCCTCACTATCTTCAAAGGACCTTGTGAGTTTGCATTTGCCATGCCCCCAATACTCAGTGTACTTTGCTTTAGGTGTTCAGTTAATGACATGGACCAGGGATTTTAAACAGAACGCCCAAGACAGCATAGAATATGGAGACGACAAGACTTGAGGCACTGCTTCCTAAGCAGGTACCCACCCTTGTCCACAATGACGCCTTCCTCCAAGGAACGAGGGCAGTAGTAATGAGCCACTTAACCCCCCAGCTCTCAATATCTTCTCCTGTCACAGGAAGTAATGAGTTCTGCCCTGACTATTTCACGTGGCTGCTACAAGAAGCAAATAAGACAATGTATGTGAAGGAATTTCTGAAACGCTAATAAAGGATTAAAAGTGTCGTTTTATTATCGTCACATAGAAGTCTGCTAAAGAGCCCTAGGATTTGATACAACAGACTTAACCTCTTGGCAACTTATCTGTGTTGCTGTGAAAAATAGTGAATGTTCTATAAATAGAATGTTTTCCAAAGAATGAAACAAAAGCATTGAAAACAATGATCACAGAGTCTCTGCTAGGGACCGGATTAAGATTTGCATTAAACTTCACCTGAGTCACAGTTTTCCAAAATCCAGCTGAAATTGCCTTTAGACATTAAAAAACTAGCAAACTTTCAAAAATTTACATATTTAAGGATTCTTTAAAAAAAAATCACCATGAAATTACAGTTCTTTTGGATTTTGAGGGGGCGAAACATGATGGTGCTTAGATTAAACTGAAGCCTCACTTAAAAATTCTGAAACTGTACCTAAGCAGAATGATGGCAGCTCATTTTGTCTGCTACAACTAAGACCGAGAGTTAGTGTTTTGTCAGAGTTTGCAAGACTATTGGGCTAATTACAACCCCAATAAATCTGGATTTCAAAATGCTCCTGGCAGTCTCAGTCTCTTATTCTCAGAACAGAGCAAGCTTCCCCATCCAGACCCACAGATTACAATGGCTATACCCCAAAGGAAACAGCATCCATAATTTCACTTAACTGTGACTGATTGAAATGTGGAAGAGAAATATACACTCCAACCAGTAGTCAAGGAGGAGTGAGAAGAGGCCTGATGTTCAGGTATTGTGGTTCAATATTGATGCTCAACTAGGGTATTGTGGTATTCATCCATGCCACCACATTTCCAGTGTTAGTAAATATGCCAGCTGCCATTGAAGAACAATCTCATTTTAGCCCAGGAGAACCACACTAGATCGATTCCTGGATATTTACCTAGAGGCTTAAATTAGAATGGAAGTTCACAACAGACCAGGGTGATAAATGGGCATGGTAGCACATTTATTATCCCAGCACACAGGAAGCAGATGCAGCAGGGCTCTGAAAGTTCAAGGCCAGCATGTACATTATAGTACATTCCATGCACATAAGGGTAAGAGGTCTGGGGGGAAAAATGACCTCAGAAGGGCATAGTTAAAACCACACACCCAGAGGACAAACTACTCAATCTTGATAGGTTCTTTTTACCCAGATTTTATTCTTAAAACCTACTCCCATGGTGTACTTACTCTAGCAAGTTTTTATTCCAAACCACCACAAACATGAAGGAATATATTTGTGTGTATATAGTAATAAAAAGAAATATATCAAAATATTGTTGATCAGTATATTAATTACTGGGATTCAATATCTAAAGTCTTTATAAGTAAGTAATTTTAAAACTCAACTTTTCTTCAAATACTTTAATTTAATTTTTGTTTTTTGAACATTTTATACATACATAAAATACATTTTGACCAAATCTCCTCCCCATTCCCTGTCTCTCAATTCTTCCCCTCCCCATCACTGTCACATTCACATGCTCACTGGGTGCTCTTACTGCTGTCTCTGTGTAAATGAGTGTAGGACCACTTACTGAAACATCATTAGCCTCTCAGAGGTTGATTCCCTGAAGAAAACTGATTTTCCATCTTCTAGAAGCCATAAATTGTCGATAGCATCTCATCTAAGCCCCTGTCCAGTCCATGAATTTGAACTATGGTTGAACTATGATTGAACTATGGTTGGCTTGATTTGGTACAGGCCTTACCATGTAGTAACAGCTGCTGAGTCCATGTTTGCAATGGCCTGTCATGTCAACCAGACTCTGTTTTGCTGCAGATGTTCACTGTCTCTGGGTCATACAATCCATTTGTCCCTCTTTGGTACTATTCCATGAGCCTTTGGACAAGGGGCCTTGATACAGTTGTCTTATATAGAGTTCATCTGGTCACTTCGTTTTGACCAGTTGTCAGTCTCTGTATTAATCACTATCTAATGCAAAATAATCCTCTTTGATTAAGGCTGATAAATGCACTAATGTATGGATATAAAGATAAGAACTATAGGAAGATTTTAATACTATACCCATTTAGTAAACTAGTATTAGGTTTTACCATAAGGCTCACTATCTCCTCAGTCACGGAATCGTAGGGGCTGGCTTTGAATCCAGGGAGAGCATGGTTAATTACTACCATAATATTCATGCTACTAACTGACCAGTGGAAACAACTGGGCAGACTAGTAGCAATCAGTAACTATCAGCTTACAAGTTCACAGCTGAGTAAGACTAATGATTATTATTGAGTCTTCTAGCACTGTTTTGCCTTCCCAGTTGGACTAGAGCTTCAGGGGTAGCACTAGCTGATTGATCTCTGTCCTATAATTCATGTATGTAGGTTTATTAACAAAAGCTTTGTACTATCAAGCTCTGAAGTCCTGGAGGACAAACAAGGCAATAGAAATAACCTGTAAAGAATGAGTGGGAGAAAGTAAGAAGGAGGGGGGAGAGGAAAGGAGAGGAGAGAGAGAGAAAGAGAGAGAAATGGGTTCTATGAGACTCCACTGACCAACAACTTGAAAAGAATTTACACATACCTGGCATTGGGCTGGTTTTTTTTTTAATATCCTCTGTCTGAAAAAGACATTGTCACCATTATAAGGTAGGTCTGTTTAAGGTCTTTTATAAGTATTTGTGTATATATTGTAGGAAGAGTCTAAAGTAGTAGGTTCCCATAAGGCATTATTAAATGACTTCTTCTAAGCAACACTCACTGTAATCTATTTATCCACACTGGTTCCACTTCATTACTTTCCTTATTTATACCATGAGTGTCCTATTCTCATCTCTTGAAGTTTCACCCTACTGCCCATTTATAGTTTTCTGACTTCTCTAGATCTCCAGTTTAAAGTAATTCTCTAAAAATTCAAGGCCAGCATCCATGGAAGAAAACATACAATCTTTGCCTTTCTGCATCTGGGTTACTTGGGAATATCACTGTTCTACACAGATGAATAGTATTGTATTCTGTATATGTAGCAAATCTTGATTACTAATTTATCTGGTTATCTCTAGGTTGTTGTGAATAGAACAGCAACAAATGTGGATGAACAAGTTATCTCTAGAGTAGGACATCAGACCCTTTTGGGACTGTGCCTAGAGCTTGTATACCTAGATTGTGTGAGAGATTGGTTTTAGCATTTGAGGAACTCCCCCAACTGTGACAGCAAATGCTTCCACCATTAACAGATGTGTGTTCTCTTCCTAGATCAATGGCAGCATTTATTGTTATTCTGGGTTCTGTTTGTTTGTTTTTAGCTATTATGACTGGTGCAAGATAAAAATCTCAAAGTTATTTTCATTTTAATCTCCCTGATAGCTAAGGATAATGAGCTTTAAAAAATTAGTTCTTAATTGTTTGTAATTAATTTTTGGAGAATTCTATTTAGCTCTATGTTCCAACTTTTAATTGTATTGTTTCCTTGGTATTTTTTACTTCAGATTTTTCAAAACTTATTTTTTAAAGATTCATGCTTGTATGTATATTATACATAGAACATATTTCTCCCATCCCACCCTACCCTCCCTTCAATACTTCTGTTTTTCACTAAGCTTCATTTCTCTTTAACACTGTATATCCATACATGTTTTTGTTCATCTTTGTAAAATATTAAGAAATAATAATGAGAAAAAATACCTGATCTTTATCATTATGTGATTAAACTAATTGGCTTAAAATTAAAAAGATTTTTTTAGTAACATCTATTTTCAGATAAGCAGCATAGCTCATTCTTTGTGGCTGAAAGGAGTTCATTTTATATGTGTGCGTGTATATATATATATATATATATATGTATATATATATATATACATGTGTATATAGTATTACACATAATATATTACAATTCTTTATTTATTTCTCTAATACTTAAGTAATTTTAAATATGAAGAATACTACTATTTTTGAAAAATGAGATTAAAGCATTTTTATCTAAAAGTTGTTACTCATCTGAGGGAAACAAGATGAATATACATCTAAAAAAGATGACTATATACCCTATGAAAGACATCATTGATATAACCACATGGCAGGATTGAAATTTACTTTATTTTCTCTACAAGATTATGTTTGTTGGCTTAACGGTTTCTCTATTACCACTTATCTCATGTCTGTGGCTGATTTTCCCTTTTTTAATGTAGAAGGTTTTTTTTTTTTAATTCTGTAATTGCAGTCATATTCTCAATCATATAAAAAGTCATGACAATACATTTGAAGACCAGAAAGAGGACAGACAATGCATTTAAACCAGATGAGATAAAAGAGTAAAATTATAATTATATTCAGATAAATATAACTGATAGTCAACAATGAAAGAAATCACAATGCTTTCAAGATCATACAATTAAACAAACCCTAAACTCTTCTCATAGAATGCATGATGTAAACACACATTCAGACACTCACACATTGGGACCACTCCAGTTCTTACTACGGCTACACAAAACCTACGGAAGATTCTCAGCCTTCAGATCCCAATATTCTTCTTCCATCATAAGATTAATAGGACATGAGAAGTGATTGTATTGTGAGGATTAAATAGAGATTATGTAAGCAAAAGTATTGATGTGAAGTTATTAATTAGAATAACACCTACAGAGTAAATGTTCATTTGATATTTAAAGCTGTTATTTAAAAAATAAAATCATCATCTAGCACGACACAGTAACAACCCTACAGGTACAGTAGTGGCACACATACCTTGGTTGTAATCAACAGCTCTCTAAACCATGCCTGGTACTGGAATTTTAGCCAACTAATCAGTGCTAGTGAAATCACAGTTACAAAATGAGAACCTTCAACCACTAAATCACCAATCCCTACCAACAGTCTATAAACTAAATGTTTGTCCTTATACCCACAGGTAAGTATAGATTACACCTTTCTCATCAAGGAAACTTCTCTTTGCAACAAATGGAGACTACTACTGAAAACCATAACCAATCAATATACAGACATGTGGAGCCCAGTCCCAGTGAATAAACCTTCAAAATGCTCCCAAACCTAAGACTCGGGGATCATTGCAGAAGAGGTATGGAGACATTGTAAGAGCCAGAGGATTGAGGAGTTAGTTTGCTGTAAAGTTGTTTTGTTTTACAAGTAAAGCCAGAAGCTACCCCCAAAAAAGTCTCACCAACCAGACTGCCCAAACATGAGTTGTAAAAGGAGATGCCAACGCATATGAAAAACTTCATGGAGGCTCAGAGAGCTCTGAGGCCTTAACCCAATACAAAGATCTACAGGTAACTGAACAAAGCTGGAAGCAGGGGGGAGGTTGTTTGGCTCAGGTAAGGGCACACCACCTGGCTATCAAAAGCCAAATGGTGTCCTGAAAACAAGTCTGCAAGTATTATTTTATGGACTTGACTGGTTATATTTAAGAATATATATGTACATATACATATATAAGCAACAACACATATATAACACATATGCAATAACCAATTTTACAAAGAGGTTATGAATTTGTAGGACACTTTTGAGGATAATATGGAAGGGTTTGGAATACAGCCTCAAAAGTAAACAACAGCAATGCCATATCTTACCTCTCCCACAGAAATACTTCCCTGGACAGAGCACAAGGTGGTCTGGGATGAGCATTGGCTGAATAGACACTATACTTCTACTCAAAAGGAGTTACTCTGATTTCCAGCATCATGATCATCTGAAAGCTTTTTACAAACGCGATCTCTGTAGCCAAGAATCTAAATTTAGAATCTCAAGACTTCCCAAAAGAACAAATGCCCATTAGTCTTGGAAGCCATGGTTCTGAATACAAAATGATGAGTTACTAGGTGATTAGTGCTAAGGTCCCAAGGTCATACACTAGGGTCGCAATCATATGTCCCCCTTTTGGGGGGCGGAGCATTAAAAGCAAGAGCTTTAGCTTTTCTTTGGTGAAGTGAACTTTCTACCAAACCTAAATTGGCCAAGAGAGTGACCTCTCAATAATTTTTCCACATGTCATTCCAGAACTCAAAATAGGAAAATCTGAATATGTATTCTAATATGAAATTTTGATTCTGTTTAATTTCTATTGCAAATTGCTTATACCAGATCCTGACAAAAGTAATTTCTAGCCACAGTAACAGTAAAAGGATATGCTTTACTGAATTATGCCATCAGCTGGAAATTAGCCATTGACCTGTGAATCCTTTTTTAATAAGAACATTTTGCTGGTATTGATTTATAGGGAACATTATTTCCTGTTGCAATATGAGTGGTAATAATTTTTCCTCCGAGACACCTTATGTTTTGAGAGTTCCTATAACAAATGAGATTTTAACAAGGCAGGAGTTATTTTATGTGATTGGAGGCTGTTTGTTATGCATTGGTGATTTGTTTAATTGAACACGATCTAGAAGACTCCCTTATTACAAATACACACTAGAAACAACTGCCTCACATGTTTCTGTAGATGAAAATGTGAAGTGAGTTTGCAGAATGCCCACAAGCAGAAAAGGAATCCAATTTCAACTTGGATCTATCTTACATGCCCTGAAACAGTTTAAGTTTCACACTAGAGTCTTGGCTAGTAAACGTTTAACTTTCTTCGGTAACTGTTCTATATGGACATTAGCAGGTACTGGAGTCTTTGGATTTAACCTCATGTCTTAGCAAAGCTGTGATTTTCTAACTTTCATCTACCAGCCTATCTCTGTACTGTCACTCTGCTTTCCTTGATCACATCTGTAATGATTGTCTTACTGAAATACATCAGTGTGCATCTGTCTCTAAGCAAAAGCTTTCCTATTCTAAAGCTTCAACAGAGAATGTTAACTCTATCCATAAGGCAGTGTGTGAAACATTCTATGAACTTGACCCCTAGTGACATCACATGCCTAGGTCCAGTTGAGCTGTATATCAGGGACACAAGATGGAGTTCATTGTTACCTAGTACTAATCAAAAGTTTTGTTTTTCAACATATTGTGGAAAGGGTTGTCATTTTTCCCAGGATATTACTATTGATCTCCAATTAAAAAGAAATAAAAATGAAGTGTCTGGAGAGCATTAGTGAAAGACCCCTGGGGGTGCAGGACCCCCAGAACGGATCTTCCCTCAGGAAGAGACCCCAGGACCCAAGGACCGAGCCGAACCCACAGTTCAGATGCAATCAGCACAAGGTTTATTTGAGGAAGCACAGGATCCTGTGGGCCAAGTCACTTGGAAATGACTTGAGCACCCAGGCCTTTGTTCAGGGCCTTTTTATAGTGTTTGGGAAGCAGAAGCATGTGTACAAAAGCAGATGCATGGTTACAGGGTTCTGATTGGTTAGTTCAATGGGACCACCTCTGAGGGGCAGTCAGAGTCCAGGTGGCTGTTGTTGGTTTTGGCCCAGGGCCGGGGCCAAACCACAAGCCAAGACCACCGGTTATTTTTCCCAAAATATTTTGTCTCGTAAGCTGTTTTCCTGGATTTGCTGGCCTCGGTCGGGGTTACCCTGTATGTTGGTTATCTCAAGGCCTTAGCTTGCTTTTCTTGGTCATGGGCTGGGGCCCACCCAAAACTATTTTTGCTGCCATCCTGCATTTTTATTCTATCACTTAAGTCTTGCAAAATGGCGTTACTGCTGTTTTAGCATTAAGGCTTTTATTAGCTTGAACCGACCATATACTGTCAGTGTGCCCTTGTGTGAGGAATTTTTTTCCATCCAGCCCCAGACCATGAGTGAATTTGGTGCTATTCTTAACTCCAGCCTGACTTAGCATGCCTTGCTAGTATTGATTATTTATGAGGAGGGGAGGGAAAAGACAGAGGGTCTTACCAGAGGGTCTAACATTCCCCCATTTTCTTTTTGCCCGAGTAAAATCATTTACTCTATGAGGAGTTATTGTTAATATCTTGCTGCCTCATATCTCTAGGCTTGGCAGTAAAATGATTTTATCTTAAGCTGTTGCCCTATCTCTGCCATCTGGGGGCACACATAGAAGAGTAGCTGCTGCAAGACCTGCCTCTGCCTATCAGTCTTTGGCTGCTATGTGAGGGCTTCCGCTCTCAGATGCTCTCGGATCCCCTTGTGGGCACAAGGGGCAGATGGGCAGGGTCAATGGTGGGTATGTAATCCTGCTGCCAGCAGGCACAGGTCTGGATACAGGCTAGGCCACCAGGTCCACTGGAGATGGTGGGAAAAGTGTCCTCAGTCCCAGATATCACCTGCCATGTCTGCTCAATCGATTGGTGAAGGCTCCTCTCTAGGGGATTGTTGCTGCACACGGAGCTTGAGGGGATTACCAGTTCTTTCTACAGTCCATCAGTCATCAGGATCTAAGCAGCAACGCCATGAGGTCAGAAGGACTTGGTAGGGTCCCTTCTAGCGAGGTTCAAAAGTCTGATGCTGGTGTCACCGGACGTAGACAAGGCCTTTCATGGGGTCCTCTCTCTCTCAGGCTGGCAAAGCTGGTAAAGGTTTGAGAGCTGCTTTTATAAAGAATGTTATACATTAGCCAGGGCCTGCAACCCAGCAGACAAGGGGGTTATATCAGAGATGGTTCTCAGACCCAAAAAGTATTAGCAGAAGGAGTATTGGGCTCAGAAAAAGCTCAGAAAAGGGTATAGGGCAGGAGCATCACCCAAACTCTGTGGCCAGTCTCCAGGGTTAATTTGGTTAGGGTCTCTTTAGTGGTTCTATTTATTTTTTCTATCTGTCTTGAGCTTTGGGGTTGGTAAGCATAATGAAGTTTCCAATCAATCCCCAATACCTTGACTACCCTCTGACTTACCTGGCCTACAAATGCTGGCCCATATTTGGCTAGTTTTAACTCAGTGAAGTGGACTTCCCAAAACTGACCAGGCCTGTTACCTCGGAGCCGGATCTCACTCGTTACCTTGGACGGGTAGGCATTTACCAACTGGCAAGCTTCACATGTGCTGACTACAGCTTTTGCCAGGATTTTCTTCTCCTGAGTAGTCAAGTCTTGGTTGTCTTTTAGCAGTTGCATCAGTTTGTCAGTTCCCAAGTGGGTGAGTCGGTGCACCATCTGGAGGTAAGCTCACACCTCATGGTGGGGGGGAACGATGGTGCTGACTCGATCTTGTCTGGAAGAGTGTAGTCCAGAAAGGTTATTTCAGGTTGGCATATCTGGGCCTTCTTGGCAGAGGCCCAATATAGCCAATTCAGCCAGTAGCTTTTCAGTCCCCTTTTGGTACTGCTCCTTGGAGGTGGCTGCAAGCAACAGGTCATCATAGAGTAACCTCAGACATAGAGGCCCAGAAGCTCCCCAAGTCCTGATGCAAGGCCTTATCAAAAATGGTACGAGAGTTCTTAAATCCCTGGGGCAGCCGAGTCTAGGTGAGTTGTCCCGAAAACCCACTCTCAGGGTCAGTCTACTCAAAGGTAAACAGCTCCTGACTAGATTCATGGAGGCGTAAGCATAGTCAAAGACAAATTTTTGGAGGTGCTTTCTGTTTGTACCAAGAACACTCTGTCTGGCATGGTCACTTCTTTTCTCAGCTGGGCTGGAGTCTGGGCCCTTCAGTCCTGCCTGGCTGGAGGGATGGTGTTAGGTCAGGCATTTATACAGCATACCTCTCAATGCCACAGTGGCTTTTGAACACACATAGTAGCTCCTCAGTCAGAACCAAGGCACAGACAGGCAACATGGGCTGTCCAGTTGGAGTTTCCATGGCTGGGCATCAGCTTGGGATGCTGACCTCTGCAGTCAATTGCCTCTCATTTACTGTCTTGGACTGGCCTATAATCTCCCGTTCTAGGTTTCTTGACAGGCAGCAGGGAGTGTTCCATTCTGATTGACAGGGTCTCAGAATCCCCTGTTCTAACAGTCTTTGAATATGAGGTTTGATCCCCTCTCTGGCTTCTTTGCTCATATAATACTGCCGGACCCGTATGGGGGTGGCTGAGGGCTTCAGGCACACTACCACAGGAGGCCTTTGTACTGCCAGCTCTGGTCCCATGCTTCAAGGAAGGCTTGGAGCCAGTTATCTTTTAGTCCTTGAGGGCCCAGGGGAGGCTCATAAATTTTGTCTCAGTACACTGGTTGGATTCCAAGTTTCTGGCGTGGGCCCAGGTATATCTATATTTCTTTTCACTTACTACGGTAGCCAAGACTTTTGTTAATTAATTTTTTATTCTTTCGTTTATCCCTCTGTTTTTCTTTTTCTTTTTGCTCTCTCTTTAATCTGTTTCCTTTCTTCTGCCTACCGGCTCTTTTTCTTTCTTCTCTTCTCACTCAGCACATCTACTCACATTCTCTTTACTTTCTTCTTACATTGCTGCTGCTCTCTCTTATAAAACACTTTCTATGCCTCTTTAATTAGATCTCTCAGGGCCATGTTCTGCAATCTATCTATCCCCTGGAGCTTTCTATGAATATCGATAACTGACTGCCTTATAAAGGCCATGGCCAGAGCCCCCCGTTGTTCCTCTGACTTAGAATCAAAAGGAGTATATTTCCATTAACCTTTAAGAACATGGAGGAGGACTCTTCTGGCCCTTGGACTACTTACTTCTCTTACCTTGGCCAAATTGGTGCAGCGTCTCCCTGCAGCTCGGAGACCCCCCATTAGAGTCTGGCGACAGAGTTAATAGGTGTCTCCTACCTTCTCAATGGGGACGTCTAGGTTAGGCAACTGCGTCAGGGTGGCGTCCGAGCTGGGGGCCAGTTTCCAAGCTACTAATAAGGTCCGATCCTTTTCCTCAGGGGTAAAGAGAGTTCTCTCAAGCAGGCTGATAAGAGAACATAGTTTGACTGGATTATCAGAGAACATAGTTTAACAGGAGTGCTGGCCCGGCTCCCTCGGGCTCCTGGTCCCTTGCCGGTTTCATTCTCAGTGGTACCAGGGGGATGCCTATAACAGGTGGAGGAGGAGCCTCTGTGGGTCCTGTCGGATCTGAGACTCCCAGTAGGCAGAGGACTTTAAGGGAGTTGGCGGAAGGGGTTAGAAAGAGACTGGGTGTTAGGGAAAGGTCCAGGAACTCGCCTAATATCCCTGGCCAAGTCTCTAAACAAAGGTGAATGGGGTGCTTAAATGGGACTTCCCCTATCATCAAATGAGTAAACACCCTAGCTGTCATCACAGAACCTACATCCAACAGGGAATGGAGGTGGAAGTGGAGATCCATGTCTGAGCCCTGGGCAGAGCTCCTGGTCCAGCTGAAAGCAGGGGAAGAGCTGCTGAACTCACTGAATAGGGAATTGCCACTGGAAATCCTTAGGAACTGGGCCTTCCAGGGGTGGGTGGCTTTGGACTGGCATGAGTGTGTGGAGCCATGAAGGTGAAAGACCCTCCCGGGCGACCCCAGGCTGCCAGAACCGGAACCCGGTTCCAGAGTTCTATCTCAGAAAGTCAAGCTGCTCTACCAGGTACCCCAGGAGCCCAGGCAGCATCTACCAGGTTCAAGCTGCTCCTACCCAGGCTAGTCTCAGCAACCTCAGATAGGGGCCCAGGGGGAGGGAGCTGGTCACGGCGGAAGTGCCCATCGGCCCCATTCCCGGCCCCGCGCGCGCCCGGCGGCCGGAGACGCGCGGGTCGGGTGGAGGGGGCTGAATCTTCTGCAGCTGACACTACCTACGGCCCGACTCCGTGCACTCGGCTCCGCCCTCGGAGGAGCGGCGTAACCGGCGGCGCACTGCGGACAGTCCGCCTAGCCCTCCAGACCCGCCCGTGCCACTTTCTCAAACCGGGCCTTCCCTGTCCTTCCAGAGCCGGCGGAAGTGCGCCCGTGCGCCCTGCGCCCGGCACCCGTGAGCGTGGTCACACCGCAGGAGGGGTGGCCCAGCCCAATCTCCTCCCGCCCGGGCCGTGCGACCTCCCGAGCCCCATGGGGCAGCGGAGGAGAGCCAGGAGGGAGGGGGGGTGAGGAGAGCGCGGCGAACTACCGGCCTCCTGCTTCCTCGGGCTCGGGATTCAGTGAACGCTGCTGCCAAGGGGGGAGCTGTAACACTCGGGGGCGGGGTGGTTATCTGTCCTATGATTTTAAGACTGAGTAAGGTTAGTAGAACAGACAAAGGTAGACTTAAACACACACAGAACATTTAAACACGGAACAAACAAAGGCGCTGCGCGGCTTCAGCATAAAACTTAAAGCAAAAACTCGGAGACTTCTCGGGGGTCCGGATTCCCCCTTCTACTACCAGAACCACGTATCCCTCTGATACGGGCTGAGCTCCAAAGGGCTGCCACCCCAAAAGCGAGCTCCAGACGCCCCGCTACACCGGGGACCCAGATGTCCCGAAGGACCCAGATGTCCCGCCCAGCGGGACCACAGACATCTCTGAGACGTCTCCCAGAGGCTGCGAGGGAGAAGTCCGAGCTCGTCAGCTCCTTCTAGCCCTTCGCCAGATACAGATGGATCCGATCGAACCCCAAACCAGACGCATGCGCAAGTACACAGAAAGCAGGTTCAGATACAGCCACAGACAACAGACAAAATGCTGGCCAGCTTACCTCCTGACAGTGGGTCAGTGGTCCCTGGGTGGGGGTCTCGAATCCCGGACGAGCCCCCAAATGAAAGACCCCTGGGGGTGCAGGACCCCCAGAACGGATCTTCCCTCAGGAAGAGACCCCAGGACCCAAGGACCGAGCCGAACCCACAGTTCAGATGCAATCAGCACAAGGTTTATTTGAGGAAGCACAGGATCCTGTGGGCCAAGTCACTTGGAAATGACTTGAGCACCCAGGCCTTTGTTCAGGGCCTTTTTATAGTGTTTGGGAAGCAGAAGCATGTGTACAAAAGCAGATGCATGGTTACAGGGTTCTGATTGGTTAGTTCAATGGGACCACCTCTGAGGGGCAGTCAGAGTCCAGGTGGCTGTTGTTGGTTTTGGCCCAGGGCCGGGGCCAAACCACAAGCCAAGACCACTGGTTATTTTTCCCAAAATATTTTGTCTCGTAAGCTGTTTTCCTGGATTTGCTGGCCTCGGTCGGGGTTACCCTGTATGTTGGTTATCTCAAGGCCTTAGCTTGCTTTTCTTGGTCATGGGCTGGGGCCCACCCAAAACTATTTTTGCTGCCATCCTGCATTTTTATTCTATCACTTAAGTCTTGCAAAATGGCGTTACTGCTGTTTTAGCATTAAGGCTTTTATTAGCTTGAACCGACCATATACTGTCAGTGTGCCCTTGTGTGAGGAATTTTTTTCCATCCAGCCCCAGACCATGAGTGAATTTGGTGCTATTCTTAACTCCAGCCTGACTTAGCATGCCTTGCTAGTATTGATTATTTATGAAGAGGGGAGGGAAAAGACAGAGGGTCTTACCAGAGGGTCTAACATTAGGACCTGTAGTAATTGTATACAACTTCACTGTAGTATGACAGCATATACATTTAATGAGCATCGTATAAAAAAGTAACTGTAAAGACACAATGTACATTGTTTAAATCATTCTTCCTATAATAATTTTATGTAAATCAATCAGTAATTCCTACTTAAAGAAATTCCACTCTGGTGCTTATATAAACTTAGGTGTAATAAGATATAGTGTCCCTCATTTATAGGGATCCCCCTAAAAAGAAAAAATAGAAGAGATTAGAACATGAGGGATCAGATGCGGGTGAGTTGTGGAGAGTACTAAAAGAGCTGACTGGAAAAGTGAGGCACTCCAGGCTCAGGCAGAATCCCGGTGCAAAGGAACCTACCAGAAATCTACAAGAATTACCAAAGGTAAGACTCCTAATAATAGTGGATACATAGCCTGAACTGGTCATCTTTGTTGTAGAATATTATTGTTGATTATGTTGCATTTGTTTAACTCTGTGAAGCTGTGTTACTGTGCCTGTCTAAAACACCGATGTTCTAATAAAGAACTGAACAACCAATAATGAGGCAGAAGACAAAAATATGTGGGGCTGGCAAGCAGAAAGGATAAATGGAAAGGTAAATATGGAAGAAAGGAAGGAAGGAAGGAAGGAAGGAAGGGAGGGAGGGAGGGAGGGAGGGAGGGAGGGAGGGAGGGAGGGAGGGAGGAAGGAAGGAAGGAAGGAAGGAAGGAAGGAAGGAAGGAAGGAAGGAAGGAAGGAAGGAAGGGCACGTGAAAAAGGAGAGGAGGATGCTAGGGTACAGCCACACAGCCAGCCATGGCATAAGAGGGAAAGTGTGATATACAGAAGCAAATAAAAAATCCCAGAGGCAAAAGGTAGATTGGATAATTTCAGTTAAGCAAAGCTGGCAAGAAATAAGCCAAACTGAGGCCCCACATTTATAATTAGCCTCCACGAGTGATTTATTTTGGAGCTGGGTGGCAGCTCCCTCAAAAGAATAAAGAATTCAAAGAGTAAAGAACAAAAACAAGCAACACACATCTTCTATGACCAGACAAAACTTCCAGTGGAAGGACTGGTACACCAACCCAGTCACAAAGGTACACCAACCTTGACCTACAGTCTGTCCTGCTGGTGGGATGTGCTGGGGTAATGGTGATGCAGAGATTGTGGAAGTGGTCAACCGAAGACTGGTCCAGCTGATATCCAGGCCACACGAGTGAGCTCACCCCTTAAACTACCTGGACTTCCAGGACCCAGAGGCTGAATGATCCAGAGATTTTGGATAGAACTACACACTAATGGAGAGAGAGAAAAAAATAAGTGTAATGATGCCTAATAATATTATGCTATATTCATAGATTGGTGCCTAGCCCAGAGGTCATCACAGAGGCTTCAACCAATAACTGGAGGAAACAGATGCAGAGAATGGCAGTCAAACATTAGGCCATGCTCATGGAATTCTGCTGCAGAGAGGGAGAAAAGATTGCAGAAGCCTGAGGGGTCAAGGACATCACAAGAAAACCCACAGAATCAACTAACCTGGGATCATTGGAGTTCACAGAGACAGAACCGACAACCAGGGAGCTGACCTATGCCCGCTGCATGTATGTGACAGTGGTGTAGCTTGGTCATTTTGTGGGAGTCCTAACAGTGAGAACAGTGGCTGTCTGACTCCTTTGCTGTCTTGTGTGACCCTATTCCTCATACCGGGTTGCTTTGCTCAGCCTTAATACAAGGGAGGTTCCTAGTCTTACTGTAACTTGATAAGCTGTGTCTGTTGATACTCATAGGTGGCCTACCCTTTTCTGATTAGAAACAGGTAGAGGAGTGGATGGGAGAGGAGAGAAACTTGGAGGAAATGAGGAACGGGAAACTGGTAGGGATGTAAAATAAGTGAGAAGTGGAGAAAAAAATATAGAATAGGTTGGTATAAAACATAAGTGAGATGTGAAAAAGAGGAATTATTCATGTACGGAAAGACTAAATACTGTAAAGAAGACTTCACTAATAATCTATAAAGTCAATGTAATTATGTTAAAAATTTCAAAAGTTATCCATGAATTTGTCCAAATTGCCAAAGGAATGAACATTCATCATTGTGGAGTTTCATATGAGGACATAGAATAAGTGTGACTAGAAAATCAATGGGGGCATTTGAATTTCTAGCATCATTTATAATGTCAGAAAACAATGCTGCAGAGCTCAAAGTGCAGAAGTTCCCAAAGAAGAACAGAAGAAAGTCTCCCATTCTTCCTCATAAAATTAGCAGAGAACACACTGCATTGGAGATAGTGGAAAAGGAAATGAGAGATTTGTCCCGCGTGGAAAAAAAAAAAAATGTAAGGACCATGAAAGAAGCAAAGTTAAGAAGCCCGGATCTATGGCTACCTAGCAAAAGCCTGGTGGGTATTATACCCAAAGTAGTGTTCTCTAAGAGCATTCACCAATGGCTACAGAATAAATCTAATTCCTATTGTTCTTCTTAGACCTACAGAGACAAAACCTCCTTGGGGGTCCATCAAGCCAATCGTCTATGTTCCCTAATACTTTCTAAGGCAACCCTGTGTAAAGACCGCCAAGTCCTGGATTCTCAACACTCAATTGTTTTTTAATCCTCTGTTCCTCTAAATGTGGCTGTGTTTCCAAGTTGGATCTTTACTTTTTAATGAGTTTCCTTATTACTTTTAAACAACATATGGAAGATATAGGAAAGAACAAATAAGAAAGAAAAATCATCTATGACTATACAATTCAGAAAAATATACTGCATTTATGCACATTAAGAAAATATTGTTATATGGATATCTATGTGAAGTGGTATGTATATTTGTCAATCTTTTTTCACGTAAAAAAGGTAGTTCAGTGGCAGTGTATGTCTAACATGCATCAGATTTTAATCACAGTAACTAAAATGTGTGTTCTAAGATGACAAATAATTGTACATTGTAAGTACTTGAATACTTCTTTTTCTTTTCTTTTTATTAAAAAAAAAAGTCTTTTTCCATGTATCCTCCTGCCACCCTCCCTTTCCTCCTTCCAATCCCTCCCCATCTGCCTTCAACCTCCTCCCACTGCATCCCTCCATTCCCTCCCCGCAAAGGGCAAGAAGTCCCAAGGTGGGTCCACTCAGCCTGCTGCATCCACTCCAGGCAAGTCCAATTCACTCATCCCAATATCAAGACTGGGTTAGGCTCTCTTCTGCATGGAATGGGCTACAAGGTGCCTGCCCATGCACAGGAACAGGGTCTGATCCCTCCTCAAGAGGTTCCACATACTGCCCATGCCAATCAACAGTTGCTTACACTTGGAAGGCCTAGTTCCTTTCCCCCATGATTCCCCAGTGGCTGGTTTTGATTCAGTGACCCCCCCCCCCCCGCCCGAGATCCAGACAGCCCTCTCTGTAGGACTTCTCCTTATAATACCTATGCCCTTGCTCATACAGACTCTCTTCCCTCTCTTTCCTGCTGAGCCTGGAACTCAGACCAGTGCTAAGCCAGGAATCTGTTCCTCCACCTCCGTTAACTGAGAGATGTAGGTTCTGTGATGACACTTAGGGTGTTTATTCATTTGGTTATAGGGGAAATCCTGTTTAGGCACCCCCTCCAGTATTGGTTGGAGACCTAGCCAGAGACATACTGTAAGTTCTTGGAGGTTTCCCTAGCACCCAATCTCTTTCCAGCCCTACAGTGGCTCCATCTATCATGACATTCATCTGTATTTTACTCCCTCTTTGCTGCTCCTCTCACTCAACCATCTCCATCTCTCATGATTTGTTCCCACCTCTTCTTGGTTGCTACATTATGATCCGAATTTGCTAGGAAGATCTTCTATATTTTCTCTTCCTAGGGGAATTCATTCAGGTCCTAAGTTATTCAGGGGTTGTGGTTTGAAGCTTGGGTATTCTTTGCTTTTTGTTTAAAATTGGCTTATGAGTGAGTACATCCCATGACTATCTTTCTGAGCTTGTGATACTTCTCTCTGGAGAATATTCTCTAAATCTATCCATTTGCCTGAAATTTTTAGGAGGTCATTCTTTTTTACTGCTGAGTAGTACTCCATTGAGCAGATGTACCACAGATTGTCAATCCATTCTTCAGTGGAGGGGCATCTAGGGTGTTTCCAGGTTCTTGCTGTTACAAATAATGCTGCTATGAACATAGTTGAAGTAATGCCATTGGGGTAGGAATGTGTATACTTTGGGTACATGCCTAATAGTGATGTTACTGGATCATTGGGAAGATTGATTCCCAGTTTTCTGAGGCATAGCCACACTGTATTCCAAAGTGGCTGTACAAGTTTACACTTCCACCAACAATGGAGGAGTGTTCCCCTTGTTCTACATCCTCTCCAACATAGGCTGTCATCTGTGTTTTTAATCTTAGCCATTCTGACAGGGTCAAGGTGGTATCCCAAACTTGTTTATATTTGAATTTCTCTGATAGCTAAAAATGTTGAGCAATTTTTTAAGTGCTCTGAATTCCATTCTGGGAACAGGAAGAACAGAGCAGAGATACCACAGAAACACCAGAGAAGCAGATGTAGAAGACACCTATGCTGCTCTAAGAAAAGGTACTGATTAAACAAGATAAGAATCATGGGTTAGTTTAAGGGTAAAGAGTTAGAAAGCTATATGCCTGAGTTTTCAATATTATTTTTATTATTGTTCTGTAGTATAGCTTAAATTTAGGGATGGTGGTGCATCCTGAAGTTCTTTTATTGATCAGGATTGTTTTGGAAGTCCTGGGTCTCCTACTATTCCATATGAAGTTGAATATTGTTCTTCCAAGGTCTGTAAATAATTGTGTTGGGATTTTGATGGGGATTGCATTGAATCTGTAGATTGCTTTTGGTAAAATTGCCATTTTTACTATGTTGATCCAACCTATCCAGGAGCATGGGAGATCTTTCCATTTTCTGATATCTTCTTCAATTTCTTTCTTCTGTGATTTAAAGTTTTTGCCAAATTGGTCTGCTTCTTCTTTGGTTAGAGTTACATCATGATATTTAGTGCTATTTATAGCTATTGTAAAGCTTAATGTTTCCTTTATTTCTTTTTCAGTCCTTTTATTTTTAGTGAATCGGAGGCTATTGATTCTTTTGAGTTAATCTTGTATCCTGTTACATTGCTGAAGGTGTTTATTAGCTGTAGGAGTTCCCTGGTATAAATTTGGGATTACTTATATATACGATCATATCATCTGAAAATAGAGATAGCTTGACTTCTTCCTTTCCAATTTGTATCCCCTTTAATCTCCTTTTGTTCTCTTCTTGCTTTAGCTAAAAGATATTGACAATGATATTGAACAGATAAGGAGAGAGAGGACAGCCTTGTCTTGTTCCTGATTTTACTGGAATTACTTTGAGTGTTTCTCCTTTTAGTTTGATGTTGGCTGTGAGCTGGTTGTATATTACCTTTATTATATTTTGGTATTTTCCCTATATTCCTCATCTCTCCAGGACTTTTATCAGGAAAGAGTATTGTATTTTGTCAAAGGCCCTTTCAGCATCTAAGGAGATGATCGTGTGTTATTTTTTTCTTTCAGTTTGTTTATATGATGAATGATAGTTCATGGTTTTTCATATGTTGAACCATCCCTGCATCTCTGGGATGAAGCCTACTTGAACGGGATGAATGATTTTTTTTTTTTGATATGTTTTTGAGTTCAGTTTACCAGAATTTTATTGAGTAGTTTGCATTAATGTTCATGAGGGAGATTGTTGTATAATTCTCTTTCTTTGTTGTGGCTTTGAATGGTTTGGATATCAGGGTGATTGTGGCCTCATAAAAAGAATTTGGCAATGTTCCTTCAGTTTCTATTGTATGGAATAATTTGAGGAGTATTGATACTCCTCAAACCAAACAGTTCTTCGAATGTCTGGTAGAATTCTACGCTAAAACTATCTAGTCCTGGGCTTTTATTCACTCGGGAGACTTTTAATAATAGCAGCTTCAATTTCCTTTGGGGTTATACACCTGTTTAGGTCAATTTTCTGATCTTGATTTAATTTTGGTAAGTATTACCTTTCCAGAAAGCTGTCTATTTCTTTTAGGTTTTCCATTTTAGCGGGGTATAGATTTTCAAAGTATGTCCTGATAATTCTCGGTTTTTCCAGGAAGTCTGTTGTTAGCCCCCCCCTTTTCATTCTTGATTCTGTTAATATGAATACTGTCTCTCAGCCTTTGGGTTAGTTTGAATAAGGGTTTATCTATCTTGTTGACTTTCTCAAAGAACCAAATCTTTAATTCCTTGATTCTTTGTATTGTTCTCTTTATTTCTATTACATTGATTTCAGCCCCAAGTTTGATTATTTCCTGCCTTCTACTCCATCTAGGTGAGTTTGTCTCTAATTGTTCTAGAGCCTTCTACTGTACTATTAGGTCTCTTGTGTGAGATAACCCTAGGTTTTTCATATAGGCATCTAGTGATGAGTTTTCCTATTAACACTGCTTTCATTGTGTCCCATACGTTTGGGTATTTTGTGGCTTCATTTTCACTACATTCTAGAAAGTCTGCAATCTCTTTCTTAACTTCTTCCTTGACCCAAAGGTGGTTTAATTGAAAGATGTGCATTATCCATGAATTTGTAGGCTGTTGTATTTTTTGCTGTTCTCAAACTCTAGCTTTAGATCATGGTGGTCTGATATGATACAAGGAGTTATTCCCATCTTTTTGTATCTATTTATATTTACTTTATGACAGAGTATGTGGTCAATTTTAGAGAAAGTTCTGTGGGGTGCTGAGAAATATGTGTATTCCTTTGTCTTTGGTTAGAGTGGATATTGGAGTCTCCCACTATTGGTGTGTGGCATTTGATGTGAGGTTTAAGCTTTAGTAGTGTTTCTTTTACATATGTAGGTGTCCTTGGGTTGGGGGCATAAATATTCAGGATTAAGACTTCATCATGGTGTATTTTTACTTACTGAGATGAATAAGTAATGTCTGTCAAAGTCTTTTTTGATTGATTTTAGTTTGAAGACTATTTTGATAGATATTAGGATGGCTATACCAGCTTGTTGATTAGGACCCTTTAATTGGAAAGTCTTTTCCCAGTCCTTTACTCTGAGCCTGTGTCTGTCTTCAAAGTTGAAGTGTGTTTCTTGTATGCAGCAGAAAGATGACTTCTGTTTTTTACCCATGTTAGAGTGTGTCTTTTTATAGGTAAATTGAGTCCATTGATATTAAGGAATATTAATGATTGATATTTCCTATTATTTTTGGTGATAGCATATATGTATTTCCCTTCTTTGTTTTTTTTTTTTTTTTCCTTCTGTGGAATTATCGATGCTTGTGGTTTCATGGATGTATCTTGTTTCCTTCGGTTGGAGTTTTCCCTCTAGTGCTTTCTATAGGGCCAGATTTGTAGATAGATATTGTTTAAATCTGGTTTTTGTCATAAAATATCTTGTTACTCCATCTATGGTGATTGATAGTTTTGCTGGGTAGAGTAATATAAGTTAGCATCCATGATCTATTAGCGTCTGTATAACATCTGACCCCGACTGTCTTGTTTTCATTGTTTTTAGCTAGTAATCTGGTGTTATTCGGATCGGTTTGCCTTTATAGATTATTTGACCTTTTACCTTTGCAGCTCTTAGTACTTTTGTTGTTGTTGTTATGTAGGTTTAGAGGCTTGATTATTATATGCTGAGCAGACTTTTTTGGGGGGGTTCTGTTCTATTTGGTGTTCTCTAAGATTCTTGTATATTTATAGGCATTTCCTTCTTTAGGTTGGGAAAGTTTTCTTCTGATTTTGTTGAATATATTTTCTGTGTTTTTGAGCTGGTATTCTTCTACTTCTTAAATTCTCATTATTCTCAGGTTTTGTATTTTCATGGTGTCCCAAATTTCCTGGACATTTTATGTTATGACATTTTTGGTTTTAGTGTTTTCTTTAACTGATATATCTATTTCCACTATTGAATCTTCCACTCTAGAGATTCACTCTTTCATCTCTTACATTCTGTTGGTTATGCTTACATCTGCAGTTCTGGTTCATTTCTTCAGGTTTTCTGTTTCCAGAGTTGCCTCAGTTTGTGCCTCCTTTATTACTTCTATTTAAATGTTTAATTCCTGAAATGTTTCTTTCACCTGTTGGTTTTCTGTTTCTTTACTTTCTTTTAGGGATTTGTGAATCCCTTCCAATTTTTTGCTTGTATTTTTTTTCTATTTCTTTCCGGGAATTTTTATATCCTCTTTTAAGGCTTCTATTAACTTCATAAAGTTGTTTTTTGGTCACTTCCTTCTGTTTCCTCTTCATTCTAATGCTCAGGTCTTGATGTTGTGGAACCACCAGCTTCTATTGGTCCCTTGTCATTCCTTATATTGTTATATGTATTCTTGCACTGGTGTCTTCTTACTGTTTCCTCAGTTCACTGTGTGTCTTCAGTTATCACAGTGGTCTGTCTTAGTTGGCTCTCAGTCTGCTCTTAGTCAGCTGTGGACCAGGGGGCTGTGGGGTCTCCAGCTTTCAATGTGCCATGATGCAGTTTGCATTTGAGGCAGGGTTTGGCCCTGGGATATCCCTCCAGCTGTGTTTTGCTCTGGATTGCTTGTGCTTGGAGGGGCTCTTCTAGCTGACTTCGGTTTAGAGTGGAGCTGGGTGTGGGTATGGTACCAGGGTCTGTGTCCCCAGTCTGGGCTTTAGAGACTGATGGTCTTTCTTTATGTTTATATATGTGTAATAATTAAACCAGTTATGTCATATATTTACCATCTATTTATGGTAAAATATTTACCACTTTATTTTCAAGTTGTTTTGAAGTACTAAGTTCAACATTATTAATAATAGGCACAAGGCTATAATGACAATGGAGCACAAAAACTTACTCTTGGAAACTTTAGCTCATCTGTGTTAAACAACTTCTCCCCTCATTTCTTTCTCTTGCCCTCCCCACTTTCTCAGAACCTTGGTTTACCCTCTTCTATGAGACAGCTGCTTTACACTCAGTGTACGAGTGTGATCATGCTACACCATCTTCCTCTTTCACCCTTATTCACCTCCCACATGCATTCTTCATTCTTTTTATGGTATCATGGATTAATATTATTTCCTTTAGATTTGTGTAATGAGTCTTTGGCATGATATTGCAAACAATGTTGCTGGCTGCATCTTTCTTAATAGAATGGAGGGATGAGTCATTAAAATGTGCTTCTCAGTCTGTTAAGATGGCTCAGTGGCAAAGGGTACATGCCAGCAAGTCTGATGCCCTCAGTTTGATATCTGAACTCCACATTTGAAAGGAGAGAACAAACTCTTGAAAACTGTCATTTGACATCCAGAGCGTGCCATGGCATACATGTTCCCTCCTATCTCTGCAATAAATAAATCAACATAAAAACATTTTAATGTGGTTTAATGAATTTTTACTACGTTTTTTAAAGAATAATTATTGCTCAACTGAATTTCATGCTTATTTTTTCTTTAGAGATACAGGACCTCCAACAGAGAAACTTGGGTATGACTCTGAAAGTATCATTTCCTAATGCCATCTATATAATAGGTTACCTCTCACAGCTTCAGCTGCCTCATATATAAAAGATGGCTATTATTTTTCAGATAGTACTATTACTGTGCTTGAACAGTATAATACATATAAAGCAGTTCCCATAAGGACCATCAAAAACTAATTTTGACTAAGTATGAAACTACAGTAGAACCATGGAAATATTGGCAATAATAATCATGTACCATCTGTAAGTCTTTTAAAATAATCCTAAAATTAACAGTATAAGATCAAGAGTTTGGGTTTGTTTAGTCTTTCTTCTTCTAAAGACTATTTTACTTATTTCATTCATGATCATTAGCTATAAGAATGTTATCTTTCAAATCCATACTAGTATGACACACCACTCAATAAGCCAAAGACATGACCTTCCGTCTCTTTTTTGTATGAATACTGTTGACTGATAGTCAAAAGTAGTACATTACACAATGGAGCTAAGAGAGTAGATTTCATATTAAGTCTCTTTAACACAATGTTTTTCCAAAAAGGTTGAATAATTTTACTGAGTGCAAAAACTCTGCTTCCTAGCATTAAATATTCCCAAATGCCTTGGAAACATTTCCACTGAAGGTGGGTAGTTGAGTTTACATCTCACAGTATAGTGCATTAACTGTCCCTGAGAATCATTATAGGTTCATCATGGAAAGGTTGTGGATAGGGGAGGGTATACACGGGGGGGGGGGGAATAGGACGTGCATGAGGAATGGTGTGTATGGGGGAGAGTGTGCATAGATGAGTGTGTACAAGGGAGACGATATGAACATATGGAAAGGGGGGGGGGGGGTTGTGGACATATGAAAAGATCCATTCTCGACAAAATGAGATGGAACACAAATACAAGGGCTGAAATATAAAAGCCTGGCATCTGCTTAGTGTGATCCCAGGAAAATGTGGGAGAATTTCAAGAAATAAAGATGGCCACGTGGATTTCAAGCAGAATGTTTGCATGATGCTAGAAACTTCATTTACACACAATGTAGAACAGAATGTAATCACTTGGTATTCATTATCAGATTTTTTTTTAACCATATTACCTAATGATGTGGAGGAGGGTATGTCAGGAATGAGAAAGCCTGGAAACCATTTGTATCTTTAATATTTATTTTTGCCTACATATAAGTAAGTCTACCTAATAAGTTAAGTGCAAGTGCCTAGATAGAGGTCAGAGAAGTTTATTATATCCCCTAAAACCGTAGTTATGGGCAGTTTCAGATATCTGACGTTGGTACTGGCTATCAAATCCGAATCCTCTTTCAAGAGTGCCAAGTCATCTTAATCACTGAGCAATCATCTTACAAATACCACTCTCTAGATCTTTGAAATTGTCATAAAAAAGGAATCTTGTTTGAACAAACCCAGCAGCTAGAAATTAATAAACAGAATTTATTTAATAGCTACCACAGACAAAATAACAGTGTGGTGAACAACTAGATTTAAACATTAGCAAAACACCTTAATTTGATCAAAGTAAAACATTTGTCCTAGTTACTTAGAGACAATATTAAAACCATATGCACCTGGTATGTCATGTCACATGAATGTGCACTCCTGTGTGTATTTATACATGTATGTGTATGAGTATGCACACGTGTGCATATGTGTGCAAATGTTCTTGTGTGTCCTTCGTTTTGGAGATTCTTGCTATAGAATATTAGTTAAAATGTGTTATATTTGTTTATGCTGTAGAGTATTTGTTTAATGATGCAGAGATGTGTTGTACCCTTTTATAGTGCATTTGTCTAACTCTGTGAAGTTGTGTTACTGTGCCTGTCTAAAACACCTCATAAAGAGCTGAATGACCAGTAGTGACTCAGGAGAAAGGATGGGCGGGGCTAACAAGCAGAGAGAAAAATAGGAGAAGAAATCTGGGGGGAAAGATTGAAGAGTGAGGAAAAAGAAGAGATGAAAACTTAACGGGCCAGCACCCAGCTGCACGGCAAGCTATGGAGGAAGAAGTAAAGAAAGGTACACAGAAATAGAAAAGTCTAAAAGCCCAGAGGCAAAAGGTAGATGGGATGATTTAAGAAAAGCTGGTTAGAAGCAAGTCAAGCTGAAGTCAGGAATTTATCAGTAATAATAAGTCTCTCTGTGGGTATTTATTTGGGAGCTGGGTGCTGGGCCCCCAAAGAGCCGAGAGTAAAGAATATAAAACAACCAACTACATAATTTTGCTACCATTTTCCAAGCTGTCTCACTTCTTATTATTTTACAGTCTGACATGTTGCTGACAGACATTTCATATAACACTGTGTACTTCACCTAAAATATTCCCCTTTTTATTTCTAAGTATAAAAAGAAGCTGGTGGTATTTTTTTTCTCTGTGTCTTGCACCCCTATATAGCTGACCTTCATCATCTTCTACTTTGGTCCATGTAGGAGAAAAGTGAGAAACCATATACATCCCTATTCAGAGGATTCCCTTGTGTCTTTCCTTAAAGCTGGGCTCTGGCAGGAGGAACACACAGAAAGTGGGACAGAAAGCAAGGGTGAGTGGCTGTTTCCAAGCCTACTCCCTCCCTGCAGAAGAACTTCTGTGGGTGTTCTAGTCACTTTACAAGTCTCCCCTCCCCTCTCCTCCCCTCCCCTCCCCTCCCCTCCCCTCCCCTCCCCCTCCCCCTCCCCTCCTCTCCCCTCCCCTCCCCTCCCCTCCCATACTCTCCTGAGATCTGAGGAACTACCTTCCTTCAACCATTCGGGTCCATAGACAAAAGAAGAGCCTCCCATTACCAACTTGGTGATGCTACCTTCTCCTTGGTTTTCCACAATATTGTGGCCTCATTAATGTAAATAGCTCCTTGATTAAACCGTTATTGAATGGCTTCAACATAGTGCAACATCTGTTTCCCGCTGTGAGATTAAATGATAGAGAATTGGTACTAGACATAGCTCTAGGAAGCAGAACTCAACATGGGATTCTGAGAAAGTGTCCTTTCCTTGCTTCAGGGAGAAGGGACCTAAGCAACCAGCTTGATTAGTATTCAAATTAAGTGGGAGAGACTGAAGGGCAAATATAGGGCAAATTGAGCAATGTCAATTACTGTGGCAATCAGTCCTTCTGATGATAATGTGGATTGCAAGATTATGGCATTAGATTGCTTTATCTAACAGCTCCAAAACAGTATTTCTCAGCTGGTGGCAACGCTGCCCTCCAAGAGACTTTTGACAGTGTCTGAAGACAATATTAATTTGGAGACAGAAAGTTATCATCAGGGACCAGAGAACAGATTCCAAGGTTACAGTTAGCCTACACCCCCCACTTTTACCCAACCTAAATTGTGAACAGCAATGGAGTCAAGAAACCACAACCCAGAGAAAACTGAAAAATAGGAACATTCAAGTGGAGATTATACATAGAAACCATATGTTGGCAATAGATTGAAAATGTGCTCCTCATCTCCTGGAGTCATGGCTCTTGTAGGACTCAAGAATAAGCACGATCTTTAAGTCTACAGTCTAAATGGTTGCCAAAACCAAAGCATTTCTAAACTTCACTGGTAATTCTAGTATGCACACAGACAAAAGATAACAAAATCTGCAGGTCCAGAAATTAGGGTTATGGCTTGACCTTTTAGAGAAGAATTCTACAATGTGCATTCATAATATATTATAAATTGTCTACAGACATCCCAGAGCAGTCTATTGCCTATGACCAGTTGATAAAAACAGAAATGGCTGGAAAATTTCAACATATGCAGAGGTTGGTTGTAATCTGATGCTAACCCCAGTGTTACAGAAAGTGAGTAGTGGAGATCACCTGAGTTCTTCCTATAGTGGAACTGTTAGGTCTATCCTGTTAAGCTCCTCCAATTAGAGAATATATATATACTAATATGTCATATTAATATATAATATGGATAATAAATTTCATTTGTGAAAAAAAGGTTTTGTTAATTTCTTGGCCAGTGGCATTGTCTATATGACAGGTGAGGCCAGATTAAAGATATGAAGTACTTGTGCTATCACAAACTTGAAGAGAATAAAACAGAATCAAATGTAACCTATGCAGAAAATTTAAGACATGGTGCCTCCACTGTGCTCTAATCCATGGAGTAAGTATCATTGTATACCCTCACCAGGAATGATTGGCTGCCACTATATCAGTCTAAAATTTTAACACAATGTCCAGTCAATGTGCACAAGAGTGATTAAACATATACCTAACAGCTAGCAAGTATCCTGATATTTTATCAATATCGGGGGAAGATTATGATCATCAGATTTCAGTGACTTGTCTTCACATGGCTAGAAACATTTGTAGTATGCTAATTGTTATTATATGGTACATTCTTATTCATGGTCATGTTAAAAACCAGAGCATGGAAACAGAAGTAGTCCTAGTGAGTCATAAAATCATTGATGATTGTATGTTTCTAGTCCTGGTAATCTCATCCCTGTTGGATGTAGATGTCAAATACCCAAGGAAGGTATGTAATAAGAGAACAAAGCCACGATCCCATGGTTAGAAAGCTGAAACTACTCTTTACCTACTTTGGGCCCTTCCTAACATCAGACCCACAAGCAAGAAGGGACAATAATAAGGTCATATATAACTGATTCAGACTAAATTATCACTACAATATAATGAATATAAGGACTATATTAGAATCAAGAGATTCTTGTCATAACAAATTTGTAGTTTATTTGAAAATGTGACTATTATTAAAAACAAAGGACCCAACTTATAAGAGGTACTATCTGAGCATACTAAAAATTTAATATGAAAGAAAATGTAGTAACTATCACATAAGCTTTGTACATCAAGTCAGACTACAGTAATTCTTATTTATGTTATTTTTCATTTAAACTTTCTACCACATTATTTGAATACTACCTATTGTAACTAAAGTGTAGGCGGAGTTTTACTTACAAAGTACCAGTCCAAGATTAATATTTATTAAAATATAAACCAACACTCACGATACAGGTAACAGCTTATAGTGGAGCCTGAACAGGGACTGGAGTCTGAAACAATGGACAATGGATTCCAAACAGGTCTCTCCAGCAGCCAGGAAGCAGGCAAAACAGGCTTTCCAGGGTCCCAGCAGCCCCTTATCAATGGGGTTGGCCACGCCCCCTTCAGGAGCCCAAGACCCTGGGTGAGCATCCTCGGATCTTATCAGCTGACACCTGAATCCCACCACGTCTTCCCCTTTTGTCTAACTAAGAAGGTTCTAAACTGATACTATGTACAATAGGAATTATTATGAGGTAGTATCTAGGAGAGGATAAAGTACAAATTACAACCAAAACCTAACACATATAAAGTACATCATATATTTCTAGAATATTGGTAGATGGTATGGTATATAAATTACTTCAGAAATGTTGATCTGGGAAAGTCAAATTTCAACACCTAAATGTTCCTTTCTAAGGGATAATAGGGTAGTAACCTTAAATACCTATTCTTCAATCCCTTCAAGACCTGAGAAGGAAGATGTATCACCTGAAAGTCAGAAGTACATAGAGTAGTGGCTTCCAAAATTTGGGAGAGGACAGCAACACAGCTACCTGGACAATCACCTCTGGTTTGTGCACCTTTGGAGCATCCATCATATTGGCTACAGGCCTATGGTATCCGACAGATCTTTTCACAAGCAGTGCAATTTTGGAGGGACTGTCTTATCCTGTCCAGGCAGGTTTCGTCTGTCTCCATCCATCAACTTGTTCATCCAGCTTGGACATCATGTGTGTACTATCAGCAATCAAGGTAAGGGCAGTTCCTTACCCAACTGGCCATTCTCTGCCAAAAGGACAAACTCCAAAGGAGTATCCTCGATGCTCAACACCATCTCGAGAAAGGAGCAATGACACCAGGAGTCTTCGTGTCTCTCATGGCCGAATTTCAAATGCTAAATGCCATATTCTCTGGGTCTATGAAATGGTTGAAGATTCCTGTCTATCTATGATATTCTAACCTGTATCTGAGATGACTGGGATATGGTACCTTAAGTAATGTTGACTGTAGTTTTTATTGTCTTAAGGAATAAACCCTGTACTATAAATTAGAATACCTATATAAGGGGTGTATAATCTCTGAACAGTGACTTTTAGTATGACTATCAAACATTAGCCAGGGGTATATTACCATGTAAAGTGGCCACATCATTTTAGACATGTATATATATATATATAATCTAAACAGAAGTATATAAAACATCTTGTGCATATATCATAACTAGTGCAATCATACATTATATCTAGTATAGTTAAATGAAGGTAGTAATTGCATAGTGTACATTACAATAATGTGAAAATATTTTAAACAGAGGTAGAAGCATATATAAAATATAGCAATTATAGATTCAATTTTACATAATAGTTACAGATTCAGATTTATATCAATGTACAAGTTGCTTTGGTTATATAAAGCAATTTCAGATTTAACTTTGTACCAATGTACAAATTATCTCAATTAAACATATAAAATGATTTCACATTTGTATCAATATACAAATACCTATGCCAGTGCAAATTGTCTTCAGCTTAGCCCATATATTCAGCTAGAATTCTGTACAGGTAGGTAGAACAATCTACCTTTATCTATCCTATCTATCCCCTTTCTCTTCTTCAAAAGAGATCTTTGATGCTATATTATAGTTCTGTCTTTCACCCAATTTTAACTTATAACTATTCTATTAGAATAATAATTGCCCACAACCCTCAGAACACAAAACTTATTGGGAAAGGGGTGTAGTCGTTCATAAGGTTGCTTCCTGATGACTTAAGGGCAATGGGATCTCTTTGGAATCCTGTAAAAGCTAAAACAATGGTTAGATCTTAGTGGACTGACTATGTACATCTATAACCATTTTCAGAATAGTGGTTAACTCCATCTGGAATTCTAATTAGAAGTGTGATCTGAAGGATAATCACAGAAAGCTATCTTGCAGTCATTTTTGAATAATCTATTTTCTGAAAACAAACATTGATTGGTACGCACCAGGTTCTTGATTTTTCTATTTTTGCCTCTGTCTGTCTGTCTACCTGAATCTTACTCTCTCTCTCTCATACTCTCCCTTTTATTCTTGTTTCACTAGTAGGAGTTGTTGCAGTGGGGGGCCCATCTCAGTTCCAGATTCTTTGTAGATAGCTGATAGTAGTTGGGGGCCAGATGTAGGCGGAGTTTTACTTACAAGGCACCAGTCCAAGATTAATATTTATTAAAACATAATAACCAACACTCAAGATACAGGTAACAGCTTATAGTGGAGCCTGAACAGGGACTGGAGTCTGGAACAATGGAGGGTGGATTCCAAACCTGTCTCTCCAGCAGCCAGGAACCAGACAAAACAGACTTTCCAGGGTCCCAGCAGCCCCTTATCAATGGAGGTGGCCCCCTTCAGGAGCACTGGACTCTGGGTAAGCCTCCTTAGATCTTATCAGCTGACACCTGAATCCCACCACACTAAAGTATAATGAATTAGGCTTAAGGTAGGACTATGTCTGTAGACATCTCCCAGAAATGAAATAATTGTTGTTGGGATTTTCTATTTCCTTTCCTGAGAATATGATTTCCTTATCTGGATGATATACAAAGTTCAAGCTTGAGGGACCAAAGGAACTGACCAGTTGTACTGGTTACTTTTCCCAATGTTGCACCAAAATACCCAACAAATGTAGCTAAAAAGAGAAAGGCTTTGGGTTCACCATTTGAGGATACAGCCTATCATTCCAGGGAAGGGATGATGGAGAGAGTTTGAGGGAGAAACCACACTGCATTCACATCCAGAAAGCAGAAAGATAACTGCTGATATAGGATGCCCTATGTTATATTCCATCCATCCAGGATGTGCTCCATGGATGGCACTCACTGGTCACACCTATGCAAGTAAGTTTTTGTTGACCCTGGTTAAAGTTGTCTAAAAATTCCCTCATAGATATGCCCAGAGGTTTGTCTCCTAGGTGTTTATAGATCGCATCAGGTCGACACCACACAATAAATTCCTTCTACTCACTCTCCAGACCCACAGAGGCTCTATGTCACATGGAACAAACCACTAACAACTGAGGCTTATATCTTAGGGCCAAAGTGCTAAGTTTAGACAACAGGGCACATCAAGAAGAAATCAAAGGAAAGGAAGGAGTCTGAACAGTGACTGTGGTTGGATATTTTTTCTCAGATTTTTTTCTTTTGTGGTTGGATGGACGGCTACCTAACTCTCCCAAAGGTGATGCCCTCTCACACAGATCACTTTCCCAAATCCTAATGGTCTCCTCCATTTCATTCCCAGACTCAATATATTCTAAGGTTCTGTAGCAATCTACCTATGCCTACATATTGTTAACAAGTCTTTTTTATTAAACTTGCTTCAAATTACCAATTTGAATGTACCATCTGTTTAGGCCATGACCCTGACTGGTAGAGTTCCTCTTTTAATGAGATTTTCTTTCTATGAATTTGACATCTAAAATGATACATGAATCTTTAATTAAAAGAAAAGTTTTTAAGAAGAAAAAGAAAACTCATTTGGATTTTGTTTTTCACATTTGGGAATGATGAAATTCTAAAGAGCCCTGATTTTGGATTGCGGTCTGCCAAGCTGCACTGTAAATGGCTTTGATTTGGAATTGTGTGCCTCAGAATCAAGGTTATTTGAAAATTTATTTTACCAAACTCAGAACCCAGGTTTGAGTGTCCCAATCCCCTTATTTATGGGAAATATTTTAACAAACTGAGCTTAATTGTAGAAGGAAAGTATAGAAACATTTTTCTTGCCTGTGTAGATCTAATTTGCAAACTGCAAACAATATTTAAGCCATTCACTTGTGCTCATTTACTCTGTTATTGTGGTTTCTTCAATCAGAACTATAGTTCTCTGGGTGTTTGGCTGCCCAGCTGAGGATGCTCATTCAGCATGCTGTTCTTAGAATACTGATTCAGGATTTCTGAAACATCTATAACAAGCTATCTAGAGAAATTAGCACATTTTATTCCTTTTCAAAAATATTCAAATTCCAAATATAGGCAAATGCTTCTCAAGATGGGTGTTATAAAATAAGCATTCCAAATAGTATGATATTTTATGAGAACAGAACTAAAATTATTCCTCTTATCACTGCAGGAGGAATATACTTGAAGTTTGTTCTTATGGCTATATACTTAAATTACACTTAATTACTAACTTATTTCTTTATGGTCATAATTTTGGGCCTATTTTTCAATCATCAGTTAAAATTTCAATTTGTTTTTTAATGAAATTTTGGAATAAGTTTAGTGCCAGTTTTAGAAGAAACTGCTACACTTCCCTAGCCCAAAGTGAGACAGTTAGGTCAACTGTTATGAGGTGGCTGGAGGGAGCTGTGGATACTGGGTCCATTGCCACTCTCAGTGTCAACATTCATGTTTTAGATGAAGAGTTTAATTGCACAAATTCCACTTGTTATTATAATAAAAACCTAGAGCCAAATATTGGGGAAAACCTGAAATATCAGAGACACAGGGAACAAACCACAGTGAACTCTTACCTAACCGGCTCTTGAGGTCTGTCTTCCCTAATCCTCTGACTCCAACCTCTTGTCCTCACCTAAAACTAGAAGTGGCAGGGAAAGCTGAACCACGCCCCCCCCCTTCTGCCCAGCTATTTTACTTCCTGGATAGACTTTCCTAGAGCTAGGATTAAACATGTGCCACCAATGCCTAGCTTTGTTAAATGTGAACTCACAGAGATCCAAAAGGACCACTGCCTCCTAAGTGATGGTATTAAAGGCATGGGTCATCACTTCCTGATCTTGGCTTGGCTCTGAGGGTGACTCTGTTCTCTGATGTTCCAGATTATTTTTATCAAAAAAGTTTCCACCTTCGCAGGCTCACTGCACGTCTTTTAAAAATGTGATGCCCGAGTGACACTCCTTAACATAACTACCTCAGTGTCTGGAATCATGAACTGGTACGCATACTTTTTTCAAGTTTATCCTGTTTGTACTTTTTAAATGTATTCTTTCGTAACTTCACAATACACACACATACACACACACACACACACACACACACACACACACACACACACACACACAATTCATTCCATCTACACTCATCCTTAGATATTTATGCCCGCCCCCCCCCCAAACTAACCCCTTCCCTTGCTTCCTACCAGCCCACTTTCATGGGTTTCTCTTTTTGCTTTGTGACTTACTACCCAGGACTACTTATGCAGGCACCGGTGTAAAGATATTCACTGGAGCTCACCAGTGGCTTTATCACTGTGGATAATGACTTCTCCTCCAGCAGCCATTGGCTGCCATTGACTCCTGTAGGTGGAGCCTCGTGAGACCCCTCCCCCATCAGTAGCTCATTCTCTAAGGCTTTTCTACTTTGACTAGATTTTATTCCCAAGTATTTTAACTGTTTTAGTGTGTGGCTATAGTGAGTAGGGTTGTCTCCCTGATTTCAGCTTGCTTGTCAGTAGCACATAGAGATGCCACTGATTTTTGTATATTAATTTTGTATTCTGCCAGCATGTTTATCAGCTGTAAAAGCTCCATGTTTGGGTCTTTAGGGTCCCTTGTGTAAAGAATTATATCACCTTCAGAAAGGGATGGTGTCCCTTCTTTTCCTCAATTGCTATTGTTCGTTCTCTTCTCTGTTATTATCATTATAGCTAATACTTCAAGTGCTGTGTTGAATAAGAACAGACTAGAGTGCCCATTTGTGTCTTGTTCATTGTCTTGCTGAGAATACTTTTAGGTTTTCTCCATTTAGCATGGTGTTACTTGTTGGTTTTGTTATGTATAATTAGTATATGTTGAGGTGTGCTCTCTTCTTGCCTAGCATTCTACACCCCACCCCACCCCACCCTCCACCCTGCTTTGTGGCTTTAATAAAGAATAGATATTGTATTTAGCCAAAGACCATTTATTTATTGAAATAGAGAAATCTTTGAGTCCATTCATGTGATGGATTACATTTATTAATTGACTTGAATTAAGTCATCCCTATGTTTCTGGAATAAAACCAACTTCATCATATGATCTTGGATTCAACTTACAAGTATATTATTAAGAACAGTTGCATCTGTTGTCATCAGAAAAATTGATGTATAACTTTCTTTTTGTGTGAGCCAATATCAAGTTTTGATATCAGAACAACACAGGCTTCTTACAAGATTTTGGAAGTATTTCTTATTTTTCTATGAATAACTTAGGTAGTTTGATATTAGTTCTTCTTCAAAGGTTTGTTAGAATTCTGCAGTGAGTCCATGAGGTGATGGACTGATTTTTTAATTGTGAGATTTTCAAGTTATTGTTCAGTTTCCTTGTGTGGTATGAATTTATTTAAATTACTAATTTTTATTCTGGCTTAATTTTGGTGGGTAGTATGTATTATTACTATTATTAGTATCATTAACAGTTTTTTTTTAAGATAAGGTTTCTCTTTCTCTGTGTAAGGGTTCCCTGACTATGCTGCAACTTATTCTGTAACCAGGCTAGCACTGAAGTCAGAGATTAATCTGCCTCTGCATCCTGAGTGCTGGGATTAAAGGTGTGAGCCACCACTTCCTGGATGGCAATATATACCTTAAATCCACATATTTCTTCTAGATTTTTCTAATTTAGTAAAGTATACACTTATTCCACTAAATTATAAAAATTCCTAATTTAGGTAGGTCCTAAATAATTTTTAATTTTGGTAGTATCTGTTATAATATCAGTCTCTCTCCATCTCTAGTTTTATTAATTTGTATATTCTCTTTTGGGTAATTTGAATGAATGTTGTCAATCTAGTATGTCTTTTTAAAGAATCATTTTTAAATTTAATTTCTATTTCATTGATGTCTCTCCTGTTCTGAATGTTTTCTTCTTCACATACTGTTTGGGAGTTTTGTTCTTATTTTTCTCATAAGTCACGGATTTGACTACTTTGATAGTGATTAAAAGCAGACACCACTATCTTCTATTTCTCTGTCCATTGCTTGTCCATTGATTTTACACTCTTGAGAGTGAGGTATTAAATTCACTCACTATAACTAGATTGAGGTTAAGCTGTTTCTCTACAACTAGTAGCATTTGCTTTATGAAACTATAAGCACCCATGTTTGGTCCATATATGTTTAGAATTTTAATTTACTCTTTGAAGGTTTTTTTCTCAGTAAGTCTGAAATGACCTCATTTCTCTCCTCTGGTTAGCATTATTTGAAGTCTATTTCCTCAGTTATTAGATGCTCTATCCCTGTGTGTCCCTACTTCCTTTTCAATCTTTCTACCATAACCTGCAACATATTTTTGATAGTAATGTGTGATTCCTGGTAGCAGCAAAATGTTGAGTCTTGTATCCAGTGTGTTAGACTATGTATTTATTGGGGGAATTGAGACTATTAATCTTCAGAATTTTATTAAAAGATGTGTATAATTCCTGTCATTTTGTTTCTTTTGAGTCATGCTGCAGATCTTTTTAATTGTGTCTCTGGAATCTTGGGCATGCTCACCTATTTCTTTAGTCTTTACTATCCCTTCCAGTATCCTGTATCACCGGCGAATTTTCTTCTATAATTTTATTCAAAACGGTTTCTATGCCTTTCTAATTGAGTTTTTCTGCTTTCATTGACCTAATTCGTAGACTTGATATTTTTATGATATCCCAGTGATGTCTCATGTTTCACTCATCAGACTCTCACAGTTCTCCTTATGATCTTTGTGGGTCTTTCACTGTGCATCTGATGTGGTCCACTGAGCTCTTCATTTCAGACATCTGTCTAGTTTGTTTTTCCTTCAGTAATTCTCTTATTGAAGTCATTTCCATATCCTGAATTTACTTCCTCGTTTTATTCAGCTTTTTTTTTTTTTGCATTCTTGAAGTGCTTTTCTGTATTCTTTGAATGGTTTGAACATCATCATAAATGATTTGTTAGAGTCTATGGCTGGAAATTCTAAGTTGCTCCCATGGAGGCCATTACTCTGCCAATGATAATTCTTACCAGATCATGGGGGGGGGGGGGGGTTGCAGGTTTTAACTTATTTTTGTTTTGCTTCTGCAACTTGACTCAACCTTTGTAGTCTGTAAGAGACAACTGCAAATCCACGGACTCAGGGTAGCTTTAGAGACTAGTTAGTTAACTAACAGTTGATAAAAGTTGAGTCATTCTTAGAGAGGCTCCCAGTGTTTCCATACAAGAAACATTCTACATTGGTGCTTTTCAACATAGTAGTCAGTAGTCACAGCTGGAAATTGAACACTTGAACTATGTAATTGAGAAACCTGTTAATTAATTTTAAATTTGTATAATTGCATTGCTCTAGGTGTGGGGTACAAGTTTATGCTCTGTGTTAGGGAACTGGATATAGGAGAATAAGAAGTCGGCCTGAGCTGAGAATTTTGGTAATAGATTTGATTTAATCAGCTAATTTCATTTTCTTTATATTATATATTGTACCATTCTATCTCTTTATTTTTTCAGTTACTAACCTAAAATTAACTTCTATTTTCCTCATTATGAATACATTATGCTAAAAACATTGACACATATTTATACAGACCAATATAGAGACAGACACATTTGTGCCTTCCCACAAATTGGAATTTATTGAATAACAATAAATTCACAACATAACTTGGTATCTTTGTCTGAAATTTATCAAGTAGTTTTGACTGATTTCCTTTGAAACTGAATTAAAATATTTGATAGTAACAAATTCACTAATTCCAATAATATTTATTAATATCAAGTACTTTACTTCACATAGTGATGTGTGTGTGTGCCTATGTGTGTGCACATGTCTGAATGTAGGTTATAGATGGCAAAAAAAAAAAAAAAAGGATTAAGAAGGGCTCAGAGTTCAAAGACTTAGACCCAAGCAAAGAATTAGTAGAGAAGCAGAGTCTCTGAAGGCGATTAGATAGGGTTAAAGACCTCAGCTATAGAGCTCCTGGAGGAGCCACATAGCCCAACTGTGGGATCTGTTGTGATTACTGCCTGTTTGGGCTGTAGAGACTAAACATTTGCTTATTTTTCCCTTGTTAAAAAATGGCAAAAATTATTCTACTTAAATGATGTTTTTTAAGTTATTTGTTGAAAATGGGACATCCTTTCTTAAGTGATCTTTCTAATCCTTTTACAACTATTTTTCTTTTGCTAGCCTTCAGTTTTGCATGTAAAGTAGGAATGAAAAAGTCTTCATTGTAAATGATCTTTGAATAGATCTGAATACACTACCCAGGCTATTATTTTAAAGATGAAAGGAATAACTTCTATTGTTTGTGATATACCTTTCAGCATCTAATGGATATGTTTGTATTCATATGCTGAAATTGATTTATACATTGCTTCAGTTAATATACATCTTATATATCCTAAAATCTTACTGCCTGTGTATATTGTGTGTGTGTGTGTGTGTGTGTGTGTGTGTGTGTGTGTGTGTTGAAGTTAATTTGTTTGTAAAAGTGCAGACATCATCTGTGTCATGGCCTTCGTATTGAACTCAGAGGACAATCTCAGGTACTGGTCTTCCCCATTGATCTTGTTTAATGCCCTGGTTTGCCACTGTATACACCTGGCTAGCTGGCAATCAGGCTTCTGAAGATTCTTCTGTTTTTACCTCACCATCACACTGTATCAAGAATGAGATTATAGACTGCACTACTAAAGGCTACTTTTATGTGGATTATGGAGATCTGAAATCAGGTCACATATTTGCCCAGGAAGGACTTTACCAATAGAACCATCTTTCCAGACCTAAAATTTCCATTATACTGAAGTTTCCTTGGTTAAAGTGAATTCCTGGGTTCTTTTTCTAGAGTTATATTTTAAATGATCTGGCCTTTTTTATTCTAATTTTCCTTCAATTCTACCATGACTTTTATTATTACAATTCACCAGGATTGTAAATGTAACAGGAAGATTTATACCTTCTTTGTGACCTAGAATATTTCCAATAGCATTGTTAAAAATTTAATAAATTTAAAATTCATGTATTGAAACCTGGTCTAAGTGCCCTTCTCAGTGGAATACATTTTCTAAATTACTTCCTCAATTTATTCTCTTGTATGTTGAATTTTAAGTCACTTTAAGTGTCCTGTGGGTGTGTGCGTGTGTGTGTGTGTGTGTGTGTGTGTGTGTGTGTGTGTGTGTGTGTGTGTGTGTGTGTGTGTATGTGTAATAATAAGAATTTTAAACTTAAGTCATAAGTTTGAGAGAGTACAGGGAGAGTGGACTAGGAAAATGAAAATACAACACTCTTGTATACAATTCTCAAAAGAAAATGAGTGCAGAGGAACATAACAAGAGGTGAATCTATTTCTTCATGAACATTCTAGTAATTTAATTTTTTCCAGAAAACTGATGTTATCAATCTTAGTTTTCACAGTTGCTACTTGTTGCAGAACATTTGTTTACACTGTGAACATGTGGCTTTGCCAAGATGCCTTTTGATTGGTTTAGTAAAGAGCTAAATGGCCAATAGCCAGGCAGAAAGAGGATATGTGAGTCTTCCAGTCAGACTGAGAGGAAATAGGGGGGGAGGATGAATCTATGTCTCCTGGAGATGCTAGCAGGATAAGTAACAAATCAGATGGGACAGAGGAAAGGTATCCAAGCCACATAATAAAATATAGATTAATAGAAACTGGTTAATTAAAACATAAGAGGTAGGTAGAAAACAGCATAAGATAAGGCCAAGCTGTCATAATTAATAATAAGTCTCAGTGTTATTATTTGGAAGCTGGCTAGGGGAACAGAAAAAGCCTTGCAACAGCTAATCTTCTCTAGTTTGAGGATTTTAAATTTTTCTTTTTCATCCATCTGTTCTTCCAGTCCTTCATCAATCTTTAAGACTGTTTTTATCATTTTCTTTTCCTACTTCTTGGTGTCAAATGGGCATTGCTCATTTATTTTGAGCTTTATCATAGAAAGATCTTATAATTCATCCTTTCTTTTTTGTTGATGGTGAATTCATCAGTTGGAATTTTCCCATAATTTCTACATTCCGGTGTCTTTTGGTAAGTTCTACTTTTCTTCTAAAATTTTCATCTCTGTTATTTTATCTCTAATTGGTAAGCATTTAATGTATTTTCCTAGTGTTCTACATGGTTTTATATTGAACATTCTCCTGTTTTCTTGATGTAAAATTGCAATTCACATTGTAAAATTAGCATTATTATCAACCTGCCAACCACAATTTTCACAAGGACAAGATTACAGATGGGAATAACTCACAATTGAAAAACCAATGGCAACCAAAAGAAAAACAAGTCGATTTCATAAAATGTTAACTTAAAACAGAATTAAATAAACGCCCAAGAATTTTTTGTTGTAAAAAACAACACAGAAAATTAAATTGAATAAAAATAAACATTTACTTGCATAACTTCAGAAGGATCTGAATTCTCAAGGCAAAGCAAACAGTTAAAAAAAAAAAAACAAAGTTGTCTTTCAGACTTTCTACATTAGAAACAGTTCAATATAAATGTTTATATCTCTGTGTTCCTTGCTTGCAATATAAAATTTCAACAAGTAGGGAAAACTGCTATAAAAATAAAATATATAACAAGTTTCTCTTACTATTGCATTGAATTAAAATGTACTAGAATTTTTCATAGCTGGATTATAAACAGGATTGTGGAATTTTCTACATATTAAATCTTTTTAATGTCAGTGTAAAAGAATAAGATTTGATTTTACTTTTAAAAAAGTCAGTAGCATCATTTGGTATTTATACTGTTGGGTCAAATCTAGGCAAATTTAGAACAGTCTCTCACCATTATGGAATTTCATGGCTCTGTAGTACACTTACGACAAAGTTAAAACTTGTATGCACTAATAAACAACAAAATAATAGTGAAGAGCTAAAATATGCCTCAAATTAGAAAGTCTGATGGGAGAAAATAAAACAAATATGCATGTTATAGAAACAAAGCCCAGTCCCAACAGATATATCCTCAAAAACAACCCCACATCCAAATCTCAAGGATCACAGAAAAAAAAGCGGGGCCAGAAAGATTTTAAGAGCCAGGGTTTACTGTGAGACTGTGTCTCCTGGGAATGCCAAAAGCTACAACCATGAAGTCTCACCTAATGTCTCCCTAATATTGAACAAACAAAGACATTAACCATAAACAATGTGGACAGAGGAAAGCCCGTGAAGGTTTCATTCCCAGACAAAAAACTACAGAAAACTAAGAAACAGTGACAGGAATAGCCTTCCTCAGCAAAGACCATGGCAATTGGTTATCCAGGGGTCAGCCTTGAAAACATAAATATACAATTAACATTATACAGACTGAGTAGGTTTTAAATACGTATTTATGAATATACATATATACAAACACATATACATATATGTGGAACAATCAATGAAAACAAAAAGATGTCATTAGCTTGAATGGAGAAGAAGTGCATATGGGAGGTTCTGGAGGAAGAAAAGAGTAGCAGGTGATGATGTAATTATATTATAATCACAAAAGACATAATTTTAAAAGTGAAATCACAAAATAAAATAAATTGAATGTCCATATATGGCAATTGTTGAAAGTACACAATTTTTAAATACTAGAAAATGAATATACTATTAATAGTAATGGTTTGTGAAAGCAACAAATGATGATTCTTAGAAATAAAAAGTGTAGAGGTGAAGAATAAGGGAATTAAATCATCTCCTGTAGCAGGACGATGGTTGATAAGCTGTAAACTCTGTAGCTAAATAAGTGCAGTACAAATATGCTCAATGGGAACACAGTTAAATGTCAAAAAAATGACAAGTGTCAACTGTAGTTACCACTTAGATCCAGAAAACAGAAGTAGAAAAGTATACATTACGAGAGAGGATTTTCTGATGAAGGATTTACAACTAAAATTGACATTATAAAGTGTTTACAAGTATACAGAGATAAAAATTAAAATATAAAAAGATATATGCACCCATTGCAAAAGGCACAAGAATACACATGTATTAAGCAATATCCATGGGTTTAGAGTTCTGTCAGATCTTTTTAAAACTTTCTACTTTTTAACTTTTTATTCATTTTACATACCATGTGGTAATATGTTATATATTTAATAAGACCAGTCAGGAATATCCAGAGAACAGATCCACTGACAGTCAAGCCAGGAGGAACAGAGAGTAGTAACTCATGCCTTTAATCTGAGCATGAGGAAAGACCAGAAATGGCGCCTACACCTTCAGTCTCATAATTTCAGAGACAGAGATCTTTCTGTGTTTCTGTGGATTCAAGGCCTAACTACCAAATAGCAGTATCTCACACCTTTAATCTTAACCTGGATGTGAAACAGCTGGGTGAAGAAGGTATTTAAGGCAGGCATAGAAAGACAGAGCAGGCAGAAGAGACAAGGAGCAAGGCTGAGGAAGCTGAAAGATAGCTGGGTGATAACTGTGGTCTCTTTCCTCGCTCTGATATTCTAGCTTTTCCCTGATATCTGGATCTGAGTTTCATTTACCACAACCAGAATTCATGCAGCATACCAACCACAAATACTTCTCTCATCCCTCATCCCACTCTCCCCACTCTTGCCCCCGGGAAGCACCCACCATCCACTTCACCAAAAGGGAAATGGGGAGTCAACAAAGCTTAGTACATTCAGTTGAGGCAGGACTGAACACCTTCCAACTGCATCAAAGCTGAGTAAGGCATCCCACCACAGATTAAAAAGCCAAAAAGCCAGCTCATGCACAAGGGGTCAATCCTGACTCCACTGCCAGGGACCCCTCAAATAGATCAAGCTACACAACTGTCTCTAGCATGAAGAAGGTCTTGTTTGGTCCCGTGGAGGCTCCACAGCTGCTGGTCTAGAGTTCGTGAGTTCCACCAGCTTGGTTCAGTTGTCTCCGTAGATTTCCCCAAAATGATATTTACTTTTGTTCATATAATCCTTCTCCCTCTCTTCAACTGGACCCCTGGAGTTCGGCCTGGTACTTGGCTGTGAATCTCTGTATCTGCTTTTATCAGTTACTGGATGAGGGCTCTACAATGATAATTAGGGTATTAACTAATATGATTACAGAGAAAGGCAAGTTCAGGTACCTTCTCTACTATTGCTAGTAATCTAAGACAGGGTCATGCTTGTGGATTCCTGAAAATTACCCTAGCACTGAATTTCTCCCTAAACTCATAATGTCTCACTCTGTTAATATATCTCTTTCATGACTCTCCCACTCAATCATCCCATGCTTTCATGTTCTCATGCCCCTTCTCCTCCCCTCTATTATCCCCCTCACTCCCAGTTTACTCAACATATCTCATCTATTTCCCTACCTGAGGTGATCCATGTGTCCCTCTTAGGGTCCTCTTGGTTACTTAGGGAGCTGTGGGTTGTAGTCTGGGTATTCTTTGCTTTATGTCTAGTATCCATTTATGAATGAGTACATACTGTATTTGTCTTTCAGAGTCTTCTCACTAGGGAAGGACATTTTGTAGTTCCATCCATTTGCCTGCAAATTTCATGATCCTGTTGTTTTTGTTTGTTTGTTTGTTTGTCTACAGCTGAGCAATACTACATTGTGTATATGTTCCATGTCTTCTCTATCCATTCTTCATTTGAGAAACATCTAAGTTGTTTCTTGATTCTGGCTACTATGAGTTGAAGACAGCTGAAAAAAGAGTCCTTCTAATATGATTGAGAATTTCTTGAATATATTCCCAAGAGTGGTATGATTGTGTATTGAGGAAGATTGATTCCCAATTTTTTAAGAAGTGGCCATATCAATTTTCAAAGTGACTGTGCAAGTTTGTACTCCTACCAACAGTGAAAGAGTGTTCCCCTCCCTCTACATCTCTCCAATATAAACTGTCATCTGTGTTTATTATCTTAGCTATTATGAGAGGTGTAAAATGGTATCTCAGTATAGTGGGATTATGTGTTGTTACATGGTAAATAATTGTCCCACCTACTAGTTTAATAAAAATGCTTACTGACTGAAGGAAGACAGAAAATGTGGGTGGAGCTACCAGAATAAAAATACTTCTGGGAATTGGAAGAACAGAACAGAGATGCCACAGAGAAGCAAAAGATACAGAAAACAACTATGATGCTCTGAGAAAAGGTACCAAGCAATGTGGTTGAACAGGATAAGAGTCATGGGTTAGATTGCAAGAGTTAGCAAGTTATATGCCTGGGCCCCAAGTCAATCAACGTACAACTAATATAAGTGTCTGTGTTTCAGTGGGACTATGAGACTGTATGTCTGCAGGTCTGGGCCACGAGGCTAGGCTGGAAAGCTCAGGACATGAGTCTAGGCCTGAAAGTGCAGGTCATAAACTTAATACTATAAATGGTAGCCCAAGTAGGTGATATACACCCACATAAAGCTGGAGGAAGATTAAAAACAGTTCTAGATCACAGAATCAGAGCCAAAAACAGCTTCTGAGTTGCATCTCATATGTGAACCTTGGTTGAGAGATGCCCTGCAGTGGTGTGTAGGTTTGAATTTAAAATGGTAGGCTCTTGGGGTGCAGCTTAAGCTGCAAAATGGCTGGTTCCTGAAGGCTCACAGAAGCTTAGATATAAGCAACAATTTGCAAATGATGTATTTAAAGTTTCTGTTTATATGGATAAAAAGGGAACAGAGTCAAAGATGGCTTTTTAGTAACAGCATTTTTTTTAGGCCAGCTCTGTTGCTAGAGGCAAGCAGAGGTGTGACTTTTTAAAGAGAATCTTCTTGGTTCAGACTTAAAGGCAAAACACTTGTGAGTCTTTAAGAGGCCCTGCTGCCAAATACTTAAAATGGAGTTCGTGAGCAGCAGGTGGCAGTGCTTTATTTAGTGGTTATATGGACCCCCAAATTCCTCCAGAGTGGTCATTGTTTGTTCTATCAGTACCTCTACTAAAAAGATAAACCTGTGAAGCTAGACTAGGAGCTGGGTGGAGCCAGTCAGCCACCCTACTGAAGCCTTTAATCCTTAGCCACACCTTGGCAGATTAAAGGTGTGGTCAGAAACATAAAGAATAGGGGGAATTGGGTGGAGTGAGCCACCCTACCCAAGCAAAGATGTATGTGGTCAGAAACAACAACAACAAAAAAGATAAGAAATGAGAAATATGTAGTAAAGACAGATTCAAAAAATAAACTCTAAATGATTTAGAGTGTGTTAAAAAAATATATGTAGACTTGAGAAAGAAAAGACAAAAGGAAAAGGATCAAGTCCTTTAAAAAGAAAGAGTAAAACAAAATAGTAATAAGCCACATAAAAATGGAAAATACAAAGAGTGTCTGGATGCTGTATGTTATTGTCCTTAAGGCTTTGTCATTTGATTACAAATGTTCCTGGATTAATCCAGTCTATATATTTTATAAATTTGTTTACCTTAAAATTGAAATCAAAAGATATGCTACTTTGGAAAAGAGGTTTTCTTTTTATTTCCACAGAAAATAAAGGCTGTGGATTTATTCCTGGATAAAGAACATAAGGGTTGATAGAGAAAGACCCCCTGAAAAGTCTCCAATGAAAACAGATGGCCCAGATGATTCAGCATTTAAGAGCACCTCTTTTGAAGTCTCCTCTGAGCTCTGCATCCAAAACTACTTTAAGGAGACTGACTGAGATGACTCAGCCTTAAAGAATATTCCACTAAAGATTTGTACATAATCCTAAATTTTTCTTTGGGTCCCCATGAGATTGCCAGTGTCCCCATTCAGCAGGAAGTAGCTTAGAGAATGATGCCCACATTCCCCCAAAATGGACTATGGATGTTTATGTTTGTTTACAGTGTTGTTTATAAGTTGTTACAGATGATAGTGAAAAAAAAAAGTATACAAAGGAAAATAGATATGGGGTTCTTTTAAAAGGAGAAAAACGGGGGAAATAGTGGGAGTATGCATTGTTACATTGTAAATAATTGTCCCTCCCAATAGTTTAATAAAAATGCAGGTTGGCTGAAGGCAGGCAGGAAGTGTGGGCAGGACTACCAGACTAAAAAAAAACCTCTGGGAACAGGAAGAACAGAGCAGAGATGCCACAGAGAAGTGAGAAGATACAGAGAACAACTATGTGCTCTGAGAAAAGATACTGAGACATGTGGGTAAACAGGATAAGAATCATGGGTTAGATTAAGAGCAAGAGCTAGCAAGTTATATGCCTGGTCCCCAAGTCAATCAGTGTACAACTAATAAAGGTGCCTGTGTTTCAGTGGGGCTATGAGACTATATGTCTCTAGGTCCAGGCCACAAGGCTAAGCTGGGCCAGAAACTTAGTACTATCTTAGAGGGTTTTGTTTTGTTTTTAAATTACTTCTATTTCCCTGATAACTAAAGACGTTGAGTACTTCCTGAAATGTCTTTTAGCCATTTGAAATTCTTCTGCTAAGAATTCTGTTTAGCACTGTAGCCCATTTTTAATTGGATTCTTTGGTATTTTGATGTTTAGTTTTTTTTTTTTTAATTCTTTATATATTGTGGAGATCAGCCCTCTGTTAGATATGGAGTTGGTGAAGATCTTTTCCCAATCTATAGACTGCCATTCAGTCTTATGGATCATGTCCTTTGCCTTACAGAACCTTTTCAGTTCAGGAGGTCTCACTTATTGACTGTTGCTTTTAGTGTCTATGCCACTGGTGTTATATTTAGAGAGTGATTTCCTGAGACAATGCATTCAAGGCTACATACCACTTTCTCAGTATAACTGGTTTTATTTTGAGGTTTTGATCCATTTGGACTTGAGTTTTGTGCAGGGTGATAGATATCAATCTATTTACATTCTTCTACATATTGACAGCCAGTTATGCCAGCAGCATTTTTTGATGCTTTCTCAAAGAATCAACTATTGGTTTTATTGATTTGTTGTATTGTTATCTTTGTTTATATTTATTGATTTTAGCCCACAATTTGATTATTTCCTGGTATCTATTCCTCCTGCATGAGTTTTCTTCTTTTTGTTCCAGATCTTTCAGGTGTGCTGTAGATTTGATAGTGTGAAATCTTTTCAACTTCTTTATGTAGGCAGTCAGTGCTAAAAACTTTCCTCTTAGTACTGCTTTCATAGTATCCCATTAGTTTGGGTATGCTGTACATTCATTTTCATTGAATTCTGGGAAGTTTTTATTCTTATTTCTTCACTGACCCAGTGGTGGTTCAGTGGATTATCATTTAGTTTTCTTAACTTTGAAGGTTTTCTGTAATTTGTATTGCTGTTCAATTCTAACTTTTTGATTCAACAATATACAGGAGGTTATTTCAGCCTTTTTGCATCTGTTGAGATTTGCTTATGAGTGAATATGTTAACAATTTTACAGAAAGTTCCATGGGATGCTGAGAAGAAGGTATAATTTTTGTGTTGGGGTGGAATGCTCTATAGATGCTTGATAAGCCCATGTGAGTTATAACATCGGTTAGTTCTCTTATTTTTCTCTTAAGTTTTTGTCTTGATTACCTGTTTATTGATGAAAGTTGGGTATTGAAGTTTTCCACTATTTGTGTGTCGGGTTTGATGTGTGGTTTAAGCTTTAGGAGTTCACATGGGTAGGTGCCCTTGTATTTGGGACATAAATGTTCAGAATTGAGACTTCATATTGTTGAATTTTTCCTGTAATAAATACAAAATGTCCTTCTTGATCTCTTTTAGCTGATTTAGTTTGAAGTCTATTTTGTTAGATACTAGGATAGCTACACCAGCTTGCTTCTTAAGTTCATTTGATTTTAAAGTCTTTTCCAAACCCTTCACTCTGAGGTAGTGCCTATGTTTCAAGTTGAGGTGTGTTTCTTGTATGCATCAGAAGGATGGATCCTGTTTTTGTATATAGTTAGGCTATGTCTTTTTATATGCTTATTGAATTCATTGATATTAGTGGGTACTAATAACCAGTGATTGTTAATTCCAGTTATTTTTTGGTTGTTGTGTATGTGTGTTTCTCTTCTTTAGGATTTGCTGGTGTGTGATTATCTATTGCCTGTGTTCTTGTGTGTGCCTCTGACTTCCTTGAACTGTACTTTTCCTTCTAGTGTTTTCTGTATGGCTATATTTTTGGATAGGAATTGTTTAAATATGGTTTTGTCATACATAGATATCCTCTTTACTTAGTCTATAGTGATTGAATATTTTGCTAGATGTAGTAATATGGGATGGCATCTGTGGTCTCTTAGTAGCTGTATAGCGTCTGTCCAGGACATTCTGGCTCTCAGCGTTTCCAATGAAAAGTTGGATGTTATTCTGATAAGTCTGCTTATAAGTTACTTGGCCATTTTCCTTCACAGCTCTTAATAGTCCTTCTTTATTCTGTAGGTTTAATGGTTTGATGATCATATGACAGAGGGAATTTTTGGGGAGGTCTCGTCCATTTGGTGTTCAGTGAGCTTCTTTTACCTTATTTGGCATTTTCTTCTTTAGATTTGGAAAGTTTTCTTCTATGACTTTGTTGGATACACTTTCTGTACCTTTGATCTGGTCTTCTCCTTCTGTCCTTATTCTTCTTAGGTTCAGTCTTTTTACGGTGTTCCACATTTCTGGATGTTTGGTGTTATGTCATTTTTGACTTGAATGTTTTCTTTGACAGATGAATTTATTTCCTCTGTTGTGTCTTCAGTGATTAAGAGTCTGTTCTCCATCTCTCGCTTTCTGTTTGAAATGCTTACATCTGTGGTTCCTGCTTATTTATGCATTTTTTTTATTTTCAGAATTTCCTAGGTTTGCGCTTCCTTTATTACCTCTATTTCAGTTTTCAAGTCTTGAACTGTTTCCTTCACCTGTTTGATTGCCTTTTTTCATTTTATTGGCTTTGTTTAAAAGTTTTATTAATTCTTCCCATTTTTATTTGTTTTTTCCTCAATTTCTCAAGAAAATTTTAAAGGTTTCTATTACCTCATAAATTTATTTTTAAGGCTTTTATTTTTTACTTCTGCTTTGTTGGGATGTTCAGGACTTTCTATTGTAGAACCACTAGGTTCTGGTCATGCCATATTGCTCTTTATATTATTGAATATATTCTTGCACTGGTGTCTACCCATCCCCTCCTCCAATCAGTGTAGGTGGTGCCTGTGGCTCTAGGGGTCTGCTCTTTATCCAGTTACTGCAAGCAGTGTCAATGCCTGGAAGGGGCCACTCTTCAAGAGATTGGTACAGGCAGTACCTGTCTCTCAGTGAGCTGATTTTAGTCCAATTGGTGCTGGCAGTGTCTGTGTCAATTTTTTTGGGGTTTTATTTTTTGTTTTATTTAGCCTTGTGTCTTTCACATCATGCATCTAGATCCCACTAATTTATTTTCTCCTTATATCTTCCCTCTGCCCTGCAATACCCTCTTTAAAATACATTAAAATAAAATTTAATGGACAAAAATGAAGAAAAAAGGAAAGAAAAATTGGTGTCATCCTATGTTACACTGATGGTTTCTGGCCCAGTCTTGCCCAAAAGTTCAGACCTGCCTACTGATACTTAACTGGATTAGCAATTCCAAAGTCCCAAAGAATCACACAGACACTTATACTAACTTCATGCTGTTTGTCCTAAGGCTTAAGCACATTACTAGCTAGCTCCTTCATCTTAACTCAACCCATTTCCATTAATCTGTCCTGCCAATTGTGGCTCATCTGTGTTTCTTACATGTTGCTTCTTTGGGTGTCTGGCTCAGACTGTCTCTCACTCTGCCCTCCTCATACCTATACTCCATTCTCTGGCTCCGGTGTTCGCCAAGGGTCAAAACAGCTCCTTTATTTAAAGATTGATATTCATACTATGCAGAAAGACATTTCTACATCAGTCCTAAAAGCTGTAATGTGATACAATGAGTCATATTAAACTCTCTGACTCACACATCTTTACTTGCAAGTGTTCATTGCAAAGAGTTACTGGTCTGGTTCAAAGCCTCTCTGTTCTTCTACACTATTGATGCTGGGGTTCATTGAATCTTGTCTTGGATATCCTGTTGTGGCAGATAAAGAAATAGAAAATAGACCAATGGTTATTAAAAGCCTGGAAAGGATAGTTCTCAAGTAAGGGGAGGGCAGTTTCATGGGGAAAATATCTGCAGCACATTAATATTCATGGTTTATAATGATTAATTAAAGTATTGTTTTATCTCTCTGGGTCTCTCTCTCTCTCTCTCTCTCTCTCTCTCTCTCTCTCTCTCTCTCTCTCTCTCTCATATGTGTGGGAGGAACATGTGTTCCACTACACATGTGTAGATGTCAAAGGGCAAATTTGCTCTTCCAATTTTATATGAATTCCAATGGATTTTGACAATTACTTAAAAAGTTTAAGTATCTAGAGGAGATATATTTTCTGTTTATTTGGATGATTATTATTATCACCTATGTGTATGTGAGTGTTCACAAAATGTGTGTGAGGGGACATGAGTGCCAATCCACATGTGGAGAGGTCAAAGAATCACACTTTTCTTTCATTCAAGCTTTATATGGGTTCCAGTAATCAATCTGAGGTCCCCAGACTTAGTCTTTCACTTGCTGGACCACCATTTACCAAGCCAGTATTTTCTAAATCACACCCAAATTACCATATTTTCTTAAGGTATTTTCATACAGTTACTAGATTTTTAACAAAATACAAAAATGGTCCCTGAGAAAAAGACAATACCTTCAATAAACGGCAAGGGAAAAATTGGGTTTCAACATGGAGGAAAACAGAAGTCGATGCTTATATCTCATCCTACACAAAGCTCAACTGCAATATATCACCAGCTTCAAAACAAAACTTGAAAGCCTGAGGTCACTGAAGGGAAAAAAAAAAAAAACCAGGAAATCCTTTTCAACACATAGGCATAGGCATGGACTTTCAATGTAGGCTCCTCTGCTTCAGGAAATAAGATCAAGAAACAAAAAAAGATCCCAAAAAAAAGGCTTCTATATATAAAGAAAATGGTCAATTAAGTGAAGATTAGTATGTGAAATATCAGCTTCAATAATAATGCACAACTGAAGGACATGAAGAGAATATAGATAGAAAAGGAAGAAGTCAAACATCTTGATCTGCATATGATGTGATTCTATGCGTAAAAGACTCTAAATATCCTACCAAAACCCCTCCTATAGTACTGATAAGAACATTCAGGAAAATATCAGAATACCTAGTTAGTATGCAGGCACGCACACACACACACACACACACACACACACACACACACACAGGGTCGGGGAGAGATTGAAAATATGCTTTCTATATACAAGTGAAAAGACACCTAGAAAGAAATCAGCAGCAAGAGCAACAGCCTTGGAGTAGCTCTAATCGGAGGAAGCGACAGACATGCAATGAAAAGAACAAGTCACTAAAAACAGAAATTGATAAACATATCAGAAAATGGAAATACCACCTATGACTATAGTTTGAAGACATAGCTACCCCGTCAGAAGCAGTCTACAAATTAAATACAATCTCCATCAAAAATTTAGTAAAATTTTTCACAGAAACTTTAAAAAAATGATTTTTATGTGGAAAAAAAAAGACTCAGGATAGCCAAAACAATTCTGGAAAAAAAAATTCCAGAGGGAAGTATCACCTTCCCAGAATTTAAGTTATGCTACGGAAGTACATCACTTAAAACAATGGCATTGCTATAAAGACAGACTCATTGAGCAATGGAATATGATTAAAGACCCACATATAAACCCCACTACCCTAGAGCCAACTCATTTTTGAAAAAAAAATGCTAACAATACACAAGAAAAGAAAGAATTTTAGTTATACTGTGCTGGTCAAATAGGATAGATAGTATATATGGAAGAATGAAACTCAATATGTCTGTCACTCTATATAAAACTCAACTCCAAAGAGATCGAAGTCTGCAATATAAGACCTAATACCCTGAATGTGATAGAAGACAACGTAGGAAATAGACTTGAACTCTTCATGCAGAAAAAGACTTTCTGAAGAGGATGCCTTTAGCACAGGCGTTAGGATAAACCATTAATAAACTGGACTTCACAAAACAGAAAACTTTCTATACAACAAATGACACCGTGACTTAAATTACTAGACAGGGGGAAAATCCTTACCAGCCATACTCTGAGAAAAGCTTGGTAAGTAGAAGATACAAAGAACTCAAAAAGCTAAAAGTCACGTGAAATAACAACCCACTTTTAAAGTGGGGGGATGGAAATTAGCAGCAATTTCTCAAAAAGCAAAACAAAAAAAACCCCAGAAATATCAGTAGTTGAGATTTTCTTGTTTAACAACCTTATCCATTAAAGCAATACAAATTAAAACTGCTTTGATATTTTATCCAGAATAACCAAAATAAAAGACAATAAATGTTGTCATGGGTGTAAGAAAAGAAAAACATTATTATTATTATTATTATTATTATTATTATTATTATTATTATTATTATTTTGCTAGAGGGAGTGTAAACTGGTCCGGCCACATGAAAATCAGAGTAGAGGTTCCTCCAAAAGCTGGAGATAGGTCATCTACACCATCCAGCTATACCACTTGTTTGTATGCCCCAAAGACTCCATATCCGACTACAGACATACCTGTTCATCCCTGCTCAGGGATGTCCTGATCAAAATTGCCAGGAAATGGAAGCAGCTTAGATGAATATTGTACTACTAGTAAGAAATGAAATTAAAAATTAAGTTCCATATATTTCAAGGAGTCTTAGGTTTGAGCCTCTGGATGCATCCATGATTTCTTGGAACTTCGGTTATGTTCATTTTATTTTCTCTATGTAATTTGCATGTAACGTCATAACCTGTTTTTCAACTGTGAAATTTATCCTTTTGCTTTGCCTTGTCTTTTGATTTATTTTTATACATCTGTTTCAGTTTGTCAAACTATTTTGTTCCCAGAATTTCTGTTTGGTTCTTTTATAGTATCTCAATTACTTTTCATCTACTTTGGTAACTGGCTGTTTCACTGTGATGTTGTAACTCCCTTTGCTGTGTTTATTCATCTGACTCATCTATTTAGTTATGGTTCTCTTCAAAAGTATGTTTCTGAGATAGTTTCCTGACATTTCAACTATTCTGTTATCTGCACTTTCCAGCACTGGGTTGCTTTACACACACACACATACACATTCATTCTCAGGATTGTAGCTCATGCTTTCCCTTCCCACTGTTTTTATGCCTTATTTTCTGTGAATTTTCTGATCAACTGTCTTCACCTCGATTCATGCCAGTAGGGAAGCCTATTGCAGCAGAAGCTCCTAATAGTGGCTTGGACAGCATTCCCAGTGCTATCTACAGAAGACACTCCTTATGTATGTCCCAAAGCAGTTTGAAGACACTAGCATCATCAATATGTCTGGAGAAGAACTTTACAGACACTTAAGTAGTAAAATGAAGGGGACAGGAAAGAAAGTGAGAAAAATGGAGAAAGAGCGAGAAGTACCTGACCCCAAAGTGCTCCCCTTTTGGTAGTCTCTCTCAAGAACTCTCCCCCTCTACACTCGCTCCAACCTAATCCCTCCTGTTGCATTCCCATTCATCCACAGTTCACTCACAGAACCTCTTTTATTTTCCCTTCCCAGAAGGCCCTGGTGTCCCAGTTTCTTGAACCCTCCTTGTTAACTAGTCTCTGTGTCTGAATTGTATAGTATAGTTACCTCTTATTTTATAGCTAATTTTCACTTCTGAGTGAGTACATACCATGTCTGTCTTCTGGTTCTGGACTGCTTCACTCAGGGTGACTCTTTTTTTTCCTAGTTCCATTCATTTGCCTTGAAATTTAATGATGTCGTTGTTTTTAATAGCCGAGTAGTACTCTGTTATGTACCACATTTCTTTATCTATTCTTCTGTGTAGGGACATCTAGGTTGTTTCAGCTTCTCCCTATTCCTAAGACTACAAGCAATAGTGAGTAAGTAGTCTGAACTGGCCATCTCCTGTAACAAGTAGAGAGAGTGGGAAACTAATCTGGGCTCCTGGGGGCTCACAGAATCTGAAAAACAACCAGGAAGCCTGCATGGGACTGAGGTAGATACTCTGAATATGTATTACCTTGTGTAATTTGGTCCTAGGGTGGGACTCTTAACAGTAGGAGCAGGAGCTATCTCTGACTCTTAGATTAATGGCTTTTGAGACCCTATTTCTGTTATTGGGTTTCCTTGCCCAGTCTTAATACACAAGGAGGTACTTAGTCGTACTGCAATTTGACATGCCATGCTTTGTTGACATCCCTGGCAGGTCTGCCCTCTTCTGAACAGAAAATGGAGGAGTGTAACGGGTTGAGTGGAGGCAGAACTGGGAAGAGAAAGAGAAAGAGAGGAGAGAATGGAGGGAGGGGATGGAGGGAGGAATGGGGGAAGGAAGAAGATAGGAAAAGAATGAGAAGTTTAGAATTATAGGAATGGAAAGGAGCAGAGAACACTCTGTGTATTAGCAGTTCTTCATCTTAATTGCCCTACTAACGTGTATCTCACCAGACTCCTTCACCACACTTCTACTGCTGCCCACACGGTCTGCACAGCTTGGGCGACTAACTATGACTCTTATTAAGATGTTTCACAAGATTCCAGGAACTCGAGGGTGTTTGTCCGTCCTCTGTTGAAGTTTCTGTGAGTTGCGGCGGTTGAGACTCTCGCTTTCCAACAAGATGGGTTCCGGCCTTTCCCAGTGTTCTCCCACATCTCTGCAGTCCGGCCAGCCATCTGACCACTTGCTCCTCTGCTTGATAGCAAGCAAGAGAAACTGTGGGTGCTGGAAATCTTTCAGTTACAGATTCTTCTTCTTTGAGAGGCTATCTGCTGTTCTGTGGCTGCCGTACACTGCCTCTGATTGGGACTTCCAGCTGCAGCACCTGTTGGTATGTGCCTCTACCGGTACGTGCTACATCGGGTTCTTTCTTGGTTAGGTTGAGTTCTGAGCATGCTGTTGTTCAGCATGGCGGTGTATGTGCTGCTGCTTTCTTAGTATAGCTAGTTTTATTTCTGCCCCTTTTTTTAAAGTTTATTTTCACGTTCTCTGTTAGTGACCGCACTGGTTAACTTTTGTCAATCTGACACTAACTAGAATCATTTGTAAACAGGGAATTTCATTTGAAGAATTACTGCGATCAGAATGTCCTACGGGCATAAATGTGGAGCATTTTATTGATTGGTGATAATGTGGAAGGGCCTAGATCACTGTGAGTGGTACCAGTTCTGGGCAGATCGTATTTTAAAAAAACAAAAACAAGCAAGTAAACTGCATTCCTCACAACCTCTGCTTAGGTTCCTGCCTTCGAGGTTCCTAGCTGAGTTCCTGTTTTGACCTCCCTTAATGATGGACCAACTACACCCTTTAAACCAAATAAGCGCATTCTTTGTATTGATTGAAGCCAGGGTATTTATCTTAGCAATGAAAAGCAAACTAAGACAGCTGCTTGTTAATATTACTTTTCTTCCTCACAACTCACGGTCTTAACCATGTTTTCAGTCTGGCATCTTCTCAAACTAGAAAAGCCGATTGTTGAGTGTTCTCGTCAGAAACAGAATGAATCTGCTGCTGAAGATGGGCCTATAGCCTGACCCAATTGTTACACATGGAACACCTGTGTTGAAAGGTCACACTGTACCCCGTTCTAAATGTATGTTTGTTGTAATAATACCCATAATGAAAAATAGAACATCACTTTAAAAAGCTCTATCAGATAAATTATAAATGGCACATAGTTCTATATAGAGCCATGATACTGTCAAGTAATACGTTTTGTTCTTCATAATATTTGCATTTTTTATTTAACTGTCTCCACTGCTGAAGATGGGTTTATTAAGTTTAAAACTTTAAATGTGTACATGGATGTAAGTACAGAGATAGGAGGAGGAGGATGCTACAAGATAGCAGCAGCAAGGACTTAGCCAGAACAAAGGCATACTTTAAGATGAGCATAAACTGCATCAGACCACTAACCAGAGTCTTTAATTCACTGTTTTGTCTTTGTATTTTGTTGTCCCGAGATTGTGATGGAAGAGAAGGCAATAAATCTTGTGATTACTAGTGTAATCTGAGAATAAAGGCAGCCTGTGTCATTCACTGTCAGGATATTTTATTGGATCGCTATGAATCTCTGCCGACTGCCATGCATGTTGCAATGCAAGGATAATTCGTTAATTATTTGGAATCTATTTTGTAGGTTTCTGTTTGCTGTTTTATAGCATATCAACATTCCTTCTTTGAGCTTTTATATCCTTAAACATATGTACACCAAAATATTACTTTATGTAAAATGCTGATTGTATTTGCTGACAGAAATCCAAAGGTGCAACTGGTTAAGCATATGGTACCTATATAAACATACTAGTTATTATTTCTTAGCATTTATAAAATATTTTTTAAATGGCATGAAAATTAAATCTTCACATCATAAAATAAAGGTATGTGGTAGAGAAACAGTTGTCTAATGAACTGTGACTTTTCACAATGAGTTATAAGTTTTATAAGAAAAACCAATCAGATAGAAAAATGCATCTGGACAAAGACCAACTGCCTGAAATTTTACACAATCTAATGTTATACCCTGCTCCCCCCCCCCCACTAGACACATGAATGACATTATTTAGTCACGTTCCTGAAAATGATTGAACAAGATTGGCAAATCCATAATACTTCAGACCATGTAATTCCAATTGGTCCAATCAGATATATTTATCATGCCTACAGAGACATTATTATAACTACAAGTCATCTTATCTCCCCCTGAGATAAATCTTGAGTGAAAGGGAGGCAGATTTCCACTGTTACCTATTCAAGCATGTATATACGGATAATGTTTTTAATCATAGGATACTTCTACAATTTAATTTTTTTCCAGTGAATTCTCTTGACAAACACCATTGCAAAAATGTATTGAGAAGTGTTTTTGCTGTGAGTGGGAATCATTGTATAGTAATAAGAAACCTAAATTGTCCTTCTCAGTAGGAAATCCTTGCTGCTAACTTGTATCTAAGACCTAGTAGGCAAAAAGGGAACCGAGTAAAAGTGTAGGTGTGTCTTGGTAGCTATATATGCTTGATGACTAAAATGTCTCTTTGTGGTCAAGTATTCTGTATACTAACGTCAAGTTCATCCTGCTACATCAGAAATGAGTATTAGGGAATTTTCCAGGTTGTCATATATATGAAATAGAGAAGGGTATATGCCTTCAAAAGATTCTGCATTCACTATAATACAATCTACATTGTGGGGTTTTAATTGGTTTGCTTATTTTACACATATTAAATTAATACTGTATATATATATAAAGTATTTATATATATATATATATATAAAATGTTTGCTCACCACAAGTTGGCTCACCACAGAGTTCAAAAAAGGGTATGTTGCACAAATCCTGATTGATCTTATAATAAAAACCCTGGAGCCTGATATTGGGGCAAAGCTGAAAGAGTAGAGCATTCCACAGCCCCTCCTCACTTTCCCAACACCTCAGTCCGAAAGGGTAGGTCTTCTCTCTATGAATCCTCAAACTGAATGCCTCTAAGTCCTCAGCTGAAAGGGAAGGGAAGCAAAGGGCTGAACTCTTCTTTCCTCCCACCTCATGTAATCATTCCCACACAGAAACATAATTAAAAATAAATCTTATAAATAAACTTGGGCTCTGGAATTCCAATGAGCTTCTTAGGTATAAATCATGGTTTGATGAGAGCTGCAAATAAACATGTTCAGCAAAAGCTATCCATGGCTTCCTCTGGTTTCACCATGCATCTTTAGCTGATTTAGTTTGGGTCCTTCCTCTGTGATAAGTCTCATCCATAAGTTCAACCTTTTGCTGTATCCTGCATTGATACAACAACTTCGGCAAACTGAAAAATGGGCACGAGAGCTACTAAACACGTGAATCCTCTTTAATCTTGGAATTCATGCATATACCTTTTTTCTAGCTTTTCCTTCATGCATGCACCTTTTTTCTAGCTTTTCCACTCCCCTTGAGTTTCTTTCTCTCTTATGCTTTCCAATCTGGTTGGTTGGTTGCAAACCAACATTTTCTCCCTCTAGATCCATCCATCCATTTCAAAGTAGTTTCTGCTCAAGTTTCTCTCTCTTCCTCCCTTGTTTGCACTAATAGTTTCATTCTGTCCTTTCATGAAAATGCAGGGACTACTTTTAAAATAGGGTGCAGTAAAACTATTCCTAGAAATACCACATATACCTGTACAACTGCCTGACATTCTAATAAACATTGAATTCTTCAAGTCTCTGAACCAAACAAGAAAACAAAATACTTAAAGTCACTCAGGCAGGAAGGATTTAATAGGATCAGCTGTTACCTGTGGCTCAAACTCAACTCCATATGCTTTGAAACAGCATAAATTCACCCCAAATCCTTGACGTATTCTGCTCCTTTTACTTTTCGGTGTCATGAATTTTCATCTTCCAGCTTCTGCAGGGAAGTTTCTAACTTAGGAAAGGGAGAATTGAAGTGGGACTATGAGCCAGATGGAGGGTTTTAAACAATAAATGTTTCACATATTTCCTAGCAAGTACTCTTTTTCCATTTAGTGATTTTAGCAGAAATCATGATGTAAGTTCTAGACTGCAGCACTGTTTAAAAAAAAAAAAGGGACTCTGGTAATTTAATATGAACTCTTTAAAGACAAGAAAAAGTATTCGCATTAATTAGAGATAAAAATGGCTTTTATCTTGCTTCATGGAATGCTACTTCTGTAGAGTAAAATTAAGTAGCTTTATAAAATTAAGTCCCTTTGCACAAGCTGCCAACTATGCAAATAATTTTGTCATTTTTAGAGCCTGCTGAAAAGAACATTGAGTGCTGGATTGAATGGAAGGAGATGACTTCAGAACTGAAAGATGATGGCTGTGATATCAGAAAGAAGGTAAACATCCAAATAAAAACTTCATATGGGAAGCACTAGATGGCCAAGTGTGTCCATCAGCAGTAAAAACCTCCCAATAGCAATGTGGTGATTGAATAAAAATGGCTGCCATAGTTCACATATTTGAATGCTCACCAAGGAGTAGCACTCTTTGAAAGGATTAGGAGAAGTGGCCTTGTAAGAGTAGGTGTGGCCTTGTTGAAAGAGGCATGTGGCTGTGGATGGGCTTTGAGGTTTCAAAAAAATCCATTTCCAGCCCAGAATCTCTCCCTTCTTGTTGCCTGCAGATCTAGATGTAAAACTCGCAGCTACTTTTCCCAGCAACTGTGTCTGCCTTGCAACACCATGCTTCCCACCATGACAACAAGGGACTAAACCTCGGAAACTGTAAGCAAGCGTCAATTAAATGCTTCTCTTTAAAAGAGCTGCCCATATCATGGTGCCGCTTCACAGCATAAAACATTGACTATCACAACTAATAACCCTAAAGACTGTACCAGGTATCATTTGATCCCTCCATCCAATTTCAAACCATCCAAAAGAAAATGCAGGGAAGATACCTGAGTGCACCAGGACAGGGAGGCAGTACAACTACAATGAGCAAATATGTAATGGAGAGATAGGAAAGATATAAAAGTGATGACAGGTGAGAGAGGGGGCTGAGGTTAACATGCTGTCCTTGATCAGTAAGGACTGTGAGATGGTGTACAACAGCATCCTGGAGCTTATGCAGACGCAGACTCTACTTCTGAACCTGCTGCCTGGCCATGAGATCCCCCTGGCTCTGGGCATCAATGGGGCCTTTGAGATGAGGAAAGATTTACCATCTGGATTGGACCTCATCAAAGGACCAGTGTGATCTGTGATGCCACCAGAGACCATACTTATATCTGTGGTTCATGATTACTCTCTCTGGAAAGATAAAGTCTGAGATTCATGTGAACAAATACAGTCTGATCTGCTGCCTGAGGCTTTGATGATGTTCTCAGGCTGTGTTGCTTGTGGGGGCCATGCTGATGTGAGTGCATGTGTAGCCACCTGAGGCCATATTGAAATCCAGTGGCCTGTGCAGCTGATGAGGGCCATGAAGGGATCGGTGGTCCTGATACGGCCACGGGTCATGTTGATGTTATTGGTTCAGGTTACCATGTAAGCCCATATGGATGTCTAGATGTCTGTGATCTGCCCCGCTGGGGAGAGCTGGCCTCAGCCCTCACGGAAAAGCTGCCCTGCCTCTCTCCAGCCAAAGGATGGAGACACCAGCTGTGGCATGGGCATAGAAGAGCTACCTTCCTCACTGGCAGCCACATAGCAGTGGCATGAGTATGGCAAAGTCAGTCACTTAACACAGACGGTAGAGTAGATGAGGAATCGCTCACTCAATCCCTCTCTAGCCACTCCATGACCTTCCCCAGTTGATGGCTTCTGATATGGATACAGGCTAATAAAGACTTCTCCTCTCTTGGGGGCTGTCCACTAGGAACTGGACCATGCTCCAGTGAGTATATGAACAACAAAAAATGGTTTTATATATTTTTTGGAGGGCAAGTTCATGAGGGAGGGAGGCAGATATGAAAAGCCTGGGAGGGAGGTGAGTTTGATAAGGGGCATGATGTGAGATTCCAAATAAAAAATTATTTAAAAAAGAAAGAAATATAACTCTACTATAATAATTTCCCCTTGGATTCTAAATGCTATGTCTTTATTGGCAGGGATACTTCCTTGAGTTGTATATTAACTACAAGATAGGCTTTTCACTTCCTGACTCAAAATGACAGTGAATCTTTTCTCATGGCATGTCTTCAGCTCTCATTCAAATGTTTTAAATATAGCTCATTATACAAGTGTGCTTCACAGTTTCTGTTTGGGTTTGATGGAATGTGGAGTTCAACAAATCCCCCCTCTCAAAATGACAGAATGGAACACAATTGTTAACAATGTCATCTCAAGACCTATGTGACCAATAGCAAAGCAAAAAGTCTGAGAAGCTTTGTTTGACAGACAATCCTGAACCTCAGGTTAGGAGAGTAAGTCCCCTGAGGACTGCCTGAGGAGATTCCAGTTCACTTCCTAGCAGCACCTGAGTAAAGTTCTGCTGGGAAAGTATTTTGTGCAAAGTACACATTCTGTACCACTGCTGGTTAAGGCTCACTCCATGTGGAATAGACATTGACACACTACATCCACAAGACAGAGTGAAATTCTGTCCTTTACCACAGTGTGGATGGAATTATAGGTCATTTTAGGAAGCAGAATAATCCAGGCACAGAAATATAAGCACAATAATTCTTAATTTTTTGTGTCCATTAAATACTAGAAAGGATGGGGCAGGCCAGGTAAGTGACATCTGAGTAGATGATGAACTGGTTCTGACTTTCTGTAGTACATTAGGAAAGCAGTTGGTTACAACATGTGATAAGTTTCAAAATAAAGAAAAATCCAAAATTCCAACTCACTAGTACACATAGAAACCATTATTATTTGTAGAGATATGGAAGGATTCATTACCTTAATTTAATCATTACACATTAGATATAGGTTCATAATCCATTTAGCATTCCTAATAAAGATGTAAAATGCTGTCTCCATAGAAATAGTCAAAATAAAACTGTATGATTAAATAATTGACGGCAATAAAACAGAGAATAGGTTGCTTGTCTAAGGTTGTAGTTTTGTGTAGAAGAAACAGTAGCCCTGGAGATTAGCTAAAGCTTCTATAGTGATCAACACTGCTATAACTTGCAAGCTGTATGATTCAATTCAGGTTGGAGACAATAATGCAAAGATATGACTGTGGCTTTTATTTGCATCCCCCTAAGAGCATAGAGAGCTTTCCACACGCTTGTTTCCCTGACTTCATAACACTTTCATTAAAGTCTCTCTTGCCTTTTGCCTGTTTTTCACATGAATAAATACTTTCTTTATTGCTGTAGAGTTATAAGAGTGCTTAACATTCCAGACTATAACCATTTTTGATATGTGGGCTGCAAATATTTTCCATTCAGCTCTTTCCCTTTTATACTCTTTTTAAAAAGAAAATATGAAGGAATATTTTGAGTAGAATAACTTAGAAGCAAAAATCATGTTTCTATTTATGATCTTTGGAACAACATTGGCCATTTATTTCTCAAATTGCCCTTTTAAGTAAAATGTTAGTATTAAATTTACTTATTTTATTAATTTTTCACACAGTGTTTTGACTAGATTATTTCCCATCCCCCAATCTTTTCAGATCATCTCCACCTCCCTACCTACCCAATGTCATATTTTTTTTTCCTTTCTCTTTATCTCAAAATAAAAAAAAAATTAAAATAAATTCTCTACAGAGTCTTTAATAAAAACAAGATTTCAGTTTTAATCAATTTAACAATTTTTATGCTAAACCTATGTCTGGAATATTTTAGCTCTAAATATACTTTTCTGCCTTTTACATTTAAGTTCACTATTTGTTTTGAGTTAATTTTGTACGTTTTAGACATAGGCTGCACTACTGCTTCTGGGTGTCCCCTTGCCATTTACTGAAACTGTTGGCCTTTTTCTACTTTCTTACTTTTAGGATCTTACCAAAGCTGGGCATATTGGAGGGTGGGAGCTATTCTGAGCTTCTTTGTTCTATGCCCACTGAGTCTCCCTACCACATATTCCTTTTTTAGCTATTACATTAGCATGCCCAGAGGTAGGCAGACCTACAACAGGGGTGCATGGTGGTGGAGAAGACAGGTGGAGATAGCTAGCAGCAATAGAAGTGCAAAGGACTATCAAGGAGAGTGATACACTGCCAGTTACAGAGGCTGGGCCCGGAGCCTTGACCGGTCAGAACAAAGTTATGGCACAGACACCTGAATTCTTAGTGCACTGTCTCTTACTAGGAGTGAGTGTAACCAGGCAGGAGAATGGCAAATTGCACTTTTGCTTGATGGGACCATTAAGCACCATGCTGGACCTTATTACTGGATGATATTCATATTTTTGTAGAAATACACAGAAGGAAGAGGAGCTTGAGAGGCTGGATTAGACATCATGCTCTTTCAGACAGACATAGCCCAAGACCTTAGTCCAATTTTTCAAAATGACCTCTTGTACTATTCCTTAGCCCAGGTTAAAGGAGGAACTTAGCTTGCATGTGTGTCTATGTTGATAGTAATAATGTATCTTAGTCTATTTCAGTTGGCAGAATGTCTGACACTTGGTTATCAGCAAAGAGGTGTAATTCGACATGTGGTTCTCGTAGCTGGAAACATATATTCTGCTGAGGACCTCACACTCCTTCAACCCATGGCAGAAAACCGTATATATCAAATAGATGAACATAGAGAACAACCATAAGGCAACTTTTCTTTAGACAGCCTGCTCTATGTAACTGTTCTAGATCTGTAAGAGGAAAGACTCACCCACTGGGGGAGATGACATCAGCCTCTTCGTAAGGATGGCAGGTCCATTATCTATGATGAATTCAGGTTCTAACATATGCTATAAGCCATTTCATCGTGTGTGTGTGTGTGTGTGTGTGTGTGTGTGTGTGTGTGTGTGTGTACACATATATATGATAGCTCAAAGTTGAGTGTGTTAAGCAGTTAGCTTTAAGCACATTAGCCTCAATCAGTCACTTGCTATTGCTAAAATCCAGAGAGCGAGTGTAAAAGTCCACAGAATTCCTCATAACACAGTGACAGTGAAACACAGCAGCAGACACACACTGTGTCAATTTGTCCTAAGAGCGTGGTTTTATCTCTGTGTCACATTTCCTGCTGCTTTTGCCTCTTAATTCTTTATACAGGTTTTCGTTATTAAACTGTTCTTATATTCCCCATGGGCTGGAAAAGAAACTGCCAGATTAAATTGTACTATACTGCTTTCACCACATTATTAGTCTCTGCATATTGCACCCTCTGGCAATGGGAGTTTCAAGAATCTTTTATTCTTGCATATTAAGTTTTATTCTTGATTTCTCAAAGACATGTCATGTCATTTTTTTCTGTGGATTAGTACTGTAGGTTAAAAGAATAAAGGGGAAGAAACAGAATGTGGTGATAAATCAGACACATCCACTCCACATTGCCAAATACTACACTTCTGAAGAGAACTTCACTTGAGGAAAAACACACTGATCAAATGAAAATTTAAAAAGCCAGGAAAACCAGAATGTGAAAGTAGATTTTCTTTAAAATACTAGTTATGTCTTGCAAAATTATGCATATCCAAATTACCTACCTTCTGTTTAATTTTTATCATAAAAGGAATATATTTTCTTTCATTTCAAACTTGCACGCTAGCCATAAAAACTGGGTGGGAAAGCACTCAGCTGCAATTAGCTCCAACAACCATTTTCTTATTTTTCTATAATTCTCTTGAAGATTTTACACAGTTAGACTCTCCATTTGGTGATATGAGGTGTGTAATTGGCTTATTATTTTTAGTTATCATTACGCAGAACATTCATGTTTATTGTAAGCTCTTTAGAAACACTTTATTTTAGCTACTTATTTTGAATTTATTATAACTACTGAAAAGTCAGACATCACTTCAAAGACCTCTGTCTCTTAGCAAATAGGAAAGCAGATAGTAATTTTTGTTTTATCTGTACTATTCCTTTTTATGTTAGTAATTAGTGTAAAATAAAGAGATTTACTGTGGGATTTTTCAAACATACTCTTTGGGTTGCTCCACCTCCCTCAGTTCTCTATCCTGCTGCATTGCCCCATTGACTGGTCCTCGCCTTCTCTCAGTACCTACCACCTGTTTCTGCCCATGTGAAATGCAATCATCTTATTGACCTGAATTTAATAAATTCCAGTGCACTGAGCATCCAAGGTTTTCCCCATTCTAACACATGCCTAATGGTCATACTAAAATAGACAATCTCTCCTCTATTTCACGTATCTCCTTAGGGTACGTTTTAGGATATGAAAATATACACTATTTTCTAACAAAACTTCTTAAAAATGTAATTACTGCTTGACAGGTACATGAGTGCCCCTTTATCATTCCTCATTGTGTTTCTATCATTTAAGGAAACAATGTTGTACATATTTTATTGAATTAAAAATAACATGAATCATTATTATAATAACTCATAATCTTTTTTAAAAAATTGCAATAAGGGCACACAGTTCTGTACAGTTGTTCATTAGCAAGCTCTGCTAGAGGCAATGGTGAGGTGTCAACAGCTTATTTGGAAGATGCAGCCTTGGGGCAGGTGAGTGAGGGGGGATAGGAATGAGGTGGGATGAGATGCACACAGATACATTCCTGCCTTTACAGTCCTGTTACAGGGAATCACAAAGGAGCACAGCACAGTGCTAACCAGATCTGTTTGCTAGAAACACAACAGTCCCCATTGCAAATAAAAACCACACTTTGGAGCAGTCCAGGGCAGCAAGAAAGGACAGAAGACAGAACTGTTGCCTGGGAAACCTATTTCCAGACCCTGGGATGCAGAGCTTTGCCCAACCTGGGCTAGGAGCAGAAGTAGGAATGCATCGGGCCCCCAAAGAATCCTAAAAGCCATACTAGTATGCTTAAGGAAGAGATTCATATATGCTTGTATCTCTATCTCCATCTGTTTCACAGTTTACCCACTGGAATCGAGGAAGTAAGACAGACTAGTGAACATTATATAAAAGCCAGGCTTGTATAGCAGGTTCCCTTTGATGTGTCAGACAAGACGTGATATTATTTAGAGTTGTAAGAGAAAGATCTATAATCCAGCAATTCTTTGTCCCTTGGGATGTTTTATACTATAACCAAAATATAAAAACAGGAATAGCAAAAAAATATAAAGAAGCTAGATGTTTCCAAAAATGACCCATTCCAAAAATGACCCACTTATAAGTGATCAGTATACAAAATATTATTACAAGAGTCTCTCAGCCACTTGCTATTATTCGTCATCTGTGGCTCCATATAAAATTTTTATTTAATGCTATTTTAATAACCTATGGCAGATCCTAATTATTCAGGAAATTACTCTTCCCATATTTTGAGCATGTGTTATTAAACATTCTCCACCAAGTTTGAAAATTAAATCTGGGATTATATATACTTTTAAATTTTATAAATATTTCTCAACCAAAAATTTTGAATTAGTCTGTTGCATGAAATTTCTAGCCTATCTAACCTGTGGTCCAGACTCACAGACCTGCAGACCCAGCGACCCACAGAAAGACACAGACGTTTGTATTAATTTTATGCTGATCAGCCTATAGCTCTGGCATATTGCTAGCTAGCTCTTGCTCTTAAACTAACCCATGACTCTTATCCTGTTCAGCCATGGGGCTCGGTACCTTTTCTCAGAGCAGCATAGTTGTTATCTGTATGTACTGGCTTCTCTGGCATCTCCATGGCATCTCTGTGGCATTTCTGCTCTGTTCTTCCGATTCACAGAGTTTTCTTAGTCTGGTATCCCTGCCCATACTTCCTGTCTTCCTTCAGCCAACTAGCATTTTTATTAAGCCAGTAGGCAGGACAATTATTTACAATGTAACATAATCCCACTACATTAGTCCTTCAGCTGTTTACAGGAACCATGTCATGCAGACATTTTAACTGGCCTTATTTTTCTGACCAAGAAGTATATATGTACCTGGTGTGCCTTTGGGATAAAAAAAAAGCAGCATCATGTTTATTGGTTATTATCTCTTTTTCATGGGCATATAATTATCTCACTGCTACCTTGACTGATATTTTTAAATGTTAGAAAAACAATCTGTTTTCTGTTCTTCAATATATAGCCTTATTTTCCCTATTTCAAAAGACTTAGTTTATAGCTGTTTTATTTCACTGCAAAGTGTTATGCTCATTGTTCCTAGAGAAGTGTTACACTAAAGAATCATTTTCTCAACTGTGTGATTATAACAGTGATGCCCATCATTTTTAGAGTATTCTTCACCAAACCAAGGCAATGTATTCAAAAGCACACAACCTGTGAGGAATATGGACCCAGGATCACAAAGCCGCTTTATGAACTCTGAAACCTCACCCTGTACCTGTGACTGCTACGGCCTGTAACTGCTTCTCAAAAAGCATGCTATATTTGAGGTTTTCTCTAGATCAAATATGGCTATACTTAATTTTAGGTGTCAACTTGCTGAGACATGGCTATCTAGGTATTGATTAAACATTATTTCTGATTATACATATAAAGATGTTTCTGCACAGTGTTATTGTTTCAGTCAGTAGGCTGACTAAAGCCAATCACTCTTTCCAGTGTGAATGAGCCATCCACTTATTAAATGACAACAAGCAGAATAAGAAGTCTTCTATTTGTACCTGTCTTTCTTTGGGTAGAGTTCTTGATTTTTTAGATCCAGACTCAAAATAAACCATTGTCTCTCCTGCTTCTCCAGCTTCCCCACTTTATGTTCTCAACTTTTACAGTCATAGCATAGTATTTACTTGTCTCCAAGTATATATGCTTTACATGTCTCCAGTTTGCACCTGCATGTTGTAGATATTTCAAAGTGTGTAGAGAAGATTCCACTGATAGCCTCATCCTGATATCTGGTTGCTATTGTTCAGCTTGGTTTTGTAGGGGAAACTGTGGAAAATATTTGTTGCCATTGACATAATGTCTGAAGATTCATGAAGGCATGTCTAGGGAAGCTTCCTATCTGGCACAAGGGAAGCTGTGTCCCCTGTGTGCTATTTGTGTACCAAGACTCTGGGTTGTGCCCTTTTCCCTGGAGTGTGGTAGGAAGCAGGAGATGCTGCCTCAGGGGCCCCTAGAGGTGTCTCTGCAGAATTTCTTCACTTGTCCTCCAGGGACTCATTAATGTGTTTGGGGAGGCTGGCTTGACACTTCTCTGGAACTTCCACTTATATCTGTTGACAAAAGTAGAACAAATTACTTTACTTCCTTAAAATGAGAGATCTATTCCTAATTTCCAAGGCAATGAAAAACTTTCCCTCATATCTACAAATCTCATGAGTCATCTCAGTGAGCTATGGAAGGAGATAGAATGCCCAGAACCTACTCATACTTTGTATTTTGAAACTAGCTTCTGCTACTGTTATCGAACTGTGAAGCCTTATTATTCAAATGTCCATTTAGCAAGGTTTCACTTATATAAAAATATAAATTCTTTTGTTGCTGTGAAAAACTACTCAACAGCTCTTTTTTAAATTTCATATTTCTTCCTTAGAACTTGACCTGAAGGCGAGCAGACTCATAAAGGGTGTTTTCCTCACCTTTGCTGAAGAGCAGTAGCAGTCTGTGTTAGTATTTGTTCTGGTAATGGAGTCCTGACTGTCTTTTACATTATCTGTGGCACACAGGCTGAAAGCTTTACCTTTATCAGTGTCATGATTCTAACAACAAAATAGTTCTGGCTAACGTACAGTGACAGGTAAATCATTGAAAAACAATTGCACAAAAAGTTCTTTTCAGTTGTGATTATCTTTCTTAATAGTATTTGCTAAACCTGTCCATCCTAATGATTCATGAAATCACTCTCTAATAGTATATAAAGTATGTACTGTCAAGGTTTTCAAATTTTATAGTTGTTATAAACCTGAAAAAGATGTTCCTTGCCTCTTCCCGCCTGGTGAAGAAATAACACTTCAAGTTTATACTCTTAATAAAATAAATAAAAACAGAGAACCTCATACAATAGCAATGGTTTTTTTTTATTTTCACAGGAGAAATAGCCTCCGAATTTGAATGTCACGCAGCAGAAATGCTAAAGGGAATTGAGTCAAAAAAAGAAAAAAAATATTTTTTCAGCCACATGGCATCTTTGTATATTTTTATTGCTGCATCTTTATGACTGCCTATGCAAAGTGTAATCAAAGTGCATTTTAAACCAACAAGCGCATAAGAGACTCACTCCCACTCACCATGTAAGACAAGAGACAAGTTAAAAAGGTGAAAATCTGATTTTTGTTTCAGAAATATCTTCCTGTCTTTAAACTGCGGGTCATTGGATGAACTAATGTTCATTCTAAATTTCTTATCTGTCAATTTTTCTTCTCAGTACTGTAAAATTAAATACAAGTAAGATCCTCAGCTTAGTTGTAAGAAATTAAAGAAGAGCAACAGTAACATGATGTGGGTAAACAATTGTGCCAAATTATGTTGTGTGGAATAAGAGATCCAATTCTAAGTCCATGTTGTCCCTAAACCTTACTTATGCTGGGGAATATAGACATAAAAATAATGAGACAGAGGGATTGGTGCTTCATTTGATGGGATTTGCTGACTTGTCATTCCCTGAATTCAAGAGGCACATGATGTTGACATAATTATAAAGGGAGGAGGCAGACACAGCAAGCAATATTTAGAGGGAGGTGAGAAAGAACAGGTTGCAAGAGTCAGAATATGGAGATTAACTGATGCCAGCCATTAATGACTTTGGCCAGTGGCTGTTGTGGTCACAGATACATTTCACTGTAGTGTAGTATTGAAACAAAGTCTTGTACTCTTTATCAAAAATTGTTTTTACACACACACATTCTCAAATATATAAATAGAACTTGCTCAATTCACATGTTATTTATGTGTATATATCAGAGAGCATACATAAGAAGATTTAAGTGAACAGAGGGAAGAGAAAAATGATGTCATTATATTATGATTTCAAAATATAAAAAAATATTTTTTTAAAATAAACATTCTAAAAATATTAAGGAAAAGGCAAAAGGCAGTATTGTCAGGTGCGAGGTAAAGCCACAATGTGTGCGTGAAAGATCTGCGGTGAGGACCCTCCAAGTGAAGATAACAGGCCTACAGAATTTGCCTAGAACTGACTTTTATAGAGTTAATGTGGAGAGAGGGTAGGGGCAGTTTCTGGGAAGATTTCTGGGAATCTGGCTTGAGAGCTACTTGACGTCTGCTTTGTTAGATATTTTAATGGCATTATCAGCTTATTTCTTAAAGTCCATTTGCTTGGAAAATAATTACCAATTCTGAGGCAATGTCTGTATCTTTGATGTTGAGGCGTGTCTTAGATACAGCAGGCGATAGTTCCTTCTTTGACACGCATTCTCTTAGTCTGTGTCTTTTTAATGAGGGATTGAGTCCATTGACATTGAGAGATATCAGTGACCAGTGATTGTTAATTATTATTGTGTTATTGTTGTTGATGGTGGTGGTAGCATCTCTCTCTCTCTCTCTCTCTCTCTCTCTCTCTCTCTCTCTCTCTCTCTCTCTCTGTGTGTGTGTGTGTGTGTGTGTGTGTGTGTGTGTGTGTGTGTGTGTGTGTGTGTGTTCGACCGGGCTGGGTTTGTAGTTAAATATTGCTTAAATTTGACTTTGTCTTAGAATATCCTATTTTCTTCAGCTATGGTGATCCAAAGTTTTGCTTGATATAGTAATCTGGGGTGGCATATATGGTCTCTTAGAATCTGCAGGACATTTGTCCAGATCCTTCTGGCTTTTACAGTCTCCAATGAGAAGTCAGCTGAAATTCGAATAGGTCTATCTCTATATGTTACTTGGCCTTTTCCTTTCCAGTTTTTAATATTCTTTCTTTATTCTGTGTTTTTAGTGTTTTGATTATTACGTTGCAAGGGGACATTCTTTTCTGATTCAATCTATTTGGTGTTTTGTAAGCTTGTATCTTTATAGGCATGTCATTCTTTTGTTCTTCTTTTTATTATTTTTTATTAAAAAAATATATTTTTATTCATGTGTTCCCCTGCTCCCCTTCCCTTCCCTCCTAGCAATCTCTCCCAGTCAGCCTTCAGCCTCCCTCCTCCCCATCCGTCTATCTCTTCCTCCAAAAGGGCAAGAAGTCCCAAGGAGGGTAAGCTCAGTTTGACACATTCACTCCAGGCAAGTCTGATTTCTTCATCCCAAAGGCAAGACTGGGTTAGGTGTTCCTCTGCAGGGAATGGGCTCCAAGGTGCCAGCCCATGCACAGGAACACAGTCTGATCCTACCCCTCGAGGCTTCACATACTGCTCATGTTAATCAATAGTCGTCTACAATTAGAAGGCCTAGCTCCTTTTCCAAATGGATCTCCAGTGGCTATTCTTGATTCAGGGACTTTCCCAGAGCTCCAGTCAGCCATCACTGTGGGAATTTTCCTCATAACCCCTATTTCCTTGCTCATACAGAAACCTGCTCTCAGGTGGACCAGGAGCTCGACCCAGTGCTCAGCCATAGATCTCTGCCTCCACCTCAGTCATTCATGTTAGGAAAATTTTCTTCTATAATTTTCTTAAAAATATTTTCTGGTCCTTTAAGCTGGAATTCTTCTTTCTTCTTCTTCTTCTTCTTCTTCTTCTTCTTCTTCTCCTTCTTCTTCTTCTTCTTCTTCTTCTTCATATTTTGATTCAGAGATATTTTTAAATATAACACGGTTTTGTTTTTTTGGGGGGTGTGGGGTCCAATGAATCTATTTCTCTATTGTGTCTTTAATGCATAAGATTATCTCTTGAGTTCTGCTGCTAATACTTGCATCTGAAGTTCCTTCCTTTTGTATGTCAGCATTGTGAAAAGATACACTGACTTATCCTTGAAGACAATAGTTTAATTGATGAATACATTGTGAAATGTAGCTTTCTTTTATTTGTACATCTGAAGGAACTTATTTAATTTTTGAATACTTACATTTTGAAAGTAAGTGATAGCAATGTATTGAAAGAATTATGTATGAAGCTTGGCAAAGGCCTCTTTTCAGGATTTTCTCTGAAAGTATATGACAAAAGTTCTTACACTATCAAAACACCATATAATTTTAATTTCATTATTACTTCAACTCAGCAAATATGTGTTATACACTTCTAATAATGCAAAGAATCACTGGGAGAGTGGGACGCAGAGATGATCAACCAACAATCCCTTTCCCAAATGATCTGTCATCTAGTAAAAGTGACAATGATGTTATTAAAAAAACTCAGTGTATTAACAGATAGAAGGTTCCAAGGGTCATAAAGGGGAAGAGCTCCAGAGGGAGCAACAAGTAGACCAGAGTTCCCCCGCACCCGACAATGGTGAGGAGAGCAATCCCGACTCAGGAAGCAGACCCTGGTGAAAGGTCAGGGTTCTTGATCCTGTTTCTACAACCTGCATCTCTCAAGGGTGCATCAGTATGCCGCGAGGCACGAGATATAAGTAGGATTGTTTAGAATGTCTGGGAATTATTTTCTCACATTCTGACATGGAATGTTCCTCGAGTCTGGAGCAATCGTGATTTTCATCTGTTTCCCGTGCCTTCACAGGTATTTCAGTGAAACATTTAGAAAAGCTGCTTTTCTCATCACACTATTACATTGCACCTATGGTTTTGACTTTAAGAATGCCTCCTCATTAAAAAAAAAATCCTAAGTATAAAGGCCAACATATAAAATATAAAATACAGGTGCATATGAATGCATTATCATTAAATATTTTAAGTGGAACTTGAAAAGTATATAGTCATTTGAAATAATATTAATGTAATTCATAGGTAATATTCTTTTTTAAATGAATTAGAAAGAGGTAAATATAAACTTAATGCCAAAATATGGCAAATAATACACTTATCCTCATATTTCTGTATAAGAACATGGATGAATAATAAATAGAGTTAGATTTGAGGTGTAGAACACAAGTGGGAAGCAAGATTCAAAGGAGGAAATGACAAAATTTGTTCTAAAATGAAGCTACAGTTGGGGCCATCTTCAGCTGGGCTGGAATTCAGACCAAGGATCTAGAAATCCCCCAAAACTCCAAAGCTCTGCAACGCTGAGGCAAATCATTAAATTTTGTGTGGAACTGGAAGAGCTGGACAGAAAAAAATAAGCAATCATTTAAAAGACCAGGGGAAAAATCTAGAAGACTTCTCTTTTGAAGCTTTACCTTCACGATGCAAGAGCAATTAAAGGAGGCTTCAGGTAACCAGAGTCAAACAGCTAAGTGAAGGGTGTACTCAGCAGAGAGTGTGTGGAAGGCAGTAATGAAAATGTTCAGTCATCAGTGATCTTAGTGAGCCAGTTCTCACTGGGATTGTTTGATTGTGACGTAATAGTAGTAGAAAGTAGGAAAGGCAGTGTTATTCTCAATGTGTGATTTCAAATATATTGGAAAAAGTGGCCTGAAAAATATATGTAATAAGATTTTAATGAATCTTTTTTGGAAATCAGAAAAATTTGACTCCTGATAAAATGTTTTTCAAACTCCTTATTTTGAAATAACTTAAAGTGTACAAGGTTTTATATAAAGAAGAAAAATAGATCACAATTCTGTGTATCATCAAGAGAGGTGGTTAAATCAGATAAGATGTACATGATTATATGAAAAATAAAAATTCTAAAACTAAAGATTGCTTGAATATAATAAAATATTAGGAGAGAATTAATATAAAAAATTTTAAAACTATAATCAAAATATGTCATACAAAGAAAAACAATTGGGATACTTAGAAAATTTAAAACATTGGTGAGGCTCATGCTTGGGAGAGAAGGAAGGTCAAGGGGCTTTGATTCATTATTTCTTCTGAAGTATTTAAGTTATACGTGAAGTTTCCAACCCAAAGGAAAAATTTAAAGTATGTGCTAAGAAGATAAAAGGAAAATTGGGCTGTAAGAAGTCAAAATTTCTCTGAATCTTTCAAAATTGAATATATAAACATACACACACATATATACATGAAGTATTGTTTAAAATAAGAAAATTATCAACACAGAATTGGAAAAAAACCCAAAACTTCCTGAGGTAAGTGGTAAAAAGTCCATTGACTCTCTAGACATAAGGAGAGAAATAGCAAGCAGTCCCATATGCCAACAAAGTTAAGCAACCCAAAAATTGGTTCCCAAAAAATAGAAAGAATTCTAGAAAATGTATAATTTTTTTAAATTTAAAATAATTCAGACATTTCATAACTCTGTGCATCTGATGTTAGCATTTTGCATATCTGGATATTAGCAGCAAGGAGCAAAATAATAATCCCATGAAGCTGAAGCAATCACTTCATCACGAGGTTATTATCTCCTTTGCTTTCATCTCCCTCAATAACATGTGAAACGTATTAATCAGCCTGCTCATGGGTTTCACAAAAAGTGGTTCATTATCTGTTCTATTAATAGATGCCAGGTTTTGAATCAAGAGTCGGTTGCTCAGAATGATTAATATTTAAATGTGTTGATTTTTCTCGGTTGAACTAAGATCTGATAATAAAATAGAAATGAGTTATTGAGAATAACACAGAGATGACCATTTTTCTCAATAGTGTTTCAAAGTCTCATGTGTTCTGGAAGAAATCAAGTTCATTTGCCATAACAGCCATCTTTCTGGAGAGCATGGGTTCAGAAGGTATGCCGAGGGGAAATAAGGCCAGTGGGGTAAAGGCTACAAAATCATAAACACAGAGGATGAACAGATGCAACACAATTGGGCTTAATAGTAGAGGGTTGTATTCAAGTCCTTTGCAAAGTAAAGACACTGTAATTGTTCATTGCACAGGGAAATGGGGTAATTATGAGATTATGATAATGCTCATTTGCTTAGTGAACTGGAGTGACCATTTTACTACTTGTAGATTTTATAACATCGTGGTTTTGTTTCAGTTTAGTTTAGTTTTGGTGATTTGAGATGAGGCTGTCCTTGAATCATGACCCTTTGCCTCTAATACAAATAGTTCGCATCACAGGTTTTGCCACCATGTCCACTTCTAACACTATATTTTATTCTTTAAATATTCACAATAAAATACGTTTTTGAAAAAAAAATCTCTCTTGACAGGCAGAAGGATGGATGGATGCACTTATAATCACAGTTCAAGGAAGCTGAGAAAGAAGGTCCATAGGGTAGAGGCTTGACTCTGCTACATAGTAAGTCTGTCTCAGAAACAGAAATGAACTAAAATAGATACAAAACCCACCACCAACAGAAATCTCCCTCTTTCCCTCATGCTATTGATATCGAACCTCTTTAAATTACTCACTTACCAGTGGGTATAAGGATAAAATATAGAATGTAGTAAGAAATTATACAAGCCTAGAAAAGAGGTCATATAGTAGATTCTTTTTGAAGGTCTCTGACCTCAACAGTCCTGGAAATCTGGCAGACTTTCTAATACTTGGCCTGATTTCTCTCCTTTTAGTGAGCCTCAGGTCAAACTGTACAACTGTTGATTGTCACCAATATGTAAGTGCTACTTACTGCAATCATATCTTGCCATGCTGGTGGGTTACTGTGGTTCATTGGTGTTCCACCTTAGATAGACGTGTTTAGTTACCTCCTTTCTCTTCCAGATGCCAAAGACTAATAAACAAAACCCCAGGGCCAGCTAGGTGTTATATTGTGGTTTCTTGGTCCCGGCTGGCCAGAGGTCCAGACCCATAGACCTGCAGCCCCAGACCTCTTAGCCACCCATCGCTGCTCAGGCCCCAGAAATGACTCAGATGCTTATATTAACTTCATGCTGTTTGGCTTATGGCTCAGGCACATTGCTAGCTAGCTTTTTTATCTTAACTCAACCTATTCTCATTAATCTATCTGCCACGTGGCCTGTGGCTCACCTGTGTTCCTTACATGTTGCTCCTTTGGGCTTCTGGCTAGGTCTGTCTCTCCTTACATGTTGTTCCTAAGAAAATTTCTCAGTGATCTTACCTAGCCATGAACCTTGCAAGGTGCAGTAACAACTGGCTTGATAAAAAAAATACCGATTTGTGTAATAATGAGTGGCATGAATGTTATAAAAGAAACCAGCTTCTTTCTAAACCAAACTTAAAGCCTAAGACTAAGAATCTGTTTACACTGACAATTAAGTCTACCTTGTTTCTATCCCCCTCCCTTCCAAGAATTAAAATTCTATCAGCAAGAAAGGAACAAATAAAACATTCTCCATTCCTTTTGTGAAAGACTATCACTAATTAATGGGCAAAATAAATTAACATTTTAATGAGTATTTTTATAGTTTTATTTTAAATCACTTTACAAAAAGCCTTTAATAGCATTTAGTAATGGTGTGGTTGACGAGTCACAGAACTGTGGAGACCTGAGGGTCTCTTTCTGTTCACTTTAGTTGTACATAACTTCCTCTGATCAGCAAACAGATAAAAATGAATGATAAGTTATGCGAATTACCAAAGCGCCACTTGGCTTATGCAAAAATTTTAAACTGTTTTTTGATATTCTCATACTTCTCACTTCCATGTCTATGGCTCCTGAAACAAGCTGAGGAAAGCTATGGAATCCTCCTCTATCCTCAGATTTAAATCCATTCACATCTTTGGGTGTCTGAATTATGAAGTAGTGTGAATGCCTGGAAATTAAGGGAATACAAACAATTTTACAAGCTTGGGAAACGTCTAAAAAGAAAATGCTGAGTGAGGCTGTAAGTAGGTTTCCATTGCCTCAGATGTTGCACCGTTTATATGTGGGATGCCCTAAGATGAACCCAAGTGTTAAACACAGGCTTAGTCCCCAGACTGATGAGCTCTAAAGCCTTTCAGATGAGGACTGGATGGGTATCATTAAGATGTTTTTTCAAAGACCAGCTGAGGTCCATATCCCTTTCTTGTTCCTTTTTCTTTAGTTATATGGTCTCTGTGAAGAGTGCCCCTTGTATAGAGTACATGACCGACCCACCATGATGTACTGACTTCCACAGGCCCAAAAGCAACCATCCCAGGGTCTCGTGAACTCTAATACTATGAACCAGAACAAACCTTCCTCACTTCTTCACCTAATTATCTCTGGTATTTTTTTAAGTCTCAAAATGCTGGCCAATACAGATGTATCGTGCCTGAATCTAGCCCTGCTTTAGGTATTTCAAAAGCTGTGATTGGTGTGATATGGAAAGTAAGAATAAAAATCCTGCTTGGTCTTTTGAAAAGATCATTATTTATTCCCCTTTTACTGTTCTTTGTATTCCTGGGGACACAGACATTGTAGTCCAAGAAGCCATTTTGCTTTCTTTTAATTCAAACACAATTGGGATTTTCTCTACTATTGCAAACTTTCTGAGCTCCAGGACTGTAAGATTTCAGATCTCCTTTCTCTCATGGGTGTCACACTGTACATTTTAACACACTGAGCAGGAATCTGAGCCTCTATCACCTACTTACTAATAACACTCCCCATCCAGCCATGTCAAACAAGCTGATATTGTCCCTGGGTGCAAAGTTAGCCTGAATCCACGGTGCTGGTCTATATATCACCTCTGCCACAGTGGGGATCCTCTCTTTTTTTTTTTTTTTTGCTTCCTCTAAAATATATTTAGCCATTTTTGATCACATCCACAATTCTCATGAAGACTAGAGGAAAAAACAAACAGATACTCTGGGTATGTGTAAAATAAAGAGCAATAGGACTTTGATATGATCACTCTGGATTTTTCACCTTCATTAAAGCCAACTAGACTGTTAATAAAAAGCCATATTATTAGAAGTGGGAGAAAAAGACTTTTGTCAACAAAATCAAAAATTGTTTTCCAGAGTACTAGGTAGTAAATCCAGTTCAGTCATGAAAAAGGATATTGTGGGATATTTGCTTACAGTACAAAGATGTGCCTCTGCCTAAGACACCTTCTGATTGGTTTAATAAAGAGCTAATGGACAATGTCTGGGAAGGAGAAATACATAGGACTTCCTGGCAGAGACACAAAATGAAATGAATCTAGGTACATGATAGAGGCCAGAGAGATGTGGAACAGGCCAGACACACAGCACGGAAAAGGGATGAAAGCCACATCTTAGAATATAGATTAATAAAAATATGGGTTAATTTGTTATAAAAGCTAAGTGTAAACAAACCCACCATAAAATCCAATCTTTTATAATTAATAATAAGTCTTCATGACATCATTTGTGAGCTGTCTGATGGGACAAAAAAAAAAAGACTCATTACAAAAGGAGAAAAACTAATTCCAACATTTCTTATTTTTACCATTAGTGTGAGAGTGTTCTGAGGATGATTAAATAAGATATGAGACTCATTTTGAAGCTGATTAAAGTTCTAAAAATATAAACCAAGAAGTCAGAGAGAAATAATATGACTATACAATTACCATTTATTTCAATTTTATCATTTGTGTTTCATTACTTTATTAAAAAGTAATTATTTTTTACATTTCTATGCATATTTCAGATGAACATTTTACTAATTTAATAAATTCTAATACAAGCATACTAAAATTTAACAATCTGGAGCTCATGAGGTAAGGTGTGGGACTTGCATGGTTATACTAAAAACATATAGTAATGCACCACAGCAGTACCTGCTCTGTCTCAATCATGTACATCCTCTGTTAATTTTGTGGACAGATCTTATTCTGTGCTTCTGGGAATCAGCCTGTGAGTCTATCTGTGTTCCCAAGCTATTCTGATACAACTCTGTGAGCAAGGCTTTAACTCTTTCTCCTGAGTATCCCTGTATCTCTGCATGAATGTCATGGCCCTGACCTAGTTTGGAAGAAGTTGGGGGGGGGGGGGTGTTAATGTTTCAGGTTCCTGTTTCAGACTTAAAATTCTCTTAGCGCGCGCGCGCGCGCGTGTGTGTGTGTGTGTGTGTGTGTGTGTGTGTGTGTGTGTGTGTGTGTGTTGAAAACTTTCCCCATGAAAGAAACTCAAAACTACTTAATCCCAGAAAAGGGAGCCTTCTTGTCCCCCAGATTCCAGATTAAATTAGGAACACAGTCAAAAAATTCTAGTTCAAGCAAGAGTATAGAATGAATAAATGACTTACAAAAGATACTAGAAGAGATAAAGAAGATGGTTCAGCTAGTAAAGGCACCTGTCACCTTATAACCTGACTTCAATTCTGAGAGCTACTTTCTAAATTTATTCAGGCCTTATTACATCCACAGAATTTAGTGAGTTATATATCCATGAATGATGGGGGTACATAAATTTTTACCGTGTTAAAGTAAGTAACTACAAAGTTATATAAAGTGGGGCTGGAGAAATGCCTCAGCAGTTAAGTGTGCCGGTTGCTCTTTCGAAGACCAAAGTTCAATTCCCAGTTCCCCTGTGAAAATTTACAACTTTCTGTAACCTCATTTTCAAATCTGATACCCATGTCCAGCCTCTCTGAGCATGAGGCACACAAGTAGTCCATAGATACACATGCAGCAAAACACTCAAACATACTAAATAAAATTATATGTAAGTATTTTAAGACTACATTTAACAATACTGCATAGACTTAACAGTATTTTCATTTAATACATGTGAAAATATATGTGATAAGATCTGAAAAGAGGGGCTGTTGACTGTAGTCATAAAATCCCCACTTTACCTGTATAATTCTGTCTTAATGTGGCTTACATTTTACTAAAATCTCAGTAATTCTTGTATTTCAAAACTACAAAGGAAGAACATTTCTAGATGCCTACATTTAAGGTTCTCATTAAATCATTATTTGTTACAGAGCATAAGTAAAATATGCATTAACATAAAGATATGTCAAATGGTTACCTGACTATTATTAGAACCTAGTGGCAAGTCTTTTATAAGTGTTCTTGTCCACATTTCTTTTGCTTTTCTTTAGGGTTAAGGTGTGTGCACCGTAAGGTATGTAGACCACAAATAATAGGAAGTAGAGATTGAATTAAGTAAAGAAAGACATTCAAGGACACACCCAGGAAATGCAAGTGAATTCTACCATCTGATACATGTCACTGTTTCTTCCTACCCTGGGATGATAGACATCCAGGCTTTTCTAGAGAAGGGTAACAAGAATCCAAAGTTGTCATGATTGGTCACACAGTGTGTGTGACAGAGTTCCACATTTCTGCACCCTGTTCTGCCAAAGGAAGACATTTGACAGGGCAATTCCTAAAGTGCCTCTCCATTCCATGATTCTAAGACTTTAGTGCATTTTGTATTGAAGAAAATGAGTGAGATAATGCATCCTCTTAGCACATCATCCAAAATAGGACATGATTAAATAATAAAATGTCAGTTTTCAATTGCATGCTGTAATTTTTAAAAATGCATTTTAAGACAAGAAGATTGTTCAAGACTTTTATAGACATTAATATTTTCTGAAAATTATTCTTAGATGGTGCCAGTAGAAATTATTTTTTCCTGGAAATTCTCTGTCAGCGTCTACCTTTAACCTCGTCCAACCTATCTTAGGGCAAACAGCACAGAAAACCAGGATCATGAGATAAAAACCTGGAAATTAATCTGAAATTCATACTGAAAGAAAATATAACATAATAAAATTCATATTTTATTTTTAAAGTTCTTATATGTAAATGTATATATTAGTTCTTAGGAAATAAACTATCTGACTTTTTTATTCCCATGTCATGTCACCGGAGGAGATTATGGTTGAAAATGAGTCAAGTTGGAATGCAGGGTACAGGCTGAATCTCAGCTGACCTCTCCCCTTTTTTTATGTATTAGGCCTTGGCATTTGGCAGGGAAGTGGGTTGTGTTTCCTGGGTTGTAGGGGCCCAAGTGACCCAGTAGATACTTATTTATCCCAAACCCTCACACTGGATACTATAGCTTGATGCACTAGATCAAAAGTAAACATTTCACCTGAAATATTTTGAAGATCATTGTTATAGATCAGATACTGTAGATTACCATTAAGATGAAAACACAGAATTAAGAATTTCTCATGAAAGGATACTTAAATAGTATGCAGTCCTGCTCCATACCACAAATGTGTATATTCTGAGGGTTTTATGAGGCTTCCTCAGAACTGTGTTAACGAGTAACATCAGTATATATCAGATACTAGAATGCTACCATCAAAATCTCAATGTAAAATTTTTGTGCAAATACAATAAAGAAATTTAGGGTGAGTATTCATATTACTAAAGCAATTTAAAGACATGGAAGTACAAAAAAAGTGACAATGCTTTAAAAAGAAATTCCAACTGGTCCTCCTCGGCCAATCACACCCTAAATGAGCAAAGCACATTGAGCATTTTCTTCATACCTTGCATATTACTATGCTAACAAAGCTGTAGAGCTCAGCGTTCAGCACTCATTTGAGTAGCTTATGTGTATGGCTTGGAAACTTTTACTGTTTTTATCACACTACCAACTGTTATTTTACCAGCACTATCCAATTGTTAATAATCGCTACCCTCTTATTTTCATTCTATACCCATCATGGAAATTTCAAATCTCCAGAGATCTAAATTACTCAGGCATATTAACAGACATGTGAAGGTCTTCAAGCAGATAACTTGTAGTCACACCTGCCCTAAAGTGTCACTCTTCTCTTTTTTTTCTTTTTTATCATATTTTAATTAGTTCATAAAATAGTAAGCTTGTGTATAGCTTTTTCAAAATTAATTTTTAATTATTTTTCATTTTATGAGATTATAATAAAATTACATCATTTTCTCCCTCTTCCTTTGCTCTGATAATTATTTGTTGTTAGTTACATGTGTGTGTGTTTCTAAGTAAATATGTATTCTTAAATACGTTCCTCATATAGTGTTACTCACATGCATGCGTTTTTAGAACTGGCCAGTAGGTACTGATAAGCAACCAGTGTACTCTTCTCTGGAAAAGATTATTTCCCCCATTCTCAAAGGTCTTTAGTTTCCTTTGATTCTTTATGCAGGGCTGAGACATCCTGAACTTTTCCACTTCGTACTAGCATGTCTATTGGTGTCCTTCTTAATCATCTCAGATTTAGGCAACCACATTGGTGTGTCTTTTTAGGTATAGTTTCTAATATTCCTAAGAGACATAATCAAATACACACACACACAATCACACACACACACACACACACACACCCCTCCTTGTTCCTCTGATTTCTTAAAATCTTTGTGCCCCTTCTTTACAACCATAGATATGTAACAAAAACACTGTAACCAAGCATGTGAAGTCCTATTTTGAGTTAGCCAAGGTTTATGTCTATTGCTATTGACTTAGATGCCTCCCAGAAGTGGAGATTAAAGCCTGTGGGGATTCAATAAAAGCTTCAGAAGTTTTGGAGATATCAGAGGGAATCTACCCACAGTCTATGTGGGGAGTTAATAAAAGCTCCAGAAGTTCCAGAGCTCTAACCATAGTCAGTCTAGAGAATCAGAGAGTGGTGATTCAAACCTTTAATCCCAGCACAGGGAGTATCCTGGGAGTGGTGACCTATGCCCTTAATCCCAACTGAGTCGAGGTCACTTTAGATTATAGAAGGAATTCTGGCTCCCAAGCAGGCAGTAGTTGGGCCACGCCTTAATTTACCAAAAGGGTATTTAAGACAGGATAGAAACACAGGAGGGGAAGCCAAGCCAAGGGAAGCGAGGCTGAGGAAGCTGGAAGACAGTTGGGTAAGATCTGACGGGTGTTTATTCTCTCTAATATCTCCAACTTCTTCAGAGATCTATCCCTGAGTCTCATTTATTCGTGCAACAAAAGCCTTATTGCAAAAGACACCCTGCACTTCAGATGCAGGTCCCAGATGTCCTGAGCTGGAACTCATGGTATTTCATGGTAACAGAAGATGTCATGCAAGCTTCCAAAGGAGGGAAGCAACTAATAGTCCTTCCAAGCAATGGAGCAATGGTGCCTATGAACCACAACAATGAAGACCAGAATGGAAACATAACTGGAAAACTGTAGTAGTTACATACTTTGGTGGTAACCAACAGTTCCCTAACAAGATTTAAGATCCACCCAGTAAGAAGTAAACCATCTCTGATCTTGTAAATGAAGCCAACTACCCAGGACTAGCTAAGTCATGGGTCTTGGAGAAGAACCTACAAACCAGCATACATCCCTAACTACATTTTCAAAATCCTTAACTACAAAATCCCTAACTACATTTTCAATTTTTCCTATACACAAAGATCCCACAGATCAGTGTAGCCCTTATTATCTCCATCAAGGAAATTTCTCTTCACATAAGGCAAACATAGTTGTAGAAAACCACAACCAATCAAAATGGGAGCTCGGTAGCCCAGTCCCAACAAATAGATCTACAACACAACTCCTCTGTATCTTAAATGTTGTATTCAACCTAATTTTGCAGTGATGTTAGCAGTGCTTCTAAAATGAGCAAATTCTCAAGAGACCTACTTACAATTGGGGTCAACTATATTTTCCGTTTGAAATAGTGTAGTATTAGGAACCTATAATCCCCTCTACCTTTTTCTGCATCTTAAGTTTTAGCCTACAAGGATTTCTTGAAGCCCTTAAATCATGTAACTGGGATGATTTTTAATCACACTAGCATACACTTCAACATTTAGGAACAGGATACAGTGATGCTTAAGAAGACAATAAATGTGGCCTTCTATTCTCACACAAATTTTTATAGAAAATAGTTGGCTTCACTAAATATCTCTGTTACTGTCAGAAATTCAATTCCCACTTCAGCTATAGAATTATCTCAGGTTTGAGAATAACTAAAGCCACAATACTGCTAAGTGTTGAGTTTAAATCATCATTTGTCTGTCTAAATCATAATGAATGCAGTGATTAGAAATGGTGCTGTTGATTACTATTGCCAGTGTGAATATGCTAATAAAGTCATGTAGATAAATATGGTATGAAGCTGGGTGTTACAGTTTGTTAGGAAAAAGTTCTGAATTAAAAATTCTAAAAACTCTGAAAATAAAATGACTTATTAGTATGTATATCCTTTATAATCACAACAGTTCGTCATAATCTTAACTGTTTAAAAAAGGTAAGCTTTTATGACAATATATGTCTTACCACTCAGTGAAATTATGAGAACCAACTGTGTGCAAGCAACAATTAGTATTAGAAGATACAACTGAGAAAACCACTTACCTTCTACTGGGGGAAAGAGATAAGGTAACAAAGAACTACATGATATAGCAGCTTTGACAGAAGAATATAGGTGGGGGGGGGGAACATAACTGCTTCTCATCTCCATTTCTATGTCCTCATGCTCTGCAAGACTAAATCTGACCACAGGGGACCATCCTTGTCAGTATCTTCTGTTTGACCCCTATTCAGTGAAGCACCTGGATTCACTAAGGGCTCTTTCAGTGTCCTTTCTTCTTTGCCAATGACTGAACATACTACACAGCCCTGACAGCTTCTTTATTGTTGGACTCTGTCTTCAATTGCCTCCTTGGCATGCCCACAGGAATCTAATGTTGAATGACTCACAATAATAATGTTGCTCTTTCCATCCTCTCTCAGTAACAACCCACTAGCTCCCCCAAGGTGTTTGAAGCAAAGACTGGGGATAAACCTTTATCTTCCTCTTCCTCTTATTTAAATGACCACATCTACTTGGTCTCTCTGTACTGTCTTCCTGACTCTAAGAGTGCATCCTATGATTGACCTTGAATCTCCTGTACAGTGAGTATTCTATGCATTCAGAATCATCCTTTTTATTGATGGAACTCTAGTTATTTTTCTCCTGCTTCCAACTTTCCGATGACCTTCTTTCACATTCAAAATGGAGGCCAAATTCATTTCCTTGCTGCCAGTGCCTTTTAGCATCTGGGCTATATATCATCTCCTGCCTCAGGCTCCAGCCACTAAGGAGTTTGTCAACCCTATTCTTCTTCAAAGTAGTTGTTCTAGTTATTTCCATAACCGGAACTTTCCCAACTTTTCTCATGTCTGATATCTGTTTCTTTCATTCAAATATCATCTGCCCGTGACCTTCCATGGTGATCCCATCTAAGACAGCTAAATGGTACCCTTGATACTTTGTAATGTCTTTGCCGATATTTTGTAGTATTTGTGGATTTTTATGGTCATGTCTACAGGCTCTCTCTTCACACTGTTCCAGGTAGAATGTAACTCTACAAATGAAATAGTAAGCATGGGTCTGGGAAATGGCTCGGTTGGTAATGTGTTTGCCTCATTAGCAAAAGAACTCAAGTTTACTCCCCAGCACTTATGTAAAAGCAGGGTATCTCTATTTCAAGCACTGGGAAATGAAAGCTAGAGCTTCTCTGAGGCTTGTTTGTCAGCCAGTCTACCCAATCAGCAAGTATCAAGTTCAGTGAGAGCTACCTACTGTCAAAAATAAGGTGAAGACTGATTAAGGAACACAATTCATGTTAACCTCTGGACATATATATGCATTTCCACCTACTTACATATGTGTACATGAGTGCAAGCGAGCACACACACAAATAGTAAAAAGGAAAATGAGGTACAGTCATCCCTTATTGGATGTAATTGGTTCTGTGATGCTCCAAAGGTAGTAACTCTGAGGAAGATTGGGTCCCTGATGGTACCACGGATACTCCAACTGATTCAGTGAGAGGTCAAAGACTTTCCACAAATAATTCTATCCCCTTGCCAGATCCCAAGCACTTACCATGAGCCAAGGGAACTCCCACTAGCCCAGAGATCTGAGACCCATACACTGCAACTCTAACCCCTTGCTCAATGCCAGGCTGCTTCCAAGATCTACAGGGATTCTGATCACCTGTGTGAGGGCACAGACCTATGACCCATGATTCCAAACTCTTGCTTGCCTCTGGCTCTCACTGGCAACAGACATTCTATGTATAGTTAGAGATTCTCAGCAAGTAAATCCCATGCTGAATCCTAGCCCCTACACATCATGGACCACAGCTTCTGAGGTCAGCATCGAGAGTCCTGCAGCTGGACTTCAGGCAGAACCTACTAGAATCAAGATCAACTAAGCTAAGGTAACACGAAGAAACAACTTAATTGCTCACTGAAGCTTGATTTGTGAATAAGGCTTAACTAATAAACTAATTAAAAAAAAATGCATGTCCAAAACTCAGAATCAAAAGCAAAAGAAAAAAAGCAATAAAGTATTTCTGAAAAAAATCACCAATAATAAAGGTTCCCAATGAGATCCATTTAAAATACAAGAGTTCAAAAGAGCAATTATATGTATGTACAAAGATTTCAAAGTGAATGCGAATCAACTCCCAAATGAATTTAAAGAGCATAGGAATGAATTCATGAATGTATTCCAAGAGAACATAAATAAACAGCTGAATGAAATATGAAAATCAGCATAAGATACAAAGATGGGAATAGAGAAATAGAAGTGTTGAGGATGAGCCAAACTGAAATAAAGCTGGAAATCAAAAATAAAACAAATTCAATAAAAAAGCTCAATGAAAAGCCTCCTCAAAACACCTAACCCAGCCATAATCCTGGGAGGAGGGACTCGGACCTACCCCGACTGGATATGCCAGACTGAACTGACCCACCTTGGGATTCCTTGCCCTCCTTGGGGGATGGATAGCGGATGGGGTGAGGGAGGCTGAGGGAGGACTGGGAAGGACTGGGAGGAGGGAAGGGAGGGGGAGCAGGGGTAGATATGGAAAAAAAAAAAACCTTAAAGTGAAATAAATAAATAATAAAAGCAAAGCATCCTCAAAAGATGGTATCATATACAGAGCAGAATAGTGGGATTTACACACAATATCAAGAAATTCAGTCATCCAATCAAAAAAACTGATGGGGGGGAACCACTCGACTAGAAAATGTTCTACATTAAAAGTCCAAATCTATAAAGTATAATATGAATGAAAGAAAATTTCAAGACAAAGCCATGGATATATTTTTAGTAAAATCACACGAGAACATTTTCCAGCTCTAAGGAAAAAAATGTCCAAACATGTAAAAAGAAGCACATAGAATACTAAATAGGTGTGAGCAAAAAAGTAACTCCCCACGTCAACTTATACTCAAAATGCTAAATATACAGAACAAAGCAAACAAGCTGAAAGCTGAAAGGGGCCAGTTATAACAAAGGCAAGCCAAAAATTACAGCTGTTTATGTGTTTGTCTGTCTGTTTGTTTTGTTTTGTTTTAATGAAAACTCTAAAAGCCTGGTGTAAAAAGCATGTAACCTCAAACTCTGAATGCTAAGAATTTCCAACACATACCAGTGTGTTCATCAAAACTGTCATAATTGAAAGAGAAAGTAAGACTACATGGTAAAAATAGGTTGGGAGAATTATTATCACTAAATCAGCTCTAAAGAGACACTGCAAGAAATATTTCAACCTGAAAAGGTGAATTTAAAGCATGCAGTGCAGCAGATCCTGTGGAGAGTGCAGGACAGGATGCTCACTGTCTCTACTCTTATTCAGGGCTTGAAGTCTTAGCAGAAGCAATTACAAGAAAGAAAGGAATAAAATGATACAAATAGAAAAGAAAGAAGTCAAACATCCTCATTTGAAGACAATACAACTCTACACGGAACCCTAAAGTATTCATCAGACTACTCATGAAGCCCATAACACTAGCAGCAACATTGGCAGTATCCAAAATTAACATACAAAAATTAGTAGGCCTCTTATTTATAAATGAATTATAAAATACACTGAGGAGCAAATTAGAAAAACAACCCCATTTTTTAATGTCTCAAATATAAAACAACTCTGAATTAGCCTAAATATAGAAGAGAAAACCCTCTAAGGTGAGAACTCTAAAACCTGAAGGAAAAATGAGAGAGACACTAGATGAAAAGACCTTTCATGCAGATACATAGAAAGGAAGAAAACTATGAAAATGAACACCTTATCAAAAGCAACCTACAAATTCCCTGTAGTTCTAATGAAAACTCTGGTGACATTCTTCACAAACATGGAAAAATTTAGATGAATTCACAAAAGGCCCCACAGACAAAGCAACCCTCAGCAAAAATGACGAATGCTAGGGATATCTTCACATTTGATTTGAAGTTACAATGCACTGAAAACAGCAAGGGCTTGCTACAGAAACAGACTTGTAGATCAAGTGTGTTGTTCCCTAGTATGAGACCTCTCTGGTCGGTCTCTCTCTGTAAGCACCTGACGCTCTGTGTGCCTGCCTCTCAGAACCACCTTCATTTTACTCCGTAAGTTTGGGTGTGTCGTGTTTTCATTTTCGGTCCATTCCAGAAAGCTTTTTATTTCTTTCCTAATTTCTTTCTTAGCCCGTTTTCAATATTTAATGAATTGCTCAATTTTCATGAATTTGTAAGCATTGTGCTGTTGATATGTAGTTTTAACCTAGGGCTGTCAGATAGGATGCAGGGCATTATTTCAATTTTTCTTGTGTTTGTTGAGACTTGCTCTTTGTCGGACTATGTAGTTGATTTTGGAGAAAGTTCCATAAGGTTCTAAGAAGAAGGCATATTCTTTCGGTTTGGGGTGAAATGTTCTGAAAGGATCTGTTAGGTCATTTATTTTATGATATCAGTTAGTTCCCATATTTCTTCTTTCAGTATTTGTGCAATTTTTGTCTATTGGCAAGAATTAGGTATTAAAGTCTCTCAATATCTGTGTGAAGGTCAAAATGTGATTTAAAATAGAGTAGTGCATCTTTATGAATTTGATTGCCCTTGTGTTTGGTGCATAGAAGTTAAGAATTGCAATGCCTTCTTGCTGAACTTCTTCTAAGATATGTCCTTTCTTTCCCAATCTCTTCTGATTAGTTTTGGTTTGACTCTGTTTTGTCAGATTTGACAATATACCCGCTTACTTCATAGATCCATTTTCTCAGAATGTCTTTTTCCATCGTTTACCCTGAAATAGTATCTATCCCCGATACTGAAGTGTTTTTGTTGAATGCAGCAGAAGGCCTGAATCCTGTTTACAAATCTGTTCTCAGTCTGTGTCTTCGGTGGGGGTGGCAATTGAGACCACTGATGTTCAGAGTTATGAATGATCTGTGTTGATTGATTCTTATTATTTTGTTTTGGAGCTGTTTTTTCTCCCTTTGGATTTTCCTGTCTTTGATTCATGCTCCCTTCCTATTACCTCCTCAGCTTACAATTTGCCTTCTAGCGCCCTCTGTAGGGCTGGGCTTGGAGATAGATGCTGTTTAAATTTGGTTCCCTCATGGACAGTCTTTCTTTCTTCATCTATTGTGATTGAAAGTTTGCTGGGTAGAGTAGCCTAGGCTAGCATCTGTGCTTTCCTAGAAGGTATAGAAGAAATGCCCAGGTCATCTGACTTTTAGAGCCCCCATTGAGAAGTCAGGTTTAATTCTATTAGGCCTGCTTTTATATTAAATTTAGTGTTTAGATTATTATTATTTGATTGTTTCTCGGGTTATTTGACATTCTATGTGTTTCTTAAACTTTAATAGACACCTCTGTCTTTAGGTTAGAAAAAAATTGTCTAAAAATTTGTTGAAAGTATTTTTTATGCCTTTAACCTAGGTTTTGTCCCTTCCTCTGTTCCTATCATTTGTAGATTTTGCCTTTTCATACTGTCCCTGCATATTTTCATACTGTCTTATGCATGCACCTGGATATTCTTAGATTTAAATTTTTCTTTGACTGAAGGTATCTGTTTCCTGCATTCGGTCTTGCTTTCAGTGTCTGAGATTCTGTCTTCCACTTCTCTTATTCTATTGGCGAGGCCTGCCTGTGAATTTCCTATTTGAGATTTTTAATATTTTATCTCAAGATTTTCCTCCATTCAGGGTTTCTTTATTGATTCAGTTTACACGTTTAGGTTTTGAGCTGTCTTATCCATTTCTTTTTACTGTTTATTTGTGTTTTTATAGCTTACATTAGTGTATTTGTTTATTTCCTCTTTCGGGATCACTATTATGTTTATAAAGGCTAGTTTATTGTCCTTGTCTTGTGCCTCAGGCATGTTACAACTCTCAGAGTCTACCATAGTAGGATTGGTGGGCTTTATTGGAGACATATTGTCCTGGCTGTTACTGTGTTTTAATACTGGCATATATCCACATGGGTTTTTATTGATGGTAATTCTCAATACTGATATAAGTTTTGTCTTTGTTGGGTAGGGGTTTTGTTCCTTGTTTTCTGTTGTCTTCTCTTTTCTTTGGATGGTATGGTGGCTATGTTTTGCCTGCAAGTAAGTGCTTCTGGGATCCTTCCAGCTGTGGCCACTGAGGGTTCCATATACAAAGTGTTTCTACGTATTTGGACCTGATGCTTGAGTCAGCTAGAAAGGGATTGTAGAATCCTGGATGTCTCCACAGAAGGGACAAAAACAGAGTATTCCACCAGGATCTGGATAGTTCTCTGGAAATGTGGGCCGAGCAAGAGGAGAGGCCACAGTAAGCACTCTATTCCACAGCTGGGGATGAAATTGGGGGACTGGATTTGGAGGAGAGATAGGAGAGTAAAGATGTGCTGCTTGACTATCTGCTTGGCTGGTCTACTTATTTCTCTGGCAAGCTTGGCCCAAGGATTCCTGGGGAATGCGTGCTGGAATTATGGGCTAGAATAAGAAGGGGGGGCGATTAGAAGAAAAGATCTGCTGGAGAATGAGGAGAGGTCACAGCAGGGAGGGTGACACTGGGGTTGGATTTGTAGAAGAGGAAAAGGTGAAAATCTGCATTGAACCTACCACTTTTCACCATAATCTATTATTCTGGGTCTTCTATTTGAGGGGCAGAGGCTATAAACACATTGCATTGTTTAGAAATTATGTTTTGTGTCTGTCATTTATATGTCCACTATAAAAATACAATAATTTTTTAAAAAATGACTCTTTAATGCCAATAATTTTAAGGAAGAAGGATACAACAGATGCAGATATCTTTGAATGCATTGAACTTCTCAGAAATACAAGACTCATAGTAATGGGGGATACAGAGTATCAACTGGCCATCTCTTGTCTCCTGGAGAAACCTCCAGTTCTGGGACTGGGTTGCGTTCAATTGAGTGTTGACCAAGGGAATCTCATGGGACTCCTCAAACAACCCAGGATATTGCTAAAAAATGAATTATTTTTCAAAAACTGAGAGCAGATCCCCGTTGCTACATACAACATCCATACAACTCATTAAACACAGAGAAGTTGAACTGGTACCTACATGGGTTTTTCACCCCTATGTTCTAGTCTCTTTGTGTAGGAAAATATTCTGTAGGATATTGTAATGTAAATGTGGACACCAACCCAACCACAAAACCTTTGACCTACAATCTGTTCTACCTACAAAATAAGCTAGTTCAATGTGGCACAGAACTTGTGAAAGCAGCCAACAAATGTCTGATTTGACTTAAGGCCCACTCCATGAAAAGAAACCCATACCTGACACTGCTTGAGTAACCAAGATCCAGACACTAGGTAGACCAGAGACCTACAATAAAGCAAACGCTGCTGATGTATGTAGTCAGAAATTTCTCCGTCCAGCCTGGCCGGGCCTGCATCCATTTAGTCCCAAAATACCACCCAAAGGCTTATATTAATTGTAAACTGTTTAAACTATGGCTCAGGCTTGTTACTTTCTAACTCTTACTCTTAAACTAACAAATGATTCTTAACCATGTTTAGTCACAGGGCTTGGTACCTCTTTTCAAAGTATCAATCTTACCTTCTTTTCTCTGCATCTAGCTAGCATTTGCCACTCTGCTCTTTGGCTTCTCAGAACTCTCCTGGTCTGCATTGCCCCACCTCTACTCTAGTTAGGACTTGACCATTATCTTAAATTTTCTTTGGATTCCCATAAGATTACCAGTGCCCCACTCAGCAAGAAGTAGTCTGGAGAACTACGTCTACACTCCCAAAAATGGATTATGGATGTTTGTCTTTGTTTATACAGTGTTGGTTACAAGTTGTAATAGATAATAGTGAAGGAAATGCTATATAAAGGGAATTAGATTTGCAGCTCTTGTTTTAAAAATAATTTTAAAAAAATGAAACACTGAGGGACTGTGCTCTTGTACACTGTAAATACGTGTCACTGTAAATATTGGTTTAATAAAATGCTTATTGGCCAGAAGCTAGACAGGAAGTGAAGAAAGGAACACAGAAGGAGTTCAATGGGAAAGGAAGAGGTAAAAATGATGGAAATGCACTGTTCATATAAACATACAAAAATGCACTGTTCATTCATTTGTTCTAAAAACAAATTAACCAAAAATTTAAAAACATACAGCCTTAACAGTGAGGATTTGTAAGCAGCTACCTGGAGGGAGGGACTCCTGGAATGTATAAGTATGTTATTGTATTAAGGGGGTAATTGTTCCTATCTCCCTAGGTTGTCTTCAGATGAACTGGCTTTCTTAAGAAGTAGTCTCCTGGCCAAGTGATTGACAAGCTCAGTTTAAATAATGACTAAAAATAAGTACAGTATGCAAAGTTGTAATCTTTGGGGCAGATTAGATTGTCTTAACTCAGAACAAGAAGAAGAGCTCAAATTCCACTCTTCTGACTAGGAGAGGTAGCTTTGCTTTGGTGTGCATTAACTGTAGCCCTGATACCTCCACCTTTGCATCTGATGAGTATGAGGTGGAGTCCCACGATGATCAAGAGGGAGAGTTCTGTCATAAATGACATCTAAGCCCACTGTCCTCTTCACTGCCTACAAGACCCTGCTTATCTCATGGCTAATCTGTCCCATGACAGGAAGTGGCAACCCTGAATGATTGATCTATGACCTCATAGTCTTTGATATAAGGAATGAGCACAAATTTCATTAGTAATAAGGAAGATGGTGCTAAATATTTTAATCAATAAAACTATTAATAATTAATTTAATAGCAATGAATAATTTATACCAACTATAACTCGGTATATTCTTATACTTTTTCTTTAAATAAATAAAACAAATGCTTTACTTTCTAAAACATAAAGGGAACCCAAGATATACATAAATGGCATTGTTATCTTAGCTTGTAAAGTTCTTTGGGATAAAAACATGCTGTGGAAATTTGTTAGAGTCAGTACTCATCGATCTGTTGCTATCTACTAATTAAAGATCTTTTTGCCTTTTTTATTATTTTTACCTGATAAATTTCCAAATCATCAGTTTTTCTATACTTTTCTCTTTGTCTATTTAAGTAATACTAAACATTATTTTCAGCTAGTATTAATTAAAATACTGTTTGTGAGTACTCCGTGCCAGATTACCATCGTCAAAGCAAAGGCAGTCTTGAACGACCTGAAAGCCGAATGAAGTTACTAAAGGCCAAGACTTCGATTTCACCATTTCCTTCAACTAAACTAAAATGTGGCTGAGTGTTTTATATGTGAATTCACGGAGTAAGAAATCAATGTAGATCTGAGCGAAGAGAAAGGAATCCAGGGGCTGTCTCTGCCCTCGCTGTGCCACCTGTGGGTCCAGGGGCTGTCTCTGCCCTCGCTGTGTCACCTGTGGGAATGGTACTGGTAGTCAGTCAGGGTCAAGACCAAGAATTTCCAGGTTCTTGATCTCTTATCCAAACAACTGAAAGGAAGGACTCACATGGATTTGCAAAGTAATCAGGACAACTATATTCACAGAAAAACAAAAGTGGAATTATTGAGGAAACAGTGTCAAGATTAACTGCAGGCCATATGAACCTGAGTACTCAAGGACCTTCATTTTAAAGGTTCAAGAGAAGTAGTTTGATTAATCAGAAGTGTAGTGATATGTTTCTCTCTTTTTTACTGAAGATTGGTTCATATATCACTTTTCTGACTCTGTGTGTCCCTTCCCATAACATATCTGATATTAATTATATGTATGTCCACTTATGCATAGGCATAAGATGGTAATAAGGTATTTTCCATAACAGATTACTAGGAGACACTGAGGCCCTCCTAATATTCATGCCGGGATACATTTCCAATACACTTGAATAGAAACTGTCTAAATTTGATTGTCTCTAGGGCTAAGTAAACTTATACTGTAGGCCAGAGATGGGGTAAATGTAGCCTGGTGCAGATTAATAATCAAGGGAGTTCTGATGTTTTGAAGATGATGGTTTGTGGAAAATTGTGTGTGCACATGTTTGCAGGTAAAGGAATAAGGCTGACATTTACATTATTACTAGGGTGTGTATGTACATGACTATATATCAAATAGGGTTCCTGGATATTAAACTACTTCCTATGTGTGCCTCTATTAGGTGACAGGGTTGGGTACTTGCTGTGCAGGGCACTACCCTAACCACTTCCTAAACAATCTAGGCAGTGCCCTAAGACCCTCAGCCTGCTTTCAGAAGATTAGCCATAGAGTATGAACTGTGACTAACTTCAGAGAATTATATAAAATGACATCTTACAGGAGGGAACAGTAGTAGAGTGTCCCCGTGGAAGAACAGGTCAAATCCAGGGGCTGAGGAATGTTTTCAGCAATGAGAATTCCCAGGATCTTGACCCTACATATATCCATTATGTAAACATAGATAGAATGCTAGAGGCAGAAACACTTCAGGTCAGCAGTGAGAGTCATATTCTTGAACTCTGAGTTCATCATCCTGCAGAGGAAAGCCACCTTGCATAAATCATTCCCAAAGGGAGCTTACTGCACTATACAGGAACTGGCTTTCTCTCTGTAAAGTTCCAGGGATTTCATCTGCTTTAAAATAGGTTTAGGAATGCTCCACTTAGACCAGCATGGGGAGAGACTAGAAAGAGAATATCTGGTACACAAACAAAGTAAATGGGGAAAAGACCCCAGAAATTAGTGTTAGCCTAGAAGCAAGGGAACCACTGAGATTTCCACAAACTAGAGAGATCCCTCCCACAGGAAGGTACTGAGTAATAAGGAATCTCCACCAGGCGACGTTGGAAATTAAGCCGCTTTTGATGAATACACCATCGATTTCATTTCAAGCTGAAATAAGATGGGAAAGAGGCGTGCTAAACCTTAAAGTAACAACACGAGGCTTCGTGTTGGGGAGTCACTGAAGGCACAATGTGGAAGACTGTATCTTGGAAAAGCAGACACAGAAACACATCAGAGCCCTGCAGAGATTCAAGACAAGGTCTTGGCTTAGAGTGGGAGAACAAAGTCTGAAATTTAGACATTCCAGAAACAAGTGTTGATATCCCTTTGCATTAAGGGTCAAGCATTAGTATTGCATTCTACAGCCTAGAAAACGGACTTTTAGAAATCTATTTCCAGAAGTCAGAGCCCAAGGCTCGGTCTGGGGTCCCCGCCCTCGAGAAATGCGTGCTTGGCGTTTAATTTTAAAAGCTGTGCTCTGGAATTCCGGCTTCCTCGGCTCGCAATCACGCGCGGGTTTGGGAGGGTTCAGCCTCAGCCTGCTTTATGGAACAGAGCTCAAGCACAGCGAATTCTCTGTTCAAGAATTCATTTCGGAGCTAGCTGGAGACTTCTAAATATCTCTGCAATGCTGCCACCTACTGCCGGGCTCAAAGCTGAGCACGGGCGAAGCCACTCCCACTGACGCAGAGCTACGGTGGGCTTGGGAGCTAGGAGAGATGGTATCAACTTGGATTTGAAGCATGAGAGTAATCCAACTCAGCTGTTAACTAGTGCTGACTAAAACGAGAAAAATCTTTTCAAAATCGCTGCGGTTGGAACCGCCATCATAATACCTCATATATTCAGGGTACACCCCAAAATGACCAGGCTCCTTTAGTCTTTGCATCCTAACAAAATATAGCCTCCAAGTTTAGCGCCTGAGGTGGAGTCAGTGGTGTATTAGCCAAGGTTCTCCAAAGGAACAGAACTGGAAAGTTCAGGATTTCATTAGTTGCTACGTCTAGGAGGCTAGATGTCTCGGTCTTCAACAAACCTCCGAATCCCAAGAGAGTAAGGGCAAAGGGGTGAGTACCAAGTACTTCACTTCCTTCTCCTATGCCCTTTAGGTAGACTGCCACCAGAAGGAACAGCCCAGATTTAAGGTCCAGTAAAAAGATCTGGATTTGGGATAGGTCTTTCTACCTCAAATAGAAAGAAAATCAATCAAGAAATATCCCTCACAGTAGTCCCTAGCTGCTTGGGATTTAATTTCCAAATTCGATTAAACTGAAACTAAAAGCATCAGTCACAATGGGCTTTGGGGACAGTTGTTAACGAGCTGTCAGGGGCACAGCCCATCTGATAAAGATGAGCAAAGAAGTTTCCCTTCCTGCCTGAGAAAGAGGCGAAATATGGACAACTGGAAGATGAAGGGGTTAGCAGAATTCTTCTGGCTTCTGGAGCTTTCTCCTTCCCAAGCTCAGTCCTTGTTAGGTACCACCACGCGCCCAGCCCCCACCCTCCATCCCGGCCCCTCCTTCAGAGGAGCAGCCACGTGGGGAAGCAGCTTGTCTAAAGACGAAGTAAAGCACAAAGTGACAGGTCTCCTCTCTGTCCATAAACAAGGAGAGGCTCGTGGCATCAAATGCCATTTGGAAGGAAGCGTGAGTGGCAGGTATAGGCCACCACAGACTCCTGGCTACCCTTGACTCCTGCAGGGCAGGATTTGCCAAGCCCTCTGATCTGAGAGAAAGGTGCTCTCTGTGCTGTACGGCCCTAGACCTGCTTTCTTGAGAATTCTTCTCTGTTCAGCAGGCTGCATTACCTTAACAAATATCTGGCACTATATCTTTAGCTAATATTTTTTTTCACACTGTGATTCCAGATAAATACGAGTTTCTAATTCATTTACCTCCAAACTGTTCTATTCACCTATAACCACACTGATGCATTTCCCGAGAAGATAAAATCAGTCCTTTCAAACTTTCATTTTTTTTTTTAAATTTGCTTTCTCAACCCTTATCTTCAGAGAGGAGAAAAGAAAGACAGAAAGCATTCCTCTGACCATGGCTGTGAGGTTCAGTACGACTGTAGCTCAGAAACTTTTATTTCAATAACTTCTTTCTTGCTTTCTATGCCCTGAATGCCTTGGAATTTGCAACCCTCCAAAAATTCAAGTCTCTTGAAAATTAGCCATATGTTCTGAGTTCTTCTTTTTCTTTGAGTAGCACATCAATGTACTTTACTGTAGCAGATAATCTATTCACATTTCAATGTTTTCTCCAAACACTTTTACTACAGATGCTGACCCATAAGTCTCACACTCTATCTCTAAGTATATCATAGACAATAATTATACTTAAGTATTTCCAAGTTATAGCATTGCTCATTTGCCTTGATAACCACCACCCAACATCAAATCAGTATCAGATAAAAGAATCTGTACCTAAAGTCATTGTTTCGAGGAATCAATTCTTCTGCTAGTCCTGATGGAATATTTTTGTAGCAATTCTCCAATTTTAACTCATAAATATTTCTTTCTTCTTCATGTAGCAATCCAATCAGAGCTTTCTGGGCCTCTATCAAATAATGACTGTTGCCAGCCAAACTCATTTCTTTGTAAACTTCTTCATATCCAGCACACAGCCTCTGAAGAATTGCCATCAAAGAAGATCAGAGATATCTAGAAGTCCTTTTCGTGCTGATTTCCAATAGTAATCATGTTTCTTCTTAATAGAGTAGCCTTTTCTGGGTGTCTGTTAACTACTGGGTAGCAATCAAGCAAGGAGTCCAGATATTGCAAAAACACAAATAATTTTATTCCCAATTCTTGTGCCTTTCTCACTCTATAAGATAAACGTGTGAATAAAAACACATTTTAGCAGTAATTGATTACTGTGATGTGGTTGTGATAAATAATAGTTATAGTAACAACAAGACACTGTAATATAAGCACAGACCTAGCTTGAGGGTGAATAGAGTCTTGACAATTGAGCCCAAAAGATAAAGAGATGGTAGAATGAAAAGGAGGAAGCATCAAAGTCCCCGGCTTTACAAATGGATGGGGGAGGGTACCACTTTTAGGATTTTATGTGTATTTGGCATGGTTCACATTTACCAGGTTATCTGGCAGCAGATTTCTATGGATACATGTGGGAACAAGGCAGAAGGCAACAGGGAACTAGCAGGAGATGCTTAACATTTGTTTCTATGTAGAAAAGAGCTTTATTGTCAGGTGGCTATGGTTATGATTAACAAAAAATGTATGATATCAAGAGTTATGATATCAGAGAAGGGAAAAAGAAAGAAAGAGAGAGAGATGAGAGAGCGTCCAGGAGAAACAAAGGAATGGGGATTCAGAAGCGGGAATCCTGCTTTAAATGGGGCTTGCTGTCAGAGCTCAGAGGAAGACTTTTCTTGTTGACAGAACCTTGGCTTCACTAAATGAGGCTAACAACCACCCATAACAAATGTTGGAGTTGTCACTAGTAGTCCTCATTGGGAAGATTATGTATTTGTTTTAGGATATATAGAAACTACAGTTCCCATGGGACCTTTGTGTGATGTCAAGTAGACACTGGGCACTAAGGCAGGGCTTGTTGGAGAGCAGTAACATAATGTTACATTGTTTTGTTTTGATTTTCCTTTTGGCTAGCAGTCTCACTTTAGAAGACATATTAATAATAATCTATTCCTTCCACAAGATACACTCTAGCATCTGCCTATGGTGTGGATACTAAATGTAGCCCCAATGGATTATGTATTAAATACTTAGTTTCCAGAGTGGCACTGTTGGAAGCTCATGGAACTTTTGAGAGTTAGTCTAGAAGAGCTTTTTAGGTTATTTAAGGTGTGTTCTTAAAGGCACTGCATAGTCTTAGCCTCTTCATTTTTCTATGTTGAGTCTTGTCCACAGAGTCATTTGGCTTCTGTCTTATTGCCACCATGATGTACTGCCTTGCCATAGGACCAAAGTAAGTATCAAAGCTTAAATCCCCAAATCTGTGAACCAAAGCAAACCCTTGCTCTTTATTGAACAGATTATCTTAAATAGGTTTAAGATGAGTGTTAGAGGAATCCAAGACAGTAAGAAGCAGGGCCCAGAGAAGGACACAAACATTTGTAATGTAAGTAGCCAAATAGCCCCACTTCATGGTTGCCAGGCTTCGAACTCAATAGCCCTTCAACAAACTTACCAGTTCATGTCAGGGAGTTTAGTTCCAGGAAGAAATCTGTCATCTCAGGCATAAGGATGACATCAATCATCCCTTACCCCGCCAATCACTCTTTTAAAACCCCAGACTCCATCACTTGAATACTTTTGTTTCTAACTCTTGGAGACCATCTTATTTAACAATAATTTTTTCTTCTTTTGCCCTCTAAAAACAAATGCATACTGAGTGTTCTTTCTCTTAATTCTGTGCACTTCATTTGTCATAACCCCCGAGACCTGGTCCTGAGGGACAGAAACATGGCGATAGTTTGTCATAGTAAAATATTATTAAAATATTTTACTCATCTGGGAAACTTGTATTAGCAACAGAAAGAGATCATTACAAACCCACAACTGATAAAAGTGCATAGTTGTGCAGCTCAGCCCCAAGAGATACATCTGCAACACAGCTCCTGCACCTAACGTTCACGGATCATTGTGCACAATTAATTTTAAATGAGAAAATTCTCAATGGCAACCAAAAGATTTTTTGACAAATACTGAATCATTGAACTATCAGCAAGAAAGCCTTGGTACGTTTAACTATCACTTTGCATGCTCAATATGCCAGTAATAACAATTTTAAATTGATCATTTAGTGAAGCCAAGGTCCTATAAATAAGAAACGTCCCACATTAAAGAAGACAAGGCCACTAATTTTTCTGTTTTATTCTGCATAGTTTATTCAGTCTCTTAAGTGGCAAGCATTGGTCTTAAATTCAGCTTTGCCTTATTTTAAGCTTGTAGTTTTGCTTATGAAATGAATGTTTATTGTAGATTCTTAATGTGAATACATTAATAGAAGTGCATTAATTTTAACTCAGATCATAATTTCTAAAGCTTAGGAATCTGTCTCTGAAAACCTCAGAAAGTTACTTAAATGACTCTTCTCTTCATGTGAGTAAAAATTTAAAAATAAAAGCGAGAGAAGAAAACCAGTTGAAGGTCATCATGCAAGGAGACCACTATGCAGCAACAATCAAGAACAGAGATATATTTTAATTTCTCAGGTGTGTGTTGATGAGGTGAGTTGGAACTGTTTAATTGCTAATCTCTCAAAGGAAGGAACACACCATGTTAATTAAATGGAGTGATGCTAGAAAATGTGGAGGTGGATTAATCACTTTTAATGACAGAACAATTTTCTTTAAAAGTGAGTTTTACAAATAAGAAGTAGAATTAAACAAAGAGAACTCTGTCCTTAAAGAACACATGCACATGTGTCAGCATGTGCATACATGCGCACACACACACACACACACACACACACACACACACACACACACACAGCCAAATCATCCTACTGATTAGATTGAAGGGTGTTACGCTTTTATAGTTTTTATTTTAAAAGCATTAGAATCACTAACTACTGCATCTAAACCTCACTCTTTGAACTAAGACAAATCAAGCTATATATACAAACTTCTGACTTGGAGTGAGGAATGAGTATACCTCATTAGCTGTTTTAGGTCCACTTATGTCACTATATGTTCTTTTATATTAATTATTAAAAATCCAAATAACTTTTTTTCTGACACCTACATACAAAATGTTTTAAAAGAATAGAATTTTGGAGCTTTTGTTTTCTTAACTGAAAATGCATCAGATGACATGGCACAAAAGAAGTACATATCTCCAGGAAATGTGAGCATTGATTTACAAATATAGAAGAAGATCTTATGCACAGTGAAAGCTACGAAGATTATATTATGAAGCCTTAAGAAGAAAATACCTGAGACTGACAAATATCTCAGATTACATATTAGAGTAAGGAAAGCTGAAGGTGGTGCTGATTCATGGAAGGTTAGACACGGGAGTAAAACAACCAGGAAAGAGTGAGTAGGGAACAAGAGGCATACTTTTTATTATGGTAAAGTCTAGTGGATTTATAATGTTACATTGTAAATAATTGTCCCGCCTACGAGTTTAATAAACAGCACTCATTGGCCAAAAGCAGACAGGAAGTGAGGGCAGGGATACCAGACTAAGAAAACTCTGGGAACAGGAAGAACAGAGCAGAAAATGCTACAAAGAAGCCAGAAGAAGCAGAGGACAACTATGCTGCTCTAAGAAAAAGTACCCAGCTGCATGGCTGAACAGGATAAGAATCATGGGTTAGTTTAAGGGTAAAGAGTAAGCAAGTTATATGCCTGGGCCTTAGGCCAATCAGCATAAAATTAATGTAAGACATAAAAATTAATGTGTCTCTGTGGGTCTGTGGATCTAAATCACGAGGCTAGACCTGAAAGTCTGGGCCAGAAACCTCACATAATAGTAAAGGAGTCTTACCATGTTATGTCGTCACATTTAAACAAAGATTAACCATCACCAGTTTATCTCTCATAATCTTAGTTTATGACTTTTAAATCTTAACATCTACCCTGGCTTTCAAAATGCCTGATGACACAATTGACAACAAAATGAAAAAAAAAATGGCCAATATTATGAACATACTCCCACAGAACAAAAGATCTACTGTCTGGATTTTTTTCTTGAAATTTTGGTCTCACTTACTTCTTCCTTAATGTCTTATTAAGATTTGTTTGCAATATTCAAAGGCATCTCCAGCATGTAGCTGCAAATACGTTTATATCCTTCCTGAAAACAAGTTCCACAGGCCCATTAACTGTATGGTCAATCTTATCACAGCAGCAACTCCACTTCTAGACACCACATTTCAGTACCAGTTAACTCTTCTCAAAGCAGTGTCAAAACGACAGATAAGAACAACTTTAAAAAAGGAAGAATATTTGGGATTCATAGTTACAGAACATAATCCATCAACAAGGGAAAGTAAGAGAGGCTAATGTCATCTTAGATAGAACATGAGTGTGATGATATATTGTATATCTAATAAAATTTGTCTGGTACATCAGAGGACAGAATCATCCACAGCCAAGCCATAAAGGTCAGGGAGTGGTGGCCTACACCTTTAATCCCATCACTTGGGAGACAGGGTTCCATCTGCATCTCTGTGAACTCAAGGCCTAACAGCCAGGCAGTGGTAGCTCACACCTATAGTCCTAGCTCTCGAAAAGTTGAACCAGGAAGTAGAATAGTAGAGCAGGGAAAGAAATATAAGGCAGGAGAAATTTAGCCATTCTATCTGAGTGATCAATGAAGCTAAGGACCTATGAAGCCTGAAAAGTTGGCTGGATGAGAATTGCTGTGGTTTGTTTCATCTCTCTGATATTCCAGTTTTTCCCCCAATATCTGGCTCTGGGTTTTTATTATAATACTAAATAGAATTTGTGAAACACCTGACACCCATTGTGGGGCACAAACTCATGACCCTGAGATTAAGAGTCTCATGTTCTACTGACTGAGGTAGCTGGTATAATATATCGCCATACACAAGGAAGTTTATCACATTGTGTCCACAGTCAGGATGAAGAAGGAAATAAAGTCTGGTGCGCCACCCACTTTTTCCATTTTATTTTGGTTCAAACCTTTGCCAATGGTATAATAATACCCAAATGTAGAGTGGGTCCTTCTCCCACCTCAATTAAACCTCTTTGGAAATACGGACAAATACAAACATGTGTCTTCTAGGTGCTTCTAACTCTTGTCAAATTGGCAACCAAGATTAAGCATCACAGTAATGTAAGAAGAAAGCCAGAAACAGTTTGGATCTCTGAGCATATTTGTAAATGTGCACTATGCTCTTAGCAGAACAGCAGATGCTCACAATCTCCACTGTTTCTGCCACACCTCCAATATGTGATTCCTCCACCAACACATTCTTCTGTTAGCTACTGTTGTATGGAATGATTAAAATAAAATGATACTGTTGCTTTCTTCCCAATTTTTGTTTTATCATTTCCAGAAAAATAAAATGGTTGGCTTATACTGGTCAGTAACAAAAAACAAAACCAGAAAAAAAAAAAAAACCAGTACACTGTACATATCTCCGATTATTTATGTTTAGTAGCATGGAAATCCTCACCCCCATGTTTTTGAACTAGAGCAAATTCCGGCTAAGATACAAACTGTGAGGTCCCCTGGCTGCCATCACTCTGCCCACTCCCCACAGATGCACCCTTCTCATCTGGTGGCTCACTGGTATCTCCCTAAAGTCTAGTAGGCTCACTAGAATTCCAATCTTATGAGGAAATATAAACTGTGCATGTCCCACACAACTCTAAAAAAAAATATTCTGAATACCAAGAGTACCATGGCATGAAGGGCAGAGATCTTTCAAGAGTGGGACAAAGAGGCTCTTTGTCACTGTTGTACACTTCTAAAGTAGCCCTATGAAGATGGCTGATAATGACACAAAGAAAAAAGTATCAAAATTCTACATCTATCTTCCCAAAGTCCTACACAGAGCAAAATTAAACTAGCACTGGATTAGGAAAAGAAAAGCATAATACAATTTTCTCACGGCTCTGGAAACTTGTCAGTGAATTGAAAGCACACAGAAGGAGTTAGTGTTGATAACTTGCAAAGAACAATAAGCTATGAAAGTCTACAGCAAAGGAAAATGGAACCATGGTCAGTTCAGTAAGGAAGTGAATCTAGAAAGGTTTGGATTCATGTTAGAGGATTTGTGTATAATGATTTCCTTTAGCTTAATTTTTAATCTTATCCACATGAATGCTGCTTTATAAGGAAGATGCCTTTTTTGTGGAAACCTTATCTCCTACTTTAAGAAATAACACAGATGAATATTTTGTATGTTATCTTCTAGTTCAGTTCCACCTTATGAAGTATATCTCCTGCAAGCTGGAATGTAATGATTCCCTGTAAAAAAAATTCCATTGGACATTAGTTTTTCAGTTTTTCTGAAAAACTATTATCCAGTAGTTTGAAGAAATAAGCTTCACGGTAGACAAAGATTGCCCCAAAACAACATCACTATATACTTCTTACTTAGCTTTTATTAAATGTCTGTTCCACACTAAAAATTGCGTGGCAGCTACCCTACAGTCTTGACCTGTGAAACTATTAGCTCCAGCACCTACACTGCTTCCTCCTAGCTTCTGTTTACTTATACAGGAATAACTGCCTAATTAAAATAATCCAGAATATAAAACTATGGAATAACTCATTTTTATAAAAGCTGGAATTAAAATGTCCTTACAGAGAGACTTTGCATTATGATAAAGCAAAACAGGTGACACACACACATGCATATTTTCCCATCTCTGGATTATGATGCTTATTTTGGTTTTGCTTATAAACAAACAGCACTGTTCAATAACAAGTTCAAGCACAATTTGAAGGCATATTCCCTTTTTTAATTTTTTTGAACATGGAAATTACCTGATAATAAGATATGTTTGAGTGCAAGACAAATTATGACAAAAAAAATCTCTTATACAAAAAGGTAGAATAAAACTAAAAATAATAGATCAGTCTTTTTCCTTAGGTATAGGAAGAACAGATAAGCATGTATGGAATTACATTAAGGGTTCAATGGTATTTTCTCTGTAGGCATCTGATTAGTTACACAGACATTTCCTAACACATTAGAGTTGGAAGAGAGAGGAACGTATTTTATATCCTTGTTTCCATCTTCAGATATGTACTTGTAATTTTTTTGTTATATTTACTTTGGAGATTTTAAAGAACCCTCAAAAATGCACACATGCACAACTATCTATACCAAAGAACTGAAAACATAAAATCAAAGTATATGCAATCATGGATGCAAAGTATATGCAATGAAGAAGTAGCAATGATCTCATTATAGGTGATTGTCGGTTTACTACTGAAATTCAGTGTTTTGATATTAATCTACTGCAAAATGAAGCTTCTCTGATGAGGGTTGAAAGATTTATTCAAATATGGAGAACTACGGATATGAAAATAAGAACTTAGGTAGAAGTTTATTATTATGTCCAATTAACAAAACAATAGTATTAATTTCTCCACATGGGGCCCATAATGTAGCCAACCATAGTGCTTTGGCCTACATAACAATAGCAGGCAGGAGATCTGTCTTGTTAGAAGACTATGAATCCAATTAGAAAACAGTTTATTTTTCCTATAACATTTTTGCCACTACTGCCACAGTGAGCACATCACTCAGGTAAGCAATTACCGAAACTCAAAGTGTTTGCATCTAGGCAAGACTGCTATCATTTCTCTTCCCTGGAAGTGTGCATAGAACTTTCCAGCACTATTAAAACTGACCAATAGAACTTCAGCTTCCAGGTTAGTGCTAGTTAGATTTCTCTGTCCTATGGCTCAAGTATAGGGTCGTCAGCATAAAGAGACCAAGAGAGTGTGGAGTGCTCTGTTTTAATGGGAAACATATCATACTCCTTACCTTCAAAGCTCAAGGACCAATATAGAAGAGAAGGTAGAGAGATGTTAAGAGCAGAGGTAATGGGCATCTGCAGCAAAACAATAACAGAAGTTGTTATTGCATGTACAAAATCAAGTCTACTAAGATTCCATCATTGCTGGAGAGCTTATAAAATACCACCTCTAGCTGAGGCTGTATTAACAATGATGCTGACAAAGATGGAGAGACATTTTTCTTCTAGTATGTAGCCATTGAGAAACTACTCAAGTTCAAATATGTTGTTCCATACCCCAGTATATACAGGTATCATAAGCAGACTCAGTAGGTTATAAAAGCAAATGAAGTTGGGAGAAGAAAACAGTGAGTAAGCTAAAAGAAAACTGAGAAAGGAAATGGAGGTAGATTTGATCGAAACATTATATTCATATATTAAATTATCAAATGACTTAATTTTTAAAAAAATGTAACTTCATGTCTTTACAAAATTGATCTAGTTACCATGGCTACCAAAGACAAAGTCCAAAATGACACCAGCTATGCTCAGAGGACTAAAACATTCAACACTTTCATTTGAATGAAATTTTTCTAATTTAACTTGACATAATCATGTGTAGCTATACATAATTTTATGTATCTGCATAAAATCTAGGGGCCACAAATAGAGAAAACATGACATCTAACTGGGAGAGGAGGTTCCTCTGTGTATCTTGGGATGTCCTGAAACTCACTTTGTAGACCAGGCTGGCCTTGAACTCACGGAGATTTGCCCATCTCTTCCTCCATAGTGCTGGGGTTAAAGGCCTACACCACTTCCATCCAGCTGATATTTATTTTTTAAAGACTGAATTAGTTCACTTAATTTTATTATCCATAGTATCATTTTTCTACAAATGAAATAATCTCATTTCTTTTTATTTAATAATCAGTTGTATGTAGACACCACACTTTCTTTATCCATGACTCTCTTAACGAACACTAGGATGGTTTCATACCTTAGTTACTGTGAATATTATTTTAATAGGAACAGGTATGCAAGTATCTCTGCAATATGTTGATTTGGTGCCTTTTTAGTAAAAACCTAGAAGTGCTATTGAGTAATCATATGGTAGAACTGTTTTTAGTTGAACTTGCATAAATGTCCATCCAGTTCCCTCACTATTGTATGTTCTTCCCTATTTCAGCATTAAACTGGAGTAAGGGCATCACAGAAATAGGGCACTACTGCAGGATGTCTCTCTCTACAGTGTGAATATGTTTTATTACCACTGACATCAGTTATGCTCAGAGGACTAAAAGATACTACTTTGGTCTATGACCAGGCACGATACAGCCAGACAGAAAATCCAAGCGGAGATACAGGAAAAAGAAAAGGGGAGTTGAGAAGACACTGCAAGCCACTGGGAAAGCAAAATGTAATAGAAGATAGGTAAAGCCACAAGACATGTGGCAAAACATAGAATAATAAAAATAGGTTAATTTAAGATATAAGAATGAGCCAATAATAAGCATGAGCCACAAGCCATCTATCTACAGAGCACTTTTATGTGGTACTGAAAATAAATGGAAGAAAGTATCATGAGAAGTTGTAAGAGGAGCAGATGACATCTTGGGGCATAATTTAATTGCGTATTACTTTGGCAATATGATTTGAATCATGAAGTTGAGTATTCACAGAAAACTAAAATATGGAATGTTGTGGCCTGTGAACCCTTGACAGTGTAGATACAGCCATATCTAATCATATTTTTCTTTCTCTTTTGTTTTTCTTCTCTTTTTAAACTTTGGTCTATGCATTTCTTGCTTGAAAAGAACTTTTTTATACTGTCTCTAAATGCTTATTAAAATATTATTTGAGTTATTGAAGATATTTATTTATTTAATGTAATTCTTAAAGCCATCTGTTATACATTTAAATTATTGTGCCAAAAACTAAATGTGTTCTGGCAAGATGGCTCACCAAGTGTCACACATATAAATGAAACTCAAGGATAGATCTCTGAGAAAGTTGGAGATATTAGAGAGAGTAAACGCCACAGTCAGATCTTACCTCGCTGTCTTCCAGCTTTCTCAGCCTGGCTTCTCTTGGCTTCCTCTCTTGCTGTCTTTTTATGTCCTCCTTAAATACTCTTTTGGTAAGTTAAGGCATGGCCCCACTACTGCCTGCCTGGGAGTCTGGAATTCCTTCTGTAATCTAAAATGACCTTGAACTCAGTTGGGATTAAGGGTGTAGGTCACCACTCCCAAGATACTCCCTGTGCTGGGATTAAAGATGTGAATCACCACTCTCTGAGTCTCCTAGACTGACTGTGGTTAGATCCCTCTTATAACTCTGAAACTTCTGGAGCTTTTATTAAATCCCCACAACCAAGTAAATGTGCTTGCTGTGTGTGGAGTAACCTGAACTAAATCTACAGAACTCATGTAAAGGTAGAAGGAGAAAACTAACTCCACAAATTTATCCTTTGACCTTTGTATGCACACCATAACGTGTTCTCATAAGATATGTTCTTACATACATATCGTACTCTCTTATAGCCACTGTTGTTTACAAAGAGTCAATGTTGGTGGTACCTGTGGACTCTTGACATTCCCTCCCAAAAGGAACAAACTATGAGTGTCACAGGACCCTCAGTCCTCCCAGGTATTTTTATGTAAGTCTCTCCTAACTGTAGATGGCCTTGGGGCCTGAGGAGGTGCTATAGTATATAGGCTGTGAAGACTTTTCTATGTGGCTACGAGGATGCCAGCACCCATCATGCATGACAACTTTCTAGTATAGTTGCTTTGAGGTCACTCACACTTCTGTTACTAACTCCTCACCCATGCTTTGTAAGCATAATAAACTTATTGATCCACTGTGGTAAACTGTGTTGAAACTGGATGGTGTTTTGCATTAGGCTTTTAGGAGGAAGGGGTAGATGTTGTCACATCACAGTCTTCCCCAGAAAGGAATTTTAACAACACTCACAAACATCATTATCATGTTTCTCTTCATCATGATTTTCATCCTCAATGCTTTTATTCAAAAGGTTAATCAAACATGAAATATTATTTCTTCACATTATCTTTGATACCTGAGAAAGTGTGTTAATGAGCCTTGAAGGTGATACTTTAGAGTCAAACCCGATTTGGTTCTTTTTCTCAATCTATTTGTGCTAAACTCACAGAAGTTCTACACAGGTGCAGTTCTTCCCAAGTTCTGAAAACAAGTTTTATGTGGCTTCACTTTTGTTGTGGTGAGTTTATGTATTTAGTGGGAAGGTGGGGAATTGACCAGAGGAGCTAAACATTTGTGTCATTAAGAAAGAATAAACAGACAGGCTATGGAGACCTCCATAACAAGAGTGGAGTTTCTCCTCTCCTAGCTTGTCAGTTAGGTCAGCCTTCAAGACTGAACAACAGGGTACAACCTGTTCTCCCAACCTCCTTCCAGTTCCAGCTGCAGTTAAGCAAGAAGTACCTCTGCAAGCAAACCTGACTATCATCAACCCTCACCAGACCCTGTAGCCCAAAAGCCCTACTCTATCCTACAAACCCATCTGTTATCTAGAGTCCTCAACTGCTCTCTGCAACACAGATTCTACTGGCTCTGGTTTTGCAAAAAAACTCCAATTGCACAAAGAGCACCCACTGAACCAAGAACAGCTCCCTAAAACACAGACAATGCTTGCACCAGTTGAAGAACGAGATGGGTAGATGCCAGTGCAAAAAATACATTCAACAACATAAAGAACAATATGGCACCGCTAACACCTATCAGTTCTACAACAGCAAGACCTGAACAATCAATATAAAAGAAGCAAAAGAAAACTACCTTAAAATAACTTTATGAAGATAATAGAATCCTCTAAAGAGGAAATTAAAAACTCTCCTAAAAATATAGATGAAAAGACAAAAAAAATGGAAGAAATTAATAAATCACTTACAGAAAGCCAAGAAAAACAACAAAAAGCAATCAAACAGGTAAAGAAACAGTTCAACACTTGAAAATTGAAACAGAAGCAATAAAGAAAACACAAACTGAATTAATGCTGGAGATGGAAAATCTGAGTAAACAAACAAGAAATATAGATGCAAGCATAACCAACAGAATGCAAGAGTAGGAAGAAAGAATTTCTGGCATGAAAAATGCAACAGAGGAAACAGATTAGCCAGTTAAAGAAAACACTAAAGTCAAAGAAATCATAACGTGAACTGTCCAGGAAATCTGGGACACCATGAAAAGACCAAATCTAAGAATAACAGGAATAGAAGAAGGAGAAGAATTACAGCTCAAGGGCACAGAAAATATATTCAACAAAATCATGAAATAAAACATTTCTAATCTAAAGAAGAAAATGTCTATGAAGATACAGGAAGCTTACAGAACACCAAATAGTCTAGACACCCCCCAAAAGTCCATGTACTATGTAATAATTAAAACACTAAACATAAAGTATAAAGAAAGAATAAGAAGAGCTGCAAAGAAAAAAGGCCAAGTAACTCATAAGGGCAGAACAACCAGAATAACACCAGACTTCTAAAAGGTGACTATAAAAGACAGAAGGACTTAGATAGATGTTATACAGACAAGAGATGTTGGATGCCAGCTCAGACTACTATATCCTGGAAAATTCTCAATAACCATAGATGGAGTAAACATGATATTCCATGACAGAGGTAGATTTAAATAATACCTACCCATGATGTGGGAATGTCTTTCTGTATGCTGTGAATATCAATCTTTAAATAAAGGACTGATTTGACCCATGACAGGCACCATAGAAAAAGTAGGAGAGGAAATCACAACATTGGTAGGAGAAGCAGGACAGAGTCAGAGACAGACCAAGCCAGCCACCCAAGAAGAAGCATGTAAGGAACACAGGTGAGCCATGGGCCATGTGGCAGACAGATTAATGAAAATGGGTTGAGTTAAGATGTAATAGCAAGCTAGCAATGTGCCTGAGCCATAGGCCAAACAGCATGATGTTAATATAAGCGTCTGAGTCATTTCTGGGGGCCTGATCGGCTGTGGGTGGCTAAGGGATCTGGCTCGGCAGGTTTGTGGTTCTGGACCTTTGACCACCCGGGGCCAAGAAACTTCATTGCAACATATCCACAAATCCAGACCCACAGAGAGCACTGGAAGGAAAACTCCAACCTAAGGAAATTGAATGCACCCATAAAAACACAAGGAATAGATAAACCCACAGCAGGAAACTACAAAGAAGGAAAACACTCACACACACACACACACACACACACACACACACACACACACACACATACACACACAAAAGCACCAAAAAATAAGAAGAATTAACAATCACTGATCATTAATATCCCTTAATGGACTTGATTTGTCTATAAAACGATACAGGCTAAGAGAATAGATACAAAAACAGGATTCAAAAACACCCCTGAACTACAAAGATATATACTACCTCAGGGTAAAGGGCTTGGAAAAGACTTTCCATGTAAATGGACTTAATAAATAAGCTGGTGTAGCCTTCCTGATATTTATTTAACAAAATAGACTTCAATATAGAATCAAGCAAAGAGATCAGGATGGACATTATTTATTCATCTCAGGAAAAATCCACCAAGATGAGATCTCAATTCTGAACACTTATGCCCCAAGTACAAGGGCACCTACATCTGTAAAAGAAACATTACTAAAGCTTAAATCACACATCAAACTCCACACACTAAGAGTGAAAGACCTTTACACCCTTTTCTTACTAATGGAAAGATCTACTAGACAGAAATTTAACAAAGAAATAAAAAAATCTAACAGATATTATGACCCAAATGGACTTAGTAGATATATATACAGAAATTTCTACCCAAACACAAAGGAATATACCTTCTTCTCAGCACCCATGGAACCTTCTATAAAACTGACCACATACTTGAACATAAAGTAAACATCAATAGATACAAAATAATGGGAATAACCCCTTGTATCCTATCAGACCTCCATGGCTTAACATTAGAATTCAACAACAACACAAACTACAGAAAGTCTACAAACTCATGGAAATTAAACAACTCTCAACTGAATCATCTCTGGCTCAAGTAAAAAATAAAGAAATTAAAGACTTAGAATTCAGTGAGAATAAATCCATAACATACCTAAACTTACGGGACACATCAAAGCAGTACTAAGGGGAATGTTCATCGCAGTAGGTGCCTACATAAAGAATCTGGAGAAATCTCACACAAGTGTCTTAACAGCACAGCTGAAAACTCTAAAACAAAAAATAGCAAACTCATCCAAAAGGAACAGAAGGCAGGAAATAATCAAACTCAGGGCCAAACCAATACAATAGAAACAAAGAGAACAATACAAAGAATCAATGAAGCAAAGAGTTGGTTCTTTGAGAAAGTCAACAAGATAGACAAACCCTTATGCAAACTAACAAAGAAGCAGAGAGAGAGAGAGAGAGAGAGAGAGAGAGAGAGAGAGAGAGAGAGAGAGAGAATCCAAATTAACATTAACAGAATCAGAAATGAAAAGGGGGACATATCAACAGACACCCAGGAAATCCAGATAATCATTAGGTCATACTTCAACAACCTGTACTCCAATAAATTAGAAAACCTAAAAGAAATAGACAGATTTCTGAGTGGGTACCACTTACCAAAATTAAATCAAGACCAGATAAATAACTTAAATAAACGTATAATCCCTAAAGAATATAATCTGTTATTAAAAGTCCCCCAACCAAAAGAAGCACCCAGAGCCAGATGGTTGCAGCACAGAATTCTACCAGAAATTCAAAGAAAAACAAATATCAATACTCCTCAAATTGGTCCACACAATAGAAACAAAAGGAACATTGCATATCTCTTTTTATGAGGCCATAGTCACCCTGATACCCAAAGCATACAAAGATGCAATGAAGAAAGAAAATTACAAACCAATCTCTCTCATGAATGTTGGTATAAAAATAATAAGTTACTACCAAACCAAATCCAAGAACATATAAAAAAAAAATTAATCCAGAAGCCTTTGTCTCAGGGATTCAGTGAAAATTCAACATATAAAAATTTGCCAATGTCATCCATCACATAAAAAATCTGAAAGAAAAAAATTACATGATCATCTCATTATATGCTGAAAAAGCCTTTGACAAAATGTAATACTTCTTTATGATAAAGGTCCTGATACATCAGTGATACAAGGCACAAACCTAAACATAACAAAGGTAATCTTCAGCAAGCTGACAACCAGGATAAAACTAAACGGAAAGAAGCACAAATTGATCCCACTGCAGTCAGGAACAAGACAAGGCCGTCCACTCTCCCTGTATCTATTCAATATAGTATTTGAAGAGCTAGCAAGAGAATAAGACATCTAAAGGAGATTAAGCGGATACATACCAAAAAGAAAAAAGTCAAATCTTGCTATTTACAAATGATATGATTGTACACATAAGTGACTCCCAAAATTCTACCAGGGAACTTATACAGGTGAAAAACACCTTCCTCAATGTGGCAGTATACAAAATTAACTCAAAAACATTAGCAGACCTCCAATATGCAAATGATAAAAGGCTGAATAAGAAATCAGGGAAACATCACCCTTTACAATAGGTGCAAATAGCATTAAATATCTTGGGGTAACTCTAACCAAAGAAGTGAAAGACATATATAACAAGAATTTTAAGTCATTGAAGAAAGAAATTTAAGAAGATATCAGAAAATAAAAAGATCTTGCATGCTCTTAGAAGGTATAATCAACATGACAAAAACTGACAATCTTATCAAAAGCAGTCTACAGATTCAATGCAGTCCCTATCAAATTCCCAACATAGTTATTCACAGACCTCAAAGGAACAATACTCAACATCATATGAAAAAACAAAAGACTCAGGATCACCAAAACAATCCTGTTTAATAAAACATTTTCTGGAGTAATCACCATCCCTGACTTCAAGCTCTACTATAGAGCTATAGTTATAAAAACATCCTGGTACTGGCAGAAAAACAGACATGTGAATCAATGGAATTGAATTGAAGACACAGACATTAATCCACACACCTATGAACACCTAACTTTTGATAAAGAAGCCAAAAATATACAATGGAAAAAAGAAAGCATCTTCAACAAATGGTGTTATTATGTAGAAGAACGCAAATTGATCCATAACCATCATTCTACACAAAGCTCAAGTCCAAGTGGATCAAAGACCTCAACATAAACCCAGTTACACTGAACCTGACAGAAAGGAAAGTGGGAAACTTTCGATACAGCTTTTTGAATATCACATCTCTGTTTTAAGCAATAAAAGAAGCCTGGACTTGTTTTTTTTAACTAGTTGAAGTAATGTAAAAATATTGCAAAAGAATATTTACAAAACATTAATTATATTCAGAACTGAATAAGAGCCAATTTCTGTCAAGGAAAGTATACATACATATCAAAGTTCACAAACATTTTGTCTATGAAAAATATTTTTAAAGGATATCTGAATGACCTTACAGTAAATAAATATGTGTACTCACTAATGATACTGTCTGGAAGTTCTGTTTTGTGGAAGATGCCCTTCTATAGAAACAAGATTGGGTCTCTGAGCATAGCTTAGTACAGCACTTGTTTATCATATATAAGGACCTGGATACAATTTTCAACTCTGGAATACAAAGAATAGTTTTATAATATTTTCAGGTAACCTGTTCATATATTTAGTACTTTGTCAGGACTATGGTTGTCTATTTTGTGTCCTGGAAGAATTATGTGAAGAGTTTTGTTTGTAGTATTATGGTTTAAATAGTAAAAAAAAATAAAATACACAGATATCAATTGCTTTCTTAATAATAGACAAGAAACGTCAGTAATAAGATAGATTGGAAAAAAGCAGGGCACACATTTCACAACCTAGAGCTGAGTTTGTCTAAGTATAAATCATCATTTCGGATTTCAAATCTTTAAACCTTGGAAAACAGGCATAAGAGTGCACAATTTTCAACATATTTTAAACAGATAACCAGCTGGTACTTCAGTTCTGTGAAATATGGGATTCCCTGATGTGGGAAGTAAAAAACGTGGAATGAATTTGATTGAATTGTTAAACCAGCTTAGGTTCACTGGCCACATGAGCATGAAGAGGTAACTTATTAGTGGGGGAAGGTATGAAATGCCATAGGCAAGGACTCAAGAACCTTCCTCATGCACAGTAGTACTCAGCTGTTATTGTGTTATGTGTTAAAACAAAAACATGTTTACTAATTAGAAAAAGTAAAACATTCCCAACTTATTCCTAGATGAACTAAATTCTAAAATGAAATGTTAGAAAAGAAACGAGTTATATAGAACAATTACACCTCGGAGCACCTATTCTATTGCTAATGAAACAGAATCTGTATAACAAGTACTTTATGGAGCCATCTTTAATCAAGAAAATGTAAGGAAAGGGAGAAAGATTGAGGGTGAGGTAATGTAATAATTACAATCTTCGATGGTAAAGAAAATGAGCCAGGAACATTCCATGTTTAGGAGAAAGCATTCTGATTAAGACTTAATTCCATGAACACCATCATGATTGCCTGAGGTACTTGGATATGTTTTGCATTTTAATGCTACAATAATTACCAAAAACACATTCAAATCATTTGAGTGTAGTAATTATTGAGAATGATTGAGTTGGTGAGGACGGTTCCAGAGACCTTTGTGGTGAGACCATTCTCACAGTCTGCCTTCCATGCCCCCTGCTACAGTATTACAACTATCCCATACATTTGTTTTCTTCTGCCACATATTCAAGTGTTTTTTACATTTTATTTTTCTTTCTGAAGAGTTGTCAGGGAGCAGTCAACATGTTTTAGAAATTAATTATTTTGGCAAAATCTCAAAGAAAGTTAAGCCATTACATTTCCATTTCAATAAATCATATAAGATTTTCAGGTAAAGATTATGGTAGGAATCCAGCCCAATTGTGCTTTCCTGAGTGTAATTCAGGGAAAAGTTCCCTATGTGACAGTTTACGCCCAGCATCTGTCATCCTCCATTTTTCTTTTAAAGGACCAGAACTAAAGAAGAGAGGCATGGCCATCTTCACTATCCTACCAATCAATACTATCATGTCTAGAATAACCCAGAAGATATGTTTCAGGGAATGCCTATGGGGATTGTAGGAGATCCCATCTAACTGTTGTTGGGACCATCTTTTGGGCAGAGCCCTGGATTATATAAAATATAAAACAAGAAGCTACCAACCTTGCATTTGTAGCTCTGTTTTTGCATTAGGATGTAGTGTGACCAACTTCCCCAAACTCCTGCCACTGGGACTTTCTGTCATGATGGACAATCATCTAGAAATGTGAGCTGAACAAAACCTTTCTTCCTTAAACAGAACAAGAGAACATATTGTGCAACTAATTATACTGAACTGAATTTTCAAGATGAAACAACATGGTGGCTACTGACTTGAGATCTTTGCCCCAGGAGTTATTGAAATCACAACTAAGTAATGTTGCCCATGTCGCTGCGAAATTAAGACTAATGTCACCTTTAAATCAGTGGTTCTCCATCTGTGCATCATGACCTTTTACATGGTCCAACGATTCTTTTATGGGGCGTGGTCATCTAGTCACATCATAAAACACAAATATTTACATAAGAATGTGCAATAGTATCAAGATTACAATTATGAAATTGCAAAGAAAATAATTTTGTGGTTGTGGTGACTATCGCATGAGGAACTGTATTAAAGTGTCACAGCATTAGGAAAGCTGAGAATCATTGCTTTAAACCAAATGCCAAGCCTCAGCAATGCTTCTACCACCAACAAAGCTTTGAGTGCGAAGGTAAAGATATGGTGACTTAAGAGAGTGAGTAAAAGGAAGACACTATAAAATGTAAAGCCATCAACTTAGAAAGAAGACTCCAACAGCAATTCCAATATCGATAACTACGTACAGGACTTGGCAGTTCGCAGTACCAGGCAGCAACAAGAGAATGGGAAAAATAGAGTGAAGGCCATGACCAACGAACTAGTGTCAGCGTTTAGGAAACACACAGTATCCTGTGCTCTGGGTAAAAATACAGCACAGCAATATTATATTCTAAATTAAAATAGAGTACGTGTAAAAAGTGGGAAGGGAAATTATAAAGAAAAATACGTTGATTAATGTTCGCATATGTAAGAAGTATGGGTCATATTGCAAATGAAATGTTAGTTTTCTCCAATGTAGTTTCACTGGGGTAATAATCCATACCTAAGAGTAGACCCTAGCCAAGGCGACATCCATACCTGAGCTGCTGGCAAGGACTACATCTGGGTCTGTAGTTCCTCCTCAGCCAGAGTCATTGTTGATAATGTATGACCCATGTTGCCACCAAAAGCCACAAGAAAATTTGGGTTCTGAGCTGCCACCGGGGGCCATATTGGAGTTCAGAAACCAGGCTAATGCTTGGCCCATGCCCATCTGAGAGGTCTGCTCTGCCACCCGGGTGGGGGAGGGGCATGGTGACAACCAGGCCCAAGCTGCTTCTGATGGCCATGTCTGAGTCCATGGTCCTGATGCAGCTGGGGTCTTTGTTGATGTTTGTTGCCCATGTTACCACTGGGGCCCATGCAAATCATGTGTTGAACTGTAGGCGGAGTTTACTTAGAAGGCACCAATACCAGATAGATATTTATTAAAATATAAACCAACACTCACGGTACAGGTAACAGATTACAGTAGCACCTGAACAGGAACTGGAGTCTGGAACGGTAGATGAGTGATGGACAGACGATGGAATCCGATCCTCTCTCCAACATCCAGGAACCAGGAAGAGAGCATCTCGTGTTCCAGAAGCCCCTTTTCAATGGGCTTTCCCCGCCCCCTTCAGGGGCCAGTGCCCTGTATAAGTGTCTTTTGACCTTATCAGCTGACACCTGAATCCCACAACATTGAACTATGTGTTAAGCCATGTGTTGAAGTATAAGGAGACCTGAACCTAACCCTTTCTGTTCCACTTCTCATAAGAGAACAGTCCTCCATTCTACCTCCCATCACTTGGGAAACCTGGCTCTACCCCTCACTATGGGCATGGGAAAGCTGGCTCCACCCTTCACCCTTCACTGGCAGCCTGGGCTAAGCAACTCATCCATTGCCCATACACACCTGGGGCTTTGAGTTGACACTCTTCAACATCTGTCCCGTCTATGATCTGCTAAAACATGTGAAGAGACTGACCCTGAAGAACCACAGCCACAGGAGCTCCATGACTCAGGGCAGCAACAGGCAATTCTGTGAGGGTCCAGCATTGATGGCGTTCAAGACCAGAGGTCTTGAACCTGACCAACAATACACTGCACAATGAACATTTGTAAGAAAAGCTGTTTAGACAAAAGAATATACTGCATGATACACAGCAGCCCCAGTGCCCCTAAGATGAACAAGGAGACAATGGAAGGCAAGAAAAATGGAAGAGCCAAGTGGGTTTTGTTTGCTTACATTTTTGTTGTCATTTTAGTTTTATTGTTTTGTTGTTTTAATTAATAATATTCTTATCTGTAATTGTTTTTTAGTATTTCATTTTAAGTTTTCCTTCTTCCTTGGGGAGTGAGGACGCTACAGGTGTATGGTAGATATGGAAGGATTGGAAAATGAGTGGTATTGGGGTGCATAATATACAATTCTCAAAGGATCAAAAAATTATGTTTAGAAAAAGAAGAAGAGTAGGCCTCACGCCTAGAAGTAGAAGGGCAGCACAAAAGCAACTCAGTGGAGTTTTTTAGACTGAACTTTACTTTGTATGTTTATTTGGTTTCCAATTTTGTGTTCTTAGAAGTTCTATTTGTTTATATTTCATGTGTGCTTCTTGTGCTGTTTTGTGTTTTTAAATTTTTTTTTTAATTTGCCTTTTTTTCTTTTCTAAAGAAAGAGAAAGACGGCACAGAGTTTGAGAGGATGGGAGAGGTAGGAGGATCTGCTAGGAGATGGGGAAGGAGAAGTCATACTCAGAATATATTATATGGACTTTTAATACCAAAAATAATAAATTGGAAGGAAAAGCATGGGCCAATAGTATTAAAATAAATAATTTTAAAATAAATAAGCAAAGAGTTAAAGGAACCCCTGAGCAACAGGAATCCAGAGAAGTGTACAGTGATAGGTTGTTACAGGGCAAGAGGAAACAAAAAGAGAATTTTTAAGGGTTTGCTTAAACCCACAACTAATGTTATTAAATAATAGAAAATGCTATTGATATTTCTGAAGAAAATGCTACAATAAATGGGAGACAATTATATAGAAATACAAAAATCAATCAGCTAATTGATCAATAAGTTAGGAGCTATGAGTGTTAATACTAAGAATAAATTAAGACTTTATAAGAAATGTGGAACACTAGCCACATGGTTCCATATTTTCATAGAATTATAAATATGGATAATTGATTTAACCATAAATTATTATATAACTATGTTAAGCAATTTGGCTGTGGGAAAGCAACATAGAAAATCAATGCACTATGTCCAATACTAACAAATCAAGAGATAGACTACAGTTTTGAAAAATGTGGGATGTTGATAAAACTGTGAGCTAGAGAAGCTGAGGTTGGCTCTTTAGAGAAGGTATATGAAGTTTCTACACCCTGATAAGCCTCTCCACCAATGCAACAACTCAGTTCAGACCAAATTAGATCAAATACCAAGTTTAATGGGTACAGAGTAAAGTAATCCTGGGTGACCCTTGGAAAGGCAGGGAGAGAGTCACGTGGCAAATATGGCTACTGAGTGTTAAGTGACCTGTAGGTGTGGTATTGAGCAGCCCAAGGAAGGGGCTTACTTTTTGGTTTCTTCAGGAGCAGGGGTCTGGAACAGGAGTTCTAGAGGAGGAGCTGCTCTTTGGCAGGCTTTTAGGGTAGGGGTGTGGCGAGAAAGAGAGGTTGGGCTTTCTACTCAATGAGCATGGACATGAAAAAAAAATAATACAAAGTTTATGTGATAAGATATTTAACTACAAAATAAAAGGCAAATAAGCTCTCACCACATTCATCGTTAAGTGGCCTTGAATATCAGTCACCTCAATGTCTGCTTACCTCCTTTTTAGAAATCTAGGTTATCAGTTAATATGTTAGTTTGAATAAGAATGGACCCCAGAGGCTCTTATTTATCAGGGAGTGTCTGTCACTATTTGGAAGGATTAGGAAGTGTAGCTTGCTGTAGGAAGTGTACCATTGAAAGTAGGCTTTGAAATGTCAGAAGCCAAAGCCCAACTAAGTGCTTTCTTTTATAAGAGTCCTTGTGGTCGTGGTGTTTCATTACAATAACAGAACACTGACTTAGAGAGTTGGTACACAGTCACTATTAAAATTTGACTAATGTAAATTTATACCTAAATAATTTATATACAAAGTACATCTCATTGTTTTACTGCTGAAACTAGGTATGAGGAGTAAATAGACTTTGAGGTGGAAATACGATATAATGGTGTGCTTCTCTACATTGCCACTCAGCTTCTGACTTGCTAACATCATATGGAAACAGAAGTGAACGGATGTTCAATTTGGAGCATGCTCAATTGTATTGTTATTTTCTAAATTTTTAAAGTTATGGCAGCTTTATTTCCTTGGAAGGACCTTCTCTGTTTAGGAGGGACTCCTCCACAGAACTACATCCTCAACCTTCAAAGAACAAAATTTGCTAATGAAAATGAAGTTAAAATTTGGATATAGCTATACCTGCTACTTTGTGAATAGCCTAAAATCTTCAGAGAAATGGTCTTGTAGATTTTGAAAAATACTATTCAATACTTCAGATATTAGTAATTAATAAACAATCTTCCAAAATACATCTTCAATAACTCACTTTTCTCCTAATAACATAGAGAGGGGGGAAATGAGCCAATGTCCAAAGGAGAACTCTACTCATTAACTGGTTAGAACAATAATTCACTTTACAAGATTCTGATAAATTAACAGTGAAAGTTTTCCCTGAGAGTCAGTGACTTAACAGGTATTATTATAAAGAATGGTGTAAATTTTATCATTGCTTGTAAATTAAAAATTACATATAATTTTATATGTAACAAATAATCAGCAGACTCTATAATAGAGTTGTGCATGTATGTGTAATACATTTAATGATTTTTATTTTGAACATTCCATACATCTAAATAACAAAGTTTGACTGCATCATTTCTCCTCTGACTCCTACCATATATTCCAAAAATGGCCTTCCTCCCAACTTCAATTCTATAATCTTTTTTTAAAAAAACATGCAAAGTCCAGTTAGTCACATCTATATATTTTTGGGTGTAAGGCCATTCACTGAAGAATGGGAAATTTACCAGTGGACACATCTCCAAAAAATGAAAGATTCTCCCTCTCCTAGCAACAAAGCATTACCAATAGCTCTTCACTAAGTGGTGATGCCTGGATATTGTCCACTCCATCTATGCTGGAAGATTTTTGCTGGTATGATCTTCTGCATATCGTATATAGATAATCCCAACTGCTGTGAGTTTGACTGCAATAGTCATGTGTGTCCAGGAGATAGCATTGTATAGCATCCCTCTCTATCCTCTGGCTCTTATATTATGTTCCTTCTACCACCTCTTCCAAAGTGTGTCCTGAGCCTTGCTGGTAGTAAGGTTAATATAGATATTAATATAGATAATTAAAATATGTAATAATCTATTTATGGCAGATCACTCCGTCTCCTGTTCTCTGTACTTTTACCATTTTCCCACCTGTTTATTGGCTACTACTCACTGCACAAAGAAACTTTTCTACTCAGGGGTTAGAGCTTTGAGGAGCCATACTAACCTAAGACTTCCTCAGAGACCCTGATGAGAAGAATAGGAGAACTTTAGTTCTGTGTCCTTAGGGCCAGGCTAGGGTGGGAACCAGAGCTTTGGAGAAGTCAAGGTTGCAGTTTCTGTGGACCTGACTCTTGCTGCTGATCTGTGGTTACTGGTCCTAAGCAGCTGTGTCTGAGTAGCCTGTGTTCTCTTTGTCAACATTGTCTGAATTATCTTTCTGCTGATCTTGCCCATTTTTGCCCTTGAAGTACTATATGTGATGGTGTGCTTCTTAAACTTGCTTGACATAAGTCATCAGCTTAAGCAAGACTTCCTGGATCCAGATATTTCTTTTGTCTTTATTACTTATTTTCTTTTGTTCTCATTCCCAGTCTTCCCAGTGGAAAACTCACTACTGAGGTCCCTTATTCCTGCAAGTTTGGATCAGAGAGCAGCCCAGCTCTATGGGCATGAACATAGATATTTAGAAGGAAATTTAACAACAGGCCATTTTGAGAAATAACGTTTATATCACCCTGTGGCATATGACCTCGGCTGCCAAGAGCTTTTGACCTAGATTATAGTTCCAGGCACGGCATTCCCTTCTGTTGAACAGGCTTCAAATCCAATGGCAAAGTGGTTAGATAACCCATAATACTTGTGATACTATGTCATCAAGAGGCATATCTTGCATGCAAGGTTGTTACTGAAGCATGCAGGATCCAATAATGAGTAAGACCATTGTCTCTTTTCTTCTCACAGCCTGCAGAAACCTGCTCTGGCACTATGAAAGCTCTCAAGCAGGAAGAAATTTTCCTGCTTGGTTTGAGATTGATTTCCTCATATCCTATGGCCAAACTGTGTGGTCTTTTTGGTAATAGAGTCTTACCATGTTGTTACAGTTGTTAGGATTTTGTGCAGATTTGGTATGGCATAAATTTATCTGGTTATCTGGTGGCAAATTTCTATGGATGCAGCATAGGGGATGCAGCAGAAGGCAGCCAATAGCAGGAGGCACTTAAAGCTGTTTCTGGGAAGAAAAGAATTTTACTGTCAGGTGTATCCAGATGGTTATGATTAACAGAGAAGGAGATGATAATGAAAGTTATGATACCAGAGACGGAAGAAGGGGAGAGAAAGAAGGAAGGAGAGAGAGGGGGGAGCTCCCATGAGAAACATAGGCAAGAGAGGGATTCAGAGGTGGGAATCCCGCCTTAAATGGGACTTGATGTCAGAGCTCAGAGGAGGGAGTAGCTTTAGAGACTAATGATGGGTCACCAAAGACAATGGCATAGCCTGTGCTGTATTGGAGACCTTTGGGTCCTCCTTAACTAATAATTTCTATGGACACATCCCATTTACTGTACTAGGATTTTCACCTAACAACTTGTATCTTCTGGTGGTCACATTGTCAATATATGCGGGATAATTTTATTTGAATACATTTTTCCTTTTAAATATTGTATTTTGAAATTAGTTACTGGCTAGTAGGTTTCCATAAGGCTTTTCATACCTCCTTAGTTTTGGTTAGCATGCCCACTACCTCCTCCTCTATCATTTCCCTGTCCTCCCTCCAACTATTACATTACAGCTTATTTTTTAACCCCAGTTTTCCCCCCCACACCTTCTTTCTTGAAATATATGTTCATCTCTACATTCAAACATGCTTTCAACAAATTTAAAATTATTTTATGTGGATGGATATTTTATATATATAATCATGAGTTAGATAATATTCTTCCATACAGCTTTTCATACCCACTTCCTTTGGGTCAGTCCTCTGTTTCACCCCAGTTTCCCCACATGCCCACATGCCTTCCTGCTTAAGCCCCTTCCACACCCGGTATTCCATCTCTGTATTTTTTATTTTATCTGTGATCTACTATTCTTCACTCTTAACAAGCTTCCCCATAAAGAAATCTGTCTAGTTTCCTGGCTTCAATTTATACTCCAAGTTAAATGTGAAAACAGAAGACAGGCAACACGTCGACTTTGCCTTCTTGTCCTGAGTTATCTCACATACTATTATTTTTTCCCAGTTCCATCTATGTACCTGCAGATTTCAGGACTTCATTTTTCTTTACCGTAGAATAGTGCTCTGTTACATTTATGTGGCACATTTTTCATGTTTACTCATCTGCTAATGGTATCTAGGTTGATTCCATACAGGTTCCCTATTGTCTTTATGAGCCCCTATGAGGCCAGGCTAGTTGACTGAATTTTCTTGTGGTTTCTTTGATTCTGATGGCTCCTACATTTCTTTCTCCTCCTCTTCTGTAGGAACACCTGCCTAACGTTTTGCTGTGGGTCTGCATCTGTTTCCATCAGTTGTTAGACAACACCATTCTGATGACAATTGGGCTAGGGACTGATCTAGTCACAGGAGATGGCCAGTTCAGGCTGTGTATGTGCTGGTGTTAGGGGTCTAAGTCAGGGTGCTCCTTGTAGATACCTATGCCTGGAATCTACCCCAATTCTCTTGTGCCAGGTTTTTTACCCCAAAGTGCCTGCCTTTCCAATAGTGTCTTTAAGTATTTAGTCTCTTTAATACACAACTTGATCACTTTTGTTTCCATTCCCATTTGCTTTAATCCACTCAGGAAATCTCTTCGACATCTGGGTATACCCCTCTGAAGCATCTTTCTTACCTAATCTCTCTTTGTCTGTGGATTACAGCATAGTTATCCGTTGCTGGGTCCTAACAGTTCCCTCAGGGTAGGGATGAGGAGATGGGGAGCCAAGACACAGACCCCAGGTGTCAATTGAAAAGTAGGGACTAATTTATTCAACAATGGAGAGAGCTTTATATACCTTCCTCCCAGCGTCCAGGTTCCAGGTGGTGTCATGATCTGGTGATATTGCATAACTACCCCTCCTTAGCTGGGTACAATCAGGAGATCTGACAGCATCTGTTTTTAGGCAGATTCCAAACAATTGGAAACACTGGACAGCTGCTGTTGCTAAGCTCTCAGGCCAACTCCAGTTTGACTCATAAGGAAATGTGTTATATGCATGCCTTGGCAACAGATTTGAGCCAATTTCCTTGACCCCATGGACCTGTCTTACTACAGTTAGCCTTTATTTAGCAGCTAATGTACACTTATGAGTGAGTACATACCATTTTTGTCTTTCTCAGTCTGAGTTACCTCACTCAGTATGACTTTTTTTTTAGTTCCATCTATTTGCCTTCAAATTTCCTGATGTCCTTGTTTTTAACACCTGAGTAATACTTGATTGTATGAATGCACCACATTATTTTTAATTCATTTCTTTGTTGAGGGATAATCTAGGTTCTAGCAATTACACATAAAGCTGCTATGAACACGATTGAGCCTTTGTGCTATGATTGAGCATCCTTTGGGTTTATACCCAATGTTACTATATGTAATAAATAAAAGTGGGGGTTATTATAGTAAGTGAAATTAGCCAGACATGGAAAAATAAATATCATTTAATCTCCTTAACATGTGGAAGTAACAAATTTGACTTGAATGTGGAATAGTGATTAATAGAGTTTGCATATGACTGACAGAAGGCAGGAAGGCTGGTAAAGGAAGATTGGATTTGATTAATACGTACTATATGCATATTGGGAAGTATCACATTGGGCCCAATAACAGTTATACTAATACATGTTAGTCAAAAAAAAAAAAAAAACCAAAGATAATAATTGATAAGAGAAGGCTCTAAGGGATAAAAGAATTAGAAACTTGATTTAGAAAAAAATAAAAGCCCTGATAATTATTTCCTTCTTTATATTTTGTGCCTGCATGACTTTCACAAAACAAAAACAATAAAAAAGTTAATAGTATCATTTATTCTCATTGCTAATCTCTGTACACTTTGATATATACCTTCCTTAAAGTTCACTTTTCTTCTGAAACATATCTCAGTATATCCCACTAATTGTCCATTGTTGGTTAAAAAAAAAGAAAACTGAAATATCTAATTCATCTTGAATGATAACTCAGTCTAACAACATATTTTGTTGTAGGATATTATTTTAAGATGTATTACATTTGTTTATACTGTAGAACATTTGCTTTAGTAACGTAAAGATGTGTTGGATTCTTTCATGTTGCATTTGTCTAACACTCTGAAGCTGTGTTACTTTGCCTGTCTAAAATACCCAATGTTCTAATGAAGAGCTAAACGGCCAATAGCAGGGCAGGAGGGAGAATAGGTGGGGCTGGCATAGAGAAAATAAATAGAAAAAAAAGCGAGAAAAAGGAATAAGAGAGAAGGAGTGATGGGGAGGAGGATGCCAGGGACCAGCCACCCAGCCACACATCCACCCAGCCACACAGCCACCCACCCAGCCACACAGCCACACAGCCACATAGTCATGCAGCCAGCCACACAGCCACACAGCCACATAGTCATGCAGCCAGCCACACAGCCACACAGCCACACAGCCACACAGTCATGCAGCCAGCCACCCAGCCACACAGCCACACAGCCACACAGTCACACAGCCACACAGCCACACAGCCACACAGCCACACAGCCACACAGCCACACAGCCATATAGCCATCTAGCCACACAGCTGCACAGCCATACAGCCATATAGCCATCTAACCACACAGCCACACAGGCACACAGCCATATAGCCATCTAACCACACAGCCACACATCCACCCAGCCACACAGCCACACAACCAGCCATGGAATAAGAATGAAAGTAAGATATACAGAAGTAAGAAAAATGTAAGAGCCCAGAGGTAAAAGGTATTTCGGAGACTTTAAGTTAAGGAGCTCTGGCTAGACATAAGCTAAATGAAGGCCGGGCATTTATAATTAAGAATAAGCCTTAATTATCAAAAAAAAAAAATGAGTGATTTTTTCGGAGGTGGGTGGTGGGGTCCCAATGAGCTAAGAGAATAAGAAAATCCAACCACAAGATTCAGATGTATATTGTGGTATATTATGAATATACAGGATAATCAGAAGTATATCAAATTACAAAGGTACAAATGTCGGTGTAAGACGCCCAGTTCTGTAAGATGAATGTGCTGTCACAGGAAATAGGTTAATAATAGTTAAACAGCTTTTCTTGTGTCCCATAAGAAGTGTGAAGCTAAAGCATGAATTCTAGTTGGTATTTAATGAACTCTCAGAGCCAGATATTGGGGAAAGGCTGGAATATCAGAGAGAGGAAACAGACCACAGTCAATTCTCACCCAGCCAACTTCTCAGAGTAAAAACTAGCTTCAAGAGTCCTCAGCTTGACTCTTCACTTCTACAGAATACCACAATGTCTGGCTATGCCTGCCTTAAATATCTTCTTCTCCAGTTGTTTCACTTTTGGGTTCAACATTGCATTATAATCCTAGAGTTAGGATTAAAGGTGTGAACCACTACTGTTTGATAGTTAGGCCTTGAACTCACAGAAACACAGAAAGGTCTATATCTCTGGAGTTATGGGATTAAAGGCATAGGCCACCACCCCTGGTCTTTCCTATTCTGGGATTAAAGGCATGAGTTACCACTCTCTGACACTCCTGGCTTGACTGTAGGTGATTCTATTCTCTCATACATCAGGCTGATTTTATTAAATAAAAAATATGTCACCACACAAAGCTGCTTTGTTCTGTATTTCACAACTACCCAGTGTGGCACAGGGTGAAGTAGCCCCCTTCCTAAAATTCAGCTCTAGTTGAATTACTTGGTAGCTTAGTAAGTGAACTAAGTGTGGGGGACAGGGTGTGCCAATTTCTGCTTGTAAATTTGAAGAGCTTAAGTGACATAGGCTAGCCCCTAACCAAATAATGGAGGTACAGATGACATATGAGGCTCATTTGGCAAGGCCTGTGGACTTTGTCAAGACCAGAGTGTGGCCTGTGCTCTGAGATCATGCTGAAGACCCCCGAAGTCTTGTTCCATAGACTTTCCTAGATGAATCATGAAAGCTCAGCATCATGAGCTAAAGCTGAATATTGTCAAATTTTAGAGTCAGAAGCCAGATGTGGAGAGACAGCTACAGTAAAGAAAACATCTGTCCAAGAAGGTACTCAAATAGCACAGGGAAGTCATATCACTTCAAACATTGCTACTCAATGTTCAAAAGTGCAAATTTTGTTTTGATCAGACCCCAAGGCATGTATTTGTCCGCATCCTTCTCCCATGTCTTAGATGAGAAGAGAGTCAGTTGTTAGATTAAGAACATCAACTGTGGACCAAGATGGCATGGTTGAGAAGCTGGATGAAAACACATTTTGTCTTAAAATTCCCATTAAGCTTTTTTATTAACCTAAGAAATATCAAAAGTACACTTATTTTTAAAGAAATGACTCCTGTTATCACCTAGGGCTATGCAGATGCTTGGGATCTAGATAAGTCACTTGAGACCATGTTGGTATCTGAGGGCCATACAGGGACACTGTGTTGTCCAGGCCTGAACTTGCTGCCTGAGACCATATCTTGGTCCATAGCTTGGCAGCACCCAATGTCTAATTTGATGTCTTAATGTCCATTGTTCCTTTTATCACTGGAGGCTGGTCAGATGCAATGTCCAGGCTGAGATGATGCTGAGAGTCACTTCTGTGTCCATGGTCCTGCTGCAGATGGTGATCATGATCCGTGTTGCCACAGAGGTTCGTAGTTTTGAAATATGAAAGCAGTGCTGAGCTGGCTAGTCCCACTCTAGCCTTACCACTTGCTTGTTACTTGCAGCAGGAGAGCTGGCCCTGCCCTCACCTATTGGAAAGATGGCCCCCATACTCAGGAGAGATGGCTTCATCCTGCACCATGAATGTGAGAGAGATGACCTTAATAACATGTGTCTAGAAAAGCTGGCTTTGTCCCTTGCCTGAGGGGGCCTGTCCTAGAGGTCTGGACCCACAGGACAGCTACAACCCAGACCCACATCCTGTGTCTTGGATTGGCCCACTCCAGTAAGTCATTTACCTGTCTATGACCTGCTGGAGTGTGTTAAGGAACTCCAGTTACTTCTGGAGCTGCTTCTCACCTACCGTCCTTAAATTTTGATATGGGTTTTGTCAACGCTTGAGAACTGCCCAATTATCTAGGGTGACTGGCCGAAGAGCCCTGCAACTTCCTATATCTGCCTCCCCGTGATGGGATTACATACACATCACCACTCTAAGCTCTCTTACATGGATTCTGAGAGCAAAACTAGGTTCTTTTTACCTCAAGGTAAGAATTTAAAAGCAGCTTGGCTCAATTATTGCCATAAATCTATTCCTTTGTAACGCTTCCATACAAGCCTAAAATCTTTCTCTAAGACCATCATGTAGATAATATTTTTTCTTTCCCTTTGCTTGAACATGGAAGCTACTTCTCACTTTATTCAAGCCAGGAAACTTTCTCCTACATAACCAGTTTGGGTGGGAACAGTTCACAGCCTGAACAAGCTATAAGTACTATTCCTGTGTTATTAGTTTCCATTTTTGCCCTTAGAGTTTTGGTGTAGGGACAAGGTATCCACTCAGGAATGTACTTAGTACTCCATCTTGACTGAAAACCGATTATATAATATAACTTGTTGATGGACTGCTTGGCTCATTTATTTCACCCAAAAACAAAAGGATTAAGTTTCAGAGTTTGACTAAATCACATCAATGTTTAAATAGCCTTCTCATTAATTTCATTTTCTGAGTAAGCTATAATTATTTTTTATTTCCTTTTTGGCCTAGAAATTTTTGTTCTTTAGCATCAGAAATATGAATCAGTGAATAAACCAAACCCCCTTTCTAATTTTAGACCTTATTTCAGTTGTTCTATATATATATATGCTCCCCACCATATGAAAGAAAAATCTCAAATCATCAAAATCCTTATTTATCTGTCCTTGGGAAGAAGAAGCCTACTTCAGCAAACCCCATAATCATTTCCTGTCTTCCACTTCTGTTGGGGTTCTGGTTAAATTTCCCCATAGCTCACAATATTTACAGTAAAATCACAGGAGGTTTTTTTATACAACATAACCTCATTCCATAATGTTGGTTTTATGATATTTTCTTCCCTGTCGTATTCATACCCAAGCCATTCAAATTTAGAAGAGGCTTCAAGAGGCTTATGTATATACATTTTATTGGTTTAAATTCAATCCACTAAGGCCATTAAGAACACCTTAAATTGGAAGTTAGTTGAGACAAATTCCAATATTTTGTCCATGTACCATTAAATTTGTGTGTGTATGTGTGTGTGTGTGTGTGTGTGTGTGTGTGTGTGTGTGTAAAACCTGCAGAGCCTGTTTTGTTGGTGGTGTGTATATGCTTTCAAGGTTGACCATGCAGCTTTAGAAAAAATAAAAAAATAATAATCTTGGAGAGGATAATTCTCCTCCAAGCAGATGCTTGCAGGTTTTGTCTAGCTATGGAACTCGTGGAGTGTCTTTCTTTCCATATTTCCAGGTCTATTCATATTGTCATTATTCCAGTATTGCTTATGCAACTGTTTCTGAGAGACTATTTCATAATAGACTTCCTGGTATTCTAAGTCTTACAATCTTTCCACCTTCTCTTCAGAAATGTTCCCTGAGACATAGATACAGTATCTGTGGTGTAGATTTATTCACTGGGGCTGGGTTCTCCACAATCTGTTGTTATTTGCATTATGTCTAACCATTATTTTATGTGATGATCTTCACTTGCAGTAAAGACAGACTTCTTCGATGAGGGATGGTAGCTACATTTATCTATAGGCATAAGGCTAAGATTTAAAATGCAATAGAAAATGTGCCAGTCAGTAAAGTGGCAGGGGTATATTGTTTTCTAAGGTCCAAAACTCACTAGCTCTGGAAAACTGGCAATTTCCAGTACCAGGCATGGTAACCCTCCCATTGAGTAATCTTTAAATCCAAGTATACAGCTTTTGCCACCAACATCTGAGTGTCACTTACTGTACCATTGTGTACATCTTGTCATGTTGATGTTTGTCATGGTTCTTAGGTATTGCAACTTGATAAGAGTTTAATTGTCTCACTCCCTCGCAGCTTGCATAGTATCTATGGTGATATTTTGTGAATCCTCAAACAAATAAAGTTTGCCTAAAGATCAGAGGGTAAAGCCAGGCCCTAGTTAGCCATTTAAAGCCAGGCAGTAGTGGTATATACCTTTAATCCCAGCATTTCGGATCTCATAAATTTGATCCCAGTACTTGAGAGGTACACGTGCCTTTAATTCCAGCACTAGGAAGATTGAGACAGAGTGTGAGATGGCTGGGCAGAGAAAGAAATATAAGGTGGGAGGAGACAGGAACTCAGTCTTTTAAACCTGAGGATCAGGTAGAGGTACAAAATCTCCCTAGTGACTGGCTCCTTTGTCTCTCTGATCTTTCAGCATTTACCCCGATGTCTGATTCTGGGTTTTTATTAAGATCAATTAGGATTTATGCTATAAGTGTCTTCTGAAACCATGGAAGTTAGACCATAGGAAAGAGACTTTCCAAGTCCTGTGTCCCAAGTGTGCATAATCTTCATCTATTTTAATCTAATAATCCTCAACACCTGAGAGGCAACCAAGGGCTACTGGACACTCTATACTGTTTGGGGAGTCACCTGGACTTTCTACACCTGGTTGTGGTGTTTTTGTTAGTCTGTGGTTATCATGGGGAGCATTGAGAACCCAGGTTTCTAACTTCCATATATATAAACATGTGTGTGACATGTATGTATTGTGTCTAAAAGTTCTCCAGGAAATTTAAAACACATTGAAGTTTGATGACTAATTAGATAGAAGAAAGTCAAGTAGGCAAGCTGAATAAAAGAAGAAATGCAGGCTCAGGAGTCACAAGTGATTAAAAAGCGCAGGCAAATAAGTTTAAGGATTGATACCACATAGCTCATAGGGTGAAGGGGAAGTGATTGGAGGAGGCTAGATTTCGGGGCTAGACAAGATGGAGGATTGTCTTCACTATATTACAATAGAAAATGTGATTACTAAGTGGGTAAACTAATATTCAAGTCTGGTCATAAGGTTAAAACAAAATTAGGAACTAATATAATTATTAAGTAAATAGGACAAAAAATAAACAATGCTTTGGGGGAAGATATATAGATTACCTAAAGCTAACAAGATTATTGTCAGTAATATAAAGTTTCTATCCTATGGGTAGACTAAGGACTTCAGCAATATTTCTGCTTCAGTCATCTTTGATTATAAAATGAGCTTCAACATGGTGATGGTTATGTTGGAGAACAAGTTGCAGAAAGAAGACAATGTCACAATATCACAGTATCTCATCACTGACATCTCATAACCAGAAAATGGCCATATGTGAATTTCCAGAAAATTATGTCAAATGTGTTTATAAGACTCAAAGAGAAAATGAGAAAAGAGACAGAGATACTCCTGAGTTATGTGACACTCTCCGTTCTCCAGTATAGAAAAAAAGTCTGTGGAGATGCGTAAAGATCTGTTAAGTGAGTTTGTATGATGTGAGGAGTCTAGTTTAAGGTCAAAAGGTTGAATTTCTCATTTAAAAGTGCCTGGTAAGTAGTTAAATAAGAGGGACAGACAGATATGTGTATTTATAGATGAACAATCACATGGAATGATTAATAAAAAATAATTACTCACAGGAAAATTATGATAAGTTACAAATAGATGTACCAAGGGGAGTACTTAGTGTGTTTGGGAGAGACATAGTGAATGAACAGTAGGAGTTGGTAGTGAGTGGGGGTGGGGTCAAGACGTTAATGAGTGGATGGAGTAGATGAGTCTGGCAAGTTAATGAGCATAGAATGGAAAGCAGATAGTGAGCATGTTGCGTAAGTATGAGTAATGATGAGTAGGTGGTGAGTATGTATGATGTTGAATTAGTCTCAAGCATATGAAAGCAGGAGGGTTTAATAATTGCAACACAGTGATGATGTATATATAGGGAAAGGCAGTGACTTGTGAGATTAAGACAAAGGTTTATAATGAGAATCTCTATCTCATATATATAGTTAAAGAGTAACTAACACTGTCATTCTAACTCTAAGGTAAGTGGCTAAATAAAGAAAATTAAATAGGTATAGAATAGTAGATGGTGGGGAGAAATGAGGTGCACTGTGTGAACAGGGAGTAGTTTTGTGTAACAAACCATATAGTTTTGTGTGAGATTGAGGGGTGTAATAGTAACTAGCTAGGAAACAAGTGAACAAAGACATTGGACTAACCCTTGTTCAACTGATTTGGCCTCATACTTGGAACTTAGTCTTGAAGCTAGTCTTTTAGGATTTGAAGTATATTGCACTGTTTTCTTATTTTGTAGAGTTTCTATTGAGAAATTAACTGTTCTGATAGATTTTCCTTTATATATGACTTGTAGGGTTTTTGGCTATGTTGATTTGGTTTTATTTGTTTTAAGTGAAGTCTCACTATGTAGCTTTGGCTGTTTTAAAACTAGCTGTGTAGACCAGGGTAGGTTTGAACTCACAGACATCATCTTCTGGGTGCTGGGATTGAAGGCATGTCTGTGACTTGCATTCTATCTTTCATCTTTTAAAACTCTCATTTTGTTCTATATATTTAATGTTTTAACTATAATACACCATCTTATGGCCATATCTGTGGTAATGCAAACATTGTATAGCCATTATGGAAATTCCTCAGAAAATTAGGACTTTATCTACCTCAAGATCTAGCTATACCACTCCTGGACATATACCCAAAGATACTCTATCTTACTGCAATGGCACTTTCTCAGCCTTGTTCATAGTGGCTTTATTTATAATAGTCAGAAACTGAAAATAACATAGATGTCCCTCAGCCAAAGAATGGCTAAAAAAATGGGGTGCATTTACACAATGGATTATTTCTCAGCTGTTAAAAAATGACATCATGAAAATTTTAGACAAATGAATGGAACTAAAAAGTAAATCCTAAATTAGGTAATCCAGATCCAAGAAGACAAACATGATATGTACTGACTTATAAGTAGATACTGGCTGTAAAATAAAGAATAACTGTGCAGCAATCCACTGATCCAGAGAAATGAGATAAAAATGAAAGGTCTAAGGGACATTCATGGATCACTCTGAGAAGAAATTTTGAGAACAAACTTGGAGAACATGGTGATAGAAACACGAGGGATCATATTTGAGAGAAATGGATGGAGGGAGAGAGTATGGGGGAGATGGCTTGAATAGGTTGGCATTTAAGGAGTGATGTGGAATCTTAGAGCAGTTAAAACATCCTAGAACCTGTAAAGGTGACCCTAATGAGGAATTCTAGTAATGAAGGATATAGCACCTGAGAGTTAGTGGTAGGGTTGGGACATCTATATGTAAGATCCACAAAGCATCCTGCCTGCATGATGTGCTGGGCAATAGTGGCTCAGAACTTGTGAGAGTAGTCAACCAACAGTTGACTTACCTGAGATCCAAGCCACACAGCAGGGAACCTGTGCTGGACTCTACCTGCATGGCCAGGATTTGGAAGCTAGGTGGCTCAGAGACCTAGAATAGAGCCAAAACAGGACTGACAAATAAAAAGAGTCAATGAAATGATTCTTAACAATATTCTCCTATATTTGTAGATTGGTGCCTACCCAGTCATCATTACAAAATATTTATTTAGCAACTGATGCAGAGACCCACAGCCAAATATAGGAAGAGCTTTGGGAACTCTGCAGAACAAAGGGAGGATGTGGGGGATTATGCTGTTCCATTGTAAATAATTGTCCTGCCCACTGGTTTAATAAAATCGCTGATTGGCAGAAGGCAGACAGGAAGTGTGGGTGGGGATACCAGACTATAAAAACTCTGGGAACAGGAAGAACAGAGCAGAAATGCCACAGAGAAGCCAGGCCAGAGAAGCCAGCAGATGCAGAGGAACTAAGAAAGGGTGCTGAGCCACATGGCTGAACAGGATATGAATCATGGGTTAGTTTAAGAGTAAAGAGTTAGCAAGATATATGCCTGGGCCCCAGGTCAATCAGCGTAAAATTAATATAGATGTTTGTGTGTTTCAGTGGGACTATGGGACTGTGGGTCGGAAAGTCCAGGCCAGAAACCTCATACAACAGGAGGAAGGATTGTAGGAGCAAGAGTGGTCAAGGACACCAGGAGAACCAGAGACCACAGAAACAATTAACCGGTACTCATAAGGGTTCATGGAGACCGAAGCAACAACCAGAGCTAGGTTAACACTTAACAGTGGGAGTGGGGGTGTCTCTGACTCTTTTGTCTGCTCTTGAGACTGTTTTCTTCCTACTGGGTTGACTTGTGCCCCCTTCCTATAAGGGTTTGTGCCTAGTCTTATTGCATTTTGTTATGCCATATTCAGGTGATATTCCTGGGAGGTCTGCTCTTTTGTGAAGGGAAAAGGGAAAGCAGTAGATCTGGGATAAGGAGATGAGAGTGTGTGTGTGGCAGGTTGGCGAGGGGGATTCCTGGAGGGGTAAAAGGAAGGGAGGCCATCATAGGGATATACTGTATGGAAGTGGAATTTTAAAAAGTAAAAATAGAAGAACTATTGCCTCTGCGTGGCACCTTGGCAAACAGTGTCAGGCAGTATGAACTAGAGCTTTACTGGCTGAGAGGCCTGTTGTGCAGGGAGACTTTCTCGAGTTCCAGGAAGAGGCAGCATGCCAAGAGTGTTCTCTTGGGAATATAATATATGGAATACTAATTATGTACTGCTAGAACACACACAACAGGAATATAATTACATTGAGCAAGCAGAAAGGCAGATTATTTATCAACCAGAGCAGAGAAGATGGAACATTACCTAATAAGCAATAATTGAAAGTTAATAACAGATTTTAAAATCTATCTTTGTTTCTACAATGATGCTAGAAAAACTCAGATTAGCATAAAATGCATAAATATGAGAAGTTTTTTTTCTAACACTATGATAGGAATACTGTTTAAAGTGATAGGAATGATAATACAGATTCTGAAAAATAGCCATAAATACAGGGCTTTTGTTCAAATAAGAACACAATAGCAAAGGTAGTTTAACAAGGCATATTTGATATACTATAAAATCTTTATAATGGCATATTTGTTATGTAATATTATATTAATAAAACTATGATCCAATTACTTCAGTTCTGCAAAAATTATTTCATATTGGTTAATTGTCTGTCCAATTGTTGGGTTACACTCTACTGATGGGTCTTGAGTTGTAATAGAAAAATGCACAACCTCTAGTATCTTTCAGCCAGATTCCCACTGGCCCTTTCAGATGACTTTCTGCAAACAGTGTTTGTGATCTGACCTTTGGTGTGGGCAAGCATGAGCCCCCCCCGATTTGCTTAGTGAGAGTATCAGAAGTCTCTCCCAGGTAGTAAACATAGGGTTTTTTGTAATTTTGTAAATATTAATATTCATTTTGTGCTTAACGCTTATCATAAAGAGAAAACACACACTAGAAAAAAAGCATATTTCTAAACACAGGCACTGTGAATCATACTGTGAATTCAGACAAATGACAGAGAACATGCTAGAAAGTTCCATTTCCTGATGTGGGTGGCATATAAATGGGATCATGCATATGTGAAAATTCACATGAGTTGTACTCTCAAGGAATGCTCACCTTACTGCATTGTCTTTTCTTCACTTCAATATTTACTAAAAGTAGTGGGGGAGGGGATATTCTATACCTGAGATTAATTATAACTCATCAATGTCTACATGTGTCAAAATTAAATGCAGTGAAGAATATGAGACTGTCTCTCAACCTCCATCACCTCTGATTAAGAAAACAGAAGAGGGTCAGTAAGATAACTTGCTGACTGGCCTGACAGTTGATCCTCAGGATCTACCTAGTAAAAGGACAGATCACACTCTTACAAGTTGTCAAGTTGTTCTCTGAGCTCTACACACTTGCTGTTCACACACACACACACACACACACACACACACACACACACACACACACACACACACTGAATGAATAAAAAGTAAATGTTCTTACACTACAGGAATGAATAAGTGCTGTTACAAACAAAGTAAAAGCAACTTATTAATGTTTAACATTTTTAGCATTATCTACTAAGAATGCTCCTTTCCTTGTATAAGCACAAATGTATTGTGTAAGTTACTTTGTAAAAATAATACGCTTAACTTTTATGATTTAGAATAATACTATAAACATCCTCTTAGCCAGCATTTGAAAGAAGCTAAACAAGAAAGCATGTGTGTGTTTGTGTGTCTGTCTGTCTGTCTGTGTCTGTGTGTATGTCTGTGTCTGTGTGTATGTCTGTGTCTGTGTGTGAATGTTGTGTATGCAGGTATCTGAGGAGGAGAGAGGAGGGAGCCATACGCTGGGGCTTATAAGAGATACGGGTGATCATGAGCCAATAAACATTGGAACTATCTACTGGAAGGGAAGAAATCACTCATAAAAGCACAGCCTTTTTCCAGCCTCAGGTTTTTATCTTAGTTCGTGTTTGTTGCTATAGCTTGGATACATTGCACACATTAAGTTTTACTGTCCATGGAGTTTTAGTTTAACTAAATGTAGGCACTTTCTTCTATATTCCAATTTTCAGTCAGTATTTCTTTCCTCTTATGATCCAGGAACAGTAAGTGGTTGGACTAGAATTCCTTTTTAATTGTGGCAGTGTGTCCAGAGAAGAGCTTCTCTCCTCTCTGCATAAGAAACTGACATGTGGCGATATTGTTAATTCTGGATACTTATAAACATGCTGACTATGTAACAATATCAAGAACTTACTGGAAAACAAGTAGTAAAAAGGTAATTATTTCTACATAAAAAATACATCTTACATCTTAACTGAGAGAATTATAGACATGGAGAAAGACCTATTTGGGATTTCTTGAATATGGTGACTTGTAACTAACTATCCCCTTGACTAATACCCGTACAGCCTTTACAATTGTTAGAAGGAACAAAAACTCCTGTGGGTGACAGAACAACCAAACTAATAAGAATAACAAGTCATTGTACTAAAGATGTTACTCAGAGCAAAAAAAAAAAGAAAAAAAAAAAAAAAAGAAAAAGCTTGTCAGATGACCTTATGGACCATTCCAAGGAGTGCTATAGAAGAGGAACACCTTTATTAAAAATTCTGCACTGATATTATGGCATAGTGCTTATGCTATACCTCCCTAAATCATGTTCCCAATGTAGACTATATTAGTCTATGAGCCTCGGTGTTCAGTTGATTTTAAGAAAATCCTTTGGCTAACGATAAAGCAGTATCATGAGCACAGTGCTCTTCTTGAATGTAGCTCATAGGGAAATCATGGTAGGCCACACCAGTAGGTTTACTTTTGTTGTAAGAGTAGCACCTACATGGATTGCTCTCTTGCTCTCTCCTTCCACATTGTCAGTGTGCCATGGAGGCTCAACTTTATGCTGACAAACTCATATTATGTTAGAATTCTCTCCTACTTCTGTCTGAAGGTCTGGTTTGGGCTATGGCAAAGTGTTCATCAATCCACAATAAAAATATTAAAACAAATAAATGAACAGCTACCATTCTTAGTCTTGGTAGGTTTAGCATCTGAGTCACTCGCGGTCCAATTTCCCTTTTCTGACGTTCATCTTGATTTTCAATCTTTCTTCCTTTCCTGTCCATGTCTTAGTTCCATTTCCATTGCTGAGATAAAATACTACAACAAAAAGTAGCTTAGGGGGAGAAAGAACTTTCAACTTCAAGATGCAGGCCACAATTTTGGGGAAGTTAAAGCAGAAACACCAAGAGAATCTTGTCAAGTCACATTAACAGTCATAACAACAAGAGAATATAAGCATCTTGGCTTCCTTCCTCTCAGTTAGTTTTCTTGTCTGTGATTCTGTTCAGAATTCCCTGCCTAGGGAATGGTGTTGCCCACAATGGCTAGGTCTTTCTACATCAAATAATGAGTGAGTATCCTACCAATGCCTACAAACTAACCAGATCTAGACAATTATTCACTGAGACACTCTACTCAGTGAATCTAGGTTTGGCCAAATTGACAATTAAAACTGACTAATAGGGCAATTTAATGTGAATGTCCATAGTTGTTATTATATTTTTCTTGTTTTGCATTTGTTATTATTTTTGAAACTCTATTTTCTAATCAAATATTAGTTAGTTGATTATTTATAATATCTTTATTCTGAAGTTAAGTGCTGTATTTTGGTTTGTTTTTCTTGACTGTCTATTAAGCCAGATGTTCTTGATGTGTGGCTTATTAATTATGATATATTATGTCACAGAATAAGATAATATCACATTTTGTTCTTATTGTTCTCAGAGTTAATACTTTAACTTGTTGAAATCTTTCATATATTTCAAAATACACCCACAAATTGTGTTTATAAGGTAGTATCTACTGACTGTGGGTCTGGCTTACTTGATAAGGTAGTTTGCCCTACACGAGGGTTCAAGAATGAGTATTTGTCACTGACATCCACTGTCACACTCAGTCCCTGGGCCAGAAAAACAGAAATAGAGACAATAAGATACAAATGCTTAAATACTTCTACCTAAAAGTGACATTTTATTTTCTGAGCACATCCTGTTGAACAAAGAAGCATGTCTCTAAGCACCTGAGAGGATAAAGAAATGCATTAATGCAGAGGTTCTCAAAGGAATCCCTGAAAATGTTGAGGAGTAACTTTAGTGTCTAACTTTCTATGAGAATTCATCTTTGTTTGGAAGAATATTTTACTGTGGACAACCTATGTCTTTTATACATTTGTATGTACATTTTTGCCCAAGACTTTGCAGGTATAACCATTTGGGAGATGAATTTTCACCTGTGGCCTCTCCCCTCACACTTTATTGACATAATTCCTAAGAGCTGTTTGAGCTTCTTCACATGGGTAAATGTCCTAATTGCTCTTCTGGAAATGCCAGATATACAATATGAAAGACTGAATAGTGTGTCAAACATATTTGTCTTTACTTCTGTGTGCATACTGCAGAGCTAAGCTGTAACAACATAGTATCTTTATAGACACCATTCTGCACAGGTAAGACTCTCGAAGTTACCATCTTAATCATGTTATATAAGTTTTTCTAGATGATCATACAAATTTTATCCATATTTATTCTGTACATTTTGTATTTTGTGTGTTTGATCTGCCATGTTGTGAGGGATACAAATGCTGTGTACTTACCAGTCTTCTAAACAGCATTAGAACTATTACAAAGAACTATGTCAATATATTGACCTTTTCTCCATATTTTATCCAAAAGCTCAGTAACAAATATCATCACTGAAGAGCATTATACAGTATTTAGTAAAAACACCTATCAGTTCTTTCTCTTTCTGTTTCTGTAAATGATGTTTTTCATTGCATCAAGAGAAGAAACATTTTTCTCTTTCCCTTGACTATGAGCTAATGTTGTATGTTACTTTACAGTAGAAGATACTGGAAGCTCTTTTCTGGCATTTCACAGAGTATTTGTTAAAATAATTATAATTACATTTTATTTATTTATTCTCCTGGAACATTTGTCATCTGTATATCAGGAATAGAGTGAGTAGATGAGATCACATGGAAAGAAGGTCAGCTGAGTTTCCATGTGAATGCATGCAGATAAGTGACCTCAAGATCTTCAGAAATATCACCAGTTAAGGGTGGAAAGCCCATGGATTTATATCAAATAATGAGTTGCTGCTGTTTTATGACACTAGCTTTGTGATTGTTTGTTATATAATAATTGATATTTAGTCCATGACCAGTAACTTTTGTGCCACTGAATGATGTCACAAAGGAACACTTATTCTAAATTAAGTTATAATTTGAAAATGGATGATTGTCTGTCGGCTAGCATAACTAAAACTAAAAGTCTAAGAAAATTTTAATGTCTCAATTTTTCAGATTATGGATATATTAATATTTAGGGAATGGGCTCTTCTTAGATTAGAGCTGTAGGATTAAACAATTGACATTGTCAATTCATTTCTAGAAAGTCTTGCTGAATTTAAGATATTTGCCTGTGTGTGTGTGTGTGTGTGTGTGTGTGTGTGTGTGTGTGTGTGTGTGTATTAAATTAATCCAACTTAACTTTTTATGTAGAAAAGGTGTCCTATAGATTTCTGACTGTAGAAACTGACCATTGTATTCACACTGGAATGAATGCAGTTCCTTACCCATGGGTCTTTATTTCTGGCATTTTAAAAATAAAGCAAATGGAACCACTCCAGAATGGATACCAAATGCAGCTGCAACAATAATCACCACAAAGACTGTAACTTTCCATGTTTTAACATTTCATAAATTCTGACTGTAAGTTGTAGAGAGAGTGAAGAAAGCTTAAAACTGTTAGCCTACTTTATTATAAACATAAAGGAACACATTTCCCATTACAGCACACTAATTTTTATTTCATGAATGTCCAGATCAAAGCATTAAAGCTATTTCTATGTATTTCAACAGAATTTCCCAAAAGATGTGTCAGGCTTTATGAAAGAGAACAAGCTGAGAGGAGCTGGACATAAAGTACGGCTTGGTTTTATGATCAATGTCTGCTACCTGCAAAGTTTCTAAAACACAAGGAACTGAGAGTTCCTCCAAGCATAACATTCCTTATTTGATTCTATAGAAATAAAGAATATTTATCATCCATCTTACTGATGTTTATGATTGCCTAAGCATAAAATAAGAAGAACAAATGCTCGCTGCTTATTGCCAAGCACAGGTTAATGAAATCGGAGGCTTCTGTATGTTTTTTGAATAACTGTCCTCTGGTCTTAAAATAGTTTTTCCAACACAGTTCTTCTGTCATTATTCTCTCATTAAATCATCGCTAAGATAATTGTATCTTATTGACAAAAGAATCTACTGAAACACACTTTCTTTTATGTCAAGTAAAGGTCACAGAAAGTGAAGACAGCGATTAAGTAAATAGCAAATAAATTCAACCCTACAGTAAACGTCTTCATGTGCACACACTGCAGACAGAGAAGGCATGAAATTGAAAAGACAGGTCTCAAGTTTAAGATACATGTGAAAGTACTGTAGCATTTTGACAAAGCATGATGGGCTGATATAAATGAAATATCACTGGCTCTTCAGTGACAGAAACATAATGTAAAAATTTTTACTATCAATTCAATAGGGCATTAGTTCTTTCCTGCTGGTTTAAATAGTCTATATAATATTTAGTAACTACCACAATAATGAAGGCATATACAATTTCTCTTTTATCAATGCATATTATAATACATATTAAGAAATTTACACACAGAGAGAGAAATTCTTAACTAAAATAATTACACTTTTTATCTAACCATGAAAAAAATTAGGCTTTAGCACACCTTGCAGGCTAATATAGTAGTTACTTTCTCTGTTCCTGTGACAAAACCTCCTGAGGACAACCTAAGGGACAAGGGTTAGTTTTGGCTTACAGCTTTGGGGTTTGGATTCACAGTCCACCCTGGCAGGGAAGGTGTGGCCACAGGAGTGGAAGTCCCGCTCTTACATGTGACATCTGTAGACAGTAAACAGCAAGTAAACAGGAAATGGAGGTGGACTATAAAATCTCACAACCTGACCTGTGAGCCACTTCCTCCAGGAAGCTGCTGCCTTCTAGGAGCCACTGTGCCATGCCCTCTGAGCTCTCCTGACAAGCCCCATTTAAAGCAAGGTTCCCATGTGCCTCTCTCTGCCTTTGGGAACTCCCCCATTTTACTCTCCATCCCTTCTTCTCCGTTTCTCTTTCTCCTTGTCTTCTCTGCTGTTATAATCTTAACCTCTCTGTTAATCATAACCATACTCATCTGACAATAAAGCTCTTTCTACATAGAAACAGTGTTAAAAGTCTCCTGTTGTCCCCCACTGCCTTCTGCCACAGGGTTCCACATGCATAGGAATCTACCACCAGATAACAGGGTATGTAGTAGGAGGTTTCTGGCCCGGACTTTTGGGTCTAGCCTCAAGGTTTTGGCCTGCAGACCCACAAACCCGCAGAGACACACAGATGCTTACAATTGTTTTGGCTGATCAGCCTCAGGCCCAGGCTATCACTTGCTAGCTCTCTACCCTTCATCTAACCCATGTCTCTTGTTCAGCCATGTGGCTCTGTACCTTTCCTTACAGCAGCATAGTTGTCCTCTGCTTCCTCAGGCTTCTCTCTGGTGTTCTGCTCTGTGCTTCCTGTTCTCAAGAGTTTTCTTAGTCTGGTAGCCCCGCCCACACTTCCTGCCTGCCTTTGGCCAATCAGAGCTTTTTATTAAACCAGTTGGTGGGATAATTATTTACAATGAAACAACACAATCTCCCATACGGGGTATACGCAAACCATGCGATAATCTGCACAAAATCCTAACACTTTCCAGAGGTAGAAGCTGTTCAGAACAACTTCAGCAACTGGAGAGCAACGGTCCACACACAGGAGCCAATAGAAGGAAATTTTATATTCAAACAGCAGCGGCTGCTAACTAATCCTTTAGTATGTAGGTCTTTGGGGAACATTGATAAATTAGTTTTTATTTCATTAAATACAATTACATCGTTTCCCCCTTTTCTCCTCCCTATAAATCTCGTATTGTTCTCATGCTTTCTTCCCAAAACTTATGGCCTTTTCTTTGACTAATTATATATATTCAAATAATATGTATGAAAATAAATATATCAATGCACTCTGCCATATCCATGTAATGTTTCCTGTATTTATGTTTTTAGAGCTGACCACTTGGTATTGGTAACTAATTAAGGGGCTTATCCCTGAGGTAATTATCTTTCTTTCAATAGTTTTTAATTGCCTGAAAAACTTCATCTAAGGGTAGATAGGCCTCATCCATGTTTTAAAAAATCATACTGTCATTGCTCAGGTCTTGCTTAAGCAGCCATGTTGTTGAGAGTTCATGGGTTTGGCTTTCCTGTTATATTTAGAAAAATCACCCTAGCTGTAGTGAGGTTGGGATCTCGAGAAGAAAGCACTTCCCCTTTTAACCAATCCAGTATAATTCCTAACAAATTCCTAAATATTTCTCCTGATGGCCACAGAAAAGTGTAAGGCCCACTCCCCACTAAAAAAGTTTGTTTTTCCAGCACAGCCTACTGCAGAAAGCCACAAGTGTTCCAAATGCAAACAACAGTGAGCATGGGTGCCCAGCTTCAACTGATAGATGCATCTAGAAGACAATATTCACACCTGAGGCTCAAGAAATACCGAGGAAGAGGGAGAGGAAAGATTGTAAGAGCAAAGGGAACTCTGGGGGATAAAATCCCAAAGCATACCCACAGTATGTATTTTACATGACAGAGACTTTTGGTAATGCTTTTGGGCAGGACGAAGACACAGGGATAAAGAAAGACACTAGTCAGAATGCCCTGGTGACAGAAGAGGAGGTGTGTGCTTTTCTTTTGATCAGAATGAGGACTTTCAAATAGATTGATGTAAGTTTGCCACATCAGAAGTATAAAGAGATGGATTTCTACATATAATTAAAGTCAACTTGCAGTGAGAACATGGAGAAGTTGACTTTATAGAATTGTAATGAGCTTTAGTGCTGAGACTGTTTCTTTAAATGGCAACATGATCTTAGTGAGACTGGACTGACCTCCAGAACTCCAAACATAAGGACATCTATCCCTTCTCCTGAGATCACATGCTACTTCGTTATATTTGTTATTCATATTTAATTTCAAGACAGAGTAAAATCATATTAAAAGAAAGGTCATCCCATCTACCAATACATTTACCCTTTATTGGCATTATCACCAACAACCATGGAATTCTATGTGAACACTTCAGGACACTGCTCTGAGTTGTTGTCTTCCCCTGCTTGAGTTGGCAGCCTGGTTTTCAACAACATGAACTGTGGTGAGTCTCTGATTACTGACTACAATAACATAACCTTTTCTGTCTCTGATGCATGTGGCAGAGAACAGTACCAACAACTAATAGCTTCGACTTAAGAATCCTTCTTTAAATCAAAAGTCCATTTTAGCTTCACATTTAGAGTTGCAGGGGAATGAAGATATGAAAACTTTAATGATGTGCCATCAAGACTGCTCAGTGGGTAGTACTTGTCACACAAGAAACAATTTAAGCTTGATCCCCAGAGTCCATGTAAAGATAAAAGGAAAGCTGACTTCATGAAGTTGTTTTCATCTACACAAGTGCCATGCTTACATAACTCTCTCAATCTCTCTCTCTCTCTTTCTCTCTCTCTCACACACACTGACTTTTTAAATGTAAAAAGAAAACATTTTAAAACATTAAAAACCTACTATCAGACTATGACAAGCGTATTTATAGCAATAGAATCGAAGAAAGCACCAAGCCAACATTCTGTGGGCTGACCCCTGGCAGGTGCTGAGAAGGAAATGGCTGCGAGGGCAGTGCTTTTATTATATAGCGGTCATAAAAATCTATCTCACTAAATGTTCTAAGATTAAAAACAGCATTTCACTCGGTTGCTAATGTGTCAGAGTGTCGGCAAAATTGATAGGAAGTGTGCCCTTTCCAGAGCATTACCCAATCACGTGTTGTGTTCCTGAGTGTTCTTCTGCTTCACGGACGAGTTGATCGCTTGTGTCCACCTCAAGTGTAGAGGTCTCTTGGGAGGACACAGGATGAAATCTCAGGCAAACTCACAGGATGCAGGAACAAAAATGAGAAAAAACTGAAGAAGGCAGCCTTTCCCACAGTCTCCCATTGATTGCTTTTCTCTGCTTCCTGCCATGCAAGGCTCGGGAGACTCCAAAGGGAACGGGAGAGAGTGGCAAGGGCTGGCCATGAGAGAGAGGAGAGAAAACGTGCATGCAGGTGGCACTGAATTTAAGGTTTTACAAAACTGTGAGGTACGAAGAAAACAAAACAGAATTCCGGGGTAATACACAGAGTAGGACACTTAGATTTTAGTCAAAAAGAGTTCTACTGAAAAGAGTAACTTTTATAATGAGGCAAGTAAAGAAGCAAAGGAAATGAAGTGAGGTTGTTAGAACTCCAAAACTGTGCCGTGCTGAACTAGGTTCATCTTCCATGGTGAAAACTTGAATATTTCCCCTTCTGAGTCCTTACGGGTGACTTTAAACCACTAACATGTTATTTTAAAAACTCAATAAGAAAAATCTTAAGAAAAATGGAGTGTCTTCATCTCTCTACCTTCCTTTCAGTTAGCTTCCAGGCTATTATAATTTTTGTGACTATCATTGTAGTATGTTTGACAATAGGGAAGTTAAAATAATTATTTCACCACTGTAGAAAGTGTTGGCCGTGTATTTTTCTTACATATTTTTTTTTCTGACATTACACCAAGTCTACTTACATGAGTAAACTGTAGAATACAAGACATCTTTTCTTTATATCCAACCCTAAGAGGAGTGACCTTCCATTTCAACATAGGCTATCTGGAAATTCACTGAGACTTTTTGTAGTGTCTTCTTTGATATGCAAGAGCTTTTACAAAAATTATTTGGTAATCATCCACATAGATTCACCAATCAATACCTGATTACCTACCATGGATCATGTATTAGATATACCTCATTGTTTTCAGGTTATAACAGAAAACTAGTAGTATGGAGGAGTTTATATTCTCACATTCAGTCCTTTACAACTCCTATATGGATGGTCCCCTTCCTACATACCCACCAGGTTCCCAGTGCAGGAATGTTAATGAGTGGTCTGATTGATTGCAAAGGGGTGAAAGTTGCCTTCAACAACTTTTGAACTCAGCAGAGTGTTAGAGCACAAAGAAGCAGATGCCTCCACAGGGTGCTGGGGGCTGGCAGGACTCACAGGGTGAGGCAAAGCTGTGAAACTTCCTTCCCAGACTAGTTTGTCCTCTAAATCTCCGTGCAATGTAACAGCCCCCATATTAGCTAAGCTCTTTCTGAAAGTCCCCAAATTGTTCCCACCACATTAGCCTCCTGTTCTCCTGTGCCCAGGAGAATTCTCCAGGACCAAACCATTCTTTCTCAAATCCAAGGGCAGAGGGCAGATACAGTTGGCTCTGCCTACCATCTATGCTCCTCCCAGTTTCTCGGGCTTTGCCAGGTACACTATACTACCTCTATCATTAAGGTTATGACTCAAAACTGAAGTCTTATAAATTAAAAATTATGGAAACCTTAAAAGGTATTTGTAGCTTTAAATCAGCATACAGAGTATTTAGGTTTCTTTATATTATTTTCAAACCTACTTTTGGTTGATCCCTCTTCTTCTCCCAAAACCTTCTTGTATTCTTCCATTGCTAGGAGTCTGCATTCTATGTTTATGTCATGTGCTCAATTGCCTCCATCATTCAACATCACTTTGGTTATAATTTATTAAATTTGAAGTTGTAATGTTCTGATACCAATAGTATCACTTAACATAAAATTACATCGTTTTATCACCTACCTCTCCTCTAACCCCATATGAAATATATGACCCTTCTATATCTTGAATTGTGGGGTGTGTGTGTGTGTGTGTGTGTGTGTGTGTGTGTGTGTGTGTGTGTGTGTGTGTGTGTGTGTGTGTGTGTTATAAAGTCTGCTGGGTCAGTTTAGTGTTTCTTTTATGCATATTTTTTAGGGCTGACCTCTTGGTACTGGATACCATCTAAGAGGCTTACCCCAGGAGAAATTTAATTCCCCCTCAGCAGTATTTTATAGCTGTGGCTCCTCATGTAGGAATATGGCCACTTGACATTTCCCCAAGCAATAATAGCATTTGAACTATTATAATTGTTCAGGTCTTGTTTAATTAGCCATATGGTTGAGATGTCATAGTGTAGCTTCCCTGTCAAATTCAGAAGGCACAGTCTTGCAGATTTGCCAGTCCTCTGGCTCTTTCAATCTTCTGGCGTCCTTTTCCTGGAGGTTCCCCAAGCCTTAGGTGTGGGGTTGTTGTAGATGTATCAATTGGGGCTGAGCATCTCAGTCACTTGTTCTCTGCATTTTGAACAATTTACCTTTCTGTAACGGCCATCTGCTGTAAAAAGAAGCTGTTAATGAGGGATGAGAGCTTCACTTTTGTGTGTTTAAGAAGTAATTAGGATTCATTCAGGAATTATACTGGCTTAGGAAAGAGTCAATAGTAGGACCTCATAGGATCTATAACCTCAATAGCCATGAGTGGTTGCCTAGGTTAACCAGGGATGATTCTCTCTTACTGGGCAGGCCTTAAGTCCCATGAGATAGCTGTTGCTTATGGCCATGATGTATCACTATTGCACTTATAGCTGGGTAGAACTAGTAACAGCTTTCTTCCCTTGTTAGCTTTTGTAGTGATTCCAGTACTATGAAAGCTAATCCTTAGGAAGGAGGCTTTGGGATCCAGCTGGAGTTCTCTTAGTCCAAGGTGTGTCTTCAGCAATAGGGACTTACCTTTAACTTCTGGGAGGTAACTAAGGGTAACAACAGACAATATTCTTTGGGGAGTCTCTTGAATTTCCCTGATCAAGAACTTAGAAGTTTTTTCATGCCTGCTACTGGGATTTTGTCAGTCTTTGGTTCTTTGGGGAGATTGTTATCATCTCAAGAGCATTAGTTCATATATGATACATATATAACATATATACAGATATTTCACATACACACATATGTGAAGTAACCTTAACCTCATTTTAGGTAAATGTAAATGATCTCCTATAACCACAGGAAATCCTTAGTTGTATTATCCCACCTCCCTCCTTCTCTCTATTGTATTTCCTCTCCACTACCCAGTTTTCTGCCCCCCCATTTCCTCCTGATATCCCTTGTGTCATACTATGTCCCTTCTCCACGACCCCTTCCTTCCCCACCCTGTTGGACTCCGTACTTTTTTGGTTTCTGTTGCTACTCTGGGTTACAAGTTCACATCTGAAGGACCCACAGAAAACATGCAATGTTTGTTGTTCTGGATCTGAGTTGTCTTCCTTAATATAGTATTTTCTAGTACCATCAATTTATCTGAAAAAGATTTCCTTTTTCTTTACAGCTTCTGTTGTGTATATGTCATCATCCATTCATTAGCTGAAGGACATTTAGGTTGATTCCACTTACTAGCTACTGTGGACACTGTTGAGGAATTACTTTTGAAGTAGGATGTTGAGTCCTTTGGACATATATGAATCAGTGATACCATACGGTAGATTTGATTTTAGCTTTCTGAGAAGTATCCACTAATTTCCAGAGGAGTTGCTGTACCAGTTTGCAATCCCATCAACAGTGTATGAGGGTTTCCTTTCCCCACAGCCCCACCAGCATCTGTTGTCAGGGATTTCCTTAATCTTAGCCATCCTGACTAGTTATATGAGGTCTGTTCCTCCAGGGAACCCTGACTACTTCAACGTTAGTAACAGAAGTAGCTTTAGAGCAACATCAGTATAAGTGCGCATTTTTAAAGGATTTAAAGTAGGCTTTTCAATTAGCCAACACTAACAGTTACTGAAGCCTCTCCAGTTACGGAAACTTCTAGAAGCTTGGAGAATACTGAAAGCCCGTGTTGTGAACTATTTCATAACGGAGACAAATGCACTTGATTATCTGACTGACCAACTGTAAAGGATAAAAGATTTAGTGACTGTACTTTATAAAACTTTTGGCAATTTGTAGAAAAATGATGCTGCCGGCTGGTTGCTCCTAACATCTCTTGAAAGATTGACAAAGGAAATGAATGAGCTCTGTGATAAAACTAACCAACTCCCAAGCATCTCAGAATATGGCAAAAGACGTATGTACTCAATGATAAGACTGAGTGGCCCCAGATGCATAGATACTTTAAAAGTTTGCAAGTGTGTCCCAGAAGAGTAGTCTCTAGTAGCCAAAGAGCTCAAGTTACAGAAATCAAACTGAAGACCTCATTATGAGACTGGCTGAATTACTGTGAAAATTTAAGTCCAATGTGGGCAATTAAAGCAAGAGAATTAATTAGTAAAGAATGGGCTCCTATAACTTGTTATTCTGGTGTGCAGTCTGCCTCCCACTCCTCCATCCCAGCAGGAGCCTGGTAGCCAGTAGTGATGAGACTTATGCAGATTTTAGAAGCCCAACCCACAGGGTTTCAGCTAGAAACCATTTTTGAGATATTTTAACCAATGATGCTTTCTGCCTGAAGATAATTTTAAAAAGTAATAAGCTAATTTCTTTGTTGGAGATGATGAACATACTATTGACTCGGCCCTGTGGCTATTAGTCATTACTCTTCTGTAGGTCTATAGTGGGGGCAAAGAAATGCCAAAGGCAGTGAGAAAAGGAACATTAAAATTTAATGGAGCTAGGGCTTGGAGTAAAAAGGAGAAGCAGAATCAACAGAGGGATGGGGGTGGGGGGAGGGAGGGAGGGAGAGAGGCTACAAATGTGACTCAATGGGGAGAGACTCCAACCCAATCAGGAAGAAAAACTTCGGAGTATTGTCCACATGGTTCTGACTTCAGAGTCAAGAAAGATATCCAAGTAAAGGGGTTGTTAGCACCTTATTCCATGCTTAAGGAAAGCTGCTGGAGCCAAGCACTGCGTGGTAAGGCAGTTCCTGCCTAAGGGTCCAGAAAGGACAAGAGGCTTGAGAGACCATTCCATGAAATTGAAAATGTCTGGATTGAATTACAGATTCCAACATGTTAGAGATGCAAGGGTCATGGGATCTCTGCCAAAGACAATCCGATTCAGGGAAACCAGCTCAAAATATGTCTGTCGCAGGAAGCAAAGCTGCAAGGGCAGAGACATATAAGCCTTTGACATAAAACATGAAACTATAAGATTTGGAATTTGCACTGCTTAGGTTTCAGTCTTGATCTGGTCCAATATTTCACTATATCCCCATCTTTCTGTCTAGAATGGTAATATGTAGCCTGTTCCATATGTTACAATGTAATATGAAGTCTGTAATTAGCTTTTTGATTTGACACAAGACCTGAACATTCCAATGTAGAAAACTACCTTAAAAGTATTTTTATAAAAATGACAGAAGCCTTTAAAGAGTAAATGAAGCTAAAAGCCCAGTCAAGCTAAGCAACGAAAACCCAAACCATGTTGCTAAATGTGTGGTACTTTTCCTGAAACTAGATTAAGGCCAGAAAAAATTGACGTTTTCTTTTCTGATACTGTAATAGGCCAGTAGCCTATCAATCATGTTTCATGGTGTATGTAATGGCTATTGGCTATCAACATGACTTGCATCTGGAATTAACTAAAACCCAAAATGGGATACAACCATGAGGGATTTTTGTTTAAGTACTTTAATCCAGATCTTTGAGGTAGGAAGACATGCCTTTAATCCAAATCTTTTGAGCTGGGAAAACCTACCTCTAATCCGGGCCACACCTTCTGCTGGAAGCCAATTTAAGGACTTGGAAGGAGGCTTTTGGCTCTTTACTTGCTTTCACCTCACTAGCAAGTGCATTCCTTCACTGGCATTAGAGGCAACTTCTTTGGGATTCCAGCATACACTGCACATATATATGTATGTGTTTGTGTTATATGTATGCATGTGTGTATATATAAATTTCTATAGGTTCATTCTATAAGTTCTGCTATTTACAGAACTCTAATTAATACAGTATCTTTAAAAGGAATAGCTAAAATTTCATTCCATTAAAAAATGTTTGTTAGGTGGCTACAACGTGCAGATACCACTCTATAGACACCTGGGATAAAGTGGTAAATCAAAGTGCCTGCCTGCTTTCTATTATTTCAGAGATAGCAAAAATAATATTCAGACATGGTAGAAAATGTATTAAAATATGTAAATAAGAAGTAGAAATTCAACCAGTTTCCTGAGTATCTTACAAAAGAGCAATCATATAAAGATGTTAAGTGAAATAAGCAAACACAGAGAGCTCCTGTGGGATATTTTCAAGTATAATAAAAACATTTGGAGATATTGGAAGGATCTACCCAGTCAGTCTAGGAGGATCAGGCAGTGGTAACTCACACCTTTAATCCCAGTACAGGGAATATCCTGGGAGTGGTGACCCACACCCTTAATCCAAACTGAGTTCCAGGCTCCCAGGCAGGCAGTGGTGGAGCCACGCCTTAACTGAGCAGAGAAAGTATTTAAGGCAGGCATAGAAAGGCAGAGGGGGGAAGAAGCCAGGAGAAGCCAGGCTGAGGAAGCTGGAAGACAGCTGAGATCTGACTGTGGTGTTTACTCCCTCTGATATCTCTGCCTTTCCCAGAGATCTGGCCCCGAGTTTCCTTTATTCATGCAACACTCAAGAGAAGATGTGAGCCTTCTCTAACACTCAGAATCTAGACTTTAAATTGTGTCTGCTTGTACATCAAAAGTTGAAAGGGGGTCACGAGAGACTAGGGCGATTTGGGGGGAGGGGGATAGAGGAGAGGGTAAGAGAATGGTAACCTTAGGCACGAATGTAGTACAGAAATCTGGGGCTACAGGAGGGACGGATGAAAACAATTAACAACAAAGTCTAATTGCCACAACCAGATATGCTTCCCTAAAACTGCCTAAGGTGGCACATAAAGTTGTTGCGTTTACAACACAAAGTCCATCATATGAGATGTTAATAAAACATATCTACTCTTTCCTATTTGAGAAGGCCAAGTGCTGCTTATGAAGACTATTTTCTACTGTAAGAGTTCTTGGTCAGCCTTCATTGTATTTATATATACGCACAAAAATATTCATGTTACTCCTCTACTTGTGGGTCGGTAAACAGTAATCATCTAACTCATCACTCAGCCTAACAAATTACGTTTCTCCTGTAACAAAAAAAAAAAACCTCATTCAATCCTATCCTCCAATACATTCATGATTAAAATTTGTAAGCCCATAAATGTAGATATATACATATGTGTACACATATGCAGATACACATGTAAATATACATTTGTACCCACATATTTTTCTTAGCCTCTTTTCAGAAGGAGATTATCAGTTACAATCACAGTAAAAATAAAGGATCCTGGGACTGAACACTTTATTTTTTATTTAAAAATAAAGGATGCTGGGACTGAATACTGGAATACCCAACCTTTGGATTCTAATAGTTTTTAGTAAGTTTCCCATATGTGCCATCACACTAGCAATACAAAACAAAGACACATAAAGTATCTGCTACCTTAATAACTATCAATCAGAGTGTTTGACCATATGTGCAGGTGAGCAGTTAAACAAAATTAGAATTCAGAAAATTCAATAAACTCAGAACGCATTTGTTCATGGAGGTATGACCAGTTAGTACAACCTGAGGAAGAACTTCATTTCTAGGTTTTATGATTTGCAGAAAGCTATCACCTCAACTTCTGCATGATTATGTTTTCAATTTAAGTGCAATATGGACAAAACTACTAACCTACCTCATGTAATGTGTATACTATCCTTCCCATTATCTACTTTTGGTTTCTACTACAGAAAAACATGTCAGAGGATACTACCTATGATTTAACGTGTACTTCAAAATTCACATGGAAATTTAACCTCAAGTACAGTTTAAATTAAATTTCTCCAGAATGTGAAAATTAATTTATTACCCAGCTTTGGACACTGTGTGCCCAAACAGTCTAAGAAAATCTGAATTACAATGCTTCAGCAGTTATCTTAATTTTTCCTCAAACCAGACTCAAGAAAATAAAATCCAGTATAACCTGTCACTAAAATTTGACAAATGTCTGTTATGGAAAAAAAAAAATGTTTATTTTGAAATTACTTTAATTTAGAAATAGAAAACCTCTTGGGGAGGAGGAAAGAACAAAGCATACAGGCAACGTTTCACTTCGTGAGCTGCTCAGAGCTTCATTTGTTCACTAGTTCCCACGAAGAGAGAGCACTCAGCCACCTCTGGAAAAAGAAAGAAAAATGGTCACTTTTAAGAAGAATATAATAATAATCATTTGAAGTGCAACATGCTGTGATTTTATGAAATCAAACCCAGTTTCAAGAGAACAACACCTCACTTTATCCTAAGACAAAAGAAAGTAAAACTGAATTAAAATCTGAAGCTGAAAGGTTTGTAATGATGGCACGGTATTTTAACTCATTATGCTCCTTTAGGAAATGTCATTTTGGAACAGTCTGACATGTCTTTCTAAACTAACAAAACACATTAATTACACAACAAGTTTTTCAATTTTACGTGACATACAAGTAACAAACCAGTTTAAAAAAATAGGATGAGAGCTGAGTAGCACTGTTGTCAACTACTAGACTCTATCAGGATTCATGAATCTGCTCCAGGCACAATGAAAGCAAACCTAACAGGAGACAGAAGTCCCGGAAATTTAAAAGCACAGCATTAAAATTTACTTTAGTACTGTAATGTCAACTAGAAAAGATAATTCCAGTACTAGATGAAAATTATATACCCATGTTTACTGCTATTTCATGTTATAACTAATCACCAACATAGCTCCTTTAAATTTCAGTATTGCATACAGTAATTTTGACTACAGTTGGAAAAAAAATAACCACAAAAACCACCCCCCCAAAAAAAATCTATCATGAGGGGAAAAAATGGGATTGCAATTCAATGTAGTGAAATTTGTAGATGGATTTCTCTTGTCATCCTCTTTGAAGGACTGACATCACTTTAAGATGAAAACCATGTCTTTCAGCTCTACAGCTACTGTAGCGGAACACATGAAGTGTGTTATTTGGGAGGAAAATGGAAAATAACTTGTAAAACAACAAAGTGATTTTTTAATTACAAAAAACTTTCCAAGCAGCTGGCACCCAAAACGCTTCCTGCATTGCACTTGTGAACACCTAAGTCGGCCATTCTCTCTATGCTTCAGTGTTTTCCTAAATGAGCAGATCCACTTTGGACAAAAACGGAAATGGGGTAAGAGCTCAGCAGAGGCTGTATCATTATCCTCATGCTCGCTAAGAAAGGATAAAGAATTCAAGTCATTTACTTAATTCTACTAGTATTTATTCAATATTCTTAACACCTACAAAAATACAAATCTTTGTGTGTGCACATGACTGTATGTACAGTAAGATTAGGACCATTAGAAAACTCTCCTCACAGCCTCTAATGCTTCCTGTTCTGTCCCATTTACTAAGTGAAAATTGAGCATGTAAGGATCAAGGGCAAGCCCGCACCAGACACCAAACCCACGAGAGCAATATAAACTTGCATTTCAGAAAGAAATAAATTCCTATGATCTCCAAATTATTCAGCCTTGGGCATTGTGTTATCGCAGCCCCAAAGACTATATGATTCACTGATTCTTCTTCCCATAAATGAGAGCCATCAGTGTCAAAAAGAAAACAATTCATATTTTTTTTACTATAATGGAAAATGTTTATTTTGAAATGGGTATAGTTTAGAAATACAACATTTTGGGGAAGGGATGGCAGAATGAGATTGGGGGGGGGGGGGCAGGTAATAGGCCTGCCTCCAAAGTCACAATCTTGCTATGACAGACACATATATCAAAGTATGACTGTTCACTGATGTCAAGGAAGGAAGGAAGGAAGGAAGGAAGGAGGGAAGGAGGGAGGGAGGGAGGGAGGGAGGGAGGGAGGGAGGGAGGGAGGGAGGGAGGGAGGGAGGGAGGAAGGAAGGAAGGAAGGAAGGAAGGAAGGAAGGAAGGAAGGAAGGAAGGAAGGAAGGAAGGAAGGAAGGAAGGAAGGAAGGAAGGAAGGTAGGTAGGTCAACAAGACTTAATTTGTTGTTCTGGAGGCAAACTTAAGGACATCATCACAGAAAACAAACTCTGTCTTTAAAGAACCTCCACACCGACTAACACCTGTGGATGACTGGGATGTGGGGCAAGTGCAGCACACGCTAACTTGAGAAGCTAAGCTCTTCTTTTCCACTGAGAAGACAACAGAAGCCCAGAGTCAGACTCTGGTTTCTTCTGCAGAAATCTCTCCAAGACTCCCCAACTCCAACGCTGGCATTTCTCTTTAGTAAGACAAATGAGTTTCTCAACAAGTTGGTTCCTTTGAGCTTTCTTTTATTTTTCTATTTTGTTCTGATACATGACTGTTACACAGCCTAGGCTGGCCTCCAACTAGCAACAATCTTCCTGCTCCTGCAGTCCACCCCAAAGTGGAGGATTTTAGGCATACAGCCATGTCCACCTTAACACTGTAACTCTTCACTATCCAAAAGTATCACTATGTGTTACTTTTGTTTAAACCCATCTAACGGTTTACTCACAAAGCACGTAAAAATCAACTCTACCCATCAGTGGTAAAATTTCTAATATTGAAGAGACTTATAATTAAATTTAGGAGCTTCCCAAATAGAATTGAACTTTACCAACACAAAAAAGGCAGCATTTCGGAGGAGCCTGAAACATTATAACTACAAAAATTAAGACTACAGAGAGAAGATGCTGGAGAGCTTGCTCAGTCAAAAGGCATGTAAGCCATAGTAGAGGACTGGGGTTTGGTTCCCAGCATCCACTCTAGGCTACTTATGCCTGCAACTTCAACTCCAGGAAACTGAATGCCCTTTCCAATGGGTACTGAATTCACATGCACACACCCAAATACATGCATATGATTAAAAAAAAAAATACATTTTAAAAAGTCTAGAGTATGTGTGGAAACTCATAACCAAATCCTTTAACTAAACTCAATCTGTAGATAAATATAGATTTCTCTAACTGTTCTATGCCATAATATGTTCCAATGATCTACAATGAATTGCAAAAGCAAAAGCAGAAGGCAGAAGATAGAGTGGAATATTTTCTCTCAGCCTTCTCTCATTTGTTACATAATCAGAGGTTTAAAGACCCTGCCAATAACACCAGTGGTTCAACAGCAAATTATCATCATCAACTGGATGCTTTTCTTGAGGTCTTACATGATTTCTGAAGCCATTAACTTGTAATAGAATCCAATTAAGAACAACTGTCCTCACACAGAATGGTTAATTAAATTGCTCAAAGTTACGACAGGTACTAGGCAACAAGAAAAAAGGATGCATGCAATCTAGTTCTGTCAGATTTCTACCAAAATAGTGATTTTCAGATGAAGCATGGGTTCCCTGCACCTTAAAAGAACCAAGAGGACAGAACTTGTCATGAATCTGGTCTGTCACTGAGTATGTGGTACTGACTGTGATATCATTTTATCACTTCCATGATACTGGAAAACTTTATTAAGTAAAACAGCCATAGCTCATGAGTTGCTATTAAGATTGTATTAGATATAAAAACGTTTTGAAAGTATTAGAGAAGCAATATCAATGCCATATCAAAAAAAAACAATGCTAATCTGCAATTCAAATGGTTTCCTTTGCAGTTATTGCTAGATAGTCCATTCTATAAAGTTACTTACACAATGATGTTATTAATCGGGATGTGGATGAGCTTCACAAAGAAGCCAATGAATCCCATGATAGCAAATCCTATGGCTGTGGCCATGGCAATCTTCTGGAATTCTGCATTTAAAACACAAAATTTGTATTAACTTTTGGCAGCCACTTAAAGTATGAAGAAAAGCTATCAGTAATATTAATAGTTACAAGCATATACTTTGATGGGTAGATACAGAATTTTAGAAACGAAAAAGTGGGAACAATAACAGAACAAAACTTGACTTATAACTTACAGGTTTTTAAATCTCATACTTTGTTGATATTTAAAGGAAATGCAGAAGTAAAAATGATATGCTCATGAGTTCCTCAACAAACACCTTTCTGTTTTTTATTGTAACATATACATTGATTATAACAGAAAATTCATGGCTTTGGGTATATTATCAACAGCTAGCTGTCTTTAATACCACAACAAAGTAAACAGATTGAAAAGTCAAATGAAGATGAGCAGTTTTACAAAACGGGTTCAACTCAGGTATATTTCAGACCTATTCTGTCTCCTAAGGACACATTCCTTGACTGCCTCACCTAGCTTCCCTTAGGTCCTACCAGATCTCACTATCTTCTTTCATACCTGGCAAGGCAAAAATCAAAATGTGTAACTGCAATTATTGGATGGTCTTCCCTGACAGAGCCACAACTTCATGAGAAAAGAGGCCAGTATCTACTCTTTTATTTAGATATTTGGTGTGTTAGCAGTTCTATATCAACTTGACACAAGTTAGTCATCTGAGAGAAGGAACAGCAATTGAGAAAACTCAAGAAGATTCAGCTGTAGATAAGCAAGCCTGAAGTGCACTTTGATTGGTGATTGATGGGGAGTGCCCAGCCCAATGTAGGTGGGGCTACTCCAGGGCTGGTGCTCCTGAGTTCTGTAAGAAAGCAGGCTGAACAAGCCAATAAGCAGCACCCTCCACAGCCTCTGCATCAGTTCCCGCCTCCAGGTTCCTGCCCTATTTGAATTCCTCACCTGACTTCCTTCAGTGGCCTATGATTCAAGACATTTAAGCCAAATAAACCCTTTCCTACTCAAATAGCTTTAGGCCATAGGGTTTCCTCACAGCAATACAAACTCTAAAAAAAGTTACTCCATCATAGTCTGTCTTAAATGTCTAACCTAATCAATTCATGAATTAAAATAATTATAACATACCTTGAAAGCTGTGACACAGCTTAATAAACTTAGCAAAATAAATTTTCTATATTGTAATAACTATACTAATTCCACGTTAAACGTTTTATCCACTGGAGGGCAGAGCAGGGTTTCTACACACTGGAAATATGAAAGATACTAAATACGACTAACTTAAGTAGGATATGGATGAAAAGCCCTTAATAACCTATCATAAAGGACATAAAGAAAGGGCAATGGTGGCGACATCAAACTATTAGCAGTGTGTTTAGCAACAGCTTATCACTGACCTCAGCCGTGCAAAGATTAATCAGCAGGTGTTAACACAAGACTTAGTAAATGTAAAAATTTACTGTTTTCTCTCATGGTCAAGATATTTTTTATTACCTTTTCTATCCGGTTTGGTACATCTTTTAACCAGCCGAATGGAGTCCTTTACGAACTGCCGACTTGGCTCAACAAACTGCATTACCTGATCCATGACTGACTGTTTAAAAAATAAATGTGAAAACATACTCGTTACAATTCGTTCAAATACTAGGACTTGTTGAGTTATATACAAAGGTATGTAAAGCAATTGTGAATTCAATTTATAAAGAAAAGCAAATTCCTAAGTTTAAATGTGCAGTGGTTTTAAACATGAGACTATACACAAGCTAGCACAGATCTTACCAATGTTATCCTCATTAGTAAAGGATCACACTCATTAAAGAATTCTATTATAAGATTAAGCAACACTGGGCCCCTTTCTTAATAATTATATTCTTAACACTCCTGCTATTAAACCAACAAATGTTTAGATTCAATAACAAACGTTATCTACTATAACGAGTTCCAACTATGGTGAAGCAAGAGCCTAAGATGGTTGCAAAAGTGTATACCAATCAACTTGCTAGAAATCATGGTCATATAGTGTATTTAAGGAAAAGTACGTTTTGTGAAATGGACAGACCAATGAACATCCCAAACAACAAAAATTGGTAAGATCCAAATTCTGAAAAACATCCAGATAAATGTTTAGGTTTGAACATTTTGAGGTTCTTTTGAAACTCTATCAACAAGAATGTTGTTTAGTTATAAGACAACTCCAAAGGCCACTGGTAATAAAGCCATGGTATTTGTACATCATTTCTAGCTCTTACAAATCAGAAGAAAATATAAACCCTGTTAAGTCCCATTTTCCTTATCTAAGTCGTGAGTAGTGGACAATAGCTGAAATACTTAAGATACACACTGATACAAAAGCACAGGAATGCCTATTTTCTCAGTGTTTCACTTAGTTGTTCTTAAAATCCAACTGCCCTAAAATTCACACTAGACCAATCACTGCATCTCCTTGATATTAAAATAGAGCCACTAGTCCACTAAGACCTCTCGAAGCAGACTCTTGACCAACCAGACCCGAACACAATTTCACAAGACACTGCGAGATTCAGAGCAGCAGGCTCTGGAAGCCCCAAGAGACTATGAGTTCACCATCAGGGGTGGCAGGGGATGTTCAGCGAGAAAGTTGATCGCCCAGATCGGGACGCTAAACCCTGAAGGTTAATGAACTATTGGAAACCTCCTCTAGGCAAATTCTGACCGGATACTTCCACCTGAGACCACGTTCCTGGATTTAGTCGCGTTCAAGGATATCAGAGACTCAGCCCAGCGGAGCTGCCCGGATCCCCGAGCTCCCAGGTCTCCCGGCCTCCAGGCTCATCAGTGGCACCCTCGTCCCCCAGCAGAAATATCGTGGCCGCGTCCCTCATTCCCCTGGTCTCCAAGCCCGCTCATTGCACGGCCCTTTCGCCATTCCCGGGGACCAGGGCTAATCTCGAGCCTCCCCGGTTCCCGTCCCCGAGCGTCCCGCCGGGCCCTCGCATCCCCAGGTCCTTCTCGATCCCGGTCTCCTCGTGCCCTCACCATCCATTCCGCTGCCCCTTTCTTCCCTGGAAGCTCCCTGCCCAGCACCCATGAGAAAACCCTTACTTGCGGATCGGAGGTTTGACAAGGGAGAGACACGTAGCTTGGGAGAAGAGGGAGCCCAACGGAACCGGAAGCTGGTTACCCATAGCCCGCCCATTGCTCTTTTCCATTGGTTTGTCTCGCAGAGACATCAATGCGCAGGCGCAGTGCTACGTGTGCCTCTCCCGGCTTCCGGAGAGAGGCGGACCCAAGCCGGTGCCTGACTCTCTAGCGGACCCGGGGGATCCTGTCTGGCCCTTGGTTTCTTAGGCTCACCTCCCGATCTCCGGCGCTGCCTCTCCAGCAGCCTCCACGGAAATCCATGAAACCATGAAATGGACTCTAGTACAGCTCTCACTGTCCCCACTGTGCATGCAAACAATGTCTCTGATCAAAATGAAACAAGCATCCTAGTGTGAACGACCTAATTCAAACTAATCTCGATCTGTGGAAAATGGCTTTCTGCTGATAGCCATGGGAAAATGCCGGGAATTAAGATCGTCTACCTAGCAGTTTCTCATTTGTCTATGAAGATTTTGATGTATTGAAGGTGCTGACAGTCTCCGAGTATAATACTTTTGGGGCCTTTCTGATTTTATACATGTTCCTCAATTAATCTTGATTTGCTCCATTATTAGGTTAAGAGCCAACCCAAGGGCTTTGAAGAGTTTTTGCTTTATTTCATGTACAACATACTGCAGTCGAATACTGTGATTGCAATGCTTTGCTTTCGTGTGGAATAAAGCCCTTAATTCTATCACGATTCTTTCGATCGAACTTTATCCCACATCAGGCCTCAGTGGTGGTGCACGCCTTTAATCCTAAACTCAGGAAGCAGAGCCAGGCGGATTTTTGTGAGTTCAAGGCCAGTCTGGTCTATAGAGCTAATTCCAGCACAGCCAGGACTACACAGAAAACGCTGTCTCAAAGAAGCAAAAACGAAACAAAATTGTATGCCAGATACAGTTTGTAGAGTAACATGTATTACGTTGGGCTACTGGGTCTTTGGTATTTGAAGGAGTTGTGTTTTTATACCCAACATAGGCAATTAGCATTTCTCTTTTTAGCTCAGAACTTTCAACCACATATTGGGAAATGACAACTGTTATCCTACCATTTGGACATGGAAAAGAGTAAATGCAGCTACTATATTATAATATTCTTATGTTTTTCATGCTTGTTCCAGTCTTACTGAACATCTATAATCCCAGAATTGACAATAGGAGGCGAGCAGATGCTCAAGATCTTGTTTAACTACATAAAGAATTGAAGTATAGCCTGGGTTACATAAAATTCTGTCTCCAAATCAAAATTATACTAAACATTCAAACCCAGCATTAAATACTACAAAGAAATTAGCAGAAAAGTGAATGGTGCTATTAATATGGCATTTAAAAAAATAAAGAAAACCCATAAGAATTCAGGGGAAGAGGAACTTGGTAAAACAAAAAGTATATATTTTTATTTAGTATTTTTTCATTTTACAGACTAACCACAGTTTCCCCTTCCTCCCCATCACCTGTTCCTCTCACCATCACCCCCAGTCACTCCTCAGAGAGGGTAAGGCTGTTATGCCCAGATCGAGAAAACCCCCAAAAGACCACCACAGAGACAGAATCTAGTATATAAAAGCAAAGAAGCTTTATTCAAGCTTAAGCTTGCTCTCCCTTATCTGTCTGATGCAGTAATGAGAGCAGAAAGGACCCAGCCTGGTCAGGATAGGGTATTTATCATAGTACTGAGGTTAGGGTGAGGGGATTTCCAGGGTTCGGGATCCTGATTAGCTGACGCTTGTCTAGGAGTAATTTATTGAGATAATGGGGACTAGGAATGTGCTGAACCCAGGGACTAGCTAAAAATTGGAATGTTTGGAATTTTAGGTACTTTCCTTTAGATTCTGGCCCCTCCCTGGAAGATGTTCAAGTAAGAGATGCAGGCCTATGTCTGGCTGGTTTTTATTAGATCTGCCATGGTAGCTGTGTAGCCAAGCTGTTTTGTGCCCCACATTGCTCTGTGGTCTAGTTGTTCTGGGCTCCATAAGGCCTCCCTAGAGGAGTCAACAGAGTCTGGCATACTAAATAGAGGCAGAACCAAGCTTCTCCCCCTCTGCATCAAAGCTAAACAAGGTATCCCACCATATGGGGGTAAAAAAATATAATTTTGAAAACCACAAAACAGTCAACTAAATATAACCCCCTTCTGATGGTTATTATCAACTTCACATACTCTCGAATAACCTAGAAGACAGTTCTCTGGGCATGCCTGTGATTTCTCCCTCCTTCTCAGACCCCTTCTCTCTCTGGCTCCATTCCATGACTGGCCTTCCCAATTGTATACAAAAGAGAAAGTTAGTTGGACAGTGGATTTCTAGAGTCTTCTTTCTGGTGATGGATATAATGTGACCAGCTTTGTCAGTGTCCTGCCTCTAGGCCTTCCCCACAATGTTGGATAAACAAACTGTGAGCCAGAAGAAATGTCTTTTCCCTTAATTTACCTTTGCCAGGATATTTGATCACATAGGTAGGAAAAATACAATCATAACCCTCAAGTATGATTACAAGAATGTAATAGAACACCTTTTACAAAAAATAGCAGTTTGTAGTAAAAGTAATCTCTGAATCTCCACAATTCCAATTCTGAGTATTTATTGAAAATTTTAAAAATACATTTGCAGAGCAGTTTTTCTTAAGTACAATTTCAAAATATAACCAAATATAGAACCCTACAAACAGAAATGTCTGTAGGAGAACAAACAGGCATACAGTTATGAATTTTTTCCTAGTTGGTCTGTATATTACATGATAGAGACATGACCAAAACAAAGTTAGAGAGGAAAATATTTATTTCACCTTACACATCCTGGGTCATAGTCCATCACTGAAGGAAGTCAGCAAGAGCTCAAGGCAAAGCCAATAATTTGAGGATGTAAAAGGACATTTATAGTCCCATGTGTAGTGATATATAAGTTCTGTGTGTACAAGGAGAAAGGAAAAGAAAATCATGGTACGTTTGTATTGGATTGACGGACAGCAAGGAGGGATTTAAGTAGAACTGTAACTGTAGGTGCAAATCTGGGTTAACTTAAGCGATACAAGAGTAAAGGTAAAGGCTGGGAAAAAAGCAATAAAAAAACAGCATCAGTATTGTGACTCCTAGTAAGGCAATCACACTCAATGGGAGGCCTCACTCAAAACAGTTTTTGGACAACACAATTGGACTTGATAACAACACAGATAAAATCAAACAAGCAAACTTTCAAAGTTGAATGGGCAGGGAGGCTAGAGCGGTGAAAGTAGAGATGGAGGAGTTGGGGGAGGGAGGGTTTATGCGATTAAAATACATAAATACATTGTGTGAATTCCCAGAAAATTCACTAAAATGTTATTTAAAATATGATGTCATGATTATCTCATTAGATGCTGAAAAGACTTTGCAAAATCCGACACTCCTTCATGATAAAGAAGATAAGGAATACAGGTAAAAGAGCTAAGCATAATAAAGGCAATATACAGCAAGCCAACAGCCAACATTGAACTCAGTGGAGAGAAATTCAAAGCAATACTACCAAAATCAGGAATGAGACAAGGTTTTCTACTTTCCCATACCTAGTCCTTATAGTTCTCAAAGTTTTAGCTAGAGCAATAAGACAACAAAAGGAGATCAAGGGGCTAAAAAAATGAAAAGGAAGAAATCAAACTATCACTATTTTCAGATGATATGGTAGTATACATAAATGACCCCAAAATTCTATCAGGGAACTCCTACAGCTGATAAGCACCTTCAGCAATGTAGCAGCAGGGTACAAGATTAACCCCCCCAAATCAATAGCCCCCTATACACATAAGATAAAAGGGCTGAAAAAGAAATCAGGGAAACAGCCCCCTTTACAGTAGCAGTAAATGTTAACTATCCTGGAGTATCTCTAACCAAAGAAGAGAAAGACCTATATGACAAAAACTTTTAAGTTATTGAAGAAGATATGAAAAAATGGAAAGATCTCCCATGCTCTTGTATATGAAAGATCAACATAGTAAAAGTGACAATGTTACCAAAGCAATCCACAGATTCAATGTAATCCCCATCAAAATTCCAACACAATTCTTCACAGATCTTGAAAGAACAATACACAACTTCATATAAAATAACAAAAATCCCAGGCTTGCCAAAACAATCTTGTCCAATAATAAGACTTTAAAAGGCATCACCATCTCTGACTTCAAGCTCTACTATAAAGCTCAGACTTTGACACCCACAATCCCATAGTGCAACTGAAACACACACTTATAGTAATTGTACATTGTTTAACCTGGGGCCCGGGCATATAACTTGCTAGCTCTTGCTCTTAATCTATCCCATGATTCTTAACCTCTTCAGCCATGAGGCTCTGTACCTTTTCTCAGAGCAGCATCGTTGTCCTCTTGCATCTGTGGCATCTCTGGTGTCTCTGTGGCATTTCTGCCTTGTTCTTCCTCTTCCCAGAGTTTTCTTAGTCTGGTAGCCCCACTCATACTTCCTGTCTGCCTTTGGCCAATCAGCATTTTTATTAAACTAGTAGGCAGGGATAATTATTTACAATGTAACAACATAATTCCACTACAAAGGGTTTATTTCATCTTCCACTTTCAAGTTACAGACCACCACTGAAGAAGTCAGGACAGGAACTCAAGCAGAGCAGGAACCCCACGCAGGAAATAAAGCAGAAACCACAGAGGAATGCTGCTTACAGGCTTGAATCTCATGGTTTGCTCACCAAGTCTTCTCATAAACCCTAGGACCTGCTTAGGGGTAGCAACACCCACAGTCAGCTGGGCCCTCCCCCATCAATCACTATTTAACAAAGTGCCCCAGAGGCTTACCTACAGGCCTGTCTCATGGAAGCATATGCTAAATTGTAGTTTTCTCTTCTCAGGTATGTCCAGGTTTGTATAAGGCTGACAAAAACCAACCAGGACAGTTCTTCCTACTATACCACAATGAAAGAAAATTCCATGCTCACACAGAAAGATATAGCTGTTTCAATAGCTCTATTCATGCTTGTCCTGACATACAAAAAAACAATATACTTCAATAGCTGAATGACTAAATAAGCTAGGTACACCCAGATAATCTTCAAAGAAATTACCAATCAACACGAAAAACCATGAATTTAAGTTCACATTACTAAGTGAGAGAAGCCAGTCAGAGAAGGCAGCATACAATAGGATTAGATGATACTCTGCAGTTATATGATATCCCAAAAAAGCCAAAGCTTCACAGGACAGAAGAAGAACAATAGCTGGTCGCCAGGAGCCATGATGTAGGAAGGAGGGAGCAAAGAACACAGGAGACTGCCAGTTAAGTTTCTATATGGTGGAAACTGTATGGCATTGCATAGGTGGCATCTGATGGTGATGTCAGAGCCTGTAGAACCCTACAGAGAATGAACCCTAATGTAAACTGCATGTGTTAATTATCAAACTTTCCATGTTGGTTAAACCATTTTTGTGACATATGTATATCAGTATTAAGTTAAAAGAGATCGATGGGAAAACTATATAACTATAGACACATTTGTGACGTTGAAGTCATAATTTATAACTATAAAGGCGAATTGTTGGGCTAGTAAACTGGTTTTCATTAGTACAGACAGAAATCCTAGTAAATGCACAAACTCAGAGGCAACAAAGATGAGGAACTTGTTTCTAACTCAGTGCTTGAGGTTAGTATTTCAAATACTTTAACTCAATCTCCAGTCTTCCAGATAAGTCTAGATTAAAAAATTTTTGAAATTTCAACCGATAGAATATAGCCACATATAGTAAACATAATTTGCTGTAATCAGAAGGATAACTTTGAAATGATAGAAATGTGTTATTAAGACATAATAATCCCATGTACTCACTTGTCACAGAGTGCTGCCATAGGAATCATGTCCTATAAGCCATATACTCTTAAATTATATAATATTTAGATATTTATAAGGAATGTGTGCAAATGCTTGAAATAGACAATATGTGTCAATAAAACTAAAAGAGAGATTCTTTGAAAAATCACTGATTTTTGAAATGCTGGATTGGCTTAAAATTTGCCAAATCAATCAACTTGTTAACAGCAAAAGAAGCAGGGTTTGGGGGCATTTTAGGCAACGTTTAACCCACACTTGTGACAAAGTTTTCAACAAAGTGAAAAAGAAACAAAGTTCCCTCAACTGGATGAAGACCTTTTTAAAGCTGTTCCATGCCCCATTTGATAGCAAAAGGCAATATTTGTTTTTCCAAATATGAGAATCGAGGCTTCACACACATCACTTTTATTCAGGCTCTCCTGGAAAAACACCAGCATAAACTGGACAGAAAGCACTGAAGAAAAGCCCTTAGGTAGCCACAGAGACTGTGGCCTGGATCAGTCTGCTGAAATGAATTAAATCAAATTAATAAGACAGTGAAAGAGAATGTTCTACCAGAGGCAGGAACTGGGACTAGGGTTGTCTGTGAACAGGCCCAAGGATAGTTTTCAAAGTGAAAGAAACATTCTGAGTCTTGTGTCAGTCACTTGGGGTGAAGAATTGCTGCAATCCCTTGAACTTACAAATTTTAGAAATGTGCCTTTTCCTGTAATTACTGATTGCTTGGATAATGATACAATGCGTGAGAACATAACTTTGATTGTTATATGTCACAGGGAGAGTTAGTACTTCCGCGATGAAACACTATGACCAAAACCAAACTAGAAAGGACAGACAGGGTTGATGTGGTTTATTGTGGTGATATATTGTATATTTAATAAAAATAGCCTGAAATATCAGAGAACAGAGGCACCCACAGAGCCAACAAGCCACAAAGGTAGGTAATGGTGACTGATGCCTTTAATCCCAGCACTCAGGAGGCAGAGATTCTCTGGATCTCCATGAATTAAAAGGCCAAATAGAACCAGGCAGTGGTGGTTCACACCTTTAATACTAGCACTAGGAAAATTGAAGGAGGAAGTGAAATATCAGGGCGGGAGACTGGGGTGGGGGGAAGGGGAGAGGGGGCAGGAGTTCTTCCCTTCTCCTGAGTTTGGTTCCGAAGAGGAAAGGCATTGAGTCTGAGGATTCATAGGGTGGAACCTACCCCTTTCGGCCTCTGATATTTCAGCTTTTTCCCCAATATATGGCTCCAGGCTTTTATTATAATTTCGAGTAGAATTTGTACAATAGCTTACACTTATATCATCATCATTGAACAGGATAGGATAGGAACTCAGACAGGGCAGGACCCTGGAAGCAGGAACATCTGATGCAAAAGCCATCTAATATGCTCCTTACTAGGTTGCTCCTCATGGCATACTTAGCCTTTCTTATAGAACCATGAACACCTTCCCAGAGATGGTACTGTTCACAGTGAGCCTGGATCTCCCATTAATTAATAATTAAGAAAATAGCCTACAGGCTTGCATACAGCCTGATTTCTTTAAAGCATCTATTTTTAATTTAAAGTTTTTTTTTAACATACCCACCACTGTTCCCCCTCCCTCCCCTCTTCTCAGCAATTCCCAGCTCCGCCCCCCTCCCCCTGACTCCATTTCCCCATCCATTCCTCATAGAGGGTAAGGACTCTCAGGATGAGTCAATGCAGTCTGGCATATTCAGTTGAGAGAGGTAGGACCAAGACACTCCCTTCAGTATGGAGGCTTTGCAAGCCTGATCTTATAGAGGCATTCTTTCAATTGAGGTTCCTTCCTCTATAATGACTCTGACTTGTATCAACTGAATATAAGATTAGCCAACACATTATACTACAGTTTAATTGTTTACAATAGCATGTTGATTAACAGACTATCTGAGTGTATAAGAATGCCTAAAATTGTTATTTTGTATAATTAGAATACAAAAGGGGAAAGATAAAAAGAATATATACATGTACTTGTGTCATTTTGTTTGAATCTTGAAACAAAAATTGAAATCTGTATTAGGGAACATTTATTAAACATTAAAAGAATCAGTCACATTTTCATATGAAATATCTCAAAAAGACACCAGGTGGCAATGTTGCCACATGAAAATAAACATAAATGCCTTTAAGGTTCTGCATCTAAGCCATCCAGGGGGTTGAAGGTGACTCTCTGGACTGATTATTCACCAGGTGCATTTTTTTCCAGGCGATTTTAATAGTCATTTCTAATATTGCGTCTGGTATCTCCACTCAACAACTATCCTTTAAATATCTTAAGAACTAAAATTAGTAATTTTCAGCAATCACGAAGGCAATTCAAAAGTGTGGTATTTTGCTATCAATACAATTATTAACTACTATATTCGTTCATGTCTACTACATGCTGTAAACTCAGGAAGTGCACTGTGAAATATTGCCTTACTTTTTAAGAGTCCTCTAGAATTTGATTTTGTGCTTCAGACAGTCACACATAGAGGGCAGTGCAGGAGCAAGGATCCGTTCACACACTGTGGAGTTGGAAAGTATCAATTCAGTCATCCAGGGAAGGAGAGGGAACCAGGTTGTTAGTGAGCACTAAGAAGTGTTCATTCATTCAAAGCTACAGAGTGAAAAAAAAATGGAATCATGTCCCAAGCCATCTATTTAATTCAGAATCATTTTCTTTAAATCATTACTTGTTGGCAATGGAAAGTTGTTCTAACTCAGCAACTCACCGGGGAGTAAACTGTGGTCTCTAACTGCACATGTTAGCAACAATATGCAGGGAGCAAAAGAGACAACATGGAAACTTAAACCAAGAGAAAAGGACACTTGCTAAAGTTTCCATTCTTACATCTTTGTCCACAGGGCCATTCCCTGGTCTGTGCCATGTATAGGGCCAGAGCTCATACTATTAACACATTACAGAGACTCACAGAAGTAAGTGACAGAGTCCAGCACAGCCACACTCATGGAAGGTAGCAAGAGAAAGATCCAGAGAGGAACATATGGACTATGACTAAAACTCAATTTTTAATGGATCTCTGCAGTGACAGGCAGTGGCCAAGACCAGATGATGGAACTGACGGCAGATTGCACTGCTTAGCTTCTGGGCTGCAGGAGAGGGATGTGTAATTTGGAATTGTGGCGCTCTGGAATACAGACTCAGCCTCCTGTGAATATTTTCCATAATTCCTTGAGCTTGTGCCTAAATGACTGAGCTCTAGTTTGTGCTTCTAAAAGATGAAGGAAGCCACATCTTTCTCACGGGATTGTTTGTAGGATTAAGAGATGCTGTGTGTAAGTGCCTGGCACACAGGGCTTCCTTATGCATTTGGTCTGCGTCCAACCCCTCCTCTCTTTTGTGGTTACCTGGAATCTTATGACTAATTCTCTGCTTCTGAGGTAAATTCCAGTGGCAAATCTCCAAGTGAGCTTACGGCTCTGGCCCTGAACGTTTATAAAAGACTGTGAGTTTGCTCCTCACAAGTTTTGCTCATTTTCTCCACTGTTTCTGAATAGGGCTTGGAGACTATTCTGTCCTGTTACTGTAGGCAACAGGAGTTTCCTAAACCTTCTCAGGTAAACCTCCACGTGTCTGCACCCTCTGATAAGCTGTGTAAAACTTCCCAAGGATATCTCAGAATCTCCTGTCTTTCTCAAACTCTGTCCTCACAGGCTTCCATTTATATGAGTCTCTGTGAATCTCCATGCCCCGGTCCCTCGGATCTCTGGGTGGTCAGTTAGATGTGGTAACATGCGATTGTGTACACCAGTTATTAAAATACCTACCATCCCTTTGCTATAATGACCTTGAGGAGCGCTGTATCAAGGGCTTGTGCATCAAGAGCTTGCTCCCAAATGGTAGTGTTTGTAGGAAGATTGGTGAACTTTTAAGAGGTGAAGCCTAGAGGAAGGAAGGAAAGTCACTTGAGCGAGTACGTTTATAGGGGATTGTGGGACCTCCTTCTCTGCCTCTGGTTGGTTTGTGGCCACGACATGAGTGTGCTCACTGAATGATCCCCAGGCCCAAAGCTAACTTATCATAGACTAACTCTGAGAGAAAAATAACATAAAACCAACCAACTCCAAAACAACCTTTGTCCTTACAAATTGATTTTTCTCACATGTATCTTAATGGAAGGAAAGAGAATGTACTCTGCCAGTGTCGTCTATGACTCTTCATGTTTCCTTCCCCTTGTCACCAGCTGCTGGCCACCCTGTAGCCTGGAACCCAACCAGCCAGCTCCTCTACCTTCTCCCTGCCTGTAATACAGCCACGGCCTCCTGACTGGCTTCTCCGTGTTCACGTTTCACGTACGCGACCTGCTCTTCTCTCCCAGTTCCAGGCAGTAAACTTTTGAACGTATTGTCAAATCATGAAACCTTCGCTTTACCTTCTCCATAACGTCTTATCGCAGGTAAATTAAACTCTATGTATTCCCCTGAGCGCCTCTCTGCTGCCTCCCGCGCCCCCATTTCCTTTCAGTCACAGAGGGCCCAGTTTATTCTCTATCTCCTAAACACATCACATCTTTTCACCCAATCCTCCATACTTACTTATTTCTGTAGTTAGCCGCTTGCCTTTCCTCCTTCTTGCTTTGGTTTGTCCCTGTTTCCTAAATGGAGTCCCTTCTGGGTGTCCCGAGTGACATCATCCTAAACCCCTAGATTGGGGTTGCTTCTTTCCCGGTATTTAACAAGTATAGAAATTATGCTTACTTGTTGAAGAATTTGGAAACTGACATAAAATAAAATTTATTGTCCAAAAGCCTTCCTAGAAAAGTATATTCAGCCCTTTCCCTTTGGTCATGCCTTAGCCACGATTCCAGTAAATAACAGTGTCCAAAGACAGTTTGTATATTTTGGGGTGTGTGGTAGGGACATCTGTAAAGAACCTGGTTGAGGAAGTGGCTTTGCTGGAAAACAGAAAACAAACAAATTAAAAACCACTTGTCAAGATTTAAACTTTTATCTTGCTTATTATTAGCTGAGTATCAAGCACAGGGGTGTAGAACAGGAATTAGAAAACATCTGATGAACAAAAAAAAAATAAAAGTAGAATGCATAATGAGGAAGTACATGAGTGAAAACCAGGGGAAATTTAGAAATATTTATTTATCTGAAAGTAGGTCTTGACAGTGGCTCAGAGGCCAGTCTTGAGGGAGAATACACCTATATTCTGCCATCATGAGGGCTTCTTCTAAACACCTCCATCATAACATGTGACAGGCATGTTGGGACCACATTCTCAGCTTTGGAACTGTATTTACTGACTCGCTTGCATTGTCTCTCAGATAGCTGTTTGCTATCAATCAGAGCATCATGGTGTCAGGGGAATTCACTGGGATTCTTTGGGAGCTGTGTCCCAGTTAGCCCTAGCACTGAGAAAACCTTCATTCTGTCCTGTTTATCTGGAACCAGGATCACAGTATGTTCTGCTTGGTTTTGGCAGCAGGGGTGATGATGAGCTTGTTTCCGCTGTTAGAAGGTCAACACTGCTAATGTCCATGGCATCATGATCATTTTTGGAATGCTTCTAAATTAGACAAGTAAAAGTTACACAAAGAAAACAGATGAGCTAAATCCGGAAGTGAATGACTAATCCACTGGTTGAAGTACTCAGCAAGCACTAATCAGATGATCAGATGCATCTTTTTCTTTATTCTGTGTGTGTGTGTTGAATCTCTTGTGATAGGATTTCACTCTGCTTACTCTGTAGTCTAGGCTGCTCTATAACTTTAAGTAGTCTTCTAGCCTCATCCTCCAAACTATTGGAATTCCATGAGTGAGCCTCTATGCCCAGCCTGAAATTTTTCTTCTGAGGATTTCTTGTTGTAGTCTAGATTTATCTTGGAATTCCTATTAACAATCTAATTGCCCTCATGTCACAAATATAAATTCCTTCAATAGATATCATTGATATGTAAAAATTATAAGATTTATTTTCAGAGTATTGACAATTTTGTAAAGTGAAAGGGAGGTGAAGGAAGCAAATGGCTTAGTCAGTAAACACTTGCTTTGAAGTATGAGAACCTAAGTCAATCCCCACATCAATGTGAAACGGCCTGATCCAATGGAGCATAGCTGTAATCCTAGTGATGGGGAAGAGGAGACAGCAATCCTTGGAGCTTTGCTGGCTAAACAGCCTAGTCAAATTGATGGTTCAGTGAGAGATTTGTGTGTGTGTGTGTGTGTGTGTGTGTGTGTGTGTGTGTGTGTGATGATCATTTATATATATATATATATATATATGGTATAGCTGGTAAGGATTTTGCTTGATTAAGAGTTTTCTTGTTTTGTACAGAAAATCTTTTAATTTCATGTAATCTGTTGATACATGAGACTAGTTCCTGTGCTGTTGATATTTTGTTCAGAGGATTCTTATCTACCCCAATGTCTTCAGTATCCTGTTTTCATCTAGAAGTTCCAGCATTTCAAGTTGAAAATCAAAGATGAATAATTTAGGCTCAGTTCTAAATTGCTACAATATGAAATTCTTGAATCTAAGTTTCTTTCTTTACTATAAGCCCAACTGGCCAGAACCATTTATTATCTGGGTTATATTTTCACTGGTTTTACCTCTTCATTAATAATTGGAGAGGCATTGCTCTACTGGCTTATTTTGGGGTCCCATGTTCTGTTGCATTGGTTTATCTGTCTGTTTTTAAGCCAGTTGCTAGGCTTTTTTATTCACTATAGCTCTGTAGTATAATTTGAGGCTGGGTGTTATATCTCCATCTGTATTCTTACTCCTTAGAATTACTTTGGCTATTTGTGATCTTTGGTAGTTCCATAAGAATTCTAGTACTTTGAGATATTACATCAGAATTTTGAAAAGTATTACAATATGTCAGATATATTTTAGAAAAGGAGCTACCTTGGTTACTTTTTTGAGTTGGTATGATAAAATATCATGATCAAGGCAAATTAATGAAGAAAGGATTTATTCTGGTTTATAATCCCAGAGGGAAAAGAATCCATCATGGTGGGGAGGCCCGGCAGCAAGCAGCAGGCCTGGAGAAAGGAGGAGAAAGCCTGAAGCTCACATCCCCAGTCTCAAACACAAAGCAGAGAGACAACTAGACATGGGGTGAGACTATAAACACCCAAAACCTGCTGCAGTAACATACTTCCTCCAACAAGCCTAAGGCACTTAAACCTTCCAAATGGCACTACCAATTGTGTACTAAAACCTCAAATATCTGAGCCTATGAGGAACAGTCCCATTTAAAGCATTATAAAAGCTGAATACATAAAGATATGCAGAAATTAAATACCAAAAAATTTGCTAGTCAACAGGTAGGCTGATGAATAGAATGGACAATTTCACAAAAATAAGTCTAAACGGCCGCCAATTGTCTTTTAGTACGGTTATCATCCCCAGTCATCAGAAAAAATGCAATTTAAAACTATTTTGAGATACCATATTATATCAGAATGGTCATCATCAAGAAATTTGACAAGAAATATTAGAGAAAAAGGGAATCCTTGCCCACTGCTGGTAAGAATAAAAATTAAAACAGCCACTATGAAAATCAGTGTGGAGGATCCTCAAGACATCACAAATAGTCTATCACGTGACCCAGTTGTTTCACTTCTGGGCTTTGAACAAAAGAACTCCATATCTTACCATGGAAATATTTGAACTATCATAGTGATTGATGCTCCTCTATTCACTACGGCAAGGAAATAGTTGTCAATCAACAGATAATGGACTATGAAAATATATATAAAATGGAATAGTGTTTAACTCCAAAGGAAAAGTAAATCACAAAATTTGCAGGAAAATGGATAGATTTAGAATATTACAATATTAAGTGAATTAGTCAAACCCCAAAAGGAAAGTAAAACTGAATATTCTTCATGTTCAAATCTTAGTCTATAATGAATACATGCAGGTATGTAAACAAATGCAAAAATACTGTGATATAGCATTTAGAAAAAGTAAAAAAAAAAAAAGATGAAATGCATATTACTGAACTCACATATATAGTATACTTCTCTCCAGGTCTAACATATTTTCAAAGAAAAATAGCCCTTTATATGATCAGTGCTCACATGTTCACAGTGTTCATACATTCCACTGTTACCTTACAAGAAATTCAAATTTTACAATATGTGTTTTATTGTTTGAATATTCCTGTCAGCTATAATTATTTTAATTGCTACTAAGCTTTGTTATACTTTAAAAAAATTAGCTATTAAAATATTAGAGTTTGCTGATGATAATTAAAGCTATGTTTTAAATAATCACAGTTTTGAAGTTTCTGATAGTTCTTTGGAGTATTGAATTATCATCCCTGAATCTCATCGAATGGCATGCCAGGGATTTCAAAATATGAAGAAACTTGCTTTCTTTACTGTGTATTATAATTCTAAAGTGAATCATTCTTACTGAATAAACATATTTTTAAAATTTTTAATTACCATAAAAATTTAAGTCTTTCATTTTAATCACATTTTCAGTGTACTTGACTTCATTTTAAAAATTAAAGGTAAATATGTGGTTAAAAATAGCGTGAAGAACAATTGGAGGTTAGGCACAGCCTTGATGTCTGGTCTCCACACACTCATGTACACACACACTCATGTACACACACACACACACAAACATATACAAAGACAAAAGTAGAAAAATATTTATCAACATTTACTGGAGCTCATTATTTGAATCATATTTTTCCACCAATGCAATATGTGTGCTTCAAGTCTCCTAGGAACTGAAAAATTATACGATAGAGAAATTACAAAATTACATCACTATTTCTCCAAGTAGAATAATCTAATTGCAATGATTTAAAAGTAATTTTAATGATTATTTTAAGACAAAGTTTTATACTGTTGACTTCTCTTTCCTTAAATTCTCTTCAGCTTTATATAATTCCATTTTTCCCATATATTCATTCTCTGCTTTATCTGGGTTTCTGCAATGATTTCTTTTTCTTGCTTTTTTCTTTTTTCTTTATTTTCATTATCTCACTAGTGGTAATATTCTATATTCACTCCTTTGTTTCTTTTGGGTATTATGTTTTTAAAACTCTCATCTGCTGGACAGATGAGGTGCCTCATCAGTGAAGAGCACACTTACTCTTTTTGAGAACTCGAGTTTTGTTCCCAGCATCCACCATGCTGAGGGTTATACTCAGAACGAGCTGCAAACTTATCTTTTGTTGATCCAGTTCCAGGGGATCAGACTCTGAAGTCTTCTTCCATCCTCCATATCCATTACACTCATGTGTAAAAACCCACGCTCAAACATAAACACAGAGATATAATTTAAAAAGTAAAATAAATCTTATCTGCTCACATAACTTCTAATTTAATTTGAATACGGTATTTAAGTCAAAGTTTGCTAGGTGGGTTTTTATTGGTTGGTTGGTTTGTGTGTGTGTGTGTGTGTGTGTGTGTGTGTGTGTGTGTGTGTGATTTTTAGGTTTTGTTTGGTTGGTTTGGTTTTGAGATACAGTTTCAGAGTTGCTTGAACCTTACTATGTGGCGCTATGTGGTTAAGCTGATTCTTAGATGCATGACCCTCTTATCTCTTTCCCTAGAGGTGGGATTACTTTATGGATGGACCACTAAAGTTAGAATAAAAAAAATAGCTAATAACTTTTGTAGCCACATCTGAAATTGAACACATTTCTTCTTAATTTCTTCACTAACTTTTCAGATCCAACAAGTATCTATCTCTTCTATCCCTGTCACCAAAGCTCTCATTTCCTTTGATTGTAGTGTTTAGATGCACACTGTCTACTTCTCCAATCTGAAGGCATGGGAAGTTGGTGTTATTTCACCCTCTCTCTCAAGACATCCTCACAGTCTTCTCTAGTTCCTCCTTCTCCATCTTTAACCCAGTCAGAAGAGAGACAGGCTTATTTCTGCTTTTTCTCAAACTCAATCATTACACAGTGTTCCCAGAAACTAGGTTCTGTAGTCCTGACTTACCAGATCTTACTTCAGGGCCTTTTATATGATATGTGACCTCTTTAGGATTAATGGAGCTTGAGGACTGGATCAAGGGCTCAGAGCAATGGCTGCTTTTATGAGAACATGAGTTCAGTCTCCATCATTCACACGGCAGGTCTCAACCGTCTATAACTCCCAGGGAGATCAAGCAACACCCTCTTTTGACCTCTGCGGAAACTGCACACACATGGTGCCCAGATGTACATGCAGGCAAAACACTTATACATACAAGATAGTAAAGTAATACATTTAAATGATTAATTGATGTGGGAATGCCTTTCTGTATGTTGTGAATCTCAATCTTTAAATAAAGGAGCTGTTTTGTTGCTTGACAGGCACCATAGAAAAGGTAGGCAGAGGAATCAGAATAGGTAGGAAAGCAAGGGTGGAGTCAGGGGGCAGATTGAGCCAGCCACCCAAGAAGAAACATGTAAGGAACACAGGTGAACCACGGGCCACGTGGCAGACAGATTAATAGAAATGGGTTGAGTTAAGATGTAAGAGCTAGCTAGCAATGTGCCTGAGCCATAGGCCAAACAGCATGAAGTTAATATAAGCATCTGAGTCATTTCTGGGGGCCTGAGCAGCAGTGGCAGGCAGCTAAGGGGTCTGGCAAGGCAGGGTCTGGGCCTCTGGCCGCACAGGACCCAGAAACCGTACTGCAACAATTAATGAGGCGTTAAGTGAATATTCATAATATCTAAATTATAGAGGTAATATTAGGACAAATAAAATATAATAACAAGTCTGCCTTTTATATAAAGGATATATAAGCATTTGTGAATAAAAATCTAAAGAGTGAACAGGATCAATGAGAGAGAGTGACAAGGGAACCGAGATTACAGTGACTGAGTTCAGATTTCAGTTATTAGCTTTTCTCCGAGAAAGACATCTGCATTCATTCTTATAGTTCTGATTTAGCTTTGATGATAATAATAGTACCTCACTCAAAGGGGCATTTTGATAGCTAAATAAAAAAAAATAAAAATTATCATCTTCACTAAAACTAGTCATACCGAGAGAGGTAATCCTTACCTAGAAAGACAAATGCAGCATGTTCCCTCCTGCTGGAGGCTTTTAGATGCAAGTATCTAAGGTGTGAGTACATAGCCTGGAGTAAATAAAATAGAGGCCATTGCCATTGCCATGGTGCCAGGATGGCAAAACAACAGAGAGGATGAGTGGAGAACAGTGGCCTGATCTGAAAATGGAGGAAACATGGTACTAACCAGGGAAGAAGAGGGAAGCAAAGGGAAAATTACAGCAAGGATGTTTAAAAACGCCACAAAGAATCATAGCATTAACTATCTATCTAAAATTAAATATAATACACCTAAGTTTCTACATCACTATACATACTTAATTTAAATATAATTTTCCCATCTGAGCTCATAACGCTCTCTCCAATAGCTAATGACCATCTAAGAGAACCCATCACACCAGGCCTGAGTTGTCAGGATTTCAAAGAGACTTTCAAAACATTTCAGGTCATTTTGGTTGCTCTTGGTTGTCTCCCAGATGTGAAGACATCATACACTTCAGAGACAGGACTCAGAGGTCCCTGAGCAGAACTAACCTGAAAGCCTCCTCCCTGAAGACTAGCTTTCATGGTACCTTCTAAAGTACCCTCGTTGTACCTTCAGGTTGCTTGAAGGAAGTAACCAACAGTTCTTAGATATGAAACCTATGGGTCACAACAATGACTAGCATGGCACAATGACCCTAAAGATACTGTGGTGGCAACCAACTGATCTCTGATTGGACTCAAGACCAACAAGAAGGTGATTATTCCGGGTACTGGAAACTAAGGCAACTACTCAGGGTTAAGGAAGTCATGGATCTTGGAGAAGAACCTACACTGCCATTTTACTGAACAAGTATCATCTTTAACTACATTCTAAATGTCCCTATACCCTCAGAGAAATGCAGTCCTCACACATCATAAAGGAAGCTCTTTGCAAGTGACAGAGATCATTGGAGAAAATCATAGCCAACCAAAATGCAGAGTATTGAAGCTCAGTACTAAGGGATACCTCTGAAAAAGAACCCCTGAACCACAAACTTAGGGAACATTGCAGAAGAGGGGGTAAGATTTCAGTAGCCCGAGAATTAGGGAGTCTACTTTGAAATTGTGTCTCCTAACAATGTCAGAACCTATAGCTGTAAAATCACACCAGCATGACTGTGTATGCATGAACTGAATATGGACAACAGTAACAGACATTCTTAAGTGGATTGGGTTGGGGAAGGGAAAGTCCGGGAAGCTTAGATTTTACACACACACACACACACACACACACACACACACACACACACACACACACACAAACTAAGCAACTAAGGAATCCTGAGAGCAAAATAAATAGTTTTTTCCCTAGGGTAAAGCACACCAATTGGTATCCAGTGCCAAATGGTTACCCCTAAAAACATTCATAAAATAACATTATAGACTAAGCAGGTTGTATTTATGTACTTAGGAATACGATATATATACACATATACAAGCAGGCTTGTAACAACAAGTAATGAAGAAAGATCATGAATTTGAAAGAGAGCAAGGAGCATTATACGGGAGGACATAGAGGGAGAAAAGGAAAAGGGTGATGTAATTATAAGCACAAAAATAAAAGAAATGGTTTAAAATTCACATGCTAATCACTTTTACATGGTATATTGTCATTAATCATATTTATCATCATGTAGGAGCAAAAGCCAATATATTTGAAAGCAGAAATACCAATAAGAACTGAAAATGGCAACTTAGGATGCAATAGGAATGCCATAAGGAAATATATTGTATTTATCAACAGATAGAATGGACACAGTGACCGCTATTCTTAAAGAAGCCTGGCTTATCTGCAATGGAGAAAAATCGGGGACAGCTAAAGCTTAACTAGACCTCGTGGGCCACACACAAAATGTCCTCTCTGCTCTTGAAAAAGATTTTGCTACACAAAGCAAGAAAAGAGAGAAACTTCTGTAGATTTTGGAAGTCTTTAGTAGCCTTTAAATAAGCTCAAGCTCAATCACACCCTTCACCCAGTCTAAGCATCTCCAAGGCTTAAAAGCATTTCATCCACTATTTTCTCTGATGGAAGTATAGAAAAAAAGAAAACACATGAGTAAACCTTCCCACCAAACTCCCGAGGGTGTGGCTGGGCAAGGAGCAGGAACTGCCATCTATGCCTATTGAAAATGACGACAAAAAGAGGGATTTTGAGTTGTTTTCGGATGCTAAAGGTCAGTTAGTTCATTCACCGAAGAGGAAACTCAAGTCCAGACATAGTTGGACAATCGCAGAGCTACTGAAAGGCAGTGCCAGGCCCAGAGCCCAGAGCTGGGCTCCTGGTCCAAAACACTTTTCTTTTGCATCACAGCTGCTTCTCCACAGTCCTGAGGTTTTGCAGTTTTACTTATTCAAATGCAAATATTTTGCGTGCTTTATGTTTCTTTACAAACTGGAGTTTGCTCTACTGAGTAAATGAGCATGGATTGGCCATGTCAAAATGATCAACCCCCTTTAAAACATCACTTTTCTTTTGTCTCAATTTTTGATATAGAACTTCCTTTTACCCATGGAGCTTGCTTTGCTTGCTCTAGGGGATGCTACAAGTAGTAAGGATGAGGTCACTGAAATCAGTCGCCCCGAGGAAAGACTTCCCCATTCCCATTCCCACCCCTACTTTGGGAAATGGTCCAGCAAACCGGTTGCTATGAAACCTGTGCAGCTGGGCTCAGTGGGAGTCTGGGTGGTCTCACAAAGCTTTTGAAGCTTTGAGAAAACTAGGGAAGTAGTGTGTTTACCCATTATCACACCAATGAGAATAAACATGATTAACATGTACCTTCAGATAATCTTTGGAGAAGTAAGTACAGCTAAGTGAGCACTTCACTGTAATGTGATAAGTTCTGTGACAGGGATACAATAAATTCAAGGTATCAGCATACCAGAGTGGTATCTTAACCCTGTCTTCGAAGGATAGTGAGTTTATCTGCAAGAGACAATGTTTAAGCAGAAATACAAACAATGAGTTACATAACTGACAAAGTAGAAGAGAAAATGTTTCTAGTGGGTCTGAGTTTATCCTAGAGACTCACAGTCATCCGGGAACCTATGAAATGGGGCAGAAATCAGGTGTATCAGAAGCACAGCATACAGGTACCAGATTGATGGAGGAGGAAATGTTGGCAGAAAAATGGGGTTCAAAGGAACTAAAAGGCCTAAGATGTCATATACAGTCTTATCATCTGCTTCCGACTTTGTCTGTGATTGTTGCATCTCCAGGAAAGCAGTGTGACTCCTGTCCCCATAAGCTTGGTCTTCTGATCTTTGGTTCACTGAGCTATGGAGATGGTAGGAACAGAGCTGTTCAAAGCAGGGCATAGAATTGGTAATGAATGGAACATGTCTGAAATTTAGGACAAAAGGCTTGCCTTCTAGAGCGAGTGTGGCCTTCTGATTAAATCAGAATTGTATCTTTGAGGGAGAACAAACGTCATAAGAGATTAGATTAGTTTAACTAAAAGGGAAAGAAAGATTTCAAATAATTCCAGAAATTAAAGGAAGGTTTCTTTTCCTCACATTCGAAGGCAGCCTGAATGTAGATAGGCATAGCAGTGTCGTCTGAAAAAGAATGTCATCTCTTTTGTTTCTGAAAAACCATCGCTCACTTGCCCCATGCTACCTTAGAGCTACTGAGGTCTAGCTGGTACACCCATACTTCCAAGAAATTAAACTGGGCCACTAACAGTCTTTTTTACATGGACTAAGACTTCTTTCAGTTTCTCTTAAAGTCAGTCAATTACAAGATTTTGCAAGCACAATGTTTCTTCAGGCTCCTGGTTGGGCTTTCCTACTGTACTCTGGGGGGTCCTTGTGCTAATAGAAATTGCTACTGCCAATATGCCCAGAAATGGCTTGTCATTATTTTTAGTACTGCTACACATTTTGTTTTTTGAAAAAATAAATTATTTTTTATTTTTATTTAAGTTCACAGTTATAGAAAATTACAACAACGTTTCAAAGAGTTAAACACATTAAAGAGTTCATGCCCTTCTCTCTTCTTCCTCAAGTGATATTGTTCTAAGAAGTCATAGTAACATTATCAAAAATTATCAATAAGAATCTAAATTGGTAAAACACTGGGAGTAACCAAGTGCCATCCATCGATAGACCTCATCTGAACTTCCTTGTTCTGTTTTCTCCATTTCTCTTGGTTTAGTGTCTCAGGCTTGGACTTCAAGTGACCTTTGGGTCTCATATTCTCCCATTTTTCTCTTTGTACCTTCTAAATGCACTTTATCAGAGGATATATATGACGTTTATATATCTAAATTGTTGTCAATTGACCTCTGTCTAAAGTACCATCCCCTACTTTCATTCACATGAGACGTAATGAATTTCCCTTTCTAATTACTAAGAACCTAACAGGCAGGGGGAGATGTGGGGATTTAATAAAACCTCCAGAAGTTTCAGAGATATTAGAGAGAGTAAACACCACAGTCAGATCTTACCCAGCTGTCTTCCAGCTTCCTTAGCCTGGCTTCTCTTGGCTTCCTCTAGCTTCTGTCTTTCTATGCCTACCTTAAATACTCTCTTGGTAAGTTAAAGCATGGCCCTACCACAGCCTGCCTGGGAGCCTGGAACTCCTTCTGTAAACCAAGATGACCTGGAATTCAGTTTGGATTAAGGGTGTAGGTCACCACTCCCAGGATACTCCCTATGCTAGGATTAAAGGTGTGAATCACCACTCTCTGATCCTCCTAGACTGACTGTGGTTAGATTCCTCTTATATCCCCTTATTAAATCCCCACAGGGAGATACATTCAAGCACCCACCCTTTGTCATCTTATTTTTTTTTCTATTGGTTTCAATGCCTATAACTTTTCTATAATTGTATTGCAGCATCTTATCAACTGGTACTTTTGTTTTAATATCCCTAAGGCCAGATTTGAGAACACCAAAGTCACCTCTTCTCAAACCATTTTTGGTCCTCAGATTTTAGAGGCCAAACTGTATGGACTTCTGCTCTTGAGATGAGTATCTTCCCTATGTGTGCACTGCCTGCTAATACTTGACTAGATATTTTGTCTCTTCTTTCCATCCTGGATACAGATTCAAACCATTATTTATGAAATAAATCTGAGTCAGAGGTTCTAGACATACTTTGTTTTTTAATTAGTTGTTACAGTGAGGTTTCTGGCCCTGACTGGCCAGAGGTCCAGACCCACAGACCTGTAGTCCCAGATAGCTTAACCCGGCACTGCTTAGGCACCCCCAAAAATCTCAGACATTAGATTAACTTCATACTGTTTGGCCTATGGTTCAGGCACATTGCTAGCTCCTTCATCTTAACTCAACCATTTTCATTAATCTGTCCTGCCACGTGGCCCATGGCTCACCTGTGTTCCTTACATGTTTTTTCTTTGGACATCTGGCTCAATCTGTCTCTGACCCCCACCCTCCTCCTACCTATCCTCTGATTTCCCTGCCTACTTTCTCTATGATGCCTGCCATGGCCAAAACAGTCCTTTATTCACAACATATAGAAAGACATACCCACATCAGTTAGTGACCCATTTTCTGTCTTCTTCACTTGGTTAATGTGATATTTTCCTTGACTCTTATGTGCATAGAGTTCTCTGAATTTGGAACAAGTTAAGAATTTATTAAATATTTAACAACAAATTGTAAATGTTGGATATTCAACAATTTATGAGTTGTATTGTTATGCTTAAAATGAGTACATGATAATTTTCTCATTAAAATTTTCCATTTGCTTCTGATACATATCCATGATTAACTATATCAGAATGATACAGAGGGTTTTGGGTTTTTTTGTTTGTTTGTTTGTTTTTGTTTGTTTGTTTTGTTTTCTTTTTCTTTTTTTTTTTTTTTTAGGTCAGGGTCTGGAGAGATGCTGCTGACTGGCTGCCTTTCAGAAAATCCAGGATCCCCAGGATCCACAGTCATCTGTAGCAGATAACTTCAGTTCCAGGTAGTCTGATACCATCTTCAGGCTTCCCAGGGGCACCAGGAATACACGTGTATGCAAATATATATGAAGGCAAAAGAATCATATACATAAAATCTTAAATAAAAAAAGGTGCTTAGAGGTAAGATCCACTAAGATAACCCTAATGAGAATTCATTTTGAAGATAGGATTTAATATTTCTTGAGAGTAGGAATCACCACAAAGACCAAGAAACTGTTTCTACATAAAGTAAGCTACTTCCAAAATCTGGATATGTTTATAATAGGAAACAGAATTGAAGTAGAGGAGTCAAGCTAGTTGTCACAATTGTATTATAGGAAGATTAAAAGCAATGTGATGGTGACAGAATTTATATCTTTATATTTGCTTCCACAATTCCAGGGGCCATCTTGGGCTCTTGACAAATGTTAACTCATTTAATCTCCACAATGATCTTATAAATTAGGAGCAGTTAGTAACCAAAAGGCAATAAACTGGAGGAGCCAATACTCCATCCCAAATAGTCAACAGCGCAACCAATATACTTATTACCAGCTCTACCCAGGCAAGTATGAGATTAGAAGAAAGTGTTCCTTGTACTTGGCTGCCTGCCTAAATTCCACCGTATTTGGAAAGTAAAGAAAGGGCTTACCTGGTCACTACTTTTATTACTGATGATAACTCGCTACTGATGATCCAGGCAGGAAATGGTTTGTAAGGGAGCTCTCACTGAGAGTCAGACATATTTCTTTCCCTTTGGAATATCCCTGGTGACGTTAGTATAGCACTGGGCAATGTAGCCTTCTCATTGTGACACAACATTCCTTGACTTCACTGTAATAGATGATAGCACTTTGGATGTTACATCACTTTCATATTGATTTAATTTTCATCTAATTAGTAAGTCTACCTGTGGAATCCCAGTCACACCCGTGCACACGTCCATTCACCCAGGATAGTAAGCATTTGAGTTCCTTAATGAACAGAGGAAGAGGTAATGTCTTACAAAGAAAGGACAATCACAACAAGAAAAAGAAGAAAGAGGAGAGTGACGAAGAAGAGGAGGAGGAGGAGGCACAGTTAGAGGAGAAAGAGGAGATGGGCCACATGGTCATATTTTGATAAAATATTGAAACTGTCTCAAGTCGCTGTGAAATGGTCACTACTCCAAGAACATCCCCTTCCCAATGATATTGTCACATATCACCCCCTTTTTGCTACCTAGAGCTCATTCAATGTTAATTAATATTTGAATTATTAAAAATGTATAAGCCCTACCAAGTTGATCAACATTTTAAGTAAGACCCATGGGGAAAACATACTGAAATTCTGTAAACAACAACAACAAAATGAAACAAACAAACAACAAAAAAACCCATTTTTTAAAAATCTACCTTTTGGGTTTTTTTTTTTTTTTTTTTTGTCCCACAGAGGACTTGACATAAGGCACACTCTGTCTGTGGAATTGTGGCCCTGCTGACATCTTTTAACATGTAGCTCTAACACTGAAGATATGGTGTTTCACTTTCCTTCTGTGGCACCAACATTCCCCACCCCATACCACCTCCCCACCCAGAACTTCTAAGTCAAGCTGCCTTAGCCATTCCACCTGGCTCTATTTCTTTGGCACTTCCTCTTCCTGGGATGAGATGTACAGAATGGCTTAGCCTCACTGTCCAAAGAAATCATCATTTGAATATACACTATTCAATTATCTGAGGGGGGGGGGCTTCTTAGTTCATTGCCTTATCTCTTTTTTTATGGTAGAAATAGATTATGATTCAAAGAAACACTAGTTTAAAATGTATTCTACTCTAAGTACAAGATGTGATGATTTGATATCCACGGTGAACAAATTGCCATAATCAAATTAATTAGCACATATATCACTACCCATAGCCATCATTTGTACATGTGCTGGGAACACTTAGCCTTATCAGATTTAGCTCCAGAACAACTTTTCTTTGCGATTGTTTGCTTCGGTCCTCAATTTCTCAATGCTCTAAATCTTGTTTGAGGTCACAGTAACTTTCCAAAGTGTTGCTCACATTTCGTCCTTCCCTCTTCTCATGACCTTCTGTGTTGACAGACATCTTGTATTCCCCCCCCCTCGCCATTCCTCTAGTTTTTCTTGTTTGTGCTGCTTCTGATGGATCATTGATAGACAATAATGAAAACCATGGAGGGAGAAGAGTGAGGGGAGGTCTTGCTTAGCCTGGAGTCCTAGAAAACAAGCCAGAGAGTCAGTCTCTGTGGGTGCTACCCTATGACTCCATCGTCTGAGAAGATCCAAGGAGTCAAAATAAACAGAGAAGATTAGGGTGGACTGTTCTAAGTTATGATTGCCTAGAAAATGATGGTAGCATGTAGTGACTGGGAGGGCGACACATAAGGGAGGAGCCATGGCTGCTTGTAATTAAGTCAGTCATCTGAGCAAAGCTTTCCCTGTGAGTAACACAAACTAACTTCACTGCTAACTGGGGAATTAAGCTGATAAGAAAATGACCTTTGGTCATCAGAACCAACCTAGAAAAGTGTCAGCCTGAGTCTCTGGCCTTGCTATTCTTTCTCCAAAGAAACTGAGAAACTATTTCATGCTGTATTCCTCACCCAGTTCTTCTGCTTTATTCTCTCAGACTTGTACTATACAACAAAACCTTAAACTCCTGCACAAAATTTTAGAAAAAAAAATACACTCTAATTCACAAAGATAACACTTGTCCTTCCACTGTACCTAGATAACATTAACCTTACAATATCACATTAAATACTTTATATTATTGATTAGTATTCCAAATAAGTAAGTCAATAGCTATGAAGATGGCACCAAGCTACTGTGCCCAGATTTCCTTAACCTTTAGTATTTGATTTGCTTTCACCATTGTCATGTTAAAATTATTTTCATAGACCTAGCTCCTCTACTTGTCCACTGTTTCCTAGGATAAATTTCTAGGTGTTACAGTGTCAACCTCAAAATAAGTATCTTATACTTATTTTTCCACCAGGTCTGTTTCCCCCTCTACTTGTTTGTGTTACCCAGTCTCCCTTAGCATTTTTATTGTAATTCTAGTTTTATGTAGAATTTATTTTGTGACTGATGCTATCATCTTTCTCTAATTTTTATTTTGCTAGAATTTTGATTATTGTATCTCTTTAATGTTCTAAATATTCTTTCTATCACTGATGCTTCTCTTAATAATTATTTGGTATTCTTGAATATTTTAAGGTTATATATTTTCTCTACAACACTATGTAAGTAACCCAATAATAGTTCATTAAATTCTTGCTTTTTGTCAAATAGTTCATTAATCCCTCAATTTGGGGGGGGGTCTCTCTATCTTGTTTCTATCATATATTATTTTTTATATTATTAAATATATATTAAATTTTAATTTACATTTCCTTTCTTAAAGTGTGGTGCTTTATAGTGTTAACTGATATCAAATAGGAACACTGAACATTTCCTTTAATTATAGTCAAAATATTCTCATCTTATGCCCTAACAAGCTTTCTTTCATGTTATTTATACGATTTCTTCTCTTGGTCTTTTCCAAGCAGAGCAATCAACACTGTAATAACAAACTCAAGTCCCACTGTTAACACACTTTCCTCTTGGCTTCTCCCCTCTTTTATTCTGCATAATTGTGGCTTTGCACTAATTTGATTCATTTTTCTAGTTCCTGACTTCTCATGATACCAGAATGGTTGAGTAAAATGACCTATTGTTTGAGGAAGCCCCATCAACATTCTACTTTCCTCTTTCTTGTCATCTACCCAAGCCCAAGAAAGCCAGTGTTGTCCATGATCCCTGACACAGCTGATCAGTACAGCAAAGTAAAAATGGGTGACTTTCTATTGACAGTATAACAATCTGGGACAATTGCTCACTGTGTAATCACAGGTAGTTAGTAGAAGATTGGCTTGTGTAGTTGTAGCGAAAGCCTGGAGCAATAAAAATTTGATGTGTTCTTCAATCTACAATTTTTCTATAGTAACAATTTTTAAAAGTTTTAGAGCAGATAATAATGCAAATATAATCTAACAACATGGAAAGCTAATAACTATATTGGAGGAAACATGCATATTGGAGGAAATTTCCTGCTTTTAGCAATATTACTAGAATAAGAAATTATGGAATAGAGAGAGACAGAGAAGCCAAGGTTTGAAAGATTTGAAATTCTTGCTTCACAAATGCCAATGTGCTACAACTGTTAGAAATCCCTTTTCTAATCTGATAAAAAAAAAAATCCTTATGGATATAATGATCCTGATTGGCAGAAGAGAGAGTTGAGGCTGAATAAACTAAAGTGGTAACTAGTTGAAGCAGTCATAGTGGAAATGTACACAGTGTGGGATTGTCTTTTTGCCATCTATCATGCCTTCAAGCTTCCACTTGTAGACAACTGTAACACAACAAAGCAGTCTCTGAACATGGAAACTCGTGCTTTGTTAAATGCACACATGCTGCTGCTATATGCTGACACTTGGTCTCCAAAAACTAAGACCACCTGCTCTCTCTTCTACTTAGTGATGTCATGGAGGCCTGTCAAACTCAGCAAACAGGCACAGACTCTTCTGTCTTGAGCAGTTCACCATTTTCTTGAAGTTAGACATCACTCATCATCCTGACATAAGGTCTTCAGAATACTGCATTTACTTCTCTTACTGTGTATCTGTCTGTCTCTCCTCTCTCTGTTTTTTCTCTGAGTCTCTCTCTTCTCTCCCTATTTTCTAATTTTCTCTCTGTGTGTCTCTCTCTGTCTCTATCTCTCCATCTCTGTCTCTCCCTCTTCCCTCTCTGTCTCTGCCACTGTCCTCCCAGCAACATCAGGAGCCTTCTGCACCATTAGTTCTCTGCACCATTAGTTCTTGTCTCGCCACACTCCCTCTCTGTTTCCCCATGATTGCCCCGGCCTGTGGGGTCTAACAACATGGACCTAAAGAGGGGGCAGACAAATGAAGTGACAAGAAACATGAAGAACAAGAGCAAGGCAGTGTTCTGATCAAGCTCTGAAACTTTCTTCTCAGCAGTCCATACAGTCCTTTAGGGGGAAGGGTAAGCAAAGATTAAGCAAATGAGGAATTTACACAGCTGCAGGTTATTCCACCAACAGGATGTGTTGTCACGGAGACCTATCTAATCTTAGCTATTGTTCAATCACAGGAAGGTAACATAATTCCTGGGAGGGGATTCAGGATTCAACTAGTTAAGTTAACAGCAGAGAGGCCACTTGGCTTCTGGGGAGGGATTCTTCTAGGGAAAAGGAAGCTTAAGATGCTGGTCCCAAAATGGCATCGTCACTGCTAAGGCATGATAACTGTCTTTGAAAAAATCTAATCTCATCTCTACTGATCAAAACAACAGAATGACATTCTGCTGTAGTGCTGACGGTCACAGCATTCCAACTTTTACTCTTAGCTCACAGAGTTCGCCCCTCCTTCTGCAACCTCACTTTTCACCACTATCCCCTGGCTCTCCAGGTGTCTATTGTAGATGAGCCTTTGTACAGAACTCACTGTCTGACATGTTCCTTCCAACCTAGTACTTGGAGTACTTGGATGATAATGATTCCTTAATCTTATCTTTCCTATGATGCTTATGCTTAACTAACATTTTATAACTCACTTATAATGTCATTTTATTGCCTATCTCCCTTTGTTAGAACATAAATTTCACAAACACAGAACTTGCTGTCCATTTCTTCTTTTGATCAGAAAGCAATAAACTTCCAGAAACTCAATAATAAGTACTTATGGAATATATTGTTTCACACATTGTTAATTTATGGTATACCAATTAATAAAGAACATGCTTACCAAATTTTTCCATACTTTGCACTCATGTACTTACTGAAAAACAGAGCATGTGTTCTTCCAGAATACTACAGAGTTAGGAGTCATATACAGTTCTTTAAAACTCACTTTTTCACTTAACAATGTACTTTTAGGTTTCTTCTATGTATAGTCTTTTTATTGATGAATATTTCATTATGTGGATAGAGTGCACTTAGCTACACATTGACAAATCAATAGATTTCTTGTTGCTGCCAATTTCTAGCATTTATGAAATAAGCTTTTATTTAGTGGAAACCATAGGGACATAAGTCTCTATTAATGTTACCTTGATCTAGATTACAAATGCTTTTCTATCAGAAATTATAATAGCAGACACATCTTTACATAGCTGTACTGTTCCTCACCGCAATCCAGTTCTGATGTTTTTCATGATTATTTGTCTAGGGATGTCATATTAATTTCAGAACTGGTGTTTTCTTATGAGCTAGCATACTCAGAAAGAAAAAGCAATCTAGACAACTGAAGAACTCAGGTTTTCTTCTTCTTCTTCTTCTTCTTCTTCTTCTTCTTCTTCTTCTTCTTCTTCTTCTTCTTCTTCTTCCTCCTCCTCCTCCTCCTCCTCCTCCTCCTCCTCCTCCTCCTCCTCCTCCTTCTTCTTCTCTCTCTCTCTCTCTCTCTCTCTCTCTCTCTCTCTCTCTCTCTCGAGAATAAGTCACTGCAGAATTTTAAACCAAAAGTAGCATTTACATTTCCTTTAGGGAGGATCACAGAAGAGGAGGGAAAAATAGCATAAAAGCCAGAGTGTGGGAGAACTATTGCCAAATTATGTCTTCTACAGAACCATTACACTCATGACCTCACAGTAGATATGAAGGCCTTATGTACTTGAGCTTATGGACAGCACTAATTTGAATCAGTGAGTTATCAAATTAAAAGTAGAGGAAATAAAGCTTAGAGAGGTACATGGGGAGGTCTGGGAGAAGTCAGAGGAGGTGTAAAGGGAAGGGATTATGATGAAAAAGCATTGTTTACATGTATAACATTCTCAAAGAATGAATAAGCACATCAGCTTTTGGAAAGGATAGCACTTTGTATAGTATCCTAAAAAGGATGCAAACACCAAGAGTAAAGTTCAACAGTGCTGAAGATGGTCACATTGAAAAGGAGACAATGGTGGTTCTCAGCACTATGAAGCAGAGATGATGAAACAGTTGACAAAAGCAGCACAGATACAGGTCCTGGGCTTTCAGGCCATCCTGAGATGTCTCATCATTTTCCCATTCGAGAATTAGTGAAGAATTGCCATAAAACAATATTCAAATTATTTCAACTCTAATAAACCTATCCATGCACCACATATAAACTCAATTCCCAAACCCATCAATCAAGAAGTATTATGTGGACACTTTGTGGTATAACCTTGAGGATCCAATCAATTCTGTGTCTCAGATCTCAAATGTCACACACAATGTATAGGTCACACATTTCTGCTGGTAACTGAAAGGAATGTTTAAAAATTTATTTTCCAGACTCTTCTGTGAAAATAGTCAACTATAACACTGCCAACTATCTCTCAACAGGAAGATAGGCATGCATTTCCTGTGTGCTCATGGGAGTTGGTGTTCAGTACACTGTCTCTGTCTTCTTAGATTCAGATCAGAATTCTGTCTACACTAAGACAGTACTTATGGTGACCTGCACAGCCTTTTCTGCTATGTGGAGTGAAGATTTGTGCATCTTTTCCTTGTGGAGATCAAAGGCACCCATAGCTCACATGCATTCTCACATAGAAGTTCCCTCTAAGCCAAGTGAATCACTCCTACAGCTGACTGCTGGTGCCAAGTTGAGTCCTAGCCAGGGCCCAGTGGTTACAACTCTCAAGCAACATTCCTGGCGTTTCCCTGAAACTTTCTTAGGGCCTTCATTTGTCTTGAGTGTCCTTTCTTTATTTTATGCTTTTCCTAACATTGTAAAAATCATCTTAGTTCACCCCTACTTTGGACTCACTTCTAGGTCATTCTGTACAAAGAGACACGGAGGCACTAAAAACTGTAGACCTATGGATAGCTGCTTTTGTATGCAGATGTTTTAACCCTGTTCTTTACTTTGTAATGCCCAGTGTAATCTTATTGTTGTCAAAGCCTGACTCCAGATAAGGAAATAGTTTTCCATATTTAACAGCATTGCCCCTGGGATCCGTCTCTACTTTATGAACTCAGCCTGGGCTCCTCATGTGGGAGTCATAAAAGCAATTTTGACTCAAGCCTATATTTCTTTTGGCTTTAATAAAGAACTATATAAACTTTAACTTGGCTATGCAGATCAGAAAAGTAAATGTCACTGGAGGCCTTCATTGAAGATCAAACTTGATATCTGACACTTTTTTCTGTCAGACACAAGTACATAGACACAAATAGCCATATTTATAGTGTAATCATTTTAATTAGTTGCTACATACCAATAAAATGTCAAGCTCTGGCAGAGTCACCGTCTTACAGCCATGTCCTGTTAACATGAATGTGGCACGGTGTTGCTCTCTAATTTCTTGTTAAAACATTATTTGATCATTCCACACTCCCAAACCTTTTATTTGTTCAGTTGGTTGTGCCAAAATAATTCAAAAAGTGAAAAATCAGACTGCAATGCATAGCTGGCCTTTTTGTAAATGCAAGGTTAATAACCATCTGATCCAGCATTGCTGCTGTATTTCTTGAAAATTTCCTAAGTAGATAATTAAAAAGTCCAAGGAAAAGTTATTTTGAAAAGAACTTCAAGAGACAAGAGATTCTAGAGATGTGTTTATTAAGGCATGTCAACCAAATAGTAGGGTGTGATGTGTTTAGAAAGAACAGGGGAAGAGGGTACAGACTGGGCAGCTGAATTGAATGCCTATTATCTGACAGCCATTATAGAGTTTGGGCTAGGTGTTTTAGGTCCAGATGAGTAAGAGCCTGGGCCACTTACTAGTCCATGAGTACAACACACATGAACCCTGTCCCTCATACATATACACTTCAACTAGATATCAAGATAGCTGATTTAAAAAAAAAATTATGCTGTGTAAACAAAGAAGAGACAAACATTCACTTGTCTGTAGAGCAGAGATAGATTTCTTGGAGGTAAGTCACAAACAAGGATTCTGATTTGATAAATAGCAGGAGTGGTAAGATGAGGGTCCCAATATGATTAAAAATTTAAGTTTAATAGGTAAACGAGTTTTGGGAACCATCTTGTAACTAAATTCCCTAAAACAGTATCTTTAAATCCAGAATATGCTTGAGGGGCTGGGAATGTAACTCAGTGGCAGAGTGTTTGCCTGGCATGCACAAGGCCCTGGGTTTGATCTCCAGCATTGAAATTAGAAGTTGTTCGAGTCCCATCTGCTTCCTTAAAAACATACACACACAAAGCAAGTATGAGAGTGGTGAATATTGGGGTTGTAGTTGGCTGTTTCTCTCCTTTACTCTTTTGGGTCTTTGAGAGGTCCACCGCTCCGCTCCCAAGTAAGTTACACAGAGAGGCTTATTTTTTCTTATAAATGCTGTCCTTAGCTTGGCTTATTTCTAGACAATATCTCTTAACCTAAATTATCTAATCTACCTTTTGCCTCTGGGCTTGTTCCCGTTTCTTACCTCTGTATATCTTACTCCGTGCCTGGCTAGGTAGCTGCCCTGAACCCTTCTCTCCTTCTTCCCTCTCAGATTTCTCATTCTGTTTATTCTCTCTGCCTGCCAGCCCCACCTATTCTTTCTCCTGACTCAATAGCAGCCGTTCAGCTCTTTATTAGACCATCGGGTGTTTTAGAAGGCACGGTAATACAGCTCTACGGAGCTAAACAAATGCAGCATAAAAAGAATGCAGCACATCTTTGCATCATTAAAACAAATGTTCCACAGTATAAACAAATGTAACACGTCTTAATAATATTCTGCAATAGGGAGGTAACAGTCATAATTTTGAGACTGTTAAGTAGCATTTCTTAAGAGGATTGTTGCTAGGTGCATATGTGTCTATAGAAGATCGTTAACAGGATTCAAAATTTTTGTCTATTTCCTCCCCCAAACTGCTTCATTTTATGTTTCACATATAAATATGGGAATTACCGTCTTATGATATGGAGTAATGACTTTCACGATTTTTCTGCATAGTTATCCACTTCTGTCATTAGTAAATATTTATTTCTTTTTAAACTTTCTTTTTATTTATTCTTTATCTTATACATCATGCATCCTGATTCCATTCATTTCCCCATCTCTTCATATCTGCCCTCTGTCCTTATAAGCCACCCCCATAAGATTAAAATTTAAGAAAACAAAAAAAGGTAAAAAGGAAAAAAAATCTCGTCTTGGAACCTGTAATGTAACATGGTGAGTCACTCATTAAACCCTTTGTCCATATAGTGTCCAGTGGAAAGAGTGATTGGTCTGGTTCCAGGCCTCTGGTCTCTGCTATGTCATCAGTACTGGGCTGTCACTGGAACTCTTTTTGGATGTCCTGGTGTCACCCTGTGTTGAAGAGATCCTGTAGCTTTGTATCTGCAGGACTGGTCCCTTGACATGCTCCAGATGGGGTGGATACTGGGGTGGATGCTGGGGTGAGCCAACTCATAACCCTGGTTCTGAGCCTGAGTAAGTTGCAGGTTGATCAGCCTGCCAGCTCTCCCCAGACCCCACCACCAGGGTGAGCTCCTAAGTTTTGCCTTGCTCGTTCATCCCTTGCAGCAATGATCAAGGCTCAGGGCTAGTTCTCCTGCTTTCATGCCCTCAGGGTTGGTTCTTCCACATCTACCCAACCAGAGCTAGCTCTACTGTGTTAGCCAGAGAAGGTGCTGCCGCTGATGAGGAATAAGGACAGTTCTTATGATCTCAGAGCCAATTCTCTCACCTGCTACAGGCAGTGAGGGACAGGGCTGGCAGGAGTGGGCAGGGCAGGGGGAGGCAGGAGCAGGACCCGGGGTCATCTCTTTCCCACTCACAATCCAATATGGCAGATGAGGATTGGGACCAGATCTCTCACACTCAGCTTCTCGGCGGGTTCTCCCTCAATAGTGTTAGTTCTGCTGTGCTTGCCCAGGTCAGGTACAGGATCCACTTTCACAAGTGCTGCAGCTGGTAAAGATGAGGGTCAGCTCCTTTGCACACCCACTACAGGTGTGACAGGGGCAAGGGGTGGGGGAGAACATTTTCTCTCGTCCTTACCACAGTGTGGCAGACAAGGGGGTGTGGCCCATTATCTCACTCAAGCCTCAGCTCAAGCCTCAGCTCAGCCAACATGGTCAGCTCCAGTGCGCTACTCAGGTAAGGGGCAAGGCCCATAAAAGACTGATTTCTACACTGTTATTTAAGACCAAGTACTCTCTCTCTCTCTCTCTGTCTCTGTCTCTGTCTCTGTCTCTGTCTCTGTCCCCCCCCCCCCTCTCTCTCTCTGTGTGTGTGTGTGTGTGTGTGTGTGTGTGTGTGTAATATACATATATAGGCAAGTGAATGAGTAGGAGAGACAGATATACACATATATTTTGGGGTGACCCTGGTTTAGGGTCAGGCGCAGGGTTACCTTTATGCTCAGGGTCCTGCTACTCCTCCTTGAGGGAGGGAGCAAAATAGCACAGAAAGTAACGACACAGCCTCCTGGGACAAATTGAAACAAACAAGTCCAATTTTATTATGGAGGGGAAAACCTTAAATTCTTTTTTCCCCAGCCATGGAAAAGGGCTTTGATTCGCTGGTATCTGAAGCTGCAGGTGGTGGTCTTTGGCTGACCTAGGAATGTTGTATCCCTACTCCACCGTTGTCAAAGCCCCAGGCACAGACTCCTGTAAGACTCCATAAGGTTGGTTTATGCTGAAGTCTTAGGAGCTCATGTCTTAAGGTACTAGTTATCATCACTGGTGAGGCCAGGCTGGTCTTAGGCTCTTTAGAATCCTCTGGGGTCCATTCATCCTACACACATATGTGTGTATTTCTAGGTTTTCTATTATGTCTTATTTTCTAATTGCCACTCCTTGTATTAGCTTCAACCAGATAAATGAGATACTCCTTTAAAAATGTGTGCATGCAAAGACAGGTTTTATAAACAAACTTTTATGGTATTACAGAGGTGCTACTAGAAGACTCCTAAGTTTATATTTGCAGAACACACATATATAAAGTCAAAGTTCCTGCTCTACACATTCAAATGTTTCTCATGTGAGTGCAAGGTTCACATCCTTGAAGGCACTGTTACCATAGATATAGGGGGATTAAGTTGTTCCATTGTAAATAATTGTCCCTGCCTATGAGTTTAATAATAAGCGCTGATGGGCCAAAGGCAGACAAGAAGTGTGGGCGGGGCTACCAGACTAAGAAAACTCTTGGAACAGGCAGAACAGGTAGAATGACAGAGAGAAGCTAGGAGAAGCAGAGGACACCTATGCTGCTCTGAGGAAAGGAACCGAGCCGCATGGCTGAACAGGATAAGAGTCATGGGTTAGATTAAGGGTAAAGAGTTAGCAAATTATATGCCTAGGCCTTAGGCCAATCAGCCTAAAACTATTGTAAGCATCTGTGTGTCTCTGTGGGATTGTGGGTCTGCAGGCCTAAACCTTGAGGCTAGGCCTGAAAGTCCAGGACAGAAACCTCATACTACACATAGGTAGATATATTAATAGCAATCTAATATAAGAAGGCTTAAAATAAAGGAATTTGGAGAAATTATTCATCTTGGCCTCTTTTTCCACTCGTACGCTTTTTAACTCCTCCAAAGCATGGCAAGCTGGATATACATTTCCTTCCAAAATATACTCTCAGCCTGGAAGACCACACTCTATTTATTTCCCTCATGGTACTTTTACTGAAAAATACGTGTTTTCTCATACTAGGAGACATCTGTAAACATTGAGAAGTCATGATTAGAATTTCCCTGAAAAACAATCACTTGTTTATTTATCAATGGACTCTCTGATGTGTGTTTTGTGGATAAAGACCAGAGTAAAAACAACAATAATAATTTTGTTATTACTCCTTAATTTGGGATAAAGCATATTCCCCAGTAATAACACTGCATGGTAAGTTAGTGTGTGGGAAACACTGTCCTTCATATTTGTTTTTCTTTAATATCTACTGTGTTGTCTCTGATTGCAACTGATATATTTGAGTTGTTTTTCTATGAAGTGAATTTATTTGTGTAAGCGCTTTACAACTGATCTATCATATTTTGTAGAACTTACATTTAATTTTAACTTTGCTATGAACAAAAATATGTATATTTATGCATGTTTAAAGCATTTATATGACCAATTCTTAATGCTTCTTTTTAAAATTCTAAACAATTTAAAGCAGTAAATCTACAAGTCTTTACTGGGATTCTGCTTGACATAAGCATCGTGCTCTTGGAACTAAAAACAAAAATTTAAAAATCCTAAACTGACTGTGAGAATTCACTGTTAAGGTCAGTTTATTTAATCTGCTTCTCTATGATTAAACAATAACTCTGAGCAACTTCTATGTTGCTTACTGGTGAAGGAAGAGCTTGTTATAAGAACGGTTGAGCTGAGTACCTACTGTAGACTAGTCTACATACAGATAATATTTTTTTGTCATGAAAATGTAAATTAGTAGCTTGTGGAGCCCCAAAACATCATGAGGGCAGCTAGAAAAATAATTGTGCAGTGTGATTATCAGAAACTTTGTTCATGACAGTTATGATACAGCTAGAAAAATTTTGATAGTCCCCCGGAGTAAACACTCTGAGGTAATAGCTGGTCTCTAATCTGTCTTCCGGGGGTGGGGATGGGGCTCTTTGTGATCTTCTCGAGGGTTTTCTTCTTGGAGAAAGATAAGAACAGCTGCCCTTGGCCATCTTTTCTGATTCTTTTCCAAGCAGCCTTTATCCTTCTCTAGAAAAGCTCTGGACAAAGATTGAAAATGCATATTTAGGAATGGAGACATTGGTTAGCAGTTAAGAGCATGTTAATTTGCTCTTACAAGACACCCAGGCTTAGTTCTCAGCACCCATATCAGTGGGGCTTACAACTACCTACATCTATCTGTCTGTCTATCTATCTATCTATCTATCTATCTATCTATCTATCTATCTATCCATCCATCCATCCATCCATCCATCCATCCATCTATCTATCTATCTTTATAAAACACTAGTTTCAAAGCACCAATATTCTCTTCTAGTCTCTGATGGCAGCTACACTTAAGTACATATAACCACATGCAGACACCTATACATGATTAAATAATAATAATAATAATAATAATAATAATAATAATAATAATAATAATAAATGAATAAGGGTACTACTTATTTAAATAGAACACTAGATTATTACCTATTTATACCTTGTATCTGTATCAAAGATCCATTTGAAGTATTTTTAAAGGTAGTGTTTGGTCAAGATGTCTGCTATACTCCAAAGAGTATCATGCTTATAAAGACCCTTCTTTTGCAGAGTTTTTACTCAACAGAGTCATGATGAGCCACAATGTGTTACATTGTAATTTTCTGAATTAAAAGAGGCAACGTTAAACTTAGTCATAGAGATATTACTGTAATATTAGGATATATTTGGCCAATGCCAATGGCATTGTATATGTTGTGTTAATTGATATCTCCTCTCTCTTCACACTCTATAGGCACCAGGTGATACATAAATAACACTTCATAAACAAGAGAACCCCATCCTGAAAACTTTCTGTTTTTGTTTTGTTTTTCAGAATCATGCAGGCCGAGGTAGCAATCCTCAATGTGTTTTTTTCACTATTCCAGCAAATGTTGCCATTGCCTGTTTTCCAATGAGCTTCTGAGTGAGGGAGAGTTGGGGTATATTTTCTGTAGGGGAGCCCCCACCCACACCATGTCCCAGCTTCATCTTTTGCTGAGCTGCACAGAAAGAGTTCATCACACAGAATGGAAGTCTGGAGAGCTAAGGACATCTGTGGTGATGACATAGTTTATGGCTAGAAATCAGCCGTCCACAAGAATCTAGAGGTTTCCTTGGTTACCTTCTTAAATCTGAGCTTTTCTGGTTGTTCTCTTCCCTAGTAATTGCTGTCTTGAACTTTACTCACATCTTGCCTTAATAACTGAAAGGAAAGAGTGGCTGATCCCAAAGAAAGTTTTCAAAATTTCTTTGGTAGGAGTTAAGCCCGTGAGACTGCTGCGTGTTTGATGACCATTGTTCTGAAGTAATTACTGTGGTTAGATTGCGATGTGGCACAATGAATTGCTAACAATTTTTTTTTTTTTTTTAAACACTCTTGATTTGGTCCTTACTGATTGAACAGAGTAACTACCTCTTTAGAGACATTTCTGAGAAGATAAGTGGATATGGCTGTCATGTAACAGGCAACATGATGTTTAGTAAATAAATGAAAAGGAGTGAAGATAAAGTAATGGAAAAGGGATCAGCATTGTTTTAGCTACAAACTCAGTTATAATGAATTTATGTAAGTTTTGATGTGGATGCAAAATGATTCAGAAGGGAGATAGTGTTTTCCAAAATCAGCTCATTAAATGCCACATTGTTATGAAAGCAAGTGCCCTCAGTTTTAATTCTTAGCATTCTCAGGCCTGTTCTGTCTTCTCTTTTTTATCACTCAACACCACCCTCATATATTCAGCCTTGTCCTAATGCTCAAGCCTGCCTCTTATTTCCAAATGTGGGTGGTGCATTTCCAGCAGGCATGGGATAAGTAATTTCACAGCATTGCAGTACTGTACCATCGAAGACTACATGTCTCTTGCAACAAGGAAAGCCTCATAGTTTTATTTGATTCTTCTGGTTGTTTTGGGCAAAATATACATTTATTAATTTACTAATAATTTTTGTGCATTTAATTAATATTTTATTTTCAACATTTTAGCTTCATTTATTTTATTATTTTGTGTGTATGAAGTTTTTCCTCCATGTGTGCATGTAATAGAACCTGGCAAGATTGCTCAGTGGTAGATGTCTCATTGAAAAACCTTGTGATATTCAAGTTGCAGCACTCACATGGGAGAAAATTGGCTTCTCTGACATCTTTATGAATGTGCATATGTACACACACGTGTACAAACACAGGATCAATAAACATATAGCAAGCAAAACATCTTGAATTATTTTACATCCGAAGGAATTATAATTTTTAATTAATTTATCTCCATACTTAATTAGGAAATCGTTTTACAGTTGAGTAAGTTAGCCTCCCTATGGTCAGACATATATATTAGTTAATGTGTATTACAGCTTACCATATATGCATACTATTATTATTGTGCTTGCTAAGGTGTGTTATGATTATCCTTTTTTTTTAGTATAATAAATTAAATTCAGGATCTAGTTGATGTGCATGCCAGGTAGTCTCCCTCTACTAAACTACAACTCTAACCCAGTAATATATTTTCTAAATGTCATCATTGGCATTGAAATCTCCCCTGAGAGCTGGAAATATGTTAAACTCATTTATGTAACTCTAGTACCTGACAGAGAGGCTTACAAAATGAGTGCTTGATAATGATATGTTGAACTAAGGAAATCATCAGTCATCACCACTGTAATGATATCACTCTGTCTGTACAGCAAAGAAGGAAAATTATGAGCGTTTAGTTTCACTATCTGATAGTCCAGGTATATAAAAGTATGTTTCTTTGTGGAAAGAAAAAAAAATCAGCAAAACCTTACCTTCTCATTAAGGATATCCAGTGTGCCTCCTGGGGGAAAAGATGACCAAAGAATGAGCTAGGGGGTAGTCAGAATGGAGGCATAATGTTCTCATACTGTTCTTAACACTGGAGCAAGAGGATGGTGTGACCCCAAAGCTATTCATCTGAAATGGGGATGGGACTTCAATTTTATTTTCCATGTTACACCATGTCCTGAGTATAAACACACATCCAAGCCCTTCTGAGTCAGTTTGCTTTTCTAACAAAGACAATTTGTTGTTGGCTTCCCGGAAACATTTTATAGCAGGAATAGCATTTTATTTGTTGTTTTGAACTCTTGTTTGGGAATTTGTGTGTGTGTGTGTGTGTGTGTGTGTGTGTGTGTGTGTGTGTGTGTGTGTGTGTGTGTGTGTTGGTGGGGGGAGGTATCCATAGCAAACTAGCATTCAAATACAAACTAATATAGGCTAGAACCTAGGACCTTCTTACAGATTCCAAAATCTTTGCCATCCAAGTAAGACTTCAGTCAGTGAGTCAGGGCAACAAGTAGACTGACAATGGACTTGCCCCCAGTCTCCCACTCAGTTCAGTAGCAGAAAGCCTGATATGGTCACATTTTCTCTCTTATCCTGTCTCCCTTTCCTCTCTGATGCCATCTCCAGTAGATCATGAAGATCTCCTCCGACCTACTGTTTATAGCAACTCACCCCAGTATCCCAGCCTTCAACATCACAAGACATTCACAGGGAACACATGAGCTGAACATGGCCAGGGAAACAGGCAACACACAAGTATCACACTCTTCAAAAATCCAGTGAGAAAACAGAAACCAAGAAACAAACACTCAATGTTTTTATCCAATGAAGACAAACCCAGACATTACCATCTAGGCTTATAATGAACACAATTCCAGATGCCTAGACACCAACACCAAAACATTATTAAAAATAGGCAGGACCCAGTATTTATGGAGGAGCAGAAACCAGAGGCCTTGAACCAGACCAAAGACTCTTTGCAATAAACACTTGCAAGTAAAGATATATGGACTACAGGGTAAACAGCTTCCACGATGAGGTTTTTTTTTTTTTCTTCTTTTTTTTCTAATTTCTCTTTAATTCAATTTTATTTTATTTTTAGGACAGGAGGTTATAAGGGCAGAGGGTGTATACTTACAGACAGGGAAATGAATAGGCTCAAGATGCATGACATGAAAAACACAAAGAATAAATTAAAAAAAGTTAAAAACTATTAGAAGGGGAAAAGGAACAAATAATATATAAAGGAAGATTATTAGAATTATACATGACTTTGCAATGGACTCTAAAAGGGCAGAGACAGATGTGTTATAGAATTTAAGAGAACACAAATGCCAGCCTAGACTACAATACCCAGAAAAACCTTTAATCACCATAAACAGAGAAAGTAAGCAGGATTAAGTATTTTAGAGCTGTGTTTTTAAGCTCATGGTGTGGTCCTAAACCAGCAATCAGTGGCTGGGAGAAGCCCCTTAGTCCTGTAGGCTATAAGAAAGACTACAGAAACTAGCCATACTGCTTAGCTTATGGTGGCTGGTGGTTGACTGCATCTTGCAAGCAGCTGCTGGGAGATTCACCTCTGTGCTGTTGCTTCATGAGGCTGTAGGACTAGGAAGTCCAGTGTGGTTCTATTTCTGAGTATTCAGAATCTTTTTAGAGTTTTTTCGCTGTCCCACATTGGGTGCCATTTGTAGCCAGAAGTTCTTGGCAAGGCCTAGCCCCAAGGTCAGACCTACAGTCCTGCAGCTGCTTAGTCCCAAATAAACACACAAAGGCTTATATTAATTAAAAACTGTTTGGCCTTTAACTCAGGCTCATTATCAACTAGCTCTTATAACTTAACCCATTTTTACTAATCTATGTATTGCTATGTGACTCTGTGGCTTTACTTGTGTTCCATTATATCTTGTTTCTCTCAGTGGCAACTTGCAGCATCTTTTTTACTCCACACTTCTTCTTTATCTCCACTTGGATTGCGTACTTGCCTCCAAGATGCCCTGCTATTGGCCAAAACACCCTCTTTGTTAACAAATGGCAATAGAGTACATTCACAGCATAAGAAAGACATTCCACATCAATTGGTCATTAACAACTCTCAATATCAATGGTCTCAATTCCCCAAATAAAAGGACACAAGCTAACAGAATAAATGAAAAAAACAGGATTTGTCTTTCTAATGTATCCAAGAAACACACCTCAACATCAAGTATACACATTACTTCAGGGTAAAGCACTGGAAAAAAATGTTCTAAGCAAATAGACCCAAGAAACAAACTGGCATAGCAATTTTAGTGTCTAATAAAATATACTTCAAACCAAAACTAATCAAAAAACAGAGGACACTATATACTCACCAAAGAAAAATTTCACCAAGATGGCATTTGAATTCTTAATATTAACATCTATGTATGTGCCAAATACAATGGCACTTATATTTGTAAAGGAAATAGTACCTCACCTTAAACCACATATTGAACCTCACATAGTGATTGTGTAACACTTCAATACTGTCACCAATGGACAGGTAAACCACACAAAAACTAAACAGAGAAATATTGGATCTAATATACATTATAAACTAAATGGATCTAATAAATACTTCTAGAACATTTTACCCAAACACAATAGAATATACTTTCTCCTCTGTGTTTCATTAAACTCTCTCCAAATGAACAACACACTCAGACACAAATACAAGAAACTACATCCTACTAGATCACCATAGATTAAATCTGGATATCAACAATAACAGAAACAACAGAACACTTATGAACTCATGGACACCAAACAGCTCTCTACTATTTAAAAACAAAAGGTCAAGACAGAAAAAAAAAGAAATTAAAGACTTTCTAGAATTCAACAGGAATGAATACGCAGTATACCCAAACTTATGGTACACAATGAAATCTGTTCTAAGAGCCACAGTTATAGCACCAAGTGCCTACATAAAATAAATGAAGAGATCCCATACTGGCAATTTAACCGTACAACAAGAAAAAGCAAACATATCCAGAGGAGAAGATGTCAGGAAATAACCAAACTCAGGGCTAAATTCAATGAAATAGAAACAAAGAGAGCAAATACAAAGAATCAATGAAACAAAGTAAGCTTCTTAAATAAAATCAGCAGGATAGACAAAGCCTTATCCAAACTAACTAAAGGGCGAAGAGAGAATATCCAAATTACCAAAATCACAACTGAAAAGAACATTACAACAGACACCCAAATAAATCCAGAGAATCCTAAGGACATACTCTAAAAATCTGTAGTCTATAAAACTGGAAAATACACAAGAAATGGATAATTTTCTTGATACATATCCACTTACCAGATCTAAATATAAACCAGATAAAAACTCTAATTAGACATATAATCCTTAAGGAAATAGAAGCATTCATTAAAAATTTTTCAATAAATAACAAGCAAACTATAGGGCCAGATGTTTCAGCACAGAATTCCACCACACATTCAAGGAATTAACACCAATATTCCTCAAACTACTCCACAAAATATAAAGTATTGCAGAAATATTCCCTTGCAATATATCATAAAGGATTAATGTTTACTGAGGAGTATATAGCCACTCACAATACAAATTGAGCCTTAAGACAATTCTTGGAGAGAGGAACTATCCCACTTGGGGCTTCTGATTCATACCCCAAGATCACAGGAACAAAACAGTGTCCAAAGTCAGTGTTCCCCAAGTCCCAGTCAATTCTGGCCATGCCCCATAGGGGTCCTGATTCTCAGAAGCTACTAAAGTTTCTCTACATAATGCTTGAATTCCACTCCAAGAAACAGAAGAAATGTTGCCCAATTCATTATATGAGGCCACAGTTACTCTGATATTCAAACAACATAGAGATTCAACAAGGAAAGAGAGTTAGAAACTAGTTTTTCTCATGAACATAGACGGAAAAATACTCAATATAATACTTGAAACCCAAACCTAAGAGCACATCAAAAAGATCATATTCACCATGGTCAAGTAGACTTTATTCCAGAGGTGCAGGGATTTTTCAATATAATAAAATCAATAAATATAATTCATCAAATAAACAAATGGATTTTGCTAAAGTCCTTTTCTGCAACTAATGAGATGATCATGTGTTTTTCCTTTCAGTTTGTCTATATGTTGAAAAACCCCACAGGATCACTTCCTTAAATGCAGTAAAGGACTTTGCCAAAATCCATCACTCATTCATGATAAAAGTCCTGTGGAGATTAGAGATACAAGGGACATACCTAAACATAATAAAGACAATGTACAGCAAGCCTATACTCAACATCAAATTAAATGGAGATAAACTCAATGTACTTTTATTAAAATCATGAACAAGAAAATGTTGTTCACTCTCTCCATATTTGTTCAATCTAGTACTTGAAGTCTTGGATAGAGCATTAAGAACTTAAGGAGATAAAGGAGATAAAATTTGAGAGGAAAAAAAAATCAAAGTATCTTTATTTGGAAATGATATGATAGTATACATAAGTGATCCTAAAAAAATCCACTGGGAATGTTTTATAGCTGGTAAATACTTTCAGCAAAGTAGCTGGCTATAAAATCAATAGCCTTCTCTATAAAAATTATAAATGGACTAAGAAATCAGTGAAACAACACCTTTCAAAATAAACTCAAATGTAATAAAATATATTGAGGTAATAATAACTTTCACAAGTAAATGAAAAGACTTGAGTGATGAAATCTTCAAATCTTTGAAGAAAAAAAATTGGAGAAGATATCAGAAGATAGAAAAATCTCCTATGCTTGTGGATCAGTAGAATTAACATAGTAAAAATGACCATGCTACAAAAATAATATATAGATTCAATACAATCACTAAGAAAATTCCAACACAATTTTTCACAGATCTTGAAGTCTCAACTTCATATGGAAAAACAAACAAACAAAAAAACCCTTAGGATAGCTGAAACAATGCTAACTGATAAAAGAACTGCTAAATGTTTCACTATTCCTTATTTCAAGACATACTACAGTTATCATAATAAAAACCACATGGTTTGGCATAAAAATAGACATGTTGATCAATGGAACTGAGTTTAAGATCAAGACATAAGTCCACAGACATATGGACACTTGATTTTTTTTTAATAAAGAAGCCAGAAATACACACTAGAAAAAAGTCAGCATCCTCAACACATGGTGTTATCATACTGGATGTCTGCATGTTGAAGAATACAGCTAGGTCCATACTTACCACCCTGCAAAAGTCCAAGAGGGTGAAAGACCTCAACATAAAACCCATTACCTGGAATCTACTAGAAAAGAAAATGGGGTGAGGGTAGCCTTGAGAGCACTAGCATAGGAAAAGACTTTCTGGGCAGAACACAAATAGTAAGGCACTAATATCAACAATCAATAAATGATACCTCACGAAACCGAAAAGCTTATGTAAGGCAAAGCACATCATCAATCAGAGAAAGCAGCAGCCTATAGAATGTGAAAATGATTTTATTTTATTTTTTTTTTACCAACTCCACATTCAATAGAGAACTAATATCCAATATATTTAAAGAACTCAAGAAACTAAATACAAAAAACAAATAACCCAGTTAAAAATGGGGTACAGATCTAAGCAGAATTCTCAGCAGAGGAATTTTAACTGGCTGAGAAGCACTTAAAGAAATATTTAACTTCCTTAGCCATCAGGGAAATGCAAATAAAAATACTTCAAGTTTCCATCTTACTTCTGTCAGAACAGGTAAGATCAATAATACAAGTGATATCTTATGCTAGAAAGGACATTGAGAACAGGGAATGTCTTGTGGGAATGCACACTTGTATACTCACTATGGAAATCAACATGGTGGCTCCTTAGAAAGTTGGGAATTGATGTACCTCAAAATCCAGCTATCCTTCTCTTGGGCATATACCCAAAGAATTATTCAATTTACCACACAGATACTTGCTCAATCATATTCATTATGGCCATATTCCTAATATCCAAAAACTGGAAACAATATAGATGTCCCTAAAGAGAAGAATAGATAAAGGAAACATGGTATATTTACACAGTGGAATATTACTCAGCTGTTAACAAAATCTCATCATGAAATTTGCAGGCATATTGGTAGAACTAGAAAAAAAATTATCTTGAGGCCCAGAAAGACACACATGTTATGCATTCACTTATAAGTGGATATTAGCTGTTAAATAAATGATAACCAAGGTACAGTTTTTAGACTTATAAAAGTTATATGTAGATGAAGTCAAGAAAGGACAATGAACCTCCATGGGAGGGGGAATTAGAATTGATTTTACAAGTGAGCTGGGGGAGGGTGAGGAAAAGAACAGAAGTCAAGTGGGAAGCGAGAGGGGATATAGAGTAGAGTGAGAGAGTTTGGGGAGACACGGTGAGATCTGAGAGGCATATGAGGGATAAAATGAAAACCCATTACAGTATAAACTTTATAAAATATGTAATAACCTTATTAGGTCTCCTAATAATGGTACATGTGACATATCATCTGGCTATCTCTAGTCACAAAAGGAGGCTTCTTATAGCAGTGCTGGGTTGCCTTCAATTAAATAGTTGGCCAAGAGAGTCCCATGGAAATCCCCCCAAACAACCCAAAATGTTTCTAAAACAATGAGTACTCTCTGAAAACTGACAGTGAGGTCCCAATGCCAAGGACAACACCCACAAAACTCAATGAACATGGAGAAGTTGAGATGGTACTTACATAGAGCTTTCACCCCTATGTTGTAATGTGTTTGGTGCAGGAAGGTATTCTGCAGGCTACTGAAAGAGAAACCTGGATACCAAGCCAGCAGCAAATCCTTTGACCTACAATCTGTCATGCTTGCTAAATATGCTAGGGCAATGGTAGTGAGAAACTTGTGGGAGTAGCCAACTAATGTTTAATTTGACTTTAGAGCCACTGCATGAGAGGGAACCCATACTGGCAATGCTTGTGTAACCTAGAATCAGAAACTAGACAGCCAGGAGACCTGGGGTAAAACCAAAAACACTATTGCTCTAAAAACAAAGTATCAATAAAATGACTTCAATTTATCAATATAGTCTGCTGTATTCATAGATCAATATCCTGGTCAATCAGAGAAGCTTCCTCCAGCAGCAGATAGGAACAGATGTAGAGACCCACAGCCAGACCTTACCAGGAGAAAGAGTCTAAATGGGATGTCTCCATCAAATCTCTTCACAGAGCTCAGGATCCTGAAGAAGAAGAGGAAGAAAGGATGTAAGAGCTAGAGGGATGGAGGACGCAGGTATATACCAGGTCTGCTGTGTATATACAATAGTTTTCAGAGTACTATTTTTATGGGACTCCTGAGTGTGAGAATGAGTGGGACTCTGATTCTTGGGACTTTTCCTCCTGTTGGATAGCCATGTCCCACTTCAATATGATGGCATTTGCTTCATACTACTTTATACTTTATTTTGTCATGTTTGGTTGTTATCTCTTAGAACCCTGTTTTTTTCTAATAAAGAGACTGAAAGGAGTGGGTTTAGAGGGGAGGAGAGGAGCCGGGAGGGCAAACTACAGCTGCGATATAATGCATAAAACCTGGAGCCTCCCGCTTCCAAACACAGCTTCCACATCTTCACTAACTCATTTTTGTTCCAGTTTATTGCAGCAAGGTGACCTTTCTTTTAGAATAAGATGGGTCCATTTCCTCAGACTTTGCTTGGTATGCTCAAACTGTAACTGACTTACCCTAAGTCTCAACCATGCTTGTGTTCCCTATCTAGGTATTTAGGATCTGAGATCATTCTTGATGTTCTGATGTTTATAGATCTACTTCCCTCAGTCCCTTATGTGATGGTCTGGAGCTTCTCTCTGAGCATTGGCTTTCGATGCCTGGGTCCATTTGACTAAGATGATCTGTGAGGATAGCGAGACAAATGCCTATATGATTTCTCTTGTGACTTTTCTGACCATGCTAAGTGGGATTTTTCTCTGACTAGCTTGGGATGCCACCTCAGGACCCTGTGGATGAGTCTTAAAGAACATCTTGCCATTCCCTGACTCACACCCCAGTGGGACAGTTATTAGTCAGGCCCCATTGCTTCACATGGATTCCTGTCTTCTGTCAGTACTACTCTGTTCCACTTGTCTAGTCTGAACAAATAGGAAGATGACTCCTATTTCTACAAGTTGCTGACTACTTTTCTGATATGTGTAATTAATTTTATGCTCTGCTTCTTTGCTCTTACTTCTTCACTGGATGTGCCTTGAAAATACTCTCAGCACTTACCAAAAGGTTTACAAACTATAAGACTCCAAATATTAGGTAGCTAAACTTTATGCTGCACTATCATCAAAATTTGAAATTGTAATTACAAAATATCTGCAGAGTGTTGACCTTTTATAATATAACACAATTTTAAAAAATCCCCGGGTCTATAGATTGAAATTGTAACAAGGCAGTTATCCCAAGCCTTCATGGCATTCTCATACAATCCGAATAATTCTTTTTAACACTGTGCAAAGGGTAATATTGACTTACTTCTCCCTTCATCTTTCTGGACTGCCATGCAATTATGTAAATAATAAGTTGGTTTATAAATTTAAAGAGCTTCAATGACTCTGATTTGTACCAGTTACTGATGTCTTTTTTTCTTTCTTTTTTATATGTGTTTGCATGGGAGTGCACATTTATGTGAGTGGGATGTGTGTGTGGAGGGTAAGGTATACATGTGGGGTATATGAGAGAGAGCTAAAACCAGAGAGGATGTCCAGAGTTCTTCTCTATCACTTGTGACTATGCTGCTTACTGAAACCTGAAGCCACATGGCAGTCAGCAGTCCCATTATAGCAAACACTTACCAAAGAACCATCTCTTTATCCATGCAATTAATTAATTCTATGGTATTAATATTTCCACTGTGGGTAGCATTATAATGTAAACAGTTAAATTGTAAACAGATTTAACAACATACTTACAAAATTCTTGCAATTTAACACTGACACTTGAGAGACTCTAAAACTAGCTCAAGATTAATGTAGATGCCTTACTCAAGACACCCACCTCTCTCCTTTGCCACCGTAGATCCATCAGTGTATATGTAATTTTGTAAATAGTTAAGAACTGAGCACCTTAATAAACTCATCTCTGTAGTTAGAAAGTCACATTACAAAATGAATGGATCTCTTAACCTAAGCAACAGACTTTTCCCTGTATTTTTCTATGCATGCACAACCAACAAACAAGCACATACATGATACCTTAGTTGTGTTTTTATTGCTATACTAAAACACCATGAAAAAGCATCAATGGGAAAACAAGATTCATTTTATTTGCCAGCTCTCAGGTCATGCATCCATCACTGAGAGAAGTCAGGTAGGGAACTCAGTGCAGGATCCTGGAGGCAGGAACTGAAGCAGAAGCCAAGGAAGAGTGCTACTTACCAGTTTGTTCTCCATGGCTTGTTCAGCTTGATTTCTTGTACAGCTCAAGGCCACCAGCTCATGGGTAGGACCCATTCCTTGTGGGATGTGTCATAAATCAACAAAATGTACTACAGACTTGTTTGAGGTCAATCTTAGGGGGGCATTTTCTGAATTAAGATTCCTTCTCAGACATGCCTATGTTTGTGACAAGTTGATATAAAATCTAGCCAGTATACATAACATACCCTGAGCAGTAGAATTATTTTGTTCACTTAAGCATCTTTGTGATGGATGATATATACATTTTTCAGTTTAATTAAAAGACAGACTTGTTTTGGTGCTGTCTTATCATCTGAGGCACTCCCAGGCCAACCAAGTAAGGACAACATTCTTTAGAAAATGATATTTATCTGCCTGCTAGGATTTTCCAAGCTGTGGTTCTAATATCTAGGAGGAACTTGATAAACCAGACAGACTATAGGTTGGTTGATTTGAGCTCTTGGCTTAGAGATAAAATGGAATGACGTATAGAGTCCTTAGTCTTAGAATGTACACATAATTAAATGCCCATTGGATTCAGCATTGACAAGAAGACCCTGTGCTTCACATTGGAAAGTGGACTCTGCTATGTGGCATCTGTGTGTATTCTTAGGACATGTTGTCTTCTCTTCCATATTGACATGGTAAATAGTGTGTTAAAGAGATATAGTGGTTAATGCTCTTAAATGTAGTGATTTGTAAAATAAAGCCTTCCTCTCTGGCTTTAAATAAAATGCATAGCAAAGACTTTGCTGATACATTTCTCTCAAAGCCAGACACAAAGACTTTACTGTTCATTTTACTTAAAGCCAGTCATAAAGGTTTTACTTTACATATAAATACACTTGAATACATCTGATTTGGGGCTATATTTCCCAAAAATATATACCTTTATTTTTCAGGAATTGATATTAACCAACAGCAATAGTTTAGACATATTACATATTGAATAGTTTTATTCCTAACATATTAATGGCTGTATTCATTCGAAGTATTTGTGTGGAAGAGACATAGAAATAACCTAGAGAGATAGTCACTTGCTTCCATCTGTGGAGATGCCTAGAGATAGCTAGAACAGTTTCTGAATATAGAACCATGCTATATATATAAAAAAAATAAACAAACAAGATGGGAGACAGAGGTTGTTGGATAATAGTTTAGGTGCTGGGAACAAATGATAATGCATCTTCTGGTCAAAGAAAGATGGGTGTCTCAGAAGTAGTTAATTTAAATCTTACATCTTTGGCCCCAGCAGTCATACACTTATCTCTAGCAGGCTCTGACTAGCATGTGCCTTGGGTATGGAAATCTGGGACCCCATTACGCCTGGGTAATGTTTCTCTATGCATTTTATCTAGAGCTTACAAGCTAGACAGGCAACAGAGGCTGCTCATACCTCACAGTGTGGGCTTTTAGAATATACACAACCATGTTAAATATAAAGAACATCAGTCTATCATCCCACACCCAAAGCAATGGATTCATCATGTAAAATTATACTGAGGTTTCTCAGTTATCCTAAAAAGAATTGCAACAGAAAGTCCATGAGACCTCAACCCTACACAAAAACTATAACAAACTGAAGAAAGTTAGGGCACAGTGTGTGGGGGGGTAGTCTTCTCCAGGAAAAGAGCACACAATTTGGTTGTCCAGTGCCCAGTGGCCATTCCTACAAATATACATACAAGTGACATTATATGAAATGAGCAGTTTATTTTTAGGAATATACTTGTTTATACTCCTGTTTTAGTCAGTGTTCTATTACTGTGAAGAGATACTATCATCACAACTCCTATACAAATATTTAATTGGGGCTAGCTAACAGTTTAGAGGTTTAGTCCGTTTGCATCATGGTAAACGGACTGGCTGCATGCAGGCAGACACGGTGATGGAGAAGTAGCTTAAGAGTTCTGCAACTGGATCAGTAGGCAGAGAGAGACTCTGGGTCTGGGTTGAGAATTAAAAACCTCAAAGCCCACCTCCAGTGACACACTTCCTCCAAGAACGTCATACCGACTTCAATAAAGGCACACTTCCTAATCCTTCTTAAGTAGTGCCTCTCCATAATGATAAAAACATTCAAATACATGTGCCTCTGGGGGGGGCATTCTTATTTAAACCATCACAAGACATACGTGTGAAATATAAATTAGTGAAAAAGATATCATGAGTTTGATGGAGAGTGGGGGTGTGGCAATGTGAAATTGTTTGGAGGGAGAAAATGGAAAGAAGTAATTATAATCTCAAAATTACAAAAAAAAAAAAAGAATAGCAACCAATTTATGATCCTTAAACAACTAGCTCTGAGATCTGGACCAGCAGTCCCAAGGTCCCAAGGAAACGCACAGAAGCTTATATTAATTACATGATGTTTGGCCTCTGGCTCTGGAATATTGTTAGCTAGCTCTCACATCTTAACCCATTTCTGTTAACTATGTATTTCCACATGGCTTACGGCTTCCCTGAGTTCCTTTACATCTTCTCTCAGAGTAGCTCACAGCTTCTCTTTTTGACTACACCCTTCTTCCCCTTCATTTATGATCAGCCTGCCTGCCTATAAGCTGGCTTGCCATAGGCCGAACAGTTCCTTTATTATCCAGTGATAATTCATAGCACACAGAAAATCATCCCACTTCACATTCATCATGAATATAAGCCATTCAGAAACAGTTGATATTTGGTTCATAATTTGTAAATATCTGGGAGCATATATACATACATGTATATAACACGTCTGTGTGAATATATGTTATATGTATGCATTTACCTGTGTAGGGGTTGACACTGGGATATTTTGTTTCCTTGGTCATCTTTCTACGTTTTTTGAAACAGTTTCTCTCTGAACCTGGAGCTTACAATTACAGCTACAGTGAGGGGCCAACAAGTTTCCATGATCCATTCTTCCCCACTCCATAGTGCTGGGATTACAAGTACGCATCACCGAATTTGGCCTTCTATGTTCTGCAAATACAAACCCAGGTCCTTCACCCAGCAAACACCTTAATGGTGAAACATCTCCTCAGCCCCTGGCTGATATTTCTATTGACCAAGATTTTCACAGAGTTACCAGATAATGAGACAGGAAATTGGTACAAGTAAGAGTCTAGTTAATGCGTTCAAACAATATACTTAGATGCATGAAGTTGTATTTTATCTTGCTTTCATGAGTCCGCAGGAACGTCCAAGCAAGATACAAAAATTGAATGAAATTTGTCACTGCTTGAAACATTTCATTTTCTCCTAATTTAGAAGTGAAACTCTCAAATAAAAGCCATTGTGGGGATTGTAGCCACTTATACTATTGAAATTATATTTAAGTTTTGGAATAAGGATTTTTAGGGACACAAAAATAAAGCCACAAGTTTTTTTTTTAACCATTAGATTGTCATTTAGACACACACACACACACACACACACACACACACAGAGAGAGAGAGAGAGAGAGAGAGAGAGAGAGAGAGAGAGTTTGTGCTGAGGACACAGAGATTTGAGATTGTAGAAGGTTTGATGAAGCTTCAGTAGGATCCTGTCCATTGCCTCTTTCTGGGACATGAAATAATGAAAGCTCATTCTCTTCCTTCAACATGCACAGTGAGCGTTTCCAAGTTTCAGGAAAGGATTAGTTCTTCCTAAGAAGATAACTTCCAATACATCTTATATATATATATATACACTTTAGGATAAAACAACAACCAAAGAAATCACTGAAGAAATGGTCCCATCTCTTAGGAAGATGATCCAAATTCTCATTGATTAGAGGAAGTTCCAGAGCAGGTTATTCTAATGAATGTTCATAACACCGAATAAATAATTAACAAATATTACAGAAGCGAAATCATAAGCTGGTCTTTACGTGTCTTACAGGCCCCTCATGTGTGCACAAGCACCTCTTACCCCCTAGCTTATGAGTCGTGTTCTTTACCCATCCGTACAAAGGTCTAGCTATGCCTCCAGGTTTGCTATTTCACCCTAAGTTGCCTTTCATCATGATAGTGTTTCTTGTGAGTCGTTATAAATCATGCTTTCCACACCGAAAAATTTACTGAAATTCTCACACACACAAAAACTTCTCAGAGGAAGGTTTTTTTTTTTTTCATTTTTGCTGCCAATAAGTGATTCCCACCTAGAGAAGTCTTGACATCGTTACTTTTTTCTTTCAAAGGAGTGTGTGTGTGGGGGGGGTGTATGTGTAGGGTGTGTGTGTGTATGTATGTATGTATGTATGTATGTGTGGGTATGTGTGTGTGTGTGAGTATGTGTATGTGTAGGGTGTGTGTGTATGTGTGTGTGTGAGTGTATGTATGTGTGTGTGTGAATGTGTGTATGTGTATGAATGTGTGTATGTGTGTGTATGTTTGTGTGTACGTGTGTGCATGTGTGTGTATATGTGTAGGGTGTGTGTGTATGTGTGTATGTATGTGTGTGTATGTGTGTGAGTATGTGTATGTGTAAGGGTGTGTATGTGCATGTGTGTGTGAATGTGTGTATGCGTGTGTATGCGTGTGTATGTGAGTGTATGTGTATGTGTTTCTGTATGTGTGTGTTTGTGTATGTGTATGTGTGTGTGTTTGTGTAAGTGTGTGTTTTTTTAAGTGTGTGTCTGTGTGTGTCTCTGTGTGTGTCCGTGTGTGTCTGTGTGTGTCTGTATGTGTGTATATGTGTGTGTTTGTGTATGTGTGTGTATATATGTGTGTGTGTGTGTGTGTGTGTAATTCTACCCCAGTGTGTTACAATTTCTCTTTGTAGTTTCACCTCAGCCATAAGACAAATTTTTCATAGATTTGTCTTTGCCTGTGGTTTTTGTTGAATAAGATTCTTAACTAAGTATGTAGAAAACAATTTCCTGAAAAATTTCATGGTTACATGCAGTGATTGACTTGAATCCAGATTGATGAATCTGCTCTGAGAATCTGCTGTGCCTGTCATCCCTGCCTCACCCCACACTCATTTCCTGCTATGTAAAACTCTTGAAATAGTTCAAGTGAAATAACCCTAAGAATACAACAAATTATGTGCTGCTCTCATAGCAGAGCATTAGTTCATGGGTTGCCAGGAGTTTATTTCTGAGTAATTCTGAGATAGAGCACTTGCCAAAAAATGCCATTTAATGTTTCAGTTGAGGAGCGATTTATTTTCAAAAAGATTTCCAGATGTTCACATTCACTTTAAAAGGCCATGTTTTTAAAAGCAAATGACCTTGACTTGCAGTTACTCGATCAAGTTACACATCTTTGTTTAATGTGTTTAAAGAAAAATGCCTCGTTCGCTCTGCCTCCTGATCTTCTTAGCTCAGGAAATCCCCTATCATGAATGTACTTTGATTCAACAATGGAGTCTAGAAACTGAGCAGGAGACTTGGGCCACATCTGCTTCTGGTCTGTGCAGCTCTAGTGAAGGCTGCCATGCTGCTGCTGGGGCTGCCCGTGAGAACTTCATCTTTTCCAGCCTCCCACTAACCAAAAAAAGGAAGAGACTGCACAGCAGAGTGACCTCTGGTATAACAGGCTCGTCTCATGTAAACATGTTCCTCAGAATGTATGTTGTATTTAGAGTGGGACACCTTTAATTCATTTAGATGACAGAAGAAGAGTGTATACACACTGTGGACTGGAGTTTCAAATTGTGGTTTTGATAATACATAAAATGGCTATAAATGGTGTGCTATTCAATTGTCTGTATGTTAAATATAAACATGGAAAATCTAATTTCTAGGCAAAAATCGAAAACTGCTTTCATTTACACAAGAGACAGAAATTCTGTTCTTCATCTGAATTAGAGGTATTGAACCCACTACTTCACAGCTGTTTAAACATCAGACTTAAGCTCCTAGGAAAGAATAATAAAAAAAAATCTCACACAAAATAAGAACTTATAAAATAATCTTTCTCTGTTGAAAGCCAGCAGTGGTTTAATTATGATTACTGTGAGCAGTATTGTAATTTATTGGCATAAGGTGCACATTCCTGTTAGGATGGAGAACATTTCCCAGTCAATCATCTTTGTGGTGCCCTATAAATGCTTTCTTCATGGATCAGAATTCCTCACCTACAGTCAGTAAGCACTTCTGGGACTTTACATGAGGGATTCAAAATGCTTCTGTTTAGATGCTTGCTTGAGATAAGGTTCTAGGAAGTTTGCCATGATAATTAACCACAGAGCCTTCTCATTGGTTGTGCATGGATTCCAAACAGCATTATTATTTTCTGGGCAACTTCTTCCTGGGCAAGTTATGTAATCTCATTAGTGAAGTCAGATTGTATGCTTTCTCAACACAGTCGTAGTCAATTTAGGGACTAGCAGTAGAATGCTTAACATAAGAGTAGGTGGCATTTTTTTCTAAACAACATTGTACTTATTTCTGCTATTATTTTCACCAATGATAGGTCACCTTAACTACCAATTGTGAGATTCTCTAGTTTATCTGTTTGAATAGAGTTTAATTATATTAATAAAAAACAAATCTATTTTTTCCAAACTAGATCAGTTAACCATCCCCCTTTTATTTCAAGATAACAATCTTCATGCTAACCTCCTTGAGGCAATGCTTCCCTTTCCACAGAGCAGACAGAAGTCAGGGTAACTGTAAACCTGGCTGAGCTCAGAATAGCTGAACCTCATGGCCTTCAGTGGCTAAGCTCTTGTCTCGGTGTCACATAACCATCTCAAAGCTCCACTATTCCAGTTGCATGTTCAGATGTGAACCACAGGGTGTTGGTTATAAAAGCAGAGAGTCCTAAAACTCTGCTGCCAGGGAATGTGTAGCTGTGTTTATAGAAAGTAAAATGGTCTTGAACAAGAGAATATCTATTTTCAGCCCTAATGCCAAGCAGAAATCAACTTTTCCTGTCAAAGAAGTTTGGAATATCCAATTCCCTCTTCTTGCCTGGCTTTAATTTGGGTCCTGAACTCTTGTTTTGCAGAAGTTATGTTTTCTTGTATCTTTATGAAGGTTCCCAACATGAGTTTCCTTAGATCGAGTCACCACCGTCTTTGAATCCTTGTGTCGATCCCTTCCAATAGGTTCATACTTATTTCTGGTTTTGAGTCTGTTGGAGGCCACTGGCCCCAGCCCCTCTAGGTGGCGCTATTACCTGGTGCTGGCCAACCCGCCTGAGTCATTAGAGAGCGCATGCACTTGGTAATCTCGCGAGACTGGTCTGGTTTCTCCGCCTTTCCCGTGGCGTCATGGGATTCTGAACTACGACCAATAGGAAGGTGTTTCGTCTAAAGCAAGAGCCGTTTGGTCCTCTTAAAACCGGGTCTTCCTACCTCGTGGTCCCTTCTCTCTCTCTCCTCCTCTCTCTCTCTCTCCGCCCCGCCGTGCGCACGGACGCCGGCCCAGCTTCTGGGACGCGGGCTCAAGGCCACGTGGCGGATGGCCCGGCCCAGACCACGCCGGGGCCTGGCCTAGCTCTCTGGCTTCCCTTTTCCCCGCTGGGGGCCCGCCGCCGCTGGCTCTTGCGCAGCGGTCCCCGCCCCTCTGTCGGCCTCTCTGCCGGCTCTTTCACTCTCTCCTCCCTCTCCATTTTCCGTAAGCTAAATGCTCTCCCCTAAGATACATTAAAGTTATACTGCAGAAGGATCCTCAGTGTGTGCCGTGTCTTTTCTTGCGGGCGAGAGATAGGCGCGGAACAAGTGGTGCCGAAACCCGGGAATTTACATCGTTTGCACCGCCAGACAGGATTCAGAACTGCGGACAGGTTACTCGGAGAGGTATGTCTGAACTGAACTTTGGTTTGGGACTTTTAAAAGGATTTTTTGAGGCCTTGAGGCTTGTCTTGGCAGTGCTGTTGATTTTAGAAGATAAAGCCTGTAAAGATCTGATAGCTAAAGGGCGAGGCGTGATAGGGAGAGTTCAGGACGGCATGTCAGAAACCGGGAGCCGTGTGAGGTCAGGCGCGCGCCGAAAAAGTGAAAAAAGACCCCCGGAAAAATAAAAGATATGGGGGAGTTAGGAATACTCGATAAGTAAAAAGGACCCCCCAGAAAAATAAAAGATATGGGGGAGTTAGGAATACTCGATAAGTAAAAAGGACCCCCCAGAAAAATAAAAGATTTGGGGGAGATAGGGAACCAGAAACTAAAGGTACAGAAACTTAAAAATAGGAATACTCGATAAGTTAAAAAGGACCCCCCAGAAAAATAAAAGATTTGGGGGAGATAGGGAACCAGAAACTAAAGGTACGGAAACTTGAAAATTTAAATTTAAAGTTTGGCTCCTCGCGGAATGAGGAAAGACAGGGCCTGGGGCGGTTGAGACAAAGACAAACCACGCCCAAGATTCATAGGCAAAAACGGCCTAGGTTTTTCTTAGGCGCCACTGAGGCAGCACGACCTATACCTTAAAAGACAGAGGTGCCGACCTATACCTTAAAAGACAGAGGTGCCGGTATGGGTTCCTCAGTGGCCACTGACCTCTGACAAGCTTAAGGCAGTGATTGAGCCTGTTGTGGAACAGCTTGCTAGAAAACATATTTTTAAGCCCTCCACTTCTCCATAGAATATATTAATTGGCTTAGACCTTTTTTGAAAATTCCCACTGCAGATTTAAAGCCTTTGTTTGATGTTTCATGGAAAAATTGATAATCATCCTAAATATCCTTTGTTACAGTTTGGCTTATCACCCTGTGGTATATCCACGTGTTACTTCCTCAGTGCCTTTAAAAGATGGCTTAACTGTATATACAGATGGCTCAGGAAATGGAAGGGGTGCTTATATTATAAATTCACAGACATTTTTCAAAGATTTTGGTCAAAAATCACCCCAGATAGTTAAATGTCTAATTGTGTTAGAAGTTTTACAAAAGTTTGATTGTCTGCTTAATATTGTGTCTGGTCAAAAATCACCCCAGATTGTTAAATGTCTAATTGTGTTAGAAGTTTTACAAAAGTTTGATTGTCTGCTTAATATTGTGTCTGATTCCCATTATGTGGTAAATGCCTTTCAGTTACTTAAACCCAAGAGGCATTTCACCATTACAAATATGGCAGATAGATGTGACACATGTTCCATCCTTTGAAAAGCTTCAATTTGTACATGTTTCTATTGATACATGCTCAGATATTATTCATGCCACACCACTTACAGGAGAAAAGACCATACATGTTATTCAACATTGCTTAGAGGCATGGAGCGCCTGGGGCAAACCAGCTTGCCTCAAGACTGATAATGGGCCAGCTTACAGCTCCCAAAAATTCGCCCAATTTTGTGCACAAATACAAGTGACACACCTTACCAGGTTACCATACAACCCTCAAGGACAAGGCATTATTAAACGTGCACATCAGACCTTAAAATCCTATTTGTTAAAACAGAAAGGGGGAAAATAAATGGAAAGGCCCGGATCCTATTTTAATAAGATCCCGGGGAGCTGTCTGTGTTTTTCCACAGGATGAAAAAAATCCAGTTTGGATCCCAGAGCGCCTCACCAGAAAAATATTACAAGAAAAAGAACCTTCGCCTTCTCCAGTTGATGTGTTTGGTGACAGCAGTAGAAGATAATGCCCACCTTTTCTCTCTGCCAATGCCGGTGATGTATAAAGATTTAGACATAGCTTTAAAGAAAATAGAAGTTTGGGGTTAGAGAGAAGTTTATGTTTTAGTTAAAAATAGTTCAGATATATTACTAAAAAATTTCTCGGCAGCCTGACAAAGGAAACAGAGTTTAATAAAACCAAAATTGGCTTCCTTTTGCTCAGGCAGGCCAGATAAAAATCCAATTTTACCATATAACAGTTGCCAATCCAAAAATATAGGTTGGGCCACGCCTAAAATATTTTCATTTTCTCCCAATTTAACCACCAGTTATTTAGATTGTTAGCAATGCTTCAAAAATTATAGATAAATTGAGATACAAATTTGATAATTGCCTTTATGCCTTATGCTGAGATGCTCAGCTTTATTTCTTTGCAGCAACGGCCCACATGCCACGATTTGTGCCCACGCCACCGTGGTTCCCCAGTAACTCACAGCCATTTAGACAAAAAAGAGATTTTAGAATCTCTGCTGGTATTATAAAATTCATTGTCACAGCTGCCATAGGGGCCTCAGTGACTGCCTCAACTGGTGCACTTTCAAAAATAGTGCAGACTGCACAGGCGGTTAACAAACTGTCCACCTCAGTAATTGGCACAATTGAGGTGTGAGCAATAACTTGCTGGCTTATACATAACCTCTATTCAATATAAAAACTTTACAAAGACAACTAATCTTTCGAAAAGCCTCTCTCAATTTTCTTACAGAATTGGTCGTCTAAGTTTGAACAGACCCTTCGTGACCTGCAAGTGGCGATCGTCCAGGCCAATTCCACTCGGCTAGACCTGTCGCTGACCAGAGAGCTCACTCCATAAATCCCCTCTTCCCCTACTCCAAAAGATGGGTGGGGGTGGATATATCTGACCTAGCTTTTTGCGGAGGACTAGTCATTCTTCTCTAGACGGTTTGTAGGTTCAGAATCCAAAGTCCGAGAAACAAGACAGTTTCGGCTCAAGCCTTAATGGCTCTAGACTCAGAAACCTCGATAGAGGTATGACTAATTATGATAAAGCAATAGAGATATTGTGGCTTAGACAGCTCCTACACACCTAGACTGCCTTGTCTATTGCACTAGATGGAGCGTTCAGCCCGTGTCCTAAGAGGTATGCTGAGCCAAGGGCATCGCACGGGACATACCTATGTCCCGAGAGACACATCATCCTGCATAAGGGTATCTGTCTTAATTCCCTTCCCAGCAAAAGGCAGAGGACAGGCTGGGGGCATCTCGATCTGTCGAGGGATTAGGGGTGACCCCCACGCAAGTCCACGATGTATTCTGGGGGATGATCACTGTCTCCACCCTCTTATAGGACTTCCTCGTTGCTTAATATTTGAGAAGGGTGAGATGTTGGAGGCCACTGGCCCCAGCCCCTCTAGGTGGCGCTATTACCTGGTGCTGGCCAACCCGCCTGAGTCATTAGAGAGCGCATGCACTTGGTAATCTCGCGAGACTGGTCTGGTTTCTCCGCCTTTCCCGTGGCGTCATGGGATTCTGAACTACGACCAATAGGAAGGTGTTTCGTCTAAAGCAAGAGCCGTTTGGTCCTCTTAAAACCGGGTCTTCCTACCTCGTGGTCCCTTCTCTCTCTCTCCTCCTCTCTCTCTCTCTCCGCCCCGCCGTGCGCACGGACGCCGGCCCAGCTTCTGGGACGCGGGCTCAAGGCCACGTGGCGGATGGCCCGGCCCAGACCACGCCGGGGCCTGGCCTAGCTCTCTGGCTTCCCTTTTCCCCGCTGGGGGCCCGCCGCCGCTGGCTCTTGCGCAGCGGTCCCCGCCCCTCTGCCGGCCTCTCTGCCGGCTCTTTCACTCTCTCCTCCCTCTCCATTTTCCGTAAGCTAAATGCTCTCCCCTAAGATACATTAAAGTTATACTGCAGAAGGATCCTCAGTGTGTACCGTGCCTTTTCTTGCGGGCGAGAGATAGGCGCGGAACATGAGTCTTCTTAGAGAATACCCAATATGAAAAGTCTAGATAGGATCCTCATTTGTCCAGCTACTCCAGAATTCACTTAACAAGAGTACTCCTTTGTACTTGAAAAAAATAAATCTTAAGGTTACACAGAATCTAAACCATAAGACAAGTCAAGTATACGTCTCTATTTGAGCCTTTCTCTCAAGAAAAAAGAATGTAGGTAGAGGTCACTTCTCACAGTATCCTTTTATTTGTCTTGGCTTAGTTTTCCTAACTGACAAATGCTAAATAGAAATGGGGGACCAGACAGGGTTCTTCCTTTCCTAACCTCTCTTGACATTTCTCTCTCTCTCTCTCTCTCTCTCTCTCTCTCTCTCTCTCTCTCTCTCTCTCTCTCTCTCTCTCTCTCTCTCCCCCCTGTTTCTCTCTTAATTAAAAATAATTTTTATACTGTGTATTCTGATCATAGTTTTATGGTTTTCCTTCTTGGATCTCCTCCAGGTCCTCCCCACCTCTCCTATCCAGAAAACAATTAGGCAAAAACGCCTCCACCACAGAATAAAAGCAAGCAGAGAAACATCAAAAATAGAAAAGAAAAAGAAAGAAAATCACAAGATGCACATACTGCTGGGCATGGGCTTTCTCCAAAGTATGGTTTAGATAGTCATTGAGATTCCATTGAAGGAAATATTGCATTTATATTTTGGGTTACCTCACTCTGGATTACTTTTTCCATCTCCACCTATTTACCTGTGTATTTCATGAATTCTTTTTTTAGAAAAAAAAACTTAGACTATTCTATTGTGTAAACTTACATAATTTTTATTATCTGTCTACTGACAGACATCAAGGCTGTTTTCAATTTCTGGCTATTATAAATAAAACAGCAATGTACGTGGATGGGAAAGTGTTTCCATAGTAGGATGTAAAACCGTTTGGGCATATGCCTAAGAGTGGTACACTAGATCTATTTCCAATTTTCTGAGGATATCACACTTATTTCTCCAGTAGCTAAACAAATTTGCACTCCCACCAGCACTGGATGAATGCTCCCTGTACCCCACATCTTTGCCCAATAAGCTGTCATTTGTTTTATTGGTCATGACCATTCTGACTAGTGTAAGATACAATTTCAAAGGAGTTTTGATTTGCATTTCTCTAATGACTAGAAATGTTGGATATTTGTGTTTTTCTGCCATTTGTGATTCCTTTTTTGAGAATTTCCTGTTTAGATCTGTACTCAATTTTTAAAAATAGATTATTGGTTTTCTTGGTGTCTAGATATTTTGAGTTATTTTATAGGTTTTAGATATTAGACCTTTATTAAATGTGTAGCCTTGTAAAATTCTTTTCCTATTCTATAGCTTACCAGTTTGTCCAAATAGCAGTGTCAAATTTAATGCAGAAGTTTTTCAGCTTTATGAAGTTCCGTTTATGAATTGTTCTTAGTGCCTGTGCTATCAGATAGTTTTTTCCTTTGCCAATGAATTCAAGGTTATTCTAATTTTTTCCCCTCTAAGATTAAGGTCTGCATGTTGAGGTTCTTGATCAATTTAGAGTTGAATTTTGTGAAAGATGGAAAGTATGGGTCTATTTTTATTCATCTACATGCAGCCACCTACTTTGACTGGCACCATTTGTTAAAAAGAATTTCTTTTTTTCCAGTTTGTACTTCTGACTTATTTGCCAAAATTCAGGTGTCCAAAGATATACAGACTTATGTCTGGCTCTTTAATTTGTTACTATTGATAATTGTGTCTATTTCTCTGCCAAAATACTAGGCTTTATATTATTATATTATTATTATTGTTATTATTATTATTATTATTATTATTATTATTATTATTATTACTAGAGTTCTAGTGAAAGTTTAGATCAGGGTCACTATACCTCTAACACTTCCCTATTATTCAAGATCTTTAAAACTATATTTGGGTTTTGGGCTTTTTATGTGTTTTGGCTTTGTTTTGTTTTGTATTTCCATTCAAAGCCAAAAACTTCCCTTGAAATTACGAGGACAATTGTGTTGGAATTTTGCTGGGGATTTCTTTTGGTTAGATGGTCATTTTCACTATATTAATCTCACACATCCCAAGACCATGGAAGATCTTCTGATATTTTGATATCTTCTTCAGGTTATATGAATGCCTTAAAGTTTTTATTATATAAGTCTTGGTCCTTTTCTTGATGGCATGTTTTGGGTCATTTATATAAAAAATTACATCATTTTGTATCCTCTGGGTCTCCTTTGATTGTCTTATTGCTCTAGCTAAGAATTCCAGTAAGTACAATGTTGAATAGGCATAGAAAGAGTGAACAACCTTGCTTTGTTCCTGATTATAGTAGAAATGCTCTAAGTTTTCTTCTATTTAGGTTGATGTTAGTTCTAGGCTTTCTTTTATTTGCTTTTATTATGCTGAGGTGTTTTCATTGTATCCCTAGTCATGAAATGGTGTTGGATCTTGTTCAGAGCCTTTTCTTCACCTAGTAAAATGATCTTATGATTTTTTCCTGAATTGACTGTGGGTAGATCTCTCTGATATTTCAGACTGGTTTTTATTAAATATGAAACATGTCCCCACATATCTCCTTTTGTGTCAACATTAAAAAAGGTTATAGCTAATATAATAAAAGCCATATACAATATGTACAATAATTATAGACATTATATACAAACAATAATTGCATAAATAATGTCCAGTCTATTAGCAATTGACAATTCGAAGAAAATACTCCATTAATTATCCTATTTTGGTGAATCCAAAGAATTATACCGAATCCACTTTCTATCTAACTTGTATTACTAACTAAAAACTATTATTTTGATGTCTCTCACACTTATATACTTTCAACTTCAAAGTTCCTTTTCTAAAAGTGTCACTAGAAAACTGTAACTATCTCATCTTCAACCACCTTTATAAGTTACTTGACCTTTCTCCTTTGCAGTTCTTAGTATCTTTTTTCCTTCTGTAGGCTTGATTATTGTGTGATGAGTAGACTTTTTTGGGTGGTCTAGTCCAATTGGTGTTTTGTAAGCTTCTTGTAGGCATTTTCTTCTTTAGATTGGAAACGTTTTCTTTTATGATTTTGTTGACTATATTTTTGTGCCTTTGAGCTGGTATTCCTCTCTTTCTTCTATTCCTATCATACTTAGGTTTGGTATTTTTATGGTGTCTGAGATTTCCTGACTATATAGTACTATGATTTTTTTAAGTGTGTTTTGACTGACCTATCTATTTCCACTACACTAGAGAGTCTCTCTTCTGCCTCCTACATTCTGTTGATTATCTTTAGTTCCAGCTTGTTTTTTTTTTTTGTTTTTTTTTTTCAGATTTTCCATTTCCAGCATTTCCTTGGTTGTGCCTTTTTTGTTGCTTCTGTTTCAGTTATTAAATCTTGTAATGTTTTCCTCACAAATGTGATGGCTTTTTCTTGGCTTGCTTTATTTTCTTTAGGGGAACGTTCTTCCAACGTTTTTCTTTGTCTTTTTCTCCATTTCTTTAAGGGAGTTTTTTTATTTCCTCTTTTAAGCCTTCTATCATCTCTATAAAGTTGTTTTAAGGTCCCTCACTTCAACTTCTTCTGCATTGACATGATTAGGTCTTGTGTTGTAGAACCACCAGATTCTGGTGATGCCAAATTGTTTTTTATGCTGTTATATGTCTATAAGCACTGGTATCTGCCCATGACTTCCTCGCATCATGCAGGATTTGTCTGTATCTCAGGGAATTGATTTTTGTGCAGTCTGTTCTGACTATGTCTATGTCTCAGAAAAACTCTCCTGGTCCATTATGGGTTGTTGGTCCACTTGGAGATAGCGTATTCTGTACCACAGTAAGCTGTTCTTAGTCCAGTAAGAACTGGCTGATTCTGGGTCCCAGTGATCCAATCTTGGTTCAATTAAGCTCTTGATCCAGAAGGAGCTCTTGATCCTGGGTCTCAGATGTGGGTCTCAGATAGCTGCTGAGGTTGCAAGGTAATGGGGTGGATTTTGGGTTAGGGTGAGATTTGTAGATGGGGTGTCCAGCGAACTTGATTTTACTTGGGAGTTCTGACTTTCATGGGTTTTCTCTGCTGGTCTCTTTATCCAATAGATGCTGAGGAACTGTGGGTCTCAGATAGCCACTGAGGTTGCTAGATGATGGGATGGATTGGGGGTTAGGGTGGGATTTATAGATGGGAGTGTCCAGTGAACTAGATTTTACTGGGGAACTCTAACTTTCAGGGATTTCCCCTGCTGGCCTGAATTTATGGGAAAGATGGGTGGGGCTGAGGTTCCAAGGATTGTGTCCCAAGACCTGGGTGATAGAGAATGGGTTCTCTGTCTATTCTGGGTGAAGTGTCACTCACCCCTTGGTTAAGAACTCAGTCTCCTGCTCTCCTGAGTACTATAGTTGGTAAGGTGCAGGTCCAGCTCTTTCACTCTAATGTTCCTGAGGACTGCTCTCCCTCCTGCCACAAGTGGCAATAGCCATGTTGGGGGGGGGGCATGGAAAGAATCTTTCATCTATGCTACCACATGTTAGATGAGGGGCTTAGCTCTCCTGATCTCATGGCTTCTGGGCTGATTCACCTGCACCCCCACCAACAGAGTCAGCTCTACTATGCTGCCCAAGAGAGGTGCAGGATCTGTTCTCCTGAGTGATGCTGATTGACTGTGTTTTTGCACTGGTGTCTAGGCATTGGGGGTTAGGATATTTGAGGCGGTTCTAGATGTTGATATCTGGTCTTGTCTTTGTTGGGTAGGTGTTCTATTCCTTGGTTTATGTTGCTCTCTCTGGGTCTTAGGAAAGTGTGCTGGCTGTTAGTTTTCTGGTAGGGAGTTGTTTATGCAGGTCAGCAAGTGATAGAGACAGATGGAGGTGGGCTATGATAAAAGGTTGGGATAAGCTTCTGGAAAGAGATGAGATTCTGTTCACACATAGGAATGGGGTCCAGAGGGCATTAAAGTTGTGATGGAAAGAGGGAATCCTCCAGGTTGGTTACAGTAGGGTAAAGGGTTATTAGAGAGCCACGGATAATAGGGTTAGATGGACCCTGGTTCTGAACTCACTGAATAAAGTTGAAGTGGGAGGAAAGGAACCACTAAACAGGATGTAGCTTCCCTGAGGGTGAGAATGGGGAGACTGTAGTAAAGAATTGAAATGATACTGTGATTCATGTTCCCTGATTAATAAGTTCCTGATTCACGACCCCTAGGGATCCTGGGTAAAAATGTTTCTAGGTTGGAGGCTAATACAAAGGAATGGACATAGACCGGTCGGTGCTTAGAGGGTCCACATAAAGGAAGAAAGCTGGGTGGGTCCACTCCAAGGATTGCTGGATTCCCACAGGAATGGTAAATGAAAGGAAAGACCCCTACAAGCAGGCTATTTTAGGGCTGGGGATGAGACTGGAACATTTGGAATAGGGGAAAAGATTGAGAGTGAGAATCACTTACCTGAGTCCCAACCCTGAGTGACCACTTGGGGTTCCAGATAGAGAGCATTGCTAGGTATCAGTGGCTGACACAAGGGGATTGGAAAGAGGATGCTGGATCCTCTGTGAGGTTTGATGGAGTCCACAGGGTCTGGTGGTAGGTGGGAGGACAAGCAGTCTGTTACAAGGCTTAAGAAGAGGCTGCTATCCAGTATCTCAAGGCTACCTGTAGTTGTTTAAGAGCATCTGAAGAAGATCTTTACATTCCTTCCAGAGTACATAATTCCCTCACTCACGCTTGCCTTCTCTATTAGCTGCCATTCTGCAGCATTCAGTCTTTGGTGGGAGCGAGTCTCTGAAATGTGTTTTCTGTCTGTTTCCAGCACTGATATACTGATGTTGTTTTCTTTCCTTTGTTCATGCTCTTATAACTTTCCATGGAACTTTAGTAAAGAAAGGTAGTTATGCACTATTAAACTAATAGCAAATTCACGCTCCAAACTCAATCAATACCTGGTAGACTTCCCGTGACTTGTTAAAGATTTTCAATTCTGAATCCAGATGTGAGGTGGTGTATGATTTTATATTATGTTGCATGTATTGTAACAGAAGCTGACATTGTCATAAGCAAAAGAGAGCCCACTGTCTATATCATGTCATAGAGCCCAGGGTGAACTTAGCAACTAAGGCACAAAGCAAGAGTATCAGGACCACTGAGGGCTTTGCAGTAAGTGCTCCATGCCTTGCCATCAGAATGTACAACCTAAAACCACCAAATTCCTCTGTAAGTTGATCAGCCTTGAATTTGTCAGCCACAAATATACATTTCTAGAAGAAATTATGACTGGCTTTGCATGAGTCAAATATCTGCTGATACACATGACAAATTCTGGTCCCCTGGCAGCAACCTATGTGTGCCTGGTTTGACTTCAACCAGAATTTTCATATCAAGCTGTATCCACTATAGTTTTTGCTTCAGAAGTACTTCTTGAAATTTGAAATTTTTATTCTAATTATATTTCTTGACTTCTCATACACATTTGATCTTTACCTGAGACAAGGTACAGCTAAAAAATGAGGAAAGAAATGGATTCTTACGAGAAGGAAAGTGCATATAAGATAGTGAGGCAGTTATTAGAAGCAAGATTCTCTTCCAAGATTGAGATTATCACCATGCTATGCTAATTTGAGGGAAACTGATGCTTCAGAAGCCTGAAGATGAAAAGATCAATACTTTCAGGAAGAGTGATGCTCCTGCTGATCCTCCAAACATATCCAGTCTGGGAGACAGATCATAGGAACCTGAGTAGGGAGAAGGATTTCCAGACACTCAGAACATCATGAGAATGGTAATGAACCAAAATCTCTACAGAGACTGAAGAGATGGGGAGGAAGGATAGCTTGGCGTTTATCTATCTAAAGTCATCCCAGTAGTGGATTTATGATGTTACATTGTAAATAGTTGTCCCGCCTATGAGGTTAATGAAAATCACTGATTGGCCAAAGGCAGACAGGAAGTGTGGGTGGGGCTACCAGACTAAGAAAACTCTGGAAACAGGAAGAACAGAGCAGAGATGCCACAGAGAGGCCAGAAGATGCAGAGGACAAACATGTTGCTCTGAGAAAAGTTATTGAACTGCATGGCTGAACATAATAAGAATCATGGGTTAGTTTAAGAGCAAGAGCTAGCAAGTTATATACCTGGGCCCCAGAGCAAGAGCTAGCAAGTTATATGCCTAGGACCTTGCAGGTCTGTGGTTCTGCAGGTCCAAACCTCAAACCTAGGCCCGAAAGTCGGGGCCAGAAACCTCATACTACACATCCTTGTTCAGATAGTGGTGATGGTGCCTACAGCTTCCTGGCATGCAGCAGGCAATGAGCTGAGTCAAGATCAAACATAGCCACTCATGACACCAATATCCCAGAACTTAGACACATACCTGAGAGAAGTGGAATGGAAATGCCACCATCCTGAATTGTGAAAGTTATATTTCTAACAGGGTTTGAGGTTGTGAGCTGAGATTTACTTATTTTCACAGAGACTATGTTACTTGTCAAAGTAGCATGTTTTTCCAGTTACTGAGACTGAGCCCATGAAATAGGGCTCATTAATTTCTTGAATATTTGAAAACTACAACGTTATTAAGTGTACTTACACCTTAATGCATCTTTAGGGAAGTGGACATATGTTTTACAGATGCCAATCAACACAAACACACACAACTAGTCAAGATACAGAGAATAAGAGGCTGAAAAATTTCAGCCCTCAAAGGAAAAGCTATGGAATATCTTTTCGTCAGAAAAGTTCAGGGATACTGCAGAAGAAGCAGAGTGTAAGAGCTAGAGGTGCTGGATGAAAAGACAGGGTAGTGTGTTTGCCGAACACAACTGAACAGCTCTGTGTGAGTTCATTCTGTCATGACAGCATACACAGATGAACTCACCTTGGTGATGACATCATACACAACATCTGCATGAGCTCAAAAATGACACAGTCTCAGCATGGAGAAGGTAGGGACACACAAAGTCTCATACATAGATGGGGAGCCACTGGCACTTTATAGCTGGTAGACGAGGGATAATTCGTTTTCTTTAAGGATACAGTAAGATTCTGTTGCTCCTAAAAGATCACCCAGGCATCAAAGGGAGGCCACATATCTGAGAATACATGGCAGTACAAATTGGACTTGATTATATTTTTGATTTTTTGAGTACATTTTATTTTTTACAGTTTTATCTTGTATACAATGTATCATAACTATTTTCTTCCTTTCTAGTCGCCACTCTACCTCCCAAAAGGTCTACTTTCCTCCTTTTCTGTGGTAAGGAGGGAGAACCATAATTATGATACATTGTATTTTTTCTAAAAGAAGATACAAATGTGAGTGGGGAAGGAAGGAAGGGTGGATTTGGATAAATTAGAGTAATGAGTATGATCAAAACACATGGCTTCTCAAATAACCAAAGAATATGATTTTATGTCTCAGGCCGATAATGCTATCCTACAATAACAAAAATCTTGGTAACATTATCATCTCTACTAATTCTTCTAAGACAAATTTTATCATTCATTACATGAGGTCTGTTTATTTGAAGTATTTATAGTTTAACTTTCTTATTCTCCAATTTTTAAAAGAACTTTGAAGTAAGCTCAGCATAACCGTGTGCATGAATGTAATCCCAGCCCATAAGAGGCAGAGGCAGAAAACCATTCTGTATTACAGCCTTATCTCAAAAATGAAACAAAAATAAATGAATACATAATAAAATAAATACATTGTTGTCATTCTTTCATTTAATTATTTGTGTATGCGCACACACATGTCTACATGGCCTGCTATCTTATGTGTGCCATGTCACACAAATTGAGATTAGAGAAAAACTTGTGGGGAAGTCAGTTTTATGCTTCCACCATGTAGATTCTGGGGATGGAATTTAGATTTGTTGCAGCAGTGGCAACACCTTAAAGAAAACAGACACTTCTCCCAGAAACTACCAACTGCCAATAGCTCCTTGGTTAGAGAGTTCAAAGATGCACCAATCTACAGGGGTTATGGTAAATCATTAGAAGTCAGTTTAATATTATGTCTATTTAGCAGAATAATAGTAACAAGTTCTCCCCTGGGATCTATAACCTGTCTAGCCACAGGTTATTAGCCCAGTAATGGTTCTAAATATAAGTTTCATCTTGTGGAGTGGTACTTAAATCCATCATATCAATGCCACTATTGCACCAGTGGGCATTTCCTGCCAGGTTCATAGAATTTACAGTTATGGAATCTGGTTAAGATTACTATTTTCCCCCCTTCAGTAGCATGCCATGGAAGAAACAGAGATATTCAGCTAGTCGACCTTCTAATACCATGAAAGGTAGACAGTAGGAATAAAGCTTTTAGGTCAATAGTATCTTAATATTTCCATGTTCAGTGACTCATGTGTGCTGTTTTTATAAACAGTGGGATTGGCATTATTGTCAAATTCTGTAGGGGAACCAATAGCATTGGCAATGTTTGAGGCTACCTATAGAGCCTATCTGGATAGTAGCTTCAAATGAGAAAACCCGTTTCTGACACTGGGCTTTATTGTTCACATGAGGATCATTGTTATCCCATTATAGGATAATAACATTCTCTGTGTTTGGGAGAGGGAGGAGGAAGAGAGAATACTGATAGATAGAGAGAAGAGATATAGATATGGAAGCTTGTACAGTAAAAGGTAGATAGATTCCCATCTGACTTCTTTTAAGAGTCTTTGAATTATTTGTCTATTCCCTATTTTTTCTCTACCCTGACCTCCAATTCTACATGCTCCATTGCTCCCTTCTAAACTTTTATCCCACTGGTTTCTATCTCTCTTCCCTTGAAATCCCCTTTCCTCTTGGCCACTTACTAATTTTCTAACCTCTCTGGATACTCCAAATGAAGCAACCACACTTAGGAATTAAAGCTAACATCCATAAATCAGAGAAAGCACCATTCTGTTTCTGTGCATCTTTGTCGCCTCATTCAGATCAGCTGTTTCCAATTTCATCTGTTTACCTGTACCTTTTGCAATTTCATTTTTAACAATTGAATCACATTCTATTGTGTGAATATACCATATCTTTATTATCCAGTCATCAGTTAATACATTTCTAAAATGTTTATATTTCCTGGCTATTGTCAATAAAGGCTGCATAGGTGTTTTTCATTAGCAAAATGCACTTTTGAAATTCATCAATAGTATTTGAAGTATCGAAAAGTTGTTTTTAAGTTTTTCTTTTCATTTTATAATTTTTAAATTACATTTCTACCACTGCTCCCCTCCATTCCCTCCCAGTCCTCCCTCAGCCTCCCCTTACCCCATCCCCCCATCCGTTTCCCAAGGAGGTCAAGGAATCCCAGAGTGAATCAGTTAGGTCTGGCATATCCAGTTGAGGTAGGTCTGAGTCCCTCATCCCAGTATCAAGGCTGAGTTAGGTGTTTCTCTGTAGGGAATTGTTTTTAATTTTTACTGTTGGATAGAATTATATTGTGGAATCATGCTGCCACTTCTTTGTTTTTGCATATAAATTGTGTTCATTTTAGAGAAGTTATAAGGAAAACAATGAACATTCAAGTAAAATCTTTATGTAGACATAGTTTTTCAGTAAGTATATTTAATAAGAAAAAAAATCTTCCAGATTGCATTTCAAATGACTGCAGTATTTCACTTTCCCTCCAGCTACCTGTGGGATTCTCCTTGTTTCATACTTTTGTTATTACTTGATATTTTCATTTAAAAAGTTACTAACATAGTAGCTAATGATTTTAATTCTCATTTATCTAATGCCTAGTGGTGTTGAACAGTGTTAGTGTACTATTTTACCCCATTTTTATTGGGCTGCCTTTGCATTGCTGGGTTGTAAGAGTTCTTTGACTTTTCTCAGTACATAATCTTTATCAGACGCATTCTGTAACTTTTCTTTTGGTAATTTGTTGGGTCCCTCTACATAAACCATTGCTTCCATAGAAGTAGACAACTCCACAAAATTTAAAGGGAAAAAAAATACACATTGTCATTCTATTTTAGAAATGGTATTTGTACACATGTTCTTTTAGTCTTAGTTCTTAAAAAACAAAACAAAGTAAGTGCCAGTCTATCACGAAATGCATAACTGAATTATAAAAGTTGCAAGAAGTATAATTTGGCAGGACTCAGTCATAATCTAAATGATAAATTCAGTTTTCCTGAAATGAAGTGTGTTTATACAACACTGGTTAAGAAATATCATAAACACTATTTTTTTGTGGTGTAGTGCATTCCTTTAAAGTATAAAAGATAAAAATCCTTGTAAAAAGGAGCTTGTTTTGAATGAATAAGTTCAAATTCTGAACAGTTTTAGCACTACAAAGGATGAGTCAACACAGCTTTCTTCATGACTGAGCAATTCCTGCAGTCAAGTGACTCACCTCAGTGTGAGCAGAATGGGGCTTTCTAATTTGTTCGCTTTACATCCTGGCTTGTGTCGGGATTACCTGGCTTGTCGGGAAGCATTGTAACCCTTCAAGTAGCTTCAGATCCTATTACATTCCAAGTCTACCATAAACAAAGTTTACAGCAGCCCATCAAGGCTGCAGGCACTGAGCCTTCACCGATGTCAGCCCTATGAAACACCAAATGCATTTTTGAAATTCCAGCCCCTGTGCATGAATATTTCTACAGGTCCATTGCCAGTTTCAAATTTTCTGCAGCAGAAGAATCTGGGAGACTGATAAAAGCCCAGACAGACACAAAGGGGATGTAGGGATAGTTTATGCCCTATATGGCTGGAAGATCAGAGTCAGGTAGCTCAAATTCCATGTTTTAACGTGCTGTCAGTTTGATGAAGTTTGTGTAGTAACAGACCAAAAACACTATGCATCAAATAAATTTTCAAATACATTAGTCAAAACATAAAGACCACTTCTCAGCTTAAGGAAAAGCAGAGAAAACTCTATTGCTCTACCTAATTTCTTGAGCTTTCTCAAGAAACTAGGGTTTTGTTAAGATTTTATCTTTGGTAAAAGGATGATAGGTCAGACACAGAGGTGGGCAAGGGGTGGATATTTAGAGGAATAAAGATAGGCCAAGGTAAGTTGTAATTAGGCTCTAGAGCTGCAACATTCCAACCTGTCCATTGTCATTGACGTTCTGGTCATAATCAGCCTTGCATAAGGTTCGAGTAAAGGTGTGATCTCTCTGGAAACTTGGGCTTTGGCCAAGCATCACATTCTGTGCATGTGGGAACCACATATGACCTACTAAACACTAATGCCACATGTTCCCAGAAAAGACTAGATCTTAGGATCTGACGTAGATGAGACTGAGTAATAGGCAGTAGAGCAGTCTTCAGGAGAGAGAAATAGCTGGTAAATCCAGTAAGGGAAAACAATCTAGGGATCATATAATTAAAAAAAATTAGTCAGCATGACCCAGAAATCATTTTTAATCCTTCATGTTTGATATATGACCTATATTAAGAATAAATGTACCTAAAATTAAAATAATCAAGAACATTGGCTTAACAAATTGAAGGGAGCAGATAAGGGAAGGAAATCGTTTAAAAACTATACATCTGTAGAGCTAGATTGTCTATGCCCCTCAACATACAGATTACAGCTAGAAGCTAGACTGACTGTTTCATCCTATGTACAGTTTATAGCTATTTGCATTCTGCAGTGATTTGGACCATTTTCTTTATATTTGGTGAATTTAAACAAGTTAATGATTTTTAAAAATCTAGTTTCTCTTTTGGTTAGTTTAATCTTATAATTATAACTTTATGTGGAGTGGCTAACTAACTCTTAAGGAAGATTAGTTTTTAATATCTAAATTATCACAGTTCTCTGAGGGTGTGAATTTGACCATTTTTCTCAAAAATAAATGTAAAGATACATTATAGAAAAAGTTACAGTATTCCCTTGAATTTTCTTTGAACAAGATTGTCATTTTCATGTACCAAAGCTTAATACCAGTAAGAGAAAATAGAGATCAGACCTGTTAGTCTTGTAGGCACAACCTAATCTGATCTTATACTGATAGTTAGAACTGGAAATTAGATTCTAGTAGGATTCACTGTAGTACTGTTTATTACATTATTTTTAAAATAATATTTTAAATCTTCAAATACAATATAGAACACATTAAATACCCATTTATCAAGAAACATCAGTAATTAAACTATGAAACAAAATGTCTTTAACCCTATTTATTGTTTTTAGAGTACCCAAAGATTTGGGTTAACTTTTTTTATCCAAATTATGTATTAAAAAGAGACATCAGTCTCTAGTAATGTTTATCTGTCATTTTATTAAAACCAAGGTTAGCAAGATTTCACAATTTAGGAATATATAACAAGTGGCATACGAAATATCAGAAAACGCTTTTTAGAAGTATCTAATTATTACATGATTTAAGATATAGCATAAAAACTGACAGAGATGTTTTACTTGAGATCCTTGGTTGTCAATGTTGCTGAAGATGAGAATCACTTAGCATGTGTAGTATGGGGGAGGGTCCTCAGTGTTGTCTTTATGTGACCTTTTTTTCTGTCAGCTGATGAACCACCTGTCTGCCTTTTTTCTTTGAGGAAGACTCTGTGACTGACTGTGAACTTTTATCTATTATACTTAAAAGTCTATTATCAGAGGACACACTCATTAATAGAGAAGACCCATAGAGTTTTTACTCATTTTTAGTAGATAATGGGTGTTATTCTTTCAAAGAAGTAAACTTTAGATAAAAGCCATAGCTCTAGGTAATTTTAACAACTTGTGAGTCTTATTGTTTATACAATAGATAAAATTTTATAAACAAATTTAGATATCTGTCCATTAAATTGAGTTATACAATCATTATACAATTTTTTAGGAATTGTCCAAGTATAAAAAACATTTCTCTAGAAAATTATTCCTAATGTTAGAGAAATAGTATCTAATAAGCAAAGTCTTGAAAGATAGGGAATATTTATAAAATACATAAAAATAAAGTCTTATCATTGAGTTTAAGTATATATTTTATTATAATGGTAAATAGTATCCAATTTCAAGTCATTTTTTTTGGTAAAATTTCCCAAGAATAAATTGTTAAGAAAACTTTATTGTCATAAACAAAATTAAGCATTATTTTTATCTTAAGGTATTAAATTTTGAACTTAAAAGTTTTAGAAACTATATTAAAATCAACATGTAACCACGTTCAGTTACTTAGAGTTAGATTTTCATAATCTTTCTACAACACAATTTAGTCTTCTGATATTCTCACCCATTCAGAATCATCTTTATTTTACTGTACAATCTTCCAAAAGCATTTTTCTCTTCTTTCACCTTTTATAAAATCAAGAATGTATCTGATGTCTATAACCTTCACATATTTTCTTGATAGTATTTTTTATTATCATTGTTAATGTTTTTGTTATTATTTTACAATATTTTAATAAGAAAACACAAAGTAAATTTTTGATATTTCAAATCTTACAATAATAAATACAAGTAAAATATATTAATAATTTTGTATTGCTGAACCAGTTTAATTCAACTATTTGTTAAAGCTTGAAATAATTATAAAAGGCACTTTGAAGTTGTTTTGTTAAAAAGAAAAATGGCAGCATAAAGCTTTGGCATCTTTTACTTTATTTTTTGTGAGCGACCTCTTTATATTTGTAGTAAGAATGCCAACTGTTTAATAAGCATTTTACCTAACCTATTTTATCTTTCTTTAAAACAAAATCACCAAGATTAATTATTGTCCCACATATATGTAAAAGAAAAATTAAAATGTAATGTGATGTATTAAATTATACATAAACCCTGAGATGTCTTTGTAGGCCATGATGCAGTTTTTTTAATGACTAAGTTTTTATTACAAATATTTAAAATTCTATCTTACAGGCTTGACTCAGACATGAGCCTTGAAAAGCTTGTTTTGTGTTTAAGATAAAGTATTGGCTAAAACGTCCTTAAAATCCCTTAAATGTTTATTATTTATATGATCACAGACACATGCAGCATCCGTAAGCACAGAGCTAAGTCAGGCTTACAAAGAGGGTTTATCATTGCAGCAGAGAAGGCCAGAGAAGGCCAGTGATCACACAGAAAATGATTGTACCCCAGGGTAGGCTGAATTGTCTCTTAATTCGTATCCCTGAGCAATAGGGACTTCTTGTGAACCAGAGCTGAGACAAGAATTAAAAAGATAACATCTCATGCAGAACTGGATAATTATGTATATTTCATCCTTTAGGAATTCTTGCTAAAACTTAAATTTAAAAACTCATGTTAAGTCTCACAAAGAAAGATCTAGATAATCAACCATCTGTAACTTTCATATTGACTAAATATCATTATCTTTAGTTGGTATACTGGACACGTAGCTAAGCTTACTTAGCCCACTGAGGTTGGATGTGGGACTCTGCACATTAAAATTCTGGTTTTACTACGTAGCAAAAGGAAGCTGAGCTAAGTTAATCACTTTAGTTCATTTGAGCACTTATAAGCTGATTCAATAGTTAACAGTATGAAAGATGAAAATATAGCACACTTTGACATGCATACATATAGTAAGACAGAGTTTTAAAGCAAGAGTTTTGAATGTGGCTGATTGTTGGAATTATGTATCTTGTAATTCCTAATTTAAAAAAGAAAGTTAACACAAAGATCTTTGGAAAATATAAACATACTTGTATATATGCATTAATTTGTATGAGTTAAACCTTAATTAAATACTATTTTAACATTTTCATATTAAAATACTTTTAAATAAGAATTATTTGACTTTTATGTTATCCATGCATATTCAAGGGAACACACACACACACACACACACACATTTGAAAGGAAGTCCTCCATTTATATAATATTTCATTTTATAGCTTAATGTTATGTTGTGATTCCAGTGAATGTTGTTTTACACATAGGACTAAAAACATAGTATTTTAAGGTTTTATGAAACACTAGATGCAAAAGTATCATTTTAATAGGTCTTAAGAAATTCAGAGTACCTAACTGTATAAGGGAATATGTTTTTATCATGCTTTTACCATTACTACCAAAATTCATAAACATGCATATGCTCATTTTAATTGAGTATGACAAAAATACAGAAAATAATATTTTTTAAACACAGTGAGAATGGATAGGGAAAATACTTATGTGAGTTTAGTTGTTGCATATTTTTGTTTTTGCAAAACACACACAACATATTAGAACAATTACCATGTTCACATTTACCCAACAATCTAACTCCTAACGTGCAAGTTCCAGCACAAAATCCAGGAAGACCCAGAGAACACGTGTCCCCCAAACTGCTAATCACAGAGTAACTGACCAAAAGGATAAAATTCCAGACAAAGAATTATTGACATGTTCGAAGAGGACACACACTCCCGAGAGAACACAAACAGCTGAATGGAGAAAATGATCTAAAATGATCTAAATCTGCAAGGAGAAAAAAAAAAAAAAAGCTAAACTCCCAGAAATAAAAACTGCAGTAAGTTAAGGAGAAAGCTCATTAGAAATGCCTCCCCAGTAGAATGGATCCCCAGGAGGAGGGAAGGGAATATCCTTCCAGGCTCAAAGACAAGCTAGAGGGACTGAATGAAAACAAACACGTAAAATGACAGTGGGAGATTTTAATGCCTGTTCTCAGCAGTCAACAGGTCATCACAGCAAACAGATAAATGTGAATGTTAAATGCCATCATGAATCAAATCGAAATAACTACTTGTATTCTGTGTGATCACAGTTGAATAAAGCTAAAAACTATTAACAAGAGAAACTGCAGAAAGAACACAAAAACTAATAGGCAGGGAAACAACTCACCATTGAATGCCGAATGAGTCACTGAAGAAACCAAGAAGCAAATGATATGCATAATTTGATACAAAAAATTTAAAATGTATATAATAAGTAAATAATTTAGTAAAACAAAAAAAGGGAAAATTCACTATATGTGTACAAACTAATATCAAGGTTCAACATGAAGGAAATTCTGACACAATCTGGGTGAAGACACATAATAAACAGTCACAGAAAAGTGATGCATGGGTGTCACATGAGGTAGCAACTGCAGTCAGATTTATTGAGACAGAAAGAATATTGACAGGGGCAGCAGCTAGAAGTACGGGTCATGTAGGGTGATGTATTTATGGGTTAAACATATAGTTTTAGATGAAAGAATTTCTAAAAATTAGTGTTGGTGTATTACCAACCAGTGAGTACAGTCAACACCAGTGAATTTAAGTTCTTACAAGATATATTACGTTGTATTTTACAATTTTAAAAAATGTCAAAATTGATGAACCTATTTAAAAGGCCACAGTATCTCTGGTCCTTTATTTGTTAATTTTCTGATGGAGAGGAGTAAATTAAGAGATAACTTAGATAACCCAGATATAGTAGAAATACTGAGCTCTTAGGAACGCAGCAGCTCTTTTAAAGTACCAAGACTTTGAGGAAAAATTTGTGTAATAGCTTCAGTGTAGTTGGCTGATGGGGAAGAGTAGAAGAAAGGCAATCAGTAAGCGATATTAGAGGAAACACAAATAAAGGTGTAGCCTAAAACATCTGACCAGGCCTGAGCCTGAGGTCCGGACCACCGTCTTGCAGCTGCTTACAAAATGCTCAGAGGCTTATATTAATTACAAACTGTTTGGTTTATGGGTCAGACTTATTATCCACTAGCTCTTACAACTTAACCCGTTTTTATTATTCTGTGTACTGCTCCACGACTTTACCTGTGTTCCATTATATCTTGTCTTCTCAGTGGTAGCCTGCAGCATCTCCTTGATTCCATCCTCTTTCTCTTTTATCTATGCTTGGGTTTCCCTCCCGCCTCCAAGCTGCCTTGCCATAGGCTAAAACAGCCTCTTTATTAACCAATGGTAATCAATTCACAGCTTACAGAAAAACACCCAACTTCATAAATGTTCTTTAAAGATGTTATTTAACTAAATATATGCCTTTTGAAAAGACATTTTTATATACATAAAAATAAATGAAACAATTTCAGCTACTAAAAAGTTAAAGATATATAAAGAGAAAACAGATCAGAGGGACTTCAATGTTTCTATAAATCAACTTTACTACACAAATTCTATTTGGTATTATAATAAACACCCAGAGACAGATATTGGGGAAGAGCTGAAATATCAGAGAGACAGTGAATAAAACCGCAGCTACTTCCCACCTAGCTAACACCTTGGCCAGTCTCCTTCAAACTCCAACTTCAAATCCTTCAACTCCAACCACTTTGTCCTCATCCAACCAGGGAAGTGGGTAAGAAGCTGAGCTCTTCCCTCCTCTGCCTCTGCCCAGCTATCTCACTTCCCGGTTCAACTTTCCTAGAGCTAGGGCTAAAGGTATGTGCCACCATTGTCTGGCTCTGTTAGGCCTTGAACTCACAGAGATCCAGAAGCATCTCTGTCTCCAGAGTGATGGGATTAAAGGTGTGGGTTACCACTCCCTGACCTTCTTGGCTTGGCTCTGTGGGTGGTTCTGTCCTCTGACAGTCCAGACTATTTTTATTAAATATCCATTATATTACCATACAACTTATAAAAGATTGTAATGTGTGTAAATAAGGCAAACACAGTTGTAATAAAATGAGTAAAAAATCATCAAGAAAGAAGATTAAATCACTTTATTTTACAAATACAGCTCTCTGCAAAAATAATTAAAAAAAAGAATAGAAAAATACTCTAAAATTTGTCTTTAAGAACTGAGATTCTAAAAGCTTTCCTTTTATGTATACTTCAGTATGAGATTTTTAGCAACACTATTACATAACCTTTACAATCAGGAAAGTTTTAATATTATTTTTAACAGCGTAAGAAAGCTTCCCACTTCCGGTAGATATTTTTTCCCTGTAGGAATCAGGCTAACAGGAGATGATCATCACCAAGTGCCCTCTTCAAGGGATCAGGACTCCACCTCTTTTGCCTGGGATGAAGCTCCGGACTTGGGTGTTTTTAGTGAGCATAGTGGAGCATGGCTACTCCATCTGGGTGAGGAAGGCCTGGTTACTACTACAGATCTATAAATAGGGTCACCCAGGCGTGTAGTGACGCCCATTGGCTTGGCTATGGTAACCAAGTGAGTCAGCAGGAGGCCAGGCTCTGGCCAGAATGCACTCATCCGGAGGAGCTTCATGCCCAGCAACAGCTGGTGTGGAGAACTGGAGGAAGACCTTTGTGAAGCCCTGTGAGGAATGCAAGGCACGTGGGGTGTTTGAGTAACCAGGCTTGGCAGATTGCTTTTCAAGTGCAGAGCCCAGAGTGATGCATGCAAAGGACAGCACAGGGTTACTGAAGTGTGCTGGGAGGATTTTTTTCTTAGTCTGAGTGAGTAAGACTTGCATTTCTTTTCCAAAATAACACCCAGCTTGGAGCTGGCACAAAACAGTGGCTAAGGTGCAGGTTGATGGTGAGGACACCTGGCTCTGTTGCTGCTAAACTTTCATTAAACGTTCCTCACTCACTGGAGCCTGTTTCATGTCCTTTGCAGATTTTTATCAGTCTGTATTTATTCAAAAAGAACAGCCAGAATGCTTGTTTTGGGAGGTCCTACTGTGGTGCTGTTGGCTGAATCCTGAGGACCTTTTGCTAGAGTAGCTAAGTTTTGCAATTGTTCCCCCATCTCTACTTTGAGCTTATGGAGAATTCTGTCTGTAGAGTGCTAGACAAGTTGAAAATGGACAGATGTCTCAGGAATTGGTTAGCATTCAATTTGAGTACCTTTTCTCCAGTGTTATTTATTATGGCTTAATTAGCCAAGTAAAAGGGATGCTCACTGACCACACCATACTTTGTCTCCTGGTAAGCTATCAGCTTGGCTATACAGAAGAGAATGGCCTGGGGACCCTATAGGAATTGGTAGTGTGAGTGACACATCCCCAGAAACTAATTCTGGAACATGGGTAGCTAAGCTTTGGGATATATCAGCGCTCCCTGTAATGCTAACACACAGCAGAATTTGTGAACCTGATGTAGACCAAACCTGCTACCCTTGCCAACTTGGCTGTTGGTACTATGCTTGTCCTGAGTCTTGCTGCAGGCCTGACCCCCTGGGCAGCAGAATGGGGCCTATAGCTTCAAAGAGGAGTGGGTGCATCTGAATCTTTCTGTAACAGGAGGTTTCAGGCCTGAACTAGCTCCCCAGTTCAGATCTGCCCACCACCGCCCCCCCCCCCCAAATGACTCAGACATTTATCTTAATTTCATGCTGTTTGGCCTATGGCCCAGGCATATTACTTACTAGCTAGCTCTTCTATCTCAATTCAACCCATATCCACTGATCTGTCCTGTAGGGGGATATGTTACATTGTAAATAATTGCCCTGCCTACTAATTTAATAAAAATGCTGATTGGTTGAAGGGAACAGGAAGTGTGGGTGGAGCTACCAGACAGGGAAAACTCTAGGAACAGGAAGAACAGAGCAGAAATGCCACAGAAATGTCACAGAGAAGCCACAGAGACACCACGATTAGATGCCAGCAGATGTAGAGGAAAGAAGCTGAAATGTTGCTCTGAAAAATGGTACCAAGCCTCATGGCTAAACAGGATATGAATCATGGGTTAGTTTAAGGGTAAAGAGTTAGCAAGTTATATGCCTGGGCCCTAAGTCAATCAGTATATAATCAATACAAGTATCTGTGTGTTTCAGTGGGTCTATGGTACTGTGGGTCTGAAAGACCCAGCCACCAGGCTAGGCCGGAAAGTCTGGACCATGAGGCAAGACCAGAAATTCCAGGCCAGAAACCTAATACAACACCATCCTGCTACATGGTCCATGGCTCACCTGTGTTTCTTACATGTTGCTTACTTGAGCGCCTGGATCCATCTCTCTCTCTCTCTCACTCCTTCTTCTACCTATGCTCCAATTCCTGCCTATTGCTACGGTGCCTGTCATGGGCCAAAACAGTCCTTTATTCACAGCATATAGAAAGACATTCCCACAACACCTTTCCATTTTGTTTTAAAAGTTGCTTTTAAAAATTGCTACATCCAAACTTTTTGTAGGGCACCAATGTGCTTTGTGCTGTGTTTAAGATGCATTAAGCAGGTTTCTTCAAAAGCCTGCTATTTCTTCTGAGGAGGCTAAGAATCCTGCTTTTGGAGATTGTTGTAGTAGGTTTTTCTCGGGTCCCAGACAGCCAGAGGTCCCGGACCCACAGAACTGCCGCCCGGGACTGCTTTGTCGCCCGCCGCCGCCTGGGTCCCCAGAAACGACTCAGACGCTTCTATTTACTTCATGCTGTTTGGTCTATGGCTCAGGCACATTGCTAGCTAGCTCTTATATCTTAAATCAACCCATTTCTATTAATCCGCGGGCCACGTGGCCCGTGTGGCTCACCCGTGTCTCCTTACATGTTGCTCTTTCGGCGGCTTCAGCTAGGTCTGCCTGACTCCACCCTGCTTCTCTCACCTAAGCTCTGATTCTCCTCCCACTTCCTCTATGGTGCCCGCCATGACCCATAACAGCTACTTTATTTAAAGATACAGCACACACAAATGCATTCCCACATCAGGAGATACTAGATAAAGAAGATTATAAACGAGGGTTGCTTGGGCAAAGAGGCTTTTCTGGGTAACCTGTTGGAAAGGGAATAAAACTTACCATCTCTGCTGCCCTTTGTCTGTCACTACAATGGCAGAACCTGACAGGAATAGTGTACTAAACTAAGTAGGCAATTACATTCACATACACAGAGCGAGAGAGAGAGAGAGAGAGAGAGAGAGAGAGAGAGAGAGAGAGAGAGAGAGAGAGAGAGAGACCACAAGAGCAAGAGCAGAATATAGGGAAGAGTGAAAGGCTAACAACCATGGTTAGTAGCAAATTGTTTTACCATTGGCGTGTCTCTATCAATGCCGTTCAAATATGTCAGAACCCAAATCTGGCTATAGCTCCCAAATATGTCTATTTTCACACGAATGCATGGATGAAATTCAGTCCTTAAAAGCCTTTCATGTACAGAGTGCTCTTTGCTTCCCTGTGCATCCTGTCTAAGGGATTTTCTTATCTTCATAGTCACCACACTGTTGTTAGCCAATAACCATAGGTCAGTTATGTTTTCCATTTTGTGAACAAATGTCAGACAGAAACAAAGAGAACTTTTGTTAGTGAATGGTTTGGAGAATGTGGCCCATCATGATGGAGAATTCATGGCAGCACACTGATGAAACTGCTCGCTCACATTTGTAAATCAGAAAGCAACTGGGACTGGCAGTAGTTAGCTGGTTTTCTCTTTTGCTCCCCCTCTTACTGGGTCTGGGGTCACATAGATGAGGCTGGCACTTGAAAAGCTCTATCTTCCTCTAACCAAGATAAACAACATTGTAAGTAGATGACATCTCCCAGATTCCCGCACACCAATCGCTTGAACCATCATAACTCATTACCCTTGAGCAAACTGTAGGAAACACAAGAAGTGTCTCTTACTTGCACCTTTCACTACAGATGAAGTGATTATGACTAGAATCGTAAAATCAGTACACAGTTCCATGCATATCTTTAAAGTCCTCTGCCTGTAGACTGGGTACCAAAATTCTCTGTGAAATGAACATCTTGACTCATATTAGTCCTAAGTTGCACGTCTGTTTTTTAGCTCAGTCGTTCATGTGTCAACTTACTACATATAACAGTATTTTCCCCTCCTTCCTTCAGCTGTGATGCCTAAGCAGTTACCCCAGCCTTTAGCTTTTCCTCTTATTTCCAATCGCATGATTATAGATTATGCTTTGTGACATAAAAAGTCAGAATTTGAAATTTATCTCTTTTAAAATCATCTCTTCCTAGGTAAATAGAAAATAGGCAATCTATTTACAGAAAAACATCAATAATTAGCCTGTATAGGTACTGCACTTCATCTTTAAAGCAACTGAGGAATGAGCACACACACATGCACGCATGAGCATGTGCACACACACACACACATTCTATATGTACACATATATTTGGCAACTTTTCAATCAAATGAAAAAATATTTTTAAAAGAATATAGAACCGAGAGGAAGTGTAATAATTAAAGGATAATGTCATATCCTGAATATGTAATAGAAAATAAAGTTTATTTTTACTCCTATTTTTAATAACTCCTAGTAAAATATTATGATAATCTAATAAAAATGATAGACAAAGCTTAGCCATAAATTTAATTATTATTTTTTCTGATCATATTCACCACCAATTTTCACCTTAATTCTTTCCACTCTCCCTTCCCCAACTTTGTATGCTTTTTGTTTTAATAACCTACTTAGAATCCAGTCTGTGTTGCTCATATACTCATGGGTGTGGGAAAATCCACTGGAGTATGGTAAACCTACAGTATCCACACCCTTAATAACAACTGACTGTACCTTCTTCAGAAGTTATCAACTGTTAATAGATCCTCAGTTGGGGATGGGAGTTCATGAGCTCGTTGACACTCCTTGCTGAAATGTTGACTGGCTTGATCTTGTACAGGTCATATGTAGGCAACCACATCTGCTGTGGGTTCTTGAATATAACAGTCTTGTCACATCCAGAGGATTCTGTTTCATTCCCATTCTCCCTGATCTTAGGCTCTTACACTCTTTATGTTCCTTACAAATTTAATTATGTCAGGAAAGAGAGAGAGAGAGAAACCTAGAAAGCATCTACATACCTATGATAAGATAACTCAATAAGCTACTAGTACCCTGCGGTGGAATTTGATGATAGTTTAGACTGATGAGTACCTAAAACTTTGGTAAAATATTTTGATATGAAGATAAGCAAAATATATAATAGATTATATATTAAATTACTTAAATGATTTCAAGTATACAAAAAGATGAAAAAATACACAATGAGTGGCAGTAGATATTTAGTCTTATAAACATGTTTCTTCTCTCCTTTTTATTTTAATGTATTTGCTTCACAGATTATAATTAATTAATAACAGCACTATAAAAATATAAGAATTCAATTTAAGAACTGAGTTACTGATAGAGAAAATATAAATAATATAAATAGCTGATAAAGGCCACGTGCTAATAATATTTACTAATAACTAGGTTATTATTACAAATTTGATCATTAAATGTGGAATATAAATTAGAATGAGGTTTGTACACTAGGGTTGGGATATGAGGATTAAGAACAAGTGTTCCTAAGAGCTGTGGTGGCTTGGGTATTTACCACAAAATTCTGCATGGTGGATAGGCAGGAGAAAGTGACCTTGGTTTACGACTTGTGGTGTGAGTGTGGAAACAAGGTGTCCTTGAGCATATTGAGAAAATTTTCTCTCTTGTTTCTCTTCCTGAGAAGGCCGCTGGGAATGTGATAGAGAAATGCTAGTCATGTTTAATTTCAGATAGGGACAACTGCTGGACGTTCCTTTGTTCCTAAATAAGACATATGAGGGAAAAACACCCTGATGCCAGAGAAAGGTATTCAGAATTCTTATACTGTGCTACCTATTTACAATGGAAGTGGATCTTTGATCCTGTATGCAAAGGTACTCTTTTCTTCTCTCTCTCTCTCTCTCTCTCTCTCTCTCTCTCTCTCTCTCTCTCTCTCTCTCTCTCTCACACACACACACACTCAGACTCATAAAAACACTCCTTCACTCATAACTGAGATAGATAGCCCTATACCATCACATACTCCTCGTTTCAGGCCCTGGAGTGGGTATACAGGCAGCATTGTGACTGGCAGCTGAGTTTTCATACCTCCCTTGAGAGAGAACATGCCTTGGATACTGTACTAGAGAGAACCCAAGAAACTTCCATGACAGCCTGTCAATGAACATCCTGGTGTGGGGCTTTACAATGAAAGCAAGCAATGTAAAAAATTTAAATTTATTTTCTGGGAAACAACCCCTTACAATGGAGTGTTGAATTGGGAATCTTGTGCAACCGTTCTCAGCACATGATGAATTTTGATTTTCTAACAACATCTGTGCCAAAAGTTTTAGAGTTATTAAGTTTGTCTTGATTTAATTGTTTTCTTTGCTTTTTTTATAGTTCTCAGTATTAAAGTCAGTCATATGTTGGGGATGCTGTAACAAATCTCTCTATTTCCAAACAGAGCAGTATTTTTTTTTTTTTTTTTAAAGAAACCAGTATATTAGCTTGTCTGTATTTATTGTTGGAGACTACCACTCAAATGGTCAGCACAGCCTCCCCTTCACATAGAAGGGCCAAGATGAACTGAGAACTTCTAACAACATAGCAAATGGTTACTATCAAGGAGAGCTGCATGAGGTAGAAAGAGGACTCTAGGCAAGGGCCCTCCTCACAGTCTCACACTGAGCAAGAGACTGGAAGTTAAGCTGCACTGAGCCCACCTTCACAGGAACTTCTATTCCCAAATTAACCTTGTGATGTCTATTTCACTGCACTATCCTTAATTGAATGACATCCTGAAGCATCTCTGCCCAGCTCAGCACTACAAATTAAAATACCAAAAGCCACTTTCAAACACCCTAGATATCTAAGCACATACTTCTATCCCCAAACATCAACAAAACACTAAGAAAAAACTTGTGGAGGCATTATTGACTGAATCACCACACTGTTATATACAATTGTTAGACATTTACTCGGAGTAAACGACCTAATTCATGTGAAAAGTAAAATGCTTGTCCCTAGTTAGATTTCCATTATTCTAGCATATCAGCTGAGATAGTCAACCTACAAAGTGGGAAAGTTGATTTTGGATCACAGTTTTAGAAGCTTTGCTCTGCGGTTGTGCAACACTCTTCACTGTGGTTAAGTAGGGTAAAGGACCTACTTACATCATCAAATCCAGAAAGCAAAGCAGAATGAAGATGACGTTCTGGGACTCCATATGCTTATCCAAGAGCACTCTCCCTATATGAACTAACTCTCTTTCATAAGACTTTACCTCTTAAAGGCTCCACTGCTTTTCAGTAGTATCACAGGCTAAAGACTAAACACTCTGCATTCCAGTTGTGTTGGGAATTTTGATGGGGATTGTGATGAATCTGTAGATTGCTTTTGTTAGGATGCCCATTTTTAGCATGTTATGCCTACTGATCCATGAGTATGGCAGATCTTTTCATCTTTGATATCTTCTTCAGTTTTTTTCTTCAAAGACTTAACGTTTTAGGATCATCATACAGGTCTTCTGCTTTCTTGGTTAGACTTACTCCAAGATATTTTATATTATTTGTGGCTATTGTGAAAGGCATTGCTTTCCTGATGCTTTTCTCAGCCCATTTATCCTTTCTATATAGCAGGGCTACTGACTTTTTTGAATTTATCTTGTATCCAGCCTGATGTGGGAATGCCTTTCTGTATGCTGTGAATATCAATCTTTAAATAAAGGAGCTGTTTTGGCCCATGACAGGCACCATAGAAGAAGTAGGAGGAGAAATCAGAGCATAGGTAGGAGAAGCAGGGTGGAGTCAGGCAGATCGAGCAAGCCGCCCAAGGAGCAACATGTAAGGAACACAGGTGAGCCACGGGCCATGTGGCCGACAGATTAATAGAAATGGGTTGATTTAAGATGTAAGAGCTAGCTAGCAATGTGCCTGAGCCATAGGCCAAACAGCATAAAGTTAATATAAGCGTCTGAGTCATTTCTGGGGGCCTGAGCAGCAGCGGTGGATAAGGGGTCTGGCGTGGCAGGCCTGTGGGTCTGGGCCTCTGGCCGCCCAGGACCAAGAAACCCCATTGCAACACCAGCCACTTTGCTGAAGGTGTTTATCAGCCATAGGAGTTCCTTGGCAGAATTTTAGGGTTGCTTATGTATACTATCATATGATCTGCCAATATCAATACTTTGACTTTGTCTTTTCCAATTTGTATTGCTTTGATTTCGTTTAGTCGTCTTATTGCTCGAATTTCAAGTACTATATTGAATAAGTATGGAAAGAGTGAACAGCCTTGTCTCATTCCTAATTTTAGTGGGATTGTTTTCAATTTCTCTCCATTTAATTTGATGTAGGCTCCAGGCTTGCTATAAAAATGCCTTTATTATGTTTAAATATTTCCTTTGTATCTCTGATCTATCCAAAACTCTTATCACAAAGGGGTGTTGGATTGTGTTAAAGGCTTTTTCAGCATCTAATAAGGTAATAATCTGGTTTTGTTCTTTCAGTTTGTTTATATATTAGATTTCATTGACAGATTTTTATAAGTTTAATCATCATCCATTTCTGGGATGAAACCTTTTTGATTACGGTAGATGATCTTTTGGATGTGTTCTTGGATTTGATTTTCAAGTATTTTATTGAGTATTTTTGCATCAGTGTTCATGAGGGAAATTAGTCTGTAATTTTCTTTTTTTGAATTTTTGAGTGATTTGGGTATCAGGGCAACTATGACCTCACAAAATGAATTGGGCAATATTTCCTCTGTTTATATTTTGTGGAATAATTTGAGGAATATTAGTATTAGCTCCTCTTTGAGAGTTTGGTAGAATTCTGTGATAAAACTGTCTATAGCTATTTATCAGGTCCTTTAATTCTTAACAACTATCAGCTCCATTATTTCTCTATTTGGTATTTGTCTGGACGACCCATCCATTAGTGAGAATAGCATATTGAAGTCTCCAACTACTAATGTGTGAGGTTTGATGTGTGATTTAAGTTTTAGCAATGTTTATTTTACAAATGTGGGTGTCATTGCAGTTGGGACAAAGATATTAAGAAAACGTGGTACATTTACACCTGGAAGGCAAATGTGGTATGTACTCACTTATAAGTGGATATTAACTATAATGTAAATATGTTCCACAGACCCAGAGAAGCTAAGTAATAAAGAATGTTTAAAGGCCAACACAAAAATCTCCCTGGAAAGGGGAAACAGAATGGTTTCACAGGCAGACATGGGGAATGGGGTTGGGAACAGGAGTGATCAGCTGAGAAGGATAATATATACTGGAAGAAATAACTGGAATGGGGGGGGGGTCCCTGAGGCAAGGTGGAAACCTAGTACAGTGAAAGTCTACAGTCTACAAGAGTAACCCTAACAGAGATTCAGCGTGATGGGGACAAGGAGCCTGAACCAGCTGCCTTCTGTAACCAGGCCCCAAGTGGAGGGATTAGGACACCGACCCACTCACAGAACCGTCAACCTACAGTGTGTCCAGCCTCCAAAGTATTCTCTGACCAGAGCCAGCAGAATCCTCATCAAAGAGACCACACATATTTCATCAGCAACTGATGGGAGCAGATGCAGAGTCCCACAGCCAAACATTAGGCAGAACTCTGAGAGTCCTGAGGAGGAAAAGAAGGAGGAAGAGAAGAAGGAGGAAGAAGGATTGGAGGAAGCAGAGGTGTCATTAACACCAGGTGAACATGACCCACAGAATCAGTTAACTTGGACTTATGGGACTCACAGCGATCAGGGAGCCTGTAAAGGTCTAACCTAGGTCCTCTGCATAAATGTTATGGCTAAGTAGTTGGTGTTCTTGTGGGATTCCTAAGAGAAGGGCAGTCACTGACTCTTCTGCCTACTTATGGGACCTTTATTTCTACTGGGTTGCCTCATCCCGCCTTGATGTGATGTATGTACCTGGTCCTTATTGTACCATACTATGCTATGTTTGATTGAAAAGGAAAAAAAAAAGTAAAATGAGAAGATGCCTCCTCAAACATCTCCACAGCTGGCTCACCATCTGACCTGAATCATTATTAGCAGTGGAATGAAAAAGGAATAGAAATCTAAATAATAACAGTAGGAAGAAGTATATAAGCCTTAGGTCTAATTGTGATGTAATCAGTACAGTGCTCACCTTGACTCATCCAACAACTAATTTGTAAGAGCCTAGCGTATGCCAGACATCATTCTGAACTGGAGGATGATGCAGGAAACGAGGCACATTTGCTAATCTGGTGTAATCTAAGAGATCAAAGAACACAGAGGATGAAAGGAAAGAAATTGAGTGATGGTAACGAGAAGTGCCAGGGGAAAGTCAAGCAAGAGAGATGTAGGCAACATGGCAAGGCTTTGTGTGTGTAAAACCACAGAAAAAGCCACCAATGCAAAGGTGACATTGGGGGAAGTTGGGGAGATCAGTGTGGCCAGAGCATGCTGCACATTAGCAACAGGCCAGATCTCCTAATGTGTTTGGAGGCATTGGAGTACATTTTGGTGACTTGTGCACTCACTTTTAATATGTGGGAGATCATTATAGGATTCAGGGACAAGGAAATAGCTTAGATTTCAACTTTTACAGTCACATGCGTTGACCCCACCACCACCACCCCAGATATTGTGTCTTATATGAGCCAGATGTAATGTATCCATCATCTCATTTATTTCTGACCAGGGGTCTGATGCTACTCACCTTCTTGTAGATGACAACAAAGATAATAATTAGCCTCCACTCTATAGCTGTTAGTTAACCAGACTAGGTTGATTCAAGTCTTTTTTCCATTCTAATAACCTCTTACAAAATGAACAAATCTGTTATAATAATTGATAATCCAGTCTTGGTGACATTTTGACACAGAAAACAGTCACTAGAAGTATCATTTAAAATATACATTATGTATACAACATTATGTATACACAATCAAAGCTTACAGAAGGCTTTCACATCCATTACCTCATCTGCTATACAGAACAGTAATGAACATGATTGCCTGGGCAGTAGAGAAGCCATCTGAGACATAGAAAGTAAATTTTATCCAGCACACAATTCTTTCCAACCTTCCCTATGCTGGAAGCCGAGGGGATCAGTGGATAAGAATAGGCTATGAACTAGAACTGAATTGTAAGCCGTTGTGCCAAAGGAATGTACATTTAAAACTTAGAAACTAAGTCCCATAGCTGAGTTCATGAGTCTCCTATGGTGAGTCCTGATGAGACAACCAGGCTGTCTGACTTGAGTCCAATATACATATGTCAGTTTGTTCTGCTTTGCCTTATTAGCTGATCTCTAGGCCAGATTTGGTTTGCTCTTCAATTCCTCATACTTCACTCAGACCTATGTTTCTGTGGTCCACCCACACCCTGTGTCCCCAGCTTGACCCAGCTTCCATTAGTAATGAGGGCTCCACCCAAGAATGATGTCCCAGCTGGATGCTGCAGCTGCACTTGGCTAGGGCATTCCATTGGTCAGAGCCTGCCAGGTGCTCCCTTCCAGACTGCTTCTGCTCTGCTACTCTTTCTGGTGTAACCAGTGGTCAATCTGTGGTAGCTGGGCTAGGTCATGGCTTCTAGAGTAGATCTGTTTTATCAGAATCACCTGTGGGGAGTATTAAAATGGCATTGGCAGAAGCCAGCCCCAGAATTTCTGATTAGCTGATGTGGGGCACAGCCTCAGAATCTGCTTTTCTAATAGAGTCCCAGGCAATGAGCATACTTCTGGACATACTCCATATTGAGAAAATCACTTCCTTAGGCCCACTAGTAATCAGAAGCGGACGGGTTTAAGGTCACAAGCCACATTCTCAGTATTCCGAAAAGTTGTAGGGAAGGGGTAAAACAGTGTGATAAAAACTAAAATATAGTAAAAAGAATAAAAGAGTTCTTTATAGGTCACTCAAAGGGATATGAATTCACAAAGGTCTTCTGTCTATGGATTCTGAAAAAAAAATGTTATAACATCATCATAGGACCTTATAGTCAACGTCAATGTAAAAACAAGCCACAAATGAAGGTCCAAGTATGAGATAACTGGGTCATATAGTAGCTTATTTTTATTTTTTTGCATGAAACTCCATATCTATTACAATAGTGCCTTCACCAATTTTTACTCCCAGCTTCAGTGAACAGATGTCCTTCTTCCCTCAGCCTTGACATCATTGGTTGTGATTTGGTTTCTTGATTGTAGCCATTTTGTCTGAGGTAACTTGAAACCTCAAAGTGATTTTAGTTTGCATCCCACTGATGGATTAGGTTGTTGAACCTTAAAATAAATATCGATTGGTCTTTTTTGTTTTTTCTTTTGAGAGCAGCCTGTTCATTTCATTGGCCCACTGTTGGGAATGTTTGTGGTTTTGGCTGATTTCTGCAATTCTTTTAAGTATTTTGGTTATCAGCCTTCTCTCTCAGGTACTGCTGGCAGATTTTCTCCTGTTTTGAAGGCTGTCTTTTTACTTCGCTGATAATTTTGTTTACTGAGAAGAATTTTTTTCATTTTATATAGTATTATTTGTCAATTTTTGCAACTATTTTCTCTGCCACTGAACTACGGTTCAGAAAGGCCATGTCTATAGCTCCAACTTAAAAGATTATCTCCTGTGTTTTTTCTAATATGTTCAGTGATAACAAGAAACCCCGTGAAATTTAAATAGACTTAGAATTCCATTGTGTACCATGGTATTTCAGAGAAGCCAGACTCCATACAAAGTTGAACTGTGCCTATTTTAGAAATGCTTTGGAATACACTAACTTCCAAGGCTACTATTCAAATATTTTTTTTGGATATAAAGATAATTATTTTTATCCCAGCTAACATTTTCAGAGCACTGACCATGATCAAGGCACTTGAAAAATAGTAACTTCATTATCCACACAGGGTCTATCAAGAATTTTGCTTCATTTTAAAGATACTAAAATTGAGACCTAGAAGTGAAAATGACTTTTTAAGATTTAAAAAAAAGAGCAAGTGTAGATGGTGAATTTCTCAGCCATCCACTGTGAGATTTCAATGTATCCTGAAAGTGCAGCTCTGAACCTGATTGTTGTTTAAAAATAATGTTAGAAATGTAAAGCATTTTAAATAAGAAAGGTAAAAAGACCAGAACCATTTTATATCTCTACCACAGAAATAGCTATAATTCAGTTTTATGGATTATCAATATTTTTAGTTCTTTTTCTTCTTTTTTGCTATAAATATGCTATAAAATAATTGATAAGTATAATAAAAATTTTATATAATGACATATAGTCTAGATATTATTACAAGAAATGTATGTTACTTCAAAGTTGGAATAAAATAGAAAGAACAAAATAAAAAATTATTCAATAATCCTAGAATGTAAATTCAAATTCAAGAAGCTCATGAGATTTACAAATGTTCATATAGACATAGGACAAGAAGAAAAGTTACAATGGCAGTGAGTGACCTATTGGTTTGTTCCTGTACATTGACATTGTACTGTGTGCTGTAATGTCACCATTGAAGATGTGCTTTCACAGACACCAAGAATGTGACTTAGTGTCTTAACATATTTCGTGAAGGAAAGACAGATGAGAATTCACTGTTTTCCTCATTCAATAATTTTCTACTTCTCATAATTAAAGACAAATGAATATAGATTAGAAGAAGAATTTAATATAAAATTTATAGACATTTAAGATGTTAAATTTCTCTGGAGAAAATACAGGGGAATAAACTATTAGTTAGTTTTAAAATATTTTTGAGAATTTCTTACACTGGTACTATATTTACATCACTTTCTACCCCTCTCTCCCTACTCCAGCCCATTCAGTGTTCCACTTTTCCTTCTCAAGTTTGTGACATCCTCTTCCGTAATTACTACTCTTGAATATACACACATGCACACACACACATGTATATAAGCACCCAACTGAGTCTGTTTACTGTTGCTTTTATATACATGTTTAAGGCTGAGTGCTTGGGGTTAGATAACCTATTAGGTGGCTTATCCCTGAAGACTGATTCTCTCCCTCAGCAGCCATTTATTACCTGTAGTCCTTTGTCAGGGTATGGGACCACGTGCAGTCTCTACTGTTCATGTTCATGTATCAGTTGTTGTCATTATGTAGGTCTTGATTATCCATCAGTTTGTTGAGATCTCTTAGCAGATGACCTAGTCCACTGACACGTACAATCTGTCCTGCCACCTTAACAATGTTCCCTGGAGCTTAGGTGTAGGGAGCTGGACTACAGATATACTCATTGGGTCTGGGCACCTCACAGTCACTTAGTCTTTATATTTTGAGAAGTAGCACATCTCTGTCATAGTTGCCAGTGCTGTGTAAAAAGCTTATCTGATGAGGAGTGAGAGTCACATGTATCTGGAAATATATGGTCAAGAATTTAGCATCTAGTCAGGAATTAAATTGCTTTAGAAAAATGACTACAATTAGCACTCTTCTATGGTCTCTAACCTCATCACCATAGTTAGTTGGTTGGTTTCACAGTACCAGGCATGAATTCCTTCATATTGAGTGACTCTCAAAACCACTTAAACAGCTGTCAGTTACCACAAAAGATAACAGTACCACTATTACACCATTAAGGGTATCTTGCCAGGATGGTCATTTTTGTGGTTTAAAGACTTTACTGCTGGGTATGAGTACTTGAATAGTACCTTCTGATACTATAAGAGCTAGTGCTCAGTAGCCAGAAGTTGCTGGCCCAGCCTAACCCTAAGATCCACACCCTATGTCCCACAGCTACTTAGTCCCAAATAATCATACAAAGGCTTATATTAATTACAAACTGATTGGCCTATGGCTCAGGCTCATTTCCAACTAGCTCTTATAACTTAATCCATTTCTATTCACATATTACATTTCTACATGTTTTGTGGCTTTACCTGTGTTTCATTACATCTTGCTGTCTGGATGGCAGCCTGCAGCATCTGTCTAACTTTGCCCCTTTTATCCTTTATCTCAGCTTGGATTTCCCTACCTGCCTCTAAGCTGGCTTGCCATAGACCAAAACAGTTTTTATTATTATTATTATTATTATTATTATTATTATTATTATTATTATTATCCAATGGTAATAAAGTATATTCATAACACACAGAAAGACATCCTATGTCACATGCTTGGTTGGAGAGGAGCAAGTCAGTTCCACCTCACTTACATAAATTATCTCCGAAGTGTGTGGTATCATCAGGGATTCACCTTTCAGTTGGAGGGAGCAATCAAGAACAATGGCAATTCCCTGTATTGCTCTGGATGTCTCTTGGAACTCAGAACAACAGCCTGAAGGGAAATATCTCATAGTTGGCACTGGGACTTCTGTTAGATACTCTGTGACTCTTTAGGGGAGAATTATCACCCTTGCAGTGTGTCTTCACTCTGTCTATCTATCATCTATATATCTATCTTTTTATTTGTCTATTTATTGTCTCTCTAATGCATTTTAAGTAAGTTTAAAGAACAACATGTAGTTTTCAGTTACTATAATGCTTTGTGCTGAATAATTAGTATGTAGATTCATTTTGCACTACTATTAAGTTCTGTTCAAGTGGGTTTATTTCTTTAATAGTATTTCCCAAGGTACATCCTTTGGATATCGGATTCTTTTGATGTTCTCCAAAAGAAAGGTTATATGACTTAATGTGTTTGCAGAAAATCATAAATGTATCCAGACATATGCAGAATTTAAGAAGTTCTACAGAGAAAAAATAATTTTAAATCATTAGTATTATATATTTTATCACTTTGAATGTCTTCATTGGCAAGCACTCAATTACATTATACTAACTATGAGTCAGTATTTGACACTGATGTTTGTTCATCTCACAGCCTGGAAAAATGGAAAGCTGGAAGGCTGGAGGGCTGGAGGGCTGGAGGGCTGGAGGGCTGGAGGGCTCGAGGGTTAGAGAGCTGGAAGGCTGGAGGGCTGGAGGGAAGGAGGGATGGAGGGAAGGAGGGCTGGAGGGCTGGAGGGATGGAGGGAAGGAGGGATGGAGGGCTGGAGGGATGGAGGGCTGGAGGGAAGTAGGGCTGGAGGGATGGAGGGATGGAGGGAAGGAGGGATGGAGGTATGGAGGGCTGGAGGGAAGGAGGGCTGGAGGGAAGGAGGGCTGGAGGGCTGGAGGGATGGAGGGATGGAGGGATGGAGGGATGGAGGACCAGTTTGGAAAGACAATGCTTAGTGGCAGTGCTTTATTCTGTGTTCTCTGTTTCCTAAGTTGCAGGGAAACTTCAGGTAAGCCAAGCTAAAGTTCACAGATGCTGGAGGGTCCCCAAACCTATCAGTCAAGTGCACCCACTGTAAAGGGATCATTATTCTGAGAAATAACACGTTTCCAGAAATAAAACCTCCTCAGTGAAAGAGAATTCTAATTAAATGTTTATACTTCAAATTGTTACTCTTTCACCAAGAGAACAGCTAAACTTCACCAAAGTGAGCAGAGCATGGAGGTTGACTGAAAGGCATAGAATCTGGCTGTTGGAACAGAACTGGCTTAACTTTTACCACCTTTGAAATTCAAATCCATTTGGTAAGGGAGCCTAATCATCTAGAAAAACAGTGATGTGAAGAACAGGATGCCATATCTGATGGATTTGTGAAAGCATCAGGTTACTTACTGACGTTTTAGCGAGCTCACAAGAAAAGGCTTTCCCTTTTAGTGCCTGCATGTCAGCATCAAATCATTCCCAGACTATAAAATATGCCTCCAAACCCCATGCGTTGCCAGAAGCCAAGTTTTTGGCTTTTGGAGGGTTTTTGCCAGAGTCTAAAAATCAATTCCCCAAACAGCATTTCTCTGAAACTTTGTTCAAACTCAGATTCCTTTGGCTCAGGCTGCAACAGTAATTGAAAGAAGAAACAGCCTTGTACATTGGAGGATGTCGTACCTTCCTTTCTTGTTATGGTTTTATGACACTACAATTGGTTTTTGTCTTGTGTGAACATGACCAATCTTTTGTTGCTGCTTAGCTATTTTTTAGTTTTATAATTTGAGAATAATTTTAAAGACATTGCTAAATACTTATGATGTGCTACATATAAAGTAGAAATAATGCATTATGGGATATATAGGCATTTATAGCAGAAATGCACCAAATATCTTTTTGGGGTGAATGACCTAATTTAACTTTTGGGGGGGGGGTGACAGGATTTCTCTATTTCTGGCTGTCCTGAAACTTGATTTGTGGACCGGGCTGATCTCAAACTCATGCCTGAGTGTTGGGATTAAAGACGTGCACCTCCACAACCTAGCTCATTTAATATTTTTATTATTTTTTCATTTATTTTAGGTACCAACCACAATGTATCCTTCATCTCTTTTCCCATTTCCTCCTCACATCTTCCACTTACCTCCTCCATCCACTCCTCCTACACTGATAAAGGGGCAGTCTTCTTATGGAAGTCAACAAACCATGGTATATCAAGTTAAGGCAGGGCCAAGCTCCTCTCCCTGAAACAAGGCTGGGCAAAGCATCTCAGCATAGAAAATAGGTTCCAAAAAGCCATCTTGTGGGGATTTAATAAAGTTTCAGAAGTTTTGGAGATATCAGAGGGAATCTACCCACAGTCTATGTGGGGGGGGGGGGTTAGTAAAAGCTCCAGAAGTCCCAGAGCTCTAACCACAGTCAGTCTAGGAAAATCAGAGTGGTGATTCAAACCTTTAATCCCAGCACAGGGAGTATCCTGGGAGTGGTGACTTACACCCTTAATCTCAACTGAGTCAAGGTCACTTCAGATTATAGAAGGAATTCCAGGCTCCCAAGCAGGTGTGGTGGGGCCATGCCTTAATTACTAAAAGAATACTTTAGAGGGGATTCAAACACAGAAAAAGCCATTCCAAGGGAATCGAGGCTGAGGAAGCTAGAAGACAGCTGGGTAAAATTTGACTGTGGTGTTTAGTCCCTCTAGTATCTCCAACTTCTGAAACTTTATTAAATCCCCACACCAGCTTATGTCTGAGGGGCAAGGTCCTGATCCCACTGCTAAGGACTCCACAAACAAACCAACCTACACAACTGTCACCCATATGTGGAGGGCCCAGATGGGTCCCATGCAGGCTCCCGAGCTGCTGGTCCAGAGCTCCAGAGTTTCTTGGAGCTCTGTCTCTGTGGGTTTCTCCATCATGAACTTGACCACTACCCCCTGAATACTGGTATTATCTCTCTTCACTTTCTTCACCTGGGTTCTTGGAGCTCTGACAAGTGCTTGGCTATGGATCTGCGTCCATCAGTCAGAGGACAGAGACTTCCTGGTGGCATTAGGGTATTCGGCAATCTGATTGCAGAGAAGGCCAGTTCAGGCACCCTCTCCACCACTGCTGAGAGTCTTAGCTGGGGTCATCCTTGTGGATTTCCTGGAGTTTCCCTGGCATCAAGTTTCCTCTAACTCCCAAATTGTCCCCTCTATCAGGATATCTCTTTCCTGATCCTTCACCTCCACCTAGACCACAACTTGTCCAACATGATCCCTCATGTTCCTTCCTCCCATCTCCTCTCCTCCACCACTACTAGTCCTGGCCCCCAGTTTACCAGAAGATCTCATCTATTTCCCATTCCCAGGGAAATCCAAGTGTTCCTCTTAGGGTCCTCCTTGTCACCCAGCTTTTCTGGGGCTGTGAATTATCCTTTGATTTATGGGTTATCCTTTGATTTACATCCAATATATACTGATGTGGGAGTATGTACCATGTTTGTCTTTTTGGGCTTGGGTTACCTCACTAAAGATGTTTTTTGGTTTTTCTAGTTCTATCCATTTGCCTGCAAAATTCATAATTTCATTGTTTTAACAACAGAGTAATACTTTATTATGTAAATGTACCACATTTTCTTTATCCATTCTTCAGTTTAGGGGCATCTAGGCTGTTTTCAGTTTCTGGCTATTAGAGATAACGAATCTATGATCATCACTGAGAAAGTGTCCTTGTGGTATGATTGAGCATCCTTTGAGCATATGCCCAAGATTGGTATAGCTGGCTCATGAGATAGATTGATACCCAATTTTCTGAGAAACCACCATACTGGTTTCCAAAGTTTCATGAAGTCCTATTTTATGAATTGTTGCTCTCCATGTCCGTGCTACTGGTGCTATATTCAGAAAGTTGTCTCCTGTGCAATTAGTTCAAGACTACTTCCCATTTTTTTCTTCTAATCGGCTTAGAGTAACTGGATTTATGTTGAGGTCTTTGATCTACTTGGACTTCAGTTTTGCACAGAGCAATAGATATAGAGCTATTTGCATGTTTTTATGTGTCAACCTCCAGTTTTGCCTGCCCCATTTGCTATAGATGCTTTTTTATCCATTGTATATTGTGGAATTTTTTGAAAAGTCGTGTTCATAGATGTTTAGATTAATGTCAGGGTCTTTCAATTCCATTCCATTGGTCCACATGTTGGTTTTTATGCTAATACCAAACTGTTATTATTACTACAGCTCTACAGTAGAGTTTGAAGCCAGGGATGATGATATCTCTAGAATTTTCTTTATTATAACAAGATTATTTTAGCTATCCTGAGTTTTTTGTTTTTCTATATGAAGTTGAATATTGTTCTTCCGAGGTCTGTGAAGAATTGCATTGGAATTTGGGTGGAGATTTCATTGAATCTGTAGACTGCTTTTGTAAAGATTGCCATTTTTATTATATTAATCCTTCCAATCCATGAGTATGGGAGATCTTTCCATTTTTTTTTTTTTAGATCTCCATTTTTTTCTTCAAAGACTTAAATTTCTTGTCCTATATGTCTTTCATTGTTTGATTAGAGTTGCCCAAAGATATTTTATATTTATGGCAGTTGTAAAGGGTATTATTTCTCATCCCATTTATTATTTGTGTATAGGAAGGCTACTGATATTTTAAAGATAATTCTGTATCCAATCACATTAATTAAGGTGTTTATTAGCTGTTGGAGTTCCCTGGTAGAAGTTTTAGGATCACTTATATATACAATCATATCATTTGCAAAGAGCAAAAGTTTGACTTCTTCCTTTCCAATTTGTATCCCCTTGATATCCCTTTGTCGCTTTATTGCTCTATCTAGAACTTTGAATATTATATTGAATAGATATATAGAGCATGGACAGCCTTTTCTTGTTTCTGATTTTCATGGAATCACTTTGAGTTACTTTCCATTTAATTTAATGTTGGTTATTGCCTTGTTGTATATTGCTTTTATTATGTTTAAGTATGTTTTATGTATTCCCCATCTCTCCAAAATTTTTATCATGAAGAATTGTTGGATTTTATCCAGGCCTTCTCAGAATCTAATTAGATGATCATGGTTTTTTTTTTTTTCTTTAGGTTTGCTATATGGTGGATTACATTGACAGATTTTTATATGTTGAACCATTTCTGCATCTCTGGAATGAAACCTACTTGATCACGGTGGATGACTTTTTTATATGTTCTTAGATTCGGTTTGCCAGTATTTTATTGAGAAGATTTTTATCAATGTTCATTAGGGAGGTTGTTTTTCAATTATTTTTCTTTGTTGCATTTCTGTGTGATTTGGGTATCAGAGTAACTGTAGTCTCATAAAAAGAGTTTGACAATGTTCCTTCTGTTTCTATTGTGTGGAACAATTTGAGTACTGGAATTAGCTTTTCTTTGAAATTCTGATAGAATTCTATGCTAAAACCATTTGGCCCTGGACGGTTTTTTTTGTTTGTTTTTGGTTTTTTTGGTTTTTTGGTTTGTTTGTTTTTGGTTTTTTTTTTGGTTGGGAGACTTTTCATGACTGTTTCTATTTCCTTAGGTTTATTTAAGTCATTTATCTGATCTTGATTTAATTTTTCTATGTAATACCTATACAGATAACTGTTCATTTCTTTAACATTTCCAGTTTTGTGGAGTACAGGCTTTTGATGTATGACCTAATGATTCTCAGGATTCTTTCAACATCCATTGTTATATCCCCCTCTTTATTTCTGATTTTGTTAATTGAGATTTAATTGAGATAATCTATCTCTGCCTTTTCATTAAAGGGTTTGTCTGTTGTTGATTTTTTCAAAGAACCAAGTTTTTGTTTTGTTGATTCTTTGTATTATTCTTTTTGTTGTTTATTATTATTATTTCAGCCCTTAGCTTGATTATTTCTTAGCATTTACTTTTCCTAGGTGAGTTTGCTTCTTTTTGTTCTGTAACTTTTAGGCATGCTATTAAGTCGATAATTTGAGATTTGTCTAATTAGTAGTGCTATAAACTTCCCTCTGGGCACTGCTTTCATGATCTCCCATAAGTCTGGGCATGTTGTGGACTCATTTTCATTGTATTGTTGGAAGCCTTTAATTTATTTTTCCTTGGCCCAGTAGTGATTCAGTTGAGAACTGTTCATTTTCATGAGTTTTTAGGTTTGCTAAAGCTTGTGCTGCTGAACTCTAACTTTAACCGTAGTGATCAGATAAGATACAAGTAGTTATTATAATTTTTTGTGTCTGTTGATACTTTCTTTAGGATCAATAAGTGGTCACTTTTAGAGAAGGTTCCCTGAGGTGCTGAAAAGAAAATATTTTCTTTTGTGTTTGGATAAAATGTCCTATAGATGTCTACTAAGTTCAACTGAGTTACAAAATCTGCTAGTTTCTTTGTTAAGTTTCTGTCTGGTAGACCTGTCCATTGGTGAGAGTTGGGTCTTGAAGTCTCCCATTATTAATGTGTTGAGTTTGATGTGTGATTAAAGCTTTAGTAATCTTTCTCTTACAAATGTGGATATCTTTGTATTTGGTCATAGATATTTAGAACTGAGACTTCATCTTAATGAATTTTTCTTTCAATGAATATGAAATGTCCTTCTGCAAATATTTTTGTTAATATTAGTTTGAAGTCTATTTTGTGAGACATTATTAGGATAGTTACACTGACTTGTTTCTCAGGTCCATTTGATTGAAAGATCTTTTCCCAACCCTTTATTCTGAGGTAATGTCTGTCTTTGAAATTGAGTTGTGTTTCTTTTATGCAAGAGAAGGATGGATCCTGCTTTGTATCCATTCAGTTAGTCTGTGTCTTTTTCATTGGTGAATTGAGTCCATAATATTAAGACATATTAATGACCAGTGATTATTAATTTCTGCTAATTTTGGTTTGAGTAGTAGTGGTGGAAGAGTGTGGGTTTCCCTTCTTGGTTTTTATTAGTGTGATATTATCTACTGCCTATGTTTTCATGGATGTAGCTCACTTTTCTAGGTTGGAGGTTTTTATCTAGAACTTTCTGTATGGCTGGATCTGTGGATAGGTACATACTGTTTAAATCTGATTTTGTCACCAAATACCTTGTTTTCTGCAATTATGATGATTGAAAGTTTTGTTGGGTATAGTAGTCTTGGCTGGCGTCAATGGTCCCTTAGTGTTTGAAAAACACCTGTCTAGGACCTTCTGGCTTTTAGAGTCTACATTGGTAAGTTGGGTGTAATTCTGTTAGGTCTGCCTTTATATGTCACCTGACCTTTTCCCTTTGCAGCTCTTAGTATTATTTCTTCATTTTTATATGTTAAGTGTTTTGATTTTTCTGGATGTTTTGTGTTAGAAATTCATTGAATTTAACATTTTTTTTTAAAAACAAAACAAAAAACTGATTAATCTATTTCCTCTACGGAATTTTCAGTGTCTGAGATTCTCTCTTCCATTTCTTATATTCTGTTTGTAATAGTTACTGGTCATGTTCCTAGGTTTTCCATTTCCAGAATTCACTGTTTGTGTTTTCTTTATTGTTCATATTTTAATTTTCAAGTCTTGAACCATTTTCTTCACCTGTTTGATTTTCTTTTTCTTGGCTTTCTTTAAACAGCACAGTGATTTCTTCCAATTTTTGTTTGTCTTTTCCTTAATTTAAGGGATTTTTTATCTTCTCTTTAATGCTTTCTATCATCTTCATAAAGTTATTTTCAAGGTCGTTTTCTTGTGTTTCCGCTGCATTGGAATGTTCAGGTCTTGCTGTTGTCGGGTCTCTGGATTCCGATGATGTCATGATGATGTCATGATGATGTCATCCTTTCAGTTGTTGGACGTGTTTTTACACTGGTGTTTACTCATTTCTTCTTCCAACCGGTGTAGGTTATACCTCTACCTATGTAGTCTACTTGCCTGCTGGTGGAGACTGCTTCCCAACTGGTATAGTTTATGAGTTTATGCCTATGTAGTCTGTTGGAGTTGCAGGTAAGGGCTGGCCACAGGAAGGATGTTCAGGTGCATGAGGTTAGGTGGCAGAGTGGGTCTTGGAGGTATAGAGTCCAGTGAATACCATGGGTGAGGGTGAACATTACTCCACTGTTTGCAGGCTGGTAGGGACTGCACCAGAGCAGCAGAGTTCCACCAGAGATGGAGACAGAGTTCAGCTACATTGCTGGTACTGGGGTGGGAGGAGAAGGGGCATGGGATGTACCCTGGGGTTTAGGGTTTGGACTTGGGGAAGGTATACTGGGAGGCCAGTCACTCATCTGTTCTTCCAACTGGAGTATGTTGTGTCTGTACCTATGTAGTAGGCTGGCCATAGGGCAAGTAGAGGCCTGTCTTGAAGGGGCAGAGTCCAGTGGGTGGCAGGGATGGAGGTGCAGCCTGGAGGCAGGTCTCTCACCTGCTTGCTGGCTGGTGGGGACCACGCAAATTTATAAATATGTACAGACAAAGTTTCTGTGAATTTCAAGTTCACATGTAAGTGTGTGGTCTCAGGAACTTCCTGTTGTTTGGGGTGAACAATATTTATATAAACAGAAAAGCAAACAAAACTTTTCCTGAATTGCAGTGAATTACAACATAACAGGAATATGTTTTTGCTTTATTGGGTTATATTTTCTCTAGAAATAGCACCCCAAGTTGCCAGAATTGAGGGAATCATTTTCAAACAGGAGGCTTAAGTAAAACTAGGTAGGAAGAAATAAATACAGAAATAATCTGCTGTCTAAATGCATTCTGATTTTTTCTCCCAGTTAACTGGGCTCCATACTTTTTTTTTTTTTTTTTTAAGGAAGAGATACTTGCCATTGCAATCATTGTCTTTATGACTGGACCGTATGGTTGCTGTGTTCCAACATATGCATACATATGCATAACATAATCTTTTTGATAAGGGAGTTTACCAAGTGTCAATAATTTGAATAAAAAAATGTTCTTTTCTTTGCAGAAGGCAAAAGAGTACCACATATTTTATTTTTTAAAAAAATCTCTGTAAGTCTTTTCACTTATGTCAGAGAACATAATTGAAAGAGAAGCAATCGATCCATTATTAAATTTTACCATATTATTTATACATTGATCAAGATATTGTCCTTGAAATGTTCAATAATGTCTTAAATAACCTATATTTGTTTTGCCTGTGCTATACACCATTTCTCATATAGAGATAAACTCACATTGTTATTATTTTCTCCATTTCTCAGAAAAATAAACTGAAGCAAGGTTTAAGCCTTATGCTTGATGTTAGAGTTAGTAAAAATTGTTTGTGAATTCTAACCCTTACGTTCTAACCTAAATCACTGAGTAAATCAATACAAGTATGTATCAAATTTTCCTCTTAACCACTAGAGAAAAGGAGAATCATTGTTTACTTGTATTTGACATTGAACGATGAATGGGCCGCACGTGAGGGAATGGGGTGCTCCAGCTGTGACAGGGACAGAGCATGAGAACAGTGAAAGGGATATCTTAATAGAGGGAGACATTGTGGGATTAGGGAGAAACCTGGTGCTAGAGAAACTCCAGGAATCCACAAGGATAACCTCAGCTTAGATGAGCAATCCTGGAGAAGGTGCCTGAGCTAGCCCTCCCCAGTAACCAGATTGTTAAATATCCTGTCATCATAGAGCCTTCATCCAGTAACAGATGGAAGCCGATGCAGACACTGGCAGCCAAGCTCCAGGCTGAGCTCAGGGAGCCCAGTCGAAGAGAGGAAAGAGGGATTATATAAACTATGTGGATCGAGAACATGAGGGGGAAATATACAGAGACAACTGAACCAAACTAGGGGGAACTCACACGCTTTAGAACGACAGCTGTGAGGTCTGCGTGGGACCGAACTAGGTCCTCTGTATAGAAGAGACAGTTGTATAGCATGGCCCATTTAAGGGTCTCCTAGCAGTGGAATCAAAATCTATCCCCCGTGCATGAGCTGGCTTCTTGGAGCCCATTACCTATGGTGGGACACTTTGTACAGCTTTGCTGCGGGGGGGGGGGGGGGGGGGGGGCTGGACCTGCCTCAATTGAATGCACCAAGCTTTGCTAACTCCCCATTAGAGGCTTTACCTTTTCAGAGAGGGGAAGGGGGTGCGCCTGGGGGGAAGCCTAGGAGCAGGCTCAAGAGAAGGGATGAGAGCAGAATATGTATATGGTATGTAAAATAAATAAAAGATTCTTTAAAATATAGAAATAATGACATTTTAAATATACATCAATTATTTTAAAATGTTAACAGTAAGTCCTTTAAGATGCCAAAAAAAAAAAATCTTTTTAGAATCTACATTTTTAACCAAGGCCATTTACAGGAAGAGAAGCATAGTTATAGTTTGGAAATCTATTTACTGTTTCTCCACAGAAACCTGAACCCTGTTGTCAGTCTTCGGTCCAGTTTCTAGAGATATTACATTGCACGTCACACATCCTTTGGGAGATCTCATTGTTCACCCAAGAAAAACAGAAACAACAAAGCCAAGTGTGGACTCTTAAGTGGTTCCAGAAACCTTCTCTTAATTCTTTGAAACACATTGGGATCCATAGGCTGGCTTATGGACCTATCTTCTCGGGGACTCGATAAGAATATAACATTCTATAATTTTCACAAATCTTTTTAAAACTTTCTGATGGAAAACTTTAAAAGATGGAGGTTTACCTTTTATCTCTTGCCTTTCCATTCTCACCTGAGCAAACTAGAAGTCACACGTCAAAGATCCAACGCTCCAGCTTAGTGAGCAGTCTTTTCTACTACACTCTGGTGTCCAGTATTGAAACTTGGCTCTAAACTTGGCTTCACATATTGTATGAACCCCTGAAAGCTCTGTGGAAAACATATATTTTGAAAAAATAAACTCAGAGCAATATCTTCCCCCTTAGGCATCATTAAATGCAATCCTTGTAAAAGATAGTAAAGGTCATTTAGTTTTCATTATGGAGGCACCAAAAAAAAAAAAATTGAGAAGTTTTCCATTAAAATGCTCACCAATTGGCATTGAAAACTAGAGATAACTAATCAATATGTACTAAAAAAAAAAAAAAAAAAATGAAGGAAATTTTCCTAAATAAATCACCTCTTGGACCAAATTTTAATGCACCATGAATGTTATATAATGAATAACACGTGTATCACTCCCAGGACCAAAGTAGGGGAAATGGCAGTCAGCAGTGCTAGTCCCCTGTTCCCAATGTCAACTCCTGCCAGGAAGCAGGCACTACAGACCTGCAGAGGAGTCATGTGACAGCCCCTAGGGGCTCCTGCTATCTCTGCAAACCAGGGTCATCGAAACCTTGCCATCAATCTAAAAGGAGCAGATTTTTCAAGATGGAAATTGTGTGTCAGTCCCTCGAGACAGAATTAGCTGCAGCAATCTGAGCCCTTGCAGAAAGATTTGAAGGTTAAGTAGCTGGAGTAGAAGGGAGTGTGGGAAAAAGATCTGGAGGAATCTTGTAGAACTCACTTTTGCATTTGTGTGCCTGGGGCAAATACAGGGTGAGCTAAGGAAGTGGGCATGGTGGAGGAAACTGGAGCCCTGTCACCTGGATAGTGACCAAATAACATGTTCCTCTCCACACACATACCTCTCTGATCCACAGCCCAAATGCTGCAACCCTCCCTTTTCCAAGCTGATCACTGAGTGAATCTCTCTAGCAGGTTTGAAGGACGTTTTAACCTTGGTTAGGACTTGTCAGGGTCTTGAGCACTCCCAATGATCTCTGGAGGAGCCAAGCAGACTCTGGACTGCTAAAATAAAGAAAAAGAAAGAGGCTAGGCTGGGAGAGTTCCTCTTCATTCTTTCACTGTAAACACTAAAGCCTAAATACTCGCCAAGCATGTCTAGACCAGAGTGGTATTCCTGCTGTGCCAAGCCTCCTGGCCCTCTATGAAAGTCTGTTAAGTCTGGCCTAGGCGAGTTCTGCAGGCCCAGAGTTCTCTTTGATCTTTTATTTTCCTCTTCTGGTTTCTGTCCCATCGGCTTGTATTAGATGATGCTTCTTCCTAAATCCCCGCACGGGAGGAGGCTGTTTCTTCACTTCATATCCTATATGATTTCACTTGGCTTCATGCCCTGCTTCCTGGGAGTAAAGGCGACTCCATCCTGGGAACCCTCAAAGATTCCTGTCCTTGCCTCAACCAACGCTCAGAGCTACAGAGCTGGATTACTGGGGAGACAGGATTGGGGTCATTCGAAACAGCTAAGTAGAAGCTACGCCTCTCTGCTGTACTGTTGCTGCTATTTGGTTTGTTTATTTGTTTGCTTTTTTAAACAAATAGGGTAGCATATCAGATTCTACAGGGTCTCACACTTCTGACTTTGGGCAAGAACGTGGGAAGTTTCTAAAGAAGGGAGTACATTCGTGTGACCCTCAAGCCATGCACGACGGTCTTCCCAAGAAAGACCACTAAACAAAAGGATCAAAATAAACAGGACAAGAAGCCTGTTGGTTACCGTGACACATGGTGGCACTCCTATCGTGAGGTCAGAAGTACAATCAGAAAAGCTGGCCAGAAGTGTTAGTGGCTGGGCTAGCCTGGAGTACAAAGTATAATAGCAGAAACAAGTGAGATCCTGCACCAAAGTGACAGAAGAGAACTAACTTTTAAAGAATTACCCTCTGACCTTCATACATGAACCACGGCATGTGCTCAGTGTGTGTGTGTAAGTGCATATCTATTTGTGTGTGTGTGCAGATGTGCATACATGTGTATGTGTGTGTATGTGCATATCTATTTGTGTGTGTGTGCAGATGTGCATACATGATACATGTGTACATGTGTGTATGTGCATATCTATTTGTGCATGTGTGCAGATGTGCATACATGTGTACATGTGTGTATGTGCATATCTATTTGTGTGTGTGCAGATGTGCATACATGTGTACATGTGTGTGTGTAAGTGTATATCTGTTTGTGTGTGTGTGTGCACAGATGTGCATATGTGTGTACGTGTGTGTGTTTTAAAAATCTGAGGGTAGAAGTTTAAAACTGCAATGATTGTGCTCTGCAGGGAAGCAAACATAAAGCTAGGATCCCTGTTCCATTTTTGTACATATTTTCTCTCCTTCCTTCCAGCATACTTCTCCCTAACACAGTCACAATCTGAAATTAATATTCCCTGGTTTTCTTACACTACCCCGTATTTTTCTCTTCTTTTTTTCCTTTGTGTGTGTGTGTGTGTGTGTGTGTGTGTGTGTGTGTGTGTGTGTGTGTGTGTGAGGGGGGTGTGTGCTCATACATGCAAGGGAAAAATTATACCAAAAATTACATCCCCAGCAGCATCTCACTCCTCTAAATGCCAAAGAAGTTTCACTATATTATCTCCTCAGTTATAATAACAAAAGGTCTTTGTATAAGGTAAGATCTCCTAACAGGTCAAGAGCAGACAAAATGAGCAAGAATTTCACAAGAGGGAAATATCTGTGAAAGATATTGGAGGAAAGGTGTCAGAAAGATTGTGTGTGGGGGGACAGACTATGACACAAGTCTTAACCCCAGTGACTGGAAGAAACAAGGCAGGGCTGGGACCTCCTCCTGTCCTGTACAATATTGAAAAGGTCTCAGAGCCTGCTGTGAAGCTAGAGAGAGCTAAATATTGTGAGTAAAGCAGCCCTGTTTCCTGAGATGAGTCTGCTTTAGAAGTCTGATGTACAGGAAGTAAATCTCAGAGCACAGCCACAGGTGGTTACATAGCAGCAGACCCAGCTAACTCCAATATTTAAAGGAATCAATACAATAATCAGTTATTAAAAGAGTAAGGCACCAAGCTTTGTGCACAGCCCAGGTACACATATTTGTTACGCAAATGTATTGCCTTTTACAGAGCTCAGAGTGTAAAGGTAAGAGGAATACAAGGAATATGTGCATGCCACAGAATGGAGCGTGCTAGTGTACAAGCGTGTCTCTAATGCTGTAGGACCCTGGTGGTTAACACAGCAGCCAGGAGGCTGAAGCTTAGGCTGTGCAGCCTGGAAAATTTTAGCAATAAACCACCCAGCCTTGGGTTTTTGGTTTGTTTGAAAACATTGATTATTAATTCAATCTCATGACTTGCTTTTGGTTTATTCGGGCTTTTAAAATATCTTAATTTAGTTTTCCCCCATAAATTTGGCCATTTCCTCCAGATTTTCTAATTTGCAGCCCCCATGAGTGAATTTCTATGGTATTAGTTATTATACCCTCTTTATAAATCTCTAATCTTATTGTCTCCCTCTTTCTCTTCCCCATCCTTCCCTCCCCTCCCCCTCCCCTTTCTCCCTACCTTCATGAGTGCTTGGGCTATTGCTGTTTTGTTAGTCTTGCTAAACCTATTAATTTCATCTTTTCAAAGGACTTCTCTCTTACTGCTGTTGTTTAAACTTTGACTCACTGGTTCCTCACTGTGCTTTATTTTTCTTTCTTCCCGCTAATTTGTTCCTTCCAAGTTCTTGAGCAGCATCACTGGCTTGTTTATTTGAAGTCTTTGACTTTTCGTCTTGTGACATAGGTGCTCACTGCCCTTAACTTTCCCCGTTAGCAGAGCACGGCCGTAGACACAGCTTTTAACACTTTGTGGTTCTGCTTCCATTTGCTTCAAAGAATTTACATTTTTTTTTGTCTCCTAAATAACCCACTGATCAACTTTTATTATTCTGTCTTCATCTATGTGTAATTTCTAAAGCTCCTCATCTGACAGCAACCAGAAAATATACAACATATGACCTTATTTTTAACTTGATAAATCTATTTTCACCTTAATACATAGTCTAGAGAAAATTCTATGAATTGATAAAAATAATGTATTATGCACATTTGAACAGGAAGCTGTACAATTACATCTAAATCTGGTCTCTAGTGACACCCACCATACTGTTCACAGTCTAGTCATTTTGATTCGTTGGTTCTTCCCTCTTAATCATCTTCAGGGTATTTGATAATGCCTAATTCTTCATTATTTTCTTCTTATGTCTGTTCGTCCATATTTCTTCATGACAGAAATTGCTATTCTTTCACTTTTGGATCTCCTATTAGACTGGTCTGGTGAACATAATTATTTTCAGTTCTCACTTATCTTAGATCTGTCATTTCTCCTTCATTTAAGTCTAGGAGATATAGGTATAGTAATTTGATCGGTTGCTGTTTTCAAGTGTGACATACGTCAGCCCATGTCCTCTTGCTCTGTAGGATTTCTGTGTACGACTTATTATTTTGGGGTATGAGTGCTGGTGTGTGGGTGTACGATGGCGGCAAAAGAAGATGTAGGGTATCTTTATTATATTCTCTCTGCCTTATTGCCTTGAGATAGGCCTCTCACTGAACCAAAACTGCTGTTTTGGCTAGTATGGCTCAACAGTAAGCTCCCAGGATCTGCCCATCTCTGCCTTCCAGTACTGGGATTGCAGGCATATAAATGTCTCTGTGCCTGGCTTTTTATGTGAGTGATTAGAATGTGAATTCAAATCCTCCAGTTGTATGTATAACAAGAGCTTTTACCCACTGGTGCAACTCCTGCTCTTATTGGATTTTTCTTTTACAGTCTTTAAAATTCCTTCTTTCGATACATTTTGACAGGCATGTGCAATGGTAAATATTTATCTTGGTCCTATCTTTTTTTTTTTTTTTTTTTTTTTGATATGTCCACATCTTGCCTAAGATTGGGGATATTTTCTCCTATTATTTTACTGAGTAACTTTTCTATGGCCTTAACCGTTATTTCTCACTGTCCAGACATGACAGTACAAAGAGCCTGGATCACTTTACAGTCCGAGTGATCCTGAATATTTTTCTTATCCTCTGGTGTCTCCTTTTTTCTTTCCGTCTGTGACGCTCCTGCAGAAGTCTTCACAGTTCAGTATTCTTTCTCAAATTTGGCTCCCACTCAGTTTTCCCTTTCCCTTCCCACTGTTCTTATTTCTAACTTCATATCCTTGTTAGGTCTCTCAATCATATTCTGAATTGTTTTTCTATTTCCATTTAAGCATCCATCCCTCATCTCCCGGAAATCAGTCATCACTGAGTTTTTCAGCAGAAATTTCATCCTTACAATATCTTTGGAGTGAGTTACTAAGGAATTCTCATCTTCAAGGAATGGCCTGCCCCCTGATTTGTGCATCTGGGATGCCCTTCTTTAGTACGCAGATTTCTCTCCTCTGAAGGAGAAGAGACAGGTGTAGGTCGTCAAGCAATTTTGTATTTATTTCTAGCCGATCATCATGGTAAGTCTCAGTGTAGCATCCTTAGCTGTGGTTAGAGAGTCTGGCCACAGCATATACACCCTAGTGTTATGGAGACACTGTCACTGAGTCATGCAAGACTAGAAGATGTGGTATAGATAACAGTGCATGGGATGCATTAGTAAGGCTATTCTTACGATAGGATTAATGGCCCCCATGATATGGTGGGGTTCCGTCAAGCACTGACACTTGTCTCTGGTTCAATAGTGTTGAGAAGCTAAGTCACATGTCCTCTGACTGAACACTAATGTGGGCCCAGATGCTTCCTGCATCATGCAGTTAACAGGATGACAGCACCCCTCTGTGGCACCCATCTGTTCGTGTCAGCACAGAGGGATGAGACACAGGACCATCATGATGATTGAGACCTGTGTAGGTGTGGACAGTGGCAGTTTTGTATCGCTTCTGTCTGCTGTTACTGTGGGCCTGCCTGCCCACAAATGTGACCTCAGTCACAGATAGAGACAGTGTCATGGCTAGAGGCTTTCTCTCATGTATCCTGTTAACAGTTTCATACTTTCTTAACTGGGAATGGGTTATACCTACAGTCAGGCAAAACTTATCTTAGCTGATGTGTGAGAAAAGAAGAATATAGGCTGGCAACGGGAAGTTTCTGACCAGATACTTTGTGCCTCATGAGAAAATGACAGTAATTATTACTATGGTGCCCAAGAATGCCCAGCACTATCTAGTGAGTGAAGGAGCAATGGAATCAGGGAGTTCTCTCTACAACTTGATGAGGTAAGGTGACAGACACCATACATAATGCTGGAGGCAGGAGCAGAGGGAAACACATGAGTAGCTGTCTTCTATCAGGTTCTGCTGGGAAACCAGTGCACTATCTATGCCTTTGTCTTCCAGGTCTCTCTTTTTGTGGTACTACTGCAAGGGTTTCATGCTATGCCAGTATCCAGCAGAGCAAGTCCCTCTTCTTTATATTGAACATGTTATTTGAAATTGTACTTTTCTTCTGAATTACTCTGAGTATGTTGTTTCTTCAGTATTTAATAAAAAGACTGGTGATACCTTTCAGGCAACAGGTTAAACAAACATCATTTTTTTTTTTTTTTTGGTTTATAAGGATATAAACCATTGTTAACAAGATTCACCCACTAGTTTATTTTTTAGTGGTTTCACCCAAAACTTTTCTCTTAGTTTGGTTTTTTTCAAAGCAACAAAACACCATGACCAAAGCAACTTGGGGAGGAAAGGGTTGATTTGGCTTACATTTCTACAGCAAAAAAAGTCCCACCCCTGGCTTAAGAGCTATTGAAAATATGATAGTTGCTGAGAGAGGAAAAGTCCCATTATGTTACAGGTACAACCTCTAGTAAAGCAATCAAGTTCTGGAGGAAAGTCCCAGTACCAATTGGACTTGTTAAAAAAAATATAGAACACAAAGTTGACTAGGTAGGGAAGTAGGGTTAATCTGGAAAAACTGAGGGAGAGTAGATATGATTAAAATATATTGCCCGAATTTCTAAGACAATTAAAAACATTAGAAAATACTTGTGTAATACAGATATGGCCTGAACTTCAAATATTTCATGCCAAAATTTTCTTTGGCTTCTAAAATTCCATATTAGTAGTATGTTAGGAGACATTTTAATAAGTGCCTGGGACAGCAAGTTGTCAAGCAGATAAGCTTTAAAAACTAAATGAACTAGCTCCTTCAGGGTAAAAGTAATGCACTTGAATTGTTATTATGCTGTGCTGTGATTTGACAACATCATGTTTTAATTATAATTTAACTTATTATTTCTGTCTGAAAACACATGTTTTTTATTAAAAAAGAAAACATCTCCCAAAAGTTTCAAAATTTAGAAACAAAATGGCAACTTGTTTTTAAAAACTTGCTAAAACTACCTTTGCCAAAAATATGGGCTTCATTCAGGACTACTGTATCAATATTATTTCATCATTTATGTCAGATTTCCATGTTTGTGCTAATCATACAGCAAGGTCAATATGGGTCATATGTGAACTATATGCTATGTGTAACTTTTACTTAAATGTAAATTTCTCTCAGAAATAATCTATTTAAAATAGCTTTTAGGTGACATTTTAATTATGTAACTCCTCTCATAATCAACACATAGGATATTTTCATTACACCTAAAAGTTCCTTGTGCCTTTTATTCAGTTCTTTACCTGATCCACGTCTCTGTATACCACTGACTTTATGTATTTTAGCTCCTTTCAGAATATTGTGACAATATGTAATGTGACAATTCGACAATGTGATAATGTAGTATAAATAATAAAAACATGTAGCCTTCTGTGTCATCTGTGTGCATGATGGTTTAGAAACATGTCCTCTTCAAGTCATGCAGAGTTATGTGTCAAGCCCCTCAATTCAGATATTTGGGTGACTTCTATTTCCAGGCAGCTGCAAAAAGGTAACTTAGACATTCGTACACACATTTTCATGTAGACAAGTTTTCATTTCCCTTCAGTAACATCTCGTCTTAGAGCAATTATATACTTGACTTCACAAGTGATATCAAATTGTTTTAAAATGTGCACAGTATTTTGGCTTTTGGTAAGTAATACCATAAATTCCAGTGTTCCATGTTTTTAGCAGGAATTACTATGAAAATTCTTATTTTAGCCCATTATGATAATTGTGTTTTAAATTTAGATTTTCCAGATGAATTATATTGCTCAGCATATGCCCACATCTTTATTGACACCACACACACACTATAAATACACGTATGTATGTATGTATGTATGTATGTATGTATGTATGTATGCATTACATATGGGCGATATGTTGAAGTGACCAAAGATTTCTCTATCCTAGCTGAATTGTCTTCTATCATTGAATTATGAATGTAATTTTACAGTCTGACTATTATTTTGTTACATATGCACAAACATATAAAAGTAATATTTTCCTCTGTAGCTTAACTTATTATTTTAAAGACAACATGAATTTTGTTGAAGTTAAATTTGTGGGTGTTTCTCCATTTTGGTTTGTGCTCCCATTCCCAGAAATATTTGTCAGACATACCAAAACAAAGTGTTCTTAGACATTTCATTCTTAATGTAAAATTGTATAATTTGTTTAAGTTTGTGAACCATCCAGGCTAAGATTCTTTTCCCTTTGATGTAAATTAATAATTCAGTATCATTTTCTTTTTCCTTCCTTTCATCCTTTTTCTTTTTTGTTTGACTACCTCCATAATATTTTTAATTAAAAAAATTCAAAGGTCCAGCAAGATCGTCCAGCAGGTAGAAGTGCTTGCGGTTCAATTCTGACAACTTTTGTCCCATTACTGACACACATACACCTGTATGCATAGCACATGCATATATGTGTGTGTGTATACATGTATATGTATATACATATAAGAATAATAAATATATTAGTTTTTTATTTAAATGGTTTATTTCTTTTTAATAAAAGCATAATTGAATAAATACATGTATGTATTTACTAGATTTGGCACGTGTACATTATGAAATATTAATGAGTAATCAGCATATCCATTGGTTTAAACATCTGTTTTATAAAACATTCAAGATCTTCTCTTGTAGCTATATTAAAATATAGATTGTCTTCAACCATAGCTACCCTACTGCATACAGAATGAGAGAAATTCTTCCTCTTGTAGAACTCAAGCTTTCTGTCTATTGAACCATACCTTGCCTTTACATCATTAAATGTAGTCTGTGATCAGCCCTTTCCAACTCTCAACTTTCATGATATAAACTTCCTTAGATTCTACATTCTGTCCTTCTGCACCATTGAAGGTAGTGCAATGTTCTCTGTATTCACACACAATGTCACAAATTACAGGATTTCCTCTGAATGGTTGAAGAAGACACTATTCCATTACCGGTTTTTGAATGTTTTATATGTCTGAATGCTTCCCTGCATGCCTGTATGTGTCACATGTGTTCCTGGTGATTGTTGAGATCATAAGAAAGCATAACATCCGCAGAACTGGAATATAGATAGTTGTGAGCCACTGGGAAGGTACTTAGAATCAAATTTAGGTCTACTGGAAGAGCATCAAATGTTCTTCACTGCTGAGCTATCTCTCCAGCCCCTACAGGACCATTTTTAAAGCCATGCTTTCTTCTTTGAATTACTGAATTTTCCCATAGAACGCTGAAATACCATAAATGTGTGTGTGTATTCAATGGTTAAAAGAACATGTATTTCATTTGTATGATAAACACGATTTACTTTTGGGCTAACTGTTCTATGTACAATATTATACATCAAAAATTACAAAACATGAAATAAAAGTAACCTATCATTAAGGGAGAAAGAACAGACATGCTCAGAACTACAAATGATTCAGATGCTGAAATGCTCAGATAGAACTTTCAAGTGACTATGGGTTATATGTGCTAAAATATCTAACAGAAAAAGTAAATAACTAAGAGAAGAGATGGGGGTTTCAACCAACAAATACAGCTGTGGAAGTTCTGAATGTCAATAATGAGAGTGCGAATGTATATGTGGAATATGAGAAATGAAGGAATCATTCAATAGAGTCATCAGAAGACTAGGGAGAGACCTCACTCAACAAACCAGGACAGTAGACAGGATTCGAGTACAAACACAACACAGAAACTGAGGAACAGAGCGGAGCAACTGAGATCTGAGAGACAACAGCACAGTCTCTAACAGGCAGAACTGGTGCCCTTCTTGGCAGAGAAGAAGGAAACACTCCAGAAAGGGTAATCAAAAGTAAAGTTTTCTAAAATCTCTCGAGGTGCTCTGCAGTGAAAAATATTCACCATCACCACATTGTCTGAACACTAGGCACTTGGTCTCTAGTGGGTGACACTGTTTGGGAAGGTCGTGGAATCTTTAGGAAGTGGATTATGGGGGAAGGAAGTGCTCATGGGTGGGTGTGGGAGGGACTTTAAGTTTATACACTATCATTCCAGAACTGTAAGGCAAAATAATCTGCTTTCCAGAATTTGCTCTTAGTCAAACCTCTAATTTGGATTCAGTCCCATATAACACAGAAAAAGAACAGCTCAAAACTCTGTTTTGGTCCGCAGTACACCGATCATATTCCAATTGAGAATCCTCCGTGAAAAAGTTCAATGAGCGCGTCTCCTTACTTTATTTCTGGGGTAAAATTTTTAAGAATTTAATTTTTTTTTTGACTGAAACCTACAAATATACATTTGAGTGAGTGACAGGTATTTTTAAAATTTTTTTTACATTTTTATTTTAATTTTTTCCCCAAAACTCACTTGGGCTCCTTCTCCTGGCCCTTCCCCCAGTCTCTCCTTTCCCCCTCCCCTCTCCTTCGTGCCAAAGTGAGTCAGTTTGGTCTGGCATCTCTAGTCATTCATATGATTATAGGAAAAAGCCAATTTAGGATCCCTTTCCCCTATTGCTTTGGGTCCCAACTAGGATCTTTATATGCGTTCTTGGGTGTTTCCTAGTATCGGGTTTCTCTCTAACCCCTCAATGGCTCCTTCTGTCATTTCTTTGCTCTCCCTCTCTGCTGTCCCCCACCCCCATCACCCCATTCTCTCATGTTCTCTTCTCACCTCCCTCACTCCATCATATGATCTTAATTTTCTCAAGAGATCTTCATGAGAGAGATGGCTCAGAGGTTAAGAGGTCCTGAGTTCAATTCCCAGCAACCACATGGTGGCTCACAACCATCTAGAATGAGATCTGGTGCCCTCTTCTGGTGTTCAGGTGCTTTTTTCTTTCTTTCTTTCTTTCTTTCTTTCTTTCTTTCTTTCTTTCTTTCTTTCTTTCTTTCTTTCTTTCTTTCTTCCTTCCTTCCTTCCTTCCTTCCTTCCTTCCTTCCTTCCTTTCTTTCTTTCTCTCTTAAGTTTTTTTTCCATACATACCAGCACTGCAGCCTTGCCCCCCACCACCACCACCACCATGCTTAGCTATGGATCTCTGCTTCTGCCTCTGTCCATTGCTGGATGAAGATTCTGGAGCCACTGTGGAGTTAGAATGAAACTCGGTGCTAAGGAAAACTCCAAGAACCCATAAGAAGTCCCTGGCTAGGTCTCTAAGAAATAGTGAAAAGGATGCAGGTGCGTAAACAGGACTTGCCTTATAATCAAATGAATGGTCACCCTAATTGCCATTATAGAACCTCATGGGCACATTGTTTCTTATACAGTCTCTTGTGCATACTCTAGAGCCAGAGCTCCTCTGAGGCATGGTGGAATTCACACTTGGGAAGAGATTTTTTGAATGCTAATTAAAAGGAAGCTCAGATTACAGGGTCCTCTCTGTCATCTTCAGTTCTCCCCTGCAGCGGCTAATATTTCAGCAAAGCGTTTAGTCAGTTTTTTATTTGCAGTCACCAACTACTCTGGAAGCAAAGACCTCTAACCTCTAGGGTCACCTTGCTGACCTCCCCCACCTGACTTTGTACTGAAGTGAATTATCAGCTCTCCTGTGATACCTGGAGGGACAGTGCCAGGTTTTCCAGCTTCTTTACGTAGATCATTTATAGAAATTACTTATTCACATATATCACAAATGTAAAGACATTTCTCAAAGAAAAGTCATAATCCAGGAGAATAAAATGAACTATAAATGTCTACTACAATTTTAAAGTATCAAATTCTTTATAAAATTCCAGTGGGAAAAAAATGTGACATTTAAAAATGTCAACTTAGCAAACACACACACAAAAAAAAAATGAACAGGTTGCTGGACTTTTCAATACTGACAGCTGGGGTTTTACACCTTCAGAAAGGAATTTTGATTATTTCAGTAACCACATCATTGTTCATATGACACCATAATTTCTAGATGTTTTATACTAAGGAAATAATCAGAACTATAGACAAACATAGGCTGTGTATAACTAACCTAGAATTACTTTTAGATCCTCTGTGTGGTCATACGTAACTGAGTCATAGTATGTAAGACAGAAAATTATGCAACCTTAAAATCTAATTTATCAAATATCGTTTTTATGGTTTCCTCCCCATGGTTTTAATAAGTGTCAAAATGCAGCCATACTGTGAATCTAACTACTCTAAAAAATAAATGTACTAAAGTATTAAAAATATTCCAGATATTAGCATTGGTTAGAAAATGATAGATGTCTTCTTTACATTTTTGTAGTTTTAATCTTTTCCCAAACTTTGCTCTGAGAAAAAAATCCTTTGATAATCAGAAGTAATCAGAGGTAAAATTGTGAGTTATGTTAGTAATAGTCATAGCAATGACGGTTTAATATTGTGAACTGGACAGGGTTCATAATCCCTGGAGAAAAACCTCTAGGTATACCTGCTTGGGTTAATCCTGGTTGAAATAGCCTCTGGCTGTACTTTTGAGGGAATAGCATGTAGGGAAGACCCTTCCAGTTGTAGATGGCACCAGTGCCAGAGTTTGGATTCTAAACTGCATAAAAAGAAGTGAGATAGCTGAACAGTGGAGCATTCCCTGCTCTCTTATCCCTGACGACTGCAGGTACAGGGTGACCAGTGGCATCAGCCTCCTGACGCCTTGATTCCCGCACCAAGATGGGCTGTACCCTGAAACTTGGGCCAAAATAAAAACTTTCCTCCCTTAATTTGTGTCCTGCTTATTATTTTTTTAAAAAAAATCAATTTTACCATGCTCAGTCATTTGAGAAGAGAAACCTCTTTGAGAAATGGTCCCCAATCAGCTTGACTGTGGTCAAATTCATGGGACATTTCCTTAGTTAATGATAGATGTTGGAGGGTCCAGCCCACTGTGGCTGGTTCTAGTCCTGTGAAGTTGGTTCTGGAATGTAAATGCATAAGAAAGCAAACTGAACAGACCAGGAGGAGCAAGCCAGCAAGCAAGGCTCCTCCACGGCCTCTGCTTCAGTTCCTGTCTCCACCATCCTACTTTGAGTTCCTGCCCTGATTTGCCTCAGTGACAAAATGGAATCTGACCAATGTGGAATGAAATAAACTGTTTCTTCCCAAGTTGTTTTTGTTTGTGGTGATTAGTCGCAATAGAAAATGTATTATTGTAGCATCGAGACAAGTAACTAAGAAAGATAGATAATCCTGGTTAATTTAATTTTCAGATAATTAAGTATATATGACTGACTGAAAACTCTAAAAAGCTTGCCTTTGAGGACCAATGCTAAAACTGATACAGATCAGCCTTTCTTTGGGGATTCAATAACATACTTCTAATGTGAGAGTTTTGAAAGTCCCAATTATGAGTGGCTGATCTGTTCATCAAAACACTTCAATCTCTTCACCGTGTTTGACTCACCATCCTGAAGAAGTTGGTTGCCCATCATTTTTGCAGTGCTTAACATTCTTTTGCATCTATTTATTTTACACTTCTGTGAATGCATTCATATACATACACACATGCATGTACATGTACACTCATTTCCTTTAGAGGTCATAAGACAACTTACTGAAGTTGTCTTTGCTTCTACCATGTCCATTCCAGGGGTTCCTATTAGGTCTTGAGGCCTGGCAGCAAGGACCCCTACTCACTTAGACATTTTGTCAGCCCTGCAGCCTCTCACTAATCTCTCCTCACTTCATCTAAAATAAAACTTTCCCTTCATGTTTTACAAATCAGTCACAAAATCACCTACATTTTCTAAATTTCCCATCCAAGTCCTGCGGTTGGGACTTGAACACAAATCTGCACTTAGCTCTCTGATTTCCATACCCCCCAATGCCATCTCTCCAGTTCCCCTACAGGGTATGATGTAAATAGTGAGAAACAGTAATTATTGGTTGATTTAATACCTTTTGTCTAGTCACTCAGAGGTAACTTAATCTACATTTTCTCTCTCTTTACACTGACCAGTAACACACTCCGTGTTCTACCTAATGAGTATTTGGGCACTCACTTGCTGGTGTCACTTTCCTGTTCTTTCATGAAGGGTTTTCACCCTGTGGGTTCCCTGGCAGCCACCTCCCATCACTATGGTGCCCTCCCTTCAGATTTGACACAACAGCATAAGCAGCTGCACCACAGTCCTTGTTCTAGCTCAATAGGGGCACAATGGACTTGGCAAGCAGAGCAGACCAGAAGGAGCTGTCAGTAAGGGACGTGCCCTCCCCTGAGCTTTGTAAGTGCCCACTGTCCCACACCAAAATGGGGGAGGGGGTGCTTCCGAAGCTGACAAAGCAAAGTGTACACATCAAGCAAAGAATGCCTTGAGCTTGGCTCTAAACCTATTTCTTATTTAACTGAGAAAGATAGAAGAATAAGAAAATACCCATTGGTGGCGTCGCCTCAGCCCTTGGAAATATTTCAGAAGGATTTAAATCTTTCCTTTACTGGGACAGACTTGTTGTGACCGAAGCTGAGAGAGTTTCTCTGACCTTATTGGTTTAATACGGCATGGGTATGGTATCATACACCATGGCTTTTAAATATATATATTTCAAATATATATATATATATATATATATATATATATATATATATATATGTGTGTGTGTGTGTATGTGTGTGTGTGTGTGTGTGTTTACAGAATGCTAAATCTAAAATCTAAGGGATAAAATCATGTATTTATTCCTAGTAAATAGTCATACACAAATAAAAGTTGAAACATACATGAGCAGGATTCATAATAAAGAATCTGAAAACTGAGATTTTTTTTTAACAAGTAGTTTATGTAGGCCAAATGCATGTGGCAAAAGAACCATTATTTAGGGTAATAGATAAATAAGTGAGAATTTCTATTTCACCATTATATTATGAATCAGAAAGCTATATTTTGAAAAGAAAAAACATGTATCCTTTTGTAAGAAAAGCACAGTTTTAGGGCCGGAGAGATGGCTCAGCAGTTAGGAGCACTGTCTGCTCATTCAGTGGTCCCAGGTTTGATTCCCAACACCCACATGGCAGCTCACACTGGTCTGTCACTCCAATGTCTAACACCCTCACATGAACACACATGCAGGCGAACACCAATGCACATAAATAAGAAAGAAAATCACAAACTATTTTCACTTCAAACATCCCGATGATAATTGGGGAGGGGGGAGAAGCCTCTTGCTAACATAAGAAGCCATCACACCCTCCTTAGCGTATGACAGGCACATGAGCTTAAGAACTCACATTTCCAATGAAAGCCCTGCTTTCTCCCATCTCTTACGCTGTCGCTTGCATTCAAGATTTCAACTTAAAAGAGTTAGTAAGTCAGCTAAAGCATCCTGCCAAACAAGAGAGGAACTAGCAGATATTCACACAGAATCTTACACCTGCAAAGCAATGTTTGGTGTGTGGTATACGCACTTCCCTCTGACATAGGTTTTATTAATTTAAAAAAGAAGCCAAAAGCAGGCCTTCCCTGGATTTTAAGTAGGAAATTTAACACTCTCCAAGGGTTCCTTTTCATGCATCCCACTGTTTTCTTGTTCCTTTTAAATCGCTTGTAACTGTGATTCCAGTTTACATTTGTTTGATCTGGGTCAGCTTTTATCTGTGTTGTTATTGTTTTTTAAATATTTCTGTGTGTTCTGAGAAATTTGAGTTCATTTATCAAACTTTATAAAATATTTTAGATATACAACAACATGCATACATACATACATCTTTCTGGTTAATCCACTCACTACCCCTTCTTCCATCCTCCCATACCCCTGTTCAATTAATCCATTAACGCCAAATAGTCCCTTCTTTGAATCGCATGTATTCTACTATCACCCCAATTCTATTTTTTCACTGTGTTATGAAATAGTAAACTTTCATAGAGCACTCCACACACCATTCCAAAATGCCTTCTAAGCATTTAGGTTTCTGCCTGTGTCGACTTGTTTTATGCCAACTTAGCACAAATGAGAGTTATGTGACAAGACAGAACCTCCAATGGCTGGAGGGCATTTTCTCATTTAGTGATTGATGGTCGAGGTCCCAGCCTATGTTAGGTGGTTCCACTCCTGGTCTGGTGGGTTGTGGGTTCCATAAGAAATCAGGCTGAGCATGTAGCAATGATGAGGAAGTCAGTAAGTAGCATCCACCCATGGCTTCTGCATCAGCTCTGGCCTCTAGGTTTCTGACCTGTTTTGAGTTCCCATCCTACTTTCCTGCTATGAGTAAACAAACTATTTCCTATCCAACTCATGGTCATGGTGTTTCATAACAGCAATAGAATAGTGTTTATTTTTTATGTTAATGTTTACATATTAAACAACCTCAGATAACCTAAAAAATCAAATTGAAAACCTAAATAGTTCGAAATCTGAAGAAAAATCTTGACATTAACAGTTCTGTTTTAAATTAGCTAACAAAATACTATGAACTACTCAATATAAGAAGCCACACATGGCCCTCCACAGAAACAGAGACAGGGAGAAATTCTGACTGGATGCATAATATTAGGGCATGATGGGTCTGCCCAAGAGGACAAAGGTGAACAAAAGCCAGAAAATTTGTGTCTGAGGAAGTTACAAAATCATCTCATATCTGAGGTCATCTTGTCTTTGGATTTCAAGGGCATTTTTCTTCTTGAGCTGAAATCTTGTCCTCCCAAGAGGACAACGGAATATAAAATCAGAGAAACAAAAGATGGTTTTATTCTATCTTCTTCAAGAAGGCCAAAGTGGTCAAAAAACAAGGTGACAAGTGGGTCTCTGAGTGAATTTGTGACATTATCATTGGACACAATAGAATGGAAGCAGCTTCTTCAAACATCAGTGACCTCAGATAAATATGTCAGAGTGGCATTCAGCCTACAGTAAAAAGATGGTCCTTGAAGATTCTACAGTAGAGTTAATCACATAGTTACAGGTTTATGTGTGTGAGTAGCTGTTAAGCTGTTTGGTTAACCACTGTAGTAGTTCTTAGGGTTCATACCTTCATTGATTGTTGACAGGGGCATGTGAAATGTTACATCCAGTTAGCTCTTCATAATTACAGGGTGTATAGACATGGATTCAAGCAACGGTGGATCAAGAATGTTATTTTTTAATGTTATGTTATTTTGTCTTGTCCTTTGTAGTCAGGACTCCACTGTTCACATCTGTTTAGAACATATACAGACTTTTTTCTCTTGTCATTGTTTTTGAAACAATATAGTATAACTATTATGTGCATAGTGTTCACAATGTATTATCTATTTAATGGAATTAAAGACTGTGAATAAGTTATATACAAACATGGCATTATTTAACACAAGAGAAATGAATACATGTGAATATTATAATCCATTGAAAGTTCTAGAACTATTACTGAGGGATAAATTTTGATTACATTTATTTGTGTGTGTGTGTGTGTGTGTGTGTGTGTGTGTGTGTGTGATGTTTGTGCACACACACACATGCATACTACAGAGTGTACGTGGAGTCAAAAGACAACCTATGGGAATTGGTTCTCTCTTTTTACCTAAGTTGGTCCCAAGGATGAAATTAAGGTCCTACAGAGAATCATGTACGGAGGCCTATTATGATCAAAATACTGCTTTAATATATACTATTATAGAATATAATTAGAAACTCTTCTAGGACTTTGAAGTTCATCTACATTATGAATCAAATGTAATTTTTAAAGGCCTCATCCTCTGCTTTGAGACTCTCCATTAATTCATCTTCTTATATTTGATATTATTGTTTCTGATGGAAGTGGTCATTCTACTTTTACTATGTAACAACTTTGTAATCCTTCCTTATAAAATCCTCTCTAATCATTTTTAGTTTATTTCTGTTTCCTTTTTCTTATCAGAGATTTCATTATTTGATTAGGAAGTATTTGCGGAGTGTCAAATATGTATAGATTACAATGGAGATGTATCTATGAATTTTACATGTGACTACCTTTTTGAAACATATTCTTAAGTATGCATATGGAAATATTCTTAGGATGTATTGAATATGTATAATGTAATACCTCTTATACAACCAGTAGTAATTTACAGAATTTTTTCCTTTAAAACTTGAGAAATATTATTTTCCACCATTGTGATTTCTCTCAAAGCTCAACAAGTGCTTCCCAAATATTAAGTGTTCAACAAATATAACTAAATTTAGTGTTTAAAAAGAATCCATTTTAGAGAACCCAGATTAGGTTTCAGTAAGGCAAACCCAGACACAGGAGAAGTCTAGTAACTCTAAGAGGAGAACCCAGCAGCATTCTGTATCTTGAACTTTTTGTGATGAAGGTATAAAGAGATGGTTAGTTTATAAGTTCTTCACCTTCATCCTACATTGATCTGGTCAATATGTCTTAAATGTCCTATATTAATCCCTTTCCCCCTTTTGATAAGTTATAGAAATTATTAATACTATTTTTAAGTTTTAGTTTTGCATCTTCTAACTTGCTAAACATGGCCTTTCATGCTGTGTAGAGGACAACTTTCATATCTAACAAAGAAAAGCAAAAGAAGTCATAAGAAAAGATTCTTTCAATTGTCTTCTCAAAACTACCTCAAGTATTCAAGTATTTTTTCTGTTCTGTATAATGTTTGTGCTTTTATATGAACCTGGCATTTAGACCATGCTCTTGCAATGTATAGAAGTGACACAGTATAGATGTCTGATAGGTCATATTCTTGGTTGTGTGAATGTGAAAACTGGAGAAAGTGCCCACAATCTCCTCAGTTAAGATTACGCTAGAACTTATCTTCTCCAGTTTATCACTAAGCATTAACAAAAACATATTAGCCAGCTCTCTAGGGACCAATGCTAACTGCAATGGAGAAACTCTTGAATTTATTTCATTTATAAAGCATGAAGCATCATTTTCTTCTTTGTGAGCACAGAACAATGGGGCACATGTCGCACATACTCAGTACTTGGCAAATAAAGATTTACATGACAGTTTTCACTTCCGACAAAGTCACAATGAGTTCCACATGCAAAAAGGAAAGCAAGTATTTCTCATGAGAATAGAGTTCAGAAAAGACTGTCAGAATGATGACTACATAGGATATTTCACAACTTTATTTAATGGTCCCTCCATTCTATTGTAGTAAATTAGAACTTAATAATGAATTCAACATGTACCATCATTTCTGGCATATTTTTCTGTAGTCCTGTCCTTCAATTAGATCAAGGTTTAAATGTTATGCAATAAATATCCAACTTCGGTTCTTTATCATCTATATCATTACTTTCAAAAATTTCCCTTTTGCCCCCATTTACTTAGAGAAAGATATCAAATTAAAGAAATTTTTAGCTTTGAAAGAAAATTCTATAAAAAGTAAGCAGCAATAGAATAGCAAATAAAATATATCTCAAGCTCAAAATGAGAAAGGTGTTGTTCTATGGCCTCGGTGTGAGGCAGTATCTAAATTATGACCTAATTCTTATTCTAATGCATGCTAATGTATTTACCATTTGCAGAAAATACTTGATATTTTAAAATAAGAAATCTTTGTCTATGACAGTAGTTCAATAAAACTAATAATAGTCTGGGGGATGGTTGAGCCTGCACAGTGTCTGTTGTATAAGCATGAATACTTTGGTTTGGATTTCCCAACACCCATGTAAAAATATCACATGTGATCACTTACATCTGTAAACTTAGGACAAGGTAGAAAGGACATTTAGGTCTTCAGGATAAGCTGACCAGTCTATTTAACCAATCTGTGGGTTCTGGTTTCCATGATGAGCCCTATCTCAGAAGGTAATTCAGAAAGCAATGAAGACAATCAGCATCACCCACTGGCCTCCCCAGGCACCCAGGCATGAACAGACATATATATTACATGCACACGCGCTCACACGCGCACACACACACACACACACACACACACACACACACACACACACCCCAATAAGAGTAGATCAAAATTTTCTTTGGTGAACACAAAGCTTATGGACAATTTTAATCTTTTGGAAGTTCAGAGAAATATGCTGGGGCTTCTCAGTATTTCTATTTCAATAAGACTTCAACTTTAAATTTGTGTTCCTAAATATATAATACATATAAAATAACTTGCATATAAAATAACTATGTGCAAGCCAGGCATACATAGAAAGAAACAAACATAAATCACACTCTTTTCTCAACTTTAATTTTTAAAGCAACTCTAATAAGGTTTAATTGAAAATAAGTTATTACACAGTCTGAAATATCAATGAAGTCTCAATTAAAACTTAAGATCATTTTAAAGGTGGTAGAAATTAAATGTAACATTAAAAGTCATGAAAGATAGAGATGTTCATTGGAGGATATTTTTACTTAAATTCTTATAAAAAGAAATATATCAATATAAATAATGGCAACATAATGATAAATCTGCAAAACTATAAAAATAAAATCCAAAACAAACAGAAAGAAGAAACCAACAGAGAAAAGACAGGAACCAAAAAGTCAAAAGCAGATCTGTGTTTCTAAGTGGTAAAATGGAAGTCTAGGTCTTTGAAACTATTAGAGTTAACAAACTTGTAGCCAGACTGACCAGAGAATGAGATGGTAAGTAGAAATTACCACATAATTGTGGAAAACATCACTGCATCTTCTTTAGACATTGAACAAAACTTAATAACTCAAACCAGATGTTTGAAAACTTAAATGGAAGCCTCTTTCCTGGTCCACAGCCGACTAAGAGCCCAATCCCCAGCAAAAGACAGCTGGAGGGACATCCCCTGGGTCAAACCCAACCCAAACTATAATCTGCATCATCACACTTAAACAGTTAGAGACCCTGAAGCCTCGTTCCAGGTCCTCAGCTAACTACAAGATGAGTGGCACCCTGACCCTCAGGCCAAACAAAGATTGTGGTTTCCAAACCACTGCCCAAGGACACATCCCCCATCAAGCCAACCACACTCAGCTCTTCCCTAAGCCAAAGAAAGCTGGGTGAGCTAACCCCCCCCCCAGCCTAATTCCCATCAAAACACAACTAGAGGGACACCTCACAGGCCAAGCCCTGCTTAAACAGCCAGTCTGTGTCATCACATCTTGACAACTGGAGACCCCTCAACTAAGAGCCAACTAAGAGCCACTAAGACTCAACTAGGAATGAAACCTGTGACAACTGGAGACACATAGCTCTTTGGTCTACAGCCAACTAAGAGCAGCCCTTTCAGTTATGGGAGACACCCAAGCCCTGGGCTCACAACTAAGAGCCAACCAAGAGCTGACTAACAGCGAAGAGAGGAAGCAATGGGCAGACACCAGTGCAAGAATACATATAACAATATAAAGAACAAGACATCACCAGAAGAAGCTGGTGGTTCTACAACATCAAGACCTGAGGATAACAATGAAGAGGAAACAGAAGGAAATGGCCTTAAAAACAACTTTATGAAGATAATAGAAGCTTAAAAGTGGATATAAAAATCACCCTTAAAGAAATAGAAGAAAATACGAACAAAAAAATTGAAAGAGATGAACAAATCCCTGAAAGAAAGTAAAGAAAACCAAGAAAAAGAAAACAAACAGGTGAAAGAAACATTCTTGGAATAAAAAATTGAAATAGAAGCAATAAAGAAGGCACAAAGCAAGGCAAAGCTGGAAATAGAAAACCTGAAGAAACGAACCGGAAATACAAATGCGAGCATAACCAACAAAATGTAAGAGATGGAAGAGAAAATCTCCAGAATAGAAGATGCAATAGTGGAAATAGATACATCAGTTAAAGAAAACACTAAAACCAAAAAAGTCATAACACAAAACATCCAAGAAAATCTGAAATATTATGAAAAGGCCAAACTGGAGAATAATTGGAATCAAAGTAGGAGAAGAATATCAGTTTAAAGCACAGAAAATATATTCAACAAAATTATAGAAGTAAATTTTCCCAACCTAAAGAAGAAAATGCCTATACAGATTCAAGAAGCTTACAAAACACCAAAGTCTAGACCTCCCAAAAATTCTGCTCACCACATAATAATAATCAAGCCACTAAACCTACAGAACAAAGAAAAAAATACTAAGAGCTGCAAAGGAAAAAGGCCAAATTACCTGTAAAGGCAGACCCATCAGAATAACCCCAGACTATTCAATGGAAACAATGAAAGCAAGAAGGTCATGGTCAGATGTTATACAGACACTAAAAGAGCATGGCTGCCAACCCATACTACCATACCCAGCAAAACCAGATTTAAACAATAGCTATCTACAAATCGGGCCCCACAGAAAGTTCTAGAGGAAAAACTCCAACCTAAGGAAACCAGATACACCCATGAAACTACAGTCCATTATCCCACTGAAGATAAACCCTAAGAAGGGAAAAACACAGAAGCTATCACCAAAAGTACCAGGAAATAATAATCATTAGTCATTAATATTCCTTAATATCAATGGACTCAATTCACCTATAAAATGTTACATCCTAACACGATATATACAAAAACAGAAGCAATCCTTCTGTGTTCATATCTCAACATCAAAGACAAACACAGGTTTGATGTGGGAATGTCTTTCTGTATGCTGGGCATATCAATCTTTAAATAAAGGACTTTTTTGGCCATGGCAGGCACCATAGAAGAAGTAGGTGGGGAATCAGAATAGTTAGGAGAAGGGTGGAGTCAGATCAGATCAAGCAGGCCACCCAAAGAAGAAACATGTAAGGAACACAGGTGAGCCATGGGCCACATGGCAGGACAGATTAATGGGAATGGGTTGAGTTAAAATGAAGAAGGCAGCCAGCAATGTGCCTAAGCCATAGGCCAAACAACATGAAGTTAATATAAGTGTCTGAATTATTTTTGGAAGGAAAAGCAGTGGCTGGCAGCTAGGTGCTCTGAGGAGGCAGTTCTGGGATCTGGACCTCTGGCAGCCAGGCCAGAAGCCTTACTGTATGTAACACAGGTCCAGAATAAAGGGTTGGGAAAAGACTTTCCAATAAAATGGTGCTAAGAAACAAGCTGGTATAGCCATCCTAATATCTAACAAAATAGACTTCAAACTACAATCAATCAAAAGAGACCAGAACAGACATTACATATTCATCTCAGAAAAAAATCCACTAAGATAAAGTCTCAATCCTAAATATTTATGCTCCAAACACAAAGGCATTTATATATGTAAAAAAAAAAAAAAAAAAAAAAAACACTACTAAAGCTTAAACCCTCACATCAAACCCCACACACTGATAGTGAGAGACTTCTTTACCCCACTTTCACCCTTGGATAGGTCAATCAGATAGAAACTCAACAGAGAAATAAAGGATCTAACTGATGTTATGACCCAAATGGACTTAATAGATATATACAGAACCTTCCACCCAAACACAGAGTATATACATATTTCTCAGGACCACATGGAACTTTCCCTAAAATTGTCCACATACTCACTCATAAAGCAAATATCAGTGTATACTAAAAATGAGAATAACTCCTTGTATCATATCAAACCACCATGATCTAAAGTTAGAGTTTAATAACAAAAAATAACCACAGAAAGCCTACAAATTCATGAAAACTGAACAACTCTCCATTGAGCCACCTCTGGGTCAAGGAAGAAATCAAAGACTTCCTAGAATGTAATGAAAATGAATCACAACATACCCAAATTTATGGGACACAATGAAAGCAGTGCTAAGAGGAAAATTCATAGCATTAGATGTCTATATGAAAAGCCTAGAGAAATCTCACACAAGAGACTTAACAGCACAGCTGAAGGCTTTAGAACAATTAGAAGCAAACTCACCTAGAAGGAGTAGATGGCAGGAAATAATCAAATTTAGGGCTGAAATCAATACAACAGAAACAAAGAGAACAAGGCAAAGAATCAATGAATCAAAACGTTGGTTCTGTGAGAAAGTCAGTAAGATAGATAAACCATTATATCCAAATTAACCCAAAAGCAGAGAGGGAGAGGGTATCCAAATTAACAGAATCAGAAATGCAAAGGGGGAGCTTAATAACAGACACCCACAGGAAGTCCAGAGAATTATCAGGTCATACTTTGAAAATCTATATTCCATTAAAATGGAAAACCTAAAGGAAATAGATAGCTTTCTGGACAGGTATCACTTACCAAAAAAATAAATAAATAAATAAATAAATCAAGATCAGATCAGAGACCTAAACAGAAATATAACCCCAAAGGAAATTGAAGCTGTTATTAAGTCTTTGAAGCAACAAAAGCCCAGGGCCAGATGGTTTCAGTGGAGAATTCTACCAGATGTTCAAAGAAGAACTAATACCAATACTCGTCAAACTGTGCTGAACTCTTTTCATGGTCACAGTCACCTTGATTCCCAAGCCACTCAAACATGCAACAAAGAAAGAAAAATACAGATCAATCTCCCTCATGAACACTGATGCAAAAATACTCAATAAAATTCTGGCAAACCAAACCCAACAACATATCAAGAAATTCATCCACCACAATCAGGTAGGCTTTATCATACCTGATGCAGGGATGGTTAAAAATACGAAAAACTGCAAATGTCATCCGTCATATAACAAACTGAAAGAAAAAACCACATGATCATCTCCTTAGATGCTGAAAAAGCCTTTGACAAAGCCCAACACTCTTTCGTGATAAAAGTCCTGGAGAGATCAGGAATACATGGAAAATAACTAAATATAATAAAGGCGATATACGGCAAACTGAAAGCTGGCATTAAACTAAATAGAGAAACACTCAAAGCAATCCCACTACAATCAGGAACAAGACAAGGCTGTCCTCTCTCTCTTTATCCATTCAATATAGTTCATAGCTATAAGAGAACAAATGAGATTTAGTGGATACAAATTGGAAAGGAAGAAGTCAAACTATCTCTGTTTGCAGATGATATGATCATATGCATAAGTGACCCCCAAAATTTCTACCAGGAAACTTCTTCAGGTGATAATCACCTTCAGTAAGGTAGCAAGGTACAAGATTAACTCGAAAAACTCAATAGCCCTCCTGTACACTAAGGATAAAAGAGCTAGGAAAGAAATAATGGAACTATCACCCTTATAATAGCTGCAAATCGCATTAAATATCTTGACTTAACTCTAACCAAAAAAGTAGAGGACCTATTTAACAAAAACTTTAAGTCACTGAAGAAAGAAATTGAAGATGATATCAAAAAATGGAAAGATCTCCTATACTCCTGGATAGGTAGGATCAACATATTAAAAGTAGCAATTTTCCCAAAAGCAATCTACTGATTCAATGCAATCCCCATCAAAATCCCAACACAGTTTTTTTCCAGACCTTGAAAGAACAAAACTCAACTTCCTATGGAATAATAGGAAACAGAGGATTGCCAAAATAATCCTACTCAATAAAAGAACTTTGGAAGAAGTTACCATCCCTGACTTCCAGCTATACTATACAGTATAGCTGTATAGTATACAGTAATAAAAATAGCCTGGTATGTGCATTAAAAACAGACTTGTTGGATCAATGGAATCAAATCAAAGACCCCGACATTAACCCACACACCTATAAACCCCTGATTTTTGACAAAGAGGCCAAAAATATTCAATGGAAAGAAAAATAGTATTTTCAACAAATGGTGTTGGCATAACTGGATGGTAGTATATAGAAGAATGCAAATAGACCCAAACCTATCACTTTGCACAAAAATCAAATTCAAGTGGATCAAAGACCTCAATATAAGCCCAGCTACACTGAACTTGATAGAAAAGAAAGTGGAAAAAACCCTCCAACTCATTGGCTTAGGTGACCACTTCCTAAATATAACACCAATAGCACAAACAATAAGAATCAATAAGTGGGACCTCCTGAAACTGAGAAGCTTCGAGGCAAATGACACAGTCAATAAGACAAAATGACAGTCTAGAGAATGGGAAAAGACCTTCACCAGCCCTACATCTGATAGTGGACTGATCTTTAAAATACACAGAGAACTCAAGAAAGAAGAGCCTTAAAACCTAAATAACCCTATTAAAAATGAGGTTCAGAGCTAAAAAGGAAATTCTCCACAGAAGAATTGTAAATGACTGAAAGGCATGTAATAAATTGCTCAACATCTTTATCCATAGGAGAAATGCAAATCAAAACAATTGTAGAAAAAAACCAAAGAATACCCACTTCCAGATACCACCTTACACCTCTCAGAGGCTAAGATCAAAAACACAGATGACAGCTTATGCTGGAGAGGATGCAGAACAAGGGGAACACTTCTCCATTGTTGGTGGGAGTGTAAATGTGTACAGCCTCTCTGGAATGCAGTATGGTGGGTCCTCAGAAAACTGGGAATCAATCTCCCCAAGGATCCAGCACTACCACTATTGGGCATATATGCAAAGGATGCACACTCGTGCACCAAAGGCATTTGGTCAACTATGTTCATAGTAGCATTATTTGTAATAGCAAGAACCTGGAAACACCCTAGATGCCCCTCCACTGAAGAATGGATATACAAACTGTGGTACATCTACACAATGGATTACTACTCAGCAGTTTAAAAAAAAAATGACATCCTAAAATGTGTAGGCAAATGCATGGATTTGGAGAATATCTTCATGAGTGAGGTATCACAAACCAAGAAAGATGGACATGTGATATACCCACTCATAAGTGCATTTTAGACAAAAAGCAAAGAATACCTAAGCTGCAAACCACAACCCCTGAATATATTGGGATCAGAAGGAACTTAAGGGAGACACCAGAGATTCCCCTAGGAAGATAAAATAGAGAAGATCACCTTAGCAAATTGGGATCATAACAGGCTGCAACCAAGAAGAGATGGGAACAAATCATGAGAGGAGATGGTTGAGTGAGAGGAGCAACAAAGAGGGAGAAAAAAGATGGGTATTTTGATAGAGAAAACAAATATGGGGTTGGAAAGAGACCAGGTGCTAGGGAGTCCTCCAAGAACTCATAAGATGTCCCTGTCTAGATCTCCAACCAATAGTGGAGAGGGTGTCTAAACAGAACTTCCCCTATAATTTAATGAATAGACACCCTAAGTGTCATCACAGAACCTATATCCAACAATGAATAGAGGTGTAGGCAGAGATCCACGACTGAGCATTGGGCCAAGCTCCTGTTCAGCTGAGAGCAGGGGAGGAGAGTCTGTATGAGCAAGGGGATAGGGATTATGAGTAAAATTCCCACAGTGGTGGCTAGCTGGAGTTCTGGGTAGCTCATTGAATCAAGAACAGCCACTGGGGAACCATTGGAGCCCATTCCGTGCAGAGGAACACCTAACTCAGTCTTGATTTGGGGATGAGAAAATCAGACTTGCCTAGACTGGATGTGCCATGCTGAATCGACCTTGGGACTTTTTGCTCCTTTGTGGGAGTGGATGGAGGGATGGCAAGGGGGGAGGTTGATGACTGACTGGGATAGATTGTAGGAAGGGAATGGAGGGGAGCAGGGGGAAACATGGATAAAAAAAAGATATTTTATATAAAAAATAAAATGAACATACAAAAAAAAAGAAAAGAAAGGACATAAAAAAAAATCAAAGCAGAATTTTAAAAAAGTAAGAGAGAGAAAACTTAAATGACTATTTCCCAAGTGAATCCAACTTCCAGGCAGTGGGAAAAAAAAACCAGATTAGTTGTATAGTCTTTTATCCATCAGTTAAATGGATCTTGAGTTTATATCGTTCCAGTTAGAAAATAGCGATCCAGATGGTTTCAGTGTATATTTGAGCACATTTTAAGACAAAAGAGTGGGGAACAACACAGTCAGGAAATAGTATATGGGGGTAAAGTAAAGGAGGGGTGATCACAGTAAGAGATAGTGGGATATATGGAAGGTGGTGGGTACAGACAGGAGGTAGTGGGGGTGACAGACACAGGAGAGGAGGCCACGGTCAGGAGGTGGGGCTAACAGCAAGAAGATGTGGGATAGAATAAAAAGAGATGTGTAACTGCATGGTAACACCAAAGGCCTGCCTGAACTTTTCGGGCATGCTATGGAGGTGTCCACATCCCCAACCTGTCTAGCTCCTAATCTACCGCCTCAGAACTTCAGCCACAAACATATAATACAGGAACATCTCCAGTCAGTGCAGGAGAAAATACAGGCAGCCAGCTCCACCCACAGGCTTTAGAGAAAGTTCTTGAGCTGAGATGTGTCTATGGGAAAATAGACTTAGGAAGCACTCAGTATACAGCTTGGCTTTGTGGGATCAGCAAAACCACTGACACTGAGAGTTATGTTTAGTGTATAGCTAAGTGGTATTGCATTTGCTTAAGTGCCCAAAGCCCAGCCCCAGCACTACAACTAAAATCCAATGCCCTCCCTCATAAGAGTAAGAAATTGAGTAGATGTATCCATAGAACAGATTGGAGAGACACTCAGGATCCAGCTAGGCTTACTAAACTCTTACTATTAAACAGTGTCTCCTTGAGGAATTATACCACTAAAACAATAGCTTCCTCTGCTGAGGAGACAGCAAAAGTAGTTCAAGGAATATAGAGAAAATGTAAGTATTTTTAATTTTTTTTTATTTTATGTGCATGGGAGTTTTGACTGCATGTACTTCTGTGTGAGGGTGTCAGATCTCCTGGAGGTAGAGTTACAGGCAGTTGTGAGCTGCTGTGTGAATGTTGGTAATTGATCTTGGGTCCTCTGGAAGAAGAGGCAGTGCTCTAAACCACAGGACCATCTCTCCAGTCCCAGGAATATTTTTAAAATTTATTAAATGAAAATAAGATGATCAGGAGAAAACTGAAGTTGGCACTCAACAGCAGATCAACATTTTCGAACTGAGAGTGCAAAAGAGTCATCTTTGACGGAGCAGAAATTATCTATTTCAGGGTCACTTGGTAATATATTTTCAGCAGTAGGGGTACTAATTAAGAAACAATGTTCATAAACTGAACTTTCAAACACTGGGAGGCTGAGATGATTGAGTAGCAAAGATGTTTACAGCACAAGGCTGGCAAGCTGAGATACGACCACCGGAACCCAAAGAATAGTGGAAGGAGAATACCAACTCCAGAAACTTGATTCTGGCCTTCACACGTGCGCCATGGCACACACACCTACACACATACATCATCCACACACAACATGCAACAACATAATAATATGTAAAAAACTAAATTTAATAACACTTTGATGCACCACTACATTGATAATCAAATCTAAATAAGCTAATAGAGTTTAAACAGGTAAAGAAGATTTATATGGTGGTTCCAAATGATCAAATTTAAAATAAATATAAATACACACAAAGTGTTCATGAAAGCGAAAAATGTAAACAAAATTTCATTTTCTAGAAACAAATCCCAGAAATATTTTTATCTTTTTTAAAAAATAGCATCATTGTCACCACGAGTTAGTGTGGTTCTTGAGTTTTTGGAGAGTGTTGTTTCATTTATTTATTACGTATGTATTATTTACTACTATAAGGCATTTAGAACTTAGATGTCATTGAGTGGCAGAACATTTGCTTAGCATTTAGGAGATTCTGTGTTCATTCCCCAGAATCTACATAAAACAGCATAATATAAACAATATAGAATTGCTAGATAAAATAATAACAAATACGAACATAATAATTTCTTTTAATTAAGGTTCATCCATTGAGTGACACATTACCATAAGCTCTGGAGATTTAGAAACAAACCAATAAATGTATCAGCTGTGCAGGAGCCCAACCCTGTGATTAAAAAAAAAATAGTAGGGTTTTTCTTTAGCTAATTTCATATTCCTTAGTTCTTTAGTTAATACCAATAACTTTATCAATTCTTTTTTTAAATTCCAAAATGCTTATTTAAAACATGTCTTATATGTCTACTTACGCTAGGTAGTTAGAGCTACTAAAACTTATTTCCCATATAACGTAGGATGGGGTTTAAATCTCATGTTTGACTTAATGCTTACATATTACTTTTTTTTGCTTGTTTTTGATGCTTGTTTTGTGTTGTTGTCTTAGGTTGGGGTTTCTAGGGCTGTCATGAAACTCGACCAAGAAGCAAGTTGGCAAAGAACAATTTTATTCAGCTTACAATTCTATATTGCTGTTCATCACCATTGGAAGTCAGGAGAAGAACTCAAACAGGGCAGCATCCTGGAGGCAGGAGATGATGGCAAAGGCCATGGAGGGGAGATGCTTACTGGCTTGCATCACGTACATGGCTTCCTCAGCCTACTTCTTTATGGAACCCAGGACCACAAGCCCAGGGATGGCACCACTCAGAATGGGCTGGGCCCTCCTCCACAGATCACAAATTGATAAAATGCCTTATAGCTGAAATTCTCATGGAGGAATTTCCTCAACTGAGGCTCCTTCTTTTCTGATAACTCTGGCTTGTGTCAAGTTGACACATATAACCAGCCAGTACAATTGTCTTGTATCATCTGAGGCAAGGTCTTGCTATCTATGCAAAGTGGCCTAGAATTCACAGTCCTGACTCAACCTAAGTGTTGTGATAACAGCGTGTGCCTCCATGCACTATTGAAGTGTTTTTATTTAAAATTTTCTTATTGTTGGATTCAGTTCGAGGCAGACTAAACATTTTATTAATATTTTTATTTTTATCATTGTCAATAAATATAACACCATTATTAAAAACTTTAGTTTAAGGTCCCTAGAAGCTTGAGAAATAATATTTAAAAAACTGTAAAATGATATTATATAAAATTAAAAAACCTCGTACAAAGTGAAGGAAACATCCCCATAAAGAGATAGCCTGAAAAATATAAAACATTCTTTGCTCTCTCTGTGTGTGTATGTGTGTGTGTGTGTATTGTGTGTGTGATATGACTAATAACTACAATAATTAAAAAACCCCAAAACACTAACTACCAAAAAAGTCCCAAACAACTTACTGAATCAGTGGGCTAATAAAATAAACAGACAGTTTTCAGAAGATAAAATATAAATGGTCCATAAACACATGAGAAACTTTCCACATTTTAAATATTAAAGAAAACAAGATTAAAACTACATTGAGAGCTAATTTTACCACAGCCATAACATCTGTAATAAAGAAAACTAACGACCAATATTGGTGAGAATGGAAGAATTAGTGAATCCTTACACTTTCTGGTTAGAATGTAAATTAGTCTAAGCCCTATGGAAATTAATACAGAAGTTCTTCATAATGCTACACACTCACCATCTGACACAGATTTACCAGTTCTGGGCACTGACTCAAAGAACTCTAAATAAGAGTTACTGAGATACTTGGACATTAATGCTTATTATGGCGATATCACCTATAGCTAAGTTATGAAATCATCAAAGTTGTCATTGGGTAGGAAAATGTGATACCCATGGCCTCAGACACACACAGTGTAGCTGTATTCAATCTACAAGAATGGAAGTTACATCATTTGCTAGAAAATGATTCAACTTAGAGCTATTATATGAAACTGAGCCAGATTTAGAGATATAAATATAACAACTGTTCTCTCATTTGTGACCTTAGGTTTCAAACGTAAAACTGAGGGTGGACAAGAAAGAGGAGCGTAAGAAGTGTGACTGTGCCCAGTGTACATGATTGGTTTGAAAGAAATTATCTATGGAACCAAGCACTGTACGTAACAAACATGCATCAATCAATGTATTTTGCAGAGTGATTGATAAATACATTCTAAAATGACCCTGGTGATGGTAGTTTGACTTTTTAAATTCTAACAACCAATAAATTATGTATTTTACATATTCAATATGAATGGTATCTCAATACTTAAAAATGTTCACAGCATTAAGTAGTGTTACATTTCTGCATAAAAGCACTGAAACTGTTACAAGACCACAATGTAAGTTGCTGATAATTACAAGCAAGGGGGACCTGAAAACATAATTTCTAAACTCAGCACTTCTAACACCAACTGCGGAAGGCATTAAAATAACTGTATTTGCTTTTGTAAAATTTCATATGCATCCTCAGGCTGAGTGATTAATAATTAGTAGAACAAACTTCTAAGTATATCCATCAAATCACATTCACCAATTAAATTGATCAGCTTTCTTTATTCTGATCAGCCCATTGCTTGAATATCTGTTAGAGATACAGGAGAGATGGAGAGTCATAAATGACAGCTGACATCTTTCACATCAATGAAAGGGGATTAGAGGAACATGTAGTAAGAGAAAGTGAAGGCAGGCTCCCTGAGATAGCCATCTTGTTCCCAGAAAACATACATTGTGATTGGAAACAGAGGAGAGCTCCGGGGGCAGGTATCTAAACCAATAAGATGAGTAGAAGAACCCAGAGGCTTATAAGATAGCCAATCCAGTCTCTGTTTAGTGGACTTTCAGCCTTGGACTTCTTTATTCAAGAGGGATAAACCTCCCTTTCTGTGCAAGCAAGTCTTCTGAGTTTGCCTGGTGGCCCAATTCTCTGTCCCTGTCAGGGCACACATTCTACAATCCATTATATAATCCCAGCGCCCTGTGACACTATTTTAAGTCCGCATTGTTTCACAGACTTTTGTTAATGTCATAATTGAATTCAAGAACCCACCATTTTCTCTTGGCATTCCCTAGCCCACAGTCACTAAAGGGTCTGTGCTCAGTTCATCTGGTCTAATTGTCTCTGCTTCTAAAATTACTTCTGCTATTATCAAACTTCCCACATGCCTCCTACTTTGCATTTATCAGTATATTATTGCTTTTTTGATTAAGCAGTTTATCACTTTGCTTAGGTGCTTCTCATGTTTAGACATATTTTTTGATGTTTTTCATAGCAGTATTCAGTAATGTGAATTTAGTCATTTTTACAAATATGTTCATTAGCATGCATTCAAACGCATGTTCAATACCCCTTCTGAGTTATCTTTTCCCTTGTTTTATTTTATATGTAGCTGATTATGAGCTTTTCACCTCTTTTTATGATTGGAATTTTAAAAAAATATTTTAAAGTAGAAATATATCTTCAGAAGGCTAAGTGGGCATTAACTATGTACACAGAATCCAGATGTCTTCATGGGGGTACATGGTGCAATCTGGGAGAAAAAAAAATCACTTGATTTCACCAACAAGTAAGTAAATTAAGATATAATAAATAAATATAAATTAAGCATGAAAGAGGCTCCTTAGGTGGCTTAGTCAGTACTTGATCCCACCAAACTAGCCATTATTCAGTACGGGAGCATCAGAAGGAGGAAACAGAAAGAGAGCAGGGTAATCACCAATACAGAGTTGCAGAGATTCCCTGGATCCTTGGATTCCCTGTCTGCTTCTTTGCTCCTACTCAGAGGAAGCCAATGGTGGATTTCCGAATGTCACCTATCAGGTTCATTGGGGACAAACAAGAAAAAAAAAATGACTATCGGAAAAGGTAACCTAAATACTTTCTACATTTACAAGAATTCAACTAATTGTGGAAAAGATATTACAGTGTTCCTAGAGCTATAAAGGCCTCCAGTTTAAAGGTTGTAGCTAAACAGACTTGTTTCATGTACTGAAACATAGCATTCAAATAAAGCCACTTATGCCCTTACTGGCAATTTATTTGTGGTTAACTTTAAATATATAGTGATACACTTAAAAATTTCCTCTTAACCATGAAACAAGAGACGTGGGAAATACTTTGATATGTTCTGCTTCCCCCAGCCACACATTTCAGTGAAGATGCTGCTTTCTGCATATACATCTGTATATGTAAATGGAGACCAAAATGTCCACTTTGTCTTCTTCAGTCACTTTTGTTCATGCTTTTTATACTTATTATATATACATATATATATATATATATATATATATATATATGTTTTGTCTGCATACAAGTGTGTGTACTGTGTGTGCATATGATGCCTTCAAAAACAAGAAGAGGTTATAAGCTCCCTTGGAACTAAAGTTATGGATGGTTGTGAATCACCCTGTGGGCACTGGGAATTGAATGGTCTTTTACGAGAGCACATGCTTTTAACCATATGTATGTCCTATTTTGCCAGCATCTTCTATCTTATTTTTGAGACACGCCCCTCATTGACACTAGAGTTTGTCTAGACTGGCCAGCCAGAAGAGCCCCCAGTATCCACTGGCTCCTGTTCCTCCCTCCCCAGTCCCGAGGTTCTGGACACAAACCACCAGGCTGCCTATATTACATGGGTGTTGCTGATATGACTTTAGGCCCTATTCTTGCACAGAAGTTCTTTTTGTACTGAGTCATCTTCTCAGACCTCAACATTTATTTTAATGTGTATAATACTTTATAACACATGATAATTACTTAACTGCAATTCTAATTAGTTACCATTATTATAGGAAGAAAATTTTTAAATATTTTGTGTTCTTTCCCACTAGTAATATTTTGAAATCTGAGCAGTCAAAATGTCAGCAGAAAACCGTATTTGGGCATAGAGGTTGTAAGGAGTAACTACTGGCTTATGCCGGCCTAATATAACTGGTGTCATTATGGAAGAGAAAAGAGATATATACCTGCATCAACACAAAGGGCTGTGTCAGTGAAAGCACAGACTGAAGTTCTGCTAAAAGAATAATAATGTCAACTATTTCCAGATAATTACCAGATATTAGAGAAAGTCAAGAGAACTCCACCCAGAGTTCCAAAGGAGATACCAACTCTCAATACTTAATTTCAAACGTAAGTTTTAAAATGTATTATTATTTGAGAATTTCATAGAATGTATTCAATCACATTTATATACTACCAACTCCTCCAACATCCACTCTCTCTATTCTAATCTCTTTACCCAACATTAACTTTCCTTCTCTTCTCTCCTCCATACTGTTACAAAATTCCACCCCTCTGGGCAGAGAGAAAAAAAGTAAATATACCCATTGTACAGATTTCTCAAAGAACAAATTTTTAAAATGTGTTATAGGATCAAGCTCAAAAGGACTGTATTGTTCTCTGGGCAGAAATAAGTCCACAGGCTGTTGTCTCAAATGAGCCACAAATTCTCATCGGCCCCTGATTTTTTCTCAGTCTTAAATCTGTACTTCACTGTGTTTTTGTTGATTTTTGTTTTGTCTTATATTTTTCTATATGAATGCTAGCACATAGAGTTCTCAAAATCTTTGAATAAAATCTTTATTTCTAAAATCCATCCACTCTGTTTCTGAAAGTCAGTGTGGGTAATCCTACGAAAACTATTGGGGTCTTTCTAAATCTACTTTCTAAACAATATGTTTCTTAGTGGGTACCTGATAGTTACTTTTCACAATTTATTACTAAAAGATTTTTTTTAAAGATTCCTAATGCTGGTACATTTTTTTCCTTTGCTATACATTCTTTGTTTGATTTAATCAGTATTTGGTGAATGTGTGATTTTTATCAGGGATTGTTATGCCAGGAGAGGTAGCTATAGAAAATATGATTAGAGGAAATTGTGTATGACAGCACCCTCTTGTCTTTTTACTACCATAATGGTTTTACAAATCACTGACTACTTGAGCTGTGCATGTGTTTAATTTCAAGTGGAAAAACTTGTTTTTGATAGAAATGTCACTTGGAAAAGCATTTTATCCTTTAAATGACCCATCACTGTTTATTCCAAAATCATTATACTTAATTCTAGAAGCAAGAACCCTCATTCTAAATTTTAAAATGCATACTTATTTTTTTGATAGTTCCCTGAACCTGCCTCACACAAACTTAGCAATTATATGCACTGCCTTTCTACATTTCAGACGTATGTCTAGCACAACTTTATTTGATACAGAAGAACTGTATTTCTTTAGTCTTTTGATGAGCAGGAGCTTACAGTGAGCGTGGATCACCAGCATCAGGGCTGATCCTGATTGTAATAACAGTTCTATAATAGTTACAGAAATGTCTGAAAGGCTTCTGTTGCTGAGAAGCTTCTTTGCAATATAAACATAGATAACTCATAGTCACTTTAATGTTTCCACATGAATGACCTTCCTAATACAAACAAGTCCAAGTCTTAGTCAGAAAGCTGGAACTCCTTGACCTGGCAATTTCTGCACTTCTCAAACTTTCCAATGATATCAACAGGACAACACAGGTCATTGCAGCCAACTGTGGCTGGAAGGTTGAAAAAGACTTTGGGTAAAAAATGACCTCACACTCTGCATGCTCTTCTGCAGACCAAGCTTCAGTATTGCTTCTAAATAAAGTCCCAAACTGCTTCTCAGAGGATTAGAAGATGTAAACATTCATACAAATATACTTAAAAATGAAGACTCAACATTTAACTTATAATAAGGAAATGAAAACATAGCAAAGGGGGAAGGAGTGAAGTTATATGTATTATAATACCAACTCCTCTGTAATTTCATAATTTCTTTTCCATATTAATTTTCTTATTGGAAATAGATTTTTCACACAATGCATTCTGATCATGATTTCCCCTTCCCATCTCCCCCAGACCCTTTTCCACTTCTCCCAGATTCTTCCCACCCCCTCGAACTAGACTCTTTCTTTTTCTTACTAGAAAATAAGTATCTAAAAAATAAAACAGAAACAAACAAACCAGAATGAGACAAAACAAACTAAAAAAACACAGCTAAAGAAAAAGAACAAGAAAAAAAGCCAATGCTGAGATACAACAGAAATCCTATAAGAACACAAAGCCTTAAACCATAATATATAAGCAAAAGAACTGCAAGGTGGAGTGGGGAGTAGATGTAAAGGCCCAGAAGTAGCTTTATGTGAAAAAACCCTCTATACACGCCACTGAGCTAGGTTTGTGTGGGCCATCTGCTGTGGCGGGATTAAGGTGTCAGCTGATAAGGTCATAAGACACTTCCGGGACCCTGGAGGGGGTGTGGCCAACCTGGAGGGTGTGGCCAACCCCATTGATAAGTGGCTGCTGGGACAAGAGGAGCTCTCTCTCTTCCTGGTTCCTGGCTGCTGGCTGCTGGACAGACAGAATCGGAATCCATCATCCTTCCATCGCGCGTTCATCGCTCATCCATCGCTTGGATAGGCCAGTCCTTGTTCAGGTGCCACCATAAGCTGTTACTAATATTGTGAGTGTTAATTTATATTCTAATAAATATTAATTTTGGACTGGCGCCTTGAAAGTAAAACTCCATCTACAATCTACTGTTGCTGGTAAAGCCTACCTTAAGTGTGATTTGTATACTTGCAGATGGAGTTTTCCTGTGTGGGTAGCTGCTCTTGAATAATCCCTCAGAGTCTTAATATTAATTATAAATGATCAGCCATAGCTCAGGCTTGTTAATAACTAGCTCTTACATTATAAGTTAATCCATATTTCTTAACTATACTTTACCATGTGATGCATGGCTTATTACCTCATTTTCTACATATCCTGCTTCCTCAGCATCTGGCTAGCATCTCCAGACTTTACCCTTCTTCCTCCCAGAATTCTCCTTGCTTGGCTCTCTTGCCTAACCATATTCTGGTGAATTTTTGGCCAGTCAGATTTTATTAAACCAATCACAGTGGCATACGTTCACACAGTATAAAGGAATATTTATTCCACAGCATATACTCAATGAGACTCTTTTGGAGAAAACTAATTTTTCCTTTGTGACCAGGATATGGGTTGGAGATAGCTTCTCTGTCAGGGATGAAGGCTTGTGTCTACTTCTTTCAACACTGAGATCCCATTTGGTTTCAACCTATGTAGGATCTGTGCATGTTGCCACAGTCTCTGTGAGTTTATAGCTTCATCAATACTGTTGTGTCTGAAAGACACCGTTTGTGGATATCCTTCCCCACTGGCTTTTATGACCTGTCCACCTCTTCTTTCTTAGAGTTCTCTGAGCCGTAAGCAAAAGGATTTGATGGAGAAATCCCATTTAGGACTAAGTGTCCCAAGGTCTCTCACTCTCTGCACACTGTCCAGTTGTAGGTCTCTGTATTTGTTCCCACCCATGCAAGAAAAGCTTTTCTGATCATCTTTGACTATAGTGCAACATCAGCATGAGACAGTATTGATAAGCTCCTATATCATAACAATGGTATTTTGTTGCACGAATAAATGAGGGATAGATCTCTGAAGAAGTTGGAGATATTAGAGAGAATAAACACCACAGTCAGATCTTACCCAGCTGTCTTCCAGGTTCCTCAGTTTCGCTTCCCTTGGCTTGGCTTCCCCCAGCTCTATGCCTGCCTTAAGTTTAAATACTCTCATGGTAAATTAAGGCATGGCCCCACCACTGCCTTCTTGGGAGCCTGGAATTCCTTCTATAATCTAAAGTAACCTGACTCAGTTGGGATTAAGGGCGTAGGTCACCACTCCCAGGATACTCCCTGTGCTGGGATTAAAGGTTTGAATCACCACTCTCTGATTCTCCTAGACTGACTGTGGTTAGAGCTCTGGAACTTCTGGAGCTTTTATTAACTCCCCACATAGACTGTGGGTAGATTCCCTCTGATATCTCCAAAACTTCTGAAACTTTTATTGAATCCCCACAGTATTTAGTTTAATCTCCAGTTCATGTCCTGTGTAGTGTGAGTTTTAGCAATTTCACTCAGTTTGACAGTGTTGTGCATGGGTTCCATCTCATGGAGAGGGCTTTAATTCAAACTAGAAAGTAATTGGTTACTATTACAACTTTTACCACTATTCCAACAGCACATTAGACAAGCAGGTCACCATTGTAGACTGAGGGGTTTCCAGCCGGGTTAATGTTTACTTTTCTCCTCTATTAGTGTGCAGAGTACTTTCCAGTACCATGAACACTTGTCCACATGAGTGTGCAGAGTACTTTCCAGTACCGTGAACACGTGTCCACATGAGTGTTCAGAGTACTTTCCAGTACCATGAACACTTGTCCACATGAGTGTGCAGAGTACTTTCCAGTACCGTGAACACGTGTCCACATGAGTGTGCAGAGTACTTTCCAGTACCATGAACACTTGTCCACATGAGTGTGCAGAGTACTTTCCAGTACCGTGAACACTTGTCCACATGAGTGTGCAGAGTACTTTCCAGTACCGTGAACACTTGTCCACGTGAGTTTGCAGAGTACTTTCCAGTACCGTGAACACTTGTCCACATGAGTGTGCAGAGTACTTTCCAGTACCATGAACACATGTCCACATGAGTTTGCAGAGTACTTTCCAGTACCATGAACACTTGTCCACATAAGAGCTGAATGAATTATGGAGGTGCTCTCTTCAGCAATAAGGCCCTACCATCAGTTTGTGGAGAGCAACAAATAGCATTAGCAATTATCTGAGTTTTTTTAGGCATTCTCATGAGACACCGTTGGCCAGGAACACAATTAGAAGTAATCCATTCCCAGACCTGAACTTTCATTTAGTGATTAGAGATGTTGAGTTGGGGCTTTGTCTTTGCAGCTATTTGGTGATTCCAATTTAGATTTCTTGTATATATGTGTATATTTTGAGAACCTACTGTAATAGATTTTCATAGATGCTCTCAAATGGCCCTGGTTTTAGCTGTGACTCCCTATATTTAACACCGGGCCTCATAATTTGAAGTTTTAAAATTTTAAATTATAAAAAATAGACACAGCAGTTTCTTTAAAATTAAAGAGGAGAAGGAGAGTTGTCTCAGAGGTTAAAAGTGTTGGCTGGCCTGCCAGAAGACCAGGGTTCAATTCCTGGCATCCCATAATGGCTGATAGCCATTTGATAACACAACTGCCAGGAGATCTAGCATCCTCTTCTGGACTCTGTTGACACTGCAGTCACATGGTACACAGATATACAGGCAGGCAAAATAATCATATACATTTTTTAAAAATATTATTTTTAAATACTACTACTACTACTACTATTCTAAGTTGAACATATAATAAAATAAGTCCCAATTACATATTACCATAACCGTAGAGTAGTGCATCACTCAGAGAAGATTTTTCTTGCAATGAATAGTAATTAATACAGAGACCCGCAGCTGTATAAAGTGAAGAGTGAGAGATTTGGGGGGGCATTTGCCCCTAAATGGGATGACTTTGTCAAATTTTTCCTCTCAAGTTTGAGGGATCTGTGCAGATGACAAAGCAGTAAGACTGTAAGAACCAGAGGTGAGAGGTGATCCAAAGAAAGAGCCTTTTTCAAACACAATTCTTAAAATACTATGTTAACGTTCTTTTGTTTTTGTTTTTAAAGCATGGGCATAAAAATATAAATGAATGAGTTCACGCAGATTTTGATAGTATACATACAAGACTTGCACAAGCTCAAACCAGACAAAATCCCAACAGAGAAAGAAAACAGACACAGAGTTCCACCATACCAGAAATCTATTTGCAACCGATAGATACTAGCTGAGAAGAGAGAGGTCAGTTTTCTTCAATCGATTGACCCTGGGTGTGTCAACCATACTCTAGATCAGACCCCATTCCTAGGAGGAGCTGCATAAACAAAATAGTCTCCATGTTTTTTGTATGTGCTTTTTGGCTTTTGGGGGGTTGGTGGGGGGGGGATTTTGGTACTTTTTGAAATTTTTATTATTTTTGTTTTCATATTGAGGCGATGAAATAGAAAACGGGCCTCAATGAGTCTAAGAGCTGGAATTTATAAACATCTGAACAGTTCAGAGAAAGGGCTCCAGAAAGCTTCAGAAGGACTTTTTTTCTGAAATTTAGACTAAATACTAATCCATACATACAGAAGGTACAGTTCCGTGTGTGTGTGTGTGTGTGTGTGTGTGTGTGTGTGTGTGTGTGTGTGTGTGTGTGTGTGTGTGTGTATTTGTACACATATAAGAAAGGACAGACAAAAGAGCAGGAAATGAAAACTGAATGATCAAGGAACTTACAAAGAACAAACAAATATTAACTTCTAAGTAGCTCAAATTCATTTAAAAAAGAAAAAAAAAAGGAAAAAAGCTCATTTAAACCAAATGTCTCCAGGAAAATGCTCAAAAATGTCAAGCCCTGATGAGAGCACCTCCCCCCCATAGTTACTCTGAACTTTCCCTAACAAAACCTAATAGCCTTAAAATAATCTAGTTGACCAAAAGAAGATTAAGTACCTGTCAAAAGAAAACCCAGTATGCTTTAAAAGGAAACCATACATTTGTGGCTTTTATCATTCATTCTGCGCACATACATAACAAAAAGAAAGGAAGGAAGGAAGGAAGGAAGAAAGAAAGGAAGGAAGGAAGGAAGGAAGGAAGGAAGGAAGGAAGGAAGGAAGGAAGGAAGGAAGGAAGGAAGGAAGAACGGATGGACACCGTGACCCACTAGAAAGCATATCAGGATAAAAATATACCTGGGAATCACAGAGATAGTAGAATTGCTGGATAGGGTCTTAAAACAAACATTACATCAGTGTATATTTTTTAAAGCATGGACATAAAAAGAATCAGGGAATCTAGGGAAGCTGAGACAGATAAGAATAAAAGGATTGATTAAATCTATAAAAGTGAATATCGTGGGTCAAAGAACAGCTGCTAGTGTTGGGAGTGAGACACCGTTCTCCAAACTGGAAGGAAAAGAGGATAGATAAACTACCCGGTTTTCCGGACCTGCCTTGGCTAGCTCACCCAATGCAGTCTGCAGCAAGGAGCGGGCTCACCCAAATTCTACCAAATCTATGAACTGTTGGAGCATGTTGCTATAAATTTATAGATCCAAAACATCAGGATTGCCATGACACAGGACAGCAGCAAGATGCCCAGGAAGAGCCCATTATCAGTGGTATAGAAGAAACCAGGACTCTTGAGCCAGACCAATGACTGTGATGATGAACACTTGCAAGTAGAGATAAAGGAACTGAAGTGTTGCAGAAATTCTAGCCAGTATATAGCGAAAACCCAGAGCTGTTTGGGGGGAAAGCTAGAATATCAGAGAGAGGAAACAGACCAGTCAATTCTCACCCAGCCAACTTCTCAGGCAGAACAGAGCAAACGCTACCTTCAATGGTCCTCCGCTTAGCTGGTCACTTTTACAAAATGCCTGAATCTTTGCCTGCTTCTGCCTTAACTATCTTCCCTGCCCAGCTGTTTAACTTCCAGGTCCAACTCTGCATCATAATCCTAGAGTTAGGATTAAAGGTGTGAGCTTCTTCTCGTTGGTCTTAAACTCACAGAAATACAGAAAGATCTGTGTCTCCTGAGTGATGGGATTAAAGGCATGAGTCACCACTCTCTGGCTTGACTGTAGGTGGATCTGTTCTCTGATATTCCAGGATGATTTTATTAAACAGAAAATATATCATCACCCTAAAGTTTATTAACTGTGTAGCTCAGCGAGCCACATCACAGCTTTCACAGGAATCTTCTCCTTATCTTTTCTTGTCTTGTTTTATTGATTTTCTTTGTTTTGTTTGGTTTTTTAGTTTTTATTTTAAATTAGGTTTGATTTGGGGGCAGAGAGAGGTTACACGTGAGGAGAGTGGACGAGAGGACACAGCAAGATAAGTGAGATTGGAATGCATTTAAATACTATGTGAAATCCATAGTATTTAAAAGTATTATCAATATATTTGAATCCAAGTAATGGTTAAGATTCAATACCCCACTTTTATACTTGGATAGGTCAACCAGACAGAAACTCAACAGAGAAATAAGGGATCTAACAGATATTAAAACCCCAATGGACTTAATAGATATATACAGAACCTTCCAACCAAACACAAAGGAATTTACATATTTTTCAGAACCCCATGGAATTTTCTCTAAAATTGATCACATACTCAGTCATAAAGCAAATATCAATAGATTAAAAATGGGAATAACTCCATGTATCATATCAGACCACCATGGTCTAAAGTTAGAATTCAACAACAACAAAAAACACAGAAAGCCTAAAAATTCACAGAAACTGAACATTTCTCAATTAAAACACCTCTGGATCAAGGAAAAAATTAAGAAAGAAATCAAAGGATTCCTAGAATTTAATAAAAATGAACTCACAATATACCCAAACTTATGGGACACAATGAAAGCACTGTTAAGCGGAAAACTCATAGCACTTGATGAAAAACCTAGAAAAATCTCACACAAGAGACCTAACGTCACCTGAAGGCTTTAGACTAATTAGAAGCAAACTCATCTAGAAGGAGTAAAAGTCAGGCAATAATTAAACTTAAGGCTGAAATCAATACAATAAAAACAAAGAGAAAAATACAAAAAAAAAATCAATGAATCAAAGAGTTGGTTCTTTGAGAAAGTCAGCAAGATAGATAAACCCTTATCCAAATTAACCAAAAAGCAGAGAGGCAGAGGGTATCCAAATTAACAGAATCAGAAATGAAAAGGGGGACATAACACAGACACCCAGGTAATCCAGAGAATTATCATACTTTGAAAAATCTATACTCCATTAAAATGAAAACCCTAAAGGAAATGGACAGCTTTCTGGACAGATACCACTTACCAAAATTAAATCAAGATCAGATTAAAGTCCTAAACAGACTTATAATCCCAAAGGAAATTGAAGCTGTTATTAAAAGTCTCCCAAGCTAAAATAAATAAATAAATAAATAAAATAAAATAAAATTTAAAAAAAGCCCAAGATCAGATGGTTTCCATAGAGAATTCTACCAGACATTCAAAGAAGAACTAATACCAATACTCCTCAAATCGTTCCATACAGTAGGAAGTGAAGGAACATTGCCAAACACTTTTTTTTAATGAGGACATAATCAATCTGATATCTAAGTCACTCAAAGATGCAACAAAGAAAAAAAAAATACAGACCAATCTCCCTCATGGACACTGATACAAAAATACTCAATAAAATTCTGGCAAACCAAACCCAACAACATATCAAAAAAATCATCCCCCACGATCAAGTAGGCTTCATCCCAGAGATGCAGGGATGGTTCAACATACGAAAAACTGTGAATGTCATCCACCATATGAACAAACTGAAATAAAACACCGCATAATCATCTCATTATATATAGAAAAATACTTTGACAAAATCTAACACTCCTTCATAATAAGAGGTCTGGAGAGATCAGGAATGCAGGGAAAATACCTAAATATAACAAAGGTGATGTACAGCAAGCCAGCAGCCAACATCAAACTAAAGGAGAAACACTCAAAGAAATCCCACTAAAATTAGGAACAATGCTGTCCTCTCTCTCCTTATCTATTCAATATAGTTCTGAAAGTTTTAGCTAAAGCAATAAGAGAACAAAAGGAGATTAAGGGGATACAGATTGGAAAGAAAGAAGTAAAACTATCTCTATTTGCAGATGATATGATAGTATACATAAGTAAACGCCCAAATTCTACCAAGGAACTCCTACAGCTGACAAATACCTTCAGCAATGTAGCAGGATACAAGATTAACTCAAAAACTCAATTGCCCTCCTCTATACTAAGGATGAAAGAGCTGAAGAAAAAAATAAGGGAAACATCACCCTTTATAATAGCTGCAAATAACACTAAATATCTTGGCATAACTCTAACCAAAGATGTAGCAGACCTGCTTGACAAAAAATGTAAGTCACTGAAGAAATAAATTGAAGAGGATATCAGAAAATGGAAAGACCTCTCATGATCTTGGATGGGTAGGATCAACATAATAAAAATGGCAATTTTTAAAAAGCAATCTACAGATTTAAAGCAATTTCCATCAAAATTCCAACATGATTTTTTTAGAAACCCTGAAATAACAATACTCATCTTCATATGTAATAAAAGGAAACCCAGGATTACCAAAATAATCCTACTCGATAAAAGAACTTCAGGAGGAATCACCATCCCTGACTTCAGGCTATACTACAGAGCTAAAGTAATGAAAACATCCTGGAGGCATAAAAACAGAGTTGTGGATCAATGGAATCAAATCAAAGACCCCAACATTAACCCACACACCTACAAACACCTGATTTTTGACAAAGAGGGCAAATATATTTAGTCAGAAAAAGAGATAGTATCTTCAACAAATGGTGCTGGCATAACTGGATAGTAGAATATAGAAGAATTCTAAAAGAGCCAAACCTATCACCCTGCACAAAACTCAAATCCAAGTGGATCAAAGATTTCAACATAAACCCACCTACACTGAACTTGGCAGAAAAGAAAGTGGGAAATACTCTCCAAAGCATTGGTACTGGTTAATATTTCCTAAATATAACACCTGTAGCATGGACATTAAGAACAATAATCAATAAACAGGACCTCCTGAAACTGAGAAGCTTCTGTAAGGCAAATGACACAGCCAATAAGACAAAACAACAGCCTACAGAATTGGAAAAGATCTTTACCAGTTTTAAATCTTACAGAGAACTGACCTCTAAAATATATAGATAATTCAAGAAACTAGAGCCAAAAACCCTAAATAAACCAATTAAAAAGTGGGGTTCAGTGCTCAAAAAGAAAATTATCAACAGAAGAATTACAAATGGCTGAAAGGCACTTAAAATTGCTCAACATCTTTAGCCATCAGAGAAATGAAAATCAAAACAATTTTGAGATACCACGTTACATCTGTCAGAATGGCTAAGATCAAAAGCACAGATATGACAGCTTCTCCTGGAGAGGATGCAGAGCAAGGGGAACAGTCCTCCATTGCTGGTGGGACTGTAAACTTGTACAGCCTTTCTAGAATGCAATATGGCGGTTCCTCAGAAAACTGGGAATCAGTCTCCTCAAGGATCCAGCAATACTACTATTGGTCATATACTCAAATGATACACATCTCTACCCCAAAGACATTAGGTCAACTATGTTCATAGTAGCATTATTTGTTAATAGTAAGAACCTGGAAGCACCCTAGTTGCCCCTCAACTGAAGAATGGATTAACAAACTGTAGTACATCTACACAATGGAGTACTACTCAGCAGTTAAAAAAAAAAAGACATCCTAAAACTGGCTGGCAAATTGATGGATTTGGATTATATCCTCCTGGGCAAGGTATCACAAGCCCAAAATGATAGGCCTAGGATGTACTCACTAATAAGTGGACTTTAGACAAAAAGCAAAGAATACCCAAGCTGCAAACCCCTGAACATCTTGGGATCAGTAGGAACTTAAGAGAAACATCCAGAGTTTCCCGTAAGAAGAGAAAGTAGAGAAGATCTCCTTAGCAAATTGGGATCATAACAGGTTGCAACCTAGAAAAGGTGGGAACAAATCATGAGAGAAGGAGATGGTTGAGTGAGAGGAGCAACAAAGAGGAAGAAAAAATGAGATGGGTATCTTGAAAGAGGAAGCCAAGGTGTGGTTGGAAAGAGACTGGGTACTAAGGAAACTGCCAAGAATCCACAGGATGTCCCTGACTAGGTCTCCAACAAATAATGTGCCTAGACATTATTTCTCTTATAATTAAATGAATAACCACCTAAGAGGTATCACAGAACCTACATCCAATGATAAATAGATGTGGTGGTGGAGATCCATGGCTGAGCACTGCACTGAGCTCCTGATCCAGCAGAGAGCAGTGGATGAGAGTCTGTATGAACAAGGGGATAGGGATTATAAGAAGTCCCACAGAGATGGCTGGTGGAGCTCTGGGGAGCTCACTGAATCAAGCATAGTCACTGGAGATCCACTGGGAAAAAGAGCTAGGCCCTCTAAGGGTAGGCAACTGTCAACTGGCATGAGCAGTATGTGGAGCCACGAGGCGTAGCATCGGACTGTGTTCCTGTGTATGAGCTGGCACCTTAGAGCCCATTCCCTGCAGAGGGGAGCCTAACCCGGCCTTGATATTTGGATGAGGAAATCGGACTTACCTGCAGTCGATGCACCATGTTGAGCTGACCCACTTTGGGACTTCTTGCCCTTTTGGGGGGAGGGAATGGGGGAATGGGGAGTGGGGAGGCTGAAGGCTGACTGGGAAGGATTGGGAGGAGGGAAGGGAGAGGCAGCAGGGGATACATGAATAAAAATGTCTTTATATAAATGAAAAACCATTTTAAAAAAGAAAACAAAAAAGCAAAAAGATGTTAGGGTTAAATATGAGGGCCATGGGTTCAAGACCCTGCCTCAAAAGCTAGCGCACACATGCACGCGCGCGCGCGCGCGCGCACACACACACACACACACACACACACACACTCACACACACACATACACACACAAGATTCCAAACCAGATGTCCTTTATCTGAAAATAATTCATAGAAAAAAATATTTTAGAATAAAAAAAGAATGTCGTAAAGATTTGGGTATATATTCTAAGTTAAAAGTAAAAAAAAAAAAAAAAAAAAGATACAGAATGGCAATAAAGATACAAATTATACTAACACTTAATTTCTCGTGACTCAGATCCAGTGCTGGTTTATCGTGGTTTTCAGATAAGACATAAAGACGGTCTAAGTGATATCTAGGGTCTAAACTGGATAATAGAAAGAAATCAAGTTAAATAAGAGGTAACTACTTCCAAGATAGCCTGTTCTTATGGAAAGTTTCTTAATAGAACTAAATAATACCCAATTAAGGATAGAATTAAAGGGTGCCTATGTATCATTTAAAAAATATGGTACGTAGGTATGTATATTCACAATGAAGTAGAGATGAATGTAATTTTTCCCTTGATGGATCACGGTGGCTCTCAAATGTCAAGCTATATGTTGTTCTTTAAGAGGAACATATAGGAGGGGAGGGGCACTTTCTAGGCCGGGAGTTACGGGAGGTTTCATATTAGCCAGCCTTGCACATGACGTCCACTAGGTACCTCTCAGCTTTATTTGAAATTTGAAATGTATCAAGAGAAGCGTTCTTACAACTTCTTGTTCCTTAACTTCTTGTGTGTACAGCTGCGTTTTCATCTTCCTGAAGATAATTTTAATAAAAAGAAAGGTGAGAAAGATTAGGTTACAGAGAAATTATGAGAGGTTCACACACACGTGCACACACAATCATATTAGAGCATCTTTGCTATTTCCTTGCTTCAGGATTGCAGTAGCTACCATGCATACTTCACACACACACACACACACACACACACACACACACACACACACACACACACACACACACAAATCCTAAAGAACTGATCTCTGAATAAACAAAATCACTGTGGGTCTGCCAGGGATAACATTATATATAAAAGGAAATGATCTAATTGAAAGAATGAAATAAATAAATAAAAATTAATGAAGCCTTAAAGAGGCATAGCTCACCAGTTGATATGCCAACATAAACATAAAGAATCTCAGGAAAGACAAGCAAAAGATGTGGAAAGAAATAATCTGAAAATGGCCTCAAACTTTGCAAATGATTTTATAACACATAAATATGAGCATTGAACAAAATCTTCAGGAATAAATTTGAAGAGTGCTGTACACAAATGTGTTATAACCAGACAGTCAAAGAAATCAAAACAGAACATTTGAAACCATTTTGAAATAAAGACACAACTTAGAAAAACGTATGGCCCTTAAGGACTAGGGACACAGTTCTGTGGGTAACAGCTTTACCAGACAAGCATAGGGAACTGCATTTGAATTTCCAGACTGCACCAAAAGCCAAGTGAAGCTGTGCGCGTATGTCTGTAACCCCTGTGCATATAAGGGAGAAAGGAGAACCATGAAAGCCTGTGGGCCAGCTATCCAGAAAAGTTGTATTAAATAATAATAATAAAGTATCTGAGCAAAGCCAAAGAAAGAAATTCAGTAAACAGGGTTCTTCTATGGTCTCTCCCTCAGTTCCTGTCTCCAGGTTCCTGCCTTGCTTGAATTCCTGCTGTGGCTTCTCTCATTAATGCTCCATCTAGACATGGAAGTCTGCTCAGCGATGCTTTCCTTCCCAAATTGATTTTGGTCAGTGTTTATCACAGAAACAGAAACTATGAGAACAGCACTGATAGATTGGTACATTTTTGTATGTTGATGTCCAGCAATATGTTTTAAATGACTGTCTTTAGAATATTGTACTCTGCTTTTTAATGAGAGATCAACTGACTAGGAGGCTCTGTTTTGAGCATGTACTGGTTTGTCAACTTGACTCAACACAGATTAATCTGGGAAAAAGAAACCTCAAGAAGAAATATTCCTCCATCAGACGGCCTTTAGGCAACTCTGTGGAGGTCGGTTGTTTGTTTGTCATTTTTTATTTTTGTTTTTGGGTTTGTTTGTACATGGAAGGGCTCAGCCTACTAGGGGCAGTGTCAGCCACAGGCAGGTGGTAGCAGGGTGTGTAAGAAACTAAGCTAAACAAGCCATGGAGGGCAAGCCAGCAACCAAAATTTCTCTACAGTCTCTGCTGCAGTGTCTGCATCTGGATTCCTGATTTCAATCCTTGCTCATTTTCCTTCCATGATACTGGCAGAAATACCCCTTTCCTCCCCAAGTTGCTTTGGAAATTGTGTTAATCAAAAAAAAAAAACAATCCCTAAAACCAGAACTGCATTCTAACCCATTGGTATGCTGATTTCACCAATAGTATTGATCTACTGTACTTTTAAAAGAAGTATTGGGCTTATAAATCCCATGTCTCTGTTATCATTTAATGCTGTTTTGACTGCTGTAGATCTTTTTCTTTATGAAGTTCAGAAGTATCTGTTTCATTGTCCACATAGCAATTTTCTGTGACTTTATTGAGTTTGCACAGAATCCATAGATAAAGTTTAGGAAAAGCTGACATGACATGTATGTTGTTATTTTTACTCTTTGGCTCTTTGAGGGGCCTGGAAACTAGCTCCCAATAAATACACAGAGTTTTATTCTTACTTAAGAATACCCTGCATAGTTCGGCTTATTTCTAGCCAGCTTTTTTTTTAACTTAAATTATACCTTATACCTTTTGCCACTGGACCTTTTTCTTTTCTTCCATACAGCTTTCTTTTTTACCCTATGGCTGGCTGAGTAGCTGTGTGGCTATGTGGTTGTGTGGCTGTGTGGCTGTGTGGCTGTGTGGCTGTGTGGCTGTGTGACTGGGTGGCTGTATGGCTGTGTGGCTGTGTAGCTGTGTGGCTGTGTGGCTGTGTGACTGGGTGGCTGTGTGACTGGGTGGCTGTGTGGCTGGGTGGCTGGGTGGCTGTGTGGCTGGCTGGCTGGCTGGCTGGCTGTGTGGCTGTATGACTGGGTGGCTGGGTGGCTGGGTGGCTGGGTGGCTGTGTGGCTGTGTAGCTGTGTGGCTGTGTGGCTGTGTAGCTATGTGGCTGTGTGGCTGTGTGACTGGGAGGCTGGGTGGCAGGATGGCTGTGTGGCTGTATGACTGGGTGGCTGTGTGGCTGGGTGGCTGTGTGACTGGGTGGCTGTGTGGCTGTGTGGCTGTGTGGCTGTGTGGCTGTGTGACTGGGTGGCTGGGTGGCTATGTGGCTGTGTGGTGTGTGACTGGGTGGCTGTGTGGCTGTGTGGCTGTATGGCTGTGTGACTGGGTGACTGTGTGGCTGTGTGGCTGTGTGGCTGGGTGGCTGTGTGGCTGTATGACTGGGTTGCTGGGTGGCTGTGTGGCTGTGTGGCTGTATGACTGGGTGGCTGGGTGGCTGGGTGGCTGGGTGGCTGGGTGGCTGGGTGGCTGGGTGGCTGTGTGGCTGTGTAGCTGTGTGGCTGTGTGGCTGTGTAGCTATGTGGCTGTGTGGCTGTGTGACTGGGAGGCTGGGTGGCAGGATGGCTGTGTGGCTGTATGACTGGGTGGCTGTGTGGCTGGGTGGCTGTGTGACTGGGTGGCTGGGTGGCTATGTGGCTGTGTGGTGTGTGACTGGGTGGCTGAGTGGCTGTGTGGCTGTGTGGCTGTGTGACTGGGTGGCTGAGTGGCTGTGTGGCTGTGTGGCTGGGTGGCTGGGTGGCTGGGTGGCTGGGTGGCTGGGTGGCTGTGTGGCTTGTGGCTGTGTGGCTGGGTGGCTGGGTGGCTGGGTGACTGGGTGGCTTGGTGGCTGGGTGGCTATGCAGCTGGCCCCTAGCATCCTCCTCTTCTTGTTCTTTTTTTTTATCCTTCCTAGACTTCTATTTATTCTCTCTGCTTGCCAGCCCCATCTATCCCTTCTCTGTCCAGCTATGCACCATTCAGTTCGGTATGAGACCAATCAGCTATTTTAGACAGGCAAAATAACACAGCTTCAGAGTTAAACAAATGAAACAAAGAATGCAACACATCTGTGCATCATTAAACAAATGTTCCACAGCATAAACAATGTAACACATCTTAAACTAATATGGCACATGTAGACAACAGTGAGCATTCCTTTCCATGAACTTGGAATAGCCTCTTTTCATTTCTTTATTTTTTTTAATTTTATAAATTTTTGTGAGATTTTTTCTTACATATCTTCTATCAATCTTGATAGATCTGTACCTAAGAGCTCCATGTGGAAGCTTATAATGTAAAGTATTCATTTAAGGTTTTTTTTCCTTTTTATTTAAAAAAGTCATACCATATATTTTGATCAATTTCCTCCCCCTTCTCCAACTCCTTCTAGATACTTCCATCTCCTTAACCACCTAAATCTGTCATTTCTTTAATTTCAATTCTACATGTTTGTTGATGGCAGGAAAGCAATTGGTTCTTGTATACTTACTCTATTGTCTGCACCCTTGATAAGATGGCTGACTTCTCCAATATTTAAAAATCATTTAATGTTGAAATAATCCTTATTTTCAAAAATCATGGAAAAAAATAAAATCAATAGGTAGCATCCCCATGAGCTTTCACTTAGCTTTAGCTTGTATTCTTATATTACACAGCCATAGAATTACCGTCCCGAGAAAATGAAAGGACTATGCTATTATTATAATATGATAGGCTGAACTGAAGAATGTATTGAGAGTTCACTAGATCTGCTAATTTCCCTCTTGCATCAAGAAATCACCAAGGATTGATTACTTTTACTAAACTCAATTGATCTTTCCAAGAAGACCAGGATCAGCACCCCATATCACCTCCATTTTGCTTTTGTCCCCACATTATAACTATTTCCTTTATGTTTTTTATTTTAGGAGTTCTGTTCATAATTCCAGTTCAGTCTTGTTAGCTTTTAAAAGTATATGGTCAGAGCACTTCATGTACTTGAACCTCATATGCAATAATATGCGCTAATTAAAAAACTAGAGTATTTACTTTGCCTTGAAAAGAGAGTAAACCTGAATGATTTACACGTCTTTCTACTGCCTTTGCCAGGCTACATTTTAAAAGAACTGTTATTATTTGTAATTTTTTATTATTTATGTTTATTATAGAAATCCTCTCTTAGTTCTCAGTATAGTTTGATCTACCTAAACGGTCCATTGAACAAAGGAAATTTTCCGTTTCCATGAAGCTTGTCTTCCACCACACCCCTCCTCTCCTTCTTTTTATCCTTCAGAACGCATCAGTTCCGATGTCCGTGACTTTCGCAGACCTTTGGGTGTTCTCCCGCTCTTACCCCTTACCTTCCCACTGCTCTTCCCCCCATTGGTCTTTCATGTTCAAACTTTCTCTTGTCCTTTTGCAATTCAATCTCTTCTTTACCATATCCCAGTCCCACAAAACGCCTGTCATGCTTTCATCCCTAGACACTAGATCCCATTTCTTGGTTTCACATATATAAACTATTTTTCTTTGAATGGAAAGAGCCTTTCATTAGCTGACAAATCTCCAAAACTTTGCATCTTTGATGCATCAAAATAAAGAAGCAAGCAAGATAAATAAAACTGGGAGCTCTATGAATAAAGTACAACATGAAATTGCCTCAAAACGCATTCATAAGCACTGGGAATTTTTTAGTCATGATTTGAAATTGAGGCTCATATGTACCAAGAGCATTTTCCTTAATATTAATCTTAATAGAAATTAATGAGATAACCAAGTGCTCTACTACATTCTACTACATCATCTTGGATCAATTTAATTTTCCTCCAAAATGATTTGTTCACCAACCTAGTTGTGGTTTCATTTCACTAAACTAAATCCATTGAAAATAGCTTCAAACTTTCTGTAAAATTACAAGAAAAATAAAACTGTGTGCTCAATCTTGTATCAGATACATTGATTTGGGAGGTGATTGCATAGCTATTATTTTGATTGTGGGGTGGTTGTATGTGGCAGTTGTATGCATGGAGTATTTTTCTTATTTTTTTTCTTTTCAGTCAAGGCAGTAATTATTTTATAAATAGTATTCATAGCCTACCCTGATGTATTCAGTATGCGTAGAAGGAAATTTTTGTTGCGTAAAATTTAAAAGGGGGTGATACCACCTTATAAGAGCTAGGGTAAACATGAAGTCAGTTAGCAGAAAAATTGAAGGAAGCTGTACTTTCTACAGAGCTGAAGAACAAGGAACAGCATACAAGGAAACTGCAGGACATGCCAATTGTGAGTTCTGTTATTCTAAGATGCAGAAATAAAAAAAAAAAAAGGCCAGTCCTGTCCCCTGGGATTTTCTTTTCTCTCAGTCCAACTCTTTGGACTCCAGTCAACCCTAGCAGCTGGTATCCCAGACAAGCCTTAGTAGGTCAGGTTAGAATCCTGCCGTTCCCACTCAGCCCTTCATCTGTACTCACCACACACAGGGTCATTTCAATGAGACTTTAAGAATCAGAGCGCTGCCTATTCTTCATTTTGGGCAAGATTCATCTTTGTTTCTCAGAAGACAATGGCTGGGCTCTTTTTTTCCTCTTGGCCGAACTCTTGGCAACCTACAAAAAGCAGAGCATCTGCTGTGGCCCTAATTTCCCACTGAACTTAATTTGTTGTTCTCATATACATCAGCTCTCAAAGTGTGTCTAAAATATACTTCCAGCTTGTGAATGTCGTGTGTGTCTACCATAAGCTGAGTGAGTTCGGGAACCAGAGAGATATAGCTTAAAGACCGAGATGGAGATGCGGATCAGGGTGAGAAGGAAGAACTCAAAGAAGCTGGCAGCCCCTGCTCCCAGTTACTCCTAATGCATCTCTAACTTTCCTTTCTGGATAACATGAGCATTTCATTATGGAAGGAATATTTGGTGTATGAAGATGGTATACGGTGAACAGAGAATAAAATCATATAATACATAACCACAGAACACAAAGGTATTTCAATTTAGTAAAGAGCATGCTACTTATTTGCTCCAGTAAACATATACTGGTCATTTAGTATGTGCCGACATGCTGACTGATCATCTCAATTTTTCCTGTTTTCCCCTCACACCCTCACTAATTCCTGTGACTACATCTACCTTGCCTTGGTATATTTCAGAATCAGCCACTTCCTATCCTGACTGCCATGGCCCCTGCCTTCCAGCTATTGACATCTCCACTGTAAACTATTAACAGACTCCCCCAACTAAATAGCTACTGGTTTCTTCCTCTATTATCTGTTCCCTACATAGCATCCCAGGGCAAATCTGTTAGGTTCAAGTGACCAATGGAATACTTTGTTCAAAATATTTCAGTAGCTTCCAAACTGATTAAAAACAGAACCCAAGTCTCTTTTCTCTGTGGCCCATGCGGTCTTGCCAGGACTAGGCCACTTTATTTGACCTACAATTGCTCATCTTCTTCTCTCCTCTCCAGCCACTCTGGCCTCTTTGATGTCCTCAAAACCCTTCAGCAAGTACAAATGCAATTAAATTCTCTGTCAGCTGTAGAAATCTCCCTGCCTGAAAATTTCTTCTCTCACATAGGCACATGAATCACCACAGCAACTCACTGTTTGCTTGATTATCGCTTCTTTAGCTGTATACGCTACTTAGCTCCATGTGACAATTTATAAACCATAATCTCTTCAGCAATTCTCTTACTTTACTTTTGCTTCACACACTTTGGCATTTTTAGAACTCTCTTGTTTACTCGGGTTCAGGAGTCAAAACGTAAACCTTCTTTCACTGATTAAAGAAAAAAAAAATGAGACAATCAACTTACTTGAAGGAAAAGCTTGAATTCTTTCAGAATCAGATGGCTTCCTTTGGGGACTGGGGTGTGGCTGTGCATCCTGATAAGGGTCCATAGCAAAGTTAATGGCTTGTCTGTTGCAGGAGAGGATGGGAATCCCAGGCAGAGAGATTACTGCTCTCTCTTCCTTTCAGGTTCCATCTTCTTCCTTGCTAGGAATAATAAGATGCGTGTCTGGTAAGGCAGGCAGTAAAACACTTGTGTGGAATGCCATCCTTATGGTACATCAAGGAAGCCTCGTTGTATGCAAGGGATCTATCAAGGGAAAACCAAAATGAGTAAATATCGAAGGGATTTAGAGAATGACATGAAATGAACACAGACATGAAGGGACAATCAGTTGTTAAATGACCACAATGACAAGAGCAATAAAGGTGATCCGGTTGACCAAAGCGATGATGGGAGGGGTCCATAGGATGTGAAGGTCATGAGTTACGGTTGGTGAAGGAGGAGAAAAGCCTAGAGAAGAACGGATGGAGAGCGTCTTCACTAACATGATGGATGGTGGTCCCATTAACAGAAGATACAGAAGACAGATATGACAATAGAGAAAACTGCATTTTCACACTCTGGTTTAAGGTTCCCAGAAACATCAACCTGTCCACCTAGCTTGTGGTTGACTGGATCTAGAGATAAAATATTTAATTCTGAGTATATAACAAATACATACATAGATAAAATAACTAATACATTTCCATATGTGTATATATGTATCACACATATTCAAAAAGTATTATTTTATTGCCGACCTAATCTTATTACTACCTGACCCCTGCCCCATGCCCCTAAAACTAGGCTGGAGAGATGTAGCTCAAATTAAAAGAACTTTCTGATATCACAAAGAACTCCAATTCAGTTTCAATACCCTAATGGTGACTCATCACTTTTTGTAACTCCAGTTCGAGCACACCAGTACCCTCTTCTAGCTTTCGAGGGCATCAAGCATGCACATAATCTCATACATGCATGCAGGCAAAAGACTCATGCATATCATAAAATAAATATTTTTAACTATAAATTCCATTTCAATATCAATATCGTTTTCACATCAATAAATGATAATATTTGGGAAAAATTTTATTACCAAATGTCCTATTATGTGAAATTTTCTACCATTGACTATGTGTGAATTTTTAACTGAGTCAGAATTAAAATATTTAGGACATCTGCCAAAATTTTGTTTAAAATATGTTTTTCTATTTGCATCTACATATTTTCTCCCTTCTTCCTTCCCTTCCTCCCTCTTTGATTCTCTTCTCTTTTGCTTCCCCAATTTACAGTTCACATTTTTCCCAAGTTTAAGACACTCTCCATTTGCTGACTGTGCCCAAGAGATGCACATTCCTTTGTAGTTCCTATGAACTGTGCACTATACCTTTATATTTTACCAACTTCAAGTTTATTCTTCCAACAAGAAAGTTCATAGACAACCCAGACATGTTTTTCTCCCACTAGGCACGAGGTGTCTATTTATAGCCCGTTCCTTGATATTAGCAGCTACTGATGATTGGTACCAGGATCTGTTATGTTATCAAATTAAAAGATGGTGACATACAGTCTTATTAATGCTTTCTTATTGGAGAAAGAATAAGAAATCAGAAATAGCCATGTTAGATTTTCCCTTATGTAGGGATTGAAATGAGGATTGAAAGTGTATATTAACTCTTCCACAAAGAACTCATGAGTGGCAATAAATCTAGACAACTCCTGCTGTGACCACAGGTGAAATGAGCCACCTGAAAGTCACTAATGGAGCATTCAGGAAGGGGCATTCAGGAAAGAGAGTAATCTACAGTGACCTAGATACTGAATACTAAAGTCTCTGCTAAGAACTGTCAGTCACTGTAACACTGGCAAATAGCCAGTGTGTGAGGCACAGAGGACTGGGTGAGTTTCAGGTCCTCTGATCAGCAGTTCAAATACTTCCTGTTGAAAAGCCATTGTGCAGTAGAGGAGTAAGGAAACAGGAAAGCAAGAATTCTAGGTAAAAATAGAAAGTAGGGCTGGCAAGAGGACTCAGCCAACAAAGATGCTGCCTCACAGTGGTGTAAGCCTAGCAGAAGGATAGAACCCTAATGCACGACGGTATCCTCTGACCTCTGACATAGATGCTCTCACACACATTAAAAACAATTAATATAAAAATGAAATATTTTGAAGTCTAATTTCATATGAGTGTTTTTTTCACATAAAACAAACCCCACGCTGCGGGAGGGTGGAACTCAGCAGCTCAGCTTCTTATCAAACTGAATTCACCCATCGTACACTAAAACCATTGGGGGTCTTGGTTTGGCTTTGGAAAATGGAGATTGCATTTCATACATTTTACTCTGTGTTTTAAATAAATAAAAATATACTTGGTGCTCTGTATCTGCATGTTCCACATTTATAGCTTCAGCCAACTGTAACTATAGGAGGGTTATAAGAAAGGATAGAGGGAAACGTATTTCTACACAAAAGCAAGTAGATGATAATGACAGTTATAAATCACCTGCAAAAGCATTGAAAAATACCAAATTCTAGAAATAAATATAGCATAGTAGAGGAAAAACTATAAAATCTTGTTTCTATAAAGAACATATAAACAGGGAAATGTTTTATATTTATTGTCTTAAGGCACAGCATTGTAAATATTTTGATTTTTCGCCAGATTCAGTGTAATTCTCTTCAATATATTAGCAGATTGGGGAGGGTTGAAATTAATAAGATGACTCTAAAAATTTTTGAAAAACAAAGGATAGGGATAAAATGAAGCAGTCATAAAAAATAAAACAATGTCCAAGCTCTTAAAATCCTAATTGTTGAGACCTATTGTAAAACTATAAACACTGGGGGCTTGAGACATAGCTTTTGGTAAAGTATTTTCCAGATGAACATGAGGACATGAGTGTGACCCCCAGAATCCACATTAAAATGGCAGGTATTAAATAGACATGGTGGCAAATACCTTAATCTCAGCAGAGGCAGAGACAAGCAGGTTTTTGTGAGTTCGAAACCAGCCTGGTCTACATAGTCAATTCCAGAATATCCAGAACTACATGTTGAGACCTCCGTCTTGAAGAAAACAGAATAAAAAGCCAAGTATGATGGATCATGTGAGCTATTCCAGTGCTGGGGAGGCAAAACCAGAAAGATTCCTAGGGCTCACTGGCCAGCTTATCCAAGTCAACAAACACAAACCTGTGAAATATCGTGGCTCAAAAAGCAAGGATTGACCTCTGACATCTATATAACCAAGCACACATGTACACATGTACATGTTCAAGATAGGAAAAGACAAACTGGCCAGTATAACAGATAAGAGTCTAGAAAGAGACATAAAGAAGCCTCCAAGTTAAAATGCTACACATTGTAGGATCCTGTGAGAAAAAAGCTAGCTTGGATCATTTCTCTTATAAAGACACACACACACACACACACACACACACACACACACACACACACACACACACACACACACAGAGGGGAGCCAGGGGGAAATCATATATCAAAAGTTGAAACCAAAGAGAGAGATGGTCAAGTCATCTTGAAAAAATAAAACAAAGCAAAATGTTTTTGTATTTTTCAACAGGACATAAAACTCGATAGATGTGAAAAGAAAAACTAATGAATTGGACTATGACAAATAGAAAATACTAGTCCTCAAAATCCACAAGTTACAAGAAAGAAAATAAACAGAGATGTTTATGTTACACATATGACGTGAATTGCATGCTCAGTATTTCGAGATCTATAATAGATAATTATGTTTTATGTGAGTTAAAACTTGATCAGTCACAAGCTCCTAAAAATTACCTTGATGGCTGTTTTCTCCTCCAAGGCTCCTTACATTTACATTCTTGGCTACCTGGACTTTTACTAGCTGTCTCCATTAAATATTAATATTTAAATCCTTCTTAGTTTCTCCCACTAATTTTGTGGTTTTACTGATTCTTCTTGAGAGGTGTTGAGCCAGAAAACATGCACCTCTTGCATAAACTGCTTGGGAGAAGGCATTGAAAGGCGACATATGTCTCTCATTATCTACAAGGAACTCAATTTAGTGCAGTCTTTCCATTTGCTGGTATGAGGAACTACCAACTTTTGAGAATTCTATACAATCTCTGTGCCTATAAGGCTACTGCCTGGTGTTCCCTAAATGTCCCTAAAACATGACTCTCCCTTCACAGGATCACCTGGTGGGAAGTCTCACTGGTTCCAGGAGCCAAGTGCCTATGATAAGATCCCAAACTTATAGGAACCAAGACCTCAGCTCAGTTCCCAGATTTCTCCATGACTATTAGTTATTCAAGCTGGAGTCTGGAGAGTAATGTCACACCTAGATATTATTCATTAACACTGATCTATAGGTGCGTATTTGAACATTTGAGCACATTCATAGACAGTAGGTGTCCTAGCATCCTCACCATAGAATATATCTACTTTCACAAACTTTGGTACATGCTGATGTTGCAACTGTATCTTAGACGCTCATTTTTTGTTTCCTTGGTTCTTTACTTAGCTCTGTATCATTCACTACAACCTACAAGTTGGAGACCAAAGCCCTGATCTTGCTTCATTCTCATGGGATGAAAATACTCCCATATGTCTTTATGAAGATTTAGCGCAGGTTAACCTCAAAGGACCTCAACTACTGTGTGCTTCTCTCTTTTGAGGTATAGAACATTTGCTCAGTTAGCTTCCTTGTACCCAAACATCCCATTTTCCTCTCTGATGACTTTCAATCTATTTTCGATGCCCCTGTGTGGCACCAAAGTATGTCTTAGCATGTTCTTTTACTCTTAATGGAATATTGTGAGGAGATTATTATTATTAACCCATAATTATAGTAAAATTACCATTTCAAATTTGGTGGGTTGGCCTTTTTTTTTTTTTGCCTTGTTATGTTTTAGAGACAGGGTCTCATTGTATAGACCAGGCTGTTCTTTAATTCACAACTATGATTCAAACTCATGGGTATTTGTGTTTGGGGTGTTACACCAGCTCACTTGGGTCAGTTAATTTGCAGCGTAGAGTTCATGCTATCCATCAAATTCATAATATTAAGCAGCCACGTGCATTAGCTATTCCAAATATGTTCATTACCCCACTTAGAAGTGCCAATTAATCTATTAATAGTTTAAAACTACAATGGGGTCCTTTATCTGGGTCAATAGTTAAAGATAAAATAGATACAGCAATCTTTTAGCAAACATTTTTTCTTATTATTTTGCATACATGTAATGTGTATAAGCATGTCTATGCATGGTTTCATATGTGTGGGTGAACATGTGTGTGCATGTTATGTGTGGGCCAAAAGCTACTATTAAGTGTATCTGGTATGTATGGTCTCCCACAATCACTCTCCACTTTGTTTATTAAGGCAGGGTCTTTAATTGACCCCAGAGCATACAGATTAGAAGAGCAATAGCTTGCTCTAGGCATTCCTCTATATGTTTCCCATTGCTGGGATTCCAGGCACCTGGTGTATCTACCTAACATTTATCTGGGATATGAACTCCAGTCCTCACACTTGTGTCATAAGTGCCTTATCAACTGAGCCATCTCCCATGCCTAGTAAAGAGTCTTCATATCTTTACATTGAAGATACTTCCCTTGAGAAAGAAAGGATAAGCAATGTATTCTATATGTTGTCTGAGTTCTGAGCTGCTATGGATCTAACTCCATCTGTCCTTGGAAACTAAAATTTTTCCTTCAGAGCATGAGTATCAGACCCCATTCTAGTTAATGAACAGGTTCCATGGACATACAACTATAGTATTTCCATTAGATTTCAAGTGTCCCTCAAAGACCTTATGCCACTATCACGATGTACTAAAACTATTAGGAAGACTAAATCTACCACTAGCCTCTACTTATAGCATTGGGAGTATGTCTATGGGGAGGACATTGGGTCCCCAGTGCCTTCATCTCTCTCTATTTACTCCATAGTCTCATTATGTAAAAAGACTCCTTTCTGGTGTACTATCCACAGTGATATTCTATCTCATCACAGGCCCAAAGGCAACGGGGCCAAGTGACTATGGAGCCAAGATTTTGAAACTGTAAGTTACAATAAGCTATTCCTCCCCATAGATTGAACCTCTTAGGCATTTTATCACAGCAACAAAAACCTAACAGGTACCAGGTACACTTCAGTGTACTTTTTACCATCTAAGGTCTCATGAGATGATCAATGAACACAGATGAATAAGTAACACCAGAAAAATCCTTAGAAGTATATGAACTTCATTGCTGATGTGCCTAGACATATATTTTAACTTCAAAGTTTTCTCTGGGTCATTATCACTATGTGGTGTAAATATGTGCATGAACTATGACATCAAAGGACCACGTTTGAAATTATAGGCATAATATTTACTAGTTCCAGAATTTTCTGGGGGCTTCTGCTTACATAGGCAAGGTAATCGACTTCTCTAATGTAGATGGTAATAATGGTGTCCAAGGGCTGCCATGAGGATTCACTAGGAGGAAATTTGTAAATTGCCCAGCTCAGCATCAGTACCATAAAAAGCAGTTATTACATGAGATATTAAAGTTGCGGGAAAACCGTTAATAATCACCAATAAGTAAAGTGTTCACATGTTGTTCTTAGGATGCGTGGATTGCATATTAACAAGATTGTTCAAAATGCCATTTAAAAATTAACAAAGCTGTTCCTTTACTAGTTGCCTGTCAGGTTTTGGAGTGGAGTAAATCAAGCGTTCTTCTTGCAGTCTTTCTCTTCCAAGTCTGAGGTGCCAAGTCTCAGGAAAGCACCTGAATTCCAAGTGACACTCAAGCATAGCCCCAGGAGAGAGTACTTCAGTGATCACTTGTCTATAAGCCTGATTCTGTCTTTCTCATTATGTGAAAAGAAGAGCCTAACATTAAGTAACTAAGTGGGGAGTCCAGAGAGAACCCCAAGTTTATTAGAAACTTGTGCAGTTTGAGCTTATTCTAAATTAAGTACAACATTCTACTTCAAAGTGTTGTAACAGAACAGGCCATTGCACACCTGAGCATGTCCATGGAATGTGCAAACAAATGCCAACTATTCCAGCTATGTGTCCATAGTTCACGTATGTATCTGAGCAAATATTATCCTATGAACCATGATCTCAAGGCTTAAATATGCTGAGGCACGTCATGCATAAGAGATTCATCCTCTGTCTGTGGTCACAGAATAAACATCTATAAATATGTTTACACTCAGATTGAAAGCCAAAAATTCAATAAATTAGTGGCCCAAGAGAAGCCAGTGTCAGTGGTAGAATTTTTGTTTAAAATAGTGTACACAGCAGCAGCTGAGTCTATTTAGTTGAGTTTCTAGAAATCTACATTCATCCAAAAGATGTAATGCTGTAGCCCTCTGTGGCTCCCGGAGCATAGTAATCCCATCAAGGTAGGAAAGGACAGTAGCATTCTACCTGTACGATGGATAAACATTAAGTAACATATATTTCTTATATGAGCTAATAATATTTTAAGCCCCCCCCTTTTATTTATGATCAGTGTCTTTCCTGTATGGTTAAAAATCTTGTTACTACCTCGTGATCTGTGGATCAGTTGCAAGTCTCAAAATGCAGTACACATATTCTGATACTTAAATAGAAACCAGAGGTACATTAACTTTCCTCAGGAGTAGTCTATAGAAAAGCTGAGCTTAGAGAATGAAAGTGGAATGTTTGTCAGACAAAGTAACTATAGTTACTAAAAATTAAGTTTGGAAATTCTGATCTACCACCTGAGGACTATAGTCCATTATAGTGCTTTGGCTTCAAAACTACTGAGTAATCTTAATATTTATTTATATTTTTATTTATTGTTATCACAAAAAATAAGAACTTTAAGTAAAGCTTATGTTTAGTAGCTTGATTTAGTTCCATAATATGGATCACTAATACTAAAGGACCATCTGATCAGCGTTTATCTCTACAGTGGCAATAATAGGAGATGGGAGAATTGGCCTGATAGAAGGTCTTTGGTCATTGATCTTATACACTTTATTGGGTTTCTAGACCTCAAATTCTTCTTCATTCCTGTTTATTTCCTGTCCACCATAAAATGAGCAGCTTTCATGTGATCCCACCACGGTGTTCTGCTTTAGGCAAGATGCAAAAGGAACAGGATTAGCAAACAATAAACAAATTCTTGCAAAGTTCTAAGCCAAAATAAATTTGGTTCTTTAAATCTGGTTATCACAAATAGTTTTGTATAGTAACATAAAATTTGCTGACATATTGGCTACTCCACAAAGTACACGTATTTGAAATTTTCATATTGTACACGATGAATACACTTTTTATTTGTGAATTCATAATTAATTCTAAAATATATTAGACAAGACATACATAGTAATAAGTTAATAATATTGCAGGCTATTTGTGGAGCATCAGTGAAATAAAATTGAGACATTAAAGAAATGCAGCCTCCTCCAGAGAAGATCAGTCTCTGAAGGAAGGTGATGGAGATTAAAAAAAATGTAGTGACCTAAAAAGCTATGTGCTGGGGGCCAAGTGCCGTGGCAAGCTACTGTTAGAAGAACAGCAAAGGAGGGGGTCACATAAATAAACCTGGCCAGTTGATCTGCTGAGGCACGACCTCCTGGCTTTGGGAAAATTTGCCCCTCATAAGCCTCTAAAGATGGTCATTTGGGGAAGAATAAGCAAATTTGAAATTCAAGTTTGTATAACAGGCCACATTTTTAAAAAGCAAACAATCATTGCCCCCATAACTGTTTGTCTTCAGATATTTTCTTTTTGCAATTTTGAAATATAATTGCAAAGGTACGGTAAATTCAGAGCCATGGGAACTTCACTTTCAATCCACTCTAAAGAAAGGGACTCTTTCAATTCTTAAAAAGTCTGTGATAGGTAGGTAATAAAAAAAACCTCAGATATGATATAACTTGGACAGACCATGGAGCCATTAGAGGGATCATGGAGTAGCTCTAGCAGGGAAGTACATGCTAATAATGACAGATGGATTCACAGCAGACTTCTACTCCACATTAAAAAAAGATCTATAGTTGATCTTTCTTAAATTATTCAGAAACATGAGGAGTACTCTCAAACTATTTTTATAAAGCCAATATCATTCTAATACCAAAACAGCAGAAAGAAGAAAAAGAAGGAGGAGGAGGAAGGAGGAAGAGGAGGAGGAATTGTGGGGTGTCACTCTGAACGACATGAATATGCTTTATTACCATTCGTTAACACATAGGCTTGGGCTGTAACAAGGTAACTTAGAGGCAGGCAAGAAATCCAAGTAGAGATAAAGGCAAAGGGGGGCAAAGTTATGGAGAGAAGCTGAAAGTTGCCACCCAGAAAGCAAGATGTAATGGAACACAAGTAAAACCACAAACACAACACAATACAATAGATTAATTGAAATTGCTTAAGTTATAAGAGCCAGTTAGTAATGAGCCTGAGTCACAGGCCAAACTGTTTTTAATTAATATAAGCCTTTGAGTGATTATCTGGGACTAAGAAGCTGTGGAACTACTGGTCCGGACCTCAGGGTTAAGCCAGAACAGAAACTTATGGCTACAAGGAGGATGGAAAAGATGGGGAAGAGGAGGAGGAGGAGGAGGAGGAGGAGGAGGAGGAGGAAGAGGAGGAGGAGGAAGAGGAGGAGGAGGAAGAGGAGGAGGAGGAAGAGGAGGAGGAGGAAGAGGAGGAGGAAGAGGAGGAAGAAGAGGAGGAGAATGAGAAGAGAAAAATACAGACCATTATACCTCATGAACATAGATTCAAAAATAGTCCCTAAAATACTTGCAAACAAGTTAGCTTTAATCTATAAAAATGCTGTGAGAATTAAACATACATAAGTCAATAAATCTAATAAATCATATAAACAAACTTAAAGATAAAATTCACATGGTTATCTAAATAGATGCAGAAAAAGCATTTGACAAAAATCAATATGCCTTCTTTATAATAAAATTATCTATTTCTGGGGCTGCAAATCATTGTACCACTGTGGATCAGTGTGGATAATTCTCAGAAAGCTAAAAGTTAGTCTAGCATATAACCCAGCTATACCTCTTGGTGTATGCCCAAGGGATTTGACATCCTACTCCACAGATGCTCCATCATGTACATGGATACTCTATACATAATAGTTAGGAAATGTAGACAACATAAATGTCTTTCAGCTGACAGATGAATAGTGAAAAGTGTTCCATATATTCTACAGAAGACTATCCAACCATGAAGAAAGTTGGAATTATAAACTTTTCAGGTAAATAAATAGAACAGAGAAGATCATATGAAATGAGTAGCCTAGACCCAGAAAGACAAGCATTCGCATGTTCTCTGTCATCGGAGATTCTTAGTTCCAAATCTTTGTACCCAAGCATGTTTCCCTGGACTAACTACAGAAGCCAGAAAACTAAAAATGGGACCAATTCTGGGGTTTGTGGGGCAACACCGAGGGTCGTAGCAGAGTACAAGTGATCCCAGGGGAGAATGGGGAAATGGAAGGGAGGAAGATAAAACAAAAGAGAAAAGAAGTTAACAAAAAGAATGTCTGAAAAAGCAATAGTCTATCAGTCTATTAACTATCAACCTAAAAGATCTATAGTACATATAAATCAGTGTATAAACACACTTACATGTTGTATTGTTTCTGACCAGGACTTTCCAGCCTCATCTTGTGACCTCATCTTTCTGGCCTAGCCTCATAGGCCAGACCCACAGACCTACAGTCCCATGGTCCCCCTGAAACACACAAGACACTTATATTAATTGTATGCTGATTGACCTGGGGTCCAGGCATGTAACTTGCTAGCTCTTTACTCTTAAACTAACTCATGATTCTTATCCTGTTCAACTATGCAACTCTGTACAATTTCTCAGAGCAGCGTAGTTGTCCTCTGCATCTTCTAGCTTGTCTGGCATCTCTGTCGCATTTCTGCTCTGTTCTTCCTGTTCCCAGAGTTTTCTTATTCTGGTGGCCCCACCTACGTGTCCTGTCTGCCTTTGGTCAATCAGCATTTTTATTAAACCAGTAGGTGGAGCAATTATTTACAATGCAACAACATAATCCCAGTACATTTCCCTGTTTTTGCTTTTTAAAACAAGGACCCCCAATCTAATATCCTTTTTTCCCCCACTATCTATAACAACTTATAAACAACACTGTAAACAAACCCAAACATCCATAACCCATTTTGGGAGAATGTGGGCGTAGTTCTCTAGGCTACTACCTGCTGAATGGGGTTTCTAGCAATCCCATGGGAACACAAAGAAAAATTTAGGATTATGAACAAGTCCTTAGTGAAGAAGTCTCTAAGGCTGGGTCATCTCAGCCAGTCTCCTTGAAGTAGATTTGGTTACAGGCTCACAGGAAACTGCAACAGAGGTGCTCTGAAATGCTGAATCATCTGTGCCATCCGCTTCCATTGGAGACTTATCAAGGGGTCTTCCTAGATCAAACCTTGTTTTCTTTAACCAGAAGTAAATCCATAGCTTCTCACTTTCTGTGGAGATTTAAAAAAAAAAATTTTTTTAAAGTCAACTCATTTACAAAATATATAGGTTGGAATAATCCAGCAGCATTTATAATCAAATAGCATTTATCAGCTTTTACTACTTCATTTTCAGTCAAAAAGCTTAAAAACAATAATGTACAGTATCCAGACATTCTGTATTTTCCATTTTTATGTGGCTTACTACTATTTTTTTACTCTATTTTTTAAGGACTTTATTCTTTTTCCCTTTTTCCTTTCTCTCTCAAGTCTAAGTATATTTTTTAACACTATAAACCATTTAGAGTTATTTTTAATCTGTTTTTACTGTATATCTCTTATTTCTTATCTTTTTCTGTTTCTGAGCACACCTTTGTTTGGCTAGGGTGGCTCACTCCACCCAGCTTCCTCTATTTTTTTCCGTTTCTGTCCATACCTTTAATCTGCCAAGGTGTGGCTAAGGATTAAAGGCTTCACTAGGGTAGAGGACTGACTCCACACAGCTCCTAGTCTATCTTCATAGGATTTATCTTTTTAGCAGAGGTACTGGTAGAAACCACAATTATCACTCTGAGGAATTTCAGGGTTCATATAATCACCAAGTAAAGCACTGCCATCTGCTTCTCATTAACTCTATTTAGTATTTGACAGCAGGACTTCTTAAAAGACTCACATGTGTTTTGCCTCTAAGGCTGAATCAGGAAGGTTCCCTTAAAAAAAAAGCCAAGCCCCTGCTTGCCTCCAGCAAACACAAATGATCCAAGAAAATGCTGTTACTAAGAAGCCATCTTTGACTCTGTTCCCTTTCTGTCCTTATTAACAGAAACCTTAAACCCACCATATACAGCTCCTTGCTTACACTGAGGCTCAGGAACTAGTCTTGTTCAGCTTAAATTACATGCAGCAAGCATGCAATTTTGTAATTTTATCCCATACATGACTCAATCTCTTTACCACAGCCCACTTGAGAAACATAATTTGGAAGCTGCTTTTGGCTCCATTTCTGTGTTCTAGACAGTTTTTAAGTTTTTATGGCTTTGTGTGGGCATGTTTTATCCATGTTGGGCACTATTTGTTATATTGTTTCTGGCCTGGACTTTCCAGCCTAACCTTGTCACCCAGACCCACAGACCCACATTCCCATAGTCCCACTGAAACTCACAGATGCTTATATTAATTGTACGCTGATTGACCTGGGGCCTAGGCATATAACTTGCTAACTCTTTCCTTTTAAACTAACCCATGATTCTTATTCTATTCAGCCATGTAGCTCAATACCTTTCCTCAGAGAAGCATAGATAATCCTCTGCATCATCTAGTTTATCTGGCATCTCTGTGGCATCTCTGCTCTGTTCTTCATGTCCCCAGAGTTTTCTTAGTCTGGTAGCCCTGCCCACACTTCCTGTCTGTCTTTGTCCAATCACCATTTTTATTAAACTAGTAGGTGAGACAATTACTTACAGTGCAACAACAGAATACCACTACACTTATGTAATTTAAATGAAATGCTCTCATTTGAGCTGACAATTCTCCCACCAAGTGCCAAAGAACATCTAGGAAAAACACACAACACCAGACATGAGAATCCCTTTTCTGAGTTTTGGTCACAGTTGTCTAAGATACTCCTAAAACATTACAGGCTGTTGTTAGCCTTCTTGATTGCTCCCCACATGTGGCAGGTAAGTCCCTATTGTTGAAGAAACCATGTAATTCTGATGTAGAACCCAGAAGTGAGCTAGAACTTGTGGTTGGATTCAGGTGTCAGCTGATAAAGTCAAAGACGCTTATCCAGGGTCCCCGGCCCCTGAAGGGGAAGTGGCCAACCCCATTGAGAGGGGGCTTCTGGGACACGAGGAACCCCTTCCTGTTCCTGGCTGCTAGAGAGACAGGATTGGAATCCATCGTCCATCCATCGCTCGTCCACTGTTCCAGACTCCAGTCCCTGTTCAGGTGCTACTATAAACTGTTACCTGTACCGTGAGTGTTGGTTTATATTTTAATAAATATCTATCCTGTACTGGTGCCTTCTAAGTAAACTTTGCCTACAGGAACTGACCCAAAAGTCCCCTCCCTGATGACTAGCTTTTATATCAAAAGGTGTCATGCAAACTTCCAAAGGAAGAAAAGAATCAACAGATCTAGCCAGCTATGATACCTATGAACCACAAAAGCATCAACTATTCCTAACAGCTCTCTAGATGAACTCAAGACCTGCTCATCAATGTCTAGACAGAAGTGTAGTTCTCACCCCTCATTGATACTTTTACAGCAGACATAGACCATTGCAGTAAACCCACAGCCAATAAAAATGTAGAATTGGAGAGCTAAGTTTCAAGGACATCTCTCCAAAGTTCAGCAACTATTTCAAAAGAAGGGGTGGGAAAATTATAAGAACCAGAGGGAATACCATAGAATATTATTCTAAGATGTATTACATTTGTTTATGCTGTGGAACTTTTTTTAATGATGCAAAGATATATTACACTTTTATGTTGCATTTGTGGGACTCTGTGAAACTGTTACTTTGCCTGATCTAAAATGCTTGATTGATCTAATAAAGAGCTGAACAGCCAATATCTAGGCAGGAGAAAAGATAAGCAGGGCTGGCATGCAGAAAGAATAAATAGGAGCATAAATCTGGGAGTAAGATCTAAGCATGAGAGAAGGAGGGGAGGAGGAGTCCAGGGGAAGGCCACACAACAAAACAGCCAAACATAGAAGAAGAAGGAAATAAAAGATATGTAGAAATAGAGAAAGGTATACAGAATAATTTCAATTAATAAAAGCTGGCAAGAAACAAGCCAAGCTGAGGCCATGCATTCTTAAGTAAGAATAAGACTCTGTATATTATTTATTTGGGATCTGGGTGTCACCCCCCCAAAAAAAAGAGTAAATAAAAACAAACAAGTACAAGGAACTAAGAGTCTATGAAACTGTGTCTCCTAGTAATGTGAGAAGCTGTACTCATAAAATCTCACCAATATGACAGCCCTAAATAGGCTGGGCAAAGACAACTATAATAGACATGGTAATACGAATAGGTTTTGGAGTTTGTGGTTGAGGAGATCGTATGGCTTCAATTTTACATAAAGAACTATAGGCAACCAAGGAACTTTGGGAGTAGGAGAAATAGTGTCTCCAGGGAAGAAAAGCACATCAATTGTTTATCCAATAACAAATGGTCAGCTCAGAAAACACACATACAAGTAACATTTTACATACTGAAGATGATGTATTTATGTATGTATACATTTATATATATACTTATATATTCTTATATATGTTGTTAAAATATGTGCATATATATAGTGTGTGTGTCTGTGTGTATGTGTAACAACAATTAATAAATAAAGGTCATTAATTTTAAAGAGAGCAAGGCAGGTATGTATAGAGGAGTATGTGGATGGGTTTGGAAGGAAGACATCGGGATGTGGAAAACGATGTAATTATAACATAAAAAATAAACAATGTCTTTAATTAAAATTAATTATTTGTTAAAGATTTAAGAAACTTGGACGTGGCGGCACATTTTGATCAAATTGTGAGGTAGCAGCAGGTGGATCTCTGTAATTTCAAAGCCAGCCTGATCTAAAAAATTAGTTCCAGGACAGCTAAGGCTGTTACACATAGAAATCTTGTCTCAAAAAACAGAGAGAGAGAGAGAGAGAGAGATAGAGAGAGAGAGAGAGAGAGAGAGAGAGAGAGAGAGAGAGAGAGAGAGAGAGAGAGAGAGAGATCTGTATCATTATAACAAAAACTTTGAAATTGTTTAATTTTTTAAAGTTTATTTCTTATTAGGGTATGTGAAGTTTAAAATAAAGTTCTGGCATTTTCATTTCATATTTTGTGAGACACTTGTTTACCCTTATGATAAACAAACTAATCATTTAACAAATATTTTCCCAAACTATTTTATCTTTATGTAAGATGAAAAGACCAGAGATGAATAATTGTCCCAAAGACACTATTACAATTTAATGTAACACATGATTATGTGTAAACCTTAAGATTTCTTTTTAAGCCTTGAAAACAGCTTTTGATCATTGCTCCCTAAATGTTTAGATTTGTATCTTACATAGGCTTGACTAAGATATGAATCATGAAAAACCTGTTGCTGTTTTTCAAAAAGTATTAACATAAAAGCAAATACTTGTAAACTGTTTAGATTTATATATAAATACACTTCGTACATATATAACATATTGAAAAATACAGACATATATTATGCATCTAATCACTGGAATAAATATTCTACCTACCATCCCAGAGAAAGGTAATTATCCCATAGGAAAAAAAAATGTACTCCGAAAAAAATTTAATAGTTTCTTAAAGTCAATTTATAACTTCAAGCAATAGGGACCATCTTGTAGAACCAGAATTAAGACAAGGATCAAAGAGATAGCATCTTTACTAGAACTGTGTGATTGCATCTATCTCATCTTTTGAAAATAAAAATTTAAACTGAATTTGAAATTTCATGTTGGCACCTACAAAGAAGAACCTATGCTGTGATTAAACTTGTTTCCTCGGAGTGATTCTTGACTTTCGCTCCTTCTCTGGTTATTTTAACAGTGGCTATTAAGCATCATAGGGAGAAAAATTGACTTTCTTTTGTCCACATTGCTTCCTTTGAGAAAAGCACAAGAGGCAGGCTTGTGAAGAAAGGATGGGTGACTGCTTTCAAGACTCTAGGTTGAGAGGTAGATTCAGAAGTGGTTATTCTCAATGAACCCTCAGTAATTAACATTCTCGAAGATCAAACCCCACCCCCCAAAAACTCAAAAGAATGATTACAACTACACTCAAAGAACTCAAAGTTTATCAAAATAGAGCCAAATGAAATAAAAATCAATTCAAGATATGAAAATAAATTCAAAATTGCTGAAGAAAAGCCAAATTGTAAGTAAAAAGGAAATGGAAAGGTCACTAAAACAGATGTTCACCACTGGGAGATAAAGGGGAGGAGTAAATCAATCACCCATCCCTGGATGGGAATCTCTTTCTCCAGGCTTAGCAAATTCTCTTATGTGCTTTTATCAAAATATTACCTATGCCCTCACTACAACATTATTCTTCTGTTGGAATCGTTTGACTTACGGCATCCCATGATGTCCCATATCTCCCCCAGTTAATGTTCATGTATTTTTTAAAGTTCTAACTGACAATCCTGACAAGACAGGCTCACCAGTATAATAGTGGCACAAACATTGTAGCTTCTGGTAGAACAGGGTCCTCTCCAAAAAGATACAAGCCATTACTGTTACCACTACCAAAACCAAAAATGGACTGCTAGATGCAGCCTTGGGATGCTGGCCTTTCCTTTCACCTTATTTGACAAGACCTTTCACTTGTTTACTGTTGAACATGAAAGGCTGGCTGGTCTGCAAGTCTCTAGTACTCAATCTTGATCTTACGTCTCTTAGTAAGGGCATGCTAGGATTATTGTGTGCTTTTTAAAAAAAATCATTACATGTGTTACCATGTCAGGCTTTTTACATAAACTAGGGCTATCAAAATAAATTTATTGAGCCATCTCCCCATACTCCAATTCAGAATTCTTTTAGGAGTCCAGAACTCAGAGTTATAGTATATGTATCTTTACATCATGAAAGGTTCAGAGGCAAATAATGCAGGCCAGAATCTAAATAGGCTGATCAGAAAAGATGGTCAGATCCATCTTTCCACAATAAGAAAATCAAAAGAGGATTATAAAAGTAGTCAGCATCACCTAAAACTCAGACCCAAACCATTTCTAATATATTAATCAGACTGTAATTCTGTTACACAAACAAACAAACAAGTAAAATGAAGTCACAAGAAAATTCCAGGGACTAAAAAATCTTAAAATGCAGAAATTTCAACTTGTTTTGCGAATGTAATAAAGACTGAAATGAGAGAATTCTTTCAAAAATAGAAATCACAATGAGGAGTAGACTGTGCCAAACTACAAATCCTTGACAAAATATTTTGAAAGTGTTTTCAGCATAACAACAAAACACAACTCAAAGTAAATTTATGGTTCAGATGTCAGCTGAGTAACCCTTTCACTTTCCAACTATCTTGTAGATACTGTAAACAGAAGGAACACTGAAGAAATGGTTGTCCTGCCCTGAAAAAGAAAGACAAGACAGTGATGTAATATGAGGTTTCTGTTCTGGACTTTCGGGCCTAGCCTCAAGGTTTAGACCCACAGATCCACAGAGACATACAGATGCTTACAATAGTGTTAGACTGATCGGCCTAAGGCCCAGGCATATCATTTTCTAACTCTTTATCCTTAAACTAAACCATGACCCTTTTCCTGTTCAGCCATGCAGCTCGGTACCTTTTCTCAGAGCAGCAGCATAGTTGTCCTCTGCTTTTTCTGGCTTCTCTCTGGCATTCTGCTCTGTTCTTCCTATTCCCAGAGTTTTCTTAGTCTGGTAGCCCCACCCATACTTCCTGTCTGCCTTTGGCTAATTAGCACTTTTTATTAAACTCATAGGCAGGACAATTATTTACAATGTCACATCATAAATCCACTACACAGTGAGAAATCTTAGTTCTAACTGATGAGTGAGCCTTTCCCTAAAATGTCATTAGAATTACTTGATAACTCTCCATCTCCATAGCATAGTCACTCAATGGTCCCTAGCAGATAGGGCGTTACACTTCCTATGTTAAAATCTCCCACTTTGCTCTGATGTCTTCTCTTAGTTATGACATTTGAGCCTTTAAATCATAAAATGTTCCTTCCCTCTATGTGGTACCAATAAAAATTAAATAGGGAGGGGTTTGATTTTCAAATGTAAAAGGTCAATGTTTTCCAGCGGGATTATTGTTATGTGGTCCCACAAGAATCTTTTACTCAAAACCAGATTATGTATGCTCTGAAGGAACATCACCTTCTCTCTTTGCCACACTCCCCTTAATCTGATGCTCTGCGTTAAACACTCCACTGCAATAGGCAAAACACCTGGAGCAAATTCTACAGAAGCTGTACTAGCTGTACCAAACCCCAAAGGAAAAATGGTGAGCAGCAACAAAGGCATCAGTCCTGAAGGTGAGGACCAGTCTCAGGTCTGCTCAGAACCTACACCAGTCCTTTCAATAGTCCTGTTCTGCCTGGAAAAGAAATAAATGGGCTACTATATTACATTACCTCATCCAAGATTTCATAGCCAGCAACAAAACTGCTGGCTTTGGCTTTCTGGTATCTGTGATTCAAATATGTTTTACCACCTGTCCCTCACAAAGCTATTTGCTTTACCAAATACGATCTCTTTGAGATTTTCCCATAATGCCCCACCTTCTTTTCTTCACCAAGGAAAGATAAGAGTCTTTAGAGACTTGATTTCTCTTATGCTTCAGCTCTCCTAACACAACTGTAAATGACAGGTTCTTTCATTCAGGAACCAAAGATATATGTGACAAAGAATTCTATCCACTTGTGCCCAGCTTTATCAGGAAAAAGACAGAAAGGCTCAAAAACATATACAATTTTTCAAATACACAATTCGTTATTTAGGGCATAACTTATCAGAGGACAGAAAAACATTGTCTGTTGGCTGATAGACTTAAGGCTGCATTGAGTTATCCATCAAAAAAATAGCTGATGAGAAGATGTCTAGATTTCCTATGAGTATCCAGCACACCAGCAGCATCAGCACGTCCTCAGGAATGGACAAGTTTTCAGGAGGAGAAAACAGGTCTAAGCTGGCTTTCTCTGTAACCCTTTTTAACTGGCCCCATCCTGAGTTCTCCTTTTCTGTTTCTTATCAGTTTGCTTGCTTAGCTGTTGGCAGTCTCGACAGGGTTCCACTGAACAGCGCAGGCTTCCCTGAGGTTTCCTATCCTCCTGCCTCAGCCTCCTGGGACCTGAGATCATAAATGTGTTCTAACACATCAGCTTTGAAGAGCTGCATCTGTGCATAAGAGCTCTGATAAGGCTTTGGCATTTCAATTCAATTTTTTGGAAACTATGTAAATTCCAATGCTAACTCTAGTATTAAGCCTATTATGCCATCTCTTGCGGGGGGGGGGGGGACCTGCCACTACAATACTTTATAATATTTTACTGACTAATTCTCCTCCCCTGACCAGACTTTATATTCTTCAAGCACCACTGACTGGAGCACACACTTACCACCCTCCTGATTAGCTTCTCTTGGGGTCCTGTTGCTACCCTTTAGTTTGTTATTGCTGCAACATCCTGAAGCATCCCATCCTTGACCCCTAACAGGAGAGCTGTGCTATGACTCAGTGAGTGGTGACTATACCTTGCTCAGTGTACTAGAAGCCCCTCCTGAAACCTCAGACTATGATCTTTGTTGATGGATAGATAATATCTCAAAACTCAAGCTTCAAGTTATCAAGCAAAATATGCTATGAAAATCTGTAGCTCTCCTGTAGAATAAGGTCCTAGGCCTGAAGTGAAATTTTCCTTTATTCAAGACTTATTACATATACTGGACTTAAGAACCAGAGAGCAAACACATATACTGGTGAAAGGTCTGGTTGGAGTTGATTCATAATTTGAAATGTTCTGAAAACAGAAGAATTCCCCTACATATGATGGGAGCCCAGTATAGTGTGGGCATCATGCTAAGAAGCTTTGTGAAGGAGCACACCTCTTAGAAACAGAAATTAAATGCTTTTGTTCAATTTGATCTCATTACTCCGAGTACCAATCTCTGGGAGGATCTAAGAGGTGATTAGAGAACGTTGGTTTGTAGCCTTTCATTTTACAATAAATCTGGCTATGTCTGTAACTTGGTAAGGTCTGAGGCTGTCAAGATGGCTGTTTGGTGACATCAGATAATTTTGTGTGATATTCACGAAGCTCTCCACAGCAGATGGCTTGTAACAGACAACTTGGTTAGTTTCTTAAATCAACTCTGGTGGGTAAGCTTTGGGGAGAAGTACGGTCACTTTCAGGTCGTATGTCTTTTGTCAACAATCATCCTAAAAAAAGAAGATGAGTAGGCCAGTGTCCAAGGACCCAAGCCTTTGTGGTCCTTTTAATATCCTCATATGGAATTTAGCTTTTACTCTCTATGAAATCTTTTGATTTTTATTGTAATTACTGATATGTTTATTTTATGATAGCTGAGATACTTATTTACTAAAAAAGCTTACCTAACTATTGGATTTTGTCCATAAAACCTGAGTCATTATTACTTTTATATCAAGTGGTTAAAGCATATACTTTATGGAAATAGTTACTTTAAAATATGCAAGGTGCTACCCTTTACTGAAAACAACTGCTCTGTCCTCAGCTAACTTGGGGAAGACTTTAAAGAGTCAAGAAATCCTCTCCCTCTGGGTCCATAGCTGACTAAGAAGTGAGTAGCACTCTGACCCCCAGGCCAGGCAAAGACAGTTGTCTCTGATCTCAGACAGGGACACAGCCCTGGTACCCCAACCATACCCAGCCATGCCCTAAACCAAAGAAAGCCTGGAAAGCCCCCCCAAGACCCCCCACAGCAAAACACAGCTCTAGGGACATCCCAGGGGACAAACCATGCCAAAACCTCAACCTACATCATCACCCACCTAGAACTGGATACCCAGAAGCCACCCTACAGGTCCACAGCTGACTAAGAGTGAACCAAGGAAGCTATGGGTGGACGCCAGTGGAAGAATACATATAACAATATAATAACAAGAAGACACCTCCAGAAGAAACTGATGGCTCTACAACATCAAGACCTGAGCATAACAATGAATAGAAAACATAAGGAAATGACATTAAAAACAACTTTATGAAGATAATAGAAGCTTTAAAAGAGTATACAGAAAATTCCCTTAAAGACATAGAAAATACAAACAAAAAATTGAAAGACATGAACAAAGCCCCGAAAGAAAATTAAAAAAAAAAAAACAAGAAAAAGAAAACAAACAGGTGAAAGAAACATTCTGGGAATTAAAAATTGAAATAGATGCAATAAAGAAGGCACAAACTGAACCAAAGCTAGAAATAGAAAACCTGGGGAAATGAACCTGAACCACAAATGCAAGCATAACCAACAGAACGCAAGAGACAGAAGAGAGAATCTCTGGAGTGGAAGATTCAATAATGGAAACAGACATGTCAGTCAAAGAAAACACTAAAATCAAAAAAGTCATAACACAAAATGTCCAGGAAATCTGGGACACCATGAAAAAACCAAACTTGAGAAATACTGGAATTGAAGAAGGAGAATACCAGCTCAAAGGCACAGAAAATATATTTAACAAAGTCTTGGAAGAAAACTTTCCCAACCTAAGGAAGGAAATGGCTATAAAGATAGAAGAAGCTGACAGAACACCAAATGTACTAGGTCCCCCCACCCCTAGAAAAATCTGCTCACCACATGATAATCAAGCCACTAAACCCACAGAACAAAGAAAAAATACTAAGAGCTGCAAAGGAAAAAGGCTAAATTACCTATAAAGGCAGACCCATCAGAATAACACCTGACTGTTCAATAGTAACAATGAAAACAAGAAGGTCTTGGTCAGATGGTGTACAGACACTAAAAGAGCATGGCTGCCAACCCAGACTACTATTCCCAGTGAAACTATCAATCACCATAAGTGGAGTAAACAAGATATTTCATAACAAAACCAGATTTAAACCTATCCACAAATCTGGCCCTACAGAAAGTACTACAAGGAAAACTCCAACCTAAGGAAACCAGATACACTATTGAAACCACAAAATAATTGATAATCCCACAGAAGAAAAACCCAAAGAAGGAAAATACACACAAGCTACCATCAAAAATAACAGGAAAGAACAATTATTGGGCATCAATATCAATGGACTCAATTCATCTAAAAAGACACAACATAACACATGGATACAAAAACAGAAGCCATCCTGTTGCATACAAGAAACACACCACAATGTCAAAGATAAACACAGGTTCAGCGTAAAGGGTTGGGAAAAGACTTTCCAATCAAATGGTCCTAAGAAACAAGCTGGTGTAGCCATCTAATATCCAACAAAATAGACTTCAAACCAAAATCAGTCAAAAGAGACCAGGGCTGACGTTACTTATTCATCTCAGGAAAAATCCAAGATGAAGTCTTGATCATGAATATTAATGCCCATAACACAAGGGCATCTACATATGTAAAAGAAACATTGCTAAAGCTTACACCTCACATCAAACTCTGCACACTGATAGTGGGAGTCTTCAATACCCCATTTTCACCCATGGATAGATCAATCAATTAGAAACTTAAGAGAGAAACAAGGGATCTAACAGATGTTATGACCCAAATGGGCTTCATATATATACACACACAAAACCTTCCACCCAAAACACAAAGGAATATACATATTTCTTAGCACCTCATGGAACTTTCTCTAAAATTGACCACATACTCAGTCATAAAGCAAATATCAATAGATTTTTTAAAAATGGGAATAACTCCTTGTATCATATCAGACCACTATGGTCTAAAGTCAGAATTCAACATCAACTAAAATCACAGAGAGCCTAAAAATTCATGAAAACTGAATATTTCTCAATTGAACCACCTATTGGTCAGGAAGAAATTAAGAAAGAAATCAAAGACTTCCTAGAATTTAATGAAAATGAATCCACAACATACCCAAAAATATGGGACATAATGAAAGCAGTATTTAGAAGAAAACTCATAGTACTAGATGCTTATATGAAAAGAAAACCTAGAGAAATCTCACACAAGAGACCAAACAGCACAGCTGAAGGCTTTAGAACAATTAGAAGCAAACTCACCTAGAAGGAGTAGACAGCAGGAAATAATCAAACTTAGAGTTAAAATCAATACAATATAAACAAAGAGAACAATACAAAGAATAATTGAATCAAAGAGTTGGTTGTTTGAGAAGTCAACAAGATAGATAAATCATTATCTAAACTAACCAAAAAGCAGAGAGGGAGAGAGTATTCAAATTAACAGAATCAGAAATTCAAAAAGAGGCATAACAACAGATACCCAGGAAATACAGAAAATTATTAGGTCATACTTTGAAAATCTATATTCCATTAAAATGAAAAATCTAAAATAAATGGACAACTTTCTGGATAGATACAACTTACCAAAATTAAATCAAGAACAGATTAAAAACCTAAACAGATCTATAACCACAAAGGAAATTGAAGCTGTTATTAAAAATTCCCCCAATAAAAAAAGCCCAGGACCAGATGGATCCAGTGCAGAATTCTATCAGACATTCAAGGCAGAAGTAATACCAATACTCCTCAAAATGTTCCATAAAATAGATACCGAAGTAACATTGCCAAACTCTTTTTATGAGGCCACAAACACACTGATTCCAAAGCCACTCAAAGATCCAGCAAAGAAGGAGAAATGCAGACCAATCTCCATGAACATTGATGCAAAAATATTCAATAAAAGTCTGGCAAAACAAATCCGACAACATATCAAAAAAATTATCCACCATAATCAGGTAGGCTTTATCCTACCTGATGCAGGGATGGTTAAAAATACGAAAAACTGTCAATGTCATCCATCATATAAACAAACTAAAAAACAAAAAAACTTCACATGATCATTTTATTAGATGCTGAAAAAGCCTTTGACAAAATCCAACACTCCTTCATGATAAAAGTCCTGGAGAGATCAGGAATATATGGAAAATACCTAAATATAATAAAGGCAATATACAGCAAGCAGACAGCCGGCATCAAACTAAAAGCAGAAACACTCAAAGCACTCCCACTAAAATCAGGAACAAGACAAGGCTGTCATCTCTCTCCTTATCTATTCAAGGTAGTTCTCGAAGTTTTAGCTAAAGCAGTAAAAGAACAAAAAGAGATTAAGGGGATACAAATTGGAAAGGAAGAAGTCAAACCATCTCTCTATGCAGATGATCTGATGGTATACATAAACGACACCCAAAATGATACCAGGGAACCCCTATAGCTGATTAACACCTTCAGTAAGGTAGCAGGATACAAGTTTGATTTTTTTTAAAAAAATCAATATCCCTCCTATACACTAAGGATAAAAGGGATGAAAAAGAAATAAGGGAACATCACCCTTTACAATAGCTGCAAATAGCATTAAATATCGTGGCATAACTTTAATAAAAGAAGTAGCAGACCTGTTTTACATAAACCTTAAGTCACTGAAGGAGGAAATAGAAGAGGATATAAGAAAATGGAAAGATGTCCCATGCTCCTGGATTGGTAGGATCAACATAGTAAATGGCAATCTTACCAAAAGCAATCTACAGTTTCAATGGAATCCCCATCAATTCCAACACAATTTTTTACAGACATTGAAAGAATAAAACTAAACTTCATATGGAATAACAGGAAATCCAGGATTGCCAAAACAATCCTGTTCAATAGAAAAACTTCAGGAGGAATCACGATCCCTGCTTCAAGCTATACTACAGAGCTACAGTAATAAAAACAGCCTGTGTGTGCACAAAAACAGAGTTGTGGATCAATAGAATTGGTCCACGCACCTATGAAAGTCTGATTTTTCACAAAGAGGCCAAAAATATTCAATGATACAAAGAAAATATCTTCAACAAGTGGTGTTGGCATAGCTGGATGGTAGTATGTAGAAGAATTCAAATAGATCTAAACATATCAACCTGCACAAAAGTCAAATCCAAGTGGATCAAAGACCTCAACATAAACCCAGCTACACTGAACTTGATAGAAAAGGAAAGTGGGAAATACCCTCCAATGCATTGGCACAGGTGACCACTTCCTAAATATAACACCAGTAGCACAGACACTAAAAACAACAATAAATAAGTGGGACCTCATGAAACTAAGAAGCTTCTGTAAGGCAAATGACACAGTCAATAAGACACAATGACAATGCACAGAATTGGGAATGATCTTCACCAACCCTATATCTGATGGAGGACTCATCTCTAAAATATATAGAGAACTAAATATCTAGAGCTCAAAAGCCTAAATAATCCAATTTAAAAATGGGGTTCACAGCTAAAAGGGGAATCCTCAACAGAAGAATTACAAATAACTGGGAGGCACTTAAAAAATCGCTTAACATCTTTAGCCATCAGAGAAATGCAAATCAAAACAACTTTTAGATATCACCTTATACCTGTCAGAATGGCTAATATCAAAAACACAGATGACAGCCTGTGCTGGATGGGATGTGGAACAAAGGGAACATTCCTTCATTGTTGGTGGGACTGTAAACTTGTACAGCCATTCTGGAATGCAGTGTGAAGGTTCATAGAAAACTGGAAATCAGTCTACCCAAGGATCCAGAAATAAAACTATTGAGCATATACCCAAATGATGCACATCTTTACCCAAAGGGTATTAAGTCAACTATGTTTATACCAGCATTATTTGTAATAGCAAGAACCTGGAAACAACCTAGATGCCCCTCAACTGAAGAATCGATTATCAGACTTTCATATATCTACACAATGGAGTATTACTCAGCAGAAAAAAAATGACATCCTAAAATTTGTAGGCAAATGGATGGATTTGGAGAATATCCTCCTGAGTGAGGTATCACATCCCTGAAAGATAGCATGGGATGTCCTCATTCATAAGTACATTTTAGACAAAAAGGGGAAAATATCCAAGCTGCAAACCACAACTCCTGAACAGCTTGGGATCAGAAGGAACCTAAGAGAGACATCCAGAGATTCTCCTAAGAAGAGAAAATAAAAAAAATCACCTTAACAAATTAGGGTCATAACAGGTTGCAAACAAGAAAAGTTGGGAACAAATCTTGAAAGAAGGAGATGGTTGAGTGAGAGGAGCAAAGAGGAAGACAGAAAGAGATGGATATCTCGATAGAGACATGTGGGGTTGAAAGGGAACTGGGTGCTAGGGAAACCTCTAAGAACTCACAGGATGTCCCTGTACAAGTCTCCAACCAATAGTGGAGGTGGTGCCTAAATAGGACTTCCCCTATAATTAAATGAGTAACCACTCTAAGTCTCATCACAGAACCTACATCCAAGAATGAATAGAGGTGAAGGCAAAGAGCCTTTGGGTTGAGCTCCTGGTCCAGCTGAAGGCAGGGAAGGAGAGTCTGTATGAGCAAGGGATAGAAATTATGAGGAAAATTCCCACAGTGATGGTTATCTGGAATGCTAGGGGCCTCACTGAATCAAGAATAGCCACTGAAGATTCACTAGGAAAAGGAGCTAGGCCGTCCAAGGGTAGGCAACTGTCGACTGGCATGGGCAGTATGTGGAGCCTCAAGGGGTGGGATCAGACTGTGTTCCTGTGCATGGACTGGCACCTTGGAGCTCATTCCCTGCAGAGAATTCCTAATCAGGCCTTGACTTTGGAATGAGGAAATCAGACTGGCCTTTAGTGGATGTGCCATGCTGAGCTGTCCCACTTTAGGATTTCTTGCCCTTTTGGGGGAGGGTTTGGGTGGATAGGGACAGGCGAGGCTGACAGAATTAGGAAAAGGGAAGGGAGAGGGAACAGGGGATACATAGATAAAAATGACATTTTTTTAACAAAAAATAATAAAATAATAAAGACAGTCAAGAAAATCCATAAATTAAAATTATCAAAACATTCAGGACTCCTAGATGTCTTTTAGATAAAGAAAAATATTTCCACTTTAATTACTGACATACATTCCCCATTTTCCTAAGAATAAGTGAATGGGAGACTCATACATTTAAGAAGTTCATGCCCAATATTATATACCTACTTACTGCATGCAAATATATCTGGAAAAATACCATAAAGGATTTATGCTATACACAGTGTCTTGTGTCTCCCAACATCTTTCTTTTCCATGAGCTCCAGCTATCAAGTTTCACTTATTAGAGGAGATATTGGAGTAACCTCTCTCTAAAAATCTGTTCAAAGAGATACTGTCAGACACTATTATTAGAACCAGATGAGAAAAATACCCAGACATTGTCTGTAGGTTAACATTTCATAGATAATGAAGAAGTCCAGAATCTCTATCCAAGAGAATGCAAAGGAATCACCAAACTCAGAGCTGTCAGATCTTCCAGAGCCAACTCTCTCTGAAAGTACTTGGCTGATCTAAACCTTCAAAAGAGATGGCAATGGACAGTGGGAAACTTTTGCCTGTAACATTGGATCAAGATCTCTGTCTAAATCTTATGTGGCCTTTTTAAAAATATCTTTACTCATAATCAATCGTGTTTTTTTTTTATTATTCATCCATTGTCGTCATCTATTTCTAGTGAGTCTTTACTTCCTTTTATTCCCCATTTTGCTTTGTGGGGTTACAACAGATTCACAAAGATGCCCACTCTTTCCCCTTCTATCCAATACGGTGATACAATTCTTAGCCAAAGCAATAAAATAAGAGAAGAAAAAAAAGGGGGGGTACCAATCGGAAAATGAGGAGTAAAAGTATTTTTAATTGTAGGTTATATGATTCTATACAGAAGAGACCTCAGGATGCCACCAAAGGACTCTTAGAGCTTGAAAACACATTCAGAAAAGTGGAAGAATACAAAATGAACCCACAAACACCGGCAGTCTTCCTCCATAGCAGTGACAGAGAGAAAGTTAAATGAGAGAAACAATCTCACCTACAATAGCTACATATACACGAACCTAACCAATGAAACAAGACCGCTACTACAGAAGGATGCTGAAAACAACTCAGAGACACTAGAACAGCAATACTTGTGGATTAGAAGAACTGATCTTGTGAAAATGGTAAGCCTACCAAAAGCCATGTCATGACTTGAAGCCATCCTCATCAAATGTATATAGAGGTGTGAAAGACCAAGCACAGCCAAAGCAATTGTGAGCAAAACAAAAAACTCAACAGACGTCATTTCAAATTTTACTACAGAATTATAGTGATAAAAATCACATGGTACAGGAGCAAAAACAGACACACAAACCAATGGGATAGAATTGATGATCCAAATATATGTCCGTGTAACTAAAATGACATGAATTTTTGACAAAGATGCCAAAATACACATTGGAGAAAATAAAACAACTCTAACAAACATTGCTGAGAAAACTGCATTTCACCATTTAGAAAAATAATACTAGAATCTTACTTCTTCCACTCAACTCCGGGCTAATCAAGGTGATCAACTTTAAAATCTGATACCCTCAAATTGTTATAGGATAAGTAGGGAGTACACTTTATTGTACAGGCACAGCTTTTAAATAGCAAAAGATACTGTGAAGCAGGTGAGTAAATTTAGATGGACGGTTCTTGGTTCCACCTAGCCCCAAAGTCTGGAAAAATCTCCTCACCTATGATCCCACAGCCACTCAAAAAATAATTACTCAGAGGCTTATAGTAATTACAAACCGTTTAGCCTATGGCTCAGACTCATTATTAACTAGCTCTTACAACTTAACTCATTTCTATTAATGTATGTATCACCACATGTTCCATAGTGTTACCTGTATTCCAGTATATCTTGTTTCCTTGGTGGCTTATGCCATCTCCTCCAACTCCACCTTTCTTCTCCAAGTATCTGCTTAGATTTCCCACTTAGCTATATCTTGCCTTGCCGTAGGCCAAAGCAGCTTCTTTATTAACTATTGGTAATAAAAGATATTCACAGGATATGGAGAGACATCCCACAATCCCACAGCAACTAGGAAGCCCAAAGAATAGCAATATTTGATAGCAGTTTGCTTGGCACAGAATTGATGCCTATAACACACACACACACACACACACACACACACACACACACACAAAATAAACCTCAAAAAAACTAAATATTGAGATAATAACTCATTTTTTTTAGAAATGGACTACAAAATGCAAGGGTTACTAGAGTGAGTTGAAAAGTGGTGGATAGATATGATCAAAATATACATTGTATGGATGGATGGAGTTAAAAATATTACTTATAAGTTAAATAGCATACAGAACTGAACAGAAAAATTTCAAAAGAATAAATACAAACCTAGTAGTAAATACTTGAAAAATGTTTAGAATCCTTAGTCATAAGGGAACTGTAGATTAAAACTACTTTTTAATTCCATCTCTATCCAGTCAGAATGGCTATCATTGGAAATACAAATGTTGGTGTGGATGCAATGAAAGGAAATCTCTCATATACTGCCATATGCCCCAGATAATAACACTCCAAACAGACTTTATACCCTATTACAAAGACACTTACACATCTAGGTTTCTTGTGGCTCAGTTCACAATTGTTAGGAAATAGAACCAATCCAGATGCCCAAAAGATTAATTGTGCAAGAAAAAAATGTGATGTGTATATGTAATGGAACATTTACTCAGCTGTAAAGAAAAATGAAATCATAAAATATACAGGTAAATGGGAGGAACTGGAAAAAGTTACACTCGGTGAGGTAATGAGGTAACTAGAAGGACAAACACAGCATAATCTCTCATAGGTGCATCCTGGATTCAAATTCTTTGTCTTTTACTTATAGCACAAGTAGAAGCCAAGCAACTAGCAAAAGATCTTTGTTGGGCCAAGAAGCATTTTAAGGGATGGTAGTTGGTGGATCATGACGAAAATAGAGAGGGAGAATAATGGGCCTGGAAAAGCCCATGCAAGGAAGGGTGCAAACATGAGAGGAAAAGCAGGGAGCCCAAAAGAAAAGTGTATGAAGAGCCACAATCAAGCCTACTGGCTCAAGACCCAATTAAATACACATATTACTAATTCAAACAGTAACCAAAAACAAATAAAAGCAGAAAAAGCAGGCAGATGAGCTTCCAATAAAAGCAGTGTTTAACTTAAGGACCTTGTTAGCCAATAGATGATATCAACAACTATACAGAGATTGGAAGGCAGATTAATTGTCCCCAGACACCCAGAGAAGCAGCAGCTAATACGGCCTCACTTAGATGGAGCAGAGGTGGCCCAGGGATGATGAGACATGTATGAGATTGCTTTTTAAAATACTCATTTCTTGTAATTTTATAAGTCTTGGGTGAGTAAAGGCATAAAATGGTAAAATTAGTTGCAGGTCAGATTTTCCGATGTAAAAACCACTGTTGACGGTTTTGATCATTTATTGACATGGGTTTGTGAAAGGTGGGAAAGTGTGAGGGGAGAATGTCAATGTCGAGGCCAAGGCATTTATATGCACAGAGGAGAGTTTTGGTAAATAGAACCTTACTCAGAGGGTTCACATTTGTTATTTCAACATCTATTATTTTTTGTGCCTTAGTGCAAGACATGAAATTAAAAGTAAACACTGCATGGTAGTGGTAAGATGCCTGTTTTCATTGATATATAAAGTTTGGAAGCACTTTCAGATGTTTACTTGTAGTTAGTGGTTAATTCCCCCAGTATTAAAAGAGGGATATTAATTTATTCACTCATTTTAATTTCTGAATATATAATTGATATTTTTACCCTGAACTTGGTGCCACTGAAAGCTCTTGTGTGAACAATCTTCCATTGAATCATTGTCTAATATTTGTACAGTTGAATGTGCATGTCATCATCTATTTACAAGGTGGAATTATGTAATAACATAATTGGCTGTCATAAAATCATGGACCTGGGCGCACATCCGTCCAATAGCATACACAGCCCTACCCCTTCTGGCATATGGTCACTCAATTCTGGCGTAAGCACCTCCAGTTTCAGGAAGCCAACCTCACAATCTAAACAGAAATAGGTTCATGACATTGATCTCACTTCCATAGGCAAATCTTGTAGTTTTATACTGATCTAGTGACTGTGTTAAAAATAGCTCTTTAGGTTGGAAATGACCTCCACCATTTGTAACCTTTAATCATGTGTAAAAGCAGAAAGATATAGGTGAGGGCATCTGAGCAAAGATGATAAATAATTGTGGGGATCCATGAAAAACCACTACCAATGAATCCACCAACAAAAAGGAACAAGCCCTGGAGTTTCACTGCTTTGAGTAAAACTGTCTGAGAGATGTTCAGATCTTCCTTCTGCAGTATGATCACTGGTATCCAATACCATGTCTGCTTCTGGGATACTTAAAGAATTCACCCATTTCTAGTTATCTGTTGGTTAAACAGTGAAAGCTAAAAGAGGCCTGTGAATTATTAAAAAAAAAAATGAAGTGTTAACTGTATGCCAATATGTCTATCCACAGGCTCCACCACAACCCATGCAAACTCCAATAACTCCAGCACCTGAGAAAGATCACAAGCATATGACCACAGGACCCTCACCTCTTCCAAGTTTCCTGCTTCTGTGTGGAACCGAGACTGGTACTCTCATAGGCCTGTGACTCCACCTCTCTTCCATCTCCTGAATAAACTTGGAGTTACATTGACCCCTATCTGAAATTACAAACCTGCAAACCCAGACCCTGACCGTCACCAGACAAGAGCTGTGCACGTGCTTCTAAACATGAATCAGCCAGACAAGCGAGGATTACTTTGTGGTCTTGCATACAGTTCGGTAACAATCATTCCCAATATGGAACTCCCAGACTTACTTAACAGAATTTAAATAATCTAACCCAGGTAATTACAATTAAAGCACCCACTCAGTATGGATTGACCAGAAACTAACACAGAAGTCTAAACAGAGGAAGGAATTCCAGATACACAAGAACCATTACGAACCAGAAGAAATATGACAAGCTAAGAGAATGCTGCAGAAATTAACCACTCCAAAGAATTGTCCCTAATTAGAGCAACTTAGATGAAACCAGAGACAAAGAATTCATAGAACAATTAAAAATTAGTTCAAATACTTCAAAGAGAATATGAGTAAACTCTGTAATGAATTTATGGATGATAAAAACAACCTCCTCCATGACTTCCAAGAAAACCTCAAGAAAGAAAGGAGTAAATTTAAGAAATTAAGTTAGAATTGAAAAGGATGGTAGGAATGTTGAAGAAAGGCCAAATAGAAATGAATCTTAAAATAGAAATTTCAGCTATACAAATAAAGAAGCTCGGTGGAAAGAAGTGGGTCAAGTGGAAGACAGATGTCAGGGCTCAAGGACAAGGTAGAGAAACCGAGTCATTCAATAAAGCTAGTCAATTCAAAAATAAATGTATGCACTGTGAAGGACTTCTGGACATCATGAAAAGACCATATATGCATGATAAAAGGAAAATTCCATGTAAACAATATATATTTTCAATAAATTCAGAAGGTAGGTTCCCAAGTCTAAAGAAAGACATGTCATCCAGATACAAGAAACATCCAGAACAAGTAGAGGTATAAGAAACATCCAGAACAAGTAGATAGAAACAGAGAAGAAACTCCTTGTGTCATGCGAAGCCAGCTGATAAGCCACGCTCTGAACCAAGCTGAGACAAGGGCTAAGCAGATCTGAGCTGAGCCAGGCAAGGAGCTGAGCTGAGCAGAGCTGAACGGAAAACTGAACACAATTAAGCAAGGCTGAGTGCTGAGCTGAGCTGTAAGCTAAACCAAGAACTGAGCCGAGTTGACTCAAAGCTGAGCCAACATGAGCTGAGCTTGGAGACTAGGCGAGCCTAACCTGAAATTGAACCTGGCCTGAGTCTAAGCCTGACCGCTGAACCCAGCAGAATGCTAAAATGAGATAAATCATGCACTGAGACAAGATGAGCCAAGCTCTGAGCGGATCAGAGTTGAGCCAAGCACTGAGCCAAACTGAGCCGAGTTGAGCCGAGCTTAGCCGAGCTGAGCCGAACTGAGTGGAAGACTGAGCAGAATTCCAGGCCGAGTACTGAGCAAAGCTGAGAGCTGAACCTTGAGCTGAGCGAGTTGAGAAAAACTCTGAGCCAACATGAGCTGAGCTTGGGGTCAAGCTGAGTCTAGCATAGAGCCAAGCTGAGTCAAGCTCTGAGCCTAGCATGAACCTGAGTGGAGCATGAGCATGTAGGGAGCATGGCCTGAGTATGTGGCTAGCAGGAACTGAGCATGAGGGGAGCATGAGGCAGGCATGTGCTCAAAAAAGGGGGGAAAAATATGAGCTGACCACGAGCTGAACATGAGCTGAGCAGAGCTGAATATGACCTGAACAGGAACTGAATATAAGGGGAGCATGAGCTTTGCTTGCTAGAGGCATGACCATAAAAATTTTGCCTTAAAACCTATTACATGAAATTTGAAAATCCACAAGGAAATAGTGAGTTCTTAGATGCATGTGGCCTACCTAAGTAAGAAGAGATAAAAATTTAGATTAGCCTTGAACATGCAATGTGATAGAAGCAGTAATAAAATTCTCCCCTGGGATGAAGAGAATATTCATTGATTAAGAGCACTTGCTGTTCTGCCAGATCAACCAAGCCACAGTAGACATCAGTGTGTATGATTCTCAAATGTTGAAGACAGGACTGCAGTGTGGCCCAGATATACCATTCCTGGGCGTGTCCTCAAAGAACTCCCTTCCATTAGAATTATCTGGCCATATATGTTGCCACACTCTTCTCACAATAACAGGAAATGGAACCAGCCTAGGCTTTCATCAAATGATGAATTGACAAAAGTTGGTACATTACACAGTGGAATTCTATTCCACAGAAAAGAAAAATAAAGACTATGAATTTTGCCAGGAAATGGACGATACTGAAAAATATCTAAGTGAGGGTAACTTAAATTCAGAAAGAAAAATACCTGTGTTCTTGCTCATCTGTAAATCTTAACTTTGAAGCTTTATGACTTTGTATTTAAATTAGAGGGTCTATAGAAACCAAGAAACAAGAACCACAGGATCCACGCGGTGGTGAAAAATGTTTTGTGGAGATAGTAAAATACATGCAATACAAATGTAGAATGTTTAAACACAAATAAATGTGGCTGTGGTGGCATGATGTAAAGGGCAGGATTTAGTAAAAGGATCTACCAAAAGTTAGAATGTATGGGAAAATCAATACATGAGTTGGCTACCTTATAGTATATCAAACAATATATAATTGACAACAACAATATTAAATAATTTTAATAGTAGTATCTTGCACGGATGGAAATTTCCATTCCTGAGAGCCACAGTTCTTTTGTTTTGTTTCTTTCCAGTGTTTTGTTTTTTAATGATTATTTCATTGCCAAATATGAGGTACTTCCCTATGAAGTTCTGGTGATGGAGATTCCAGAGCCCCCCCCCCGCCCCCCAGACAATACAGGCTATTGCCATCTGTGGAGTTTAAATGAGAAATGTCCTCTATAGGCTCCACTATTAGAATCCTTGGTTTCTGGTTGGTTTCACTGTTTGAGGAAGTTTAAAAGACATGGCCTTGCTGGAATAAGTGTTTACAGAAGGCAGGCTTAAGAGCTTGGAGCCTCTAAGCACTTCTAGTCCACTCGGTGTTTTATGCTTGTGTCTGAAGATGCTTTCAGGTCCTCACTCTGGACACCATGCCTTCCTGCTGATGTATTTCCCTTCCGATAGATTCATATCCTTAAGGAACTATAAGCTTTTGGTCATGGTGTTTTATTCCAGTCATGGAATCGAGCTATTACAATATTATTTTGTATTGTCTGGTGGAACTAAATGGTTAGAACCTAAGGCTGAAGATACCACACACGGTGTGTACACCCCACAAAGCCAAGTGAAGCTTCTTCATTACCATTTCAGGTTCATAGTTCAGGAAGGCACCATTTAGGCTGGTGATGGGGAGAATTTATCAAGGTTTCCTCAGCTCTGGATGCCACATGACACAATACCATCCTGTTAGAAGAGATGTGTCCACTGATGTGATACTGACATGAGTGTTTGTGAGGCAACCAACAATTTTCTGAATGAATTTAAGGCCTGCTTGATTCCTGCTACTATAAATCTGGTCAAAAGCCCGTAACTGGGGAGATCACAGCTGTAGGGTGGAATTGACTATACAATATTGTACTAAATGGCCACAGTGTAGTCCAACGGCCTGCTATCTATGTTTATGACAATAAACTAGGAGCCTTCTCAGCTTAATCACAGGGTAACAGTTAATGCAAAGGACTCATAACTGATCAGAGTACTGAGAATAAGTGATTGCTGAGTCTGTAGCCTTAAATGGACATCATTATCACCCCTTCCATATCATGGAACATCAAAAAATGTCAACAGAAAGATTATAATAGCCAAAGGATAGAAAATAATGTTATGAAATGTGGTCTCACGGCATTGTGGTCATGAACACATTGTAGCTCTAGCAAACCACACAAATACACTCACAGACACATACACACACACACACAGAGAGGGGGGCTACTAAAAAGGAGATGCCTAGTTAGGGTGCATATGAGCAGAATACATGGTTTGAATAAATGAAACTAACGAAAGGATTTTTAAGGAATGCCAATATGTTTCTCCTAGATTGTCACTATACCATGAAGCTTTCTAATTTCACTGATGTTCTTTTGCTTGCCAGATTACTATGACATACTAGCTTGACACAGCCTCTGGTCATAAGCTGCTTACTTGTGGGACCTGATTTGTTTCTAGTTTCTCAAGCATCTGGAACACATGTGACAACTTAATGCTAATTTTTACAACCATGAAATTGAACCACTTTACAAGTTAATTGTCTACAAGTAATATATCATTGAAAAAATGTGGCACATAACACATAAAGAAAATGTCTTTCTGGAAACCAGATGTGATAGTTTGTTGAGTACTTAACTCAGAATATATGTCAAATTGCTGGATGATGTTTATGAAACTCTCATGTGATTCCTTATGCGTGTATGAAAAGTCTTTTACATGCTGGTTTGTAGAACTCACTTGCTCCTATTTTATTTGGTTTGTTTTATTATTTTATGCTTTTTAAAATGGAATGAGACCAATCGCACATTATAGAAACCAGTTATTGAAAGCCATGCTTTCATTCAAATATTATTAGAGGAATTTACTATCTTTGCTCACAAAAGACCCCCCCCCCAAAAAAAACAGACTTTAATTTTGTGACTACCCAAAGAAAATCAATAGCAACTTATCAGATAGTGCTAGAGCATTAGACATTTTGATACAGAGATTGTCAGCTCAGGAAAGCAACAGGTGCTGCTTCTTGGTTTTGGGAAGATGTTTTGTCCCTTTCAATTTCACTTTCTTTTTCGGGAGGAAATGAACCAAGATGCACTTTATTTACATATGTTCATGACTCAGAAGAAACTGTCTGACAACATGATCATGGTCATTGATTCAAATGGATCATTATTTCACTTGTCATATCATGGACTTATATGTAGTAAGAGGTTTCTGGCCTCAAGGTTTAGACCCACAGTTCCACAGAGACACAGGGATGCTTACATTAGTTTTAGGTTGATCGGGTTAAGGCCCAGGCATATAACTTGCTAACTCTTTACCCTTAAACTAATCCATGACTCTTATCCTGTTCAACTGTGTGGCTCGGTACCTTTTCTCAGGGCAGTATAGTTGTCCTCTGCATCTTCTGGCTTGTCTGGCAACTTTGGAGTCTCTGTGGCATTTCCACTCTGTTTTTTCACTTTGGTAGCCCCACCCACACTTCCTGTCTGTCTTTGGCCAATCAACACTTTTTATTAAACCAGTGGGTGGGACAATTATTTACAGTGGAAAAGCATAATGCCCCTACACTTATACATCGATGCTCATTTCTATCTGATTAATCAGGCTAGCTTCATCTGGGGCATCTTACATATGCTCAAGCACATATGACACAGACACCGTCTTTGCATGGATGTCCCCAGTGACTTTCATTGCTGCTCCCTATACTTTCTCCTCTCTGATCTCACAGAACTCAGACCTGCACCCAAATGACCATGTAGGGTAATCTGGAATATCATCCCTACATTGTTCAGGGCTGCAAATGTGTCTCAATACCTCCAACAAGTATGTGCATACTTTGGGTGGCTCTTCTTGTCTGCCCACCCTCCACACTGACGGAATTGTTTAGAGTTGCGTTAAGAGTTAAATACATCATGTTCACATAGGATACATACAATTTCTTTTTTTTTTTTATCAAGAACTGCTGGGGAGTGGAGAGATGGCTCAGTGCTTAAGAGTCTGTATTGCTCTTGCAAAGGACCAAGGTTCAGTACCCAGCATCCATATAGTAGATCATGACCACTTGTAATCCTAGTTCTGAGTGGACTATCACTCTTTTGTGGCCTCCACAGATACCAGGCACATACATGATGCAAATAAAATAAATCAATCTTTTAAAACATAATCTACAATGTGTGATATAGCACGCTTCAAATACCCTGCCCTTAGTCATTTACATTCTCCCAGTGCAACAGGACTTCTGGCTATCCATCTCTCATTCTGTATATAGGGTTGTCATTTTCTGCCTCCACATCATTCCAAAATAAGGACTGATCATGGTCTTCTACAAGATAAAGAGGATGTCAGAAAGAGAACTAATCTTGGCCCCTTCTGCTCTTCACATTTTGTCTGAACACATGTCTGCTATTACCTAACCAATCTTGTTTTGTTTTTCTCTGCATTTAATTTAAATCATCTATAGTACAAAGATTCCACCAATTTCTTATATATCATAACTAACATATCCATATCAATGTAGTGCCCACCAGATCTTCTATATATGTTAGAAATCAATTCTAAAGTGAATATGGAATCTTAATATGAAAATGTAAAAGGCCTAACATAGGAAAGCAACTTAAGACAAGCTACAGTCATCTGAAATGAAAGAACCTTAATTTAAAAAAAAAAAAATGTCTCCAAAAGATCGGGTTATAGTCAGGCTTGCAAGGCATTTTTTTAGTTACTATATGATGGGGGAAGACCCAGCCCATTGTCGGCAGGGCCATTCCTGGGCTGGTGGTCCTAGGTTCTATAATAAAGCAGTCTGAGCAAGCCAATGAGGAACAAGCCAGACATCAGCACGTTTCCAGGGACTCTACATCAGCTCCTGTCTCCAGGTTCCTGTCCTGCTCAGGTTTCTGTCCTGATTTTCTTTGAAAGTGAATAAATCCTTTCTGCCTCAACTTGCTTCTGGCCATGGTGTTTATTGTAACTACAGAATCCCTAATGGTTCATGCCTGTAACCCTAATACTTGGGAATCCTAAGTAGGAAGACAGTTGATTTCTAGGCTACCCTGTGCTACATGATGAGGTTCAGGCCAACCTAGAGTACAGAGTGAGATTCTGCTAATAATAATAATAACAAATATTAAGATAATAAAACTGATAGAGTTCTTGATTTTAGGAATATCTACAAGGATATGGTAACCTAGAATTTGTACAGGAATGTACAAATGGGAACAAAAAGACCCACAGTGCACAATATGTAATTCAAATAGTTTAAATTCCTTTGGAAATCCCTAACTTTTAACAGAGTCTGACATTTGTTGAAAAATTATTGAATGAATGGAAAATGAATAAGCAAATTCTGTTCTTTGAAAAACATTAATACGAAGTTTATTATCATAGAGGTGGGCTAAGGGCTGCCATTGAGGGTGGCATGAGGACTCTAAACATCAGTGCTGTAATGGAGAACACGAGGTCTTAAAGTGCCTGGAAAAGCACACAGCACTATCATGTTCCAAACCACAGAAGCAAATTGGCTTCCTCATTAGAACATTTGAAAAAAGAGACACTTTTGGAGAACCCCACTGCTGGAAGCAAATGGGGACCAGCAGGATAAATCCCAATGTTTTGTTTTGTTTTGACCAGCTGCAACTGTGAAGAGGATGAAAACTGTGAAAGGGATGGGCCATCTTGCTACCAGATCATGTCAAGAGAGCTTTCACCAGGAGGCATCAAACATTTTGGATCACCACTTGGTCCTGTGCTTCTGATTTAAAAAAAAGGAAAAAAAAGTCTCTGTCTTTCCGGAAAGGCATTGATTATTGTTTCTGTCAATAAGTCAAAAGCAGAGATTGTTTCAATACATTCCTCCTCGAAGGGTGAAAAAAAATCTTTCCTTGAAGAAAAGCCAGGAGCAAGAAGGTCCCTGGGGGCATCAGTATGCAATGGAAAATGTGAGGTGAAGCCCAATCTTCGACTTTTAGTAGAGGGAGGGACAGGAAAAAGGGGTAAGAGCTAAGAATAGAACAACAGAAATAGTGTTTGAAATTTCCATTGAGACAAGTGTTGAACAAGAACCAATGTAAATGCTGCAAAATGCTGAGGAATTTCAAACCTAATTGAGGATTGGGCGATACTTTCATTGCTAGAAAGAACTGAGACTTTGGGGTTTGGTTGTTGTTTCTCAATTTCTCCTCCAAATAAGTGAAGATATTAAAACATGGAATGTTGAATACCTAGATTCCATCAAACCACTTTAACTGCTGAAGTTTCCCAGTGCAGAGTATTTCTTCTTCAAAATACCAATATTTCCTAAATACTGTTCAGTAAACGTTTCCAGTTAACACTATGGTCTAGAATTTCAAACCCACTACCCAAATCAAAATACTTCTTAGAAGACTGCAAGATCATGGCTGGATAGAAGGCCCAGGGATAAATAGCATTTGCCGCTTTTGCTCAGGACCCAGGCAAGTTCCCAGCACCCACATCAGGCAGCTTACAATAACCTACAGTCCATCTCCAAGAGATTCAACATCCTCTTCTAGCCACATGTGCACTCATGACACACACACACACACACACACACACACACACACACACACACACACACACACAAAATAAGTAAATAAATCTTTGGAAAATAAGTGATCCATCTCCCCAAAAAGAAGACTGCAAAATTGAATTCAGCTTTTCCTCAATTTTTTCTATTAAAAATAAATTTAGGAATAAAATTTAAATATCTAATGCAAAAATTGGTGATAAATGTTGTTTTTATTAATAGTAAATAAGATGGCTAATATGTTATAATAATTTTGCTGCTGTGATTATTGATCCCTAAAAGAAATTTACTTTGTGATGAAACATAAAGTACTTGGAATGAATATGCTTACTCTACTGAATATAAAATGGTAGTAAGTAATCATTGAAAAATATGAAAGTACAAAAAAAAGAAGAGAACCTTTTAGTTCTATCTTTGGAATACAACTGAGTTTTTCAGAGTATATTTCATCTCTGAGTGCAAGGAATATGTCAGCATTTGATGGTCTTTGTTATCATAATGTATGAAGCCCCACTGTCTCACAGGTAGGTAGCTGTAACAAAGTCAGTCATGGGACATTTCCATAAGGCCATCTGATATCCCACCTCTAACATAGCTAACCCACTGTGGGATGTGAAAATCTTTATCAAGATACTGACTTCAGCAGCCCTACAAAAAAACAATCAAATGAATATTAGGACTTCCCTATGTTCACTGCAGACAGGCCTTGAAATTCCACTTTTTATCCATAAAACTAGCATTTCCAAGATGGAAGAATCTATAATAATTGTTAGACTGCAACCTCATTGTTTTAGCAAGGCGCACTTGGCTTATTTAGGTTATGTAGTCATGTAGTCTACTGTGCTTGCTGATTATTCTGTAGGGCTTTCCACAGTACACAATCCCTGTACATTTGTCACTAAATTTAGTAGCTGGAGAGGGAGGCTTATTGGAGCTCACCAAGGCCCTTACACACTGCCTTACTTCTTGAGGCATATAGCTTTTTAATGCTGTAAAAAAAAATGAAACATGCACTGTGTAAATATGCTATCTTTGTCTTCCGTGGATCTATGCACAGTCTCTGTCAGATCAATATAAATATGTCTTGTAGCCCACTTGAGCTTTCTTTGAGGATGAGCTCTTTATTTTCTGAAGACAGACACAATTTGTAAGTCTAGGAAGAATAAAAGTCTAAACCTTACCAAGCCGTTGGTCTTCTGTCATTATAATAACACTTACCTCAAAGCAATCTGAAGTAAAAGTCATGTTTTCAGAATAGAGAACACAATCCTTAAAGACAAGAAAGAATTTAGCTGACTGGAGGTGGTATCATAATGAGTCAAAGAAATTATAATGCTCAATTATTATGGAGGAAAGAAAATAATTTAAAGGATATCCTTTTTCACCCAATTGTCCTTGCACATTCTCCTGACATAAGAAAATTAATTCTGTTGAGAACGTACAGACCCTGGGATAGAAGTTGCCATAAAACTCTTACTCCTACCATTGTATGCCCAGTAATTTCAAGGTCCATAAATGGACAACACCTTTGGGCTTCTTAAACAGCTCTTACTCAGTACCTAGATTCTTGTCTAAGTAGGTAACACTATTTCCTTTTACTACAAACATTTCTCCTAAGCCAGGCTCTCTGTACAGAGGAATGTAAAGATAGGGCTCCTAATAAGGGAGGATACCTCATGACCTGGGAGAGGCCACAGTCAGCAGTAGAGAGATAGAAAGCCACAAAATCAGATAGAGACTAGTCCATATGTTTGTCCAGTGCCCTCACAGGTTTGCAGTTAATCCTGTGCCATGACAGCTCTTCCTATGCTCAAATGGCAACCTTACTTAATGAAGCAAATGTGCCCTATAAAGCTTATGTTTGTATAGAAAAATCCCTGTCTTCCTAAGGTCTTTTAAATTAGAAACTCACTTGTCCATATCTTGGTCAAAAACCCATGAGACATACTTGTCCCTAAGAAATGTAATAAGCTGGTACAAAGTTCAGACTTGGAATCTAGGTATGTGATTCTTGGGAGACGCCTCATCCAAAGCAATTCATTTTCATCTTTATGTAATTATTTTCACCATGACTATAAGATTTGTCAGTACACAAATAGATTAGAAATCATGTTTAAAGGAGGATTGACTCAGTCATCTGAGAGATACTGAAATAAAAACTCATTATCCCACAGCTACCTTGATGGCGGGAATAGAGAGCATCCCACTACATAGCTTCTTAAGGGAACCTCCTTTTATTTCCTAGACTGACAGCAAATGTAAGGAAAGAAGCTAACTGTCTTTGTTTTCTTCCTGCACATCCCATGGCAACCTACACAGCAAACCTAACTCAATGTCTTCATTTGACCGTCATATTTCTCAGTAGCCTTTAAGTTCCCCCAAATACTTCCTGCTATTCTGTAATCATATTATGAGTGTCTTTATTTTAAACATCTGTCTCTTTTTCTAGATCATGAACTCTATTTAGCAGGGACTCACTGTTGACTGTTTAAATCTAATTCTGTGATCACCACATAAAAGAGGTTTGAGAAATAAATGTTGAGCAAATAAAGGAATATAACCAGAGAAGCATTTCTTACCACATTCTACTTTGAAAACATTCCTTTAAATTTAGGGATGATACAGAAGAGAGAGGCAAAGGGATTTTAGTTTCCAAGAAAAACTGCCCAGGTAGAAGAAGATAGCCACTCATTGATGGTTATCATGTATTCGGACAATGAATCCTCACAATAACAGGGCAAAGAAGGTACCATCAGTCCTCACTGCATGGATGAAGAAGCTAAGTTAAGCAACTTTCCATTTGATGCAATTAGTGGTAAAACCTGCTGCAAACCTGAGGTCTGTATTGCATTGCTTTGATGAATAAAGCTTCAATTATCTCCATTTGAAGAATAGTTCATGCATTATCTGGAACTCTGTATTGTCCAGAAATAAGACTTGAAGTCTAAAGGGTCTAATTAAGATAGGAGGAAGGCCTTGTTGACTGAGGCTGAGTCAAGTGTCTGAGACTCAAGACAAATAGACCAAGTTCAAAAGGCAGACAGAAATCATTTAAAAAAGGCAGAATTAAAAGGCAAGAGTCCCTGCAAACAGGATCTGAGTCACTCTTCAGCCCACTGAAATCTATCTGCCACCTCCAAACTTTCCTAAACAGCGCTCACTAAGGTCATCAATGACTTGGGCATCTCCAAATCCCATGAGTTGCATTTGGTCTCTGTCTTGCCTCACATCCCAGGAGCATTTGGCTGTCTGACCATTTCCTCCTTTGTGAATCATTGTTTATCCTTGGCCTCCCTGGCCACACTTTCTGAAAGTCTTCCTCTTCCCTATCTGGTGCTCCATCTCAATCTCTTTGTCACTTGATCATCAGTAGTAAATGCAGATTTTCGTTTCAATATTAAGGTAAGACTTCCTTATCTGAGGTTCCTGGTGTTTTCTTGCCTCCTTTCTCTCCTATTGTCATTTCATCTCCTCCCTCCCTCTTCCCTCCTTCCCTTCTTCCCTTCTTCCCCCTCCATAAACTCACTAATTCCCAAGGCTTTAAATACTGTTGACAATTGGAAGACTTTAAGATGTTATGTTATGTCCCATCCCACATTATGTCCCTGAACATGATTTGATTTTCTAACTGTATATTTGGCATTTGCTAATTAAATATGTCAAAGTTCAAGCTTCATAAATTGAAAGCATTGTGGCAATCATATTTTTGTTTGACCATGTTGTTAAGGGATGAAACTCAGTGCCTCAAGTATTAAAACCACTGAGAAACATCTTAAACCATGATTTGTTTTCTGGTTGTCTCATGACTGTGGGTGATTCTGTTCTCTGATATTCCAGGCTAATTTTATCAAATAAAAGTATATCACCACATATCCCCTTTGTGTCAAAAATAAAAAAGGTTATAACCAACATAAGAAAACCGTATACAATAGGTACAATAATAGTATAAAATATATAAAACTAATTACAATCACATGAATAATGTTCAATCCATTAACAATTGACAAATTCAAAGAAAATATTCCATTAATTATCCTATTTTGCTGAGTCCAATGGATTATACATCATTCACTTTCTATCTCACTTATATTTCTAACTAAAAACTATACTTTGATGTCTCTCAAACTTATACACTTTAACCACTAAGTGAGTTTCTTTTCTAAAACTATCACTAGAAAATTATAACTATAACTTTCTCATCTTTAACTCCCTCGGTAACCCAAAAAGGAAATAATATTAGTTAAGAAAACAGCATGGGCAAGCAAGCAACTTCCAAAACATGTAAGAAATGAAACAGCTGGCTGCCTGGACAATAACCCAAGGTTCTTCTGTATTGTTGAAGCATCCATCTTTGGCCTACAGGCCTAGCATGTCTGACAGACTTCTCTGTGAAGCGGGATATTTTCAAAGACATTCCTCCCTTGTCTTGGCAAGGTTCAGAAATTCTCTTGTGGATGTGTCTCCTGCTTGCCCAGTTTGAACATCATACTGACAGCAGTCAACACAAGAGCACTTTCTTGCCCAGTGAATAACTTTTGTCACAAAGAAGGTCAACTCAATATCGAGTTTCTTTGATGTCTATAATTTTCTTTGAAGTATATTGGTGCTGCCAGAAGCAGATGTCTGATTGTAATAAAAAAAAATAAGAGCCTATGTTATTAAAAATATCTTAAATGCCATATTCTGTAGATCTCTGAAGTGTTTGAAAAAGATGTTCATCTAAAATATGACTCTGTTTGACCTGCAAAACATGTCTAATATGACTTTAAGTTTGATTATAATATCTAACTACTATCTTGCATTTATTTATATCCTAATTAGTTGGTAATAATAACTTTTAAGGACTAACAATATGTATTACATTGACATATGAGGTGTATAGGTACAATACTTTGAACAAGCATAGAGATACATGCACAGTAACAAAAGTAATCTCAAATTTGTATCAGTATGCACAATTTGTATATAGTATACAAAAAATCCAATCCAATGGAAAATACTTAAAACTAGTAATTGTTTTTTAAAGTAGATTCAATAATCCACCCTTATATCCTATCATATCTGTATCCCCTTTTTCTTTATTTTTTTTGAAACAAGAACCCTGAATCTAATATCTTTGGTTTAGCCTTTTTCCTATTCATAGCCAATAACAATTTGTAACCAATTACCCTAAACAATGACAATCATCCATAACTCACTGAATGACCAAAAACCACCCACCCCTTCTCTTGGAAATTTGAATATCATGTTCTTAAATTTCTTTCTGCTGTCTGGGGTCAACAGCATCTTTAGGGGATCCTGAAAAGAAAAATTTTTGTTAAATGTCAAGTCCTAAAATAAGTAGCTGTATCTTTTGTATCCATTTTCTTCATAACTGTAAAGTGAAGGGCTTGTCTCAAGTGTTGTCTAGAGAGGGGTATGTGGTGACATACTTTCTATTTAATAAAATCACTCTGAAATCAGCTTCTCAGGCCAAACAGGTTAAAAGCTATCTTCAAGAGTCCTCTCCCTGGCTGATTGCTCCTACAGTATAGCTAAATGTTTGCCTATGTCTGCCTTAACTATTTTTTCCACCCAGCTGTTTCACTTCCGTGTTCAACTTTGCATCATCATTCTATAGTTAAGATTAAAGATGTGATCTACTGCTGTTTTGTTTTTAGACTTTGAACTCACAGAAATACAGAAAGATCTCTGTCTCCTGAGTGATGGGATCAAAGGTGTGAGTTACCACTCTCTGACCCTCATGGCTTGATTGTGGATGGTTCTATTCTCTGATATTCTAGGCTGATTTTATTAAATATAAAATATATCACAACATTAAAATATGAGCATATCCACTCACTTGAATAATGCCATGAATGGCATGCATTCTTATCTCTGTCTCCTTCAAACTTTATCATTTTTAATGTCTGAGGAGACTAGGTTCTGCCTATGTCTACCTCTCTCTAGATATTATCTTATTTGGAGCAGCTATTTTTTAAATTTGGTGGGGGACCACTCCTAATTGTTCTCTATACTTCTACCCTTGGGGCCTCTAGTACATTCCAAATGTTGTCACTAAAGACTTTTTAAAGTTCTATTGTGCCTATATTATCCCACTAATTATACTGTAAAACTCCACATTTTTAACATTATCCATTTTCCTGCAAAACCCGACTTAACCCTGGATTTTTAGATCCATCTCCATATACACAAATTTTTCACATCTAGGTTCAATTGGTAATCTTAACTTGGGAACCCTCTGCCCTTGGTGCTTTAATGTGTTCTACACTGTTCTTCATGGTCTCTACCATCATTCTGAACTTTGGTAACACTTTATTTCAACTCAAGGTAGATTCTTCTAAATGGATTTCTGCCCCTTTGCAATCCCCATAAGTTGTTGGTCCATTAGTCACCAATCCATTAGTCATGAATGCTGATAGCTTTTATAGTTTGATTAATGTTTTGCTTTCCCAATGACCTATAAAACATAAGAGAGCAAGAGCTTTAGAAATTGTTCATTTAATCTCACCAGTGAGTACAGTGTTTTGCACATAACCGATTCATGAGTATTTTTTTCAAAAGGAATGAAGCAGAGAAGTAGGGACCTAGGGAGTGTACATAACTGATGAGTCATACAGAAGGAGACAGTGTCTTGGTTTAAGGATAGGGTGATATGAGTGCTATCTATGTATGAGCAGTGTGTACCATTTGTTTATATGCCAATTAATTATTACATTCTTTCAATTCTTGGATTTTATGAAGCTGAGTTACTGAAAACAATTTTGCATTGTGGTAGTTGCTATTTGGAACAAACCATATTATTTTGTAATAGCCCTCTAACTTAGAAGTTAATATTTATTTCCATGATTGAAATTTATGCTTTAAAACTGGGCAAAACAGTTGTTTTACTCAACTACAACGACTAGTCTGTATAAAAACAACTCACCATAGATTTGACAGAACTTCATCAATTCTTAAGACAACCTCTTTCTCTGATGAGATGTCCGTAAGGCCCAACTATCATTCCCAATGGACAGAGATTTTGTGAAATGATATATATCCAACAATCTTTTTTTTTTTTTTTTTGGTAATAGTTTTCAAATACTAACTCATCAAATTCAATCATTCACTTGGGTTACTGGGGTAAGACTGACCCTCCCCAAGCTCTAGTATCTGTATAATCAGAGCACAGTATCACCTGATGTTGTGGAATAGAACATTTGTTTAACTATGTAAATATGTGTTGCATTTGTTTGTGTTGCCAAATTGTTTAACTATGTAAAGGTGTGTTGATCTAGGCTGTTGATAGCGCATGATGGTTAACCACTGTCATCTTGACTAGACTTGCAATAATCACTTAGAAGACACACATCTGGACATGTCTATGTGGGTATTTCTAGATAAGTATGTAGTAGGAAATGTCTGTGTCCCACCCAGCAAGTTCAAAGGTCTGGACCTGCAGTCCTGCAGCCACTTAGTCCCAAATAATCACATAAAGGAGTATTAATTACAAGCTGTTTGGCCATAGCTCAGGCATATTACTTACTAACACGTATTTCTATCTATGCTTGGCCATGTGGCTTGGCACCATCCTGCTCAGTGCTGCATTCTCATCCCGCTTCCTCCTCTCTCGCTCATGTCAGCTGCTCTGCACTTCCACTACCAGAATTCTCCTAGTCTGGTTGCCTCACCTCTATTTCCTGCCTAGCTACTTGACCAATCAGCATTTTATTAAGCCTATGTGAGCAACAAATCTTTACAGTGTACAGGAGCATTATCCTATAGCATTAGTGTAACTGAGTGAGGAAGATACAACTTGAATGTGGATGGTATTATGCCATGGACTAAATTAAAAAGTGCCTATAATTTAAAAATAAATGGTAAAACATAAATATAAGCCCCAGTATTTATCTATTTCTGTTTTATGACTGTGGATGCAATATGACCAGCCATCTCATACTCCCACTGCTATGCCCTCTTAGTATGATGGAATATATCCCTTCAAGCTATGAACCAAAATAAAGCTTCTCTTCCTTAAGACGTATTTGTCAGCACTTTGGTCACAGTAATGAAAAATCACCAGGGTTACTGATGCCACAACATGCATGGTATTCCTCAGCCTTTAAATCATAGAAGGCAATTCCCAGAATAAATCACCTTCCCTCTATGCATCTATCTATCTAACTATTGATTGATTTATCATATATAGCATCTATCATATATTATACATATATATATATCCAATTTATCTATCTTTCTACATACCTATATACCTATTATTACATATATGCTGATTCTATCTCTCTGGAGAGCTATGATCAATCAAAGTGATGACCACAGGGACTATGGTTGTCAAGTAAGTCAACAAGATTCAGTTCTAATATTTTCTACCAACTGGGAAATAGAAGGCTTCCTTCTTCTGTCCTCAGATTAGCAGACATAAAATACATATGTGATGGCTTGCTGCCTTCACAAGATGAACATGGAAGCAACATGCACAAAAGCCATACTGGGGAGAGAAGAGGATACCAGTAGACACAAAATGGGTGTGGCATGATTGTAAACTTAGAACAGGGACCTACATCTTTTCCATAATGAACCAACCAGTAAAAATCTCAAATTTAGGGGTCATTCTGTCTCCACTGAGACTTCTCAACTTCATCATTTCAAGTCCAAAACTAGCCATGATAATATGTTAATTGGTGAACATGACTACATTAAAAAAAACTTAATTTTGGAACAATGAAAATTGAATTTCAAATAATTTTCATCTGCCTTCATTATGATTTTCTTTTGATTTTTCATAATCATTTGAATTTGTTTTTTTAAAAAAGTTATTTCTCCAGAGGAATATTGGATATCTCTTAAGTCCCTCACACATGGGCTTTTCTGACTTCATTCACTTTTAGCTGTTCAGTACTTCAGGCTGTGAATTCTCCTTTTTTGGCTCAAGCCAACTAGAGTCATGGGATTTGTTTTGTTTTATTTCTATCATTTTCAAATGAAAGAGTTACAACCACATCCTACGTGCTTAGTATTTAGTATTTAAGACAATAAAACATGAGTAATTCTTTTACACTTACTAAGAAAAGAAAAACAAACTATATTAAAACTGGGACTGAATATTTAATCAAATGCCTACATGAAGTATTCTTTAATAAAATTATTACAACACTGAATAAGTTTCTAACTTACAAGAAAGTTAATACAAAATACGTATATGACAATACATATTTATGTTGTCCCTTCCAGATTAATCACACACGATTAAATATTTTATATTTGGGTTGGGGCAAGGATCACTGGGTAAAAAGCTTGCTACAGAGGAACGAAGGAAGACAGGAATTTGGGGTATGATAGTATCTGCCTATAACATTGGTGCAGGGTTGGGAGTCAACTGAGCAAGGCAGATGTTGGGGACTGGAGCACTATGAAGGACATCTGAGAGTCAAACTCTGACATTCATATGCACCCTATGTGTACAAGAACACCTATGCACACACATGCACCACAATGAACACACACACATACACACATAAACACACATACACACACACATACAAACACACATACACACTAAATATTCAATGTTACTAATACTTTTCTTGTCATCCCATGGTTTTAATTTAATACCTACTGCATTGTTGAAGTTATTTTAAGCAATGTTTTCAAACAAAATTTCACTGAAATTTTAAGTTCTGGGACAATTTTCCACTTTCTTTCCCCTACCTTCATCATTCTTTGCTTTTGTTTTAACATACTTAACTTGTTGCCAACCTCATATGCATGCAATAACTTTTGATTGTATTTTCCTCCACTGCTCTCATCTTCACTTCTCTCCCTCTGCCCCCACCTTATTTTATTTTCAACAAGCTCTCCTATTTCATGGCTTATTAATTTATTTTTCTTATTCTTTAACAGTTTCGTAGTGAAGATAATAAGTTTTATTAATTTGTGCACCAAGTCACACACCTAGACATCGATAGACACAAGCACATATTCTCATTCATTACTATCTCCCCCATCACCGGCTTAAACCGTTCTTCTCCACAACTCCCACCCTAATTTCATGGGTTTTTTTTTTCTGTTATTGTTTATTCCTCCACTGAGTTCCTTGTCTTCTTGCATGAGCATGGGTTAGGAGTTACTTAGTGTACTTTGGGAAATATGTCGATGGCGACACTACCAAAGATAAATGTCTTTCACTCCCCAAGAAGCCATAATCACCATAATTCCTCACCTGGGGTGGAGGCCCCATGATCCTCCTCCATCCATGGTGGAATGTTGACCTGTTGACCAGCTCAGTCTTGTGCAAATCTAATGTCAGTAAACACAGTTTCTGTGAGTCCATGAGTGTCCAAGAGTGGTTCTAGAGACCCCAGAAAAGATGCCATGCACCACCCACTAGATCCCTCTAAGCCTCTCCAACAACCCAAGACTGCACCTCCAGTCTTTGGCCCCATATTTTGGCCTACTACTTTGGAAGAAGTCTTTGGCTTTACTAGAAGCCAGGCACGATCTAGGAACCCCAGACTTCTGATTTACTGAAGCACACACAGACTGGATCTAGGTACTCTAGTTCAGCCAGTTGTACTGGAGGGCAGACTGTTTCTAGGAACCCTAGAAGGCAGAACAGACATAGGGACCCCAGTCTGTACTTCCTCTCATGGACTCTATATCTTCCCTGCAACTTCATAAGAAGACTTCAGTATTACCAGAGGCCAGGCCAAATCTAGGGACCTCAAGCTTCCCAAAACTCCAGAGGGCACACCCTACTTGGCATGAGTATGTGTTAATCATCAGAATCCTGAGCCATTTAGGTTATAATGACAGAGAGAAAAGAGAAAACTGAGGAACAAAACACTGATCTAACAAAGACAAACAATGGAATAAACACCTAAACCTATAATCACCCCAAACATGGATACATAAATGTCAGTTTAAGAATACAATCAATAACAGAAAAAGCAATATGGCACCACCAGAGCCTAGCTATCCTACTACAGCAAGACCTGAACAATGTAGCACAGCTGAAGCACAAGAAAGTGACCTTAAAAATACTTTGTAAAGATAATAGAGATCCTTAGAGAAGATATAAGTAAATCCTTTAAAGACTTAAGGAATAAACAACCAAAAAAATGAAAGAAACTGATAAAACACTAAAAGGTAGCAAAGAGAAAGAAACAGATAAAGGAAACTATTCAAGATTGTGGAATATAGTTTAAGGTGTGTTACATTCATTTATGCTGTGGAGCATTTGCTTAATGATGAAAAGATGTGTTGCATTGTTTATGCTGTATTTGTTTAACTCTGTGAAGCTGTGTGACTTTGCCTGTCGAAAACACCCAATTGGTCTAAAAACTAAAAGGCCAATATCTAGGCAGGAGAAAGAATAGGCAGGGCTGGCAGGCAGAGAGAATAAATAGAAGGAAGAAGAGTGGGTAAAAGGAGAAGCTGCATAGCTGTCCATGGAGTAAGAAATAAAGAAAGGTATATAGAAAGGTAAAAGTCCAGAAACAAAAGATAGATGGAATAATTTAAATAAGGCTGGTTAGAAGCAAACCAAGCTAAGTCTGGGTGTTTATAAGTAATAATAAGACTCCGTGATTATTTGGGAGCTTGGTGGAGGGCTCTCAAAGTGGACATAAAAAACAGTTTAAGACAAGGAAATGAAAATAGAAGTGCAAAAAAAAAAAACACAAATGGAGGGAGTCCTGGAAATGAAAAATGTGGGTAAGTAACAAGAGCTACAGATGCAAGTAAGCATCTAACAGAATATAAGAGATGGACTAGCAGGTGCTGAAGACACAATAAAGGAAATAAATTCATCATTCAAAGAAAATTTTAAATCTAAAAAATTTTAACACAAAACATAAGAAAATCGGGGACACTAAGAGAAGACCAAACATCAGAATAATAGGAGAAGAAGGAGAAGGAGGGGGATGGGGAGAGGGAGGGGGAGGGGGAGGGGAGAGGGAGGAGGAGGGGAGGGGGAGGGGGAGGGGGAAGGGGAAGGGGAGAAGAAGAAGCACAGTTCAAATACCCAAAGAATATATTTTACAAACCATAGAAGAAAATTTTGCCAACCTAAATAAGTATATGTCTGTGAAGGTACAAGAAGCTAACAGAAAAACAAATTGATTGATTGAATATGAAAGTAAAATTCCTTCTCCACATAATAATCAGAACACTAAACATATAGAATAAAGAATATTAAAAAATGGCAAAGGGTAAAGCCAAAATAACATATAAAGGCAGATCTATTAGAATCATACCTGACTTTTCAGTGACCCTAAAACCCAGAGGGCCTGGACTGATGTTTCCAGATTCTAAGGGACCACAGATGCCAGCCAATATTACTATATCTAGCAAAATTGTCAGTCACCATACATGGAAAAAACAAGATACTTCATGACAAAGTCAAATTTAAACAATATCTCTCCACAAATCCAGCCCTACAGAGGGTACTAGAAGAAAATTTCCAATCCTGAGAAGTTAAATGCAGCCACAAAAACATAGGCAATAGATAGTCTCACACCAGCAAAAAACAATTAAGGGACACACACAAACACACACACACATTAACAACAACAAAATAACAGGAATTAACAATCATTGATCATTAATATCCTTCAATATCAATGGACTCTACACCCAATAAAAAGACAAAGGCTAACAAAATAGAATATGAAATGGGATCCATCCTTGTACTGCAGACAAGAAACACATCTCCGTATCAAAGATAGATATTGTTTCAATGTAAAGTGTTGGGAAAGGATTTTCCAATAAAATGGACCTAAGAAAAAAGCTGGTATAGCTATCCTAATACCTAACAAAATAGACTTCTAACAAAAATGAATCAAAAGATGTGAAGACAGACATTTCATATTTATCAAAGTAAAAAATCAATCAACATGTTGTCTCAATTCTAAACATTTATGTCTCAAATGTAAGGACACCTACATTTAAAAAGCATTAATAAGGCTTAAATTATACATTGGATCCGACAAAAAATAGTGGGAGACTTTAGCACTCCAGTTTCACCTATGGAAAGGTCATCCAGGTCAACCCAAACAGAAAAGTAATGGAACTAACATATTATGATTCAAATGAACCTAATAGACATCTACAAAATACTTCACACAAACACAAAAGAACACGCCTCCTTCTTAGCACTGCATAAAATCATTCAAAAATTGACCACATACTCAGTCATAAAGCAAGTCTCAACAGTTTTTTAACTGAAATAACACCCTGCATCTTATCAGACCACCATGACTTAAAGCTGGATTTCAAAAAACAGAAAGTATACAAACTCATGGAAACTGAAAAATTCTCCACAGAGTTATCACTGGATCAAGTAAGACATAAAGGAAGAATAAAATACTTCCTATAATTCCATTAAAATGAGTGCACAGCTCACCCAAACCTATGAAACACAATGAAAGCAATGCTAAGTGGAAAGTTGGTCCCACTACATGCCTTTGTGAAGAATCTGAAGAGATCTCATACTAGCAACTTAACAGTACACCTAAAAGCTCTAGAATAAAAAGAAACAAACATACCTGAGAGGAATAGAAGACAGAAAATAATCAATCCGAGGGCTGAAATCAATAAAATAGAAACAGAATGATACAAAGAACCAATAAAACAAAGAGTTGGTTCTTCCAGAAAAATCAACAAAATAGATAAACTCTTACCCAAACTAATTAAAAGGCAGAGAGAGAAACTTCAAATCAACAGAAACAGAAGCAAAGGGGAGACAAGAGTCTAAGGAAATAAGAGAATCATTAGGTTAAAAAATTGTAGTATGCAAAATTGGAAAATTTTTTAAAGAGGCAATATCTTGATTGATACCACTTACCAAAGTTATGTCATGATGAGATGAAAATTAAACGGGCTGATAATCCCCAAAGAGATTAAAGCAGTCATTAAAAGTCTCAAAACAAACAAGCCAAAAAAAAAAAAAAATCCCAGACAAGACCGTTTTAAAGAAAAATTCTGCCAGATTTTCAAAGAAAAACTTATACCAATACCCTTCAAATTACTCTACAAAGAGATACAAAAAGCATTGCCAGACTCTTTCTATGAGGTCAGTTACCCTAATACCCAAACCACACAGGAACTCAACAAAAAAGAGAATTATAGACCAATTTCATTCATGAACATCAATATAAAAATATTCAATAAAATATTGGCAAGAATCCAAGAACACATGAGGAACATCAGCGACCTTGACCAGGAAGTCTTCAGCCCAGAGATGCAAGGATGGACCAACATATGAAAATCTGTAAATGTCCTTCACTATATAAACAAAATGGACAACAATAAAAAATGATCATCGCTCTAAATGCTCAAAGAAACCTTTGCCAAATTCCAGCACTCCTCTATGATAAAAGTTTTGGAGAGATCAGGGATACCCGGAACATACCTAAACATGATAAAGCAATATTTATCAAGCTAATAATCAACATTGAATTAAATGGAGAGAAACTCAAAGCAGTTCCACAAAAATCAAGGGCAAGACAAGACTGTCCACTCTCTCCATTGGAGTAGGAGGTTCTTGCCCGAACTTTCGGGCCTAGCCTCAAGGTTTAGACCTGAAGACCCACAGACACACAGAGACACAGAGATGTCTACATTAATTTTGGGCTGATCAGCCTAAGGCCCAGGCATATAACTTGCTAATTCTTTACCCTTGAACTAACCCATGGTTCTCATCCTGTTCAGCCATGGGGCTCGGTACCTTTTCTCAGAGCAGCGTAGTTGTCCTCTGCATCTGCTGGCTTCTCTCTGGCATTCCCTGGAGTCTCTGTGCCATTTCTGCTCTGTTCTTCCTGTTCCCAGAGTTTTCTTAGTCTGGTAGCCCTGCCCACACTTCCTGTCTACCTTTGGCTAATCAACGTTTTTTATTAAACTCATAGGTAGGACAATTATTTACAATGTAACATCATAAATCCACTACACTCCATATTTATTCAATATATTAGTTGAAGTTCTAGCTGGAGCAAAAAAAAAAAATCTAAAGTAGATCAGGAAAATGCAAATTGGAAAGAAAGAATTCAAAATATCATTATTCACACATGATATGATCCTATGCATAAATGTCACCAAAATCTCTACCAGAGTACTTCTACAGCTGATAAATAACTTTAGTCAACTGGCAAGGTATAAGATTAACTCAAAAAAAAAAAAAGAATCAGTAGCCCTCCTACATACAAATGATAAATGGGCTGAAAAAGAAATCAGAGAATTCACACCCTTTTATAATGGCCTCAAATAATATACAATAACTTGGTGTAATTCTAACAAAGCAAGAGAAAGACCTATATGACAAAAACTTCAAAAAAGAAATCAAAGAAGGTGAAAAGATCTCCCATTCTCATGGATCAGTAAGATTAACATAGTAATAATGGCCATCCTACCAAAAGCAATCTATAAATTCAATGCAGTCTCATTAAAATCCCAACACAATGCTTTACAGGCCTTGAAAGAACAATTCAATTCAACTTCATATGGAAAAACAAAACATACAGGATAGTTAAAGCAATCCTGTATAATAAAGTAACCTCCAGATGGATTACTATTCCTAATTTCAAGACCTACTACACAGATATATTAATAAAAACACATGCTGTTGGCATAAAAACAGACAGATAGATCTATGAAATCAAATAGATGAAAAACCTATGTATCTTTATACACCTGGTAGAAGAAGTTTTATTTGGAAAAAAAATTGTACTATGAAGAAAAAAGCATCTTCAACAAATGTCGCTTCTCTAACTGGCTGTCAACATGTAGAAGGATGCCAATCAATCCCTATCAATGCAATATCACCCTGAGCAAAACTCAGGTCCAAGTGGATCAAAGACCTCAACATAAATACAGATACACTGAACCTAATAGTAGAGAAAGTGGAAAATAATCTCAAACACATTGACACATGAGACAACTTCCTGAACAGAACACCAATACTACAGGCACTAAGATCAGCAATTAGTGAATGGGACCTTATGAAATTTAAGCTTCTGTAAGGCAAAGGACACTGTCAATAAGACAAAATGGCAGCCCTACAATGGGAAAATATCTTCACCAATCCCACATCTGACAGAGGGCTCATTTGCAAAATACTTAAGGAACTCAAGAAATTAGATATCAACAAATCAAATCATCCAGTTTAAAAAAAAAAAATGAGGCACGGATCTAAACAGAATTCTCAACAGAAGAATCTCAAATGGCTAAGAAACACTTAAGAAGATGTTCAACAGAGGAAGCACAAATTAAAATGACCCTGAAATTCATTATTAGACCTGTAAGAATGGCTAAGATCAAAAATACAAGGGACAGATCATGAGGAACGCTCCTCCATTGCTGATGGGACCAGCTATATAAATCTTGGGCATATAACCAAAAGATGCCCAATAATACCACAAGGACACTTGCTCAACTATGGTCATATTTGTAATAACCAGAGCCTGAAAACAACCTAGATGTCTCTCAACTGAGGAATGGATAAAAAAAAAATGTGGTCCATCTTCACAGTTGAGTTTTATCCATCTGTTAAAAACAAGGGATACCAAAAAATTTCAAGGCAAATAGATGTAACTAAAAAAAAAAAAAAAAAAACCATCCTGAGTTTGGTAACCCAGGCTGAGAAAAATAAAAATGCTATGTACTCACTTGTAAGTGGGTCTGAACTGTATTAATGGATAACCATGCTACTATCCACAGCCCCAGCAATGCTAGATATCAAAGAGGGTTAATGAGAGGATACTAAGATCTCCCTGGCAAGGGAAAATGGAAAAAAGTTCATGAGTGGACTGATGGGTAGGCATGGGAACATGAGTGATCAGGCTCGGGGTGGGAGTGAGCCGGAGGGTAATGAAAGAGACTACTAGAAAGAAGGGGCATTTTGGGGAATCTCTCAGGAATCTACAAGGAAGACCCCAGCTTAGATTCCTAGCAATAATATATAAGTAGCCTGGACTGGCCTTCTGTGACCAGACTGGTGCCTAATCCAATTGTCCTCAGAGTGTGTCATCCAGCAGCTGATGAAAACAGATGCAGACACAGAGCGAAACTTTAGGCAGAGTTCAGGAATCCTGCAGAAGAGGATTGGAGGGGCCAGAGGAGTAAGGATATCACATGAAAACTCAAAGAATCAACTAACTTGGCCTCCTAGAGACTCACAAAGCCTGAACATCCAGGGAGCCTGCCTGGGACTAGGCAGTCTGCACATATACTGCAGTCACACAGCTTGGTCCTCTTGCTGAACTTGTAACAGTGGGAAAAGAAGCTGTCTCTAACTCTTTTATTGGCTTTTGTGACCCTACTCTTCATTCTGGGTCACACTGCCAAGCCTTAGTACATGGGGAGGTACTTAGTTTTGCAACGTGATATGCCATAGTTTGTTGATACTCATGGGAGGCCGCCCTTTTCTGAACAGATTGGGGGGGGGCAGAAGAGTAAGAGGAGAGAGACTAGAAGAGGAAGGAGGGGAAACTGTAACAGAGATATAAAATGAACATTTTTTAAAGAATCAAGGACATGAATAAGATGACCTTAAAGTGAAGTACATTAATCTCTGATAAAAACAGGACATATAGGAGTCTAGTAAAAAGACATAATCAAACTTTGTCTTTGAAATTGACAGTGAATGATTCCGATTTTTATCATTAATTATGCTACCACATAATTAGCTTTTACAAATACACACACACACATGCAAAATGAACAGAGGACCATAAGCATAGAAATGCATGAGGAATGCATCCCTCTGTAAGTAAACTGAATAAACACATTTGTCTACTAAGCTATATTTGAGTTGAGTTGAATCCTTGCATCACAACCTGCAGGTAGCTCAGCTGATTGGAAAATCCCATCTTCTTTGCAACTGTTACTGCTTATGTAAGTGTGGAAAAGGTCTGGGTAGTCTTTTAGGTCTTAGTAGCTTCCTGAGTTGTTTTGTTTTTTTTTTTTGTTTTGTTTTTTTGTTTTTTTGTTTTGTTTTGTTTTTTTGTTTTTTTTGTTTTTTTTTTTGTTTTTTTTTTTACTTTCTGATCTTGCCTGTTACTGAAACATCTTTGCAATGTCTTGTTGGACTGGAAGCTGGAAGCCCATCACTAAGCATACAAGCCAGCTAGCTACTCAGCAGAGCAGGAATGATATGTCTTCCTGGGGGACTACAATGACAGATGTCATGGCCTGGTGATTTTGTGCAGTATGTGTGTGTGTGTGTGTGTGTGTGTGTGTGTGTGTGTGTGTGTGTGTGTGTGTGTGTGTGTGACCAAAAAGACGATCATGTAAATGTTTTCCCCTCTGATTTCCTAGAAAAAAAAAAAAAAAAACACTGTTTCATTCAGGAGTTAAAATATTTGCATTTATATTCAAAGAGTTTTGGGGTTTTTACCATTATACATAATTATATTTTGATATTTTTTATTCTCTCTCTCTCTCTCTCTCTCTCTCTCTCTCTCTCTCTCTCTCTCTCTGCTGCCTTAGCATTTATAGTTTTTCTTTTTATTTAAGAATTATTTTTTATTTTTTAAATTAAGTGTATGTGAATGCATGAGTGAATGCCAGAAGAGAATGCCAGACCCACTGGAATTGGAGGAACAGGTGTGTGTGAAATGCCTAGCTTAGGTTGTAGAAATATAGCTGAAGGCTTCCCCATGAGCTGTATGTCCCCTTAACTGCTGAGCCATGACTCCATCTTTATCTTTTGGAGATTTTTATATATGGAATTTACTTCTTATTATTTCATGTATGTCTGTATATCTATGTGTGAGTGGAATCTAGACCTAAGACCTTACACATGTCACGCATACTAGGTATGTGCCGATTCCTGAATTATACAGCCATTCTCTTTGTGCTTTTTCATGTTGGTTAGATGATGCATGTTTTCTGTTTTGTTTTGTGCTAACACTTACTTGGAGTCTTGGCAAAAAATTTATTTTTAGGTCTAGTTAACTAGGAATATTAGAGGCATTATTAGGTAAGTCATTATCATATTCATGTGCCTTTGTGCTTAATTAAGTTTTAATTCTGCTATCTCTTTGATTTTCATTTATAGTAATGCTAAAAGGAAAATAGTGAGCTTGTTCAAATGTTTTCAAGAAACAAGCTACACGGTTTCGTTAATATTTAGCTTTGTTATAATTTTGGAAAAGTCTGGGGAAATGTTTCTTTATTTTATTAGTTTTTTTATTTAAAAAGTTTTTTCTCATACCTTCACTCCTTTGCCCTCCCTACTCTCCTCTTCCTTCTCCCTCAGTCTCCCTTCACCCTCTCCCTCTATCCATTCTCCAGGGAGGGCAAGGAATTCCAAGGTGAGTCATTTCAGCCCGGCATATCCAGTTGAGGTAGGTCCAAGTCCCTCCCCACAGTATCATGGCTGAGTAAGATGTTCCTCGGTAAGGAATGAGCTCTGAGAATCCAGTTCATGCACCAGGAATAAACTCTGGTCCTACTGCAAGAGGCTCCACAAACTGCCCACACCATTGGACTGTCATCTGTATTCAGAGGGGTTAGTTCCTTTCCATGAAGGTTCCTCAATTTCAGAGTTAGTGAGCTCGCAATAGCTCTGGTCAGCCATCTCTGTGGGTCTCCCCCTCATGATTCTAATCCCTTTGCTCATATACTCTCTCTGTCTTCTCTTCAACTGGATGGGGAGCTCAACCTGGTGCTTAGCTATGGATATCTGTTTCTTCCTTCATCAGTTGCTCGATTAAGGGCCAAAGTGTTTCTATTCAGCATCTTCCAATCTTAGTCTATTGGCTAACATTTTTTTTTTTATGTAGAATTGAATGTAGAAAAAAAATCCAGTCTTCTAGTCATCCAGACTTCTGCTCAGTAACACCCCACCCCTATCTCCATGCTAACAAAGTTTTTCTATGTAGAAAAACAGTGGGCCTTCATCATCTCTAAGATGGCTCCCTCTAAAGCCAACTTCTCTTATATTTAACCCAAGGAGATTATTCAAAGCCTGAAATCCTAATAAAAATTACTGATATGCTGTTTTTAGAGTTTGGTAAGATTAAGCATTGTTTGGATAAGTATGTGTTCATCATAATCTCATTCCTAGGCCCAGGTTTGGCATACTATGCTGTAGACAAGGCAGATCAGTATAACACCTGAGCTTGCATGCTTTGAGACCTGTTAGCTCTCTAATCAAATGCCTAAGCAAAGCCTGCCTCACCCTGAACTCATGACCTACTCAATGGTAGTTGGTTGTCCTCTGCATATGCAGCAGCTTGAAGGCAGAAGCAGAAGAGCAGGAAGCAGTCAAGTGTGTGTTTACTCTATGACTCATTAAGTTGACTCCTGACTATTTATCCAAGAGAAATAACAACATGTCTCCACACAAAGGCTTGTATGTGCATGTTCAGGGCAACTTTGTTGATAATTGGAATAACCCCAAACTGGAAACAATCCAATGTCTAGCACTGGTAAATGAGTAAACAAAGGTGGATTAGTCTTCCAGTAGAGTACTATATGGCAATAAAAACAATAAACTACTAGTAAAGCCACAACATAGATGAGTCTCAGTTCATACGCAAAAATTCACTTGGTGTATGATACTTTTTTGAATTCATACTTCTTTGTAACTCCAGAAAATACAAACTAATTCATGACAGAAAGTAAATCAGTAGTTGTGTGGGGTCAAGGGCTGAGGGCTGGGGAACTCCTTAAAAGAGCATGGAAAAACTATTGAGGGTGATGATGATGCCTTGAATAAACCTTGATTGTGGTGTTTATTTTGCAAGCATTCAGAATATCAGCTGTACAGAATTATTCACCCTAAACAGATGTTGTTATGTGTGACTGGTACCTCAGGGCTGGGCTATAGCTCAATAGAACAATGCTTTTCTACTGTGTGTAAGATACTCATCCCCACCAGGCAGTGGTGGTACACACCTTTAATTCTAGCCCTCATGAGGCAGAGGCAGGCAGATCTTTGTGAGGCCAGCTTGGTCTACAGATCAGGTTCCAGGACCGCCAGAACTTTAACACAGAGAAACCCTGTCTTGAAAAACCAAAAATAAAAATAAATTTAAAAACAGATACTGATCCCCAGCCTGCTAGATAAGTAAAAGGAATAGACAATACCTTAAGTTAATGGTTAATGAATACATGAGTGAAGAATAACAGTAAACTATATCACAAACACACACACACACACACACACACACACACACACACACACACACACACACAATCACTTCAGACCTGGATTTTATTAGAGCATGTCTTCATTATTTTTCATTTCTTCTGGTGCTGAGAACAAACCAGAGCCTGTCAGGCTAAGCATGAATTCTACACTGCAGACTCTCTAAATTGTAGAAGTGCTGACCTTTCTTCTATTCTTCTCTCATACAATACATCCAAATACGATGCAGATCATAAAGAAAATAGAAATAAAATTAGTTCAAAATCAGAAACAAAACACTCAGGTGTTGTTTGCAAGTGGGTAGAATTGATACCAAATATTATTCATTTATTTTATTTGGAAACATTCTTCACCACCTTTGCTAGGAAACTAGGAAAAATGACTTCAGATGAGAAAAAAAAAAGAGATATCCTGAAGCCCTGGTGAGAACTGAGCCCCTTGGTGCGGTATGCATGTGTGACGTGTAGAGGAAATCCTGTAGGTATGGAGACTGAGCTGGAAGAATTACAAGAAGATGACACGCCATTTAGAAATGGCCAGAAAGTCAAACAGCCTTGGTGGGTGGAACTTTTTACTGTACACATTTTAAATTCCAGTTTTAAATTCCTTTTTTTTCTGGTTCCAAATGAGTGTATTAATTTTTTACATCTTAAAGTTAAATCAGTAAAATATAAGTAGGTACAGGTACAGTCAAGTGGAAGTTAAAACCTTGGCAAAGGGGCTATGACCCTCCCCCTTCACACTTTGCTTGCTGCTCAGAGGTTTCCTTCCAGCCATTCCTTTTACTCACTTTGACGGTCACAAAGAAGCACTGCCCTTCGTCCTTCCAAGTGCCTTTCAAGTCCCTAGACTGAGAATTCCAGCATTTGTCAGCCTATGAAGTATATGGTAAGCAGAAGAAATAACAAGAAGCTTTCTGAATATAGAGATATAATATGATATAATCAATACACGACCATCTTTACAGTATAATATCTGCATGTGTGTAGAGAAAATATTTTGAAGCCACCTAAATGTTTCTACAAATTTAGCAAAAAGCCAAAAAAGTCCCATTCCAGTCTCTTACCTCTCCTGTAAAGGATCTGATAAGGAGACAGCAACATTCCAATCTGTCTGCACCTTTAAGGCAGTGGACCTTGCTTTCAGAACAAACCAGTTCTCTCTATTGCCTTCAGGGCAGAGGCTCCTGACAGCTGAAATTGAGGCTGCTTCTTCCTCTTCAATTCCCAGCTTTCCATCTCACAGGCCACAGGGTCCAAGGCTAGTCTCTCCTCTGAGCTCTTGATTCTTTCTTCTAGTTCATTTCAGATCTTACTCAACCTCCAGACTTTAAATTACAACTAGATATTTATGAATCCAATTTTTATCTGTTGCTCACACATCTCTTCCCCTAGGCCCAGGATCACATATCTACCTAATTACTCTATATCTCCATGTGGAAGTTTATAGCCTTCTCAAGCATGGCTGGTCCAAACTGAGACACCTGGCTTACCTCTTCCAACCCTCTCCTCTACTCATTTTTTCATCTCAGTAAGGAGTATCATTACCCAGCTGCTGATCAAAATAACTTTGAGGTCCAGAAAGATGGCTCAGCAAATAATGGCATCCACCATATGCCTGAGAATTTCAATTTGACCCCAGGGACCCAGAGGATAGAAAAACAGAAACCATAAGTCAACTTCATGTAAGGAAGAGCTAGCGAAAGATCAATCCCTCCACCCACTCCTCTCTAACCCCAGCCCAGGTATAGAACAAGCAAATGCCTCTTCTTCAGAGTTTCATGGGCCATGTCTGGCAGGAGAAGTAACAGTGGGCATTCACAGTTGGCTTGAGTCATGAGCAGGGATCCATAGTAGTAACGACTGGAAATGTCAAGTTAGTAGCTTCTGTGTATTTGCTGCTGAGGAGTCAGATGTGTAGCTCACTCCTGTAATTCCAGCCTAGACTTTGTCTTAAAAACCAGCACCCAAAACGAACAACACTAAGACCTGTTGTAAAGATGTGAAACCACCTAATGTGCTTTAGAGTTAATCATACTCTTAGTAATTCCCTAGCCATGGGGTCAGATCACATCTCCATATAAGAATCCTAGAGGCCAGGAGGACAAAACCTCTCAAAGCAGGCAGCAGCTGAAGTTCACCAGGAAACCTAATCCTCTGCCTTTCTGGCAGCTAGCTGCTGGCTTCTGTCTTCTTCCAAAGGCAGCCTGTGGTGCTGTGGAAGACCCAATATTAATGGGCCCTGGCCTTTGGAGCTGTCCTGTAGCATTTCACATAATACAGACACGGTCACTAGGTCTCCAAAGCTAGGTAACGTAAAAATACCTTTGCTTCCCCATCTTAGAGCTTGGATATGAGAACCAGAACCAGTGAGGGCTTTACTTCTCCTCAATGATATCTCAAGAATGTTCACCTCTTCTCAAAGATATGAGTACTTTTCAACGCAATACAAGCTGGCCAATAAACCATCTGCTCTGACAGACTGTGGAGTTGGAGCATCTAGGGTACCATGTGGCACTTCCAGGAAAGTTTCCTGAGACAATGTCAAACAGCCCAGGCCTTCCCCTGTACACACTCTGTGAATGTCTTCTATTTAGTGGCTGGAGGGAACACTGATGTATCATCCTACCTCAGATGTTTCTAAGGAACACCAGGCATGTAACAGTCCCAGAAGCACCTGAGGGACACTGGCCCACGACTAGGTGAGACCTAGTCAAGACACCCAGGCTCCCTACTGGATAGAAAACTGTGCTAAGACCTGCCCACATGGATTTTGCTCACCTGCACCTGCAAATAGAGCAAAAAACCCTCTTTGTTTAGAGGGAACAAATACAGTTGAGGGTTGGAATTCTGCTGACCTCCCTGGAGACCTTTCTGGCCTCTGCTGTGTGGCATGTGCTGGCCAGAAGACAGTAGGAAATCTAAGAACTTGTTTTGAAAAAGCAAATTCCACAAACATCCCCAAATCTTAGCCAATGAAAGGTGAAACTTCCAATATTACTTTTGCTCATCCCACTAAAATGGGAGGAAACACAAGGCTCTGTCATTAGCTCTGATTCACATCCTTCATTCAAAAGTAGACATAAAAGAAAGCAAGTGTTTCTCCAGAAAGTGGTCAGACATAAAAGCCATTAAAATAATGAATATAAATCAAATCTCCCTGGGAAAATCAGAAAGGGTAGCACAATCAGCCAAGCCAAATCAGAACTAGCTGCTTCATTAAGCCCTACATCCCAAGGCACATCCCAAGTTTAAAAACCTGAACCAGCTTTCCTTCCAAGAGCCTCGAGTAAGGCTCTCTCAAATGAAAATTCACATGTGCCTGGGCCAAATGTGAGGGTAGGAGGCCCTGAGAGTTTTCCTGGATATCTGTCTCTAGGCTTAGCATAATCTTCATTTCAGTTCGCAGTTTTTCCCATCCTCAACTATACCTTAGCCTCCAAGTAAATATTCATCTCCACACCTGCTATGAAGACCCAATGGAATTTCAAATGCGGAATCAGAGGTGGCTCTGATAGCCACTCCACAGGAAAAGAAATAATATTCAAAATCATCTTTAAAGAGAAGAAAAGCAACTGGGGAGCTAGTGTGCCAAGGCACTGGCTGTGCAAGGCTCTCTAGCCAGCATCAAATTTGCAAGTTTCTAGTGCACCCAGCAAGATCCCTATTAGCATGTCCATCTGCAGAAGGCATGAAGGTGGACCGGGAATGCCAGCCCACATTTGGACTGTTTTTGTCCTCGTTTCCCCTTGCAGCTGCCTCATTAGCAGTTCCACGGAGGGCGTGGATGGTGGGACGGTGTACATATGTGTGTAGAGGTCAAAGGTCAATGGTGGATGTCTGCTTCTATTGATCTCAACTTTATTTTTGAGCTGTTGACCTTTGTCACTAAACCTGAGGCTGGGTATTTGGGCTAGGCTGGCTTCTCAGCAAGTTCTGGAGATCCACCATTCTTACACACACACACACACACACACACACACACACACACACATCACACATCACACATCAGCTTTGGGGTGAAATACTCATTCGTCTATACTCTGTACCTTTCTGGGGGTGCTGGAGACTCAAGTTTCAGGTCTCATGGTTGTACAGCATGCTCTTTAATCAATGAGCCATCTCCTTAGCCTAAGAGTCCTGTGAGGAAGCAGTGTGATCCTCAAAGTCCATAATTAGAAATCGCAGAGAGAAGTTGTTCCCACTAAATTGTGTCATTGGGAAGCCAAAAGTTCTTCTTTTAAGAAACGTGGTGATTAGTTTTGTTCCTGGCTCATGTGAGACCTGGAAGAATAGAAGGAGAGACCTAATGAGCTAGACTCCACAGTGAGGTTCCCTTATTTTAGCTGCTTATATAAAGTTGTTCAGAGATGCTTACACTCATGCCTAATGACTGAGTTCAATTCTCAAGACCTACATGGTGAAGAAGAGAGCCTCTGACCACCACGTGTACACAGAGGTATATGTAAGCGCCTGTCTATATATCATACACATAACAAGAATGGGGAAGAAGAAAAGAATGTAATAAACAATAAAATAACAAGTCTAGCTAGCATTCATTTTGTCATATGTTCCATCACCACCTATTTCAAACACACTGAGACTCAAATTTAACTTTTTATAACTTTGAACTTGACTAAAATACCCAGCATCCCAAATGCTTCCATATCTAGTTTTATTGATTAAACAGCAGTGATATTCCCTTCCTCTCTTCCTGGAGCTCTGCTGTTGATTAACTTGCCCTTGGTGAAACGTCCTTCTGGGAGGCTCTTTTTGACCCAATGCCCACTTTACTCAGGAATTGCTGCTTAGCTGCAAACCATAGTAGGGTGCTTATTACGATACAGCTAAAGGGATGCCTTTGAGTAGCTCATGATGTATGATTTAATTATTTTAATCACTGCAATTCTGTCTTACCTTAGGCAATAAAGAGTATATAGCAAAGACTCCCTCATGTTTCTCATTGTATCAGGAACTCAGGGCACAAGCTGAGGAGTTGTGGCTTCTTTGCTTTGTTGTTGTTTTCAAAAAGCAACATAGGAACAACTGTAAGACTTTATGCAGATCATTCATATGAACTTTGTTTAAATTCCAGTCAATTGCAGAAATATATAGCTTATTTGACTTGTGATTCGAGTCTCTAGACTTGTTTATTTTATTCTATAGGATTGTCCTTTTACCATCTAAAATGCCATTTTGAGACTAACTTCCAGAAATCCCCTCTCAAAGGGGATTATTTTATACAGAAGAAAATGTCTGTATTACTTACGAATACAAAAGCAGAACCCACAATAACCTCAGTTTGTGAAGTGCCCTGGATTCCTGCCTAGAAGAATGAGCATGAAGGAGTTCTTTGCTATGTGACCTTAATCACACAAGATAATCAGAGTTGTGATGGATAAGAGAATTAAATCATAATACATACCACAATATTTGAAAGTAACCCCTTACTGTATTATAATAAGCACTTCACTGTGGCTTGGATAAACATCCTTCCAAGGCTCATGTGGACAAAGTTTGGTTCCCCAAGACTCCTCGGAGGTGGTGAGATCATTAGGAAGGAGGTGACCTCAGTGAGAGAAAGTCAGGTTATTTGGATATTCTCCTAAAGGAAATGCTAAGTCTTTTTCTTCTTTCTTCTCTCTTTGCTCTCTCTCTCCTCTCTCTCTCTCTCTCTCTCTCTCTCTCTCTCTCTCTCTCTCTCTCTCTCTCTCTCTCTCTCTCTCTCTCTCTCTCTCTCTCTCTCTGCTGTGAGGCTAAAATGCCTCTCTCCACACTTCCCACTGTGTTATACTGTAACAGCAAAGGCCCAAAGCAACAGGGCCAGATGACCAGGGAGTGAAACTTTTAAAACCACGAGCAAAAATAAGCTTTTCTTCCTTAAAAGTTAATGATGCTAGGCATTTTATCACAGTATCAAAACCCAGATTAGCACGCTCATTCAAGCTGTATATAACTAACGACTGTAACTAATGACTATGACCTCAATATCTGGGTGGTAAAGGCAAGATGATCATGAGTTCAGGTCATTCTCAGCTACATAGAATGTTCAATGCCTGACTGTGTTAGACATTGTCACAAACAAACAAATATACACATACACTCATCCTGCCATTTATGATAGGTCACAGACAGTAGAACTAGATAAGACCTATTGATTTGTAGGGTAAGCAAGGCCATCTTATCCAGTCTTCTCCTAAATAGTATTTCCTCCTTCTGCTTCCTCCAAAGCCAGCTCATGATCAGGCCATAGACTTTGAGCTAACGGGCAATCCTATATCATTTCATAAGGACTGACCTTAATCTTCCCAGTAAATTCGAGAGATTTTTTAAAAATTTGTGGCTGTAAGACTTTTAGTCATAATAATATTAGACAAAATTATAATCTGTGATAAATCTTTATACTTTTATTTTACTCCATATTTGAAATAAACTAGAATGGTGAGACATCCAACATGAGATATAACACAGTGTACGACATGTTACAGGCCCTGAGCCAAAACTGATCATGAAACATACATGCAAATATGAAAAAAAACAAGTCGGGAGAAATAGAGACGAATACATACCTTACATGCCTGATTGGCTGCAGAAGTACTGAACTAGGTGGTACAACTGTCATTAGACATGCAGACCCCATGGACATGACTTGTTGGTGTCCAGCTGACTGCCATCTTGAGTGAAAGCAGCTGTAGTTGGCAAACAAATTTCAATTTTCAGAAGAAATAAAAAAATCCACATTTAAAAAAATGTTTCTCAATTTTGTTTAATTCAACTGATAAAAATTGAGTGAGATGCCCTAAACCACATATGTATCCAGATCTTGACTGCTAGGCCACTCATTTCAGCCTCTAAGCTGATGTCTGTAAGCAGTACTACCCCTGAAATAAGAATGAACATCTTGTACAAAGTCTCTGGAATGTGGCTTCTAATCTGAAATTATAAGCAGAGCCCACTCTATATGGATTAATCACCTTTAGAGTAGTTTTAGATTCATAGGAAACTTGTTCAAAGAATAGAGTAAGTACTTCTCATGTTACACAGCCTGTTCCAGTGTTGAACTTGCTCAAAGTGGAGTGTCTCCTACATTGAATCTGCAGTGACACATCGTTCTCTCTCAATGTCCATATATTATCTTGGTATTTTCTTTATATTCTACATTGATAGATACTTCCAACTATAAGTCAAATACATCCACCACAGGATCATATTGCTGACCTAAAGAACCTTGGTGCATCACCTGTGTATGAAGTTTCTGGCCTGGACTTTCCAGCCTAGCCTGGTGGCCCAGACTTTCAGAACCACAGTCCCATAGTCCCACTAAAGCATACTGACACTTATATTAATTGTATGCCAATTGACCTGGAGTCCAGGCATGTAACTTGCTAGCTCTTGCTCTTAAACTAACCCATGACTCTTGTTTAGCCATGAAGCTCGCTACCTTTTCTCAGAGCAGCATTTCAATGTCTTTCCTCTGTATCTGCTGGCATCTCAACATGGTGTATTCGTGGCTTCTCTGTGGTATTTCTGCTCTGTTCTTCCTGTTCTCAGAATTTTCTTAGTCTGGTAGCCCTGCCCACAATTCCTGTCTGCCTTTGGCCAATCAATGTTTTTATTAAACTAGTAGGCCTGACAATTATTTACAATGTAACAGCATAATCCCCCTACACACCTATTATTTATTTCCTGCATTTCTCTGCTAACCACTGAGGTTTTTACTGTCCAAGTGCTTTTGCGTTTTTCTGAATAGTTGTAGGTTGTAATCATAAAATATATAACTTTTGCAAAATGACTGCTTTTACATAGAAATATGCACTTAAGTTTCTACCATGTGTTTCCATGGTTTCCCATCTCATTCCTTTAGCATGTCATATTGTTTCATTGTCTGCACAAATCAAGTTTTATTTATTTACTAATTTACAGGAGGAAACCTAGTTGTTTCATGATTGGCCTATTATAAATGAATCTGTCTCAAGCACACATTTGCTTGTAGGTGGTAAGTTTTTAGTTCATTTGGGTAAATATCAAGGGCAGCAACTGTTAGATCTTATGGTTAGAATGTATCCAGTTTTTAAGCATTTAATAAACTTTCTTCTCCAGAGGCTTCTCTACTTTACACTGCTACAAACAGTGAATTCCACATTTTCACATTAGTGCTGACCATGCTTTAGACTTTGAACATTTTGACCATTGTATAAAGGATCTCATTGTTTGGGTATATAATTTTCTACTGACATGATTCTGAGTACTTTTGATTTGGTCATTTGCAATATCTACATACATAGATTTTCCTGTGTGGGTATCTTATTTGAAGATGCTTATTTTTCAGTTACATTATTTAGTTATCTCTAGTTTTCAACATTTTTGCTTAATTATTATTGTATGTGTTGGCATGTGTATGACTGAAGGGGTCAAATGTATCTTCTAGGGATCTTATGTTGTCATGTTTCAAGTTCCTTTACCCTCTGAGCTATCTGTTACCTTTCAAGAGTTAGATAGTAGTTCTTCATGGAGGCTATCTTTGGCAAATACCTTCTCCTAGTTTGCAGCTTTCTTCTCTTACTCTCAAAAGTGTCCTTCTTATAATAAAAGGTTTTTAACATCAATTAACCCCAATTTACCAGTTAATTATTTCACTGGAAATTTTAGTGTTATATCTAAACTACTATCCCATGTAAATTTCTTCTATATTATTTTTCAGTAGACTTTTAGCTTTACATTCAGATCTATGGCTCATACTGAATTAACTTTTGTAGAGCCAGCAATGTGGCAGCATTCTTTCTATTCACATTTTTCAGCTTACAAACATCCCATTTTTTTCCCAAAGTCTGTAGAAAAGACCAATGTGTTGCCCCTAGTGAATAACTTGTGTTCCTTGGTCAAAATATTGTTTGTACTCATCTCCATCTGGGACTTTCTAGTTATATTCCTTTATTTGCATATTGACCTAGATTTTCCGAGACCTCATTGGTCTGGTTTTTGACATCACACTTTTGAAGTCAGAAATTTTCTGTGCTTTGGCTTCTATCTTCCTTCAATACAGTGCTCAGTGGTGGGTATTTGGAGTCTTCATCCTCCTTATATAAATGTGTGAATCATGTTGTTGTTAGCCATACTATAACATAGTGGGGCTGGGGTGCTGTCCCTTTGATCTGAAGATGAGTTAGGTAGGGTTAACATCTTAACAACAATTGTCTTCCAGTAAAAGCTCGGCTTTTTCTCCATTTGTCTCTTCTTTGATATTGTGCATCAAAATTTATAGGGTTTCTTATTAATCGAGTTTTATCTATTTTAACCGACCCATACTGAGCATTTCATTTTTGAAGGGATGTTACTATATATAGTAACGAATTCCCACTTGTTCCTTGCCTGTTCATAGGAAATAAATTGACAACTCTCAGCCTCATGCCCTGCTATAACCTTGCTCTAACTGCCTGTTAGTTACAGGAGATGTGTTCCTTTGTCAGGTTTTAAGGGGATGCAAAAGAAGCAGGTTTTCTATATAGATGTTTACCTTACCTCAGAATAAGGTCAATTTTCGGTCTTCACATCAGTATATATAGTATTTATCACTGAATCATTGAATAAATTAAGACTTACAATAAAATTTTGAAACCCATGATAAAGTACAACGTTGCCTTCTGTCTGCTTCTAACAGGCATATTTTTTGAGTTTTTATGATAATCATGAGTATTTTTTTAAGATAGTCTATCATGTTTGTTCGTCGTTTGCTGAGAATTTTCATCATAAATAGATGCAGGATTTTGTCAGGGCTGTATCTTCATCTGTTGATATGGCCATATTGTTTTACTTTTTAGCCTCCCATCTCTCCACTGCTGCCCTTCTTTGCCATTTCTTTGGCCTCCAGGTCTCCCAGGTCACTTGTTTCCTATTGTCAGAAAGCTGCTTTTTTCACATTTCACGGGTCCCTTTCCAAGTTTCCACTCACACTTACTCTCTCTATAAATATGTGTTTAAATATGTTTAAGTATATACTTAACAATTGGACTCTATGAATGCGTTACTTTTCTTTTGCTTTGATAAAATATTCTGCCAAAAATAAATAAGGGGAAGAAGGTTTATTTTGACCCAAGGTTCAAGGTACTTTCCATCATGGCGGCGAAGCCAAGGAGACAAGATCTTAAGGCAGCCACAATCAGGAAGTAGTGATGAATGTTACGAGCTCAGCTCACTTTCTCCTTTTTACACCCTCAGGACCCTGACCCAGGGAAAGAGTCTGCCCTTAACAGACCTTCCCACTCCACTTAAGCTGGTCAAGATAAGCTCTAACAGTCATGCCCAGAGGCTAACCAAACCTAGATAATCTTGCACCTGTGTGCCCAGAGGATTGCCATCAGGGTGATTCTAGATTCTGTCACGTTAACCACAGCAAGCCATAGGTCAGAATCTACATGTGGGAAGAGCACATGCTGTTTGCTTAAATCTGTGTTAGCTAACTGGATACATCTTCCAGCTCAATCCATTTTCTTGTCAGTTTTATAGTTTCCTTTTTCGTTATGACAATAAAGTTTCACTAGGCTTATGTACCATATTTACAGTGTCTGCATGTGTAGAATCTTCAGGTTTATGCCGGCCAGTGGTATAGCTGAGTCATGTGGTGATTCAAATTTTAGTGAAACTTCCTCACTCATCTCTATAATTTCTACACCAGTTCACATTCCCACCAACCATGAATAGGGATTGCTCCTTCCAGGTCCTTTTCATTGTTCATTTTCGTGATAATAGCTACTTTGACTGAATGAAATGGAATCTCAAACTAATTTCTATTTGCAATTCCTCAATGGTTTATGAGGTTGAATACTTTAATAAAACGTATTTGTTGACCATTTGATTTTGCCATTTGGGTTCAGTTCGTGAACCCCACTTATTTATGGGCAGTTTTTGCTTTTAATTGTGACAGTTCTTTATATAGCCTGCTTGTTGAACCCTTGCTTGAAGAATAGCTGTCATTCTGTAAGTTGTCTGTTTTTTTACTAATTGTTTCTTTCATTGGGCAAAGCTTTTTAGCTCCTGCAGAACCATTTGTCAATGCCTGGAACGTCTTGTATTATGGGGGTTCTATTCATAAATGTCTGCTTATCGCTTTATTCTGAGTGTGTTCCAGTATCAGTTTCAGGTTTTTAATTAGGGTTTTTGAGCCATTTTGAATTGACTTTTGTCCAAGGTGAGAGATGCGAACCTGATTTGATTCTGTTTCTGTTCCTTTTCTCATAACTACATCGGACATTACATGTTTTGTAGATGTTCCATAGCTCTTCACTATGTTTCTCTGCTTTTTTCCCAGCTCCTTAGACTTTTTACTTTGCTTATTCTCAGCAGTGTTTGTTCGTTTGCTAATTTGGAAAACTCTGTTCTGATCACTGCGGCAATCTTGCCATGTTCCTTCAAAAAAACACTTAGGCTCCTTGTGACCCAGGCTAGCCCTGAAGCTCTGTGCTCAAGCTCTCCTTTTTCATCCTCCAAGTCACCGAGACTACATCGGTCAGCATTCCACCTGGCTTTTTCATGCTAGTCCCAACTCTGGCTTTGATTTTTATCCATCCTCTTTGAATTTTGTCTTTTGACTTCTAGAATACAGTGATGGCTTGAATGAGATCGGTCCCCTTAGGTTCATAGATTTGAATGCTGGGTCAGCAGGGCCTGAAGTATTTGAAAGAATTGGGAAGTACGGCCTTTGTTAGAGGAAGTGTTTCCTCGATGGTGAGATTTTTAACAGCCCACATCAGACCTGAGTCTCCTTTTTGGTCTGTGGATCAGGATGCAGCTCTCAGGTACTGTGCCAGCACCACGTCTGCCACCATGCTGCCGTGCTCCTGCCATGATGACAATGGATTCAGCCTCTGAAACTGTAAGCCAGTGCCCACTTAAATGCTTTCTTCTATAAGTTTTGTCTTGGTCTTGGTGTCTCTTCACAGCAACAGAACTCTGGCTAAGATAGATATGTTATAAGTTTTTGTTGAAGGGTAGAACTTGCATAAGAAGAAGAATTGGAATGAGGTTTTTATTAGTAGGTAACAACAGTAAAGTGTGGGGAGATGGGAAGGATCCTAAAGCACAGGTCTCGGTTCTTTAGTGAGCTGGTGTCTCTGGACTGTGAACTTTAAACCCGTTTCTTAAATCTTCACCCTCACCCAAGACACCTGGAGGAAGCTAGCGTTGTCTGTTCCTTTCCTCCAGCTATGTAAAGCTCTGTTAAAAAGTTCCTGTAGGCTATGCCTCCAATAAACTTCCCCAGGCAGAAGGACTGATTGTCTCCAGACTTTTTTCTGGGAGGATCCGGTAGATCTCCTAAACATGCAGTTCACCTCAATGTGTCATTCCTGGCATCTACCCAAAGTGGGCTATGTGAAGTTTGTAACTCGTAGGCATCTCCACACTAAGACATATGACAATTCCATTTAGGGTTTCCTACCAAGGGTACTGGTTCCCCTCAGAGCTGCATTTCCCTGTGTCCTCCTCTTTATGCCATATTTGAGGGGAGGAATTTGCCCTTCCAACCCACTTCTCCCAATAGATGGGTCTAAGAGATGCCAACTCTTCAATTTTTTCAGCAGCTTGGTTTTTAGGACAGAGGGACCACTCTGTCTTTTTAAGCTTCATAAAGCTCTCCACTCTCAGATCTTACTGAAAAGAAGGAAAGTACTTTGGAAGTTTCTGTCTGCGTTTTCTCCCATGGAGTATCCACTAAGGGTCGAATAACCACCCAAGAATGGGTACATGGCCCAGAGCAGCAGGAGAACCTGCTATCCTAGGACCGGTAAATGTCAGCATGATCATCTGAGGGTACTGATGCCATACAGGAGTAGTTCTAAGTGTTCATGGGACAAAATTCAAAGTGTGTAAAGAGACAAATGAAAAAATAACTCCTTTCAACCCTTAATAGCCAACGGGCTCTCTTGATGCAAAGTTGTTACCAATTTCTTGGTCTTCTTAGAATACATCTATAAGAACTATTATGTGCAAATATCTTTAAATAAAAAGCCATTTTAAAGGGGCACTTTTTAATAATTTTATAATATAAATCATAATCTTCCTTAGCACCTACTGCTCCTGGGTGAAAATACTACAGAGAAATACATCATACTCTGGATTTATCACATTCAACTCTGACATAGGTCCAGAGTATGAATTCTGAGATGCTGGTAAATGTTGAAATTTGCTACTCTCTTTGGTTTTCCTCTTTCACTTTTCTTTCTTTTATTAAATTTAAAATTTATTTTATGAAATAATCCTAAAACAACAGCAAAAGTAAAATTTTATACATGCATTTATAGATAAGAGTAATAAAAGCCACAGTAAATCTAAATCAATACAAATGATTTAAAAACCACAAGTTCCCTCTGGAAATTTGAGGAGTCCAATTATGTGTGGGTACACAGAGGGATTTTGAAGAGCTGCCAGCATTTTGTGAACCTCTCATTTTTACTCCTAGGGCTGGAAAAAGAAAAGGAAAACAGGAGACTAAATGCCTTTCTGCTAAGATATAACTTAAAATATTAGAAGCCCAAGGCTGGGGGTGGGGTGAGTGCAGAAGAGGCAGGACAACCTGAAGAGCCAGAGACCATGGATGGCCAAGAGGAAACAGTGTCAGTTGAACTCATGAGGACAGCTGCTTCACATATGAATTCACAGTAGTTGAAACAGGATTTACAAGATCAGTGCAAACTCAAAGCAGCCAAAATTCTAGCATGAATCATGGAGGTGGTCGCAATGTCTCACTCGTAGATGAGGAACTATTGGTAACTGATAGCCTTTGTGACAGGAGGCCAAAGTTTTCTTTAGGGGTGAAGCTCTGGGGAATTGACCACCCTCCAATGAAGGCCGTGCATCCCAGAGTATATGGATGGCACAAATTGTACTTGAAAAAATAAAAGGACACAAAGTTGGGTGGGTTAAGAAATGAGGATAAGATCTACCAAGGGTGGAGGCAGAAGTGAGCATGATTTAAGTACACTGTACAAAATTATCAATCAATAAAAATGAAAAATAAATTTCATAAACAGAAGGAGAACAAAAATAGTGGAAACCCTCATATCTTCACCTTGTTGCCTATCTTCACCCAACCTGTGTTTACTCCCATGGAACCTGTGAATTGGGGAAACTCAATTCCTTGTTACTCTTAGAGAAGATTAACTCCTATTCAACACACCACACTCAAAAGCTTCTTATTTAGCCATTCAAAAAAAAAACAAAACTGCTTGCCTAGTGTATCTGTCAGAGAATAAACAGCCTGCAATGTAAAGATAGGCACCCTAAAGATATTTGTTGTGAAAAGTGATCTTAGCATGTGCTTGCTAATATGTCATGTCTGGATTTTATTCAGAAGCTTTTCCTTGACCAAGCAGAAATTTTGGTTGCATCTCCTCTAAAAAATTTTTGGAGATACGCTGAAAGAGAATCTGGAGTCCTAAATCTAATATTCAGCTCAGGTTTAGGAGGGGTGATAAAGGGTGTTTCTCTCACAGTTTGCCTCACACATCAGCAAGTAGACTTCGGGACTCAGAAAGTTCTTTAGCCTTTGGAACCACAGTGTCATTGACATAAAAAGAGAAAACAGAAGTGTAAGTCATCGTAAGGAATATCAGATATGCTGACATCTCACTAGAGTCTTTCAGAGTCTAAACTGCTGTTGCCATTCCTGGATAATGTGACAACAGAGAGCACTTCATCTGGTAATGGCTTGGGTTACTCTCACAGAGCCTACATGTAAAATTCTTGCCGTGCAAGGCTCCTCTGTTCTTTCCAGATGTCATTTCTGCCAGTCTGCCTAGACTACCTTTAGTTAACATAAGCATCAATACGTTCAGGACTTGCCAACCAATAAAAATGATCATAATGTTACTCTTCATAATTAAAGCTCAGATGATTCCATAGTGCGTGGATGTGTCCTAAGGGGAAGTTCTGGATGATTCCACACTACATGCAGGCATCCTAAAGGGAAGTTGATTCTGTAGAAGGCGTCCTGGTTTTGAGCTCTGTAACTTCACATTGCTGCTGTCCCCTTCTTGATGGCCTCAAAGAGTTCCTAGGGGCTGGATGCCAATCAGTTCACACCTAAGGACATTCTAACCAACAGTTTTAGGAAGGTTGTTGCTTCATAGGGCTAACAGAGGAAATCCTGAAGTCTTCTGAGACAATCTTCTTCTAGGGAGTGCATGGGAGAAATTTCTACATATGCTTAAAATTCTGTTATTTCTGCTTTACTATCTGCCAATTGCCACTTATTATATTCCTTGATAGCAAATAAGATTTAAAGCCAGATTTGTGGGCCTCTATAGGTGAACGTGCAAGACTTCATTATGGGCAGACTTTTTAAATTTTTTCTGCCTTCATCCTGTGCTCGACTGTATCTTGTGTACTTTTCTCTTATTTTCCTCTTATAATTGCATTGTTTTACAAACTGACCCACGTTACAGGAACATAACAGAAAGCGGAAAGCAAACACATGAGTGCCCCTCCCCTCAGTGTGTGTCTCTGGGAGAAAGGCATAAAATGTTTGGCAACAAGGAAAGGGTTTCCTATGAACAAAATTTAATGCAAAGATTCAAACCACACAACTGCAAGGTGTTTCTGGCAGTGATCCTCAGCGATGCACAGATACATTTTACTGCAGTCTTACTTACAAGCATCACGCACACCTTGTTTTCAAAAACTCAGTCCGTACTAAACACAGTGTGGGTTGCTTTCCCTTACATACAGTTGTAGGCACTTGTATAATAATGTCATAATACAGAAAGCAAAGACTTGGAATATTCACCACCCATCATCCTTAGCATATGAGCCTCAAATGGATATGTTTGTGTTATACTGTGTTTGAATGTTTGATTTTTTTTTTTAAATCAATGTCTTGAGTTTCATTTAAAAAGTTTTAGCTGAATTTTAGCTCGAGATTTGAAAGTTTCAAAATGGCCCTAAATATCCCTTTTTCATTTTTATACATTGAGGAATGTAACAAAAATATTAAATTAACTCTGAACAATGTTTCAGATGCTCTATGTCTGTAACAATAAACAAATATATCCTATTAGTATGCAAGTCTGCTCTAATCTTTAATAAGTGGTAAAGTTATTTGTATGCCAAAGAATTATCTTAGTATTGCAATATCAATAGTAGGTATTTTGTTTGCACACCTATTTTATATAATTCAATATCCAATATCCCATAAAAGCTATGAAAAATAGTTGCAAGTGGGAAAAGTTTTAAAAACCCCGCTCTACTCCACAATAACAACTTCAGGGTATGAAGAGGGCCCTGCACAGGGTGGGTGAAATGTCCCCATTCGGGATGCCAGCTTCAATACTTGGGCAGCAGCCTTTCTTTGCTGGTGAGAAAAAAAGTTGAGAGACTCTCCCTTCTGGGGGCAGGAGGAGGTGGCGGGGAGGCTGCCCTGAACTCCACTGGTTAGCAGTTATTGCTCTTAATCAGGAAAACAAGGGATTTCACGAAGAATGAATGGACTGTGGCTGTGGAATGGGTGCAGGAGACATGTCTCAGATAGTTAAGAAGCAATGACATTAGTTGATTTTTGCTGGAGGAACTTAGTTGATCTTCCTGCAGTTCAGGGGGGCACCATTTCTACTGGCCAAATTCTAGAACTTATACCTGGCAATTTGTCTGCTGGTGTGCGGCTAGCTCCAGTTCCTGCTAACTGCTCTAAAGATATGCCAACTGGTGTGGGTGTCAAGTCTTTGCTTTTGCAAAGGAATTCGCCTCATACATACACTGCTTTGCTTTCCAAGCACTCTTGACTGGTGCCTGGTGTAGAAAACGCCATGTTTTCGCTCCTCAACACTCATGCATTCATTCAGTAAACGTTTGCTGAGGTCCTTCTCTGTGCTGGGGGTCGGCTGCCCTCCTTTTAGAAGATGTGGAGGGTTCTTGATAGGGTCTGAAGGACTCTTGGACTTCTGAGTGCCACTTCAGACATCTGGCTCCCCCCAGTGCCTGCGCGGTTGGGAACTCTGCTGCCAAAGCAACCTAACCCTGCTAAGATCCCGCTTTCCTGAAGTTATGGAGACTAAGCGGGTAGCGTCTCCATCTGTGTCATTTTCCAACCTGTGCCCTAGGATTCACCAGTTTGTACCCGAGGTGGTTCAGAGTTGCTCAGTAAATTGTAAGGAATAAAGAAAGGAAGAAAGGAAGGAACGAGGAAGGTGGGACAGACGGAGGGAGGAGACCTTGACACAGATTCCGCTGGACTGCCTAGATCCTGAAACTCAGGGGAAAGGAGTCCCTGCTCAGAACCCCAAAGGCCATCAGCGGCCCTGCTCCTTGCAGCCAGGACTCGCCCCAGAACCTGGTCGGGTGAAGGCCATTCACCATCACCTTCCGGTCACTGCCTGCTTTCGATCCTCGAAGCGAGTGCTTCCTCTCTCTTGCCATTCTCCTCCTCCCCGCTCCTCCCGATCCCTCCTCCTGTCCCTAGTCCCTCCTCCTCCCGCCCAGCCTCCCCACGTCCCGACCCGCGCAAGCTAGACGTCTGGGCAGCCCCAGCGCAGCGCGCAGCAGCCTTCCTCCGCTTCCCGCACAGTTTGCTCGCTCCGGGCCAGGGCGTCTGGAGCGACTCCCGGAGGCCACGGCCTCGCAGACCGCCGACGACCGGTCACCTGGACGCGCGCCTGAGTCTAGGTCGCGTCCTTGCCGACGCAGTCACAGAGCAGACCGTGGGACTCCGTCTGTCTCGAATTAATCCCGGAGAACCGAAGCCAGCCTCTCCTGGGCAGAGATGCGACCCTCGGGAACCCCGGGAACAGTGCTGCCCTTGCTTCTGGCCGCGCTTTGCGCCGCAGGTGGGGCCCTGGAGGAAAAGAAAGGTAAGGGCGTGTCCCGCCGGTCCGCGCCCCCTACGGAGAGCGCTTGCTTTGCCGGGTCTGCCCGTGCGGGACTCGGCGACTCAAGTACCCGCCCCTCCTGTAGAGGATCGGTTGGGACCGTGGGAGAAACTGGATGTCTTGGGTCTAGAATGGGCGAAACTGGGGCGGCCGGAGGAAGGGAGACCGGGCTGGAGGCAGAGGGGCTGCCAGCGCAGCATGGGAAAGGCCGCTGTGCGCTCCTGGGCTCCCGACCGCTCCCAACTTAGTTGCCTCACTTTTCTGCGCTCCGTAGGCGTCCGGGAGCGGAAACGTGGTGCGGGACAGCGACCGGCATCGGCGGCGCACGTGCGCCCAAGTACTGTCAGAGCGAGCCAGACAGACCCGGGGTCCGCTCGCGGAGCGGGCGTATCCCGCCTGCACAGTCCCCGAGTTTAGGGACTGGAGGGAGAACCAGCGCGCCCCTGGTCAATGTTTGGACCTCTGAGCAGGCCGTATCCTGAACGCACCCTCCCGCACCTCTTTCCTCCGCCTGGCTTCTCTCTGGGCCTGGCAGCTCGGGTCCCAAAGGGTTTCACAGATTCCTAAGTGCCTTTTCGCGAGTGTGGAGCCGCAGCAATGACTTGGAAGTGTGGACTATGTCTCTGTCACTAACCACCTAGGACACCCAGGAGAGGATGGTGTTGGTGGTGATTTGCCTCTTGGCTAGCAAAAAAGAGGGCGGGGGGGGGGGTGATTGGGGTGGGTCGGTCCCGCCTCTTGGCCACAGAGTACAGTATGCCAGGGACCTGCCAAGCTAGGTGCACTGGTTGGGGACCAGGGCTCCCTGCCAGACTAGAGCTAGTCTGGCTGGGTGGCTGCTTCCCTGGGATCCCCCAAATTTGCCTTTTCCCAGCAAGAGGGCTCTGGTAGCATCTCTTGGCTTCCCAACAGTATGGCTGAGGGCCCTGTGACAGCTGGATCTTGTGAGTACCTCACCCTTGGTGTTTCAAAATGAGTCCTGTAGCAAACTTTCTCCGTGTCATCTGAGACTTGGGTTTTTCTTTTAATTCTCTCTCTCTCTCTCTCTCTCTCTCTCTCTCTCTCTCTCTCTCTCTCTCGATTGATATCGGGCCAGCCAAAATATAACCCCTAATTAAAATTTTTAAAAAAGCATTGATGTCCTTGGATCACATGTGCCAACTGTCCAGACGGAATATGAACAAGTCTGGCTTCATGACTACCCGACCATAAACCCACTTGACACGAGAAACATGCCTCGGAAGGCTTAATTGCACAATTTCAAAATCCAGCCGCTCGGGTTCCAGGAGTCAGGTCTGCACTTGCTGCTGATGTCATTGAGTTAGAGTTGGGGGTTGGTGCTGACTGCGCTTTTGTTGGAGGGGGTGTAAGACTCAGTTTCCCAAACTTAACTACACAATGAAATCATTTGGGACTAAAAATCAACAAGCAGAGCAAGCGACACCTCCTCCTCCAGTGTTTACCTCCCACTCCATACATTGAGATTGCACTGGTCTGTCGTGAGAATTAGTTTGAAAAACTTGTAGTGTTCAGTTTCAGACTCACTGCTATAGTGGATAGACTGGTAACATCTCCAGGAAGCCTACATGCTAATCGTCTGTGCTGTTTGGGGCTATCAGGAGCCTTGGACAATCATGCAGGGCAGGAAAAAAAAAAAAAAGAAGAAGCAGGGGTGATGTCAGTAATTTGAGGGTTAGCTTTTTGACTGATGGATCACTGTGAAGCTGTCTTCTACCCTTCTACCTTCCTCTTGATGGTCAGTAGCTGTGGCAGCTAATTCTAGGGCCCTAGCAGCTGACTGGCATCTGTCCCTGCCCACAGGAGGGACTCTATCTCCTAATTTTCAACTGCCCTCTTAGAACCCCCATCGAACATCATTTCTCACTTCAGGGCTGCGCACAGCTCTGCAGTTACAGTGGTAGTGTTACTGTTTTGAACACTGTTGGTGGTTTCAGATTTGTTTCTGGGTAAAACAGAAAGGTCATTTTATTCACCTGTTTGTATGGTATTCATTTAAAACCAAATACTCCTGGCTATAGTAAAGTAACAAGTAAGTGTTCATGTGTTAAAGTATCGTAAAAAGGCTTAAATTCTAACAGGCAGATTACTGAAAACCAGAGACGCTCTGCAAAGTGATAACTTTTTTTTTTTTTTTTTTTTTTTTTTTTTTTTTTTTTTTTGCTTAATATGTTAGTTTTGTTCCAGACTGCTCCCTTAAGTGAAGTCAGGGCTTATTCCTCCCTCCAATTTACGGTACCATCGTTCTTGTACTCAAAGCAGAAGACTTTTGAACACTGCTTTAAGTGTGTTGTCAATCCTCCTGTCACATATAACAAGTGGCAACTCTTATCATCTGTATGGAAGAACCTATACACCATGCAGAGAGGTGTAGCAATTTTCCCCCACAGCTAGTAAGAAATGATGCCAAGATTCAAGTTCCTTTCACCTCCCAATTCCACCACCTCATAGTAGGAGGGCCAGGTTAGGTTAAGTGTATTAATGACTCAGGTTTAGTGCTAGAAGAAGAGTGACCAGGAAGCAGGCTAATGAGAATGAGTTATTATCTGAAGCTTGCTTGTTCAGTGGCCTTCTCTCCCATTTAGGGATGCTGTGGTCACCTGAGTTACTTTAGATGGGGGCACTGCAGTCACTAATTCAAAATCTGGGCAGGAGATTGGCTTGGCCTTTCTAAGCAAGTTCCTCCTGTACCATGGCAGGGAAAGGTACTTCTCTGGAAGAGACACTGTGTACAGAACAAGTGAGAATAGGGACACTCAACCAGAGAGCCTTGTGGACATCAGCCTGCCCTGGTGTGGAGTTCAAATGGCTTCTAAAGTGAAGACATGAAGACCACAGCGTTCTCTCTCTCTCTCTCTCTCTCTCTCTCTCTCTCTCTCTCTCTCTCTCTCTCTCTCTCTCTCTCTCTCTCTCTCTCTCTCTCTCCTCTCTGAATTGGTTCTTGGGAAATCCAGGCCTGGACCGATAGGTAGGAAACCTATGTTTTCATTTCAAGTCTGTGTTAGGTGGAAAGTCCTATTGATAAACTCAGGCTTCTGGAATCTTCTTTCTAGATTCAGTGACTGTTTATTTCCTGCCTTAGATGCCCCAGACCTAGGTTTATAGGAGATTTCAGTTATTGCTTCTAAAGATGTGTAATTCTTGAAAACACCAATTAAACATTAGTCATCTGCCTTTCAAATACGTAAATGAGTTTTGAACTCCGAGTGTCTTTGTTTTACTCACATCAGTGATGGAGCATGAAGCTTCTGAATTCAGGTGGTAGCATCAATAGGCAAAACAGCTGCATTTCGCTTTGTGTACTTGGCCTCATAATCCATATCTTTTCAAAAGACAAGCAAAAGTGTTGGACTTGGTATCTTAATCTTTAAAGATTTGTCACTGTCAAATGTCTGGTCCTCTTGACGGGTCATCTATGAAATGTGTATGCAGAGAATGACTTTCACTCCTAAAGATCCCAGCATCTTACTTTAGAAACTATGTGGGGACTCTTGTGGGGTGGTATCACCTTATTTCAAGTATATGCTTTTGGGTGAGTTCTTCCAAAATAGACCTAGACTCCAAATACCCTTTCTAACAATATTTAATTTTTCATTAAAATGTTTAAGAACATTATAATGCCTTGGTTGTATTCCTAAATATTCCCGTAATTTCATTGTTGCTGAAGAGTCAGAACACATGGGCTGTCTTATACAATTAAGTTAATCACTAGTGCTTGTCCTTTGAATATAAAAAGACACATTGGCACTCATAACTATTTTTTGCCCTTTTCATTGTATTTGAGCTATGATGTTTAATTTGTGCTGTGAAACCATACTTTGAGGTCCCAGAATGAGCTGGATTTGATATGTCCTCTTAAGTGTCTGGAAGGAAGTTAGTAGAAGAGAGAGTAAAAGATCATAAATAATGTGCAATGGAGTCCTAGAAGAAAATATACACAGGATAAATGATATTTTTCAAGACTGGGTTTGGCTAGTTTTTCAATTCTAGGAGAAGACCAAGAAAATCCCAAACAGAAGATCATGTGGGGGTATATTACAGAAGTATTATTGGGCCGAGTTCTGGAGAACAGTAAGTGTAGATCAAGGCGACAAGAAGAGAAGGGATGATCTATAGAGTTTGGGTGAACTCCATTAATCTCACCACAACTTTGAATCATCTTCTCTATGAGTGGACTCAGTGCAGAACCTTAAGGGACTGCCAGAAAGTGGTTGGTGCTTAATGTCTCCAGGGATTGTGAAGCTTGCCTTGTTGTGTATCAGTGAAATAGGAAGATTGGTGGCTGACAGATGAGATGAAGCAAGGTGAAGGAAGATGCTAGACAACTGACTGGGAGACTGATCTAGAGGCAGACCTAACAGAAGATTGTAGGCAACAAATAGGAAACACCAAATGCTAGCTCAAGGCACAAACTTCCAGCCTAGAAGTCTTGGTAGATAATGAATTCAGACATGGAGGCTGGAAAGTTGGGAAATCACAGAGAAGGGGATGTATTTAGTGTTTAGAAGTGTTGATATTGAGATGGATGAGATAGAGCATCTACGAGACATCTACTATGAATCAGGAAAGCAATAAAGTAACAGGGCCTAGCTTCACTTTATTAAATATTATCCATTTTAATTAGTGGCATTGGTCATAGAACTACTGTTCCGTGAAAACCACCTCTTAGTTCACTGTCACACCAGTGTTAAACCTGACAGAGCTATGAATTTCCCTTTATTTCTCTATTAACATAGCCTTACTTTTAGATATTTTCTTAGTAGCAGTAGCCTTCTAAGAGGTTCCCGAGCATGGCAGGGAGTGCGAACAACCATGGCCACAAGCACATCTCAGGCTATTTTGGATACAGCAGAGGAATGAGAGAATGGTGCTTGCTTATAGAAGACTTACATTTTGGCTGAGCTGGGGGAGCTATATGTGCACAGTACCCCACAGGGCATTGTTTAACAACAAATGGGATTTGAGATTTCCATTAGAGGATACACAAGGGATGCCTTAATTCTGCCCACACAATAGATAGGAGCAGTTTCTCAAAAATAGGTATTTTGACTGAGTCTCCACAAGATTTCTGCTAATTTCAAACAAAAGAGGAAGAAGGTGGAAACTCTTATAATCCAGGCACCTCCCAGCAGCTCTCCTTTCCAGGCCTTCTATAATCCTAAAGTTCATTATCATGAAAACTAAAGATTTACACTTTCCTAAAACATGTTAGAGAATGTTATTTTGTCAGAAATAAAATTCCTGAGTGAGAAGTAACACAATTTTTATTTAAATTAATGCTATTGTTTTAAAAAGCAGGAAGAAAATATGAAGAATTAGCTGGAATCTCTAGGCTATAGTTGGGAGCTTTTAAAGTGTTACATGCTAGTTCATTCTCTCCTTAAACATTGCTATGGACAAAGAAAATAATGACTTTACATGCAGCAGTTATGAAACTCCTCCTACAGAAATCAGAATCAGTCTCCTTAATGTTATGCACAATAAATTCATATTGAATCACAATGAGCCCCAAAATGTCCCCCAAATTTATCTATTGCTACTTGTAAATTGCAAGATGCATTTGTTGTACACATTGACCCATTTATTTGTACAGATCAATAGAAGTAAATAGGTGGAGTCATAACAAATAAGAAAAAGTATGGCTGCTTGCCTTATTGCTCGGATACTTTGCCTGTGTGTAAGAGGGAATGCATCTAAGGACCTCTGTCTACTTTGCAGGTGTTTCAAGAGAATTTGTAAAGGACTTTATTTTGCAGGTAGAAATGTGATACCAGACCATTTTACTGTTAAAATGAGTATGCGCGCATTGAGTGGGTGATGTCATAACTGCTTTAGCAGATGTATTGCCTCAAATACTATTGTTAAGACCTTGCAAACGTTCCTCTCTAGCAATCCGCTTTGGCATCATATTGATGCATTGTGTATGATATTAATGAATGAGAAAATGTGATTTGCATGGGACAAACTCAATGAAGTGGTTTCTTTGCCTATGGTCATAATTTTTTTTCAATGTTTTAGTGTCTTGAATATTAGAAATATATACACACATATATGCATGCAATAATAATTAATAAAAATAAAGACCTTGAGTTTTAAGAGGAAGGGGAAGTGAGAGGGTTTGGGGGGGCAAGGAAGAGAAAAAAGTTGTACTTATATTATAATCTCAAAAATCAAAACTCAAAAACGTCATTTATTAAATTTGCATAAGTCCTTGAGGACAGGTGTCCCACAGAATTTCATGTCACTTTTAAGGAGTTCAAAAGTTTTTTTTAAAAAAACAGTGTTTCTGATATCAAAACCTGTTTGTTTTTTGTTTAAAGGAAAATACTGAATGCTCACAAGCTGTGGGGAGATTTAATTTAGTCACATTTAACTTTCTCTACTTACATAGTCATTGCCTGGTTTATTCTCATACCCCTTTAGCCACTGTATGTGCTTAAAATTGTCCTGAGCGTGGTCATCTAGAGGAGCCATTTTAATAATTTGTCTAGTAATAACTCATAAAGTCTAATGACTCAACTAGATTTTTTTTACCTAAGGTATATTTTAGTATATCATTAGAAAGAAAAGCAATGATGTTTCGAATCGTTTCCTTTTGTATGCGTGTAGTGTGCATGTATGTGTATACATTTGTATGTGTGTGCATGCACAGGGAGGCTAGGAGGCATCCTTGATATTATTCCTCAGGAGCCATCCACTATTGGTCCAGAGGTAGCAAATTAGTGTAGGCTGGCTTACTAGAAGGCTACATGGATCTCTTTATTTCCACCTCTCTAATTTGGGGATTACAAACACATGCCATTATAGTCACACATGTTTCTGTAGGTTCTGGGGGTGAAACACATGATCTTATGCTTATATAACCATTTCTCTATCCCCTATCATCCATTCTCTCTCTTTTTCCTGTGTGTGTGTGTGTGTGTGTGTGTGTGTGTGTATGTGTGTGTGTGTGTGTGTAGAGCCACCATGTATGGTATGTGCTTTCTATGTGTGTGTTGCGTGCACTTAACTGTGCAGGTAGGTGTTCATGCCTATGTGTACACAGAAGCCAAAAGAGAGCTTTCCTTGAAGTAGATTTCTTACTAGAAGCTCATTATTTTGGTGAGGGCGGCTGATGAGCAAGCTTGTAGGACAGACCTCCTTCTACCTTCCAGTACTGGGGTTACACTTATGTGCAACTATGCTTGGCTTTTTTGTGAATGATGGGGACTCCAACTCAGATCCTCTTTATATACAGGAAAAACTCTTAGCTACTGAACCATAATCATTGGTCCTTACCTTTTTAAAACAGAAATAGGTCCACAGGGAGTCTAATTTCATTGCCTTTTGATTACGTTGAAGTGACTTGCAGGAAAGAAAGTTGTAGTCATTGGAGAATAATTCCCATTTGGTTTTAAAGATGACTTATTAATATTAAAATTCTCTAAAGTGTGATGGCTTCCACATCTTCCTATTGGCTTTGATTTGTAATATAGCTAATAGAGAATCAAAAACCTTTCCATATAGTTATGACTTTATTAGGCTCTGAGATTTTTTGATAATCTTCTGATTTTTTAATCAACTGTATATATGGAACATATTTATGAGAATAGCAAACTGCTTTAGCGTTTTCTTTCATTTTTACATCCCTTTTCCTCTCTCCCTCCTCCCCCTTTCCTCTTTGGCTTCCCTCCCTCTGTTTAGAAAGACTTTATGAATTAGCAACTGCAAAGGAAGATTTTAACAGACAACGAAAAAGTATGACAAATGACTGAAAACTAACACAATTTTGAAAGTCACTATCAAGTTCAGTGTTCATAAATATTTTTTGATGCAAGTATGCATCATACGTATGTTTCCTTCTTTGCAAAGCGATGCCTCTGTGAGGGAAGGAGAACACTAGTTAGAACTTCGCTCTGTCCCTATTTCCACAAAGTAACTAAACTAAAAGTTGCTGAAACTCTCTGCAGCTTAAAATCTCCATAAAATTAAAAACCAATCTACATGGTTGCAAGACGTGTACTTGAATATGTCAATAGTAAGAGTGCTGTGCTGTTGTTTTGATGCTAAATATTGATGTCATAGCACTAACACCTGCCTTCTTGTAGCACCTTACTGTCTGTCTCCCTGACAATCCCACAAATGGATAATTGTACTCATTCGAAAGTGAAGAACTCACGCTAGGTGAGTATCTCGGTGCTGGATGCTTTTTGTACCCAGTTTTACCATATCCTAAAATTTCTCCTTCTTCTGCCTTCGAGTCATTCCTGTGTTTGAGCTGTTGATAAGTCCTATCGATCTTCATTCCATGTGTGGGTCAAAAAATTGACACAAGATATTCTTCAAAATTGTGCTCCATTTCTACTCATGATTCCTGCCCACTTGCAATTTCTGCACAATTCTATGCTTGTTTCTGCACGGTTTTGGTTCTTTTCCCATGTTTCCTTTTGTTTTGAAGCATTTTCTTATACTTCACTGTTCTATATAATGTGTTTTAACTGCTCATTTCATAAGATACAGGGCAATACATTTGTGATTTTAAAAATATTTAATTTATTTTTATTTAAATTATACTATTCATTTCTTGTGTGTGTGTGTGTCTGTCTGTCTGTCTGTCTGTCTGTCTGTCTGTGCATTTGCCTTAATGTGGAGCTCAGAAGACAACTTACAAGTCTCCTTCCATCATTTAGATCCTGGGGATCTCGGGCTTCTTACCAATCACCTTCATCCGCTGACCATCTTGTTGGCCCAAGGTTTACTTTAGAAATTAGAAAGACGATTTTTCTTTTCCTGTTGGATCATAGCTGCTGTCAGTTTGACAGGCTTAAAAATACTTGCAAGAAAAATAAGAATCAAAGCAGCTGGGATGGTCAGCAATGCCTGTGACAACATGTGGCCATTCAGCTGCTGGGTCTGTGGGGGGGTCATTAGGTCATTTCTATAATTTAAAGAAAAGCACACACTTAAACTCAGTAGATTTGGAAACAATTATTCAGAAATGAGACAAAAATTACACACACACACACACACACACACACACACACGCCAGGGATGGTTTGTTCTTTACATAATACCCCTTTTCAAAACTATTCTGTTTGGGGCAAGACTTGTGAGCATCAACCTTTAAGGAGAAATTGTTATACACAACAAATTATTCACTCAGAGGAACTTTGCTGGTTGAATGAATGGAATGTGGAATGTGACGTGAATAGATCACTCTTGGATTGGGAGGTACCTTTCCCCAAAGAAATTTCTAAGCACAGTGTTATTTTCCTTTAGCAAGAAGGAATGATCACTTTGTCACTGCTTATTCCTCACAGTGGAAACTTTTTAGGGTTCCGGTAGAAATTCCTGCCAAGCTCACTCATGTTTCACGACTGTCACGTGAAATAGGGGAAAGTCCCAGATGTCAGTTGAGCAATGGATTTTTGGTTATTGTCCTATATTGTCGGTTTAGACAATGTCACTGGGAAGATAGGTTGATTTCTCAACCCAGAGATAATGAACATCTTGAATATACAAATGCTTTCAATAAGCAGGCTGGTTAGTTTGTGGGTTGCAAGGCAGCTTTAGTAATTGGGCTTTGAAAGTGATGCAGAAGTTACCTGCCAAAATGTACGCCCGTTTTTCTTCAGTCAACAAACACTTACCCAGCCAAGGCAGAGCAGAAAGCTGAGCAACTGTGGAGAGGCATAGTTCTAGTGCTCAGTTAAAGTTACTTGAGTTTTCACCTCAACTTTACCTTTTTAAACACAAACCTAGTCATAACTCAGGGGAGACGAGTTCAGATGAGTGAGACAGCTCCCACGTGACTCCACTCCTTCCTCACGGCCCAGTGATGTCTTGGCTTTAGGAAAAAAGTGCATTTTAGTTTTGTTGTGCAACAGGTGTAATGTTGCTTAGGCACAGAAATAAAAGACAAACGCCAAGGATGGTAGTCATTATTTAAAGTCACAAACTTAAGGTCTGGTGCATGCTAAAGCAGCCCATGAAAGTGTGGATGCAAAGAGAGATTAGTTGCTAATTGTGCAGTCTTCCTCTTGGAATTTTTTCTGTGTCTTGTATTTTTTTTTATAACTCCGTCTTTAGAGTGGAGAAAGTTTAAAATTCCTTGAATATTGTTTTGAGAAGAGATTAGACATTGGATTTTTTTCCTTTGGCTTACCCTCTCTCATCTGGATGGTGAGCCAAGAGGTAGGATGCAGCGGAAGCCATGTGATGCTGGGGAGCTCGGCTGTGCAGAACACACTTTGCAGCCTAGCAGACCTTTCATGGGTAGTGACTTCTAAAATGCGAGTTTTTATTAAAAGAGAACTTCTGAGTGCACATAACTCATTGGCAGGAGTGCTGACTTTGTGGCGTTCACACGTCACTCACAGGAAGTTCTGCTAAGCCAGGAGAAGGCCCCCAGATCAGTTAAGAATACCCTTAAACAGAGCAGATAATAGTTAATTAATACCCAGACATTTTGAAAAAAGACGTCAAACATGCCAACTTAGCGGCGTCATCCTTAACAGATAGGGAGAACAATTAAGTCATTTAGTTGGTGTCTGCCTGAGGAAGCAGTTTGGCATGGCTGGGTTCAGGTGCAATGAGTCTCCAAGGAAACAAATGTGTCTGCACAATAAGAAAGTTTTCTCCACTCATGCACAGGTTTCTGGGTTGTCTTGTATAATAAGCAGAATCTTGGCATGCTCTGGATTGCTTCTAACTTGTGGGGCAAATAGAAACTATGGCACAAATATACAATAGACACTCCAGCCCAGGATAAGTGGTCATTTGTGCTCCTGACTGATAAAGCTGGGTTTGCACGTCTGTCTGGACTCTGGCTATCTAATGCTCTATCATTATAATCACTATAATTGTTGTACAGCAAATGCATCTGGTCATCTGTTGGTCCCAGGTGCCTGCTGGCTTGCCCAGAACTGCTTCTCTTACAGAACTTGTGTCTGCTTCTGTATGTTCTAGTTGTGAAATAGAATGATTTTGTCATTAACTGAAAATGGCAAAAGTCAGTCAGGAGTTTCTTGGCTCTTGCGTGTTGCGCTCACTGGTGAGGCAGCACACCATGGCAGAAGTATGTGGCAGAGCAAAGCTGTTCATCATATGGCAAAGAAGTAGAAAGAAAGAAAAAACTTGGGACCTCACAGTCTCTGTGGTGGCTTGAAAGAAAATGGCCCCCAAAGGGAGTGGCACTATTAGGAGGTGTGGCCTTGTTGGGGAAAATGGTGGTCTTATTGGAGGAAATATGTCATGGTAGGGGCAGGCTTTGAGGTCTTTTTTTTTTCAAGCATCACTCTGAAAGTCAGTCAACTTCTTGTTGCCTGAAGATGTAGGACACTCAGCTCCAGCACCATAGCTGCCTGCACACTGCCATGCTCCCCATGATGATAATGGACTGAACCTCTGAAACTGTAAGGAAGCCACCCCAATTATATGTTTTCTTTATAAGAGTTGCCATGATCCCGATGGCTTGTCACAGCAATAGAAACCCTAAGACAGTCTCGTTTGAAGTTGCATCCCTGTTACAATAAGGTCTTCTGGCCCCAGGCAGCCAGAGATCTAGATCTATAAACCTGCTGCCCTAGACTCCTTAGCTGCCAGCTGTTGCTTAGGCCCCCAAAATGATTTAGATACTTATATTAAATTTCTGCTGTTTGGCCTATGGCTCAGGCATATTGTTAGTTAGCTTTTTATCTTAATTTAACTTATTTTTATTAATCTGTTTGTCACACGGCCCATGGCTCACCTGTGTTTTTTATATGTGTTTTTGGGGGGTGGGTTGGCTGGCTTGATCTGAACTGACTCTGCCCTATTTTTTCTATTTTGATTTTCTGTCTATTTCTTTTATGGTTCTTGTCATGGGCCGAAACAGCCTTTTATTTAAAGACTGATATGAACAGCATACAGAAAGACATTCCCACATCATCTCTTCATTTTTGTCTAATCAAAAGGAAGGTTTTAATTTTAACATAGCAAAATTATATATAACAAAATAGCTATCAAGCAAGAATTATAGTTATAATATTTAGTCTATTTATACTTAGTAAAATTAAAGAAAATATTTTATTATCTATTTTATCTTTGTAAATCTTAAATTTTATATCTAAAATATTTGTAAAATGACTAAGAAAAACTATATAACTATTTAATCTTTAACTACATTAAAGACCACAGAAGGATATAATATTTACCCAAGTAAACAGGAAGTGTAAACAACTTTTAAAATCTAGAAATGACAGAGAAGACACATATCTGCCCGGATAGTCATCTAAAGTTTTGTTTTTCTTTTTTTTTTTTTTTAATAAAATTGGAGCATCTATCTTTAGTCTATAAGCCTAAAGTCTCTGGCATACTTTTTGTGAAGCAGGAAATCAGAAATAATGTTTTGTTTATTTTGGCATAGTTTATTAGTTTTTGGTGAAGCAGGAACTTGAAGGACTATCTTAGCTTGTTTTGTTAAAGTTTAAAGGTCACTTTTTAATGGAACTTGTATGTTTAGTTTAAACAGCATTTTGTCAAGCAGTCAATAAAAGAAAAGGTTTTTACCACAGGGAAAGTAAACTCTATATGGAGTTTTTTTGATGCCCATTTTTCTTTTGAAGTAGATTGGTGCTGCCAGGAACAGATCTGTCTCACTGTCTAGAAAAGTCTAAGCTATTAAAATAATTTTAAATCTCATATTTTGTAGGTCTTAGAAGTGTTTGAAGAATATTTATTTAATTGAAATATAATTTTTGTATATCTAAAAATTTTTACCTGATATAACTATAAGTTTGGTTCTCACAGGTGACTTAATTTGTATTTTTTAATTATATATTACAATTTTAAATCAGTTAGATAAACAACATACTTTAAACAAGAGTAGAAAAATGCATGCAGCATACCAAAATTGACTTTAAATTTGTATCAATAAACCAAAATCTATGCATCCATCGCCTGGATCATCCTATCGCCAAGGAATCATCCTCAGGTTTAACTTGTAATCATGAGTGTTAAAATACCCTCTAATAAAATATTAATCCTGTATTTAATACATTACAAGTAAAATTTATTGCAATACATCCCCCACTTACGTGAAAACCCTTCCACTAGGTTCCTCCTCACAAAATATCCACAATCTCCTAAGAGTGCTACTCTGAAGAATGTGCCCCATAAGTACACAGACCTTTGAGTACACTCAACACTTGCCATATTGTTAGCTTTTAGCCACTCCCTGCTCATCCTTCACGACAGATACATACTGTGGGGATATTTTCAAATATAATAAAAACAGCCTAAGATATCAGAGGACAGATCCATATCCTCCAGTCTTTTTATCAGTCCTGGCAGTCCTGAAACTTGATTTGAAGACCAGGCTAACTTTGAACTCACAGAGATTCTCTTGCCTCTGCTTCCCAAGTGCTGGAACTAACAGTGTGAGCCATGACTTCTTCTGCCTACTTTGTCTTTCTATGCCTACCTTAAATACTTTCTTCACTCAGTTAAGGTGTGGCACCACCACTGCCTGCCAGGGAACATGAAACTCCTTCTGTAAACTAAGATGACCTCAAACTCAGATTGGATTAAGGGCATAGGTCATCACTCCCGGGATACTCCCTGTGCTGGGATTAAAGGTGTGAGTTACCACTGTCTGATCATCCTAGACTGACTGTGGGTAGATCCCTCTGATATCTCCAACTGTTTTTATTATATCTGAAAATATCCCCACAAGATACTCTCATCTGGGTCTATTCTCAGACTCACCTAGATTGCCTGTCTCTTTACCTCATTCATAACGAAGAGGATTTCTGGTGCTACACAGAACCACAGAAATTACAGATTTGGGGTCTGTAGAGATAACTCAGAGGTTAAGAACACTGATTGCGCTTGCAGAGGACCAGTATTCAGTTCCCAGCACTCACACTGTGACTCACAAACCTCTGCAATTCCAGAACCAGGAAATCTTATGCCCACTTCTGGCCCCAGTGGGCACCAGACATACATGTGGTGAGCAGACTGATGACAGATGAAGGTATGATGGCTACTCCTTTCCTACTAGCACCATACAATGCTACTTTTAATGCTGCTTTAAGTCTGTAAGTAAAAATAAATTGTTTTGTTACAAGAAATACCCAAAATGGAGAAGTTAACAGTTCAAAGCTGGCATTAGTGCCTCGTGGACATTTCCAGCATCCTGGCTGCTTTAAACTGTGTAAAGATTTATTAGCTGTGAGGTTTACACATGTGGGAAAGGGCAGTCTATCCTTTGTACTGGTTGGTCTCCGTTGTCTATGAGATTTTTTAAGCTGTAATAGCCAGCTGTGCAGATAGGTGAGGGTCAAATACTTTGAAGTCTTTGTTCTATTTGGAAATTTCTATGTCACAAAGGGAAGTGTATTAAGTTTAATACGTTGCTTTGGAGTGGCAAAACCACTTTTTCCAAGGTTAAATTTGAAGTAAACATCTTACTTTTTCAATTTTAGAAAGGGAACAAAAAGATATGATTAGGAAGGAGGTTATATGGTATTTGCTTATATGTACTCTAGGTCCCGTTTGCAAGCTTTAAGCTGTTCACTCTCAAGGCACATTTAATATTTTGAATGTAAGTCTTTATTATTATTATTATTATTATTTTATTATTATTATTATTATTTGTTTTGATGTTTATTAGGTATATAGAGTTTTTAAATGTATGTCTGTGCACCAAATGTGTCCCATGTCAGGAGAGCTCAGAAGAGGGTGGTGAATCCCATAGGACTGAAGTTATAAATGATTGCAAACTTCCATGTGGGTTCTGAGAATCGACTCTGTGTTCTCTGGAAGAGCTGTTCTTACTCTTAAGCTTGGAGCCATCTCTATGGCCCTCAGATTCTTTTTTTTTTTTTTTTAGTGGAAAAGTTAAGACTACTCTTGTAGGTTTTAGGAAATCATTCTGGAAACAATAAAGATGAATTTATATGACTATGACTCATAGTTTTGAGAGGTAACAGTAACTCTGGTTACTATTTCTTCTTGTTTAAGATAGGGTACTATTGTATAGCCCAACTGGCCTTCAACTAGTGATCTACCTCAGTCTTCTGAACGTTGGAATTCTAGACATCTAAAGAATGGCAGATTTCCAGGAGCTTGCAAAAACTCTTCATAGAGATTCTGTGTCATCTTCTGTCCTTTCCCAATGGCATCTTAGCAGAAAAGTGTTCCTTTATGTCAGTGTCTCTGTCTATTGTTTACCCAGGCTAAATACTTGCTGTTTCCATTGGGTAGAAATGTGATAGCATGGAAATCATGTCTTTCACAGTACTGTATGGAAGTTTTGTAAGGAAAAGTTTATGATCTGCAATATTTGAAAGCCACAGAGGTGTAAGGAGAGGAGGAGAGAGGCCATCTGGCAGGCAGACAGAGCTGGGGATGAGAACTGGGGAACTGAACAAATCTCGTAGTCTTTGTGTTGAGTTTTGAGTCTACGCGAATCACCAGTGGACCATGTGCATCCCACTCTTCCTGTACTTCTTGATTGGTTTGTGTTCTTCAAGTGTAAGTGTGCTAGGTGAGAGCTATTGGAAAGCTAGTGATGTCATGTGTCTTGATCTAGGTGCTGCGTACACAGATTATACACATTTACTGAAGCATTTCTAAGGCTGCACACTGTTCTTATCTACATACACTGACATTAAACTGCAGGATTTTTTTTTCAAGACTATGTATGGTGCCACTCTACTCACAATCACCTGGTGGACAAGATTGAGGGTGGCTAGTGGATGATTCAGTATGTAAAACTATTTGCCTGGCAAGCTTGAGAGTTGGGTTCAATCTCAGAGCCATGTAAAGGTGGAAGAAGAGAACCAGCTACACAAAGCTGCTCTTAGACCTCCACACGCATGCCATAGCACACTTTCCCTCCCTCATTCATATAAAAGAAAAAAAACTTAGGGTACTTCACAATGTTGTCTGAAAAATTTATAATCTCATATAAAGTATTCAGCCCCAGAGTCAAAGGGATGAACTCTTGTATGAGGTTTCTGGCCCAGACTTTCCAGCCTAACCTCGAGGTTCAGACTCGCAGACCCACAGAGACACACAGATGCTTACATTAATTTTATGCTGATCGACCTAGGGCCCAGTCATATAACTTGCTAACTCTTTACCCTTAACCCATGATTCTTACCTTAGCCATGCCAATCAGTATTTTTTCTCAGAGCAGCATAGTTGTCCTCTGAATCTTCTGGCTTGTCTGGCATCTCTGTGGCATCTTTGCCATGTTCTTCCTGTTCCCAGAGTTTTCTTAGTCTGTTAACCTCACCCATGCTTCCCGTCTGCCTTTGGCCAATCAGCGTTTTTTTTTTTTTTTTTTTTTTTTTTTTTTTTTTTTTGTTATACTGGTAGGCAGGACAATTATTTACAATGTAACATAATACCACGACAGTGAACCTGTTCTTTCTTTTGAGATGAAGAGTTCCAAGATCGCCTGGAGAGATGACTCAGGGGTTAAGAGCACTAGTGGCTCTTCTGGAGAACCTGGGTTTGATTCCCAGCACCCAAATGACAGATCACAACTCTCTGCAATCCTGGTTCCTGGGGACATGACACCCACGGCAAAAAAAGAAAAAAAGAAATGCACATAAAAGTTCCAAGATCCAAAATGATCCTCCCCTTACTGCTACTGCGATTTACACTAGTTCATTTCAAATCATACAAACAGTCTGAAACAAGCTTCAGCAAAATGACACCCTATGTTTAAATTGTAGGAGGAGAAGCCTCAGTTCACAGACACTTGACAACTACAGGAACTACAGAGAAATTGTCCTGCTCCTGCAGAGACCAACAGCCTCCTCTCCTTGCTTGCTCCCATCCAGCTTCAGCTTCCGTATTCAGGGAAGCCATGTTCAGATAGATGCATAAAAATGAGTAAGAACATCAGTTTTGTGGGTTAAGAAAGCTCATAATTCACAGAGTAAAGCCACAGCGTACTGTAATCCTTGGGCAGCTTCCTGAGTGTCTGTGCCTGCTCAGGGAGCACTAATTCTTATACCCATTATTCTCTGACCCTACTTATAGTGCTGCTTTACTAGCAGGGATCATATATTGTAACAAAGTTTGGAAGAACCTTATATATATTTCATTTTCTCAGATGATTTACTCAATCATTAAATTCTTTCTGTATAGTGTTGTACTTTTAACTGTAGGTTATATAAGAAGTATAATATCTGTCTTAAAGATATTAAAATCTAGACTTTCTTCATTACATTTCATTTCTGCAAGTTATGCTTGAGTCCACTGGTATGAATGGCTCAGCACTAAGGACAAAGTTAGTTGTAAGGGGCCTGGATAGATTTACCAAATGTGGATAGAGATAGTGTCCATACCTTTGCTCTGAAAAGCATCTCATTGTTCTCACGTGGCCTGCTACACACTTTGTCTTATTTGAATAATTATGAGAGCAGAGCCTCATTTCCCTTTGTGATTGTTTGATTACAGCCACACAGTAGAAAAGCTTCAAGTTTCTATGTTCGGACTGATCCAAACCAGTGCTGAAAATCTGACAATTTTCTATTGACATCAACATGGTGTACTGTAAGCTTAACAGTTGCAGGGTGTATAATTTCAATTTTAGTTGAGTGTTAGCTATCTGAATTGCTTGACACCAGAACACTTTTGGATTTTGGAGTTTTTCAGAGGTGAGGTATTTGCTTAGACATCATCGATTGAACAATTTGTATCAAAAGTAATCTCAAGTCTAAAAATCTAAAGCTTTTTGAGCACTGTGTTGAAACTCAAAACTATTTGGATCTTTTCATGTTGGGATGGATGTTCAACCCTCTGATTGTTACTACTTCCAATAAAGCTGGTATTTACTGTCACAGAAGCTTGTCTCCTCAGATTTAGTTCACACCTGGGGAAAAGAGAAAGAGAGAAAAGAAGAAAACCTGTGTGTTCTTTCCTGGGAAGACATGTCCAATATGAATGTTGAGCTATAAGGTGAACGTTTGCACACAGTGATAGGCAGATGAGACATGAAGGCAATTCTGAGGACACCCTCCATGTATCCAAGTCTCTGCACCCTAGAACTTCCCAAATACAGTTCATGGCTCAGTGTGTTCAGCTTATTCTCTGTATGACTTTTAGAGGGGTTAATTCCAGAGATCTGGAAAAGGATTTGAGACTAGGGAGGGAATACTTTGATTTTGAAAGCAGGAGACTTTGGAAGGAAAAGTGGAAAGAGAAATGTGGAACCAAGCCCATCACCAGGTATGTCTCCGTGGGAAGGCTTTAAGTCATTGGCTGACTTGGGAGGGAAGAAGACACTATGCATCCTCCTAGTTTGGCCGTTTGTACCTTTGGACATAAAGTGAGAGACACCCCTTTAAGACACATTCTCCACTGTTGTCTGTCATTCCTATAAGATCATAGACTGGAGTGTGTAAAACTATGAGCCAGTTTTCTCTTACAAAATATCAGGGATAGTTTGCTTTAAAATATTTTGGAAGAGCCTAATATATACACACATTTCATTTTTCAGGACAGTTTAGTCAATCAGCACACATCAAATTGTTTCTGCATGCTGTTACACTTTTAACTGTGGGTTACATAAGAAGTATAATCTCTGTCTCTAAAGACGTTAAAATCCAGACTTCATTTATTATATTCCATTTCTAAAAGTAAGACTTGAATTCAGTGAGCCTAGTCCTTTTCTCTTGGTAAGATATTGAATTAGATAATGTTTATAGTAATAAAGGCTGACAAACATATCCACGAACTATGATCCTGAACAGACAAGCAAATATGAAAATGTTTCTAAGCTTTTGTGAAAAAAAAAAAAGGACCTGGGGAGAGAAATAGGCTCTTCTTGGATTATTGCCTCTACACACATACTTCATTGAAACAACTGGTTAAGCCTTCCCACAACACACACACACTAGTCTCTTCACGCCTACATGATGGTAACTTACAGATGTGCATGATCATTTCTGTATCCATTATACCCTCTTCAAGCAAGGGACATTGCTCATTGACATGTTTTGTTGCTGGGCTCTCTGGGTTTACTACAAGGAGCCTGGCCCTGTGGAGGTTAAAAAATCTCTTCCTCCTGCTTCAAGGAAATGTAAAAAGTGAGTTATGCCTCCGTATGCTAAACTGCTTGCAAACTTTCAAACGATGAGGCTACACATATGCTGCACTTTTTCAAAGCAGCACCAACTTTTACAGGCACATCTATAATTCAGAGATAGTTAATAAGAAAAAGGTGGAGTTGGAAGACACGTGTAATTGCATAATACTTCTGAAGTTTTTGTTCTCCCCCCCCCCCATGAAACATATATTTTGGTAAGTTTACGAATTTACAGCTGAATTGGGTCTTTACATGTTCTATTTTTCATTACTACCATCTTATACCTGGCCTCAAATATTACGATGTCCTTTTCTAGCCTCATTTATAACTCATAGTCAGTGCTTAAATAACAGCAAAAAGGTTTTCTATTTTTTTCAGTGTCAGCTTAATTTTTTAGAGCTACTGTGTTTTTTTGGCAACATGTACATCCCCAGAAAAATCTCATGTTATCATTAAATAGAAGTAGCTGTATACATGATCTTGTTTATGGAGGCTTGAGGAAATTTTAACCTTTGTATATATTTTACACTGTTAAATAAATGAGAGATCTTTGGAACATTTAGAATTCTACTCTAAACTTCAAAAATTAACAGATGGTGTTTCTTGTGCAGACATAGAAAACATTTGTGATACACGTAGGAATAAAGCCAGCTGTATGAGAAGTAATATGCCGAGTTCTATTAGGTGTCCGTGAGACAGTGAGAAGAAATTTGACAACTTGCTGGTGTTCCTCCAGGTCAAAAAGGTCAAACTGGACCATTCACTTCAGCAGAGGACCCAGACAAATGGGTTTTCATCTTCATTATTAATTAATGTTAGCAGTAACGCCTGGTGTAAGCCATGATAGTAGGCAAAAATGATGCAAAAATCTGCAGTGAGTCTGAGACTCACAGCAGTCAGCCCATACTTCTATCTTGTTGTTCAGAGTGCACACCAGATGAATACACTTATTGTATGTATTTAACACACTGAAGTATGAACCCCAAATAAACGTCTGAAATCTTAACTCACCATTGTTTACTGACAAGCACCAGTGCATGAAGACCAGCGCAGACCTAGATTGTGGTAACACCATTTCATAAACTTTCTCATTAGCCTTCAGTTCACTCACTTTGTACTACCTAGAAGATAAGCCCATACAAAGCCTTTTCTAAACACATAGGAGCATAGCAAGTGTCTATATAGGCAAACTTTTCAGAGAAATTATCTTTGAGGTCTATGGGTTTAAAAGTAATTGTAAGGAAGTAATAGTTGTATACCAATTGAATTACTATCCAGGAAATGGATATTATAACTTCAGACAGTCAGAGTAGACCTCCTCAGATAGAAAAGCCTGAGCAATTTCTGGAGTAATCACCATCATTTATAGATATAATTTTGTTATATATTTTGATTGCATTAACTAGTAGGAGGGCAGAGTAACATGTCAACTTCAAGGTCCCCTTAAGTAGCGGAAAGAAAACCACTTCTACATAAAATATGATAACATGACTATAAGTACATGGTAAAAGACATATTTTAAATATGCCATCAAAGAATTGCTCTGGCTTTGATTCGCCTGGGAACTAAGTATAAATTTCTGTCTCAGGAAGGACAAACTCATACAACTATGAGCTGTAAGAGTCACTGGTGTGGTGGTCACATTGATAATGGAGGGTGTTACTTCCTTCCCATTTGGTTAGGTACCTCTCATACCTCTTTCAACTGAGTTGGTGCCTATCTTTCCCACTTACTGGCCATCTATTTCCAGGGTATTACCTCCAAGGTAGGACTGAAAATGTAATGTAAGACTTGAGGTGTGAACTGTACTTTAGGAATATGGAGGTGTGATTCAATAGTTACCAACTAGGTACATTTTTTTGCCCATCCCTACCCCAGAAGATATTTGGTACTATCTGAAGAAGGCCTTTGAAATCAAACTGAGCTGTGTTACTAGCATCTAGAAGATAGATGCTGGCGAATATTCTTCAATAAGGAGAACAGACACCCCCACTAGAAATGACCCTAACTTGAAATGTCAGTCTTGTGGGTGTTTAGCTTCCCTGTTGCTGAGCCAGCCATACTCAGCTCATGGTCCCCCATCTTCCCTAACATAATGATTGAGTACAGCTCGGTGCTTCATCCCTGCTGCTTTGCAGTTAATCATTCTCTTGCTGGGTTCTGCATGTGCCCAGAAGTTCCACAGCCAGTGCATAGCTTGGCAGGCCTGCTCAGCTGCACTCCGGCCAACATTCCACCTCCACCTGCACCGGCTTGTTCCACCTGAAAGCTTACCAAGTGAAAGCAAGAGCCATATGAGGACACCTTAATTATACCCACCCAGAAACTTGCTTACAGAGACTCAGTAGGGCCCCAAAGTTAGAGATTAGCTCCTGCACTGCTGAAACACACACACACACACACACACACACACACACACAAACTAAGTATACAGCATGTATTTTTCTCTTTTCTTCTTCCTTCTATTTGCTCCCACTTCCCAGCAATTCAAGGGCACTACTGGGTAACGAAATATTCCAGAGTACCAATCTCTGAGCCAGAAAAAAAAAAAAAAAAAAATCTGGTTTGTGGCCAGCTTTTTCACAGAGAGAGGGCAGCTGCTTCACTCTGAAATCAGCAGCAGCCTGCCCTAGGGTGAAAGTGGACTTGGTATTACACAAGTGTACAGTGCTTTGCCCTGTCTCTGCTTCAGAGTACTTTAAAACAATGTTGTTTATGTGCATGACCTACAAAAAGAAAGCCAGCTTTTCTGCCAGGCAAAGGTCACTCCAGACATGCATGGGGGCAGGCTAACCTGACCCAGCAGCTTTCTGGGCAGTCACTCTGCCTTTGGTCATGCATGGAAGGGTTACCAGAGTCCTGGAACATAGCTGCACACCTGTTGGGTGTTCTCTTAGAGTTTGAGCAGAGCAGATGACTAAAGGTCCCAGTGGAATTAGAGGCTACCTTGAAAAGCAAACTGCCTCTGTGCATGACTTCAGTGATGCTTGCTCCTACAATCCACAACTCACATGTATCATGAAGCACTAATGTCATCTGAGCTGGTATGCAATGGGTGCACAGAAAATATCTGTGGAGTAAATGAGTAAATTCAGAATGAGATGGTATTTTTATCCAGCTTTCTCATGAAATGGAGGTCCATGGAGGGTCTGAAGGGAAAAGGTTGGCTCCATGGTCTACTTGGTATTATAAGCTATCTATAGATATTCTTATTGTCTAGAAGAACATGCAGATGAGCCATGCAGCTGGTGTGGCACTCTGTGTAGTTCTGTGGCCAACTTAAAATATGCATGTATTGTATGTCTGTGTATATACTTGCTTCTGTATGCTCGCATGGGCACATACATACATGTGCATTGGTGAACCTATACATAAGTGCTCCAGCAAGGTCAGTGTCTCATTGAACTGACTGACAGTGAGCTCCAGGGATTTGCTTTAATCTGAGTCCTTGCCCCCAGCAAAGATTACAGCCCCCAAAATTTGTAGCCTCAGCTACCTTCGAACCCACAATCCTTCTGATTCTGCCCCGTCAGCACCCCATATCAGCATTTACTACCATAATCATCTGTGTCCAGTTTTCTTAATGCCCTTCCAGGATTGCTTAAGTTTTAAGTATCATAAACTCTACATCATCCCCAGTTTGGAAAATGAAAACCATCAATAAATTATGTGATTAGATTTTTTTTAACATAATTGCTAGTTTGAAAATAAGGGGCTTGAGAGGTAGCTCAGTCAGTAAGGTGCTTTCCACACAAGGGTGAGGACCTGAGTTCAATCCCTAGCACTCACATAAAAAGCCAAAAGCGGCAGTTTGCTAATTTATTCCAGTAATCCCAAGGCTGTATCCCTGAGGCTCATTGGCCAGCTAGCCTTGCCTACTTGGTGGTTTTCAAAACCCAGCAAGAGTAAGATGTTTCAAAGAAACAAGAGCTAAACTATTTTTGAAGAATAACACCCCAAGCTAACTTCCGATCTCTATATACACATGCATGTATGCACACTAGCACGCACATGCTTACACCTGAACATACCACATACATACAATAAAATAAATTTTAGAGTGTTTTACATCCCAAAGACTTACTATATTATTACTATATTATTAGTGATAATTCTAACAATATAAATTTAATATAACTCTTCTTGTGTATATATTAACACCTTTTTGCCACCAAATTAAGAATACTCTTAATTAAGTAGATAAATCTCAACCAAATTTAATGTGACTCTCTCCCACTAAATATCTGACTGGACTTCTCTTGAGCCTGTATGTGTTTTCCCCAATAGAAGACCTAAGTTTTGTTACCTGTCAAAAGAATTGCATCTATCTGTGATAGCTGTGTGTCTTTTACCTCTACTGAAGGTGAGTTAAAAGGAGACGTTATTGACAGCAGGTTCCTGGAACCTCATGTCTGTAGCACAGTTTAATGGCTGGGTCTTCTGGCAGGGACACCTAAACCTTCTTATGCCATGATTCCACCTGTTAAATGCCAAGACAACCATAATCAAGGCCTAGGGGGTTCGTGGATGTTGCACAGAAAGGGCCAGGCATACAAGAAGTGTTTGCAAACACTGATTATTTATTGTTGCTACTGTGTGGTTTCTGGGTCACCGAAGCCTAAAAGATGGCAGATGCCACAAGTCACATGCTAGCTTTTGGGCACTTAAATGTGGTTAGTTCAAATTAATGTGTGCTGTGCTGTAAGTCTAGGGACCGTGTATGGCTCAATAGTAGCAGTCCTGGCTAGTGTTTGTGAAGTACTGCTGAATTCTCCCACCACTGAAGTAAAAACAGGAGGGGGTGTCTCTTTTTCTAAAACAGAGATTGAGTACATAACCTTGGCTGGCCTACAACTTACTATACAGATCAGGCTAGCCCTCCAGTCTGCTTCCTGAATGCTAAGATTGAAGGTGTGTGTTCATGTGCCTAGCAAGAACAATGTTAAATTTTTTTACATATTTTAAGTGGAAATTGTGAAGAATTCTTGAGTTAATAACGTAGAATAAAAATGAGCACCACCTGCTTCTTTTTGCATGTTTACTATTGTGACTACTAGAAAATTTCAAGCTATATGAATGATTCATGTTACATTTCTAATGGGAAGTAAAATGCCATCTATGCTATTAGAACATTTGTCATGAGGGTCCCAGAAATATCCATGTTTGTTAGGTGTCAGTCTCCTCTGTTTCTAGCCATTGGCCTTTGGGCATTAATCTTTGACATGTTAGGCTTTATTTCTATGACAGATTGGCATTAACACAGAGAAAAGAGTAAGTGTCTAGGTTAACATAATTTCCTTTTGCTTTCTGACACTCTGTTCTTGGCCAATAGATGTAATATTTAATCGTAATTAACTTCCCAAAATGAACTGAGATCTAATGACCCATCCTTCTGAAAAACCCATAAAGGAAGGGCCACTGAATGTGTCCATGGGCTATGTCTCATGATTTATTCTACTGGACAGTGACTTGATGCATTTTTAAATCAATGATTCCCAGCTCAGCTTTGTAGGCACATGATGGTGCAGACAGATGTTCTTGAAAAGGAAGCAGCAGGTGGCCTAATGCTTGGAAAGCAAACCATTGATGACTAGAAAGTTGTTCATTTCTTATTACAGATTCTGAAAAGAGTTCAGGGAAAAAGCACTTGCCTACTATGAACCAGGCTCTGGGTACCATTCTCAGTATCTGGAGATAAAAAGATTCCAAGTTCTACAGTAGAGTACCACCTCTTTTTCTACCCACAATTAAACAGCAGAAAGTTTTCTCAAAACACACCCAGGAGACACTCCTGTCTGCACTACCCTGCAGAATATCACTTCAGAAACTCTCAAAAATGGCTTCATTCACCTGTCTTTCAGGGGCAAAGCAATTAAAGCATTCCTTCTGAAAACCTTGTATGATAACTTTGTCAGTTGCTATTGCTGGAAGAGATTATTGATAAATACACTTCTTTAAAAAAGCTTGCAGGGTTTCCAAGGGAAGAGGGAAGTCATGAAGGTGAAGCCAGGCTCAGCTTACCAGGGTTGATGCTTTCTGAGCTTCCCCTCTTCGCATTAACGTGTCTATTGGTGTTGTCCCTGTTCAACCTTAGACAAAGAGCTACAGGCAACTAAGGAATGCTGAGATCTGGAGGAAATAGTCTTCCCCAAGGTAGAGCAAACCACCTGATTATCCAATAACAAATGATTAGACCTGAAAACTCATTTGTTAAAATAACGTACAGACTGAGAAGGTGGTATTTATACATCTAGGAATACATATGTGTATACATACATATATATATATATATATATATATATATAATTTGCTAAAAGATGGCATGAATTTGAAAGAGAAAAAGAAGGAGATTTATTGGAGAAGGAAATGATGTAATTACATTATAATCTTTAAAAATGAAAAAAATTTAATCAAAAGCTGAAGACATAGCTTAGCCTTAGAGAATTTTTCCAGCACTCATTGAATCCTGTACTTGATTCTCAGTGCAGCATAGATAAACATAAAATACATAAAGGAGAAAAATGTACTTTCTATGCTTTGAAAAATACTACCCTTATTCTTAGTGTATTTGGTGATATTAGAAAAATGAAGTGCCTCATTTAGATATCTAACATAAATTGCACACGAGCTGACTTTATTAATATTTATTTATGACTAGTCTTCTTGCAAATAATTGACAACTTACAAAAGTTGTAAGTTTAATTTTATCTTAACCAAACTCTGAGGTAATAATAACACAAACAGTAGGAAGAGGCTGGAAAGATGACTCAGTGGTCAAGAGTGCTTACTGTGCAAATGTGGGGATCTGAGTTCAAATCCCCAATGTCTACATAAAATATTCAATCAAAGCTGTACATGCCTGTGAACACATCATTAGCATGGAAAGAGCAACAGACATGCGAAGCATTCCCAGGCCCAACAATATAGCCAAAATGGAGAGCTTCCAGATCAGTGTCAGACCCTGTGTCACAGCCATGAAGCAGAGAGAGAATGAGAAAGAAAAATACCCCAAATACCCCAAACCTGCTGTGATTTCTGCATGTACCTGTATATTGGGACACTGCTCTAACTACCTGGGCACATGTCAGACATGCATAAACACACGCACACACAAAGAAATAAAATTAAGTTAAGTGGAAAATGCATTGCGTATACTTGGTTCACACTTTTCCTTTTGAAATATTAAAATTAAGATCAAATGAACCTATGTGCTCTATCATTTCAGTCACGTTTATAAAATAATCAAATAAAAATTCCCAGCATGTGCACAATAAGTTAAGACGATATTTTCTTGAAGGTCAGAAAATGCTAAATGAGTTATTAATCTCTCTTTTTCACCACTTGTGGATATTTTGTAACTTCCCTGTATGTTAGTGTACTAGTGTATGTTTACTGTGTTTACTGCCATCAAATAACTTCTTTAAGAGGATATTGTCTTTTGGTTATTTTTGTTTTATTTTGTTTGTTGGTTTAGGGTAACAGAGATGATTACCAAAAACATCCTTGATTTAGCTCCTGGCCTTTTAATCAATAATGACAGGTATAATTGGGTTAAATATTTTTTGTTGTTTGTTTATTTGTTTCTTTTGCCTCCTGCCTTGTTCTGGAACAAGGTGTGCTAGTAGGTGACAGGTGTATATTGCATTCTGTGGAAAGGCCTTGGCCAGAACTATGGCCCTGTGTGGAATGTGGGCCTTACAGAGTTACAAGCACTGGAGATGTTTGTGAAGATTAGGTAAACACAGCTGGGACTGTCGTGTGGCCTTTGAGTGACCTTGTATATCACCACACATTATCTTGGGGATGCATGTGTGCATCTAGTATAGCATGGCAGGAATTCCATGATATTTTTAAAGGGGTTTTGTCTACTTGTTTTTTTTTTAATTAACATGCTCGTGTGAGCAAGTGGGTGGAATGCTCAGAGGCAGCTCTGATCTGTACTAGGTTCACACTGAGGCTGTGTCTTACTGGCTGTGTGACCTTGGTACACGCAAACCTTGAAATGAGGGTAAGTACTGTTTGGATTTTGAGATCATGAGACAGGCTCGGCATGTATCTAACTGAGTATAGACATTATGCTATTATTAGGTGCTGTGGCCCATGGCATGAGTGGATAATGGATTCAGACTTTATACAAGGATTAAAAGCAATGAAACAGCCCAGAAGACACTTTCTTCCTTTTAATGTCTAAGAATTTAAACAGCTTAGAATGCCTTTAAATATCCCTTAGGTTGTTAAGAGATGACAGATCCCATCTAGCTCAATTCTCACTAAGAATAGTCTCATGGAGAAGCTGCACTTCAGTAAGTGGAAACACACAAATACTTTGGACTCCCTAAGCCTGTTTTTAAGCAATATTTCTGCTCCTTAAAAATCAAGAGAAGTACTATATACCTTCAGTATGCATCCTCAACAACGGAGTACTCCACATTGCTGAGGCAATGTGAAGTTCCAAGACTCTTAAACACATTAGTGCAAAAAGAAATTCCATCTTCAGTGTCAGTGATTAGATCCTGTTTGTTTATATCAGTAATTATATCTGGTTTTCTCTGCGGCAAGCTCACTCTGTAAATCCTTCAGTAAGAAGTACAAAAATAGAGTTTGAGAATAATGGGAAAGATGGTATTCTCTTGTCCTAGGGTATTTCCTTTCCAAACCACCTCATTCTTCATTATTTAAGCAGAAGTATGAGTCTCAGAGACTTAGCTGGCCTAGCCTTTCTATTGTGCCTTGGGCTAGGTTGCTTTCTCATGGAGACTGCTTGCTTACATCAGCCATTAAGTATCCACAGAACATGAAATGTAATAACTCCAGTAATTCATTTTTGACATTTGAAGACTAAGTGTTCTTTAATCGGGGCCCTTCACCTTTTTCTTCTATACCTTAGCTCCCAGTCAGGATCCATCTGCTTCTTGCTCTTTTCCCCCATGCTTGCTCACTGTGGTCCCTCCTGGGGCTACTGAGGTAGGTCTGTGTGCCAAGTTATACCATGGGGACTTCTGGCCCAGCCCTGCTCAGTCATAGGCCAACAGAGGACTGTGCTATATTATTTATTAAGTGTTAAATCCAAGAAAAATCTGGACTCTATTTAGGCATGATCAGAGGGACAGATATCCCTTGCTTACAAGTTGCATAGAGAATACTTTTTTAAAGGAGTAACTCCAGTTAGAGAATCTGGTAGTCATTATGAGGCTGTCCACTCCTACACTGACCTTCAGACTTTCAAGAATCTGACCATCTGCCCCTCAGCTGAGAGGTGAGGCAGAGGTGGGCAAATCTCTAAGTTTGAGGCCAGCCTGGTCTACATAGAGAGTTCCAGGACAGCCACGGATACACAGAGAAACCTGTTTTAGGACATAAAAAGAAAAAAAATAGAAGAAAAGAAAAGAATTTGCCTCCCTCCTGCCCTCAGTAGTTTGGGGTCTCACTGGCAAACCCCTCTCTTCATCCATTCTCTCCTTTGAAAGTGTCTAGCTATGTGAAATCCATGTAACATAAAATTCAGTGGCGTGGAGTCTGTTCACATTGTTGTGTGGCCACTACCACTGACCGATAGAACCCTTCTCACATGTACCACATGTACCACAGAATCCCTTTTTTCTTTTTCTGTGAATGGCTTGTTTCACTCTGCCTTCTCAAGTTTGATCCAGGTTGTAGTCTGTGCCAGAATTTCCTTCCTTCTTGAGATAGAGTAAAATTTTAGTGCTTTTCCTATATTGTGTTCATTCCTTCACCTCTCCACGCTCAGCTACTTCTGTCACTATTGCCTTATTGCCACTGCACATGGGCATAGGCTTCCTCCTTTAAACACCGATCTAGGCCATTCCTTCTGTAGTTTTGCTGTGCACAGTTTCCAGGCCTGTGGGTTAGAAGCCTGTCCCGGCTCTCCCTCCCACTGTCAGGTCTCCCACCTGCCCCTTAGACGTCATTCTTCTTGCTCATGCTTGAGTCAGACCTTGCATTTCTACCCAGAAGGAAGCTTTGCTGCCATCTCTTAGCACAAGGAATTTAAGATCCTGGTCTCATTGTAGTTCTTACCAGGCAGAATCACACATCAGGCTTAGGTAGTGCCTAAGTGCTTCTGCTGGAATGTGGAAAAGGGGGAGACACAAGGATCCATGAGCTCATGAAGGAGGGGCTTGAGCCAATAGTGATGGGAGTTGGGGCCTGGTGGAGGGAAGTGGGGGACGTAAGCAGATCCAGGTGAAGGAGGAGATCCCTCCCATTCCTGGTGGGTTTTCCCAGGAACTATGAGCCACTACCATGAGCCCAAGAAGGTGGAGAAGCCGCAAAGGAAAAAGTTAGAGTCTGAACTCCTCTTGCTGATATTCCTGCTTTCCGTGAGCCCAGACAAAAGAGCAGAAGAAAACAGAAAAGGACTTGATTCTCAGCACCAGAGCTCTCCTCCCTACCTACACGTCAGGAAGTTACATCCTCTAAACACATTACAGATGAGATGTTGGAGAAAAGATTGTTATTGTAGCTTGCTGATTCTTAGAGGAATATTTGCTTTCCTCGGTTGGGGAGAAAATGCAACCCACTGCACATTCTTCAGGGCAGACTATTTTAATTATTACCAGTTCTTGTGTGTTCTGCTTATTTAAGAAAAATCCCTGTGGCTCCTTGATAGGCTTCAGTGTTACAACTTCATGTTTGAATAAATAAGACCTCACAGTATGATTTCTGAGCAAGGGGCTGGGAGACATCCTCAACCATTGGAAAGAAATGACATATCTTGAGCGGAGGAAAAAAGACAAATAATATAGCTGAAGTAGCTCTTTGCCAAACCAATTTGTGAGCACAGACCAAAGGATAGTGACTGGCCTACGGGCACATTCTGCTTCAGAGATTCCTGGGACAAATGGCAATCATTCTGTAGCTGGGTGTCTTTGGCTTCCAATTTTTCCAGTTTTTACCATCGTGGTTTCTGTTCTCTGAATTTTTAGAGATGGATTACAGAACAACAGCCATTTCCTAGGCCTTCTAGACTTATGCTGATTTTCCTCCGAGAAACAAAACACTTGTCTTTGGTAAGGAGCAGAGCATGGGGTAGGATGGGGTAGGATACAAAGGCAGAGGAGAGGACCCAACCCAATACGCTGATGGTTCCACATGCTGGGAGCCCCAAGGACCCACCTGGAACTGGAATTTGCCCTGTTCGGGTAGACCTGGGAAATATGAGAATTATATAACTGCCTAAGAGCCCTAGCCAGGGCTGAAAAATAAAAGGTTGCTATTAAAATATGAAGGTTTAAAAACTGAGGATTCTAAGCACCTTTGATAGGCCAGGCTAACTGCTTCTCTTTGGGGGTAAGGCTCTCCTGGGAGGAAATCTGATTCTCACCCTTTCTTTTGAGGGACTGAATTAGCTTTGATGTAGAAAATGCTTTCTTTTCTATACAACTTTCCTACCCTTTCCTCTCTCCCACCCTGCTTCTCTTTTCTCTTTATTTTTCCTCCAGTGATCTATCTGCTTTACCATGAAGGGGAGTTGTTTGTTTGTTTGTTAATTTTACAGGGGTGGATATTGCTTGGGGTTTTGTTGTTATTGGACGTTGTGGTGGGTTGTATTTTGAGGTTTTGTTTAGGTTTTTGAGACAAGATCTCACCACGGAGCCCTGGCTAGTCTGGAACAAGAGACCCAAGTGTTTCTGTTTCCCAAGTACTAGGATTAAAACCCCAACCACATGAACTGATTTTGACTCAAGCCATTTAACCTGGTTTTTAGGGGGCAGGAGGTAGTGAAAATCTATTCACTACATACCTAAAACAAAGGTCTTATTTTTTCTAACTTGCCAAAAAAAAAGACAGCTTCCTTTTCTTTCTCTTCCCTACGCATATTAATGGTTGTGTAGCATGGGAGACACCAGCCATGTCTGCCTGCCCAGTGGCCTGTGCTTGTTTGTTGAATCCTATTCCCACGTCATTTCTGGAAGTGGAGTTGATGAAAGATTCCCTATTACACATAGCACTGGGCCTCATTGTTCGGATCTTCTAAACAGGGCTTCTCGGTTTCTCTTTGGAAAGTCTCCAAGCAGGTATATTTTACTCCTGCATTGGTTCAGTGAGACAGTCCTTCTGACTCAGGGCTCTGCAGCAAGTGGGACTGTGAGAGACTTGCTTGGGAAAGTGAGGAGCCTGCGCTTGGGGCAGAGAGCACCACATTCACAGTGAAAAGTTACCTGAGAGCTAAGGAGGCAACGCACTTGCTCAGGCTTCTTCTATGCTGTTTGCAGAGCCTGCTAAACCTGTTTGCACATTTTTAAGCCTTGCACATGAAGCACTCTGCAGTGTTCTGAGGACGATCCTCTCGTTCAAGGTACATCTCAGTCACACCCTCCTTGGCCTACTTCCAAGTGCCAGCTTTTCCAACTATCTTTTAGGTCCCTGCCTCAGCTCCAGGAAAGGGGATGTGACTGTTTTCTGCCTCCCTTGCCGCTAACTAGGGCTTCTCAGCAGAACATCCAGAGCAGTGTCCAAATCAGTGCTTCTTCACCCTGGCTATACTTTGGATTGTACTTCAGTCCTTAAAATATTCACAAGATGACCCCCAAAAGCTGTGCTCCTTTGAGAGGTGCTTTGGTATGGGACCTTATAGAAACCTCTGAAAAGCTCTCCATGTTGTAAAATGTAGCTTAAATCTCTTTCCTAACATGATATTGGTGACCTAAAATTTTCAGGTTACTACTTTTATAAAGTTAAAAACTGAGGTGGGTTGTGGCAACTTTAATCTCATCACTTAGGAAGCAAACAGATCTCAGTGAGTCCAAGGCCAGCCTGGTCTACAGAGTGCTTTCCAGGACAGCCAGGGCTACATAGAATAACTCTGTCTCAGAAAAACAAAACAAAGCAAGAACAAGAAAGAAAAAAAAAAAGACGAAAAAACCTGAACATACCTGTCATCAGTATACATATCTACAACTGCCCTTATAACTCAAGCGTAAACTGATTTCTGTGCCTGTATGTAACTCATAATATGCACTATGGTACCTTTGAACCTTGTCCTTGTAAACACATGACGTATGAGCTCTTCCTTGAACTGATGTCTGCCTCCCAACTTCTCTTCTCACCTTTCCCTCTACTTCCCCACCCAGTCCCCTTCCTCAGACAACAGGACCAATGTCATGCATGTGGAATTTTATTTCTCCCCTATGTAAAGTGCATTTCTAGTGTCTTATTCACTTCCTGTGCTTACCTGGGCACCCAGAGAGAGCACAAATGTGGTGTGGGTGAAAGAAGAAGCGATTTCCAGGCCTCTGTTCTCATTGTGTAAAAAAGCCTTGGCTTGGCACATTCTCTGAATTCTGTCTAGCCGGGAACTTGCACTGGTTCTGTAATTAACTGATTAGGTAACAATTAAAACAAAAGATGAGTTAAAGCTTTGGTTTTCTAACAAATAATTCCCCATATGAGTAAAGGCATCTTTAGGAACTAGAGAAAGGCTGAAAAAAGAAACGTGCACAGAACATAGTGATTTCAAGAGTAAACGTACAGCAGTTGTGGTTATACGCAGCAGCCCTATCAGCAACCGGTCATAAAAGAAGGAGGAGTGCACTGGCCCTACCCTCCCTGCTGAACTATGGGCTTCTGATAGATTCTGGAAGGGGATTTGTTTTCAGTTGTCACCAAGCCCCTGTGATGAACACAGGTGACCCTGCTAAACTAAGTGGGTCACAGAACAAGGACATTAGCATGGGAAAGGATATGTACAAAGACCCAGGAACATTGACAGGAATGAGTGGGATATGGAAGAATGTGTTCTATGTTTTCATGAAATTGTAAAAGAGAAAGACCTGATTAATAAAGAATAAAGCAAAGTCGTTTTGTTGTAACCTAAAGAGGTTTACCTTGTAAAAGCTACCTATGGCAATTTTGGTAGCTTAGGAACTTTTTTGGAAAGTACATGAGCATGTGTGGCATTTATGTTCAAAAGAAGTATTTCTATGTTTACGTATATGTGGTACCTAGAAAACTGAAGGTCTTATACTTCTGTTTTAGTTTCATTTCTGATGATGTAATAAAAAAAATAATCACTTAGCAAAGAGAGGTGTAGAGGGAAAGGGTTGTATTTGGCACATAATTCTGGGTTACAGGTCACCATTTGAGGAAGTCAAGGCACCAGGGACTTTTAGCAGCGGATCACATCACTCCCACAGCAAGTATAGAAAGAAAAGAAGGCATACATGCTGCTTGCTTGCCTGTACATCTCCAGGTCTCTCTTTCACGGCTCGGGACCCCTTACCTAGGGTTAATACTGTCTATAGTGTGCTCGGTTCTCCCACATCAATTAAGACAATCCTCCACAGATGTGCCCAAAGACCAACCTAATACTGAAGATTCCCAGTGAAACCCTCTTGCTAGGTTGTTCTAAATTGTAATGTTTTACAGCCAACAGGCACATTTGGGTTAAACAGAAAGCAACTGCAAACAGTATTTACACAATTTCTAAATAGGACATGTTCAGACTCGCAGGATAACCTAAAGATTTTGCTTCCAATGATTGTCAAGCTGTTGACAGTCAGGATCAAGTATTCATGAAATCTCCATATGAGGCCCTGAACAAACTAATTTGCACACACAGCTGTGTGTGCAAATGTGATGAAATTTCGCCTCATTTGTCTTTTTTGTTCCAAGTTCACTTACTATTGGACCTAGTTGCCCCCAAAACAACTCACTGATAAATTATATAGCTTTTAAATTCACAGAGAAATAAAATCTAGGTTCAGCTGTAGGTCAAAATTCCTTGTGTTTACTGGTCTGTTTGTCTCTCAATCATCTATGGGAACTTGTCAGATTTTAGAGTGGAAATAATTTTCTTGGAGGTAATATTTGTTGAGTGACTAGTGGAATGGAAAACACCAATTACATAAGTGTGAAAAAGATCCAGGTGTTTAGGTTGGATGCAGGTTCAATATGAGCCAACAACAGAGGGGTGCGGATGCTGGAGTCTATTAATAAAAGCATAGTGTCTCAAATCCAGAAATTAATCATATGACTAAGCCCTGTGCTGCTCAGAATGTGTGTGGAGTATAGTGTAACTTGGGGCACATTTTTAAAGGGACCACGACGAGCTGAAGTCTGTGAAATAGGATGTAGCTCTAAGGATGAAGAAAAGAAATCTGTACAGACAAGGCTAAGGCACAGGGGACAGATGTGTAGTGATATGAGAGCTGCCCTCCAGTATTGCAGATTCTGTGATATGGAAAAGGAAGTAGATTTGTTCTCTGGCTCCCGAGGAAAGAGCTAAGATGAATGGTCCCAAGTTCCAAGGGAGGCAAATTTTGGATCAACTTAAGAAAGAATGTTATAAACAGCTGAACAGTCCTAACATGGAATGCACTGTTCAGAGCAGCAACTGCGTCATGCTGGCAGTGTCTAAGCAAAGCTGAGATAGGCCTTTAGTAACCCCTTTCCATAGAGGAGAATGCGTTCGTGGGAGTTTGAGCTTAATGCTGCTACCTGGACTGCAACAAGGGTAAGGCATTTGTAGCAGCCACTTTCCTAAACTCATCTTGTCTACATCTTGGCTTTCTTAGCAATTCTGGTAAATAAAACCCCACCCACTATTCCACAGAAACACCCAAATGCTGAGAGTTTTGATTAGAGTAAGACTGAAGTGAGTTTTCCAGATCCCTTCTAATGTCCAGTTTGGCTTCACCATCACCTGACACTTCAAAAATACATAGTGTAGGGGGATTATGTTGTTCCATTGTAAATAATTGTCCCTGCCTATGAGTTTAATCAAAAGCGCTGATTGGCCAAAGGCAGACAGGAAGTGTGGGCAGGGCTACCAGACTAGAAGACTGTAGGAACAGGCAGAACAGAGCAGAATTCCAGAGAGAAACCAGAAGAAACAGGGGACAACTATGCTGTTCTGAGAAAAGGTACCAAGCTGCATGGCTGAACAGGATAAGAGTCATGAGTTAGATTAAGGGTAAAGAGTTAGCAAGTTGTATGCCTGGGCCTTAGGCCGATCAGCCTAAGACTATTGTAAGCATCTGTGTGTCTCTGAAAGTCAGTGGGTCTGCAGGCCTAAACCTTGAGGCTAGGCCCGAAAGTCAGGGCCAGAAACCTTGTACTACAAATGGTGCCCAACATGGGCACAGAAACCTCCTACTATAACGCACCTTCACCAACCACCTTCCAGGTTTTGATTGAGTCATTTATTTACATTTCTTATTGATACATAAAAACTATACACACTTATGAAGTACCAGGGGATGTTTTGAAAGTATCTAGATGATGTGTAATATTCAAATCAAGGTACATACATCCACCTTCTCAAACACCATTTCCTTAAAGTTGGTCAAGTTATTTTATTTAGCAGTCTACACACTTGGTTTTCTGATATAAAATAGGATGGAGTAAGATATATCACCAGGCCCATCTCTTAGGTCCCCTAGCACTATGCTGTCAAGGATGAGGGAAACTCCTGCCTACAGGGGCTAAAAAAACAAAACAAAACAAAACAAAAAAACAACCTTCTGGGAGAAAAATGCCAAACAGTAAGGGAAAGAAATCCAGAGATCTGATCACATGGCTTGCCTTCATTCCCCTAGACATGTGCCAAATTAACATTGATGTATCCATGCTAGGTGAGGTCTGGGTGGAGGTCAGGTTGGAATCTGACAGAAACCCAGGGCTCCCTCCCTGCATGGTCAACAAGGGAGCAAATGGCCCAGTGATCAAACCTGTGAGCACTGAGTACTTGTTGGGTGCTAAACCACGGCATGGTACTTGAGGAAAGGCTGCAAGTAATTCTAAGAAAGAACTGCAAAGTCCTCTGCCACATGTCAACAATTTAATTCTTATTAAGGTCAGCCATTCTATTTCGTTTTTCTTATCTTTCATTGGGTGTACTGTTTTATATACTTTTAGTCACTGAATTGCCAGGAAAGCCATATGATAACGTCTCATTAACGTCTTCTTGTTTGTTCAGCCATTCTTGGACTGGATTGAATGGTTTCCTGGGACTCCTACTTTCAGCGGTACTTAGAAGTTTTGCATGAAATTATATTCCTCTTTCGGATTGTTTCCTTGGGGCCCATTTCAAAAAGTGAAATTAAGGCAAATTTTTGAATCCCACAGAATAATGTATTTTTTTTCTTTTTTTACCTACTTTATTTGATTTTTAAAGACAAGGTTTCTCTATGTAGCTCTGGCTATCCTGGAACTCTTTCTGTAGGGTAGGGTAGACTCAGATCTCAGGGATATGCCTGCTTCTGCCTCCTAAGTGATGTGATAAAAGCGTACTCCACCACACACTGTTCAATGATGGTATTTTCAAGGGGCCCATATTTTTTTTCTGGAGTTGGAATGAGACACAAAAAGATGAAACTGTCTCTTATCCTCTCTTCCTTCCATCTTGATGAAATCCAACTTGCTCAAGAACTCACAATCTAATAAATATCTATTCACATTGGTTTCTCATTATTTTGTCTTGATGTCAGGAAATAATTTTAATAACTTGTCACCTTGTGTTTTGGGAGCCATAGATGGTTATGAACAGGTGGGTCTCTGTCAGAAAGTAGAACTGAGCTGATCATGTGAGCTTGTTGGCAGTGTAAGAATGTCAGTTCCTTGTGACGGTGATGGAGTAGACAGAGCTTTGGATGCTGCTTGTGTCAGAGAGACCAGGGGTGCAATCTTGAATATGATTTGATAGTACAGAGTTGGGACCCATGAAGCCATTGTTTTGTACTCACAGATGACTCATTTACTATAATTATCTTCTGTCACAAATCATTCTTAGTGGGTTAAATCCATTTGGCTCTTGATAACTCCATTCCCACCAGAAATATTTGTATTAGAAAGCAAGATAATCATTAAGTGAATTATTTAGGGACAATTACATAGATATTATTCTTTTTATTCTTCCTAAGTCGTAACAGCTTACATGTCTTTTATAAATGTGAATTCTGCATTTTATGTAAGGTATGTGTTGCAGTTCAGCCTTTGGGACCCAGCTCTGGGGCCATTACAGGGACTTGACAAACTAGCCCACCCACGATAAAGGAAATTGTCCAAGCAGATCATTTTGCCTCTTACTGTTTACAGCTGCTTCCAATTAGTTTCAATGTACATAGCCCGGTCTTATCTTTATCAGTACAGTTTTTCTTATATCATGTAAAATTTGACCTACAGAAAGTCAACACCAGTGCAGTCTAGCCCTCTTCTTTATTCACTTCTTGCCTAACCTACTGAATATATCTTTTTACTTTGATTACATGAACGTTATTTCATAGGATTTGCTATGTGTGAAGCAAGCTTTTCCCTCCCAAAAATGAGGGCCTCTGAGGATATTTTATATCTAAATGACTACCAACAAGATGGTTCAGTAGGTAAAGGCACTTATTACCAAGGCTAACAACCTGTGTTGATCTTGGGAACTCATCTATGGTGGAAGGGGACCGTTGATTCCTTCAGGTTATTCTCTTACCTCTGCATGCATGATGTGGCACACATACTCCCCCCAATAAGGTTTAAAAAAAATTATAAGCAATCTCTGGAATTTCATTTTCTATGTATATGAATTATTGCAAGGGAGATAAAATTAGCCAAAGGGTAAAAGAAGTCAAATTAGTTATCACCTAATGTCTTTAACCTACCAGAGAGAATATAATTCAATTAACATCATTACACAGCACCCAAAATGAACCTGCTTAAGAATCCTAAGTGCCAGGAAGTGGGTAGAATGATCCGGCTCAGGCAGAGGACAAAGTAACCAGTGCTAGGCATGGAGTCTGCTAAACTGCAGCTGAAGAGAAGCGACTGCTCTCCCCAGGCCTTGGAAAGATGGTGTTAGCCCTCCATTGGTTTTGACCATAGAGGAGGCACTAAAAAGTTCTCCAGAACCTGGAGGAACTTGAGTGTAGAGTAAGATTGTGAAGCCTGCAAAGTCCTCAAGACACAACAGGGATTTAGGATCATCATGTTTGTATTTGTATAAACTAAAATTAGAATAATACTCAGGCATGAAAGGGCTGAACAGTAGAGAAACAGAGGGCACCACATCCACACTCTCATCTTTTAACCCTTTAATTAAGATCAGAGTCTTTGAAATACTTTGAAGAATAATTAACTGTGTCTCATTCACTTGCATAATTGTTTTTTTTTTTCTCTTTCATCGTCTATCATTTGCATGGAAAAGTGTGCCCTGCCTTTTCAAATACAGTTTTGTGAGCCTACTTCCATTGTATTTGTGGCGCTGATGTTATATTTGATAAGAAGGCAGAGACCCACGTGTTACTGTATTTTTCCATTGCCACTTTACATGGGAGGGCTTTGATCTGGTTCCCCAGGTGCCTCCTTTTTTGCCCCAACTCTCTGAAATATCAGAAAGTGACTGATGGAATTTCTGAAAGGCTCCTTCAGAAATGGGAAGCTGTGTTCTCAGCTTGGAATTGGACTTTCAGTAGAGTTGAGTCAGTGGTGCTCTTACTTCCCAGACTAGAGACGGTCAAGCCCATGCCGGATGCTTGTCTCATGCCAGGCATCATGCAGCAGATCTTATTTCTTCATTTCAGTGCTTGAGATTAGCTTTGAGAGAGGCACTATGACCACTTTAAACAGGGAGAACGCTTTGGAGGACCAGAAATATGAAGTAATATTCGAACCAATGCAAAAGCTGCCAATTGAAGCCTCAGGTTGAAAGTTTCCAAAGGCTGTTTGCTCCACAGCACCACCTGGCATTTCCATTCTCTCTGTAGAAGATAAAATCAAATTAACAGATGGGGGTCAAGTTACAAAAAATAAGAGAAATGAAGAAATCTATGCCCGGAAGCAAGAACGGCTGACCCTCATTACCATGGCTCCACTTACCCCTTGTAATTTCCATATTTTCTGCCTTCTGCTCCGTTTTCTCTCCCCCGGATTTCCTGTTTGAATCCTCTTCCCTGGGAAAGTCATTTGGTTCTAGGCTTTTAGTTCACTCTGGTCCATCTTGTAGGTGGAACCACATGTGCTGATGTGATTGAAATGATAGGGAATTTTATGGACAGTGGTAGAAGTGTGGGGGAATGAGATGAAAAGGCCAGGTGTGGGGGAAGAAATATAATGAGCCAAAATGAGAATTTAAAAGCAAGACTAAAATCTGCATTTAAGAAAACAGCCGTGTTCCCATAAGACCTTCCTAAAGTGTTTTACCATAAACATACACAAAAGTCCCAGCCTGCTGAGAGACAGCCACCATGAAATCAGCCAAGAGAAAAATGCTGATCTCAGTCCTAGACCAGTTTAGTGAGAGGAGGGAGTACTTTACCAAGAAGGGTTACTCATGGAGACGAAAGAAGGTGGCATGCCCTGTCCCTGAAGGAGGAGGAGCAGCCTGGATTCTAAATTCCACATGCTTTTCTCTCAAACTGAAAATAAAGACAAGAGCCTTTTGCCACTGCAGGTAGTAACATTTTAATAGGAAAAATTATACCAAATCTTGTCATTTATTAGCCAAATAGTTACCTTTTTATTCTATTCAGAAAGAATAATGTGTCTCCCATGGATGAATGTTAATATGATTCTTGGGTCATATTGGTTGGATAAACAGAACTTTAATTCATTATATTTGTATCATGTACTTGCCCACTAGGGTACCAATTATGCAAGCGTGGCTGTCTTTTCCGTCCATGGAAAATAATTTAATAGACACCCATTTTAATTTCCTTCATCTAGACCTGTATGATTTTTGCAGAGCATCCTGTTTCGCTTTATTATGGTGGACACACAGGCAGAGAAAGTCCCACGTCTTTTCAGAATCTATTTTTCTCATTCATGAAGTACAAGAAACACATGTAGACATAGGTAAACTTGGGTTTGAGTGGGATCCTACAGCATAAATACATTTGTTTTCTTACTGTGCCCTGTGAACTCATGATCAGTGTTCACCTTTTGTATAAATAATAAGTGACCTGCACACTTACCTCAGCATTTGAAAAACACCTGGGACTTTAATAAGGTGAGGTGATTATAGAGCAAAGGCTACTTGACAGCTCCAATTTCTTTTTCTTCCAATGATCTTAGACTTCTGACTTAAAGAAATTCCAGTATCAGAGTATAAAACAAAAACGTCAGTGAATAAAAGAGACAGAAAGTAGATGAAAAATTAATGATTTTTATCATTCATGTAACAGCAAGTAATTCCCAAACCTTAGCCCAGGAGATGAGCATGTTCCACCGTTGTTCAGCAAGATAACTTCCTGAAGCCTCATGGGAAAGGTTGGTTCACTGGTGGGCCATATAGGTAGCCTCATCTAATGAAACCTAAGGCATGAAGTGAAAATATTCATCTCAGTAAACATTCCCCTAGGCTTCCAGGTGTCTCACGTTTTGGGGGGTTTTTTTGGTTTGTGTGTGTGTGTGTGTGTGTGTGTGTGTGTGTGTGTGTGTGTGTGTGTGTGTGTGTTTTCAGATTACAGATCCCTAATAAGTGGAAGGGTCTGATAAGGGATTTCCCATACTTTCTCTGAAAAACGTACGTAACTGGAATTTCTTATTCTTCCTGAAGAATCTTGTGGTGTTATGGGTTTTAATGTATAAGTACTTAGAAAGTAAATTACTGTCAAGGAAGAAAAAAGTAGTCTTCACGTAAGTTTGTTAGTAATTCATGAGTCACATGGAAATTCCCGGGGTCAATGAGTTGCACAGGGTGATACTAAAGAGTTAATGGCTTTTCAAAGCCTCTGATTTATCAGTCCTAAAGAAATAGTTACTCACTCCACATCTGTATCCTTCTAAAAGACTGGTTATATTATAATATTCTAGCTTTTAATATTTAAATTACATGCATTAAATATTTAATATTTAATTTAAATATGAAATTTTTATTATATTTAATATAAAGAGTATACCCACAAAGCATGGGTTGGAAAATTATTTAAAAAACTGACAGCGTATCCTGTTGTTGAACCATTGATTAAAGTGTCACAAATCCAAAAAGAATGAAGACGGAAGCCTGAGTTTGGCAGGAAAGGGCATGGTGAGCAGAACATCCCTGGTGGCAAACACACCACAGGAGGCATTAGGGAAGCAGGCGTGTTGGGAGAATGAGGGAGGAGCAGGCTTTTAATATGCATGGCTGAGTAGAAAACACTGGGACAGCACAGTAACCAAACGAAGCTGAGTCACACAGCCCATCCTGACAGGACTGTTTTCTGCTGCACATTCCTTTGCTTCCCTTTCCAGCTTCAGAAGGGCATTGTGACACTTGCCTCGATGTCTTATGAAAACGACAAACCTCAAAAGGCGGGAGATGGTTTCCGTGTGAATTTTTCTCTCTAGCAGTGACTACTTGACAAAAGCCCAATGCAGAGGACAAGTGCACTTGAGATATTGACAGCTTCCCAGCAAGTCGTGTTTCCGAGTCAATGAGATGTAAACCAGGACCGCCACAATCTAAGTAGTTTATAGCTCACACAATAGATTACTTCCCATGTGTCTGGAGTCATAAAGGCTTTCATTTTACTATCAGTGAGGTTTGCTGGGTTAGAAGGGGACAGTTTAAATCTGACTAGGATGGCACTAGACTCTTTCCACTCCGGGTTGCAATGACACATGCTGTTTATAAACACAAAGACCATCTTCATCTTAAAATTATAGGACAAAAATCAAAGGTGTCAATGCAGGATGCGGCTATTCTGAGATCCTGTTCAGGGTGATTGTGTGGGATAGAACCCATGGAGACATTACTTCCAAGCATTTGCTCGCTGTAGTATTTCGCTCATATGGAGTAAGTACACTGGGGAAAGCTGAGCCATTAACAGGGGAGTAAAATGGCCACCCCAGGCCTCTGGTTGATACATGAAAACCTGAGGTGAGAGCCCTTTATTCTGTCTTCCTCTTTGTTAAAACTTTAAAAACATTCTAAGTTTTGAATTGCGGTCAAACATGTATAAGAACATGTGTCCTGTCTTCAGCCTATTGTGCAGGCACATGCTCAGAATCCTAACACTAAAAGGGCTGAGACAGGAGGATCCCGCATTTGACATAGCTTGTGCTTTATCTTTCCAAGACAGCCAATCTGTACTCTTTAGGGAGACTGCTCTAAACATCAAGAGAGCAAACATGTTTTGTCACAACTATGTTTAAACACAGAAGACATTAATACTGTTGAGAGTTACGCAAAAAAAAAAAAAAAAAAAAAAGACTTTGTTTTTTTCTAAGGGGAATTACTATCCAAAATATTTCAGTGACAAATAAGAATGTATACATTAACAGTGATTCTTTGACATATACAGTGTGTACCGATTATGACACGTAAATCTTCCATCATCTCTCATAGTTACTGTTGTGGGAGCCAGTACAAATACACTCCCATATTGCACCCTCAGTGAAGGTGGCAGTGGGCATTTTGGTGTTTATCTGTTTAAAATACCATATAAACATTATCAATAAACAACACTTTAAAAAATATACTTGTGTCCTTTATTCTTCAGACTAATTTTTTCCCCTGAAAACTAAGCATACAAGAAAAATCAAAAAATCTCAACAGCGGCTCTATGGGCTTTTTTTCAAGTCTTATTTCCTGTTACCTTAGCTTTGCTTGAGCATGCCATTTCCCTTGACTGGTAATTGTGGGTAGAAGCAGCTCCAGATTAGCAATGGTGTCCCACAGGTACAGCACAGCAAGGCCCAGAACAAGGTCAAAAAGCAGAGACAGCCTGTGTCTAAGGCACAGAGCTAGTAGGGCAGCTGCAGACTTCAGATTCTGTTATCATCAAAGAAGAAACTAGGTAGGATAAAGCTCCACAGAGACACGTCCACATGAGAAGACTTCACCCACTCCAGCACTAGCTGTGTACAGCAGTGTCAAGAGGGATAGGATGGGCAAGGCATGGAAGATATCATGTTTGGCATGAGAAGATCATGCATTCATTCCTGGCTCTTCAGTAAAGGGGCATCATTAAAGTTTATTAAGTGTGCGGTAGATACTGAATTCTTTAGCTACCATTTCTTCAGCAACATCAAGAGACTCAAGTCTTATGACGTAGTCTGGGACTTCTCCTCCCTGATTTGTTGAGGAGATGCATGGTAAATTTTATTTTTATTGTGTCTTTTTTAATGAAATGCATTATTTTTCAGGAAATGCAAATAAATTTAGTGAAGGTACTGCAGTGAATTTCTTTCTAAGCTTTATTTTTTTCTGTGAAAGATGCTCTCTGATTATACCTCGATACCACCATTGTCTTCAGAAATTTAAGTGGGCTATTTACAGAGAAAGGAAGCTGCACTGAGCCAGGAGGTTACCTGAGTATGCTTTTGAAATTTTCAGAATTAGAGTACTTTTCGGGACACATCAGCAGTTTTCTGTCACTTCTGAGGTAAAGATAGCTCGAAAGACATTGCTCATGCTTTCCCCTCTTCCAACCATATCATTTAATTTTCATGTGGCCAACTTCCAGGAAAGCATTTATAAACACACTGTGCAGCAAACCAAGAACTCTCCTAGAGTGTCCTTAGCAGTGGCAGAGAGCAATGTGGTTTTTTTTTTTTTTTTCTTTTCAAGCATCACACTTGAGAAGCTCATGAACACTAATACATCTAGAAAAACAGGTTTCTTTTGTTTTAAAAGAAGAACCTCGCCGCATGCCTTAGTGCGCCTTCTTCTGAGCATTGTGCCGTTTCTCTGCACACCCTCTGGAATACTGAAAGCTCCAGTTCCCCTACTTTCTCAGTGAACAATACTTTCCTTTCTTTCTGCTTAGACAGACATCGGTTTGGATAAATAGAGCTGCACTCTTTTGAGTCCCCTGAGATCAATTTGCTTTTTGGCTAGTCAGAGCTATCCTCCTGCCTCATAAGGCCTACCTCCAATGATTAGAGAAAATGGAACTTATTCGTTTTTAAAGGTGACTTCATCAGAGAAGAAAGGGGACCAAGTGTTAGAGTGCTGATCTAATTTCCTTCCCAGGTCTGGGATGTAAGGGAAGACGGAGGAAATAAAGATATGAAAGTTAGAGAGGGCTTTAAAAGACCATGGGATGCTAGAATCAAGGAGACTTCGGCTCCCTGCTTCCCTTTGGCAGAGGAGAGCATTCAGACATTCGCAGGGATGGAGGCATAGTTCGCAGCCCATGCTGATTTCAGAAGCAAATCTACTAACACACTAAAGAAGAAATCACACACGGCAGGGCATGCATTGCCCACTGCTCTGCTCCAGCTTTCCCTGGGGAGGTTCTGTAGCATTTATCTCCTCGCTCATATCAGCCCTCCACAGGGGACAAGCGAAAGAGCAAGCAGGGAACCCAGATGACAGCTCTAAGAAAGATCTCATTTAATCCCTGTTTTATAAAGTTTTGATTGATTCCATGGCAACATGGGTATACACATCCAGAGGAGGGTTCAGTAGCTGAGAGCAGGTGAGGTCTATGCCAAAGCTGCTGTCGGGAGATGTGAAGACAAGCCCGAATCGGTATGCTGGCTCTTTCCTTATGCTTTGAGTGCCTTGGGATCTCCCTCTTGCTCCCAACTGACACAGGGAAAATAGTGTGGCCTTACTTCTTAGGAAGAAGCAGAAAGCAATTTAGGGCATTGATATCACTGCTCAAAAGCAGGAGACTGGGAGGAGGGGAGGAGGGGCACTTATTATTCCTATTGCATTGGACTATGATGGAGTGAAAATTCATAAAAGACAGGACTGTATATACTTTCTTTCTAAACTGTATAATTTTTGTTAAGTCTTTATGCCTAAGAGAAAGAAAACAATAATTTTGAATGTATGCTAGATTTTATGTCACCTAAACTATATTTTACCCATTTATTTCTTAATTGCCATAATATCTAAAGGGCTAGATATATCCTGTGGTGCCATAACTATCCTGAGTGGCCTCTGTTCCCCTCCCTAACTCCTGTCATTGAGCCCCATAGGTCCTAGAAATAGGAGACCCTGACCTAGGGACTGCTCTTATTTTGTTTAAAAGGAGGAGTTGGAAAGAGAGCCTGGGCCTACTACAATGCAAAAATCTGTTTAATATCTGCCTGTGCTGATGGCATGACCAACCTGCCTTACCTTCTCCACTCACTTGTAGCTCCCTTTTAGACTGCAAATGTTCTTTCTTTCTTAACAATCCTCAGAACATGTAGGTATGTGTATGGGCATCTATAGTTCACAGGCTCCCTACATAGACGTGTTTCTGCTTAAATACAAGAATGTTTAAAATCCATTTCAAATTAGAGAATCACCATTCTCTGTAAACTATCTTGAAAAAGGAAAAAAAAACATGCAAAATTAATCTCAGCACATTCAGGGCACATTAACTATGTTCCAGAATATAGCTTATCTGTCTAAAGACAATTACCGCAGTTTTCTGGACGAAGCAAGACAAAATATTCAGTAACTTAGCAACATAAACATAAAAGAGCCAGCATCGCTGCAGATTTTTCTCTTGGGCTGGGTCAGAAAGTGCTGGTGAGAAAGTAACAGACAACCCTAACCTACTTCTGCTGAAGTCATTGAGGACAGTGTTGTGTCCAATGCATGCACAGCAGTGACAGATGCATATCACCCCAAATTCCCAACCAAAATCCTTTTCTTCCCTTGATGCTGGGGAATGAAACACTAGGTTTCTTATACTGTATATCACTGAGTTACACCCCAACCTCATGACCAGGCCCCTGAATAGAGCTCTTATTTTGTATGTGACCCACAATAAAGTAAATGAAATGTGTGTGTATATGTGTGTATTTGTGTGTGTGTAAGAGAGAGAGTGTGTGTGTATATATGTGTGTTATATAAAGCTAAAATGCAAACTTCCTTTTCGATTTATATCACAGCTGTCTATGGTCAGAAAATCTTAGTAAAGTAATTTGGATCTGTTTGTTCAATTAAACTTGGACAGGGTTTGTCTTTACTTGACTCATCCTAGGTGGTCCCTAGTATTTAGGCATTATCCACAGAAGAGCACACACTGTAGTTACACAGATGATGTACAAAGAATCTCAGCTTTCCCAAATAGTAGCCGAGGAATTGGGCAGTAAGTGCCTTGAACCACCTGCACTTCTGCATTCTTGTTGGCAACACAGATCTAATATTATCTCTTTCTTTAGTGGATGTTGACTCTAGGAGGTTCATTATTGACTCTGAAGTTCTGGGCACATATGTATGGGCATCTCCTGGATAATGTTAATGGCTTTTTCTTTTTTAGTTTGTCTGTTCCCTGCGAAGGCATGATGCTATCTCTCACCTCATGTGATGCCTGTTTGTACTACTAGAAGCAAGAATGACTTAACTAGTCATTTTATGACTGCTCCTATCAGTCAGTTACTGAATTGTATTTAGATAAGTTTCAACAAATGCTTTGAATAGTTAACTATCTTGTCTCTTTTCAAGACCTTAAAGTGATACCTTGTAGATGACAGTGTGGCTCACATGACGCTAAGGCATCTGACATCTCCAAGTGAATCTGCTTTTTCTTGTACATTTCTCACTATCCAAAATACCATGCAGAAAGGGCTTTTACTATTTCCTTTTAAGTCCATCTCGTGGTCTGGAAGATTGTCTGATAACACTCAGATCAGGATTCCTCGGGTGTGGCTGTATCCAATCACTCCCAAAAGCCAACTCTCTGGCTACCTGACCAATCAATCATCATTTCTCTCCCTGGAGAATGACAAATATCATCTATGGCAGGCTTTGTCTTCCTGCTGTTTCACCATTTATTCACCTATAATTTTTCTCAATATTCAAAAGATCTATTAAGGGCAAACACATCTAGGATCTGAAAGGGGGAAGACTTGATAAGGAAGGTGGTACAACACTCTGGATTAGAAGGTATCAAATATTCCTCAGTGTGTGGGTCTGGCGTGTGTGTGTGTGTGTGTGTGTGTGTGTGTGTGTGTGTGTGTGTGTGCGCGCGCGCGCGCGCACATGCACATATGTATATATGCATGTGTATGCATGCATCTATGTATGTGCACATGCTTGTGCATGTGTATACACGTGTGCGTGCATGTGTGCATGTGCGTGTATACATGTGTGTGTGCACGCGCATGCATGTGCATGCATGCTTGTGTGTGTGTGTGTGTGTGTGTGTGTGTGTGAAAATGCTTCTGCAATTAGTGTGTCAAAGGTGTCCCTGGTTTGTACAAATTCCAAAATCTGTCGGCATGACTTTGAATAGCGCTTTTGTTTGGGATGCTGTGGTTTAGGGAGTCAAAGGGGATGTGTTATTTTACAAAGCCTAGAGGCCAAAACAGCCTTAGATTTGTGTAACATTGCCCATGTTAGCCATTATGGGCACTGATAGCTGCATCTTCCTATGTTTCCTGTGATGAATCAAAGAAACAAATTTGAGGTGCTTTTCTGCGCCCTCTGAATCCATTTCTGTTCTTTCCTGCGTATTACCTGCACCGAAATACTTCTTGAGATATTGTAACAAAGAGGCTATATTTATTCTTTAACTTTATCAAACAGTATAAAATACAGTTTTCCTCTTCAGACTTTGTATAGTGACTTACATCCCCTATAAGGAATAAACTTATAGTTAAATATAATAAAATATGGTTTGTATCTTTGCCTGCAAAAGTCAAACAATAATCATCTCTTTGCTGAGCTAAGTTCGCTGTTCTTTCCCAGGTACTGTGCACAGTCTGCATGCCTCAAGTTTGCCTTTTCCTGGTGGACACTGCTCATAGTCTGCATCTTCCAGGCTGCTCAGAGCCCTCCCGCATGGGCACACACAGACCTCTTGGGAGCTGGCTTATTTACGGTTTCTAATTCTTCCGGAGGAGTGTGAGCCTGCTTTCTGTCATTCCTATCGCACATGGGCTCCTTCTGAGATGCATACTATTTTCCTTTTGAGAAAGACTGACTGGCCCACAACCCCACATACCTTCTCAGACTCTGAGTCATGTTTGAAATCATCTCTTTTGACCAGTGAGTTCCATTTGGAATCCAGTAAGAAATTCTAGAGGATCAGTTTCACTTTGCAACTTCATTTTAATTCCTATCCTGACTGGTCATTTACCCTGCAGCAACAATGTCCCTGCTCTGCTTAAATTCTGGCTGTTTTGAATCAAAAGTGACAACAGTAAAAAACAGTGTGGAGCAAACGCTAGCTCACAGTGGCTCCCTCAGTTAGCTCACACCATGATATAGAGACAAAATGTGTAGGTGGTAATGTCACACTTTCCTGCCAAATGAAAGGCCGGGGAAGTCTTTCCAGAGATATTTTTATGGATAATATGAATTTTTAAAAATCACCTGGTAGTTCTCTTTTTCCACACCCTTCTGCTTTAATTTGTATGTCTAATATTATTAAGAAATATGTAATGTTTGTAATATATATTTTAATATCAAAAAATTTCTAATCAACTAGATTACCTGGAAAGGTCAAGATTATTTTGTTTGGTTAAGGAACAATGCCAAATCTATCATTTCAATAACAAAGTTCTTCTTGGAAGGTCATTTAAAAAAATGTATTTTAATCCAGAAATTTCACCCAAAAAAAGTCATCTTATTGTAGAGTTCTGTTCTTGAAACCTTTGGCTACAGCCATCAGATTCACGGAAAATCAATAAGGAAATTTTAACAAAGAAGATTTCTACCAGTGCCAATAAAAGCACTTCTTCAAATGCTTCAGGTTTTAAGCAGGTAGCTAGCTGAACAGAAGAAAGAGGTGTGTGAGTAGCACCAGGAATCAGCCTCCATGAAGCAAATCACATGATCCATTCTGCATCTTTCCCCAAAGACTGACCAGTGTGCAAGTAAGAGCTAAAAGAAACACACTCTTTATAAAAACCCCACAGGACCCTGGAGAGATGACTCAGAAGAAAAAGGCATTTGACACCCACCCTGGTGACCCAAGTTCAAACCTCAGGAGGCATATGGAAGAAGGAGTGGCCTCCCACGGGTTGACCTCTGACCTCCACATGTGCAAACTGCCCTCCCCCAACACACAAGTACAAAAAGACAATAAATAGGCAAATGTTTAAAATTAATATCACCACAGATCTGGACATGGTCTCTGCTAACCTGGACAGTAGTGGGTGTACTTCTTGCCCTATTCCTAGAAGAGGCAAAGGACCCCACTTCTTGGCACCTGTAAGCATGACATTTTGCTCTGAATCTTCCCTTTGTGGAGGACATTTTATCAACCGTCTTGTAAATGTCACCACTGAGACACAAGTTCTTATATGAGGGCTTTTATAGTATAAACAGTTTAGATTGAATTTCAGAATAAATTCGCTGTGGAATATACTTAGAAACAACAGCAAAGCAATGCACTCTGGGTGACTTTGCTAATCTGATTCCCCACCACCATTAAACCATACTTACGTCATAGGTTATACATAGCTGTGTTCTTCCTGAATCTGAAGAATGCATCCTTTTGAACTTTATGACACTGGGCTACCTGAGGATTGAGTTCCTGTCACACATTTGCTTAGGAAGCAAACCCCACCAGAGCAGTGATAAAAGAGCCCAGGCAGGCTCTCAGGCAATCACAGCTGCTGTCTCTGGCACGCTCTGAGCTACACCATGTTCTCTGGCATCAGAACTCTTTATTACTTTTTTTTTTCAGTTGGTTTGCAAATACAATTCTACAAAAACCCGTGCACATCAAGGTTCCAAATCAGAATTTGCTGAGCTAAAAAGAGCATTAAATTAGATGGGCTGGCTTCAGTTGGTGGGAATGCAATCTATAACTGCATAACAGTTCTTTACAAAATAAGCAAGCATAGTCACTGGGCATTTCCATTCAACTGGAAATATACAAGCTTATTTAACTCAATTAATTGTCCTTTTCTGTTTTTTCCAGCCTAGCCATTGCCCGTTAGTAATTAGTTATGAATGGCATGATTGGTATGGAAACATTTCATTTGAGGTGCTACTGTGGTTTATTTTGAACATTCTGTTAGCACTATTTTATCAGCTTAAAAAGCATTATGATTTGTCCTATCCATTAGTTTTATGAACTATCAACATAACTTATCTTGCTAAAATTTGGGATTTAACTACAATTCTTACCATAAATGAACAAATCAATAGAAATGATAACAGATGTCAAGTAAATGCCCTTAAAACCCAAGAAAACCTTGTAGGCTCCTTTTCAAGTTCCAACACACAAAGGTGTTAGTGTGAAGGAAGCAAAAAGTGGTTTCCTTGGCAGACAAGATCCTAATAAGCACTACGTTATGAACCTTGATTTAAAACAGATTTTAGAACACAACTAACTTTTAGAGAAAGATCATCTCTTCTGATATTTGTTATTGCATACGCCTGTGTTCACATGCAAACACACACAAATATAGATTCTCAGACATACAGACGGGCATGCACACACACACAGAGACACACACAGACACACACATAAATATACACACAGACATACACACAAATATACACACAGACACACACACAGAGATATACACACACATACATAGACACACACAGACACACAGAGAGATACACACACATACATAGACACACACATATGAATACACACAGAGAGATACACACACATACATATGCACACACACACAGAGACAAAGACACACACACAGAGATATACACACACATACATAGACACACACACATATGAATACACACACAGACACACACAGAGATACACACACATACATATGCACACACACAGAGAGACACAGACACACACATACAGATGCCACACACACACACACAGACACACACACAAATGCACACACACAGATATACACACAAATAGGCAAACACATATATCCTTCATCTGTCTGGAGATGACTGAGTTGGCCTGCTCCCTACTATCACCATTGCAATGAGCTTGGCCTCCCAACATTATTCATGAAAGGAATTTAAGCTTCAAGTTTCCCAGTATAATCAAGTTTAAAAAGTGTATGCCCAAGATTCAAGAAGAATGTAGCTATGTATGACCTATGATATAAGTGTGGCTTAATTCATTGATATCAGAGATCTGTATGAATCTTCCAATGCTTTTGCAAAAAAAAAAAAAAAAAAAAAAAAAGATTAAAACATGATTCTTGCTTCTCATAGAAGCCTCCAAAAAGAAGTTCTTCCCATTTGAATGCCATTAGTATCTCATATATCTTTTCATTCTTAAGGAATTATTTGTATATATATTTTATCCTGTCCCTACTTGAATATGTTATCTGGCAGAGCTCTGAGGAGCTTTATATCAACTTCATATGTATGCCTGTTCTTCGCCACTGACCATTGTGTTGTAGGTTGTCAATAAACTTATAAAAAATGAAGGAAATTGCCAACAGCTGAGGACATGAACCACCCTCTGCTTTGAAATTAGAAAACTGAGGCCATTGCTGACATAAAGCTTATGGCAGCTGAATCAAAGCTGGATAAAACTTCACAATAATGTTAATATGTGTATGCTCATGTGTAAGTAATGAATGACTAGGAAAATCATTTGATGCTTTGATGAAGTCACGAAGATTCTGTAGTACATGCTTGGGTCAGCTCTTCATCTTCATTAAGTCTTGGTAAATATGACAGTTTGAGTGACTAATGTTGTCGGGAGTAGGCTATTTAAGTGGAGATATCAATGGGCCAAGCATCTAGTCACTGGAACACAGAAATTCCCTGATAATCATTAGGTAATATTTCAGAGAAAAAAAGTTAAGGCTGTGAATTTATTTTCCTGGAAATAACTAGATAGCACAGCAGGAATTAAGACAGTTTCCTTACAAATGAACTTATCTTGGTCACACCATTTACATGGAAAATCAAAAACATCCTGCCCTCCCCGGGAGAAGCATGGACGTATTCATTGTTGCCTGTGTTGTGTTACAACAAGAAAATGTGTGTGAATGCATTGTTGCCTGCTTTGTGTCCCCACAGGATTGTGCATGTGATATGTCCCTTGTACTGCACACCTCATTTCTCACTTTCTCATCTAATTCTCCCTACACAATTACAGTGTGATTAAATAACACAGATGTTTACATTCAAGTGGAACATCTTAGGACAACTCCGAGCAGGGCAGCTGTTTACACTAACAGATCTGGCTGTGCTAGACAATTGGGGAAGCAGCATTCTCAAGCAATGTGGGATCTGTGGCAGGCTGCAGAAAGCCTTCTTCTGATGTTGGTGGAAAGCTAACTAAAAGAGATGCTCTGGAGGTGGCTTGTGAGAGGCAGGATTGTCTTGTCTTTCACCCTAAGGCAGCTGCAATGAGCTGGAGGCTGTGTCCAGAGCTGGGATTGGAGAGCAGGCTCTGACGTCATCAGGCTCACTTTTGTTTAGCTAGTAAAGCTTGGCACAATTGTAATGTTTCTCCAGTTAAGCACTATCTGAAGTGACCCAGTGACACTGTGGGTGTAGAAGGGGGAAAAGACGGCCAGAGCTCTTGGGGTAAAGTACATGGCAGTCAAGAACAGTTGAGAATAATGTGTGTGAGTCAGAGGGAGGCTGAACTCTTGCCTCCCTGGAAACCATAGAGTACTTATCTTGTTCCCATTATTGATAGGATCTTATATGTTGACATTTGCATACAGGCATATGGGGACAAAGGAAAAATCTAGGTGATGGTGGTGAGGATGTCTGTTTCTCCAGTGTTAGGTGACCAAGTTCTGTTCACTAGGTTTCATTTGTTCAAGATACCACCCATTCCCAACCAAGGAACCACACCAAAAAGTTCCCTGTACAATGTTTTTAGGCTTTTTGTCTCCATGGGGGGAAGATTTATTTCTAGTTTATTTCTTGGTTGATAAGGAATGTAGGTCAATTGTACCAAGTCAGCTAATAGCACCTGAAAGTTTATATATTTCTCTCTTCTTCCTCCTGCTCTGCACAACCTGAAGTAAATGGGTTTTACAAACTGTAATGTGTCTCGACTCATCTATAAAACTGTTCAATTAGTTTGGGGACCATATATACCCTCCAGCTAATGAATAGGTTAAATAATGTCCTCACCAAGCCAGCATGAGTGGATGGATCAGTCTTGATAAGAGCCTGGGTATTGTTGTAGCAGGGCCACAGGTTGCGACTGGGCTCAGATGGGTTAGGTACTGTCACTGAGGTGGACATTTATCAGCATGTTCATGTCAGTCGAGGCTTATTTCTGGAGTATAATAGAACAGAGAACTGGCCTCAGAACCACTCACCAGGTTTCTCCATCTTCTGGGTGACAGAGGTACTTATTTAAGTGGCTTCAGAAAGAATCAGAGAATAAAAACAGCTTTCTGGGAAGCTGTCCAGGGAGTCCTGGGTTAAGGGCTGATTGAAAAGTAAAGCCCACGGTTTGGATGGACCATCCAGACAAGGAAGGAAGAGTCTGGGAGGAAGCAGGTCAGCAGTGTGAGAGGCTATAGAGGTGATGCTATGTCTCAACCTGCATTAGAGACAGGTGAGCAGATGTACCTTCTGTTTAGATGTGCCCATGTGGGTTCTGCAAAGATGACATGTGGCCAGAATCTGGCTGCTGGGTGAATTTTGTGTTCTGAATCAGGAGGAAATCTTAGGAAAGGAAACTGAAGAGGTTAGGGTTTCTCATTATTTTATTTCTCACAGGTTTGTATGATTTGTATAATTTTTTTGTTCCAGAGTCTGCATTCAAGGGAAGGTTGAGACAGGCATTAAATCTCATTGTCATTGTTTGGAAATATTTTACTTATTGCTAATTTTCTCACATAATTTCCCATTTAATGCACTGTACTGTCATTCTATCTGACTGAACGATATATAAATAATTGGGTTTTGTTCAGCTCTGAGTTGAAGGTGTTTGGGAGATTGAAGGTCCGAAAGCTGTATCTGCAGAGGACCTTTGGGCTGGTCAGGACTCTGCAGAGTCCCAAGGCAGTGCTGAGGATACATGAAAAAAGCAAAGCCAAGGGATAGGCAAGCGGGCTTTTGTAACAGAACCACTCTTAAGGTAATTAAACAGATTAACTCACTTCTCAAGGCAGATCTTTGTGACTCAGTCACCTCTTAATGTTCTACCTGGAGTAACATTTTAATACCACGAAGTGCAGAACTTTTGACAGACTTTCAAATCACAGTATCCACCATCATTTGCTAATTGTGGAGATTTTTGTGGCTTTCAAAGTTTGTATGGAAGAAATATGCCTACCTTGCTTGCTTTTTATTGGCTATTGTTTTCATAGAACCTCAAAAGCCTGAGTAGACAAAGGAAGTCAACCCACCAGCTTGTGAGAAAGAGATGCGAGGTGCTGTGTATTTCAAAGACCTCCAGCAAAGCTGAACATGGGCATAATGCCAAGCACACATGTGTTCAGAGTTCTTTCTACACTGTGTGTGAGTCCTTCGTTGGACTTGCTCTTTAAAAATAATTTATAGCTCACTTTCAACCTCTTGACAGAGTAGTTTGACAGATAAAAGAAAGAATTTTATCAGAAATGCATTTTTTTCTTCCATGGATTATGCTTTTTGCTGTCATGTTTGAGACTTTCCATTAGAACGTCCCAAAGATTTTCTCATGGTATCTTCTAGAAGTTGTTCGTTTTGCTTTGTGTTTTAGATCTAAGTCTGCTGTTCTTTTTAAATTTTTTTGAGAAGCTACACCATAGCGCATGGTTTTTGCCAGTGCTGTTTAGTTGCTCAAATACCTTCTGCTGAAAAGGTTCACGTTTTAGTGTAAGACATTGTAGGGCTGTACCAAGTGGGAACTCTGCTCCTCTTAGCTTTGTTTAGATTAAGTACAGGTCTGTGCTTGTGGTTATAGTGTATACACGAGGGAATACTAGTCATCCACAAAAAGAAGGAAACCACATCATAAATAGAGCTGGGGGACATTATGTCACACTCAGTAGGCTGGATACAGAAAGGCTATGCTGTGTGACCGCATTTATGTGTAGACTCTTAAGAAGTAGAATCCATAGAGACAGCTGGTTGGAGGGTGGTCTGCAGGGGCTGAGGTGATTCCATGGCAAAACAACCAGATTTCAGTTTGATGGAAGAAATGCCCTCAAGAGATCTAATGGCAAATCATAGTGACTACAGTTATAACAGTGTGCTGCAGACTTAAGAATTGCTAATGGAGCAAATAAAAATTTTTTTACTCCAAAATACAGAAGAAAACATGTGAAGCAGCACGTGTTAATTATTTTGAGCAGTATATGCAATACTGTATGCAACAGTGTATGCAAATATCAAGGTATCAAGTTAAGCATCATGAATATGACAATTTTATTTGTCAATTAAAAATAAGATAAAGACAGATAAAATAAGTATCATTCACCACAATTTGGATATGATAAGAACTATAAACCATTCTTTTTTGTTGAGTGCAGACACTGGAGTGGCCTAGTGACATCAATCATTGGTCAGGAAGGTCCTGCTTTTACAAACAAGGAGTTTCCTGTAGGCACTACACACAGGCATTCAGTAAAATGTAAAAACAAACACATTTGTAGATTCTAGATATTTAAGTACACTTGAGTGTCACATTTCCACAAAGAAAAAAAAATGATTTCTTCATATAAAACAACAAATTTACTTTGAACTGAAAGCATCTGAAATGTGTTCTTGGCAAAACTGTATGTGTTCAGAGAGTAGAAATGATTAACAGACTGATTATTGATTGTACACTATTGCAGCAAAGGAAGTTATCTATTGATGTCATCTGTACACAAGACCCACCCCTTAGAAGATGGATTCTTTGCTGTTTACTTCTTCATCCACCCCAGTGCCAAGAGGAGAATGGTCTGCTGAGCATCTTTGGCAGGCCTGTTCATGCATGGCTTTGGCATGAAGGAATCTTGTCTAGACTAGTTGCAGATTCCCTCCTTAGGGTACATTGGCCACTTCTGGTAAAGGCCAGGTCCAAAGTGCAATGTGGAAGAGCAAGGGCTGAGGACCTGGGAGGTGGCCTATCCCCAACTATCTCTAATTATACAGAGGTGGGTGTGTCTTCTGAAGTGTGCTGTTGCCACTGGTAAAACAAGACTCCCACCCATATTCCTCCAGCAGAAGTTAATCCTGCATATACCTACCTACCTTGGGCTGGAAATGGCCCTTTAGACATAGACCCCAACCCCTGATGGAAAGAAGGTGGGTTATGAGGCCATTTTGTAGCCATGATTTTTTTCTTTTAATTTATAAGCCTTTCACACTTTGGAACAGGCTCAGAGGGTGTTCTGGTTCGTTCTGTAAAGTATTCTGGAGCCAGTTGTCAGTTCAAAACCAGCTGAGACATAAAAGATGCTATGGAAACACTAGTTAGTGACTTTCAAAAATTTTTAACCTGACTGAGTTAAGAAATGTTTTGTTCAACAAAATCATTCGAGAATTTTATGCCTAAGTTCACGGCCTTTGCATCATCCTGCTCTTCCCTTCCCCCTCCAACTCTTCCCATGCCACCCTCTATCCTCTTTCAAATCCATTACCTCTTCTTCTAGAACTAAATGTATCTGTACACACACATAACCTACTGAGTTCAGTTAGTGTGCCCTCATTTGTATCTGTCTATAAGGCTGACAACTTAGGCCTGGTCTGCTCCCTAGAAGAACAAACAACTAATTCTCCCTAGGAAGCCTTTACTTCTTCATCTAGGGGTGGAGCTCTGTACATTTTCGCTTCCATATTGGCATGTGTCTGCTGTGGTCTTGGTATTATGAAGGCAAGCATATTGTTTCATTTCTGGGTATAGCATTGCTATACTGCCTGAGAAAAAAATGGTATATAGGCTCTTACATTCTTTCTGCCCCCACCTCCTGGAAGTTCCCTGACCTTATTGTGTTACAGATGCCCCATTTGGGGCCAGGTCCCCCACTGCCCTTTATTCTGCATTTTGATGGATTATAGGACATTCTGACAGCCTGTCTACTTTAAAAAAAAAGCTTCTGTAATGGCAAGTAAAAACTGCATTTACCTATGAATGTAAGGAGACTCTCCCTGAAGTCTCATGATGATATTAGGTTCTCTTCTGGGGCCAGCTATCTCTCTCGCTACAGTTTCTTGTTTAGATTTTCAGAATTAGGTATGAATTCCCTCACACTGAGTGCATGTGCATGTTATGTCCTATTGGATAACTGCTGATTGCCCCTAAGATATAAGTGTCATTATTGCACTAGTGGGGATATCTCAGCAGTCTGGTCATTGTTGTGATTCTCAGCTTTACAGCTGGATAGGGCTGACTGTTGATAACCTTTTTTCTTTGGCAGCCTGCATAGTACTTGCTGAAAAATGATCTTTAATATTTTGACATGCATTTGTGGATGTACATAGTTTCAGCACGTTACATTCACAGAATTGCTCTGATAATTTTCCATTGTCTGTCACTTTATTCTATTCTGCTTATTTTCCTTTCTTATATTGTGCTCATCTCAACTTGCGGTGTTGATTTCACAACACAATGCTGAGATGAGACCCACAGTTTGTGAGTTTAGTGTGGCCCTTTCACACTTCCAAATTATGAAATTGAGTCTATAAATGGATTAGCCCCAAAATACACAAAGTTACAAAAAGGAAAAACCAGTAGTAGAGGTTTTACAGTGTGACATATCTGAAGGAACTTCAATCTTTCTTGGTGCCCCAATGAACAAAAAGGTAGTTACTGGACATAAAATATCTATAGAAAACCATCTCAATACTCACATTTCCTTGTTTCGGTTTACACTCAATTTCTTTATAAGCATCTTTGTTTTCTTTTTGTCTTTCTCTCCCGTCTACTGTACACCAGGATCAGTTTATTTCCAAGCTAACCTCAGCTGGTGGCTTCTAAGAACTTGCTCAGTGGCAGAACCACCCACAAAGCAAAACGGCCCAATGTCCTAGTGTATCACCCAAGAACTCAGACAAAGATTTGCTTTCTCCTACTTCTTTGAAGGATCATTGTCCAGGCTGCTGGTCTTTTGATCTGTATATGCAACAGACCATTCACCCCTGTGCTCAGGATGTCACATCAGCTCTTGCCTAAACCCTGTTTAAAGGCCTTGCATGCATGTAGGATTCTCGGCAATTATCGTACACGTTATCAACAACCACAGCAACAAGGTACCAAGACTTGCTGGTCTCACACTACAGAAATATATTCTCTCAAGGTTTCAGATACAGAAATCTAAAGTCCATGTCTCATCAGGCCCATGTTTTCTCTAAAAACTATAAGGGAGGGGCATGCTTTTCCAAAGGTTGATATGCCAGCGACATTTGCTTCCTTTTCTCTGTAGGTACAACAAACTCTAGTCTGTCACTGACTGCCTACAGGGTATTTTCTTATTTGTCTGTTTCTGTGTCCTCACACCGTTTTCTCCTCTCTGAGCATCTGTGTCCACACTCCTTTCTTCATGAAAGAACACCAGTCACTGGGTGTATCCTTATCCCGTGTGACCCCATTATAACTTGACTATATCTTCAAAGACCTTCTTTCCAAATAACATGAAGCAGAGTTAAGACTTGTGCACATACTATTAAAATAATTCACAATACATAAAATTTTATAAACTCCGCAAGCCTGATTTTGATGGTATCAGCCCTGGTGATATCACCAACGTCATTAAGACACCCTGAGCTGATTTCTGGCCTATCTTCCTTAGCAAGCCAGCCTTGACCTCCAGGAAATGGTTTGCTCTGGATATGCTGTCTGACTCACCAGGGCCTCCCTCCCACAGTCCAGAGGGACCGCTGCGGACGTCCTGTGTCAGCAATCTGGACCCATCTGAGAACTTGTGTGCTGGGTAAATGTGTAGCAAAAAGAGCACAAAGGGGTCATTATTATAAAGACAACAACACTTATCTGAAGTGCAACCAAAGAGGAGCTCAGTGTCTTGGGGGTCTCACAAGACTGTGGTCAAAGTGTCCTCTCATCTGGGATGCTTGATTCTTCCCTTAGCTCATGCTGGCAGTTAGAAAAATCTAGTTTTTTGAGGTTGTAGAGGTAAGATCTTGCTTTTAAAGGTTTCTTTCTGATGAGAAGTATCTCCTTCTAGGAGGCCTTGATCAATCATGGCTTTCTATCTGATTACTTCAACCATAACTAGGATAAGCTTATTATTAATCCAAAACTAGCTCATGTGGGACCTTACTTATGTTTTCAGAACCTTCACTTCCCTATATTACCAAATCACAGGAGTGCCGCCTTATGAATTCACATCAGATTGCTTGAAATAATCCAGAGATGAGAAAGTGGACCAGATTCTGCGGCTCAGTGGTGTTACGCTCCCAGGCTGGGCTGTGAAGGGACTGATCAGATGGTGAAGTCCCTAGGAAGAAGTCACAGGGACAGGTGAAGACTGACTGAGATGCTTACCTGTGAGAAAATTAAGCTCATGTATCAACTTTCTGTCACTGAGGAATTGTACCTAAGAAAATTATCATCTGTAAGGAAAGGAATGTCTTGGCTCTCAATTTCATAGATTTCTGTCCCAGCTCAGTTGCCTATGTTGCTTTTGGACCTGTGGTGAGGAAGTAAAAATCCATGGACATGATGTCCATAAAGCAAAACACAGAACAGGAAAAGGGGGGTGTGGGAATACATCCCAATAATACAACAGAGTAGTGTAGAAAGCCCTTAGCACAAGGGCTTTGGCAGATATTTAAGTTGCAAACCACTGGGGATATTGAGAGATGTCCTCAGATGTCTGAAAGGCTGCACTGGTGTGGGAATTTGATGCATTGAATTTTGGCTTTTCAAGAAAAGCAAATGGTGTGATAGTCTTAGGTGTCCATCATGGCTTCTGGTGTCCACCAGTTGCCTTCCGTTCGGGTTCTCCAGATAAGTCATTTCTCTAAATGCCACAGGAGTGTAACCACACTATCTTTAGCAGTCAGACATAAGATACTCGGTAAAGAATTCACCAAAAAGATGATCCACTGAAACCCAGGAAGATTTTCTCTTCTTCTCCATGTCCTCTGTGCCTCATGTAGTCACCGAGAAGCAGAAAGTGAACCGGAACTTTCATGGCAACCATCATCCTACCTAGAGTGTAAACAGCTTCACAGACATACCATGTTTTAAAACATGAACACTGCACATCAGACTGTTAGTTAACAACGGAATCATCAGTAGTACAAGGCTTGGTGTCTCAGGGGTTACAGTGACCTGCTCCTTTCTCTAGATGGCCAAACACACTGCATTCATGTAAGTTCCTTTAATTTCCCAAAACCTCAGCGCTGTTCCTGTCTTCAGTATGGTCTTTGAACATATCTGCCTTACCAGAGAGTCAGCATGAATAAAGGAAAGACTCCTGGGCTTTGGAGCTCCATGTGGTCCATCTCAAATGCCAGGTCTTCTAAGGGTTCCCTGACACCCTTCCCACGCGTTTCTTCCCCTTTAACAGATTGGTTATTTTCTTATCTATTAAAACAAAGATGGTTCCTATCTCTAAAAGCTTATCATTAAAAACTATGATTACAGGAAAAACAAAGAACAATGCAATTGATGTCTCCGAAATTGAGTTTCTTCTTTCTGAAAAAAAAAAAAAAAAATTGCTGCATCTTGTAGCTAACTAAAGGTAGACCTTGAAGATATCTAGGATGGAAGTGGTCTTAGCTTTCTGACAAAGTCAAAAGCGTGTGGTGAAATTCTGTTCAATGACTTGCTGAGAAGCAAGGCAGAGGAAAGGTGGACTTTTGTGACTATCTACTGTCTACTGACCTTAACTAATTAATTTAATTAACACTTTTATTAAATATGTAAGACAGTGCTCACATTGTTTTTAAAAAGTTGGGCAGTAGGACCAATGACTCCAAATGAGATGGTAAGGAAGCAGAAATTGTGGTCGTATGCAGTATGGTCCACACCTAGACACTAAATGCGTAGCCATGCCATTAGTCTGTAGATGGGAGCATCCTTTCCCCCAGAAGATGATAATTTTCTCCTTGATGTCAGAAATAATCTAAAAGGTTATTTCCAGGATCGCAGTAGTTATGTATCTGGTGCTTAAGGTGTGTACCAGGCACAGAAATGCTGACTTTTAAAAGTGAATTATCTAATTTTTTTTTTCATTGCTTCCTGGTTCCCACGCTGGTCATCATTTATTGCTGAGGAAGGCTGAGTTCGGAGTGGTTTCACAGACCTAGTGGGCCGGGACCTCTAAAGCAGAACATTCTCACAGCCACACGTTCTGATTTAACAAGGTTATGGCTACACTCTGGGTCTGTGGTAACCCAAAAGTTGGAGGAGGCAAAGGGAAGGATAGGGGCAGGAAGAGGAGGGAGAGGGAGGAAAGAAGAAGGAGAGGTGATTTTTTGCTGCCTTAGAGGAAAAGCGCTCTTTGAAAGACCATACCACTTGAGTATGGGGAAAAAATGAAGCTGTGGCTTTTCTTTGAGCCAGCTCCTTCCTGGCAGGATCTTGGACTAACACCAAGCATAGCAGACTTTTCTGTTTTAACGGGAGCGGCAGCACGGCGACTCGCCCTTCCCTCTTCTAGCTCGCACCGGTGCTGGGTTTTCTTTGTCCTGCTGGCTCTGGGATGCCGAGCAGCAGGTAGGACCGCTGACTGCGCAGGCGCAGGCCTAGCCGCCACTGGCTTGCTCTCCGCTTCTCTGCCCTAGTGCTGCCCCCTCCCCCCACCCCGCTCCCGCCCCTCGGTGTCTTTGCACAAGGCGCTGTCGGACTAGTTCTCTGTCTTGCAGGCAGGAAATGAGAAAGCCATGTTTTAGACCATTCAGGAAGTCATCCAGAGTTATATTGGCCCATTATCTGATGGCCAGAGTTTACTTAGGCTTTTTACTATTTCACTGGGCAATTGAGACCTGGGACACCACCTATCCCCACCCTACCCCCAACCCATGGTCACTGCCTGTGAGCAGATGGAACCCCCCATCACCTCACCCCTCTCCCGTCCCGTCCCCATAGCGAGGTGTCAGAGGCCCAGATCTACCTTGTGAGCAAGGCTCAACCTTCATATTCAGTGTTTCCGAAGGTTTTCAAATTTTATTTTCAATCTTGCTGCCCGAGCACGTTTTAAGCCTCTTAACTCAGCATTTCTGGGAGAACTGGCCAACATCAGCAATGGTGCTCAGCACCTGCACATCCCTGGTGGTGCCTGTATCTACCCTGGTCATAGTGTTGGAGGGTGGTTCTCAGAAATGTGTGCTAAAACCAGAAGCAAGAGCCTTCTCTCGCCAAAGCTTGGCCCGTATGCAAAACGTTTAAAACGTGTAGTAAAATGTTTTATTGGCACCAAGGATTTGTGATTCCTAGAAGCAAAACTAAGTTTCAACTCTGATGGAGAGACAAGAGGCCTACTTTCTAACGTGCCACTTGTGGTGGTGTGACAGGTTGGAAACCTCCCAACTTGGTTTATCCGGATGAGCAAGCATGCACCCAGCAAAGGCCAGCCTCCCAGACACATTCTCGCCCAGGGCAGTCCTGAGTCACAGCTCAAGGGAGATCCTCAGCCCTGAAAGCAGAGTACTCTCTTCTTTTTGTGCCTCTTTCCTTAGTGGAAACAGACTCTAGAGCTCCCAAGGAAATGGAAGGTGGGGGAGATCATTTTATTTTCCAGTCAATGCTCCACTGCAACTTGCTGATAATTAAGGTAGACTTGGAGAGTCTGCAATCCAGTCAGGGAAAGATGGCTAGGGGTGTTCAGAGGCTATCACTGGAAGCTTTCAGAACACAGAGCAGCCCCAGTCTGCAGTTCCTAGGCCTGCATATTCAGCTCCCTTCTAATGAAGCCCTGGCCACACTTAGACTTGTTCGTATGACATGAGGGTAATTTCAGAGCAATTTTAAAGTCAACCACCAGGCATCTGCTCTTGTAAATTAAATGCCTGGCACATGATTGTGCTGAGGTAATAGTTCATTACAATACAAATTACAGGGGTGTTCCAGTGGCCATGCGACCTTTGCAGTCATCTTGACTTTGCCTGTGATGGGGTGGGAGTGGGGGGGGGGGCATCCTCCTTCTTGCTAATGGAATTTAGCATGTTGTCAGCCTCATTGCTAACAATGGTTTTTTTTTTGTTTTGTTTTTTTTGTTTTTTTTTTTATGAAATGCCTTTATGATGAAACTAAACTGTTATTCAGCTCTCTTTCTTTCTGATTCCTTTAGCTTAAAAATCATCTTGCCTGGAAATTGACCAACTTGCCTTCCTGGCTCCTCTGTTTCTCTTCTCCTAGCTAGCTTTTTCTGTCTCTATTTATTTATTTATTTTATTTGGCTGTGTTTTAATTACAAGATACAAAACTATCTTCTCATTGTTAAAAGTTTGGCAATTATAAAAGGGGGAGGGGCAAAAATCAAGGAACTGGGGGGGGCGGCGGCACACCCCTTTAGTCCCAGCGCTTGGGAGGCAGAGGCAGGTGGATCTATGTGATTTCGGCACCAGCCTGGTCTACAGAGTGAGTTCTAGGATAGCCAGGGCTGTACACAGAGAAACCCTGCCTTGAGCTCCCTCCCTCATAAAAAAAAAAAAAAAAAAAAAAAAAAAAAAAAAAAAAAAAAAAAAAAAAAAAAAAAAAAAAAAAAAAAAAAAAACAAGGAACTCTCTCCTAAAGAGACACCCTTCCAGATTTCCGTTATGCTTACTTTACATAAAAACCAATTTAAATTAAAAATAGATTCCACTTTAAATATATTTCATTCAAATTTGAGTTCATAGGATACACATAGTTAGACACGTTTACTTTTCATACAATTTCACGTTAGTTGAGACTTTCCAGTTGCAGGACAGATATATCAGCTTCATCTGATATATCTGCCTTATCTTCCACACAGCTGTCACTAACAAGGACTTGGATTGTTCTGGAAGTTTTAGCTAATGCACTAAACACTTTAAGTGGCCATGTTTGTACAAACCTCTTATGGGCACTTAAGTAGGGTACACCCAGAAGAGGTGGGAGAATTTTTGCTATAATTTCCAATTATTCACAGATGCTGTCATATGCATCTAGACTCAAAAAAATCACCATTTTTTCTTTCTACGCATCTGTCCTTGCATTTCTAAACTACTAAAAAGCTAATCAGATGGAAGAAATTGTACCATTTTTTTCCTACATGCTTATCATGCATTTCTTAACTCTGACTTTTTCCTTATGTAATCACAATACCATTATCATGCTTTAAAAATGACTGCACTTTCCAGTACCATCTTCAGCTAGTTCAGTTCACATAGACACAGCTGTCTCACAAACATCTTTTTATGTGTTTTATTTGAACTGTTATCTAAAAGTGAAGCACACACCTCGCCTTTCTCAGATGTATTGGACCCAGCTGTTTTGAGCAGCAAGCTTCCCTCTTCTTCCCGAGGTCTCAAGACCCCAAGGCTTCTGTGTTTCCTACCACCCACAGCTGCTCAGAGCTTTGCTCACCATTAGATGTTCTCTGTGAGCCTGGCTGCCTCTGAAGTGACAGTCACAACTTCACATTGCTTCTGGGACTTACAGACATTTTCAACTCCAGGAGTCATGTGTCTATTCTGTTTTAAAAGAAGTTTTAGATACCTCTAAGTCACAAAACTGGCAGCCGAGGGAGGTGCTGGCTAACTCATCATACAACCAACAAACTCTTCTAAAGCATCCCTCCTTTCAGCCCACATAACCAGCCTCTTTTTAGTGTTCTATGTATAGCTATCCTTGAATTTTCAATTGTGCTGGTACAGGAACTAAATAAAAGGTAAAATATAACACAGAAGCACTTAAGATATTAGAAAGCACTTGGTTTAACTAAACCATCACACCTGGACTTGAAAGATTATCCAGTTTCTTAAAACCCTCATGATAAACCCAAGCTGAAGGCCAGAACTTCTTCACCTAGGAACTCAAGATGCAAGCTGTGGCAAGCCTCACATGTTGAGAGAGTCTTTTGGAACCAATGGAACTTTGTAAATATTCATTTTAAAAGAATTGTTTTATTCTTAATTTTCTCTTTGTGTGTGTCTATGAGTGGACATATATATATATATATTACATATTATATATTACATACATATAAATTAAATACACAGAAGCCATTGGATTCCCTGGAGGTGGATTTACGTGTGACTGTGAGCCACTGAACATGTCTCTGGGATTTGAACTTGGGTCCTCCGCAAGAGTACTGCATATGCTTAGTTGCTGAGCCATCACACAGACTATAGGCATAGCTTTATATATATATATTGTAGAAGACTATTATCATGGCTTATGGAATGAGGTCAGTGAGCAGTGAAATATTTACACATGCAGGAGAAAGTTCTTTTAACTTTGAAAAACTCAAAGATTGGAGCTGAAAATTTTGTAAAACACAGAACATAGTTGGGTCTGTAAAACTTTTTCAAATGTGATTTTCTATTATTTTTTCTCAGTGTGAGACACCGTTTATCATGTGAGTATGGCTTCATCTGACTTCAACAGCAACTACATTCTGTCCCTAACATAACGTGTGGCCCAAGATCACAAGGTAGTAAATGATAGAGCTGTCCTCTAGCCCCCATCTCTAACTTAACCACCATTACGTTCTGCAACAGCACAGTGGGAAGGAAGATGCCTCCAACCCTTTAAGGTGAACCTTCTGCTTTAAAAGTATCAGCGAAATCAGGAAGAAGAGCCATGTAAACAAATACTTCAGCTATAATAGTCTATTATGAACTAAGGAATGGGAAAAATAACAATGACTATCTTGAAAGGCCTCATGATAGTAGTCCTGATGGAGACGAAGGTGTGTGGGCTGAGGAACTGGTGGCAGCCACAGGTGAGATAAAGGAGAGCTAGAAGAGGCAGATGGTTATCTGTATTTCCTCCAGCCTCCCTTAGCCATGCTCTTCTTTCTCATGACCTGCTACAGAACAGAGCCAAGAAGAGTTGATCACAAATTCCATTATTTGGGTAACTTACTCCCAACTTTGTTCTTAGATCTGTCCCTGAGTCGAGCCATAAAGGTGCCTGCCCTGTGGAGGGCTCATGATGTAGGCTGGTGCCTCAGCATCTGAGAGCTATACACAAAGTGGGGACATTATTAGGATGTGCATGGCTTTGCTAAACTCCACCTCCTCTATGTGTGTGGGTGGGTGGTCCATGTGTGTGGGGGAGGATGTCCGAGTGTGTGTACACACACTTTCATGCAAGTAGACTTTGGATAAGTCATTTTAGAAGATCCTTACGTCCATGAAATCCTCAAGCATCATGACTAGTTTACTCTACCATTCCCGACTCCACTTTTTGGATCCACACTTACTCACTTGCAGAGATACCCTGTGCTGCCTCTTTTTCTATGATGCTAAAACCAGAATGAAGAGGAAGATGTGACCTATAATAGCGCTATGTTGAGGGACAAAACTTCATTCACCAAATCTTTCTTTTTCACTTGGCCTGGCAATTCAATTAATGGTAAACTCTGCCAGTGCCAGGGAAAGCACCAGCAGGTGAGATTAGGAGGCTCCCTGTGAAGTTTCATTATGGCCTTGGGATTTGTACCACGTGACCCCCACCCCCACCCCTGTGTCATGTAGAGCCCTGTAGTTGAAGTATGCCACATTCAGGCTTCAATTTCATAGTATTTCATGTGCAGGGCACCTGGAAATCAAATCTAAGCTAAGAGTCCACTGCTTGTAAATTGTACCCACCCACACAAATGCTCAACTTACATTTCCTACCACCTCTCCCCTAACATTGTTCAGGTGAGTTTGGAAGGGGGTATTTTCATCACCACACAAAACTCCAGTACAAAGGGAATCAAGTTTATAGACCTTTTTTTTAAACATGTCAAAACAAGTTTGCAATATCAAATGTCACTGAGCACAGTGACAACAGACGTCATTCCTGAGCTGGTGTAATTACAGCTGTGTTGTGGCGTCAGCCATGCCGAGAGGAGACACCAGCAAAATATCCTCAGCAATTTGCAGATGATAAGTGTGGTTTGGATGATGTTGCTGAAAACTAGCATGTTAGGAGATTGGGTTTGAGATTAGGGATATGGAGGACTTCTGGTGTCTGCATTTTAAAAAGAATAACCAACTGGAAGTATTAAGTTTCAAAGTCTGAGAATACATCCGTATATTGTTCTCTTGACTGGTTGACTTTATATGTCCTATTCTAACCCACTCGGACTCTTCTGTTTTACTCAAAAGAGTCCAATCCTGGTGCTGAGGTGCAGGTGGGTGGTAACATACTTGAAGCCTGGGGTTTGATCTCCAGACCATGAAAACAAAAAGGGGTCTAAACTAAATGGGAGATCCTGACACGCTTTTAGTCAGCTGGGCTGTCTTGTGTCTCCTTAACCAGTATATAAAACAGAAGAGATGAGCTAACTTGTCCAGTGATGCCTATAATGAGCTAACTCGTCCAGCGATGCCTATAAGTAACGACCCCCCCCCCAATGCTGCACTAGGCATTTTAATGTACTTTTCCCAGTATGATCATTCTCGGATTTTTGCATTGTCTTTTGCTTGATTCCTTTTTCTGCATTTGAAATTATCAAGTATTTATAAGTTTTTCAAAAATGAGATTGGTTTCTGTTGGAGTTGTGTTTGTCTTTTTAACTCCACTGGCATTCAGATTCCCTAGCTTGGCCAGTTTTGTGGCTCAGTGGCAAGACACCATTATTCACATAGAAGCAAGTTCATCTCTTCATCCAGCTGCTCTTCTGGTAGTTCACGGGAACTAAAGGGGACGATTTTCCCTTCCTGTGTTGTACATCTGCTCTACTTCTCCTTGACTTTCATGGTGTAAAACTTACTATTTGGAAATGGTCATCTCTATTCATATCTGTAGCCTAATAATACTACTAATAGCAATAATCATAACAAACCAAAATAATATTCTAAATTCTGTGTTTTTCCTTCAGGGCAAATTTTGATAGAAACTCTTAGTTGGAGATCATTGTCTTTTTTCTTAGTTTAAGGGATGGAAGAAATTAGTGTGGCTGTCTGCACATCTTTCCCAGGTGGCACTGGGCTTGGCCATCCTGGGGGTTTGGAACAAGGGTAGGAGTGAAACGAAGTGCTATATTTCCCCCATCTGGTCTTAAAGGCTGTGGTAGCTCTGGGAGTTGTCCAGGCCATGGAGGTACTGGAGTGCCAATGGACACAAAGCATTTGGCTTTGTAAAAATATCAGTTCTATTATACATGATGTCAAAACCATGTGTGAGAAAGGAAGTATGTCTACCAAAAACCTGCAATACAGCTTATGTTAGGTATATAAATAGTCAAGCCTATTCTGTAGAGCTGAGGATTGGCTCCATGAAGTCCAGTTTTCCCTATTATGAAAAATATATTTATCCTGAAAGGGTAACATCTGGGGATAACATTCCTCCACTTGGAAGTGAATCTGTGGAAACAAGTTTCCACTGACTGATGAGGAGAAAAATGAATTGGCTTAACCTAGCATCCAGCTCCTCATCCTCAAGAGAGAGCTCAGTCGGTCACAAGAGGCAGCTGCCTTGTACAGATGCCAAGCTCCTGTGGTTGGCTTTGTCAGCTCTTCCTGAGCAGTGGGTTGCAGGCAGCTATCTATGTAGGTGCATCCACAGCTGTGGAAGAGTCATTTGGGAGAAGAGCACATCCCAGGAGGATGTGCAGTCACCAGGAAGCTTCCACAGGTGACTTACTTGGACAGTAAGTACAGTACTTTGGGGAGAGCCCTTACCCTGGAGACCATAAGTTATAGAGTAGGAAGGAGTAAGAATATGTAAGGGTTGGCTTTCTTCCAAGTATGTACTTCAAGCAACATAGGGATTTGTTCCAAGCCACCCTAATAATTTTCTTTTATCATTCTTATATGATAGTCACTTCTAGACTTTCAGGCTTTGCATTTGTGTGGTCATCTTGGATCTTCGTGGTAGAGGTGGGGGGACATGAAAATAAATGCATAGTGCTTTCAGTGTGTTTCTGTTCATCTTAATTGCTGTGGGATTATATTTTTACTGAGGTTTATTTCACAGGATCTGGGCAGATCCTACTCTTTGGCAAGCAAAGCAATTATTTTTGGAAAATGAGAAAAGCCCCAAAGAATCTAGCAGAAGCATTTTCAGCCCTATAAAACCGTGATTCATATCAATGGGAACTCATCATCCTTGGAAGATCGAAGTGAACTGCCCAAAGTAACTGAGAATTCCGAGGGGGAGCCTGTGAACTCTCCTTTAGCTTCCAGCAGCTTGTAGTCGTATGGAATAAAAGCACTAGCTAGTTCCTGTTCTTTTGTAACTTTCTCTATAGGTGGAAGACAGTCATTGAGATACAAATTAAGTTACCAGCACAGATGGCATGATCTTCTTATCCCCTTCTTGAAGAAAAGAAGGTGTGGCCATGTCCATGGCACCTCTTCTCTCCTTGAATGCCTTCTGCTCTGTGGCTTTCATCATGCTTAACAGTGGATGAAGAAATAATTTTCAGAGAATTTTGTTGACTGGATCTCTCTAAGAAAGCATAAAACAGAAAACTGAAATGTGTGTTTAGTTATAATTATCCCTCAATAAATAGTATAGAACGACAGGCTTGTCTCTATGTTCCTTATCTCTGGTCTCCCCTCCCCCATAATGAGAGAGGTGAGAGAAGGAAGGAAGGACCAAGGAGTTGAAGAGACAGAAAGAAGAGGAGGGAGGCAGGTATGCTCAGAAGGCAAGCACGGACACTGAGTAGCCAAGGAGGCTTGGGCCTCCGAGTTTCTCTTGCATTTCTGGGCCCAATGCTAGAGTTAAGATTTTTAAAAATTATTAATTCAGTGAAAATCTCATATACTTATACAATGCATTTTGATCCAACAATCTACTATCACCTCCCTTTATGATTACCTTCTGTTGCAAAAATCTTCAGATTCCACAAAATATGGCAGACATTTTGCCCACTGTGCTATGCTACCTTTCCTCCTACATAGCTATTTAGTTACAAGTTCAAGTCCCTTGACCTTTCTCAAATGCAACTTCCTTTACTCTAAGCAGAGCAAATGCTAGAACTGTTCTGAAGTCTGAAGGAAAAGAGCCACATACTACACATCCAATGATGCTACCTCCGATTGCATTCTTTCTTACACGAGGGCACACTAAAAAGAATTCATTCACTGAAGCCATTTAGCACATGCTGAGCTATGCCCCATCTTCTAAGAAAACAAGCTATGTTACATGCCTATCTCCTGGCTGGGCTCTGGCCAGTTGTGTGAGTGGGGCCCAGAGCCTCCATTTCGTAATTGGCACAATGAAAGATTTAACACCCCACTCAAAGGATAATTCACACACAGAGAGACACACACAGACACATTTACACTTGAGTGTACAGCATACACTAAGGAAAAATAATATTCACTAACAAAATAGGAGAAAGTAAATTCTCATTTCTCCCTGTTCTTAAGTAATGGAAAAAACGCAAGCTCAGGTTGAGAGTCACTAAACACCAAAGGGTCCCCAGGTCCTCTTGTCTCATTTTTCCATACCTGTCCTTATGTGAAATTTTCTCACTCTCACTGACGTACCTCACAGTCTTAGTTGCCTACTTTTTCCCATGGGCACTTAGAAATAATCTAGACTCTTATGGCACAGGTAGGTCCAGGTATATCTATGTGTTCATAGCAGCAGTGGACTGAAACTTAACATATAAATATACAGTGAGAATATCACTTGTTCTATGTTTGGAATCTTTGTTTTGTTTTGGTTCATAAAAGTAACAGCAAACAATAGGCATCAGGAAGCCTGTTATTTAAAACCTACATGTTCTATTCTTGGCTATTTAACTTCTGAGAAGATGTGACTCTTTGTGTAACCTCAGGGACTAGGAAAATCAAAATGTTTCCCCCTGTGTTGTGAGTGAATGATGAAGTGTTCAAGACCAAGCCGCTCCTCATTTCCAGCTTTCTTTACTAACAATGTCTGTCCCCTGTGGTCTCTGAACTCCAGGTTGCTTATGAGGACACTTGCATGTAAGACAGGGCAAAACTCTAGGTTTTTCTTCACAACTTCTTCCTGATGTTTTGGGGGTTCTGCCTATGTTGGATATTGACCAATACCTCCATATCCCAAGCCACTGTAATTCAGCTAAAAGAATGGAGTGAATAAAAACGTTTTATTCCTGAGAAAGGCTCCATGTGCATGCCTACTGGTATCCTGTCACTTTCCAGCACCATTAAGCCAGGGGAACTGTGCCTTATGGCAAACCACATAACTAGGCTCTGTTCTCACTTCCTGCTTTCTTTCTGCCTCTCTCTTCCCATCTCTTCCCCCTCTACCTCTCTCTATATTTTTAAGCTGACACAGTAACTGTACAGATTTATAGAGTGCAATGTATGTGTACATTGTGCACAGGCGAGTAATTATCACATCCAGCACCACACATATGCCACTTCTTTATGGTGGAATATACAAGGTCTTCTCTTAAGGCTGTTTTATAATATACATTATGATATTATTATTATAGGCGGTGATGCGTACTTACAGCTGTAGCCCGTCACTGTCTAGTGTCCTCCCCCTCCTTCATTTCCCTCCCCACCTCCCCATTCTCCATGAGATCATTGTTTTATTTGGATTTCACAAATAAGTGAGATCATAAGGTATGTGTCTTTCAATGTCCTGAAACCCTGAAGTGATGTCTCTAGGTTTGTCCTTGTTATGACAGGTTTCACTTTTTCTTGTAGCTTAATCATAGTTCATCTTGTTCATGTGTGCTATTTGTGTGTGTGTGTGTGTGTGTGTGTGTGTGTGTGTGTGTGTGTGTTGCCATTAGTCTGTTGATGAACACTTGCATGGATTACATTCTTGGCTATTGCAATGTGTAGTATGAGACTTCTGGCCCGGACTTTTGGGCCTAACATCAAGGTTTGGACCTGCAGACCCTCAGACCCACAGAGACACACGGATGCTTACATTAATTTTATATTGATTGACCTGGGGCCCAGGCATATAACTTGCTAGCTCTTGCTCTTAAACTAACCCATGGTTCTTATCCTATTCAGTCATACAGCTCGGTACCTTTTCTCAGAGCAGCATAGTTGTCCTCTGCTTCTTCTGCCTTCTCTGTGGCATTTCTGCTCTGTTCTTCCTGTTCCCAGAGTTTTCTTAGTCTGGTAGCCCCTCCCCAACTTCCTGTCTGACTTTGGCCAATAGGCACTTTTTATTAAACTCGTAGGTGGGACAATTATTTACAATGTAACATCATAAGCCCACTACAGCAATGCTTAAACCTAAATCACTGGTTCTAAATTTTAACATGGAAGCTGTAAACAATTGTTCAAAAAGGAACCTTTCTACACCACTTCCCAAATCTAAGAGCCACTCATGGACAACTACTTCCATGAGGCCAACTCTCTGGAATGTAAAATTCCAATGTCTGTACTATCTGACCCAGGTCCCAGTCTTTCTCACAGAGAGTAGGGGAGGCCAACTGTGTAATTGTGGCATGAATAACATCAAGTGAAAACTGTGTCCTACTACCACAAGAACTGTTCTTCCCAGCATTGTTTTAATAGGAAATAATAAAGCAAAGTACATTGGCAAGGACTGCATGTCAAAGGGAAAGCAGGTAAGCAAACTTGGCCTCATTGCCAAGATCATTTATTGTAAGTTTGATTGAATGAAAGCCCCTTCAGAGGGACTCACAGTGTCCTGGCAGGGCTTCTTAAGTTGTTTTTTCCTGTTATACATATCCACATGGAATTTGCATCGGATTTTGTAAGCCGAACCCAGAACCCATAAACCCTACATCTGCCTCCATGTACATGGAGAGAGAGTATGGAGAATGGTAGACATCCATCAGACTTTGTTTCAGTTAAGATGCCCAGTACCTGCTGACTGAGATGGGTTGGGTGATTTGTGCAGCAGCGAGTTATTGGTGATCTTATTGATCTTATTGGTGGCAAAAGAAATGCTTTTTCATGTTCACCCAAGCATATAAACTTTTTCTTGTTCTGCCGCCTGCTCTTTGATACTCTGGATCCTTCCACACACTTTACAAAGGTGACATTCATTCTGTGATTTTTCATACTTATAAAATGAGCGCTTATCCCAAAAGAAGTTGGAGAGATTATTTTAAATATACTAAGCAAATTAATCATGCCTTCCAATAATAAATAACTGCTGCGCACACACACACACACACACACACACACACACACACACACACACACAAAATCTGGTATAGTTGCAGAAAGAATAAAGAATCTTTCTCCACAGAGATCCATTTGGTTGCATAGCATAAGGCAAGGAAAATTAGGATGTTCATAGCCTTAGAAGAAACAAAAATGTGCCTTCATTGATTTCTCCCCAACACCTACCAACACTGCTCATGTTTCCTTAACTAACTAATCTGTAGCCTAGAGCAGGCAGTATTGGGAAAAGATCTGACTTAGTATTTTCAGCATCTATGACCTTGCAACAATGAGTAGTACTGTTTTACCATATCAATATGTTATCACACCAATATGTGATGATAACACCATAAGAAAATAAAGAGAAAATAAATCATTAAGACATACTGATCAACTGGCAAAATCTGGTGTCAGAAGTGAAGTTTACTGGGATCCAATTTTTGTGAATAAGTCTGCCTGTCATGTATTCATAGAAAGAATTCTGAATATATAAACGCTATCTAGATGTTATTGTTTGTTCTATATGTATTTGTTTCTACTTGCTTACCCACCATCCTAATTTCATTTCAGAAAACACGGTCATCCAAAAAAGTAAAAATAAAATAATTAAATTACTACTAACCACTAAAAACAAGGAAGCACAGGCAAACTCATCCTTTATGCAGCAGCCTTTAGAGATTCAAGGATTCAGAGTTTTATTTATTATAAAGAGCCAGAAAGTAGATGAGACAGAAGGTGCATGATTAAGGCATGTGAGCGTTATCTGTGAGCCAGTTTACTAAGCACTTTGAATTTTCACTTCCACAAACCTTCAGATTTCCTCAGTGACAGACAAAATAAAAGCCCAGGCAGCCTCACTGTGGCCAAAGTAGCATCCAGGAGATCAGAGAGGACAGAGCCTGTTCTGATGGCCCTTAATAAAGTCTGCTTGCATGACTCAAAGGAAAAAGGGAAATCATACTGCCATACTGCTGTGTCCTTTCTCCTGCTTACCCTCGTACCCATGGATCCAGTGCTCTCTGCACAGCTTTGCCAGTTTGTTCTCTGGAATTACGTGGATCGTGATCCCATTCCCACAACACTACTGAGCTTCATTTTCTCCCTGTCTTATTAGATTACACAGAAATTTCTGATTATGCAACAGGTGCCAGTATTGAGGCAAGATGTCACATCTGATTTGCTTTGTTCCCAGCAATGTTCTAAGTGGTACATTCTTTACAAAATGAAAGTTACCATTGGACTCTGAAAGTTGAAAGTCAGAGTGAGCCAGGATAGTGAGGCTGTGCTCCGTAAGAGATAAAATACGGACATAGGTAAGTAGCATGTTCAATCCCAGATGCCAGCAGGGATGCATAGAGTAGCTGTCAAGAGCATTGGCACTTTGTTGGTTTTAGATCTACAACCAGGACAGTGGGTTCCACTGTTGCCAAGTTGACCCTTGTCCAAGTATTAGCTATGAAGAGCTATGCCTTCCCTTAAGGGCAGTCTCTTCTCATCAGGCTGCAAGCGGCATGGACCAGTCCTTGAGAGGTGGCTAGACAGCATCCTCCTGCTGACAGGTCTTCAAGCCCTCTCTCAGGGTCTCCAGAAAAGCAGGGTGTGGAATTTACAGTCTTTCTTTGTGCTTCCTAAAAACTGCTCTGACCAAATGTGAAGTTCAGAATAAATCACAAAAACTTCACTCTCATTAATATTTCCAATGAAACTTCAAAAAACCAATGAATTCAATTTAAAGTCTCTGAAATAGAATGCATATGTTCCATGCATGCATGCTGACGAGTGTGACAAGGTGTCTGTCATCTTATGTCACCTGTTCTTACTGTTCTTGCAGTTTCTCCTCTTTATTGAGATAAAATTTTGTAAATGTTTAAAAATTGCATCTTATTTATTTCTATAGTACGTGTATGTAGTCAGACGTTTCTGGCCCATTCAGCTCAAAGTCTAGACCTGCAGTTCTGCAGCTGCTTAACCCCAAATAATCACACAAAGGCTTATATTAATTACAAGTTGCTTGGCGTATGGCTTAGGCTCATTACTCGATAGCTCTTCCAACTTAACTCAACCCATTTTCATTAATCTGTGTATTGCCATGTGGCTCTTGGCTCACCTGTACTTCTTTACATCTTGCTTCCTTGGGCAGCAGCTCGCAGTGTCTCCTTTGACTCCAACCTCCTCCTTTAGCTGTGCTTGGATTTCCCACCTACATCTAACCTGCTGTACCATAGTTCAAAAAGGTTCCTTTATTATCCAATGGTAATTCACAGTGTACAGAAAGACAGCCTGCATCATGTGTGTTTGTGTATGTTTGTGTGTGCAGCATGTCAGTGTCTGTGAGGTGATCAGAGTATTTTCAAGTATTGGTTTTCTTTTCCTACTATGCAAATCTTAGGTATCAAATTTAAGTCCTTACTTTGTCTTTTAGATCTACAATCAGGACAGTGGGTTCCACTGCTGTCTTTGTTGATTTTTGTTTTACTTTGTTTTGTTCTTTTGGATTACATTTTCTTTTTGTCTTTTTCGGTTTTGCTAAACAGCATTATTCTGTGTAACCATTCTAGCTGTTCTGGAACTCTTTCTATATACCAGTCTGGCCTCAAACCCACAAAGATCTGTCTGCTTCTGCCATCTGAGTACTGGGTTTAAAGACATGCACCAGTACCACTGAGCCAAGACCTCACTCTTGACAGCAAACACATTATCCTTAGTCATCCTGCCAACCCCAGGACAGGATATTGTTCATGAAGGTCTTGAGCTCCTGCAATCAAATGACCCTGCTGCCTCAGCTCCTGAAGGATCTGGACTACATGCCTATGCACAGTGCCCAGTTTACAGTCCTTTATTTTATACTTTTTCTGAGAGTCTGGGCTTAGACACACCATTTTCATTGTTATTTTAGGCTCAGTAACCAATCCAAATGGAGACTAGCATCCGAAGCCTCTCAAGGATATCTCAATCTCCTCAGCAGAGGCTGCTGATGCCCTCATGTCTCAGCCAGATCCCTTCTCAAAACAGGTGATCACGCTCAGAGAAAGCACAGAGCTAGAAGCTCAAGAACACTCTCACCTAAACTGCCCTGGGGGCTGGCTGACCTAGTTTTCCAATTTTAATTATGTCAAGTATTTCACACAGGCAGTAGCTTCCTGGAGGACAGTGTGAGCTCATGGTCATAAGGTTGCTTCAGTCACAGTTGTATTATACACACAACAGCAAGCTTTCCCTGACAGCTGTTCTATGTAAACAGTTACATCTTGGAAACATTTGGGGGGCCAGGTCCTCTGGGATTGGGTGCAGTCTTTAAGGTGGGCGTCAGGGCCCTGAAGAGAGAGAGGCTGGCAGGAAATTCCCTCCTGCCGTTCCTTCTGTTGTCTAAATTGGTTTAAAGTCACCACAGCTGTTTACTGCCGAGTAATTGTGTTCATAGCTGCGGTTATGCATGGCTATGAAAGGGGACCTCCACTTCCGCTCCCTCTAGAGCACCATGTGTGAGGACGGATTTCTTCCAAGGCCTTGCTGTAGTTTATACACTTCATCCCTGGGGACTCAGCACCATCCCTCTCCCCCTTCCTCCTCCCTCCCCGGAAGCCAGCCACTGGAGTGTACTTAGCACTATACCACTCGTCTCCATTTTGGCATCAGTAACAGCTGAGTCCTAATTAATACATATCGTTATTGTTAGAAGGAGAGGCAAGGGCCAGGAAGCTCTGATGTCCATTTGAATATTTCTAATGCCAGACAGATTTCCATGAACAGAATGATAGTTGACATTTCTCCAAGACTATGACATGCTAAAGGTATCAATGTCTCTCTGTAGCCTTTATTTGGGTACTCTTACAGCACATAGGTTCCTCCCCACCCTTTTGGCTGCTTGCTTAGTGTGAGTGAAGACAATGAGTTGTTCTCTTCCTAAACTGAATATTAATATCCTTTCATCCATAGGATAATACTCTCCATTCCAAAAAAGTTGTCCCAGTGATGCTAAGAAATGTGCCTGGCCGTCAGGGCAGGGTTGTGGAATACAATAACCCTGCATCCATCCACCACACTCCACACTGTAGCAGTAGAGTTGCTAAGTAAGCAGTTGTCATCTACACACCTTTAAAATCAATACCATTTTATCAACACTTCTTCATTCTAACTTCTGAGGTCATCACCTATTTTGTTTGTCATCCAGCCCCTACACACTTCTTCTTGACATTGCTTCCATCACTTTATTTACTGAGCCTTGATGAACACAAGGAACAAAGCAGAAGCTTGTGGCACCGCACAATATTTTCCAGCAATGTGCAAGTGAGACCTCTTACTTTCATGCTTTGTTTAACTTGTGGGTCAATCCATGAAGTCTTTCCAGACACTTCTACTTTTCCATCTGTATCTGCACCCCAAAGCTCTAGGGGTAGAACCCAGCACCTCATGCATGCTAAAGAAATATTCTACTAGTGGCTCTGTTGCCCCAGCCTCCAGTTTTCCTTTACAGTGCAGTTGAATTAGAAAACTTGCCTAAAAGATTGCATCCATTTACACTAGTGGCTTTAGCAAGTACCTTGACCTGCCATCATTGGTGGTACCTCAAAATGAACCAAGTTAATTAAATAATATAATCTGCATTCACTGGGCTTCCTCGATATGCTAGTAACTATACTGTCTTTAAATTCATAAGCATCAAATTATAATGACTGCTTATAGTATTTTTTTCTGTTTTTAATCAAATAGATATTTACCTGCATAGTCTTACCCTGCTTGATGATGGAGCAAGCTTACCTGTCAGCATTTCGACAACATTCTGCATATTGTAGGCTTCCCTAAGGCTGAAAAATGTTCCACAATTCTGATTCAACTTATTCCCTTCCCATGCAGCTGAAAATTTGGGAAACACCCAGGGAGGGTGGTAGCTGTGCCATGCTTCTGAAAAAATTTTTAAAGTCTGGCATAGATGCTGTTCTAATAATCAACTCTCACCCAACTGACACGATAGCCTCACTCTACAACTCTGAAAAGCCTCCTTTTCCCGTCCTTTCTATCTAGGTCAACTTTGCAAGCTACTCTTTGGTCCCTTGCACGAGATCAGACTGTTGCTTTCGTTCACCTTATTCCCCACTCCCACTATGACTATCCCTTGTCTCCTCGGGATAAGATGCTCCAGGAAGCCTTTTCTCATCCTTGGCAATTTGCTGCCCACCAAGAACACTGAGCTAGCTTCCTCCCAGACTCTATCTGTCTGATCATCTCCCTCAGGCCCCTCTTTGGTCTTCACAGGAGAAGAAAGAGCAACCAAAATACTGCTTTAACGTAGCATTCACTCAGCAAGCTTAATTGGATGAGAGCATTCAACTGGAGCTATTTCTGCTTTTCCTGGGAGCTCAGCCAGTCAAAGCAATATCTGGCTAAACAACACAGTATTTTTCTCTGCACTAAAATTCATTACTTGCGTTGCATTGTTTAATTTTTATTTTTCTATACACAATGGGTAGAATATCTATGCTCATGTTTTAAAAAAATAGAAAAAAAAAACCTGACCTTACAGGACACACACTAGCAAGGTGTGTACTTATTCAGAAAAAACACATGTGTAATGTTGAGTAGAGCAGACCACCTGTGGCTAGCAACAAGGGGAAGCACTTGTTAAATGTTGCAAGTGTGCATTATCCTATGGAATTTAAATTTTCATTAATAACTCGGTTTACAGAAAGACATGTAGGTGGTTTAATCACAAAGGAACCAGAACATAGAATAAGCCATTTTAATTTCACAGGGCTACATAGTAAATAAGTTGCCTGAACGGAGATCCTAAGTCACAGAGCTCCAACCTATTTACCACTGGACACATGGATATCATGATCTGTATTGGTCTTTAAAACAGGCTGATTAATCCCATTTCTATCATGTTGGCCATATGTCCATATAAATAAACTGTCTTGAATCTCAGTTTTTAATCTATAAACTGAAAAAAATAGGTTCTGTCTCTTGGGTTAGCTAAATAATTCCAATAGTGTATATGACTCTTACTATATAGTATTTAGTAACTATCCCACAATTTGTCAGAAGTGATGAATATCTTTAATGAAGGAATTCCAGTGTCATACACCTCTTTTGCCTCACCTCTCTGTGGGAGCACTTGCCATCTCCTAATAATCAAAGATAGTTCCCACAACTCTGGGGGAGCAATACCTTTCTTCATCTAAAATTTGTGTGCATTAAGCTAGATTACTCAGCTCTGTAATTCCAGCACTGGGGAAGTTGAAACAAGAGCATCTTTGACAGAGGCTAGCCTGAGATAGATAGTGAGCATAGTGGGTTCTAGGATAGCCTGGGCTACAGAGGGAGACCTTGTCTCAAAAAAAAATCCAAATTAATGATCTTGAATTTTTTCTCTGCTACATTCCAGTAATGTGAATGTGGTCCACCAGTCAGGAAAAGTGATCCTTGGTAGTCATTGTTTATACCTTGGCTTCATTAGATACAATGCAGATCAGATGAAAAATCAAATAAAAAATTAACTGGTAAGCTTTTCTATTGCACGAATTCCAGTTGGTATTTAATGAAATCCCAGAGCCAGATATTGGGGAAAAGCTGGAATATCAGAGAGAGGAAACATACCAGTCAATTCTCACCCAGAGAGCTTCTCAGGCCAAACAGGAGGACTTCAAGAGTCTTGTCTTTAGCCTGGCTGGTGGCTCTACAGAATACCTGAGTGCCTGCCTACACTTGCCCACTTGCCTTAAATATCTTCACTTCTCAGTTGTTTCACTTCTGGGTTCACTCTGCATCATAATCCTAGAGTTAGGATTAAAGGTGTGAGCTACCACTGTTTTGTTGTTAGGCCTTGAACTTATAGAAATATAGAAATATCTCTGTCTCTTGAGTGATAGAATTAAAGTCCTGAGTCAGTCACCACTTTATCACCCCTGTTCTGGGATTAAAGGTGTGAGTCACCACTCTCTGACCTTCATAGCTTGACTGTGGGTGATTCTGTTCTCCGATATTCCAGGATGATTTTTCTTAAATATAAAATATATCACCACACTTTTCAGTGGTGGAAATTATTCGGTTGGAATCCCTGATCCCTCTTGCAGAAGTTGGAAAACCCTGTCTACCCTACTTCCCCCAATTGGTTCTCCACTGAGGAAACTATGAAAAAAGGAATGGTACTCAAGTGCCATCCCAGAGTCCTAGCTTTGGACCAAATTTGGGCACCCCATGCCTAGGGTCTATAAATCCGCCCTGCTTTAGCGTGAATGTGCAACTTCCCTGGTCCCATTCTCTGGCCCAAGAACCACACCCGACAAACCTGCATGTATCTGTTTTTAATCTGGTCGGATCTGGTCTTTTGCATTGTCAAAAAAACATATCAGAAGTATTAATAGCTAAATAGCTGTCCTTCCCCCCCCCTTTTTTTTTGCAAATATTAACAGTTTACAGTACAGTGACATCTCATTCAAAATAAATCACACAGTGAAAGTTTCATTCCAATTTTAGAATTTTTAATTTAATTTGACTTGAGTACAATTTGTCTTAAAGTTTTATTTTAAGTTATAATTATTATTTTAAGTGATAATTTTATTTTGGAAGACGCATATCTTCAGATCAAGTGGTCAGTTATAATGTGGCTGGCTTCCTCATTAAAAAAAAAAATGCTACAAATTCGTATAGTTCATGACTAAAAACAGGTGAAAAAGGCACACACAGAGAAGCAGCCAAGGCTGTGGCTTAATTACTCCAAGCATATGTAATAAAATTGAACTGCTCTCTAGCAGCTCCTTTGGGCAGTGAGAACTTGTTCTAAGGAGTTTATCAACCAGTACGTATACATTTTTTCAAATGGCTTTTGCTCCTAAAAGTGGATTTCCTCTGCTACTTTCTGATTAAACAGTCATTTATGACCAAAGAGAACCAGACTCTAGACGGTTTTGTGACCTCACAGTGAACACTGACTGCTTCATCCCAAACCTCCTGCAGGATTGACACCTGTGAGCAAATTAGAGTCACAGTTGAGAAACTCGGGGAATAGTGATGCACCTCAGTGACCACCTCAGTATGATGTTAGCAAGCATAGCCAAACTTTTAATGCTGTAAAAGGATGTCATTATCCACAAAGTGCCAGCTTAAGAACCTCTCAATTGACTTATAGAATTAAAAAACAAAACAAAACAAAACAAAACTCAAACCCCATAATGTTTTTAGGAAGTTTTGTGTTGGGCTGCATTCGTTACTAGCTTTGGTCACATATGGCTGCATATGATCTGAGGGTCACAGATTAGATTATACATGTCAGCCAAAAATTTGATGGCATCCAGGGTGGTTCATAAAATGTCATTCTATTTTGTGGTTGTTCAGAAAAAAACAAAAAGTAAAACCTTCAGGTATTGATGGGTGGATTCAGACTATCTGACGATTACTTATGTTAAAAAATTGTCCCCAATATGCACTCTGTTTTTATTGCTGCTTGTTGGTGCTGGGATTGAACGCCACGTGTCAGACCTGCTAAGATTTAGCCACAGCCACATTTGGCTATTTGGGTGAAAGGCATCTCCGGAGTAGACAAGCCATGATTGAAGGCAAGAAAAGGCAATGTTGAGAATAAAGGATCCAGATTCTAAGCACAAAATGAGAAGAACTGACAACTTTGTGTTTCTGGATCCTTACAGGGAAACAGCAAAATCCAAGAGTTTTATAAAGGTAGTATTTTAAGTAGTGTGTGTGTGTGTGTGTGTGTGTGTGTGTGTGTGTGTGTGTGTGTGTGTGTGTGTGTGTGTGTAGCAGCCAGTCTGCACATGAACCACGCCACATCCATGGCTGTTCCAAAAGGCATGGATAATTGAGCACTTGGTGATCAAGTCATTCTAAGATGCTTGCAAACGTAATAGTCTTTGATGACTTAAAGACAAGGGCATGGTATTTTGTTGTTATGTGAACACCACAAACTGTACAGTGATAGTTACAACATCACCAGGCCATACATTCTTATGCAGTTTCAGTCAGGTATGTGTGCCAGCCTTGACAAAAAGTGGTTTGCTATATGGCTATATCAAACAGAATACAACATAGAAACGCAAATGCTAGAGGATACCCTGCTAGTATTTGAGACAGCATGCACCCCATGTCATTTCTGCTAACGTCACAAAACCATGTGGTCAGGCGTCACCCATTAATGGTGACCTACACTTAATGTTTCCCTTCATCTCACTTTATAAAGAACTTTTCTCTTTAGATTGAAATTGGCATCAAGGTGTCTAATTATTTGTTCATCCAGATTCTGTCATAAATCTGGGGAAGTACGTGTGCTCTGCTATCACAGAGATAAAAGAAACTTAACCTTTGATGTCTAGATTTAAATTAACCAAAACTAGTGACAAGAAGCATTTCTGGTTTTTCTTTACTTATTTGGATTATATGTATGTGCCTTCCTCTGTGTGCATGTGCATGTCTGTGTGCATGTGCATGTGCATGTGTGCATATGCTCTTGCCATGGCATGTGTGTGTAGGTCAGAGAATGACTTTCAGAAATTAGCTTTTACTTCCCTCCTTGTTTAAACAGAGTATCTCTTGTTTCTGCTACATGCACACATCCAGCTAGCTGCCCCGTGGGCTCCCTCCTGATTCTCCAGTTTTACCACCATCTCACTAAGGGAGGGCTGTGATTACAGAATGTGTGGCATCACATCTAGAATTTTAAATGGGTTCCCAGGATGTTCTAGTGATGGAATTCAGATCTTCGGGCTATGTTGCAAATGGTTTTTCCCAATGAGCCATCTCCCTGGCTCCAGAATAACCATTTCTTCCTAGAGGCTGAGTCTGATGAATGAGCTAATCTGAAATTTTCTCTTTTGATTCTGAGATATTTTACCCCAAATCTGGAGTGATGTTATATCATATCACAGTGTACTAGTTTATCATACGCTACCTAAATGTTATAAAACTGCATTTTACTTTTTAAAGACATATCTGCCTTTAAATTCAGCTTGTTTTTAAAATTGGCATTTACTGAGCTTGTTAGCAATCTCAAACAAGAAATTCCCCTTTCACCATAAAATTATCTTCAGTGCTTGATACAAATGTTCCTAAATGTGTTTCCATAACAATGTTTAATTTATACAAATACATGAAAAAGTATATGCCCATAAGTTATAACTTGGGTTAAAAATAAACCCGTCATTTGCATGTAGTTACTGAAACTCAAAAATTACGATTTATAAACATAGTCCATGTTGCATCTATTATTAATGCTTTTCTTCCCTGCCCATTGCTTCTTCTTTCTCCTCATTTTTTCTGAGTCTAGTAAATATATATTTTACCTATTTCTATTGCAAGCTACGTGATAAGCAAAATGCCATTCTTGCAGTGGAAAAAAAAATCCTGTGAAGCTGTTACTCAATGACACACACCCATTTTTATGTTTACTACTCTACAGCACCTGAGCAGTCAAGCCAATGAACAGCTTATTATTTTGGTTACATGATTAATGAATTTTGTGAGCAGCATTGGCCGTAAGACAACCTTAGAATATGATGCAAAGGTCCCAGGGTTTGAGGAACGAGTAGAACTTAGATCTTCCAGCAGTTTGCTATGTCTCAGCCACCGAGCACCAGGCCATGCCGTATGGAGTTCTAGAGTGATTCCTTCTGCGTGAGAGAACATTTGCCTTCCAAATTCATACGACCACACATTTTCTGGCTAAACAATATCAGCAGTTGTGATTGGAAGACAGCTTTTAGCAGAAGCATCACACCAACATTGTCCATTCACACTGCATTTTCTTTTTCTTTCTCCCCTGCTTCCTGATACAAACTAGTAAAAAGATGGGCCTACTTATAAAATAAGTGGTCTTATAGCTAAGGAAAATGAGAGATCCTACAAATTGGGTGCTGTATTTTATATAAAAGTGTTGGTAAACCAAGACCTACTATTGGATACTCTGTAGTGAAGAAAGCTACCTTTCCCCGTTTGCCATTAGATTTCTTAGAAATATCTGTATGTCGACTTGAGTGTTCATCCGTTCTATTATTTTAAATTTCTTGGAATTAGACAATTAAGTTGGAACTAAATATGATTCTTAGTTACACTGTGATTCATTCTAAAGACAAAAATCTCCAATACTGTTCTTGTCTTAGTTTTCCCTTGTAGGACAAGCTATTAAAGAAAAAATATCATCTATAGACATTCTGTTATGTGCAGGCTTGGGAGACTTGGCAGGGGAAAGAAGATCATGGAAGACCATACTTAGCTACTCCCTTCTCACTCATAAACCGATACAAACCCACACTGCACTTCAGAACACATAGTGGCTCATGTATTCACAGAAGGGATGCTCAGGGTTCAAAACAGGGAGGGGTCCTCATCTGCTTTCCACTTCTATTTCACTTACTTTTTGACATTTAAAGCACAAGCATATACTTAGAGGTTTAAAAATTATGTAAAATTATGACACAGTGTAAAAATCTATATAACCTTACATCCTACAACTCAAAATTGGCACAAGACCTCCGAAATATTTTCCTGTTAAATAGCAGAAGAATATTTGTCTAATAAAAAATCAACAAATATAACATAATGTAGAGATGATAACTGATGTTTTAGTATTAAATTAAATTAAAACTGATGTTTAGAATTAAATTATGGGACTTCCTTACTTTTCTCTTTAACTTCCTATTACAATTTGTGCCATTTTGTTGTTGTTGTTGAAACATCGAGACCTAATAGCTAGCCTGTGTTTTGATGTGTGGATGGTTCCTGATTACATATGTCTGTACAGTTAGACCAGTTTCTGTGGATAGCTTTTGGAGGTTAAAACCCTTGTTCACTAGTCAGTCTTAAGTGCTACATTTTGAGAAGCTGACAATGAGCAGTCACGTTGAATAAGCTATCTAGTGTGCTTGGGATTTATTAATGACAGTAGAAATAACTGGATCGTGAGATGTGACTAGAAAGGCAAGGAGGAAGCTGCAGATAGTTCGCCTCTTCACACTTTTGTGGAGCTGTCATTTTATTCCAGGGTCCAGTTTGATCTGGTGCTGACAAAGAGATAGGTGAGTGGCAGTATGCTGGGACACCATCTGATTTAAAGTGCAAAGTCTTCAACTTCTACTATGTGGAGCAAGCACCTCAAATGTATGAGACTTGCCCTTGGCAATAGAGACAGAAGGTGGTAAGATATTGAAGCTTTGCATTTTAGTGTTGAAATAAGAAATGCAGATAGGATACAAGCAATAAAAATTAGAATAACATGATAAACATTGGCTGGAAAGAAGGCAATAGAAATAGCATTTAATAGGTTAAACAGCAAAGGTTCACATGGGAGAATAGGCTGCCTTATTTGGCCATAAATTCCAATGCCATGGAACTTAGAAAGGGAATATATTAACGTGTATAAAAAACTCAAGATCTGAAAAGTCGTGTAAGTATCTTTCCACCTAACACATACTGAAGTAATCCAAACAAAGCATACCCGCATGTGCTCATATTTTCCCCAAGTATCTAGTCTTTCTGTAGTTAAACTGATAGGCATGCTTTCCTGTTAGAAAAGAAAATATAGATCTAGAGGAATGAAAGATGTATCAGTGTTGGCATGTGTTCCCAGATACCGGCTTTAAGCAGATCTTGGTCTTGAGACATAGCCTCATGATGCTTAAAATGAATAAATTAAAAATCAAGGGCCTTCCACGAAGAAGCAATACTAGCTGCTGGCTGGATGCACCTCCTGTGCCAGAGTCTGCACTGAACGCAAGACAGGGCAAGTTGAGAAGAAGTGATTCAGTGCTCTCCTGTCTTTCCCATGTGAGTCAGTGTTTGTCAGAATATTACCTTTGCAGGGAGATTTGATTCCATGTCAGTGCTTAAAGTGATACTCCCTCAGCGCTTAGGTGTGGACTTCTGTTTCCCAGGACAAATTTTGACAGTTTGAGGACCTTAGATTGTGCTTCTTTTCTGGTAATTGGTAATGGAAGTCTGCCCTGTGGAAGCATTTAAGCAAACAAAAACAAACATGTAAAGCCATCTTTCCTTCCAAAGAGCACCAACAGTTCTCAGCTGAATTTCTTTACAAGGAAGAGGGAAGCTAGTTGGGTCCTGGTGGGTGGGGCGCATCGGCTATGCAGTGCCTGGGCCAAAAGTCCTTTTCCATTGAGTATGAGTTCTCAGATAACCAAATCTGAAAGTGCTTTGGGGCTTGGGATAAAAACGGCCAGAGCATATGAGCATTCATTGTAGAGGTAAAAAATTCTAAGTTACTGCTGTGGGGTGGGAGAAAAAAGAATCTTAAACCTCTTGTGAGAATTCCAAATAGTTTCCGGGAGGGGGGGACTTTTAACTTTTTAATTTTTTTTAAATTATTTTTTTAATGTTTAATTATTTTTAAAATATTTTTTATTATTTTAATGCTGCACATAATATACTTTGTGGTATAAATTTCTAGATATAACAACCATGATCTCTTCTTGCCTGTATGTTTATATAAATAGGAATAGACTCAGAGAGAGAGAGAGAGAGAGAGAGAGATCCCTGTAGATATAGTTATTTCTGTGAATCTGAGTGAACAGCAAAATAGAAGTGTTCTTTTGAACTGTTGTACCCCAGGCTCCTCTATCTTCCAAGACCATGTCCTGTAGTGTGGGATAGTCCCGCCACAGGAGAGGCAGAGGATGGAAACAACCCCATACTTGATTTGCACCAACCTCAATGACTTACTACAAACCTTTGTTTTACATCTTAAATATCTTACTAAATTATTCATCATTGTCTTAGCACATATTCCAAAGTAGGTCTGTTCAAAACCATCTCCAACAAGAGAAATCAAAAATGAAGAAGCCACCCTGTCCCGTAATTACTGAGTTTTCCTGCTGCTTCCTGCTCCTAGCCGGAAGTAGAATTTCAAATACTGTTTTGTATGCTTTATTTTGGACTGGTTTCTGCCTGCTCCCCTTTCTTCTGCCTTTCACTGGCCATCATCCACTAAACTGCACATGACCAGCTGGCCCTTGGCAGATCTTGGGCCCAGGTGTGAAGTAGCTGGAGAAGCATTATGAAGCCAGGATGGGAGTGATTTTATTTTCCATTGATGCTAGGCAGAGATGAAGGCGTTTCGAGTGCCTTCTGAAAAGCTTCCTCCAGTGAGTGGAGTTTTGGGGGGTTTCCAGACCTGCAACTGCTTTTATTCTTGGAAGCATCATTGTTGCCTTTTTCCCTCTTCCATTTATATCCCAGGAACTGATTCAGAAACCATAGAAATTGGATTTGGAATCGCTGAATGCTAGCAGACAGCTGACTGCACTCTTCCCAGTAAATCTTGCCAGCTGGGTGGGGGTATCCAGTGTGCCTGCTCTCTCTTGGCTGGTAGGGCTGAGTCCTTTAACTCCAATCCAGTCACATCTCACAGCACTAGAACTAAAGTGTTTTTGCTTCATTCTTTAAACATTTTGTGGTTTGGGGCTCAATCAACCAGGATATGATTTGCAATCCACAGTAATCGGTTTTGGAGCAGCTGCCCAAGGAGGCAAGTTTCATCTGGCTTGTGAGTCCTCTTTTATTTATTTATTTTTTTTTGTAACTTCACACCTTTTATTTATTAGCCATGGAGTCCGGTTCCCTGAGAAGGACTCATTATGCTCTCTGCTTACTTGAAATGATGAATATGTTTGCAGGTTTTAAATCACTCAAAATATGACTTAAAAATATTGTGACTGTGCAGATTGGATATAATCCTATAGAAATGTATTCTTGATGGGAAAGGTGAGCCGCTTTTATCTCATGAGGTGGCGAGTTTAGTTAAGTGGCTTAGAAGATAGGATCAAACACAGGCAAGTATTAACTTGAGAAGTACCTTAGATGCTTTGTTAAAGAGATTTTTTTTCCTTTTAGAAAAGACTTGTCCTTTTATGTTGACAACCCGCTAGATAAAGAACAGGTAAATACCATATTTAGGAGGACCTGGGTAATGCCAAGAAGAGGAGACATTTAGAAACAGGAAGGAGGTGAGATGAATAACTCTTATGACATGTTCTTCTGTGCCAAGCATTTTTCACATTACCTCATTTAGTTGAGAGTCACCTGAGGGCAAGAATTGAGGCAGGGACACAGATTTGAAATAGGTGAGTGATAGATTTGGAATCTCAGGATCACCCTGAATAAAGCCATAACTAGATGTCAGAGTAAAGACATGGATGAAGACACCTGGGCTCTGCAGGTTCATCTGAGATTTCCTAGCTGATGAGCACAGTGTCTTTAGGCAGAAAACTGCAGCTTTCCTGCTGGAGGCTAGAAGCCTCCCTTACAGAGCACTTTCCAGGTGAAACCAGCAGAATACTTTATAGGTAGTTTTTGAAACCTTCTAGGAGTCCCATGATTCACCTGGATGTCAGCACTGCTTTAAGGATAGTTCAGTCACACCATTCTGACAGCTGAAGCCAGCTTGTTTCCTCCTAGAGATCTTCCCAAGTTCAGTAGCCCCTGATGATCTGCATGAGTAATCCAAGACAGACATCAGGCTGGTAACAGACTTCTTGGCCAGGTGAATGAGTCAAATGGAGCTGGGGGACTGGAATATTGGGTGGGGCTTGGTCTGTGATTCTCACCTGTAACTCAGAAGCAGAGACAGGTGAGTTGGGAGTAAACACTGTCAACCAGGTGTCCTGTCACTGCCTAGACACAACCTCAGAGTCAGACTCATGGGGACCCGGGCAGACCTTTGTGATGGCCAGGGAAGTCTGGAAAAGGGACTACAACTAGTCCAAACCGGAAACCCAAGTCTGAGAGATTTATCTTGTCTCCCTCACATGAAAAAGGCAAAGGGAATGAATGTCAGCTAAGATGTGGTAACTTCACAGTCTTTATGTATTCTGTAAAACCCTGTGACATTTGTTAAGGGACCCAAGTCATTAATGACAGACTTGGTCCCAGCATTCTGATATACTGTGTTCAGCATGCAGCCTTGTAGTTGGACTAACCACAACCTGAAATGCCTTCTAAACAGGAACCAAGACAGGAATAATGGCACATGCTTTTAATGTCAGCACTTGGAAGGCAGAAGCAGGAGGAACTCTGGAGTTCAAGGCCAGCCTGATCTATATTGTGACTTCCAGGACATCCAGAACCACATTGTTGAGATCCTGTCTCAAAATAACAAAAGTAATAAGCAGGAATCGATTTTGTCATGATGGTCCAGAGATTTTTCCAAAAAAGATAAAATTAAGCCTCGTAAACAGAGTGACCCTGTAATATACTTTGGAGAGTGAGAGTAGATGTAGGTAGTAAGTAGATCTTGACATGGTTGTCAATGAGAGGACTATGGTGTCAGCAGGACAGTGACTCCCATGTGGTTTAGAAAGATTTTTGAAAGTCAAGTTAGAAAACGACTCTGCGATTTATCCCTCAATTAGACAAAGTTCGGTGAGTTAGAGTGATCCACCCTCTAAACATCTTAACCAATGATGACACAATGCTAATAATACTGCTGTTGTGTCACTGCTGTGGTGACTGAGACAATGCAAAGTGACCAGTATGCTGTAGAATCTGATCATGTACTGTGGCCTTAATAATCCCAGGAACCCTTTTCAAGCTGAGCCATCTCACCCCAAAAGGAGTCTGTAATGGGAAACATCTGAGAACCCCTCCCACTGGCCCACACATTAACTGTCGAGTGATTTTAGTCTTGTTTTTCCTTTAAAAGTGCATTATTTGCTGTAGATGAACTGTATGTGTTTGTTTGTAGACCAGTAGATGGTCTCCTCTTCACAATTCTCAGTGTCCTTGACCAGACAAGAGTAAGAAAAATGCCATTAGAGGTTTCAGTTGGGTGCAATACTTGATGGAAAAACATCATTTAGCAATCCAACTATTGTTTTTTATCTTGGCCTATAAGTGAACTTCAGTAAAATTAAAAATATTCATGGATATTTAGCTTTGACAAAGACCCCAATGGGATTTAATAAGCAGCAGGGCAGTGTTCGGGCTCTCTTGGGATTAAAAAAAAAAAAAAAATTATCTTGGAAGTGGCTTCAAGATGCCACAGACTTCTAGGGAGCAGGCTATATACCCTACAGCAGTAGCCCTGGGGTCTTCTGAGAGTGTGAAACATCAGTGTCTCTGCTCAGCATCCTGATAGAAAAGTTCTCCAAGGTAACTAATGGTAGGCATGTGAGGAGATGCTTCCCAAACAGATAGTGACCGTGGCCCCTGCAGCTCTGTCCTTATTTAACATAGCCTCCCCAACTTACAAAGAAAACTGTTAGCATTATTCAATAGCAGAAAGACATAGAAAGGCATAATTCTCATACCACTCATATTTTAAAAGATATCTAATTCATTTTATATCCGTTAGAGCTTTAATTTTATGCTTATATTTAATTTTGTTAATTTATTAATATTATATAACTTGATTAATAAGCATATTACTTTACATAGGTTTATCAATATATGGCTTTATATTGTGTAATTAGTAATTTTCTTTAAAACTTATGTTTTTAACCTTGATTGGGGAAACATTCTTAATCTACTGAAGTAACATGTCCAATAGACAAAAGTGTTTACCCATGTGTTTCATTATTTCTCTGCCACTACGGACAATTCTAAATATATTGTAGCCTATACAAGAACTTTAGAGAAGGAAGTATAATTGAAACACTGCAGTAATTTATTTGCATTATGGTGAAGTTCACATGAAATTTTTATTTAATTTAACATAATATCTTAAGTTAAAACATCACCAAATCTTTGCTTGAGTAAAGTTAAAAGTATCCCACATACTTGATGGGCCCAATCTGTTTCAGTCCACTGTTATTTTGAAAATATGAGCCAGATAAATTTTATTTTACCTGTTGGTGTTATGTGGCAATGCCAAGTACATTGCCCACATAAAGTAAATATCCAGTCTTTGATAAGTATTTTTATGATTTCTGTTTAACAAATATTTATTGTCCCCTTACTGCATTTAAAATTATGTTTATCAATACTTAGTATTTGAGCTATTTTATTTTTAAAAATAAGGTTTCCAATCAATTCATAGGATAGAAAAGTGACTCATAGTTTTAAAACGCAAAGATTTTTCCAAATCCTTCTTGAGACACCGGGGCTGTTAGAGCATTAGGATCACATTTCCATTCCCTGGCTCACTGTATACACTCAGGTTGCCACTCTGAGGATCCAGTCCTAATCTACATAGAATTTTCCCATGACATCCCCACTTCCCATGGTCCGTTCTGTCTTCTGTCTGATTCCATTCATATAAAAACCTGCCAGGACTTTCTGATGAGCAGTTTGGCTTGTTTGCCCTTATATTTCATAAGTGGAATGGAGACTTGGATCTATAAGCTTTATAATCCTTCAGGAATCAGATCATGGCCTCAGATCATGTGTGGAGGAAACACACCAAGAGTCATACTTCATAATTGTTAGGAGTTGGAGAAAAATATTCCTAAGGGTTAGTTACTCGTTTATGCAATATGCATTGGTAGTTCATGCTTATTGTTATAACCTTACTTGTTCATGACCTGGAAACAGAATTCAGTTATATTAAAGGAAGCATAATTCTCCTGGGAAGAGGAAGATAAGATACATACTGATGTGGGAATGTCTTTCTGTATGCAGTGAATCTCAATCTTTAAATAAAGGAGCTGTTTTGGCCCATGACAGACACCATAGAAAAAGGTGGGGGAATCAGAATAGGTAGGAAAGGAAGGGCAGAGTCAGAGGCAGATTGAGCCAGCCACCCAAAAAAAAAACATGTAAGGAATACAGGTGAGCCATGGGCCACGTGGCAGACAGATTAATGGAAATGGGTTCAGTTAAGATGAAAGAGGAAGCTCACAAGGTGCCTAAGTCATAGACCAAATAGTATGAAGTTAATATAAGTGTCGGAATCATTTTGGGGGGGAGCCTAAGCAGCGGCAGACTGCTAAGGGATCTAGAGCAGCAGGTCTGTGGGTCTGGATCTCTGGCGCCCAACGTAGGGCCAGAAAAACCACACTGTAACAGCATACATTTTAGAAAGACATGCATTTTCTGAGTTCTCTAACTTTAAGCTGTGGTGGGACCCAGACTTCCTTCCTTGTTTGTGTCTGCTCTGTTGCAGGCCTTTGAGATCCTCAACACCCTCAATCCACTCCTGTCGGCTCTCTGGGAACAACAACAAAGCCCAACAAATAAACAAACAAACACCATTCATCTTTGGCAGATCATTGGTGGGTGGCTGGAAAGAGTTAGGAGACAAATCACTTTGTCTTGTCCCTTAGTACCTTGCCACGCACATACACTGGTGCCCCTGATCTGAAAATGGGCCAGTGTGAGCTGAACAGTTTGACAACCATTATAAACAAGTCAGTTTTTTTTGTAGACAGTGCTCAGGCAGAGAGCCAAAGCTACCATTAGGACCCCACCATGCTTTGTGCTTTCTTAAGCGTAGGGTAACCCCTTACCTGATGTTCAAAGAAGTCTGTTCTCCTGCTTTGGAATTTTATACAAATGGAAATAAATATCCAATGCATCGTCCTTTGCTTCTGGTTTCTGTCTCTCATAATATAGAAATGCTTTCCTGTGGATTCGTGCAGTTGTATTGTTTTTTGTTCCTATGATGGACAGCTCTACTCCAGAGCAGCATGCTATGTTTACCCATCACAATGCCAGTAGACTTGGTGGTTTTTCCTGTTTTTTTGTTGCTCCTGTCTTGCTTTGGTTTGGTTTTGGTGGCTATGTGTCTATGTATGTCACCATATATGTGTTCTTGGTACACTTTTGTGTTTGCCTCTGTTGGGTTCTAAGGAGTGAATTGCTAGGTCACAGGACAACTTCAGAAGTGTTGGTAGATGCCACCAAAAACTTTTCTAAAGCTGTCATGACAAATTATATTCCACGAGAGACATCTGGCAGTTTCTGTTGCACTAAAGCTGTGACAATACCTATTGATGTCTGACTCCTTTATATACCTGCTTTGATGGGTGTGTTCCCTGAAATTCCAATAACCAACGTTTTCTACCTTCCATTTGCACAAATATTTGTGATGCCTGAGTGTCAAGGTGGAGCCCTAAGCCATGCACCAGCCCTAGAGTCTGACACAGAAGGCTTTTAATATCACATCTGCTCATGCCCTTTTACTTACTTAATATATTTAAACCTCAGCTTCTCATTTTATAAATCATATAATGGAGTGACTGTTAAATTATATTATGTCTAAAAATAGAGGACCTGAAACATAATAACCATCAGTCATCTTTGTTCCTCATATCTTTATTTTCCTTTTTAAAACACATGGTCTTATTTCTACATGGAAGTGAATTTCCTCAGGGAAAATTGGGATGGGGGAGGGGTGTCTGTGCAGCCACGAGCTGTGGGCAGTGAAGAAGAATGAGATAGGGAATCACTTTCACTTCATCCTCTTCCTAGGTGATATGCATTTTCATAGCTTTTCTAGGGCTATTTGTTACATCATCAGAGAGTGAAGTGCTTTAGCCCTTGCCTCCTTTCCTGAAATCTGGCTCTCCAGAGACTCACACAGATAGCCTGTTTAGGAGTAACCAGAACTCGGAATCTTCTGACTCTAGCAATCTTGGCATAGTATTTCTTGCCTTTAATAACAAAGTATCCATCTATTTATAAGCAATAACAAAAATAATAATAATTTCTGACCTATTGCAGTTACTATAAAGGGATGAGAATTTTCAAGTTGTTCACAACAAAGTCCAAAATATTCCAGATAAATAAATGATTTAATTATTTCTCATCCTTGAAGAGATATCTGTGCATTATTGAAATTATTTGTAAACTGAGATGAAAATGTTTATAAATGTTTTTTAATGGTTTTAGGGATGATGAATGTTTGCTGAACCAGTGTGTAGTAGGGTAAGCATCTATAGTGCCCATTGAAAGATGCAACACCATCTGTAAGGAAGTAGGCCCATTTTCAATGGTAAAACCCCTACTATGCAATGCTCACATTCAGTAGGCACCTTATAGTTTAGCTAATCAAGAAAAACAAAACAAAGAAGAGAACTTGTCAAAATCAGTGACTTTCTGGCTCTGGCTGCTGTCACTAAGGCAACATTTGTCACTAGCAAAGCAACAGGTACCTGGAGAAAACTGATTTGAATGATAGGCAAATTTCCCAAGGAGAGTGGTCCTGACTTATCCTACTGACCTCTGTAAACTGAGGCAGAGGCAGCCACAAAAAGGCTTATTTCTTAAAACATGCTGTTCATAGTATCTACACATTCACTCTGGGAAGTTTGTAGGAAGCACTTACCAGAGCATCATGAATGCTATGTAAGGGTTACACGTGTGTGTTCGTGGGTGGTGATTGTAGGTGACATGGACCTTAGGAAGGTTTATTAAGTAATCATTTGAGGATTCCAATGTTTACAGATTCTAGTTTTTATAGACAGAGGATTTTTAATTTAATGTACCGAGAACTTTGATCCCGTTACCAGGAAGACTGAGGTCACTGTGAAAGATGATCTTTGTAGAACTGGGCCTTGAACGTAGAGACAGAAGAGATTTAACAAGATTGGCTTTTACTCATATAGTCCAACTGTACCTGTAAACCCCACATGGTCAGAGCCTCCCAAAGTGACTCTATTATATACTATAACCTAAGAATGTGTGGTGGTTTTAAAGTTTCTGGTCCAAGTTAATGTTAGAATGTGTCCTTTCTTTCTCTCTATACAATTCTTACAAACAATTATTCTTTCAGCCTTGAAGCTACAAAACCAGAGCTAGGTGGGCAAAGAAGATAACTGGAGAAACCATTGTAAAAGCCAATAGGAAAAGCTGGGAGCCCATCTGTGACTGTGTGCCCCCCTGGCCATAAGCTGTGTTTGACCATTAAGTGAGCATGTCTCAACATCTACCCTGCCTCAGGCCTTTCACCCTGCCAGGTGCTAGGTTTACTGGACAATTTAGTCAATCCCCAGAGCCTCAGGACAGAGCTGCCCAGTTAAAATAGGTCTAAACCTGCTGTGCTCAGTAAAGCCCCCAGGCCAGGTCAAGGCAAAGGGTTAGCAGACCTAGGGGCCAGTGGCAGATTACAACATGACCAGCTGCCTGAAAGATTACCCCAAATCTTCTGGGAAATGTTTTCACAGCATCAGGCAAGAAGGGAATGTGTTTACCTTACTTAAAAGAGTCAAGTTAGAAAAAAGAGAGATTAACTAAAAAAAAAAAAAACGCATTTTAAAAACTGCCTTTATTTTTAATATCCCTTCTCTTTTACCTTAAAAGAAGAAAAGAATTGGTGTTACTATGGGATTTCAGTAAGTTTGAGACTCCACCCCACCCTGCTCATGTTGGGGGAATGATATCAATCAGATCTGAATTTACATCTAATCTGATGAGAATCCTCAAATTATACACTTTTTTGCATTTCTTTGTTTTCTGTGTTTTATTTCTGGTCCTGGAGATGGAATCCAGGGTCTCACACATGCCAAGCATTCACCATAATAAAGTTACACTGAAGTCCTAAAATTAGTATCCCATTGAAGTAGTTTTTTAATAACATATTGAATCCTCTCCTCTGTAAGCAATTTGTATGATAATAAAAATCCAAATGCCTTTTTTGAGACATGAGAAAATGAGATTGTAGATCAGAATTTACTGACATCTTTTGTTTGCGGCATAAATATCTAACCTCATTTCTACTTTTGGAGAAACTGTTGGCCCCAAAGATGTACATCCTCAATGTCCCCAATGTCCATAACAACTGCTTCCTGCAAGGAAAATAGAATATGAGTGGTATGCAGAGATTTCTGGAATCTTGCCCTACTTAGTGTCTGAATTTGCTCAGAATGTGACACTTTTGCTGTACTCACTCTGCTGAGGCTTTGAGAAAGTGTCCAGGAAATTCATCCCTCTCTGGAGCTAGACCCGTATCTTGTAAACTCACCTTGAGCATGGTGAGCCACTGAGATGACTGTCTGCCTGTGTCTGCTTTGTCTGTGGGTCCCGAACTGTCCCAGCTCTCTTACCTCCTGCTCTGTCTTTGTCTGTTCCTATGAAATGACTCTAACTATTTGAGGACCTGACTCACTTGTCAGCAACTTGCTGGCCCGCTTTCTGCCCCCTCCTAACCTCTCTTATATTAACATCACCTAGAATTATCGAGAAAACCATAGAAACTAAGGTTCCCTCAGAATCTATGTTTTAACAGAATCTTCAGTATCTCATGTACCTATCAGAGCTTGTTAAACTTTCTGCTTGCAACTGTGGGACACAAGGCCACAGATCTAGGTTGTGTTTTTTTTCCTCATCCTTGACTGCTGACAAGATGACTTTCTGCAATCCCTGACAACATCTACAGCAACATGTTGTCCAAGCCACAGAGGATACTGCTACACACACACACACACACACACACACACACACACACACACACACACACACACACACACACGCTTGTTGGTTCATGCATGGATGACCCCATCTGGCTTGTGATCAGTCTTTACTTCCTCATAGTCATATGAATAGCTCAATCTACTACATGGATACTGAGCAATTTTATTAATGACAATGAAGTTACTCTCTTGATCTTGATTTGACAAATAATTACTTCCATTTTGTCCAAAGCGTATGCACTTTTGTAGAGAAAACATATGTCTTACAGTGAGGATGCTTATATGGCAGTAGATGACCCATTGCAAAGATACCCATATGTTCCCCCTTTGGTGGTTAATGAGCTGAGCTGTGATAAGAGTTAGACTATAGTATCTTAAGCCTGTCTTCACTCCTGGACAGTTAACTCCTTGAAGCCAGCGCCTCTTCATACCACCAACAATGGGTACAGAGCCTGGAATGTATGTGGCACTTGTTAACATGCTAGCAATGATGAGCTCATTATGTCCTTAGTATGTGACTGACAAATCTTAAGAGATTTTTTTTATCATTACTGTTGTTTATATGTATTTCCCACTGGCCATGTTTCCTACATGCAATGGAGGTCTAGGTTGTCTAGGGGATTGTCAAGTTCCTTCCCTAGTACAGACAAAGAATTAAATGTCAGGGAAAGACAGAAGACCAAGCCACAGAAAAAGGGAGAATAAGAGCTTTATGCCTTTAGGATGAAAGAGCCTAAGACTGTACGTCTCTAAGGGGATGTTGGAATGGGTATTTTATAGAGATCCTGGTTCCCTCTTAGCTCGCTCTGTTTAGATACACTTTTCACAGTTACACCTTACAACGTCCTCTGTCGACAAGAATCTGTCATCTCCGATGAGCCTGCTTGTGTACTTCTTTTCAGTCTATGTCCCACTGACGTTCTTTCACTACCCTCTTAAAAAGCATTGCCTCTATTGTTTGGGAGCAAAAATGTCAGAGGGAGGAGGCCAGGCCTGACCCAAGACCTGTGCCACGCTGAGCCTTGGTCCAAGAAGCTTTTTGCCATATGGTTAATGTCCCGAGAGTGAGTGACTGCAAGTGCCCAGCACTAACTGGGACACCAACATCATCAGCTTTATCCCACTCCAAGGCTCAAAGAGCATCATAGAAGAGAGGGAAGAGAGAATGTAAGAGTCAGAGTATACAGAGGATTCTGTGAAATGCTCTTTTCTGCACATAACATGGCTATTGTGCTCATGAGCTCACAGCAGCTGTGTTACCTACACAAGACCTGCAAAAGATCTAGCCTGTCAAAATTTTAGAATAATAGGTGAGAGGCGCATGATGTACTACCTCCAGCTGAGGAGCTATTGGCAATCAATGGCTTTGTGGGGAGTGTGAATCATTTTTCTTAGGGAATGTGGCTTCAGGTAAATTGTACATGTGCCAGCCAGTGAGTGACCCCACACGTATGCACATATGGGCAACACTAATTGGACCCAGTGCACTGGGAGGGAGGACATGAAACACAGAATTGAGAGGGAAATATGTTGACTAGTATTCCATAGAAAATTTGGGCCAGGAAAGTGAGTGGATATGATCAAAATGTACATGAACAAAATTTTTAAAAGTAAATAAACTACTTTTAAAAAATAAAGACAGATGATGAGAATGAGCCAGGAAGCTTTAGGAATAGAAACTTACCAGGTGTCATGTTAGGAGACTGGATAACATTTTTTCTGGTCAAGTGAATTGCCTGTTTGTTGCAAGATGGAACTCTGCTGGCTCATTTGCAGGCCAGAAATAGATAAGTGAATCTCCTTGTGAGAGTCTGGAATATTCCATGAACTAAATCCAAGTGTTACAACACAGGGAAATATCTCAGATGGTTCAGGCTAATGAAATCTCTAACATAAAAACAAAAGATTTTTATATTGTCCTCCTTGGAAATTCTATATCATCTAAAACCTCTAAAAGCCTAAGCTTTCATGTTTACGGCCATGGATAAAATTAGAGATAAAATTCTGAAAACAAAGAGAATAAGTATTCTTTGGACTCATGGGAGCACCCCTCCCAGCCCTTTCCATTGCTCCTGTGCTTTCAGAGGCCATGGAGGGGAAGCAAAGAGGACATCCCTGCTCTTCAGACACATGACACATGTTCTTTCCATGACACCATGTGTTTCCCTTCTTAGATGCCTGTTGATCATTAGACAGTCTGGGACATCTTCGCCTTGTATTGATGGGAGGGACTATGAAGTTGTGTGTAGTGGATTTATGATGTCACATTGTAAATAATTGTCCCACCTCCTAGTTTAATAAAAATCATTGATTGGCCAAAGGCAGACAGGAAGTGTGGGTGGGGCTACCAAACTAAGAAAACTCTGGGAACAGGAAGAACAGAGCAGAGATGCCACAGATAAGCCAGCAGATGCAGAGGACAACTATACTGCTCTGAGAAAAGGTACCGAGCTTCATGGCTGAACAGGATAAGAATCATGGGTTAGTTTAAGGGTAAAGAGTTAGCAAGTTATATGCCTGGGCCCCAGGTCAATCCGCGTACAATTAATACAAGTGTCTGTTGTTTCAGTGGGACTATGGGACTGTGGGTCTAAAAGTCTGGGACACTAGGCTAGGCCGGAAAGTCTGGGCCAGAAACCTCATACAACAGTTGTGTTCTGTTAGAGTCCTTTCTGGTAACCACAAAGCCATGTGCCTTTTGCCTGCCTGCCTTCCTCTTCATCCTTCTCCCGACCAGGGCCACTGTTACTTCCTTCCTCTCCACGGATACTTGTTTAGAAGATGATATTAAACACCATCTAGAAACGCAGCATAACATCACAGAATTGTCCTGTTTTGAATTACAAAACTTTGCTGTGCAATTTTAGCCAAGCTGCAGTTAATATTAGAACTTCTTCCCAAAGCATGAAAGCTTCAGCTTACACCAGCCATTAATTCAGCAGCACAAATGTATTGAGTATCTGGGTGGTTAAGGTCAAGTCTGAAAGAAATATCAGTTGACTCGGGAGTCTCTGTGATGGGAGAGAACTCACAGAGCTCACAGCATCTTCTCTGGGAGCCTTTCCAAGCCCTGACTGTATCCAGTAGTCTGGCTCTACTATACCACATCTCCCTTCTTTCCAACTGCCCATCCTTTCTTGTGGCTGATTTGTCCTCTTCAATCTCTCTGTGGATGATGTGAGTTTTCATCTCACATCTCTGGCACCTCACTACTCCATCCTCCTTACAACCTGAGGACGTTTCAGGTCATCTGTGCCTCCAGGTTTCTCTGTAACAAAAGCAGCCACACTCAGCCGACACCTAGGATAGAATGGGTCCAAGCTGGGCTACTGGAAACAGTTTCAAAATGAACACACACACACGCACACACACACACACACACACACACACACACACACACACACACACACACACACACAATCACTCTGCTGCCAGACAAATACAGAACCTTCTCACTTGCAGCAGATGCCATGACATAGACCCCAATCTCAAAGCACCTCCCTGATTCAAGGCTCTGAGATAGACCCCATCTCAGATCCCCTCCCTAGTGCAGAGGCTCTGAGATAGACCCCCACTCAGAAGCCGTCCCTACTGCATAGGCTCTGAGATAGACCCCCTCTCAGAAGCCCTCCCTACTGCAGAGGCTCTGAGATAGACACCCATCTCAGAAGCCCTTCATACTGCAGAGGCTCTGAGATAGACCCCATTGCAGAAGCCCTCCCTACTGCAGAGGCTCTGAGATAGACCCTCTCTCAGAACCCCTCCCTACTGCAGAGGCTCTGAGATAGACCTGATCTCTCTCTGCTGATAGTGCTGTCTCATTTCTGACAGATACTGTTGTAAGTGGCTAGGAGTTTCCCTTGCTGGCAGCTGCATTTGGTTTTCCCTCATGCCTCTCATTTCTAAGTTTTCTTCCTGTTTCCCCTTCTCCCCCATCCCCTAGCTCTGATCCTCTTCCCAGCACCCCATCATTCTTCACAGTGCAGTTCAAGACTCAAAATCCTCTGGAAAGCTTCTCTCGGCCCTTAGTTTGAGGGATAGCTCTTTGTCCCCTTATAAAAAGTCATGGTTTGAATAGTCACTGTAGCTTCAAGTCCTTCTCACAGAGGGTGTGATCATGACATCTATCACACTGTAGAAGAGTTGCTGGTTTATTTTATCTCCCTGGGCTTACTTGAATTCACTGGGTGCTGGGGATGTGTGTGGAGATTACATTCAGTAAATGTCTGCCAATGTGTGCACTGATTAAGTGGTCAACACTTTAACTGTTAGTGAAAAATCTCATTAAAGTAATCCACATGGTAGATTATTTTCAAGTGATGACAAGGCCAATCCATGATTTATCAAAGCCTGATGAGGCTAGGTTATGATCTCCTTCCATCTTTGGATATAGGATTGCTGTAACAGTGGTTCTCAACTTGTGGGTCACAACCTCTTTGAGGAATGACCTACCCTTTCACAGGGGTCATATATAAGATAACCTACATGTGAAATATTTAAATTACTATACACGATAGTAGAAAAATACAAATATAAATAGCAATGAAAAGAATTTTGTAGTTGGGGGCATCGTAGGGCTGTAGCATGAGGAAGGTTGAGAGCCACTGCTGTAGAAGATGTTGAAATGATCCACTACATTCTCTCCATTGTCATCATATGGCTTAAGTTTCATGATTGGAGGAAATGACGACACTTATGACTACATATTGGGCAAATATGATGATGTGACGTGGGAAATTTCAGAATAATTTGTGGACTTGTGCTGGCATGATGATCGAAGCCAAGGAATAAAAGTGTTATTCTATAAGGCACAGAAATTTGTTAATCAAGTAAAAGTCTTATCAGTACTTACTTATTAAAATTGGCATGATCATTTTGTTTATGAAGAAGAATAAAGGAACTTAACTAGAAATACATCAGAACTCCCCTCCTGACTATTGACCCTAGGAAAGGTGTCTTCATTTTTATAATGTTCTTGATCTATTGCTTGTTTGGTATAGCATCTGTGAGAATGTGTCTTTTCACACTTGAAATGACTCTACCGGAAAGATATCTTCAAGTCTACTTATATGTATATATGTAGTCGTGGACAATAGTGTAGATTATTCATTTGTTTCTCACCGAACTTCATAAAAGAAGGCTTAGAGCTTTGATATATAACACTAATATGCTTATTTGCTCAATTCCAGGGCAGAGGCAATTTTTAGAATGAAAGTTGTATACATATATGTAGTCATGTGTATATTTGTGCATATACTTGAATGCATGTATGTCTATGCATGTATGTATGTTTGTGTGTGTGTGCGTGCGCACATGTGCATGTACGTGTGTGTAGCTTTAGTGTCTAGTTAGAAAAAGTGCATAAAGAAACTGGCTAAGAGTATAGAGCAGTAGTACAGTATGAGTGTCCAAAATTATAAAGAGCAATAGACAGCAAAGATATAGTTTAAATGAGAAGAAAAATGTTGGTTCTCAAAAAGTGATGATCTTTGAATGTTCAGACCTGGTAATGTTTGCCCCATACTACCAGCATAAATGTCACATTATTTCATGCTACTTCAAATTTAAAAGCTTTATTTCTATGTATCTTACTGGTATCAGTATTTTTAAACTATCTACCAAAATTTAATAAAATTAAATTATTCTAAGTAATTAAATGAATTATTTCAACATAAACCTGGATATAGATGAAGCACTGGTCAAGTCTAAAATCTTGTTTACCTCAGTTCTAAAGTTTTCATACTTTTAAAATTTTCACAATGTTATGTATTGTTGTATTAAGTTTCTGGCCTGGACTTTCTAGCCTGGCCCCATGGCCGAGACTCACAGTTCTGCTGTCCCACAGAAACACACAGATACTTACATTAATTTCATGCTGATCGGCCTAGGGCCAGGTATATAACTTGCTAGCTCTTTACCTTTAAACTAACCCATCATTCTTGTCCTGTTCAGCCATGCAGCTCGGTATATTTTCTTAGAACAGCGTAATTGTCCTCTGCATCTGATGACTCCTCTGGCCTGGCCTCTCTGCTCTGTTCTTCCTGTTCCCAGAGTTTTCTTAGTCTGATAGATAGCTCTGCCCACACTTCCTGTCTGCCTTCAGCCAATCAGCGTTTTTTATTAAACTAGTATGTGGGGCAATTATTTGCAATATAACATAATCCCACCTCAATGTATTATTATTATTGTGGCAAGTGTTCCATGTATGCATGGGGAAGTCAAAGGACAACTTCATGCAGTAACATCTCTTCTTCCACCTTGATATGGGTTCTTGGATTATTTGGATTGTCAGGATTGTACACACTGCCAGCATTTATATCTTCTGAGCCATCTTGATAGCCTAGTGTTCACAAACTTTAGCTTTAACATAAGGTGGAACATGATATCCTTCTGACTGCAATCTAAATAGAGTTCAGAATTACTCTCTTCTTTGACAGAAAAGCCTAACTCTGATGTTATCTGGGATCCCCCTAACCAGCAGGCATTTTAATTAGCCCATTTATTTTTGTTTTCATAAAAATTGGGTGTCATTGTGATGTTTTCAATGTGTATCATTGTAATTTGCATACTACCTTTTACCTTCTTTTGTCTCCTGTTGGTTCTCTTCTTCTGTGTGCATAATAGCTCTTCTACCATTATGTTTGTATACATATATACATGTGTATATATAATGTAGATATATGTATATATAAAGTCTTTATATACATAAACAAGAACATGAATATTTTTTCAGAGCAGTTTAATGGTATCCAGTTCCATTCAAACTCCTGTAAATGATAGAATTTTATTCTTCTTTAAACCTGTTTACACCTCCGTTATGCATATATACATTGTTCTTTCTTGTTTTTGTTTTTGAGACAGATTTTCTCTTCATAGTCCTGGCTGTCCCAGAATTTACTGTGCAGACCAGGCTGGTCTTAAACTTAAACAGAGGGAGAGATCCTCCCTCTGTCTCCTGAGTTCTGGGATTAAACACATTCACCACCACTCCTGGCCACTAAATACACCACACTGAATTTTCCTTATCCATTTATGTTTTGGTGGACATGTAGGCTGTTCTGTGTCCTGGCTTTTGTAAATGCTGTTCCCACAAAAATGGATGAGTAAGTATTTGTCTGATTTAAGCAGCAGATGTCTTAAAAACACAAATCTGAGCCCACTGTTCCTCAACTGAAAAATGCCTACCACTTTCTCACAAGCTCTCCAGCTAGAAATGGCCTCACACTTTCCCTTGTCCCCAAGCTTAGATTCCACCACACATTCCTGCCATATGGCTGCTGACACCCATGGCCATCCTTATTCCTGCTCTGCTCCTGCTGGCAAAGCACCCTGACTCCATCCCTTCCCACATGTGGCCAGGTTCCACGTGTCCTCAATTCTCAGCTGAATGATCACTTCTTTAAGGAATCCTTTCAGAACTCTCAGAGGAGGTCAGGTTCTGTCCTTGGAGCATTCCAGCATGACCCTAGCTGCAGTTCAGGATCAAATCAACAAAGACTTGGTGAATGTTTGTATCTCCTCCACAGGACAGGAAGCTTCCCAAGTGCAGAAACAACAACAGGCCATAGACTGCCACATTCTTAGTCCTTGTATGTTGCTTTGCATAAACCAATACTGAAATAGCATTGGCAATAGAGCTATCTTGCTTGAGCCACCACTTGTCTTGATGTTTGATGAATTTCCCCTCACCCCACCCTGACCTTAAAGTCTTTGATCATCTCCTTATCCTCCTAAATACCTCATGAGTGCTAATATTATAAACACACACAACCATACCTGGCTTATTTTGCATATAACACTATATAAAGCTGGAATCCATGCATTTGAACACACTAAGCCCACAGCAGGGCCAGTCTCTGTGCTTATATACTTGTAAGGTGCCCAGAGAACTTTGTTGGATTACTATGCAATGTTTCCTGAGCTGGCTCTGGTCAGCCACCCTCCCAGCTGCTCTCACTATGCTAGATGTTTTCTTATTAGGTGAAACTTTAAATAGCTTAACTCCTGGATAGATGTGAATTTTAAAGTCAAAATTATTTGCAACCTGAACAATAAAGCATTTTGTAAATATTATTTCTTTTGTGAGGAGATGACTCAGATATTCACTCTATAAAAGGTATTGTGAGATTTAGGATATCAAATGTATTAGTTGTAAAATAGACATTCAGTAAAATCTATACACAAGCAAATGGCCTCAAATCAATGTCAAATAACAAATGGCTTACAGAGAATGTACAAGTGTGTTTCCACTGGATCATGGCATTCCCTGGAAAAAATCATTTTGTTACCAAGGAGACATATGTATCCTAATGTTTCTATGGTTGTGATGTCACCAAACAAAGTTGCAATTCCAGATCATCTCCTCACAGAGGGTTAGGTCTCCTTAGGAGTAGGAGAGAGAACCTACTCTAAGCTTCTCAAACCAACCAGCCTCCAGGTTTTACAATGATGTCTGCATTTCTATGGACTTTTTCCATGGAAGAAAGCAATACATTTTCTATGTCAGAGGCTCCTGGACCCTCACTTCTTTATTCTCTCCTTCCCACCCTCATCCTTGCCTCTACCTACACAACATCTGTAGTTTTTAAACTAGAAGCACATAGTATTATAAAAGTTAACTGAGATTACAAAAGAATGCTTGTGTAGAAAAGTTTCTTGGCTTCAAGAGGGAAAGTCATCTTTGAGTGGTTATTCAGCAGCATAGAAGTAGTTCATTGGAAGGGACTCGACACCCTTGGGAGTGACCCCTTCCTCCACCAGCTCTTCCCACTGCAAAGGCTCGGCAGTGGACCAGAGTAAACAACTGCAGGATGAATTGAGTTAAGACATAAAGTACACACTTAGACTCCTTCACTTCTCCAGTTTCTGGCTTCAGTCTCCAGGCGGTCAGCTTAAAAAGAAAAAACAGGACTTGCTTTAAGGCTTTTTGAAATATGTCCGTCCCACAAGCCCTCTGCCTTCCTGCTATTTCACAGCCACGGGAAACCACCGTCCTACAGTGGCCTTCCAGGCGCGGGCCAGAGTCCCTTATTCCAGCACCAGCTCTATCTCCATCAACATGTGCTGTCAGGTTTAATAAGACAGCTAGGGAAGCAAGTCTTGGCACAAGAGCAAGGGAAGTGGTTTCCTCTCTCCTGGAGTGGATCATTGAGCCTCAATTTGGTATTCAGACATATCATGGCGTAAGCTGCTTTCATTTGTAGTGGTTTTTCTCCAAGAACTAGGACTCAGCCATCTCATTCCACAATCCAACTCTATCACCCAACTCTATTACCAGAGTCTCTAGACTTATTAGGATCCCCGGGTAAGCTACTTTCATTATGGAACCTCCTGGAAACTGCCTTGATCTCCCCGTTACAGTGTCTTCACTAATGTGTCCTGTGTTCCAGAATGCCTAAAGTGTCTCCATGAAATTGGCCTTGAGAAAAAGAAATTCAAATAGTTTCTTACCAATAAATAATGTCGGCCTAGTTTAAGGATATGTGAAAGACATTTAAAAGCATGTGATGAAGAAATTCACAAAAGCTATCTCGAAGTAAAACAAACACATAAAAGTTGAAGGCAGGATTTCTTTTTGGAAAGAAAAAAAAAATGAAATGTGTTTTTGGTGATTCTCTGGAGCAAGTCTGTGAGTACTGGTGCACACGGTAGTCTGTAAGGAAGTGATAGTATAGTCCAAACTGCATTAAGCAATGATTATTGAAAATGAAGCATTTTCTTGCCTGATGATTTTTATAGTCTCCTAAAGTATGATAAAAATCAAAAACCCAAGGGAGACACAGTAAGGAAAAATGCTTCCTAGTCTAAGCTTTGGAATTGACTACTAACCCTGCCCTCTTTCCTATCAATGCTAAGCAAGTCTCAGACACTGGGCTATGGACCCAGTGTCTCCCTTATCTATCTAAACTGGCTTTCCTTAAAGAAACAGGATAAACTGTGAAATAACAATGCTTCTCACTGGATTGGAGCAACTCCTCACACAAAGGGGCTATAACTACACGGAAGACAGAAAGAGTAGCTAGACACTGGCCTTGCAAAGCTCATGAGCAGGGAAGTCACACACGTGGGGTTCCTGAGAGGTCTGGAAAGGAGGGGACTCTACAGGAAGGCACTGGGGTCAGAGCAGTAGTGTGACACATTCTCTGAAAATATCTGCAGGCCCAGAAGGTAGGCATATAAGGCAATTTTGCTGTGTCAGGTGAAATTAGAATAGAACAGGTTTCTGATCAGAGGAACAAGTTTACTATAAAGATGGCAATACAAGAGATTCAACCATTCCATTCTTAGAAGACAGAATTACAGAAGTGCTTAGGGTAGGGTGAAGTCTGAGTCTACAGTGATGCTCAGAACAGACCTCATGCACACAAACACATAACTTTTCCTACCTGGGTACCAGTTTTTAGTACCTTGTATCCCAGGTGATTGCGTTGTTTAGTTGATGATGAAATAATAAAATAGTCCCAAGAAAACTCCTTAAAACATGCCCTTAGAAAATCTGTCACTGCAACCAGGGTTATCTCTAGCCTGTACAGGAGCAGGAGTGTCTAACTATGTACTTTCTGGCTTCTGTTAGGCCTTCCTTTAAAACAGGCTGAGATACTACAGCAGAAGTTTGTATTTATCTGCTACCTGTTTTAAAAGTAGAACACAGCCAATTTTGCACCTACTTTATCATTGCTTATGACTACAGTAATTCTCTTCCAGCAGAAATGAGGGGTGAATAGAGACCATCTAAGCTGAAAAGCTGCTCTTTGTGTGGCCTTTTCAGAGAAAGGGTGCTGGGTCCTATTCTAGAACTACATATATAGTGCCACAGAGTTCCTCCAATAGACTTTCCATAGTAGAAAGCCAGTTTTGGTTGACAAAAGTCCTCAGGTGTCCAGACACTTGGCCGTTTAATAACAAATGGTAACACCTAATACTTTTAATTGATAGCATTCCACATGTAAAAGTGACCACAGCCTAAAAGCCACAGAACAGCCAGCCCTTTGCAGTAACTTCCTGAGTCTAAGTTCAGATTGTGCTGTGATAGAATTTGGCTTGGGCTACTCATGAGAGAATTTAGTAGTTGCTAACAATCTTTGAGATTGTTTGTTTGTTTGTTTGTTTGTTTCTGAAAATGAGCTTTGAATTTCAGATCTGTAAGAGAAAGCAGCTCAGGCTCCCTCACCAAGAGAGCCACCCTTAGAGCTTTCCTGTACACCCTGGCTATAGCCTCTTGCCCATTTAACAATGCTACAAAGACATTTTAGCTTAACCCAGAGTGAGTGAAAAGGTTGCTCATTTTCAGGGAAGAACTGTATAAAAACATGTGCAAACAGCATTCAAATCCAAATCAACTTATTTTTGGTAGTGAGCCTAGCCTTTATGTAATCAACTTATAAAACCACCACAAAGGGTCAGGAAAGGCCCTTTACTGAATGAAAAATAACAGGAGGAAACATTCCAAAAGGCAAGAGGGGGCTCCTTGTGAAAAGAATTTTGCAAGGCCTGTAGTAGGTTTGGTTTCCATATTGCCAAGTGACCCGACACAGTCCTCCTGACCAGATTTGGACCCAGTTACCTTCCTGCTGAGCCGTGGTCACATCCCTGTGATTCAGTGGGCAGTTAGCTATGGTCAGCATTAGCTGTTCCTCCCTCAGTGGTACAACCTCATAGCTCTTACACAGGCCACACACCAGCAGTGTGAGCAGCAGGGTAGAAAGGTCAGCCTCTCCGAGAACGCTTGAACGGAAGGAAGCAATTCATGCTAGTGGGCCCCGATCCAGACTTAATTCAGATTCAAGTCACAGTAGGATTTAGTAAGGGTTTTCCGTGTGTCACGTGCTTTCCCAGGGACTCTCCCATCTCACCCAATTCTTCCAGGGTCACAGAAAGTTTTGTTCCTGTTTAATAGATGAAAGGAGAGGCTCAGAGAAGTTAGGAAGTTGCCCCGAAAAAGGTAGAACCAGCATTTTAGTCCTGACATGTCACTCCAAGTCTAGTGACCATTGACCAGTGTCAGTAAAAGTCTGGTTAAAATCATTCTATAGTCAAACATACATCTGGAGACTTAGATCCCCCTCCTCTCTCATTTTACTTTTTAAACATTTTTTTTGATGTAGACACACACACACACCATCCTATGTATTTTAAATAGCTCTGATACCTACCTTGTTTCTATAACCTGAGTAACAGCAAGCTGTCCACCACTCACAAGATCAGACAAGAAATTTGTTTTAAAAATATTTTTTTTCTCTTTTTAAAGTATCTATGGTACAATGGGCAGTCCCAGCCTGAAGGGGACAGTGAGAAGACAGACTTGTGGAGCATCTGGGATCCCAGCCACAGCTCTGTCTATGTAAACACTTTCATCCTGACCCTATTTCTTCCTCAGCCGCGTTTAAGCTAGTTGGTTTTCTTCTATCTTTAACCACCCCTTTAGGTCCTAATAACCCAGCATCTGGTCCTCGGGAGGAAAAACCTCCCGTTCATAGGTTATCCCATAAAACAGTTCAAATCCTCTGTGGACTCCTCAAAAACTTCTTCCCCGGCCTTCTTGCAAGAGAAACATTCTGGAAGATCACCCCACCGAACTTGACTGGAAAGTGACTATCACGGAAGAGCCAAGAGCTGCCAAGGTTAAACAGGAAAGGCAGGGAGACTGTTTTCAGATTAAAAAAAAAAAAAAATGCCCACGTCCCAGCCTTCTGCTGATGTCTTAGCCACGCCCACATACCAGCCTTTTGATGTCTTAGCCACGCCCATGCCCAGCCCTCTGCTAGTGTCTAAGTGGTTGCTATTTTTTTTTTTTAGAATTTTGGCTGTCGTTTGTTTTTTTATTTATTTTCTGTGGTGAGCAGAACTATGTACTTGTTTGTTAGATTGTTTTTCCGGTGCATTAAAATCTGAATTTTTAAAAATATGAGTGAGTAAAAATAGAAAAAAAAAAAACATGTAAAATATCTTCTATTGAGAACTGGACATGCACAGCTCACAGAACCTAGAATCTCTCTGCTAAGAAATATTTGCCCAAAACTACCAAAAATAACTTTCAATCCCGTTTTCAGGACCAAAAGTTTTTATTTCTTTGCAAATTGAACATCTTGCCCAAGATTTTTCTTAAGACTTTATGATTCATATAGATGACTATAATCCAGAAAAGATAAACTATATCCCCAAGTTAGAATGTGAACAGTGATCCAGAGAGGAATGCAGAGGAAAAGCATACAAATAGAAGCCCCTCCCCTTTTAGGGTGGCAAATTGTGGCACTGGGTATGATAAGGTCATTGAATTCAACCCTGGCACTTAAGCCAATTTCTTCCTTTAATCTGACATGAAACAAAACGCTGTTTTCATCTGCTTACCAAGAGATGTTAAGATATTCTTTTCTGATAACTGGAGCTTGGTGATTTCTCCTTTTCTGCCTTATTCTGATCATTTCGCATGGGTCTGCGTTGTGGGATGTCCTACGACTATTTCACATTTCATGGCACTTCCTGAAAGGATTATTGGGTGGTTCTGAGTCAGGATTTCTGATTCATCCTTGTCAACTATCTTTGTACTACTTTATTAAACATGCTGTAGTTCAGAGAATGAAATAGAGAATAAACAAAACGATAGACAACCTGAAGTTGTAGTTACAGGCATTTGTAAGCCTTTCCATGTGAGCACAGGGAACCAAACTGGAGTCCTCTGGAAAAGCAACAAGTGCTCTTAACCGCTGAGCTTCCTGTTCACCATCTTATTACTACTCACAATTGCCCCGTGAAACAGGTAAAACTGACTTCCTGTTGCTCAAGTAGGATACTGAGTGGCCTTAACTGGCTGAAGATGAGGTGTGATGATACAGTGGCAGTCTTGCTAATATAAAGGTATTTGATGATGTCATTGGATACATATTCTTCTGTCCCTCATAAAACTGCCCTTCCTGTAACTCAGTGAATGAAGGAATGAATGAAGAGAAGAAAAAACAAGTCTCGAGCCTGAAGAGAAGACAACTGAGCAAGGCAGACTTTGCTAATTGGCTCCAGTGTTGTTCCAGGCTGCTGCCCACATGTCATAATGCTAGCTGGCCATATACGGCATCCACATGAATTCTAGACGAATAGTTCAACCTGTAAGTGAACAGCCCAATGTGGGAAACATTACTCAGCCTTCATCATAAAGGCGTGAATCATCAGACCTGAGCAAGATATAGAGTTTATGCGAGTTGGGTGGGGACTATGTTTAGAGTAAGAAGATCTCAAAGACCTGTCTACCTCTGCTTTCACATTCCTTGCTGGGAAGACGGGAGTGATGAAGGCACGTTGAGGAAGAGACACCACACCCTGACAGGAATGCTCATGTCTCCTGACAGAAGCCCTTAAGGAAACAGAGGTGGACAGACTAGAGCACCAAGACCATGGCAACACTGGATAGTGAGATTGAATTCCAGCATACCACTCATCTTCTGTGCTTCCAAAATGCTTTCTGATGGCCAGCCTTATACTGCACGGAGTATAGAGAGGTCATAGGTAGTTAGTAGTAAAGGGCATCTTAAGATTCAGTAAGTAGTTGTTGCCTTTGAAGCCAAACTGGTAAGGTTTCAAAGTTAATTTTCTTGAAATCATTTTTAGCTCCTGTTCATGGATAGTCTGTATTTTCCACCTTTCTTACACTGGTCCTGATAACAGCTTATATTCTATGATAATCATTTATGTCCTTTTGCACTTACACATTCAAACTCTCCATTCCCTCGAGTGTCCCAGCTTCCCGTGGTGGCAAGAAACTGTCGTGGGAAGCGACCTCATACTGTTTCTATATTTTCCCCGAGGTCTTGTATTCAGGGGCTCCTCAGATTTCAGCCATGCAGCAAGGGAGAGATGGGCAGGGGTAGCTGCTACCTTGAGATCCTGCCTGAGCTCAGAGGAAGCAATTGGAATACCACGAGGTATGTTGGCAGTGTAAATGCTCCTGTTGTTTGTGATTCCATGCTGCTGGTCTTAGTGGGCTGAAATGCTTTGAGAAAATAAAACTCAATAAATATTTCAGATTCGTCAAAATGCCATGGAGTATAGGGTAAAAGTTTGAAAGGCAGGCTTTAAGAAGGGAAGTAGTATTCATGGCAGAGGTGTGCCTCTGCATGAAGAAAGAACCCTATCATGAATGAGTGAGCAGCAGTGAGATTAGATGACTAAAACTCAGGCCAGAGAGGAGCACTTACTCATGAAGTCTCCACAAAGGTGAGCACAGCAACGCAACATCAACTACTGTTTATACTTCCACGTAGAGGGACTTTAAACGGGAGCTGCTTTCTCTGTCAGGCATTGCTCGGTGCTCTCAATATTCAGGAATACTCCAACCACTTTCAGATCTAGTTTGCTGTGAATCTACTTTCCTTACTATATGAGTTCATGTAGAGAGTATTTTCTGTCAATGTATGTAACTGGGGAAACTCCCTAAGAGACAATGTGTTGCCAGGTCCACAGTAGGTTCTTAAAGAATTAATAGTTCAGTCACAAGACAAATTTACTTCTGGTTTACCATTCAAATTTTTGTGAATAGTGGAATAGATTATCCTGTGATCTAAGATTGTCAATTAAAGGAACAGTAGGATGATGTAGTTTTCTGGCATCAGTGAAGACACATAAGCAGAATTTATTACAACTCTTGTAGCTATGGTGACACCTCAGTGAGACACATAGCTTACATTTAGAGAGGAATAATAGTTGTAAGGCAATTTTTCATTCATCTTTTCTTTTAAATTTTTTAAAATTGAAATGTTCACATATGTTTGTCTCTATGGAAGCTTGTGCATTCAGCTGCAGTACCTAAAAATGCCAGAAAATAGAGGGTCAAGTTCTCTAGAACTGACAAGCAGTTCTAGGCCTTCCTACGCTACTACTGAGAACCAATTGGAATCCTCTAGAAAAGCAGCAACTGCTCTTAACCACTGAGCCACCTCGCTAGCTCCCAGTTCACAATCATATGACACTCATGATTGTCCCATTGAATAGGTAAACTGGTCTGAATTTACCTGGCTATCCCAGTAAGAGGAGTTATCTGGCTGGGGGTGATATATGAGAATACTTAAGCATAATAGAATGATAGAAAAGTATTTGATAATGTCATTGGAAGCATAATCTTCTGCCCTCCATAAAACCGGCCTTCTTAAAACTCAAAAATTTCACCTACCTCCCAAGAAAGTGGGACAAAATGTACAAAGGAATTCTAACTCTAATTGGTGTGGTTTTTAGAAATCCCAACTTTGTTGTAGAATAATTTAGAGGCTTCAGAAGAGAATCATGGGGATGAAGTCAACTAGTTTTGATGTTGGCTTTTCCAGCTCAAAATATAAGAAATGTTACTCTAATGTGCTTTTCTGGTTAACATAATTGGGTTACTTGAATTTGAAACTGTGTAATCATGCTACAACTTGCCACGGTTAACTCCATACATTTATTAGAACGTCGAAAACAAATTATCAAAAGAATGAGAGACCTCTTCTCTCAAAGGATTATATCACTTTTATTTTTAAGTTGCAATATAGATGCAGCTTGACACATATATTCAGATATCTAAAAACTGGAAACTATTTCCAAGTTGTAATAGAGGAGAAAGTAGCTAAGAGACCCTCTGAGGAAGATGATTTCATCAAGACAAATCTCTGTAACCATAAGACTTTTCCCATTGCCTAAAACCTTTGATTTGGCTCACAGGATATGCCAATGCTTCTGTGTTCTAACCATTCCGTCATGGCTCACATCAAAAAAATTTTAATTTCATATCATTTTAACTTTGACAAATTAACCTGATAATTGTCTTTGTGAAGAAGATTTCCACTCTCTTTTCTAAAGCCAACATTAACGTTTTACTTATACATAAGAAAAACTAGAGTTTGGGTCCTCTTTAACTGTCCTCATGTGAAGAGCTGTCATCTCCAAATAGAGTACAGTATTTCCTTCCTGAAGGAATGACAACTCTACCAAGTCTACCAAAACTCTCTTTCTCAAACCATTATTTATTTAGACACCATTTCATCTGAAATCTCTTAAACTTCCCAGCCTGACACTATGGAAATGGTACCCTAGCTTCTAAAAGTATGGGAAGAAGAGCTGTAGATGCAATATTGGCATGGAAGTATCAGAGCCTGTCCTTTGAACCCAGGACTACTGCGTGAAGGCATACTCTCTTAATTTCAGTTAAGTGAAAGTTTCCTTAAGAGAAAGAATAACCAGGTGTCAAATCAATCCTTTTTGTCTTAAGAAACTGCACAGGTAACTTCTCTTAATGTGCTTTCTGGGAATCTGTCATGAAAGCAAAGATTAATCTCCAAAACACTGGGCTGCAGAAAGAACTGTATTTGAAGGGCAGCATTTCATAAGACCCATTTTTATGATGCTCCAGTGTAGTCAAGACCACACTGCAGTAAAAATCTTAGGAGTCCTATTGTGTCTGGTGTGAGCCAGGCCTGCCTGGGAAGGAAGGTTCAAGAAGACAGTGACATTTTCTATCATGGCTGGAGTTTAGAATGTCTCGGTGTATGCACGGACAGTACACATTTCCTAGTTAGTGCAGGGTTTCTCAACAACAGCTGTAAACAGAGTAAACAGTGCCAAGTACATGGCTCTGAGTCAAGGTCAAGCTCACTGACATTTCTGCCTTGTTTTAAAATATATCCAAGGACCAGATGGATGTGAGTAGAAATGTGATAGAGTATGCTAAAGTGCTGATATAAGGATGTTAGCATTATAATTCCTTCAGTTCTTAACATATATTTATAAATGCTCGTAATACAGCTTGAGGGCCAGAAGTTAAGTGCTTTGAAGACCTGGGTCACACAACCTTTGTTCTTGGTTAGAAGTACCTGCCTTGTGTTTGCAGTGGGGAAGCCCTGGGTTTGCAGGAGGAAGCTCTGGGTTTTCAGAGGGAAAGCCTTCAGTTTGCAGTGGGGAGCCAAATTCCTACATGTTTTAGGGATCTTAAAGCACTTCTGAACATCTAGTTTTCACATAGAGAGTCCTAGCATATGAAAGTTCTCTTTAAATAAATAGCTTAAATATTCAGTCCAAAATTGTGTGTTTTATGGAATTTTTAAAATACAAGGTACTCCATTTCTTTCTTTTTAATACTCTGATGTGATAAATATTCCACAAAGCCTCTATGTTTAATGTCTGATAGATGAGCCATAACTGTACAGATCCAAAGCTCCAGCACAGGGCAGTGTGCAGTGCTGAGGCTCTAACATCTGCCCAGATGCATTTGATACCATGCGTCACTCATGTTATCAATAGTGAAAGAATGTAATCCTTTCAATAAAGTAGAACTGAAGGTACTTATTTATCTTTCTCCATCTTTAAAGCAATTCTGGCAGGATGATATTATTCTTAACACTTTGTTTCTCATCTCCGGGGCTTAGAGGAGTCTAGGAACCGTTCAAGGACATATAACGAAGAGATTATATGAGAACTTTCATCTGGTTTCATAAAAAAAAAAAAAAAAAAAAAACACAGACATCCTTCTTTCTAGAGGTGGGAGAGGCTCAGTGGTAGAGTACTTGGGATACTGGGGCTCAGTTCTCAAACCCCCAAATAGTGATAAAAACTGTAGCTGTTGATTTTAAGACTTTTGTTTGTGTCATTGACATTCCATTTACTTATCATGGGTTTAAATTTTAAGTTGAGCTAATCAGGCAGAGGTAATTAGATTTCTTTAAATTTGAGTCTAGCCTAGTCTACATAGTGAGTTTGGGACTAACCAGTGGTAAATAAGGAGATTATTTCACAAAGTAATTATTTTAAGGTGAACTATTGGATCTAAAGTTGGAGTCAAAATTATACTATCTTTTAATTAGGAAACCTAGGTCAGCCACTTCCTCTCCCTCTGTCCCTCCCCCCATCCGTCCCTCCATCCGTCCCTCCTCCTCCTCCTCCTCTCTCTCTCTCTCTCTCTCTCTCTCTCTCTCTCTCTCTCTCTCTCTCTCTCTCGTGTGTGTGTGTGTGTGTGTGTGTGTGTGTGTGTGTGTGTGTGTGTGTGTGTGTGTGTGTGCATAACTGGGATTAAACTCCGAGACATTTTTATATCAAACATGCATCTTTCTACTGTGATACACTTCTTGTCCCTTTATTAATTTATTCTTATCTTTAGCCTAAATTTCATCTCTTAGGCACATAAGGAAAGAGGAAGCCTCAGAAAAAGCACAATCATTTTTTTCAAAATGAGCAACTAAAGCTGTATCTATCAACATAGACTTGACTTTATTGAATCACATAGAATATCAATTTCTTCCTTATTCTCAAACACAGAATTGGATAGGACAAGGGTCATTTAGGTTTCTTTGCAATTCTGTGTACCTTTAGAAAGTAATAAACTTTGTGCATAAAAGTTTCAAAATTTTAGTACTTTTCCTCAAATAGATTTTCCAAAGTGAAATTTATTATCTTTTATATTTTAACTTATTTGTTTACACAAGTTGTTCAGTCGGGTCCCAAACTGTTTTATGAATTAATATCTATACAAATAATGAGTAATAATACTGTTATTATCTCCCAAACATAGCATCTTTTTGTCTGAATATGAAAATAACCCAACTTAACTACAGATAATAAAGACCGTGATGAGTATTTATATATAAATACTTTAATTGCTTGTTTAGCATTTTGAATAAATGAATGAATACATTTTTTCTGTACTACACCAATCTCGAATATTTTGACTTTTGTTTGATAAAACATTCATTAGCTTAATAATAAAGAAAAATTTTAATATCCACTGAAAGAAACTGACAAGCTGAAGTACTTGGTCATTTAAATACACTTAAAAAATGTCTCTGTGTGCTGAAAAAAATGTCTTCTGAATCAGTCCCAGCTGAGGTGGTTTTTGTGTACATACCATACTGATGTGAAGAGCAAGACAAACACATGTGGTGACTAGAGCCAATGGTGGATAAGTAGAAACTAAAAGCAAAAACTACTTACTGCCTGTTAACTGCAAAGGTGGCAGCCAGTCAACAATGTGAATGTGGCATATTAGTGTCAAACCCTACATGTACATTTGTGGTAACATCTTAAGGATCTGTATGTACAGAGGAGGTAAACACCAGCGCAGCTCACACTCTTGGGTACAGACTTAATGGGTTAAGTCAAAGTATATTTGGAAGAATCATGGAGTTACCCTATGTTTAGGGAGGGGAGATAGAGACCCAAACCTGTCAGCTTTCACAATTTGTATGTAACAGCCCTCAATTCTGCTGAATTAGTTGGACAAAATAGAAGGAGCTAGAGAGATTCCCATATGGTTAAAGAGGATGAGGAGATTGCTTCATAGTGTCTGTAAATGCCTTGGGTTGATTATGTGGTGTCTGAACATGTGCTGGTTGCTTACAGTGGCTCCATCATACAAGGCCAGACAGATGATGCTCTTAGAACAACCCAAAGGGAGGGAACAAAGAAGCCTATAAAACATAAATGCATATTGTAAAAGTACCTGAAGAAAGTACCTCTGTGTTGACATTGGCCTTATTTTTGTGCTCTGTCCCCTGGTTACTGCGACTGTCAAGAGAGCAACTTTGCCAACACAGAAGAATCTGGCCAGTTCCAAATGTAATGTCTAAACCCAGAGGCCATATTTCTTCACTCTTAGGATAATTTTGGTTCAAAGTATATCCTTTAACAAGCTCCCTGCTTCAAAAGCTCCAAGCCTCCTTGTTTTGTTATGCTTGCCTGAACATGCCTTCCCCAAAGCCAGGTTGTGAATACCAGTTTATTACTATCCTCTCCTTTACTTCTAAATGTAGACTACTGAGTGCATTTCTGTGGTCTACCTTTGGCCCCTAGTTTCACATGTTTTCTTGGATTAAGCCTGTGTCTTAACACGCTGTATATTGGCAGGGGATGCAAGGCAAACATATGGATACCCAAGTTGGATGGATTAATGCAATGTGAAAAAGACAGAAGGACATGTTGGTTTCTTACTAACCTACTGCTTTAAAGTGTTGCTTTTTCCATTTAAAAAAATCCTGGGCATTCTATAAATAGAAATTTGGGGTTTTTCCCTTGATGATTCTGGAGAGTATTTTCAATTTCTAACAGTCATCTTTATTGATTTTAGGCATACAGAAATGTGGTTAGGAAGCATTGACTATTATGTGTTGTCTTTGTATATACAACAATGTAACACATTTATTTTCTGCAAAGTAAAATGTTCATTGCGTTGTTATTAACTCACTTTGTGGTTGTGTCATCCACATGGATTTGATGGATACCTTTCCCTACAGGCACTCTTAAGTCTATCCTGTTTTAGAGAAAAGTATGGTTCATCTTTATTGTCAATTTAACAAGATGTAGAATCACCATAGAAACAGACATCTGCGCATACCTGTCAATAGTTTTCTAGATTAGCTTAATTCATGTGGGAAGTTCTACCCAAAAGGTGGGCAATACCACTCCATGGCTGGGGTCCTCCAACTAAACAGAAAGGAGAAAGGGAGCTGAGTAGTGCTCACCTCTCTCGTCTTCCTGACCGTGGATGCAACGGGACCAGCTGTTTCACACATCCTTTTCCACCATAGGTGACTGTCTTCCCTAGAACTGTAAGCTTAAATAAACCCTTCCTTCCTTTTGTCTGGTAGTTTGCCACAGAATCAAGATAAATAACTAATACAAAACCTCTGAAGAGTTTCCATCTCCCATGCCTTGAACTTTTAATGCTTCCCCTCCCCCTGGATCCTTAACATCACACAACTGTGTGCATCACAGGGACGGATTCTGTCTTAGTATGAATTACAGCTGTGTAAACTTAAAAATCTCTTACCACATCAGCGTTGTGGTGGTTTTGATCAAAGATGATTGTTAGTCACTGTGGCTCAGAAAGCTGATGAGTATTGTTTTGTTGTGGTTTGCTACCTTACTCAGCATCAAATGAGAGATCTTTCCCCTTTTATTCTAGTTTGCCAAGGCACAAGTAACAGGCTCACCCAACTTGGCACTTTTGAAGACCATTTTCTGAGCCTGCAGAGGATGTTCAACAACTGTGAAGTGGTCCTGGGGAACCTGGAAATTACCTATGTGCAAAGGAATTATGATCTTTCCTTCTTAAAGGTTAGTTCATGGCATTTGGTTGTCCCACTCAAACACTATAGAATTAAACATGAACAGAGAGAAGAAGCCTCAGCAGAATTTCACTTGAGGCATGGACATTTCATCTGATAGAAGCCACAAGTCCAAAGGACTACAGATGTGTGTCTGAGAAGTTTATTCCGCCAGGTAAGGTCAAGTTATCTGTGGAAATGAAACTGAGACAGAAACCCTCTCGATGTTCCACAGTCCTCATAGTCACTAATATTGATGGCTGACTATTGGCTCGGCCAGATAGTGTCAGCACGTCAGCTTTCTAAATAACAATAACTTTATAAAGCACTGTTTTGTGGTATGTACCTATATACTTGGCATAAACACTTACACCATAGCTGACTTCAAGCTCCAGGAATTTATAACTGGTTCAGAAATTCCTACATACTCCTAGTGAGCCATTAGGAGCCAACTTTGAAGGTTTTAGAATCTGCTTTGCTGATACTTGGACACCTTTTCTTTCCACAAGAAAATTATGAGACATACATTCAAAATAATTATTTCCACTTTCATTCTTATTTGAGTTGAAGTAGGAATCACAACATGTCAAACGACGTGTTGCTGTTCTTCAGTGCAAACTTCAAATGCAAGCGTGAAATTGCAAGCCTGCCACACCCTTTACACAAATGTGATTGTCTGTGTGTCTTAGGTCTATCTGCCACATGCACTTGTCACCGTGGAGTTAATGGGGCTCCTGGACTCACGTTAATAGGTTTTGTTTTTCCTATCAGACCATCCAGGAGGTCGCTGGCTATGTGCTCATTGCCCTCAACACTGTGGAGAAGATCCCTCTGGAGAACCTGCAGATCATTAGGGGGAACACGCTGTATGAAAACACCTATGCCTTAGCTGTCCTGTCCAACTATGGAGAAAACAAAACTGGGCTGAGAGAGCTGCCCATGCGGAATTTACAGGGTAAGAGGTGGCACATCAAGGCAGAAAGGAATTCTGATGGCATGTGGCAAATCCGTCACTTTAGTTAATTCTAACTTAGAGAAGGCAAGTTGATAAAACACATGTACTGAGTGCTGTTTGTAGGATTCTGTGGATAGTGGTGATATAGTTAACAGGTCACGAGGGGGAAAGAGATTTCAGCCAGGTAGAAATCAGTTCCACCGTGTATGGGGAATAATCTCCAGAGACAATAATAAATGACCAACTTCTCTGGATCCAGTCAATGTTGGTGAGTGAGAGTGTGTGTTAGTAGGCGGCAAACTTGGGCCAGAGGCAGAGAGGACATGCAGTCACTACCTCACCTTGCAGGGACACATTCCTAGACAAAATTGGATGTCTGAAACATCAAGTATTCCATGCCATATATACCGTGGGTTTTTTTTATCTATATGCATTTCACCATTCAGTTTATTGATTAGATATAGCAAAACATTAACAACAATGAAAAATAACAGAACAATTTGTGTGATACAACAAAAGCTTATAAGTTAGGTCACTTGATGTTTCTCCCTAAATGGACCAAAATCAGTTGAACCCAGAGACAGCAAAACCACTCATGTCATGTTTGAGAAGCAGGTTTCAAGGTTAATGTTGTTACATGGAAAGTCAGGTCTAATATCAGAAGAGGAGGGCAGGTTTTACATTAAAGAGGAAAAAAGATGGCTGAAATGATGAGAAACAATTCTTTCTCCACTTCATGGACTTCTTTGCAAGTCGGTAAATCCACTCAATGCCACAGTCTTTCTTGAAAACAGATGTTGCACCCTGTCGTTTTGCAGATGTAAAGGCATGGTTCTCCGAAAGCCCTGTATCCCCAGCCTGTTTCTGTCATTGCTGTGTCCCCGAGAGTATATGTATTTTGTCTATGGAAATAGTATGGACTGGAAAGGTTGTGGAGTGAAAAAAATAGAGAGTGTGGGAAACTGTCCATGTGTGGAGCTAAGATGTGGCCACACAGCCCACCAGACACTTCCTTTCCCAGCTCCCTGTTTTGCCATCCTGTATACTGCCTTCAGAATTTCCACCCACCACTTTAACTGCTCTGAGAACCCACACATGTTCCCGAATTTTTGCTAGCACTCATCTCTCTCGTACACACATTGCATGAAATGGCCTGTTTGGTGTTTTTGGCATGCCCTGTTCTGCCTGTCTTGCCTCATACATGTGAGGGAGCCAGCGGGTATGAGTCTAGCTCCTGGAGCCAGGATGTCTGTTTTCCAGCCTCAACTTCACCGCTCATCAGCTAAACAGCTTTTCAGATACTCCTTCACCTATGCCTTTATTTGTATCTCAGTTCCCTCCCATCAAAAATGTAGATCACACACTTGCTAATGGGCTCTCTCTGCATTGATAGAAATCAACCCTGTTACTGCAGACAAAGCACACATCAGCTGAGTTCCTAGTTTGTTGTTGTTGTTGTGAGTTTGCACCCGCGTATGTATGCTCTACCCTGGATTACCCCTATTTTTATAATTAATGCAAGCTTATGGTTGTACAGGTTCCAGTTACTTAACATAGGACAATTGCCACAACTGAGCATTTCCAGAATTTTGAGATTAAAAAACAATATATTTGCCTTTGTATTCATCGTCTTTCTCTATTCAGTTAGGAGGAAGCTACTGAATCTGCCCCTCACATAATTATGATAGTTACCCATTGTTGGCTCTCCCCCTCTGCACCTCTTGGTTGTCACTACAACCTTGATGTGCCTGTCCTATGCTAAGCTTGACCTCTAGTTCCTCTGGATCCTTTATTATAACTGTTTGAACCTTTCCAGGCAGAGATCCACCTCCTGATCTCTCTGGCCTGCCTGCCTTCTGAAGTTTTCTTATCCCTTGTCATCTGTTGAGAAAACTGTCACATGCTCCAGATCCATGCTTCTGCTTTCCATCTCTGTCTTCTAGAAGCCTTCAGCACTTCCAGCTTCCTGTTCCTCCAAACTATGCTCCTGAACACGTGCAAATATCCTCCACTTGTCACCCAGCTGTCCTTCAAGCTTTCCTAGGGAACCCCTCCTTGTACATGTCAGCACTCATGCAGACATGCGCTTCCTTTCCCGGCCAGTGAAGTGCTGAGGCCATGGCTGTATCTATAGTTAGGTTTCTCTACATTTAGGTTTTCTTAATTTTCACTTTTAATTGTGTGCATATGTGTGGGAGTGTGGTGTGCTGATGGATGTAGGTGTCCATGGAGGCCAGAAACATTGGATCCTCCAGCACTAATGTTATAGGCAATTGTGAACTACCACTATGGGTGCTGGGAACCAAACCCAGGTCCCTAGAAGGGCAGAGCCATCTCTCCAGAGTTTTTCCCATATTTAAATGATAGTCTTTGGACCTTGGTGAGAATATTAGAGGTAATACCTAGCCCAATTCTCAAGCCTGTCTCCTTTGGACATGGTTGTGGCATATCTGTCTCTCTGTGCATTTCATTTCTCTGGAAAAACCCCACACGTTGAATTCATCTCTGTTCACCAAGGCATCCATTTTTGTGTGCGCATCCATGTTTATGTTAATATTACAAATATAGCCCTCTCTCTTCATATAAATTTGACTTTTTCTCAACTCTGACTTTGTATAGTCCTCTCATTTCTTCTTTTAAAAAAACTGTAAGGCCTTATACAGCCGTGCACCACTGCTGTATGAGTCTTCTTCATACATACAATTCTTATTTTGTATCACACTTTTATTCTTCTTCAGTGGAAATCCTCTTGTGACACCTGAGAGACGCCTGGTGACAGTCACCTGGTGACAGTCCTGCTCTTCAGAGTCCAAATGTTTATGATTTCCACCTTGTCCTTCTGCTCTGACTCCCCTCCACATCATACAGCCGTTCCAGTCTGACTGATATGGACCAGTAACTACAAGTCACTGTATGCCTGTCCTTCCTGCCCTACATACCAAATAGGCTTTCTCTTCCTACCTCCTGCATCTTTAAAATCCACAACCCAGTCCTTAAAAACTCCTAAGTCTTTCCTGTCACTGTCATGAAGTGTGTCTTCATATTTCCCTAGCAGTTCTTTTGTTTGGCCTTCCTTGGGGACTTTGCATTTGTACATGACAAACATTAAGTAGGACATTAGCAATGAGTGCATGCATTCTGTGAATCAAAGAGCAGTTACCATGGTTCCGTCCATGCAGAAATCCTGACTGGTGGTGTGAGATTCAGCAACAACCATGCCCTCTGCTATGTGGAGACTATCCAGTGGAGAGACATCATCCATGATGACTTTCTGAGCAACTTGTCAATGGAGACCCAGAACCATCCGAGAAGCTGTAAGTCTATCATTCACCTTCCATTAACTTTCAGATCCTCTGAGGGGTTGAAGTGGACAATGCTGGGGTGGGATAGAGAATGTTAACTTTAGATCAGATTAATCAACATACAACAAAAATAAGAGGTAAACAAATGGTCTTTCCACTACAGAAGTTTTATTCAAGACAGTTACACATTAACAAAATTTCATCATGCAAGGCAACAGGCATCACTCCCATGGTGGCAGAGCCTTTGTGGAGCCACTGAGCAGAGAGAACCTTTCTCTAGGATACAGGCTGTAGTGGTGGTCATGGCTCAGGGTGTGTCTGCTTCTGCTTCACAGGCATTTCCAGTCACTTGTGCTTCTGCCTTGTCCCCGACCCTCTCAGGTTGTCCTGATCCTGTGGGCTCTGCTCATCAGCTCTCAGTGTAAGCACAGAACCACAGAGAGGATATTTGTCCATGTTTTTACAAATGTTCTCAGTTTATCTGTGCTCCACGTCCGCTGCCACCCCCGGCAGCCCACTGCAACTGAGGGCCTTGCAGAGGACCAGAACTAAGCTTCAAGGCTAAACCTGTGACCTCCACTAACACTGTGTAGAAAACCGAAATGGCATGTTTTCATTTACCAAACTCCACCAAGCCTGTCCTTTTTTCTAATAGTGCTGATCTTTCCATGGTATAAGATAAGGCGTGGCCTCATTTCCTACTCTTCTGTTCCTACAAATGCACTGCATATGGGTTGGGTTTATACCTCCAGTAAAGCCTATATGAACCATAAAAACATTAACTAAAACTCTAAAATTTTTGCTCAGCTACATTATTTTTATTGACGCATTGGTTAAAATACTCAGGGTAGAAAACTTAGGAAATCTTTCATCTTAGTCATTGTGTATACATATACATTGTGTCCACAACTACCTTCATGCTTGCCTTATGGCACCATAAGTGACAGATAAAAAGAGAAAAGAGGTCAGTATCATCCTGTCCCTTCAAAGATACTGCCTTCAATTACTGGGCTTCCAATACTTCTACCTCTTTTTTGAATATTGCCTTTTTAATTTATTATTTGACAATTACATCCGTGTATACAATGAACTGTGATCATATTTGACCCCTTACCATCTTTCTAACTCCTCTGCTCCCATGCTTTCCACTTTCAAATCTTGTTAATAACCCACTGGATAAAAATTAGTGCTGTTAATAAATGCATGGATGTGACATATCCACCAGAGCATGCTTAACCAACCAGGGCCACACCCTGAAAAATGCTTCTCCCTCCTTCAGCAGTCATGGTCCCTTCCCCCATCCATGCTAGAACATTGATTGGCTTGGTCTTCTGCAGGCCTTGGGCAAGCAGCTACAGCTGCTGTCAGGCCATGAGTACCACAGCCTCATTTTATCCAGAAGACACTGTTTCACAGCACTACCCCCTGAACTCTCTGGCTGTTATCATCTTTCTACCCTGTTTTCTGTGATGTTTCTGGAGGCTTAGGAGCAAGCACTGTGATGTAAGATGTCCTATTTATGGCTGAGCACTCCACAAAGATTTTTTTTCCCTGAAATTTGACCAGTTATGAGTCTTAGTAGTAATCATCATTTACTACACGCATAAACCTCTCTGATGAGGACTGAGTGCTAATCTATGCTATAGAGATAAGTATTTTGATGCTTTTTTTGTTTTGCAAAATAATACTAGTCAGCTATTCTCTAGGGCTCCCCAGCCATGAGTTCTTGGCCACATTTACAGTAGCAAGCACGTGTTTCCTTATGTGGGGTGAATCTAAGGTCTCACTAGAGAACGATTGGTTTCCCCTTGTAACACGCATGCCACTTCTGCATCCATAGGCACATCTTGCCAGGGTGGTCATTAGTTTCATCTCTTAAAGGTTCCATAATCTTTCTGGGACATAAAGCTTTTAACATACGAGCCTCTAGGAGCCATTTTATTTCCAAACTGTAGTACTAGTCATGAGAATGAGCCTAACAACTTAAATTGCATAAATAAGTGACATTTCAAGTAAGAATTCATTCAATAAATTGTCTTGAAATGACAATGATTAGGGAACAAATGACTAAAGTATCAGAGCCATAGCCGAGTGTTTAAAACTCAAGTAAGGACACGGGAGTTATACACATTAGAAGATAGGAAATCTGTCTCCTGTGTCTTCTACCTTCTTTTCTATGCCATTGACCAGTGCTTTGCAGACATATGATCCTTTTGAACAGCTTGAATTTTATCTTTAACAACAATAAGAACAGTATTATGAGGTGATTTTTCAACTATTATATAAGTGAGGGTCCAGAAGGGCACCCCACTGTGACAGGTACATATTATTGTTCACAAAGTTTGAGGTTATAAGAGTAGATTTATATGGAAGAAAATAAATAAATTTATCAGCTACTCCATACTTCAATATGAATTCCAAATGTGTATTAGGTAGATGTAATAAAATATTAATATATCTTTTAGGAAACATGAGGATGAATATTTATAATAGCAAGATGAAAAACCAAATTAAAATACCATCAAATAAGCTTCCATGTGAAATAAAGTTAAATAATATGATATCTGATTGCCCCAAAGAGAGCTTTAGAACTAAGTAGAGTGGTCATTAAAAGCCTAATGGAAATATTAAGTACCCAGAACCACAAAAAGTGAAAGCAAGGAAAATAGATCTGTTCTGTAAAAGTTTTCAACAAACTTGTTGGCTAACAAACTGATTTTTCACATTTCTCAGTATGATTAATTGCAAGATAGAACTCAAAATATTAGCTGCAATTTGATATTGGCCAATATAGAAATTTATGAGTTACAAAGATTTCCAGGCAGTAGCATGCAAACTATTAACTAAAATTTCAGATAATTGTACAAGTGATTGACAGAATAAAAAAGTTCACTTCCTGTGGTTTGTTCTACACTACTCCATGGCTCAGAGGAGGAAGGTGCTCATTTACCAACCATGATTTAACATCCCTAAACCCAGTGATGATTGCCCACCAGTCAATAAAAACTGGATATAACAAAATGAGAGCAAATTTGACCCTGGATACATTTAGATTTGTCATTTGCATGGCCATGACAAGTCAGTAAGTTTCTCTCTCTCTCTCCCCCTCCCCCTCCCCCTCCCCCTCCCCCTTCCCCTTCCCCTTCCCCTCCCCCCCCTCCCCCTCCCCCTCCCCCTCCCTCTCCCTCTCTCTCCCTCTCTCTCTCTCCAGCTAAAGTTCAAACAAAACCAGTTCATGGCTCAAAGTTTTTCCTTTTAGTTTATCCTACAAAGCATCCAAGCTAACTATGAATACAAAGCTGTTCCTTGTTTCTGGAACATTCTCTAGAACCTTGGGAGAGGCATCAATGGCTCCATGTCATTTGTTCATTTTTATCAAAATACACATTTAACTACTACACTCTTATTTCAGGCCAAAAATGTGATCCAAGCTGTCCAAACGGAAGTTGCTGGGGAGGAGGAGAAGAGAATTGTCAGAAATGTAAGTGGGCAGAGCGTCAGGGCTGGAGAAACATGCCCCTGTGAGTAGAGTCCACCCAGTGTATGGCCCTCATCTCCTACACTTGGGTAACTGGACAAGTACAGGAGCTTGGCACATGACCCAGGGTTAACTCTTTCATGAATGTCAGGCTTGCCAACCTCACTGCACACAGCTACTACTTGGGATGCTTCAACCTGTCATAAAATGCCTAAAAGTCAGCTCCCAAGTGCCCAAGTCATGCAGGATTCCTGGCTACTGGCCCCCTGCTCCACTTTCCCATTGTTCTAGTACCAACCAATATAAAAGCTTGATGGTGTTTCTCCAGGGAACATATTGTGAGTCATACTTTTTGAAAAAAAAGTTTAATTTACTCCAGTGTGGTTGCTGTTTCACACGAAGATCCTGGTAATGTGTCAGCTTCAAAACTGACCATAGGTCATTGCCTCTGTGACTCAGCTATCACGATCTTTTAAATACTACTACTGGCCAGGTGTTCTTCCTACTCATGTGCTTTCCATATGACCAAGAATCCCCCAGCTAATATCTACTTATTCAAAACATCTAATCAGACTTGTTTTAATCAGTTCTCCTAAGTAATGTAAAATAATTGATAAGAAAAATATACCAACGGGAAGGTTGTGATTGTATTTAGTTTGGCTAAATGTGAACACCTAAAAGTCTGTCCCACAGTCACAAAACCCATCTGTCTGCCCATTTGTTTTTTTCTGCCACATGAAGGTATTACTCAGTTCTCTCAGAGGATGCGCTGCCAGATAGATGCAGCTCACTGGTGGTTTTTCTTTTTCAGTGACCAAAATCATCTGTGCCCAGCAATGTTCCCGGCGATGTCGGGGCAGGTCCCCCAGTGACTGCTGTCACAACCAGTGTGCCGCTGGATGTACAGGGCCCCGAGAGAGTGACTGTCTGGTAAGAATCTGGGCATTGGGGAGGTAGGCTGTGGAGCTTTGCACTTGTATCACACTAACTGGGACAGGAGCCTTCTTGAGCGGCATTTTGTAAATAAGTGCTGTTCTGCCCAACAGCGATAGCATTGTGGCAAATGTAGAGAGCTACTTCCATACGAGCCCCCTGAGGTGTGTCCAGTTACAGACTTTTGAGCAGTGTGGCATTGGAAACTTCTTACCCTCACCATTCTGCTTCGCCCACCAAATTCAAAGCTTATTGGGCTGCCTCCCTACCCTATGCCATCCCATGGTTTCTTTGCCCCCTGCCCCTACAGAAGCTCTATCGAAATCTCTAGTATGAAGTTTGGCGGGTGCCAGGGCTGGAGAATGTGATTCCAGGCCAAGTAAGGCCCCGTCAGACTCCATAAAAAGAAGTCCATCCTAAGCCAGAGTCTAGAATATTCTATGGTTTCTGGAAACAAGATTCTTCAATCCCAGAAACCAAAGCTAGCCTCGGGGATTTATTTTTCACTTAGGCAGTCTAGATCGGATCTAATGACCAGCCCATGGGAAAGACTGTACATGGAGTTCTCAGTGAGAGCCGGTACCTTTGGCCTGGCCCTTTCTGCATGGGATGTTTCTGCTAAGATTCCTGCACTCTAACATTAAATTCTAAACTGTTTTCTAAAGTGCTCTCTATAAGAGAAACCCAGTGTAAACTGGGTTTTAAAATAGTGTCACACCATGCTTACCATGTCACATTTAGATTTCATCACCTGTAGTTAATAGAGATGTATTTTTTTTCTAACCACAAACCCTAAGCAACTGGGACATTTGAGTACTTAAAAATAGTAAGTATTACTTGCAAAAGGAAGAAGGTATTTTGACTACCTCGGAAAGGCTTACTAGATTTTTGTTCATCTCTAATTGAACATCTGCTACTGGCCTGCCTGGGCAGCAGGCTGTCTGGCCCTCTGCTTTTTTCATTTGGATGTCACATCCTTGACCAAGCATGCCGTCCCTCCTATGACAGGTCTGCCACAAGTTCCGAGATGAAGCCACATGCAAAGACACCTGCCCACCGTTGATGCTGTACAACCCTACCACGTATCAGATGGATGTCAACCCCGAGGGAAAGTACAGCTTTGGTGCCACCTGTGTGAAGAAATGCCCTCGTGAGTTGCTCACATTTCACTTACACGCCATCCGTGTCCTCTTTGGTCTTATTCTGGAGCGTTGGGTAGCTTAGGAGCTGTTCTGCATACCATGTTGTCAGGTATATTAGCACGTGCCCAGCTAGATACAAAGGTGAGGCGACAGCTCTGTGCAGAGGAACCCAGGCAGAGGCAGCCTGTGGTAGGTGGGGCTCCTCTCCTCCAAGGTGTTGTTGGTGACCAGACTTTGTAACAAAAGACACCCATTGCTTCACTCCAAGTCTGAGGGTCAGATATAGTAACTTGAGTTGTCTGTCCTGAAACAGAGTAACACATAACCATGACCCCCTGGGCCAATCATTGTTTGACTCTGTCCTGTACTGGTGTTTAACAGACCTAAATTAGAAAAAGCAGCAGATCCACCTTCTTGAGTAGAAAAACCTCTGGCCAAGGTTGGGATCTTGGTGTATTGCAACTTAGTCTTGCTTTGATTTACTTACTCATTTGCCCACTTTGGGCGTAATTGTACTCTGCTGGGACCTTGGGACCTATAGGGAAATGGCAACATTGATCAGTCCCAAACAGGAAAGTGACCCATGCATAAAGAGCCTTAGGACAATCTTGATGGGCAGTGGTAGTGGTGTGCTCCTTTAATCCCAGAACTTGGGAGTGAAATCTCTGAGTTCGAGGCCAATCTGGGTCTATAGAGAGAGCTCCAGAACAGCAAGAGCCACAAAGAAACCCTGCCTCAGAAAGCCAAAAGCAAAACAAAACAAAAAAAGAACCAATCTTGGATTCTAGAAAGTAAATGGAGACCATAAGAACAATGTAAAAGAGAAACTATGACAGTGAGATTTGTTTTGCCTACAAATTTAGGTGATGAAAATCTACTTAGGGGAGGGGGGAGACTACAATGAAAATTTGCCACAATCATGCCATAGATGGGCTCTTCCTGTGGAGACTTAGTAGTAAACAGAGCTTTAAAGTCCACAAAATACTCAAAACCTAGATAGCAAGAGCACATACTACCAATGCCCATATTTTTGAGGATCTATTTTAGAAACTCAAAACAGGAGCATTGAGTTTCTAATGCATAGTATAATCATACATATTAAGTGAGATAGACTACATAAAGGCAAGGTAAAGAGATAGATCAGGGTACCAGTCTGGGAAGTAGAACAAATTGATCCCCTCGCTGCTCCCCCAAGGACCACATGGCAGATGGGAAAGAGCTAAGGTGGTGTCAAAGACAGAGCAAACTGTCACCTCAAAGACAACATATAGATGTCACCTCAATGAGACATGTCTGTGTGATAAGTATTAATGTGTGTCTTGTATAATTTCAAGGTTTACCTATAAGTCTAAACATAGATATGGCAAAGATGATCTGTGATGTTTAAAGAGGGACTTTCGGCCAGTGAGCATGAGTGGTGATGGTCCCTCCCGCTGCTCTTTCACGCCCATGATCAAGTATCTGTGTTTCTCTACATGATCGTCAGAGAAATCATTAAACTCAACATTGGCTCCTTTTCTAGTTGAAACCTGTCGCTCTCTCTCCTCAATGTAAAATCAACCAGACTATTAGGGACCTTTCCCATGGCCCATATAGAGCAGGGCATGAGGATGTTTGTGGAAGGCTAGGAGCACCTGCCGTGGCCTTCAACGCCTTCTTTTCATTGCCTCTTCCTCAGGAAACTACGTGGTGACAGATCATGGCTCGTGTGTCCGGGCCTGTGGTCCTGACTACTATGAAGTGGAAGAAGATGGGGCCCGCAAGTGTAAAAAGTGTGATGGGCCATGTCGCAAAGGTAAGAAGCCTCCAGCTGTAGACAAGCCTTTTTCTTGACCTTTGTGCTGGACTTTTTTTTTTTAAAGAAAGGAAAAAAACATGCATTTTGTCTGTAAAGCAGAAGTTAAGCTTGCAAAGCCAAATTTCAAAGGTGGAGGAGGTTGGGGGCATTCTCTTGAATCAGGTACCGAGGCGCCACCTGCAGCCCAGGTAGGTGAACTGTCCTGGACAGAAAGGGGAGGAGCCAATGTCATTATAAATGGCTAGATTCAGTCCAAGCAGAAAACAACAAGAGAATTCAGAGCCAATGGAGGTCTGTGACAAGGACACCCCAAACCCACTGGAGCACCAAAGCCTGCCATGGCTCCTGGTTCCTGGGGGGCCAGGATGCAATGAGTTAGTAATGTGTGCCATAGGGGTTCATGCTTCTGCCTGTATAGGTGCAGCACTCTTAATTCAGCAAAGGTAAATGGAACAATTATCTCTCAACAGTTTGTAACGGCATAGGCATTGGCGAATTTAAAGACACACTCTCCATAAATGCAACAAACATCAAACACTTCAAATACTGTACTGCCATCAGTGGGGACCTTCATATCCTGCCAGTGGCCTTTAAGGGGTAAGTAGCAGCTGAGGGACCTGGACAAAGAGCAGGAAAAAAAATCTACTTTTTAAAGCCATGGAAAGTGATCAATAATCATGTTGCTCTTTGTTTCAGGGATTCCTACACACGAACTCCTCCTCTAGACCCACAGGAACTCAATATTCTAAAAACAGTAAAAGAAATCACAGGTTCGTGCTGTTGTTATCTGGGAGCATATACAGCAAATTAAATTTTTAAAGAAACCATCAGATATCCGCCCCCCTCTTCCCAGGCATAAGAATGTGGTGTCTGGAGTTCTACCATTGTGATTAATTCTTTGAGACTTTGTAAAATTTCAGTTTCCCTTGGGCAAACTGAAAGCACTTCCAGCCAAGGCTGCAGCCATGCTGGACTTCATGTGAACCCATATAATAGTTTTTCCCAGACCACACAAGCCATCATCCTCACAGACCCCAAGCCCCAGAGAGAAGGAGCATTGCAGATTCTCGGGTTCATAAACTAGATTTCAGATGATTGCCTCCTGGGGAGTCTTGGATCCATGACTGCCACCTGCACTATGCTTTCTTCATCTTTGAAAAGGGATAATTCGATCTGAAAAGCAAGACTGATACAGAGATCAAAGTTAGATGAAAAAAAACTATTTAAAATGAGCCCTAAGTAAGCAGCAACTTGAAAACAGTGAGAGAAGGCAGCAAATGTGTGGTCTGACATCCTTCAAGGATATCAGAGCTAGAGCATGTGGTCAGCCCGTTGGGTGGGCAGTGGCCTGGGGCTTGAGAGAGGTACAGCCAAGATTCTAAGTTCCATGAAGGGGGAAGGATTTCAATTTCTTTAAAAAATATCACCTGGACTTGTGTCAGTGACATCATGAGTCCTAGAATATGCTTCCTACATTACCAAAAAAAAAAAAAAAAAAAAATTCTAGTGTCAAGTGTCTGCGTCTTTCTTCCTGTCTCTAGGGTTTTTGCTGATTCAGGCTTGGCCTGAAAACTGGACTGATCTCCATGCTTTTGAGAACCTAGAAATAATACGGGGCAGAACAAAGCAACAGTAAGTCAGCCATGCCCAACGCCTTTGCTTTGAAATTGGCCTTATAAGAGAGGTACAGATTTAGTACAAAGATGATCTTACACTCAGATTCTCCGAATGTGAACAACTTACAGGAGCCAATATGAGGATTAAGATGAAAACGTTGACACTGTACAGCGCTATTCTCTAGACTGTGTACTTTATTCTGAGCTCACTAGATTTTCCATGAACGCGTTTGTTCCTTTTCTGTCCTCTCCAGAATCCCACATTGCATTGACTTCTCCTACCTCCTTTGTTTGCGCCCATTTTTATTGTCTTGACACTCTGAGAAAATGTGACCAGGTGTTTTATAGAAATGTTTCCTTGTTTGTGTTTGCCTAATATTTGATAATGATTCAGTTGAAAATATATAACATATCACACAAGGGGACCAAAGTAATTTTTAAAAACTAAATAGTTTGGGGACCTATAATGATCACTTTCCCAGATACAATAATGAAATGTACTCACAGAGAGAGGAAAAGATACACACATAGAGAGACAGACAAACATACAGGAACAAAAAGACAGAGACAGAGAGACAGAGAGGAAGGGAGGGAGAGAGAGAAGGAAGGAGGGAGATCCTTAATGGAGTAAGAGAAATCCTAACATCTGAGAAATTTGGGTATCTGTAGCTCAAACTGCCTTGGAAACTGTCTGATTACGATAACATTTTCTGGAATTTACCACCATTAATCTACATAACATCATGGACTATTTAACAAGTCAAAGCACTGTATAAACAGAATATACACCACTTTCCATAAGCTCTGTTAGTCAGACACTCCTGGCACTAAACACACAACTGTTTTTCCCTGCCTTTGCCCTGAAACTCTCTGGAATGTTCTTTTTGCTGGAGTCATTTGAACTCTAGTACAGTGTTACACGTAGCAGCATTGTGGCCTTCTGCTTAGTGTTAAGGGTTTAAACTCTGGAGTAACAACGAGTTTGTGGTGTGACTCACAAAAAAAAAAGCTTAACCTACAAGAAAAACCTCAGCCAGATACCAACTCCTTAGTTTCTCTTGGTTGATGTTAGGTGGTTGTGGGTCTCCTACCCAGGACCCCTGACCTCTGTGGGAACAGGCTGTGGGTAGAGATGATACACGACCGGGGGAAAATGGGGAGAAACATGAACAGGAAGAGGGCCTGCCAAATAATTCTTTAAATCTTTGGCATTCAATCTTTTAACTTTCATTCTCTCCCTTTCGCCTTGTCTAAACCAACCCATTCCTGATGCTGGTGTCAAAGAAACTTCCTACAGATATCCCACGACAACCCAAGCTCCTCCACCAGGAGCACAAATACATGCTCTGACAACCACCATCCCCCCGGTGTAGTAAGAAATTTCTGGCTCAGACTAGCCCCAAGATCCAGGCCCACCCACAGCAGCTGCGTAGCCCCCTCCTCCAAATGACTGGGATGCTTATATTAATTGCATGCTGTTTGACCTATGGCTCAGGCATATTCCTTGCTAGCTCGTACAACTTAATCCATTTCTATTAATCTGCCTTGCCATGTGGCCCATTGCTTACCTGAATTCCTTTGCATCTTCATTCCCATTACTAGCTCACAGCATCTCCCTCTGACTCCCTCCTCCTTCTGCTTTACCTATGCTCAGATTTCCCTCCTTGTTCTAAGATGCCTTGCCATAGGCCAAAACAATTCTTTTATTATCCAATCATAACTCACAGCGTACAGAAAGACATCCCACATCACCTAGGCCTGTCTTCCAGCTCTCTCCATCTGCAAAGGCCTGTTCCTTCAAGTAGTTTGAGATTCCATTCCCTTTTGTATGGATAACTTTAATCCAGTCGTCCAATGAGACCATAGCTTGTAGAATCTTATTGTCTCTGATGTTCAGGTCTCAGATATGAAACATCATGGCTTGGAGAATGTCATCCTTGTGCGTCAATTCCTCTATAGAGCTACTTAAGTTCCCATTCTTAACTCACAGTGCTCCCTAAAGCTCTGTTCATTTCTCTGGGCTCAAAAAACTCTGCCTAAATCAACTAACCTGGGCCCATAGAGACCCACAGAGATTGAAATGACAACCAGGGATCCCGCATGGGACTGACCTAGGAACTCTACCTATATGCCGCAGTTTTGTATCTTGGTTGGAAGGGAGGTGCCTAGTCCCACTGTAAGGTGATATGATATACCATGGCTGGCAAACATCCATCGGAAGCCTGTTCTTTTCTGAGAAAAAGAAAAGAAGAGGTGATGGGGGTGGGGCTGGGAGAAGAGGAAACTGTGGGAGTGATCACGTGACCAAAAAAGAAGCAAAAGAACTCTGCCTGGATGATGATATCACCTTTAGACAGGTTTTCCTAAGTAAAAGAGACACATATTTATATAGAGAGATTTGACAAGTGGTACAAAGTGTTTGTCCATAAAAATGACCACATGGCACTGGCTAGATGAATAGGTGGGTATATGGATAGAGAGACAAATTTTATTTAAATACATCTTGGTGTTCTTGATTTATAGGAAAACTATAAATACAGTAAATGAAATGACATGAAGTTGTTGACTCAGGCCTCTGGTTTGTCCAGGGTTAAAGATAATAAATAGATGAGAAACTGTCTTTTCCTAGAAGAAACTGTAAAAAAAAAAAAAAAAAAAAAGCTTACATTTTTCAAAATTTGTGATTCATATTTCTCACAAAATGATTAGTAATAACTAGAACACACTTTCCAGAAAACCTAAGTGGTACAAAGAAAACAAAGAATAAAATTTGAGGGTGGCGTGTTGTTTTCACTATTGTGTACAATGCCATTTTTCTTATCCCCCATTTAGTGGTCAGTTTTCTCTTGCGGTTGTTGGCCTGAACATAACGTCATTGGGATTGCGATCCCTCAAGGAAATAAGTGATGGAGATGTGGTCATTTCTGGAAACCGAAAATTGTGCTATGCAAATACAATAAATTGGAAAAAACTCTTTGGGACTTCTAATCAGAAAACCAAAATCATGAGCAACAGAGCTGAAAGGGACTGCGGTAAGTAGCTGCTCCCATCTCACCTGTGCAGATAGGTCCTGACGGTAATTTATTTTTAAAAGGAAAGATGAAGGTGTCCATGGCTCCTGCTCACTGCTCTTATCCAGGACTACAGTGTGCTGGGGCAAAAAGTGGGCACAGGGAAATGAAAAACTTGCAGTTCTGAGGGAAAGAGGGGAATTTAAAGTTGCAAATAAGTCAGGTGCTGAGGATGCCGTCATAAATGCACAGAGATTAGCATCCTTGAAGAGAAGCCTGTACTCTCCAATGGGACAATAGGGAAAAGGGCCCTGAGGAAAAGCCCCACCTGCCAAAAGGTCCATCTTACGGAGATGTATATTTGTTTAGGAGAAGAGAGCCAAAGCTTAGAATTCTGCTGAAGAGGTTGCTGCTTCCAGAGGCAAGGTTACATTGTTAGCAGGCCACTGAAATGGGCAGCATCATCCACATGGTACTGATTTTCTACACGTGAAAGATACAAGATTGAAGGGGGTCTGGAACTTGTGCCAAGGAGACAGGAAAACAGTCCAGCCAGTACGTGGTAGCATTGAAGTCACTAAGAGAAGGCCTAGATGAAGAGGCACAAGCCCATAAAGATGAAGTCACAATGAACACTTCAGGATTTTAGAGACGTCAGTACAATGGGATGTCAGTTAAAAAAAAAAAAAAGCTATGAGCAGGCCCAAAAGGGAGTTTTTGCACATTTCAAGGGAAGACCAGGAAGGACAGAGCTGCCCAAGTTCTTGAGAGCCCCTTATTTCCAGCATCTGGGAATCCTGAAGAAATTACTAGGGCTCTCGAGAACTTGGGTGGTAGTTCTGCTGGGTTCAGTCTTGCTTTGGCTCTCTCTTTCTCTGCTGTTCTCCCATTCCACCTCTTTGAAATGGGAATGCTTATTATGTGCCATTGTATGTTGGAAGTTTGGAATTTACTTTCTGATTGCACAGAGGCCAACAGTTAAGAGATTGCCGTGAGTCCCAAGAAAAATAGACTTGAGACTTTAGAACGATATGGATACAATTAACTTGACTTAACAAGGTCAAGTGAGATAGCACAGAAGAAAAGGGCATTGTTGCCAAGCCTGGAAACCTGAAATCTATTCCCAGGATGTATGGAGGAAGGAAAGAGCCAAATTGATACACACACACATATACACACACACATACACACACCACACACACATACACACACACCACAAATACACACACACATACACACACCACACACACATACACACACACCACAAATACACACACATACACACACCACACACACACCACACACACACATACACACACACCACAAATACACACACACATACACACACCACACACACATACACACACACCACAAATACACACACATACACACACCACACACACACCACACACACACATACACACACACCACAAATACACACACACATACACACACCACACACACATACACACACACCACAAATGCACACACACATACACACACCACACACATACACACACACACACACACACACACACACACACACACACACACACACGTTTATAACCCTCTGTGAGCAGGGGTGGAAGGTGGGGGGATGTGATGTGACTTCAGTATGTTCCCAGGAGGCGCATGTGTTTGAACACTTGACCTCATGCTTCTGCCACTATGATGGATGCTATAGCCAAAGTAAAACCTTCCTCCCTACAGTAGCTTCTTGTCAGATGTGTGGTCATATCAATGGGTAGCATAATATATGCGGTGAAATCTGTCTAGGCTGCTAAATATCTGTAATTTAAAGAACAAAATGTGGTCTTTATTATATTTCATTTTAAACTAAAGGTAGCTCTGTATTCACCTCAGCCTTTGATCATGATAGCCAAGTGCACATACACACATATACCCTCACATATGCATCAAAGAACAAATAACGTTTCATGTTACATTCTTGACTCTGGTTTTAGAACATTCAGTTAAATTAGCTTTTGAAACTGGCCAATGCTCCTTGATTTGTGATAAGACTCTAAAAACTGGCAGGGCAATGCTAAGTACCAGAGGTCCTCTGGCCCAGTTGGGTTTTGAAAACTTGCCCTGTTTGTTTTAATCACCATGGGCTTTGGCTTCCTCATTCACACATGGTGATGATTCCAGTACCGTGGTGTTCCTCAGTGACATGAAGTCCGTATGTGAAGCTCTTGGCATGGTATCCAGCACACAGCAAGAAGCTACAACCTTCCCTACCATTTCTGTCAGCTGTAACATCCATCATCAAAGCCTCCTCAGAGTCAGGTCTGAGCTGCTCTGAATACTTCAGAGAACAGAGGTCACGATACCCTACTCTCTTCAGAACCCATATATGTCTGTGAAAAGCATACAGCCCCTCAGGAGGCTCCAATCCCTCCTGTTACTGTTCTATAACTGACCCTGTGATTTACTGTGTTTTTTCAGAGGCTGCAGGCCAAGTCTGTAATCCTTTATGCTCCTCGGAAGGCTGCTGGGGTCCTTCGCCCAGGGACTGCGTCTCCTGTCAGAATGTGAGCAGGGGCAGGGAGTGTGTGGAGAAGTGCAACGTCCTAGAGGGGTGAGACGCTGTTCTTTCAGCCTTCGTCTAGCCAAGGAATAAGCCACCGTGCTGTTTTTCCACCTTTGTGCTTATCCAAGTGAATGCTTTTCTTTCTCTCTTGCTCTTGATGATTATGTTTGTTCCTGTGACAGAATGTTCATATTTGAACATTGTTTTTTCATTATTCTTCAATATACCTGATAATCTACTATGTCTCTTTTCTTGAAAATATTTTAAAATTTTTCATTTTACAGGAATTTCTTAAGGTAGAACATCCAAGAAAGTGTGGGCATTTGGCCTTTTCAATCTACTATCCCATTGCATTAAAATATGTCAACACAGAATATTTTCTAATTAACTTTAGTTTTATATAACCCTCACACACCCACACACTGATCATTGAGTGATGCAAATTATTTTTTAATACAACTAGGAACAAAGAAGTAATTTATATATTTGCTTAATTTAATAGTAGTTAATTAATCATACAATGTATGTATGCAAAGAGAATTTCAATAGTGGTGTAAAGTTTTTAAGTGAATGTTGGTAATGATTAAAATAAATTACTTGGAAAATTAAATCGAAGCATAGAGAGGAGCTTTCTTTTTTCATTTAAGAGAATGTGGAAAGCTATGGTAGAGAAGAGACGTGTGAGTTACAGGCCGTGCTGGGAAATCTTCCATCCCATTTCTCTAATAGGGTGTGGAGCACACTTTATATCCAGAAATATTCCAGAGCTAGATGGAAAGACAATGTTGATTGTGTAAGAATTTCTTAATGGCCTTAAGATAACTGCTATAACTGCTGTTTGAAGATCGCATAGCAAGCACCAACATGGTCCTTCCTGTTTTGAGTAGAAATTCATATTTTCAACTTTCAAATCTCTTCACTATATCGAGAAGCCCAGGTCTCTTAGGCTGAGATTCCTGATTCAAGCCTGGGACCTTCTGCAGGAAGTCACCCAAAGACAAAGCTAAGAAATTGCCACTGTGGGTCTTTTCACTACTAGTCAGTTGGCTGTGGTCCCCTTGTTCTGCCAACAGTGAAGTGGCAAGGGGAAAACGGTCCAGTGCTGGTCATTGGCTTCTTTTGTACACATACAGTTTGAAGTAGTGACCATAGGCATGTGCCGACAGGTGTGCATGGCACCCTCTATGGTTACAACCCTTTTTTATTACTTCATTATTGAGACCCTTAGCTCCTTGAGTCTTAAAGTTCTTATGTAGACCTGCAGTGTGGGGCTCTTAGGCTCTTAGGTATGTGGATAAGGCTCAAACATTGGGATTCCATACCCCATGATAGCAATTGGTGTAGCTTCAAGAAGAGCCTGAGTAATGGCTTCCTCAGGCCTTGATGCTGATTACTGTTTAAATTCTTCTGCCCAGGATGTCTGATACCCTTGGCTCTAAAATCTCGGCAGTACTCTGGAACTCTTTCAGCAACCAAAACCTGCAGTTTCCTTGTTCCTGCTCTGTGCAATCACCCATGCTTCAGCTTCAGCTCACTAGCCTCTGCTGTCCCCTTCATGCCTGCTTCAGCCCCTCTCGGCTCTTCAGCTGCCTCTTCTTTACCCACCAAGCAGCTGGTCACTTGCTACTCTCCAACACAACCTGAAGACTGCTTGCTATTACTGCGACTCTTCAGTCATTCCCTGTATTTATACTGCTTCTTTTAGTAGCTCAAATTGACCTACTAAAAGTAGGCAAAGGAAAAACTGCCTGAGAAGAGTCTGTATTGTATTAATAAATCTTAACGTTGCAGTAACAGGAGAGTCGGGACACCAAAAGGTGTTTTCCAGAGGCTCTGGAAGTAAACAACTTTGAACATTCCTTTCCTATCCCTTAGTTTTAGTAACCATTTCTTTCCAGCTTAAATATCCATGAATTTGATCTTAGAGGGAAAGAATGGCTTGTAAAAATGTTTTTCATATTTGGCTCTCCTACTTAACACTCAAAAACTATGCCAATAGGAAAATATCACAAAAATACTCTGATCACAAATGAAACTGTGTGGTGACCTAAGGTTCTGTTAGTGACCTCATCATATTATATTTCAGGTCAGTCACAGCATTCTGACCCTTTGTCCTTAAGATGTTTTTGAATTCCCAGGATAGGTCATTTGTGTCCTTGAAATAGTTACAGGCACTTGTGGTATGACATGCTTAGTTCACTGTGTTCTCCTCCCAGGGAGCCAAGGGAGTTTGTGGAGAAATCTGAGTGTATCCAGTGCCATCCGGAGTGTCTACCCCAGGACATGAACATCACCTGTACAGGCCGGGTAAGGAGCTTTACTCTGTTGTATACCCTGCTTTGTGAGAAAGCCTTCACAGCAGCAGCACACAGAGGAACATCGATGATCCAAGCCACCCTCAGTAGGAAAGATGTCCTTGAAAGCCCTTTCCAGAAAAGAGATGCACAGGATCTGATCTTTAAAGTGACCATGCTGAATAAAGATGCCTCACACCAGCTTGTCCAGTATCCCACACTCAATTCACTATGGCCATTCCCTCACTGTACCACAGCACTTCCTATAGTGGCCTTGGACACTGCCAGACAGATTTCACAGCTTTGGCCATCTGCCGTCAGTTCTTCACTTTAATCAAACACCATCAAAGTATTGTTTAACAAATTCAAGCTACGCTATTTTCTTTAAAAGAAATCCCAGCATTTTTAAAAATCAGTTGCTTATCTACACACACAAAGTAGCAAACTCATAAGGGATGTAAGTGAGAATTCAGGTTTCTTTGACATGAATATACTGTTAATGCCCGACATAGTCTGGGCTCTGTTTCAATGTGAGTTCCAGCAACAAAATCTAAATCTCCTGATTGAACCACGTTTCAGAAGTTGTCCATCAATCAAGCCAAGTATAATAGAACTGAGTGAGTAAATCTAGAGTGTCAGTATGACTGGTTACAAAGTAAGCCCTTGGTCTGCAGGCTTACATGACATTGGACTGAATTTTCATTGGTACAGTGAAATAATGGCTGGCTTTGCTTTAGTGTTCCAGATGCTCTGGCTTTGAGTGTGTTCAGCCTGTGAGCAGACAAAGCTAAGTCATTACCAGAGCCAAGGGAAACAGCCTTGCCTAACAGCTTTATTTCAGTCCTCTTGGGAAGTGTGAAGCACACAACCCAGGCAGTCCTGCTGCCTTCAATTCTTAAGACTTTACAAGGACATTCCAAGTTTTACAGACAGAGCCTGACACTGCACATTCATAGTCCAATCTGCAGGCAGCTCTGCCATGTGCCACCTTCTTTTTCCTGGAGAAGCACAAAGGGGGCCTTTCCTTCATGTGCCTCAGCAAGTCAAAGTCCCCCCCACCCCCACCACCACAGCACTTCATTTTAACTTGGCATGAGCTGTGCAAGAAAGATAAGGTTTTGAAACACAGAGACCAAACAAGATGACAAGTATATACCCACACTATCTTAAAACACTGTTAAAATATGATGAAGAATGTAGTTTATGTTTGAGTATAATAAATGCATTCTCTTTATGTCCTTTATACAACTTTGCTGTACGGGAGTGTTTGAGAACGAGAAACAAAATAATAACTATTCTTTTGTAACAGATTATAACATACAAATCAAACTGCTTTGTATAGCTGATTGGAGCTGGCACAATGTATATCTAAGGGTCAGTGAAATGGCAATGGGGCTTGCTACTAGCCTGATGACTTTAGTTCCATCCCTTAGACTCATGAGGTGAAGAAGAGCTCTCCCTCTCACAAGCAGTCCACTCATCTCCACAGCTTTATTGACACGCATACATAATTGCATAATTCATTAATTCATTTAAAAACATATTAAAAGAAAGTAAGTCTATTTTAGGAACAGTCAGAGAATGTGTCTTATCATGGGCATAGCAGGCAAAAGCGTTCATGGAACTTGTCTTATATCTTAAGAACTTCTACACTGACACTGGAGAGATGCCCTGTGTTTAAGAGTACAGGCTGCTCTTCAAGAGGACCCACATTTGATTCTCAGCACCAACATCTCAGCTCATGGCCACCTGTAACTCCAGTTCCAGGAAATCTGATGCCCTCTTCTGATTTTTATAGCAGTGGTGCACAGATGTGCATGCACATATAAAATAATAATAATAATAATATTTATATTATTGGCATTTGTTTTCCACAGTAAGTATTATAAATAAAAAGTTATTTCCATTTTTAAAGGAAATAAAAGATCTATACTTTTTTCAATACCTTGGTTCAGGGGCCAGACAACTGCATTAAGTGTGCCCACTTCATTGATGGCCCACATTGTGTCAAGACCTGCCCAGCTGGGATCATGGGAGAGAACAACACTTTGGTCTGGAAGTATGCAGATGCCAATAATGTCTGCCACCTCTGCCACCCAAACTGTACCTATGGGTAAGTGCAGCACAGTCACCTACAACAGTATATGAAAATTTGTACACTGAAAATGTCTACCACATTTACCACATTTTAGGCAGTAGGTAATATAAACTTGCACTTGAGCCAGGGCCCTAATGTTCCAACTCTATGGTTGTGATGTGTGCTGGTGATCAGATCTCAGACTGGTAAGAATATCACTCTTCCTCTCAAGATGTTTGTCTCAGGAAGTCTTGGTTCCTTGGCATTGCATGTGCCAACAGAAAAATAATGGGTTCAACTGCCTACCTGCCACCTCTTCTCCCCTGTATAAATAGGGTTGGGATGGGGATGATGTGGGCTGGGGAGATGGCTCATTCAATAACATCTTTTCATTCAAGCTGAGGGCCTTCGTTTAATCTCCATAACCCATGCATAAAAAAAGCCAAGAGTGTAATGTCACGCCTGTAACCCCAATACTGAAAAGGCAGAAGCAGGAAGATCTCCGGGCTTTATTCTAGCCAGCTGTTGTGAACTTCAGTTCAGCAAGAGATTCTGACTCAAAAAATAAAAGAAATAAATCAGCAGGTGTGTCTGAGGAGTCATCTGATGTTGACTTCTAGACTTCACACAATGCACACACACACAAACACATACACACACACATACACATACAGTAATTCTTCTAGGAATAAGCATCTTTTTTTAAAATTTGCTTGATTGTTAAGCTGTTATAATATGAGATGAAGCTGACTTGAATTAGCAAAAATGTTCTGATTATGTATTTGATTTACTGGAATACTGTAAGTTAACAACTGATCAGATTACACTCAGTAATGCGAACAGAATCAGAAATAATATATATATGTGTACATAAATATATTACACATCTCATTGTAGTTCTTAAAATCTTCACTTTTACTCAAAACTATTACTCATGCTTTCTCTGGATCTCTCCAGTACCAACTATACAGCAATAAGGTGCTGTGTATCTAACTAGATTTTTCTTTTAAATGTAATGATAAATAATTTAGCATAAATTATGGGACTTTGTGATCATGAGTTGATATCTGTAATACACTTAAAATAGAGACTAAGACATGGTGAGCACTGAACAAGGAATGTTAATGTAAAGAGCAGTGATGTGGATAGTGGTGATGGTGGTGATGGCAGAGGCATTCTTATAGCTGTGACTGTTAGGAAAATTAGTTTTCTAGGAAGACAAATATACTACCTTTCAGTATTTTAGTTTCTATCCAAAAAGTCTCAGATTGTGTAAAGGGGCCAGAATATCCAGCATAATATCAGAAACAATAATAGTTGACATCAACATTTGACATCTGATGGTGATTGGTGAAGGATGTTTCAACACTAGGGATAGAGATTCTGATTATCTTGCTAAGGAGAATCAACTGCACATTTAAAATACTATTTCTAAAAATCGGGTGTGTATATTTTGAAATATAACATTTCTGTGATGGTAATTTGACATTTTTCAACTTTCCCTGTATGTGTATCACCATGCTGGTTACACTGTCCAGTTTGTAACCTCTACAAAGCCTGTAAGAATTATGTCTTGCTCCCTCTTAACTTACCCTTTTCCATAAGAAATTTTGGAGCAGATTCTCTAGAACATGACTGCATAAGCTGTATTCAGTCAGTGAATATCTGCCCTTTTCTCTGTTTTAGAAATAAGTACATGTGTATATTTCTGTCTGTGAATGTGTACTATTAAACTTAAGGGGACAAGACACCAAGCAGAAGGAATTTTCAGTATGCATTCTTACCATGAGTAATAATTTTCAAACACAGAAAGATGGGATTTGTTTATAATGTAAATTAAAATTGTGTGTCGGTTTACAAAATGTTTTTTTCTGTTCTTTCCTAATTCTATATGTGAGAAGATCATTTATTTTTAAATAGTCTTGCTCTTACTACCTGTAATTACACAGAAGTTGTTTGATTGACATGGATTTACTTTTGAAAATATAATGAAATGTTGATGAGTAAAGTGAAAATAATATCTTTCTCAGGTTAAATAGTTATGGTGTAAATATTATATGACAATTGTCAAACACAACACCTTCTCAGAGAGAGGGTAATAATGTGCTTTTCTTGTTTCCATGGAGAAGGAAATGTTTTGTGGGACTCCGTAATCCTCATAATTTATGAACCAGTCATATTAGAAGCTAGATTACACTTAAGGACCTTACATGACTCCAAGAGCGACAGCTGTGACCACTTAGCATTTGTGGACACTGGAGGCATATGCATCTTTAAATTGAACCTTATTTCTATATTAAGCAAAAAGTAGATATTTTCTCATCATTTTTACCATGATAAATTAAACAAAGTGCCACAACAATTTGCTCATTTAAGTTGAACGTCACAATGCCTTTGTTACAATTGTAATTATAAATTTCTTGTAATGAAAGAAGAAATTGAGTGAGTGACAGAAAATTGCAGTAGATGCTAGAATCGCTTTGACTTCCCACCAGGAGTCAAAGGACAAGTAAGTACACTGTCAGCTTTCCCACTGGTTTCTTAATCTGGTGATGCCTCAATCCTTCCCTTCTATGGCATCTGTGCTGTCACTGTCCCCATCGGTCATCCTGTTACACATGAACTGGTTTATCTTTCTCTCTGAGCTCACTGATCACAGCTCCCTGCTGACAATCAATGGCAATTGTCCAGTAGAGCTTTCAAGGGCTGGATGAAATCAAGCAGCTTGTCCAAACTGCCACTCCCCTCAGCAGGCATGGACTCCCTGTGTTTAACATTCAACAATAAACAGACTACCACACATTGTATTTGAAGGAGAGTCTGACTGACACTAGAGAATGCTTTCTATCTTTCTTTGACTGTCTTTTGTGTATCTTGAAGGAAACAACCGGGCCTCCTGGTCTACCCCATTCCTTATAGATTCAATGCCAGCAAATTTGGTTCATGAATAAAGGGCCAAAAGCACTGCACATAGCTTTCTATGACTACAGAATCAAACTCTCAAAATCCACAAAACAGATATGTTTCTGCCTAGATCAACAAATGTATTAATTATCTACTAATTAATAATTGAATTGATAATGATAATAATTGAATTAATGTATGAGATATATTAGTAACTGCCCAATTTTGAATCACTGTGATTATAGCTATAGAACATACCACAATTGATTTGTGACTTTATGTAGAAAAATATCAAACCAATGCCAATGAAGTAAAATGAAAAAGATGCATGTCTTCTTTTTCCTACAGATGTACTGGTCCAGGTCTTCAAGGATGTCCACCAAAGTATGTACCGTGACTTTGAATCTGGTAGACCTTACAGATCTATGACCAGAAGTCATTTCTGATTACCCTCTAGCCTTTCAGTTTATGCCCTCTTTCCCTGTGTACATTTTGTTGGTCAATAAAAAGCATATATGATGGTCAACACTGGGGCCAATTCTCTAAGAAGCGGACACTATGGATCAGCCATAGTATTGTGGATATAGGAGCTTCATTAAGTCTTATCTCTCTTGAAGATCTCTACTTCTAAGCAACCCAGGTAGTCGTGTCACAAACAAGGTATCAATAACTTTTTAGTCAAATGACAAAGGTCCTTCTTTGTGGCTTTTCTTCTTTCTTTAAACACATTTTCCAGCAAAGACAGTGACCTTTTTCCAACATTTTGTTTCTGATTAGTTTCCACTATTGACTAAAATGTTGCCCTGAGAAATATGAAATTATAAATTTCTGTTAATAGGCATCATGCAAAAGTGTTATCATCAGTCAACAGCATCTAGTGAAGAATTGAGAGTGTCTACAAAGAGCCTGTGATGCTCAGGCTTATCTCTCAGTTGTGGATGTGTGATGTGGGAATGTCTTTCTATATGCTGTTAATATCAATCTTTAAATAAAGGAGCTGTTTTGGCCCATGACAGGCACCATAGAAAAAGTAGGAGGGGAAATCACAACATAGGAGAAGCAGGGCGGAGTCAGACAGACCGACCCAGCTGCCAAAGAAGTATGTACGGGCCACGTGACAGACAGATTAGTGAAAATGGGTTGAGTTAAGATGAGAGAACTAGCTAGCAATGTGCCTGAGCCATAGGCCAAACAGCATGAAGTTAATATAAGTGTCTGAATCATTTTGGGTGCCTTAGCAGCGATGGGTGGCTAAGGGGTCTGGGGCTGCAGGTCTGTGGGTCTGGACCTCTGGCTACCTGGGACCAAGAAACCCTATTACAACAGATGTGTCTACTAATATTCCTTCCCTTATCGTCTCTTTCTTAACTTCTTTTTATGATAGTTGGTCTCTTCTGCCATCAGCTAAAACAGTAAAATAAAATAAAGCCTTGTCTCCATTATTAGACCCTCTGAATTCCATCTCCTTTCTGAGTTTCCAAGGTTACTATCCCAGCAGACTCCCTGTCTTCCTAGGCAACCTCCATGATATTCTTGTATGGCTTTCCATACGATTCCTGCCTTGAAAACAGTCAGTGACCATTCTTCAAATCATTTCTTTATTAACTGTTTTCCCTTCTAAAGTGCTTACCTGACTTTGCTACTGTGGCTTCTCATTTGACAGATGCTCTGAAACAAATTATTCCTGATATATCCCAATGTTTACTTTTATTGGTGAAAATTTATTAATTTTATTAACTGGGGAGTCTATAGCTCCAGAGATGACTTTTCCTGAGAATGAAATGTACTCTATCTCATGATGTACAGTTAGTTTGATTAAGACAGGACTTTGCTACCTTAATTCTATGTAAATAACACTGATAACAAATCTTTGCTGTTCATTAACATGTCTACCTGAAAATAAAAATAAATTTATCAGGAACTCAAATGGAGGTAGGCTTTAAAGGATTATAAACATTTGGCCTAGCACTGCCGTAAAATAAATAAAAAATAATCCCTTAAGATTCCCAATTCAGAATTAGTAATAATCATTCAAATAGTCCTTAATAAACTTGAAGACATGACTTATTATTTTTCATCTTTCTGAAATTTAACTTGACCTTGGTGACACAGAGAAGTTACCGCATTCTGGGGATATATTTTTTTAAAAAACAATACTTTTTAAAAAAAATCTCTAAATCATATCAGTTTTTACTTCCATTGAGCTCATTCACATGAGGATCACAATAAAAGTAGAGGACCTTATGAGAGAACTCAGTATCTCTGTAAGGTCTCCCAATCTGGTCAAAGGAAAATAACTATTTTTTCAATTATACACACATACACACACACACACACACACACACACACACACACACACACACACACACACACACGTTCTCTTAAAAAGGGCAAGATGCAAATTCATATAAAAAGCAGTATCTGCTTATACAACACAACCATACACCTCAGGTCCATCATGGAAAATGGGCCAGGAAGATTGTAAGGACCAGATGACTAGAATATCTACTGTGAGACAGTCTCCTATGTATGAAAGAAAGCTGCATTCATGAATTCTCAAAAATATAGTTGTATAACAAGATCTGCACAACAACAGTACCTCTGACATGCCACCATGGATGTGGAATCTCAGAAAGCTCCACCTCTAGATAAAAAGCTACAGGCAATAAATGGCTTCTAAGTGAGGGAGTGTCAGTTTTCTCCAGAGACAAGATCCTGATAGATTATCTAATTTCTGGTGGTCATCCCTAAACACAAATGCATAGGTGTACATGAGGAACACTAAATGGACTCAGTTGGTTTTATGGTGTGTGTGTGTGTGTGTGTGTGTGTGTGTGTGTGTGTGTGTGTGTGTCTATCAACAATTCAAGAAGAGATAGTGGATTTGAGAGGGAATAGAGGGACATGGGGGCATTGAAGGGAAAGTAGGAGGAATTGTTATGATGTAAATACAGTACTCATGTATGAAACTCACAAAAAATAAAAAAATTAAAAAGTGGTACTGATGTCTGGATTGTTTTTGAATTCTGTAGTATATTTTTCTTCATCGATACATTATAAAAATAATCAAAATGAGAGAAGTTTAGATGACACCTCAGTTTTTTGTCTTGTCTGGGGACGAGTTCTCATTGTGTAGTTAACCCTAGATGTCCTAGAACTCACTATGTAGACCAGGCTAATCTCACCTCACAGAAATCTGCCCACCTGTGCCTTGAGTGCTGGTTTTAAAGCAATGGGTCAGCAATGCCCTTTGAAGATCCCAATTTGGTAAATGCAGAGCAGGGAGCTTACTTTGGGGCATAAAAGCTAAGACTGTTGGAAACCTTGCCTTGGAACTTAGCCTTCAGTGCCTTCCCCTCTAGAAGCCACACAGTGTCCCAGTTTCTGAGATCATCTTAAATGTTGTTTATGTGGTGCAGGACATGTGCGAAATGCAACGTTACCTTCTCTTGTCTCTCAACTTCATTCCAGGCCCCGGATCCCATCCATTGCCACTGGCATTGTGGGTGGCCTCCTCTTCATAGTGGTGGTGGCCCTTGGAATTGGCTTGTTCATGCGAAGGCGCCACATTGTCCGAAAACGTACACTGCGCCGCCTGCTTCAGGAACGAGAGGTGAGCAGTGAGACCTGGCTGCCTTTGGATCAGCAACATCCTCATGACTCTCAACTGCTAGAGAAGAGAGATCTTACTAAGGCCCCATGAATGAAATGTTGTTTGTGGGGACAATGCCACTATCCACGCTAGTGTCTGCTCCTTTGTGACTGCTCTATGGAATCAGTATTAAACCATTAGCCTTTAGCCCTCTGCCCCATATTGCATTAGAAGTCGTTGTCTTTCATAAACATAATGGTGTTATGAGCTGCAGAGATGACCTAAATAGTGATGATGTCACTTTTTTTGCTACTGTATTTCAAATAAAACTGGATCAACGTAGAAGCAGATATGGAAAATGCAGCCCTCACAGGTAGCTGCTTTGTTAAATCCCTATATCAGAGTATCTGGGTTTCTCTCCTGTATATTACTAAGTCCTAAAGAAAAGGTGTACATTGCTCCTTTTGAACAGGTGTGTTGAGTGCTTTGCACTAAGGCATAGCTGCATGCCTTTAGCTGCTGGCCACTCTTGCCCTGAGTACATCTAGCATTCGTGGTAGATGTGTATTGTATATTGTGGGATGCAGAGCTAGCATCTCAGGTCTGCTCCTTTCTCCTTCACAGCTCGTGGAACCTCTCACACCCAGTGGAGAAGCTCCCAATCAAGCTCTCTTGAGGATCTTAAAGGAAACAGAATTTAAAAAGATCAAAGTTCTGGGTTCCGGAGCATTTGGCACAGTGTATAAGGTAACATCCCTGGAGACAGTCCTGTGCTCGTTTGTCCCTGGTAACCAGTGTTGGCCATACTCTTCACCCTGTGTGGATAAGTCAGATTCCTCAGCATGTTGGCGATATTTTATCAACATCTGTCTGTTCTGCTATTGAATTGCAGTGCTGCCTCAGGTTATTGAAAAGAATTCTTTTTGTTAGCACTGTGAAATCAAGTGTATTTTTGTAGATGTCATTGCTCAAAACTGAGACCATGATTGGGAATGTAGTGAGTAGGGATATAGGTACTGTTTTCTTTTCTTTCTTTCTTTATTTCTTTCTTTCTTCCTTCCTTCCTTTCTTTTTTTTTCTTTTTCTGAACTGTCAGTACAAACTATATAATGAACATCTCAGTCTGATTTTTCAGGGTCTATTTTTCATAATGTCTGATTCCAGTTAGAATTCTGAATGATGTTAGCTGCTTCCCTCTCACGATAAAACACCATGACCAAAGTGACTTAGAAAAGACTTTATGTTAGCTTCCAGTTCCAGGGGGTTCGAGTCCGTACTGGGAGGGAAGCAGGCTTCAGGCTGCAAGCCTGGTGGTTGGAGCGGGGACATGAGCGCTCACATCTTCAAATGCAAGCACGAAGGGAGAACAAACTGGAAACTGTGAGAATTTTGATCCCAAATCACACCTGCAGTGATGTGTTTGCTCCAGAAAGCATACAATTCTCCAAACAGTGGCACCAGCTGGGAAACCAAGTATTCAAATGGCCAAGACCACAGAATTCATTCCTTATTCAAACCAACTCAAGCATAGATTTCTTTTTTGCTTTGCCCTTTTTTTTTGAGACAGGCTCTTACTATGTATCCCATGATGTCCTTAAATTCAGTCTCCTTAAAGTGGTGTCAAGTGCTTGGATTACATATATGAGCCATTAAACCCCTTGGAAATTTTAGATGAGTATTTTTTTTTAATAATTGGAATATAGTTACATCACTTTCTCCCCTCCTACTTTGTCCTGTGCTCCTCCCAGGAACCCTTTCTCCACCCATGATCCTTACTCTCAAGTTGATAGCATTATTATTCATTATTATTGTTAAATATACATACATATTTGCATAGATATATATATATATATGCACAGATGTATAAATACAACCAGCTAAGACTTTTTTTTTGTTGTTTGTGTGTATATAGTTTCAAGGCTAATCTTTCTGTATTGGACAACAAATAAAGGGACTCACCTCTGAGAGAAGCTATTTTTCCTTCTCCTAGAAGTCATTAGTTATGTCTTTTTCTAGGGGTGGGATCCCATGAGATTTTCACCCATTCTCTTTACCATATCCATTGATCCTGCAATGTTCCTGTCTGTTTATGCAGCCATTTCTAGGAAAGATTGTTTCACATCAAACTTCCTGGTGTTCTGGCTTTTAACAATCTTTATGGCCCCTCCTATGAAATATTCCCAGTTGTCCTCTGCATTGTGTCTAGTTGTGGTTGTTCATAATGGTCTCTGTTTGCTGCAAAGAGAGGTTTTTCTGATGTATAGTGGTATTTGTTTTCATCTAAAAGATTATTCAAATTCTTAAAGCCTGGTAGCTAAGAACCTCTAAGATATAATGAGGTCAACACTGTTTAGAAGCAGAGTCCTTGAGGATTGGAATCATTAATAAAATTTCATCCAGCTCACAAGGTAACATGTTGCCTGGCATGATGATTTTGTGTTAACATCAGCCTTCTTTTTCAATCTCAGGGTCTTTGGATCCCAGAAGGTGAGAAAGTCAAAATTCCTGTGGCCATCAAGGAGTTAAGAGAAGCCACATCTCCAAAAGCCAACAAGGAAATCCTAGATGTGAGTTTTGTTTATATACCGAGCTGCCTACAGTTTCTGGATCTCAAAAAGCACTTTTTCTGCTTCCTATCGTTACAATGCTTGATTTAAAATAATTTTCATCACCACATCATAAACACTCAGTTTTCATCTCTTCTCATCCTTCTGACATAAAAAGTACAGTTCTCTCCAAGACTTACCCTACCCCTACACCCTCAATAAAAGAAAACTAAGAATTGCCATGTTTCTCCTAAGGCCAGTCTTGCGTTGCCATGGTGACTACAGGATGCACCCGTAGCACAGGTTTTACAGTTGAGGGAATGGAGGAATAACTACTCAGATTTCTATGGCTGAGGTCTAACGTGCATCTGAATTTCTGAAATGAGCATTTACTTTCCTTTGCTGAGCCAGCTCATCTTTGCAAGATGCAAGAGAGCAACAGTGTGAATCCTACAAGACTGCTGCCCACTTTCCAAGCCCTCGCTCAACTAAATGAAACATCATCTTTCGTGTTTCCAACTGTTACTTTCTGCAGCCTTTCAGGAGGTCTCTGAGAGCATCTTCTTGCTTTGAATTACACTGAATTTTCTCCCTCTTCTAACCTTATTAGCTCATAATAGGGCTGAACGCAACTATAAAGAGGCTAATGCAAAGAGACATCCTTGGAATTGAATAGAGCCTATTTCCACATCTGTCAGGGCTTCGGACAAGATACTGAAAATGACTCTTATCCTGAGACAGAAGGCTAAAGAAAGGGAAGCATAGGGAAACCCACACCGCCCATTCCCATGAAAAACGATGCATGAGTACAGTGTCATAGAAAATCATGCATGCTGGCAATACACTTGTCAACCAAAGTCGTCTTTTATTTTAAAGCTTATGAATCAATGTCAACTCTTATTACATAACCAAGAAAGAAGTAGATAGGGGCTTTTGAGGACTTTTTTACAGTTTATCACTTATTCTTGTTAAAAGGAAAATCATTTAGTCAATCCCGATTCCTTAGTATTTTAACTCATTATGGATGCACTAATAAATTACACCCAATTCTAGGAGTGTGAGCAGTGGTAAGGTAAGGGCAGTTTGTGGTTTGGAAATATTCTGAATGATAGCTATGAGCCAGAAAGGAAACAGGAGATCTGCATTGGGGGGCCTTGGAAGTGAATATAGTAAAAGCATAAAATTCAAGCGCACTCCTCATCTGAAGGCTCCTGACCCACTCTTTGCTCTTTTACCCAATTCTCACTCCATTACTTATGTTCCCTCTGCCCTTGCTCTGATGTCTTCATTGCCATCACCTTGCTAGTTTTCTCCTTGTGTATCAGCTGTTATGGCTGTGATATCTAGCGGATGATGACCTTGAGGCCTTCTGGGTTGCTTGGCATGAGGCTGGGTCTGCCAGACACTCAGAACATCTTTTGTGCTGGGCCATGTGCTGCTGCTGGAAGGCTCAGTGGGAGCAAGGGCACCAAGGATATGGTTTCTGCTGAAGGAAGCAAGGCCTGTGGTTCTAAGGCCAATTTCAACAGTGGCTAAGTAAAACATCGAATCGCCACAAGAAGAGCCCACAGCTAATATGCTTTTCAAATACTGGCATGCCCTTGTAAATGGGCCCAGTAACCCCACACTCGGTGCTCTCACTCCCCTCTCACATGGTTTTTAGTGATTTGATTAACTGGTAAAGACATTTAAGTGTCAGAGGTCCTTACTCCTTCACATTTCTGAACAGACTGTGAGTGTGTGTGAGAGTGTGTGAGTTCACATACTCGTGAGCTCAGATACATGTGCACATGATAAAGAAATGCCCTGGGATGCTTGTTTCATGGCACACATGTAGAGATCAGAAGATGTGGAGTTGGTTCTCTCCTTGAATCTCTACACAGGCTGTGGACTCCACAGACCACACTTGGGTCATCAGGTTTCCACAGCAAGCACCATTAAATGCTGAACCATCTCACTGACCCGCTCACATTCATTATTAAGTCCAGACTTGTGCCTCTCAAGGAACTTAGCATCTCTGGGAACCCTTGGCCTCCATTCATAACACAAAAAATTCAGAGATGAGTTAGACAGCAAAGAAGGATCCAAATCTCATATCAGCAATAGTAACAAATAATGGCTTTTCAGGGTCACCAAAGCCTGAGGGACAGACTGCCCTGCATTGAGACTGGGACAGAAGCCATCAGGGTCTCCCCTGTGAGTGCTGCCGGCTTGCAGCTGGTTCAGAGATTGTTGTGGGATGCCAGGCATATTTGCTGCGGGTCACAATGCACCTTCCCAACTTCCAACATAAACAGAGAAGAACAAAGCTCACTTTAACGTTCACACACGACTATACAACACCCCCTTTGTGCTCGATGTGGGCAGGAAGTGACAGCCCAGTTCTGTTTGTCTATCATATTTTAATAGGACCAACTGGCAGCGCTCCAGGCTCTGTGTGGCCTGACACCCACGCCCCCTACCCTGTTCCTGTCCCAGTCATGGACAGCCTATGGCAGCTCAGCTTCTCAAACTGCTCCAGTAGGCAGATGGTTTTCTCCCTCTCTAAAATGAATACAATATGTGCCCAAATCTCAAACACATCTTGAGAAAATAGGCGCAGCCAGAGGATTTCTTTGCTGTTATGATTGTACAGTTTCCCAGACCAGAGGAGAGATGTGATGTGTGCTTTTCTGGCAATCCCACAGCCTAACAATTTTTCCATATACTTTCCAGTTTAAATTTAGGCCAGGCAATGGAAAGGGGAATGTAAAACAGATTTATATACTGTGGCATCCGTATGAATGTGGGGAGGTATATGTGGATGTTCTCAGTGTATGTATGTGAGTGAGTGTATGTATGTAAGCATTTGTGAATGCATATGTGTCTCAGATGTATGAATATCCATGTCAGAACCTAGAACTGGTACACTGAACGCTCCTCTCCAGTTGATAGTTGCAAGGATGTTGTGGGCCGATTTCCTGACTCAAATGCTTTCCAATGATTCAGTCTGATTCAAGTCTGTTGTGTTGAGAGGGAATATCTTCCTTCTAGACTGCCTGCTGGCTCAGAGATCTCTCCTGCAAAATCCGGTCTCTACGGTAGCTGTGACCAGGGCTTCTGATAAAGTGAGCAAGTCATTGTCCATGACATACTGAATTCCAGACTTGGATCCCATGAAGTCCTAACAGCATCATCATTTGCCTTGAGCTGTAGGGTAAAGGGTCATATCAATGAAGATCTAGCATTTGCTGAACTCTAAAATATCAGGATGACTCAGATCCCTTTCCATCAAAGCTTTTACTAATAGCAAATTCCATTTCAGTCTTTTCCTGTCAAACAGAGATCCAACATGCAACATCTAAAGAGAGTCTATATCTCACCGTATATTGGAATTTCATAGCCTTACATAAATGTCTCGGGCACTTGTGTCCAGAGTACATACCGGAAAACTTAAAATGAAGGATCCCATTGAACCTAAAAGGGGACTATACGCCTCTCCCATCAGCCACTGCCAGAAAGCAATTGTAATACCTCTGTTGTCCTTGTCTTATAGGAAGCCTATGTGATGGCCAGTGTGGACAACCCTCATGTATGTCGCCTTCTGGGCATCTGCCTGACCTCCACTGTCCAGCTTATCACACAGTTGATGCCCTACGGCTGCCTCCTGGACTATGTTCGAGAACACAAGGACAACATTGGCTCTCAGCACCTACTCAACTGGTGTGTGCAGATTGCAAAGGTAAACACTAGGGGAGTTTTGCCCACTGCAATGCACAAGGAGTCAGTGGCAGGATTTAGGAAGCAGGATCAATGTTTCCATGTAGTGAAAAGTACCTTGACTTGCTGTACTCCGACCTGGCCCTCCAGGAGTGACTTTAATCATTTCTAAGAGCACGTCAAAAGGTAATCTGAGCAACTGGGCTCACTGAGAAGATATGGGTGTTTTTGTATCTTTATTTTAGATTAATTTTAATTGCTCATCTTCATAGCTTGGTACTGGGTATTCAACATCTGGTGGCTCTTATCTTTTTTCTCTTGAGTTCTTTTTCATGAACACGGTGATTTGTGGCACAGTATGGTGGTTTAACTTCATAGTAAGGACAGCAAAACAGGGTGAGGTCAGAAGAAGGAGGACCAAGAAGACAGAGATGGCCAGGTAGTGGTGACACATACCTTTAGTCCCAGCACTTGGGAGGCAGAGGCAGATGGATCTCTGTGAGTTTGAGGCCAGCCTGGTCTACAGAGTGAGTTCCAGGACAGTCAAAATAGTATCAGAGAAATTAGCCTCAAAAAATAAACAAGCAAACAAACAAAATAATAAATAAATAAATAATAAAATGGAGATGGCTTAGGTGTGTGGGCAGGGCAATGACTAACATAAAGCCTGGCATGCATGTCTAGAGAGGCCAGAGGAAGGACTGTTACAGTGTCTCCCATCACAGGAATATTCCAGAAGCAGGGAGTGTGAGGGCGCACACATCCCCTCCAGCCCAGTGGGCTGATGATGAGCACAGAGCAACAGAGCAAACATTCAGCTTCCATAGGCCTCTGAAGAACTCAAATTTTCATCTCAGATTTCTACCATTTCAGCCTCAGCCCTGCATCATATTTTGGCACCAAACTTGGAAAGTTTGGTTTATATTCTAACTGTAATGGCACATTTTTACGTGGTTAAATTAAAGGAACTTGCGGTTAAGCCTGGTCTCGAAGTATTTGTCACCACTCCCATCTTCTTTAGACAGCTGAGTGGGTTGTTGAAGGATGTGCGAGGGACCACAGGAGCAGAGGCAAATGAGCTCCCAGATCTGAGCCATTTCCTACTGTTTACAGGCTCTACTTATGATGATAGTAAGGCATGTAGTAAGGCGTGTAATGAACTTGCTTCACCCATCTCTACAGACACATAGATACATGTACACGTGACATGACAAGACCAACTCCTCCTGAGAGCTGTGACACAGAGTGAGACTTATTTCCTTGTATGAAACACTGGGCCCTGTCGGAAAACATCAGTCCCCTCCCCAGTGATGTAGACTGCATTTGTCCTTTAGATGACTGTGCCATCTGAGGTGTCTCAGCCACAACCTGTCAAGTCTGGACTCCTCACTCCACTTCAGCTAGGATGGCCATGGGTTTTGGCTACAGCCATTGATCAGTCTAGATACTCTGCACAGAAAATAGGAGTTAAGTGATGACTGTCAGAGAGTAGTCCTGGAACATGGTCTTATGTTCCTGAGTGGCTGTGGATTTCTGTTGTTGCTAAATGTACTGCTTATGTGTAGCTGTACCTTCTACTACCATGATAAAGTCCTAAAGATTTGGTGTCTTATCACAGCAAAATACTATCCCCTCAGAGTTCTGAAGCCAGCAGTTCAACCTCAGGATCTCTGATAGGCACTGGTTTTAAAGGCTCTTGGGAGGCTCATTGCCTGCTTCTCCAAGACACTGGTGTCCCCGACATTCCTTAGCTGTGTTGGCCTCTCTGCACCCGCTATGCTGTCTTCATTTGGCTTTGCCCTGTCTCTGTGTCCTGATGTCCTTTTATCCCCTTTATTTTCACATATATATACTGTCACTGGACTTGAAAACACCAAGACAGAAAATTTACATTCCCTCACCACAAAAGAGATGATGTTATGGCTATTCAGCTTGTCTCATTTTTTTTTCCATATCAGGAACACTCACAGAAACATCAAGTTGTATCGTGTAAATATGTTTAGAAAAGAGGTGCCAGTCATTTGCCTTAGGGCTCATCCCAAATGAAGGTTGATACACCTCAACATTTTTAAGTAATTAGATTTTCAAAATCCTATTTTCAAATAATTCCATTCCTTAGTTCTAGAAAGATGTGAAATTTGTGGGACACTATTCAACCTTCTTCAATAGCTGACTTGTGAATAACCCAGAACAACTTTCACTAGATATAGGATGGCTTCTGAAGACCTACCCAAGTCCTCACTCCTGAGCCCTGAAATCCTCTCTTAAACTTTTCCTCCAAGATTCCTTAAGGCAGGACATGATGTACTCCTTTCTCAAGCGGCTCTTCATTTATTCAGCTTCCTTTATTTCCATGTGCCAAGAGCTTGGAAGAGGTGGTTTATTCATCAGAGTATGGCCACTTTTATTCAACTGCATCAGCAGAATGGGGTAGAGCTACCAGAACTCTATGTTCCCTGGAGCCAACTTCTTCTGCATGATTTCTGATGCCCACTTCACCAGAGGTTCCACGAAAGTGAGTCTTCTTAAGGATGGGACATAACATACCCTGTATTCCATCACACACACACACACACACACACACACACACACACACACACACACACACACACACACACCCTTCAGGTTGACAGATGGACCAATCATGCTGTAATGATAATGTCATGCTTTTGTCATGACAGATGAAGAGTTTCTATGAGTTTTGCCCAAACCAATATAGGCTCACCATTTCAGCAAGCTATAAATTCAAATCTTGATTATGGCTTCATGAGTTGGGAAAGTTGAGCAAACTGATGTGTCTTATTTGGCTTGTATTCTGCCAGCTGTCTTTTGGCATAGTAGGGCATAGAACAGCCGCATGTCACCTGCCTTGGGTTCCAGTGTACATCTACTGCTGACTGAATGCTCCCTTCTTTCTTCTCTTTCCCTCTGGCTAAACAAGGTCAGCAGTGCCAAAAATCAGTCTAGCTCTATCTTGAAGTTTTGTTTGGATCTAGATATCTCTCAGTTGTACTTTATTTGAAAGTAGCATCTTGTAGCCCACAATTTCCTGTCTCTGATTCTGAGGGTTTTTTCTCCCTTCCCCCTGTATCTTCACATTCACTTTGGAAGTTTGAGTGGCTTCTAAACTACCCCTCTGAAAGCATGATAGTGCCCACCACAGACATCAATTCTACATAGTGTGGGTGCCATTCAAGCATGAGCCGCCAGCACTTCTGGGGTTTTACTGTCTCTTAAGATAGTTTTCTATATAATAGCAATCATAACTTCAGCCTGTTATTTAAAGCCACTATTGTGCTGTTGTGCTTTGTTTATATTATTTTGATTGGAAGTCTTTCCATGTTTGGGGCAGTTCATTCTTTTTTCTGTGGTATGCCTGCTTGGGAATTCACAAGGAAACCTTACTGTGCTGTGCTGAGCTAGACAGTGGGTGGAGTGTGCACCCCTCAAGGGAAGGAGCATAGTGTTTTCCTTAGTGATCAAGACAAAACTTTGCTTCTGCATAAGTGACAACTTATCTCAGGATTAAAGTTTTCCTTTTACAAGAGCAAAGGAAACTTTCCAGAGATATTTGGTGATTGAGTACAAACTTAAGACTATCATTTCAAAGTCGGATCTCTTGACTCACAAATACCTTTGTTGGATCACAAAAGCATTGACCAGCTTCAGGAGATTTTGGATATTGGTACTTATACAAGTTCGTTGTCTGAGCTAAACTTTCAAGAAGCTTGAAAATGAGGAATGAAAGGAAGGGAGGAAAAGAAGATGAAGAGAGACTGGTGGCAGTTAGGGAAGAAACCAGTACAGGATTGAAAGACTGTAAGAGGATTGTACTCGCCTTACCATTTATGGCAAAAATGAATTCTCTTCTCTACATATAACCTGCGAAGGCTGGTTAGGGAGGGTTAGGGAGTCTCCCAAGTTCTTCTCTCCAAAGTTTACAGAAAGCATCCACTTAACTCGAATGATCTGCTTAACTGTGTACATTGCTCTTGGAATATAAAACAACTGGTAAACCCAAAACTATATCACTTCAAAAATAAGGTGAAGGCTTGGCAAACACCAGAACTGTCCCTACTGTCTGTACCTTACCTCACACAAGCACACATTATTACAGAGCCCTACAATAAAGTCACATGATCTAATCCTTTTCCCAGACTCTGGGTGACAGCTTTTCCTGTCACTGGGGTTGAGATCTCACAGAATTGAGCTTTCAGACGAACATTTGCTTGATGGTTGTACATCAAAATTCTAGAACCGGGATTCTGTGGAATATTCAAGGCCACTGTCTGAGGCAGGGATTCTCAGGAAGACTGGTTTGTGGGCGAGGTGGGGGACCACAATTCTATGAGCGCCAAACTACATTAAACACAGTCTTAGTTTTAAGTTTCTGTGGTAGAAATTAAGAATTGTTTGTTTCTGGACTTGTGAATTAATAGTTTTGGAGTATAGTTTATCATGAGTGATTAATAGAAGAAGCCTAGGAAGCTGAAATTCCTGTAAGGAGTGGTTCTGTCATGGTATAGGAGTGGGCATAAGAGGCCGAGAAGGAGAATGGGTAAGAGCTAAATCAGGAACTCCTGTCTGTGTGGACAGGTCTGGTGGAAGAGAGGCTCAGACTGGCTCCAAATACTATCAAATACGAAGCTTCCTCCTCAGGATCCAGCTGGCTCCTGCAGGCTTCAGCCACAGCTTCTTCAGGCTTCAAAGCAGGGTTACAGACTAGTGTTTGGATGGAACGCCCATCTCAATGACTGGGAACACTAAAATGGAAAGTGATTCAGTGTGCCCACTGATCCTGTGCATAGAAAGGACTCATAAGATCCTTTTGCCTTCAAAACACACACACACAAACACACACACTCAGAAATGATTGCACTCTACAACAGAACCCATGCTAAAAGAACCCATGCTTTATATTCATTATTTTAAAATGTCCTTTTTTATAATTCGTCATAAATCATTGTAAATAAATTTAAGCAGTAACCATAAACTGATCCTTTTGCAGTATAAATGTAAAACAGCAAGTTCACCAAAGTCCAGCGGGTATCAGAATGAGCATGAAAAAGCATGCACACACTTGCTCACATGTCTACATTCTCCTTCTGCACTTGAAACTAATGCACAGAAACATTCCCCAGCTGTCTCCCAGCTCCCGTCCCTCCTTGCACAGGAAAATGTAGGGGCCACTAAGTCTGGGATTCTCTTTATCATGGTTTCTAGGGCAGAACAGAAATGGATCCTGCACTAGCCTCTCTGAACTTTGCCCAAAACATGTGGGATGTACAACCCTTGGGAAATTGGTCTTCAAACGTCATTTTCTACTTTCTGCCCTTTCTTGTGTTTCAGGGTAATGTGCCAAAAAGACCTTTGATATCCCTGTGAGGCCCACAACCAGGCCAGCCCTTTTAAGCTGAAGTTCCAGCCTGCCTCTTCAAGTTCACTTTTTAATTTCAGTTTTTCAAAAGCCATTCTCGCTGTCCTATAGCAATTAAACAAAAATAAATATGTTAAGCTCAATTAAAGTAAAAAGAACCAGGAAATGAGCCTCCCAAGAGGCCCTATGGGAGCCAGTGCTGATATTACTGTTTAGATTCTGAGAGTTCATAAGCAATATTACAGCCCTTATCTTTAGTGACTTGTTAAAGTATAACCCTGTTGGGTTCTGAGATGGCCTCTCAAACTGCCTCGAAAGTAAGAAGCAGAGCAAAGCGGACAGACTTCTGTCTACGTTCCAATGGATCTAATCTCTCTGTCTCCAGTTTATTTGACTTAAGACCCTCTCTGAGCTGTGTGTGTCAGAACATGTGGGCAGTCTCCTCTGGATTTTCCAAGCCTTTGCTAAGGAAACCTGTGTTTATGGCAAAGCCATGATGCTCCTTGAAAGCTTTGAGTCTGTGGGTGTGATGAGCCAATAGGATTCCATGGGTTTATCAGACTCACACAATGGCGGGGAGTTCTTGACATACCACCAAGTGCTAGACTTTTGTTCTTTTGATTTTAATAGCACAAGTAGTTTTGGCCCAGCCAGCAAATTTCATTCACAGGCCACAGCAGGAGAAAGTAGGAACCATCCCCCTGGTGTCTGGAGACTGAAGTCTGCTCTGGGTGTCTAACAAGTCAGCCCTGTAGGTATCTAAACAGAGAGGCTGCTACACTGTGGTGGAAGCTGGAGCATCCTAAGTACTTGGCACTGCTGCTATCATTCATTAAATTATTCATTTTTGCAACAAATGCTCAAAATGTGTCCCACGAACCAAATCTACACAGAGCATTTTATTATTGTTTTGGACAGTCTCATTTAGCCTAGATCAGTCTTGAATTCAAGGGTATCCTTGAACCCCTGAGCCCCATGGCACTATCTCTGAAGTGCTGGCTATAGGTATGCAACATCATACCTGGGTCTCCGTTAAATATCTGAAGTTATTACAGGTAATTATACAGAGTTTGAAACATCGTCTCAAGTTCTCCTTGTGAGTTTAATAAATGGACACAAGACAAGATGCTTTAGACAAAGGCAGAGAAAGAGAGAGAGAGACTGCTCCTCGGCATAGAGACCCGTATATGAATCATCACTTTAAGCCTGTGCAACATCCTCACAGTAATTCCCAACATGAAGAATAAATGATAATAGAAGACAGCAAGGGTAAGAGAGTGTAGGGATAGAAGAAAGAGGGAAGAAAAGGGGTGGGGAAGGAGGGAGCCAAAAGAGGAAGAGAAGTGGAGAGAAACCCAGGCAGAAGGCCAAGTGTTATTGCCTCCTTTTCTAGTGGAGAAAAGTGTATTCTATTTCATATATAGAGTCCTTACTCTTGGAAGATACAAGGACGCCAAAACCCAGAGCAGTTACAGTTCCATAAATCACAGAGGTAGCAGGAAAGAGGCAGCCTCTGAAGCACAATTACATAAGACGAAGGGGCAAAGAAAGTGATTCGTGTGTTTGGAAATGTTTCTCTGGCATCTTCTTCTTCCTATTCTTTCACACCCATCCCTCAGTGATTTCTAACTTGAAAGTACTAGTGTAGAAAAGATTCTGCTGTGTTTTCTCTTACACGGACACAAGTACTCCTCACTTTTATTTTTTTGTACATGCAAATCTTCAAAAAGAAATGTATAAATGCGCAGGCATTTCCTAAATAATATAATAGAAAAGAGGATAGTTCTTCTTTACAGGAGACATGGACAGTGATTATATTTTCCAAAGAAAGAATGCCGTTAAGGATTTCCAAAATACAACTCAAAGCTGGGTTTTCCATAGCACCTCTGGAGAGCTACTTTTTGAATGGTTGGTTCTACCCTCAAAAAGAGCATTATTTTGTTCTGATAGACCAAGCTTTCATGACAGACCATAGTCTTTTATGTGAGAATCTGTGCAAAATCAAGCAAACAGTTTGCCTGAAAATTTGGGTGATGATCCTTGTCTATAGAATCATCAATGCACTAAAGTGGAGGCATGACCACCATCACAAAAACACTTTGACCAGAAGAGTTGGTTAAAGTCTCCCATTTCCAGATGGCCTCAGCAAGCTCTGCTCTAGGTCTGCTCTGTACAAGACTAATCATAAAGTATCAGTCTGACGGAAAGTAGAAGATGAGGCCCACTCTCCTGGCCAAGGAGGAGAGGTGTATTTGCCAGTGGAGGAGAGAGTGTACAATAAAACACAGAAGACTTTATTACACTTGACTCCTCACTTGTCTCTCCTGACAAGCCAGGTCCTGGGTAGAGAAGGCATTGCTGGTAAGCTAGTGTCAGCAGAAGGAATTAAGGTAAACTCCAGGGGAGCACAGCTCGGCTGATCTCACACCAGAGGGAGGAGTAGAAGCCAAAAGTGAACACTTCAGCCATCAGGGAGGACTTCTGCCCGTGACGGAGACACCAGAAGGTTTGAGCAAAGAAAGCAGTTCAAAAGAAGTGTTTCTGGCAATTCAATTCGCTGTGCATGATTCTGATGGCTATATCTCAAACGTTATTTCTTTACACTGCTATTGTATTGGTGATTCCAGTTGCAGCTGAATTATGGAGCAGCCAAGGAGGTGGTAAAGGATGTTGTATCATAAAACACATTCAGCACCTTTTAGTTTAAAAAAAGCGAACACTGGAAAGTAAATCTGGGCAAAGTCTTCTTTGCTGGCAGTGATTCACAGAAAACAGCCTAAGACAAAAGTATTCCTGAAATCCACCAAGGAACCCTGCGTTATCATAGTTTAGTGGATTATGCATTATCCCCATTAAAATAGGGAGAGAGCTGGTGCCTGAGGTCTCAGAGAATTCCTACATAGCAAGTTCTAGTGGAAGCAGAAAGCTTAGGTCTGCACAATTAAGTCTTACTCTACCACTGGCCTTTTGTACTTGTATCTTGAGTATCTGGATGGAGAGAAGTTCCTGATCACATATGGCTATAGTTCACTTGTCATTCATGAAGGTTAACTACTAATGTTTACCAACTGCAAGTTACAAAGTATGAATTCTAGCAATATCCTTTGGTGCGAAGCAGCCCAGAGATTTGTTCAGACTTAACCTTGAATTCACATGCATAATTACCACCTTTCTGGGCATTGGAGATCCTCTAGATGGTCCACTCCCTCACTGCAGAGCCCTCTGTGTTTCAGGGCATGAACTATCTGGAAGATCGGCGCTTGGTGCACCGTGACTTGGCAGCCAGGAATGTGCTGGTAAAAACACCACAGCATGTCAAGATCACAGATTTTGGGCTGGCCAAACTGCTTGGTGCTGAGGAGAAAGAATACCACGCAGAGGGAGGCAAAGTAAGGACCTAATAGTAGATCAGAAAGAATCTCCCTGACAACCAGACCCATCCCCCTACCTGTCAGCTGTTGGCAGCATTTGCCAAACATGCTGAGTTAGGTCACAAGAGCTGCCACCATGATCTGGGGCTAGACAGGGTCATCCTCTACTTTGGGAATGGCACTTGGTGGGAGAGGTAGTGAAGAGGGAGACCTCTGAGAAGCCAAAGAGATCAAGCTCCCCGTCTCCAGGTGATGTATTAACAGCTGTTGAGTTCAACTCCCTCCTTCAGGAGGAAAACACCCTTCAAAAGACCAGCTGGGAAATATCACAGCTAATTTAGTAGTACCCTCTCTTGAGACTCATATTCAATAAGCTGTGTTGTTCTGGGAGTTCCGGTGAGTCTGTGTGACTCATGCTAGGGAATGGCAGTAAGGCGTCTGGCTATCTTCCCTCTGTATTGTTTTTCGTTCCTTCAAGTTTTTGTCACAACAGTGAAGGGTGTGCAGTCCTGCTAGACACCCCCCACTAATGACCCCAGGCATCCTAGCTACAGCCCTCTTACCTTGCTGACAGCATGGCTCTAAATAGCACTGTCAACCCTATGAACTCGGTTACTGAAATCATACCCAAAGTCTGGAAGCTAGGGGCTGCAGGGAAATACCACAGCCTTAGTTCAAAATAGTCCATTGCACAAAGTGCACGCAGCCACAGCTTTCAGGTAGTGCCTCTGGGATCCACCTGTTCTCTGGTATATTTAAACACCCCCTACTGAGAGGAGCATAGACCTGAAGCCTGGCTTTGCACATTAGTCATTTGTAATTACCTTAGAGTGACAAAAATTTTTTTCAGCTGTAAACTCACAATCTTCCTGCTGATTTATTTCCCATCATCCCAAGGTGCCTATCAAGTGGATGGCTTTGGAATCAATTTTACACCGAATTTATACACACCAAAGTGATGTTTGGAGCTATGGTGAGTCAGAACTGATACAAATGAATTTGGACTAAGGCTAAGCTGATTCTTAATATTTGTTAATTGACATTATATGCTCTGACATGCACATGTTACCTTTCAAGACAGTGAGCATGAATAATGGAGCTGCTGTTTGTCTACTGTACGAAGAGAATCTGACAAAGGAAACTAAGCTTAACTACTATACCAAGTTATGATTAGAGACAGCCATGAACTCATGCTGCAGGGAGGGTCGTAGGGGTAAGAGGACCTGAATGTGGGTTAAGCCTCTGCCTGCAGAAGTCAAACAGATGGAAGCTCTTGTTTTGAACATAAAGGGAAGCAAAGGAGAATAAGACATGAGGTTTCATGTGGGAAGCGTTTCTGGATAGAGAAATGATGCTCATGAGATGTCTAACACTGCTGTTTCATGGGGCTCTTGATTTAATATCTCTGTGTCACAAAGAGTAGCTTGACAAGGGTGAGCCAGGAGGGTAACTGTAGGAAGTAAATAAGAACAGGAAACAGTTGCTGCTTGTTGCTCAAAAAAGAACCCCTGCCTTGGGCTCGATTCTTCTAAATAGAGTGCAACCATGCACAGGACTATGGTTCGTCTGCACAGGGTGACCACACTTGCCAAGCCTGCCTTGCATGTTCTTCCCTCATCTTGAGTAACGTCCCTGGTTGCTGTGTCAGGCACTTGGTCCTTGAAATTGCCCCCAGAAATTCATGGCAAAGTTGGAAAACACTGATATTATGAAACACAGCTCTCACTTCAAAGGAAATAAGGAATAGTTCATTCTGAACCAAACATGGGGGGGGGTCATCACCAAAAAACACAAATTCAGGCTGCCCTAGACATCTCCCATGGAAGCAGATATATCAGATTATATTAGCTACAGGACAAAGAACATTAGATATCACATCATTCTTTCCAACCGTATTCACACATCTGTTATTGCCACCATTGTGAGTATAAGGCACTCAGGGCAGTTGAGTAAGTGGACAGATCTTGGTCTGTGGCAAGCTCATACTACACAGTTGTCTTTATCTTTAGGTTATTACTGAACTATTCCACTTATCAGTCAGCAACTTTGTGCCTGACATTAAGCTAAACATTTTATTTATAAGACCTCACTAGATCCTTGAAGCCATCTATGAAACTGATGCTATTGTCCTACTCAAGAGGCAAACCAAAGGCAACAGAACTCTAACCAATGGCTCAAGGCAATAGAAACATAAGTTTTTAAATACTTAGCAACAATAATGACTAAAGATCAGGTGGTGTGTTGGCCATTAGCTCATGAAGTAGTAACTTTTTGCCTGCTTGATCTGCTCAGGAGTCACTGTGTGGGAACTGATGACCTTCGGGTCCAAACCTTATGATGGAATCCCTGCAAGTGAAATCTCATCCATCTTAGAAAAAGGAGAACGCCTTCCACAGCCTCCTATCTGCACTATCGATGTCTACATGATCATGGTCAAGTGTGAGTTCTGGGGTGACTCATGTAGATGGGCCTGGAAAGACATAACTACTCTTAGCCAAATATCCAAGGTCTTCATTTCCCTGAAGAAACATCATTAGCCTTTAAGGCAGGCACTCAGTTCCAGAAACATTGTAACACCTCTTGCAAACATTTTCTAGGAATCACTTGCTTGACTCATCCTGACTTCATATTTTTCCTTATTTGCAAGCAAATAAACCAAAGTCTTTCATAAGCCTTAATTCCAAAATATTCTATTCTCTGAGTTGCTCGATGACCTTACAAAGTTGCCTTACATCTTGAGGACTGTTGCCAGAGAGACTTAATGTTTTAAAATGCCTAACAGTGAGTATCCGTGGGAGTTTGACAGGATCACCATTTATGCTCTGGCAGAACCTTTCAAGCAGTGGATTTATGTGAGGTCTCCTGTAGTATTGCAGTTAATCATTTTAATCCCAATATGAGTGTGCATTTGGATCGGTGCTATATTCCACACAAATCACAAGTGTGCATCACTCTGAAAATAACATTACACATGTGATAGCATTGACATAAAAACATAGCATGAGAATACAACTGAGTCATTGTTTCAGTTTGCTTTCTGTTGCTGTGGTAGATCACTGACCAACAGTAACTTGGAGAGCGACATTTATCTGCCCTACAGCCTACTGTCAGGGGAAGCCAAAGCAAGAACTCAAATCACCAACCTGGTGGCAAGAACTGAGCAGAGACCATGGAGGAATGCTACTAAATGGCTTACTCTCCCAAGTTCACTCAGCCTGCTCTCTTACATAATTGGAAACCATCAGCCTAGGAGTGACACCGCCCACAGTGGGCTGGGCCCTCCCTCAGTGTTCATTAATCAAAGAAATATCCCCACAGACTTGCTGACAGGGTCTCAAGGAAGCATTTCCTCATTTAAAGTTCCCTCGTTTCAAGTGACTCTATCTTATGCCTCAGCCCAGTTAATGTAAATAACAACCAACGCATCTCTGACTTTAGAACAGGCACTTTATTTGTTTTCACTGCTTTGGTTGGGAATGAGGAAACTGAGGCCCCAAAAGATTACATGGTTTGTCGAAGGTCACAAAGCTGTTTGGCCTAAAATAGTTTGATGTTCAGTTGAAAAAAAAAATTGTGAATCCCCAAGAGGCACAGAGATTTCTGGTCTACAGTTTATCCCCCCATCACTGGATCTATATTTAGATCATTGGGTAATCTAATGCACCAGTGTGGCTGTTAAATATATCTTCACACAGAAAATACTAGCTTTATGAGGCCCTAGATTCGGTCCCTTGTGCTGCAAGATAAATAAATAATAGGACATGGCTCCAGCCCTGTCATATGTATGAATGGGAACTGACTGTTGAAGGCCTTGATACTTCTCTAATTTCATCTGGTTTCCAGTCTGGAAGACTACGTTGTAGGGACAACAATGAAATCACCAAAGTCAGGGTAGTGTAGGAGTGATTGCACACAGCAATACGCTGTGGTCACTGACAATCATAATGCAAGAATGATAATTAAGGAAGCACAAATATAAGAATATTAGTGTGTTATTGTCACTCTCTCTTAAAAATATTGTATAGGGCTGATGATGAAGGCACAAATCCCTGGCTTCTGGCCCCTAAGGGCCAAAACTTCTCATGGACTTTGAGAACTGACCAGCGCCAACTCGCATGCGAAGGTTGAAAACTTGGTCCCAAGGATTGTGTCTTCATCATTCATTTCCCTAGAAATATCATAGCGTAAGTCCTTTAAGCAAAACACCCTCTCTAGCATTTCTTCTGGGGCCCTAATTGCTCTGCTTTTCCTTTCTTTCTCAGGCTGGATGATAGATGCTGATAGCCGCCCAAAGTTCCGGGAGCTGATTGTTGAATTCTGCAAAATGGCCCGTGACCCCCCGCGCTACCTTGTTATCCAGGTACCAGGCCAGTTTACACTTCCACTGTCAAAATCCCTCCAATAGCTCCAGATGTCAGTGTTCTGGGCAAACACAGCCCATGGGGCATTTTCTTGTTAGTAAATCCTTTCCTGTAATGGAGCTGATTCAGTTACAACACAATGATTCTGAACTACATGGGGATAAGTGGTGGGTTCCACCCAATTCCAAGTCACCGTGTCATTTGAGCAGTCCTACCTGGACCCAACCTTCACCTCAGATTGACATGTCAGTCATCTTATATCTTAGCTTATTCAAGCCCTGGCTTTGCTCACCAGAGAAGCAAGACTTCACTGTCAACCTTCATGGCTTCCATCCCTCACTCCATATTCATTCCTGAGCCACCTGTACAACCAATCAGCTTAGTTCCTCATCTAATTATGAAATTACAAAATTAAGATCATTTGACTTCATGAATTTTAAGCTTCAGTGAAATAATATATGAGAAGCACATTGTATAACACTGTGTTGGAGACAGTGGATATTCCCACCGCTTCTTTTCTCCTTTCTCTTAAGTGGTTTTTCATATGTGGGCTGTCAGAGTCAGGAGATTTCTGTGCTTTGTTACATTGCAAAATATCCATACATTAGTATGAGAAGGGCTGTTGTACCTGAGAACCACAGAGGTTGCACTATAACTGTACTGACAAACGTGCAGGCACCTGCTAATAAAGACCCTTAATCTTGTGGCCAGGAAGCAGAAGAGCAAATTCATTGCACTTTCTTTTTTTTTTTCTTCATTTTTAAAATTTATTTAAAAAGCTTATATATATATATATATATATATATATATATATAACTGCTCCCCTTCCCTTCCCTCCTCCAAGTTGCTCCCAGTTCTCCCTCAGCCTCCCCCCGCCCCATCCCCCATCCATTCCCCAAGGCAGGCAAGGAGTCCCCAGATGGGTCAGTTCGGTCTGGTGTATCCATTGGAGGTAGGTCTGAGCCCCTTGTTCCACTATCAAGACTGATTTAGGTGTTCCTCTGTAGGGAATGGGCTCCAAGATGTTAGTTATGCACCAGGAACATAGTCTGATCCTACTGCAAGAGGCTCCACATACAGCCCATGCCATTTGACAGTCATCTACCTTTGGAGGGTTTAGTGCCTTTCTCTGAAGGTTCCTCAGCATTGTTTCTGATTTAGTGAGCTCCCAATAGCTCCAGCCTGGTCCAGCTGAAGAGAGTGGAGAGTGTATATGATCAAAGGGATGAGGATCATGAGCCAGTCAATTGCCCTTTCTAATGGTCTCCAATTCTCTGCTTCAGGGGGATGAAAGAATGCATTTGCCAAGTCCTACAGACTCCAATTTTTACCGAGCCCTAATGGAGGAAGAGGACATGGACGATGTGGTTGATGCCGATGAGTACCTCATCCCACAGCAAGGATTCTTCAGCAGCCCATCTACATCTCGGACCCCCCTCTTGAGTTCTCTGGTGTGTTCTCTCTCTCTCTCTCTCTCTCTCTCTCTCTCTCTCTCTCTCTCTCTCTCTCTCTCTCTCTCTCTCTCTCTCTCTCTCTCTCCCTCCCTCCCTCCCTCCCTCCCTCCCTCCCTCCCTCCCTCCCTCCCTCCCTCTCTCTCTCCCTCTCCCCATCCCCCATCCCCCATCCCCCTCCCTCCCCCTCTCTCTTTAAATTGATTAACTGCCACCTTCTAGATTATATTTGGAGAAAAAGAAGTAAATTTTAACAAAATGGAACCTAGAATCACAATCAACAATTATTTAGTTATTTTATTGCCTAGTTTTTCTAAAGCTATAATTCAAAACCAAAAAATTTCTCTCCAAAAGAAATTTGCTTCCACCCAAAGCATTAAACACCTTGAAACATTTCTACCATGTGAGACCTTCCTCCTGAATCTGCTGGAAATGGGTGAGAATGTACTAGCATACCATGACCAACATCAACTTTGTTTTGTTTTTTCTTCTAGAGTACATCTAGCAACAATCCCACTGTGGCTTGCATTAATAGAAATGGGGTATGTATGAACGCGTTATAAACCAGAATCAAATAAACTGGTTTTCAAGCTCTGTTACACAGGGCAAGTGCCCATCTCTGCCCACACCATGCTGACTTTCCTTCCTGCACATTCTTTTCCACACCATGGTTTCTTTGACTGGAATCCGAAGGCCAGCAATTAGTCATCACTTATCATATGGCCGTGGGAAGTGTGGTTCATAGGCAGACAGCATCAGCATCATCTGGCAGCTGTTAGATCTCCAGCAGACCTTCCAGTAGGATCTGTGTGGGTACCACCAGTGTTGGCTTCTCCGGTCACACTGGACATGAAGTACAGTGCTTCACTCTGTGTCTGCCCTATGCTATTCTGAAGCTATCACCTTCCAGTGGCATGTGACTGTCTTATTATGCAACACCAATTATAGGCATCTCCATCCCTTTAGGACTTTCTGTTAGATGTACTGACTGAGACATGGTCTGTCTCTAAAACAATGGAACATACAAACAGAAATCTGCTTTTCCAGACTCAGACTCTTTTGAGTCTACTTTTCTGCTTTTGTTGACAGTCTGACTATGTAGCCCAGATGGCCTTGAACTCACAATCCTTCTGTCTCAACCTCTAAAGCTCTGAAATCACAAGCACATGCCACCAAACCCCACACGAATGTGCATTTTAATGAGACCTCAGGTAAAGTTAATCTATAACAAAGTCTGAGTAATCCTCACTGGACTAACCTTGCTGAATTCTTCTCCAGCAGAGCTGTCGTATCAAGGAAGACAGCTTCTTGCAGCGGTACAGCTCTGACCCCACTGGTGCCTTAACTGAGGACAGCATAGATGACACGTTTCTCCCTGCGCCTGGTGAGTAGTTTGCTCCTCAAGTCATAGACCTTGGTGTATACTCTCATTTTCTCTAGCACAAGTCAGTTGGTTCTTTCCAAGTCATCCAGAGGTGGAGACTGGCAAATCTGTGTGGTGAAGGGGATAAGAAGAAACAGAGGGCACTGTGTACTCCACAAGGCCTATGTCAAATGCAGGTCATAGGTGGGTTTTCTGCAGGTTTTCTGGGTTGGAAGCAAGTAGCAAAAGTGTCCATGTATGTATTGTGTTCTTTCTATATATATATATTTCTATTTATATATATACATATATATAAAAGATGGATAGATGTGTCTTTTCCGTTTCTCTTATCTCTGTCTCTCTCTTACACACACACTCTATGCATCATCCTTTAAATCTGCAAAAATCACATATTCCTATTGTTTTGAGAAAAACAAAAAATATAACAACTTATTTTGTAGTCTCCATAATATTCCCAGAACTTCCTTGCCCTCTGACAACATCAGTTGTTTTGCTTTAAAAAAAATTTTTTTGCAGAGTTCACAGAAATTTCAGAACCATTAAATTCTACTTTGGGAATTTGGGGACTAAACTTTGCTAATTCACTTTTTTTTTTCATTTCAGAATATGTAAACCAATCTGTCCCCAAAAGGCCAGCAGGCTCTGTGCAGAACCCTGTCTATCACAATCAGCCCCTGCATCCAGCTTCTGGCCGAGACCTGCATTATCAAAATCCCCATAGCAATGCAGTGGGCAACCCTGAGTATCTCAACACTGCCCAGCCTACCTGTGTCAGCAGTGGGTTTGACAGCCCTGCCCTCTGGGCTCCAAAAGGCAGCCACCAAATGAGCCTGGACAACCCTGATTACCAACAGGACTTCTTTCCTCAGGAAACCAAGCCCAATGGCATCTTTAAAGGTCCCACAGCTGAAAATGCAGAATACTTACGAGTAGCACCATCAAGCAGCGAGTTTATTGGAGCCTGACACCAAGGGGCATCATACCAGCTATAAAATTTCAGGACTTTCAGAATCCCAGGACCAAGCCATGGCAGCACCTTCACTACTGACAGCCATTCCCATCTTGTGCCAAATGTCAGGCCCACAGACTGGTTTAAAACTGTAATTTTGATGGGCTTTGTCTTTGAGCCAAGAAGTCAGCCCCTCCCCTGACACTGTGGGAAATTAAAGGTACATTTTTTTTTTATCTTCAACCTGTCAAGAGTCTACAAAAAGGCATCCATCAAGAATGTTGTTCATTGGAGCAGAGGTTTACCTCATGGTGAGGTGCATGGGGGGAAAAAACATACATATGGAGATTTGCTGCATAGGGACCTTTGGGTTTTTATTTTCTTCATTGATTTGATTCATGGGCTCTTCCAAGAAGGAAGAAGCTTGCTTGTTGTATGCATTACACAGAGTTGCCTGGGGACAACTGTGACCAAACAGTTGACACCACCAGCTCTGCTTCAAGGCACTTCTGTGGCAAGACAACACAACACACAAGAAGAATGCCCCGAGTGGGCTACACATGTACAGCATTAAATCATGGCAGGCACAATAGGATATGCCACTTTGTTACTTACTGGGGCTTGGAGAAGAAGGATGAAGTGGTAGAATTTTCCCTCAGACTTACTTTTGTAGAAATACGTCCCTGGAACTTAAGCCACTTGTTTACCAGTGTTTTCTGACTATTAGACTTCCTTGTATGTGTTCCGTTTCATTGTTTTGAGTTGTAATATGCTTTCCCATCTTGATTTCATAAAGTGAGAAAAAAAAAAAAAAAACAGTATTATCAAAGAAGAACCGTGATTTCCCATTTGAACCATCTGTGTTCTAGCCAGAAGCCTTTAATTAAGATAAGGGAACAATGCAAAAATTCACAGAGGAATATAACTCAAAATTTTCGTCTCAGCATCATGTCTATTGAGGCATGTATTATGAGACTTCAAAAGTGATGCTGCTTTTCAAATCTGCCTTGCCTTCACCCCTCTACACCCTAAAGTTAGCATAAACCACACATGGAGAATAATCTTTTGTTCATTTTTGTAAATGTTTACTGGATATATGTTTTCTTCCCTGGTAAGCTGCCACCCAAGTTTTCTTTTCCTTTAAGAAAAATTATCTAGGCTACTATGTACTAAGTGTCAGCTCATGGTAAGTTTCCATGTGCAGGGTCCAAGAAAAAGAATGTTAAGGATGAGTAGAAGTCAAGTAGCAAACCTGCAACATGAGTTTGAACATGACAGTGCTTCCATGGATGCTTTAGGGAAGGAATTCATCCTCAATACCCCACTGTTATGGGTGCATCTAGCTATTCAAGGTCTCAGTGTTCATACTTTGTTCACCCTTGCAGGCCGATTAGTTAATAGTTAGTTAATAAATTAGTCTTTGATAAACAATATTTTAATGCTCTTGGTATTCATCCCTTCCCATTTATCAAGGAATGGGTAGAAATGGACTTACAAACACTAACCATAAAGCAAAGTAATGAATTCCTGATAAGTCATTTCAGCCAAGTGCCAAGAGCACAGAGCAGGGATGATGCACTCTGTGTGGGGGTTTTAAAAGTTCATAAAGGAGATATTACCCATTATTGTCTGCGATTTTAAAAAAAAAAGCTTAAACACCAGGGAGATGGAAAGCATGTTTCCTTAGAGAATTCAACCAAGAGAGCTATGACTAGAGAACTCCAGTAGTCAGTCAGGTGCAAGGCCATGTCAATCATCCTGCTGCTCTCCCAAGCCTGGGAATGAGGTCTGCAGCATCCTCTGAGTTTCCTAACTGTTGTCAACTCTCGGCAATGTCAGGCTATCATCTATGAAAATCAAGCAGCATTTCTAGAGTTTGAAATCCTAAGCCATTGCCAAAAAATGCCACGTTGATCATTTACCCACGAAGAATGCAGAGGAAACATTTAGGCACGTGTTTGTTCAAAATTGGAATTCAAAATTACCCTGTCACTTTTCAGAGACAGGTGATTGGTGAGGGAAAGTGGTAGAAAGCCAGTCAAACTGTAGCAATGAAATCTTAGTATTTTTGTACTCTGAAACACTTTCTTATAACAAAATAAAGTAGCAAAAAGTACTCAAACTTGCTTTTCTTCTTATTTAAATATTCTGCATAAAATGTAGTTGTTGTCAGGGTTAAAATTATGTTTGCCAACATGTTCTCACTGTGTCTGTGCACAAAGACATTAAGCTATAAAAGCTGCAGTGTAGACCCTTTAAAAGCAGTGGTTCTCAACCGGTGCGTCACGACCTCTTTGAGGGTGTCAAATGATCCTTTCGTAGGGGTCACCTAAGACTATCAAAAAACACAGCGATTTACAAAATTTATAACAGTGGGAAAATTACAGTTTCAAGAGGCAGCAAAAATAACTATGATTGAGGAGTCACCACAACATTGAGAACTGTATTAAAGGGTTGCAGCATTAGAAGGTTGAGAAGAACTGATTTAAAGGGACCTTAGCAGCCATTGCTGTAAAAGAAAGTGCAGAGAGGAGAGGCACCATGCTGGGACCGACTTTCTGTTACATCCCTGCCAGTCCTATCTCAGCTTTATTTTTCCATTAGATAACTAGATTAATATACCTCCCAGGACATCTTTCTACCAGTCTCTCAATCCAATCTTAGATGAATTTTTCCTATGATCTGACCCCACTCTAGCCCTTGGGCAGTTCAAGGGAAAATAAATAGAGGGAACTAACACTTACAATGGACACAAACAAACATTATACATATAATTGACAAGAAGCCCCTATGAGAATTACTTTTTACCTGATGTTGGGAAATGATAATCTCTTAAATCCTAAATTGTCTATGAGTCACATGCTGCCATGACTTTATAGATAGAAAACTTGGTGGGAGTGGGGTATTATCAAATTGCATTCTAGCTAATAATAACACAGTTTACACATTTGTTGAGCACTGTTTCGTGCTTTAGAATCTCACCCTATCCCCAAACTGTAGACAGAAAAAAATCTTAGACTGCATAAGCTCTAAAGAACTGGGTCTTGGGCTGGGCTACCCTGAGATATTTCCAGCCAGTAGTTTCAACCTGATTCTTCTTAAGCCGGTGGACTTTTCCGAGTACACTAGGCTATCCATCAAATACCAAAGTTTCAAAAGGCACTTTTGGAGAAAAAAATTAAAACGTGAAAAGGGGGCCCTGGGCACTTACTAGTGACTGACAACCTGCAGTCACTCATTGTGGTCCCCTGGTTGCACTTGTATAAGACAAAGCTGGTACATGCTTGATCATGTACCTACTTCTGCCCTTGCTGCAAATGAGAATTCCCTAAAGAGTTTAGGAAGATTTCCCCAGACCCTACAGTCTAATCCAGGAAGAATCTCAAAGAACACCCCACCTTTGATTCTAATAGACACCTGAGATGAAGTTCTCATCTGCACTGTCAAAATTGATACAGACCTGCCTCTGTCTCTACCCAACTGAAAGCCACAGTTGAATAAAAGATCCTGGATAGAAGAGAGATTCCCTGACACATGGAAAGAAAAATTAACAGACATCACTATGCCTGTGACTCAACCACAAGTATGGCCTTTCCAAAATTTACACACAAATCCCACACACACCTTTTTTTTTTTTTTTTTCCTCCATCACAACCTTTGTCCTGAAAATGGCAAATATCTAAATCTGAGCCTTGCTAACATTCTGGGACATTTTGTGTTAACTAAAAAACAAGTCATAAAAACCTCCCCCTCCACACACATACACATCGAATGAGCAGTTTCTACTTAAGAAGCAGGTGTTGAATTTTTGCCTAATCTTTACTCTCTCTTGATAAGCATGTATTTATATTATCACATAATGATCTGTTTACATTTCCTTGCTAGGGAGCTGTAAAACCTTAACTGAGGAGAAACCCTCCCTCCATTTCCCAGACACACCTGCCATTCCAGAGACAAACATCTTTGTACTGTTAAAGTCACATGTAGACAGAATTTGGTAAATGTATTTTTGTAACTTTTTTTTAGCATTTTGTCCTCTTATGTAGAACTGAACTTTGTAAACTGTTTGTGTGTGTGTGTGTGTGTGTGTGTGTGTGTGTGTGTGTATATATATATATATATATACACTTTGTATATATGAAACTCATTTTTAACTAAAAAAATAAAGCCTGTATACTTTAGAAAAACTGCAATAGATTCAAAATTTGAAATTAAAATCTTTGCTTAAAAATGATTCAGCAAGGTGAGGGAAGAAGTTTCTTTTCTCTTAGGTGAGTGTGTAATCTCATGGCCAACCTAAGCTCTGTAGGTCATTGTCTCAGTGAGTGGGAGGAGGGTCATTTCAGTGTCCTTATAGGCAGAAAGGATCGAAGGCATGCAAGCTTACTGCTGGTCTGAGAAGGTGCTTTGGATTCTAGGCCATTGTTAACATAGGAATTGCTGCCTACTCATCACTACTACAAGAATTTAAGTGTGTGTCATTCCCAGATTCTCTGTTAATGTGACCTGGGAAATGTAAGAAGAGATCGGGTAACATCACACTTTGTTGGTTTGCATATGCTAATACGACATTAACACCAATATTGTTATTATAATTACAAATGCCATTCACTTACTAGTAGGTATTAGAAATGTCTAGAAAGACATAATTAATACTTATGCTGTTTGAGTTACTAGTCTATCAAGTGCAAACCTGGTCATTCTAGAGAAGACTTTGTCAGGCATGCGTGCAGCATAAAATCACCTAGGTTGGTCTTAAAAACTATTGAAACCTAGCCATACCCAAGAATAATCAAATATGAATCTCCATGGAGTAAAACCTGGGAATTTTTTACTTTTTTAAAAAGTCTTAAGTCCTTTCTAATATATAGACAAGGTCAAAAAAAAAAAAAAATCACAAACTCAGGGATTAGCCCTAGACTCTAATGGTTCTGCAGATACAGATGATGTCCAGACCCAGAGAACCCTAAGCCTGTTTATAGGCTTATTTCTTGGAGTTGGGTATCATGTCAGGAAGCAAGGCAGGATTCCCAGGGCAGCTGTCCAAGCATTAGAGGGTAAAGTTAGAGGGTTAAGTGTCTAACCAATGGGCAAGAAGCAAAGGAAGTGTAACACAAACACCCCAGCACTATTTCTGTGTTGCCTAAGCAAACTCTGTTAAGAATGGGAGCCAGTAAATAAAGGCATTGGGCTGCTTACACACCCAACATCGCTGGCAGCCTGCCAACCTCTGTTTCCCAAAATGAAATTCTTGATCTATTATTTTGGCTGCACAGGGCAAACTTTAAGACAATTAGCAAATATCTGAGTGGCTTTTATAGGAATAAGACTTCAAGAACAGGAATTTTACATTAAGAAACACACACACATAGATGGAAGCAACTAATCCAGACTTTTCTGCCATGTACATATGCACAGTGATCCTCTGAGGTCTAAGCCTGTCTTGCCTGAATTACCAACAAAATTGCTAGGAGTCATTACTCCATCAACAACAGAAAAAAATTTAAGAATATACAGCTTAGATGGACTTTTTATTTTTAAATTTTAATTCCTCACTCTCTTGATTTGGATGGAAAGTATGGTTGCTATAAAACACAATGGCATAGAATTAAGACATCCCAGGATATGACAACTGCTTTTAGAAGCAATAGCATGACTGAATAATGCCAGACAGAAATAATTCCATGTTAGTTTCATTGCAGCAATCATTTTACAGCTCCTTGTATGGTACATTTTAACTCTGTAAAATCTTGCAATGATGAAAGCAATATCTGTACAAATACAAAGTGGGATCTCATTTACATACTGTTAATTAGAACATGTTGATTGTATATTAAGTATTAAAAAATTAGGTATAGTTCTTCATTGTTAGCCACTCTTGAGAACTTAATAATTTTGCACTTTCCTAACACTTCAGTACTGGTTTCTATTGTTACTGATATCTGACTACAGACATTCGATCTTGACTTTCTCTTGTTTTCAAATTTGTTTCAATTTAACTTGCTGATTTTGTGGTGCTGTGTGGATCAATGAGCTGTGTTCCCACCCCAACTGAAAACTTTTTTTTAAAAAAAAATTAATAAACCTTATTTTCCAAGAAGGCTTAGCATCCTAGCAAAATAGAAAAGAAAGTGCAAAAAAATCCCATATTCCTCCTGCCTCCACACGTATGTCCTCTGCATTACACCTACCCTTACTGTAGTAGCTGAATAACTCTGTAGGATAAAACCTACAAGCCACTTCAGAGACCTCCCTTGTATAACTGGACTTCATTTCCTAGATTCTGCCTCTACTCTTCAGATACAATGTGATCCTTTCCAGACTGTCATATTCTAGACACAGGAAGATATGCCACAAAAACAAAGGAAAGTCATCCCTACTGGTGATGTAGCAGACTGGACCACTGAGCAGCACTGGGGATCAAGGTTGGCAAGCACAGGGCATGAAGGGCAGGCTCACTCATCAACCTGGGGAGTGTGCAAAGTCAGTGACCCCTGTCCAATGAGTGGTCTATAGAGCCCTAAGTTCTTAGCTCTCCAGTGGGTTGACTCCGGAGAATAAACCAAGCACTTCGTGCTCCAACTTTCCCTCCACCAGCTGTTCCCACACAATGCTCTACCTTGTTTCTTTTACACAGAACAGACTGAACACAGGAAGCTGGGCTCTGCTGCCTCCAACAGCCATTCAGTAGGGCTGACTCTGAATCATTTCCAGGGAAGCCACTGATTAATCTCTGTGGTTTTCATTCTAGACACTGTCAGTTATTTACAAGTGTGGGGTTAGTTCCTGGAGAAGGAGGTCTCCAAGACCACTAGGTCCATGTAAAATAAGCAAATGAGAAGTTTCCCAGCCTTTGCTATAAGCCTAGAATCCAATCTGAGAGTTTCCCATTCTCCCTGCTTCCTGACCTTCCACCTACTGATGGGCTGTATCCCCATCCTCGGCATGTGGGCCCCTGAGAAAGCCTACAGAGCACACTTGGGTGTCATAAAATCAAAGCATTCGATTAAGCAGTTTAGTGCCTCTACAGGGAAGAGCAACTTACAGCAATGTAAAGTGGGAATGTTCTAGGGCCCTGGACTTCTCTGCCCTGTAAGTGAAAGTCATAGCTTAGAATCCTAGGTGCACAACCTTAACCTCTGGTTAAATCTCACATACCACAATCTCCCTGCAGCCAAAGCATAGACAGGGTTTCAGCCTAAATAGAGTTGGCCTTCGGGGCAATAATCTCTTACCTTTAACTCTCTTGGAGAGAAAAGATATCCAATTATGAATATATGGGAGAAAGGAACAGTTTGCTCTACATGCTTTGCCACTGGTACTCCCAATGATCAGGACTTCACAATGTCCTCAGTGGCCCTGCAGTCACCAAGCCCCTCTTTGTCTCTTGTTAAAATAAATAAATAATAAAAAAGGACACTAAAAAACTTGAAACTTGGAGGGAAAAGCAGTGAAATGCACGAGTTCTTTCTCCCCCCCCCCCCCCAGTCTCACAGTGAATATGACAGGACCCTGTGGACATTTATTCATTCATTCTAATTGTGTGACCGTAGGAACCTCCACTTTTTTTTTCACACCTAACCCTGTGTCGATAGCTGGACCAAGCCTTGAGGTCCTGACACAACTTCTGTATTATGTTCCCTACTTCAGATCTGGTTGTCAGCTAGGTAGCTTAGATGCTAGCTAGGTCCGAAAGGAACCAGGAACATGGATGAGGTTCCAGTACCAGAAGTTTCCCCTGCTGATCCAAAACAAGAGGCATTCCTCATCTGGGACCCATAGCACAATGTAAATATCTGCAGCCAGAGTAAAGTGAGCTTGCCATGTCCAGCTCTCATCTTTCACATAAAACTCAACTAAGGTTGTACCCTGAGTCCAGAGGTCTGTACCCTATAGGTGATCCCAGGAACCAATCATGATTCACACAATAAGGGCAGGTGCCAGATGGTTGTCTCTTTATTCCAGCTTCCCACTCCCAGGGAATGGTACTGTTATGGATGGGAGAGACCATGCAGAGACAAAAAAGGTCCTCATTGCTTGGAAATGAAGTGGTACAGTCCAAGGAGCCTGGTCACTGAATATATAGTATCCAGATCAAAGGACTCATTCAGTATTCTACATGCACAGCCCCTTTCCAGGACCAGTGAGGTAGTGGTTGCGGAAGGAACATCCATCCTTCTGCTTCTCCAAGATTGTATGAGGCCATTACATAACTGGCACTTTTATTTTGAAGGTCAATGCCTTACACATTTCCATTTTCCCAAAATCCTCTCCCTGGTCTGTCTTCACTGAACTCCAGCCGAAGAGGAAGGAGGGGCCAACAAGATCAGTAGTTTAAGCTGTGAGAGAGCTTCCCTTCCCCTTAGCTCTCATTCAGCTGAACTGTTCCCAAATGAGTAAATGTAAAAAGTGGCCCAGGACAAGTTCTAACAGTCAAGAACAAAATGAGGGGAGTTGTGAAGTAGATGGAGTTTTCATGGCACGTTACTGGAAATATCTACTAGGTGAAAATTTCATTACTACTTGAAAGTATATGTGTGTGTGTGTGTGTGTGTGTGTGTGTGTGTGTGTGTGTGTGTGTGTGTGTTTTGTACATGTGTGGGTGACCTCTGGGTCAATGGACACCACTGCATCTCCCACTCCACTGGATCCAGTATAAGAACCAGCAAGACACTGCAATTCTTTTCCTCCATTCTTCCACAGAACTGGAGTACCAATCATGTGAGCATTCTTGGCTTTTTACATCATTCCTGGCTTTTTACATGGGTTCTAAGGATTTCAACTCAGGTCCATATATTTTCACAGAAAATGTGCTTACCTACTAAGCCCTCCAAATGTCTTTTCGGTGACCTGCTAAACTTTCAAATAATATTATTGAAGTGTTTTAGAGTATAGAAAAAAAATAAGGATCTTCTTAACTCAATCTACAACAATAGTGCAAAATAAAGAAAGGGGGAAGGAGGAAGAGAGGAAGGGAAGGAGGGAGCTGGTAGGAAGGGAGGGAGGGAGGGAGGGAGGGAGGGAAGGAAGGAAGGAAGGAAGGAAGGAAGGAAGGAAGGAAGGAAGGAAGGAAGGAAGGAAGGAAAAAGATTTATTTGAGAATATAGATGTTTTCTAAATGAGATACAGGAAGTTGAATCATTTATTCCAGAAACTTAGCTTGACATAGGCATTTTGCTTATTTACAGAAGGCAGTTGATAAGGAAGGCGCTGGCAGATGTTCACATATCATTCCATAAAGCACAACCACACTTAATGACTTGATAGCTTAGGAATGGATAACAGCATCTTTACGTAGATAAATATGTCTGCCAAAGAACCTGACACCCTTGTACAAGAACCAGGCAGGATTGAATAATACCATTTCTCCTACTCGAAACTGTTCAGACGTTCCATGTTCTGAAAACAAGTAACCTAGCTTTCTGTCGCCATTTTTTTAAAAATGCCCAGGATAAATTGCTTGGAGAAAGAACAGTACCATCTTGGCTTGTGGTTTTAGGCATGCTGGACCACAAGAAGCTGTTCTGGTTGCTGTGGGCCTGTGATGAGGTAGAATAATAGGACAGAACTAAAGTGCTCAGCTCAGTTCCCAGACTGGAGGGAGAAAGAAGGTGGGTGGAGGATAAACAAGTTGGGGGGGGGGGAGGAAAGTAAACAGAGAAGGACTGAGTGAAAGTGGGGTCAGAAGAAAGGATAATGCCCCTAAAATGTTGCACCCCACCCCACGGAGCCCTCTCTCCCAATCACCCTAGACACTCTGTCTTCAAAACACATTTCACACCACATGATTGATCAGCTAAACCATGGCAACAAGAAAAACACATGAAAACATTATCTATTTGCATCTTTAGAATATAGCAAGAGCCATGTCAATGACAAAATCCAGGCAGCAGGCTGGTTGTATAAATAGTTTTATGATTATGGTGCTTTGTAACTGCAGCGACAGTTAAGTAACTAAAAAAGAGATCTTATCACATGTAAAATCAAAGCTATTTCCTATCTGGCCTTTCACAGGAAAAGATTGCTCACTGCAAAAGAAGAAGGAGGAGATGATCAGTGATGATTCATAATCAATGTGGATAGCAATTACAAATATAATTAAGAGCTTTCCCTGTATTATTTAAACAATGATAAGTCTAAACAAAATAGTGGAAAAGCATTCCATTGCAAACAGTAATTGGAAGCTGGAAGGACGACTTAGCAGTTAAGAGCACCTATTGCTGCATAGGACCTCGGATCAGTTCCCAGCACTTACACTTGGTTGCTCCTCACCACCTATGGTTGTGGATCCAGGGGGATCTGAGGCCTCTACCCTCCACATGCCCTCGTTCTTATGTGCATATAGCTACACACACCCGTACAGTTAAAGACAAAGAAATAAATGTTTTTCTTTCTATTTATTGTTTAGTGTTTTGTGTTTCCATCATTTATATATACCCTTTACCCCTTCCCTCTCCAATTCCTCCCGTGCTTCTCTCACTTTCTCTTCTTCAATTATTATTGTTACATATGTATGTATACAAGTGTTTATGGATAACCACTTAGCAATAACCCATGAGGGGGCTTGTCCTGAAGAAAATGTTTCTCTTTCTCAGCAACCATTGATTGTCTTCATCTAACGGGAGACTTGAGAAAAGTATCCCATCCCCACGGCCTGCAACAGGTGAAGTCATCTATGAAGGTCTTGAATTGGCCATATTGTTGAGATTTTACCAGTGCAGCTTCCCAGTCCCAGCTAGATGGCACTGCCTCACAGCAAGCATGCTGGTTCTCAGGATTGCAATCTTTCTCCCGCTGCTTTTGCAATTTTCCCTTGAGCCTTAGCTGCAAGAACCATGTTGTAGATGTATCAGTTGGAGCTGGGCATCCATGGTTAGCTGTTTTTTGCATTTTAACCAATCGTCTTCTATAAAGGTCTGCATGTGCTGCAAAAAGGAGTTTTCTTGATGACTGAGCATCTATTGCCTTCCAGATCTTGACAGTAAGACCCCATTATTAAAGATGCACACACCTCAGACACTAGACTTGGAAGAATTGGGCTAGAACTGGTCTAGAAGGCTTCTCCCTGAAGACTAGGTTTCATAGTATCTGCTGGTGCTATTCAAGCGGCTAAAAGACCTAGCTGTCCCACTTGCAAACCAGAGTAATGATCGGCATGGTATACTATCCACATGGAACAATAGTGACATTTTTGTTTTCGGAGTAACCAACAGCTATCTAATTGAATTGAAGTCCCACTCAATGAAAGGTAATTCATGCCTGGTACAGTAAATCTAACCAACTCCCCATACTAGAAAGGTCATGGACCCTAAGGAGAACTCACTATTGACATGTTCCGAAACAAACAATTTCTACTGTATTCTAAATAGTTATCCTTCTGCCTACAGATACAATAAATCTTTTTTAAAATGAAATAACAAGTAATATAACAATTAGGATGAACATAAATGTGCAAAGGCGGGAGAGATGACTCAGTGGTTAAGAGCACTTTTTGCTCTACCAGAGGACCCAGGTGTGATTTCCAGCACACACACAAAACACTTCATACCCACCTGTAGCTCCAGTTCCAGGAGGTGCAAAGCCCCCTTCTGGCTTCTGTGTGCACCATACATATTTATGCTGTGGACATACGTGCAGACAAAGAACTTATAAACAAAATAAAATAAGAAAAATTTTAAAATACACACATAAACTTGAAGAACAAAACATAAAAGCTATAAAGCTTTGATAAGGCATAAAAGAAACTTGAAAAGATATTGCTTTTATAAATGAAAGAATACTATAGAGATGCCAATTATCCCTAAATGTTACACAAACTCAGTGCTATTCAAGGGAAAATTTCAATGGTTATTTTGGGAAACATGAGTTTTAGACTTGGAATCAAAACCAGAAAATTTATCATAATAGCCAATAATATTTGGAAAACAATTGAGTAGAAGCAGAAATGCTATAAAAATGTACCATATAACTAATAATTAAAGTTATGAAATGTAGTCATAAAAATAATGAATAGAAAAATAAAATTATGAAGTTGACGCATGTACATGGAAATATAGCATATAATAAAAAATCAATATTTTCAGATATTAAAGAAATAAGAAATTGACTGAAAATACCTTTGGATAATTTTCTATATATTTAAAATTTAGGAACCTGTTTCATAAGTTACACAAAAAACAAATTCTAAATAAGCTAAAGATTTAAACAAAAGCAAAAGGAAATATTGGGTAGAACACTTATGGTCTTATTTTTAATCTTAGGATAGAAGCTTGCTCTAAATGACTAATAACATATTACAAAATCATAGGAAAACCCTTACCAGCTTGCCCTTCTAATATTCTTAGTTTCTAAAAACCAGAAATACCAAACAGATTAGAAAAGTTAAAAATGTGTCTGAGGAGAAAAATTGAGAAATAGGAACAACAAATACCCTAAAATGTGAAGAATACCAGTGAAGCCATAATAAAAGTTTGAACACCCACAACTAAAAGTTTCAATTTATTAAGAGGTGATTAATGGAAAATATGCTCATGATATGCTAGCAATCAAAATGCTACCCAAAGCAAAATGATAGTACCCTTTTGAAGAAAATTCCATGAGTTGCTGAGAAAAATGTATATTTGGATGGATATGCCCTGTAGATTTCTGTAAAGTTTGATCCATGGTGTCATCTAATTTGTATATTCCTCTTTTTATTTTTTATTGGGAAGACCTGTAAGAATTATTTACTGACAACTCATTACATATAGGATTATATTTATTGAGGGGCTTATATAAGCACTCACTGATACAAAATTGAACCTTAAGGCAGTTATTAGAGAATTAAACTGTCCCACAGAGTGACGGTGGTGTCAACCTTCTCTCTGAGAACTTGGGGACAAAACAGGAAGAGCAGGTAGTGTACCACAGGATCTTCAATGGGAGCTGGCCATGCCCCATCCAGGATCCTTGAGACCCCAAAGCTATACCTCTAGGTCTCTCTCAATAACACCTGAATCGCACCACATCTCCCCCTTTTGTCTAACTGAGAAAGTTCCAAAGCTAAGTATAAGACTATGTACAATAGATATAATTATAAGATAATGGCCAGTAGTGGGAAATGCAAATAACGCAAACAAGGTCAAACTACAGCTTACAAACAACAAATATAAGGTATATCTTAAATGTCTACAATATTGGTAAGTGACAATATACAAAGATTACTTCAAAACTGTTTATCTTGAATAATATGAATCTAATACCTGAATGCTCTTAGCTAAGATATGAGATGGTAGTAACCTTAACTATCTAGTCTTCAACCCCATCAAGGACCTGAGAAGAATAATATATTACCTAAATAAGCTGGAAACGCAAGAGAGTAGCCTCCAAAATTTAGAAGAGGACAGCGACAGTCAGCTGCCTGGATAGTCACCACAACTTTTTTGAAACATTGGAGCATCCACCCTTTTTGGCTATAGGCCTAGGATATCTGACAGATCTCTTCAGAAGCATGGTATTTTGAGAAACTGTCCTATCCTGTCTTGGCAGATTTCAGGAGTCTCTCTCCTTCATTCTGCTTGTCTGGATAGGACAGCATGCTTACTATCAGCAGTCTAGGCAAGGGCAGTTATTTGCCCAGCAGGCCATTATCCACCAAGGAAGACAAACACCTTCTGGGATGTCCTTTTGCCCAACACCATCTTGGGAAAGGAATGGCGATGCCAGGAGTTATCATGTCTCTCATGGCCAAATTCTGAATAACAAAACATTAAATGCCATATTCTACAGGTCTAAGAAGTGGCTGAAGACTCCTGTCTGTCTAATATAGTCTAGCGTATATCTGAGAAGCCTAACAACATGACTATTGCATGGCAACCTAAGTAACTGTGATCTGTGACTCCTATCGTCCTAAAGACTAAAGCTTGCATTGTAATAGTAAACTATATATAAATGTGTGCACAGGCTTTGAATAATGACTTAAAGTATGACAGTCATATAAACATTAAGCACAGGTAAATGTATAGTGCAAGATGACAAGAATATCCTAAGTATATATCATTATACAAAATATCTATACAGAAGTATACAAAACATCTTAAACAGAAATAGAATATATATACATATATACATATATATAATAACTAGTATAATTAAACAAAGGTATAAATTGCATAGTGGAAATGACAACAATATTCTTAATATTTATTAATGTGAAAAATATTCTAAACAGAGACAGAAGCATGTGCAAAATATGGTAATTACAGAATCATTTTGTATCAATATACATATTACATTACACATATAAAATAATTTCAGATTTGAATTTGTATTAATATACAAATTATCTTAAGTAGATATATAAAAGAATTTCACATTTGTATCAATATACAAGTATCTATAGTAGTGCAAATTGCCTTTGGCTCATATTCAGCTAGTAATTATTTACATGTAGATACAATAATCTACCTATATCTGCTCTATCTACTCCCCTTTCTCTTCCTTAAAAGGGATTGCTGAGTCTATATTATTGTTCTACCCTCAACCCAAACATAACTTATAACCAACCTAGCATAATGATAATTATCCTAGTTAATGATAATTAACCTCTAGGAAAAACTTATCGAGAGAGAGACATAATTTTTCACAGGGTTGCTTCCTGCTGACTTGTGAGCAACGATATCTCTGTGGGATCCTGTAAAAACTAAGACAGTGGTTAGGTCCTAATGGACTGGATATAAACATCTATAAATCATTCTCAGAGACTGGGTAAGGCCATCTGGAATTCTGGCTAGAGATGTGACATGAAGGATAATCATAGAGAGCTGTCTAGCAACCATCCCGAATAGTCTATATTTCAAAAGCAGTCACTGAGTGGTGTACACCAGGTTGTTTTGTTTTAATCACAGACCAGGTAGAATCATTGCAGTGGGGGCCCATCTTCTTTCTGGATGCTGTGGAGATCCCGTGGGAGTAGGAGAATTTGTTTATGGTGGAAAACTTAAACATCATTAATATCAAGTGGAAAATTACATTTTCAGAAGAAAATTGTATGCAAAGAAGGATTTAATAGGTCAAGAAAGAATAAATACACAGAGAAATAGGATTAGAAATAAAATTACAATAATATCAGTTCCTATTTATCATGGCTGTCTTCTGTCCCATACCAGGTGGCTTTTCTGATATGAGACAGAATCTCTTAAATTTTCCTTTGCCAACGTGCTTGGGTTTAGAGAAGGAAAAAGCCACTCACTCCAACTCCAAAGTCATCTTGATTTATAATTAAATCAGGACCACATTTTTAAAAGAGATGTAGATGTTAAGCAGTAAGAATTGATAATTTACTCTGTATTGCATGTTGATACCACTAGGCCTCATATTCCTTTGTTTGTAATCCTTTTGTTATTGACCTCCTTTTAGCCTTAGGTATCTAAGTGTCCATTGTCCTTTCAATTTCTTGAAGATGGCTATGTCTATTCTTCTGTAAAGACAAAAAGAAACCCTGCCCCAGCTTTGTTAAGTGAGTTTTTCTTACCATGTATCCAATTGTCAAGTTGGTGGATCAGCCATTACTTCTCCTCCTCAGGAGGGTTCTCCTTTTCTAATCAGACCTTTATTAATTTCGTTGGTACACATATTTTAGAATTGGATATTAAAATTTCCTACTGTCATAGTGCTGGGGTTAATTTGTGGCTTTACATCTAATAGTATTTTTTAAAAAATAAAATTCAATGCACCTGTGTTATGGGCATATGTTTAGGGTGCTGGTGTCCTTTTCATGCATTGTTCCCTTAATCATTCTGAAGTGACCCTTTTTATCTTGACTCTCTAGTTTTGATTTGAAATCTATTTTATCAAATAGTAGGGCAGTGGCCCTATCTTGCTTCCTACATTCATTTCTTAAAATATTTTTTCCATCATTTCATCATAAGTAGTATCTTTCTTTTGTGGTGAAGCACATTTCTTGGAGGCAACAATAGGCAGTTGCTACTCTTTTATTCAGCATACTAGCCTGTGCCTTTTCACTGGGAATTGACATCCTTAATATTCAGAGTTATTATTAAAAGATATATATTGATTCCTGCTATGGTGTTGATTTTGCAGTATTTGGTTTTTCCCTCCTCATTTTTAATAACCTATGACTCTATCATGGTTTTTGGTTTCATGTGGCCTCATGAATGGATTTATTTTTCTCTTCACCCTGAAAGATTCCTTCAAGTAATATCCACATATCTGGTTTAGAGCTAGCTTAGCTAAAGGAATGTATGGTGAAACAATTAGGTTTCTGCACTGTACTAGCCGCACAGTTCAGATGCTCCTGCTGCTGCTTATCTGGACCAGCAATCCCAAAGTCCCAGAGAAACACACAGATGCTTATATTAAGTTCATACTGTTTGGCCTATGGCTCAGGCACATTACTATTTCATCTTAATTCAACCCATCTCCACTAATCTATCCTGCCACATGGCTGGTGGCTCACCTGTGTTCCTTACATGTTGCTTCTTTGGGCATCTGTGTTAATCACGCGGACTCCGCCCTCCTTCATCTACCTCGATTCCCCACCTACTTCTTCTATGGTCCTCACCAAGGGCCAAAGCAGTTCCTTTTAAAGAATGATATTCACAGCATATAGAAAGACATTCCCACATCAGTATGGTTTCTTTAGCTAGTTCTTATCATGGAAAACTTTTATTTTTCCTTCATCTATGACAGACAGTTTTGCTGGGTATAGTAGTCTGAGTTGGCAGTTGCTGCCTTTCAGAACCTGAAGTGTGTCCATCCTGCCTCCAGGCTTTTAGAGTTTCAGCTGAATAGTCTGCTGTTATTTATTTTGATGGGGCTCCCTTTTTATGTGGCTTAATATTTCTTTCTTTCTGCCTTTAGTTTACTTTGCATGTCCTTCATATGTACTGCCTTAAATATAATACAATGCAGACTCTTGATTTTCTGGTCTTGTCTGTTTGATGTCCTGAATGTCTCGTGTATCTGAGTGACATTTATTTTCATTCTCCAGAAATCTTCAGTTGTTGGGGAAAATTGCTTTCTGTGTCTTTAGAACTAAATTCTTCTTCTTTCATGCTTGTTATCCATAGGGTTTTTCTCCTCGGTGTGGTGCTTATTTCTTGTAATTCCCACTGGCACTTTCTTAATATTTCATCCTCATCTTCGTTTAATTCTTTCATTTCCTCCACCTTCTCTTCAGGCTCGGATAGTCTGCCCTCACCTCCAAGTCTTCTGTGGATGAGACTTTCCACAGAGATTATTTGTTTGACTCCTTCTGCTCGCACTTTTGGGCATTAGATAGGTTTACATCTAGCATTTCTGTCTCGGAACTGAATTCCTCTCTCATATCTCTTGTCCCACTTTCCTTATTTTATTCTACTATTTGTGTTCTTCAGCAGCAGCTTCTTTCTGTTTGGATTTCTATAACAAACTTCAGCATACTTTACTTTCTTTCAACACACGTCTTTGATTTCATTGTCCATTTTTTTTCATTTCTCTGGGATTTCACCTAATTCATTCTCACTAGATGCCATTACTGTAGGACTTAGAATTTTTGGAGGAGTTATGCTATCTTGTTTTTTGTTTTTCTCTGTTACTCCTTTAGGATTTGTACAACTGATGTTATATCTTAGCTTGATTTACATTGCTATCGACTATATGCTTTCCGTTGACATTTTTGCAATATTGATATAGGACTTGGGTGTAGTCACATTTGTTGTGTATTTGAAAGGTCAAGTCCACAGATCTCACTAACTCAAACAAGTTCCAGGTGGTTCTATGTACAGGAAGGTCAAGGGAGAGCTGTTTGGACATGTGAGTTCTTTCATGATGGTTCCCAGAATGGTCATATTCTATTAGTTTTTCTGATCCTTCAGGTCTGGTGACTATGAACTATGAACTTCCCTTAACATTCATGCTACGCTCTCCCAGACAGTTCTATTTGGCAAATGGGAGGCTGCAATGGAGAAGGCTTCTAGCTGCGCTGTGAATTTCAACATTCTTCTCTATGTACCATCAGAGCTCTCCCCCTGGTTTGACAAGTTCATCTACAGACCTTACACATTGAAAAAATAAAAGTGTACTGTGTCTCATCTTCATATTTTTAATCATGTAAAAGGCTTAAACCTACCTGCTTGTATACTTACCAACACACATGCATGCATCCACACACAATAGTTTCAGACTACCTGAAACTATTAATGTCAATCACGAATATGCAAAATCTCTGATAATAAGAGTGAAATGTGCTATAATGAAGTAACAAGATAGAGACTTTATCCCTTATTTTATATACTTTTAACTGGTTGAATTTTTGTAGCACGCACTGTTTTTTTGCAATTGTGATGGAAAAATATCTAATACATGGTTCTTGGATATCTTTTCCCTTCATTCATCAGAACTAAATGTGCCATGATTTCTTGCTTAATTTTCTCTTCTGATCTCTCTCCTAAGAGGGAAGTCCTAAGGACATTGTCTCTAACAGTAAGCCACCAAACTGGAAAAGGCTTCCATATAAAGAAGTTAAGAGGATAGATAAGAGAATGCCCAAGGTCTTGCACAAAAATAGAACAGGTAGATGTAAGATAATGAAGACCCTTAAAAGTGTGAATGTGGTGATCAGCTTGGGCTGCCTTAAAAACCAGGTAGTTCTCATAGCAGGTATTTTTTGCAGTGCTGGGGGTAAACATTCAAAATCAAGGTGTTGTCTAATTCAGTGAGTGCTGCACGTTCCCTTCCTCAGTTTGCAGGAGCTTTTGTGTGCATTTAGACTTAGAGAGGGAGAAGATATGTTCTCTGTTGTCTCTTGTTACAAAGACACTAACCTCATCCTGAGGGGTCCACCATCATGACCTCATCTACTTCACAAAAGTTTCCTTCTCACTTATCATTGCTTGGGATATTAGGATTTCAACACGTGTGGAAAGACCCAGATGTTCAGTGTATATGGACAAGCATTTTTTTTTTACTTTATGTGCAAAAATTATGGTAAAAGAAAATGTTCATTTAAATGGCATCCAAATATAGCATAGAACTTCTGTTTGTATTGTGTTTCTTTGAATAAAATCCTAATCTCAGTCTTAGCTGCTGGGGCTCAAAGTTTCAGTGCATCACATTTTAAAAGTTAGAAAATAAAACTTAAGTATACTTATTACAGACCACAGTCATTATTGATATTTCAAATTTTTTAATTGTTTTTTATGTGGATGAGTATGTTACCTAAAGTGTATATATGTGTACCATGTGGGTGACTGGTGCCCAGCCAGGGGGCATCAGATGCTTTGGAACGGGAGTTACAGATGCCTGTGAGTTGACAGGCAGGTGCTAAAAACAAAATCTGGGTCTTCTGCAAAAACCACAAGTGCTCTTAACCACTGAGGCATCTCTAAAGCCCCTGCAATTTTTTAAGTAAATTTTAACAGAAGAAATTTGAGGACATTTTCTTAAATATATTTATTTTAAACAGCCTGTCCTGAAGCTGTTCTCAACCCATTAGCATGTCAGCGGGAGGAAGGGATGTGTAAGTGGAGCACAAATAATTTCAAGGCCAGTACAGCTATGCTGTATGCATGCAGTGCAATAGTGAAGTCCATCATTAGACATTTGTCCTGAGACTGCAGAGTCTGAGGAATGAACAATGATCTCCTCTAGTGGTAAGTGTGTGTTGATGCTTCTCGGGCACTTATAACAGATGTAAAAGAAAGTATTCAATGCATTGACAAGGTGATCACTTCCTAAATATAACACCAGTAGCACAGACACTAAGAACAACAGTAAGTGGGACTTCCTGAAACTGAGAAGCTTCTGGAAGGCAAAGGACACAGTCAATAAGACAAAACAACAGACTACAGAGTGGGAAAAATCTTCACTAACCCTACATCTGACACAAGACTGATCTCTAAAGTATATAGAAAACTCAAGAAACTAAAGGCCAAAAACCCAAATAATTCAATTTAAAAATGGGGTTCAGAGCTAAAAAGGAAATTCTCAATAGAAGAATTACAAACGGCTGAAAGGTACTTAAAATTTTGCTCAATGTCTTTAGCCATCAAAGAAATGAAAATCAAAACAACTTTTAGATGCCATCTTACACCTGTCAGAATGGAAATCAATCTCCCTCAAAATCCAGCAATACCAATATTAGGCATGTTCCCAAAGGATTCACATTCATACCCCAAAGGCATTAGCTCAACCATGTTCATAGCACTATTATTCATAATAGCAAGAACCTGGAAACAACCTAGATGCCCCTAAACTGAAGAATGGATTAACAAACTGTGGTACATCTATACAATGGAAAACTACTTAGGAATAAAAAAAAATGACATTTAAAGTTTTTCAGGCAAATTGATGGATTTGGAGAATATCCTCCTGAGCAAGGTATCAATCACAAGCCCAGAAAGATAGGCATGGAATGTACTCACTCATAAGTGCATTTTTAGACAAAAAGCAAAGAATACCCAAGCCGCAAACCACAATCCTTCATCAGCTTGGGATCAGAAGGAACTTAAGAGAGACATCCAGAGATTTCCCCCTAGGAAGAGAAAATAGAGAAGATCACCTTAGCACATTGGAATCATAGTGGGCAATTCCCAAGGAGACGTGGAAACAAACCATAAAAGAAGGAGATGGTTGAGTGAGCGGAGCAACAAAATAACAACAAAAGCACAAAACCCTAGATAATGCTGTGGTGATATGTCATATAGTTAATAAAACCAGTCTGGAATATCAGAGAAGAGATCCACCCACAGTCAAGCCAGGAGGATCAGAGAGTGGTAACTCACACCTTTAATCCCAACACAGGGAAAGACTGGGAGTGGTGACCTACGCCTTTAACTAAAGCAGATCTGAGTTTGAGGCCAGCTTGGTTACAGAGGGAGTTCCAGGTTCCCAGGCAGGCAGTGGTGGTGCCAGGCCTTTAATCCCATAAATCCAGAGACAGAGATCTTTCTGTGTTTCTATGAGTGGAAGGCTAACTACCAAATAGTAGTAGCTCACACCTTTAATCTTAGCCTGGATGTGAAACAACTGGGTGAAGAGGGTATTTAAGGCAGACATAGAAAGACAGATGAGGCAGAAGAAGCCAGGAGGAGCAAGGCTGAGGAAGCTGGAAGACAGCTGGGTGAGATCTGACTGTGGTGTTTCCTCTCATTGATATCTCAGCCTTTCCCCAATATCTAGCTCTGAGTTGTTTTTTTTTTTTTTATTACAACCAGAATTCATGAAACATAATGCTTTCTAAACCCTGCATAATGTTCCATGGAGTGATCATAACTTAATTCTAAAACAACTGTCTCCCTGTAGACAGTTTGCTTCCATAGTTTCAACGCTATGAACAATATTACAACTAGTTATCTTTTTCACTACCTTGTGGGTTCTATGATGAGGGTTGGCTTTGGAAAATGTTGTGATAGTGTTATAACTTAAGCTTCTGTTGGATTGCCAGAAAAAATATAAGGGTATCATTTCTTTACATCTTTGCCAATTGTCACCAAATTTTAATTTTTTATTTTATTTTAAAAGGTTTTTTCCATATATACCATTGCTGGTCCTCTCTCTTCGCAGTCCCTACCAGTCCTCTCTCAGCCTCCTCTCAACATATCCTCCCATCCATTCCCCAAGGAAGACAAGGAGTCCCAAGGTGGGTCATTTCTGGCTGATGTATCCAGTTGAGGTAGGTCTGATTCCCTCATCCCAATATTAGGGCTGGGTTAGGTGTTCCTCTGTAGGGAATGGGCTCCACAACGCCAGTTCATGCACAGGAACATAGTCTGATCCTACTCCACAAGGCTCCACATACTGCCCATGCCATTCAACAGTCATCTACCTTTGGAGGGTTTAGTTCTTTGCCCTGAAGCTTCCTCAGCAGTTTTGTCTGATTTAGTGAACTCTCAATAGCCCCAGTCAGCCATCTCTATGGGTCTCCTCCTCATGGTCCTGATCCCTTTGCTCAAATACACTCTCCTCTCTTCCTTCAGCTTGACCAGGAGCTTCACCTGGTGCTTAGCTATGGATCTGCCTCAATCCATTGCTGGATGAAGGTTCAATAATGACACTTAGAGTGGTCATTCATTTGATTACAGGGATAGTCCTGTTTAGGCAGCCTTTCTACTGTTGGTTGGAGTCCTAGCCAGTCATATCTTGTGGGTTTTTGGAGGTTTCCCTAGCACCCAGTTTCTTTCCAACTGCACAGTGGCTCCCTCCATCAAGACAGCCATTTCTTTGTTCTCTCTCTTTCTGTTGCTACTCTCACTGAAACATCTCCCTCTCTCATGACTTGTTCCCACCTCTCTTTTGTCGCTACCCATTAGGATCCCAATTTACACAGGAGCTTTCTATTTCCTCTTCCCAATCTCTCTTAAATTTCTTATGTTCCCAAGTTATTTGGGGTTATGATTTGCAGCTTGGATATTCTTTGCTTTTTATCTAAAAACCACTTATGAGGGAGTATATACCATGCCTCTCTTTCTGGACCTGTGTTACCTCACTCAGGATGATACTTTCTAGATCCATCCATTTGCCTACAAATTTTAAAATACTACTGCTGAGAAGTATTCCATTGTGTAGATGTACCACAATTTGTTAATCCATTCTTCAGTTTAGGGGCATTTGGGTTGTTTCCTGGTCCTGGCTCTTATGCATAATGCTGCTGTGAACATAGTTTAGCTAATGCCCTTAGGGTAAGAATGTGCATCCTTTGGGTTTATGCCCAATAGTGGTACTGCTGGATTTCGGGGGAGATTGATTCCCAGTTTTCTGAGGAACCACCATATTGCATTCCAAAGTGGCTCCCACCAACTCCCACCAACAATGGAGGAGTGTTCCCCTTGCTCCGCATCCCCTCCAGCATAGGCTGTCATCTGTGTTTTTGATCTTAGCCATTCCGACAGGTATAAGATGGTATCTCAAGGTTGTTTTGATTTTCATTTCTCTGATGGCTAAAGATGTTGAACAATTTTTTAAGTGCCTTTCAGCCATTTGTAATTCTTCTATTGATAATTTCCTTTTTAGCTCTGAACACCATTTTTTAACTGAATTATTTAGGGTTTTGGCTTCTAGTTTCTTGAGTTCTCTATATATTTTAGAGATCAGTCCTCTGTCAGATGTGGGGTTGGTTAAGATCTTTTTCCATTCTTTAGGCTGTTGTTTTGTCTTATTGACTGTGTCCTTTGCCTTACAGAAGCTTCTCAGTTTCAGGAGGTTCCATTTATTGATTGTTGTTCTTAGTGTCTGTTCTACTGGTCTTACATTTAGGAAGTGGTCACCTGTGCCAATGTGTTGGAGGGTATTTCCCACTTTTCGATAAAGTTCAGTGTAGCTGTGTTTATGTTGAGGTCTTTGATCCACTTGGATTTGATTTTTGAATTGTCACCCAATTTAAAATAGTGCCAGTTCAATGGGGCTTCTTTGCTTTGCGTTGGTGTGTATATTTTCCTAGTGAAAATAAGTACCATTCCCTTATTTATATAAAACTATAGTTACTATACAACACAGCAATTGTAAAAATAAGATAGGCACTGTCATTTTTCCCATCTTAGGTACTTTAATGGCCTTTTTCCTACTGGGGTGCCCATGTCTTTACCTGACTTATAAAAGTTCAATATAAATATAATATTGTCTCATCTAGTTTTATAAGAACATACACTACATATGTATATATTATAAATATTATTTCTAGTGTCTATAGTGAAGAAGAACTAATTTTTAAAATATCATATCGCTTTTTGTTTGAGGTTTTATCCATCTTCTTTCCCAAAGTCCTCCTTGAGCTTGAGAGATAGATGGTTGTGCAGTCAAGGTTCTCTGCTCTTACAGTTGGGCAGCTCCCAACAGCCTGTAATTCCACTACAAGAGATCTGCTGTCTCTGACTTCTGAGGCCCTTGGACTTTGATGTACATACTCACACATGCATATATAATAAAAAAATAAAATAAATCTTTAAAATTGTTTTTTGCCAAAGATAAATATTCCTCTGTGTTTATGTCTTTATCTTTTTTCATTTTTAATTTTGTGATTTTCAACAAAACAGAGCTCCCAGCGAGGCTACTCACGCATCATCTGGACATCCCAAGCACAATCCTCAGGTGGCAGTTTCTGGCCTGTGTCCCAGCCCACCCGGTCAGCTATCCTCAATGGCCATCTGCTCATGTCCTCTCCACAATCTCCTTTGGCTCCCGAGATTCCAGTAATCTGTGAGAAAAAAAATAGTCCACTGAAGCATCTGAGTGTGCCACTGTTTTCAGTTTTCCAGAGCTGACTTCAGGGATCCTGCACAAATCAAAACAAAACAAGACAAAGCCAGCACTGCCACCACCCACAGCGGCTGAAACCTGAGGAGAAGGCTTGTGGCTTAGATGGTAGGAAGTCCATGTGATCCCTGGCCAGCCTTTATAGATTTCTCTGCTATTTCCTGGCAGGAGTTAGTTGTGGGTGGTGTGAGAGGAGCTGAAAAGTCTTGGCAGGTCTTAGTCTGGATGAACTTGTAAAGAAGAGTTCTCACAACCCCATTAATTGCCAAATGGGAAGAATACACTCACTCATGGCCAGAAAAAAAAAAAGGTTCCCATAATGCTAAACACCTGGGAATGCTTATATTTCTTCAGAATTGGGACAGGCTTACACTACTGCATTTGCTTGTTTGCTTGTTTCCAGGGAAGAAAAGTATTTCTGAATATTCTTATCACAGCCTCCACTGTGGTGGCCGAAGCGTAGGGTATTTGAACATATGGTTACCAGTTGATGGCACTATCTGGGATGGTAATGTAGCCTGGCTGAGGAAGTACATCTCAGGGGTGGGCTTTGTGGGGTCATAGGCTCATGCTACTTCCATTTTTTTTTTTCTCTACTCCTGCTTGTAATTGAAGATGTTTTTATACAGTTTCCTGCTCCAGCTGCCTGTTGTCATGCTTCCCCCACCCTGATGCACTGTTATCCCTCTGGAAGGGTAAGCCAAAATAAACTTTTTCATCTATAAGCCACTTTGGTCATGGTATTTTAGCCTAGCAACAGAAAAGAAACTAACACAAAAGTAGGTAGCAGAGAGTAGGGTGTTACTGTGAAGAATCTGAGGATGTTGGGTTTTTCAAAGGGAGGTGAAAAACTTTGGAACTTTGCATTAGTATCATTTGAATGCTGTGAGCATAGGTGACCAGCCACTCTAGTAGGAGCTTGGAAAACAATAGTATTAAAAACAGTGGGACTGATGGCAGGTTTTGAAGGGTTACAGTATCAACAACTGGACTAGGTCCCATGCTTGTGATAATTTGCGAAAGAAGCTTGTTGCCTTCTTCCTATATCCTAAGAACTTGACTGAGACCAAAATGAAAATCAATGGACTAGTTTCTTTGACTTCTGAGGTTGTCTTCAGGCTCAAGACTCTCCTCCTACACTAATACTCTCCCTGGGCTGTTTTCCAGCATCGTACAGGTTTTCCAGTTTTCATGACTGCACCTTGGGGTGCCAAGTCAAAATTTGCAACAAAAAAGATGACAAGGATAGAGAAGTGGAATGACAAGTGAGTCAAGTCCCTTTATGTAAGGAGTGAGAAAGTCTGGAAGATTGGCTGTGGATCATCTTCAGGAGAAATAGACACAGGCAATGAGGACATCATACTCCTTGTAAGCAGCCCGTGTTTCAACCATGTGGACTTGAATCAAAAAATTTCTGCTAGCAGAACTGAAGTTAATGTTAGCAGAAAATAACATGAAAATGTGCTTCCACATAGATAACAGAGATTGTGTGTAAGGAGAATCCCTTGAAAATAAGGCCGTGGGACCCACAGCATGATAATCTCAGCCAGGATAGAGATCAGTGCTCCTCGCACAGAACCCATTGGGCAGGGAGGAAAACTGAAGTTTGTTCTAAGAGATAATGCAGGTGGGCTGGACTGTGTGTCTGGAAATTCTAGTTTAACCTCAAGCTCTCCACAGTGTAGAATAAAATCCTGGAGAGCTATCAGAAACAAATAGTTTAACCCAAGATGGGGAGAGTAAGATCCCTGGAACAGAGCATCTAGTCCCAACTTAGTGAGTTTGTCTACAGGACTAGAAAGGGATTTGATGAAAAACTATAAAGGAACAGGGAAAACACATTATAGGTCACTAGGTCACCTAGGTAGATTCAGTAACAAAAAAGCTGACCTCATAGACACACCCACATTGCCCCAGGAGTTCTAAAGGCAAAGTTTAGAGCATAGAAGGTAATGCTAGACTCTGCTGGCTGATTGTACTGGGGCTGTCACATTGACCTGACTGGACGGTCAGGCTCCTGTTAAAGCTAATGACAATGCAGCAACAATGGATGGAGGGTAAGACCATGGAAGACATGTAGACACAGTTCTTACCACTCCTCCTCATCCCCTCCCTAACCACCAGCCTGCTCTGTACCAAGAAGACAGCCACACTCCTGACACACCTCTGCTCCAGGTGCTTTATTCACCCATGGCAATCCCTGCTGGAAAATACAAAATAATCCTCATCTTTCTTCTCCCTGTAGCCTTCTTTCCATTATTTGAATTTTGGTGGGGTTTTCTCATTTTGAGTTGTCTGTGAATTTCATAGAACTTTATAGAATGTGTACAATAGTCATGACCCTCCCAACTTCTCCCAGATCCCACTCACACAACTTTGTATCTCAAAAAAAAAAAATTGTTCTTTTTTAACCTATCAAGATTAATTTGTGCTGCAACTACATTCCTGGATGTGTGGCCTTCAGCTGAAATATGGTGAATATACAAAGAGCTACATGCTTAAGTAAAACTCGCTCTCCCTCTCCCAGCAGTTATCAACTGCCAATGGCTCTTTAGTTAGCGGTGGGACTTCATGCACATCTCCCCTCTGCATGCTAAGTTTTGGTCTGGCTTGGGCCAAATGGGTACTGTTGCGAATGATATGAGTTCACGTGTACAGCTGCCCTGCTGTGCCCTGAAAGCACCATTACCTTGTAGTTATTCATGACCTCTGGCTTTTACAGTCTTTCTGCCCACTTTTCTTCAGTGACCCCTGAGCTTTGGGAGAGCAGTTGAGATACAGTCCTTTTATTCTTTCATCCTTTTTTCCTCTGTGGGTCTCTGTGTTAATCTCCAACTAAAGTAACTACAAATTTCTCTGATAAAGGTTAGGAGAAGCATTAATATGTGGATACAGTAAATCATTAGGAGTTGGCTTAATACTCTACCCATTTGTCAGAAAAATAATCGTAGTTTCTCCCCCAGAATCTGTGACAACCTAGCACCAAATCTTTGCCTGGTAATGGTATCAGGGATGGATTTTATTTTGTGGAGCAAGATTTAAATCCAATCAAAAATTATTTTGTTACTCCTATAATAACCGTGCCACTATTGCACCACCAGGTATGTCTTGTCAGATCAACCATTATTTTAGTTTGTAGGATTCACAAATAGGTAAAAAATAATGATCACTTTTTTTTTTCTTTGAGTAACATGCACGGCACTATTCCCAGCACTATAAAAGCTAGTCAGTGGAAATGAAATTTCCAAGTGAATACCAGCTTGATTTCTCCGTTTTCTATGACTTAAGCATATGACATCTTCAGAAGTATTGTCTCACTCTTCAGTTCTGATGGGTAACCAAGAACACTGGCAATAGCTAAGGTTTGGAGATCTAAGAGACCTCACCCTCCAATGTCTCCAAAAGAAGCAACTCATCCCTGGCATCAAATTTTAGAGAATAATCAATAGCACTGATAATAGCCTGTAATCTTGGGAAGATATATCTGTGTCATCCTACTGGCTAAAGACTCCAAAGGAAGTAACCCAACTATTAGCATTCTACTCTCTATTTGTTGGTCTGTAGTTTGTGCCAATATAACGTAACTCTGTTTTAACTCTTTATGCACACATATGCAAGTTGCTACAATAATAGGTATGACTTCTTAAGCTGAATTTAGAATTATTTATCCTTCCCTTCTCAATCTGCCCACCCACCCTCAAAACCAAATTAACATTAACCTTCCTGGTCCACAATTCCTCTTTAAGCCTCTAAGCTTCTGCATCCTGTCTCCCCTCCTTTGAAACCCACCCTCATTCCTCTTAACTTACTTCTTGACCTCTTTGAGTATTCAGATGAACTATGCATAACTGAAGATTCAAAGCTAGCACCCACAAATGACAGACCTCTAAATCACATATGTTTGCAGAGCAGATCCTACATAGCTACCTCAGTATATATGTGGCTTTACTATTTTGTACCTTTTTCTTAACTCTTAGAATTTATTTTCCTGGGGGTGCAGAAGCCATCTTTACATCAGGAGGAATGTCAAGCTCTTTAGTATATTAATTTCGTTATCTTCAAGACTGGCTTTTACATGTTTCCATCTATTACATGCTGAAGTGCAATTTCTGCTCCCTATTCAGTTTCCCACTGTACTCTATTTAATAAAATATAATGGAGTATATTATAATAATTATTGCACAAGAAAAAATAAGGTACTACAATGTGTAGCCTCATTAATTTGGGGATTTTTCTACCTATGCAATATAGAACTAAGAATACCTCATTTTTAGTAAAGTATCTTAAATTAATGTAATTTCCTAATAAAGTTAGTACAACTATTACAAAACTGGCAAACTTACCTAGGAGTTGATTTGAAATCTCACTCTTCCCTCACTTTTTAAACTCCTCAGCTACTTTACAAATAAGAACATCACCAATTTCTTACATCTCCCTTCTCAGACAGCCACTAAATATGTTCACCTAGTCTCTTTGTAAATGTAATTTTATCAAAACTAATCTGTTTATTAATAGTATGTTATTTTATTTTTATCAATTTTCTGAGTCTAAAAATAAAGTTTAGTTAATCGGTAGCCACTTTCTGGGCTTGCTTTCTCCAGTCCACTGTTCTATTGCCAATATTGCAAGTGTTCTGTAGGGCTATGACGAATTCCTTTTGAATGCAAAGGCTTCTTCTATAATCAGGCAAAAGACTATGGGAACTAAGGGTCTTTTCTTGTCTGAAAGTCAGTCAGTCAGTCCACCATGGTGAAGTTTGCAGTGGATCGTCTTTTTCATGCATAGCCTCAAAGCCTCACAGAAAAAGCTTCCCTCAAGTTCATGGCATTCCCTTGACCTGCAAAGTGGGGGCCACTATATGTGTGAGTGTTTATGTGTGAGAAGAGGTAACTTTAATAGGTCATGAGACTACCTTACTCCTCAATCCAGAATAACTCTGCAAAAAACAGAAATGGGTCATGTTATTTCTCACAGATGCATTTAGTTTAGTTCTAGGGTGATATCATAGCCTGTACTACGGAGAGATTTTCCCAGTGACCACAATACAGACCTTGTAATCAAATACATTTCCCTTCTTCTTGAATGCACATAACTTCAGCCTCAAATTACTTACCATCTGGTCTCAATAAACAAAATTCAGTAAGATGTGCCCCCAAGCACTCTGAGCACAGATCATCTTTTTGATAGGAGCTGCACATTCATGCCCCATATCTGTGAGCCACTCATACATTTCCTGTGAGAACTTTAACTTTACCCAGACTTGACTTATCATATGTAAAATGAGACAGGACCTGATAGTCCACACTAAAGTCATTTCCAGATCCATCGTTTTAGCATCCTTTAGTTTAGAAACAAATAAGACTAGAAAGGCATAATTAGCATACTCCAGTACAAGAAAAGGACACATTGCATATCCTACATGTATATGCTCTGCAGCCAGAGATGTAACATCATCATGTTTATTGGCTTTGCTGAGTCTGTGTTTGGGTTGGACGTAGATCAAGAATATTGGCAACTGGTAGGAGCACTATTTTTTCTTTCTTTCCACAAAATAAAATTATTGTTTATGCTCACCCCTCTATGTCTGCTATGGTTAGCTTTAGTTATCAACTGTATATAATCTCAAGTCACCTGAGAGGAGAATCTCAATGAGAATTTAATCTGCAAGAATATATATGAGGATATCATCTCAGTTGTGCTAATCGAGATGAGAAGGCTCACCCACTGTGGGTGGCACTATTCCCTAGGCAGAAGATTGTGAGCTGAATAAGAGTAGGGAAAAAACACAATCATGAGTGCATTAATTCCCACAGGTCCTGAGTGCAGATGTGACTAGTCGCCTCAAGTTCCTTGACTTATCCTCAATTATGAACTGTAATTTGAACTCTGAGCTAAAATAATCCCTTTAGCCCATTAATTGCTTTTGTCAGAATATTCTATCTCAGCAGCAGGGAAAAATAACAAGATAATGTAAAATTTCCAGTAACAAGGACACTTTGAGGCAACTTCAGAAGTCTGATATTCTCAAATAAGGAGAAAAATTAATCTGTAGATATCCAATAATTAAATATCAGTTCAACTTATTCAAAAGATAAAGAAAATACTTTCTCTTCCTCATCCAGAGAAATACTCTGGGTAGGAACTTGGCATATTTCACATTTCCCCTTTATAAATAGGGGGTTGGACCAGAAGCCCTGGGAAGCCACCTACTTCTAAAGGATCTGATTGTCAAGACAGATATTTGTCTGTAAGAGAAAGGAATAAAGGTGTCAATTCAAAACAATTTAAATGTATAGAAAAAGCCTGTGTCTGCGTCAAGAATATTCACCAGTAAGATAGAGGGAACAGGGAATGAATAAAAATAAAGTATTGTGACACATATGCATGTGAATGAAATCATCACTTTGCATTTTAATATTTTTTAAAAGGGACAAAAGAATATGTGGAACACAGAAGTATATCTTTTAAATGCCATTCCAAGGCCAGGTATCAATAACACTGTTTTCATTTCCCAGAGAAGCAAACTGGATTTTGAAGGCAATATGTTACTTTCTTGACAACACATCTGAAAGTCCAGTTCTGGGATTTGAACTGACATCTTGCTCAAAGTGCACACTACTGAAGCGAAGACAACCAGATGGTTTTGTGTGGTTTCGAATAGACATTTCAGCTGTACTGCTCTTTATAGTGGAAATGCTCGTCCAAGCACAGGATTCTCAGGCCTGCACGTCCCACAAAGTAATCTTTCTCCTATTATTCCTACTGCAGACAATATAACTTGGTGGACCTTGTGGCATAAACAGATAATTCCATTTCCTCAGAAGTCCAAGGCAAGTGGATCACAAGTTCAAGGCTTGTTTTGGCAACAGAGTGAACTCAAGGTTGTCTGGGGCAACTCAAACCCTGTTTCAGAACAATTTTCAAGTAAAAAGAAGACTAAGGGTCATGAGAGGGTTTGCCTAGAGCGTGAGACACTGGGTTCAACTGCTGCCATCTCAAAACTTTAAAAAAGCAAAGTAAAATAAAACCAAAAATAAGCATTATTGGGAAGAAAGGAAGCTGGAAAGAGCAACTGGCCTATTTGTTACAATTCTAGGGTGAGAGTCACATGGAAGGGTCACATGGAAGGTGAGAAAGAGGTTTTGTGCTTCCGTTTTAGATTCTCTATATAAAATAACTCGGACCTGAGTTGAACATAAAGTCTCTATTCTTCACCACAAGAATTTCCACTGAAGTGCTGGAGTGATTTTTACTAGGCTCTATAAAATAAATGGCAGATACTTTGGGTTGCTTCTAGACTTGCCTGAACATATGGACAAGTCTATAGAAATGAGCTTTGTCATTTTAAAAGAGCTGATGTTGAGAAATATGTTTCTCCACCTCTTCCTTCTTTCTATGCTAGGGATGGAACCCAGAGCATTTTACACTCTACCACTGAGCTACCACACCTCAGCTGGGATTTATAGACACAGTCTGGTTTTTTTGTTTGTTTGTTTGTTTGTTAAATTATTAGTGCCAGGTATTTGGAGGTGTGCTTACCAAGTCCTGGCATAATGCAAAAGCATTATACAAACCTTAAACTAAAGCCCCAATGTCATGTATGTAAGATGAGATTTTTCTTCCTGTTAGAGAGGAAATCTAAGTTAAGAAGACATTCAGCTCTTTGAAGTACAGTTCAGGGAACTGAAAGTATGGCTTCACAGGACAACTGAAACCTGAAACCCAGTCAAAATGACAAGTCCTGAGAGAGCCGTGAGCCAGACTGGGGAAAATCAAATGTCATGCCTGCCTCCCCACCCCCCTGTCTTCTGCCTCTCTGTCTTCTCTTCGTCTGTCTGTCTCTGGCTGTCTTCTCTCCGTGTCTGTCTTCTCTGTGTCTCTGTGTCTCTGTCTCTCTCTCTCTCTCTCTCTCTCTCTCTCTCTCTCTCTCTCTCTCTCTGTGTGTGTGTGTGTGTGTGTGTGTGTGTCTACCAATTTCAATCATTCATTAATTTTATGTCAACTTAGCATCATAGGAGCCGCAACTGAGAAAATGCCTCCAAAAGATCCTTAATTAGTGGTCAGTGAAGAGGGCCTCAGCCAATTGTGGGTGATCCCACTCCTGGACTAGTGGTCCTGAGTTCTCATGGGGGAGAAAATCAGTAAGCGGCATCCCTCCACGTTTTGCGTCAGCTCCTGGCTTCAGTTTCCTGCCCTGTTTGATTTCCTGTTCTGGCTTCCTTCCGTGATGGACTACAATGTGGAAGTACAAGCCCAATAAACCCTTTCCTTCTACACTTGCTTTTTGGTCATGGTATTTTGTAGCAGCAACAGAAATAATAACTGAGACAAAGACTGGCTTGAATTAGCTGTTTCTTTGCATTCAAACGGATCTTGGTGAAGCCACAGAGAGCCAGGTGGCCTAGGCGTTAGAGAAGGAAGAGAAAGAAATGGGAGGGCAGCAGATGCTTATGTCTCACTGAGCTGTTGCCAAGCAGCCCTTGCTGTGCTGTTAGGAACTGAGAATCCTAAAATCAGCATGTCAGTCTGCTGGGCTCTCCAGCTGTGAGCCTGTGGCACCAGGGTGAGGTACCAGATACTGTCACCCAAGGCTTGCAGCAACGTACATGGAGTGAAATGAAGCAGAGTGAGCTCTCAGTGTACACCCTGACTGTAATCGTTGCCAAGTTTCTGCACTTACTTCCATTCTAACATTCTTCTCGGTTCTCTGTCTTTTTTCAAGAAATATTTTCATTGGACTGATACAATGAGAACAACACTGGCCTTGGACACACAGAATTTTGATTGTAGGCTCAGTGCCCAATAGTCTTCATGACTGTGGTCCAATTAATTCAACCCTGATGAACCTTGGCTCCCTCATAAATAAAATGAAGATAATATTGCCACTAATGGCTGAAACAACAGAGCTGAGAAACATCCTATGAGAAATTCTCTGGCTTTGTGAGGTTAGTCTCCAACTTCTACCTCTCGGATCTCCTTCCTGTTCCCCCAGACAATTCTTAGCACCTCTCAAACCTATTTTCAAGCACATAAAAGAAAGAAAAGGCCTTTTGGTAAGATGTCGCACGGCTTATAAGCACTGGGGCCAGTAGCTCTCCTGTGATGTATCCAGGAACAGAGGGTTTTCTGCCTCCTGATGTGGCCAATGTCCACTCCTCTCATTATGAATAGACAGGCCTCAAGCCAACAGGCTCTGCAAGGCATCACACCTTATTACTGCTATGCCCAGGAACAACTGTACGGATAAATTTTGTTCATTACTATGCAGATCATTTTCAACTAGCAAAATGATGAACCTAGAGGACTAGACCCCAGTCTATTGTAGAGGACTGCTGCTTACAGATATTTCCAGGGTCTGCATTAAACAAAATAGCTCATCAGAAGAAGTTAGAACAGGACCTAATTCTAAGTACAGTTAAAAATTGCTTTCCTTTTTCTAGTCTGTCATTTTTTTTTGTCCTTTTCTATATAGATGTCAATAAAGAAAAATGAGCTAAAAGACAAAATAAAATTAAAATGCATAATCAAATAGTTTACTTATTTTATATATCTGCTGTAACTATTTTCCAGCTTAGAGTCTAAGAAGACATACCTTAATCTCTTTTTGTTCCGTACCTGTCAATCAAAATTCTACTTCCTGCACCTGAGTTTCACGATTTCTGGCTTCATATGTATGTATGATTATATGGTATTTGTCTTTCTTATTTAACTTATTTTACTTAACATAATATCCAATAATATCTTTAATCATGTTTAAGTTGTTATACAGCAATTTCCTCCAAGTTAAAACATTGCACCCTGCAAGAAAGTTCATTAAGACTCAAGAAGGAACAGCTCAGACATTTAAGAAATGCCTGAAATTGACCAGATCTACCGGGCCCCCTTTTCCTCAAGTATATAAAGCAGTAAGAACTTCTGAGAGACACTTTCAGACAAGCCTAGCTGCCTGGAAGAAATGGGGACCCCTCAAGTTGCCTGGAAGAGGCTCATACCAACTTATCTCCCTGCTTTCCAATGTGTCTAGTGGCCAGCAGGCTGTACAGTGATCTCTAGATCTCCAGCTTTCATGAGCTGTCACTCATCCTTGGGCAGTTTTGCTCCCGTCAGTAACCCCTCCTACAGATTCCTGTAGGTAGCTCCAATACAGCTCATCAGTTCGCAAGGGACTGCAATACTCTCACTTTGATTTATTATCAGTTTTCAATCAGGAGTAAGAAGAAGTGTGCTCAGTCCCCGTCCCCCCTCCCCGTCCCCCGCCGCCCCAAGAATAATGCCACACAACACACCTAGCAGATCCCCCTTTTCCTGTTAAGTAGCATTCCATTATATGCATGTACCACATTTTCTTTACTAATATATCCATTAATGGGGGTTATCTCTTGCCCCATATCTTGGCAATTATGAGCAATGTTACGATGAATAGACAAATGCAGATATGTCTTTGAGCTCTTGACTTTAACTTATTTGAATATGTACAGGAATAGAATTACCCAATCAGATGGTAGTACTAAATTTAATTTTGAGGAACTCCTAGACTGTTCTCCATAATGAATTGCCAATCTTTATTCCCAATACTGAATATAGCAGTCCTCTTTTCTCCATTTCCAGAACACTTTTGGTCATTCTAACAGCTGTGAGGTCATATCTTCCTATGGTTTTGATTTGTAGTTCTATAATGATCCGTGTGAATAGGCTTATTTCTTGTTCATTAAAAAAATCTGTTTTGTTGCATTGACTATTGTCGTTAATATTGATTCTTTCAATATTCTATGTGGTGAAAGCCAAAGGGGTGACATCTAAGATTCTCTTCACAGCTCTGTTAGCTTTGATCCACTATTTCCTGATCCCAAAACTTTATTTTTTATTTGTTCTTTGTTTTGTTAGACTATGGCCTTGTAGCAGTTTTTCCAGAAAAGATAAAGTAAGTTTGGCTGCTCCAAGGCCCCTCATTACCACAGACATCTTTCCCAGGCTGTTATCTTGAGTTTAACTTAGCAGGTTAGAACATGACTGTGTGCTATCATCTCCCAATCCTCCTGTCTTGGCATGCAGTGGAGTCACATGTGCACAGACAACCTGACTTAGGCTAGGAGAGGTGCACTGGGGAGTCTGAGCTGATGTGTAAGCTGTATCCATGTCTGTGTATAGCAGACTGACATCTAGAGAGACCAGAAAAGAAATGGCTTCTGGGAAGAAGGAAAGGCTTCCTCCAGATGCAGGTTACATCCTTTTCTGCTCTATGTGCCATCAATCAGGAGTTCCCTGCATGGATCCAGAGATCCTATCCCAGTATGAGAATATTCCTCTGATATACTAACAATAAGATATATATTTAAAAGATCCCATAAGAAATAATGAAATATTTTATTCTCTTTAGAAAATAATAAATTATTATTATATAAGGAAACAATCAGAGACTGTCTATAGGAAAAATGTAGGGAAAGATCATAATAAATAGTAAACAAGGAGTCAAACATTTTGTGCAGCAACCACATCCGTGTAGGATATTCTCCAGAAAGTACTTTTGGTAGATACCTGAACCAATGGATAATACTAGGCCCTACACACAGCAAGCCCTCAACAGCATCCCTGCAGCAGCAGTTAACCTGTGCTTCCATGTCTCATGCCCTGGGATCCCCTTGGCATCCTTACTCTTTTCTCTAGGAGTTATTATTAAGCAAGACAAAGGTACCTTGAACAAAATGCCTAGAATATCAAGACAGTGTTTCTCATATATGAGATGGCTACTAAGAAAGTGGACACTTAAAAACAACTTTGAAAACTAGCAACTCAAAACTTATAAATATTTACTATTTATTTACTGGTAAAAATAACTAATATGTAATTGTAGAACATTTTGCTTCACATTTTCAGGTCACAGTTGACACCAGTAATTATAATTTTAAAAAACAAAACCATGGAAAAGTTGACACCTCTGTAGCCGGTTCCAGACTTAAGCTGCTATTGGTTGTGATACCTTTGTCATTCTAAGTAAGTGTGTGTTTGTGTTTACTGTGAAGGAACCATTTTAAATTACTCCAACAGGTTCCAAAAGTTGGTTTCAGACTCCACCACCGCACTGGGGCATATACCAAGGCCTTAACAGACTAAAAAGACAATGCCTAGCTGAGAAGTGTCTTGGGATAGAATTTTCATCTCACATTCCCGAAGTCCTTACCTATAGCCTCAAGCACAGCATGCTGCCCAGGAGAGCATTGTAATTTGATTCACTGGTGTCACAGAAATGCTTAGGTTTTCATTTTCTGAAATCATGGAGAACTCTGTTGCATATAGACATTACTTGTGGGTTGTAAATCCCCCTGGAGAGCAGCCTCCTCACTGGTTAAGTCTTGTGTAAAAATAGTCAACCTCATAAGCGTTAATCATCAAACACAGATTCCACTCACCACTTGGCTAGCAATTGTGAATTGCCTTCTTTGGCTGGAACATACTACTTCTTTATCCCCATCCATTTTAGACAGCTTTACCCACACTCTACCTCCCTTATAAAGATCTCATGGACCAAATCATCTCCTCGCCAGGCTTCCATGAAGTTTTGGCTTCTGTGTGACTGTGTGGCCACTGATTTTATTCTCACAATACTGTTGCTCCCTATGCCATAAGTTTCTGCAGACAACAACCCTTGTACAATGGTTTCTGCTTCAAATAATTATTTATTATTTATTTGTCTTGAGAGAGTAAAGAAGAAGTTATTTTATTATTATTTAGCTTGAGAGATTAAAAAAGCTAGAGTTCTTTGGAGGTTTGATGATATTTTGGTTTGTTGACATTTACATTTTTGGATTTTAGAATCTTTGAGTTTTAGGAGAAACTCAAAGACTGAGAATTTCTGTACTGTTTTTACAATGGAGAGGTGTCAGAATCATCTCTCTTTATGCTAGGACCCCAAGTTCCCAGATAAATGAGAATCCAGAAAAGGAATCTGTTCACATCTGACTGACTAAAGGAATTGTGTGTACTGGAGAGATGGGGTTAGGAGCACTGACTACTCTTCGAGAGGTCCTAAGTTCAGTTCCCAGGTGGCTCACAGCCATCTATAATAGGATCTGATGACCTCTCTTCCAGCGTGCAGGTATACCTGCAGAACACGCATACATCAAATATAGAAAAAAAAATTTAATTGTGCAGGTTGTAAAGATCTAGGCATGCATGGGCCCAATTGTTTCTCCCTCAAGTTCAAATAATTTAGAATTTATAACCTGGAGGTCAGAATATCGCCCTGTTTCTCCCACCTCCACAGGAGAGAAGAGACTCAGTCTGAGCGCTGAGTTATGTCTGAAGATAGGTCCAGGGCAAGAAGGAGTGGCACTTTATGATTTTGTCTAAACGTGTCTTATTTATGTCTGAGTTTAATCGGCAACAAGGTACAAATAAAAAATGGGTTCTTTTTATTTGTACCAAGCTTGGTGGCTGGCACAAACGGAAGCACTGTGTCGCCCTTCCCCACACAGAGTATTGAAAAGAACTGACTGTTCTGTCTGCCTGGCTGAAAACACCCTTTGAACTCCTTGAGCCTGTGTTTTCTCTGCTCTTCATAAGTGTCAGTCAGGAGCAGGATCAAAGTCTAGATAGTTTATATTCCCTGCGGGGCCACTAAAAGGGGATGCTTAATTAGAAACCGAGAGAGAAAACTGACCACATACAAGTGATTTTCCCACCAGTGTCTCAATATTCTTTTCTATCAAAGTAGTAGAATTTTTAATCAAATGGTCCATTATTTTGTTTACTTCATTAATATATGAAAAACCATAAGATTTTTATTAAGTAAAATCCAAAGTAGGTCTCAAATGATAAGTTATTTACGCTTTAAGATTTATTCTTAAAAATAAATTTATTCTTAAAAAAAATCCTAAGATTTATTTTTATTTGTATGTATATAAACATGTGTGCATGTGTGTACTATGTCTCTGCCCTTGGAGGCGAGGGTGCTGGATCCCCTAGATCTGGGATTATAGGTGTTGGTAGCCACCCATCATAAGTGCTGGGAGCTGACCTCCAGTGCTCTGGTGGAGCAGAAAGCACTCTCCGCCGCTCAGCCACCAGCGCAGCCACCTCAGATGTTTGCTTTATTGTAGGGATAATTTATGGAAGGATTGGGACTTAGAAAAATATATGAAAGTTTCAATAATATATTGAAGCATCCATCAGGAGCCTATGTTCTTTCTGCATCAGAATACACAGCCAGCACGCAGTATCCAACACAACTAGTTCTAGCCATAAAACTCTAGGAAAGAGCAAACTCTGAAAGGAGGTATTTGTCCTGCTATTGGGAACACATGTCTTCCATCACTGCTCAGATTCTATCACTCCGGGTCATTTCCCAAAGTACTTGGGAAATTCAAGGACATCACCTGACGTTTCCATATACCTTAGGTTTCCTGAGATACTTAAAAAAAAATAAGTTCAAGAATTATGCACACACCCACTGTATGTGTGTGTGTGTGTGTGTGTGTGTGTGTGTGTGTGTGTGTATGTATGTGAGTACCATAGTACACACGCAGACAATATAGAAGAGTTTAGAAGTCAGAGGACAACTTTCATAAGTCATTCTCTCTTTCCACCATCATGTGGGTTCCAGAAATTGAATGCCAATCATTCAAGCTTGGTGGCTGGTACCTTCACCAGCTGCACCATCCCACTGCACCACTGAAGTGCATTTTCAAAGTCCTTTAATCTAACTACAAAGCCTTTGAAACACAACAGTTTTGATGTTGTGGAATAATCCCTCTGTATACTGTAGGAACATACGATTGCTATGGTGGGTTTAGTAAACAAGCTGACTGCATCAATAGCTCAACAGGATATAAAATTAGGCAGGAAAGCCAAACACAGGATGATGGGATGAGGAAGGACAGAGCCAGAGAAGTTGCCAAACAGACATAGAATGAGTCAGATACACAAAATAGGCTAAAGGTAAATGCCACAAACCTCAGGGTAAAACATAGATTAATAGAAATGGGTTAAGTTATAAGAACTAGTTAGTGATAAGCCTGAACTATCAGCCAAACATTTATAGTTTATATTAAGTCTCTGAGTCAGTTATTTGGGGAGTGGCTGTCAAGGTTTGGGGATGAGAAAACTGTGCCTACATTTTGAGTTTTCATGTTTTACTTTCCAGGATCCATTTAACACAATTTTAAGATGTACCATAGTGATAGCACACAGTCATCGTCAGCTTTACTCCAGTTACCAGTACCAGGCAGAATACCTACCAAGAACAATTTAAAGTTCTCAGAAGTAACATTTTAAATGAAGACAGCTAGACCTCTTGACCTCCTTTGTTATTTATCTTCTTTGTGACTCAGTCAGTGTTCCCTGTTCTCACTGCCCCCAGTCACTAACCTTGGGATGTTCTTGCTCTGCTGCTAACTCTACCATTGCCCCCACTGTGTCTACCAGAACAGTAGGCATGCCTTGGCTCGTTTATTTACATTTTTAATTGAAAAGAAAGCCTACAGTTGTTCCTAAGGGGCTCTCACTAAGAGTGTCTAATTGGTATAATTAGGCCATGATGCTTTTGGATTTCTTTATCGTAAGACATTCTACAGATTTCCTAATGGCTAATTTTCCTCTTAATTGTACACAATCCAGATTCTTTTCAACCTTTTAAAGCTACATCAAATGACTACCAAATCCTCCTATCCCCTCCCATGCCTTTCACTTACATCTCTAGTCATGGCTCTTAAATGTCTAGTGGCCTGATCATGGCACTGTTGCTTGTATTTTTAGGCTGTGACATTCACATTGGTATCATCTTTTAAATAATTTTAGTCTATCCTGGTATAAGATTAAAGAAAAAATATAAAATATTATCCTAAGAGAATAGAAGGGATCAGGGAATGAACCATGAAAAAAATCAATAAAATATCATTTTAAAAAATGGACAGAGAAGCTAACAAGAGTTTTGTATCTAAAAGCATTTCAAGAGGGAACTCATAGTCAGGGTCAGATTCAGATTCAGAAAGATGTCATAAAATATAAAGGCTTGAAAAATGTCTGCTGAATAATTTTCTTTTAAAAGGTACTAGATGCATGAACTGGCTTTTTTGATCCCATACCCTGTGGAGGGAAACTTTGCTCATCCTTTATACAGGAGGAGGGGCTGGATCCTGCCTCAACATGATATGGCAGACTTTGTTGACTCCCCATGGAAGGCCTTCCCCTATTGGAGGAGTGGATGGCTGAAGGGAGGGGAGGGAAGGGGAGTGAAGGAAACTGTGGTTGATATTAAAAAATGAACTTTTAAATTAAAAAAGGAAGGTAGTAGACACAAGCAGGGAAACTGGCTCTCCGGGAAGAAGTCCTGACCAACAGTCACGTGAGGCTGGGCTTCAACCGCACATGGTGGACGAAGCTTAAATTTTAGAATCACACAGCCTTGCCCAGAAGCAGCTTTTAGCACTCACTGCCTCTGAGATCTCAGACTAGCAACAAATCTGAAGCTCAGAGCCCTCCTCTGTGTATGGATATGTCACCTGCCTTGAGGGGTAGATGCAAGCAGGACAATGTTAGCATCTGCTCTCATCCCTCAACCTTGTTCCTTCTACTCCTAATGTCCTCCTAATGTTCTCGTTCAACTGTCATCATAGCATTAATCCTGAAGTGAGTTCAGGGGGACAAAAAAGTCTTGTGTTGGTCTTAGCTACAACTCTGAGTCAAGGACTTTAAGCTGTAAACCTCAGAACTTGCACTTATGGAGCCTATTAGCCCAGTGTCTGAGGTCTAGGTGTGGCCCTGACAGCCTTGGAGAGATTATTTGTGTTCTACTTCCTCCTTCTCATCCTTGTCACCCCCATCACCTCTCCACTGCACCTGGCTATCTGACCTTATGACCTGTATGTCCTGGCCTCTACAAGGCATCTCACTTCCTCAGTTCCCATTTTAATGCCTTCTCAGCTTCTCCCTTCACACCTCAGAGGTTTATGCATCCTCAAGACTTTATAGTTTTCATGTAGAAAATACCAAAATTTATACCTCAAATCCGGTTCCTCTTTCAGAGATCTAAATTAATGTCACACACCCACACATGCACGCATCCACACGCACATGCCCAAACCTCCAATCCAGTTCTGTCACTGGGTGATTAAAGCAGCTACCCGACACCTACAGCTCACCAGCACCAATTAGATCAAAAGCTCCTAAGAATCAAGAGCTCCTTCTGGATCAAGAGCTCATAGTGGACAAAGATAGGATCACTGAGACATAGGAGGAGCCAGTTCCTATTGCAACAAGAACAGCTCACTGTGACACAGAATATGCTACCTCCCAGTGGACCAAGAGCCCAGATTGGACCAAGAGAGGCTTCCTTGGACACAAACACAGCCAGAACAAATTACACCATGAACAACTCCCTGAGATACAAATTCTTCATTGATCCCAGGAAGCAATGGGCATACTCCAGTGTAAGAATACATATAACAACATACAGAACAACATGGCAGCACCAGAATCTGGTAGTTCTACAACAACAGGACTTGATCATGACAATGTAGAGGAAGCAGAGGGAAACAACCTTAGAAACACTTTATGAGAATAATATAAGTCCTAAAAGAAGAAATTGTAAAAACCCTTTAAGAAATAAAAGAAAAAAACAAACAAAAAATTGGAAGAGACCAACAAATTCCGTAAAGAAAATAAAAACAACCAAAAAAAGCAATAAAATAAGTAAAGAAAACATTTTAAGATTTAAAAATTGAAATAGAAGCAATAAAGAAGACACAAACCAAGAGAATGCTGGAAATGCATAGAAAATCTGAACAAAACAGATGCAAGCATAACCAACAGAATGCCAGAGATGGAAGTGAGAACCTCTGGTGTGGAAGATTAGATAGTCAATATACTAAATTCACCTATAAAAAAGACACATCCTAACACAATGAATAATAAAACAGAAGCCATCCTTCTGCTGCATACAAGAGACACACCTCAAATTCAAAGACAGACACTGCCTCAGAGTAAAGGGTTGGGAAAAGACTTTCCAATCAAATGGAAACAGGCTTGTGCAGCCATCCTAATATCTAACAAAAAAGACTTCTAACTAAAATCAATCAAAAGAGATCAGGATGGACATATTCATCCTAGGAAAAATCTAAGTTTCAGTCCCCAATACAAGGGCACCTACATATGTGTTTTTTGTTTTTTGTTTTTTTTAAAAAAAAGCATTACTAAAGCTTAAATCTCATATCAAATGCCACACATTAGTAGTAGGAGACTTCCATACCCCACTCTCACCAATGGATAAGTCTACCAGACAGAAACTTAACAGGGAAATAGGGGGATCTAATAGATGTTATTACTCAAGTAAACTTTAAATATATATATTGTATATTTTTTATACGATATATATAAATATATATTTTTATATATATGTAAATACACACACATACACAACTTTCCACCAAAACACAAATATACCTTCTTTTCAGCAACCCATGGAACTTTCTCTAAAGTTGACCACATACTGGATCAGAAAGCAAATATTAACAGATATCAAAAAATGAGAATAACCTCTTGTATCTTATCAGACCACCATGGACTAAAGTTAGAGTTCAACAATAACACAAACCACAGAAAGCCTACACACTCATGGAAACTGAACGTCTCTCAACTGAACCACCTTGGGGTCAAGGAAGAAGTAAAGAAATAAATCAAAGACTTCCTAGAATTCAATGAAAATGAATCCACAACATACCCAAACTTATGGGACACAACGAAAGCAGTGCTAAGAGGAAAATTCGTAGCACTAAGTGCCTACATTAAAAAAAAAAAAAAAATTGGAGAAATCTCACATAAGGGACTTAACAGCACAGCTGAAAGCTTCATAACAATTAGAAGCAAACTCACCTAGAAGGAGTAAATAGCAGAAAATAATCAAACTCAGGGCTGAAATCAATACAATAGAAACAAAGAGAACAATCATACAAAGAAGCAATGATTAAAATAGTTGATTCTTTGAGAAAGTCAACAAGATAGATTAAACCCTTATCCAAAGTAACCAAAAGGCAGAGAGAGAGGGAGGGAGGGGAGTGGAGGAGGGAGAAAGAGAGAATCCAAATTAACAGAATCAGAAATAAAAGGAAGACATAACAACAGACACCCAGGAAATCCAGAGAATCGTTAGATCATCCTTTGAAAATCTATACTCCATTAAATTGGAAAACCTAAAAGAAATGAACAGCTCCTGGACAGGTAGCACTTACTGAAATTAAATCAAGACCAGATAAATGACCTAAATAGATCTATAAATCCCAACGAAGTTGAAGCTGTTTAAAAAAAAAAAAAAAAAGTCTCCCAAGTAAAAAAAGTCCCAGGGCCAGATGGTTTCAGGACAGAATTCAATCAGACATTCAAAGAAGAACTAATACCAATACTCCTGAAACTGTTCCACACACTAGAAACTGAAGGAACATTACCAAACTCTTTTTATGAGACTACAATCACACTGATACCCAAGTCACTCAAAGATGCACCAAAGAAAAAGAATTACAGGCCAATTTCCCTCATGAACATTGATGTAAAAATACTCAATAAAATACTGGCAAACCAAATTCAAGAACATATAAAAAAATCATCCACCGTGATCAAGTAGGCTTTAATGCCAGAGATGCAGGAATGGTTCAACATATGAAAAACTGTCAATGTCATAATCATATGAACAACCTGAAAAAAAAAAAAAAAACACTTGATCATCTCATTAGATGCTGAAAAAGGCGTTAGCAAAATTCAACACTTCTTCATGATAAAAGTCCTGGAGAGATGAGGGGAAATATATAACATATATTTATATATGGAAAATATATAAACATAATAAAGGCAATAAACAGCAAGTCATCAGCCCAACTTAAACTAAATAGAGAGAAACTCAAAGCAATCCCACTATAATCAGGAACAAGACAAGGCTCTCTGTACACTCTCCCCATATTTATTCAATATAGTTCTCAAAGTTTTAGCTAAAGTAGTAATAAGACAACAAAAGAATATCAAGTGATACAAATTGGAAAGGAAGAAATAAAAGTATCACTATTTACAGATGATACAGTAAAATACAATCTCTCTAAAATTCTACCAGGAAACTTCCAGAGTTGATAAAGATAGAAGGCTACAAGATTAACTCAAAAAAAAAAATCAATAGCTCTCCTATACACAAATGATAAATGGGCTGAAAAAGAAATCATAGAAATATCACCCTTTTCAGTATCTTCAAATAGTATTAAATATCTTTAATTTAATATTGAATAATGGTGCTATGATGAGCTAATGCCTTTGGGGTGACAGAAGTGACAGAACTGTATGACAAGAACTTTAAGTCATTGAGGAAAGAAATTGAAAGATATATCAGAAAATGGAAAGATATTCAACATAGCAAAAATGGCAATCTTGAAAAAACAATACTCAACTTCATATGTAATAACAAAAAACCCAGAATTGTCAAAAAAAAAAAATAATCCTGTTCAACAATAGAACTTTGGCAAGCATCACCATCCCTGACTTCAAGCTCTTCTATGAAGCTACAGTAATAAAAACAGCTTGGTACTGGCATAAAAACAGACTTGTAGCTCAACAAAACAGAAAGGAAAAGCCTGACATTAATTCACACACCCACAAACACCTGAAATTTGAAAAAGACCAAAAATATACAATGGAAAAATGATAGCATCTTCAACGAAAGGTTCTGGCATAACTGCATGGTAGGATGTAGAATAATGCAAATACATCCAAGTCTGTCACCCTGCACAAAACTCAAATCCAAGTGGATCAAAGACCTTAACATAAACCCAGCTACAATGAACTTGATAGAAAAGAAAGTGGGAAATATTCTTGAAAGTATTGGCACAAGTGATCACTTTCTAAATATAACACCAGGAACACAGATACTAAGAACAACAATTAATAAATGGGACCTCCTGAAACTGAGAAGGTTCTGTAAGGCAAAGGACACAGTCAATAAGACAAAACAATAGCCTACAGAATGGGAAAAGATCTTCACCAACCCTATATTGGACAGAGGACTGATCTCTAAAATATATAGAGAACTCAAGAAACTAGAGGCCAAAAACCTAGATAATCCAATTTAAAAATGGTGTTCAGAGCTAAAAAGGAAATTCTCAACAGAAGAATTACAAATGGCTGAAAGGTGATGTGGGAATGCCTTTCGGTATGCTGTGAATAGCAATCTTTAAATAAAGGAGCTGTTTTGGCCCATGACAGGCACCATAGAAAAAGTAAGAGGAGGAAACAGAATAGGTAGGAGGAGCAGGGCGGAGTCAGAGAGACCAAGCCGGAAGCCCAAAGGAGCAACATGTAAGGAACACAGGTGAGCCACGGGCCATGTGGCAGGAAAGATTAATAGAAATGGGTTGATTTAAGATGTAAGAGCAAGCTAGCAATGTGTCTAAGCCATAGGCCAAACAGCATGAACTTAATATAAGCATCTGAGTCATTTTGGGAGGCCTAAGCAGCACGGGCGGGCAACTAAGGGGTTTGGGGCTACAGGTCTGTGGGTCCGGGCCTCAGGCAGCCCAGGGCCGAGAAACCACATTGTAACAGAAAAGCACTTAAAAAATTGTTCAACATCTTTAGCCATCAGAGAAATGAAAATCAAAACAATCTTGAGATACCATCTTATACCTGCCAGAATGGCTATGATCAAAAATACAGATGACAGCCTATGCTGGAGAGGATGCAGAGCAAGGGGAACACTCCTCCATTGTTGGTGGGAGGGTAAACTTGCACAGCCACTTTGGGAAGCAGTGTGGTGGCTCCTCAGAAAACTGGGAATCAATCTCCCCAATGATCCAACAATACCACTATTGGGCATATACTCAAGGGATACACTTTCTTACCCCAAAGGCATTAGCTCATCATAGCACCATTATTCATAATAGCCAGAACCTGGAAACAACCTAGATGCTATTCAACTGAAGAACTGATTTAAAAATTGTGGTACATTTACACAGTGGAGTACTACTCAGCAGAAAATAAATAGACATCCTGAAATTTGCAGGCAAATGAATGAATCTGGAGAGTATCATCCCAAGTGAGGTAACACCTATCCAGAAAGATAGACGTGGTATGTATTCACTCCTAAGTGGATTTTTGAAGTACAGCAAATGATAACCAGGCTACAATCCACAGCTTTCCCCTCCTGACCCCCCAGCATCTGGGTAACTGGAAGAAGTTAGATAGACACCCGTAGATCCCCCTTGGATGGGGAGATAGAGAAGATCTTCTGAGAAAAGTGTGAACATGGTGGGGTGGCAAGGGGAGGTGAGAAGAGAACATGAAAAAATGGGGTGGTTCAGAGGGACAACAGACAGGTAGAGCAAAGTAGTGGATATCCTGCTAGAGGAAGTCATTTGGGGATTAGATAGAAACCTGGTGCTATGGGAACACCCAACAACCTATAAGATCAGCCCAGCCAGGACTCCAAGCAATAGTGGAGAGGGAGCCTAAACTGGCCTTCCCCTTTAATTAAATGAATGGCCACCCTAATTGCAATTATAGGACCTTCACCCAGTAACTAACGGAGGCAGAAACAGAGATCCATAGCTAAACACAGGGTTGAGCTACTGATCCAGCTGAAGAGAGGAAGGAGAGATTACATAAGAAGACAGACTGAAATCATAATGAGGAGACCCATGGAGTAGGCTGCCTCATGCTATTGGGAGCTCTTAGATTCTGAAATGACCACTAATGAACCTGGATTAACAGCTGATGAAACGGATCTGGACCCTCTGAATGTAATTGACCATTGAAAGGTATGAGCAGTTTTTGGAGCCTCTGACACTTGAACTAGAGCCTATCCGGGTGCATAAAACTGACTTCTAGGAGCCCATGACTTGCAGGTGGGGAGGACATCTTTCTCTGCCTTGATACTTGGGAGAGGGACTCGGTCCTACTTCCACTGGATATGCCAGACCGAATTGACACACCTTGGGATTCTTGCCCTCTGGAGAGTGAATGGGAGGAGAAGAGAGGGGGAGGCTGGGGGAGGACTGGGAGCAGAGAAAGAACAACAGTGGTGGGTATGGGGGAAAATTATAAATAAAAAAAGAACCATGATGGTCATTACTGAAATTTCATTTGGGGTTCATATTAACCCAGCAGATCTAGTTTATTCATTCTTCGCTGATTCTGTTAGAGTATTTTGGGACAGAGACAGGAGGATTGCAACCTGCAGCAACCTGGGGCATTTCTCTAGACTTATAGGAACCTGGACTCAGACCGAATTGAGATTCATTATTTTAATGCAGAAAAGAATTCAGTATTAGCCAGTTCAAAATGCAGAGTTAGGATGAATAAATGTATCTTAATATAGGTTTAAGTGTGAGAGCTAATATAAATAGAGGTGCTCATAGGAAAGGAAAACACTCAGAAAGGTATGAGTTTCTCTGAGAATGGCAGAGTCAGATATACACAAATGTGTGCATGAGCCTTGAAGGGAGATCTCTGCTGTTTATTTCATATAGAGGATGTTGGGGTAAAGTTACTGTCCTCAAGATGTGATAAGAAATCCAAACGAGGGCACCCAGTGCTCCCTAGAGCTACCTGACATGACTACAGTGGAGAATTCCAGCTCACAGGGGTGCCCTTAGGTAAATATCTTTACTATTATAAAGAATGCTAACAGTTTTATTTGAGATTCCTGGGAAATGTCTGGGGAAAAGAAGTATCCTTACCCAAGGTTCTGTGCATTCAGTCCTCAATCCTGGTACATTGTGAGATTAAAATAAAACATATGGGTACATGAAAGGGATAAAGTATGTGCTCTTTTGTCAGCCTTTATAGCAAATGTACTGAATTCTTGCTGCTCTGCTGGTGAGAGGCTTCAGTCAGACTCTGGGGTCCAGAGCCCTCACACTTTTCATGCCCCCCAAATTTCCTTGTCTTTCTGTGCCTACTGACTTCCACACCTATCCCTTTGGATGTAAGCTTACTATTTTTGTGAAGAAACGAAAAGAAAGAAGTGAGAAAGAGGGAAGGGGACAGGGGAAGAGAGAGCGAACAGAATCACCCACAGTTAATCTTCAAGGGTAAGACACTTAAAGGTAAGACATCACTCAGGAGACAGAGATCTTTCTGTATTTCTGTGAGCTCAAGGCCTAAGAGCCAAGCAGCAGAACCTTACACCATTAATCCCAACCCTAGGACTGTGATGCAGAGTTGGACCCAGAAATGAACAGTTGATCAGGGAAGATATTTAAGGCAGGAGGAGGCAGACATTCATGCATTCTGTAGAAGCCACCAGCTAGGCGGAGAACTCTTGAAGACAGCATTTGCCCTGTTAAGCCTGAGAAGCTGTCTGGATGAGAATTGACTAGTCTGTTTCCTCTCTCTCTGACATTCCAGCTTTTCCCCAAAATCTGGCTCTGGGTTTTCATTATATACTAACTAGATTTTGTGCAATAGATCTCTATGTTTAAAGCCAGCCTATTCTACAAAGTGAGTTCTAGGACAGCCAGTACTATTACACAGGAAAAACCCTATCTCAAAAAAAATAAAAAATAAGTAAGTAAAACAAAATAAAAATCTGTAGTAAAACATATGGAAATGAATAAGTGTTTAAAAGAAGCACAGCCCATGGTGTTTTGGGGTTTTTTTTTTTTTTTTTTTTTTTTTTGACATTTTTACCTCAGCATAAATTGCAGCATGTTTGTCAGAATAAGATATGGACACAAACATATAGTGCCTTCTAAGGTCCCCGACCTATGCTGATGGCTCTTTACATGAAGTTTTCAAGAAACTGCAGCATGTCACAGACATCTTCATGTTGGAGCACACCGTGATGCATCAGTACGCTGATAAAAATTGTCATTTCCAAGTACTCACTTTTTAGTCCTCCAATCTTTGAATGCGATAGTCCCCATGTTAAGTTTTACTAAATTAAAAAAAGAATGTCTTAGTTTTGATGATATTGACAGCTGCCCTGCCTCACACCTCTGGGATTCGCTCCCCCCTCCCGAGCTCTACTTTGTCTTCTCACTGATATCCATCCCTAGGCTCCAATTGCTGCTATCACTGACGCCCGGCTGGCCGGGTATAGAGCCATCCACTGGCACTGGCTTGACCTACAAGATGACACATCCTTGAAGAAAACTCCCCAGAAGCCGTATGCTCTCTTTAACTCCTCAGTTGAGGGTGGAGGCTCTTGAACTACGCTCACTTCTATACACAAGGATGTTGACTGACTTGGTCTATTTAGTGTAGGCCTTGCGCAGGCAACCACAGCTGCTGTAAGTTCATAAGGGCTGTAGCCCTGTCCAGTCCAGGAAACAGTTACTAAATTTAACTTACTTACATTAACTAAATTTAATGTTACTAAACTTGGTTCTTGGTGGGGGGGGGGAGGGGGTGAAAAACACCAGTAGGCCAATGGTGCCCTCTTCTGGTGGTTAAGGGCAGCATGTTAATCATGTTCCACCTAGGTGAAGATGCAAAACGGGCATGAACTCAAAAATGACTAGGAATTCCGGGAAGCAATGAAAGAGCAAGATCTTGAAGTAGAACCCCAAGAGAAACATTGATCATTAGCTTGCTTTTCATGGCTTTCTCAGTTCGTGCTTATACAACACAGGACAACCTGCCTGTGGATGACATGGTCCACAATGGACTCTGCCCTCCCACATGGATCTAAAAAAAAAAAAAGGAGAAAGAAAGGAAGGAAGGAAGGAAGGAAGGAAGGAAGAAGGAAGGAAGGAAGGAAGGAAGGAAGGAAGGAAGGAAGGAAGAAAGAAAGAAAGAAAGAAAGAAAGAAAGAAAGAAAGAAAGAAAGAAAGAAAGAAAGAAAGAAAGAAAGAAAGAAAGAAAGAAAGAAAGAAAGAAAGAAAGAAGTTAGGAAGGAAGGAAGGAAGGAAGGAAGGAAGGAAGGAAGGAAGGAAGGAAGGAAGGAAGGAAGGAAGGAAGGAAGGAAGGAAGGAAGGAAATAAAGGTCACCTTCTCCAGTAGGACCAAAAGTAGCTCCCTGAAACACAGCCTCCGCCAGCTCTGATTGGATCAGAAGAGAAAGTAACTCTTCCCCCAGGCCAATAGCCCAGGCTCTAAGACACAGGCCCTGGGGCACAACCCATGCCCCCTACCCACACCCATTGCTGCCCCAATTTCAGATCAACAGGCAAGACTCCTGTGGACAGGCCTTCCCGCTAACATCCCTCATCAAACCTTACAATCTACAGTCTCGCTCCGACCCACAAATCTACCCATCCTCAGAGACTCCAGAAGCTCCCTAAGACTCAAACACTGACCCAGCTTCCTGAGACAGAGACAAGCTTGCACCAATTGTAGGAAAAGATGGGTGGAAGCCAGTGCAATATTCAACAACATAAAGAACTATATGAACCACCAGAACCTACTGGTTCTACAACAGCAAGACCTAACCATCCCAACATAGAAGAAGCAGAAGAAAACAACCTTTAAAAATAACTTTATGAAAATTAGAGGCTTTAAAAGAGGAAATTGAAAAATTATCCTAAAGTGATAGAGGGAAATACAAACAAAAATTGGGGGAAAAAAATCCCTTAATGAAAACCAAGAAAAAGCAGTCAAACAGATAAAGAAAACAGTTCGAAACCTGAAAATCAAAATGGAGGCAGTAAAGAAGACACAAACCAGAGTAATGTTTGAAATGGAAAATCTTGGTAAATAAATGGGAACTCCAGATGCAGCATAACCAACAGAATGAAAGAGATAGAGGAGAGAATCTCTGGTGTGAAAAATTTGATAGAGAAAACAGATTCATCAGTCAAGGAAAACACTGAAGTCAACTAAGTTGAAAACTTGCAGGAAATCTGGGCCACCATGAAGAGACCAAACCTAATAATAATAGGAATATAGGAATAGAAAAGGAAGAATAACAGCTAAAATGCACTGGACATATATTCAACAAAATAATTTTTAAAGTTTCCCAACCTAAAATAGAAAATGCCTATGAAGATACAAGAAGCTTAAAGAGCACCAAATAGACTGGACCCTCCATAAAGATCTCATTGCCACATAATAATTAAACCACTAACATACAGAAAAAAAAATTAAGAACTGCAAAGGAAAGAGGTCACCTGTCAATGTCATTGCCATATAAACAAACTGAAAGAAAAAAACATATGATAATCTCACTAGATGTTTACGAAGCCTTTGACAAAATTCAGCACCCCTTCACAATAAAGGTCTTGGAGAGATCAGGGATACAAGAAACATACCTAAACATAATAAAGGCAATTTACAGCAAGCTGACAGCCAACATCAAATGAGAGAGAAACTCAAAGTGATTCCACTAAAATCAGGAACAAGACAAGACTGTCCTCTCTCCCCTTATCTATTCAATATAGACCTATATGACCAAGACTTTAAGTCATGGAAGAAAGAAATTGAAGAAGATATCAGAAGATGGAAAGATCTCCCATGCTCGTGGATAGGTAGGGCCAACACAGTAAAAATGGCAATCTTAACAAAGCAATATACAGATTCAATGCAACCCCCATCAAAAATCCCAACACAATTCTTTACAGACCATGAAAGAACAATACACAACTCAATATGGAAAAAAAAAAAAAAAAGCCCTCAGGATAACAAAAACAATCCTGTTCGGCAATACAGCTTTTAACAGAAGAGCCTCAAATAACTTAAAGATATTTAAGAAAGTGTTCAACATCCTTAGCTGCTAGGAAAATACAAATCAAAACACCCCGATGTACCATCTTACACTGTTTAGAATGGCTAAGATCAAAAACACTGATAATAGCTTATTTGGGAAAGGATGTAGAGGAAGGAGCACACTCCATCATCATCTGCAGTGCAATGTGGTAGAACCACTCTGATCATCAGTACAGAAGTTTCTCAGGAAACTATGAATCAATCTACTTCAAAACCTAATGATACTACCTTTGATCATATACCCAAAGGATGCTCAATCATACCACAAGGACACTTACTTAACTATGTTCATAGCAGCATTATTCATACTAGCCAGAACCTGGAAACAACCTAGATGACCCTTAACCAAAGGATGGGTGTAAAAAAAAAAAAAGTGGTACATTTACACAATGAAGAATTACTTAGTAGTAAAAATAAATAAATAAGTAAAATCACGAAATTTGCAGGCAAATGGATGGAATTAGAAAATATCATCCTGAGTGAGGTAACCCAGACTCAGAAAGACAGACATGGTATGAACTCACTCATAAGGGGAGACTAGACATAAAGCAAAGAATAACCAGACTAAAACCCCAGCTCCAGAGAAGCTAGCTAACAAGGAGGACCCTAACATGGATTGCTCTGGGAAGGAGAAATAGATAAGATCTCCTAAGTAAACTAAGGGGGCAATAGAGGGATGAGAAATAAGGGAACAGGATGGTAGAGCTGGTACAGGGGTGGAGTGGGAGAGCAAAGAAAGATATCTTGACAGAGAGAGACATTATGAGGTTAGAAAGAAAGCTGGTACTAGGCAAGTTCCTAGGAATCCACAAGGATGACCCTAGCTTAGACTATGAACAATAGTAAAGAAGGTGCCTGAGCTGGCCTACTCTGGTCATCAGATTGGTGAATATCCTGTCATCATAGAGCCTTCATCCAGTAATTGATGCAGAGATCCACAGCCAAGCACCAGACATAGTTCCTGGAATCCATTCGAACAAAGAGAGGGAAGAGGGATTATATGAGCAAAGGGGGGTTAAAGTCATGCTGAGGAAATCCACAGAAACAACTGAACCACGCTCAGGGGAACTCGCTAACTTTAGACCAACAGTGTGGATCCTGCCTTGGACCAGACTAGGCCCTCTGTATAAGCGAGGAAGTCGTGTAGCTTGGTCTGTTTGAGAGGCCTCTGGCAGTGAGATCAGGATCTTTCCCTGGTGCATGAGCTAGGTTTTTGGAGCCTATTACCTATGGTGGGATGCTTTGCACAGCTTTGATGTGGTGGGGGAGAGGCTTGGTCCCACCTCAGCCAAATGTACCATGCTTTGCTGACTCCTCATGGAAATTCGCAAAAGCCAGAACCTGGAAACAATCTAAATGCCCTTCAACTGAAGAATGGATCAACAAATTGTGGTACATCTACACAATGGAGAACTACTCAGCAGAAAAAAAAAAAAAAAATGATACCCTGAAATTTGCAGGCAAATGGATAGACTTGGAGAGTATCATCCTGAGTGAGGTAACACAGGTCCAGAAAGACAGGCATGGCATGTACTCACTCATAAGTGCATTTTAGACAAAAAGCAAAGAATATCTAGACTGCAAACCACACCCCCTGAATAGCTTGGGATCAGAAGGAACTTAAGAGAGACATCTAGGGATGCCCCTGGGAAAAGAAAATAATAAATCCCTGAGTAAATTGGGATCTGTTAAGATAGCAACATACCTGTTATGGTAGTGACCAAGGAGAGGTGGGAATAAATCATGAGAGAAGGAGATTGTTGACTGAGAGAAGCAACAAAGAGGGAGAAAAAAGAGATGGCTATCTTAATAGAGGAAGCCAATGTGGGGTTGGAAGGAGACCAACTGCTAGGGAAACCTCTAAGAACCCACAGGATGTCCCTGGCTAGGACTCCAACCAATAGTGGAAGAGGCAGCTAAACAGGACTTCCCCTAGAATCAAATGAATGACCACTCTAAGTGTCATTATAGAACCTTCATCCAGCAATGAATAGAGACAGAAGCAGAGACCTATAGCTAAACAACAGATTGAGCACTGGGTCCAGCTAAAGGGGGAGGGGGAGTGTATATGGGCAAAGGGATTGGGATTATAAGGAGGAGCCCCACATAGATGGCTGACTGGAGCTATTGGGAGCTCAATGAATTAAAAACAACCACTGGGGAATCTTTAGGTAAAGAAACTAAACCCTCCAAAGGTAAATGACTGTGGAATGACATGGGCAGTATGTGGAGCCTCTTGGAGTAGGATCAGACTATGTTCCTGTGCATGAACTGGCATCTTGGACACCATTCTCTACAGAGGAACAACTAACCTAGCTTTAATACTGGAATGAGGGAACCGGACCTTCCTCAAATAGATAAGACAGACTGAACTGATCCACTTTGGGACTCCTTGTCCTTGTTGGGGAATGGATGGGGGGATGGGGTAGGGGGAGGCTGACGGAGGGAATGGGAGGAGAGAAAGGAGGGTGAGCAAGGGTATACATGAGGAAAAAGCTTTTTAAATAATTTTTTTTAAAAAAAAAAAGTTAAAAAGAAATGCAGAACTAGATGAAGGACTGGAAAGGGGATAAGCACTGAGTGCTAGCAACAAAAACTCTGGAAACAAAAAGAAAGTATCCAGCTAACTTAACCGCATAAGCAAAAAGGTTTATGATTCCATTGTATATAACAGTCTCAGAAGTCCTTCATATTTCACTATGGTTTTTGTTAGATGCTACTAGATGAAGTACATACCGCATTGAGAGTCAAGCTTCCCCAGGGAGCCCCTTCAAATTTTTACAATAAATAAATAAATAAAATAAAATAAAATAAAATAAAAAACCTAAGAACAGGAATAACACGATCTTATCATCTAAACATTTAATTACCCACATGTTCAAGGGGGGAAAAAAACACTACGTGAACTTCTAATTTTTTAGCAACCTTAACCACGTAAGCTTGGCATCTAGGCGGGTAGGCAGCGTCTCCGCGGAAGGGAGAGCCTGGGATTGCAGAACCTCCGTCGGCCAGGCAGCCCTCCCAGCCATCAAAACACTCTGGGAGTCCCGCCCCCGCGGTGGCTCTCACGAGCCTCTGGATCTTGTAGTCACTAGCCCACCTTTCTAGTTCTTCCCTTCCGGCGGTGAAACCCAGAAAAAACTACCAATCCCAGAAGGCACCGCGCGCCCCGAGAGGAGGAGCGGAGAGAAAGGCCGGAATGCGGAGCTCTTCCGGAAAGGATTCAAATTCCCAGGACTGAATTCGCGGGAGGAGCCGGCTCCGCAACCTTAGGTAGGAGAGGCTGCCCTGTCATTCCTGGGACCCGGGCCTGAGTGCTCGATGGCGGTCGGTTCTTCGGCTCTTCGGTTGACACCGGCCCCCACAGCACAAGGGGATGTTGTTATGCTCGGCCCGACCGGTTTGGGCTAGTCATGCTGGGCGTGCTCTTGCTTCGCTCGCTACAGAGACTTTGACAGGACGAGTGGGTGGAGGGTCTGGAGACCACTCAGAGGTTGCGAGCCCGTCCGCTCTTCCCGATGACCCAGATTTACTTCCCAGCACCCCCAGAAGGGGCTCGACACTCTTTGTTACTCCAGTTCGGGGATCCGACGCCCACGTTTGGCTTCCGCGGACGCTGCACTCACGTGCCGGCAAAACACCCATACACATAACAGTTAAAAACAAATCTTTAAAAGGTGGGTGGAAGGGCTCCAAGCTAACCGAACCCCAATAGTCCGGCGAGGTTGGTTCAGAAAGAAGAGTCATTAATGGGATAGTTTCCAAGTATCCAATAGAAATCATTTGGAAGACCCCTGGTGAAATATTTGGGAACCAAGTAAATGACCAAGGAACCACAGAATGTTCACTTGAAAAACAACTGCCTCCTGTGGAATTCCTTTGTCAGGAGGAAGCACTTTGTTCCTAATGAGAAACTGGGAGAAACAGCAAATATTTGAACGTGGTGTAGCCTCTCTCTAATAGTTTTTTGTTGGTTTGTTTTTTTCCAAAAAAAAAAAAAAAAAAAAAAGTCTGCTTTGGCTTTAGTTTGTATCCATGGTAGGAGGGGAGAAGGTTCATTGCAAATATTGCATCTTGTGTTTTGTGTCTTGTCTTGGCCACCCAGTTGTTTTCTGTTTTTCAAAACCATCCAGTGTAAGCCCCCTGTTCAATATCACAATTCCAATCACAACCAATTTGGATCATAAACAGCCAGTTACCATGATGTCACTAACAAACAGAAAACGTATGAAAAAGGGAAGTGTTATTAGCTGAGTAAGGAGATATTTAGACGTAACTCAAGTTCCTGTTGTATTCTGATTCCCTATCATAAAGGGAAGTATAAATAGTATAGATTGATTGTAGGTAAACACAAATTGTCTTTATACTGCAAAGTAGCTCAAGGATGATGTACTTGGCCATGCTTCCAAAAGCCTTGCACTGTGGCCCTTGAGAAGGTTGGCTGAAATCAGGCTTTAAGCCATAATCATATGCTATTTCTAGCTGAATTCCAAACTATTTAGATTGTATTTTTTACTCACTGATAGATTCAAAGACAGTCATACTTATACCCAAGTTATTTACATGCAATAGAGTAACTTAGACTATTCTTAAAGCTTAATTGAATGTATGAGATGGTGTAGCTATAACCAGGATTTCATCCTTGTCTGTTTTGGGTAAGTTTGTGTCAAGAGCAAGCATCTGTCCATTTCATCCAAGTAATTAAATAGTTGTAATATAAATTTACTAAAAACCCGGGAGGTTTGGATTAGTCAGATGGAAGGTGAAGAGCTCAATGCTAAAGCACCTTTGCACTCGCACATACTTTCAATAAACATTTAAACATGTCCTTAAAGTAACGGTTATTACAAAACTCATACATAATGTGGAGACCCACTTCCCCTTTTTAAAACATAATGCTTTCTGAAAGCAGCAAGAAACAACGTGTAGAAACAACCGTATTTACTATAAAAAATGTTCAAAAAGAAGGGAACAGATTTATTGTCTCCCATGTATAATTCAGATGTGAGGTCACGTGCTTCATTCATTCTTCCTGCCTTTGAGAAATGCACAAGAGATGCAGCACTGTCTTCCTCTTGCAGATTGAGAGGCTGAAGCCAAGAAATATAAAGTTCTTTAAATCATATCTCGAAACTTTCTGACTCAGATATGCAGTTTGGTCTGAAAAGGCTGAGTGTATTTAAACTTTGCCGTGTAGGTGATATATGAAGACAATTGACTACAATATCAAGCTATGAGGGAAACTTCCTAGTACAGAATGACTTCTGCAGATGCTGAATGGGGAAAATCAACCAGTCAAAGTAACTTTGTTGAACTGCTGCCTCTAGAAGTCACTTTAAAAATTTTCAGCCAGCTAGACATTCAGAGTTTGTGCAGAGCTTCCATGACGTGCCGGAGTTGGAATCACACAATTACAAACATTGATGCCTTATGGAAACCTCACTGCTTGACCGCAAGAACTGTGTGCCGAAGAGAAATAGATAATGATATTAAAAGTGGCTATTCCTGGAGGGTAAGTTTAACCTGCAATTTGTTGTGGTTTTGACAGGGTTATTGTAGCACAGTTAAGAGAGCTCTATAATTCTGCTGAGAGTGGTCCACAGAGTGTGCTGACAGTTACAATTGAACCGTAATCTTCTCTGCTTGACATAGTGCCCACACTGTATTTCCCTGACCTCTCAGATCTTGAAGTCAAGAACGTCCCTTGTTAAGCAGAAGGGAAGAGAAGAAGTCCATTTCTTTTATTTCATCTTATGAAAACAGCACATACCATGGCTGCTCTCTGCATATGCACAGATCCATACAAGCACACGTGAATTTATTAATGTGACTCTATGTTTTATTTCCTTGTCAATAATCTCAGTTCTGTGATTGAGTTTCTCTGCTTGTAGATGTACTCATTAGCCAGCCACACTGCCACGGTTTTGAAGAGTGCTGTCTGTCCCTTTCAGGTAATACTCCTAAGAAATTACCGGAGGAGCAAAGTCAAACACCAGTGGCTAAGTGGCAAGTATAGCAACATACATTCTTTTCTTAGCCTGCCAGAACAATGTATGTGCATAATGGATGCAGATACATGGGAAGAGATTCTAGACGCAGAACTGGAAAGAGAAGCTGGAAACCCTTAGCCCACCTCATGGCTTTGACGGCACTTAGGACTGCAGGAGACTTGAAAATCTGATGTTTACTCAGTTCTTAAAACGTTTAGCATTTAAAAGAAAACAAAGTTAAACACAAAACTTTGTATTTTGCACTTTAGTTAAAATTTTTTCAGGTTTTATGCTGTGAGAAATTATAAAATGTTATTTTTATAAGAAATAATAGAGTAATAGAATGATTTTGAAATGTATTTCATGTATTTATGTTAGACTGTTGTATTGCTTTAAGTGATAGAACTTACTGTTATATTCTATTTAATCCTCCAAAAATTCAAGGGCTACCTGAAAAAATTTATTTAAAGATGCATTATAAGTATATATATGTATATATGTACACATATACATATATATCATTTATACCAAGTGATAATAGTTGCAGTATGTGAAAATTAATAATAAGATGGCATGTATTGCAATTTTCACTTCAGTGGAGCAGATTGAATTGTCAAATAATGAAAGCTATTTTAAAATGTACTAAATCTAAAATTTATTTAAACTTGATCTGATCTTGGAGCTGAAACTTTCAGATTAAGATTTACATTATTTTTCTACAAACTTGAACTTAGTCTCAGAGGCTGAGAATGTTCAAGTTTCAGAACATTTCAGGACATTAGACCCACCAAAGGCTGTTTTCCTTAGACAGCTGCGTCCCAGTATCCTAACAGCGCCACCTAGTGGACTCTTAGATGCTTCTCAGTTAACAAGAAAATGTGTTCTCCAAGCCCTATTCAATGTTGTTAAAGTGTATCTTTGCAGAGAGGAAACTTTTTCAACTTGGTTTCTCTTTTTCGTAAAAGAATATGTAGCAGCATTATTCCCTCTACCATGTTTCTCCATCCGTCTGTAAACCACAGTAAAAAAAGTATCTACAAATAAGGTGGTTTGAATAGAGTTCTCTCTAGTTATTATTCCTTACTTTTCTGTTGCTATGGTAAAACATCAGGACCAAAACCAGCTTGTTTAGTTTATTTAGCTTATAGTTCCAGAGCAGTAAAAGTCCATCACTTCAAGGGAGAGAAGTTGCAGGCATGGAGACTAGAGCAGGAGGCTAAGAAATCACCCCCTCAATGAAAAGCATGAAGCAGAAAGAGTAAACCAGATGTAGGTGAGACTTTAAGCTCTCAGAAGCCTTGCCCCAGTGACAGACACTTCCTCCAGCAAGAGTGCATCTCCTAGACCTCCCCAAACAGCACTGCCAACCAGAGAGCAACAAGTATTCAAATACAGGGGCCCTATGTAGAACATTTCTTATCAAACTACCATGGTTTTTTTTTTTAATCTAGGAAACCAATATTTAATAACTAGACAGCCATCAGGACGATGCCCCATCACATACACATTATTTTTGTTTCATCACATATCATCTACTAGTGTCATAGAGTTGGAAATGGTCTTGAAAAACAGGCAGGACAGTTTCCAGGTCTACTAAGTAATTTCCTGTCACTACACTGAGGTCTCAGACATCCCGAGTTCAAAAACATCTATAGTAGTAATAGTTTCTCCATTAAATCCTAAGGCAGTACTCTCCAAGGATTGCTGCAATTATTAGAAATTCTCCTCAAAACACAAGACCCCCTCCCCAGCATTTGTCTGTGGTCCTGTTTGTATCGGTTAGGACTAGATTGATTTAGCCTTCTCTACATTTGCTATTTGAGTGTGTGAAGACAGCTGGTCTCTCTCCCTATGTCATCTATTCATCCTGATAGTCACATGCCATCATTTCTAGGCTGAGCAGCAGTGTTCTGTGGCTCATGCCCTCTTAACAAATGTGTACTTGGGAAGAAAGATATCCCACTGATTTCATTAGGAAGAGATAATTTAAAAGCACTTTGAAATCTTGAAAATGTGGAAGTGAAGCAATAAGGCGTGTATATATGGGTGTTGTGGGCTATGACTTGGAATGAGCATTCTGCCTGTCACCTTTTCCTGATAATAAAGGATGCCCTAAGGTTGGGGGGGGGTTTCTATATTCTTACTTATGGCACTGTGTCTGTCTGCCTATGTGTTGAATCTAAAAAAATGTGACTACGTGACTGGAACCGCCTCTTTCTTAAACTGGAAGACAGGGGGGTTGAAACTCTTTCCTGCCACAAAGAGAAGTGGCCCCTCAGTCAGAGAATGTGCATTCAACAGAACAACAGAGGAAGTGGAAGGAGAAGGTGGTGGCAGCTCTGATTCAGTCTGTCTGCTTGTCTAAACTTGCACGTGAAACCCTGCCCTGCCCAGAGGGCTTTCTTACTATTTTCAAGTGTGTGACTCTTGTAGCTTACATCAGAATCCCTGTTTGGCACTGGGAACCCTGCTGTAGGGCTTCCTTTGCCTATTTTAGTATGTGATACTTGTAGTTTATGTCAGTGTCTTTATTTCAAATGTCTCAAGCCTTGCTTTGAAAATCCTTCCTTAGTCCTGCCAATTTTGTGTCTTAACGGTAATCCCCTGCCTTGGATGTTGTCAGCATTTCCTTCTCAATCTTCTGTAATTTCTCCCACAAAAACTAAAATTGGTGCTAAGACACAAGTAACTTACTTCCTGGATGTCTTTGATACCTTTTTATTGTTGATTTGTTTGACACTCAGTTCCTGTAATTCTTAGTTTGGGACCAGGCATCTCCTCTCTTTTCAGACACACAGCATCCTGGAACTGTTACATGATGCTCTTTGTGGAGGTTCAGGTGCTCTCTTCTTACATTCTTCCATCTTCACTACCATTGCTGGTGCTCAGGTTGTCTAGATTCATAATTCCACATCCGGTCTGCCCATTCTCTTCCAGAAACACCTGTGCCAACCTCTTGGAATCATACCTAATTCACTAATACCAAAAGCAGAGCTCCTGAAAGCAAAAGACTAATTATTTTTCCAGCCCCTACCCTGGAAAGAGGCCAGGGCTTCTAGGTAGTTCACACCTTGTGTGCTTTCCTCATTCTGCAGCCAGCCAGCCAAGAATCAGGTATCACTGGTTTAGTTATCTAAGCAGCTTATTACTTCTGTGCCTTATTACTTCGTGTACTTGAAGTTGACATGGCTAAGATGAGCTCCAGACTGTACTCCTTCCTCTGGCTGTTGACAGATCACTTCCTGAGAGCCCTCAAATTAGCAATGTCACCTCTAACTTAGATCATTTGCTACATTCAGGCAGAGAGGGGCTCTGAAAATCCAGGGCAGTCTTGAATGATGCACCCTGGCTTACCCTGTAGCCTTTTCCCTCACAACTTTCTATCTGTATCTTTCAGTTCAGACATACCAATATCATTTACAGTTCCCTGGCAGGCTTGTGCCCTTAACTCCATCCCTTTGTGCAGGTTAATGTGTGCAGGGTTCTCCCCTTCACCATCAGCTTGACAAAACCTTTCACCTGTAAATCTTCCATAACTGTATTGTTCTGGATTAAGTGAACCTTCTAAAGTTCATATATATTTTTCTTTGTAACATTCTCCTCAAAAACTGTCACATTGTGTAGCACTATCTATCTACCTGTCCCTATGAATTGTGAATTTCTTAGTGACAGGAGCCATATCTTAATTTATTTTTATTACTAGTAATTTATTTTTATTAGTAGTAATTATATGCAGAATGTACAATAAACTATATTTTTGCTAATATAAAATATGTATTATAGTATCAAATTTACTATTTGTTAGTGGCTAAAACTGCTGGATTGCTGGAATGTATGAAATAATGTTAAAATGCAGATGATTGTTCTAGCCATTTTCAAAGGTGTAAATGGAACTTGAAGTGTTTTGTTATATTTTTTAATAAACACTTGAAAATAAATTCAGATTTTAAATATCACATGCTCATTATCTTCTGTTATTAGCCACCCCAGTCAATTTCTAGTATTACCTTTGCACATTAAGTAAATAAACCTTAAGTTGTTTTCTATTTGATTTAAAAAAATTCTCTGTATAATAAGGAACACTGGAACTTGAATGATGAGTTGCATGGCAAGGGCTTAAAGGGAATGCTCATTTATCAGACCAGACCAGTCTGTGAGAACATGAGTAAGTGGAGCCAAAATGGAAGGAAGCTGTGCCTCATTCACAGATAGAATGCTCTACTGACTACACATACTGTGCAAGGGAGCAAGATTATTAAAAAATGTTAAATTTTTCCGGTGTTTTTTGAAAAATTTGTAATAAGTTTGATTTACTATATAAAAATAAACATAAAAACTTTTCTCTTGTTATTTCTGGTAACTCAGCCTCAAAAAATAATCAGTAGGAAAAAATCGCATAAAAACTGTAGACCTTAAGATACTTGTATATGTATAAACCTAATTTGAAAAATATAGCATATTCCCAACCATTTTAATTTACTTTTTGCTCTGATTTTGTGTTACCTGTTCTTTTAAGACTTAAAATGTTCTAACATTATTAGCAAAAATACGAAACACATGAAGAAAAGTATATGTGGTGGGCAATCACATATTTTTATTTAAAGTTAAAATCCCTAAGATACCAAACATGTGAAACTAGATCCAGCTTGAGCAAAGTTGATTACTTATGGTAGCCAACATTCCTTGGATGCCTGCTCTGTAGCTGGTACTGAGCTTATGGGGTGGGCACACTTAATTCCCCTTCATTTTATGAACTAAGACGTGCAAGAAAATGATCCTGCACTGTAGCCATGGCCACTGTATGAGTGTATAACATACAGTGAATGTTCAAATTAATGTAAATGATAGGAATCGTTACTGCTCAGTGAGTTTCAATGCTTAGAATGAGCAACTGATGAAAAACCAAGAATGTTTTAGTGACTTTATTTTCAAAACTTTGAAACCCACAGAAGAGCGTGCGTGCGTGCGTGTGTGTGTGTGTGTGTGTGTGTGTGTGTGTGTGTGATGTCTGTGAGTGTGATATTATAGAGACATATGTATATAGAGACATATATAGACGTCATCGTATAGATATGTGTTAACATGTGCTGTTCTTTTTTAGTTTTTGCTGAAGCATTTTTCAAAATTGATACCTCCCCCCTAAATAGTTGAGCATGGATTTCCTGAGGATACTCTCATGTGTGCACTATTTTATATATAAAAGTGCTTATTCTTATATTTAATTTACAATCCATTGAAACATTCCTCATGGCTCCCAAAATATCCTTTATGTTTTTTTTAATTGTGTGTCTGAATAAGATTGCATCTGAATATCTCTCTCATGTCTTAATCCTCTCACCTTCCTTCCATCCCTCCCCTCTCTCCCTCTCCCTCCCTCCCTCCCTCCCTCTCTCTCTCTCTCTCCCTCTCTCTCTCTCTCTCTCTCTCTCTCTCTCTCTCTCTCTCTCTCTCTCTCTCTCTCTCTCTCATACACACACACACACACACACACACACACACCTCACCCTTCCTCCTTCCGACTCTCCCCCCTTCTAGTACTGTTCTTTTTTCAAGGTATTACCCCCTTCTTAAAAAATGATTATGTTATAGGCCATTCCTTATTTGATGATGTTGTCTTTACAATTTGATTTGAATTTTTTAAAATGTATAACAATATTTTTTTAGGAGGCTGAGAAAGTAAGCAAAGAACCTCTGAAGCAAAGGGTTTTTGTTTTTTGTTTTATGGGGTTTTTTTGTTTTTTTTGTTTTTTTGTTTTGTTTTGTTTTTTTGGTTTTTTTGCTGCCCCACAGTACTGACAGCACAGTGGTTACCACTGAAGACCTAGTAGAGAGAAAGAATTAGATGGACAGCTAACGTTCTCAGTTGAAACCTCTAGGGGCTCCACACTAAGGATCCAACTTCCATTCAGTTGGATCCCCAATTTTGTAAAGGTAGGAAAGCTCCACAGATGACAAGGTGAGTCCTGGCTAGAAGATGACGTCCCTTGGAACCACTATAATTACCCATGTACAGCACCTGTTTTAAAAAAAAAAAAAAAAAAAACACTAAGCATGTTAAAGGCAGTAGACGATGACTGAACGGAGGAAAAAGTCATCAGATAGTAGAGCCAGAGTCAGAGGATGGAGCTGGTGGAGTTTATTGGTAATTGGAAAATAATTATGATGATATGTTCAGGTAGACAGGATAAAGAGCAATGAAACTAGATCAAAATAAAGTATTTGGCCAGAAACTAGAGAATTGGAGGGTGCAAGGGAGAGGAAACAGAAGTGGCAGAACGGGAAACTATAACTGGGCTGAGGTTTAAAAGAAAATCAGAATATTCTATTTTGAAGTTTTTAATAAATAGAGAAATAACACCTGCCTTCACCCTGCCCAAAGCCTCCAGAGGGCGCCACTGCTTCAAGACCAGCACCAGAATAAAGTGGGTCGCGAATTTCTGTTTCACAAAAGATCTATTATTTCATTTTCCTTTTCTACCAGCCCTCTCCACCCAGCTTCTCTTTACCCTCCATAGAGTTCCCATGTATCTCAGCCCTACACACATACACACATGTACATACACACACATACACACATGTACATACATACACATTCACTCACATACACACAGACATACACACAGACATATACACTTAGATGCACATACATACACACACATACACCACACACACACACACACACACACACACACACACACACACACACACACACACACGCTGTAAGGACTCCTGATAAGCTATGTGGTAAACATGCTAGACAGATAACCCTACATGGCTCCCGTTGAGATAAGAATTCTTGGCACATAGCAGCCACATGGTAAGCCCAACATGCCTTTGACAGAACACACCATGAACAGAGGGCATGACCCTAGGCATGGCTACATAAATCTGTGCCCACCTGTTCTCTAAAAGGAGATGCCATGAGAGTCTGTCTCTTTTCTCTTCTGCTTCTCTTCCCTTGTAACTTTCCTGAATAAGCTCTAATGTGGTGCTGGTAGTGTGTGTCTGTTCTCACATGCAAAACCAACACATACGCACATACAGAGAGAGAGAGAGAAAGAGAGAGAGATCTACATAGGTAGATGGTATCAGAGAACTCATAGTGATAATTGGTCCTCTGAAAGCTTCAGGGCCTCCTGAGGTCAAACGGGTCTTCAGGGAGAACAACCACACTGACTCTGCTCTTCACCCCAAAGTTGGGAGCTGTCCCCTCTACTGATGCTTAGGCCTGAGACTTTCTATGAGCTAGTTGGTCTTGGCCACTTGAATACTAAACCACCTTTCTCTTCACATGTTACAACAAGCCTCCTTCACTTATTGGTCCCTAATACTAGTGGATCTCATGTTCTTGTCCACTACTGAGACCCAGATCTCCATCTTCTGGACTAACCCACCATCTTGGTGTTGCCTGATCTCTTAGTAGGTCCATGTCTTTATTAGACTGTATTCTTGAGCCACTGGTCTCCCCAGATACTCCCATAGCTTTCCACTGTAGAATTGCCTTACCTTTTCCTTAATGTGGGCATTTGGCTGGGAGATCTTGTCTTTCCCCATCAAAGTCCCAAGGACTAAGCTGGAGCACTGTCTCGGCCAGCATAAATTTATCTAAAATGGGTAAAACCCTGGGCCTTCTGTCTTTCTTCCTGTGCCTAGTTGACACCCAGGCTGACCTCTAGGGCACTAAGGCATCAAAATGCTAATGGATGGAGAATAGTTCTGATGTAGGTTTGTAGCTCTTCTACCTCAGTGGAGCTGAAGGACCCTCGGGACATTGGAACTGAGGTGGTTTCTGCCTTCCACATTCTTCCAGGTATCACCCTGAGTTAGCAAATTCCAGGCTTGCAACGGATACTACAAGGTGGGAGACAGATGGACACAGAGGATGCTCTGTTCACTATGGGTTCCGATCCCATGAACTGACAACCTCCCTGTTTCTATACCCTCCTCTGGCTCCCACGAGCAATGTCCCCTGCCCCTTGTCCTTGCCTGTTCTGGAAATGTTGGGGCTCTTGCCCTTGACCCATGAAGTGTCTCACAGTGACACTGGCATATGCTGGCTCAGCTGAGTCATGGCTAGGCTCCTGGCTGGACCCGTGGAGAAGATCAGGTTTGATTTATTGGCTGATTCACTGTTTCTTTATTCCCTTCATTATTCCCACCCACTATTTTTGTACTGCCACCCAGTTTAAATTAAAGAATCTTCTCTTAAAAAAATCAATAGTAATGGAAATTAATGAAGACCTGGAAATTGGACCACCCACTCTAGTAACATGAATGGATTGTTAAAGAAATTGGAGAGGTAATAAAAATTCCTAGAGTCAAATGAAAACAAAACCATGGCTTATTAGAATGTTTGGGATCTAACCAAGGCAGTCATGAGAGGGGAGTTAGAGCTATGCATGATTAGATTTACAAAATCCGATCAAACTGGAAAATGTAAAGATGTATCAAAAGGTCTCCTAGAAACAAAACCAGACGACAAATCAAAAATAGAAAAAACAATGTTGAAACTTTAGCTCAGTTGTAGACAACCTACAGAATTGGAGCAAAAGTTTGGGGCTATATGTTTGATGGGACATTAACATACCCAGTATGGAGAGCATCAAAGATTGAGCACCAAAGACCAATAAATGCTGTTCTGTGAGTTAAACTTCATGCTCCACCAGCATTCCTGGAGAAAAAAAAAAAAAAAAAGAAAAAAAGAAAGAAAGGAAGGAAGGAAGAAACAGAATAGAAGTCCAAATACGGAGACCAGATTTTAAAAACTATAATAAAGGTAATTCAGGTGACAAAAAATATTCATTAGAATGAGTATATCTGTGATGTTGCATGGGTGATATTACACTAAAATGTTCCCTTTTTTTGTCTGAAACTTGACTTTCACCGGACTACCATATTAAACTTAGCAATCTCAACTCTAAAATATAGAGTGATGTGCTGAGGCTAAATTAATGTAGAAAGAGCAGGGGTAAACTGAAAAGATTGTGTTTACAATGCTCCCATCCCTTTCTCCACTCCACACTCCTCATGAAACATAACATGGCCACCTAAGGGATGGCGTGGCATCTCAGTCTCTTCCCCAGCACACTCTACCTACTGGGACAGTGCTTCACCTCTTTGTTTTTATTTTTATTTGCATTTGTTAATTGGACAAACAGATGGGTTTGGTTGGCATTTCACACATAAAATAAACTTTTTGATCTCAAATCCCCTATTATATCCTATCCTGTCCCTCCCTGTTCCCCTTCTTCCACCTCTAAACCCTCTGGCTTTCATATATTATCTCTACTCTTTTAATTATTGCTACGTTACACACATGCATCCCTCTTCCAGCAGTCTTAACAGCCGCGGTTATTCACCTTGGGGGGTGCTTGTGGACTCTTCCGCTTTCATGTTGGCATGTCAACTGATGGTGTCACTGTTCAGCTTTTTTTCAGGCGACCACACTGCTGAGACTTCATGGGTGCACTTTTCCTGTCCTGTACAGGAAATACAAACTCATAGCAGATGTCCTGGATCTTACAATCTCTCCATTCCCTCTTCCATGATGTGCCCTGGGCCTTAGGTGTAGGGGTTGTGTTTTAGATCTAGCAACTGGTGCTGAGCTCCCCTTGGTCAACGGTTCTTTGCATTGTGACCAGCTGTGGCTTTAATAGTCTCCATCTGCTGAAAAAAAAAGAAGTTTCTTTGAGAAGGGGTGAGAGTTACATTAATGTGTGGGTGTAAGGATACAGATTTAGGATGTTGTTAGAAATTATACCAGTTTAGAAAAGTGGAAGTGATAGTCTTTCCTCCAATCTTGGGGCACCACCAGTCGTGGCTAGGGCTGCTATACCAGACATAGATTCCCTCCTGTTAAGCAGGCCATAAATTCAATTGTGGTTAGACTAAGATTTTAGTCACTACCAAGATAGGATGCCTTACTGTGCTGGTCATTGTTGTGGTTATTGGCATCACAGCTGGGAAGAACGCTTGAGTGTTTTTCTCTGTTGGCAGCTTGCTTAGCCCTTTCTAGCAATTTAGAACCTAGTACTGAGGGAGGGGGCTTCCAGTCAGCTCCAGCTCAGTTCCTCCAAGTTTGGTGTCCAAAGTGTGAGATGTCTTCAGCAATAGGGACTTACCTTTAAATTCTGGGTGGCAATTAAGTGCATCCACAATAGCCTACATTGCTTGGCAGTCTGTTGGACTCCCCTGACCAACTAAGAAGGTTTCTCATGCGTGGTGCTGGGATTTTGTTGGATCAACCAATGGCTGGTTGGATGGTGGTGGGGTGTACATATGTGTATATGTATGTTATGTGCAATTTTGTACATAAAGCAATATGATTTGTATTATTTCCTATGGCCTTTTCAAATATCCTTAGTATTATTTAATTCCTCCTTCCACCCTCTCTCTTTTATTGCTCTCCCTCCTCCTCCCTACCCCTCATTTTCCCCAATTTCCCCTTAACCTGTGACTCTCTATGACATTAAGGTATTGAGAATGATGAACATATACTCTATAATGTATGAAATGTATGAAACACGTTATTTTGTATAATTAATAAAAATGAAAAATATAAGAAGGATTCATAAATCTTTATTAGGGCAAAATAAAGTTATTTTCTCTTTTACTTGTAAATCAGAGAAACAAAAAAAGAGGTCTTCCAAAGACTTATCCTCCAGACTGGCTCTAAAGCACAGTGGGCATCATCTTTGAGATGGTATCTAATCAGCTGCCAGCAGAGGGAACAATATTTCAATTGAAACCCAAAGTGCTTGGTTAAAGCTGAGCGTTCCTCATTCTAGCCACGTTTGCTGAAGAAAATATCACGTTTTCAAGTTTTCATTGTAGATTTCACAAGATGGATCATCAGGTAAAGGTGCTCACAACACGTAAAGATGGAGGAGCAGACCACCTCCACAAAGCTGTTTCCTGACCTCTGCATATGCCATAGTGCAGGCGCACAAGACACATGTTCACACACACATGCATATGTGCATGCACAAACACACACATATTACAATTGTTTCTCATTATTTCACTTTATTTTTGTAATATGAATTGGAAAAATAATATACTTTATTCAAAGACTGCTTTAAACATCTGTGGGAACAATAGCAAGAAAAATACTCATTTTCTTTCATGTAAATGAAGACAAGGAGTTTAGAGGCAGAGGCTGAGCATGCTGGGAAGGAGCTGCTATTATGGAAAACTCCAGTACCTAGATATACTCATTGTGAGGCAAAGGTACTATATGTAGACATGCAAATGTTTCTTAAACTTGATCATAAGCATTGAAAAACATTATCCCATATAGAGGAAAGCTACCAAGGCATCGTGGATGCACTATCAGGGCTGGTATTTCGACACCAGTCCCTCTCCGAGATCTTTTCCTTTTTTAAGAAAGCAGACCTGATATATGCTTTAATTTTCTCATTTAATAGTAACCATGTTTTGACTACTAAAAATTCCTATTGTGACTCTGAACATTTATGCTCTTGATAAAAATGCTACAGTAACTCCAAGTTGTCACAAAAATCTGTGTCCAAAACTGCACTTAAAGGTGATTGTGCCACAGCAATGTCCTAACTAAGGCATTTTTAGCATCTAGCAATTGGAAGCTTCCTGGTCAAATGAGTGTGACTTTAAAAGTTAAGTTTACTTTTAGAGATTATAGTTGCATCATTTTCTCCTTTCCCCCTCCATACTGTCTCCCTGTGTCCCTTTGTTTTCTTTAAAATTCATGACATCTTAAATTTAATTGTTGTTACATATACATGTGTGTATGTGTGTTTGTATGTATATGTACAGATAGGTAGGTAGATGGATGGATGGATGGACGGACAGATGGACTGATGCATGAGTGGATGGATGGGAGATCAGAAGACACCATTGGTGAAGGTACAGCCTCTGTTGTAGTAGAAGCTTCAGGCCTGAAGGGGTCATGGAAAGAAGTTGAGGATTGGCTCCATATGGTAGAGTTAGAGTCCTCAATGAGAGCTCAAAAGAAGCTATGGATGAAGGTGCAACTCAGTTGCATTGAAGACCCAAGCCTTTTTGAGATACCAATTCCATAGGATGACACTGGACAAACTTGCTTCCCTCAGGGTAGTAGCACCACTCAGGGAGGCTGTGGAGCCTTTAGAATGAGGAACCTAGTTTGAAGAATGTAAGTTGCTTGGGGTACGCTTTTGGAGGGTGGACCTGAGCCTTGATTCTGGCCCACGTTCTGTTTACTGCTCCACCATGATGTGAACAGTCTATGTCATACGCTTCTCATGGCCACATACTGAGCTGTCTCATTATGATAGATTGAAACTCTCTGAAACCAAGAACCAAAGTAAATCTCCCCTTCCTTACTTTAACTGCTCTCTACCAGGTATTGGGGTCACAAAAAAATACAACTAATATGCAAGGTATCCTGGACCTCCGCAGAAGTCTTTAAATTGGAGAAAGGGAGGCAGATGAATTAAACCAGAGAAATGGTATCAACTGGCTGTCACTGGGTATGAAACTGGAAGGGACTGAGTTAGGGTTTCCTAGAAGAACAGAACTGACAAAATGAATTTATATTAAGAAGGGATTTATTGAGTTGAATTACACAATAAGATCCAGGTAGTTCAACAGTGGCTATCCTACTCTTGAGCAGCCAAGAATCCGATAGTCGCTCAATTCACAAGGATAAGTATCTCAACAGTCTCAATCTGGCAAAAAAAAAAAAAAAAAAAAAAAAAAAAAAAAAAAAAAAAAAAAAAAAAAAAGGCCTGGAGGATTCTGGAAGAGCTGTTGGTCTTCAGTCAATATCGGGGACCTGAGGAAGCTGGTCCTAATATCAGTGATAGAATGCAGCAACAGCTAGAGTGAGTACAAGCAGGCAAAACTTTGTTTCTTCCAAGTCCTTTTGTCTTGACTCCCACTAGAATGTGCCACTCACATTTAGGGTGGATCTTTACATTTCAAATAATTTTACACCCACCCCCAAAAATTCTCCTCACAAGCAGTGCCCAGAACCTTGCATTTTAGTTGATTCCAGGTCCAGTCAAGTCGGCAACAAGACTGGCCACCTTGGGAGCTTCTAGTCAAGGAATGAGGTCGTTCTTATAAACTTTAAAGGTAAGAAAATAGAGTCTCCCTTAGCACTCCGTCAAGGAATGTAGCCTTGCTCACACCTTCCAACTCAGTTCAGACATACAATCTCCAAACCTATAAGATAGCACAATTGTATAATCGTAAGACACAAACTGTGGTAATTTCTTAAAAGAGCAGTAGAAGAGAGGAGGCAGAGAGCCAAGATTGCCACGGTGCATGCAGCTCCTCTGACAGGCTGGAGGTAGAGATCAACTCGAGTCTATCTGTCACTACTCTGTATATCCTGCAACAGGCCTCAGCTGGTGATCCACAGCAGCCATTCAGGGTTTGGTGCATGAATGAGTGATGCACCTGCCAAGGCATCCCTCCTCCCACCCTCTTGAATTCCCTAGTGTGAGGAGTCTATAAAGCATGTGGTATCTCTGGAATATATATATATATTTAAGGCAGGCCTGATGGGAAAATGCTTTTAAAAAGTGGTTTAACAAATTAGAAGGAAAGATAATGGTGGAGCAGATGTGCTCAGTTGACAATGTGAAACTAGGTGATGTGGGAATGTCTTTCTGTATGCTATGAATATCAATCTTTAATAAAGGAGCTTTTTTGGCCCATGACAGGCACCATAGAAAAAGTAGGAGGGGAAATCAGAGCATAGGTAGAAGGGAGGAGTCAGGGACAGACCAAGCCAGCCGCCAAAGAAGAAACGTGAGGAACATAGGTGAGCCACGGGCCACGTGGCAGGATAGATTAATCAAAATGGGTTGAGTTAAGATGAACTAGCTAACAATGTGCCTGGGCCATAGGCCAAACAGCATAAAGTTAATATAAGTGTTTGAGTAATTTCTGGGGGCCTAAGCAGTGGCAGGTAGCTAAGGGGTCTGGGGCTTCAGGTCTGTGGGTCTGAACCTCTGGCTGCCTGGGACCAAGAAACCTCATTGTAAAACTAGTGGTGTGGTGGCGAAAGATATGAGAGCAATGTGGGAGAGCATGGCCCCAGCAGACAAAGAACGTGGCATTAATGAATGACACCTTCTACATGAAACCACCCCCACTGCTGTTCACCCTGCTGGAAAGAGAACACAGTCCATGTGCTGCTTGATGCCCAAAGAGGGGGTGGCAGTTGGGGTGATAAAGAGATAAAGGGTGGAAGATGGGGGTACCAAAGACAGGAAGACAGCATGGAGCCGCTGCAGCTACAGTGCTGCTGCTCGCCCTGCTGGGAAGAGTGGGTTAGAGTCACTGCCTACAAGCTGCAAAAATAACAATCATGCCCAATGAACTGCTGGGCAGCCAGCACCATAGGCAGGTAGGTGTGTGATACCCTGGGGCTGAGCTGCTGCTGCCATCAGATGCTCTGCCCAACCAAAAGATCACCCTGGCTCTACGCAACAGCAGAATCCAAGATGATCTGGGCAATGGTCCAGTATTTATGGTGTTTCAGAAACTAGAAAACTTGAACTAGATCAATGACTTATTGCAATGAGAATTTGCAGCTAAACAATATACTGGGTGACATGCTACAGTTTGTAATGTCACTTTAATGAATAAATATGCTGTGGAGGAATTGGGAAAGATGGAGGCATGGACCAGTGGTGAGTGTGCTGTGGAAAAAGGCAGAACCCTGCAACAGAGGTGATTGATAGGTGTGAAAGAAGGTTGCCGTGGATAGGAAAATGTGTCATTGCTGAGAAGGACCAGAAGGGTAGTTTGCAGCAGCCTAGAGTGTGCACCAGTGCTGCTCCTGAACACGTAGCCCAGTCACACCCCTGGCTCTGAACAACGACAAGATATCTGAGATGGAGAATAGTTCATGTCAGGATTTGGTCTCCTTGGAAGGCCTCCAGGATCCATGCTGCCCCCAGAGACTATATTCATCTGGGATCCATATGAGGGTAAGGTGATATGATGGTGCCTGTGGTCTGTACTGCCACCAGAAAGCATGGTGAGGTCCCCTGTCCTACCAAGTTTATATCCATAGTCCTGCTGCAGATGGTGTCTATGTGGATCACTTGTGGTGTGTACTCAAGCAGGAGGTCATGTTTATATCCATAGTCTATATTATTACCAAATGCAATGTGGATGTTCATGGTCTGTACTGCTACCTGAAATCATGTTGATGTCTATAGGCCATATTGCTACTTGGGGACCACATTGATGTATGTGGTCTGTGCAGTTACCAGAAGCCACATTGATGTCCATGGCTGATGTTTCCACAAAGGGCCATGTTTATGTCAATGGTACTGCTGCAGCCAATGGCCATGTACAAGTTCTTGGTTTAGCTCCTATTAGAGGCCATGTTGATGCCCGTGGTCCATGATGTTGCCATGGGTCATATTAACATGTGTGGCCTATGCTGTCATCTGAGTTCATGCTGCTGCCAAAGGCTATTATGGTGTTTATGATCCTGACTAGCCAGGGGCTGTGTGGATGTCTGTAGTCTGCACTCCCATAAGAGGTCATGATGATGTCCATGGTCAGTCCATATTATCACCATATGGATGTTCTTCATCTGTGCAGTCACTGAATCCTTGTTGATGTCTATGTCCTGTATTGCCACCAAGAGCCATAATGGTGTCTTGGTCTGTGCTGCAGCTGAGGTTCATATTGATGTCAATGATCAATGGAAGTTCATGATCCCTGCTGCTACAGACAATAAAGTACAAGGAAGCTTTCTTTTGCAGTGGCTTGATGACTGCAGACTCACAGTTGAGAATGAGAGACATAAGAGGATTCTATGATAAGCTCTCCCATCCCCTCAAAAAATAAACATCCTAGACAGAAAGCCATTGAATTTTAAAAATTGTGATAGGGATCCTAGAATGTAGCTTTTCATAGTTGATGGGTGGTGAAACTTGGAATCTGATGCTATGGAGCAATTCTTTTCTGTATTGTGAATATGTATTACTCCTATTAGTTTATAAAAAGCTGAGAAGCCAGTAACTGGTCAGGAAGTTAGGCAAGAAAGCCAAACTAAGAATGATGGGAAGAAGGAAGGTGGAGTCAAGGGAGTCACCAGCTAGCTGCCAAGCAAGCAGAATGTGGAAAAACTGAGGTAACAATCCATGAGCCGAATCATAAATAGAAATAAGGGTAAATTTATGTGTGCTAGTAACAATCCTGAGCTACTGGCCAAACATTTATAATTCATATTTAGTCTATGAGTTGGTTATTTGGTACCAGGCTACAGGACAGAGCCCAAACTTTCATCTGGAATTTCCACATGAGACCCAACATACAAAACAGAGTCAAATGCAGCTTCTTTGTAACTACTTTTTCTCCAGTAGGCTCTGCTGGCAGCAAGCATAGGCATTGCTCCTTTTAGAGATGGTTTCCTGACTAAGCGTTAGTGACACAAACAATATGGCTCTTATAAGAGGCCCTGCTACCAAACCCTTAAATGGAGTCTGAGCAGTGGGTAGCACACTACTTGGTATCGAATGCAGCCAGAAACTTCCTAGAGTTGGGTTGGTAAACGTGGTTCCTAGAGCTGACAGTAATGTACCTCTGCCATGAACCAAAGAACCAAAGAATGGGGTGGGGCCAGCCACCAAAGCCACTGCTTTGGTTCTAGCACCTGCTTAGCAGTTTATAGTCTCCTGTGGTCAGCAAAAGATAGAGCTATGAAGTAAAGACTGATTAGAACCAAAAGAAGTTCCTTTAAACAGGTAAGAGTGTGTTTAAAAACATATGTAGGCTTGCGAAAGAAAAGAAAAGAAGGAAAAGAAAAGAAAAGAAAAGAAAAGAAAAGAAAAGAAAAGAAAAGAAAAGAAAAAGAAAAGAAAAGGGGTAGATGTAGTATGAGGTTTCTGGCCTAGCCTTGAGGTTTGAATCCACAGACACACAGACCCACAGTCCCACAGAGACACACAGATGCTCACATTAATTGTACACTGATTGACCTGGAGCCCAGGCATATAACTTTCTAACTCTTTACCCTTAAACTAACCCATGACCCTTATCCTGTTCAGCCATGTGGCTCAGTACCTTTTCTCAGAGCAGCACAGTTGTCCTCTGCATCTTCTGGCTTCTCTGTGGTGTTTCTCTCTGCTTTGTCTTTCTAAATCTGCCTTAAATACTTTTTTTGCTCAGTTAGGGTATGGCACCACCACTGCCTGCCTGGGAGCCTGGAACTCCTTCTGTAAACTGAGATGACCTCAAACTCAGGGCTTTGTCCTCCTGTGATCTTTCGCTAAACAATTTGGTATTACAATCAGTGAAGGAAAAGATAAATAAGGTAGATGGGACTATCATAATGATTATCATGCTGTTTATTATGAATATTTTTGTTTGATTTCTACTTTATCACTTAAAAAGTCAATTAGTATAAATGCAAAGGAAAATGTCTTTAAAAAGCCTGTTGAGAGAGAACACAAAGATGTTCAAATTCAAACAGAGGAATATGAAGAACCAGTTTCAGCAAGGTCATCTAAAATTAGACAAAAACAGACAACATTAATATACCCAGTAACCTTTAAAAAATGAAGAATGATAAAGATGATACAGAAGCTAGTTGGGCTCCAGTAGAAATGCTAGAATTACAGAGAGTAAAAGAAGCAATTGTAACATATGGGATGCATTCACCATTTGTAAAACAAATGTTAAACAACTGGTCATGCTGTAACCAGGTCACCCCCTAAAGATTAATTTGTTAGATATGGTTACAGCTGTCTTAGAGACAGGGCCACTTATACAGTGGAAATCATGGTGGAGGGAGGAGGCTAAAACAACAGAACAGAGAAGCAGGGCCAGAGACATAGAAGTCTCCCAAGACCAACTTCTTGGTGGGGGGGGGGAGATTATGCTGATATTGAAAGGCAGAAGAAGCCATGGCACACACTGTTGGTCCCAGCACTTGGGAAGCAGAGGCAAGAGAATCTCTGTGAGTTCAAAGCCAACATGGTCTTCAAAGCAAGTTCCAGGACAGTCAGGACTGTTACACAGAAAGCTCTGTTTCAAAAACAAACAAACCAGTCTAGAATATCAGAGGACAGATATACCTCCCCCTGTCTTTTTTTTCTACTCCCAGATATTCCCTGTGCTCGGATTAAAGGTATGAGTTACTGCCGTCTGATCCTCCTAGACTGACTGTGTGTAGATCCCTCTGACAGGTAGAGAATGCCCTTTAAAAAAAGATTAGTGTTAAAAAAAAAAAAAAACAAGGCTGTGGATTCATTCCATGTTAAGGAAATATCAGGTTTGATAGAGGAAGAGTAAGAACCCCTGAAAAATCTCTGATGGGAAAAGATGGCTCAGATGATCCAACATTTCAGAGTACCTCTGTTGCAATTTCTTCCGAGTTCTACACTCAGAGGAGCTTTCAGGCTGCTGACTGAGATGATCTACCCTCCCAGACTACTTCACTCAGGACTTGATTATAATTCTAAATTTTCTTAGGGTCACCCAAAGATTTTCAGTTCCCCCAATCAATAGTAAATAGTCTAGAAAACTATGTTCACATTCCTCAAAAAAATGATTGTGTATATTATTATATAAGGGGGGTTAGGTACAGCAGGTTGTTACTGGTAATGGTCAGGAAAAAAGCTGAGCAAGGAGCTAAGATTCATGTATTTCATTGTAAAAATAAAAAGGGGGACATAGAAATGATAGGATAAAAGAGTGGATTATTAAATCTATTTTAATCCAAAACATAACTGTTAATCTTATATATTTTACATTAGTATGGATTTTGGTTTGTTGATAAAATTTTAAAGTTAATTTTGTTATACTATATGTATATTTCTACCCTTATTAAAGGTATAGTGATTAGTCAAATATTTATAGTCATGTCATTTGGGACTTTTAGGTATACAGAGATATGTATCAGGTGGATAGGTCATCTTCAAACACTTCAAGATGTACAGAATAAGAAATTTAAAATGTTTAAATAATTTAGGCTTTTTATGACAGTGAGACATGTCTGTCCCGAGAAGATGATGGACATCAAAGACAACTCTATCAAATACCCAGAAGCATGTTTGGGCAAAGAAACTGCCCTTGCCTCAATTGCCAACAGTTACTATCCATACTGGACCTGCTGGAGGCAAAAAAAAAGACAACTGTTGAACTTTTCCAAGACAAGGTTGGACAGTCATTCAAAATTCTTTGCTTCAGGAAATATTCTAGACTTGTATGTCAAAGATGGATGCCCTAAAATTGCAGAGAAACTTTGGGCCACTGTCGAGGCAGCCTGATATCCCTGTCATTAGATAATGTTTTATCCTTCTGGGTGTTTGATAGAGTTGAAGACTAAATAGTTATAATTATAGTTTTTCTTAGTTATAATAGAAAATAAACTATATGTAAGACTTTAGACTCACAAAGATAAGACAGATGATTAAGTATTTTCTCTAATTTTCCTAAATGCAAATGGATTGGATATTTTTACTGTAATTCTTACTTGATAACTGTTTTGTTGAATATAGTTTTACTATATTAAGGTTAAAACCCTTTTTAATTAGACAAAAGGGTGAAATGCTGTGGAACAATCCATTTCTATACTATGAATATGTATTACTCTCATTTGTTAATAAGAAAACTGACAGGCCAGGAACTGGGCAAGAAGTTCAGCAGGAAAGCCAAACTGAGAAGGATGGAAAGAAGGAAGGTGGCATCAGGGGAGTGGAGAGAAACGCCAGCCCACCACCAAACAAGCAGGATGTGTAAAGAAAATGAGGTAACTAGCTCTGGGCTACATGGCAAAGCATAAATAGAAATAAGGGTTAACTTACACATAAAAGTTAGCTAGTAACAAGCCTGAGCTATCAGTCAATCATTTATAATTCATATTCAGCTTCTGAGTTAATTATTGGGACCAAGTGGTCATTACAGAAAATGTCCATTTACAGTCTGGGAAGTGAATGTAATCAGGATGCATTATGCGACCATTGCAAGTAATCAATAAAAGTATTTTGTTATTAAAAAACAGCAATAGAAAACTAATACAATAAGTTCTATAGAAAGTATATAATTAAATATAAGAATTATACTAATCTTAACTACACAGCTTGAATTTTTGCCTTTTATACATTGAGTCACAGATATATCAACTATCTCACTCTACGAAAAATATATAAGGTATTGTTCTGCAGCTTCCCAGTTCACAACCCCTAAAAGAAAAAAGGTGCTTACATCTGTTTATATATAATGCTTTGACAAATGTGTGGTATTTTCCCTCACATTAAATAATCCTGTAGACACCACCTGTGTCCTACAATTATGTAATGGTACCAACCAACAGTTAATGTAGGCTCCATGAAGTAATGGTATAATATCACAAGAACATGTTACAAAACCAAGCAAAGTGGTTTCCGTACAAATGCCAGTTTATTATATAAGATTCCATTCAAGAACACCCAGATGGAGAAATGCATAGGACAAGGGAGAAGGGCTCTATTGGCTTCCACATAGTTAACACAGAAAAAATAGTTCTTACCTTCAAAGGAATAAAAGTTTAAAGTTTATTGTAGAGATATGAGTATCCTTGGCTTAGGAGTATGGATTGAAGTTAGTTCCAAAACCCTACTACAGTGTCTTATCACTTACATGAATTTTCACTGTAACAGAAAAATGTCATAAATCAAGGCGTTTTCTCAAATATATTGGTAGAAACATCAGATAGGTTATAAGGATTACATCAAAGTAGAGAAATCTCTGTTTTAGGCATTTAATTTTCTCTGGGGACATTCTAAGACATGTAGACTTATAGACACCAGAGGTCCATCTTTTCAGAAGCAATTTGATAGGCACAACACATCTATTTTGTAAAACAATAGTAAATAGCCCTCTGGTAGGGCCTATGTCCTCCCAAGACATAGGCGTTTAGCCAAGTAAAGAACTAAACATGAATTTCTCCTCTATAGTGGGCATCAGATTCAATCAGAAAGCCATTGATTATGCTCCTAAGAGTCATTTCACTGCTGCCCCAGTAGATACTTATTTCCCACCCAGCTCTTTGTTTACTTTCTGTCTTAATATAAGATCTTATTAAGTTTCCCATATGACTCCTGAATTTTATGAAAATTAATGTGTTTGACCAATAAGAATATCCCATGTCTATATGCAAGGTATGTCTTCTTCATGCTGTGACAAAAAGCCTGTCATCAATAACTTGAAATAAGGATTTATTTTTAGTTCACAGATTCAAGGGTTTCAGTCCACCATGGCCACTGAAGGTGGTGAACCAGGGCATGGTACCTTATGGCAGACAGGAGTCAATGCAGAGTGGTAATAAAGACAGGTCACGTTATAGCTCCCCAAAGACACACCTACATTGATCAACTTCCTACAACTTTCAGAGTTATACTATCTCCCAATAATCTCTAATCTACTATGAGTTAAGCTATCCATTAATTTAGTCAGAACTTGCATGAAATAATTGTCTCTAAAAATCCCCCCTACGGACATACTTACAAATGTGCTGAACTGATCCCCTGTGCATTAGGCATCTCTCAAGTTAGTCAAGTTGACATTATTAACCTTACATTTCACCAACATTGAATTCCATGCCACAAGCCATTCAACAGTTGCAGATGAGCTAAGTTTTGAAAAATAAGCAACATTAGCTATTTAAGGGACCTTCATTTAATATGGGGTTTAGGGCTAAAATAAATAACATAGATAGGAGTATGGTTGTGGTGTAGGAAAGCCCATTTGGATGCTCTTCAAATGGTTCCAGACAATAAATGGTAGAGTTCTTGTCTAAATAAGAACTTTGAATCTATAAGAAGGATGATCTTAACATACATTAATAATGAATAATTAGTGATCTAGGCAGAAGCTCAAGGAGATGATGTGATTGAGAGATATGCTAGATGAAAAATTAAACTCACTTTATGGATCTATTTGCTCACTTTCTTTTCCCACCTAGGATAACTCTATAAACAGATGTTATAGTATGTAGACCTTTGGTCTATAATTGAGCACTCTGAAAAAAAAAAGAGAGAAATCTATAGCTAGAATTGGAGTCTGTTCTTGTGAGGACACAACATTCAGAATGAAGTGTAGCCAACTTATCAAATGACCTGTTGATCTCTTAAAGAATGTCACACAACACTCAGTGTTGGTTTTCACTGCTCACATGCTAGACACTCAGAAGTGGCAATCGCTTAGTCAGCCTTGGAAATTAAAAGCTGATGCTGTTGTCCCTGTATGTGGTCTCTATATCTATCACAGTGGCCACCCCATGCATGTGTCCTCTGTGGTAGTGCTGTGGTGATTGCAGACAAAGGCCAACTCAAACAACAGGCTAAGTGATTTGAGGGTTGAAGATTCAGGGGGATATTAGCATATCTCTCTCTCTCTCTCTCTCTCTCTCTCTCTCTCTCTCTCTCTCTCTCTCTCTCTCTCTCTCTCCCACCCACCTACCCACCCACCCACCCACCCACCCACACACACACACACACACACACACACACACACACACACACACCTTCACCCTTTACACCTACTCCCAGATGTCCATCTATATGCTTCTTCCTTAGAATTCCTTGGTTCTGATCCTTCAGTGTTTTTCCTCACAGGACCCTGAACAATTAGAGAAACATTCACTAATGTTCATGAGACCACAAATATATTATCACCTTGTTTACTTCTCCACCGAAGACACAGAACCTGGTATATTGCCAAAAGCTCTGCCAGTGGAACTTGGTCCTTTGCCATTCTTTCTAGGGCAGGTGTTCAATTTTTATTGATATTTCCTCACCCAATCTCTGCCTTCTGGCACTTTGTCTATTTTAGTAATGTCCTTTTCTCAATAAGTTTCTTTCATAACCTTAGTCTATCTTGGGATCAACTTCTCTAAGAATCCAGCTGACATTTTGTACACCTGGTGACCTTGAGCAGAAAGGTGAAGAACCGAGATGCACATGTAGGTCGAGGCTTCCACGGAATATCGTGGCAATTATTTTATTCAGTGGCTCAGGTGATAAACAGGAGGGAGAACTGGAAATGAGGAGAGATGAATGGGGATAACTCTCCTCTAGCCTTGAGAATTTTTGGAAAATTTGTGAGGTTCCCCAGACTTCCCATGGAAAGTTGTACAGGAACAGTATCATTTTATTTGAGTACTGGAGGAAGAAGAGCCCTACAAGGCTGGAGAGTTCTTGCTACAGGGAATATTAAATAAACAGTAGATTAAAATTAAACATCCAGGAAGTATGTGAGGAGAATAAAGTCAAAACAAAACGCCAACTCAAAATTCAAAATCTGGCCGTGATACCATCTCTGCTGCCTTCCTTGGTTGTAGAATCTTGGCCAGTCAGATTCACTTTGATGATCCCGTGTCTTCATCTGTTCAACCACAATAAAGAAAGTTTAGTGTAAATTTGAAATAAAGCAACACTTACAACAACATATCTGATATGGCTCCTGGTCCAGTCTACCTAGCCTATAAATGACTGTTCACAGATCTCAGGAAATGAGTTGTTCCTCAGGTAATAACGATAATGGGTGTTTTCTCCCAAAAAGACTTGCCATCAGTTCTATGCTCACACAAACCATACCAACTTTACCCCCTGCAAACAAGCCATTTATCCAAAGAGCTAACTCCAGCAATAAATCAATTCCCCAGGGAAGCATATGGTTCTTAAGAAGGCAGGCTGGAAGCCAAGCATGGTGATTCATACCTTAATCTCAGCACTCGGGAGGCAGAGGCAGGCAGATTTTTATGAGTTCAAGGGCACCCTGGTCTACAGAGTGAGTTCCAAAACAGGCTCCAAAACTACACAGTGAAACCCTGTCTTTAAAATTTCAAAAAACAAAAAAGGAGACTGGGTCCCTCACTATTCTCTCGCACATAAATATAGCATTGTTATATTTCAAGTGCAACCTACAGCTATACTTTTAAAGGGGCATGTTTACCAAATGCATGAGTATGTAGTATTTTTACCATACATATGCTTGACACCTGACACATTACTGCTGAGCATGTAGGATTGTATTCAGCAGTGTGCCGTGTTTATTTAACCCATGCCTGTGCCACACTCAGAGTGGGAGAAGGATCTCAAAATTGTTCAGCTTCTGCCCAAGTGCAGTTGGAGGAAGTTCTTTTTACATTCTCAATTTTGAGACTTATATTCACAACTGCGTTATAGCAACAGCAATCACATTGGTGCTTTAAGAGAAAAACTACACAGGGAAAACTATGAGACCACAGTAGATTCTTGTATTTCACGCCAGAAGTTGTACCTTTGCCCTGTTGCTTTCTGACTGCCCATATCTAAGAATCAATATCTTATCCCCCTTTATTAAGATCTAAGCTTCTCGGGGTCAGGAATGTCTTTTTCTGGCCTCCAAACAAAGCATAGCCCTGAAATCAATCTACATATACTCAGTTCTCCACAAGGAGAGGCATCTTTCATCTGATCCTTCCCATTTCCTTGTACCTAGCCTCTAATTAAATGGCTCAAAGTATATTATGTGTAAGAAGACAGCCCCCAGTCCTGTAAGCTACCACTCAAAATAGAAATATGATGAGAAGCTGATTAATGGTCTGTTTAAGAAACAACAGTGACTTGGGCCAGACAAGGTAGCCCTGTGTATGTAAGGAGTCCCCATTTGGAATATATATCTGGATATCTATTTCCTCTGAGCTGCCATTCAGTGGGAACTTGTGTAGTTAAAAGAAACTATATTAAAAAAAAAAACTGATGAGAATTCTCAAATAATAGTATTACTTTTTTCTGCATTCTAATTTCAAAATAAAGAATTAATTCACAGCAAAGTATGGTGACCTGAGACATTTCAGGAATAGGTTATTTTAAAAAGCAAATTTTTTGGACTGAACCTAGGGCCTTAAACTTGATATACAAGTGCTTTATAACTGACTCTCACATAGCCCCAGAAGACCACAGACATTTACCTGTGCCCTTTCCTGTGTATTAACGAAGACCATTCCTACTACAGCAAGGTCCATAGCTGGCAAAGAGAGCCTCAGATGTCTTCACACAGTACCTTTGCCGTCAGGAGCCTAGGCCCACAGCTTTAGGAAGGCTGTGGGGATATGTTTCAAATTTAATAAAAACCAGTCTGAAATATCAGAGGGATCTACCCACAGTCACTCCAGGAGGATCAGACAGTGGTAACTCACACCTTTAATCTCAGCCACAGGGAATGCTGGGAGTGGTGACTTACGCCCTTAATCCCAGCAAATCTGAGTTTGAGGTCTGTTTAGTTTACAGAAGGAAATAGATAGCCAGACTGTGCAGATTCATTAATCCCAGGCAGGCAGTGGTGGTGTTACAAGCCTTTAATCTTAACCTGGATGTGAAGCAACTAAGCAAAGGTATTTAAGGCAGGTATAAAAAGACAGAGCAGGCAGAAGCCAGGAGGAGCTAGGCTGAGGAAGCTGGAAGACAGCTGGGTGAGATTTGACTGTGGTGTTTCCTCTCTTTGATATCTCAACCTTTCCCTGGGATCTGGGTCTGAGTTTCCTTAATTTGTGCAACAGAAGGCTGTCAAGCTAAAAGCAATGGGTGGGTAGGGGCCTTCTGATAAATATTCAAAAAGCAAGACATACCAGCCTGAACCCCACACCACCAAAGCATCCTGATTTGTGCACATCTAACCATCAGATACTTCCTACCAACAGTGAGGGATGGTGCTTTATATCCTGCTGGCTTCCCCCAAGAATACCAAGTGTAATGTAGGAAAGTTGACAAGGAGATTGATTCAAGGACAACTACTCACGCTGAGCCCAAATACAAAGCCTCCTCACTCACAATGAATGGCATTTACAAGGCACAGCTTAGCAAGTGCTGACATTCCTATGTGTCTGTGACTCAAATACAGCCATCTAAACGGAGGTTTTCATTCCAGTGTTTCCCTTCCTTTGCTCTTCCCTCTGCCCACTTCTTTCTGCCCCCTTCCCCATGCCCAAACGCCCACTGATCTCTTTTCTATCACTATAGGTTAGTGTGCATTTTCTAGAATTTCATGTCATTACAATTATACAGTATACACTTTTTTCTCCAAGCCTATTTTTGTTTTGACATTTACCCATGCTGTACATAACAAAAGTTTACTTCAGTTTTATTGCTGTGTAATGTTTTATTACATTAATATACGGTTTTCTTTTCTGTTAACTTTTTTTGACTACCTGGGTCATTTCCTTGTTTTGACAATTACAAATGACGAGCACTCATAAAAGTTTGCTATGGACATAAGCTTTTATTTCTCTTGGATGTAGATCAAGGAGTGGAGAAGATAATGTATATTTAATGGTTTAAGCCTCCCTTGGGCTGTTCTTCACAGTGACTGTGCCATTGTACTTTCCCTGTGCTATGTAAAGGTTCAGGTTTTCCGTATCCTTGTCAAAACTCAGCATGTTACTCTTTGCTAATGCAGCCCATCAAGTCTAGAATGCTGTCTTACTTTGTTCCCAGTTAACATTTATCCAACGGCTAATGATAATGGGCATTGTGTGTGGTGTGTGTGTGTGTGTGTGTGTGTGTGTGTGTGTGTGTGTGTGTATTTGCCAGTCACACAACTGTAGACAAGCTCTTCTATTCTTATGCTATTTTTTTCTTGTTAAGGACAAAACTTGGATTTTTATCCATGCAGCAGGGTTTTACTGTATATATGTGAATCCTTCTTGCTGTTCATCCAGTGTAAAGTTTGAAACATTTTTAAGTACACACATGAGTACACAATGTATGTGTGTATAAATACACCCTAGTCTGTCCAGAAAAGAAAAATGTTTTGCAAGAACATGTCCCAGAGTAGAAACCTCAAAACCAGTGTCCACAGTGTGGAACTCCTTTTTAGCTATATCTGACCATAGAGGTTTCCCTTTAGGCAACAGAAAGTCCCAGAACCCAGAGCCAGGGCTGGCTATGTGCTAACAGGAAATGCTGCTGTTGCTGATAGGGCAGAAGCCAGGGCCCAGTTAATAGAGTTCCCATGGCAACAAAGCACCAACCACTGGAAAGAGCCAAATATACCCACTACAGGACAGTGAGCTTAAGTGCATGGATTCAGACGTCAGAGTAGCTGGGCTTTGACTCTTCTCCGACTAAAGGCCCAGGGATCTTGAGCAAATTTTATACTGAAATGTTCAACAAAAAAATTTTAGGCAATTCTAATTTAGATTTTAAAAACTGAAAATCATTGCCTGATAGCTTAGATTCCCATGAAGCCCTCTATGGAAGAAAGGTGGAAGGAGGTGAAGCTAGGGTTTGTAGTGTGTCCACACAGGCTGGGTTGTTTATACATGTTGCTTTATTAGGTCCCAGTAGCCACACCAATTTCATTTTAGCCATGAAGAGGCTGCCACAGTTTGAACTGGACAGTCTCCAAAGGCCCATATGGCAAAGGCTTGGTTCCCGTGTGAGGTGGCAAAGAATCTTTAAGAGATCAAGTAGGAAGACTTTTAGTCTCTGGAAGCATGCTCTTGGAGAGGACCTGGGCAGAATTTTCTTCTGCTTTTCTTTTCAGTTTCCAGCCACACCCACAACCAGAACCTGCTCCTAGCTAGCATGAGATAGGCACCAATGGCTCCGAACTAGAGGCCAGCCTACTGTGGATGAAAACCATGAGCCAAAAGACACCCTTTCTGCCTCCAAGTGGATTTATCTGAGGCATTTGTTCCAGTAATGAAGTCCTGACTAACACAGAAGCTGATTCCATGGGAGGCTGTGACCAAGTCATGGGTTTGCTTTTGAGCTCAGGCCCCAGGCTCAGCAGGGCCTGCCCCACACATCCCTGTGTGCTTCCCCTCAAGACAGCTTCTCCCATCTGCCATGTCTCCTCTGAGACTTCTAAATTTTGTTTCCTTTGGGCTGAAACTGGGCCAAACACCATGATGATATGATTTCACACTGTTTATTTTTAAGCAACTTTTATCTTTTTCTGAACTTCCCCATTACTTTCTTTTTCCACTGCCCCTGCTTTCTTCGGCTTCTCCTACACGGTTTAAGCTCTGTGTTTAGAGAACACAAAACAAAATGGGAAACGTTGTGCAACTACTTTTCCATTTGCTTTTGGCCCTAACGGTCAATGATGGGGTGATTTCATCACTCTTCAAAGAGGCTAAGGCAGCACCCAAGTCTCTGTTTAGCTTTCTTTAGCGTCTCCTGGCAAGCACTGAGCGACCACTGATGTCTCCATTCAAAGTTTACTCTTTTGGAAGTCATTCACCACGGTGCACTTTTAGCCACTGAGTATGTGTGTGTGTGTGTGTGTGTGTGTGTGTGTGTGTGTGTGTGTGTGTGTGTGTGTCTGTGTGTCTGTGTGTGTGTGTGTCTGTGTGTGTGTGTCTGTTTGTGTCTGTGTGTGTATGTGTGTGTGTATTTGTGTGTGTCTCTGTGTGTGTCTCTGTGTGTCTGTGTGTCTGTGTGAGTATGTATGTGTCTATGTGTGTGTGTGTATATGTGTGTGTGTCTGTGTGTGTATATGTGTATGTGTGTGTCTGTGTGTGTCTGTGTGTGTCTGTGTGTGTGTGTCTCTGTGTGTGTCTGTGTGTCTGTGTGAGTATGTATGTGTCTGTGTGTGTGTGTGTGTGTATGTGTGTGTGTGTGAAACTAAACACTGATCCTTGAATCATTGGTGTTTTCTATGCTGTAATATTTAAACATTTTGTCTTCCAACGCATGTTTTTGTTTTTAGATTGATGCATTGGCTGATTCACTCTCAGTCATATAAGGTGGAAAGATGGTTTTCTCCTTTAATTACTTCTTCTTTTCTCCTTTCTTTCCTTATTTCAGTGGTTCTTGGACATGCTCTCACCATGCTGCCTCCACTAACCCTAAACTCACAATCCTTCTCTGGGTCTACACATACATGCTGCCACACCCGGCTTGTATAGGATTTGTTAATAGCACTATAGTTAGTAACCAAACAACCTGTTTTCCCTCCAGTTAAGTTGGAAAACTGAGTAAAAAAAAAAAAAAAAAAAAAAAAAAAAAAAAAAAAAAAAAAAAAAAAAACTGGTCAGTCTTCCTTGCCAGCATTAGCTGTCCTGAAGCTGAAGAAGAATCATCAGCTTCCACAACCTTCACACACGTCAGGTTAGAGCAGTAGCTACCATGAGAGAGTTCAAGTCAGGTCTGTTATTTTATTGTTGTGACCAACCGGATCTGAAATATATTTGTAAGCCAGAAAGCTGGTCAGATATGGACAGCACATTTACCTACTATTAACCATTTGGTCAATAAACAGCTTCCCCTCAAGAAAAGGCAGTTGCTGCATTAAGAAGTCTGGACACTGCTCCAGGGTACTGTGCATGCCTGTGTTACTGTGCACTTGAAATCCCACAGGAAAACAGTTACTAGGTTTGAACAGGGTTGAACTTGCAGCATACTTAGCAGTCCTAAGGAAGGAAATCTTTGGGTACTCAAGGGGTACTTCATTTGTCTGAGGATTGTAGTTAGTTGAGGTGTGTTATGTTCCTGGTACATGAACTGACATCTTGGAGCCTATTATCTATAGTGGAACACATAACTCAGCCTTAATACTGGGATGAGGGACTTGGTCCTACCTCAACTAGATATGCCATACTGAATGGCCCCACCTTGGGACTCCTTGCCCTCCTTGGGGACTGGGGGGGGGGGATTACCCCCTCAGGGGAGGCTAAGGGAGGGCTGGGAGGAACTGGGAGGAGGGAAGGGAAGGGGGGTACTGGTATATATGAGAAAACCTTTTTTAAATAAAAAAAATATATGTCTAATTAAAAAAAAATAAGAAGTGCACTCTTCCTTATCTTTAAACCTTAAATCTTCAGTGTGGATATGTTTTTATTATACTTGACAGTAACTGACTTTTTTAAAAAAGATATTTATTTTTGCTGTATGTGTGTTAGTGCTTGCCTGTATGCATGCCTGTAGTCCACGAGTCTGCATCTCCTTTAGAAGGCAGAAAAAGGTGTTGGATACCCTGAAACTGGAATTACAGACAATTGAGAGTCACTGTGTGGACCTGGGAACTGAACGCCAGTCCTTTGCAAGGGCATCAAGTGCTCTTAACTGCTGAGTCACGCCTTCAGTTCCTGATTTCTGTTTTGTTTTAAATGACAGTGTATGCAAATGATTTGAGAGATAAATGACACACTCCTTGGAGAATGAAAGTGAATTGCGTTAAGAGCCTTTAAACAGAGACAATTGTACCCCAAAGACACTGAGCTAAGTCATATAGATTTCATAACCTAAGGCTGAATCTATTAATCTCTATCAATAATTATTTGAAGACTGGCTGTAAATAAACTGTTGTGTGTATTCTACAAAGATAGTGTGCTGAAAAGCCAAAGAAAAAGATAATCCTTTGTCTCTTGGCCATTGCTAGAATGATCTGGGAATAGGCAGAGCCTCATGACTGGTGCACATGCTACACATACATACATGCAGGCAAAATGCCCTTGCACACCAAAAATAATAATATTGAATAATGAATATTTTTTTAAAAAATACTCTTTCACAAATACTTTGTTTTATACTTTGGAATAGGAGTAGGGTTCAGTCAGAGCCCAGATGGAAGCTTCTTGCCCATAAAACTGCAGAACTGCATGGTATTGAGATGGGAGACCTGGAGGGCTCCATGGCTTTGACAGCCTCCACCACAGGCTCTGCATAGATTCCAGGCCTTCGGTGCTGGCATTGTATAGGTCTGTCATTTACTCACACATTCAAGAACCCCACATAAATCACTTTTCTATAAATCTCTAGAGAAACTCAAGGGCTTAGGGGTCACCTTCTAGTTATAAGACGTGATGCATGATACTCCAGAGAAGAACCAGGAGAGACTTTCAGGCCTTTATCTAAACAGCTGCAGCACCCTGAAGCCCCTCAGCAGCCCCTGACTTCCTTGAGTCCATTTCTCAGAAATCACAACATCAAAGGCACTGAAGACAGAAAGCAGCTCTTGAGAAGTGTCTGAGTGAGCAGAAAGAAACAAGTATGCTGTCTCATTGCTTCACACAATCCCAGTCAAGAGCGACAGCTAAATGACCAGGGAACAGAGGGTTATTCTTAGTGTTCCCAGTACACCTTGGCAACAGTTTCAAAGATGGGCAATGTCTAAGACCTGGTGGTACAGCCATATCTGATGGGAATGGCAAAAGTCATAAGGCCAGCATAGCTGATTGACAAAGATCCCGCAAAGCTGATCCACATGATGGCCACTGTGCCATCTTTGATTATCCCTTCCATCTGTCGCATACTTGGGGGACTTTTAATATTTGCACAATTTGAGTATCCTGAATTGATGAAAATGTGCTTATTAATCAGAATACTGCTTCTAAGCTTCTCGATGAAAGTCCTGAACATACCACCCCTCCTGCTTTTAGGGAGATATCCTTATCTACTTGAAAGTCTTCCTTATGCCTTAGAAATTGTGACACACACAAAGAAGCCAGAGGTCTCTTTATGAAGCTATGAGACATTTTTGAAACATCTGTTCCTGTACTTACTCAGGAACAAGATAATCAAGACAAAGTAAACTTTAAAAGGTCAACCCGATTCGGTGGGCTAGAGGAGTTGGACAGAGTTCAGATTGCAAGATTCTTTCCACTATGCACTCAGACAATCACATGACATACACAGTAACAAAGTTAGATTAGTCAAAGTTACCTCTTGCCTACACAGAGACTTGTATCGAGCAAAGTACAGAATGAAAGATGATAAAGAATGAGATCCAGATATCCCTTCTCAAAAAAGTTAGCACATACAAAGTCTCTGGGATTCCTTATGACCAAAGACGACAGAACACCGGGACTATGAATATAAACAGATTCTATAAAAATGTAAAATATAAACATTGTATTATGCAAAAATTTGAATAATAACTGCAGCAACTTTGGCCTGAGACTTTTCTTGGGCCCACTAACCATTAACACAGCTTGGGACATGGCATTATGCCCAGGAAGGCTTGAACATTTTGTTTTGGTCTAACGTCCTTGAAGCATCCAATGCTACCAGCTTGAGAACAGGTTGTCATATTTATGCCTCTAGATTCTTAAAAATTTGGTTATGTGTTAACAAATAAAAATGATAACTCTGTTCACCAATAATGTCAAAACTTGAGGGAAAATTATCAGAAATGATAACTCTGTTCTGTCATAGTTATTAACAATGACTAAAAGACGAACAAGAAAAAGTGAAACGCATGTCCAAAACCAAAGATGATATGATCTATGTTTTGGAACACATTAGTCTATCTCTGCTTACTAAATTTTGTATAAATAAAAAAGTACTCTGTGTGCGAGTTAGTCAGTCAGGGCTGCAAAAGTCTCCTGACCATCATGCCTGGCTCAATCTTTCCCCTGCCAGACTCCTTACATCATTTTTTTTTTGCATCTTTCCACTACCAGGATGGTGCCCAGCAACCTGGCACATGTGATGAGAGCCAAGAACCACAACTTGGCCCAAAAAGGACATTAGCAGGACAATTGGAGACAGTTTCACCTCCGTGGATATTATAATCACAAGGCATTGTGAATTTATTTGATACTTGTCTTCCCCCCCCCCCCCCCCCAACTAGCAAGGACCTCAGAGATATCCTAGTCCATGCCCTGGTTTTCCACAAGAGGCCCCAAGGCCTGGAAAGCATATGCAACCAACCCTAATAGCTTGTGGGACAGACAGGACCGGAGAGAGTAGAGGGGTGGGGAGGTGCCGGCAACATCACGTGATACACTTTTAATTACATGCAAGCAAAGGCTTCCTGCTCCTAGTTCTTTCTGGGTGAACAAGTCACCAACTGAGCTTAACTGCACATGGTTAGAAGGTGCTGAGGACTTGAGCATTGTCCTTACTTCCCAGTCCGTGAGGCCGCCTGGATAGCTCTGATCCACTCAGTGCGCTCCTTGGGAGTGGCCGCCTGCAAGTAGTAATGAACTTCATCTGCTGTGATGATCTCAAAAAGGTTCTCATCCTCGCTTTTCTTGCCTGGTGAGAGAGAAAGCCAAATAGCGCATGGGAACCAGACACTCGCCAGTCCACCTCCTCCCCTGTTTCTCAGGGTCCCAGGAAAAGTCTGCATCCATATTCATTACATAAGGATACGATCAGTATTTGTAAAGACACCTATGCAGTATGATCACTAAGAAACTTAAAATACTCAAGGAGAAATGTTTTCCTTCATAACGTGTAAGTTAAATTTCTTGCCACTAAGCATTTTGCCTCACTGTATAGGTTCTTTATTGCAGATTATTTCCTTATAGGGAAAGTACATCATCTCCTTCAAAACAACCTACAGCATCAGGAGATCCCATCAAGGTCTCTGCGGAAGCCAGGTTGGAGTTGATGAATTTTTCTAGTGTTTTTCAGTGACACACCCAAGGCATCCGCAAAGCCACCTCCATTTTCAAAGTTCTGAAAGGCAAGCCAGCTCTTCGGAAGGAAGGACATTTAATCCCTCCCAGGTTTTCAGTAAGTAAATTTGTACATGCTTTGTGCCGATTGATTGATTGATCAGCTCAATATGCACAAGTGTAGAACAGCAGTAGACACATTTCCCTCCCACAGAAATTCATTCTTACCATCTGGATTGCTCTCTACTGATGTCACCACACAACCCCTCAGGTGAATTGCTCCCAGGGGATCTTCACCCTAGAAGAGAAAGGGACCTCTGAATGTACCTAGTGTGGACCTGCCTCATCCTGCTGCTGCAGACATCACACAGGCTCAGCCAGGTACATGTTACGTAAGAGCAGAGGGAGCTTCAGGACAAGCTGCATGAGAAAATGCAAGCCAAACAGGAACTCAGTTGTGGAAGAAAGGGGTGGGGGAGTTGCAGATGCTGGGGTTATTACATCCCACTGAAGAACTGCCTGCTCTCACCTTTGATGTAGCATTTCAGCTCTCACAGGAGTTAAAGGGCTAACTCCTGTGAGAAGAACCTTTCCACAATGTATTATAGCCCCAACAGTAACTAAGAGAGCAAAAAAAAAAAAAAAAAAAACACTTAAAAACTGAAGTATATCTGAGGTGGGATGTGGGGTCCCATGGGAATGCTGGGACTGACATAGATGGCCACATGGTGGTTCTCTTTTTAATTATTTAAGAAAGCCCCATGATGCTGTTTTCCCATAATGGCTGAACTAGTTTATACTCTCATCATCCTTAAATAAAAGTTCCTCAGTGGATGCTCTGAGTGGAGTGAGGTGGTCTCAAAGAAGTTTCATAATGACAGGGGATGTTAAACACTTCTTTAAAAAGTATTTATTGGCCATTTGTAATTATTCTTTTGAAAATTATCTGTTCATTTCTTTCACTTGTTTGTTGATTAGCAAGACTTTCTTTTCATGTTTAATTTTTCAGTTCTTTGAGAATTCGGGATATTATCCCCTAACTCAAGTACAGCTTGTAAATACTTTCTTCCATTCTGCTGACCATCTGTTTACTTTGCTTATAGTTGCTTTTGCCGTGTGGAGACTTTTTATTTTAATTTAGTCCCATCTGTTGATTCTTGGATCTCTTTCCTGTGCTGTTGGAGATCATCTCAGAAAGCCATGCTGAAATCTGAATCTTGTTTTCCAGATCTTATACATTCCCTGTTTTCCATGATTTGCTTCAGTGTTTCAGGTTTGACATACAGCTATTTTTTCTCATACAGGGCAAAGGCATGGTTCTAATTCCATCCTCCTGATCATGGAGAGCCAGTTTTGCAACATCATTTATTTAATAAGCTGTCTTTTTTCTACTACATGTTTTCCTTTGCCAAAATTCAGGTGGCTAGCTTTATTGGTTTATTTCCAAATCCTCTCTTGAATTCCATTGGTCTAAATGTCTGCCTTTATGGCAGCATCTGACTGTCTTTCTCATTACAACTCTGCTGTGTAATTTGAGGTTGGATGTTACAATCCCTCCAGACATGTTCTTTCTCCCTAGGACTACTTTGGCCAACTGTGGTCTTTCATGGTTCTCTATGAATTCTTGGATTGATTTGTCTAGTTATATAAAGAATGCCATCAGTGTTTTTGTAGGAACTTCATGGGGTCAGTAGTTTACTTTTGGTGGTATGCCTATTTTCATATATTAATCCTGCTAATACATGTGTGGGAGGGTATAAATGAGGATAGAACCTAATGATATAAAAATTAATCAGAGAGTGGCTAAAATGGGGATCTGGAAGGATATGGGGTTTCAAAAGGACATGTGAAACATGAAGTGGGGAGCTAGACAACAGAGGGGCTAGGGGAGTTGGCTAAAACACACTTGGTTTGAAAATGTTATAATATCTAATATTTTTGTCACTTGAAAAGGTTAAAAATAAAGGAATGTCTCCTAAGATGGCAAACACATAGAAAAGTATCAGATCTATACCAGTAGTCCCAGAACCAGAAAAGCAGGAAAAATATGTTTCAAAGGCTGAAATGCACCAGCTGCATACATAGATGAAATTACAGCAATGCTATCTATTAGATCTCATGGAAAATAAGGACATTTAAGAGAGTCACAAACTGAGCCACTTCATGGTGCTCAGACCAAGACTGGAAAAGATTCTTTTATCATATTTATTCTCTCTCTCTCTCTCTCTCTCTCTCTCTCTCTCTCTCTCTCTCTCTCTCTCTCTCTCTGTGTGTGTGTGTGTGTGTGTGTGTGTGCATGTGTGTGTGTGTGCATGTGTGCACCTATGTACTATAGTACAAAAGTCAGTCCTGAGTCAGGCTCAGTTGCAGGTGTCTACTCACTGACCTCTCCTAACCACAGAAAGGTTTCTTAAAGGAATAGTATAAATCAAAGAGGAATGTTGTGGGATATTTAACTATGTAAATGCATGTTAATTTTTTATGTTACAGAATATTACTGTAACTGTGTAAAGGTGCATTACATTTGTTTCTGCTGCCTTTGTCAACAGTGTAAAGATGTGTTATGCTTCATTTGTTTAATTATGTAGAGATGTGTTGCTGTTTCCCCGTGCCTGCCTAAGGCATCTGATTGGTCTAATAAAAATCTGAATGGCCAATAGGTGGGGGGGGGGGTTAGGCAAAGCTGGAAAGCAGAGAGAATAAGTAGGAGGAAAATTCTAGGCTCTGGAAGAGAAGAGAGAACAAGAGAGACAGAAAGGGAGACCCCCAGGGCCAACCAGGTAGGCATCTGCCAGACAAACAGACATGGAAAAAGCATAAAAAGTAGCACATACAAAAAGAAAGGGTAAAAAGCTCAAAATAAAACATAGATGAGGAGAAACGGTTAAGTTATAAGAGCTACCAAGAAAGAAGCATTAATAACTAATCAAAAGTCTCTGTGTCATGATTTGGGAGCTGGTGATGATCTAAAATTAAAAAATCTGGTTTAGAGGAAGAAAGACTTTCTCACTTGAGAGCTCAAGAAAGGATAAACTTCAGGTAATGAATGAAGTGATAAAATCCAGGGAAGAATTCATCATGTCCATCATAGTCAGCCATGAAACCCTAATACTACTAATGGTGAAAGAAAATAACAGATAATGGTGTAACCAATATAAAAAACAGACAACAAAATTACAGGCGTGAGTAAACATCTCTCAAGAATTAATTTAATTGTAAGTGGCCTCAACTCATCCTTACAGGCAGACTGTCTGGCTCGATTAACAATCAAGATTCGCCATTGTGAAACACACATCACTAGCAAAGGTACCTACAGGCTCAAACTCAAAGGATCAATTCAACTGATCAGGTAAATGGCAGCCCAGAATAGGATGTTGTAGTTATTATGGGATCTGACAAAGGATTCAAACCAAAGTTAGTTAGAAGAAATAACATGTTAATAAAGATAAGATTCATGAAGATTATATAATAATTATAAACATGTTTCAAACAATGGGACATTCAATTTTATAAGGCAATCATTAATGGTTTAATAAAGGTTAATTGTGGTGACTGACTCCAGTGCTCCCCCCTCTTCTGTCATACAAAGAAAAAACCAATGAAGAAAATCCAGACCTAAGCTTAGCTCAAATGGTCCCTAACAATATATGCAGAACATTTGATCCACAGATAGAGAAGATCCGTCTTCTCACAGCCCATCCAGTGCTCTTAAATACATGCACCTGTCAACCTGAATAGGGCTTTACAAGACAAGTTGCCCCATCACCCTCCCATTTACTCTGGTCTGTTCAAAGTGTTTTTCAAAAGTTTGTTTACCCCAAGAACAGAATACTCTGTGGCAAATTTGAGCAAATGCTAACATGCATTTGTACTTTCTAAGATTTCTCAAAGCACAAAGCAAGGCTCAGTGGATCTCCCTGGAATGACCAAAATAGAAAAAAATAAGTGTCCTGTGGGACCCACTGGCAAAACAGTGTTTATAAGTTTGGGACAGCTCCTTTGCTATGTAAGAGTGAGAATAATTGATATTGAAAAAGGAAAAGGATATCAGCTCAAAGGCACAAAAAATATATTCAACAAAATCATAGAAGAAAAATTTCCCAACATAGAAAAGGAAATGCCTATAAAGATACAGGAAGCTTACAAAAACCAAATAGACTAGACTCCTAAATAAATCTGTTTGCCACATAATAATCAAACCACTAAACCTACAGAACAAAGATAAAACATTAAAAGTTGCAAAGGAAAAGGGTCAAGTTACCCATAAAGGCAGACCCATCAGAATAACACCAGATTACTCGATGGAAACAATGAAAGCAAGAAGGTCCATGTCAGATGTTATACAGACACTAAAACAGCATGGCTGCCACCCAGACTACTATACCCAGAAAAACTATCAACCACCATAAATGGAGTAAATAAGATATTTCATGACAAAACCAGATTTAAACAATACCTATCCATAAATACAGCCCTATAAGGAGCAGTACAGGGAAAAGTCAAACCTAAGGAAACCAGATACACCCATGAAACTACAGGTAATAGATAATTCCAGAAAAGAAAAAGCCAAAGAAGAAAACACACACGTAATACCACCAAAAACAACAGGAAATAATAATTACTGGTCATTAATGTCCCTTAATATCAATGGACTCAATTCACCTATAAAAAGACACACCCTAACAGGATGAATACAATAAGAGACACACCTTAACTTCAAAGACAGACACAGACTCAGAGGAAAGAGTTGGGAAAAGACTTTCCAATCAAATGGTCCAAGAAACAAGCCATCCTAATATCTAACAAAATAGACTTCAAACTAAAATCAATCAAAAGAGACCAGGATGGACATTGCTCATTCATCTCAGGAAAAATCCACCAAGATGAAGTCTCAATCCTGAATATTTATGACCCCAACACAAGAGCACCTACATATATAAAATAAAGCTTAAACATGGCATCAAAATACACACATTAATAGTGGGAGACTTCAATACCCCAATCTCATCAAAGGATAGTTCTACCAGACGAAAACTCAACAGATAAATAGGGGATCTAAAGGATGTTATGACCCAAATGGACTTAATACATATATGCAGAACTTTCCACTCAACACAAAGGAATATACATATTTCTCAGCACCCCATGGAACTTTCTCTAAAACTGTCCACATACTCGGTCATAAAGCAAATATCAACAAATATTTTAAAATGGGGATAATTCCTTGTATCATATCAGACCACCATGGTCTAAAGTTAGAGTTCAACAGCAACCAAAAAAATCACAAAAAGCCTACAAACTCAAGGAAACTGAGCATCCCTCATTTGAATCACCTCTGGGTCAAGGAAGAAGTTAAGAAAGAAATCAGAGGCTAGCTAAAATTTAATGAAAATATATCTACAACATACCCAAACTTATGGGACACGATGAAAGCAGTATTAAGAGAAAATTTTATAGCATTAGATGCCTATATGAAAAACCTAGAGAAATCTCACACAAGCGACCTAACAGCACAGCTGAAGGCTTTAGAACAATTAGCAGCAAACTCACCTAGATGGAGTAGATGGCAGGAAATAATCAAACTTAGGGCTGAAATCGATACAAAGAGAAGAATATAATCAGTGAATCAAAGAGTTGGTTCTTTGAGAAAGTCAACAAGATAGATAAACCCTTATCCAAACTAATGAAAAGGCAGAGAGAGAGAGAGAGAGAGAGAGAGAGAGAGAGAGAGAGAGAGAGAGAGAGAGAGAGAGAGAGAGAGAGAGCCCAAATAACAGCACCAGAAATGAAAAGAGGGACATAACAGCAGACACCTCGGAAATCCAGAGAATCATTAGGTCACACTTTGAAAATCTATACTCCACTAAATTGGAAAACCTAAAAGAAATGGACAGCTTTCTGGACAGGTACCACTTACCAAAATTAAATCAAGACCAGATAAATGACCTAAATAGACCTATAACCCCCAATGAAATTGAAGCTGATATTAAAAGATTCCCAAGTTAAAAAAAAAAAAAAAAAAAAAAAAAAAAAAAAAAAAAAAAAAAAAAAAAAAAGGCCAGGACCAAATGGTTTCAATGAAGAATTCTACAAGACACTCAAAAAAAGACCTGCTACCAATACTCCTTAAACTATTCCATACAATAAAAACTGAAGGAACTCTTTTTATGAAGCTACAATCACCCTGATAACCAAGCTACTCAAATATACAACAAAGAAAGAGAATTACAGAACAATCTCCCTCATGATCATTGATGCAAAAATACTGGCAAACTGAATTAAAGAACATATTAAAAAAAATCATCCACCATGATCAAGTAGGCTTTATCCCAGAGATGCAGGGATGGTTCAACATTTGAAAAACTGTCAATGTCATCCATCATATAAACAACCTGAGAGAAAAATCCACTTGATTATCTCATTAGATGCTGAAAAAGCCTGTAGCAAAATTCAACTCTTCTTCATAATAAAAGTCCTGAGGAGAGCAGGGGTACAAGGAAAATACCTAAACATAATAATAACAAAGGCAATATACAGCAAGCCAACAGCCAACATGAAAATAAATTAAGATAAATGCAAAGCAATCCCACTAAAATCAGGGACAAGACAAGGATGTGCACTCTCTCCTTATCTATTCAATATAGTTCTTGAAATCTCAGTTAGGGAAATAAAACAACAAAGAGAGATCAAAAGGATATAAATTGGAAAGGAAGAAGTCAAACTATCACTATTTGAAGATTATATGATTATATACATAAGAGACCCCAAAAGTTCTACTAGAGAACCCCCACAGCTGATAAACACCTTCAACAATGTAGCAGGGTACAAGATTATCTCAAAAGAATCAATATCCCTCCTATATACCTAGGATAAGAGGACTGAAAAATAAATAAATAAAAGAAACATCACCCTTTATGATGGCTGCAAATAGCATTAAATATCTTGGCGTAACTCTAACAAAGAAGTGGCAAAGCTGTATGACAAGAACTTTAAGTCACTGAAGAAAGAAACTGAAGAAGATATCAGAAAATGGAAAGATCTCCCATGCTCCTGGTAGGTAGGATCAACATAGTAAACATGGCAATCTTACCAAAAGCAATCTACAGATTCAATGCGATCCCCATCAAAATCCCAACACAAATTTTTACTGACTGTGAATGAACAATACTCGACTACATATGGAATAACAGGAAACCCAGAATTGCCAAAACAATCTTGGTCAATAAAAGAATGTCAGGAGGAATCACTATCCCTGACTTTAAGCTCTACTACAGAACTAGAGTGATAATAATAATAATAATAATAATAATAATAATAATAATAATAATAATAAACTGGCTTAAAAACAGACTTATGACTTATGGATCAATAGAATTGAATCAAAGACTCAAACCTTAATTCACACACCTATGAACACCTGATTTTTGACAAAAAGGCAAAAAATATTCAATAAAAAAGATAGTATCTTCAACAAATGGTGCTGGCATAATTGGATAGTAATCTGTAGAAGAATGCAAATAGATCCATATCTAGCACCCTGCACAAAACTCAAAGCCAAGAAGATCAAAGGCTTCAACATAAGCCCAGCTGCACTGAAATTGATAGAAAGGAAATTGGGAAATACCCTTGAACACATTGGCACAGGTGACCACTTCCTAAATATAATACCAGTAGTATAGACACTAAGAACAACAATTAATAAATGGGACCTGAGAACCTTCTCTAAAGCAAAGGACATAGTCAATAAGACAAAACAACAGCCTACAGAATAGGAAAATATCTTCACCAACCCTACAACTGACAGAGGACTGATCTCTCAAATATAGAGAGAACTCAAGAAACTAGAGGCCCCAAACCCAAATAATCTAATCAAAAATGGAGTTCAGACCTAAAAGGGGAATTCTCACTAGAAGAATTACAAATAGCTGAAAGACACTTAAAGAACTGCTCAGCATCTTTAGTCATCAGAGAAATGCAAATCGAAACAACTTTGAGATACCCCTTATACCTGTCAGAATGGCTAAGATCAAAAACTTAGCTGGCAGCCTATGCTGGAGGGGACGTAGAGCAAGGGGAACACTCCTCCATTGTTGATGGACTAAAGTCAGCAGAGTGAAGAGACAGCTTCAGAATGGAAGAAATTTTTGCCAGCTCTACATCAAACACATTGATATCTGTAATAGATGTAGAACCCCTAAATAAAATACCAAGAAAAACAAATCATCAAAATAAAGTTGGGCGAGTGAAATGAATAGACGGTTCTCAGAAGAAGAAATACAAGCCGTCAGTAAGGACTTGAAAAGGTGCTCAGTGTCCTTGACACGTTGAGACTCTATTCACCTATGCATAATGGCAGTGATTAAAAAATAGCAAATACTGTGGAAGACATGGAAGAAAATGAACACTTACACACTGTTCGTGGGAATGTAAACTGAGGTAGCCACTACTTAAATCGATGTAGAGGCTTGGTCCTCAAATGACTGCAGTCAAGCTAGAAATTGGATTACATGGATGGGTAATTAAAATGTGTTACATATACAACTATGAGAAAAACAAAACAGTAACATCTGTAGAAAAAAAATGGATGGAACTATAGACCATTTTGTTAAAGCAAGATTATCCAGACTCAGAGAGACAAATACCTCTCATGTTCTGTCCTATGAAGAAATTAGAAACAGACCTGGGACTACAAATGAGGAGGAAGAGGTACAAAGGGCTGACGGCTGTGACAGACTGCGCATGGCTAACGCAGGACTATTCAAGGGAAGGAAGGAACAAACAGGCATGAAGAAAATGGGAGAAGGGACAGCGAAGGGGAAGGAAGAACCACAACAAAGTAGGCAGCTGTGTGTACAAGGTCACAACAAAACCCATTGTTGGAATGCTGAGAGAAACTGAGTGCTGATATATCTCTCAAGCAGGACAAAAGACTTATGCTGAGTTAATCAAATACACATAAGGCGCTGGCATTTCTTCATTGGCTGAGTTTTCACAGGCCTAAGAGGGACAAGGATTCAGATGTGGGAGACAGTAAAGAGAGTAGGAAGAAGAGAAACAGGAGAGTGAAAATCGTCAAAACAGAGGGGGTGCGGCCCCAGCTCATAAACACTGCACCGCTTGGATTTGAATGGACTTATCCACATATCACCTCACCCCGGCAGGGTCATAGTAATGCAGGTAGGCCGGGTCTTCTCTCAGAATGAACTTTCTCACTTTCCAGTTTTTCCTCCTGTGCCCCTGTAGCAGAATAGGGAAAGAAAGGGTGAGTTTCTAGCATCGCTCTGGATCCACCGTGCCCGAGGAGGAAGTGTGCTGAGATACAGGATAAAAGGATGCCATGGTGAATTGCAAGCACCTGGCCCTTGTCTTTCTCAGGAGATAGCACCAAGGCCAATTAATGAGACAGATGTTATTGAATAGAACATGACCTGAAATATATGTGGGAACAAAAGCAACTCGCACAGATTTTGGGTTCACATGCAATAAAGTGAACTCTTAGAGGAAATCCTCTATCTTCTTATGTCTATAATCGTGAATCAATTTGATTAAATGTATATGTGTTATGGCATAAAAAATACATACAATAAAGAAAAAACTTACATAACCCAAGACCCAAGCTTGTCAACCAAAACAGAACTATCCAAGCTACACCCCATAGAAACTAGCACACCGTCCTTCTGGACTCCATGAAAAGAAGGTAAAATCACTAACCAGTGTCCCCAGGCTCTAGTCCACCTAGCTCGCTGCTTCTTTGTCGCATCCCTGTACTGTCTCTTTAAATAAAGCTATTGTCTTCCCATTTGTGTGAACGTTTTAAATCCTTTGAATAAGATGCAAGGAATTGAAAACACCCAGTCCAGCATATCCATGCCACTCATGAACACACACACACACACACACTCCTGTACTGTGCTCAGCACTCAAACAGGACCTGACCTTGACCCACTATCCCCCACAAAGTCGGCCTCATGCTATAGTTTTCCATGTCACCAAGCTTCACCGCAGTCTGGAAAGGCATCTCCTTATTCTTACTGGTTACCATATAGTATGGCCTGTCCCTACTTTCTCATCACTTTGGAGTACTTTAACATGAAATGTCTTTATCTTTTGAATGCCATCTCTTGATTAAATTATTTCTTCCTATTAAAGAAAGGATAATTTTAAATATTTTTATTGTTATGACACTGGCAAAAGAAGAATTTCACTATTTCTAGGGGATTTTTGCCCCAGTCCTAACCCAACATTATGCCCATCATCGACTTTGTCTTTTGTCTTTCACTTTTTGGGTTTCGTTTTCTGGCTGACGATCGATCAAGTAAACTAAATTCAATTTAATAATGTCTGCTTTTTTCTTTTTCATTGTTTCTTTTACCTTTTTGAAATAATGTGTCACTATTTAGTCTAGCTGGGCCTTTAGCCCACAGCGATCCCTATGGTTAAGCTTTATGGGTGCTGGGATTGTAGATATGCACCACCATCTTCAGCTCACATTGGTAATTTAGGAAAAAATTAGAAGGCTTGAAAAGGGCGGGGTGGGGGATAGTGGTAACCACTCACCTGCTTCAGCAAACATCCCTGCTTGATGATGACTCCTCTGAATTCTTCTTTCAGAATCACATCGTCATCACTGGAATTCTCCTCACAGAAGAATCCACTGTCTGGCTGTTGGGACATACACAGCAGCTTCCTATAGGTCTCAAGCATATTGCTGTATCTATGTCCACACCCCTCCTGCCAGCTGCTTTTTCTCCATGCTGCCATGTGTGCCATGACACAAAGCTTCAAAGTTCCTCTGGGTTTGCTAAGCCTCCCCCACTTTTCTACTCCTGGATCCTGCCCCTCTTGGATATATTCAAGTGTGATCTAGCCAGTATCCTTTCAATTTCTTTGATTCTCCACGCTATATCCTGTCTATCTCAGTCGTTTCCACCAGGCACTTTTCTCACTTCAAAGTCTTCCTTCCCCTGGGACTCCATGGCCACATGTTTGAAATAATAGTGACAATACTGTGAAGCAACATTCTCCTTCATGACTTCTCACTCAGCTCCATCTCTAGTCTTTAGAGAACCAGGAGTATGTGCATCATCTCAGCTCCTGGGCTTGGATAATTGGAGATTTTCTGAGCTGTGACAAACCACACGGAGGAGGAGCTTCTGAGGGGTGGAGTTAATTTAGCTCCCTTAATTTAAATGGCTGTAAAAAAGATACACCAAGGGTCTGAAGCATGAAAAGGAACTAGTAGTGGAACTCATCAAAAAGTGAAATGAAACGCTGTCTGGGATGTTCACCTCATTTGTATAAGAAGGATGGTTTTTTATGTAGCTTTCTTAACTTCTACATTCTGATCCAAAATAGAAACAAGACTGTCAAAATTCCCCCTAGAAAACCACAGCTGCTGAGATTATCATGTGATCACAAGTTAGGCATATGTTACATACTGTGTAGTTTAGCAATCTCAGTAGGTAGAGCACAAGAAGCATGCAAGGTTATGGAAGGAAGTATGTAAAGAAGCACAGTGTGTATTTTATTATACAAAATATGTTTGGACACAGACAGACAGCTCATCACATTTGTGATTTCATGGGAAGCTCTCTGAAAAGGACATTGTATCCAGACTGGCACTGTGCCTTTCCACTGCTGCGTGCCTTTTGTCTCGGACAACATGTGCCATGCAGAGGCACACAATACATTTTTATAAATAAATTGATTGCTTAGAATTAGAATACAAGTAGTAATATTTCAAAAGTGAGTTTAGAGAAAACTAAAACTTTCCTTTAAACTGTCCATTTGCAAGAAGAGCTGTTAAGTCTAGAAAATGTTGGAATAATGGAAGCTTTGTGGGTCCATGTTTTTTAGCATGTAGTATTTGTCCTTAAAATATTTATTTGTGAGTGTGCACTTGTGTGGGTTTGAATATGTGTGAGCAGGTGAGTATGGAGGTCAAAGCCCAACTTGCAGGATGTACTTCTCCCCTTCTACCATGCAAGGCTGACTCGGGTCATCAGGCTTGGCAGAAAGCAACTAAATCCACCAAGATCCCAGCAGCTTGCTACTAACTTTTTGTCTCTGGTTAGCTTCTTCTTCAGCCTTCACACCCATCAGTTCTCCTTAGAACCAGACATTCTGTTTGCATGTGTGCCTATAAACTGATATCCACAGAAAATCTACCCTGATTCTATGTCAGGAAAATTAAGTGGGTGGCTTTTCACACTTACAAAGTAGTAGAAAGCATCAGCGTTGTCCAAGAAAGGGTTTTCTGATACTCCATCAGCTGCATTCTTAGACAAATCCCCAGCAGGCTGCAGGTACCCTTCGCTGAGCAGTGATGCAGAGACCATGAGGCCTTCCTGGCGATTCCGAACCAACTTGGTAGAAACCAGCCAGTCGATGACACCACTACCTAAATGAGAACATCAGAGGGAAAGTTAACGCTTTCCAAGGCCACAAATCACTGGATACCAAGCACACACTGGCTCCAGGGCTCCAGTGTCCAGTTTGTATCAGCTTTCCTGATCAACCAAGATGGAAAAAAATATAGTGTGATGGATAGTTAGAAACAAAAAGAATTATGTAAAAGTCAAAGTACACATGAAAGTTAAAGCAAAAATAAATAAACAAATCAATTTTACTAACTTACATATTTATTAAGCTTATACAAAATACTAGATGGCAGAGGGCAGGTTCCCCAATGAAATGTATGCAATAAAGTTGCAGAATATGCTGCTATAAGTCAGTACTATGGTACAATAAATGATCGGATCCAATCAGAAAAGACTCTATAGAGAAAGGAACTGGGCTTAAACCAAAAGTATGAGGTGTTTGCAAGCATTTGAGATGAGAGTTGAGCATCCGGCATCGGCAAGGATACAGCAGTGTGGACAAACTTACAAGCAGCCAATGAGAACAGAGATGGAGCTGGAGGCAAGAGGAGTCAGGAGGAGAAGGGAGATGTGAGTAGTCAGGGAAGTCTGATGGCACAGTAAGAACTCTGTCAATAGCCAGCCGTGATGGCACATGCCTTTAATCCCAGCACTCAGAAGGCAGAGGCAGGCAATTCTCTGTGGGTTTGAGGCCAGCCTGATCTACAAAGCGAGTTCCAGGACAGCTAGGGCTGTTACACACAAAAAGAAATGAAGTGATACTTTAAGCTTTAATTATCAAATAGCATAATGGGATGTGTGTCATGAATTAAAATTTGATTACATTTCTTGTCATGCATTTTAAAGAGTCTTTCGGGGACTTTGAGAAGTCATTTTATTTAAGTTTTACCTCAAGAGAAATAACCTTAAGGGAATGAAATGCAGAAAACCTTTAAGTTGGAAGGTTAGTAAGTTTAAAATGAAGCTTTGTATTCACAGTATATTTTTTTACAAGTTCAGCCAATGACAACCAACATTTTAGTCTGCTAGTCCTGGATCACTTGGGCTGGAGCATTGGGACACCTGAAAGAGCCATGACCCCTTTCAGAGAATGATCCCCCATTAGTTTCTCACATGAAAATTTTTACCCACTTTTCTTTCTCTGTGAAGACAAGCATTTCTGCTTACAATCCTCACAGTTCTACAAGAGAGGTAACAGTTACTGACCTCATTTGAAAAATAAGAAACTTAAGACCCGGGGAGTTTCAGTAACCTTGGGCTTCAGTTGCACATTCAATTCCTGGACCTTCATTTGCTATGTTCTCACACTTGAGTCTGTACTTACTTGCCTAGGTGTGCTGAAGTCCAAAATACCTCAGTCCGGTTTGTCTGTCATATGATAGCCAAGGTACTCCCTTGCATACGAGCATTGACTGCTTCCTAGTTTCTGCCTCTAAGCTGACGCTGCCTGATTCTCATGAAGACTTCACTCATGGAGAGTTCTAAGACCCATTATGGTGGTGCATGGGAAGGACTTGTGTGTTAATGAGTGCTCTGGGACTTGTGGATGCATTCAACAGAAAGTAAGTTTGGACTAAGATCTGGACTGGTGGCTGAGTCTCCATAGGAATCCCTTAGTCCTTTGGCCTCATCGTGACCCAAGTCCCACATCCTTAGGGTCCTGCTTTGCTCTTATCATTTCCCTTAGTAGCCTGATGATGAAGCTTGGTCTTGACTTGATGCTAAAGGCTGCTACCCAGAGTCTCTGCAGCACATTCCTGTGAGATACGGCCACATGATGCAAATAATGTCTTTTCTTCTTCTCCTTCCTAACACTGGCCTAAGCCATCGTCGTGGATTTTCTGTGGACCTAACATCTCAGATGCTTAAACTGTCTTAATCCCTCCAAATTGTATCGCTTGCAAACATGCTGAGTCTGACACACTCCCGTCACTTTATTTTTCCAGATGCACATTCTTCACATTGCCAGCCATAACTCATCATCAGAAATCTTCCCCTCAGTGCCTCCTACTTTGAAGTCCATTTGAGACACCGCCTCCTAAACACCTCAGTGGCTTAGTTCTTTCTCTTTCCTGAACTCATGTCACTGTTACACATATATAACCTCTTTGATCATAATAACTATTTGAAAACATCACTATAGTGCTGGGTGTATGCCAGGGACTACTCCACTACAAAACAACAAGCCTGGGAAGCAGGAACACTGTGATTTTCCATCGTGTGGACAGTAAAGCACAGAGGCAGTTATCAGCCCTAGTTTTAGGGCTAGTAAGTTGCAAATCCAGAGTTTGAAACAAGGCAGCATGTTTCTAGTGAATGCACTTTCAACAATACTTAAAATGGTGACACCTGCTAACTTACTGTGGACAGTGTCTGATACCCAACATTATTTAAATTCTATACTACTTATCTTGATTTTCATTTACTACAGTGTGGGTTGCAGCATATTAAGCTGTTCCTATTCCTAGAACGTGTTCAACATTATGCCAAGTAGTGGGAAAAAGGGATGCTTGATTGATTTATCTGACTTCTGAAGGCTTCTATTGAATAAAAACAAAGGCTTTTTCTGCCCTGGTTTCTGCTTCCACACAGGAAGAATTCTGATTTCTTGTTCACTGGTCTGCATTCTACAATCCTGTGCACCTACTATGCACCACTCCCCACCACACACAGATAGCTGTGAGAGAACGCCACATTTCTGCCTCAGTTTCCCACTTTGAGAGTGCATGTCATCTTACCTGTGAAGCAATGATTGAAAACCTTCTTGTCCTTCTCCAGATTCAGTTCCTTCATTCCCTTCTCAGTGTCTTTCATAGACAGATACAAAGCCCTGCACAGAGATAAAAGCAGGGGTGAGGAAAGAGCATTTAGAGTGATGTACTTAGAGAGACCTCCAGGAGCTAACCTTCCCCACTCCTTGGAGTTGCCCTGAGCCTAATCTCTCTGCCAGACCAGCAGTAGTTCAAGGGCACAGTCACGTGATCTGTGAAGCATTTAGCAGATATACTTATATGTCTTAAATTCATTAATCTCTTTGTCGATTTAATCCTGGTGCTTAAGATAGAGAGTTGCCCTGTTGTGTGCCCAGGTTATGAGTTCCCGGGGCCAGTTTTGCAAGAACAATGATCTTTAAATCCCCTGCAGCAGTTTGTATCTGTCCTGACCTGAAAATGCCCATGTTTTAAAGCCTTGTGCCCCAGCTTAGTGTTGTTCAGTGGTGGTTGAAGCTTCAAGAAATGTAGCCAGGGAGAAAGAGGTCCTTAAAGTGTTTACCAGGGATGCATGAGGACCTGAGTTCAGATCCCCAGCACCCACAGAAAAAAATAGGACATAGTCACTTGCAATCCCAGCATTGCGTGGGTGGAGACAGAAAGATCCTGCAACAGGCTGCCTAGCTAATCTCACTGAGTTGGTGAAGCTCCAGTGAGAAACCATGTCTCAAAAAGTAAGTTAGAGAGCAATTGGGAAAGATACCTAAAATCAGCCTCCAGCTGATTTTACACACGGGTGGGGGGGAGGGAGGGAGGGAGGGAGGGAGGGAGGGAGGGAGGGAGAGAGGGAGGGAGGGAGGGAAGTAAGTGAGTTTTTAAGCCACTGTGGTCATACTCTTGTAAGAGATTTGGGAATACAGTTTCTTTTTTCATATCCGAACCACAAAGTGAACAGATATGCTATATTATACATATACGCCATGACGTGCTCCCTTAACCACCACTATGAGACTAACAGAAACAGGCCAAGCTAAGCACTTTGAGCCACAATAAATTCTCCTTTTTAAAGTCAGTTCTGTAGATGTTTGTTAAAGTGGTGGTGCAAAGATAACACATTTTTAGGTAGGGATTTTTTTTTGTACTCTATGAATATGTGTTGCTCTCATTAGTTGACAAATAAAGCTGTTTTAGCCAATAGACAGGCAGAATAAGGTTAGGAAGCACACTCAATCCAAGAACAGAGAAGAAGAAGGACAGAATCAGGGCAGCTGCTGTGAGCCATCCAAGAAGCGTGATGTGAAAGAACTGGTAAGCCATGGGCTATGTGGCAATACATAGATTAATAGAAATGAATTCATTCAAATATAAGAGCTACATAGTAATAAGCCTGAGCCATTGGCCAAGCACTTATAACTAATATATTGTCTGAGTCATTATTCAGCAACTGACAGGTGGGAAAGAGTCAACCAGTTACATATGGTGCCCAGTGTGCTGCCCATACATCCACATAAAGATTGAGAAAGCTTTAAAAAATAGAGGGTAGGGTAAAAAAAACATATAAGCAGAGCCAAAAACAGCTTCCTAGTTGTGTCTCTCATGTGAGCTTAGGTACAGGTGTGGGCTTGAGCTAAAGCATGACAGATTCCCCAGCTTGGTACACAGCTTGGTATTCAAGCCAGGCAGTAGTTTGAATAGCAGATCTAGCTTTTGCTCATACAGACAAAAAGGGTTAAGAAAAACAATAAATTGATCCCTATTTTTCTAAGGAACTGCCATACTGATTTCCAAAGTTTACGTACAAGTTTACGTTCCCACCAGCAATGGAGGAGTGTTCCCCTGCTCCACATCCCCTCCGGCGTAGGTTGTTGTCTGTGTTTTTAATTTCAGCCCTTCTGAAAGGTGTAAAATGGTATCTCAGAGTTGTTTTGATTTGCATTTCTCTGAAAGCAATTCTTTAAGTGTCTTTCAGCCATTTGGAGTTTTTCTATTGAGAATTTTCTATTTAGCTCTGTAACCCATTTTCTAATTGGTTTCTTTCATTTTTTTGACCTCTACTTTCTTGAGTTCTCTATATATTTTAGAGGTCAGACAGATGTAGAGCTGGCAAAGAACTTTTCCCATTCTATTGACTGTCATTTTATCTTATTGACAGTGTCCTTTGCCTTACAAAAGCTCCTCAGTTTCAGAAGGTCCAATTTATTTATTGTTGTTCTTAGTGTATGTGCTACTGATGTTATATTTAGGAAGTGGTGTTCTGTGCCAATGCATTCAAAGATATTTCCACTTTTTTGGTCAGGTTCAGTGAATCTGAGTTTATGTTGAGGTCTTTGAACCCCTTGGATTTGAATTTTGTCTAGGGTGATAGATATGAATCTGTTTGTATTTCCTATGTACCACCAGAACCAATTATTGAAGATGCTATCTTTTTTCCCATTGTATTTTTTGCCTCTTTGTCAAAAATCAGGTGTTCATAGGTGTTTTCATTAATGTCAGAGTCTTCAATTCAATTTCATTGATCCAAAAGTATATTTCCATGCCAGTATCAAGCTGGTTTTTTTATTACTGTAGCTCTATAGTAGAGCTCGAAGTCAGGGATGGTGATACCTCCTGAAGTTCTATTATTGAACAGGATTGTTTTGACAATCCTGGGTTTTTATTATTCACTCTGAAGTTGAGTATTGTTCTTTCAAGGTCTGTGAGAAATTGTGTTGGGATTTTGATGGCGATTGCATTAAACCTGTAGATTGCTATTGATAAGACTGCCATTTTTACCATGTTAATGCTACCCTATAGCATGGGAGATCTTTTCATTTTCTGATATCTTCTTTAATTTCTTTCTTCAATGACATAAAGTTCTTGTCATACAGGTCTGTCACATTTTTAGTCAGAATGTTTAAATTAAAATATTGTTTGCAGCTATTATAAAGGGTGATACTTCCCTGATTTCTTTTTCAGCTTTTTTATTATTTGTGATAGGAGGGCTATTGATTTTTTCTGAGTTGATCTTGTACCCTGCTATATTGCTGAAGGTGGTTATCAGCTGCAGGAGTTCCCGGGTAGAATTTTGGGGGTCACATATATATATGTGTGATCATATCATCTGCAAGTAGTGATAGTTTGACTTTTTCCTTTTCAATTTGTATCCCTTTGATCTCCTTTTGTTGTTTTATTGCTTTAGCTAAATCTTTGGGAACTATTTGAAATAGATATGGGGAGAGAAGACAGCTTTGTCTTGTTCCTAATTTTAGGAACCAATCTACCCTATGATTCACAATACCACTATTGGACATATAACCAAGGGATGCACATTCTTATCCCATGGGTATTAGCTCAACTATTTCATAGCAGCATTAACAACCTAGATGCCCCTCAACTGAAGAATGGATTTAAAAAATGTGGTGCATTTACACAATGGAGTACTACTCCACAGAAAAAATTAATAATGACATCCTAAAATTTGCAGGCAAATGGATGGATCTGGAGAATATCATCCTGAGTGAAGTAACACAGACCCAGAAAAATAGACATGGTATGTACTCACTTGTAAGTGAATTTTAAACGTAAAGCAAAGGATAACCAGGCTCCAATCCACCCACCCCCATTTCCCAGCAGCTAAGTAATAAGAGAGAGTTAAGAAAGATATCCCCCTGGGAAGATGAAATAGAGATCTTTTGAAAAAAAATTGCAACCATGGAAGTGGGGGCTGAGAAGAGAACATGAGAGAATAGGATGGTAGAAGAAGGAGCAACAGAGAGGGGGAGTAAAGATGTGGATATCCCCGATAGACGGAGTCATTGAGAGATTAGAGAGAAACCTGGTGCTAGGGACACACCCAAGAAACCACAAGATGAGCCCAACTTGGATTCCAAGCAATAGCGGAGAGGGTACTTAACCTGGTCTTTCACTATTATAATGTGAATAACCACCCTAATTGCCATTATAGAACCTTCATCCAGCAGCTGATGGAGGCAGATGCAGAGATTCATAGGTAAACAACTAGCTGAGCTACTGGTCCAACTGAAGAGAGGGGGAGAGACTGCATGAGTGTAGGGATCAAGATCGTGATGGGGAGACCCATGTAAAAAGCAGTTCCATGTTGTTGGGAGCTCACAGACTCTGAAATAACAGCTTACAAACCATCATGGAACGACTCTAGATCCTCTGAATGTAGATGACAGTTGAAAGGCGTGGGCAATTTGTGGAACCTCTTGCACTCAAACCATAGTCTATCATGGGCCATGAACTAGCTTCTTGAAGCCCATGCCTAGCAGGAAAACACCCTTCTCAGCCTTGATAATTAGGGGAGGGACTCGTCATACCTCAACTGGATATGTCAGATTGAACTGATTCTTCTTGGGATTCCTTGCCTTCTCTGGGGAGTGAACAGTGGGGAAAGGTAATAGGGAGGGGAGAGAGTGGGAGAGGGCTGTGATAAGGGGCAGGAGAGGAAATAGTAGTGGGTATGGGAATTTTTTTTTTAAATAAAATTAAAAATTAAAAAAAGAAATTGAAAAATTAAACACAGTAAAAACAGACTCAGACAGAAAGGCCTCTAAATGGGTCACAGTATCTGAAAAATAAGTGTAAGCTTAAGAAAATAAAAGGGTATAATCATTTAAAAAGTATAGTTTAAAAGTAAAGTCTTGAGAGAGGTAAAGTAATATAAAAAGAATAAGCCATATAGAGATAGAAAATACACAGAGAGTCTGAATCCTGTACATTATTGTGTTGATTTGAGTTCTCTAAAGCTGACATATAAACAATAGCTGCTGAGGGCCCTGAGATTGAAAGAGGAACTGGTGACACACACCAGCCTGGACAGTTTAAGGATGTCAACTTTAAAACAAAAGTCAAAAAATGTATTTGCAAAGTGGAATTTAAAAGATGTATCATTGCTTTGGAGAAGCAGTTTTACTTTTGTTACACAGGAAACAAGAGGCTGTGGATTTGTTCCAGGTTAATATAGATCAAATATTTGAAGAACGGAGACCTGAAACTCAATAGTTGATATCAACAAAGGTTACTGTTGGTCTTCCCAGAACTGGACATTATCTCAAAACTTTCTCAAGGACCCATGGGGATATAGAATATAGAAAGTTACACCCACATTCCAAAGATTTAGGAGGTGTGCATGGTCTTTGGTTATTTGGTGAACTATGGATACTTGTTATAATTTAGGAAAATATAAAAATAAAGGATAAAAAGAAAACTATTAATCTTAGGTATTTTACATTGTAATGGATTTTGGAATAATGATATAAATTTAAAGTTAATTTTGTTACACTGTATGTATGCTTTTATTCTTGTTTAAAAGACTTGTATATTGATATAAAATTAAGGTTATTTTTGTTACAACATATTGTATATATGTTTGTTTTACTTACAAACTTTAGTAAAAATGTTACTTTTGTTTAACGCATTGTACCTATGAAGCTCATTTAAAATACAAAATAAAGCTTTAAATTTTGAAAGATATTATTATAAACTAGGATAATCAAGAAGCATTGGTTAGTATTTAGTCATCTATAACAATCAAATTTGCAGATACATTAGATATGTTTTCAGGATCATATATAAATATACTTTAAATAGATGGTCTTCAAATGCTTCAAAGACCTTTATAATATAGCATTTAAAATGTTTTGTTAACATAGAGTTTTTCATGAAAATAAGATACATCTGTTCTCAGCAGCACCAATTCCACTTCAAAGTTGATAGGCATCAAAGAAACTCCTTATGGAGTTTGTTTTCAGTGTGATAAGGCTAGCCATTGGGGGGGAGGGGGACTGCTCTTGCCTAGACTGCTTGAGAGTATGCTATATATACTGGACATGCAAGACCCACAAAAAAGTGACTGCTAAACTTTGCCAAAACAAAGTGGGATGGTCCTTCAGTGCTCCTGCTTCACAGAAGAAACTGCCAGACATTCTTCAGGACACAGAAGAAAGTGTGGTAATATATTGTATATTTAATAAAATCATCCCGGAATATCAGAGGACAGAGCCATCTCTCCAAAAAGGAGGCTAAAGAGATGGCTCTGTTCTTTGATATTCCAGGCTAATTTTATTAAATATATAATGTATCACCACAGAAAAGCAACTGAAAAACTTTGCCAAAATAGGCAGGACAGTCCTTCAAATTTCATGCTTCTCTAAAATGTCTGCCAGACACTCTAGGCCTGTAGGCTGAAAATTAATGCCCCAACATTGCAGGAGAACTTTGAGTGACTATCTAGGCAGCCATCTTTGTCATGCCTAGAATTTTAGAAGTTGTTTGCAATGAATGTCTTGTTTACTCAGATAATATTATATCCTTCTGGGGTCTTTGATGTAGTTAAAGACTAGATAATTATAGTTTTACTTAGTTATGATTAAAGATAAATTATATATGAAACTTTAGAACAACAAAGATAAGATATATGACAGAATATTTTCCTTAATTTTGCCAAATACAACGAGACATTGTAATTGTTGCTTGATAACTATTTAGCTATGTATAATTCTACTATGTTAAAATAAAATAAACTTTTTATTAGAAAGAAAAGGGGAAATCCTGTAGAATGGTCTTTATGTACACTGTGGATACATATTGCTCTTAATGTTTGATGATTAAAGCTGTTTTAGCCAATAGCCAGCCAGAATAAGGTTAGGTGGTACATTCAAACTAAGAAGGGAGATGAATAAGTATGGAGTGAGGGCAGATGCTGCAAGCTATCCAGCAAGCCACAGCCATGTGGGAATACATAGATTAATAGAAATTGGTTAATTTACATAAAGGAGCTAGATAGCAATAAGCCTTAGCCATCAACCAAACATTTATAATTAATATAAACCTCTGAGCGATTATTAAGGAACTGAGAGAGAAGCGTCTGGTTGCACAGTCTCCCAATTCTTACAAAGTTTGAAAGAGGCCATTTGTTACAGACAATGGCTTTCAAGAATTTTTTTTCCTAGGCTTCTCTTTCTTCTGAAAAATGATAAGGTAAAATAGTGATCTTTTATAGTTTCTCCCTGGAATAATAAGCTAAAAATAACCTCATCAGAATAACCCTAAATCTCTGTGTTTCTTTGTATTTTGAACATCATCCTCACTCAGTTCTGACTGCTTAGTTTAAGAATGTGGTCACATGATGTCGGAAGCCAGCAGCTATGACTAGACCAGACCCTCTTAGGGTCTTATCTGAGTGAGAGAAGTTCTAGTTCTCGTTAATCATGATTCCGTTCCTGTGGCATGCCAACACTTACACGAGTTGGACAGAAAATATGTCTCTCATCCCCTCTCAGAGACAGCTCTCCACCTCATCCTATGGGGACTGAATTCTTGTCAGACAGATTAAGCAGTCAACATAGTCTTCCTTCTAATGAGTCTCTTGCTTAATACAAAAAGCAAATCTAAACAAGAATGACAATCCTGGAGAAAGAAACACTTATGATTAGAGCAGATGTTAAGGACCCTCAGAAGAACCCCATTCCCAGCCCCTATCAGGCTCTAGGATTGCCTGCTGTTCCATGGACACCTTCATATTACAAATGTCACCTGCATTTTCAGATCACCAATAGCACACACACCTTGGAGGCCATTCATCAATTCAGCACACCAAAGGCTTCCATCCAGGATGACTGTTCACCCTGGCTAGCCCCTCCTTACAGAGAGTGAAAACATGAATCTGAACTTGAAGTTGTGTCTGCTTGGATGCACGGCCCCTGCTTTTCCCTTTCTACCTACAAATTCCAGACTAACTTTAGAGGGCTACTCCACAGATAAAATAATCGCCCTCTCACTTTTTATTCTTCCGTCCTCTTTTTCTTTCTCCTTCCTCTCTCTTCCCTGTCTTCTCTCCTCGCCATACACAGCAAGCCTTTCTCCTCACCGTGTAGGCGTTGGAGGTGCTGGCATCAAAGACGCCCAAGCAAGCTTTGAAGCAGTATTGGTTGGATCAAAGAGAAAAAGAAAATCAAAGGGTGGAAAGAGAGAAACTGAGAAAATTACCCCAAGTCAATGGTTTCTGGCAGACGAATTGACCTCCTTGTGGATTTTCTTGCGAACTTCTGGCCTCCTTCGATGCATTTAATGGCTTTCTTGATGTCCCGCACCCAAGCATCTCTCTCCTCCAGGAAGGCTGCCTGGAAGAAGTGATCCTGCTGTTTGGTTGTAGTGATCTTGAACACAAACTAAAAATTAAAATATATCCCATTAGAAATGACCCTTTTCTGGGCTAGAGGGATGGCTTAGCCATTAAAGGCTAGGCTCACACCAAAAATATAAGAAATGATCCCTTTCAAGGCCCCTCATGAAACATAACAGTTGATACAAATCTGTTCTGACAAAGAGAAAACCCAATGCCAAGGTAAAATGTGGATGTTGACAAGAGGGGGCCCTTGTTCAGAAAGCACTGCTAAAATGCAGAGAGACATTAAAGTCAACAGGTGGCAAAGCTGGGCCCATAAACTGAGACGTAAGGATGGAAAAGGGAAAAAAACCTGGGAGAGGCAGAAATTGAAAAGGTCATCCAAGGTCAGCAGGTGACACAGTGGTCATTGTGACTAGTGACATCAATTCACCATTCTTTTGCCAAAGTCCTATCAGGGGCTGGTTAGCACAGTGGTCATTGAGACTAGTGACATCAACTCACCATCCTTTTGCCAAAGTCCTGACAGGGACTGGTTAGAGTACTTCCTTTCAGGGGGATCATCCCCTTCGGGCTGTTATCACTTTTCTTCTTATAAAACTCAATTCCATCTTCTAACAGCACAACCCACATGGGTTTCCAGGTATTAAACATGCTTCCCTGTAACAACAAGAAAGAGTCGAGATGCCATGGTAGACAGAGAAATTTGTGACCTGTACTTTCCACCTAACAGGACAAATTCATACTTTCTTGAAGTTAACTTTAAAAGTATTTTGTGACAATCACTGATGGTTCAACATAAATCCTCCCAAAGTGATGACTTCTTGGGACACCATTTTATGTCCTACCTGGTGGTATCTGCTTGAGTTGGGTATATTCTCTGTATGCTCTTTTCAAACTCATCCTCTTAGGGTTCTCTTTCTCTCTCCATTCCTACGGCTGAGCTTATGGGCCTAGCTGGCAAAGGCTTTCCAAACAGCACTTTTATCTGAAGCTCACCTCCCGCTGACTGTCCTTTTTGTTCTAAAACTTGGTTGTATGCTTCCTTCAAAGGAAGTCCAGGTTAGTTTTCTGTTGCTGTGATAAAGGACTCTGCCCCAGAGCACCTGGTGATGGACTCACATCACCAGAAGTTTGTTTCCACTTAGAGTGTACAATTCATCATGGAGAAAAGTCAAGACAGGAGCTCAAGGCAGGAGCCTGGAGGCAGGGATTGAAGCAACAGCCATGGAGAAACGCTGGCTATTGACTTGCTTCCTCTGGTGTGTTCTGCTACCTGTCTTACCTTTCCATTCTACCTTTCCATACCGAGCCCTTCTGTGTGAGTTACCCACAGTTCAATCTGATGGAGGCAGTTCTTCACTTGAGAACCCATCACCCCAGATATGTCTAGGTTTTTGTCAAGTTGACAAAATCTGACAAGCACCTCCAGTTAAATTGTCATAGTGTGGTTGTTTTCCTTGCCAGAAATTGGTATTACAGGTCCTTTCATTCATTCATGTTTTCGAGTATACAGCTCATATTCATTAAAATGATGACAAAGGAGACTATTTCCCAAGCTGTCACATGCTAGTATCTAATATACTTTACTGAGAAATATGACTAGTTCTTATTGTCTACCTTGTCACCTGGAACCTTTACCTTTCTCTGCCCTTTACCTAAAAGCCACATTCTCACCCTACTGTTAGGAGCAGGAACTGTCAGCAAGCTTTTCTGTTTTATTTTTAGATTTTTATGTGTGTGTAAATGTGTGTGTTGATGTGTCTGTGCACATGCAGTGTCACAGTATACGTGTGGTGGACAGAGGAAAGCTTGTAGGGATTAGTTCTCTCAAAAATAAAAATCCTTTTAACAAAATATTCCCGATTGCCTTTTTTTTCTCTCCACAAGGTAGGCAGATAAATTCTAAACAGTTAGGTTTGGGAGATGGCTCAAATAATAAAGGCTCTTGCTGCTGAGTTGGGTGACCAGAATTCAAGCACGTGGTGGAAAGAGAAAACTAGCTTTATACTGCCTGATTGGGTTTCAGGTAAACTTCACAGGAGTAAAGGCATGTCTGCCACTGTAGCTGACCAAGAACCCACAGTTGGGGAGTCACAGGCTCCAGGGTTGAACCTATACTGTTAATCCACTGAATAAACTAAGTATCAAAGTGCCTCTAAGTTTGTGTCTCCATTCTGTAGGTCAGTGAAGCTCTCAGACCTCATCAGAGGACTTTTCTGTGCAGCGGACAGGGTTGGCTAAAGTGCAGAAAAAAGATGTCAGTGGGTTCTCAGCCACAAATGGAACATCTGTATCACATCCTCTACCCAAGGCTATGGGAACCACAGTGGAATGGGAGGTGGAAAGATTCTAAGAGCCTGAGGCCATGCAGGGACAGAGGCAAAAAGTGTCCTCTGAATGTTACAGGGACACTGAACTCATGAACTCAACAGCTGTGGTTGTCTGCAGAAGACCCTCAAAAGATCAAGCCAGTCATCATTCTAACACAGAGTGGGAAGAGTACACAAACCCATGACTGAAGAGCTATATACACTCTGGGACATCTCTGGAAAGATTAGCCAGCTTTCATTAATGGTGTGGACCCTGGTAAGTAAACCATACTCTGGTGGATGGATCCACATCTGGGAGTAAATGGGTAGAGCCAATGGTTAACAGAAAGAAAAAAAGCAGGAAGCTGTAGAGAACAGCCAAGGATGTAGATATTGATCTGGGTGGAGCTAAGGGGAAATGAAGGGAAGGATATAATGGATATATATTGTATGAAATTGTCAAAGTTTAGGGAAAGTATGTTTTTAAATTAATCATTGTGACTGAGCAGTGGTGACACACTCTTTTAATCCCAACACTTGGGAAGCAGAAGCAAGTAGATCTCTGTGAGTTTGAGGTCAACCTGATCTACAAAGCTAGTTCCAGGATGGCCAGAGCTGTTACACAGAGAAACTCTGTCTCAAAAAAACAAAACAAAACAAAACAAAATTTAATCATTGTACTAGACCAAGGAAGTCCTTTCTGGTCTTTATGCTCAGATAGTATAGAAAGAAAGGATAAGTTCTTGGCCTCTATCCCTTGACTCACAGTGACTCTCTCTTGTACCGACCACAAATAGCATTATCAACCTCTTCCCAGCAGATCCTGTTGTCCCTCATAAAACATAAAGGCCCCAAAAAATAAAGGCCCAGCTGTCAAAAGCAAAACTACTTATGCAAAAAGATTAAATACATAAAGGACTATCATTTTGCTTGTTTGAACACTTCCTTTATTCTAGTCCTAAAATGATTTTTTTTCTCTTAAAATGTACTCTTTTTCCGCCCCAGAAGTAAAACTGACTAGACTAACAATGACTAGCCTTTTCCAAAAATAAACACATGAAATGATTTTCATTAAATTCTTTCCTGGTTTACAACTTCAATTATTTTAATTTACAATCTATATAGCCTACAAGCTAGTAAGTAAAAGCAGTTTCATTTTTAAATGGACAACAGAATTAAATGGATATATCCTTCAAGAAGACATCCAAAAATCCTACAAAAAATAATGTTCAACATCATTATTCATCAGAGGAACAGAGATTCAGACCACTGTGAGATTCTGCTTTGCATTATGTAGAATACCTAACGTTTATAAAGAGTGAGAATAGCCTCACTGGACAAGGAGGTGGAGAGGCTGGAATGCATATATGATGTTCATAGGCAAATGTCTGGCAGTTCATGTGAAAGCTAATGCAGGGTCATTATGACAAAGAAGAGGCAGGTGCATTGTACAAAAAGAGATATATTGCCACTCCAACTTGAAAGTGGTATGGTGAGTTATGATGCTGGGATTTAGGATAGCTTCTCTGATCTTTATGCAATTGTTACAAGCCACCAATTTGTCACTTAGACAGCCTAATATAGCACCTACTCTTGCAGGTGCCTATATATTTCCCTTTCTGTCCTCTGTCTTCTGTTCACCCGAAGAATAAACATGAGGAAGAAGTAACTTGTCATAGCCCAGTTAACATGAAATTGAAACTGGAATCCTTGTCTCCTAACTCCTTATTAATGTCTCTTTCTCTTTCCCTCAGATGCTGTCTTCATTTTAGTTCTTGAGTAACTTTGAGTAATTCCAAAATATGGATCAATTTCTCAAAACAATTTAATGATAAATAGAGTAGTAGTTAGGGTAGTTGAGTAGATAGATAGAGTAGATAGATAGATAGATAGATAGATAGATAGATAGATAGATAGATAGATAGACAGACAGACAGACAGATGGGTAGGTGAGTGGGTGGATGGATAGATGGATGGGTGGACAGGCAGGCAGACAGACAGACAGACAGACAGACAGGCAGGCAGGCAGGCAGGCAGGCAGACAGACAGGCAGACAGATAAATCTCTGGGACAATCATTGCTCTAAATTATTTTTATTTTCCAGGTTTTGGAATGCATCTAATATATGTTGAGAATGGAACCCAAGTCTAAACATGGAATTCATTAATGTGCCATATACATCTTATACACACAGTTAAAGGGTAATTTTATATAATATTTTAATCATTTTGTACATAAAACAAAATTTCTCACAATAGATGGATTTTTGGTTAGAGTCATATTTATAGTTTCCACTGAGTAACTGGTTAGCCACATACCCCTGCTATAATGTATCTTAGTGCATTACATGACACCAAAAGAAATTATAAAGAATGAGATGTGATCATATTTGAAATAAATTTTGGTATATATATTTTTAAATACTTGAAAAAGCTGAAAACAAATTGAAAGTTTATGATATTTATAATTTACCATCAATGAGTTAAAGGTTAATGTCCTTAATACGAACTATCAAAACTCATTAAAAGAAATAAAAGATGTATATACACACAAGCTTTTTTAAATAGAGAATGATATGAACAAATGCTTTTCAAAAGAATTATCTAGGGCCTGATAAACAGTGTGCACCTTAATAGTAATCCAAGGAAGGCAGATTGAGATTAGATACAATAATCTTTTCTAGTATGATTTTTTTTAAGATTTGTAAAATATATTGGTGAAGAGCTCAGGTATGAAACTGAAAGAGCTCTGAGTCATAAAAACATCCCCCTTCCCATGGGCTGTAGAGAGAGTAAAGACCCTTAGGTGAAGGGAAGTATCTCTTTTTAATACACAAAGAATATTTCTAAACCATATTTTGCTAGGCAAACATAAGATGTAAATATAATGTCTCTAAAATATTATATCTGTGGTGAGCAGGCCCTGAGTTGGTCTATCTCACACCCAACACTTGCTAGAGATTTCACTTGAGCACATTTACTTTCAAGCCTCATTTTTAACAGCTGGAAATGAAGATGATAATATCTATGTCTTGGTGCCTGTTTGGAGATTAAATAAAGCTATCCAGGTACATGGCTGGGCATGATATCTGGCATCTAGAAACACTGCTAAAATACTGCCAATTTTGCTGCACAGTTTACAATACCAAGCCAAAGAACCAACCTAGATGTCCATCTCAAGTTGAGTGAATAAAAACACACACAGTTTTACCAAGGGATAGCAAAATTAATGCATCTAGAAATGACTGTGTTAAGTGAAGCAAGATAAGCCCAACAAATATCATGTGGTACCTAGATTTAGAGTTGTGTGTGTGTGTGTGTGTGTGTGTGTGTGTGTGTCTGTGTGTCTGTGTGTCTGCGTGCACACGTACACACAAACGTCTCTGTATGTGTCAATGTTAGTCTCCCTTTCTCTGCATATGTGTGTGTGTGTGTGTGTGTGTGTGTGTGTGTGTGTGTGCATGTGTGTATCATTAAACCAGAAAACAGACTGTGAGAGGGAGGAAATCATTGTACAAGGGTTGGGAAATAAAGAAGATAAAGTTAGCAGAAGAGTGGCCAGCTGGTGATAAGGGAAGCAGCTGGAGGTTGTGAGAGAGCATGGGAGAGGAGATGGTGGAAGGAATAAGAATGAGCAAAGCATGACTTGTCTGTATAAATGCCACTCGTGCCATTTCTCTGCTCCATTTAAAGATGGAGTGTTCACTGGTCTTGAGCTATGAAATACTACTATGAAGTAAGCAAATAAGCTTTGAAACACCAAAATGATGAAAACAGAAAGTCAAGACAGATTTCTAGGGCTAGAGAGATGGGGCAGTGGTTAGGAGCACTAACCACTCTTCCGAAGACTTCCTAAACACTGCAATGTCAATGAATATATCATTGCTTTGAAAACATAAAATGATGAGCCATCCCCAAATTTATCTCTAATGCTGGAGAAATGACTTTAAAGTTCATGTCCTGTTTACAGTAATTAACCATAGAAAGGACACTAGTGTTTGAAAACTTCACTAAAATTAATTGCAGTGAGTATTTTAAGAAATATAATTGAGTAGAAAAAATGTTGACACAACATTAAAATAACTTTAAGAATAAAGTCCTAAGTCCTGTCATACATTTCAAATATGATTAAGTTCTTAAATTATCCTTTCTTAAATGGGCAGAGAATATTTCTTTTATTTTTATTTTATATGGATTGGTGTTTTGTATGTCTATGTGAGGGTGTCGGATCTTGAAGTTACAGTCTTTTGTGAGCTGCCATGTCAGTGCTGGGATTGACCCCAGGTCCTCTGGAAGAGCAGCCAGTGCTTATAACTACTGAGGCATCTCTAGTCCTGAGAAAATTTCTAAGTCATATTTTTCTCAGCAAACTTAATAAATAAATTTAAAGGACTAATTTTAGGATGGGCCGGTAATAGTTTCTCATTGCTACATTTTTCAGCCAGTGCATAAACATGTCGCAGGAGGAACAAGGTTCTCAGAATGAAAATGGGGTCATTATGGTGGAAACTGCCAGTTATTCCTGCAGAAGCAGGGACCTAACAATCTTGGGGCAGAATGAACTTCATAGTGAGATCCTGTCTCAGAGCCAACAACAAAACTGTGCTAGCCCTTTCTTCCAAACTAAGTAAATCTGAGAGGTTACAATGGTAGTATTATGTGTGGTCACCTGATACTGATGTCTTCTGACTCTGGTTCTAGTTATGTTCCATTTATCATTTTTTTCAGCTAAAGCATATTTCAGTAACTTTTACACCAACTCAAGCATAACGCCCCATAAATTACTCAAAACTGAGATATAAAAAGAGGAATTGTTGCATTAGGGTTTCTTGGCCCTGGGCAGCCAGAGGTCCAGATCCACATACCTGCAGCCCCAGACCCCTTAGCCGCCTACAGTTGATTAGGCCCCCAGAAATGACTCAGACACTTATATTAGTTTCATGCTGTCTGGCCTATGGTTCAGGCACATCCCTAGCTAGCTATTTCATCTTAACTCAACCCATTTTCTTTAATCTATACTGCGACCTGGCCCATGGCTCACCTGTGTTCCTCACATGTTTCTCCTTGGGCGGCTAGCTCAGTCTGTCTCTGACTGTGCCCTTTCTTTCCTACCTATTCTGATTTCCCCACCTACTTTTTCTATGGTGCTTGGTCATGGGCCAAAACAGCTCCTTTATTTAAATAATGAGATTCACAGTGTACAGAAAGACATTGCCACATCACCTCCCCTTTTCAACCTCCTTGTAACAAGGAAGCATAACAAATATGGCAGGAAAGAGTACTTTCTACATGGATTTCCCCTCCCGTTGGCTATCAGAAAGTGGATGTCCAGCAACTAGGATTTCCTCAGGATCCCATGCTGGGGAGAAGGGCAGAGCTGATCTTCCTGTGCCAACTCAAAAACTTGTCATCCTAGAAGAGATTTCACACAGACTTGACAACTTAGCAAGCCATCTTTCAGGACCTTCGGGAACCCAGATAGTGATGGGCAGGGTCAATGATGCTGCTTAATTGTGTATACGTTTCTATTCATGCAGAAATCTCATGTCACTGCCTGAAAACAGACTGGCTATTCCTCTTCCCAGAATGCTACAGTTCAATGCCTCTCTTTGCTCTGCTTTTCATAAGTATAAACTAATTGTGAAAATCCACTGCTTCTCAGGTATCATTCAGGGTCCAGGACAGCTACAGAGTAACTGTAGTTGGTGCACAAGAGAATTCCATGGTGGTACTATCTCTCCAGAGTTGTTTGAGAAATTGAATAGTTTTAGACCAATAGGAGACAGGCAAAATAAATAAGTACTTTTCTCAAAGGTGGTTAGTTTAAGTTTTGGATGTTTTGGTGATGGTGGTGGCAGAGGTGGTTGGCTTTTAGTTTTGGATTTGTTCTTTGAGACACCAAGGCTGGCCTCAGACTCACTATGTGGCTGAGGGTGGTCTTGAACTTATTATTATCCTTTCTCCATCCCCACCTACATTGCTCAGGCTAGCTTTGAGTGCTAGGATTATAGGCATGAGGTACCACACTTTCAGATTACTTGGAAGTTCCATGAGGTAGAAGTTTCAGAAAACAATTTTATTTGCAGGAATCAAAGGAAGATATTAAACCCATGAGCTTTCTGACAATAGAAGTATTGGATATTAATTAATATATTAATAAAAATATTCAAGACAGAAATGAGAAACTCAATTACATGCTTCACATCCCTTTCAACCCTAATTTTTACACATTTTTTATAGCACTGCTAATCCTTTAGAATTCTACTGCCAAGTTACAGTGAAAGACCCTGACTATCTTCTTTAATGTAAGAATAACAGTAACTGCTAGGAATATGGGTTAATGACCATGTAAGGACCATCTTAACTGAACCCTTTTACCCTTTTTTAAATACCTTAAATGTTACCGCACTGTGGAACCCTGATTGTCTGGTCTCTTTTAAGTCTGTTTTATTTTCTAGCTCTATATTTTTAAGTCTCTTGTAAATCTATTTTAAGCACACTTCTTCAACGAGAAAAGGTCAGTCCAGAAATGATAGAACATTTCTTATGTTTTAGACATGACCTGTACATTGATTCAGAGTATACAAATCAACATGGAGTCTCCATCATCAGACAGTTCAGAATCTAAGAGAAGAGAGCGTGTTCAGCATGTCCATCTGCACTGACAGAAACCAGGACTGGAGGCTAGGTGCTGAGGTAAGTAATTGTTGTGTTTAGGGCCGTCCCAGACACTTCCTGAAATGAAGACCTCTCCTAACTTCTTCCCCTTTTCTTCAAACTTCTCATTTTATATGTCAATGCAAAGATCAAAGAATTCTATAATGGTTAAAACCATGTAAGAATTGCATGTCATTATACAACTCCCACATCTACATACTTATGGGGCATTTTAAGTGAGATTATATTAAATCAGTCTTTCATTTCTGTTGCGTTATAAATCTTATTATTCAGATTCCTACTTGTACAACTTCTCAGAGACTTACTTAACATGTATATAAACCCTTTGGAAGCATGGGAGCAAGTCTATCCAGTGACATATTTTTATATGAATAAATTCCATGAGACTGAACTTTCCCTGACAAATAAACATTAAATAAGATGTACAGAAGGGCAGTGTGCTTAACACTCTGATTTCCTAAATTTCAGGTCTGTGCTTACATTTCATCATTGTGTTTTCCAGGCTCTAAGACCTTAAGCAAACTATTCATTTTTTTTTAAGCATCAGTACCAGCTTTGCCGTATAAACACTAAAGGATACGATACACTGTTAGCTTGTGGATGGGCCTCAGAAGTAACCACAATACAGACCGACCAGAGCTGAATTTTGTAAGTGGTACCATCTGAATGGTTGTGGGCTGAGAGTTCCTGGCTCCCATCTATCAGAGAAAAGAATTCTTTGAAAAACAAGGTCACTGTAGCTTGAATCCATAAGGACCACATGAAAACTGGTTACAGTGGTGACACACAGCACTGGGTTATGCCAGTGCTATACTGCTTGGTTCCACATCAGCCATGTCAAGTTTTATCTTGAGGACCTTCTGCCTCTGTTTACCTTAATTTCCAACTGCAAAAATTGGATAATTGCGTCATTCTCTAGGGTTATCCTCGGAATGGTCTATAAATACATTAATTACTAAATGCCTAGAACTGTCCCTGATGTGGTGAACACACATGTTAATTGCAGAAAGGAATACAGACTTCTAGAGATCATTTCATTCTGTTGAGGAGACAACAGAATGACAATTCTTGGACAAAATCCCCAGTCTGGTCTTTTCTCTTTATCCCAGATGTGCCCACTCTGGTTCATTTACTTAGTTACTCTTCAGCAATATCATACATATAATGCACTTTGACCCCTTCCCCAGTCAGCCTTTCTGATCTCCCTCCTACCTCCATTAAACCACTTCTTCCCAACACCAACTCAACACTGGACTCAACTCTTTGTGCTGTAGGTCTCTGGAAACCCATCCCTAGCCCCCTGTCCTTGTCCTTGAGAAATCACCACCCTGATTTCTGTGCTATCTATTACCCTCACAGGACATTCAAGTTTGAAGCAGCTGTTTGAGTCTGTCCTTCAGCGGGTACCTCGTGATTGCTGGGTTGTTGTCATGGAAACTAGCTTTCAGCAAAGAGAGATATAGCATGAAGAAATTTTATCTTATTTTAAAGCTATGGTTATAAAAACAACCAACTTATAGGTAAGTGAGAATAATCGAATTATTTCTATCCCAAACCTAATTCCGTAATCATAAAGAAAGAGAGCTGAGCTACCAAACCCAATGACATTTGCAATACACCTGTGCCTTTCAGAGTAGAGATGGGTCATGAGATGGGGCTTTGCTATTGGGCAAGCCTGGATTTGAACTCCAGGTTATCCCTGTACAGCTAGTGTGAGCAAGTCACCTCACTCTGTGAGGGATCACATTGGTGTAGCTGTATCTACAGGGCCACAAATGCTCCTTAAAACAGTCACAGACAGTGACAGATTCAGAATGAGGAGTCCTATTTAGAATGAAAGGGTTGGAAAGTGACAGTCACATTCTCTTCTCCTCGCACCCCTTAACCATACTCTCTATTTAAGGATCTCAGTGGGGGCAAAAGAGGAAACACAAATTGTGAAATGTGGACAGTTATCTCTAAACAGAACAAAAAGAGACACATGGGCTCATGAGATGGCTCAGTAGGAAATGCTTTTGCTGCCAAGCCTGATGATTTGAGCCTAATCTCCAGGAACCACATGGTGGAATGCGAAAATGAAAAAACGGACCGCTGAAAGTTGTCCACTGACCTCAGCATACACACTGTGGCACATGCTTGTACAGACACATGGGGTGGGGGGTGAGACAAAGAAGGGACATGTTACAGTTTCTACCAGTGGCCACCGACGCAGACTTGACAAAAGTCCTACACCAGAGTCTTCCAATGTTATATTTTTTCCAACCAAAATATCCTAACTCAAAAATAATTATTTCATAGGCATCATTGAAAGGCATGTTTAATTCCTACCCTAGAATCTTCAACTGAATAGAAGAAAGAAGCAAAGAACCGGAAATCACTTCTATTATTGTTGCTTGGCATGCTTTCATCTGAGGAGTCACACCCATCACTCCCAAGTCTCCACAGAAGATTCTCATGGTTCTTTTGTCAGGACTGATTCAGAACCATCAGACAAGTTATCAAGGTCTATGTACTTGCTGATATCTGTCTTCACTTATGCTAGGTTCCCAGATGGGTGGGTGGATGGATGGATGGATGGATGGATGGATGGATGGATGGATGGGTGGGTGGGTGGGTGGGTGGGTGACTGGGTGGATTGGTGGGTGGTTGGATGGATGGATGGATGGATGGGTGGGTGGGTGGGTGGGTGGGTGGATGGGTGGATGGGTGGGTGGGTGGGTGGATGGATATAGAGATTTTGAACCCACATATTATATAACTGAAAGAAACTTAAAATGTAAGGAAGAATTTTGATGCCTAATTAGGAAATCCTAGTTTCAGGCTTACATCCACAAATGACAAACTATATCTGAAACAAATAGTTCTGTAAAATGCCAACTAAGAGGGCTGAGTGTATAGTTCAGTGGAAAAGGCCTAATCATATGTGAGGCCCTGGATTTGAGATACAATACCAAAAGAAAATTCAAACTCAAGTACCGAACTAGACAATCTTAGTATATTACAAGAAGTGTCTAAATGTCCCTGAGAAAATGCAAAACAACATGAAAGATGCATATTAGATTGAATATAATATCAATTTAAGTGTGCTGTTAATTTGTATTTCCACAAGAACTATGGGAGACACATGTTGTGGAAATGTCCATGTGTGTAAAGTTTCACCAGGGCTCTTTTCTAGCTTTTCCTAGACTGACATTTAACATCCATTGGTAATAATCGGAGAAAATTATCGTGACTGGTTAAGAACTATTCAATCCAGATGCTTCATAGTCCTGAAACTATCGCAACCGCTTTTGGGGAAAATGGCCTCACTTATTGCAGACTGAATCATCCTAATTTTTATAGAATAGTGATTAGAAAATATAATCACATAAACTTTATAACAGCGATTTTTGTCATTTTTGTATTAAAATAAGGCCTGGCCTGTGAAGTGATTCAGCAAATAAAGGTGGCTGCCAACAAGCAGAGAGGCTGAAGTGAGAACCCAGAAGCCACATGTAGAAGAACAGAATTGACTCCTGCATATTGTGTTCTGATCTTTATACACACACCACGGAAGATGTGCACCTATATGAATACACAGACACAGAGGAACACACACACAAGGTGAGATACTATTCAGTGTGATCTGTGAGATCAGTCAAGCATAGTTCCTTTCCGTTCTCAGAGAAGGCAGACATAGGTGCCAGTTACCAATAATCTACACTTGGATGTTTCATTTACATGTTCTTTTTAGAAAGGATGTTTCAAAATCCAGCTAGCCAGAAAGAATACACTGAAGGCCCATGTACTCTCCATCAGCAACTCCTAACTCTCGCCACCACACACATACACTGTAACACTCACAGAGATTGTTAGCTTTGCTTCAGGAAAACCCCAAAATGCTCAATAGGGAACTTACCAACCGCAGTTAGAGAGGGTGTTTCTCCTGACTGCATCACACCCCCATGCCTGGCCATCTCAGCCTCTTCGCTATTTCTGTCTAACCCAAAGTAAAAATGGAACCAGATCGCAATGTGTACCATTTAGTGCCCTTACACATAGACTGTTTTAAATTAAAAAGAAACACATGTAGCCCTAAAATAAAGTCGAGGCTGGGTGCTGTTGATCATTCCTGTAATCCCAGTGTTTGGGAAACTGAGTCAGGATGCTTGCTGCCAGTTCAAGGTTAGCCTTCCAAACACATTAAGAGCTATGGACTAAGACCCAAGGGCATAGTTTTCTATTACTACTCCCAATCTCACAAATTGGTTAGCTAGCTAGTTAATAATTGAGTTGAAAAGAAAATAAGCCACATTGCCTGCTTATCTGGTTAGAAAGCTACTCAAGAATTTAGTCAGAAGCAACATTTCTGAGCTGCTGAACATTTCTAGGCTTCATGTAAGTATGTTTACACACAGAGTGTTGCCCACAGGATGCCAGAAGTCCCAATGTGTGAATGTGCCATGCAGCAGAAGAAAAATAAGAAACCTTAACAAAATTCAATTTTCCATGACAGCAAGCAATGTTTAGTATGCCCACATCTCTGCATGTGTTCTTTAACATGATACATTTACCACTTTGGTGATCTGTTACACAAATTCACGAAAGTTGTGAGTAAGAAATTGCAGCCCAGACCCAACATCACCACCTCCAAACATCCTCATACCTGTGAAACCCAAACATAATGTCTTCCGTGCAGTAAGTTCAAGAAGCCCCAAGAAATTAGCTACGCTGTTTTGACAGCTTATCATTACTCACCCCCACCCAGCCCACCCCAGTCCTGCCACCACCCTGTAATGTCAGTAAGAACTGAAAAGTCCTCCAGGTGACTTCTGTCATAGAAGAATTTGAGGCTTTTTATCAAAGGGCAGAGTGTTTCAAATTATGAAAAAGTATTTTTCACCTTTCACACCCTGCTGCCTGGAATTCTCAGGCTTGTAAGGGCAAAAGGTGCAGAAGCCTAAGCCAGGTAAACTCACTTTTAAGACAAAAAGTGTAGTGGAACTTATGGAGGCAGCCCCACCCCAACACACTGTCTATACGATGTAGTACTCTTCCATTCCAACCTAATAGATCCAACATAAAACATCCCTGCAAGGGATGGGCAGAGTATGAAGAAAATATTAATCCTCGGCAAGCCCTTCTCTGGGTCCATCCCCCCTTGAGAGTGGGTGGGTTCCCTGCTTACCTTCTTCACAAGGTATCCTTCCCTGATCCGCTTCGGTTCCATGCCTGCTGGGCAGACACTCAGGTGCACTCTTCAGAAGCGTTCACTGAAGAGTTCAGTCTTCTCTGAGAGCAGAGGTGATTGTGGGTTGCCCTTTTACAGTGAGGTCTCTTTCGAAATTTCTCTTCTGCTTGTGACTCTATGATGACATCCTTTTCCCCTCGCTGGGGTGACAAGTCAGAAAAAGGAACTGTACAGCTGAACAGACCATACTTTCCTAATGCTGGAAGTTAAGTAGTACAGCTGACTCAAATATTTACCAGATGTAAACTTTTATCATATGTAAAATCCTTCTTATAAAAAGAAAAAAATGATAAGAGATAAATAAGACTCTATTGGTTGAAACTGCCCTGCTTAGGAAGTCTTCTTGACATTTTAAAAGCTCTTAGTAAAAATCTCAAGAAGCAACCTCCATCTCCACACGACCATTAGCTGAGGCAGGTAAATGCTCAGCCCCCTACATTGTCCCCACACTGGTAAGAGGCTCAGGTATAAAGAAAAATGAAAGCATGAGATTTGCAGATAAATGGATGGAAATAAAAAATATTATACTAAACTAACCGAGCTTCAGAAAGACAAATGCCATGTGCTCGCTCCTGCTTATGAATCGTAGCTCCATATCGTTAGGTAAGAATGTGTAATCTGAAGTAACCACACAAGCCAGGAAAGCAGAAGGGGATCGTGAGAGGTAGGGGACATTGCACTTTAGAGATGTAATAGGATCCAGCTGTGAACAGGGAAAGGAAGTAGGGGAGGGGCTCTAACTGGGGAGAGAAGAGAAAGGAGGGGGTGACAACTAACACTGGGGGTCTTTGAGAAAGCCTTAGAGGTAACATTATTTTACGTTTATTTAAAAATACATATATGGAGAGGGGGCGGAGTTATTTAAAATGGAGTTGTGCCACAAGAGCCATACATTATCTAACAGAAACCCACATGTCAAGCAGGCATGGGAAACGTCCCTTCAAATTTCTGGTCAGAATCGTCAAGGAAACTGTCAAAACAATAGATCAAAGCATGGTGCCTACACTTTTTTTAAAGCTTATTTTTTTTTGGTTTTGGGGGGTTTTGTTGTTGTTTTCACATATAGCCACAATTCCCCTTCCCTCCCCTCCTCCCACTCAGCTCCCAGCTTCCTCCCACCCCACTCCCCCATCCACTCCTCAGAGAGGGTAAGCCCTTTCATGGGGAATCAACAAAGTCAGGCATATCAAGGTGAGGCAAGAACAAGCCCCTCCCCCCGTATGGAAGTTGAGCAAAGTATCCCTCACTTATCCCAGCACTCCGGAGGCAGAGGTAGGTGGATCTCTGTGAGTTTGATGGCAGCTTGGTATACAAAATGAGTTCCAGAACAGCCAGAGCTACATAGTGTCAGAAGAAAGAAATATAGAGACTAATTGCCATTGTCCTTCAAAGAATCTTATTATGGAAGACAGTACATACTTCAGACATAGAACATGGAAGAGCTTCAAGTCTTGGCATTTCAGGACAAGGTATAGTTCGAAGGGAATTCCTATCAGCAGTTGCAAGGACATTTGGAGACTCACAGATATTGTTTACTAAAACTTTCTGTGTGTTGGTGTGTCTGGCGGTGCCCTGAGCTATTTTGGGCCATTTGTGGTTGTTTTGAAAACTTTATGGAACTGACTGGAGCTCAGTTTAGCCCTTGGCCAGGTTTTGTTTAAAATGGCATTCTTTTTCAAAACGGAGTTTACCCTGTTCTCTTCACCTACTCTCAAGAGCGTACCTGTCTCTAAGCCAGACACTGCAATGGCTGCTGTTCAGTCACCCTCACTCAGTTTAGTCCCTCAGAAACCCATCGCAAAACTAGAGTATTGTTCCTTAGAAATAAGGAAACTCAGACTCCAGAAGAGGATTGCTTGTTTCACGTGTCACAACAGATAAAAGCAGAAGTCAGAGGAGAGGGTACCTGCACTAGTGTTCTCCCGGTGGGCTGAGAACAGACTAACACTACATCACCCCAGGTTTGCTGGAGAAATTCCTTTAATAGTGTGTCTCAAACTTACTTAACTGCAGAATTCTTTTTGAGCAATCTTTAACAACATTTTCTTGCAGATTAAATTAAAGAAAGAATTCTAACAACCCAGTGCCTCAGAATACAATGTATTTGGAAATAAAATCACCATAAATATAAATGGCTAAGAAAAAGGAAGTCATACTTTAACAGAGGAGCACCAAATCCAATATAACTGTTCATAGAAGTATAAGAGAAAGAAGACCCCTATCGTGATCACAGTGGCAGAAGTGTAGTAATGAGTCTATAATCCAAGGAATGCCAAGAGAGGCAGTCAGAAGATGCAAGCAAGGCTGTCTTTCAGAAAACATGATGCTACAGACTTGTAGAAGTATGTGACAAGATGACTTTGTGTTTTAAGCTACCCACTTGAAGATACTTGATTACGGCTACACTAAAAAAAAATATAATGCAGTTTTGAAAAGCTAATATTCTATAGAATAAACTTTTATATGACAATGGGAAAATTAGCCATTCATGCTCAAATTTATCATCTGTTATACAGGACTACTACTAATAATAATCTAATAATAATAATGACCTGTCCAATGACGTTATTCTGAATATTAAATAAAATAATACCAGTTAATGTTTACAACATTGTGCGGAGTACAGTTAAAGTCTATAAATGATAGTTATTCGCCATCATCAAGTTACCATCATCCTGAGATCAGCCCTCCTCAATGGTAAGTTTAACAGAGATTTTATAGAATCCATTGGAATAGATTCTGAGGGTTTAGAATCTTTATCCTCCTAGACTAGTCCTAATCTGTCGACTGTCATCAACAGAAACCAACTTTGACTGTTTTGGTGTGAAGGAGAATCTTGGGAAGAAGCTGTGTCCGAAAAGACTGACGCACTGCTTTGAACCGCAGTCGTGTGAATGGGTTGGGACGTTGTAAGTACAGAGGGTCTAATGACACCAAATCTTGTGTTAACTTTCGCTTCCTAAATAGCCATGCTATTGCCTTTCTCTGTGATATCCCGTGACTGATAGACAAAAACCTTTTGTAATTAATTAACTCCACAGACCATTATTTTCACCTAACCCAAAAGTTGAAAATGTCACCAGAGAGCAACTGAGGCCCATAAGAAAGATTCCCCCATCTTTCTCTTATGTGCCTAACATTGCAAATGTATTTTTTAAGTGCCGTGATTTGTTTGTGTTTTTTTTTATTTATTTAAAAAGGTTTTTCTCCATATCTACCTCTGGTCCCCATCCCATCCCTCCTCCCAGTCCTCCCCTCACCTCATCCACCCATCTATTCCCCAAGGAGGGCAAGGAGTCCCAAGGTGAGTCAGTTCAGGCTGGCAAATCCAGTTGAGGTAGGTCCAAGTGCCTCATCCCAGTATTAAAGCTTGGTTAGATGTTCCTCAGATTTCTTCCTTGCTTATTCTCCCACACTCCCACATTTCACCAATAACTTTGGAAAGTGTATAGGACTTATTTTGGTGTGAGGAAAATGTAAAGATTTGATATAAGAAGAAAAAGATTACTGAGTCCACAATATAACATGACCATTTACAGCAAATATTCTGGATTATGTATTTCTATGAATGTGTGTGCCACTCCCCACTTAGGGCCTTTTTATAACTTTACATTGTGAATAACAGATGGTAACACAAATCCCAGCAAGAACAGAAGTGATTCCAAGGGACTACATCAAGCCCTGCTTTCCTATTGCAAGGTAAAGCCAGGTTTTTGTTCATTTATGAGTAGATTTCAACACTCTTTATTTTTTATATTTTTGTCTTTGGCCTCTCCTTTAAACAAGTTGTGACGCTGAATTGCAATTTTTTAATTTATTCTACACAAGAGTTGCAATAGTATCCCTCTTTGAATTTTCTATTAACGCTAATTACTCAAAAGGACCTTAAATTTACCTGAGAAATGTTCTAAAATTGCTAGCATTAATCCTAAATTGAGAAGAAACCATCCAAACCTTGATGAGTCTGAGATTTTACCTTGCTGCAAGCTAATGGTTGCTCTGCCAGTCTCACAGCCAACAGACATGACTTCTGGACCTTGGGGTGAGACAAAGACCATTGTTACTTATATCCTAGTAAAGGGGAGTGAGACAAATGTTTGTACAGATACTTTTTGCCCTGAAGTTCAATGAAGAGCATCGGGATCATCTTTGATGGATACTGTGCATTGCACCTAAGGAAACTTGAACCCAAGAAACCTAAATCTTTTTATAAAAAGCCACAAGTAAACTTGCCCAAATTTTGCCTCAAAGAGAGATCATCTTTATTGTTCTGAATAGTAAATAGATCTGCCAATCTGCCACCTTCTCTGAAAGCTCTCTCCAATAGAATGTCGTTGTAATTATACAAATATCGGGGGTAAACAAGTGCCTCTGCTTGCAAAGATCGCTTTTCATTATCTTTTTTTTTTTATTTTTCTTTAAGTTTTTTTCATTTTACAGACCAGCCAAAGTTTCTCCTCTCCCTTCTTCCCATTCACTCCCTCACCTCCCTGCTTTCAACCCTCCTCCACTCCTCAAAGAGGATAAAGCCTCCTATGGGGAAGCAACAAAGTCTGGGATATCAGGTTGAGACAGTACCAAGCCCTTCCCCTCTATATCAAGGCTGAGCAAGGTTTTCCTCCATAGGAAATGAGCTCCAAAAAGACAGTTCATGTAGTAGGGATAAATCCTAGTCCCACAAACTTCCCCAGCCCCAAAGCTGATACCCACATTCAGAGGGGTGGGCCATCTCTTAAAAATATTGAGCTTTAGAGGTGGAGAGATGGCTCATTGGTTAAGAATACTAACTGCTCTTCTAGAGGTCCTGAGTCCAAATCCAAGCAACTACATGGTGGCTCACAACGACCTGTAATCTAGTGTCCTCTTCTGACCTGAAGACATACATGCAGACAGAACACTGTGTACATAATAAATAAATAAATAAATAAATAAATAAATAAATAAATAAATAAATAAATAAATAAATGAATGAATGAATGAATGAATGAATAATTCTTAAAAAGATACCTTGTGTAAATACATAATGCAGATTCCAGAAGTTATAGGCTATTAAATGAAAAGTCTCAATGCCAGGGATATCTCCCTATGTTATGCACTCTTTGTCAGAGAGATCCATAAAACAAAACAGGATATTATCACTGCTTTTGTTCCCCACAAGAACTATATGATAAGAGCCGATTACTGAGAAAACTGAACACTTTAATTACAAATTTTAGGAAATCAAGTTAAAACTGAGAAAGAAGTTTCCTCCTTGATGGCTAGCTTTCATGGAACTAGAAGATGCTATTCACCCTGATGGAAGAGACAAGTCATCAGTAGTCTTAAATAGCCTGGAACTCTGTGAGCTATAGTATTAACCTTCCCAAAAACATATGCCCTCTGGTACAACAGTGACATGGATGTTATGGTGTAACTAACCGCTTTCTTCTTAGATTGGATGCCTCCTTCTCAAATGAAATTAATGACTTATTCTGTAAATGTACTCCAGAATCCATACATGAAGATGTCCTAGATCCTCAAAGGCAACTTTCTGTTGTTTTCCTAAATGGACATGGTATCAAACTGCTTTCCAGACATTTATGTTTCTAACCATGGTTTATTGCATCTCTCTATTTTATTCATGGAATCTTTTCTGCAGTGGGTGATGGTTAACACAGAGAGTAATAAGAGAAAGTCCTGAGAATAAGTGGGTGCTGAGTTCTCAGCCCTAAACAAGCCATGTAGATACAACCCCCTCCGAGGCTCAACATTATACAAGAGGGGCAGAAAATGTGTGCTGTAAAATGCTATCTTCAGTACATGAAATGGCCACTGCATTCCTGAATTCACAGCAATTGTTACCTGCACAAGACACGCACAAGATGAAGTCAACATGTGAATGTTACACTCATAAGACCCTACCCCTCCTTGAGGAGTTAATGGCAGTTATTTATTGCTGGAGCAGAAAAGAAATCATTTTCTTTGGTTCCATAGCCACCAGTAACTTGTCTCTGTGCCCGTAATAACTTCTCACTCATACAAGCAACCCTAATTAAACTTAAAGGAGCCCAAAAATGTATAAAGAGGGCATGTGAAAAGATAAGTTTTAGAGACAGTGGTGGGGTGGAAATGAGAAATGTGTAACATACACTTAAGAAATTTCAAAGACTTAAAATGTTAAGTGAATATTAAAAAGAATAAAGGGAATATTTATTGTGTGATAGCACTGTCTCTGATTCCATGGAGTCACCTGCAGAATATCTCAGATACACAGCAGACAATAAAGGGGGCCACAGCCACCAGCAGCAAAAGAACTTGAGAAACACTGTGTGCACCTGCTGCTGTGGTAAGAGATGTCCTCTAGACGCACACAGCATCAAGGTCACCACTAAGAATGCCTTGATTCTTCCATGTCTTCAGACAAGTTATTTCATAAAATGGGCTTCCTAGGACACATCTGCTTGGAGCTCCAAGTGTCACTTACCCTTCTTATATTTCCTGCTCACATCCCAGGAGATAGTGGAATTAAGTGCTGCTGGGTCACTGAAAAGATTTTTGAGTAAGCTATTATAAAAGCCACTGACATCGTCAATTCAGAGCTGGTATTCTATGATCATCACCTGCTCCTCCTTGCACCAACAACCACAGTTCTAGTTTGTTATTGCCCGGCTGCAAAGAGCCATTTAGAGCTGGATGTGGTCTCCAAGCACTGGACAGCCTCCTAACATCTATCAGTGAAGCTCTCACAGAAATTGATAAAAAGTTTCTTTCCAAGTGAGTCCCAACAAGGTGAAACACCAGAATGGGATTTGATTATAAAAATATTAGGATGCTAAAATGTAAATCATGTGTATATAATTCATTCTGAATCAAGTCACTTCCTGTTTTTTTTAAAGGATACTCTTATCACACATAGAATGGAAATCGATATTGGGATTTATGTAAATAGTTATCAGATTAGTTTGCAAAGACTCCACTGAATGACCTGTAAATTTCTTTCTCATATTTAAGATTGTGAGTCCAGTGAAATGGTGGCTCTCCTCTAGTCTCCTCAATTTAGTGAAGCAAGAGACTTAGTAAGGATAAGAGTTGAGATTTAGCTGAGTTCTGCCTCACTTAAGTGCTTGCAAGCTCTCCTCAATATCTGGCATAACGTCACCTCTAGGCTATCTGTACTGACACCCAAGAGAAATCATTCATGAAATTTACACCGGATCTTACAAAATTGCCTTTCTATAGGATAAATAAAACTCTTGTGGACTTTAGCTGTTTTAGGGTATTTGGTAATATGCATTTTTACATGGAAGGCACACAACAAAATATTTCTATGATATAGTCTCAGATTTTATAGAAGTTTTTAAACTCTCAACAAATCTATAGAAAGAAAGTAAGTCTTTACCTCAACATTAAAAAGACCCTCATTCCAATTACTGTCCAGATAATATGAGACATATATAATACTCTAACCATCTGTCTTCACATAACTTGGAAATCTGAGAACACACAAAATCTCAGGAGATAATCCACTAATCATTTCCTCTATGTAAGTGCAAATTTATCCCATAGACTGAGACAAACTTTGAGCAAAAATTCTTAAGGTTAGAGTCTTCAGCAAATATTTGGAACGCATATGTTCTAGAATATCAATTAAGAGTAAATATAGTCCTCTGAAGTCTAGTTAAGTTATTGTCCAAACAATGGTGGCATTCCAATGGTTAACCTTTAAAACACTTTTTTGCACAAATGTCAAATATTATATGGAGTTAGCTCCATCTGTCTTTTTGTTAGAAGTGAGAATTAGTGCTCAATATTGAGTTGATATTAACATAACTCTGTAAATAAAAATTCTAAAAATAAAAAAAAAACAGGCAGTCCTTCTTATGTTTCAAGATGTCATATGTACTTCAACCTGGCTAATCAAACTATATTTACATCCCAGCAAGCAGTAGAGACTGCAGATGTTCACATGCTTTTTTGCCATCAACCTATTTCTGTTGATAAACTTAGCACAAAGTACAACCTCATTATGTCTCACTACTGAGGGCAGAGGGGCCAGTTCTCCTATTCTCACACCTCAGGGCCACTCACCTGGGCCCCAACCAACAGGGTCAGCTCTACTGTGCTGCCTAGCTGAGGTACAGAGCCCACTCTCTAGAGTGCTGTAACCAGTCGGGGGCAGGACCATCTCTGTGCACCCCTATCTTCACACCATTTAGTAGTTGCAGGAGCCACAAATATCAACACAGACCCAGATATGGCTGTTGGCAGCAGCCCAGACTCTGAAATCACCATGGTCCTGGGTGACAAACAGGCCACCCACATTAGACCTTTTCTCACTGCCTCTTCAGATCAGCCTCTCTCCACAGGATGTGAACCATTCTGTCTCGCTATCTCTCGCATATATACTCCACTGTATATTTGCTCAACAAAATGGCACCTGACCACCTGGCCTGTGGTTTCTTCTACCCACATTGAACAAGTGGCCACAGCCAGGCATGTGGGGGTACTTCACCCTCCAGTCCTAATGAGCTTATTTCAATATTTTCATTATTTGAGACTTTCATACATTGTATGTTGATTATATTCTTCTGCCTTGCCCAGATCCTGGATCCATCCCCCATTCCATACCCACCCAAATTTATCCTCATTTAAAAAAAAAAAAAACCTACACAGTCTTAAATGTATGGTCATCCACTAGAGGGTCTTAGACCTACTAGGGGACACACCCTTAAAACTAACTCTTCTTTACTCAGCAACTACCAATCATCCATATCTCCTCAGCTAGAGTTTACACTTTATGTACACCTTCCCCATACACACATGGATTTTGTCTAGCTTGGGTTTTCACAGTGCATGTTTTCAAAATCACTATGAGTTTATAAATGTAACTGTCCTATTGTGTCTGCAAAACAATTTTTCTGTAGTAATCCACTACCTCTGGCTCTTTCAGTCTGACTTTCTCCCCTCTCTTCCAAAGTGATCCCAAAGCCTTGGGAGGAGAAGTATGTGTGATATAGATGTCCCACTTAGGGCTGAGCATTCTGCAGTCATTTATTCAATACATCTTGAGCTGTTGTAGGCTCTTTTGCAAACAGAAACTTCTCTGATGAGAGTTGAGGGATGCATTGATCTATGTGTATAACAAAAATCATTAGGAGTTGGTTTAACCCTATGTCTCATTAGCACAGTAATAGTAGTAGGCTTTACTCTACGGCCAATGACCCTTTCATATTCTCTTGGTCTTGTTAACTATGCCAAATATAGGCTCCATTTTGTAGATTGATCCTTAAATTCAATTAAAAAGTGGTTGGTTACCCCAATCATGACATTTACTTCACTTTTGTTCCAGTGGGCATATCTTTTTGCCAAGAAAGATGTAATTTTAACTTGGCATTCAAATTCTGTTTTTTTAATTTGTATTTGGGGGGTGCATACATGCCATGGAGTTCATGTAAAGTAAGAGGACAACTTGTAAAATTTATTTATCTTTTAATCATTTAGATTCTGAGGATCAAACTCAAGTCTTAAAACCTAACAGCAAGTGTGTTTATCTACTGAGCCACCTTGATGATTTAGCCTATGCCCTGCAAGTTCCTAACCATCTCCTTTAATCTCTGGTACCTGCTTCATCAATTCAGTGGTTGGATAGATTTGGTTCACTTTTTCCTGCTCTGGGCCATGGAGTGATCTCCTAATAGTGATCAGAAACGATCACAGAGTTTTTGATGTTGGTATTATTGGTCTCACTGTGTAGCTCTGGCTGAACCAAACTATCTATATAGACCAGGATAGCCTCAAATTTACAGAGATCTGCCTGCATTTGCCTCCAAGTGCTGGGATTAAAGGTGTGTGTCACCACTCCCAGTACCACACAAGATTAATAGTAATGCAGACCTTTCTGTGATAGTTAATCTTGTTTGTCAATCTGTGTTTTGTGATTTTATTTTTTCATTTCTCCTTTACTGAAAATAGAGTCTTCTCACATAATGTTCCCTGATCACAGCATCCCCACCTTCCCCTCCTCCCAGTTCCCCCCTACCATCTAGATCCACTCCTTTTCTGTCTCTCATTAGAAAAGCAAACAGTCTTTCAGTGTGTACTAGCCAGTGATCTCTAGAGTAACAGAATTTATAATATGGATACATGCGTTTGTATGTATGATTTACTACAAGGATTTACAAGCTGCAGTCCAACTAATCCAACAGTGGCTGGCTGTAAGAGAAAAGTCTAGAAATGCAGGCATTGCTCAGTCCACAAGGGTGGATGTGCCAGCTGGTCCTCAGTGTTCACCAAAATCCCAGAGAAGCAGGATCTAATGCCCGAGGAAATGAACTCAATGACAAAGCAAAGGGAGACAGGCAGAGAGCAGACGCCTCCTTCTTCCCTAGCCTTACACAGGCTTCCAGTAGAAGATGAGGCCAAATTAAAGGTGTGTCTTCTTGCCTCAAAGTCCATATTAAAGGCCTGTCTTTTCCCAGTTTGAGAGATCTGTATTAAGGGAATGAATGTCTTCCTAACTCAAAGATCCAAATTAGAAGTAGATCTTCCTACTTTAAATTAAGAAAATAATTCCTCATGGGTCTGCCCTTTATTTGAGGTTTTAGTTCCACATTTGGATAAGTTGACAACCAAGAGAAGGTATTGCAAATGCTTTACAATAAAATATAACAAAATAAAATATAAGATAATCCAGGTGGTGGTGGCTCATGCCTTTAATCCCAGCACTTAGGAGGCAGAGGCAGGCAAATATCTGTGAGTTCAAGGTTAGTCTGGTCTACAGAGCAAGTTCTACAACAGCCAGGGTTACACAAAGAAACCCTGTCTTAAAAACTCAAAACCATAACTATGGCTGCCCCTCTCTCTCTCATTCCCTCCCTCTCCCTCCCTCTCTCCTTCCTCTGTGTGTGTGTGTGTGTGTGTGTGTGTGTGTGTGTGTGTGTGTGTGTGCTAAAACAAAAACTATCACACCAGAGTTGGACAAGACAAACAAGCAGAAGGAAAAGAGCTCAAGGGAAGGTGGAATATTCAGAGACCTCTTCATTCCCATGCTAAACTAGAAGCTATAATGTCTACACAGAGGACCTAGTTCAGATCCGTGCAAGACAGGTGCATGCTGCTTCAGTCTACAAGAACTAACATGAGCTTTATCATGTTGATAAGAGGGCATGTTTTCTTGGTGTCCTCCATGCCCCTGGCTCTTCCATTCTTTCCACCTCCTCTCCCATGGCCTTTTCTGAGGCCACCGGCACATCACATTGCTCCATGTAAACTCTGCCTAAGAGCTCATCTGCTTATGTGACCTACCCATTCACTTCCTAATATACTGTAACATATGATGTAGACTAAATTAAGATGTCAGAAGCCATCTGAACACACACACACACTCAGACTCAGAACACTCAGCCATATTGCCTGGACCATCAATGAAATCAGGACCTATATGAACCACACACAGGCTCTCCAGCACAACCCTCCAAACTGCATATTCTCTACCTGTAAATATGGCCACACCCCAGCATACTACAAAATCTCACCCACAAGCTGAAATAACACACACACACACATATACACACCCTAGCTGAAGCAGAATTACCTCAGCTACCCAGCAGAGTAATACACACTAAGTGTCTCCATGGATAAATTTCAAGTAGCACCAAGTGGGGATAAAACTAAATAAGAAAAAATTAAGCATGGATTCAAACACAACAACACAAGAATGCCTTGAAGACCCAAACACAACCTAGACCCACAACCAAAATCCTCAACGCACAAAAACATCTGAAGTTTGAATGATACATTTGAAGTTTTGTAAGCACCCAACCCAGATTAATACCTGGGAAAACTTTCTGAATGACCCCCCACACTAACTCTACAGAGGAAACTGGGGTTAAAAGACATCTTAGACTGCTGTCTCTTGCTTGATATTATGGCTGCCCTCAGACCACTGGTAGAGGTCAAGATCATATAAAAAAGACCAAGAAGCCTATATTGAGGCAGTCAAATGAATTAGGTGCAGTGCAACTATTCAGAATGAAAGCCTTTGAGGAAGCAGCCCCCAAAACTTTTTCTCAGGGTCAAAGAGATATGTTCCCACCATCGAGAAATATCTACAGGAAATCTCAAGAAATATGCTCACACTGTGCTCTTGAGTTCATCACCTTTATTAGCACAGCTACAACAGTAATGGCATGGGCTTATATACTCATACAGGCAGTTATTCTGTGGCAAGGTAATGTGTGGCTTGAATTTCTCAAGGTGTTAGAGAGAGGTGTCGGTAACTGTCAGCTTTGGTTTATAACACAAAGTGGGAGTGGACAGTCAAGGTATTTCGATGGGACTCAAGTAAAGATTAAATCAACAAAGCAATATAAAGGGGGGGGAATCATGTGCTCCAACTACATCCCCACAGGTGGCTAGTCATAGGGTTAAAAGTTTATTCAGCAGAAACACACAAGTAAAGTCCTACGCTGGTTCCATTAGGTCCTCCTCCAAGCCTCGAAGGCAAGTGTCCTCAATTGCTGGGTGACCAGAGTAAGCAATGGAGGAAGGTGTGCAGTTTTTATTCTGCTGTAGAACATTCCCTGGGAGGTTGCTAAAAGGGGATCTCTAGAGCTAAACTTTGGTCCAAAGAGAGAGGATGAAGCTCAGTTTGCACAAGAATCTATCACCTTCTAGCTTCTCTGGCCTAATGGTGCAGCACAAGAAGGAGTTGGCTGATTACATTTTTTTTTCCTTACATCACAAACAATAAATCTTCAAGTCAGGATCTTGTGCTAACGAATCCAGATGCAAGTAAGTATAGGGAGTAAGATTAGAGGTGTTAGCTGCAGATAGTTCTTTAATCTGTAGGGGTGGTAAGCCTAGAGCATACCAGTGTGTCATCTATCTACAGCTGTCCTTGGATGTCAGAAATGTTTCAAAAGACTTTGTCTGAGAGCTGACTCTGTCCGAATGTCTACTAGTAAAGATAACGGCAGGAAGGTGACAGCCACTGAATCTGCTCTTGGCAAAGGAACAAAGACCTGATTTGTGAGAAAAAGAGATCTTGACTATGTGACTGTTTTCACACATAACTAGGGGGAGTTACCCATATGCCCCCAGATGTATAAGGGAAATTGTGCCAAATAAATACTCAGCCACACTGCTAAAAGTTTCTGGAGAATGAATTCCAAAGAAATAAAAAAATGGAAAAGCTACAGTTACACAAGAAATCAGTTGCAGGAAATTCATTCAAAGGCAGTTTTGGTTTTACCACCACCAGGGTTCTTGACTCAGATAGGTCATCCTTGGTGGTGCCAACTGACATCTGATTTTATATGTCTGTGGCCTCAGAAGGATGGAGAATGGGGTGTGGAGAATACTCAAAGGCCAGATCCTGATGTCCAGAATTGGTTACGGAGGCAATAAAAAAAACAAAAACAAAGAAACAAAACATAGGCTGCCATGCAGCTTCCTGGAGTTCCTCGCTCACAGGATAAAGGGGCTGGAAGTACTCCTGATGTACAACAAGCTTACTGTGCAGAAACTGCTCACAAAATTACCTCCAAGAGTAACTTCCACCTTCGTGGAAATAGCAGCACAGCTAGCCATCAGCATCACCAGCTCCAGCTGGACTGCAAAGTACAAACAAACGGAAGGTTCATGCACACATTTTACTTGTGCTTAACTAAAACTATAGAAACTGAAGAAAAGAAAAGAAAAATGACTCCATAGATCACGCGGACTTAAAGTTGGGGGATATATCCACCCAAACACTGAAGACCACACATTCTACTCTTAAAGCCTTAGGCTTTGACCCAAATAGATGGCATATTAAAGCACAAAACAAGTCTCTGGAAACAGAAAATTGAAATAACTTCTTGCATTATATTGACCAAAATGGAGGAAATGTAGATATCAACAAGAAAAACTACAGGAAATAGACAAACCTCTGCAGCTTCTGTTTAAGCCATTATTTAAGTTACTATGCACCATTAAAAAGGTGAATGTGTTACAGACGAAACCAAGAAAGAAAGCTTTAAATTGTTGGAATAGAATAAAGCCTATGTAACATAATGATTATGGTAGTGAAAGAAGTGTATCATTCTGAATGCCTACATTTCTTTTTTTTTTTTAAGGTCAAAGAAAACTAAAATACACAACTAAATGACACACTGTGGGGCTTTGTAAAACAAGTAACAAACCAAATGCAAAATCATTAGACAAGTAGGTAAAATTAATATCAAGGTTATTTATTAAAATCAAGGTAAAATTTAAAGAAGCAATCAATTATCTGAAAAGGCAATTGATTAACAAATATCCAAACTTACCACAAAAAGAAGCCTAACTTATTAAAATTAAGCAAAAATGGAGATCTTACAAGAAATACAAAGAAATCATGAGTAAATACCTCAAAACCTCTATTCCACTAAGTTGGAAAAATGTAGAAGAAAGTGATGAATTTTTTGATACACATGACATAACATGATTATGTAGATGACTGAAATAGATCCATAACCACCAAGATAATTGAAGCAGTTATGAAACTTCTCCCAACTAAAAATGGTCAGGTTCAGATCAATTTACTTTAGAATTAATTCCACATGACCTTCAAAAAATAACTAATACCAATACTTCTCAAATTACCCCATAAAGTAGAATAAGAAAGAAATATTTAAACTTTTTACAAGGCCAATATTATCACATTGATGAAATAGAGGACAGAACTTTCATGATCATCTCAAAAGACGCAGCAGAGACCTACGATAAACTCTGACATTCCTTCATGATAAATATTCTGGAGAGAATGGGATTGAAGGGGGCACATCTCAACACAATAAAGGCTCTGTATGACAAACATAAGGCAAACAAACTTGAAACATTCCTACTAAGATCAGCAATTGCACAATAATGGCCATTCTCTCTACCCTTGTTAAATTTGAGGCTTAAAATATTGAACATAATTAAGACAACATAATGAAATAAATAGGGCAAAGTAGAAAAGGCTATCTATATTTATAGATAATATGGTTCAATATATGAGATCCTAAAGACTCCACCAGAAAACTCCTAAAGTTAATAAATACTTTCAACAAGGTAGCAAGATACAAAGTAATATAAGAATTAGTAATCATATATACCAGTTACAACAAACATATTCATTTAAAAATGGGGAAATAATCCCACTTACAACCACCTCTAAATGAAAAACAAATAAAATTTCTGAAACAAACTTAACCAAGGAAGTAAAAGACCTCTACCAAGGAACTTTCTTGACTATGTAAGGAAGAAATAGAAGAGAGTGAAAATTTGAAAGACCTTCTGTGCCAATGGATTAGAATAATGTTGAGAGAATAGCCATCCTGCCCAAAGCAAACTAAAGACCCAATGCACTCACCATTAAAACCCCACTGCCATTCTTTACAGACATAGAAAGGGCAATCTTCAGTTTCATACAATGTACAAAAGACAAGGAGTAGCCAAAGCAGTCTGAGTTTAAGAGTAGTAGAGATAACACACTTGATCTTATAGTACAGAACCTTAGAAAGAAGAACAGCATGCAGTCCCCATGGGAGGCGAGTGAAGGGGGTTAGAGGGCTGATGGGGAGCAGGAGGAGGGTGAGGGGGGAATCGGTGCTTGAATAAAAAAATAAAAATCTTAAATAAAAAAACAGCATTGTGATACTGGAACAAAACAGATAAGCTGAATACAACAGACTGTCCAGCTCTAAGTCCATGTAAGTACACCTACCTGGTTTGGGATGAGTACTTCAAAAATGCACATGGGAGAAAAGTTTTTAGAAAAAGAAATACAAATCATTAGTAAATATTTTTAAAGTGTTCAACATCTTAAGTCATCAAGAAATACAAATTAAAAGTACCTTAGTTTCAGTCTCACCCAGAATGGCTATCAGTAAAAAAAAATGACAAGAGCTGGCAAGATGTTGAAAAAAATGTAATCCTTATTTGGTATTGGTGAAACTGTAAAGTGGTTTAAATCACAATCACAATGGAGCTCTGTGCAGAGGTTTCTCAGGAAGAAAGAATAAAAGAAATAAATATAATCTGGTCTAGATATTCCACTTCTAGGCATATGCCCAATGTATTCCACATCCTAATCCAGAAGTTCTTGCAAATCCATGTTTATTGATGTCCCATTCACAATAGCTAGAAAAGCAAATCTGTTTAGATGTCCATCAATTGAAGAGCACAAAATGGAAATATGGTATAAACGTATACATACTAAAACTCTACTCATCCATAAAGGAAATGAAATCACAAAACTTAAAAAAAAGATTGATAGAACTAAAAATACCATACTGAGGTAACCTGGGCTCAGAAAGACAAATGGCTGTACAGAGTCTCATATGAGGATTCTAGCTTCAAAGTTTAAAATTTCTAAACTGACCTTGGAATATGTAGAGAGGCCAAGAAGCTAAGAGGTCATAAAGAAACAAGAAAGAAAAACACAGTGAGATGGTAATCACAGAACATGGGTGATGAAAGAATCAGGAAGACTCGGAGTTCATTAGTGATGAGGGCAGGAGAGGAGAAGCAGGATGGTGAAAATTTAACACTGAGGAGATAGGAAAACGCCATAGGAAAGCATGCTTATTTTTAACTTAAAAATGTTTTATTTTTTGTATCCCCCTTCTCACCCTCCCTTCCCTCCTCCCAATCCCTCCCCAGTCCTCCCTCAGCCTCCTGCTACCTCATCCCCCATCCTTTCCCCAAGGAAGACAAGGAGTCAGTTTCCCCAAGGTGAGTCAGTTCTGGCTAATGTATCCATTTGAGGAAGGTCTGATTCCCTCATCCCAGTATTACGGCTGGGTTAGGTGTTCCTTTGTAGGGAATGGGCTCCAAGATGCTAGTTCTTGCACAGGACCATAGTCTGATCCTACTCTATGAGACTCCACATACTGCCCATGCCATTCAACAGTCATCTCCCTTGGAGGCTTTAGTTCCTTTTCCTGATGGTTCCCCCGTGGCTGTTTTTGGTTCAGTGAGCTCCCCAGAGCTCCAGCCAGCCATGTCTGTGGGACTCCTCTTCATAATCCCCATCTCTTTGCTCATATAGACTGACTCTCTCTCTCTCTCTCTCTCTCTCTCTCTCTCTCTCTCTCTCTCTCTCTCTCTCTCTCTCTCTCTGAAAGCCTACTTTATAAGCTAACTAAAAATATGAAATTTTAAATATATGAATGGAGGTTCCCTACATGGATAGACAATGAGTTTGCAAATAAAAATTGCAGTGCCGGGTGTCACATACGTACCTGTGTATTGTTGGCCGGGGAAATTCCAGAAGCATCCCAAATAGGCTACTGATGAACTGAATACTAAGATGTCACTGCTGAAGACACCACACATTTGTTTGTGGAACATAGAGAAACCTACTGGAACTGAACTTGAAGCTTCCTCTTTGGGAGTGAGCTTTCATGGTGCTGAGTGCTCATTAGGCTGCTGGCAGAGGAAAGCCATCAAAGGTCTTGTCCAGCTGTGAACCCTGAGCACTAAAGTATGGACCTGCCAAGTGTATGTGCCTACTGGCATGACAGTGACAAGACCTTTGTAGGATAACCAACTGCTTTCTAGTTGGAAGTTAGAGTCATTTCTATGCGGGAATTCTTGTGTGAAACTATAACCTCCGATGCCTGGCTGGAAAGGTCATAATTACTGAGGTGTGAAGAGATAGACTCCTCTAGTTTGGCTAAATGGTGTCAAACTCTTGTCTAAATATGTATGTATGTATGTATGTATGTATGTATGTATGTATGTATGTATGTATGTATGTATGTTTATTCCTACAAAATGTACTCTTCTCTCCTTTGCTGTGAGGAGCTTCTACTTGCGTTTGGCAACAGTTGACTCACAGCAGACTCACAATTATTAAAGTGTCAAGAATAAGTGACTGATGAGTTCTCAGCCCTAGAACACAACTTTATCACCTTCTCAGAGGCTCGGAGAGCATCAGGGGAGATGGAGCAGAAAGAATGTAGGAACTGGAGGACAAGATGGAGTGAAATATTATCCTCCGGACATCATATGGCTATTGTGTCCTGTAATCATAATAGCTGTGGTTACCTGCAGAAAATCTGCACAATATTAAACCCACTAATCACGGGTAGAGGGCTTTAAGAGCTTACCCTTCCCTGAGGTACCATTTTCAGTTAATTTTTGGTAGGGAAGAAGGAGTGATATTTTTCAGTGGCACATTCTCTGGTAATTTGCATATGCTGTTAAATAATTCCCACCTCATGTTCACACAACAACCCTAACCTAGAAATTCACAAAAGAAGATACAAAAACAGGAGGGCACCTGTTATAAGAGGTTTTTTGGCTTGACTAGCTTTATGCTTTGGGCTCGCCTGCTACTTATCTGGGCTAATAATTTTAAAGTCTCAAATAGAATCGCATAGATGTTTATATTAACTTTATGCTATGGCTTCGGTACATTGTTAGTTATCTTTTTATTTTAACTTAACCTATTTTTATTATTCCGTCTGTCAGGTGGGCAGAGAAATAGAAGGAAAAGCAATGGACATATATGTTGAAAATGTAACCTATAGATGTGTGAAACTCCCAGAGACTAATTTTTTTTTAAAGAAATATAAAGAAAGTAAAATTGAATGGAGATAAATGTTATCCAGGAATTGAGACCTATTGAAGTTAGATAATGAAAACAGCCTACTTTTTAATATTTAAATTTTTCTTAAATGATGTTATAGAAAGTCTTGTGTTTAATGCCCATTAAATTACTTCTGTGTCTATGTAGAAAGAATTAATAGCCTAAAAACAGATGTTTGATGCTATAAAGGAGCAGGACAGAAGGGAAGACATCAGGCATAAGAAGAATCCAAAGAGAAAGAAATGTCACAGTTGATGACACTCATGACTTATCACTCACACAACTGCTTCTTGATAAACCTGGAGACCCATAATCTGGCAGCATGCCAGGCTAACCATGGGTTTTCTAATTCTGTGTAGCTAAGAAATGACCGAAATTCTACCCATCCTCCCATGTATCCCTGTGACTTCCTAGTCCTTATTTTTAGAGTGTGAGATTTCACAATTCTTGAGATCAATCTGTCCTGTCACTCCTTCTAAAATGAACCTGGATCACCATGGTAACAGCAAAGGCAGTCAGTGAGGTGGTCACGTTTTAACACTACAAAAAAAAGCAGGTAAAAAGCAGAGAAAGATTCCTCTGTGTCCTTTAGGATCTAGGCCAATCATTCTTTAGTAGGTGCCAGTGAGGGGCAGATATTGTTTCCCAGTGGCCCCTATGGTGCCCCTCTGGAGAGCTCTGTTTATAGAGCTCAGTACATGCACCCAAGGAAACAACCATCACCTTCATTTTGCATAAGGGCGAAATAAGGCTTGAGATGACAAGAAACTCTCTAACGTCTAGTAACTGCCAAAATGGGGAATGAAGCCTGGATCCACCTGGAGCCAAGGCCCAATTTCCCTTTGATGTTGAGGTTTTATGGTGTTAATTCTAAACATAGACTGTATTCATTGTCTGTGTAATACTTTATGTCATAAAATAAGCACAATGCACAATCTAATGGAGGCAAATGTGATCATAAGTGTAAATTATATTCATTTAAAGCTCTAGAATGTCTTGAAAACTCATACTTAATTTCTGCCCTCTTTCAATTTTTACCAAAAAGGATATAATATTAGTAAACAATCAGAAATAAGAACTATTTTTCCATTACAGAAACCTACAAAGAGATAAAGAGCCTCATGAAGGTATGGGCCATACAATCAATATTCTGGGATAAATAAATATTTTATCGCTCAGCTTAGACTTGTTCACATAACTCCTTGAAGAAGCAGACCAATGTTAATCACATCATTTCCCAATGCCTATAAAAATATACATTATTGATAATTGTAGGTGGGAAATGAAGAAACAGCTCAAGCATTAAAAATACTTGATGCTCGTCTAGAGGTCCCAACCGAGATTCCAGTGCCCAAATCAGGTGGCTCACAGTACCTGTAACTTCATTTTCAAGGAGATCTGACAGTCTTTTCTGATCTCCACAGGTATTCTCACAGTCACACACACACACATGCATGTGAGCATGCGTGTGCGCATGCATGCACACAAGTGCACATATATAGTCATACACAAAATATACCTATATACATAAATCTAAAAAGATATAGGTGGCACTTTGCTAAGACAGACAACTCAGGCTAACATAATCTTAAACACAATGTCTGAAATATAGCCCTGGGTTTCTAATGTATTTCTATAGATTATCTGAAGACAAGAACCATAGCTAGCTATGAATGGAAAATAGAGCTGGAATTTGTCAGAAGAGCCAAAATATCCATAAAATAATGGATAAATCAGTCACCTTACTGCAAGAGTTTCAAGGCTGTCACAAATAGCCAAAGGCATATCAAAATAAAACATCACACCAAAACCATTTCAGTCACACAGTGCTTGCCGGAGGTCAGCTTCCACCACAGCTTCCGCAAATCCTGTGTTCTTTATGCCTTGTTCCCCAGCTCATCTTCAAGTCTAGGCCTCACCAGTCTGACCCATCCCCAATTTCAGCCTGACTACTGGTCTTGTCATGTAATTTAAAATGTGATCATTAAAAGTATCCACCATGAGCCGGTAACAATGAAACACCGACAAATCTCTGTGAGGAAAAAAAAAAAAAAAACCTGCATTAAATAATAGCAGGCAATAGAGAAGAGATTCACACCCAGTTTTCTCATTCCACATTCTTCTGATTTTTTGCAAGGCTTTTTTGATTATGTGTGTGTGGTCACATAAATAAACTGTATATCTGTGTTCTATAAGCTTAAGAGAAATAGAATGTTATTCAATTTTGTTTAAGCATTCTTCTAGGGAGGTGACAGAATTGATAAAGGCTTTCACTGGCTCTCCTTGAATAGTTAGTCTTCCAATTTTCAAAAAATTGTTACTGAGATCTAAACAAAGCTATGCTGCAAAAGTCCAGTGTTTCCTTAAGGTGACTGTGGGAACATGGATAGTTGTGGCTGAGTAACCTCGGGGTCCCACCTCAGAACCTTCTATCTCCTGCTAACTGCAGTTATGATCAACTGTTAGTCTTTTTATTTTTATTTTACATACCAACTACGGTTCCCCCTCCCTCCCCTCCTTCTGCTTCTCCCCCACAGCACCCCCCAAGCAACCTTTATCCACTTCTCAGAGAAGGTAAGGACTCCCATGGGAATTCAACAGTGATTGTCTTTCAACCTGGGGTTCTTTCTCTGTCTTAGCAGCTCCCTGCTAAGGGTTGTATGAGCACTACATGAAAGGTCTGATATTAAAAATAAAGTTCTGTGGTAGATAAAGGTTACTGAGTATCGTGTAATAGGTTTGAGGAATATGTTTTCTTCATATTATTTGAGCTCCTGATTATTAAGAACTTTTATTGTTTTATTGAGCATAAACAAAAGGTTTTTCTTCAATATAATTGTGATCAGAAAAAAATTCTACTATTCAGTAGTATGACTGTACTTCAACTCTGCCCTCCAAAAGGATGGGGAGAGTTGTCTCTTATAATGAATAATGCCTCAGTGATGCCAACTAATCAAACTCTAATTCAGTTAAATTCTGAGAGGCTCCATCTACCTGGCATCGAAGTCAAATCCCACATCTGAGTCCCACAAAAAAAAAAAAAAAGGCTCCTATTTGAAGGTGTGATTTCCTACACCTTTAGTCTAACTTGGCTACAATTTGGAGGCTCCCACACACCCCACTTCAAACTTTATTAATTTTCTAGAGTAGATTAAGGAATTTAGAAAAAGGATTGGGTGTAGTGGCACACACCTTTGATCTCATCATTTGGGAGGCAGAGGCAGGGAGATCTCTGTGAGTTCAAGGCTAGCCTGGTCTTCATGATGAGTTCTAGGACATTCAGGGGTATGTAGAGAGATCCTAGTTTTAAAAAAAAACCTCAAAAAACAGTACAGAGAAGTTCTTGCATTTATTTATTTATTACCTGGTGCATAACAAGGCATATAATAAGGTGCTAGATGGAAGGGAGGTACAGAAGAACAAGAAGCATAGTTTCCAGACCCTTGCCAGGCACCACAACCTCCAAGCCATTCCCATGTTAAGCAATCCAAAAAATTTCCAAACCTTACATTTTGGAGATTATTATTATGGCTTCATCATAAAGGCATAATCAACGGTTTACAGTTGTTAATACAATTTACATGGGGAAAGGACTGAAATGTGCAGTCTTTAATCTTATCTGAGTCCTTTGGGTAGCTAGGAACCATTAAAAATCCCACAAAGAATCATAGCCTAGAGGGGAAAATTATCACTGTAGAAAATCTAAGATAGTTGAGATCTCTGTGTTAGAGACATCTGTCACTCTGGACCTCACAAAGACCTTAGGAGACCCATTATAGAAATCAGAGACAATCAAAAGAAAGAAATAGATGTTTAAGTGCTTTACATTTCATATAGGCATGGCCAGAGCAGAACTTCACTGACACACACCATAATCAAAATGTCCGAAGTGCAAAACAAATACTTTTCAAAGTTACCTGCCTCTATTTTGGTGTTTTTATTTCCAAGCTTAAAAATTGCAAAACTGATGCTATAATTTCACAAGATCCATTCTCAACTCTTCCCTTTTAAATTTACCAAGGATTTGTTTACTTGTTTGTTTCATTACTTTGGAAAATTCTCAGTGTCCTGTGGCAGAAGGGATATAATAAAAATAGTGTTTTGTGTAGGCCTGGGTGTCTGGGGAAAGATAAAACATCTTTTAAAATTATATAATATGCCCATACAAGAAGTTCTTACCAGACACTGTCATGGGTTGATGTATTTCCATAGCAGAAGTTCTTACTGTCATAGGTTGATATGCTGCTTGGTTTTTGTCTTATTGACACAAACTAGAGTCTCATAGGAAGAGGGAACCTCAGTTGAGGAATTATCTCTCCCATTGATCTGTGGGCAAGCCTATGGAACATTTTCTGGATTAGTGATTGATGTAGGAAGACCCAGGCTACTGTGGGTGGTACCATCCCTGCACAGTCCTTTATCGAGGGCAAGTTGAGCAAGGCAGTAATCACCCTTCCTCTGTGGTCTCTGTTTCAATTCCTGCCTCCAGGTTTCTGCAAAGAATTCCTGCTTTGGCTCTTAAACCATTTCTTCCTCAAGCAGATTTTGCTTCTGGTGTTTACCACAACATCAGAAAAGCAGCCTAAGACAAAGAGGAAAACACAAAGGCCTTTAAAAAGTCATTTCTTTTAATTTTTTGAGATTAAAATACAATTACATCTCCATTTCCCCCTTTCCTTCCCTCCCTCCAAGCCCTTCCATGTACCCCTCCCTGCTCTCTTTAAATTCACGGGCTGTTTTCGTTCACTGTTCTTACATGCACACACACACACATATATATATATGCACAGATATTCCTAAATACATAAGTACAACATTCTCAGTCTGTATAATGTTACTTGTATGTATGTTTTCAGGGATGACTATTTAGTTTTGAATAGCCAATTGGCAAAAAAAAAAAATAGTTAGAAATTATACAACCAATCAAACCAGACTTTTGCTTTGTTTATTAAGGAAGGAAAGAGATCGATTCTACTCATTTGAGGACAAGAGGGAGGGAGCTTATAGAAATTTAGGGATGAGAAAGGAGTGAACAGAGCTAAAAGAAAGAAAGAGGGGAAGACTGACTTGAACCACATTAGTTGAACTTCTATTGTTTCACAAAGAATGTGAATTACAAATAAAGTCGCAAAACATCCACTTTGTACAAATAATGCTATGAATTTGAATCTCCTTTTCAAGAAATAACGTTTTAAGGTGAGTGGAAGTCAGTACAGTAACTCAAGGCAAGGCCACTGAGTGTTTTATTGATTAATGGTTGGCATAGAAGTGCCTGGCCCACCATGGGCAGCATGTAAAAAAGCAAACTGAGAAAATCTGGAAAAATATAAGCCACTAAGCAGCACTCCTCTATGACTTCTGTTTCAGTTCCTGCCTCCAGGTTTCTGCCTTGAGTTACTGTACTGACGTCCTTCCAATATGAGCAAAAATGGAATAATCACTTTCTTCCCCAAGTGGAAGGAAAGTGCTTTTTTCTGTCGTACTAAGAAACTCATTTTCAGGCTCTACATTTTTTCATAATTCTCAGGAAAGTCAGGACTGAACTTAAGACTCAATGTTGTTAACCAACAATTTACAGGTGCTTGGGTGTCTCCCTGTCTCTCTGTCTTTCTCTATGTGTTTCTGTGTCTCTCGGTGTGTCTCTCTGTCTCTGTCTCTCTCTGGTTTTGCTTTATCAAAAGTACCTTTATTACCTTCATATCATATTATGGAAGTAATTTATGTTCATTATTCATTGTAGTAAATACAGACAAAAAGATGAAAAAGGGTAAGGGAACAATTATTTATTTTCAGAGCCTTGAAAAGACGCTTTGATTACACTGTACTACAAATAAAATCTGTTATTATTGCTAAAAAGAAAAATAAAACTCCAAAACAATATAAAGTGTTTACCAGACAGATGTTAAGAGTCTAGTACTATCATGTAGAGCCCAGAGACCTCAGAAGGCACATGCAGCTTGGTAATCCATGGCTATCATCCACCAGTGGAACCCATAAATTACCTTCTTAGGTTCCTGCCATTGGCTAAGGCATATCCAAAGTACTTATTTTTCTTAGCTGGCAGTCAGCACAAAGCTCTATTTTATGAAATTCTGCTAAGGTATATCAGATGTGCTGGGCCAACCATCAATTTAGGATAACAGAAAAAATTAAGTCACCATTTTTAAAAATCTTTCTAATAAAAGGTGTTTCACTTCATAGAACCAAAGAAAATCTTGATTTTGACAAATTCTTCTTTTAACTTAAATTTATAATTTTTATATAATTCCATACATAAATACTTGTATATCATTTCAACCCCCATTTTCCCCTCCAACTTCTCCCACGTCCACATTCTCTCTGAAAATCATGACCTCTTCCTCTTTAATTGTTGCTATTGGTGGTGGTGGTGATGTTGTGTGCATGTACATACAACCTCCATTTAGAGTCCATTCAGTATTGTTCATGTGTCTGTATGTTTAGGGTTGACCACTTGGGGATTAAAGAACTATCAGGACACTCATTCCTAAAGAAGACTGACTCTTCTCTCAGCAGCCACTGGTTGATTGTACCTCTTAATCTAGGATGGAGCCTTGTGATATTTCCTCCATCGATGCTACAATGTCAGTTGGTGTTGTCATTGTGCATGTCTTGTTTTGATGACCATATTGTTAAGACTTCATGGGTTAAATGTTCTGTCTCATATATGTACATAAGTGTGTGACCTAATGTATTATATATTGTGTGTTCTTTATTATATATTATATGCACACACATATATGAGAGAGAGAGACATTCTAGTCTCTGTCTCTTGGAATCCTTCTGCCCCTCTCTTCTGTGATGTTCCCTTAGCCTTGCATGTAGATATTGTATAACCCATGGATCATGTGATGTTGAGAACCATGAATTTTTGTACTCCACATTTTTGAACAGTTTTGAATTTCTGACACATTCTCTGTTGCAAAAAAAAAAAAAGAATCTTCTTGTGATGAAATATGAGAGCTCAGTAATCTGTGGGTTTAAAGATAGGAATTTATAATGGAGTTAGTTTATAATGGTTTGGGGGGGGGTGTCAGTAATACATTCCATGTCCTCACCAGACACAGCGAGTTGCCTAGATTTATAATACCAAGAATGTCTTACTTCTTATTTAGCAAGGCTTAAGTTCAATTAAACAGCCATTGGTTACCCTCAAGATGTAAATGCCATTATTACACTATTGGGGATTCTTACTGAGACTTTCACTGTGGTGGTTTGCAAATGTGTTCAACTTGCATCACCTCTTACAATACTGTGAAATGTACTCCTCATGGAACGGGTTTCTAGGTAGATTCCAACATCCCAACATGATTCCTCCAAGACCTATGTCCAAAGCATATGGCATCTTCAGCAATAGATATGCCCTTTTGTGTATTTTTTGAACTGTAATTTAATTACAATTCTTCTTTCACCTTCATTTTCAAAGGCTTCTCATATACTCCCCGGACTCTCCTTTCAGAAGCTATACTCAAAGTTTCACCAATGTGACCACCCAAATGTGAGCTAAATAATTACACCTGTTGTATAACAGTTTCCTCTGAGAACAGAAACATCCCATCCTGTAGGAAGCTCCTTAAACAGGAAGGCAAACAACTCAAAATAGCTCCAGGAAGTCCCTAAAATGGACCAGATTCAGTAGGACCCTCCCTGTCAGAGTAAACCATAAAAGCTGAGAACCCCTTAGTCTAGCCGGGCACTCTCAGAAAAGAAAAACTACAAAGAGAACTCTGAGACCCGAGCATCTGCCTGGAAGAGGTTTAAACCAGAGCCACTTAAAAAGGGCACTCCCCAGCCTGCTGAGTTGCCTGCAGGCTGTGCAGTGTGCTCCAGGTTTCCCAGAATTTGTGATCTCTCATCCATGCTGAGGTGGGCCTTGGCCTGTTGAGTCTGAGTCATTTTTCCTACTGTAACTTCTTGCCCATATCCCTGTAAGTAACCCTAATAAAATTCATTGGTTCATCAAATTGAATGTTGGGAGTATCTACACTTTGACCTGGAGTGAGTTCTATATCTAGGGTAGGTAGACAAGTATGTTACATCTCCCCAGGAAAAGTTTCGTCACACAACACCAACAAAAATGCCAAACTGGATGAGGAAAATCCCACAAGGTCTCAACACCATGCAAAGAACTACAGGCAACTGAGTAAAAGCAGGAAACAGGAGAGGTGGTCTCCTCCAGGGAAGAGCACACCAAGTGTATGCCCAGGGATAAATGGTCATCCCTTGTAAATGCACATACAAGTGAAATGCCCTTTTTTGGCCTTCACTTACGGTCATAGCCGAGGGGTAATAAATTTATGGAGCCCTAAAAAATATCACTACTGTAAAAATGAAAGCTTTTCTTGGAAGATTTTCAGCACAGGCCTCAGTTACTGGGACCACAACTATCTGTTGCCTCCGTTTTTCTTTTTACCGCTTTCTCTACTGATGATGACTGGATCAGTAGAGGAGGAAAAAGGTTACATGGGGGAAAGGGCTGTTATTCCCTTCAGTTCATTATATGCTGTCTTAGTTACTATTCTACTGATGTGAGAGACACAATGACCAAAGAAATTCCTATAAAGGAAGGTAATTAATTGGCTATGCTTATAGTTTTAGAGGATTAATCCATAGTCATCACGGCAGGAAGCAGATAAGGATGACACTGGAGCTGTAGCTGAAAGCTGTACATCTCCTTCGCATTGGCTTTTGAAATCTCAAAGCCCACCTCCACTTCCTTCCACAAAAAAACACCTCCTAATCCTTCCCAAACAGTTCTACTAACTGGGTACTAAACATTCAAATATTTGAACTTATGGAGGCTACTCTCATTCAAATCACCACATATATAATTAGAGAAAAATAAAGGTTCATTCTTTTACACCTAAAAGTGAATAATGATGGTCTAATTCTGTCTTATACATTCAAAAAGTGATACTTAAGAATATCCTTTTATTTACCAAATGCTAATTCTCAACACTTACGTATTCATGGAATACTAATCCCTTCTGTGATTAGTTTAAGAAAGTATTTTGAATACCCTGCCAGCCCATCAGTACCTGGGGCAGGTGGGAGAACTAACCCTGTGGCCATAAGAGTAAGAGAGCTGTCCCTGAGCCCTACTAACTGCAACACTTGGGAGAGCAGGGCCTACGGCTCATCAAAGTGACGTAATAGAGCCAACTTTGTTGGCAGAGGTGTGAGTGAGCCCGCCCAGAAGTTGTAAGTGTGGAAGAGCTGTCTCCACATTGTCTGTCATGTGGTGGTGTACAAGGGTGAGAGATGGCTCCCTTACTCCACACTCCTTACTGCCTGCAACAGATGAGACAGCTGACTTCCCCCTTCCCAGCTGCACTCAGGAAACACACCCCGGCCCTCACCTAAAAAGCACAGCAGCTGTCCAGTGGTTGGAGATGAGAGTAACCCAGTCCCAATGTTATGAGCAAAGGAAAGGTATCTACATTACTCATCAGACATTTGGTAGCATAGGCCAAGGAGAGATGCCCCCCCTTCTGCCTGTCAATGCCTGAGACAGGTGGAGGAGCTGGCCCCTGGGTCATAAGAGCAAGAGGGTCTTCCTGCTTCACTCTAGCTTCAACACTCACCTTGGCAACACAATAGAGCTGGCCCTAATGGTATAGGCATGGGGGAGACAACCCTGAGAAAATAAAAGCAAAAGAATCAGTACTGCCTCTCACTCATTGATGCAAGAGGTAAATTAGCCTGGGCAATGATGGAGAGCTCACCCTGGTGGTGAAGACAGAGAAGAACTGGCTGGCAGATGAGCCTACAACTTCCCGGGCCCAGAACCAGGGTTATGACTAGGTCCACCTCAACATCCATCCACCTATGATCTGCTGATGCATATAAAAGGATCTGACTAGCAGATCCAAACTTGTAGGGTCTCCACAAAACAAAGCAAACAGGATATCCAAGAAGAGTCCTAGAGAGTGCCTAGCATCTATAGTGTAGTAGAAGCCAGAGGCCTTGAACAGACCAATGACTCTAAAATGATCACTTGCCAGTAGAGATATACAAACAAAAGGGTTTACTGCATGACTTACTGTGTGATACTGCAGGTTCCATGATGAGATTTTTAAATTTTTCCCTTTGTTCTCTTAAATTTTGTGGGGTATCTTTTGGAGGGGGCAGGGAAATGAGTGGGATCAAGATAGAGGTCCTACCTCAACTGAATATCCCAGTCTGAATTAACTCACCTTGTTACTCCTTGCCCTCTCTGGGTGATTCGGGTAGGAAGAAGGGGGCGGGGCATGACACGGAAAGGGGGTGTGTTGTATGATGTTTCTGGCCCAGCCCTTCCAGCCTACCTTTGAGGTTCTGACCCACTGACCCACAGATCCACAGATCTGCATATCCACATTCCTACAGAGACACACAGACACTTGCATTAATTTTAGACTGATTGACCTGGGACCCAGGCATATAAATTTCTAACTCTTTGCCCTTAAACTAACCCATGATTCTTACCCTGTTCAGCCATGCAGCTCAGTACCTTTTCTCAGAGCAGCGTAGTTGTCCTCTGCATCTATGGTATCTCTGGTGTCTCTGTAGCACCTCTGCCCTGTTCTTCCTGTTTCCCAGAGTTTTCTTAGTCTGGTAGCCCAGCCTGCACTTCCTGCTTGCCTTTGGCCAAACAGCATTTTAGTAGGTGGGACAATTATTTAAAATGTAGCAACATAATCCCACTACAGGGGTGGGAGTAGGAGCAGTGGTAGATAGGGAAAAGATTTAAATTAAAAGCATTAATAGAAAATTTATAAGAAAAGATACAGAATGTAGAAAAATAATATGAAAAAGAAATTTAGATAGTAATATGACAGATTATAGAATGAATTCATATAAAAATGTATTTTTAATTAACTATGACTTCTTAAATAAGCATCATTGTAAAGGGAAAAATACACAAGAGCTTAATATATTGAATTATAGAACCACTACACTCAGCCTTCTTCTATTTTTTTTTTTTTTGCCTTATTTGATTCACACATACTTGAACAACTGACTCATTCCTTGCCTTCACATTATATGTCATACATTTCTTCTTGTTGTTTTTTCAAGACAGAATTTCTCAGTGTAATTCGGGCTGTTCTTAAACTCACTTTGTAGACGAGGCTGGCCTCACAAAGATCCACCTGCCTCTGCCCCCTCAGTACTGGGATTAACAGCATGTGCCCCTAACTATCACCTAGCTATAATGCATTTATTAAACATTAAACTTAGACACTAAAAAAAGGAAGTGTTTTGGGCAGCTAAAAAACATGTGAAACACTACATGCTGCATTGTGGTTTGGGCAATGGAAAAAGTCACTGTATCAAACTAAAAGCTCTGAAGCACCCAATGTTTTATATGATATACCCCAGTATTTTCAGGTTATGATTTGTCCTTAGTTGATCAAGACAATTTTTCACTCAATAGCCAATAATTCTTATGGAAATGGTATTCTATTTAAGTACATGAAACAGTACTTTAACATTTTAGAGATACTTAATATTCCCAAAATGATCCTTACTGAAATATGAATTTAACTAAGGGTTGACATAAAACTAATAATCAGCATAATTAGAAGTTAATGTCCACATTGTTACTGGCTAGTGTTCATCGCTTTCTCAGAAATAATGCAGACATCACATATGAACTGTTAACATTATACACAAATTTTTAGCCTCGACATTTCCTTCACACCCTCATTACTGCCCTACTCAGTTCATTCTGCCCCTTCAGCTACAATGTATGGAAAGTATTAAATGATTCTTAATATATTCATACTCACTGAATAATGCATAATGTAAAAATCATCTTTTACCCCATAATAATTTCAACACTTAAACAGAATAATACTAAGTATTATGACATTCTGAGATGAGTCAAAAATGTGACAGTATTTAGGGTGAAGTGGTTTGACATGGAAGAGCCCTTGATGCAACTCATTTAAACCTCAAAGGGCAAGAAATATTTTAAATTGTCCCTCTGACCTGGTTCTCAGCCTACAGCTTGCAATGCTAATAACCCTCACCTTTATTCTCCTACTCATGGCTCTTTCCAGACAAGTCAAGGACTTGTCCTCCTCACTACACTTATACAAATGGAACTATCTAGATACTTTCAGTGTCCCCTAGAAAGTCCCACTGAAGGAATATTTTAACACTCAATGACCCCACTTAGCTCTAAGAAGACAAGAAAGATTAATGCCCCACTTCCCTAGATAGCAATTAGGACTTCCTCTTGGTGTGGGGCTGGGTATGATAAACAAAAATTTTAACCTTACTTGGAAAAGAGACACCCTAAATCAGAAGCTCAAAAAATGTTCTTCTTTCTATGGCCATGAACAGCAGAGCTGGAGTTTCTTATCTCTCTCTAAATGGGTAGCCCCACCGACAGGCTAAATTCAGAGGTGAGGACAAGAATTGCCTTCCAAACATAGATCCCTGCTGGTGAGCACTTTCAGAATGGAATTTCTACATTTTTTTTTTTTTAATTTGGTGAAGATGGGTGTATCCAGTACCCAGTTCCAGCATATTGCCTGAGTTTAGAGTTACTGCATCAGTGGGGAATCGAAGCAGTAAAGGATGGGATTTAACTATAGGCAAGTCAACAGCCTGGCTAAGGGATCACCCCCTGGCAAGATGGACCTACATGAATGCTAAGGGGGTAGAAGAAATAACTACTTCATTAAGAGACAATCTACTTTTCCTTCCAGGGTCCCCTTCTCTGTGCAACGTGGGTCCATCTACCTTTCTAAGTGAAGAAAAGCAAAATGTTTCCTTTTTCTTTTTCTGGTGGATGCTAGCCAGAGCGCAGGCATGATTTCTCTGGTATTTTAGGCTTCTTCGCTATTCTCTACAGCACCTCTCTCCCCATCTATGTAGCTTCTTGTCCACCATGTGGCTGACCTCAGTGAATGCTTAGCTGAAACAGTATGGCCTCTCCGCCTTCCTAATCCACCAAGATTGCAGTTAGTCTGCTCTTGAGTTTTCCTTTTAAACTAATAAGGTTGTTCTGGAGCTTCAAGATAAATAATAAAATTCTATAGATATTGTTCACAAATGGATTTGTATCTCTTTGCCCTCATCCTAGGCGAGTCATTAGGAATCTGATTACTTTTAGATATGGAAAAATTTACCAATAGCCATAGTTAAAACACAGCAATAATTCAAGTCATTCAACATTGCGCATTGTGTAAAATGTGCCAGGTACTGTTTGTACATGCTAAGTATTCAGTGATAAGTAAAGCAGAGAAAAATCCCACCCTCCTGTTTCCACTGCTTATCACCCACCCATTCTTGTAATTAAGTCTTAGCAAGTGTTAACCAGTGTAGCATATGATACATCTTTAAAATAGTTTGTACCAATCTGTAGTATATATATGTGAGAATTTATTCAACCATTTGTTATGGTGCTGAGTCTTTTCTTCAACCACTCTTTATGGGTTGACAGTGATTTAGATTTTGTTTTGATTTTTACAATCATAGTTACAATAAACACCAATATAGCAGAATCATGCATGTATCACTTATATACACATATTATTATTTCCAAGGAAATAATTATTTCTTATTATTTCTAAGAAAAAAAAAACCTAACCAGAGTGAGTACAAAGATACAAACAAACCTATCTTCCCCAATTCCATGCACTAGTTGGATCCTGCATTTCCCAGGTATGCAACGAGCGGAGACTATGGTACTATCCACCTGTGTGGTGCTGAAGAAGAGACTCAAATTTTCTCCATGGGAACCCAGTTCCATACACCTGGTCTTTGCTGCTCGGAATCTTCAGCTGTCAAGCAATCTCTGTGAGAAAGCCTTTCAAAATAGCATCTCACTTACAAAATGCAAACTCTGCAGTGTCATATCCAGTGCTCTGCGGTAGTCCTTTGGCTCATCCTTTCTCGTGAACATTGTCAGGACCTACACTTTAAGTATCATACTAGCTTACCTTTTAGAGTTGATTGGCTCTCCTTTGCAAATTTGTGTAAGTATATGTAATTTATTAGTGTCTTTTTTGAAAAAAAGAAATTTATAACGGAAATGAACATATAGGACTCTCTCGGCCTCTCCCCCACCCTTTTCTTTCTAACCCACATCTGTCTTTCTACTAGCACCTAAACTCATGTAGCTTCCACTCCAAATAGAAGGAACTCTGCCTTCCCTTCCCGGGCCATTTGCCCGAAGTTCTCGATAGGATACACTCATTTCCTGAGTTAAATCCCAAGCTAGCAGTTTTCTACCCCGTTTCCCGTCACTTGCCTCCATTTCCCCATTCAGCCTCTGCACACCAAACCGCAGCTCACACCCTCTAGGAAGGGAATCCACATCCCTTGTTGCCAAGACTCTGGGGTCTCGCTCCTTGGTGTACCAATTAATCTTCGCCCAGTGCTAGCCCGCCCCATCCTCCTCGCATCCGGTCCTGTTCTAGGAGGAGCCTAAACGTCAGTCCTGCTGAAGGGGATTGTGGTGCGTAAACAGGATTAACTCTCTAGCCCCCAGCTGTGCTGATTTGCGGGGCAGCCTGCCAGTCCAGTCACCGTGAGCCCTCGGCGTGCGTGTAGGGCCCAGCGTGTGGAGCGGGGGATGGGGCAGCCAGCTGCCTCCGTGCCATCTCTGGGGCTGGCTTCTTGGCTGAGTGCGGTGGAGGGCCACAGCCTCACCAGCTGCTGCTCAAAATCCGGGGTGGACGGAGACGACCGCTCCTAGCTGTGGCCTGCATCCGTCAGCTCCCTCTTCCTCTCTGCGTGTCCCCTCTGCCCACCGCGCTGCAACAGCTCCCTCCAACCCACACTGTCCATCCCTACGGCCACGATTGCCAGCCCCTCTGCCAGCTATGGGGGACCTACCCGGGCTCGTGCGCCTTTCCATCGCGCTGCGCATCCAGCCCAATGACGGCCCTGTTTTCTTCAAGGTAGACGGGCAGCGCTTCGGACAGAATCGCACAATCAAGCTGCTCACCGGCTCCTCCTACAAGGTGGAGGTGAAGATTAAGCCCACAACACTGCAGGTCGAGTGAGTGTGGGGCGCGCCGGGCGGCGGGGCGTTAATACACCGGGTATGGGAGGAGCACAGAGGCCCCAGGAAATCCTTAGCCTCCACTTGGTTCTCCTAGTCTTTCTGGTGCCTGGAGGGATCTGGGGTGAGAGCAAGAGGTGAACGCCCAAATCTCCAAGCTACTCTCCCGCCCTGAGCTTGTAGTCCTGCATTTCATCTTCCTTCTCAGAAATGCCTTTAAATCTGCAATAAGAAGCCAGGGTTTGAGGGCTTTTGTTGTGTTTGGGGGGGTTGGGTTTTTTTTGTTTGTTTTTGGGGTTTTTTTGTAAATTTCTCTTCTGTCCAACCGCAACGGGGAAACACAAGTAGATAGGGTGAGGCAGACAGCAGAAAGACATGGAGGGGTTCAGCAACCGCAGTCCCATCCGTGGACCTCTCTCCTGCTAAAGGGGGTTGGGGAGGGCTGAGGAATGAGTAACCTCCGGGACAGATGGTCATTGCATTCCTGGAGAGATGCTTCCTACTCCTTTCCAGAGTTAAAGGCACAAATTAGAGGGCATCGCCTGGGCAGGAGACTACGTTCATGGTTCTTCATGCACTGTACCTTTGCTTTCCTCCCTGGCTGGATGTTTTGGTCAGCCTGGTGATGCTGTCTGTGATGATTAACAGCATCTTCACAAGAGGGGTATAAAACAATGTAGTGACATATGGAAAATAATTTATGCACAGGTCTTGGTATTGTTTCCTGTTGCTGTGATAAAATGGCCCAGGAGAATCACCTTAAGGAAGAAAGGGTTCCTTTGGCTCACAATTCGAGGTTACAATCCATCATGTGAAAAGTCAGGGCAGCTGCTAGTCATAATTACATTTATAGTCAAAAACAGAAAACAGTGAATAGATGCATGCATGCCAGTGCTCAGCTGCCCCTCCTTTTCCTTGGATCCAGAGCCCCGCCTTGAGATAGTACCCTCCACTTTTAGGGTGGGTCTTCCCACCGTGATTAAATAAGAAAATCCCATACAGACATGACCACAGGCCAAGCCATCCAGACAGTTCCTGGATGAGAATCCATGCCCAAGTGTAGTGGATTGTGTAGTGTTGACAATTGAAACCAGCCATAACAGGTCCTTTACCTTGGCCTTTTACTTAGACATTGTGTAACGTCTATCTTGTAAGAAACAACAAAGCAAAACTTATTATACCTAACATATGCTGAAAGAGGTAGGGGCTTTGAATCTATCCGATACTTAGTTTGAACTCAGTAAAGTTATTTTGTTTAGCCTTCTTGACACAAAGATCTGTAGCCACACTTGGATGGTTTCTGGTATTCCCAGTCTGTTTAATTTAGCAGCATCCCGCAAATCTCCACTCTACAAGTTCCTGTATCTATTGTCCTCACACTACCTCACTGTCATCACGTGTATCCAGGCATTTCCTTTCATATCTGGCCTTACTATAAGCGTTATTTTCCCTTCCTTTGTGGGTAGGTCTCTAGATTTCGAGTCCATCTAAAAACAGATTCGATGGATGATGGTAAACTTTTCTCTAACAACGTCTAAGTCTTATTAAGGATCTCTTCAGTGTCCTACCCTAGTGACTCCCAAATTGAGTTTGTATCAAATTCCCTGAAGGGCTAGTTGAACAGGTCAATTTGAACTCACCAGAGTTTCTAGTTTGTTATTTCCATGTTGAAGCCTAAATGTTTTTATTTGTACTTTGCATTGAGAGTTACCCCGATATACAAGATATCAGGAATGATACGATTGAGAATTTCTAGAATGTGATAAACTTGAAGAAAATATTTGATTGTTGGAACAAAATATTTAAAAAAATAATAATAAAACTCATTAAAGACTTTGATCAGAGGTCTTTCAAACTACATTTATGTATCACCTAGATTTACCAATGCCAAATTGTATCCCAGACCAGTGGACTCCTAATCTGGAGTTTGGAGTCATGCTGAGAAAAGGCAGGATTCCAATTCCATAGATGATTTCAATGAGAAAAGAGCTCTTCTATATGAAAATACTGAAGTTAGTTCATAGAGGAAGTAGTTGGTTTATGATCATAATACTGCTTAGTTGGACAACTGTAACCTCCTGGACTTTCAGAAGTTTCTACCATGTCTTTCTTAGCCAAACCTCGGAGGTTTCCTCTCTCGGATTTTGGTTCAGACTAGAACAGGATACCTAAGCTAATTCCTACCATCTATGCTCACCTCAAGTCCATTGCAGGAACATTTCCATTGGTGGTGTGCTCGTCCCATTGGAGCTGAAGAGTAAAGAGCCTGATGGGGACAGAGTTGTCTACACCGGCATATACGATACAGAAGGTGTAGCTCCTACCAAAAGTGGAGAACGACAACCCATCCAGATCACCATGCCGGTAAGTCTGAGTTAGGGATGTGGGATGTGGTTTCCGAACAAATGCAAACTACAGGGGAAAAAAATTGCTTCCTCCTTAAGAATAAGAGAGGATGCTTTGGAGATAGTTACTATGGAAATTGGGTTCAGTTTCCCTCATGGACCTATGGAGAGAAAGTAACATAACTGATGCTCTTTTGCACGATAGACTGAACATTAAAGAAGCCACATAAACATTTCTGGGAGAAATAGTATCTATGTTGCCATTTTCTCTGTTGTGTTCTACACAAAGACTTATTTAAATAATTCACTCTGAAAAGATTGTAATTCTACACAGCTCACGGTCCTTTGGATGTGAAAGAAACCCCTTAAATAAATGACATGTTGCTAACTTAAGTGCACTCTAACTGAAGAAGTCTGAAAAATAACTGCTATGATGAACAATAAGATCCTAGTCCTACCATATCTAATGCAGTCATCTCTGTGTATACATGGGGGGCTTCATTTCACAGATGCCAGAATCCACAGATGAGCATCCCTTATATATAATGGCTCAGTACTTTCATATAACCTATGCATGCCATCGTATACACTTTAAATCATCTTTAAATTGGGACCATTATGTAAATACTTCTTGTGTTATATTCTTTAGGGAATGATGGCAAAAAAGTTGATTCATATTCAATACACACACTTTTCTTCCGAGTGTTTTCAGTTCAGGGTTGATTAATTCATGGGCAGAGAACATATATAGAAACATGCGTGTTTTATAATTGAACATGCATGTGTATATTATAAAAAATATTTATCACTAAAGAATATTAACATCAAGTAGATTAAAAAAATAGAGTTTACAAGTAGAGTCAGTTAATTGTATGTGCACACATAATAGATACTGCAGTAAGCTTACTAAAATATAAGAAAGGGAAGATCACCTATCAGAATATTGTAAAACCTAACCAATCTTTTCCCTTGGAAAGAGCAGCTTTGCATTGTGTGCCCTTTGCCTTAATAGAAGAAATCACAGAGTTTTCCAAATATCCATAAAAGGAAAATTTTCCTCTAAAGGTTACTTAATTTCTCATATCCAATATTTTGTTTTTGGATTTTTAATTTAATTATGGGTAAGTTCAGACCGAAGAAACTGACATACCTACAGAGAATGAACCCTAATGAGAATGGTCTGTAAAATCTCCTTCGACAGTTACTGATCTATAATCTTATCCATCGCATATGATAAAACCTTAAGGCTACACAGTGTCCAATATCCTTAAAACAGTCACAATGGCAACATAAGAGATGAACATAAAAGCCTGTTCTTTGAGGGATATATTTGAACTCCTTGTGTAAGAAGTTCTATTTTCCACCAGAGAGTCAATAGAGGAAAATACAGAAATGTGGAAAATATTAATTTCTTCTACAGGCAACTGTTGTTAATATGTTAGTTCCTGTTCTTAGAAAACTTCTTCTGCTATGTCTTTGCATATATGCATAAGTTTTTTATGTACATATACATTCAAAGACGTAAATATGGAACATCATTTTTGAAGTCCATTGTGTGAGCGTATCAGTATCTACAGTTACCTACTGCTAATTTCCATTTCTCGCTACTATAAGTTTTACTCACTTTTGCAAAGCTATTGTTTACCTGGGATAGATTTCCAGAAGAAATGTGCATGCTAGGGTATTTTTATAAACACTGACCTCTAGGAATGCAAGGGAAGTCTGAATAGATGGCTCAGTAGCTTGCCACCCAGCCTGACAGCCAGAGTACAATCCCCAGAGCTGTCCTGGTGGAAAGAAAGAACCCCAACTTTGGCTGTACCTGGTACATACGCCCATGCAATAGATGACAGAATGCTTAATGATAATAAATAAATGTGATTAAAAGCACTTTTAAACTTTTTAAACCTGAAAGAATATTTTTTGTGTCTATTTACTTTGGGCCTGAAATATTACCATCTGTGCCTCCTTTATAAATTATATTTCATAGCTTTTATTCCTAACTCAGCCTGTATGTCATACTTACTTCAATAAATCTCAAAGTGATCTCTTTCTGTATTGTAAATGTTCTTATCATTTATCTTGTGTATTAATTTACATTTACATTTGGTCATAATGTAAATTTACTTTTTTAAAATCTAACTCAACATATTAGTTTTTTCTTTTATGGCTTTTGTAGTTAGCATCAACCCAGAATGGTAAATATTTTCTAATTTTGAGATTATACATGCACATAAATACACCTACATTTGTATATTTTCATTTGAATTCTCATTATTTCATTTGTTAAATTTCATATAAATTGGGCTTAAATATCTTTTCATTTCATATCATTCTATTGAAAGATATAATTAATTCATAAAATTCAAAACCAAAAATATTCAGTATTATAAAATTATAACGGAAATGTGTAGTCTCTTTGGAGAATATGCCGGGAGTGTTACTTTAGTTCAAAATTAGGAAAGAAATAAAAGGTGAGGGGCTGGAGAGGCAGCTGGACAGGAAGGAGCAATTGCTACTCTTGAAGAAATTTGGTTCCTAGCATCCACATCATCTAGCTCCCAACCACTTGTAACTCAAATTCTGAGGATCTGATGCTCTTTTCCAGCCTCCATAGACACCAACACATAAACTCAGGCAGACTAATACATATAAATAAAAATAAATAAATCCTGAAAGGAGGGAAGGACTCTTCCATTAAACACAGTGTTCTTGAGACTTAACTATGCTACATATGCGAACTCTGATACTGTGTGTTGGTTCATCTTATCAGTGGATAACACTATTTCACACTTCCTCGCTCTCTGTATATGCAAATGCATAACTTGATCATTTTCAACTTTTGGCAGAGTGTATAAGGCTACAGTGAGATTCTGAATATAATTCTCAACATTGTATATATTCTGAAAAAGAAATGAAGTACAGTTTTATTTATTTTGTAATGACTGAGAGGAGAATTTCTAAGTCACAGGATAAGTGTACATTTGACTACATACAAAATGTCCATGATGGAGATGGCTGGGTACATGCTGCTCTTCCAGAGGATCTGAGTTCAGTTCCCAACACCAATATCAGACAGCTCACAGCTGCCTATAGCTCCAGCTTTGAAGATTCCCCTGCTTCTCAGCTTCCATCCCTCTGCAGGAACCTGTACTCATAACACAACCACACACACACACACACACAATTTAAAATAATAAAAGCGAAAGTTTTAAAAGAGGGTACCAGAGAGATAGCTTAGCAGTCAAGTGCATGTAATGCTCTTATAGAGGACCAAGTTAGGTTCCCAGCCCTCACCAGATGGTTCACAACTGTCTGTAACTCCAGATCCAGGAGATCTGACACCCTCTTCTGACCTCCACAGGCACCTGTACTCATATGCAGATAATGACACACGTGCACACACACACACACCACATTTAAAAATAAAATAAATCGTATTTTAAATGTTCAGATTATTGTAACTTTTCTTTCTACCAACAGAAGTGTTGTGTGAATCCTGGTTGCTTCCGATTCTCAGTAGATGCCCATCTTTAAATATGGAAATGAAAGGGACTTAGAATATCCAACAAAATTTTGTTTTGCAATCTATACCAATTTCTTCTTTATACGTTTAAATTTAAAATTTGATTGTTCCTCGAGCCCTTTATATTTCATAGAGATCTAAAAATTAGCTTGTATATTTATTCAATAAATGGGCTGCTATATTTGCATCAATTCAACAGGCTAGCCAAGTGTGATAGAATACACCTGCAAATCATGGCTGGTCAAGAGGTTGGGCAGAATAGCTCATGCTCAAGAGTTCAAGGTGAGGCTGTGAAACATGAGACGTGTAGAGGAAGAAGAGAGGGATAGTCTATATGAATAATCACAGCAATTGGAAAGTCCAGGGAGAAAGAACAATACTAACAACGTACCAGGGCTATGTCAGGGACATAAAGCCACGATGAAAATCTACAACTCAATTTAGAGAAATTTGATGCCATTATATCGAGTCTTTTAATGGATTAATATGGCTGTTTAAGATCCTCAATGTTCTCTCATCTTCTATCTAATAGGTTACAATATTCCCTATGCAGGTTTCATAAATTTTTAAAGTTTACTGTTGATTCATAATTTTCTATGCTACTATAATAGAATTCTTTTGATTGCTGGCATGAATATAAAATTGGTTTCCACATTAATCTTCAATCCTGAAACCTGGAAAATTTTATTGATTCATCTTGTAGCTTTTCTTGTAGAATACTTATTAATATCTACATATGCTGTGATGGAAAAATATGTTTTTCTTCTCCCCCCCCATCTCTACTCCTTTTATTTATGGATTAATTATATCAGCTAGGAACTTCAGTGTGATGCTCAATGGAAATTGTAAGTGTGCTTGTTCTTGTCTCTCCATCTTCAGGAGAAAGAGTTCAATTTTTCAACAATAAGATGGTAGCTATATAGTTTTTAATATAAACTTGATATTAAAAAGATTTTCTTTTGCTTTACTGAGCATTTGCATATTATGATGTTAAATAATATCAAGATTTTTGTGTATTCTCAGAGTTTACCATTAGGTATCTTTTTCTTTGTTTTATTCATATTACATTTTTATATGTTGAAGTGACATTGAATTCCAAGATAAGTAGTAATTGATTATGGTATGTTTTCTATGTAAGTAGTTGAACTTTTCTTATTAATATCTTACTGATGAATTTTCTGTCTACATTTCTGCAAGTGATTGGTCTGGAATTCTTTTGTTATGTATTTGTCTGGTCTCACTATCAGGACAGTGATAGTTGCATGAATAATTTGGAAAGCATTCACACCTTACAGAAGTCACCAAAAGCTTTTCATTAAAATTAAGTTTATTGGGCTAGTCACATTTACAGACTTTGCCTTTGAAGTAATTAATTTTATTGTTGTTTTATATACTTCAATAAAACTATCCATGGTAATTCTTCTTTTAATATTTTATTTCAATTTATTTTAACTCTGTGTGCGTGTGTGCATACATGCATGCATGTGTGTGTGTTTGTGTGCATGCACGCGTGTGTGTTTCTCTGTGTGTGTGCGTGTGTGCGTGTGTGCGTGTGTGTGTGTGTGTGTGTGTGTGTGTGTGTGTGTGTGTGTGTGTGTGTGTGTGTGTGTTCAGGTGCCTGAGGGAACCAAATGAAGCTGGATGAGATGGTGCTAAGAACGACCTCAGGTCCTCTGGCAGAGCAGTACTTACTCTTAACTACTCAACCATCTTTCCTGCCCTCCTGATAATTCTTAACCATCCTTGGGATTTCTAACAAGTTCCACTCTTTTTTTTTTTTTTTTTTTTTTTTATTGAAAATGTCTGTTTTTTCTGCGCAATGTAACTAGACATTTAATGCCTTTAATGGCCTTTTCAAAATCCCACCTTTGCTTTCACATTGTTCTGGATCTGTTCCTCCTCTGTTTGCCTTGAAATACTGTAGTTGGGGTATAAGACAAAGTTAAAGGATGCCTTTATGTATCGTACAGTCTTGTTTTAAGTAGTTTGGCTGTAGTGCACCTACACCTAATTTGTATTGGTTTTTATTAGGACTCGTTGAATGTATTGAATCTCTAAGCTTTAACCCAAAATTTGGAACAGTATGAGCCTTCGTTTTGCTAAATATTTTTCCTCCTAGTGCTATAAATTTTATTTTTATTGAAGTTTTTCGATTACAAATTAAAACTTCTTAGTATTGAGCTATCTACTTTTATTTCTTAGGATCATTTTGTTTTGGTTTTGTATTTTGCATTTGAGGTAATTCATTCCAACCAAGGTGTCAACTTCATTGGCAAAAATCTTTCTTAACAATCCTTTGTCTCTTCTCCTCTTATAGAATTCCAAATACAAATATGTAAGGAAGCATGATGTTACCTCCTAACCCTTTTAGACTTTCTTTAATTAAAAAACAATAATGTTTTTATTGAAATAGAATTATATCATTTTATCCTCTCTCTTCTCTCAAGCCCCTCCTATGCCCCCACTCAAGGCTACAGCCTCTTTTGCTTTTTTGTTATTATTGTTATATATATATACGTGTGTGTGTGCACACGCCGCTGTATGTAAAAAGTACATAAATGAAACTTCTTGAGTTTGCTTTGTTGGTGGTGTGTATATAATTTCAGAGCTGAGGGCCCTGCTTTAGACAACCAATTAGTGGGTTTTTCCCTAGGAGAGGCCTCCTTCTCCCAGCTGTAACTAAGAACCTGCAATTTGTAATTCTGTGAATTCTCAGAGTTTTTAATGCCGTATCCTTAAGTTCACCTATGCTCCTGAAATATTCAGATGTACATTTTGTTCTGAACTTTTGTTATCACATTTTCAACTCTAGAGTTTTAATTGCCTACTTGATCAAATTATGTTTTTTTTTCTTTTTGAACATTTATAATTGCTGAAATGTTTAATTGTTTTATTGACTTGTTCTTTATGGTACTGGAGATTAAACTCAGGGCCCTTCAAATACTACACAAATTCTGTGCCACTGATTAGTGTGCTCTTTTCAATTTTTATTTTTAGACAGGACCTCATAAAGCTGCTTAGACTGGCCTGAAACATTTTCATATTCTGTAGCCCCAAAAAGCGCCTATGATCCTCCTACCTCGGCTTCCCAAGGAGCTGGATGGGAGCAAAGCACCTCCTGGCTGTAACTGGTGTTCAAAATCTTTGTAAGTCCAACATCTGCCTCCATTTATAAGTGACGATCCGTGAGAGCCAAGAAAGGAACACACAGTAGCCAGTGCTAGTTCACACTTCAAGAGTCTGATACCAGGTGGTTTATTTAGTCATATTTATGCACAGCAAAATTTTGAGGAAAAAAAAAAAGCTTCCTGGATTACATAAATCTCATGTACACAACTCTTAAGACATGATTACTTCAAAAGTCCTGTGAAGTACAAGTGACATCTTCCCTAAAGATGGGTTCTATAGATTAACTGAGAAAACAGTCTCAAGATAAACAAGCCCTTGATAGGGGTCTGGGGAAGCCAGATGTGGCCTGGCCGTTACAGATAGCACAGAGGTCACCAGGCTCTGAGCCACATCCATCCCCAGCTTTGCAGGTGGAAAACAGGAGAAGATGGCTCCACTTGAAGAGACAGCCCTGAGCACTTAGCATCCCTGGTTCCCCTAGTGCTCATCTGTGAAAACAAGGGCATTCCTCCCAGAGGTTTTCTCTCCTCGTATGTCTAAGGTTGTATTCAATTGACAAAAATCAACCAACACAATGTGTTAAAGAGACTGTGTTTTCCCCAAGGAATATTTTTGGACCTGAATTACTTTTCTTATTACTATGACAAAATACCTGATTAAGGTAAATCAAGAAAGAATGTGTTTGTTTAGGCTTAGGGATACGACCCAGTTCATCCTGGCAGGCAAGGCATAGCAGCAGCTGGAGCTAGCTGGAGCTAGCTGGTCACAAAGCATCCCAAGTCAAGAAGTAGATAAAGATGAAGACTGGTACTCATCTCATTTTTTCCTTTTTACTTGGTCAAGTACCCCAACTCATGTAATGGTGCCACCAACATTTAGGGTAAGGCTTCAAATCTCACAGACAGGCCCAGAGATTTGTTTCCATGGTTGTTTTAAATCCCACAAGTTAAAAAAAGTTAATCATCCCAAGCATCTTTATCAAAGTTGGAAGACTGTAACATGTGGGTAATATTTTTGGATCTTGTAATCTGTTCCATATTTCTGTGTAATTTTTCTGCCAGCACCCACCATTCACGTAACTGTGACAATATGGCAGTGGTTCTCAACCCTCCTAATCCTGAGACTCTTTAATACAATTCTTCATGTTGTGGTGACCCCAAATCATAAAATTATTTCATTGCTACTTCTTAACTGCAATTCTGCTACTGTTATGAATCATAATGTAAATATCTGATATACAGGATATCCGACATGCAACCTAAAAGAGATCACAACCCAGTTGAAAACCACTGCTCTACAGTACGATTACATGATTAGGTATTGCTATGCATGCAACATTGTTCTTTCTGCTCAGGATTGCTTTAGCTATTCATAATCTTATGTCTTTCTTTGTGAGTTTTAAGATTGTTATATTCAGTTCTGGAAAGAGTGCTGTAGTACTTGGTTTCTGGACCAGACTTTCGGGCCTAACCTCAACGTTTAGACTCACAGACCCACAGACCCGCAGTCCCACAGAGACACACAGATGTTTACAATAGTTTTAGGCTGATCAGCCTAAGGCCCAGGCATATAGCTTGCTAGCTGTTTACCCTTCATCTAACCCATGTCTCCTATCTTTTTCAGTTCAGCCATGCGGCTCGGTACCTTTTCTCAGAGCAGCATAGTTGTCCTCTGCTTCTTCAGGCTTCTTCTGGCATTCTGCTCTGGGCTTCCTGTTCCCAGAGTTTTTAGTCTGGTAGCCCCGCCCACACTTCCTGCCTGCCTTTGGCCAATCAGCTCTTTTTATTAAACCAGTGGGTGGAACAATTATTTACAATGAAGCAACACAATCCTCCTATAGAGTGCCACTGGAATTTTTTTATAGAGATTGTATTAAATTTGTACATTATTTCCGGCAATGTTGCCATTTTTATAATATTAAGTCAACCTTCCTATTGGTATAAAAAGATTTTCTGTCTTCTAGTACCTACAAGTTCTTTAGTGTCTTAAAGTTTTCATTTTAGAGATCTTTAATATCTTTGGTTAGGTCTTTGGTTAGGTTTATTTAGTGTGTGTGTGAGAGAGAGAGAGACAGAGACAGAGAGAGAGAGAATGTGCATGTAGGCATGTGTGAAATTAAGTCAGGTATCTTATACCATCATTCTCCATCTTAATTTTTGAAACAGAGTCTTCCCCTGAATTCAGCCCAGCAGTACTGACTGAGTAAACTGGCCAGCAAGCCCCATCTACCCATCTCTCCCACCCTGACCCCAAGCACTAGGGTTACAGATAGGTGTGATCATGTCCAGCTTTTGCATAGGTGCTTGCAAACTCATATCCTTCTGCTTGAGCAGTGGATATTTTACTGACAAATTATTGCCCAGTCCATAGACATTTTTATTTATTTATTTATTTATTTATTTATTTATTTATTTATTTGTTTGTTTGTTTGTTTGTATGTCGGGGCATGCCAGAGCATACATGTAGAGAGCAGAGGACAGCTCTGCAGAAGTGGCTTCTCTCTTTCCATCATGTTGCCCACTGAGCAATCTCGGCAGCCTGATTTAAGGAATTTCTAATGTCATCTCTGATTTATTCAATGACTCACTAGTACTTGGAGTATTGTTCAATCTCAGTGTGTTTATATATTTCCATAGCCTTTTCCTCCTGATTTCTAGTTTATTGTGCTACAATCTAGTAAGATACGGGGGTTTAATTTGATTCTTTCTATTTGATAAATCTTTATTTGTGTCCTAGAATGTGATCAATTTAAGGAAGGTTTCATGGGCTGCTGAGAAAATCTGTTTCTGATAAATTGATGGTTCTGTGGATCCCTGCTAAGTCTATTTGCCTGTGGTATAGTTTGACTCTGAAGTGTCATTGTTGATTTCTAGTTTTGAGGATCTATCTAGAGGTGAGGCTGATATATCAAAGCGTCACCCTTGTTGTATGAGGACCAAGCAGGCATTTTAAGTCTGTTGATATTTGTTTGTGAAATAGTCTCCAGAATTAAATAAAAGAACCCATATTCCAATGCTTAGGTCTATAATACCCGGAAACCTCCTACACCAAATGAGAAACCTCTGCTTCTCCTGCTTAGGTCTCTCTAAGCCAAGTGAAAACCTCTCTCTATATGTCCAGACTCCTACACCAGTCTTATCTGTGCCACCCAGGAATTTTTCTCCCAGAGCCCAACCCACACAGCTTCCTATACCAGCTGAGAGACCATGGCTTTCCTTACTTCAGATCACCTATAAGGCAAGATGTCTCTTTAAACCAGTGGTTTTCAACTTTACTAATGCTGCTTTCTCTCATTGTGGTGACCCCCCCACCATAAAATTACCTTTGTTACTGCTTTAAACTATAATTTAGCTACTGTTATGAATTGTAATGTATAATCTATGTTTTCCAATGGGCTTAGGAGACCTGCAAAGGGGTTTGCGACCCACAGGTTGAGAACCACTGCTCTAGACAGTCTTTGAGTCTCATAAGAAAAAGAGAGATAGATCCTACAACCCTCAATACTAGCCACACAATGGAAAATTATTTCAAACATACTAAGACTTAACCAACTTCTGAATATTCTACATACTCCCATTGAAAATAGAAAGATGGCTTGAACAAAAAAGGGGGGGTGATGTTGGAGATATGGCTCAGTGGTAAAGATTTTTTGCTGCCCTTCCAGGGAACCCAAGTTTGATTCCTGGCACCTGTCTGGAGTAGCTAGCAATTACCTGCATCTCCAGCTCAAGGGGATTAAATGCTTTCTTCCAGCTTTCATATGTTCATGTTCACAATCACATGTACATTAATTAAAATAAAAATACATCTATTTTTTAAAAAAATAACATAGCCAATTAACTTTAGGTGCATATATCCCAACACAAAACAGAAATAAAATCAAAAACCAAGAAAACATGTCTCCTCCAAAACGTATTACCTCCCTAGTAATGAAACCCAATGAGGACTGTTATGTTAGGAGTATACCCTATTTGGCGGCAGATGGCTATGGATGGGGGCCCCTTGCCCCATGCTGGCTCAATATAGATACTTAGACTGGGCCCAGGTGGAAAGACTTTATTATTATGGAGAGAGAGAAAGAGGGAGCTGAGGAGGGTGTTCTCTGGCAGGTGGGGAGAGGGAAGGACGAAAGAGAGGGGTAGAAGGTGGGAATCCTTCTTAACGGAGCTTGACATCAGAACTCTGAGGTGTCAGGCTAATTGCCATTGGTCAGGGCTTGAGGAAGTGGGACAGAGTCCTAACAAGAACACATAGAAGAACTTCCAGGAATTTATCTTAAAAAAAAATGATTGCACCTGCATTCGGACAACTCAAAGGAAGCATGACTATACTACAAGAGAACAGAAACAAGCTAAAGGAAAGAAGGGAACCAATAGGAGACACAGAATTTAGAAAAGAGAATTACTGAAGAAAAGCAAGCTGAAATGATGCTGAAGTAAAAATCCTCAATAAATCAAATGTAAGAAAACTTCCACCAACACAATGGATCATGTAGATGTGAAGGCATGGATTTATGATTACAAAACTTGATTTCAGGAAAAGAGCTGAGGGGCAGGGCCCAGGTCTGGGAGTTTGGGAAAAATCACAGGAATGCTCCTGATGGACAATAGATTCAAAACCTGGTTTCGAACCGCAAGTCCAGCCAGTAGATTCTGGGTCTGGGTTTGCACAAAAGTGTAGCCAATGGCTGCTGTACCCCATACCTCTTTGCCGAATCCTGGAATGCCAAGATGTGTAACACCCCACTTACAGATGCTTTTCTTTAAAAATCACCGTACCTCTGAGCTCGAAGCCAAAAGAGAAATTAAATTCTTATAGCATTACAGTTAAGACATTAAAAAGACAGAAGAAAGAATATTGAAAGAGAGAGTGGTCACATTACTTACAAAGGCAGACTCATGAGAATAACAATGATTGATTATTCAATGAAATGTTTAAAATGAGGAGTATGTTTAAAGCTCTCTCCCAAGTTCTGAAGGATTACAACTGTCAACTCAGACTATTATATCTAGAAAATATTATCTATCAAACTTGAAAGAGAAGTAAAAAGAAAATGTTGTTTTATAAAAACTGATGAAAGGAATTCATGACCAATAAGATAGATGATGGACACTAAAGAGTGAAGAGTTTGGTGTCACATGAATAAATGAGACTCAGGGATAGATCTCTGAAGAAGTTGGAGATACTAGAGGGAGTAAACACCACAGTCAGATCTTACCCAGCTGTCTTCCTCGCTTCCTTTGGAATGACTTCCCTCTGTGTTTCTATCCTGTCTTAAGTACCCTTTCAATAAATTAAGGTGGGGCCCCACCACTGCCTGCTTGGGAGCCTGGAATTCCTTCTATAATCTGAAGTGACCTTGACTCAGTTGGAATTAAGGATGTAGGTCACCACTCCCAGGATACTCCCTGTGCTGGGATTAAAGGTTTGAATCACCACTCTCTGATTTTCCTAGACTGACTGTGGTTAGAGCTCTGGAACTTCTGGAGCTTTTACTAACCCCCCACATAGACTGTGGGTAGATTCCCTCTGATATCTCCAAAACTTCTGAAACTTTTATTAAATCCCCACAGTTTGGATTAATTCCATTGGTAGAGAAAATCTTAAAACAGCCTAGTATAGACTCTGTTGTGTGGTTATTAGTGGTAACTCTGATGAAGTTATAACGAAAAGGAACAAGCTGAGCAGGGTAAATTACACAATATGAAATTTAGGGAACAAAGGAACACCAAAAAGTGGAGTGCAGTTAAGTCCGGCGTTCAGGAAGATAAACAGATGAAGAAATGAAATAAAGGTAGTGGTGACCTCAGAGCAAGATTCCATCCAGCTGAGTTTTCATCTTATGAGAAGATACTAAAGAAAATCTTAGAGCTGGGTGTGGTGGTGCACACCTTTGATGTCAGCACTAGAAAGGCAGGGGCTGGTAGTTATCTGTGTTTAAGACTGATCTGAATCACAGATCCAGTTTCAGGACAGCCAAGTGTAGGCAGAGAAGGAAGCAATCAAAAACAGAAAACCAGTGAAGATGGAATTGAACAAGGGGGCAATGATCCAGTCTCAGAAAGCAGCAGATATTGGCAGCCTCGGACACATGGTTCTGGCTTTAGAGTTAAGGCCAGGAGAAACATGACATTTTGTTATGGAATTTGCCTCTGCACCTAGGAAAGGCCTCTGAGGCTAGGCATGTGTCAGGGATGTTCCTAAATGGAAGGACCATTTCATGAAGCTGTGAAATTGAAGTCTGGGTTGCCTTGGAGACCCCAGGATGTTAGAGATGTCAGAGCTGTAGGATGCCTGCCAAGGAGAGCTGCTAACAGGGAGTGGAACCAGGCCAGGAGAAAAGAAATGTGTTGCATTCAACCGAGCTGAACAGAGTTGGGGATCTGAAGAGCATCTTGACATTAGACATGGAGATGCAGAGTTTGAAGTTTGCCCATGGTTTTCAGTCCAGTATTTCCCCACTATGCTCTCTTTCCTACATTTCGGGGTGGTAACATGTCCCCTGTGCCATTATATGTTGCAAATATGTGGTCTGTTCTTTGATTTTGATTTTTGCAAGTAAAAAAGACTTTTTACAGTTAAAAGACTATATGACTCTCAGAGAAACTTTGAATTTGGACTTTTAAACATTGATGAGACTGTGATAGACTATGGGGGACTTTTGAAGTTAGACTAAATGAATTTTTATTAGATATTGTTAAAAGTATGTGGCAGCCAGAGAGTTTGAATGCAATTTTCCCCCATAAGCTCATAGTGAATGGCACTATTAGGAGGTGTGGCCTTGTTAAAGTAGATGTAGCCTTGTTGGAGGAAGTGTGTCACTGCAGGGGTGGGCTTTGAGGTCCCTCTTGCTTAAGCTTCCCTCAGTGTGACTTCCAGATCATTTCCTCTTGCCTGCAAAATATAGGACTCTTAGCTACTTTTCCAGAACCGTGCCTACCTGCATACCACTGTGGGCTGAGCCTCCAAAATTGTAAATGATTCACCCCAAGTTAGTGTTCTCCTTTATATGGTCATGGTGTCTCTTCACAGCAAGAGAAACCCTGACTAACACAGACACTTAAAGAAGCACTTCAGTCTGAGGGAAGGGTAATTGCACTACAGAGGACACAGGGATTAAGTAAATAATACCAGGACAGTTAACCAAAGAAATCTTGGAAAGCGCCGCAATAAAATGACAAGAATTAGTACACATCTGTTAGCGATGACTAAGTATTAACAGTTTCTACTTCCCAATAAAAAGATACAGATTAGCCAACTGAAATGGAGAGCAAGAGCCTTCGTTTCTGCTGCCTTGAAAAACAATTTGCCTCGCTGTCAATGATAGATACCACCTTAGGGTAAATGTATATAAAGGTAATACAGACAAATAGACCCAGAGAAGCAAGCAGTCATACCTATTTTAATATCTGACAAAACAGACTTCATACCACAGCAAGTGAAAAAGATAGAGGTCACTTTACACATCAAAAGAAAAATATGCTAGAAACATATTACAGTTCTGTACATATATACACCAAATACAGAAGCACCCAGTTTAATAAAACAAATACCACTAGATGTAAAATCACAGATTGACCACAACACAGTGGCAGTGAGGGATTTACCTCATTCTCACCAGTAGATATATTCTCTCCCCCCCCCTCTCATTTTTATTTATCAGTGGCCTTTGGGAGAGGTACGCAAAAGAAAATTCATGAATTTTTTTTGCATATCCTGGGTGCATGTCATACTTCTCTATCAGAGGGGAAAATAAGAAGACACACATTTTCTTATTGTAACTTTCTCTTCATCATGAAAAATCATCTCTGAAAATTCTCTGTCTCCACACAGCTACATATCTCTCTATGCAGTTACATTCTCTATACACCTACATGCGTCTTCTACACACATCTCTCTTCTACATAGCCATATGTCTCTATACAGCTACATCTCTCTACCACACAGCCACACATCTCTACACACAGTTACATCTCTTTTCTATATAGCTCCAATCTCTCTATATATATGCCTTTCTTCTACTTATCTTTTCCTACGTACATATTTAGACAGATACTGTTCCATCTCTACACTGCTCTCTTCTACACAGCTATTTATCTTTCAAAAGAGCTCTCTCACCACACAACTACATCTCTTCATACTTCTTCTCTACAAAATAAAATAAAATAAAAATAAAAACCATCTAAACAAATATGAGGCACATTTTCAGGGTCATATAGCATTTTTTGAGTAAACGATAAGAAACTGTAGTCAGAAGTTTCTGTATCCTGCCAAGCCAGTCCCATGGCCATTTAGTCCCAAATAATCACATAAGGGGTTATATTAATTATAAACTATTTGGCCTATGGCTCAGGCATATTACCTGATAACTTTTACTCTTAAACTACCCATGATTCTTATCTTATGCACTGTACAAAAGCATATTCCTACAGCAAGAAACAGAACCATCCTGATCATAGTTTCTGTCAGGCTAAGAATGTCACACTGATGGGTCATTGAGTAACTAAACATGTAATTCTGAGTGGTCAGTGTGCCCCAAAAGAGAGTGACTGTAATAATAAGTTTTTGGCCCAGCCTAGCTTTGTAGTCTGGACCCACCTGCAGCCCTGCTGCCAATCAGGCTCCCAAAAATGACTCAGATACTTATATTAATTATATGTTATTTGACCTATGCCTAGGGCTTATTGTTACCTAACTCTAATACCTTAATTTAACCCATTTTCATTAATCTGTCTTGCTACGTGGCCTGTGGCTTATCTATTTCTTTACATCTTGTTTCTTGGGTGGCTGGATTGAGTCTCTTATGACTCTGCCCTCCTTCCCCTTTATCTATGCTCAGATTTTCTGCCTCCTTCTAAAATGCCCTGCACAGGCTCAAACAGTTCCTTTATTAATGAAAGATATATACAGCATACAGAAAGACATCCCACATCACTTCCCCTTTTGTGTCTAATCAAAAAGAAAGGTTTTAATTTTAATATAGCAAAATTATATATTTAAAACAGCTATTAAACAAGAATTATAGTTATAATATCTAGTCTATTTGCATTTAATAAAATTAAAGAAAATATTTTATCATCTACTTTATTTTGTGAGCCTTAAGTTTAATATCTAATATATCTTTTATAATAACTAAGAAAACTTATATTTATAGCTACCTAATCTTTAACTATATCAAAGACTATAGAAGGCTATAATATTATCTGAGTAAACAAAAATGCAAGCAACTTTTAAAATCTAGAAATGACAGAGATGGCATCTGGTTGCCTGTACAGTTACCAAAAGTCTTGTAACATTGGGGCATCTATCTTTAGCCTGGAGGCCTACTATAGTCTCTGGTGTACTTTTTCGTGAAGCAAGAAATTTGAAGGACTGCTTTACCTACTTTGGCATAGTTCATGAGTCACTTTTTTGTGTCTTGAAAGATGTCTGTCAGTTTTCTCTGCAAAGCAAGAACCTGAAGGACCATCTTGGTTTGTTTTGCCAAAGTTTAGAAGTCACTTTCCTATGGGTCTTGCATGTTTAGTTTATATGGCATACTGTCAGGCAGTTGAGGCAAGAATAGTTTCTTGTCCAATGGCTAACTTTCACTGCCAAGAAAGTAAACGCTACATGGAGTTTCTTCAATGTCTATAGTTCTCTTGAAGTAGATTTGTATTGTCAAGAGCAGACCTGTCTCACTGTCTAGAAAAGTCTAAGTTCTTAAAATATTTTAAATGCCATATTTTGTAGGTCTTTAAAGTATTTGAAGATTACCTAACTAATTGAATAAATCTTTGTATACCTACAAAAGCCTAATTAACATGACTATAAGTTTGGTTATCATAGATGACTATTAATCTATATTTTATTTATATATTATAATTTTAAATGAGTTACATAAACATAATATCTTAAACAGGAGTATAAATATACATACAGTAAAACAAAATTAACCTTATATTTGTATAATAAAGCAAAATCTATACCACTGTAAAGTACTTTGAGATTAACAACTGTTTTTGGATTAAAGTATATTCAATAATCTATCTCTTCAAATCATTCCTATATCAGATGATATTGAAATTCAGAATTTAAACCATAAGTAGTTAATTTGCTGAGTGTTGAGCCTTGAATCATAAACTGAAATTAGGACTACGTGCAGAAAGTCAATTGCTGCAGTGAGTTATGTCTTAATGTTATCAGCCTGACCTTGGTTCAGCAATAGACACCTGGGAACTTGTCCTTGTACAATTGGTCTCCAGGAGCAACTAATCTGATTTGGATTTGTACTGAGGTTTAAATCAGCCAATAGTAAAAAGCTGTCTTTGTAGTTGAGAATATATTATTTTCCTTTGTCAGCCTGAATATGAAAAATATCCTAGTATTCTTTCTATTCACCAAAATTATACATATTAAGCAAAAATAATCTTCCTGACAGTGCCCAGTAGATGAAATATATACATTCAGTAAGTTCACAGGCAGTGGGGGAAACACCCATAACTGTATTTAAGGAAGAAATATTGTTACACATGAGGAAAAATTACAGGCAGGAGCAATCAGTTTTCAAAGGTTGTTGTCCCAAAAGCCTTGCTTAATGAGATTTCTCCATCGGGAGTTATTCATCTGGTGGATGACACCTGAATTATTAATTGCCATCTGTTGTATATATGTCATCGCCCCTGACATCTTTTCATGTGGTTATGTAGCTATGACTCTAGTGGAATTTTGTATCTCTCTAGGGGAAATTTGTCCATCTTTTTTCTAATTTTTACTTCTAGTATGGGGGGTTTATATTAGGGGTGTGTGAAAGGGTTGCATAAGTATCAGGTGACGACTTAGTCTAGTCATTTCCTTCCATCCGCCTTTATGTGTGCTCCAAGAATAAATATCACATTGTTAGGCATGCATGCTACTATTTATTTCTTCTCACTGGATAAATCTGCCACGCAAAGTTATCCATCTTTATTGAAATTATTGCTATAAATATTTCACGACTTAAAGTCTATGTAATGTCTAATCATGTTCTGCTTTGCTTTTTATCCATGATGTTGGTAATTTTCATTCTTCTTATTCATTGTTAAGAATGAATTGATGTTTCATAACAGTGTGACAATGTGTACAAGATCTATGTAAACTCAAGCCAGACAAAATTCCAGCATGGAGAGGAGAGGATGGCACAAAGTCCCATCTATGGCTGAAGAGCTATTGGCAATTGATAGCTGCTGGGAGAGGGAAAATTCATTTTAAAAGGCATGGCCCCTAATATGTCAGTTATGCTCCAGTGAACATACATCCAGGCATATGTGGACAATACAAACTGTAATTTGTAGGTTAAAGAAATAAAAAGTAAAAAAAAAGAGGGCTCGAGCTGAGTGGGTAGATGAGGGTGTATCTGAGAGGTGTTGAGAGAGGAGTGAATATGATCAAAATACATTGGTCAGAATTCTCAACAAACTAATAAGGTAAGAAAAGGGAGTTTAACTGTTTAAAGACATTTTCGAAACACTAGATTTTAATCCCATTATTTTTTCACATAAGAGGTGGAGGATCAAGCCTGTATGGTTGCTTCTTTTCTCAGATAGATGAGAAAAAAAATGTCTGAACTCGATAGTTAAAGGACAGGAAATATAACTTCAAAAAATAAATGGGAAGAATAAAAATGTCAGGCCTGGGCGAGTGGAAGCTGCGCAGACTTAACAGCAGTGGACTTCAGCATAACTGGACTTAGCAGTCATCAAGAGAAGGTAAACAAGTGAGGACTATAAACTCACATCTCGTGCATTTGCTATGATCAGCGTATTTCTGGTTTGGTCGATTGTGTTACTGCCTATTCTTAGAGCAACACCTCTAGGGGCTGGAGGGACGGCCCAGTGGTTAAGAACAGTCACTGCTCTTCCAGAGCATCTCAGGTTATATCTACATAGAAGGAAGGTCACAACCACCTCTAACTCCAGTTTTAGGAGATCCAACGCCCCCTTCTGGCCACTGAGGGCACCGAACACAAGTGCTAACACCTCTCCACATAAACTAAAAATAAGTGTTTAAAAATGACTTTCCTAATTTAAAATCTTTTAAGGTAAGTTAATAATACTGAAGTTTTCTTTTATGTGTGGTTATATTATTAATATTTATGATTCTGTTTTATTTTATAACCAGCTCTTTCTTATTTCAAAAAAAAATTGCCAGTGTTTTTCTTCACTTAGCTGGCACATGGCTTCAGACAGCCGCTTCTCTCAGATAATTAGTTCTGTTTGAAAACTATTTTCATAATAAAATGTTTTACTACTAAAATATGTACTTTATAAAATACCTTCATTGGCTAGAGATGCCCTTAGAAGGCAGAGGCAGGGGGGTTTTATGATTTCAAGGCTAGCCAGATTTACGTAGCAAACATCAGATAAATGGATCCACAGAGTGACACTTTATCTCAAAATAAGTTAGCTATTGGAACTTAGAACTCAGATCCCAGTTAAATTTTTTAATTCAGTTGTGCCTGGAAATGCATTCTGTCGTTTAAAATTAGTAACACTTCATCTTTAAAAGTGAGTTAAGTGAAATTTTAATTTGTACATACCACAACTATCTTATTTTGAACAAAGCTGTGATACTTTCATTAATGTACATATTCTTAATATAATTGATAATATGTCAGTCTTAACTTTAGAGTAAGATAGATCATTTCATTTTGAAAATAGCTTTTTTTTTCACAAAAAAATATGTTTGCAAAGTAGAAAAATCTGATTACTTACATGTTAAAACACTGCTTTTGTATCCTTTAGATTTTACATATTTGAGCTCATGTGTATAAACTGTTCTAATCTCTTTCTGGTTAAGATTGTTCTGTGCATGTCCCAACATCAAATCAATAGTCTGAGTTACTCTGTAATAGCTATGCAAATCTAACATCTCAATACACCACCATTTTCATAATACTTTCTTGATAATAGATGACTAGAACAGGGCTTCTGGTCCTTAGAGATTTAAAATAATCAGATAGGTAGCTTGTATCTCTATAAAAGTTCGTATTTGCTTAATTGTTCGTATTGTATTTGAATATTATTCAGATGTTAATCATAGTTTTATGTTTTAATTTTTAAATATTTCCTAATTTTATTTTATGTGTATGTATGTGTGCCTTAATGTAGGAGCTCAAAGAGGTCAGAAGAAGCCTCAAATCCCTGGAACTGGCATTTACAAATAGTTATGAGCCCACATACGGATGCTGGAAACTGGACCCAGATCCCCTGCAAAAGCAATAAGGGCCTCTGTAGTTTTGTTTGTTTTTTTTTTTCCATGAACTGTGATTCAGTCTTTTATCCTATCAATTTGTGTAATATTTTATTTACTTATTACACATTTTACATTAATATTTGGCCCAAACTGTCAATGTTTAGTTTGGGTCTTAAGTGTTTTTTTTCTCATTAAATTTTAAAAATACAAATAACCACATAGGAAAATAAACGTATTCCATCAGTTTCCAACATTAAATTGGAGCTAAGTAAGTAGGATTAAATTAAACACTAGAATAATATTATCCTAGATTTTATCTTTTACTGGGAACAACCAGGAATTTTTCATGTTTTCTGAGCAGGTGGTCTACCACTATATCCACCACATCCCAATACCATGCGTTCATTACTGTCCTTGATTTGTGTAGGTATAAAAAAATACAAAAACATTTTACATTAAAACTTTTATATAATAGTCTGTTATATAAAAAGTATTTTCATGTTCAGTTTTCACTGCTCTGAACTTTATGTCATTCTTCTAGGAAATATGATTTCTGAACCCACATTCATTCACATCTTTAACCTGCCTGTCAAAGATCTCATTAATGAAATACTCAGTAGCTGACTCTCTTGTGATTTACTGACAATAAATACTGGTTTAAAAAGCAACCAACAATGTGACATGATTTACAAATAATAAATAAACCAGTATACAGTTCAGTGTGTTTTGGCAGACATCAACCAAGGTACAGAATATCTTTGTCCTCCAAAAATTCTTCTTGTATGTGTTCACCAATCTCCCCCCACCTCAGGTCCTAGATAACCACAGACATTTTCTGTTAGCATGGATTATAATTTATCAAATAGTCTTAAAGTAACTGGAACCATATGGTGTATATTCTCTGAAATCTAGATTCTTCTGCTCATAGTGTCTTAAGATCCATCCCTGTTCTTACCTTAACCTACATGCCCTATTAATAGGTCAATCGCTGTCATTTTACATCTATACCAAAACATGCCTATCATCAAGTGAATGGTGAGGTGTTTTGAGTTTATTCCAGCCTAGGGTTATTATAAATAGGCTGTTGTATGCTCATGGATCATTAGACCATGTCTCTTCAAAAATGAGCTACTTCCTCTTCATTCCTAAGAAGTGTGTAGGCTCTAATAGTGTCCACCTGTGTTTCCCATCAGGCACATTTCCCAAAGGAAAGCCCAGATCTTTATTTGGAACCAAGTTAGTGGGTGAGGCAATGGTGCAGGGATAAGGCCTGAGCACCTTGGAAAGCTCTCTGCAAAACACCTGATCACCCTCCTCCTGTATCAACTGCAAAGCATAAACACTCGCCTTGCCCATTGCCCTTCTCTCTGTCTCCTGGCTCTAAGAGAGTCTACGATTCCTGCCAAGTCAGTCCCTGCCCCTTCCCATCATGGGAGGATCAGTGGAGAAAATAACTACGGGCATAATGCTGTTTAATGCCAGATCCTCTAAATAGCGGCAGAAAGCAGTACTCAGGAAAACCCCAGGCCACTTGAGCATCTGCCCAGTGGCCTCTAGAGCATTCTACGTACTCTTTGTGGCTACAAAACAAACTCTTCCTTATGGCTCAAAGTTCTGTACGTTGATTTTTATTGAACCTACTTTCCAACCTTCTAGTAAAATAACTTTTATTTGCATGGTGGTTGGAGCTGGTCTTGAACTCATGGCACTCTTCTCTCAGCCTTTCATATTCTGGGATTTCAGAGTAAGCCAACACAAGGTGATGACACCTTACACAATTTTCATATGTACAAGGTACATAATAGAAACTCATAGTTCAAGTGCTACAGTACCTAAATTCAAGACCTCGGCACAGACACCTGACTCCCACATTCTCGATATTTGACAATTAAAGCAAATCTTTCTGAATTCAATACTTTGAAGCGAAACTTTTGTTTCAGCTTCAGTCAAAGGTTCTTCCGCTGAATTGAAACTAATAATAAAAGAGCCATTACTATACCTTAAATAATATAGACCTCTAGATTATTTAATTGTTAGTATTTGTATTATTAATTACTAAACTATTAATTATTTAATTATTATAATCTTCCAGACCAATGTTTAAAACAGAACCTAAAAGATGGCCAGTTAACACTATTTCTGCTCTTTCCAACTCCCCTCTGTGGCAAGAGGCTTTTCTTTAAAAGCACTGAAATTGTGAAAGTCTAGGATTGGCTTTTCAGAAAACAAGATGAATTCATGACATAGTCCAATGTCAAAAAGATTTGGGGAAAACATCTGCAATATCTTAGAAATGCAATTCCTAAAAGGAGATGTGTGAGCTTTGCAGACTAAGAGAAATGTGACTACTGAGACTTGATTATCACTGACTTTAGCAGGTATCCACTGCTTGTGTGTGTCACTGGCTTTAGCGGGCATCCACTGCTTGTGTGTGTGTCACTGGCTTTAGTGGGCATCCACTGCTTCTGTGTGTCCCACTGCTTCTGTGTGTCATTGAACTTATTGGACATCTTCTGCTTGTGTGTGTCACTGACTTTAGCGGGTATCCACTGCTTGTGTGTGTGTGTCATTGAATTTATTGGACATCTTCTGCTTGTGTGTCACTGACTTTAGCGGGTATCCACTGCTTGTGTGTGTCACTGGCTTTAGTAGACATCCACTGCCTCTGTGTGCCACTGATTTTTAATGGGCATTCACTGCCTGTGTGTGTCACTGGTTTGAGCAAGCATCCACCGCTTACGGCAGAATGGGATTTGATGGGTGTCTCTCTTCCTTTAGTTCACAGACATTGGGACCTTCGAGACAGTGTGGCAAGTCAAGTTCTACAATTACCACAAGCGAGACCACTGCCAGTGGGGAAGCCCATTCTCTGTCATTGAGTATGAATGCAAGCCCAATGAGACACGCAGCCTCATGTGGGTGAACAAAGAGTCCTTCCTCTGAATACAGCTCCTTCCGATGTTGCTAGACAATCTCCAGAAATCTACGTTTAGACAAACCAGCACAAGCCTTAACCAAGGCACACCACACCATGGCTGTTTCCCAATGACCTCCTAACCCCAATTTCCTTGAAAGTGTGATTCCTCTCTGATACAGTAGCTGAGACATAAAAGATGGTGTCACATCCCTGAACATTCTTCTTCCACTATCCTGATATTCCTGCATCTATCCACACTCCATCATACTGTCTGCCAGTGTGACTGGAGCTCAGTGGGACTAGCAGGCTTGTCCTATACTCGAAAGTTCCCCAGAAGGACCATGGTGTTTTGTTTCTAAGACAAGCACTCCTTTTTGTGTTCATTGTCAAATTAAAATAACAATGTGCTTGAGTCCCTGTGTGTGATATTGTAACTTGTAGCATGCAGTTTGTGAGCATCCAAAGCAGACTTTGTGGAAATGTAACACAATCGGCTGTAAACGGGACTCCAATGCTGTACTTCCTGTCAATAACTCAACTTTCTCAGAGAAAGAAAAATGGTGACAGAATAAAGAGACAAATCTATAAAGAAACATTTATAATGTATCAATAGTCTTTTAAGTACCAAGGAATTATGCTGGGGCCTAGTAGAAATAAGAAAAAGACACTGTTGTGGAATTGGAACTTTGGGTTCCCCTTTTGGAAAGCTATCATAGACCAAACACACACGGAGATGGCATCACTCCATACCACTTCACTTGGACTTTGTACAACCATATATGGGACGGTAATCAACTTTTGATATTTCTTAATAAAGACATTGAAAATCATACCCCAACTTGAATTCTGAATTGTGCAACAGTTGTCTGGCAGATCATTTTCTTTTCTAGAACAGTGCAGTCAAATCTCTACGCTGAAGGGTAAGGGGAGTATACCAATAATCAAACTACCTTACCTGTCTAACAGGTCGCCTCCAGCCAAGTCGATCATGGCAAAAGGAATCTAAGCACCTACTAAACCATCAGAATAGTTTTGTCGTTATCTTTATTTCTTCCTCTGTAGACACTACCCCCCTACTTAGATACTTAGCAAAATAGCAAGAGGGCCTCATGCTGGAGCAGAGCCTGTATACCAGCATTAAGATTTCATTGCCTGCTCACAAGATGCTTCAAGGTACATAGCACAAAGTCTAGTTCCACACAATTCCGTTTTTTTTCTCTTGAAAAAAATAATATCCTTCCTTCTATATTATTATTCACTTATCCAGCAAAAATTCAATTATTTGAGGGGAAAACCAGCTGAGGATTTCATTTCTTTTTCTCTGCTTATAAGAGAATATGAGAATGAACATTCATATGAGAATATGATGGTCCATACCTGTAATCCCAGCACATGGGGAGATGAAGCAAGAGGACTGTGAGTTCAAGGTAACCTGTACTGCATAACCAGACCCTGTCTCAAAACACTGATAGCATGCAAAGTAAATGGAAGCATTTTTAAAGAGTTGATTTATGCAACTAAATTTGGAAGCCTTTCTTCCATCATTAAGTAGCTGGCCTGCAATGAATCTGTGCTGCCACCAGGGAACAGTAATTCCCTGGCTTTCGGCTAATAAATTTTTTAAAAGCTCAATTTGTTTCTCAGTTAGCTTGTTCAAAAATAATAGCTTCTATTACAATTGCCAAGTGAAGTCAGGAGCCTGTTTCTAATTATCGTATTTTACAAGTCTAACTTCAGTTATTGGCTAGACATTGAACTATTTTTAAAAGTGGGTTTATTATAGGGGCTTCCATTTTCCTCCAGAATGTGTGGCAATTTGAACACAACAAAAGGGAGCAGGGGGAGAGACTGCACAATTCAATTTTTATAAATACTTGATTCATAAATTTTGTGTTTGCAAAATGCAATTTTCAAACCAGTAAGTGACCTCAGAGCTTCAGCCTTTCTTTGGGGGTTTTAAATTGTGTCAAGAGGTTTGTGAATAGCCTGTGCTTTAGAAGCAAGAGGCTTCACTGCAAATTGGAGATCAGTCAAAAGAAGAATGTAGGAAATGTGACTGTCTAACTGCGTAAGCCTTGCACGGAGGTGTTGAAAGCTGAGCCCGGATGAAGAGCCAAGGCGTGAGTCCCACTATGAGCCCATGGTCAGCTTATTCTATTCTAGAGTTTTTCCAAAATCCTTTGAAATCTGTGGCTTTCACCTTTAAAAAAAAAATGTGTGTGTGTGTGTGTGTGTGTGTGTGTGTGTGTGTGTGTGTGTGTGTGTGTGTGTGTTACTCCTACTTGTCCAGAGGCAAGGTAGACTCAAAAAGTTGGGCCAGGGATAGAAATGAAGCAATAGGAAATTGTAACATCTAATCTGATGGCTCCCTGCATTTCTGTTCTATTTAGAAGTGGACTCCAGCCCAGTCTCTCTGGCTACTTCTCCCTGGTTCTCCTCCTCCACCAAAATGTAAGAGCTCAGCTATATCAAGCCGCTGAGTTGTAACTTTGTCCCTCAACCACCTGGGAGAGCTATTTTTATACAAGTTGTAGCCACTCTCTTTACTTCCAGCATCAGATGGCTCTGCAGAAGCCTGAGGAATGAGGCCATCCTTTAACTGGGCTGATGATGAAAATACTTTGAAGCATGCAGAAGGTTAGGAATACCTTGGATTTATGCTATGTGACACCTCGTTTCTTGAGAAGTCATCTATCTAGCCATGCAAAGTATACAGAAAATGGATGAGAACATAAAGCATGGCAAAAATAAAAATGTCACAAAAATCTGCTCAGCACAGACTGCATTTTCTGCAGTGACCTGTGACTCCTAGCTTAGACACAGTGCTACCACGTGCAGTGACCCATTTTCTGGCTCTTACGAAATTAAAAACAGAACAATTAGAGGAAAGAGGATAATTTATAGAGCTCAATTATATGGAAATAATTTTTCACAAAGAAAAAAGCTAATATCATAGTAAGTTGAATGTATACTAGTAATCCCCATCTATAGTAAAGACATAACTCTATTATAAATCCAGGAGTGATTGCAGATACCAAATAAAAATTCAAGTACATAATCATGGTTAGGATTTATTTAAGGAAACGGCTCACTGTTTTTACTATCATGCAATGCTTGGAAGTTCAGATTCTGGAACCAAATACCTCAATTCAAATCCTCATTCAGGGCTGGAGAAGGGAATGTAGATCCTCCTGCTCCTGCCTTCCAGTGCTGGGATTGAAGGCGTGCAGCATCACACCTGATAAGACTCCCTTTTTAAGGAAATGCAGAATTAAGGACAGGGTCAAAGCATTTCAATTCCATAAAGGTCAAGAGTTACGTCAAAATTTCTAATTTTTATTTTTATTATTTACAATCATCTTGTTCCTGTTTCCATTTCTCACAGAGAAGTAGTCTCAGAGGTTGAAAAGCAAGCCTCGAGATTGTTTTATACAAAAGCCCTTTATTTGATTTTTGCTTTTGCCCTTTGTGACTTAGTCACAAAGTCAAATAACTCACAAGCTGATTAAGAACAAGTCTTTCTCCCCCTCCTTCCCTTGACAAACACATTTTATTTAAAATATGTTCTTATATACCCAAACCCCTGCATTGCTTTAAAAAAACAAAAACAAAAACAATAACAAAAAAAATGTTGCGTTTCCTTTGGTTTAGTTTGGTTTAACCTAATAAATCACCTTCTGTTCCTAGAGCAACTGTGTGTGTGTGTGTGTGTGTGTGTGTGTGTGTGTGTGTGTGTGTGTGTGTGTCTGTGTGTGTGTGATAACAACTATTACCCAACAAAATTTGTCCAAAACAGAAGCATTCTTTTCCTGGGAGGTCATTTAATCTAATACAACTGCTCTTATCTATATGGGATATTTTCCAAGACTCCTAGTGGATACTTGAATAACACCAAAACCTATATATTCTATTCGCCTGCTATCCCTATTCACATGGTAAAGTTTAATTGGGCACAAGACATTAACAACATCAATAATAAAATAGCATCATAGTAAAAGTACAACCTAATGTCACCAGAGAAATGGCATCATTCTCAGAACTACTTGCAGTTTAAAAGGTATGAGATGTGTATTTCTAGAATGACCTATTTGATCTTTTTTGGACCACCACTGGCCATGGGTAACTGGCACTGTGGGGGGCAAAAGTTAGAATAAACAAACATTATTACACTTCCTACAGCAAATTACATGACAGCGGTCATTATTAGTGATGGCTACGAAAAACATTGCATTTAGCAAATAGGACAACTCATTCCCTGTCTCCCAACAAATGAAAATGTTTGGTCCTATACTAGAATTTCAGATGGGCACAGTAGCCCGGCTCTTTTGAATACTGTATAGCCCGCAGTTTTCTGGTCATCATACAGCCTGCCCCCTGCAAGGAATCTTCACCTAGCAAATGCTTTATCTGATTGCTTAAATGTTACTTCCGCTATAAGTCAAGAAATGTTGCATTTTAGTTGATTCGGATGTTTGGTTTGATTATTTCACTTATCGGGTTTTATCAGCCTTCCTCGACCTAACTCCTGCTTTTCTCTGACAGTTTCTGCGGCTCCTTACTGACTCACTGGAGACTAGCTGACTCGGTAAAAAGGTGTTGTGATTCTAGAAAGAGCTGGCGGCCCGCTGGCTAAATCACCAGCCAGCCAGCGAGAAGCTGGGAATAAAGAAATTAGCCTTCAGCTGGCTAGAACCGGTCCATTTGAAAGGGATTTTTGAAAGACAGTGGATGTGGGTGGGGGCAATGCAAATTCTCTTACTGAAATCGCTTCCGATAAGTATTGTTTTAATGATAAATAGTACTTTAAAGAAATTTAAGTATTTATTCTTGTCAGAATAATGTCACTGAAGAAATGCTTCTAGCGCTCCCTGACTAAGCACAGGACAGAATTTGTGACAGATCATGGGCCAGTAACTCACGGCAAAGTGTTAGGAGCAGACATAGTGTGAGTCATCTGGTGGATCTTCAGTGCCCAGGGGAGATCCAGTTGACCTCTTCCTGACAACCATGGCTAACTGTCATCCTGGGTCCTGAAATGTCACACATGGCTCCCCAGCCAATAGCGTAAACGAAGCATAAACTTCTCCCCCCACGGCCCCACCCCTCATCAAGGGGGTGAGCGAGCTTTTAGCCTTCATCTGAGGAGGTGAGTCCCAGCTTCACGAAATAACCAGCTCAGCTTACCACCCAGGCCCACACCCTAGGCCTTGGGTGCCCCACTCTATGACCTGCTGGAGTGCATGAAGGGACTGGTCCTGCCCAATGATGACCACAGGATCTCCAGGGCTCAGATCAACAGCAGGATGTCAAAGAGGAGATTCAGTGAGAGTCCAGTGATAATGGTGTAACAGAAGCCAGAGCCTTGAACCAGACCAGTGACTCCCTGCAATGAGCATTTGTGGGCGGGGCTGACGGGACAAAAGGGTACACACCACAGCTCCTAATGGCAGGGGGAGGAATTGAAAAGTGTGGTAGAGTCCGGAAAGACAAGGAGAAAAGGGGGAGGTGGGGTGTTTGCTTGTTTCGGTTTGTTTTAAATTAATTTTGAGAGGAGTTTCTTTTCAGGGTGGCACAGGGTAAGGGGCAGATTAGGAGGGACTGGAAGGTAAGCAAGATTGGGGTGTGAAATTCCAAAAGAACCAGTAAAGAATTATATTATTAAAAATTAAATTATATTAAATTTTATAAAATTAAAACTTCAAAAAAACTTCTCTCCCAACATGTTTAATATGATAAATGTTAAATTATGCAGAAAAATTGAAAGACTTGCACAAACATCCCATGGTTTTCCCAAATGACGTATCATCGTCTTTGCTTTATCGCATGCCAGCGGCTCTGTGAGGCTCTTCCTTCCTTTCTGTTAACAGGAGCTTTAGAAGCCTCTGAGGTGGACTCACTCCACACCTCTAACTGAGTACCTCTGTTCCTTGGTGGGGAAGTGATTCCCTGATCTGCCACAAAGATTAGAACATATGCTATTTTCTTCTCACTTAAAGGGCCCCACAGCCCAGGGATGCAGCTGGGAGACACCCAAGTGCCTACCTTGATGAGAGAATATGTGATGGAGCAATGGGTAAGATGAAGTACTTGATGGAGCGATGGGAGAGAAAGCAAAATGGAGCGGTTTGTGCAGGGTAGAGAGATGCAGAACTAAAGACATGGTGGCGGTGAGAAACAGGCAGATGTGAGGAGCCTGCCCAGCCTCCTGAGGTCATGGTGGTGTCCGGGGCTGGGTGCCACCAAGGGCCGAGTGTGGGTCCCTGGTCCTGCTGCAGCCAGGTTCTGAGTTGTTGTCCGGGAACACAAAAGGCTGTGTGGAAGTCCATGATCCCGGTTGCCACCTGAATCCATGGAGACGGCTGAGGCCATGGTGATCTGAGTGCTAGGTGCTCTGAAGTGACCCCGCTTCTGCCTGGTAGCTGGCAGCTGCTTGCTGCTTGCACACTTCCATTGAACCTTCCCCCTAACTCCCAGGCTATCGTTTCCTCTCTTCCTTTCCTCTATATCCTGCCTTCCAATGGCTGAGATTTATAGCTTACTTGACCTGCGTTTTCTCACAAACGCTAATAACGTTGTCTGACTCACTCTATTTTTAAGTTATTTTATTAGCCACACTAAGAACTTGAGGGCTACAGGGGTACAGGCTTTAATTCCAGCACGTGGAAGGCAGATCTCTGAGTTCGTGGTCAGCCTGGTCTGTAGAGTTCCAGAACAGCCAGCCAGGGCTACACAGAAAAACCCTGTCTCAAAAAAGAAAAAAAAAAAAAGGACTAAGAACTCCAAGAGGGAAACCCAACTTCCCCAGTCACATACAGCACCCAACATGAACCCTGAATAGCTATGGGTAATATTCTTTAATTTCTCTCTGTGCCCTTCATTATTCCTTTCTTTCTCTATCATTTATGTCTTTGTGCCATTTTATATCATTAGCACAGGATAGCCTTGTTTTTCTCCTATATAGTATCTGGAAAAAAAGAAAGGAAAATTGATGTGGGAATGTCTTTCTGTATGCTGTGTGTGAATATCAATCTTTAAATAAAGGAGCTGTTTTGGCCCATGACAGGCACCGTAGAAGAAGTAGGCAGGGAAATTACAACATAGGTAAGAAAAGCAGGGCGGAGTCAGACAGACCAAGCCAGATGCCCCGAGAAGAAACATGTGAGGAACACAGGTGAGCTACGGGCCACGTGGCAGACAGATTAATAGAAATGGGTTGAGTTAAGATGAAAGAGCAAAGCTAGCAATGTGCCTGAGCCATAGGCCAAACAGCATGAAGTTAATATAAGCATCTGAGTCATTTCTGGGGGCCTGAGCAGCTGCGGGTGGCTAAGGGGTCTGGGGCTGCAGGTCTGTGGGTCTGGACCTCTGGCCACCCGGGACCAAGAAAGCTTATTGAAGCACAAAATAAATTTTAAAAATGTTTTTTCTAAAAGAATGAGCATAGGTTATTAAAGAAAGACAAGAAAGGAGCTACAAAGAATTAATAGGAGGGAAGAAATAATTGTTAAGTCAATTTCTGCCAAATAAAGTTAGGAGATAAGCTGGATACAGTGGCTTGTGACTATGATCTAAACACTTGGAAGGCAACGCATGAGGATCTCAAAGTAGAGGGAGGGCCGTCTGGGCTTTATAGCCAAACTGTCTCTAAAATCAAGTCCTAGGATGGGTAAGGAGATGGGTAATTTATTATTCTCTCTCATAGTGTCAAAGAAAAAGGTAAACTCTAACTAGTTTGGGTTCAGTGTGAAGAGGACGGATTAAATTGAGAAGAGAAGATAAAATTAGCATGCACAGGGTGGCTAAATGTTGCATATACTGACTCTCGTTAGTCTCCAGTCTACTCTATCCACAATGTGTATATGATCTGTATTTCAAAGATAGAGCATTGATCTTGAAAGATGACTCAGTGGTTAAGAGCATCTGTTGCTCTCCCAAAAGACCCCAGTTCATTTGCCAGCACCCTCATTGCATGGCTTAGAACTCTCCGTAACTCCAGCTCCAGGGCATCTTATACCTCTGGCCCCTGTGGGTGTCTACCCTTGTGTGCACATTCACACACACACACACACACACACACACACACACACACACACACACAGAAGGAGAGAGAGAGAATTCACAACAAGAAGAGTGCATCTCTAAAACAATGAAGCTATTAAGTTTAGAGTGGTGAAGGTGCATGGCCATGTAGCTAATGTGAATGAGGGGGCAGAAGAAGGGCTCAGATCAGTGCGTGAGACACTTGCCCTTCATTCTCTAGAACTTGCTAAACTCTGCGTCTCTGCTAAACCTAGCAGCTGATTCTTCACCCTAAGATGGCCATTCCCATGAAGTCATGGCCTGAGTAGTACTAGTGGTATTAGCCCCAACCTCTCGCCTGTTGAAGCCAAACTCAAAATGTCAAAATTACTTAACAAGGTTTTCTGCCTGCTCAGGAAAATGTAACAACAGACTAAATATAGAAGCATGTGAATCTTCCGAAGCTCACACAGCCAGCCACCCTTCCCTTCGCCTCCATCATAGTCACTGTCTCTAGCAGAGGCATACATCTTAAAATATTAATTGGGGGGGGGGGGGTTCATGTCTATATGAGCATGGACATGTATGGAGGCCAGAGGCTACAGTTAGTATCTTTCTCTGTCACTTTCAACCTTTTGGTTGTTGCTGCTGTGGTGGTTATTTTGAGACAGAGTCACACTATGTAGTCCTGGTTGTCTTGGAATGCACTGTGCTGACTCACATAGATCCTCCTGCCTCTACCTCGCAAGTGCTGATATTAGAGGTGTGTGCTTCCATCCTCAGTGTGTGTGTGTGTGTGTGTGTGTGTGTGTGTGTGTGTGTGTGTGTGTGTGTGTTGGGGATCAAACCACAATCCTCACAGCCGTTGGGCAAGTGCTTTACCAGCAGGTCCTTCTCCCAGCATTCATCCTGCTTGCATTGAGACAAGATATTCCTATATGATCCTGGCTGACTTGAAACTCACCATGTAGCCTAGGCTAGCCTCAAATCCACAATACTTCAGCCTCCACTTCCAAGCACTGCCAGTAAACCACAACATCTGTCTTAAAGTACTGATTTAATCATGCCCATTTTTATATGTTCTTAAATTTAATGAAAGGATCCTCACATATTTAATTCTATTGCCTAGGATTTCTAATTAGCCATGCAAGAAAATAAAACCAACAATTTAGAGATACTAAATATTCTCCTAATAAGGGAACAGGAAAGTCAGGTTATTTTTAGTTAGATTTTTCTCCATTTTTTTTTCAAATACTGGGAAGTCATATTAACAGATTTATCAAACATAAAACTCATTGGAGTAACAAATATTTGGTTTTTTCTTCTCTTTTTGAATGAGATACTGTAGAAATGGCTGTAGAAAAAGGCTAAGGGCTAGCAAATTAACAAGCTGAATGAGCAGAGGCCAAAATGCTTTTAGGTTTCTGACGGGAAAGGACAAACAAACAAACAAACATGCATTGCTGGAAACCAAAATACTTTAAAATTAAACCAAATAAATTAGCCAAATGCTCCAAAAGGAAATTTAAAAGAAAGATAGCTCATAAACAGGATCATAAACTACCAGCTCAAAATAAACCAATGAACCATCAATCAAAGGGGTTCCCAGGCCAACATCTAGTGTAGGAGTCAATACCTTGTTTTTGGACACAGGGGACCCATGCTGTTACCTGGCTCTGATCCTGCTGATTCCTCCATAAGAAGTAGATTGTCTCCAGGGCACCACATTAAAAGTGCACACCTGACAGTGTGAAAAAGACAGCTCCCGCCCCAATGGGGACCTGAGATAGTTTGTTTTGGAGACAAGTCTAAGTGACTATGGCCTGGGAACAGAGTTGGGCTACATCAAATTCCATGTTGTCTGATAACATCTTTAGTTTGGGGGTTAGTAGAAGCCAGTGATCTATCTGTTCATACATTCCAAACAGTTTCTCTTAATAGTCACAAGGATGGTAGGCCCAACACAGAAGTGAGTAATGAATGAGCATTAAGGGGCCTAAAAACTCCCCAAAATAAATTGATTCTGGAGCTGCACCATTCCAACCTCTCTGCAAAACCCTGAAGTTGTAGTCAGTCAATGAATGTTCAATGCAGGGGCAGCTTCTTCCCAGGACCTTTAGTTCACAGGTATATTTAATATGAAGATGAAAACATCACAAATCAAGAAATTTCTGAAAACCAACACTCAATTATGGTCATATTAAATAAATTTTAAGGTATAACCATCTATATTTAAGGTATAACCATCTATATTTGTAGGAACTGAGTACCCTTTACAGATATGTGTATATTATCTCCCTTTCTCCTCTCTCTCTCTCTCTCTCTCTCTCTCTCTCTCTCTCTCTCTCTCTCTCTCTCTCTCTCTCTCACACACACACACACACACACACACACACACGCCTCCTATGTTAAAGAAGAAACTTAAATAATAAGCCATTAAAGACAAAGATTCTGGCTGAGCTCACAGCATGTAAGTTAAAAAAGAAAAAAAAAAGGACATGTTAAAAAATAAAGAAGAAAATAAAATTTTAGGGTTTATATAAGATCTAAAGAAAACTTCTGACAATCTAACAGTTCCCACCTCCCCCACTCTCATCCATCCTCTCATGACCTTGCTTCCCTTCCTGATCACCCTGCAGAGTGATTTTGATTTTATATCAAAGGGGAAGAACGTGATAGCATGTGGATTGCCTAGGTCCTCGGTCGTGTTCAGTCTAGACATAAGGAATTGAAGATGAGGGTGCCATGGAGATCACAGCTAAGCTGGAAAAGAGAACTTCTGGAGTCAGAGGAATGCCACCCCAAAGCTAGGTTAACACCCCGATTGAGCTCATCTCACTGGAGCTGAGGACAAATATGCTTTTATACATTAGGCAGTGGCAGAAACTCACAATTGGTCAAATGCAAGAGAAAAAAGGTAAATAGAGTGCTCAGCCACAATGTCCACCCTTCCCCCAAGGGTCATAATGGAAGAAGGAAGTAGGAAGACAGTGAGATCCAGAGGTCAAAGGCAAGAATGAATCAGTGTCCTCTGGACCTGATAGGACCACTGTACTCACAGACTCATAGTGACTGTGATCATCTGCACACACATGCACAAAATCAAGACAATCACCATTCTAACAAGGAGGTGGGAGAGGAGGGCTCATGAAGCTCCATCCCTAACGGGGGTGCTCTGGACAGCAAATGGTTTCTTGAAGAGGAAGAGTTCATCTTCCCTGGGAAGCTGACCCTGCTCCAGTGTAACCTCCCACTCAACAGTACAAAATAAAGTGAGTGGGTTATTTGAACACATACAAGCACACACAAAATGAAGGTCACAAAGTTGTGGGTAAAGAAGTGGGGTTGGACCCAGGAGGGATTGAAAGAAGAGTAGAAAGGCACTGTGTTCAAACTGCCCTATATGAAATGCTCAGAGAATTTTGTTAGATGTGTTAATTTTTTAAGGCCAAAAAAGGGGAATGGAAACACAATATTCAAAATTGAGGTGGGTGAGGAAGAGGGTACATCATAGGAATGAGGACCCAGGGTAAATTCAAGCATATCCAAGTAGTTACAGTTGAGTTCCTAGGTGTCTGGGGGAATTGAGTCTCTATGTCTGGTAGAGATGTTGTGGTGGTTTGAATCAAAATGGCCCTCATAGGCCCATAGGCTTGTTGGGGTAGTTGTGGCCTTGTCAGAGGAAGCGCGTCACTGGTGGATAGGCTTGTTGGGGTAGCTGTGGCCTTGTCAGAGGAAGCGCGTCACTGATAGTGCACTTTAATGTTCGGAAGCTCAAACCAAGCCCAGTGTCATTCGCTCTTCCTGCTGCCTGTCAATTCAGACATAGAAATCCAGGCTCCTTCTCCAGCACCACGTCTGCTTATGAACCATGCTCTCTGCCATGACAATAATGGACTAGACCTCTGAAACTCTAAGCCCCAATAAAATGTTTTCCTTATTAAGAGTTGCTGTGATCATGGTATCCCTTCACAGCAATAGAAACCCTAAGGCAGCTGTGCCAGATGACGTTTATAGCTTCAGAACTAGAACATAATTTCTGTTTACCACTTTGTGAAAACCTTTTTAGACTATAACTATGCAAGGCTCTACCTTGTCTAGAGTGTGGTTCCTTTGCTCTGAGGAGAACCCAGGAATCCCTTGGGATGCATCACTCTTGAAAGGGGAATTATCTAAACAGCTAGAAAAGCACCTGCTGAAGAGAACATGAGCATTGGGGAAGGTGGGTGGTGAAAATTCAGCAAAGCAGAGGGGAGGGAGTTGGAAACTGTCCCACATTCTCACTCCTTGTATCTGGTGCCTCAGGAGCTGCTCTTGAGCAAAGCCTCCCCAATGAGTTGGCAAGAAACTGTACTTATTCCTCCTTCAGGAAACAAGGAAAGCCAGGCTAAATCTGCTTTAAAAAAAAAATACTTGGAGAACATCCAAAGAGTGGTTTGACAAATGCATCATTTTAATGAAGGCAGGGGTAACCCGCTTGGGGTAAATAATGGCTATTCTGACAAAACAATGAAGCAATTGACCTGAAGAAGAAATGATGAAGCCCTTATACATAGAGCACAAAGCTTCATTTTCACTGAGGTTTCCTCCAATTAGGCTAGTATCTATTTATTCTCAAGACTGCAGAGAACATCCACTTCCAGGGATCTCTTGAGGGAACAAGCATTTTCTTCAATGTGTGCCACCTCCAGGAACAAATGTTCTGTGCTTTTTTCCCCCCTTCAAATTACTTCCTTTGTGCTCTAAAGGAAGCTCTCCCTGAATCATCAGAATTATCTGGGATGCTTTTAAAAATGTAGCCCCACGGGCTTCACTGTGTTGACTTTCAGAGAATAGGTTCAAAGCACCTGCATTTTAATAAGCACATTAGGTGACTCTAGCACATTATAGCTTAAAAAGCATTACCCTAAGGTTTATTCCCTAAAGCCACTTTAAGGTGCATTTATTCATACAAGCAACACTGCTCTATCTAGTGTTCTGAGGTAAAAAAATATGACCATTGGAGTGTAGTGATAGCCAAATTACAGAAAATTAATATGATGCAATGTGCTTGAAGTGTTTATAGTTGAAAATTCCCAAAGAAGAGACACAGCTACCTTACAACAGGCTGATGAGAAGTCCGATAACTGAGGAGAGATTTGAATATTATAAGTTAGGGACCTAAATACAAATTAACTTGGGCCATCTTGGCCTTTTGAATATTCACTGTTCTCCTCTGTGTGTGACTTCTTGATGTCCTCACAACTACTACATGAAACCATTGGAATGCATTAATAAATGACTGCCTGCCATCAACCCAAAAGTTAAGGATGTCTCTGGAAGAGTACCAAGGACTACAACAGAGGTTGCCCTACCTTGTATAATGTGCTAATCTACTGTTTCCACCAATGTATTTGAAAGATGTCATGACTTATGATGTGTTGTTTTTGTTGATTATTCATTATAAAACGCCATGAAACTGTTACCATGTTAGAACATGGAATTGGGGGCAACCTGAAACTGTGCTCCTGGGCCATGATCACACATACTTGGCTCCAGAATAAACTATCACTTGTCCCTTAGATTTGAGAGATGTTTCTTGCATCATCAGCTATGGTGCCTCAAACTGGAACCTCAAGAATGATTGATTCACTATCATCTGGGGTGGAGCCAAGTGTGTCCGAACCATTTAACCCCTCAGGTGGATTTTGTGAATTCTTGCTTAATGTCAGCCCTCCCCTGGTTAGTTCGACCACATGTATTTATTCACAGCTCGTTGATTAAGATCCTATTTGTTGTGGGCCTGGTGAGACTGCTCAGTGGCTGAGAGTACTTCCATCTCTTCCAGAGGGCCCAGAACCACATGAAAATTGACAACCACCTCTAATACCAGTGCCAGAGGAACAAGCACCCTATTCTGGCTTCTGTGAACACTGTATGCATGTAGTGCACAGGCATATAGGCAGGGAAAATATCCATATATATACATATGTGTGTATACATACATACATACATACATACATACATACATACATACATACATACATACATACATATAATTTAAGAATTCTATTTGTTGGGTGCCTTTATTTGGTTCACTTTCAAGTATTTGGTTTAAGATAGCCTTTTGTTTGCTTGCTTGCTCTGAAGGTGTTTTGTTTCCTGGCATTTTGGTTCATTAACTTGCTAGCACTCTGTATTTCCTCTGGTGACTCCTCCCTCACCTGATTCACGGAGAGTGTGTCCCTTTTTAGAGGAAAGCAAAGTATTTGGTTCTTTGTCTGGCTTTATGCTTAATAAGCTTGTACTTCCACTTATGTGTGCTTAAAAATTAAGGAAATTCTAAATAAAGGCAACTTCGCTTTGCATTTCCTCGAATATAGGACATTCACTAACTATAAATTGGTTTAACCAGAAGTTCTAAGCAATAAAAGTCAAGTCATAAGTGTCCAACCTGCTTTCATTGGAATCTAAAAACATCTAAAATGATACAAATTATAATGTGCAAATTAATAGGAGTTCTAGAAACTCTATTTACAGTAAAATGGCAGGTTAAAAATAATTGGAATATTGATAGCTCCTAGAGAAATCCCATACCTTGCAGGCTTCAGTGGAAAGTGTACTGATGTGGCTCTGTATTGGATCCCATGGCACTAGGCAACTCTGTCTCTGCCAGTGACTTCAGAGAAAACTCTGGACCCTGGACATATTCAGCCCTGAAATATCATAAGGCCTATTGGTATTTGGGGAATTCCACATCCAGGAGCAGCAACAAAAAATATTAACATTCATAAGAAAACACAAATGACCCAGAATAGACAAAACAAATCCGAACAGTGAAAACACTGTGGGAGGTATCACCATCCCTAATTTCAAGTTATGCTACAGAGCCATTGTGGTAAAAACAGCATAGTGTTTGCATAAAACAGACACACTGATCATGGCAGTTGATTTGAGGACCTACATATAAACCTGTGGTCTTATAGCCACCCACTATTTGACAAAGAGACCAAAAATGCACAATGGAAGAAAGATAGCATCTTAAACAGATAGCGTTGGTCTAACTATTTACTATATATATAAGTTCATTAAATCGTATACACTTTGAAATCATGAACTTTTTGGTGTTGCTGGTTTTATTTCCAAGGGTTTTTTTTTTTTTAAAAAAACAATATGTATTTTGTAAAAAAAAAAAAAAAAAAAACTTAAAGCACACAAAGTTGGATGGTTAGGGAGATGGGGTGAATATGAAATGAGTTGGGGAGGGGGGTAAAGGACCCAAAGAATTAATAAAAATGTTACTATTTTAAGATTTCACTTTTGAAAGCAGCTAAAGGTGGTGGCAGGCTTTGGACAGTTCTTCTTCAAGCTGCATCCCCCAACCCCCCAGCCAAACTCTGCTTCAACCACAAGCCATTGTTCCCAGACTGGTGATCTGTAGATATATTGAATCTTCTTAGGACACTTAAGCAATCAAGAAAAAAACAGCAAGATACACTTGGTTTCTGAGAAGTCAATAAAATAGAGTTTGAAGAAAAACATAATGCAGCTAACAAAGAGGAAAGATAGAAACGGAGGAGAGAAAAATGTACCAGAAAACAGTCTACCAGATACAGAGTAGCTCCTGCCACATTAGATTTTCAGTGAAAGCAAGACCATGATGCTTTCTTTGAAGCCTAATAAAACAACGCAGTGTTGGCCATTCTATACTTGAGGCAGCACCCGTTTCAAAGAAATAAAAGCCTAGGCAAAGCTGCAAGCATGGATGTTGTGTATCCCTCCCTCAACATCTTGAAAAGTGAGTCTCCATTGCCTTTATAAACTAGAAAAATTACCTTGACTTCAAAAGAATTAGGTCTCATATTCAAATAAGAAATTAGTGTTTCAAACAGAAACAAAGTCAATACATAATTTAAAATGTGAATGTGATGGTGAGGAAGGTTGGAAATGGAGTTCAAACTTTAGGTCGGTTTTAGATTAGCATTGTTACCTGCCAAAACATTTTATGTAATTTAAGGACTTGACCAAAAAATACACTCTTATCTCCTGACATTACTGTGTAGCTTAAGAATATGTGAAATTCATCATTGCAGAATTAAAAGGGGGGGGAGGGTAAGAGACAACTTACTTCAAAATTACCTCATTAATTTTAGTAACCATGAATATGTACCTTATTAATGGGAAGTCACTGTTATTGAAATGTGTTTGTAAGTCATGTTTATGATGTGTTAGACTTTGTCATTTCCTATGGTGATTCTGACAATACCATTCTTCTGTAGAGGAAACTTATATGTCTTGGCCCACAAGTTTTCCAGGCTTCTAAATAAATCTCTCATTATACATCCAGTGATCAAAATAGTTGACTTCCCACAAGAAACGCATTACATGCATTCCACTGACAGATTCCTCGTCTAATTATGCAATTATGACATGGTTATGTTTATAAGATACTTGCCACAGTGAAATGTGGATATGGAAGTCATGGAAATTGGATGGCGACTGAGCTTAAACTTGTCCCTTCTTGCAAGGAGCACAGACTTTTAATTTGCCATCCCACAGTGCTAAAGATGTGTTTTCCCTGGGTATTTGCTGAAGAAAAATTAGTTAGTTCTCCCACACCTCTTGAACACTGCCAGTGATCATTATTTGGTCCAAAGCAGACCCCTCAAATGCCACTGCTGATAACAATTCCCTAAACAGAAGAACTTTAACTGGAGAAACAGAAGGGTTGTTACTGGTAAATGGAAGACGGGAGCCAACATTCCTCGTGGGGTTTCTGTTTACCAGGAAAACTACTACTTTCATCATGCACCCAAATTGTCAGACCTCAGGCAAAGGCATCTAGTTCTTGATTCATCCAAACATTCTACATCAGTTCAAAGATGCCCGTCCTACTGACTGTCATATAAAAGTCACTTGCTATTGACCACCAAAAGATGTCCTCTATTCCTGAAGGCAAACCTGCAACTAGTTCCCCCAATAATTTTTTTTTACCCATAGAGTGGTATGGCTTTTAATTTGGTGGTTTCCCTGTGCCCTATTTACACTCATTGAGGCTACTGTCTCTTGATGATCTGGCTTTTTTGTTTCCAGTCAGGCAGATTGTGTGAACACAATGTGAAGTGAGTCGCCATCAAGCCATGGTTTTATCAGAGCGTACAATCATCAACCCAAAGCAACAACTTCTGAAATATTTTAAAGACTAGAAACATGACCCACATTATTCAATTAGAAGGAATTGCTATTGTATTCTCATTCCATATTATTTTATTCCTTAAAACAAACACCTTTTACTCTAAATAACGTATCATATCTGCTGTTGACAAGTCTGTACTCTGAAAATTCATCATACAATGAAGCTGTTGCTTCGTTAATTGAAATTCAAACTTTATGTGATTCTTTTAGAAACATTTAAGAGTCTCCTCTAAATCCTTTATCGCTTTGAAAGATCATATTATGCCAGTGAGCCCTAAAGTTACTTTCAACACCAAAGTCACAAATCCAGTTTAGCCTAACTTGACGTACCCAGAAGTCTAGGAGGATTCCTCAGGCTACTAAAGATTAAATAAAGTATGGAGCTGTTTTCATCCCATCCCCACTCACAGTGTGTGGCAGGAGGTTGTGTTTAAAAAACAACTATAAAGCATTAATTGTTAGCTTACCTGTCATTTGGCTGGTCTGCCCTGCTAAGCATTCTTTGCCTGTGGACTTGGATTCCTTGGCTTCTGTTACTCCATCCAGAGGCCTGCTTAGTGTTTGGCATGTGCCCCTAACACTAAAAATAAAAATCATCTCCTAAACCCCACCATAAAGGCTTCCTAGGTTGGAGAGAATTTTACTGGCCCACTGGGAAGACTGCTGAAGTCTGGTCACCTAATATTTGAAGCCCCTCAACTTTCCCATAAATACAAGAGACAAACTCAAGACACAGTAGGAGAGTTGCTCCCAGAAATATCAGATTCTGGGTCCAAAGCTCTTTAGCAGTGCTGCTTCCATGCTAATATCTTAAAAATGCTCTCTGCGCCTCCCTGTCCCTTCCTGTCTCCCTTAACTTCTCTAGACATATAGATTAGACAGGAAACTCTCAGGACCTTTTATCCTCAAGTTTCTAGGTTTAAAAGGGGGACCTCTAGTGACCTTTCATCAGCACCATTTTGCCAGCTAGCTTTTGACTTGTGAAATTCCAATCTCTTGCTTTAATTCTACATAGTTGTGAGACATCATATAGGTGTTAGGAACCCAAGCTCTGCAAGACCAGCAAGTGTTCTAAACCACTGATCCATCTTTCTAGCCCCACAGAAAATATGTTTAAAGACACTACAGTATGTGGTGTATTTTCATCTATGTTTTTATAAACTAAATGGAGACGGACAGACAGACTGAAGATTGAGAGACTGAACAGGAAAAGCATTGTTAACTGTTAATAAGGAAGAGCAGCAGGGTCGGGAAAGTGAACTGAAGAACATATGACAATTTCTCACACGTTTCTAGGTGTTTTAAGTAGTAAATTTTCATGTAATTTGTAACTTTTAAAAAATACGTTTTAAAGCCATGTTTTATGAAGATACTTGCACATCTTGGCTACCACTAGATGGTACTAGTGGAAGAAAAGAATAGATAGATTTTAAGCTTCCCTCATTCATCCCTGACACCTGGGTCTGGGTCTAATTGTGTGTCCAAGTTTCTAATATTACAGAGTGAAACAACTGCCTTTGCCAGTTACTACTGGTGTGTGTCTTCAGAGCTTCCAGCGGAAAGCCCTGGGACTTCCTTCCTTCTCCTGCGTATATGAGATGCAGGATTTGAATATCCTTTCTGCATTAATCTAATCCACACAGCTCAGTTGCATATGTCCTGATGAAGTTTTCCACATTTGTGATATTCCCAAGACAATCTAAATACACACACAAGGACAACTGGTAGCACCCTTTACTTGACTTTCCAACTACAGCACTAAATCTCTTCTGACCACTTACTTTTGATATTCCAAAAAAAGTGAGGTCTTCCATCACCTCAACTGACATGGGCATAGTAAAAGTGTCTTCTTGCTTTCTGCATGTACCTATTATGAGGCTGCATGCATGGTTTCATTTTGGAGAGCATTTTTTTCTCCAAGAAGGACCTATTTCCTCATATCACTGAATGAACTGTACTAGCTAGCATGCTGTCCCTTGCTCCAAAACAATACTTCTTAGTAATATCAGGAGCCTTAGCATCGTAGCCTTAGCCTTAGTTTAGCATAGAAGTGATGCAGTGAAAGTTCTCATAGGGTCTCTTTAAAACACCTTTGAGACCTGCCTAGTACACATAGAGCTAGATGCTTTGCCACAGGGATCACAAAACCAAGTGCAATGCCTACACTGGCATGCTGGTGTTGTAATGCCCTCTGATGACCCATTCTACACACACACAAACACACACACACATACAGGGTAGTTTGTTGAGTCAATCTCTTAGATTAAACCAAGAAGAGATTGACTAGTCTTCTTAAAGAGTAATAATGCCCATCCACATACCCAGATAAGCCATCAATAATCTCAGAGAAAATATCAATACACTCCAATTAAAGCATATTAAATTTTAAACGTACAAGCCCTAACCATAATTGATAACAATGAAGCTACTGTTTACTCACATTCTGGTGCATCGATATGTCCTGTGGCAGGTGCTTTGTGTCTTTGATGCTTTCAATCATACTGTTCTAGTTTTACAGATATGAAAGCACAGAGTTAAAAAAATTAAGGTGACCAGCTCAGATTTATCTGCTTTAAAATTTGTCTCCTTAATCTAAAGATAAAGGCTCTGAGTGTTCAAAGACCTTTCAATATGTCACCTTAAACTTTTCTCCTCATTTCTCCTCACTAACCCTTTTAAAACAGAGAAGACAGGGGCAAGGCATAAAAGGGGGAGGAGGTAACCTATGAACATATTTTACTTTTAAAAGTTAATTTTTAATTAAAAAATATTTTATGTGTATGGATGTTTTGCCTTAATATGTGTCTTGCTACATGTATGTCTGGTGCCTACAAAAGTCAGAAGAAGACTTCAGATCCCCTGGAAATGGAGTTACAGGACTGTGAACAGTTGTGCGGTTATTGGGAATTGAATTTGGGTCCTAAGGAAGAGCAGCTGTGCTCTTTAACCAGTGGGCGGTCTCTCCAGCCTCCATTCAAGCTCTCTGTGAAAAGTAAATATAAGCCAAAGTTCTGTTTTCTTCACTTTTTGAATATCTTTCTCAAAATTAGTATTTTCCTCATTAATTTCTCCTGTAAATTAAATGTAAACCAATAGAAATATTAATGTATTAGTTGATGCTAATTTTATGAGGTGAGTTAAGTTTTATTATTTCAAGAAAAGCTAAGCAGGGGCTGGAGAGATGACTCGGCAGTTATGAGTGCCTGGCTGCTCTTTCAGAGGACCCACCTGGCTCATCTTGGTTCACAACTGCAGTCCAGGGCATCCAACAGCCTCTTCTGATCTCTGGGTTTCCACATGCGTGTGGTGCACAGACACACACTCAAGTATACAAACACACTTACATATAAAAATAAACACTTTTGAAAAATTAGGGGAGGCTGATTGATGGTAGCTAGCTAAAAATTAGCAAACAAGGATAAATATATCATAAACATTCTTTGCTACAACCTTTAAACTAAGGCTCCCTTCATTATATAATTAGGCACAGAGTTCAGTGGTAATTTAAAAGGCTGACTTAAAACACACACACACACACTTTTTTCAACACATTTTTTCCCTCTATTACTTCTAGATGAACCTGGCTCTGCTACTCTAAATTCAATGATGTCAGGTCATCAGGGATGAAATTCAAGATTATAATTTTCATCATCTATTAGCAAGGGACATATTTTCATCCCCAAGGTCCAAGCTCAGTACTTAAGGGCATGTTTTCTTTTCTACATATGTGGTTATTTATTATTAACAGTAATGGGAATTACCCATGAACATGCAGAAAACTCTATGCACCTAAGATTAGCCAAAGCATAAATTTCATGAGGCCAATGAGATGCATTTGGCCTCATGGTACCATCCTCCTCTGTGTTAGGACAAATGCTGAATGAGAATTTTAACCAACAAAATGCCAACATGTATTGTTTATGTACCTGTTATCTAAAATACATTTAAAAAGCATTTCTTCTGTGTCCCATGCTGGACCTGTGATCCAATATGGCCTTGGGAAGGAAGTGAAGGTATATTTCTAACTGTGCACACTTCATACAACTTGTGTTATTAAGTGTACAATACCCAGTCCTCCTATCCTGGTTTAAAAACTGTTATGCATGTAGACTCAACACTACTGTCTGAGTCTGAAAGTTCATTTTCTAATCTGCCTTTGTTTTGATATCTGATACTTTATGAGTGTCAGATCCTATGATTAGAAAGTAGAATTGCAAACCAGTATGAAAAAAAAAAGTCCCTGAACTGTGAATAATAAGTTGTTCAAGACAAACCAGTCAGTTCTAGAAGGCTGGTTACAGTTGCCTGAGAGGTGTGTACCAAAGCCAAATCAGCCAGGGTAAGAGGCAGTCTTGTTTATACAGGATTTAATAAGCCCCAGAGGGGCAAAGGACATCTTAATGAAACAATATCTTGCCCAGTTTTTAAAATTAGGTTCATAATTGCATGCATCTCCTGGTTTAGAAAGGTCTGCAAAACATTTATAATGATTAAAAGAATGTTAATCCGGCAATACTCTTGGAGTGTATTTCAATGGCCTTAAGCCCTGTTACAGAGATATCTATTGGCAGCAGCAACATCATCTAGCACATTTTTAAACATAAATTTTTGTGTGAAAGGCATTGCTGGAGATGAAGCTGTAGCACATGTGTGTTCCTAAATCTGCCTGAGACCCTTGGGTTCAATCTCCTGCACCACCAAGTAAATGAGAAGGAGAAGGAAGAGTGGGAAGGCCTTATTGGAATGTACAAGTTAACTTGCTCCCCACAAAGTTGGAAATAGTACTTTAAGTGCGGTGGCAGTAATGAGATGCTCTGGCAGACATTTGCATGTCTCTTGTCTACTTCGAAGAATTAAAACAATAATCCTCAAGAGACGGGAATCTCCCCAGGAGTCTCTTGGTCACAAAAGGGAAAGGATGGGTCTGGGACCATCCAGAGAGGCTCTGACTCCAACAAAGAGATTTCACATCATTTTGACAATATTCAGACCACCTAGCAAGAGAGACTGGACCTGAGACAGCAAGGGACAGGACCACATCTTTATCAGGATGTTTAGCTGCACACACCCCTCACCACCTCTATTTAAACCTAGTCTGGTGCAAGCAACCTGAAAGTGCCTTAAAGGTGTCACTGCACCTCTGTTCTTCTTCCTACGATGGCCTCCTTGAGTAAATCTGCTTTTTCATTACTGTTCTTTCTCTTTAATTGGCCTATTGAGGATGGGTGCCTGAACCCAGCTTGTTACGGTTGCCAGGGCCCAGGCTCTGACCCAAACAAGTCTAGTAACAGTATGATTAATGGTTAGATAAGACTCCTTTCATTTGGTCTGAAATCTCTTTAAGAACATAAGCAGAAGGGAAATGAGGCTGATACCCAAGAACTCATAGCCTCAGAATAAACTGGTTACATCTTGATAATTCTAAAACAATAATAATTTGAAAAAAAAAGAACATAAACTACATAATTCTTCTTGACCAGTATTAACCTACAAAATGAAAAATCCAATCTGGGGTTGATTGCCTTTTCAGTATTTTTTACTTCAATTCCTGGCTTTAGAAATAACATAAAGCAATTCAACAGTTTTCTTCTTCTTTGGGGAATTAAAATCTCGAGAGTTATTTAACTTTCACCTAGAAACAGGAAAGAATATAGTCTGTCAGAAAGACCCATAAAGACAATTTCTAGCATGTGACTCCTTACGGTGGGGATGGGAAGGAAAGAAGAGGGGAGACAGCTTTTTTAAAAGGGTGTGTGTGTGTGTGTGTGTGTGTGTGTGTGTGTGTGTGTGTGTGTGTGTGTGTGTGTGTGTGTGTTTCTCTACTGGAAGTTGCAAGTGTTCAATCTAATCTCTAATCTTCATCTTTCTTCTCCTGACATGGCACACTCTGCTCTGGGGAGTGACACTGAAGTTATCCATAAACATTCTGCTGGAAATGGCCTGGCGAAGCTTATTTTCAGTGGTGCACTGACATAAAACCCCAAATGGGCAATCTATGACATAAAACCAAACACATATGTGTTTTTCTGTTTTATAGTCAACAATTTAAGGATATTGTTTTGTTTACCATAACCCCAAAAGAAAGACAGAGAAAGCTTATATGGGTGTAACTAAGTCAATCCAGAAACTTTTATGGAAAAAAAGAAACGTACTCAATAGTGTTGTTTCATTCTGTCTAACACTGGCAGTCAGGCAGTTTTAGTATTATTCTTGGCCATCTTGCCAAAAGCAGTCTACAGACTCATCAAAATCCCAACACAATTCTTCACAGAACTTGAAAGAACAATACTCAACTTCATATGGAAAAACAAAAAATTCAGGATAGCTAAAACAATCAAGTACAAAAAAGGAACTTCCAGAAGTATCTCCACTCCTGATTTCAACCTGCACTACAGAGCTATAGTAATAAATAAAAAAAAATCACGTGGCATCGGCATAAAAACAACAGGTTGATCGATAGAATTGAATTGAAGACCCTGACATAAATCCACATCCTATGGAAACTTGATTTTTGACAAAGAAGCCAAAATTATACAAAGGAAAAAATCATATTTTTGATGTCTGAAAGTAGAAAATTCAAATAATTCATATGTCACCCTGCACAAAACTCGAATCCAAGTAGATCAAAGACCTCAATATAAAACCAAACACACTGGACCTAATAGAAGAGAAAGTGGGTAATACCCTCGGATGCATTAGCCCAGGTGACAACTTCTTAAACAGACATCAATTGTGCAGGCACTAAAATTGACAATTCACAAATGGGATCTCATGAGAACAAGAGCTTCTTTAAAGCAAAGAACACTGTCAAAGGGACAAGACAGTGCCTTACAGAATAGGAAAAGGTCTTCACCGGCCCCACATCTGACACAGGGCCAATATCCAAAATATATAAAGTACTCAAAAAAACAAACACGAAAAAAAACAAATAATCCAATTAAAAAGGGGTACAAATCTGAGCAAAGGATTCTCAACAGAGGACTCTCAAATGGCTGAGAAACACTTAAAGAAATGATCACGTCCCTATCTATCAGGGACATGCACATCAAAACACGTGAGTCCATCTATCACTTGTCAGAACAGCTAAGGTCAAAAAACGCAAGAGACAGCTCATACTGGTGAGGAACACTCCTTCATTACTAGGGGAAGTAAAAACTTGTACAGCCACTTTGGAAATCAAAATGGTGGTTTCTCAGAAAATTGGGAATTGATCTACCACCTCAAGACCCAGCTGTACCACTCCTGAGCATATAGCCAAAGGACACTCAATCATACCACAAAGGCGTCTGCTCAACTTTGCTCATAGCAGCTTTATTTGTAACAACCAGAAACTGGCAACAACCTTGATGTTTGTCAAGAGAGAAAGGATAAAGAAAATTTATACAATGAGGTATTACTCAGTGGTTAAAACAATGACATCATAGAATGTGATGGCAAATAGATGGAACTAAGATCATCCTGAGTAAAATATCCCAGACCCAGAAAGACAAGTATGATATGTACTCACTCATAAATGAATATTCACTGTAAAGGATAACCATATTACAATTCACAGACCCAGAGAGACCAGGTAACAAGGAGAGATCAAGAAGGGGGGATGCATGAATCTCACTGTGAAGGGGAAATAGAATAGACATTTTTGCTGTTGGACAGGCGTGGGGGTTGGTGGGTATGGATGGGGAAGTTAGGGGTGGGAATAGGTGGGATCAGGTTGTTGGAAGATGGAGGGAGAGAAAGAAAGAGAGAGAGTACTGGGAAAGACAACTGGAACCTGGGAGCATCTCTGGGATGAGATAGAAACCTAGTGCAATTTTAAAAAAACTATATTTTAATGAAATTTACACAAATGTGGATTATGCTGGGTCTTAAAACAATCTTTTTTTAAAGTAGAAAGAAAATATACAGATGCATCTAAAAGAGTTCATAAGAGAGAAAATAAGCAAGTGGACATGGCCAGAGCTACAGAGGCTGGGCATGGAAAAATCAGGCCGGTTATAGGCGGGTAAGAGTAACCAGGGACACACACACGTTATATTATGTTTCTGGCCTGGAATTTCCAGCCTAACCTCCAGGTTCAGACCTGCAAGCCCACAGTCCCACAGAGACACACAGATGCTTACATTAATTTTATGCTGATCGACCAAGGGTCCAGGCAGGTAACTTGCTAACTCTTTACTCTTAAACTAACCCATGATTCTTATCCTGTTCAGCCCTGTGGTTCAGTAACTTTTCTCAGAGCACTATAGTTGTCCTCTGCATCTGTGGCATCTGTGGTATCTCTGTGGCATTTCTACTCTGATCTTCCTGTTCCCAGAGTTTTCTTAGTCTGGTAGCCCCACCCATACTTCCTGTCTGCCTTCAGCCAATCAGCATTTTTATTAAACCAGTAGGCAGGACAATTATTTACAATGTAACATAATCCCACTACATACATACACACACACACACACACACACACACACACAGAGAGAGAGAGAGAGAGAGAGAGAGAGAGAGAGAGAGAGAGAGCTGGAGCAGGTCTGGGAATTTAAGAGAGAAGAATTAGTGATAAGGGCAAGATGGGGCCTTTGAAGTGTACAACAGGTACTTGTGAACAGCAAGATTGAAGCCAGCATGGGCTTTGATATACAAACACAGGAACATGCCAATGGAGAGCCTTGTGCCCTTCTGACAGATGTAAGGGAACCCTTTCACAAGTTCCTGAGTACTGGCTTTTATTTAGCTGGGCGAAATCCTTCTATAGTCTAGCTTGAGCTAGGCCAAGACTCATTTCTGGACATTTGCACTTCCTGAGAGCTAACAGTAAGTCTTTAGTTCTTGAAGAAAAAATAATACGAGGTATTTATTTATCAAAATAACTGAACTAATATCAACCCAGTTCCTTCTGGTTCATTTCTAGATTCTTCACACCACAACTTGTGTGCTTAAATGAATGTGTCCATCATCTTAAGAAAGACTTGTGTGAGTAAATTTTTTTATATTGTGTTACTCATGTTACAGTCTCCCGATAGTTGTCAGTCAGTTCGTGAAGGGAGTAAGTCTTGCCTGAGTATTTTCTTACAGATACCAGAGTTAAAACTGTGGTAGAAGCCTATCATGATTCCAGATTACCTTAAGAGCTAACTGTTAAGAGAGAAAAATAAAAGTCAGGCCAGAAAGCACAGTGCTTATGTGCAAGCCTAGAAAGCTAAATCCAATCCTAAAACCCACACAAAGGTAGAAAGAGAGACCCAACTCCACAAACCTGCCCTTTGACCTCCATGTACATGTCATGACTTGTGTGTGACACACATACACATCATATATGCACAATAATAATAAATAAAATAATGGTATGGATGTAGAACATATCTCAGCAGTGCAGTGCTTGCCCGGTGTACATGAAGCTCTGGGTTCAGTTAACAAAAAGAGGGGAGGGGTGGTAGACAGATGATTCAAGAGTGTGCAGTTATCTTGTAGGGCACTCAAGTTTGGTTCTCAACAGCTACATCAATCTGCTCACAACCAGCTGTAACTTCAGCCTCAGGGTGATCTGACCCCTCTGGCTTCTGCAGGCACCACACACACACACACACAACACACACACACAAATACACACTTTTAAAAGCTGAAACATTATTTAAAAAAGGTGTGAATGCAGTATGTGAGTGTGCATGTGCATCTATAAAATCATAAATAGATAAAAAGACTTGTCTACCAAACAGGGAAGGTCATTTGATCTTTCTATGTCGATTTCAATTCTTGTTCTTATTAAATTCCATTTTTAATCTAACTTTAGGAGCAATTTTAAGCTTACTGAGTTAATGTAGATCTGAAGAATTGAAGTTTTACATCTAAAGATAAGTTTGTGACTCTGGTAGTACAGACAACTCATTTCCTGTCCAAGTTTAACATGTAAAGAAAAGCAGAAATTTTACACCTGAGGAATGGACTCTTCTTCAGACTATAGATAACATAGGCTTCATGCTCCAACCTCCTAGGTTCCTATTTCTGACTACACAATTTCTTCAACACATCCCCAGGGGGCACTGCTTGGCCTCTTTGCCTATTAATGGGGGAGGAAGGATAAAAAGGCTTTTATCACTGGGGTATTGGTAAATTAATTAGCATTAAATATGTTTCATTAAGATCCCAAGTATTACATAATTTGGAATTTATATGGAAACTGATCATGGTTTAAAGTTTTCTTTTGTTTTTTCTGAACTTAAAAAATAAATACGTCATGCAGGGTTTTATGGAGGTGAGGTTTTTTGTTGTTGTACTTCAGATAGTTATGATACATGAGAATGTTTGCCTACCAGTTGGTAGTAGTGCATACTCTAATCCCAGCATTCAGGAAGCAGAGGCTAGCACATCTCTGAGTTCAAGGCCAGCCTAGTGTACAGAGTGAGTTCCAGGACAGCCCGGGCTACACAGAAAACCTCAACTCTAAAAATTTTTTTTTTAAAGTTTTCCTTTTTTAGCAATAAAATTTTTTCTGCAGTGAATTATTAGCAGGTTGCAAAGACTTCCTTCCTCAGGTTTAGGCTATGCATAGAGTAGTTTTAGTTTATAATCTGTTATAGGCAAAGGAAGAAAGGATTAGAAAGGAAAAAATAACTTTGATAATATTGAAATCATCTGCAATTCAAAGGAAATTTCATCACACATTTTGTAATTTTTTAATTTTTAGATCTATTATTATTCCTGTTATCATTGGGTATAATGGGGTCACACATGTGACAGCACACGTGCAGAGGTCAGAGGGCAACTCTCAGGAGTTACTTCTCTCTTTCTATTACGGGTCCTGGGAATGGCACTCAGATAGTCAGGCCTGCATGGTTCCCACTGAGCCACCATGTTTAAAGAAGATCTGTTCATCTAAAATATATCTGTTGATCTTGAAAGTATATCTAATATGACTATTAAAGCAAGGTATTTTATTTTGGTTTTTTGAGACAAGGTTTCTCTGCATAGTCCTTGCTTTATATGCTAGGATGGCCTAGAACTCACAGAGATCTTCCTGCCTCTTCCTTCCAAGTGCTGGAATTAAAGGTGTGAGCCACACCACCCTGCTTAAAGCAAGAAATGTTAGCCTCATGTTGTCTTAGGACCTTCACATGCACTCTGTCACACATGCTTATAAACCATGTACTCAAAGGAGAAAACTGAGTATTGCAGACTGTCCTCTGTCATGCACATGTATGATGTGGCATTCATGGTCCTATCATATATATATATTATATATATATATAATTTTAAAATATATATAATATAATACATAATCATATAATATACAAACATTTATGCTTAAACCTATAGGTTAGCAATACTCTCAGTTAGGGTTAAAGATGCTTCTTTTTAATGTGATCATCAGTTAATGCATACTCATGAGTTTTAAAGCTGAGAATAAGTGGCTGAGTTCTCAGCCTTAAGGGGAACATCAATATAACACACCCACAAGGCTAGAGAAACATCACAGAATATAGGTTGGAAAAAAGTGTAAAAGCTAGAGGAAGGGAGAGTGTATTGTGAAGTACTGTCTTCTGAATATAACATGGACATTGTATTCATAGATTCATGCCACTGGGGTTATCTGCATGAAACCTGCACAGTAGATTACCAGCATGGATAGGGGAGATTTAAGAGTCCCCACTCCAAGCTAAGGAAAAGTATAGTGGGATTGTGTTCTGTTCCATTGTAAATAATTGTCCTGCCTACTGGTTTAATAAAAATACTGATTGGCTGGAGACAGACAGAAAGTGTGGGCGGGACTACCAGACTAAGAAAACTCTGGGAATAGGAAGAGCTTTGCAGAAATGCCGCAAAGAAGCCAGAGAGACACCAAGCCATATGGCTGAACAAGATAAGAATCATGGGTTAGTTTAAGAGTAAAGACTTTGTAAGTTATATGCCTGGGCCCTAGGCCAATCAGCATAAAATTAATAGAAGCATCTGTGTTTCTGTGTGACTGCAGGTCTGCGGGTCTGAACCACAGGTCAGACAGACCAGAAACTTTCAACTACAGAGAATGGGAGCTAATGGCTACTGGAGAATGGATGCTCCTGGTTTTTTTGTTTGTTTGTTTTTCCCCCTATTGCAGCAATAAAATCTTTTGACAAAAGGAATTTCAGGGAGAAAAGATTTACTTTGTCTTACCATTTCAGAGGAATACAGTCATCTTGGCAGAGAAGACATGGTAGCAGGCAGAAGAGGCTCAGTGGTAAAATTAGAAGCTGGCTGGTCCCATGGCATCCACACTCAGAAAGGCTTGTCCCCAGTGACACACTTCCTCCAATGAGGGTCCATCTGCTGAAGATTCTGAAGCTTTCCCAAATAATTCCACCATCTGAGGTCAAGTTTTCACACACATAAGCCTATTGGGGACATTTCACACTCAAACCATAACACCTATGTTCGTAGTCATGTATATGTATGCAACCCTGTTAAAACAGATGTGAAAGGCAGATGGTATATGAATGATTTTTTTTAAAGTAGATTATTGAATTTACTTAGATCAGGAAATCAGCTGTTAATCTCAAAATGTTTTGAATTGGTATAGACTTTGGTTTATTGATACAAATTTAAGGTCAATTCTCTTATGCTGTATGCATCTTTCTACTCTTGTTTAAGGTATGATGTAACTGATTTAAAATTGTAATGTATAATTAAGAAATGCATGCTAGTTAGATTTTTAAATATACAAAGATATATTTCAATTAGGTAGGTAATCTTCAAATACTTCTAAGACCTACAGAATATGACATTTAAATGTTTTAAGAACTTATACTTTACTGGACAGTAAGACAAGTCTGCTCCTTTTAGCACCAATTTACTTCAAGAGAAAAATGGGCATCGAAGAAACTCCATATGGAGAATAGTTTCTCTGTGACATTGGTTAGCCACTGGACATGAATCTGTTCTTATATTGACTGCTTGACAGTATTCTGTTAAAACTGGACATGCAGGTTCCATAGGAAGGTGACCTCTGAACTTTGGCAGAACAAGCCAAGATGGTCATTCAGGTTCCTGCTTTGCAGAGAAAACTGTCAGACATTGTTCAGGACTCGAAGAAAAACAACAGATGAATGGGCAGAGCAGATTCCTGCTTCACTGAAATGAAAAGAGACTCTGGGCCTGTAGGCTGAAGATGGATGCCCAACTTTATAAAGGAACTTTGGGTGACTATCCAGGCAGATAGATGTCATCTCTGTCCTTTCTAGATTTTGGAAGTCACTTGCACTTCCAGTTTACTTGGGTAAATGTATCCTTCTGTGGTCTTTGATGTAGTTGAAGATTAGATAGTTATAGGTATAGATTTTCTTGGTTATTTTAAGGTATATTAGATATGAAACTTTAGATTCACAAGGATAAGGTAGATGATAGAGTATTTATTTAATTTTGCTAAATACAAATAGACTAGATATTGGAGCTGTAATTCTTGCCTGATAGCTATTTTGTTATATGTAATTTTGCTATGTTAAAATTGAAACCTTCCTTTTTGATTAGACAGAAAGGGGGAGACGATGTGGGAATGCCTTTCTGTATGCTATGAATATCAATCTTTAAATAAGGAGCTGTTTTGGCTCTTGACAGGCACCATAGAAAAAGTAGGAGGAGAAATCAGAATAGGTAAGAAAGGAAGGGCCGAGTCAGAGACTGATCCACCCAGCTGCCAAAGAAGGAGCATGTAAGGAACACAGATGAGCCACGGGCCACGTGGCAGACAGTTTAATGGGAATGGGTTGAGTTAAAATGTTAAGAGCTAGCTAGCAATGTGCCTGAGCCATAGGCCAAACAGCATGAAGTTAATATAAGTGTCTGAGTCATTTCTGGGGGTCTGAGCAGCAGTGGCAGGCAGCTAATGGATCTGGCATGGCAGGTTTGTGGGTCTGGGCCTCTGGCCACCCGGGACCAAGAAACCTAACTACAACACAGGGAATTGCCAGGTCTCTAGTAAGACTGGGAGGAAGTGACAGAGTCTGGAGCTGAATATGACCAAAATACATTATATATTTGGATGAAATTGTCAGTGAATAACAAAGTATTTTTTAATAAAAAGTAAACATTTTATAAGTACATTTTCTTGAAATGTCTAAATACCAGACCTGCTTCATTTTGGGATTAAAAAATTGGAACTGTTGTCATTTCACATCTCAGAATAATATATTATATGCAATACTGCATCTCTATCTACATTAGCTTATATACTTAAGAAAACCTCAAATGAGTAACCTTAATATTTAAGTAAATATTCTTGATAAAGTATCATTGTGGTTCTGATTATCATTTTAAATGACAATGATATTCTTTCTTATGTCTTTGGGCAACTGGTCAGAAAACATAATGACAATTTTAAAATTTTTATAAACAGGCATTGCTCTACATTATCAGTCATCTTTTTTTTCAAGGATTAGCAATTGAACCTTAGGCCTTGAACATACAGGCTTGGCAAGTACCTTGCTAATGAAGCTACATTTGCAAACCATGTTTTGTTTTATGTTTTTTGTTTGTTTGTTTGTTTGTTTGTTTTGTTTGTTTTAGATAAACAATGTCTCTTGAAATGAGCCTACAATTACTTTTGATGTATACCTGGCTAGCCTCCAACTTGTGGTGAGTTTTCTCTCTCTGCCTCCATGGGCTGGCCTAAAAATTATCAATTTTTAATAACGATTCTAATTCACAGTACAGACGTATAAGATTTGGTTCACACATTTAACCTTTACCTAAATTGCCTATTCTTGAAAATTTGTCTTTAAAGTTTCAAGAGACTCAATAATTTGAATAGCAAATTCAAATAAATCTAACCCAAGATGACAGTCCTCTTTGTCCTTAGTATGGACTCATGTTCTTCTTAGTTATTCATTAACTGATCAATGGTGAGGATCAATTAGCTAGTTCATAACATTAACCTACGTTTTGAAATATCAGACCTCTCAGCATAGAGGTACAAGATGCTGTTAGACTAGAAATACACAAGTAATTGGATTTAATCTTCCTGAGTAGAGGGCTTTAATGCCCTCAGTTATACCATGTTTTTCTCTAAACAGCTATCAGTTCAACCCTGTCTTTAAACTGGTAAAAGGAAGTAAGATAACAAAATACCCTGCTTTTTTGGCAATAACAAAAAGCTAAAAGCTATTTTATGCAAGCCTTGTAAGATTAACTTGGAATTTAATCACTCTACTCTGGGTCAATTATGGCATGGCAGGTACAAGAGCCGAATAGGCCCCAGGGACCGTGTCACAGAGGGGAAACCCGTTCCTGGTCTTGAGGCTCTAGCACCATTAACAGAAAACACCCTGTGAAGGTTCCCGGGGGACTGAATTCAGAGCTTTTGTCTGCCTGATGAAAAACATAATAATTCTCCAACAATTCCCTTGAGATCACTCCCTAAGGAATCACACAACACAGACCAACCCAATTGAATAACAGGTTACCTGGGTGGTAACTTAAGTGCTTTCTTGAGTATCTATGAAGTTGAGTGAAATGTGGATCCAAATTATGAATTTGTATTTGTCTCCTACCTTTTCCCTTTAGAGTATGTATTTAAATATTTTTAACATTATTTTATGTGCATGTGCATGAATGTCTGTGTTATCACATTTGTGCCTGGTACCCACAGAGGCTGGAAAAGGATCCTCTAGATCTGGAGTTGCAGAAAGTTGTGAGCCACCATGTGAATGCTAAGAACTGAACCCAGGTCTTGTCTAAGAGTAACAAGTGTTCTTAACCAATGAGCCATCTTACCAGCCCCTAAGATTAAAATTTTTACACTAATTCTATGAAAAAAAAAAACCACAACAACTGCGGGCCAGTGAGATAGCTAAGACGTAATAACACTGACAAGTTGACACAAACATGTATCTGGGAAGAGGGAATCTTAGTTGAGGAAATGCCTCTGTAAGATTTGCCTAAGTCTATGGGGCTTTTACTTGATTAGTGATTGATGTGTGAGGGCCCAGTACACTGTGGATGATGCTATCCTTGGGCAGGTGGTCCTAAGTTGTATAATAAAGAGGTTGAGCAAGCCATGAGAGACAAGGCAGTAGGTAGCATTCCTCCATGGCTTCTGCTTCAGTTCCTGCCTTGAGTTCCTGCCTTGAATTCCTTCTGTGATGGACTGTGAACTGAGATTTGTAACATAAAATAGACCCTTTCCTCCCCCAGATAATGGTGTTTTATCACAGCAATAGAAAGTCCAAGACAGACACCTCCTTCCAAGCCCTGAGTTCTATCCCTGGAATTGTTATGAAAAGAACTGACTTATCAAGTTGTTCTATGATCTTTTCACACACACACATACACACATACACACACACACAACTTTCATAAAATAAAATCTTTAAAATATTCTATTTACACAGAAATACGTTTAATTCTTTATTTTATAAACATAACAGAAGGCTTAAATTTTCCAGGGCTTAAAATTTTAAATAAACCACCAATAAAATAAGAATTCAATGAGTAAATGGTGGTGGAGAGTTAGAACTGAGCCATTGGTTATACAGTCTTCCCCTGCTACAGCAGAGAAACTATAGGGCAACAGAGAAAGCTATGCCATATAAGTGCAAGCTGATGGAATAACTCTCAGCATAGGGGAGCATTCTAAGCTATTTAATGTTAATAATAAAGAATGAGGAATTACTATTTACATGCAAACACTATTTTTAGTTTGTTTGTTTTAACATCTTGTGGGTATGCACATGAGGATGGGACTGCATGTGTGAAGGTCAAAAGACAAGATGCAGGAGTGTGAGTCCCTAGTAGATGATTCAAGTTGTCAGGCTTGGTAGCAAGTACATTTACCTGCTAAGTCAAGTCACAGACCCTGAAACACTATTTCTTGATACGTTAAGATAGTAAACTAAAATTATAAACAACTGAAAACAAATAAAAAATGTATATACACCTATTTCAGAGATGAAGCCTCTTGACTGATTCAAAAGTGTAGATTTCCAACTGTGAATCAAATCATCAGATTTCCTTCATTTGCCTAGTTGCATAACTAAATCTGTCACTTGTAAACAAACAACTGTATTGCTCCATGGTTCTGGATCTGTGAGTTTGTGCCGCTGTTACCCTGTGGAGGCTGAAAGCTTCATAGTGGTTTATTCTTTTGCCAACCCTCTGCTTTCTTTCCATATTTTGCCATCCTCCTTTCTTGATAAAATATGTTAAAAAAAAAAAAAACAATCAAAGAAATGCAGGCTCTAGGACTTACTGTTGGCTGGGCAGCCCATAAGGGGGATACAAATGTGTAATGACTTCCCAGCATCCCCTGCACTCCTAGCCATATTCTATTCAAGATAGCTGATTTCCCACACATGGAACTCCCCCGTTTTAAACAAGAGCTCTGCATGGGGGTGTAGTTCAGGATAATGGGGTAGTAGGCAGAAAAGACGTGGGTGAATTAAAGTTCACATCGATGTGTTGACTCCAATGCCAACTTCTGCTGGTGTCCTGCAGTAACTACTTTAGCTGCTGGCAAACCAGAAGACTTATGTATTGGTGTTTATGTAAAATGTGTGAGATGTGCTGTCTTTTCTTTCAAGGTGGTTAAGCTTTTAAAATGTGCAACAGAAGCCCCAATAGTCTGTCACAGTCTGCATCTGCCTTCTCAGGTTTATAGTTTCCAGCAAGTGACTGTCATCTCAGGGACTGTGAACTCTGCACAAGCTCATAAACTAATATGTGTCTCTAAGATCAAAGTATATGCTCAAGGTTGCATCTTGTTCTCAAAAAGTATACCTTACTTAACAATTGCACCACTTGAAAGGTTTTTGGTTTTGTTTTTGCAGACGACATGAAAAAGCACTGCTGAGACCTGAGCACTCGTGACAAGGAACAGAATCCCCTGTGTACTAGGAATAAAAGCCCAGTGGGACTTTTTTAGATGTGGCTGGCTCTTTCCACAACCGCACTTAAGGCTCAGCACCCTCCTGCAGAGGCAATTTTGCTTTGTATTGTGTGATCATTTTCCTGAGACTCCCACACTCATTTCTAACAGTGATTAATCAGTTCCCCACAATTAAAACACTTTCGAAGGCAGGAGAGATCGTTCAACAATTAAGAGCAATTGTTGCTTATGCAAAGAACCTGAAGTTCAGTTCCCAGACCCTACATGGTGGCTCACAACCAGCCTTAACTCCAGGCCAGACACTTCTGAACTCCTTTGGCTCCAGCAAGCCTCATAGTGCATGGCCATACATATGGACAAAACACTTAATACACATAAAGATAAAATTAATAATACTAAAATTTAAAAAAAAAACATTTAATTCCACCACAGAGAAGTTAATTTCTAGATTGGCTAGTTAAGTCAAATATTTATTTTTAACAGTGTACGTTAAGTAAAGAAAGGCAAAAAGCCTTTAAGTACCTCCAATGATTACATGACATTTTAGCATGATCTCCATCTCTTCCATAGTGCTGGAGACCAAATCCAAGCATACACATACACACACACACACCAACCAGATTATTACTTTTTAACATTTTCAAGCTCTTATGCATCCCTATTCTCTAACAGACTGGGCATGGTAAATTATTTCTATGCCAAAGAATCTCATCAAACATCAGAGTCTAATCAATTAGTGGCTTTTCTTCTGTTAAAAGAAAAATGTTCTGGAAAGGGTTCTAGTAGATAGACCAGAGTAGAAATGGGAATCCTTTGAAATTGCAAAAGGCTTCCTTGAATGCAGTCATTGAAGTAATCTGTGGTTAAAGGGTATTTGATATAGGTTTTTACCATATAAAATCATTTTGTTCTTGTAATGTTTTTAAATAAAAATCTTATTAGTAGATAATTTCATACATACAAATAATATATTTTGATCAGATCCAAACTCCTTCCATTCCACTCCCCTCAAGAACCTCTAAAACGTCCCTCTTTCTACCTCATTGTAATGTTTGGTTTTTAGCTTTTTCTGAAACCTACAGAGTCTAATTAGCACTGCCCGTTAGAATACTGACTGATCCCAATGGTTTCGTCTCGTGCAGCTAAGCAGCTGCCATGAGTTTTTGGACTCAATGGCTAGGTCATGCCCAGAAGAAGACAGCATTTCACGGCACGGTTCAAAGCTCCCCATTCTCCACAATCCCACAATGTTCCCTGAGCTTTGTGGTAGGGTTGGGATGGAGGCAGATGTGAAATAAATGTCTTGGGTAGGACTAAGTCTTTATTAGTGACTTATTTTCAACGCTTCAGGCAGTTATGAGTCTCTGCATTAACTTCTGGCCACTTCTCAGAAAAGCTAACATTGAGGACAATACTAATTATGTGTATAAGCATAAATATTTAGAAGGCAGTTTGACAATATGTCTATTTAACAAGGCAACAGTAGTGGATTTCCCTCCCAGGTCCTATGACCTCCCTGGCCATGGACTTTTGACTAGGTTTATAACACCAAGTACAAATTCCCTCCTGTGGGGTGGCCCTGCAATCCAACCAGAATGTAGCTATTATGCCTATAACCATCATGCCTCTAATATACCACTTGCATATCTTGCCTAGAAGGTCAGTATTAGAGCATTTAGGCTTTGCCACAGGGTAATATAGACTTATTAGTAAATTTTCTCCTCCAGTGACCTAATAGCACCTTCTAGAACTGTGAAAGCTAGCTAACGGAAAGTCTTCAAACTAGCTCCAGTTTGATTTCTCTGTGTCCTGTAGTCAGTGTGTTGTGTCTTACCATCTATTTATGGTTCACATGCAGGCTGTGGTGTTTTGTAGGCCTCTGGGGGCCTCGTTGACTAACAACTGGTAGAGGTATCCCATGCCTGATACTGAGGTTCTTACTTAATGATTCATATCTTCTTGGTAGCACTGTTTCCCGTTGTAAGATTGACTCTCTCTCTCTCTCTCTCTCTCTCTCTCTCTCTCTCTCTCTCTCTGTGTGTGTGTGTGTGTGTGTGTGTGTGTGTGTGTGTGGTGTGTTCCTTTTCTTCTCTTTATTGAACAACACAGAAGCCATCACATGGGAAGGAAAGAGATACTTTACAGAAATCTTTAACAGGATTTTACAAGGGACTAAGTCATTGACCCTAGCTGGTCCCAACTGACCCAGACACAAATATTGCTTATAATTATTATTCTTTAACTGGTTTCTTTCAACCTTTGTGGTAGATTTTTAGGAAGTTACTTTCAACTTGAATATTTGCTGTTTTGAGCAAATGATACAGGTACATTATCTGATCAGGGGATAGAAGAGTATATAATTTAAGACTGCAGCAATGTGTTATCTTAGGTTGTAAGAGTTGATTACATGGGAACTCTGAGGCAAGTAAGATTGATTGCTACATTGTTCTCTTAAAGACAGGTTAAACAAATAGACTAGTCCACCGCAGGAGAGCAGTCTGAAGCCTTAAGTTGCTTCAAGATATATTATTAACTTTGGCTGAGCAGTCCAGAAAAAGTTCCCGTCTCAGAATATAAGAAGTATTTTTAGAATATCAAATCACCACGATGTTGGCTGGATGTTTGTCGTATTTAATGTGTTGAGATATATTTCTTCTGTTCTGAGTTTCTTCAGAACTTTTCATGTGAGAAGCTGGAGTCTGTCTAAATGCCTTTTGTGCATCTGAGATGACCCTGTGATTCTGCTCTTGTCAATTTAGGTAATTTACTGCGTGATTGGTCTGGGTGTGTTCAGTAACCCCTTCTGCTCTGGAGTAAACTCAACTTGATCATAGCCACGTTCTTGAGCTCTGTTTGCATGCCCTGGGGGCGTTTTTTTATGTTCACAGATCTCCTAAATTTCTAACTCTTATTTTCATAAGATTATATTTGAAAATGAAGGTTCAGCTCTAGGACACTGATCCAGATGATTTAGCAGATTAAGATGGGAGTCTCTGAGGGAAGCTAGGAGGCTGGTAATGAGAGCTCGCCTGGAGAGTTTCCTGAGCTGAGAAGCACCTGTGAGCTGAACTGATAATGTTTAACTTTCTTCACCCAGCCTAACTCTGCCATCCAAAAGAGAAGAAATAATACACCCCATGAGGGAATTGTAATTTTGTGTTTACTGTTTGTCTTTTGAGACAGTATCTCATGTGGCCCAAGCTTTCTTCAAACTAGCTATGTAGACAAGGCAAGCCTTGAATTCCGGATCCTTCTGCTTCTACCTCCCAAGTGCTAAGATACAGAGATGGGCCACTGTGACCAGCTGTGTGCATTATTTTTAAGCCACTTCAAAATCCAAATTCCCACTAACTTTTATATCCTACTAACCTACTGAGGCTCTGTATGATCGCTTTCTGTTCATAAACGGCCAAAAGTTTTACAGGATAAAACTTGGATTTGATTAATATGATTAATAACCCTCTACATGTACAACACACGTTGACTGTTTTGCCAAGAAGCCTTAAGGACAGTCACACTCATTTTAACTAAATAATTAAGGACATTAATTTAAACACATTTGGGAAAGTTGACCAAGAAAACTCGGGTTTGAGAATGGATATTAAAATATCAAATCCAGATTTAAAGATGCTTAGCAGAGACCTCCCCACACTGTGGAGGTCTGAATGAAAATGTCCCTGATAGACTCATAAGAGTGGCATTATTGGAGGTGTGGCTTTGTTGGAGGAAGTGTGTCACGGGGGGAGCTCAGGCCAGGCCAGGCATCACTCTCTCCCTGATGCCTGCCAATTGGGATGTAGAACTCTCAGCCACCTCTCCAGTACCACATCTGCCTGCATCCTTCCATTGTGCTTGTCATGACAAGAATGGACTAAACCTCTGAAATGTAAGCCAGTCAAGTTAAATGGAAAGAGGTGCCTGTGGGGGACAGAGGTAGTGGACAGGAGTTCAAGAGAGGGCTGTGGTCGATGGAGGAACATGTCCTAGATAAAGAACAGTTCTGAATTGGTCCTCCTTGAAACACCAGTCTTCCTCGAAACACCTCCCAGAGGCCGGGTTGGTATCCATGGTCCCTACTGCTGCCCCAGGACATGTTGATGCCCAAAATTCAAATGGATGTCCATGGTCTGGGCTGCCACTGGAAGCTACGTCAACGTGCAAGACTCACGCTACCACTGGAGACAAGGTAGAGTTCCATAGTCTGTGCTACTCCAGGTGCCCATGATCATCTCTGTGGTCCTGCTTGCTGCCAGAGACCATGTTGATGTGTATGGCCTGTACTACTGCCTGAGGCCATTTTGGGGGGCATGGTTCTGCTGCAGCCAGGGACTTTGTTGATGTCCATGTTGATTACTACCAAAGGCCAGGCAGACGTCCATGATCTGTGGCACTGCCTGAAGCCATGTTGATGTCCAAGGGCCATGCAGTCATGAAAACCTTGTTGATGTGAGCAGCCTCTGCTGCCACCTGAGGTCATGTCAGTTTCCATGATTTATGTTGCTGCAAAGGGCCATGTTGGGGCCTGTGGTCCTGCTGCATCTAGGAACTGTGTTTACGTCCAAGGATATGTTACCACCAAAGACCAGGCATATGTCTGTGGTCTGTGCTATCATCTGAAGCCATGATGGTGTCTGTGGGTCCTACTGTCATGAGGAAAGGGACATGTTCGTGTATGTGACTTATGCTGCCACTAAGAGACATGATGATGTCATTGGCCTGTGCTGCAATGGTCTGTGGAAGACTATGCTGAGGTTCTGTGGCATGTGCTGTTGCCAGAGGCCATGTAGATGTCACTGTTCCATGTTGTCCCAAGAAACCATGTGGAATCCCATGACCCATGCTCTCACTGACTATACAGGGCAAGGAAGCTATCTTTGCAGCAACAATAATGACCATAGATTCAGTTTAGAAAGTCATAGAATGCTTCTGTGACAACCTCTATCCCAAACCCCCACCCCATGCACACATACCCAAAAAGTAACAGCCTAGACAGGAAGCTATGGAAGAAAACTCTTTAAAAAACATGATAAGGATGCTGATTATTGCCTTTCCACAATTAATGGTAACTGTCAGGGGTGTGGGTGGGAAGGCCTCAGTTTTCTTTAAGGGCTGGCCACTAGAGTTTGACCATGCTCCAGTGAGTATATGGGCAACACATATACTCATTCCTCATGTTTAGGTAGAAGGATCACAAAGGTTGGGGGTTGGGAGGAAATGGAGATCTGGAAATACTGGGAAGTGAGTGTGTATAGTATGAGGTTTCTGGCCCAGACTTTCAGACCTAGCCTCAGGTTTGGATCCACAGACCCACAGACCCTCAGTCCCACAGTCCCACAGTCCCACAGTCCCACAGTCCCACAGAGACACATAGATGTGTCTGTACACTGATTGACCTGGGCCCCGGCATATAACTTGCTAGCCTTTTACCCTTAAACTAACCCATGACTCTTATCCTGTTCAGCCATGCAGCTCGGTACCTTTTCTCAGACCAGCATTGTTGTTCTCTGCATCTTCTGGCTTGTCTGGCAACTCTGAGGCATCTCTGCTCTGTTCTTCCTGTTCCCAGAGTTTTCTTAGTGTGGTAGCCCCACTCACACTTCCTATCTGCCTTTGGCCAATAAGCGTTTTTATTAAACCAATGGGTGGGACAATTACTTACAATGGAACAACATAATCTCCCTACAAGTGTGATTAGGTGCTTAATGCGAAATTCCCAAATAATCAATCAAAAATATTATATTTTAAAAAAACACCAGGCATGGCGGTGTATGCTTATCACCCTAGTACAGAAAGACAGATATGTGCAGATCACTAGCACTTGCTTTTCAGACAGCCTAGCCTCTTTAGTTTGCTCCAAGCCACTGGGAGACTCCTCTCTAAAAACAAGGTATGTGGTGTCTGGAAAGGAGTAACACCTGAGGCTGTCCTGTCTCCACACACATGTACACATGTGTGCACAAGTATTTCTGCCTCAGATTCTCATTTATATCATATGCTTCCCAATGTGTATTTTATGACTTAGTTCATATACATTCAGACTCCAGCTGAGCAGGGTAGTTCATGCCTATAATCCAGTGCTTGAGAAACTTGGTGGGAAGACCAGGGTTTTGAGGTCATATTTGTCTATTTAGCAAGTTAAAGCCCACCTGGGCTACATGAGACTCTGTTTTTTAAAAAAGAAAAAGACCCTTACAAGAATGAAGTATAATAATAAAATAGTGTTATGGAGGTGATAAGAATGTCTTTCTGTATGTTGTGAATATCATTGGTTAATAAAGGGACTCTTTTGGCCTATGACGAGGTATCTTAAAAGTAGGCCAAAAATTCAAGCATGGATAGAGTGGAAGGAGGACAGAGTCAAATGAAGACACTGAGCTACTGCTGAGAGAGACACCAGCAGACTCAGAGGAAAGAAGACCAGAATGCTGCTCTGAGAAAAGGTACCAAGCCATGTGGCTAAACAAGGTAAGAAAAATGAGTTAAGATGAAAGAGTTAGCTAGCAATGTGTCTGAGACATAGACCAAGCAGCCTGTAATTAATATAAGCATTTGTGTGATTCTTTGGAACCAGGCAGCTGTGGGCAGTCTATGCAGTACTGCTGGTCCAGATCTTGGGTTTAGTACAGGCAAGAAACATATATTAGCATTTCTGGAGGAGGACAGCTTTCTATGCTTTCTTTTACAGTGCCACAGGCCACTAATTGCAGTAGGAACCAAGTCACAGATGTTGTTCAGATGGAGCATCACCGTAGCAAGGTGTAAGGTCAGGTCATGAATGTTGCTAGGGTTATTTTTAAAGTATGTCTGAGCTTCTTTCAGGCTCTGCTACTCTTCTGTGATCTCCTTCAGGTTTGACTCCCAAATGGCCCGTTAATGACTGATGGGCTTCCTGTGGTTCCTCCATCTCCTCCATTTAAAGACCAGCTAGCCTAGCCTAATTGGTGATCTCAAGGCCAATGAAAGACTCTGTCTCAAAGAATGTCAAAGTTATTCAAAAATGACACTCTAGGCTGTCCTCCATCATGTAAAACACACACACACACACACACACACACACACACACACACACACACACACACAGAGGCATCATTTTATAATGTTCCCTTTTTATAATCCTCCAACAGCTCTTATAACCTTATGGCTAAGAGGCATTGTTCTACCAGAAATTATCCATTTAACCTTCAATATTTACAAATTTAAGTTTAACTTAAAATTCTACTACAAAATGTTTTTTTGATATTATCTCTTTTTGGACTATACCTTTAGAAATGTTTTGTGTCTCCACATAATTTTTTAAGTGTCAAAATATGAGATATATTGTTATTCAAATCAGAGTCACAGGGTTCTAGATTTCTCAGACACAAGAAAGTTGTTTCATAACATCAAGATAGGTGTACAACAAAGAGCAGGTTGCAATGTATTGGTGAGAAGTAAATATTCTTACTTCATACTTTATTCAGCAGTATCACCATGGATGATAAGTGCTGCTCAGTTATAACTAAGAGTTCACCAAGCAACACAGGCAGTAAATCACATATAAGTACTTCCTGTGGCTGGCAATATCCAAATAAAACCATCCTCTTTTCCTAGGCCAAACCTACGCTAGTGCTATTTTTTGAGCTTTGTGGGACTCAGGTTTGTTTTGGTTTGGCTTTGGTTTCTCAAAAAATAAAAAATAGAAACATCACATGTCACTGGAAAGAAAGAAGTCAAAGTTTTGCTATTTGCAGATGATATGATAGTATATATAAGTGACCCCCAAAATTCTACCAGGGAACTCCTACAGGCGATAAACACCTTCAGAAGTGTGGTATAAGATTAACTAAAAAAATTAATAGCCTTCTTATACACAAATGATAAGTGGGCTGAAAAAAATTGAGGAAACATCACTCTATACAATAGCCACAAACAACATCAAGTATCTCGGAGTAACTCTAACCAAAGAAATGAAAGACCTGTATGATAAGAACTGTAAGTCATTGAAGAAATTTAAGAAGATATCAGAAAATGGAACAATTGTCCATGGATAAGCATAATAAAAATGTCAATCTTACCATAAACAATCTACAGACTTAGTGCAATCCCCAGCAAAGTCCCAACACAATTCTTCACTGACCTCAAAAGAACAATACTCAGCTTCATATGGAAAAACAGAAAAAATAAAGATTGACAAAGCAATTCTTTTTAATAAAAGAGGCATCATCATCCCTGACTTCAATCTCTAAAGTAACAGTAATAAAAACAGCTTAGTGTTGGTATAAAAATAGACATATGGATCAATGGAATTGAAAAGAAGACCCTGACATTAATCCATATACCTATAAACACCTGATTTTTGACAGAGAAGTCAAAAATATAAAAAAGATAGCAACTTCAACAAATGGTGCTGGCATAACTGGATGTCGGCATGTAGAGAAAGGCAAATAGATCCATACATACCATCCTGCACAAAACTCAAGTCCAAGTGGATCAAAGACCTCAACATGAACCCAGTTACACTAAATCTGGTAGAAAAGAAAGTGGGAAATAGCCTTGAAGGTACTAGCACAGGAGACCACTTCCTAAATATAACACCAGTAGCACAGTCACTGAGAGCAACAATTAATAAATGGGACCTTCTGAAACCGAGAAGCTTCTGTAAGTCAAAGAACATGGTCAATAATACAAAACTACAATCTACAGAATGGGAAAAGATCTTCAACAAACCTACAACTGAGAGAGGGCTGTGGTGGTATATTAAATAAAAATAGCCTCAGAGGACAAAGCCAAGCCATGAAAGTCAGGGAGTGGTGACCCACACCTTTAATCTCAACACTTGGGAGGCAGAGATCCTCTGGATCTCTGTGAGTTCAAGGCCAAACTGAGCCAAGTGGTGATGGAATTCACCTTTAATTCTAGCTCTAGGAATGTTTAAAGAAGAAGTAAAATAGCTGGGCAAGGAAAGAAACATAAGACAAGAGAAGGCAGAAGTTCTTCCCTTTTGTGTGAACACGCAGTCAGTCTGAGGACTTGTGGAGACAGGATCTATCTTCTTCAGCCTAAGGTTTTCTGAGTGACAGTTGGCTGTGGTTTGTTCTCTGTCTCTCTGATATTTCAGCTTTTCCATAATATCTGGTTCTGGGTTTTATTATAATACTAAATAGAATGTGTGCAATATCTGACACTCAACTTTTTGGTTACAGATTCTCAAGAACTCCACACATGCTAGAGCTACACATGGCAGGAGTCACTACCCACTGGCTAGGTTTTCTCTTAGGAGTTAACCTCCAGCCTTAGACAGAGCCAACCACACGTTTCTTTTCCATGATCACTTGGGTGAGTTTTTCAGACAGAGGCTTCCCTTTCCCTGTGCATTTTTTTCTGGACCTCCTCCTTGGACTGCTACCATACTATGTAGCTGCCCCATTTTACAGTCATCTGAACCATCATTGACAGTAAATTTGGTGAGTCAATTGATATTTCTTTAAAAGAGGGTTAGTTTAAAACAAAGAGTGTGTTTTTCCCACATTAAAAATGGGAAGGGATTTGGTCTTTGTTTGATATTACTCTAGGTGCTATAAAAATGGAGCCATTAAAGGAGAGGATAATTAATGTAGATGACAGCATAGTGATTATTATAAATGCCATTTTCTTGACAATGTTTGTTCATCCCTAAAAAAAAAAAAATGGTTTCTATGAGTGCCAAGTTGGCTGATATGAGTGTCCAATAGGTTGATGTGAGTGACAAGTATTAGAAAACCTTGTTAAAACAAGTTACAGAGATATTCAGATCCAGACATAGGAATTTTTAAAGTACCAATTTCAATATTGCCTCATAAAGTTATAGAGAAACAGTCTAAGGCTTTCAAATATCCAACCTTAATATATCCAGTAACTTTACAACAATCGCCAAATGATAGTGACTATGTAAAAACTGATTGGTCTCCTGTGCAAATGTTAGATTTAAGGAGATTCAGGAGGAAATAGTACATGTGGCATGAACTCACCATTTGTAAAGCAAATGTTAAATTCCTGATCAACTTGTAATAAAATGATCCCTAAAGACTGGGCAGATATGGTTACAGCAGTGTTAGAGGGTGGGCCTCAATTACAGTGGAGGACCTAGGGAAAGGATGAAGCTAATCATAGAATAGTGCAGCAGGGCATAGGAATATTCCAAGACTAACATCTTTGGGAGGGAGATTATGCTAATATAGAATATAATCTTTATATAATAACCACACCAAATGGCAGCCTTGAATGTGTGGAATAGAACTGAAAAAGTAGAAAAGAATTTGAATCCTTTAGAAAAGTGATCTAAGTACAAAAAAAAAAAAAACTTTACAGATTTTTTACAAAGATTGACTTTGATGGTGAATAGAATGGTATCACACTCAGAAGCCAGGCAAATAATAATTAAATCTCTGGCTGCTAACTCACAATGCAAAAGTAAAATTAGGTCATTAAAGGCAAGATCAGCACTCTTGGAGGATTTAATGCAGGATACCATTAATGTGGAATCTTATAACTATGATAATAATCAGGTAAGACCGGCTATTTCTAGAGTCTTAAGGAAAAACATCAAAATATCAAATGTTACAACTGTGAAAAACAAGATCACCAAAAAAGGGACTGTAAGTAAGGTGTTCTCAGAAACAATGTTTGTGTGGAGCCTGCAGCCCCCAGGGCTTAGCACTATTTAGTGGCCTGTGGTGCTGACTGGAACCAGTTGATCCATTTCATTATCAGAACAATGCCCAAGCAGGTGCTGCAATTAAGGAATCAAGAATTTAGTAAAGAACAAAGAAATTAATCCAGGCCAGTTGTTACTTGTAAGTTGTAGAGGTTACTCAAGGTCAAAAGGGTAACCCTGGTATATAAGGCTTTCCCTGAGCTCCAATAAACGGCATTCTTGTTTCAAGAGTGACCCATGTCTCTGTGTCTCTTTCTCAATCTCCAGGCCCTTGCTTGATGAAGCTCACTCAGGTGATGCAGGCGTCTCATTTGTGGTAAGAATAACCCCAACAGAACTCCCTTCTGGAGTATGCAGAAAGTGTGACAAAGGCAAGCATTGGGCCAGTGATTGCAGGTCAACAAGAGACAAACAAGGTCAATTTTTGCCTTCAGAAAATACCTTGAGAGGGCATTTTCAGACCCCTGTATCAAATCCAATTCATTCTTATCTTGTCATTGTAGAGGAGAACTCTTCCTAGACCAATTGAAGAACCTAAAGCTTATTCTAAAACAAAACAAAACAAAAAAGCATACCATTATGGACAATAGAGAAGCTATAGAAAAGTGAAAAATTCAATAAAAATCATAAAACAAATATTTTGGCAACTTCTATAAATAAACAAAGACCAAAATTAAAATATGAACAAATGATGTTGTCATTGAAAGTCTGGTAGACACAGGTGCAGACGTAACATTAATTTCACCAGAATCTTGGCATTCAAATTGGCCTCTTCAGGAGGTAAATGTTTAGTGTTTAGGAAGTGAAATATTATTCCAAGTAAAACAGAAGTGAAATATTATTCCAAGTAAAACAGAGCATGAAATGGCTAGAATGCATAAGACCACAAGGACAGAGGGGAAATATATAGTTAACATTGCTATGAATTTATGGGGATGAGATTTATTACAACAATGGAATACTCAGTTTACCATTTCTCTAATCTCAGAAATGAGCCATAGAGGGCCAATTTCTAAAATATATAAAGAACTCGATAAACTAGATACCAAAAAACTAAATAATCCAATTTTTAAAATGAGGTATAGAGATAGATAATTCTCAACAAAAGAATCTCAAATGGCTAAAAGACTCTTAAAGAAATGCTCAACATCTAGGAAATGCAAATCAAAACAACTTTGAGATATCATCTTAACCTATCAGAATGACTAAGATCAAAAACACTGATGACAGCCTATGCTGGAGGGGATGTGGAGTAAGAGGATCATTCCTCCATTACTGATGGGAATGTAAACTTGTACAGTCACTTTGGAAATCAGTATCATGGCTCCTCAGAAAACTGGGAACCAATCTACCTAATGACCCAGCAATATCACTCTTGGACATATACCCAAAGGATGCACATTCTTACTTCAAGGACATTTGCTCATAGCAGCATTATTCTTAACAGCCAGAACTTGGAAAAAGCCTAGATGACCCTCAACTGAAGAATAAATTTTTTAAAAAAACTATGGTATATTTACACAATGGAGTACTACTCAACAGGAAAAAGACATTCTGAAATTTGTAGGCAGAAAATAAAAATCCTCAATGAGGTAATACAAACCCAGAAAGACAAACACAGTATGTACTCACTCATAAGTGGATTTTAGTTGTAAAGCAAAGCTAACAAGGCCACAATCCACAACCCCTGAAAGCTAGGTAACAAGAAGGAACCTAAAAGAGATATCCATGGATCTCCCGGGAAGGAGAAATAGAGAAGATCTTTTGAGTAATTGGGACCATGGGGAGAGAGGGCAGAGGAGAGATGGGAAGAGAACATGAGGAAATGGGATGGTTGAGCTTGGGGGGACATATAGGGAGAACAATGAAATAGATATATTGATAGAGGGAGCCATTTTGGGATTAGAGAGAAACCTGGTGCTAGGGAAATTCCCAGGAGTTCACAAGGATGATCCCAGCTAAAACTCCAAGCAATAGTGGAGAGGGTTCCTGAACTGCCCTTTCCCTGTAATCAAGTTGATAACTACCCTAGTTGTCATTATAGAACCTTCATCCAACACTGATGGAAGAAATTACAGAGATCCACAGGTAAGTACTGGGTCAAACTCCCAGTCCAGTCCAAGAGAGGAAGGAGAGATTATATGAGTGAAGGGGTCAAGATCATGATGAGGAAACCCAGAGACAGCTGACCCAAGCTGCTGGTAGCTCTCTGATTCTGGACTGATAGATGGGGAACCTGCATGGGATTGAACTAGGCCCTCTGATGACAGTGCAATGTGGGAAGTTCGTGTAGCCTACCACAGTGAGACGAGAATTTACTTCTAGTGCTTGAACTGCCTATTTGGAGTCTGTTTCATGTAGAAGAATATCTTGCTCAGCCTTGATTCAGAGGGAGGGACTAGGTCCTTCCTCAACTGGATAGACTCACCCTGACAGTCTTTACCCTCTTTGAAGAATGGATAGGAGAATGGGGAGGGGGAAGCTAGGAGATAACTCTCTCTCTCTCTCTCTCTCTCTCTCTCTCTCTCTCTCTCTCTCTCTGTGTGTGTGTGTGTGTGTGTGTGTGTGTGTGTGTGTGTGTGTGTGTGTGTGTTCCTTTTCTTCTGTCTTTATTGAACAACACAGAGAGCATCACATGGGAAGAGATACTTTACAGAAATCTTTAACAGGATTTTACAAGGGACTAAAGTCATTGACCCTAGCTGATCCCAACCTTCTAGCCCTTACTGCCAAAGTTTTATGTTTATTTAATAATACAAAATATAATACAACTTCAAAAGTCTCCATAGATTTTAAGTTTCAACAGTATGAAAGTCCAAAAGGCCAATCTCATCTGTTACTCAAATTAATCTTTTTTAGCACCTATAAAATAAAGAACAAGCTATATACTACTGAAGTAAATGGTACAGAGTAGACATTCCCATTCTAAAACGAAGGAATTGAGACATAGAAAGAAATAATTGAAATAAAGAAAGACAAAAATTCATCAAAAGAAACACTAAATTCTGCAGCACTGTGCCTAGCATCTGAAACACATGATAAAACTGGCTGGGTTCCAAATGGTTTAGGTAGCCTTCAACCCTCTAGCTTTGCAGCCTACACCATGAAAGGTTTCTCTATTGGGCCAGCTCCATTTCAGGCCTGAAGCTTCCATCCGTGGAAGCTCCCTGGTCCTGGCATCTCCAGTATCTTTGGAACTACATCGCAACTTAGGCTTCCCCTTCACAGCTTCACACAATCAATACCTCTACCCCTGACACACATTCCCTGCCTCAGTTACTTTCTAAACCTGTGACATTTTACAGGACTGAAAAACCACTATCACGTGGATGCCATGGCCATGTTATGTGTCTAGCTCAAGATCTAGCTAGTCTGGGTCCTTTGGACCACACATGTATGTACTCTGGAAGCACTTTCCTAAGCAGTTGTCTTCAAGAAGCATGAGCCTCTTCAGTTCTTCCTTCAAATAAAATTGAATTATCGCAAAACAGAACCTCCAATGCATGGGGGTTTTGCCTTTGAAAGACCCCCGGGGGTTAGGGACCCCCGAAATGGACCTTTCCTCGGAAGGAGACCCCATGACCCAAGGAGGACCGAGCCACAGATCAGCTGCAAACAGCACGAGGTTTTATTGAATAACGCAGGACCTGCGGGCTACCAAGCCACTTGGGATGGCTGGCGCGCCCAGCCCTCTGTTTAGGGCCTTTTTATAGGGTTAGGGAAGCAAAATCGAGCGTACAGAGGCAAAGGTGAAGTTACAAAGTTTCCATTGGCTGGTTTGAATGAAATCGCCCGTTGAGGGGTGAGGGGTGAGGGCCCCCAGGTTGCCATCCGGCCTGACCAAGCAACCTGGTTATCACCCGCCCCCAGGCCTGCTGTTTCTTTTGTTCTTTATCTTCTTTTTGGAATTCTTTCCCTGATCAGGCTGGGCCTGATCCCATAGCTAAGTAACTGCTTCTCCTCCCTTCCCCCCCCTCTGCCCTGTTGACATATATTGTGAAAGTTACCTGACTACATTCCCTTGTCTTTATCTCAAGCATCTTACGGAGTTAATCTTTACTGTCTTGTTAATATGTCTTAGGGAGGTTTACTTGCAACGCGCTGCTGTTAACTCTATTTCTTGGGGAGGGGGCCTTACACCTTAGGGTGTTTTTCGTATTTTCCAGCATAAATCAGTTTTTGCTTCAGTTGTACTGGTTTCTTAAACAATTACACTTGCTTTCTCTGCACAAGCCTGGATGCTTTTCTTTCTTGATATTCCCTGTCAAAAAGTTAGTCTGTTACTTTTTAACTCAACTTCAACCAAGTTCTCGGGACATAGGAAGATTTAAAAGAATTCTTGACTAACATTTCTCATGAGTGGCCCCTGTTCTAGTCCAGAACCTCACAGGCCTCCGCTGTCTGACTTTCCCTCAGCTTCCTTGACTTGCAAACTCTCACCAAAATGGTTGAGAAAGCTCCACCCACCTAAGCATGCTGGGGCTTTTCTACAGGAATGTTCCAAACTTGTTACAGTCCACATGCAAGCAAGTCCTGAAGGCGCAAGCGCCATGCCGTCATTTTTATCCCAACAGACACAATTTTCAGTACCAACTTTCTGTTTTAGTACCTTTTCTAGTTGCTGTTCTAAAATAGCCCCCCCCAAAAAAACCCCATTTGTAGAAAAAATGATTATTTTGGCCCATTTCAGGGTTATAGCCAAGCATAGTGGTCTGGGGGCACTCAGGGCTGAAGGGGGAAGAATATTTGGCCTCCCTGCCCTTGTGGAGTGAACCTCTAACTGCTTCCTGCCTTCAGTTGCTGTGGTGATTTGAAAGAAAATGGTCCCATAGGGGGTGGCATTATTAGGAGAATGTGTGTCACTGTGGGGGTGAGCTTTGACTTTCTTACACCCAGTGAGACAGTGTAACATGAATTCTAGTTGTTATTAAATAAAAACTCAAAGCCAGATACTTGGGGAAAGGCTGGAATATCAGAAAAAAGAAACAGACCACAGTCAATTTTCACCCAGTCAACTTCTCAGGATAAAAACTATCTCTCTCTTAGGATAAAAGCTATCTTCCCAGGTCTTCAGCCTGGCTGGTTGCTTCTACAGAAAACCACACCTTCAGCCTATACTTCCTTAAATATCTTCTTCACCCAGTTGTTTATACTTCCTTAAATACCATCTTCACCCAGTTGTTTCACTTCCGAGTTCAACTCTTCATGGTAATTTTAGAGTTAAGATTAAAGGTGTGAGCTACTACTGTTTGGTAGTTAAGCCTTGAACTCAGGAAACACAGAAAAATCTCTTGAGTTATGGGATTAAAGGCGGAGGTCACCACTCAGTCTTTCCCATGCTGGGATTAAAGGTGTGAGTTACCACTCTCTGACCCTCCTTGTTGTCTCCCGAATAAGTGCCATTCTGGCCTTTTTATGGCTCATCCTCCTCCCCAAAGGACTAAAACCTTATGTTAATAGAGGGATTAAGGAATAACATGCTTTCTTGCTATAGACGCTGCCACCTGCTGAGTGCTAGTCTTTTGGGATCCTCCAAGACCTTGGGTGTGCCCGGATGAGGGGGCAGGGTGTGAGAGAGTTAAGAAGGTAGTAGAGAGCTGGGACACAAGGAGAGACACAAGGAGAAGCATGGAGGAGAGAGAGTAGAGTCAGTGTGAGTGGAATGGGCAGAAGGAAACCAACATGGCAGGAAGCTAGAGGGAAAAAAGCTAGGCAAGATGCATGGCAGGAGAGAAGCATGGCAAGGGGAGAAATAGGTCTAAGATATAAGATGTACTGAATAAAGCTCAGGTCTCTCATTGTGATCCTGAATGATGGAACCTAAACGACTCCTGAGTGCAGATTATTTAACCTCGACACCCCTTGCCTGGACAAGACTTGGCCCCAAGAAACCGGACGTGGTACCTCCTGGCTTGACTGTGGGTGGATCTCTTCTCTGATATTACAGACTGATTTTATTACATATAAAATATATTATCAAAAGACAGTTCACTTCCTGTTACCTGTGAGTCAAGATGTAGGACTCTTAGCTCCTTCTCTGGTACCATGTCTACCTGCACCCTGCCATGTCTCATCATGATGATGACTCACTAAACCTCTGAAACTGTAACCCACCCAATTAAGTGTTTCCTTTTATAAATCCAAGGCAATTGAAACTAAGCCAGACATTGGTACCAGGGGCTAGGTTATTGCTGTGGTAGTCCTAACCATGTTTTTGTTTGGAGGAATTTGAACTTTGCTGCTTTGGATTAGGGACAGTGGAATATGTTAAGCACCATTTAATGGGTCATAATAGTAGGAGCATGGAAGATTTGAACTGTCAGAGCCTGACTCAAGAGGACACAGAGGGCAAGAATTTTAATATTTTGCTGAATGAGCACTCTTGTGATATTTTGGTGAAGAATGTAACCTTTTTTGTCCTTGTCTAAAAAGTTTGCCTGAGGCTAAAGTGAAGAGTTTTGGATTAATTCTGTTGGCAGAAAAAAAGTAAATCTCTAAACAGCCTTGTAAAGACTCTGTCATGTTGTTATTAGTGTTAGCCCTGATGAAGATTTATAATGAAAAGGCCAAGCTGAGCAGATAAAAATACAAAATATAAAGAATGAGATAATGGGCACTAGGAATAGAATGGAGCTAAATTCTGTGTTCAAGAGGTAAACAGATGTAGAAATGGGATAAAGGGAGTGGTGACCTCAGAGCAAGATGCCACCCAGCCAAGCTTCAAAGAAAAATTTAGAACCTGATGTGGTGGCACATATTTAATCCCAGGACTCCAGAGGCAGAGGCATGTGGATCTCTGAGTTTTGAGGCCAACCTGGACTATAGATCCAGTTTTAGGACAGCCAAGCTTAGGCAATGAAGGAAACCATCCAAAACTGTAAGCTGGTGAAGATGGAACTAAACACGGCAGCCACGTTCCAGCCCCTACATGGAGCAGAACTTGGCAGCTTCGGCCTCGTGGATCTAGCTTTAGAGTCAAGGATAGAAGAAAGAGATTAGAGAATCCTCCTATGTGATTAAGGAAAGCCTCTGAAGCCAGGAATATGCCAGTGGTGTCCCTGAATGTAGTCCTTGAGAGGCCATTGAATGAAGCTGTGAAGTTGAAGCCTGAATTGCCTTAGAGACTCCAAGATGTTGGAGATGCCAGAGTCGTGGGATACCCGTCAAGGAAGGCTGCCAATAGGGAGTGGCACCAGTCCAAGAGAAAGAAGTGTGTTGAATCAACAAATCTGAAAGGAGTTGGAAGATGCAAATAACATCTTTACATGAGACACAGAGATGCAGAATTTGGAGTTTGTCCAGGTGGTTTTCGGTCCTGCTTTGTTCCAGTATTTCCTCACTATGCTTCCTTCCCTATGTTTTGTAATAGTAATATATATCCTATGCCATTATATGTTGGAAGTATGTGGTCTGCTTTTTGATTTTGATTTAATATGGGATTACAGTTAAAAGATTTCATGAATCTCAGAAGAGACTTTGAACTTCTAGACTTTTAGATAAGTTTGAGACTGTGGGAACTTTTGATGTTGCACTGAATGCATTTTTGCTTTATGATATTGCTACAAGCCTGTGAAAGCCAGGGAGTAGAGTGTGGATGTGTGAAAGGGAATGAGTCCTGCAGGGAAAAGCATTATTAGAAGGTACAGCGCTGATGGAGTATGTGTGGCCTTCTTGAAGGAAGTGTGTCTCGGTGGGGGTAGGCTTTGAGGTCTTCTATACTCAAGCTATGCCCATTGAGACATTTCTGCTGCCTGGGGATCAACATATAACATTCTCAGCTCCTTCACGGGGCACCATGTCTGTCTTCATGTTACCATGTCCCACCATGAGGATAATGGATTAAACCTCTGAAACTGTAAGCCACTCAATTAAGTATTTTTCTTTAAAGGAGTTGCTATGGTCATGGTGTCTTTTCACAGCAACAGAAACCCTACCTATGATAGTTGCTTTTCTCAGAATATTTTACCATAGCAACTGGAAAATAAAATAAGGCAGAAACAGGCACCAAGAAGTAAGATCATTACTCTGATAAATCTGACCATGTGGTTCTTAAGCGTTGGAACTAGTTTGTAAGAGGAATGTAGAAGTGTTTAGAAGTTTGGGGTAGAAAAACTTTTGAGTATTGTATATAAAGATTAATACGCCATTCTGGTTTGAGCTTAAAAGGAAAGATGTAGAGTGAAATGTAGACGGGAACCCAGTTCATGAAGTTTCAGAGGGAAAAAAAAATGGGTCAGGGATCATTTGTGTGATACTCTGCTAAAAACTATAGCTCCAAATTTGGCACTTCTTTTGAGATCTTGAGTAAAGTTGCATTTAAGGATAATGGACTCATAGACACAGAAAGTCTTTATCTAAGAAACACACAAAGGAAGAGAAAAGTTGGGTAGTGGTGGTGCACACCTTTGACTGAAGCACTTGGGAGTCAGAGGCAGGTGGATCTCTGTTCAAGGCCAGCCTGGTCTACAAAGAGAGTTGTAGGACAGCCAGGACTGTTACATAGAGAAACCCTGTCCTGGAAAACAAAATAAACAATAACAGCAAACAGGGCCGAGAACATATCTGGTTGAGTGCTTGCTTCTATTTCTGGCATCATAAAAGGAAACGAACTTGTCCAAAATCATGTTATCCAAAAAGTAAATGAATGGCAAGGTTTTATACTGAAGACATTTGATGCTATTAATTCCTGTTAGAATTAGAAAAGTTGCATGAAACCAAATTTTTTATTTAGCTTAAATATTTTTAAAGGTTAATTCTATACGTGGATATTGTTTCAAACCCAGGACAAATGGCTGAGTTGCCTATTTAACATATCAAAGCTGGAACTGGCCACCAGGTTCTCCCAGCATCCTACCTGTCACAGGGTATGGCTGGCATACCGTGTCCTCTACCTTGAACTCTCCAGTTCAGATGCTGGGCTTCCCTTCCCTCAGAGGCGCTTCCCCATATAATCCAGTCATTTTGGTTATCTGCCCTTTTTTGGATCCTTGCACTCCTGACTGCTGCACCTGGTTCTCCTTCCCACCCCCACAACATGGCCCAATGGCCCAGCTCAACCGGTCATGTCCCCTTTGGTTTTCGTTTCTCCCAGATATTTCTGACCCGGGCTATGCTCTCCCTTTTAGCGATAATAAACTTTCTACTTCATGACACCTAAGAGCAGTCAAGTCCTTTCCTTTCTTTAGATTTTTTTTTTCATTCAGATATATTTACTCCAAGCCCATTAATTCATAAACTTTTGCTATTTAGGATTTCATATAACAAATGTTGGCTTCCAACTTGCTACATTGTTGAGGGTGACCATAAACTCCTGATTGTCCTGTCTCTACCTCCCAAATGCTGGGATTTCACACATGTACCACCATACCCACATAAAATTCACAGGTTTTATTATTTGTTTATTTGAGACAAAGTCTCACTATGACTGACCAGGAATTCTGTATGTTCAAGAACCAGGCTGGTCTTGAACTCACATATATCCACCTGCCTCTGCCTCCTGAATAAATTAAAGGTATGTGCTACTATGCTCAGATAATTCATAAATATTTTATGAGTATCATTTTCTACTATCAAAATTTCATGAACAAATAGATTGTTAGCCGCTGTATGTATAACTTAAGGAGGCTTTTGTAGGAATGCTGCTGTTTGTGAGAGAGCCTCCAGGCAACGATTCTATGGAACAATGACTTTCAGGTGGAATTTAGAATCCTTATCAGAATCCTTTGCCCGCTGAGTAAAGAGCAACTGCCCCACTTCTCCCTGCTATTTCAAGCATCATGGAACCCTTCCCCAAGCATAGCATGGAGCAAGGAACTAGCTTACATTCCCACTTTTTATTCCTTACAGAAAAAGATTTTGAGAAAAAAGACAAAGTATTCTTCTGGAATCCTAAGTCTGCATTCTCCAGGAAATTGTATAGCCTGACGTTAGGTCGCAAAAAGGTACAAAGGTATTATTAAGCCTGGGGTTTTTGAACTGGGGCCTATGTTTTATTTAGAAGAGTACTTGGTGTTCCCTTTAAATCTGTCAGCACCCCTACAGTGCAGTCATTCCTGTCAATGGTTCTAATCGACTCTTGTTTTTCTATGTGTTACAAGAGTATAAAATGAAACATGGTTCCTAGCTCCAGAAGATCATGAACTAAGATGACTGATTGGGAGGAATAATGTGCTAGAGTGTCTTAAAGGGCAGGAATGGCTGTTTCTTCTGGAATTCTGATATTTCATTTATAGATAAATGGCAACGATGAGCCACAAGTGGACTTTCAGTGTATTACTGTGATGTTGAAAAAGTAGAGTTGATAAAGAAACCCTGTCTTGAAAAACCAAACGAACAAACAAAAAAGCCCTGCACTATATTGTGAAATTTCTATTTAAAGGTAGTTGTGGAGATGTTGAAGCCCTGGTATTCCTTCTGGACAAATATGGCTACAAAGATTTCATTTTTCTCTTTAAAAATTCTTTTATTATTTTTGAATTATGTATGTTTGTATGGAAGGGGTTGTGTTACAATGTAGTACTTTCTTAGCCCCATGCAGCCAGAGGTCCAGACCCACAGACCTGCAGCTCCATACTCTTTAGCCGCTGGCCGCTGTTCAGACCCCTAGAAATGACTCAGACGCTTATATTAAGTTCATGCTGTTTGGCCTATGGCTCAGGAACATTGCTAGCTAGCTCTTACATCTTAACTCAACCCATTCTCATTAATCTTTTTTGCCACGTGGCCTGTGGCTCACCTGTGTTCCTTACATGTTGCTCCTTTGGGCTTTTCACTCCTTCTGTCTCTCCTTACATGTTGATCCTTTGAGCTTCAGGATCCTTCTGTCTGACTCCACCCTCCTCCTCCTCCTATCTACTCTGATGCCTCCTCCTACTTTTTCTATGGTGCCTGTCATGGGCCAAAACAGCTCCTTTATTTAAAGATTGCTATTCACAGCATACAGAAAGGCATTCCCACATCACTTCCCACTTTCTGACTAATAAAAAAGGCTTTAATTTTAACAATGCAAAATTACATATAACAAAACAGCTATCAAGCAAGAATTACAGTTACAACATATAGTCTATTTGTATTTAGCAAACTTAAAGAAAATACTCTTATCAACCTTATCTTTATGAATCTAAAGTTTCATATATACCTTCAATATATCTTTCAAATGGCTAAGAAAAACTGTACCTATAACTATCCAATATTTAACTACATCAAAGACCACAGAAAGATATATTTACTCAAGTAAACCGAAAGTACAAGCGACTTCTGAAATCTAGAAATGACAGAGATGACACTTACCTGCCTGGACAGTCACCCAAAGTTGAGGCATCTATCTTCAGCCTATAGGCCCAAAGTCACTTTTCATTTTAGTGAAGCAGGAAATCTGCTCTGCCCATTCTGGTACAGTTCATCAGTTGCTTCTCCTCGAGTCTTGAAGAATGTCTGATAGTTTTTAATGTAAAGCAGGAACCTGAATGACCATCTTGGCTTGTTCTGCCAAAGTTTAGAGGTCACCTTCCTATGGAACCTGCATGTCTAGTTTAAACAGCATATTGTCAAGCAGTCAATATAAGAACAGGTTTATGTCCAGTGGCTAACCGATGCCACAAAGAAACTAATCTCCATATGGAGTTTTTTTGATGCCCATTTTTCTCTTGAAGTAAATTGGTGCTGCCTGGAGCATATCTGTCTCACTGTCCAGAAAAGTCTAAGTTCTTAAAATATTTTAAATGCCATATTCTGTAGGTCTTAGAAGTGTATGAAGATTACCTATCTAATTGAATTATATTTTTGTATACCTAAAAAAATCTAACATGCATTTCTTAATTATACATTACAAATTTAAATCAGTTACATAAATATCATATTGTAAACAAGAATAAAAAATACATTCAGTATAACAAAATTGACCTTAAATTTGTATCAGTAAACAAAGTCCATACCAATGCAAAACATTTTGAGATTAACAGCTGATTTCTTGATCTAAGTAAATTCAATCATCTAAGTTTTTAAAAATTATTCATATACCATATCTCTCTCTTTTTTTACAAAGAGATTAATTATGACCATTAACCATTTATAATGAAAACAAACATTTAGAAACAGTATTTTGGGAATTTGGGCGTAGTTTTTCATTACTACTTCTTGTTGATTAAGGGACGTTGAAAATCTCATGAGTTCTTGAGACTGGATCATAGTCTGCAGCCTTGAAGTTAATATGGCCATATCTTTTCATCAGAGGTTTTTTTTAGGGGGTCTTGGTTGATGAAACCATATTTGCCTGGAAGTCATCTACAGGTTCTCATCTTCTGTGGAAACAAAAGCAGAACTCTTTCAAAGCAGTAAATCTTTAGACACAAATTTTAAAATCAAAATATCTTTAAAATATGTATTCTTATTTAACTTAGTAGACTTTGCATTTGCAATCTATTGTCTTTTTGTAGTTAGCTCATTAACAGTTAAAAAATTAAAAGAAAACACAATAACAATTAAAATCTAGATTTTGTGTCTATTTTTCATCTTTATGTGGCTTATTATATTTTTATTACTCTTTTTTAAAGACTTTTTCTATCTTCTTTCTTTTTTCTCTGAACCCTATGTACCTTTTACACACATTGTAACCCGTTTACAGGTTTTTCTTTTTATCTGAATCTGTTTTATTGTGAATCCTTAATCATCTTTTAACCATAAGAGCTTTTAAAATACTCACACTCTCTTAAAGAACCACATAGATTTTGCAAAGCTGAATCAGTAAGTTCTCTTAAAGGGAACACGTCTGTTTGTGGCCAGCAAACAGAGCAGACCCAAGAAAATGTTGGTACTAAGTATCTATCTTTGCTTCTTTTTTGTTCAAAATAAACAGAAACCTTAAATCAATCTCATGCTACTGAGTCTTCTGTGAGATTTCAGGAACTGGCTTGATTGCAGCTTATACTGCCTGCCACCAGTCTGCCTGTGCCATTTTGAATGTGACCCGGATGCTGAGCTTTCTCTGTACAATGACCTGCTTCATATACACAATTTGGAAGCTGCTCTGGCTCAGTCTCTATGCTAAAACCTTTTTAAAACTTTCTCAGGCTTTAAGTGGATATTTTGCCCCATGTTGGGCACCATCTGTTACAATGTAGTAGTTTCTTGGTCCCGGGAGGCCAGAGGCCCAGACTCACAGACCTGCAGCCCCAGACCCCTTAGCCGCCCAAAGAGGGACGCCATCTGTTACAATGTAACAGGGTTGAGCACATGTGTGTAGGTGCCCTAGATGAGGGGTTGAGGTTGGCTCTGAGACTGCCATTGAGATGCTGGGAATGTACCTCTGCTCCTCCATAGGAGCCATTTATGTTCATAACTTCGCTGTCATCTCTCCAGCATCCTTCCTCTTGTTTTTTCTAATGTATTTTATTTTATATTCATTGGTGTTTTGACTGCATGTGTATCTATGTGAGGGTGTCAGAAGTCCTGGAACTGGCATTGCAGACACGTGTGACCTGCATCTGGCTGCTGGGATTGAACCTGGTTCCTCTTGAAGAGCAGCCAATGCTCCTTCTCTCCAGCACTTCCCCCTCCCCCATTTCTTAATGCTTTCTTTTTCTGTAATTTTATTTCTCCCTTGATACTAATCAAATCTTTGAATTCTTTCTTTCATCACTAATAAGGAATAGAAGTAAATATTTCAGTTCCAACCAGTCCTTTTTATGGGGAGGGGAGATCCCAGCGGGGAATCCCTCTGTGTGACCCTGGCTGTCCTGGAACTCACTCTATAGACCAGGCTAGCCTCAAACTCATAGAGATCCACTTGTTTCTGCCTCCCGAATGCTGGGATTAAAGGGGAGCTCCAATCTCTCTTAAAATCAATTATACTATCTCTAGTATCTCCTAAAATTACTTCTAGCTTCTACTTGTGTTTTTCCATCAACTCAAACTATACTTCTTCTTTTCAGTGTAGGGATTAAACTCAGAAGTTTTATAGTTTGTACTTGCATTACATGTCCAGCTCAAAGTGTTACTCTTCTTTTGCAGTCAAACTCACCTCTTTTTAACAATAATCAAACATTTTTGACTTCTTTCTCTTAATGGTATCAGTAGTTTGGGTCACTTGTTAAAACTTTTTGTGTGTTTTATAAGAGTTTTGTCTGTATGTATGTTTATGTGCCACATATGTGTCTAGTGCTCACGGGGGCCAGAAGAGGTTATCGGTTCCCTGGGACTGCCCAGGTCCCCCGTAAAAGCAGTGTCTTAAATGCTGAGTTATCGTCCCAGCCCCTTGGCACTTGAAGCACTGATCTCATGGCATCCAGTCAGGCAGTGGAGGGAGAAGGGTGCCGGTGGCCAGCTGGTCCTGCCTTCTTTATCCAGCCCAGTACAGAAGCCTGGGGAAGCCTTCCTTTTTAGGGTGAATCTTCCTATTTCAATGGCCCTAACCAAGACAATCCCTCACAGACACAGCCAGAGGCTAGCTGGATCTTGATGATGCCCTAGAGGCGTGCCCCGTTGCTTCTAGCTCCTATCAAGTTGATAATCAACATTAACAATCCCAACTAGCTAAATGAAATGTTTGCTTGCACCAAGAATATTTGGTTTGCCTCTGTCCTTAGTATCACCATCACTTAACGGAAAAAGAAAGGAAGAGAATGAATGAATGAATACTTACTGACATAGGTCCTCATTTTTAGCTTCCGAGTGAAAATTCTGCATTTGAAACATGTATTTGGATTTATCTTCCACTGGGTACAAAATAATTACTTCCAGCATCAGAGATTCTACTGGCTACATGGCCTTCATTTTATGCAATATACCCAAAGCTAACGGAACACAAGTGGGAAACCAGCAGAGAAGTTAGGAACCAATAAGCAGGTTACCTTTAGGTCTTGACAGAGTGGAGCTGTGTCTCCATCCCTGCCACTGCTGATATGGCATATAGAAAAATAACACACAAAAATGATAAAATTCTCATAAAAGAAATGTTAACAGATTGCCTTTAAATGTCAATTTATCAAACTGTCACTGGGGAGCACATTGTTCCCTTAAGATGCTAATAGTCTTGTCGACAAAAGGATTTAAATGGGGCTAGGGAGGTGTCTCAGTAGTTATAGCACTTGCTGAACAAGCCAAAAGACTTGAGTTCAAATCTCACCTGTACTCTCTGATCTACAGTGAGGATGGAGTCAGAAAGAGGAGAATCCCTGGAAATCTTGTGGGCTAGCCTGGCCTATGCAATGGCAATCAACATGAAAGAAACCCTGTCTCAAGGACCAATACCCAAGGTTATCCTCTGACTTCCACATGTGCACTTGTACACTTGTACACAATATATTATACACACACATAAAATAAAAAAATATGACAACCCACTACTGTTAAAAAAAAATGTAGAAAGAAACTCAAGAGCAATTTTAATGGAAAGAAACATCAATGTAGGGAAGCTGGAGCCAGATTATAATGTGAAAATGCATTCAGTCTAAGTTCAAAGGTCCCCATAGTTTGGAACAGTTTCAACACTGCTGAAAAGTCCAAAGTTCGCCGTTTCCGCTGAGCCTCAGGCAATCTCTTAACTCCAACCCCGGATAAAATCAAACTGAAAAACAGATCACATACTTCCAACATATAATGGCACAGGATATAAACTGCCGTTAGAAAAGGGAGGAGAGGAAGCACAGTGAGAAAATAGTGGACCAAATCAAGTGCAAAAGTTTGGGCAAGCTTCAAACTCTGCATCTCCATGTCTGATTTCAAAATGCTCTTTGGATTTCCAACTCCTTTCAGCTTCTTCGTGGACTCCCGCACACTTCTCTTCCTTAGGCTGTTTCCACATCTTTGCGGGTCTCCTTAACAGATATCCCACGATGCTAACATCTCCAGCATCTTGGGTGCTCAAAGGACATCCAGGCTTCAGCTTCACAGCTTCATGCAATGGCCTCTCTGAGCCTTCATGCAGGGACACACACCCCTGACATACACGTGGCCTCAGCAGCTTTCCTTAGTGGTGCAGGGATATTCCACAGCCACTTTCTTGTATTCTCGACAGGAAAGCCAGAACCACATGGCAAGCTGCCAAGTTCTTCTGCTTACTGGAACTGGAAGTTGCCCCCCCCCATTCAAATATGTGTACACTAGTTTTCTATTGTGGCTTTCTTTTCTGTTTTAATTCTTTTTTTTTTTTTTTTTTTTTTTTTTTTTTTTTTTTTTTTTTTTTAAAAAAAAAAACAAGTTGGAGGCTTAGCTGGGTGGGGTCTTTCCCTGAGGTCACCACTCCCTTTATTATATTTGGCATCAGGCTTTTTTTAAAACTTTTTTTTTTTAAATCTTTTTGAGCACTGGACTTGGACTTAGTTCTATTATATTTCCTGGTGCCCCTTTTCTCCTATATTTTGTATTTTTCCTTGCTCAGCTTACCCCTTTTCAATATAGATTTGTATAAGACTGGCCACTAATAACCACATAACAGAGTCAATACTAGGTTGTCTTGAAATCTCCTCTGCTAATGCCATTAATCCAAAACCCTTCAATTTAGTCGCAGGCAGGTTTTGTGGACAAGAGCAGAAAGCAGTCACATTTTTTTATTCTTCACAAACATCACAGGGATGATCAATCTCTAGGCCATTTAGTAATATTTTTTCCTCCACTCCCACCCCCTTGAGCAAGTCTGTCACAATCTACATTGCTCACAGCACCACTGTCTTCCACACTCCTTCTAGAACAACCCATTAAGTTCTGCTTAAAACATTCAACTGGTCCAAAGTCCTAAAGTGGATGTTCTGCTGACAAGCAGCATGGTCAGGCCCGTCAGTGCTCTGCTGCTATGAAGAGACACCATGACCACAGCAACTCGTATAAAAGAAGGCATTTAATTGAGGTTTATTTATAGTTTCAGAGGTTCAGTCCATTATAGGAAGCATGGCATGCAGACAGACACAGTTCTAGACAGGTGGTTGAGAGTTCTACATCTGGATCAAAGGCAGTGGGAAGTGAAGAAGAGCCATTGGGACTAGCTTGGAGGGTTTTTTTTTTTTTTTAAATTCTTTTCTCACACATTACACACCAACAGCAGTTTGCCTTTCCTCCACTCCTCCTCCATTTCCTCTCAGAAAAGAGGTTTCCCAGAGATACAAACTGAATACAGCATAACAAGTTATAATAAGACAAGGCACAAATGAATATTCATATAAAGGCTGGATAGGCAAACCTGTAGTAAGAGGTTTCTGGCCATGGCTTTTGGGCCTTGCCTCAAGGTTTATGCCCACAGACCCACAACCCACTCAGAGACACGCAGAGGCTTGCTATAGTTTTAGGCTGATCGGCCTAAGGCTCAGGCATATCACTTGCTAGCTCTTTACCCTTCATTTAACCCATGATTCTTCCTGTTCAGCCATGCGGCTTGATACCTTTTCTTAGAGCAGTATGGTTGTCCTCTGCTTCTTCCGGCTTCTCTTCTGGCATTCTGCTCTGTGCTTCCTGTTCTCAAGAGTTGTCTTAGTCTGGTAGCCCAGCCCACACTTCCTGCCTGCCTTTGGCCAATCAGTGCTTTTTATTAAACCAGTGGGTGTGACAATTATTTACCATGAAACAACACAATCTTCCACACAACCCAGTAGGAATAAAAGGGTCCCAAGAGCAGCCAAAAGAGTCAGAGATGCCCCTCCACTCCCACTGTTAGGAGTCCCACAAGGACACCAAGCTAACATACAGCAGAGGACCTAGCTCAGACTCTCATACAGGCTCTGTGAGGCCCTATATGGCTTGGACTTTTGAAACCTCAATGCCCACCCCCAGTGACACACTCGCCAATGAGGTCTCACATACTTTAACAAATAATGGTGTTCCCTAAGCATGCAAATATATGAAGCCATGGGGGCCCTATTCACTCAAACCCTTAGAGAAGGGAACTAGAGAAGAAGAGGCTTGCCTTTAGAGTTAGGCATAGCAGTTCAGCAAGCAGCTACATGGCAAAAGGAAGGTCATAGAAAGAAAATCTCAAGTGCAAGAGAAAAGGCATGGAGGATTTGGACAGTATATGAAAGAAAGAGATGGAAAAGGAGAAAAAGGAATCAGTTAGGCTTTTCCAAATTAGGACTTGGAAAATGGACAGCCTTGCAGCCCCATAAGAAACACTTTGAAGTAGGGTTCCAGGGAAGAAAAGTACATTATTTCATTAAGGGAGCAATTCCTCTATCTCTTTATCTTGGCTTTGAGTAAACCAGCTTTCTTGAGGGATGGCCTTTTGGCCAGGTTTGACACGCAAGTAAAGAGATGACTGTATGAACTCTTCTAATCTTTGGAGCAGATGAGAACGTCATGTCCTTGAGTGGAGATTCAAGGCATGAGGTGTTCTGTTCTTTTGGCCAGTTCTCAAGGAGTGACAAATCTGATATTTATCTTTCTAGTGTTACCAGAGAGACGGCAGAGGGGTCCAAGCTCTGAATGCCATCCTGGCTACTGTTACCACTTCCATGTTGGGGGTAACTCTAAAATCATTTAGGAACCAGACCTGGGATTTGGAGCCCAGAACTGCTTCTGATATGCCTAGCCTCCAGACAGAACAGAACCAAGGACATTTCTGAATTCTAAGCTAGGGAAAAATTGTTCATTTTGGGGTCCTCTTACCCTAAACTACCTACCCTATATCTATCTCCTGTCCTTATGATTAGCACATTTTCAGGTGAATCATATTCTTTAAAGTTGCTAAAGCAGACAGCTTCCCAAGGGGCATTCTTATACCCAAGTAGTTGACTAACCCATTTTTGATTAACTATTAAAAAAGGGGACAATGCCTTATCTTTGTTCATTATAAGCAAACCTTTGCTAGATAGTAATGCCATGGCTGTTCAGACTGCCATGCCTCCACACAAGGCCAGAGGTCAACTCAGATCTCATTCTTTTTACAACATAGTTATAATAAATAAATTTAAAAATCATGTAACAGAGTAGATTAAAAATAACTCCAAAATCCCCACAAATCTATAAAATACCCATGCTGTAAGAGAAAGAAATAACCTTCCCATAAAGAACCCCAGGAAAACCCTGATACCTCCATTTTCCCTCTCTTTCAGGTGGTGTTTTAAATATTAAGGAAGGCAATTGTAATGCTTTTTTTTTTTTTGTAATTATTATCACCAGAGCCACAGGAGATGAGATCCAAGACAGAAGGATACTTCCTCTAGGACCCTGAAAACTGCTAATGTCTGAATGTTGCGTCATGAGTGCACTATGCCAGAAGCATAGACAAAAACATGTGTCTTTCCACAAGGTCTTCATTTATTAAATAACAAAAATTCAGTTTTTTTTTAATTTCATGTTTTCCTTGGTAACCCTAGCTGAGGCAAACACAGCATATAAAAATATATCTGTATATACATTGATTACAGAATATCTACAAAGAACAGTGGGCTAATACAGTTCAAAGGGTCTTATTGGTAGGATAGAAATGTAATTTGTTTTGATGCTAAAAGACATGCCTGAGCTTTAGGGAAGATGATGGAGCAGGCTGCTGGGAGGGTCAGTGGTTTACATGGGAAGATATAGGGGTGAGTTCAGCTGCAGAGGACAGAGTGGAATCTAGGCCCATACGAAGGGATGGACGATGGTCCTGGTGGGAGAATAGAAAGATGGGCAGTTGGGGTTGAGCAAACCTCATCAACAGTGGTGATTCAGCTGAGTTGAAGCTCTGGAGACAGTCAGGAGTTATTTGCCTATCACCTCCGGCCTCCAGGATGGTCAGATGACAGATTGTGGGAGTTATCACAGCTCTAGGTGTCTACCTCTTTATGAAGTCCAGGTGAGAAAGTTGCACTCTTGGTTTGATGTGTCCAACAAGTTTTTGCGCCTGGTTTCCTGATATGATTCTAACAATCCCAAGTGCTGTTACAGTTTCAGTTTACCCCGACAAATTTACAGGGTGGCGCCCCTTCTACTCCAACCTATAAGGCATTTGTCAGTGCTGTGTCAATGGGGCTGGACACATGATAGTATCATGTGTGCACCCTGGTGCAGGTATTCCCTAGCCTCAAAAATGGAGTCAAAAGTTGCTCATACAATGAAGAGCAAGGCTTAAAAACAAAACAACTGGCTCTGCAGTGCGGTCTTGCCCGTGCCTCGCCGTAGTGTCACAATGTCCAGGAGAGAGGTGCAAGTCTGTAGCACACCCAGTTATCCGCCCTATTTTCTCCTCCCAGGAGCCTTCCTACCGCCCGCTTTCCTTCCGTCACATCACAGGAAGCGCGCCTTCGCTGACATCAAGACGTCTGCCCCCGCCCCGGCGCACCGTACGCAAAAGGCGCTGTCGGGGGTAGCATTGGGCTCTAGGCACATTCCGGTTGGAGAGCGTGTGCACGGTCCGGAGCGGGTTCCCGGATGTCGGCCTTCCGTAAGCCCCGCCCCGCCCCGCCCCGCGTTCGCTCCGCCCTCTGCGCGCCCTGTTCCGTGCCTTGAGGTTGCGGTCAGCGCGAGCCGCTGCAGCGAGTCGGGGCTGTCCGTGTGCGTGAGGCTGCAACCCTCTCCACCCGCCGACCCACCTCCAAACGGGACTCCGCCCGCCTCGCTCCGGATCCAGGCCCCGTTGCACCCCGCCCGGAGCCGGACAGCCAGCCGCCGTCTCCGCCGCGTCCCGCAGAACCCACAGCCGCCGCCCGCCTCCAGCGTCGCCCGCCGAACAAGATGGTGAGACCTCGGCTCCCGGGTCGGGCGAGGGAGGGCCCACGGCGCCCTCCTCGGTAGAAAATAACAGAGGCCTGGCGCCTGCGGATGCCGGGCTCGAGTCCACGGCCGCCTGTGTGCTCCCCTGCCTTGCGCGCTCCCGGGCCCCTGCAAACTGCAAGGCCCTGCAAGCGGCAGCCTCTGCTCGCCTCCAGGCCTCCGCGCGCCCCCGCCCCCCTGCCAGAGCCGGCGGTCTCCGCGCCCCCGGAGAGCTCTGGGGTCCCCCGAGTCTCGCCGCCCCCGCCCTCCGTCGACCCTGGGCCTCCGAGCGCCCACAGCGCCGCCGCCCCCGGCCTTGGAGCCCGTGGGCCGCCGCGCAACCTCGGCCCGGCCGCCTCGCTCGGCCTTGGCTGAACCCCTGCACCGCGGGGCTGCTCCCCCTCTCCCCTCCTCCACGTGGAACCCACTTTACGCCCCCAGATTGGTTTCCAGGTTGGGGATTCTGAAATCCTGTGGAAATGATAGTGTGTGGCAAATGGCGCTTTATGTAAGACCCACTTCTCCAGAGTTGTGCTTCCTCCCACTCATTCTGCATTTTCCAGCAATGAGCCTTGGCAGGAATCTTTCTACTTTCCTTGCCTTCGCTAGTTTTAGTATTTATCTCGCTGCTGTTTGCAACCTTAGGGACTTTCTTTCGCTGCTGCTTTTTCTGCATTGGTGAACATGAAAGGGCCAGCGTGTGTTTTCGTTGAGACACAGGGCACCTCGGCCCTGGAGAAGTAACTGGTTTGTTAATGTTTTCTTGGTATTTTATTTTTGCTATCTTTTTTTTTTTTTTTTGGTCCGGTGCTTGGGGTAGTCGTTTTTGAACCATGGCGATTTAAATTTTCCTTTTCTTACTTTCCCATTAATCCCTAGGTGGAATTCACCATGTAGTGTTTGTGGCTGACGCTAGGGGTGTGCCTCCTGCCTGTCACCACAGCCAAGAAATCTATGACGCCTTTAGCTTGTTACCTTACTGGTTCTGTAGCTCCGCTTGGCCCAGTTGTTTCCTCTTTGCAATCAAGAGTTATATTTCTATAAAAAACGTAGCCGCGTTGCGAGTAGGTGTCAAGTTATTCAAACAAGACATTGGATTGTAACACTTTGTGTAAAAGTCTCTGAATACGTATCAAAGAATTTCAGACTGCTTTGGAGGTACTTGCACCTTGTTCAGTATGATCCCTTTTATGTAAGATTTAAATGCTTCAGACGTGGATCAGAGAAGAGATTATTTATTGCAATTGAAAATCAATTAGGGAACTGTGATGAGAGAGTAAGATTAATAGTCAAATAAGTCAGCTTTTATTTAAAGTTTAGGGCTTATTGGCATCGTTCAGACCCGTGTTAGAAGCAGCTTTAATGACTGGTCCGTGATTTTGGTATGTAGAAGAATTTTATTTTATTTTTTTTAATGAGGAAGCTGTTTAGATGACTTGAGTCTTTGAAGGTTACAAACTTAGGCTTTTCCAGACCATTTAGAAGGATCATATCCATGCATAGTACAGTCATCTGGTAGTTTGAAGTTAGTTAATATTGGTTTGTTTTGAGACTTTTTTTCCTGTGGAGCAGGCTGGCCTGGACCCCATCACTGGCCTGCTTCAGTCGTGTCTCTGAGTTGCATGCCATCACCCTATACCAGAGTAACAGAGGAAGAGGCCAAGTTGTTCAAAATAGGCCTTTCTTCCCTTCTGACTTTTCATACTTCAAGGCAAACGTGCAGTTTATACTTTGTAGCATACCTGCCAAATTGGGGTATTTTAAAGCAACAGAGTAACTGTAGTTAAGAAATACAACTGTGTCTTGGGGCTGACAGATGCCTCTGCAGATAACCATTTCACCCTTTGGCTTGGGGGGAATTAGTGGAACTTCGTACACAAGATCATTGTCCACTGCAGTGATTTTTTTTTTATAAAAATTTTAATTTTAACTATGTATGTGGGTATGCATGCATGATGCATGCATGTACAGTGCCTTAGGAGCCTGGAAGGGGCTGCCAGATCCTCTGGATTCTGAGGTACACGAGGGTGTTATGTCTCCCACTGGGAACCAAACCCAGTTTCTCTGTGTGCTCTTATGCACTTAGCCATCTTTCCAGCTCTCATTTAAAAAAAAAAAAAAAAAAACAATTATTTTAATTTGTCTTGCTGCTCTGAAGATTTAATTTAGGCTTCTGTGTTACTTGGTCTTTACCACAGCTGTTCCCCCAGCCCATTGACTCTTACCTTCCTTATCTTGTGATTCGGTGTTTTCTAGTCATTTTCAGTATTTTAAGATGCACTTTATAATATCTTCCAGGCCATTATTTTCCCGTTCTTTTAGCTTCCTTTAAAACTTTCCCAATTTACATTTGTCTTGTTCTCCATTCAGTCCTGCCCAAACATAGGACTATCTTGGTGTGGTCTGCCTAGTGTTGATTTGGGAATATCAAGACCATGTGCATATCTTGATTTAGCCACAAGGAACACTGATTAACTGAAAACATGTCAGGCTTTACAGTGATCTGGTTAATTTTCCAAGTTGGGCCTACATTTCTGGAAAAATATGTTACCTTCAGGAAAATCTGTTAACTCTTAGTGGGTACCATCAGATTGTTACATTTTCATCGTAGATGTCATTTATTATTAGGTTGTTGTCACTGACTTAGAAAGCAAAGGGGTTTGAATTTCTTACGTAAGTTGCGTGTGTGTGTGTGTGTGTGTGTGTGTGTGTGTGTGTGTGTGTGTGTGTGTGGATACATGTGCACAAGTCTGCATGTATACCCATTTATGTTGTTTGTGGAGATCAGAGGTAGATTTTGGATGCCTTCCTCAGGGGCTCACCACCTTATTTTTTCAAGAGAGTTCCCTTACTGAACCTGGAACTATGTGGTTGATGTGTGCTGGCCAATGAACTCGACAAACTTCTGTCTCTGTCCCAGCACTGACTTCACCTGTGTGTTTTACCCGCCTGGCTTCTATGTGAGTCTGGAAGATCAGAACTTAGGCCCCCAAGCTTGTGTGCTACGCGCTTATTGACTGTTTGCAGCCATCTTAAGGCTCATTTCTGACAAGTATTTTATTTGCTGCTTTAAAAGCAGTTCATTTAAGCTCGGTGTGGTGATGTACTCCTTTAAGCCTAGCACTTGGGAGCCTGAGGCAGGCTGGTCTACTTCCCAGGCCGCTGGGCTCTAGCTGACCCCACTTACTACTCTACTAGTCGGTCTATCCCTGCCTTCACTCTTATTGAATTTACAGCTGTTAAGCATTGAAGATGACGTAGGTTAAGTAGGTGCATTGCAAGATCTGTGAATACAGAACAACTCAGAATTTTTCTTGCATTATCTTCGTTGGATATGGGGTGCTGAGATATCCCAGTGGTTGAAGGTGCTTTCTCCCCAGTGACTCAAGTTTGGTCTCACAGCCACATAGTAAGAGAGAACTGAGACTAGAAATTTGTCTTTGGACTGACAGTGCAACTCCCATTTCACCATACACAAATCGAATTCATTACTATGGATTTTGTTGTGGATATGTATATGAGTATGGTCTTAAGTTTTAAGGCAATTTTAAGTATCAAAGAGATATATTCTCTTTTAGTTTTTTACTTTAAGTTTCCGTCTTTACAAACTGTGTGTGAACCTATTTTATTGCCAACAGATTTAAAATTGATCTAAGTTTGGAGGAGACAGTGTCTTCTCTCAGTATGTCCCATAGCATATGAGAGGCTTAAATTGCATTAGGGTATGAGATACAGAAGCCAGGTAAAAATCAGTCAGCAATGAGAGGGATGAGCCATATGGAAGAAAGAAGTATCTATTACAGGCAGGAAAGCAGGATGAATATGTCGCGTTGGGCTAGGAGAATTAAGAAAGTCTGACTGTGGACTTCAGTCTGCGTAAAAAAACAGTGATTGATTCATAATGAGTATTTGTAGACATTGTTGGGCACTGCTCATTGTTCTCTTTGCTGTTTAATGTATTAAAATAAGTTTTTGTGCCTCCTGTAAGTAGGAAACATAAGACAAATGTCAGTGACTGTGAACAACATGTATGTTGTGAATAATATAAGCAAAGCCCGACAGAAACAAGCAAAGAGCCCAATAAATGGGAAATTAGAGAAAGCTTTGTGAAGTAGAGGGTTGTGCTAGGTCTAAAAAGATTATTCGCCCTGTAGAAGGGAGATGCGAGGGCACCTAGGAGAAGATGAAGTTTCGTAGCCTGAAGGTGGGAAGAGTGTATGTATTCAGGAGAGTGATTTAGGTGTGGTTCTGAGACCAGCAGGGTCACTGTCATCTGGAAGCTTGGTGTGTCCCACCCTAGGACAGCCTGGCAAAAAGCCAAGTCTTTAGTTTTTATAGGATTTCAGGTGGTCATGGCATAAAGCTAAAATTTAAGAGCCACTGCATAGAGACTGTTATTTATCTAAATTGTAGTTGGGTCTGATAATCTACTTAGCACTAACAATGTAAAAGTTGAAGACATAATTATTATCTCTAAGCGAAGTCAAGTGGGTAAAACTGACAGTGATTATGGAGTTATGGAGTATGGGTGTGCTTTCAGCAAACTTAACAGGGCGCGGGTGTGTGTGTGTGTGTGTGTGTGTGTGTGTGTGTGTGTGTGTGTGTGAGAGAGAGAGAGAGAGAGAGAGAGGGGGGGGGGAGAACAAAACCCAGATTGGGGTGGGAGTTATTTAGCCTCCAGAAGAAGACTGTCTTAAAGGGATGAGCAGCCAGTCACAGGGGAGAGGCACTCCACATAGGAAGCTCTGTTCACAGTCTAAGGGGCATGAACGCAGAAGAGCATTCAGGGATGGGAAGAGCAGGTGGAACCTATCCTTGGTTTCTCTTTATACTTTTCAGTTTTTTAGGAGGGTGATTTGTTCCCGGGATGTCCTACTCTTATAAAGCATACATTAAACTGTAACAGTTGTTTCATTCTCTATATGGTATTTAACAAATTACACTAGATATTTACTTTATTATAAAATGGGCTTTGTGGCGTTTTCTTGGCTTTGGGCAGGCTAGGTTGGGTCACAGTGTTCAATAGATTAGATTTTTAGATGTATTTTTAAGATTTATGATACTTTCAACTTATGTACAGTAGTTGGAAAGTTGAGAAACATCTGTGTTGAACATGGCTGTAGTGTACCATGGGAGAGAGATGTGAGAAAATGTAATACTAGATCATTAGAGGTACTTGCAGCTCGTTTCCTTAAGTACATTTTAAACCATTGTTTTAAGCATTTAAGCTGCAATTTTAATTTTATGTGCGTTGATACCTTGTTTCCATGTATGTCTGTGTGAGGATGCCAGGTCCCCTGGAACTGCAGTTATATATAGACAGTTGTGGGCTGCCATGTGGGAGCTGAGAATTGAACCAGGGACCTCTGGAAGAGCAGCCAGTGATTTTAACCTCTGAGCTCTAGAATGATGTTTTAAAGAGGGTTTACTTTGTAGTTGTGTGGCCTTTCTGATAGCTAAATCTAGATGTGGGAAATTAAGAAATACTTAAATAAAACTGGAACAGCCGTCATGGAAGTCATTCTGGAGGTTGTTCCGAAAAGTTGAAAGGAGAGCTGCTTTTACCAAGTAAGAAATAAAGATGTGCTGCCTGAAAATGTGACACTGGTGTCTGGGTTCATTTCTAATGGAAGGAGAGAGCTGACTCCAGAGTTGTGCTTCGACCTCCACATGTGCATGGTAGCATGTGCGTGTGCGTGCACACTCAAACCCACTATTAATTAAAAAGATAGAACCACCATATGATTTAGCTACACTACTCTTGAGTGTATGCCTGACAGAATCTAAGGCAGTGTGTTACAGAGGTTCTTAGGTAAGTTTACTGCAGCATTTTTCACTGAAATCAGTATGGTGCTTGCCTGTGTGCTCACCAGCAGTTGAACGAGTAACAAGAATGTAATATATACACACAAAGAAGTTATACTCTGCCATCAAGGAGAACAGAATGGTGTTATTTGCAGGGATGTGGGTAGAATTGGAGCTTGTCGTGTTAAACTCACAGCTAGTTTAGACAAGTACATTTCATACATGGAATAAAGATTTAAATTGGTGGTTCTCAACCTTTCTATTGCTGGGACTCTTTGATACGGTTTCTCATGTTATGACCCTAACCTTCAATGTAATTTTGCTACTATTATAAATCATAACATTAATACCTGAAATGTGATCCCTATGAAAGGGTTATTCGACCCAGAAGGGGTCACAACCCATAGGTTGAGATCCTCTGGTTTAAATGTATGCATACATACACATGGCATTTGGGGAGGAAGGGGAAGAGAATTGTCTAAGATGAGTGAACTGTGAGCAAGTATTACAAAGATATTTATGCGACCAAAATAAGTATTAAGTATAAAATGACAAAAGTAATTGCAGTAATTCATTTGAGAAATGTCTTAGGATTACTACAGCTGGGATGAAACATGTCAAAAAAAAATCTACTTGGGGAAGCTTGTACTTTGCATCACTATTCATCAATGAAGAAAGTCAAGGCAGAAACCTAGGAGACAGGAGCCGGTAAAGAGGCCATGGAGGGGTGCTGCTTATTGGCTTGCCCCTCCTGGCTTGCTGAGCCTGCTTTCATACAGCACCCAGGACCACCAGCCCTGGAGTGACAGTGCTCTGAATGGACTGGGCGCCCCCCCCCCCCACCCATCTATCAGTAATTGAGAAAATGTCTGCAGGCTTGCTTGTATACAGCCCCATCTTATGGAGATATTTTCTCTATTGAGACTCCCCCTCTTAGATGACTCCTGCTTTTTCAAATTGACATAAAACGAGGCAGCATAGGCAAAGACCCAAAATAATACAGTAATAGTGCGAACAGAAAGGTAGGACTAGATGTGTACACATTTAGGCAGAGAGGGGGGCTGGGTACTATGAAATCTGCTTTGGTGACTGGGTAGGTGATAGCTCTGCCAGATTCAAACACACATTTGAGTACCTTTTAGGGTTTAGCTTCATGCTCGAGATTTCTGGGAAATGCTAAACCTGTCCCCAAGACACTTAGTTTGCCCAGATGCCTATTTTATCACCGTTTGTTATCATTTGGTAATGTTTGTAGTACTGTTGCAGGATTCTGTAGGCCAGAGTGTGAAATACTAAATGCCTGCTGCTTCTATTTATCTTTTCATTTCATACATACAGAATTTACTTTTATGGTCCCCCATTACCCTCCCTTATTCCCTTCTTCCCATGAAGCCCCCTCTTTATAACAAGCCTTCCTCCCTCTCTCATTTATCCTCGCTTTCCTTCTACATTTAATCAGGGTTGCCTGCTTAAGCATATGGGGAATATTTAGTTGAGTATGGCCACTTAGCAGTGTCTTCCTCTTCCCCGCCTACCCTGAACTGCTTATAGCTGCTGGGGAGGGATAGGGCTTTATATGTTTTTCCTTTGATAACACAATCACTAGTAATAGAAACTGGGCGTGGTGACACACTTTTAATCCAAGCACTCCAAAGGCAGGGGCAGGCAGATCTCTTGAGTTCAAGGCCACCCTGCTCTACATAGTAAGTTTGAGACCAGAGGGCTATGTAGAGAGACCTTGTCTCAAAAGCAGAAAAGTAACTTAAAGTGGGTGATAGGAAATATGTAAACTTTATAATTGTTCTTTTATAACAATAGAATTTCATTTCCAGTTCATAGGGACACTGGTACATTTTAGCTGTGGTTCTGGCTGGCTGATGCTCTGCCTTTACCCCTTTTCTGCTTATTTTACTTACCTCACCTTTAAAACTTTGGATCCACTGCCTTTCAGGGTGGTATTTTAGACCCTGAGTTGCAGTAGTGCGGTTATGGGAGCTCCGTAGCCCAGTATGGCTGCTAATGTGTGTCTTAGTGAGGAGTGATTTATGAAGAAAAGCCTGCTACAGATCTTGCTGTGTCTGTGTGGTAGAAAGCATCACAGGAGGGAGTGAGAGAGTGTAGACCTGGACCTGAAGAGGAAGCTCCTATGAAGCCACAGTACAGGGATCCTGCTCTCAGGATTTTTCATAGGCTGTGCTTTGAAATGTTCACCAATTTAATGGTTAAGTTTCAACACAAGAGCCTTCTCAGGAGGACACCTGCGCCCTTACATTCTGCCCCCCTTCCCTTAGACTCATCTTCTAGTCCTAGCAGCCTTATCTGGTTAGCATCAACGCAGAAGTCCAAATCTGCAATCCCATTGAGTCAGGTACAAGTGAGATTGAGCACATCAGTCATCCCAGGGCAGGACACATTCCTCTCTGAACCTGTAAAATAGAGTTACACTCTTCTAAAACACTTTGGTAGGATCTACAGAATAGGAATCCATTTTAAGCTTTGTGGCTTTAATATTTCTTCCAGTCATCCCAGGGCAGGACACATTCCTCTCTGAACCTGTAAAATAGAGTTACACTCTTCTAAAACACTTTGGTAGGATCTACAGAATAGGAATCCATTTTAAGCTTTGCGGCTTTAATATTTCTTCCAAATGGCCTAGTTATTACATTTCAATTCTGTCCAAAATCTGTGAAATCCCAGAACATTTCTGTGTTCCTGTGACAAAGGTGGCTCTTGGCTCTGGTTTCTGATCCTTTTCATCTGTGTTTCAGACCTCCCCAGAATGGCTTTAACTGGATCCATTTCTTTTTTAAGCCTTATTTTTCTTTGTTTGTAAGATCAGAAGAGAGCCTCAGTTCCCCCGTGGCTGGGATGTGAGCCATCTGTTGTTTCTGGGAACTGAACTTGGGTCTGAACTGTCTCCCCAGCCTAACTGCATATTTTCACCAGCACTGTGGTTAGGACCAATTAATCACTGAGGAGTTCTGGGCTTTCCTCAGCTCTCTCCCGAGCGTTCACCTACAGTAATGAGGTTAATCCATTCATGAAGTCAGGCTTCTCATCTAATATCTTTTTAATAAGGTCCTTTATAATACTACAATGACAGTTTCAGCCAGGTTTAGGAGGGTCATTTAAACCTTAGTATCGTGTTCTACATTACAGACGTTTTTCTTATGTAGTGCTGGCCTAGAATGGCTATGTAGCTTATTTCTGGCTCTGGCATTTTCTTTTTAAAGCATTGTGATCCTGAATAAATGTTATAAGCAGGTTAGACTTTAAAATAGGGAAAGCACCACCTCTAGTTGAGTATTTTGAGACGGGGTTTCTCGGTGTAACTCTGACTGTCCTGGAACTCACTCTGTAGACCAGGATGGCCTTGAAATTACAGAAATCTGCCTGCCTCTGCCTCCCAAGTGCTGGGAATTAAAGGTAGACATTTCATCTAAAGGTGTTATTTCTAACTTAAACTTTTAAGAACATGAAGGCTTTAGGGTTTTAGGTATGATGAGAAGTATAAAGGTGTTACGTGCCTCTGAAGTCTTTATCCATTGGCACAGTCACGCTCCCATGTGTGTGTTGTTTCCTAAACCAATGTAGTGTTTAAGTTTTTACCTTTAGTTCCTTCAACCTTCTTAGTTATGGCTGCCTCTTCTAGATCAAGACTTTAAACTTCTTTGCATGGTATGTATGCCCTGACCCCAGTTTCTTGCCATTCTGATTTTTTAACCAAGTCAAGCTGTTTCTCAAATACCTCATCCCTTTTCACTTTTTGGTGTTCTGTTTGTAATCTTTTCCCCTGTCTGGTGTGCCTTTCTCTTTCTTTGATAAATTCCATGCCAGTGGCATTTTGTGAAAAACTCAATTCCCCCACATAATTACATAGTCTTCAAGGTATGTATTAGGCATACTGTGAAAGTGTGTCCCAGAGGAAAGTATTGTTGATTCTGAAAGTTAGAGAAGTGTTCTGCTTAAAGAATTTTAAATATTTAAATAGGGAGTTATGCGTAAGACTTACTTTTAAGTCTTTTTTTTCAGTTTTTAGAAAACTCAAATTATGAATAGTAATTACTTTCCATTTAAACTAATTTTGCTTATTTCTGAACAATCTAGAAACAGTTGATGAACTACAAAGTATAATTCTACGTTTCTTATTTCATTGAGCACTTAATATTCACTTACTACATACAGCAGGCATTGCCAGACAGCAGTAGAGATGTTCGTAGCATAGAGGAGTTAGATGTCTAGAATGAAGTATTAGTACAATGTAACAAGTGCTGCAGTAGGACTGTCATAACGTGATGTTTCCACTTGCCCAGTTTGAACTTTATATGTAGTAATTTGTGAATTGTTACATTGATTCTAGCCACATTACTCATAGAGTGTATAAAGTCGCTGAAGAAACACTTCATCCTGTTAACTGATTCCAAGTGATATTCTGTAATGGATGTATGCTGCAGAGCCTTGGGCTTGGTTTATAACTGTAAAATGTCACTTGATGACTTAGAGGGTGTGTGTGTGTGTGTGTGTGTGTGTGTGTGTGTGTGTGTGTGTGTGTGTGTGCTTTCGTCAGTGCCTGTTTCATAGTTACTTTTCCTGTTGCTCTGATAAAATGCCAGCAAGGGCAGCATTAGGGAGACTTGGTTATTATTGGCTCATAGGCACAGCCCAGTCCATCTTGGAGAAGTCAAGGCACAGGAGGAGTCTGCTCAGGTAGAAGAGAATGGTAAGTGTTGTGCTCAGCTAGCTTCCTCCTTTATGCAGCCTGGGACACAAGTCTAGGAAACAGTGGCACCCACTTTAGGAGGAGGCCTAATCACAGATGCTCACCAAAGGCTTGTCTCCTAGGTGATTCCAGGCCCTGTCAAGTTAATGGTCCAACACCAGTGTTTCACAGCCTGTGTGTGGGAGGAAGAGAAGTGTGGGTATATGTGCATATGTGGCAGCCAGAGATTGACATTGCATACCTACTTGGATTGCTCTCTACCTTAGCTATTCAGCCCGGTGCCTCTCAGTTGAACATAGAGCTTACCTACTGAACTACTCTAGCTAGCCAGCTTGCTAGGGATGCCCCCTGACTCTGTCTTCTTAGCACTGGGATTACAGGCTCGTTGCCATGCCCACCAGCTATGTAGGTATTAGGAATGTGAATTAGGAAAATGTATCCTATAGATACTTTTGGTTACTAGTATCAAGGTGGCTTAAGTAATAAGAAATGCATTGTTTCACAGAATAAGAAACTCAGAGCCAGAGTGTTATGGGTGGTTTAAGGGTTTGTCACTTTTAACATGTAAACCATGTTGCCTAAGCTCTGTCTGCCGAGAGAGGGCCACTACTGCCTCAGACACTAATGTGGGAAAATGATTTCCTCCACTGTCTTTTGTGTAGATAGGGAAATCTTTGCTGCGTATCTCATAGTAGGCTTTTTTTCCTTACGTCTCTTTGTTTTCTCCCTGACTCTTTTACTCAAGAAAAAGACCCCGTTTCTTACTCTCTTCAGTTCTCGTAACCTGGGCCTAGCTTTCTTTCTGTCCCCAAAGGCTAGGCCTGAAAGAACTGACAGCTGCCAATTTAATACTGTACTTGATGTTCTGAAGGAAGCTTACCGGTCACTGATGAGCTTACAAATAGTGAAAACCGTATCTGGCTTTCAGTGACTTACTTGAGTTCGTTCCTCTCTGGCAAGTAGCTGTCCTGCCCGTTCCCATGTGGTCAGCCTTCTCGTTAAAATGAAGAGATGAGTATGATGGGTGTGGGAAAAGTCCGGTGGTGGGAGGGTAAGTGTGGTAGTTGTTTGGGAAACAGTCTGCCTAATGCTGACACAGAAGCACTGTGTGGTCGGGGATTCCATTATGTATGCTATCCTTAGATTCCTTACAAAGTATTCTTGTGGTGAATCTGTATGATAGGTGGGCGGTGGTGCATGGCTGTAACCTAAGCATTCAGGAGGCCAGGCACATTTGTGTATTTGAGGTCAACTTGATTAAGTCTGTCTCAGAAAGCCCAGAAAAGAATTATTAGTTTATTTCTTTTTATTGTTAAACAGTTTGGTTAGGTCACATTTTATGTTTCTCTATTATTGGTCGGGCCTTCCCTCCCTCCCTTTTTCTCTCAAAGTTGGTGGTAGGCCTGATTTGGCTTGGGCGATGATTTGTTGGCTAATAGACTATCTTCAGTCTCCTTTGAGGTAATTCCTATTGGACTGTACTTTACTTTATTTCTTGTGATAAATTTCTTCTTGTCTCACCTGCCTTCTGGATAGCACAGGTTTTTCATTCCGAATTCAAGCGCCTATCCTACCGTGTCCCAGCTTCAGTTGTCATTGATTGTAATGGCCCCTGAGCTTTATTCTTCTCTGGCCTCTCCTGTCTGTGCTTCAGCTCTGGGGGCCACTAGTCACTGTTGTTTCTCACCCACCCCGCCTTCTGCTAGGACTTCATTATATTTCCTGTTGGAGACCATTTCTTCAGTTGTAATAATTGAAGGTGTCATCCCTGTGGAATTTTCTAGTTTGGGGTTTGATTATGTGTGTTTTACATAAAATCAGAATCTAGTACTAAATTAGGATTGCAGCCTCCAGGAAGCTGTTGGAGAATACTGTTTCTTCCCTTAGCTCGTCTGCTCTGCTTACCTGGTTCCTGCTGCCAGCTGTCATCCTTGTGGGATTACAGCCATTGGGGTAGGCATTCAGCACTGCCATGCCAGCCTAGCTCCTTGGCTATGTTTTCTCAGGCGGGAGAGTGTTTAAATGGCTTCATGTTCCTCTTGTATAATGCATAGGAACTGTTTTGTGATGTATTAGAAGAAAGCTGAGATTTTTATTAACGTCAGCTTTATCATTGTCTTAAATATCATTGTGGCACTTTTAAACTGTTGTAGTGATTTCTCCTCTGTCTCCCACATTTCTCTGCTGCCCCTTATCCCTCTGCATTCTCCCCTCTCGGTCCCTTTTCCTCCTTTACATCTCATGTTCTACTGTCCCCTCCCCCACCACCTAGGCCTGCTTCCTTCTCGACTAGCTTAACCCTCTCAGTCTCTTTCTAGACTCTCTTTAGACTTTACCCCCCATCCATGTGTGCTCCATAGACTAGAATCTGCATGTGAGAGAACATGCCGTTTGTCATTTTGAACTTAAGTACCTTAATTGGTATTAATTGTTCCTTTCTGATCCATCCATTTTCCTGAAAATGCTATGATGTTATTTTAAAATACATAAATACGAATATACGAAGAAATGTGTCACGTTTTCATTATCCATTCATCTGTGACGGACTCTTCTGAAATGAATGCACAAGTATCTCTGTGATAGTATAGGGATACCCTCGGGGTATGCCAAGGAATGGTTTTCTGGATTATAAGATAGTTCTGTTTTTAATTTTTTGAGCTGCCTTCATACTGACCTTCTTAACGTTGTACTGGTTTGCCCTTGCCAGCAGTGAATAAGGGTTCTTTGCTCACATCCTTGCCAAGACTTCTCGCTAGATTTCTTCATGCAAGCTCTTCTTCAAGGGGTGAGATGGTGTCCTCAAAGTGATTTAGTTTGCATTTCCCGGATGAATAGGGATGTTGGACAGGTCAAAGCATGTATGGTCACTTCTGGGGTTTTCTTTGTGAGGTGTTTGGTGTGTGTGTCTGTTCCTTTGATTTGGTGTTTAGTTTTGCAGGCTCTTTTAAAATTCTACCTATTAGATGTCTGCCTGGAGTATGAGTACTGATGCTCTTTTCCTGACCTTTGGTTATCTGCTCTGCTGTTAGAAACTTGTTCTTGCCCCCTGTGTGCTCTTCTAGCCACCTCAGCGTTTCAGGTGTTCATGTTCAGGTAAAGTCCTTGCTTCACATTGAGTGGGGCGAAAGATCCTATCTAACTTCATTCTTCTGTCTGGATAGTCAGCTTCCAGCACCATTTAGTGAATAATCTTTTTCCAACTGCGTATGTTTGACACACTTCTCAAAAGTTAGATAGCCACAGCTTTGTTTCTTTAGAGTCCTGTATTCTGTCCCCTTAGACTGTCTGTTTTTATGCCACTATCAGGAATACCTTTGTTACTGTAACCCTTGTGTAGTTTGAGACCAGGTATTATGCTACCTCCAGCTGTGCTGTTTCTTTTGAGTTGTTTTGGCTTTTCATGGTCTCTGGCTCCATGTGAGTTCTTGGATTGTTATTTTTTCTAGTTTTCTGAAGAATGACTTTGGCATTGTGATGAGTATTGCATCGTGACTGGATTGTTTTTGGTCATATGACCATTTTACAATACTGATTTTGTCAATCCAGGAGCACGGAATTTTTTTCGGTCTAGTGTGTTGTCTTGGTTTTCTTTTTAGTGAATTGAAGCTTTCATTGTAGAGGTCTTTCACTTCCTTGGTTTGGTTTATCTATCAGTACTTTATTTTAGGGGGAGCTCTTAAGAATGAGATTTTTCCTAACTTCTTTAATGTGAGTTTATTGTTTATTTGAAGGCTGCTGACTTACATATTGATTTTTGCATTCTGCAACTTTACTGAAAGTGTTCTGAGAGTTTTGTTGAATCTGTAGGGTCTTTTAAACAGAATTAATTTATCAACAAATAGGGACAGTTTGATTCCTTCTATTTTAATTTTTCCTTGCTTTTTAGATTCCTTCTCGTTGGTGCTATAGTTAAGGTTTTGGGCACTTTATTAAGGGAGGCAAGTGGACATCTCTCCCTGGCCCTGGTTTCGAAGGAAATCTCTTAGCTCTCCATCCAATATGGTATCAGGCCATTGGCTTGTTCTATAGATCCTTTATTATTTTGAGGCATGTTCCATCTATTCTTCATGCTTCCAGGACTTTGACCTGAGAGTTCGTTAAACTTTGTCCAGTGCTTTTCTGCATCGATTGTGATAATTATGTGATCACTGTTCTAACTTTATATGTGTATTCCACATACTGATTTACATATGTTGAACCAACCTTGTCTTTCAGGAATGAAGTCTCCTTGAACATAATGTGCGATCATTTTAGTGTGTGCTCGTGAATTCAGTTTGTAAATATTTTATATGTTTGGACACTTAAGTCTTGTGCAGCAGTTGCCTGTAGTATACTGGTTGCCTTGTAAAACACCATTTTGGATATAGTACCACACCTACCTTTTGAGTTTGTGTAATGTTGAAGTCTTGTTCAGATTGAGGGTTGACACAGAGAGGAAAGCCCCAGTTGTGAGTGGATGGTTGAAAGTTCATCCATAGTGGTTTGGTAGTCAATGTTTTGACTTCACACATGAAAGCGTATTTCAGAGAGTAGAATATGTAAGTCTATTCTGTATCCTGCAGTAAGAACATAGTGAACAAAGCAGGTGTTTGCCACTGGGGAGCTTGAAGACCTAGAATAATATCATCTCTTTGTATGGCCAGTAAATGTGGGGCCTGGAGAGAGGCTCAGCGGTTAAAGAGCTCTTACTGCTTCTTGAGAGGACTTAGATTTGATTCCTAGCACCCACGTGGCAGTTAGCAACCATCTGTGACTCCAGATCCTGGGAACCTATGCCCTCTTTTGACCGCCAAGGCTACCAGATTTGCAAATGGAACACAGGCAGAACACCCATACACATTTTACAGAGGTAAATGAGATTATGTTAGACTAAATGAGCAAGCCATTTTGAAATTTTCATCTCCTAAGGTCACTTTAAAGACACTTGGCAGGAAGGAGGAGAATGGATAATGTGGGTCATTTCTTGTTTTCCAGTGACCAGCATAGTTTACAGTTACTGATTAAATTTAGTTTGTGCTGTTCTTATAATAATTCATAGAAAATCTAAAATGAAAAGAAATTGGGAATTATTGTTCCTGTTATTACTCTTAACCTCATCTTGATTAGACTTTTTTCATAGTTTATTTATAATTTTTTAATATGAATCCTAGTAATAAATTACATATTAATAACATACATAAACATACTCAAATTTTATATTATGCAGTAATGAAGAAAATATTATAGACTAATGCAGATTATGAGAGAGCCATGATAGACTGTTAAAACCGCTACCATAGAGCCAGCCCTGTTCAGTTGGATAGGCTTTTTATTGTTTTGAAATAGTCTACTGTAGGTGAGTCTGGTCTTGGACTGCTGATCTCCTGGCCCTTCCAGTTGCTGACATGCTAAGATTATAGATAGAAGCCAGAACACACACTCACTCACTCTCTCTCTCTCTCTCTCTCTCTCTCTCTCTCTCTCTCTCTCTCTCTCTCTCTCTCTCTCTTAGTTGTTTTGCAGCTAGCAAATTTCTTGTCTTCAAATTCTTTAAAATTTTGGTTGCTATTTTTTATTGATGTCTTAGTTTTAATTTTAATTTATTGTTACTGTTTTGAGTCTCACTGTGTATCTCTGGCTGTTCTGGAACTTGATATGTAAACCCGGCGGATGAAAACTGAGGGAGATCCATTGCCTCTGTGTCTGTATTGCTGCTGTTTTAAGGTGTGTGCCTACCCTTTTCCTTGAAAAACTTCCTCAGCTGTGCTTCTTAGGCCAGCTTAAATAATAAGCCTCAGTGATCCTCTTCCCTCAGCTCTCTGAGTACTGGAACTGCAGCAAATTCGCTGTCCACTGAGCTTGGGATGGAGTAAACTATCTTGTGTACGTTGATAATTTAAATTTCCACAAGTTGTAAGGATTTATCTTTAATGACAGTCCTTCCTCCGAGCCTAGGTTCTCTAAGTTCTTGACAGACAGACACCCCCACCCATAGACTAATTACAATCTCATAGTGTATTTTGTGGTGAACAGTATTGAGAACATACACAGTTTATACTTTGACCATGCCTACAATATTGCAATATATGTGTGCAGTTTTCTTTATAAGTGGTTCTTTAAAAGAGGGTTAATAAACTCTTTACATACAGAAAAACTGTTTAGATTGTTAACATTAACACAGTTTAATCAAATGTAAATTTCCATAGTAAAAGTTACACCCAGATAGTATCTTGAAAGAAGAATCATGTATGGTAGGGATTAATCATGGTATAAAAATGTAAGCAAGTGTTACAACTCTTGGGGGCGGGGAGAGAGCTCAGCTCTGGAGGGAAAAGTATCCTAGTGTCCCGACTGTTCAGGAAGTCAGGCTATTCCTGAAGCTGGAGTGCAGTGAGGGGTTGTCTCCCTACAGCTGAGCTTTGCTTACTCCCTTCCCCCATCCAGGGGCTTCCCAGCAGAGCTCTGCTTCTTCTTCTCTCTGGCCCAAGATGTTAACTTCTTTTGCTTCACTGTGCTATAGGGGAAACCCCTGCAGAAATGTAGTAATCTCCTCAGCACCTTTGAACTGCTGAACGTCCCAGCAAGTTCCTCTTTGTGCCCCAATGAAGATCTTCACCCAAGACTCTTTTGAGAAAGAGATTAATTTGGGAAGGAGGTGTCCAGGAGAGTGGCTGCTTCTACCAGGATGGGAAAGAACAGCCCCCAACTGAACAAGCAGAGGGCTTTATATAGGGCTTCTTAGGGGTGGAGTTTCTCCAGGGATACTCCATTGGTTAGTTATTCCTGCTAAGAGACTGGTTATTGTTAGTCAGAGGCAGAGATGGCTCTGATTTCAAGGCCAAGCTGTGCTTCTTTCACTGGCCTTTTTTAGTTAGCTTTTGGACTCTAATTCTAAAGCCAGAGCATATTATTTTCACTGGCTCTGATTCTAGGGACCAAGTGTGTTTCTAGTTTCAGAGTCAGGGCATGTTTCTTTTGTTTTGGGTTAAGGGATGAAGTATTTCTTTCACTGGCCCATTTTTAGCTTCTGGACTCCTTAATTCTAAGGCCAGGATGTATTTCTTTCACCGGCTTTGATTCTAGGGACCAAGTGTGTTCCTTTGGTACTAGCTTCAGAATCGGGGCATGTTTCTTTGGTTCTGGGTTAAGGGATAAAGTTTTTTTTTTTTTTTTTTTTTTTCCATAAGCGGACCCAGGCTGTTCTTTCACTGGCTCTGGTTTCAAGCCAGGGTGGATTTCTTTGAATAGCCCCCTTTCCATAAAATAAAATAAACTTTGAATAAATCAGATTAAAATTAGAGACTTAAAAGTTGTTCTCTTAACAGAAAGAGGCTAGTTCCTTGGAGATAATCACTGATTCTTGGCCCTAGGATTGATAGTATAAAGTATAAAGTGTGCCCAGATCTGAAGGACACAGGAACCAGTTCACTGAATATGAAGTCAACTGAAATGATTTAAGCATCAGATTAGATAATATTGATAAATATTATAGCTCAGTGTCCTAAAATCCACAAGTCCATGCCAAGCATAGTTTTTATGCCTTTAATCCCAGCATTTGGCAACAGAGACAAGTGGGTGGATCTCTGGGTTCAAGACTAACCTGCAGAGTGAGTTCCAGACCAGCTAGGACTACACAGTGAGATGTTGTCTCAAGAAAGAGAAAACCCTTCATCGAAAACAAGTAACGTTGGATGATAAAATTAGAAGGTTGCTACATGATAGTTTTATCTATTGTCCAAAAACATCAATGGCTTGAAGTACCACAGATTTATAATTTTGGTGTCTACTGTGCTCAGCTTTGCTTTATTGTGACTCAGAGTTAGAATCAGGGTGTCTGGTGCACAGGGTGTCAAGTGAATGTTTGGTTGAAAGATTCTTACCTGCTTTAATTGGCTGTGAGCAGTTGGTTCCTTGGCTGTTTATTGAAGGCCCTTCATTTCCTTGCCCACATGACCAATGTATGCAGCCTGAAAAATACAAGGCCATCAGCAGAATAGGATCTTCAGTAATTTATAACCTAATTACAGAATTAATTTTAATCAGGCCTTAGTTTTACATCAAATTCCATTATGGCAGATTATACAAAGAGTATAAACACAATTCTGTGACCATCTTACAATACACACCTGTATTCAGATACTGTCTGTAGTTGTTAAAGTAACAGGATGAAGCAGTAGTTAAGGTATTTTCTGGTCTGGAAATAACTTCCCTGGAGATTTACTTACTAAATACCCAAAAGGAGAGACAGTGAGCCTTAGTGGGAAACTGTTTGTTTTAATTTCATGTATTTCAGGCTAGCTGTGAGTCCTGATCAGTCCTGATCTTCCTGCCTCCACTACCATGCTTGCTTCTGAAAGGACACATCTTAAGTGATTAAAATTAGCATTACTAGTACTTGGAGAGATGAGCATTTCTACTTCCTGGTTGTCCTCCCCATAGTGTGCAGTGCTGAGGACCTGGTAACTGGGAAGGCGATATTAGCACCTTCAGAGGAGGCACCAGGCAAACATGTTGAGGCTAAAACAATCTGAAGTATAAAACATAAAGTGGACTGAAGAACTGTTTGTGAAGTACTGAAGAAGACAGGACTGTCACCACCAGCCTGTATTCTGGGGTTTGTTTTTGTTTTTGTTTTTTATTTTTTTAATTAAAAAGTACCATTACAAGGTTTCTTGTCACTGTGCTGAAATACCAGGACCAAAAGCGAATTGTAGAGAAAAGGGCTTATTTGGCTTACACTTCCACATCAGTTCATCATTGAAAGACGGCAGTGTGGGGACTAAAGGAATACTGCTTACTGGCTTCTCTTCATGGCTTGCTCATCTGCTTTCTTACTCACCCCAGGACTACCCACGCAGCTCAGCATTGTCCTCAGTGGGCAGACCCTCCCGTACCAACCACTCATCAAGAAAATGCACAATAGACTTGCCTACCAGCCATCTCTCAGGTTTTAAGTTCCTTCTCCCAGGTGACTCTAGGTTTGTGACACTTTGACAGAGGGCAAATATTACTGAGAAAACCTCCATCCCACAAAAAAGGATAGACTTGAAACTCATGAAGAGAATGATCACCTGTGACTTCCCTTCTCCATTTACCTCATGACTGCTGGGATCACAGATATGCACCACGTTGCCTCGTTTATTTTTATTGGGGAGATTTATGATACATGTTATATAAACAGACCATTATATAGATTCATTTACCTTATGCTGTTCCTTACAAATTTGGTGAGAAGTTATAGTCATGGTCTTTTCTGTGTGGCTTTTAAAAAAAAACATGTTCTACCCACATTGTAACATTGTCTTTTCTTCATTGTCAGATGTGGAATTCTGTACTGTTTGGCTGGATTTCCTTCTGTTCCTTTGGTGCCTGCTTATTTCAGCTACTTTCTTATCACTTGGAATTAGCTTCCTGATTTAGTCTTTCTCTAGGGTAAGCTCAGAACAGCCTCTTAATTCATGGCTAGTGCAGACATTCCCATGCTCTGTATGGAGATCTTCCCACCCCTCTTGGCATCATGGAGCATTCCCATCATGTGAGCCTGGGAGATTGTTCAGGTTCTTGCTAGTTCTTTCTTGGCTTTAGGGGCGTCCTTCTAATGCAGCTGAAGATGGAGGGAGCTCTCCACAGACCCTGGTCATTTCTCAAGTACTGCTTCATGGCAATCTTCTGATGTACTGTTTATACTAGTCACATACTTGGTGTGATATTACTCCTTGGAGGCAGATATTACTGATTTTCTTTGGTTTGTTTGGGTTTTGATTGTTGTGATGATAGTTCTAATGCTGGGCATAGTGGTTCACACCTTTAATTCCTGTATGTGTTAGGCAGAAGCAGACAGTGTTGCATAGTAACACTTTTAAAAAGCCAAATATACAACTTATATACCAAGCAAAGGGATTTATTTAAAGACTTATCATCAAGTGATCTTGTGAATAAATTGGTAATATTATGCAGTGCTTGAATTCTGCGGGCTTATTATGTAAGTTTAAAACATGTTAGCTTTAAAAAACATAGGCCTGTATTTTTTCTAGAACACTCTTTTCCTTTAATATGGGGAGAATGCATAAATTAGGTGACAGGATAACTTCTTAACTAAAGAAATAATTGGAAGTAGTTTTAAATGACTAGCTGTTTTATATCAGTTCCTGTTAGTATCTCACTAATATTTTGGTTGTACCAGATTTGGATACCATCTGTTGTATGAGGGTTCTCGGGTCCCGGGTGGCTAGAGGCCCAGAGACCCACAGACCTCCCGCCCGAGACCTCTCAGCCGCCCGCTGCTCAGACCCCCAGAAATGACTCAGACGCTTCTATTAACTTCATGCTGTTTGGCCTATGGCTCAGGCACATTGCTAGCTAGCTCTTACATCTTAAATCAACCTATTTCTATTAATCTGTCGGCCACATGGCCCGTGGCTCACCCGTGCTCCTTACATGTTGTTCCTTGGGTGGCTGGCTTGATCTGCCTGACTCCGCCCTGCTTCTCCTACCTAAACTGATTTCTCCTCCTACTTCTTCTATGGTCCCTGCCATGGCCCAAAACATCTCCTTTATTTAAAGATTGAGATTCACAGCATACAGAAAGGCATTCCCACATCACTTCCCCCTTTCTGTCTAATCAAAAAGGAAGGTTTCAATTTTAACATAGCAAAATTACATATAACAAAATAGCTATCAAGCAAGAATTACGTTACAATATCTAGTCTATTTGTATTTAGCAAAATTAAAGAAAATACTCTATCATCTACCTTATCTTTATGAGTCTAACGTTTCATATCTAATATACCTTTTAAATGACTAAGAAAAACTGTACCTATAACTATCTATCTTCAACTACATCAAAGACCACAGAAGGACATATTTACCCAAGTAAACCAGAAGTGCAAGCGACTTCTAAAATCTAGAAAGGACAGAGATGACACCTATCTGCCTGGACAGTCACCCAAAGTTCCTTTATAAAGTTGGGGCATCCATCTTCAGCCTACAGGCCCAAAGTCTTTTTTCATTTCAGTGAAGCAGGAAATCTGCTCTGTCTATTCTGGCACAGTTTATCCATTGCTTCTCCTTGAGTCCTGAAGAATGTCTGACAGTTTTCTCTGTAATGCAGGAACCTGAATGACCATCTCAGCTTGTTCTGCCAAAGTTCAGACAGAGGTCATCTTCCTATGGAACATGCATGTCCAGTTTAAACAGCATACTGTCAAGCAGTCAATATAAGAACAGGTCCTTGTCCAGTGGCTAACCATTGCCACAAAGAGAGTAGATTCCATATGGAGTTTCTTCGATGCCCATTTTTCTGTTGAAGTAAATTAGTGCTGCCAGGAGCAGACCTATCTCACTGTCCAGAAAAGTCTAAGCTCTTAAAACATTTTAAATGCCATATTCTATAGGTCTTAGAAGTATTTGAAGATTACCTACCTAATTGAAATATATCTTTGTATACCTAAAAATCCTAACTAACCTAACTATAAGTTTGATTATCAAAGGTGACTATTAACCTTCATTTCTTAATTATACACTACAATTTTACAACAGTTACATGAACATCAGAATTAGAATAGAAATTAGAATAGAAAAATACATACAGCATAACAAAATTGACCTTAAATTTGTATCAATAAACCAAAATCTATACCAATGTAAAACATTTTGAGATTAACAGCTGATTTCTTGATCTAAGTAAATTGTACCAGATTTGGAAAATTTTCTTTTACTGAATATGTATAATTGATAGCAAGGTTTTTCTTCTTAACAGTTCATTTTGCAGTCTCATTAAACTTTAATTAAGCAGAAATGACAGGAATGTTCTCACTCTGAGATATTTTTTTTTATCAAAGTAAGTTCATTAGCCTGATGTGTTGGCACAGGCCTATAATCTCAGTACGTGGGGTTGAGGCAGGAAATTCAGGAATTAGGTCATTCTTACCTACAAAGGGAGTTCAAGGCTGACCTGGACCTTGGAACAGTGCCTCAGAAAAGGAAACAAAACAGTTTGTCAAGCAAGACAAGTGAGTGTATTGACAGAGTCTCCTAACATGGAGCTTTGTGTGTAGTGTTTACAGCACTAAAAATACTTGAGCTATGTTTTAATAAGATGCTTGTGTAAGTCTAATATGAATTTACTTCTCTGCCTACCATATTGCTTAATATGATTTTTTTGTCAGTTAAAAAGTGTACTTTATAAGCCTAAGCATAAATTTATGGCTCCTTTACATGTTTTGTCACATAAAAAGTTGTTTAATGTTCCAAAGACGTTTGGGTCCATCTCATAACTAATTGATTCTTTTTTTCCTCCAGGGAAATGAGGCGAGTTACCCTTTGGAAATGTGCTCACACTGTAAGTTGAATATATTGGCAACAACCATTTGCTTTCCTTAGATGTCTGTCTGTCTGTCTGTCTGTGGGTCTGTCTGTGCATGTCTCATATCTCTATGATACATACTTATGATTTTGTATTAAATGTAGCCCACATTTAAAATGGAGAACACATGAATCAGATATTCTTTTTGTTACCAGTGTAGGGAATTAAAAAAACAAATGTATGGTTAGTATATGTACAGTGTATAATTACAGATTGTAAACCCCCAGAACTCTGTGACTTAAGTTCACAAAGGGTTCTTTGTGCAGTTTCAAAGTGAATTTGTGATCATGTTGTTTTTTGCACTGTGTTGATATTTTGTTTGTGCTTTAACAAATAAAGCTTACCTGGAGATCAGAGGGCAAGCTAGTCACTAGTTAACCATAGAGTTCAGACTGGGGGTGACACACCTTTAATCCCAGGGATTGAGAGTAGGAAACAGGAAGTGATGGCTGAGGGGAAGAGAAGAATATAAAGGTGGGTGGAGACTGGGCTGAGGAGTTGGCAAGGTGAGAGGTTGCTGTGGTTTGCTTCTTTGTCTCTGATCTTTCAGCATTCACCCCGATATCTGGTTCCGAGTTTATATTATTAAGACCAGTTAGAATTCTTTTGTTTTGGAGTAATAGCTGTACTCAGTATTCCCAAAATCACTTGGGAAATGGAATTGCAAGAACATGAAAGCTGGTATTTTGTGGGCCCAGTTAGCTATCACATGGAATAGATCCTTCTGTATGTTCAGGAAGAAGCAACGGATGCATTAAATTTGTAGTTTGAAGTCTTTTAGATCTGGCCAGAATGAGGTGGGTGACTATCATAAGTTTGGGGATTTAAAAATTTTTAATTGCAGTTTACATATTTTACATATGTGGGGGTGGTGAGGGGCTATGTGTATGCCACAGTGTCATGTGAAAACACTTATGTCACTTCTGTCTCTTCTGTCTGGTCACAGTACTGGTGGATCCAAGAATAAGCTCTGTTCACATTTTTACCTCCATAGTTTCTGTCTCAGTATATTGCAATTGCTGTTAATCCTTGGGGAATAGAAATTAAAATTTGAAAAATATTTGATATGTAGAATAACATTCTCTTTACCATCTATTTCATCGATAATAATATTTACAGATAAAGGCTATGCAACTGATGGGCTTGGTCATACTGTTTCTTTTTTCTAGAATACCATTTTCTTTATTTTTAAAGATTTCTATATTATGTATTTAGTGTTCTGTCTGCATGTTTGCCTATACTCCAGAAGAGGGCACCAGGTCTCTTATTGATGGCTGTGAGCCACCATGTGGTTGTTGGGAATTGAACTCAGGACCTTTGGAAGAACAGTCAGTACTCTTAACCTCTGAGCCATCTCTTCAGCACAGTCATACTGTAGGATTCTGATGTGATTGGACTGTGATGTTTTTGCACTGTTCTGGAGCCAGAAGCTTACCATTAACTTTGTAGCTTCCTGATTTTCAGGGTAGCCAATACTTGATTTGATAGTGCATTCCATAGTGTGGTTTATAAACGTTTTAAGGTTTAATACAGTCCCTCCACCCTTCTCTCTTTCTTCCCACACTCTCTTCCATCCCTTCCCTTTGTTTTCTATGTAAAAAATCAATGCCTAGACATAGGTGTGGTAGCATGTATTCTGTATTTCCAGCATTTGGAAACTGAGGAAGGAGGATTGGCATGATCTGGAGGCCAGCCTCGGCCTAGAATATGTAATTAAACTGAGTCTCAAAAAACAAAAGTCTGTGGTCTGTCAGCTAACTCATTTGATTTAATTGTCTGTAGTAGAACCCTGGGTAGCACAGTAGTTTGAGGGAAGGTGTTTTCAGGTTGTGAAACAATAGGGGACTGGAACAGTGACTGACTTGGCTAGGTGAGAAGTAAGGGAAGGCACACTACAGAAAAGAAAACAGATTGTGTGTATAATGTGCTTTTCTTGGCACGTAAATAAATAAAGTGCTAACTAAGAGAAAACCTTAGTAACAAATAAGTATATAATTCTTTCAGAAACATTGGATGAGCTGAACTGAATGATGTGTATAGTACTCATTTGAGTACGTAGTGTTAGGTTGCAGAAAGCCATTCATCCAAGTGTGTAATCATATACCTCTGTCTTTCTCCTTTCCCTCAGACAGTCTTGCGTCTTCTTTCATGTCATATGAATTCAAAATCCAGAAAGCACGAGGTGTTTCTCTTCATGAGTTTGAGTTATTTTGCTTAATATTATAACCTCCAGTCAGTTTATTTTTGTGGTTGACATAATTCCATTTTTTCATAGGAGTCCTTTGGATGTGCACCCTGAAGTGGTATAGTGGGAATGGTTTCTTTCCTTCTCTGTGTGTTCCAGGGATAGAACTCAGGTTATCAGGCTTTCGGTCAAGTGTCTTTACCTGCCAGGCCATCTTGCTGGCCTCCAGATCTTACTTTTATTTCACAGTCAGAAAGGGAATTCCAATAGAAATTATTTTTTAATGTTGGCCTTTATATTTTATTGGCAAAATACATGTATTATTTAGTATTTTTATTGACCTAGCTAACTACTGTAGGATATCATAAGGATTCATTTAATTGGGAAACATCCTTTAAAAATAAAAAAAAGAGTATGGTTTCTTATGTTATGACTTCCTTATTTGACACAGTAATCTATATGTCCTACCTCTGACCATGCATCCTTTTGTTACGCCTTTATCCAGTATCCATTACCTCCAGAAAGGTCTCTTGGTGTAGCACTCGGACAGTTTTGGTAAATCTACCATGAATGCTGTTGCCAATTTGGAGGCTTGCTTGTTTTGGTACACTTAATATAAAAGAGCCAACCCAAAAGCTTTAGGAATTTCTAACAAAATAATAGGGTGACAGTTACTTGGGGTAGGCAGAGGTCTAAGCATGCCTAAGGTTTCCCAGAGCCTTACACACTTCATCTGTAATGCATTCATCACATAGGAATTTGAGTGCCTCTTTTTATTATCAGAGTTTATGTAGTTTGGGAGCATGCTTCTGGCACAGGATATTTCACATTACAAGTCATTGGTTATGCTATATAGCTCTAACAGTTTGACTACCATATCTAAAATTTGTTGTATCTTAACATTTCTAGTACCGTTAACAACAGGTATTCAGTAGGTTGGACCCAATTAATTCCTTTGCCCCCATTCTTTAAGCATAGGAGAGTTTTGTTGTTTTAGTGGTTTGGGATCTAAAGTATAGGTATCCCCCAAATAGAATACTTTTTTAAAAGACTTAAAATTTAGTGCCTGCCAGTCATGAAATTCCTTTAAAATTTCATGCGGGGTATAATGTATTTTGATCACCCTTCAATTCCTGCTACATTTTCTAGTACATCTTACTCCCAGCTTTACATCTTCCCTTTTAAATTAATGTCTTTAACGTACGAAGCTGAGCTCATGCTGCCCATATATATGTGGGTGTGAGTTCGTCCGTGGGTCATGGAGTACCTTCAAGTACCAGCCATCAACATCTTCACCTTGGGCCTCAGTAGTACCCCTCCCCATGCTGGAACTTTTAACTTGTTTGATGGAATTTTTCAAAATCCAAATTATATGGAATAGTGAGAGAAATCTTTTGAGGATAGTGAGAACTGGATCCTGGACACTTGGCTGCTGGAAAAGGAGGCCTTGCTGAGCAGCCATACAAAAGCGTGAGTAATGAAGGGGCAGCCAGCTGGCATCCCTCTAAAGTCAAGACCGTGTTTACTCCTATCACCTAAGTAAACACAAATATTTGTCCAATAAAATAATTTAGTGGTTTCTATGTAATTAGCAGGAATGCTCTAAGTAGGAGTAATTATCCTTATAGGATTTTCTTTTTCTAAAGTGGTGTTCGCAACAACCCAAGAGACGGTCTTACAGGGAAAACTGAGCATCTTAAGACACTTTTGGCTGGAGGGATGTGGAATAAAAGCTAATTATGGAGTTTCAGTGGAGCATTGAGCTGCTAACATAGAAGGTTGTAACAAATTGAAAATATACAAGAATACAAGAATGAAACTCTCAGGATAAAGTATGTTACAGGGAGGTTTGTGAACAGTAAAACTGAAAGATGCCCCTGTTTGTTAACTAAAGACTCTTAAACATGCTCAGGTAAACATTCAGTGCTGTTTTATATCTTTTAATTCCAGCATTTTGGAGGCAGAGGCAGGTTGATCTATCTCTTGAGGTAAAGGCCAGATAGGGCTATATAGTGAGAGCCTATCTCAAAAAATAAAATAAGACCACAACACTTTATTTGTGTTGGAGTTTATTTGGCTTAGCAGTTAAGAGACTGGAGTTGATTCCCCAGCATCCAAACCAGACAGGTCACACGTACCTTTAACTAACTCCATACCCAGGGCTCCTTTACCTCTTACCTCCTAGGGCATGTATACAGACATACATTTAAATGGAAGGAAGGGACAGAGAGATACGGCAAGGAGCTACAGTTCTTAAGTTGAAGCCTTGGCTCTAAACAAAGCTGTTCACTGTGCTAAAGGAAGAGCAGCAATAATTGCCTTCAAAAAACACAGTAGATCACAAAAAAGGAGACCATGCCAGAGGTGGTCCAGTGTATGTGGAGATCTGAATATATTGGAGGCTTAAGGGACAGAGAGCTTCCCTTTAAGACCTGGAGAGTAACAGAGTGAGGGAGGAGATGAGAAAGACAAACTGGGGTGTACTGGTTGGGGAGCTAAATCCTGATTAGGACCATAAGTGGGGAGTTATTGCTGCAGGGAGGTGTGGTTTAATCTCAGGCAGTGGGATTTGGCTTTGTACAAGTAGTCTTTTAGGGGCAGGCCCATATTCTAACAAAAGGGAACTCGAGATTGTCTGTTAGGTATTTTCTTGCCCAGCCAACACTTGGTGTTCTGCCTTATATAAACCCTATTGCTGCTTATATGAAGAGCTTTTTTTTGCATTTCTTCCTTTAGTTCCCAGTTAGTTTGATAAGTAGCTTGCCTGTCTGGATTAGGATGGGCTTGGAAACACAGTTTCTTAGGAGCAGGAGGGGTGAGGAAAAGTCAGTCAGATCAAGTAGAAGGGGGCAAAGGCTGTATAGTAGCCTCACCCATAAATAAACATATCAAATCAGTGATGCAGGCTAAAACAGCTAGACCAGTAGATAAATGGGATTATCTAATGTGAAATCAACAGCATTAAGAGAATAATCAAGAAAGTCGGTGTGCTCTGAGAACAAGGTTAGACATCATAACTTAAACAACACCAGAAGGTAAAGTGTGGTGTTCACGTAGGCTGGTATCTTTCTTGTTTCCGGGGCTGGTGAGTAGAGAGGGCAATGTTACTGCAGATGGATGTTGCTTATTTCTAATAATAAAGTCAGAGAGCCTTGCAGTTCTTCAGCAGATCACAAAAGGTCCAGATCCGACTGTTGAAGTTTCCAGCAGGGTTTGTTCAGGGAGTAGAGGTCACATCAGATCTCTCACCAGGGTCCCCAAAGAAGATGTAACAGTGTCTTCCTTTGATTCAGAACTACTTCTTTTTCTTAGGGATTTCTAAAGAATGGGGGACAAAGAGAGGGAGAGGGGGGCAGAGCAAGTTGGAGTGAAAGATTTACTTCCTGTTCCTTAGTATTTCTTTTCCTCCTCAAGTCTGATAGTTTGCTAAGGTTGCTTTTAAATTCCTTAATTAGATTGGCTGTTTTCATCTTTGATTGCATACAGTTGGAACTTGTAGTACGTAAGAAATAAATGAATGGACCATGCAGGAGTATCAGCTATTCCCCATTCCCCAAATACTTGCTACTTTTCGGTAAGATGGTAATTGTAAAATATAAAGTGGGCTGCTAATTAGCTCCCCCCCCCCAGATGCTTCCTCTCCTCAAGTTTTGATTTCCATTTTAGTCTCCCCCCACCTCTTTTCTAAACATTACAGCCTTTTATGTGATCTGATGGGATTGTTTGGCTTATATTTCTATGCTGCTAACCAAAATGGTTTCCTAGCTCTTACCCAGGGGTATTTAGTTCCTCCCGTGCTATACTAGAAGTTTGGATGTCACGAGGCAGCTCAATATCTAAAAGATTAGCCTTATGTGTGTCTTCCTGGCACACATGCAAGGTTTTTTTGGTTTTTGTTTTCCCAATTTAGAAAGGAAATATGCCACTCAGGGCTTCCCTTTGAGGGCATTGAATGTCCTAGGAAGTTCCGGTTAACACCTACTTGCACCCTATAGGACTAGAAAGAATATACGCCTTCACAGTGTTACTGTGATGAGTTCCTCAGGGAATTTCCGTTCTAAAAGTAGCCAGGTCCCAAGAAGCAGAAGGGACAAATTCTAAGTTAGAGGAGAAAGATGGCAAACTAAGGCTGTGGCTAACACTCTGAAATGAGGGACATCTAACAACCCGCTTAGAATAACATACCAGACTGTTGACCCAAGAGAAGGTCAGGCCACAGGAAAACTCCTCATTTACCTGGAAAGGCAGCACAGACCGCTGGATTCATGGTACCGTGTGTGTGCTGACAGGTGAGGGACCCTGAAAGTAAATTGTCCTTTGAGTCATTGTGGGATTACAGAAACAGTGTCAATACAGCTTATTCTCAGATCCAACTGAAACCATGTTCTGCAGTGTGCTCTGTTGTAGGGGCCTTGGGTGTAATTCACCAAATTTCATGATATGTTTCATGTTTATCACCAAAACAAGCTTGGAGAGTCAGGTGGTTTTGCTGAGCTGCCGATGTATGTATGTTAGATGAGGCTAACCAGTGATGTCTGCTGGATTTGATGTATTGTGTGGATTCCTATGGATTGGTGGTATTCTATCCCATTTGTAAATCTTAGAGTATCTACTGGAAGAAATCTCCATAAATCTACAACACTACATATTTTATGACATTACTCTCCTTTTCTGAATTAAGGTAGACATCAGCCCCACGCTGTGATTATGTGGTCTTTACTTTAGTACTGTAGATTATTTTTGCAGTAAGTATCAATTTTAATATGTTTTTATGTTTTAAAAGCACATTTTTAGTTTCTATAATGAGTGTTATGTGTGAATATGTCATAAGCATAGATATCTAGAAGGCACTTTGACACTGGCTTTTCTTTTCTAAATTTTATATGTGCATGTTTTGGCTACATGTATGTTTGTGTACTACCTAAGTTCCTGGTGCCCATAGAGACCAGTACAGGGCATCAGATTCCCTAGAACCAGGGTTAAGATGGTTGTGAGCTACTGTGTAGATGCTGGTAACTGAGCCTGGGTTCTTTGGACGTGCTAGCAGGCGGGCCATCGCTCCTTAGAAGCACTGAAAACTGACGTCTGATGAGAGCAGTAAAAGCTGTATCATCATAGTTGTTCATACTTGGGAAAGTAAGTGAAACCTGCAAAGAGGATCGGGAAAACCGCATAAACTCCCAGGAAGGGAACTGGGGGCATCGCCAGGTAAATGGGTAGGAAACTTCAGAATTTTTAATCATTAGGTACTAGACATAAGTTATACTTTAAAAATAAAGGTATCGTGGTACAGAGCAGAAACTGATTTCACAGACCTCTATGGTGAAATCATTGTCACCCTGGGACATAATGTATAGTTGCCTATAGTAAGATGTATTTACTTAGAAGCAATTTGTAGCTTCTTAGATTAAATTGGAAGTTAAAATCTTGGTACTTTTTTTGGTTTGTTTTTAGTTGATGCTGATGAAATTAAAAGGCTAGGAAAGAGATTCAAGAAGCTTGATTTGGACAATTCCGGTTCTTTGAGTGTGGAAGAGTTCATGTCTCTGCCTGAGTTGCAACAGAACCCTTTAGTACAGCGGGTAATAGACATATTCGACACAGATGGCAATGGAGAAGTAGACTTCAAAGGTAATGGAGGTTATTTTGTTTTTTAAAGTTAATCTTAGTACACCCCACATAAGAATGAAACTAGATATTTTTTAAGTGTCTCTATTTTTTGGTGATTTTATAATTGAAAGTTTATGCCAAAACTTGAAAATCTACTACATAGGTTTAGTTATTCTTTACTTTTTGCTGTATAAGTTATCAAGTGTAATCTACCACAAAAAGGGACATTTGTCCTAAGAAAATCATTCTAACTCAAGGACAGCGTAACAAGATTAAAAGCTGTACTTTTCCATACTTTTTTCTTTTTTTAATGAGTCCTGTACTGGTGAGTTTTGGCAGCCCACCCAATACCAAGGAATCTTTTGTGCAATATTGATGTGTCATTTTGTGTTTGATCTTACACTTTTAAGTACATGTTTAGCTAGAATTATCAATGTTCTTTTGTTTATGAATTATTGTTTACCAGATAGTAAGTAAATTATTTTTCTAGAACTTTTCAACAGTGTGTTTTTATGTTTAGAACGGAAAACTAAATGACTTTTGTTTTGCTGAACAGTGTATGCATAGTCTTTTTGTCATATAGTCTAAAGAAAACTGGTTAAACACATATCCTTAAAAGGTGTGTTTGAGTGTTAGTGACTTAAAATCAATCTTGAGAACTCAAAGTTAAAAGTTCAAGGAAATAAAATAGTCTCCTTGTGGAGGTTTTAGAATCAACACTGATTTCCAGCACCACTTTTTTCTTGGATTTTCAAGACAAGGTTTCTCTGCTCAGCACTACTTTTAGTATTTTGCACAAGAAATAACCCTTTGAATATTTATATATTATGAAATTATAAATTTTATAAAAATCTGAAGTTGTGATTTGTAAATATTTTCAACTTTTATTTAGAATTCATTGAAGGAGTCTCTCAGTTCAGTGTCAAAGGTGACAAGGAACAGAAGTTGAGGTGTGAGTATCTCCCTTAAATTGCTATTCAGCATTGTGTCTAAAATCATCTTACGACCCGCTTCTTAGTCATAGAAGTCTTCTATTGTGAAGGAAAGCACCATGAAGTTTGCAGCTAGTACGTTTGAATAATGTGCTGATTTTATCGGTATAGCTAGAAAGCAGATGTTTCTGAGAAAGAGGTATATCATGTACTGTGAGGCTGTATTGGTTATTTTGCCTGGATAGTCTTAGTTAATGTTAAGGGGAACTGTATGTAGCTTCTGTACTTTACAATATGCCATCTTCATAGCTAAGTCTAGATATGTGTTAGTACTGCTCTTCATTTGAAGTGTTTGCGTCTGCCTTCTAATTGCGCTGTTTGCTCCCTTCCCCTTCTCAGTTGCTTTCCGTATCTATGACATGGATAAAGACGGCTATATTTCCAATGGGGAACTCTTCCAGGTGTTGAAGATGATGGTGGGGAACAATCTGAAAGACACACAGTTACAGCAGATTGTAGACAAAACCATTATAAATGCAGATAAGGATGGAGATGGAAGAATATCCTTTGAGGAATTCTGTGCTGTAAGTGAAAAGGCTGATTCTTCTGTTAAGTGTTTTAAAGTATTTTAAGGACAATTTACTAGACAATCTCAAGCATATTTTGATTTGAAATTCTGTTTTGTCTAATTGTGTCACATTCTAGTTTGGAATATGCTGATATTATTCTCATGAATTAGTACACATAGATAGTCTCGGATAAGATGCTACAGGAATGGTAGTGGTGTAATTAGCTGTGGGTGTGAATTGATGTATATGTGGAGGCTGGGTGTCAGCACCAAGGGTCTGGACCTCGTATGCTATCGTTATTTTTTTTTTTTTTTTTTTAATTCTTCTCCCACTTAACCTAATGCTCACTATTTCTGCCAGACCAGCTAGTCATCAATCACTCAGGAATCTTATGTCTGTCTTACTAGTGCTAGTATTACAAATACATGCTATTATGGGAGGCAGAGGCAAGTATCTCTCCATGAGTCTGAGGCCAGCCTGGTCTACAGAGCAAGTTCTAGAACAGGCAGGGAACCATGTCTTGAACTCCGTCCACCACAAAAAAGAACTAGAAAACAAAAACCCTAACAAATACATGCAACCACACCCAGCTTTTTTATGTGGATTCTAACACAGGTCCTCATGCTTCCATAGCAAGCTTTTTACCAGCATAGTATTCTCCTCATGGTACCAATAGCTTACTTGCTGATAGCCCCTAAAAATAAAAGTGCAATATATTTTTGAGGTTCATTCAAAAGTAACCCATTGAGCTGAGAATGAAGTTCAGTTGAAGAGCGCTTGACTATCTCATGCCTGTGGCCCTGGTCAGTGCTTGCTCAGTACTGCAAGTAACAACAAAAAGCATGTTTGAAAATGCTTTGGTGATGGGCTGAAGAGATGACTCAGAAGTTAAGAACACTGGATGCCCTTCCAGAGGACTCGGCTTCAATTCCTAGCACCCACATCATAGCTCACACTTGTCCAGTTCTAGGGCTTCTGATACCCTCACACAGGCACACATGCAGGCAAAACACCAATGAACATAAACAAAAGTTAATTTTATATTTAAAGAGAAGGGAAAAAAGAAAATGCTTCTGTTGAAAAACCATCATGGGTTCATGAGATTTTAGCTGGCAACACCAGAAACCGCGTGTTGAGGACCATAGAAATGGGTGAAGAGCCCTGTCCATCCTAAACTTAGATGCTGTGCAATTTGCCCACTGGTTTATGCCCTCCTCAGCTGTTAGTGACGGCTGGCACAGAAACTCTGGGAGTCCAAGGGTTTGGTGCTGCTTCGCATTCCTGCACCTTATCTCCTATACCACTGTCCTTAACACAAAGTATGGTAGAGAACATAGAAGCTCCTAGAGGAAAGACACATTTTTGAGAATTTTGTTAGCCATTGGTAGATATTTATTTAGGAAGGTCTTCCACTCGGTGGGTAAAGGCTGACAAGCCTGCTGACTTGATTCCCTTGATGACCTATTTGGTGGGAGGGAAGAACCAACGCTCTAAAAGTTGTCCTTTGACCTTTGAGTGGGGACATGTATACAAACAGAGACAAGGGAAATTTTATGCAACAAACAGACCACTTGGATAGTTGTGCAAACCAGTTGGCAGGGCCCTTTCACTTCATTCACCAGCAAAACACCCCACTGTCTTGCCCACAGGCTGACATTTTCTCAATTGAGATTCCTCTTTCCTCAGTGACTCCAGCCTGTGTCATACTGATAAAAATGTAACCAATATAGTCTATAAATGGAATGAAATGTTTTGTGCTTAAAGCTGAGATTCCTAAAAGTGAGAGACTTGGGTTTGTCTTAAAATATTAATGTCATGTTACCGGCCTTTTTCTGTTGGAATAAAAACTAACAGAGGCAACTAAAGGATGGGGCTCCTTCTGGCTCACAGCTCAAGTCTGCCATGGTGGAGAAGGTAGGTGGCATGACCTCAAAGCACCTGGTCACATGTCAGCGCAGTCAGCTTCTGCTCATCTCTTCTTTCCACTTAGAGGTGAGGATTCAAGTGAAGATGGTCTACCCCCAGGCGTGGCTCTTCTCACCTATCAGTGTTTTCAAGGCATGCCCAGAGGCCTGTCTTTCAGGTGATTCTAGACCCTGTCAGGTCAGCAGCCCAGCTTGACACCCAGACACATCATTTTAAAGCCGTGACCTTCCACCCCTCCCCGTACGTTCATAACCATATTATAATATGAGATGCCTTCAGTGTAGTATAAGTCAGAGGAGGAGAGAGACAGGACTGGGTGACTAATGACACTGAGCCTTTCGGAGGGAGTCCTGCATAGAGGCTGTTTGTAAGAACCAGAGCCCATCACCAACCTCTTAGAAGCTGGAGTCGGCTTCAAACTTACTTCCTGTTGCTGACCAAACACTGACCAAAAGCATCCTGGGGGAGGAAATGTCGCAGTAGATCACTGGCCATAGCAGAACCAAACAGAACCACTAGGAGAAGAACGAACTTATTTATCTCAACACTTGTGCAGTATAGCCTACCATTAAAGGAATCCTGGGCAGGAGCTCGAGTCAGAAACAAGAGACTGGGGAGGAGCTCTGTCTCTTGACTTGTTCCCTCAGGGCTTACTCAGTTTGCTTTCTTACCCAACCGGAACCACCTGCTGGGGGCGGGGCTCCGCTACTCACAGTGTCCTGGAGAGTGGCCTGCAGGCTGAAGTGATGGAGCAGCTTTAGTTGAGCCAAAGCAAGAACCAACGCTGAGACTAGGGAGCTGGGGAGAAGGAGAATTGGTCAGGCTTATTAGCTGCCTTCCAGCCTTCTTTGAGCTCCCTTTCTCCTACAGCCCAGGTCCATCTGCCCGGAGATGATGCTGTCTAGCTGCAGTATACATAGCCCTTCTCTTGAGCCACTTCCTGTCATCCCTACAGCTCTCCTTGGCAGGACTTCCACGGTCCTGGGTCGTCAACTTTTGAAATCTAGGATTCACCTTCAGGACTTCAGACAATAATTCCTCAAGGTCTCTGCAGGGACTCAAACTTTGCTATGTGACAACTCCTCTCAGTCTCACATCTTTCAAAACCAGTAACATAGATGACACCTTCCAGTTTGAAATGGACCTGGCCCACTGTCCCAGTAGTGTCAGCTTCTATGTGCTGATCCTGGGGTAACAATCTCATAGGTAGTTCCTTCTGAGGAGCAGGGAACCCTGAGTTGGGCTGAGCTCATCTCTTAGCTGCTCAAGAAATGAGCATAATTGCACATTAACATGTTAGTCTTCTGGAACCTGCCCTGACAACTACAATCAAATCCTCCAAGCAGATGGTAGGAAGGAGTAATGGGGTAGGGCAGGTGCAGGATATCTTACCTATGAAAGAAATGGACCTGACCCTGTCACTGAGTTTACTTAGTCACAAACCTCATAAATACAGAGGCTCAGAGCCTCAATCATGGACGAAAACTTTTAATATGGAACACAGAAATGAATACAAACCTATACAAAGTGTTTGGGATTAGGACCACTAAAGCCCACCAAAAAACCATTGAGGACCAAATAAAAACCTGTCCTCAGTGATATATTGAATCCTGAAAACAAACAAAAAACCTGAATAATATGTAAAAGATAATGGAAATTCTTTGGAACTCTAAAATGAGTGTTAGGGGTCCCAGAAAGAAAACAAGAAATAAATAAGGGTCCTAGAAAGAAAATACATACATACATACATACATACATACATACACACACACACACACACACACACACACACACACACACGTAAATAAATAATAAAAACCATCATAATCAAAGGTCAAACATTTCCCGAATTGATTTAGTGAGTAAAGCATAGTATGTTAAAACAGTAGAGATGGAAATCAGTCTGCAGATTAACAAGACCTAGGCCAGTAAGGCAGGGGCATTATTTAGGACCTTCATACAAAGAATTACAGTCGTGGTGACATTGCATTTCTCAGTATAGGAGTTGGAAACTAGACATCATTGTTTTGTGGATGAAGAAAATAGCTTAAACCTAGAATTCTGTACAGTTGAGTTAAATACTAAAATTGAAGATGCATTCAGGCCCGCCTTTCCTCTGAAACTACTAGAGGATGTTCTGCTGTAATATAAGCCAGAAAAGAGTGAGTAGAGTGCCTCCCTCACAAAAATTGAGGATTTCTATTCAGATCTCCAGTACCTAAATAACAAGCCAGGTGTTTATGATCCCAGTGCTAGAGAAGCCCAGACATGCAGCTCTCTGGAGCTTACGGGCAAGTCAGGGACCATAGTGTATATATACCATGCAATGTGAATGTGCACGCCTCCATGTGTTTTTGCTGTGTAAGGGGAAAGAGGTATGAAAATTTACCTGGAAGACTCTAGCCCACCCCTCTTTTTTAATCCAGTTTCTGAAAGCAGATAATGTGTATTTTTAAGTGTATGCTTTTTCGTAAGAGGTATACTCATTTGCTTTCTGTCGGCTGTGGTAGAACACTATGACCAAATACAACTAAAAGTTTACAGTTGTAATCCACCATGAAGGGAAGTCGGCAGGAGCTGACGTAGAAGCCATGGAGGAACACTGCTCACTGTCTTGTTTTCCATGGCTTGCTCATCCTCCCACACCAACCATTAATCAGGAAAGTGCTCCACAGACGACTGGCCAAAGGCAGCTGATGGGGGCACTTTTTCAGTCAAAGTTCTTCTTCCGAGATAACCCTTCTGAGTTGACTAAAAGTTGCCAGGACAGATGATTTACTTACTAAAAACTTGTTTCTGTCTGATGCAGGTTGTAGGTGGCCTAGATATCCACAAAAAGATGGTGGTAGATGTGTGACTCTTTGAAGAATACCATCCAACACTTTTGCTTTCTTCTCCATCTCTGAAGATCTGCTCAAGACGTCCAGCAATGCTCTCTGTGTATTTAAATGGAAGTATTTTTCTCTGTGAAGCCACATTTTCCAACATGAGCCTCATGAAGCCAACTAAGTGTTATTGAACTCCTACTCTCAATAACTCTGTGTAGCACTTTAAGGTTTGAAGGACAGCAACATGAAAAGAGCATATCAGTATGGTGGAGAAAGGGAAGGAGTTGGCTTTTTAATTTATTTTTCTTCATCTTTTATAACAAGAAAGTATCTATATATACATATGTAAATATTTATATATAGATATATGTAGCTTTCTATATATTTAGTAGGTTGGCTTTAATTTAATATACTTGATTCAGAAACAAAATGTTAGAGTACAAAAGTGCCAAGCAGAACATAAAACATCCTTACTTTTATTTCACACAGTTTTATATGTAGATAGAAGATTGTACAATTTGCGCCAGGTATTAGGCCAGCTGTCTCCTTTCTCTGTGCTTTCTCTTGAGAGATTAATAAAGCATTTGTTAATACCCTATTATTTACCTTAATTACATTTTTGTAACGAGTCTGTAACTTTATTTATATCTGAATATATTTCCAGGGACCGTGTCTTATTGCTGAGCAGCATTTAATCCATCTCTGTTGGAGGTCTAGTTCAGTGCTGTTGCCAAGAGTGGGTTCTTATATCCATAGAATATACATATGCTTTGGCTGCTTCAGGCTAATAACTTTATAGATGCTGTTACTTTTCTTAAGTGTCCCTGAGTAAGCATAATTAGCAATTGTGATTTTATAAAGATCAGGAGTTTTCTGAAGCAGTCATGACTTCTTAAATGTATTATTTAGTGAAGAATTACCCAAAGTAATCATGTAATGGCTTAGAATATTCTTGCTTCATAATACACAATTAAATATGTTGTCACTAATCTGTATGAATCACGGATTTCTCTTCTGCATTTCAAAAGACATATCAATTAACCAAAAAAACTAGTGATACTTTAATGAGTATTTTTACATAAAATCCTGTTTGTGATTAAAATGAAAAAAAGTCTTGCTTATCTATATAGATAAGAAAGCAGTTTTTGTCCAGATTTATACTTTTAAATTTTGCCAGAAGGCAAAATAGCATATGATGGATGTTTGTTGTTTTGCCCACACATGATAGTAACAGATAATGACTTAATGAATTTGTGTGACATAAAAGTATGTCATGTTCTACCACTTGACATCATCCCTTCCCTTTTCTGCAAAGGTACTATTGGATAGAAGTAAAACATTCTGGTTAGTTTTATATGACAGTCTTCCCTATAAAGTTTTTCTATTAAAATTGGTTTTATAATTATGAATGGTAAAGGGTAGGTTGAATCAAGGTGAAAGAATATTAAATTGAGCACACCTGCCTGCCACCGCTGTTCCTTCAACTGAGTGCTGCACACCATGGGCTCTGTCTGTGAGAGAAAAAAAAAAAACCCCGGTGCTTGGTGTCTTTGCATGACATGGAGTTTTGCATGTAGATAAATTTAAAATGTACCTCTTGTTTACATAATTTGCATAATTTTAAGATGATGTTGCCAAACTTTGGAAATGTTAATATTCAAAATGAAAATCTCCACTACACGCAACTGCGTTCTTCCTCTGGATCAGTACGTGGCTCACAATCCCAGCCAGTGGTTTGATCTGTTCCAGTGTCAACTGCCATGTGCTCTGCTTCAAGAGGGAACTAGTCTTTTGTGAATTTTTTTTGTACATAATTATTTGTTACGAATATTTTAGCAAATGCTTTCTCTATCTCTTGCTTGTGCATACCTTGGCTGGCGTTGGGGAAAAAAATAGTTCCAACTATTTCCTTACTGGGGAATGAGGGTTTTTTCTTTTTTAGTTTGTGTGAGGGAGGTGGGGAGGGCATGGTTTATGTTGAATGTTTAAATTTTCTGCATGATACACGTCATGTGAAATCTTTAGAGAACTTCATACTGTATGAGTAAGAAAATAAAATATTTGAAACTTGCTTGGAAGTATTGATTCCATCATCTTTGATGCATTACGACAGTTAATAGTCCTGTCCATGCTTTAGGGTTACAAATTTTGATAAATGTTTTGCTGTTATTTTGAGTCATAAGCTGTAGGTAAAAACATGGAACAAAACTGATGTTCCAGAGCCCGGTGACTCTACTTAACCAGCTTGATCACTCAATTCCCAACCTGGGCCTAGTATGGTGCCTCTCATACCTGACTACCAACCACTCTCAGGAGGTGATGTCTTCAATACTTTGTTAACCGTGTACGTGCTGGTCCAGAAGGGACTTTTTGACTGTCCTGTCATAAAATGTAAATACTCTGTCTCCTTTACCCAGTCTCGTTTCCTTTATTTCTAAGCATCCTCTCCCAAGCATATTTTCTTCCCTGGTTCTAGAATAATAGTAGTGACTTGCAGACATTTCTACTTTTTCAGAAAATAACCTGGGTTTCATTATTTAGAAAACAAATTAGTATGTGGCTCCAGGATCATACACATTGTAATTTCCTTTGTTTTTATTGGTAAGTTCTCACTAAACCAGTGGTCTTCAATTTTGTAATCTTCCTGCCTCAGTTTACAGAGTACAGAGATCACAGACATGTATCAAGACCCAGGTTACAATTTTATAACTATGTAACAGATAAAACTTTATTTTGAGACATCCCCCCCCCCCTGCCCACCCACACACACACAGGGTTTCTCTGTGTATCCCTGGCTGTCCTGGAACTTTTTGTAGGCCAAGTTGGCCTGGAGCTCAAATCACCCTGCCTCTGCCTTCCCACTTCTGGGATGGATTAAAACCCCGTGGCACCATGTCTAGTCCATTACTGAGACTACTGCAGAATTCTTGTGTGTTAAGAACTGTAACTGTAGGGTTGAGATACTCATGGCAGATAAATGGTGTCCCTTGCCCAAATGAGTTGTGGGATGGGTGTTTACATTCAGAACATTAATTAGTTTTGGAGATCATGTGCATTGAACTCTTGGTTCCTGTAGAGGATCTGAAACGAAGTGCCCAAGAATATGACTCTTCAAAATGAAATGGAAACTTAAGCCATATAGGAAAAAAAAAGGATTGACAAATCTAGGTCTACACAACAGTAAAACAGCTACTTAAAATATGGGCAAAGGACTTAAGTAGACAGCGTATATTTAAGTACACAAATAGCCACTAAGCACAGGAAATGATGCTCAATAGCACTGTCATTAAGGAAATGCAAGTCACAATTAGATCCACTTTGTAAGCATTAGGGAGTATTACTGTTCTTCCTCGCCCTCCCCAAAGGAAAGAAAAACAGTACTGGATAGAGTATTAGCAACCTCTTACTAGTGAACTCCCAGGGACTCCATTCAGGCAGTGTTACATCTAAAGGATGGAAGCAATCTAAGTATTCTGGAAGTGAATGAAAGTACTATCTGCAACAGGAAGGAAAATTTAGATATTCTCTAACATGGACAAACTGTTAAATATAATCCCACTAATATAAAAGTGGAGCTTTCATCTTAATGGGATTATATTTCTATAGATAAATGCAGAATGTTTGTGCCAAGAACAATGGGAGGAAATGGAATTAGTGTTAAAAACTTGGACAGAGCTTCAGAAAACAGAACACTGTGATGGCTGCATATTAAATAAACTAAGTTGTATTATCTACAATTAAATGGTTAACCTGGAAAACTATATTTTAAAAAAATGTTTTTATATACATTGGTGTTTTGTCATGGGTGTCTGGAGTTAGGTGTGAGTTGCCATGTGGGTACTGGGAATTGAGCCTAGATACTCTGAAAAGCAGTCAGTGCTCTGAACTGCTGAGCAATCTCTCCAGCCCTCAAATATATGTAGTTTTAAATGTGTATGTTTTAAAAGGAAAAGTGTAGGTAAGTGGTAAAAAGATTTACTTTCTGGATAGTTCTCAGGATGCACACACACACAAAAAATGGTGTTTAAGCTCATGTCTAAAGATATTCATCCTTAGTCTTCAAAACTCCCCCATATTCCAGATTCACATCAATACAGAGTTTCTAAACCTGTGGCAACCTTTCCCTTCGCTATCTGCTAACTAGTTAGGACCAGAGAGTTCCTGGAGAGTTCCTGGAGACTGGTTTCTTTGGCCAAATAAGCAATGCTTTCTCAAGACAAGTATTTTGTATGTGACAGGTACTTTGCAGTATTTAGAATGGCTTTCAATAATATAACAGTTTATTGCTCCAGTCCTAACGGCTCTTGGAACAGTACAACTGAGTCTGTCCCCACATGCTCAACAATCATTAACTTTCATCCCTATCACTAGTGTAGCAGGCACTAATTGGTGTCCAAATCTCTGGAATCCCCAAGATGTACCATAGCTTTATCAAAAAACAAAAAAAAACAAAAACAAAAAAACCAACTTTTTTTTTTTAAACCCAGACAATGTTTGAATAAATAAATAAAATGTGGTTGGAGTTGTGATGGATAGATGCTGAGTAACCAGAAGATAACTTGGGCTTACAGTTAACGTGTCCAGTGCAGGGCAGTGCCACAAAAACGGTGATTTCAGGTTGGCTGTAGTGTGCTGGACTGGAGACATTGAGAGTGATTTGGTCCAGGCTAAGATGCAATCAGATTTCTTTTTCATTCATTCACATTCCAAGAGTTACTCTAGCGTTGTCTCCCCTTTGAATGCAGGAGTGACTGCAGTTTAATGTAGAACTGCAATTTCTCAGACAAAAATCATGTTCTTAACTCAGCCTTTTTTCCTTAGAAATACCCATACGCTGACTGTAACCTAGCCAAGGATCATTTTAGACACTTGAAAAGGTATTAAAGCCATAGACATCATTTCCCAGAAAAGCATGGTAGCTGCCATCACAATTCTGAAATCTCCTCACTGGGCAGTGAGAGTGAGCCTGTAGATTCCAGAATAAAAAATTCTCAACATATTTCTCCTTTAATAATATTACACATTCTGTCTTTTGGTGGGATACTCCCAGATAGACAGTATAGCCAAGGTACAAAGCAGCTTGGCTAGTTAGCACCGCCTACTGCTAAGAGGAAGCCCAAGCTCAACAAAAACTAAGCAGGGCATGATGGCAGACGTTGTAACCCTCACACATGGGATGTTGCGTCATCTGCCCCAAGTTTGAGACAAGCTGGGATACACAGTGAGTTAGTTACAGGCCAACTTGGACTGACTACATAATTCTGTCTCAAAATTCAGGAGGAACTAGAGATGGTTCTGTGTAGAGCACTAGAGCTGCTCTTCCAGGAGATTGGGGTTTCCTTCCCAGTACCCACATCAGATTTACCAGAAGAACGCCTATTCACATGTGGCAGGCAATGCATACACAAGTTCACATAAATTGAAATTTATGCTGAATGTAGTGGCATACACCTTGAATTCCAGCATTTAGGAGGCAGAAACGGGGATTTCTGTGGATTCAAGGCTAGTCAGGGCTACACAATGATACCTATCTTCAAACACACACACACAAACCTATCAGAGCTGGCTCTGTGGTAAACAACACATGGTGAATCACCACCTCTGTTGCCTCCAGTTTGAGGGACTTAATCCCCTCTTCTGGGAACAGCAGGAACTAACAATGGTACACACACCTATACCACAATGTGTAATTAGCAAATTAAGTTAAAATCTTTAAAAACTACTACTTATTTTAGTTACTGCATGAACCTCCTGATACTCCAATCATTATAATATTTGTCAAGGCCTTCGTGAAACAAGTGCAGTATCTAAATCACATATTTAATGAAGCAGGTTCTAAGCAATATAAGAAGCAAATTGAGATACACAGACACTAGTTACAAGAATATCCTGTTTGGAGAACTGTTTTACTTTCATTACTTGGAAAGCAATTCATTAGCCTTTTGATGCAGGGCTTTCGTTTTATAAGCTGCACACTGAGTGCAAAGATAAGCATGGAAAGTTCAATGGCACAGACGACTGCTATGACCCAAGCTGAAGTAGTCACGGTGCCCTGTACCAAGGACTGCGATTCACAAGTCTCCCAAGATAGAACATTTTCAGAGAAAAAGGATGTAAAAGTTCAGTTGCCTCTACATGACAGGATTCTCAACTGTGAATCTTCCAAATGTGATTAAAGTGAAAAATACAGCAATTTACACTTCATGTGTTAAGTATTAAAAAGTACTGCATTTTGGTATTTAAATTATCCTAGAAGCAGTGGAAGGCAAGTCCTGATAAGCCTTCCCTTTCTGCTTCTGCTCTGGCTGAGACCAGAAAAGCAACCTGAGTTGTAGGCAGCTGGGAAATCTTCCCATGGTTTTATGTGAACATCTCAAGGGCTGGAGGGGAATCAGAACCGGTCTGCTGATCTGCTGGCCACAGCTCGGATATTGCCATACACCTTTGATGGAGGATTTCCTGTTTAAGAAAAAAAGTGGCTTATTAGATATACAAACATTCAAACACGAAGAATAGAGAGAGAGGGCAAATTTTTATGTTCCTAAGAAATCAGTTGTAAAAAAAAATATTTCATAAAAAAGCCAGTCAGCCAGACCTGAACACCAGAGAAAAACCTCCAGTTGTCTGAGCAAATTACTATGACTCTGGAACTAGATTAAATTAAATCAGGTTGTCAGATGTGTTTAGCAGACCCCGTTTTATAGAACCTAAAATGACCTGTTATTTTGCAATGGCTTTTCTGTGTACTCGTTAGGGAAAACAACAGATTTAATGATCTTACCCAATAACCCTTCTCTTACAAATGTAAATCGAAGCTAAATATTCTTGGTTTTGCCTTCACTACCTCTTTAACTTCTGTTTGGCATTTTTAACAATATGAAAGCGGCTTTTTAAGTATGGCTTGAATTCTTCTATTCCCTATCAGAGAAAACATCAAAGAAATGAATTGCTGTTACCTAGGATGAGGTTGCAAATGGCAGTTCTCGCCATCTTGATATTTTGGAAAGAGCCAAGAATGTGAACTTTCCTGAATGAAGGAAAGAGACAGGTTAGGCATGAAAGGCATATCAGAACCAAACCCTTGGAAACTCAAACTCGGGAAATCACAGTTCTAACTGAGGGCAGGGGTGATGGGAATGATGACTGACAGCTTTCTAAATCTTCTAAAAACCACTTCTACAACAAGTGACTTGTGACTTGTGGTATAGGAATTATATCCGTTCTCCTCCCCCAAAAACTATCAAAAAGACAATTAAGAACAAATTAAAAGTTCCTTTTTTTTCTTGGCAGTTTTTGCAGTATTGCCCAGACTGGCCTTAGACTTGCGCTGATCCTCCCTTCTGCCACCTGAGGCATGTACAGCACTTCCTTCCTGGTTACAGGCAGGGAAAGACCGCTCAGTGAAGGCACTTGCCACCTAGCCTGACAACCTGTTTTTGATCCCTGAGGCCCCCTTGATAAAAGGAGAGGACCAATGTCCACAGACTCACAACCTCTCACTCAGGTGCTATGGCACATGATCTACCCACCCAAACACAAACAAAATATAACAAAGGTTTGTGGTTAATAGTTGTTCTCATCCGTGCGTCCTCCATATTTACTCATATACTCCTCACAGGACTTTCCCAGGGAGAGATTATTCCTACTGTAAATGAGGAAAGAAACTTTAAAGAACCAGGAGCTTTAGGGTGAGGGTGTAGTTCAGAAGCACCCATTTCTGCCCAGTGTGAGGTCTCAGATCTCATCCTGGGCAGAAGGACACAACAGGGAAACACACCCCAAAAACATTAAGCTGATTGAGCAGCTAAAATTTAGAAATAATGTATAAACATATATGCATGTATTAACAATTACTCTTTGAAAAAACCACGAGTTTGAAAAAAGTAAAAAAGGATATATAGTAGGATTTGGTAGGAAAGGAAAAATGTAAATATATTACAATTGAAAAATATTTCTAAGTAAAAAAATTATTACATTTTAAATATAATTAAAAATTAATCAAAAGATATAAAAAGTACTTCTATACCAGCACTGGTCATAATGGCTCCAAAATGAAATATTCCAGATGTCTATCAGCGTGATTATAATGCTACTTGGTCACAGAAAAGGGGGAGCTACTGTTGTACCCAACACAATGAAGAAGCTTAAGCCAATGTGCTAAATAGGGGGCATCCATTTACATGAGCAGAGCCAGTTATGGGAAGTAGAACTGTGGACAGTAAAGGACTGATTAAAATAATGCACAGGGAAGTCTGATGATGGGCAGGTTAAGGGTGTGGCAAGGAGAATGTGGTTATGATGCAACTTTATAAAGCAGTGGTATAATACTTGACCAGAACGCACAAGGTCCTAGGCTCAATCCCCAATACCAAAAAGAAAAAAATAATTACAACAAATATAATGGCTAAGACTTTTTGAAATAAATAACAATTAAAAATCATGAAAAAATTCTCAAAATAAGACACTCACACATCTGCCAAAACAATCCGTGTCCGTGTCACATTCTCTATTGTAAATTTGGTTTTTCCTCCTTTGCCAGCAATTCTTCCTATTGCTCTTGACAGGTGGTCTCCTTTTAGGGGCTTAACTAAAGAAGACAAGAAAGACACCAGGTAGCTAGCTATTGAGTTTGTCTACTAAACAGTAAATACACATTTTTCTGAAAAGTGCGTGGTTAGTAATACAGCTCAACTGAAGCTATTAGAAAACCAGTCACAACACAATGCAATCAAAACACAGAAGACCACCACATGCTCCTCTCACCGTCAGTGATTTCAAAAGACTCAAGGAAGAGGTCATCCAGCCTAATAAGAGCAAGCGCATCCTACAAAACAAAAGAAACACCATGATGGCCTTTTCAATAGAGGCCTGACAGTGACTAAATAACATTTTACAACTAAAATCCAGACGCCACAATGACAAGATCAAAGATTTTGAAAATGACCATCTTCTAAAATGTCCACACTGGTTTTCAACATCTCGTGGGAATGAGACTACTCACCTCTACCTGAAACCCGAGAACAAAGGCTTTCACAAAGTCGGCTGCTTTTGTCAGGGCACTGACATCCTTGGTGTCTTCACAAGTCTGTAAAGGAAGAGGTACACATATGGAGGTGATGAGAAAGAAAGTGTTGTAACAAAATACTAGAAATGATATTTTTATTATAATTTTGCTCACCATCAACCACTGTCCCCCAATATTGTAAGACCCCATTTAGGTGAGATCAGCATTCTGTTTAATTTGTACATGAGAACCTTCCTGCTCCAAAGCTGGGCAATTCTACACAATTGGCTCAAATGACTAACACATTGTATGACTGGTGGAGGGTAATGGCAATACCTCTAGCAAACCCTAAGAGCTCACACCCCTTCTGTCTTCTCTTCTCCATCAAGGCAGTAATCCCCACAAAAGTCCTGACCTAACGTTCTGTCTTAGAGGACCACTCATTTCAATGCTGTTGTTTCCCAAATCAACAACTCCAGTTCTGTCTACTTGCATGCCTGGTACCAAGGTAATCAAGAATAGCTTAAGTAGGAATCCTGTCTGCAAAAAATTACTTGAACTACAGAAATAGCTGTTATTCATAGAACGCCCATTCTGTAAATAACATGCTTTACACATCTAACTCTAAGCTTTACCTCTGACAACCTCGAATGCTTTCTAGTATAAACACTTATTATCATCCGTGAGAAAAATAAGGTACTAAAAACGCAAACTCAGTCTAATTTCTAAAATATCCCTTCTAGTCTCCCACACAAATTCACAATCCATTTGAACAGACTACACATTCCATAAAATTAAATGTGTAGCATACAGGATTGTGTTAACAGGACTTTCACATTTAAAAACAAAACCCTGCAGGGTAGGTAAGTACACGCCTTTAATCCCAGCATCCTTCATGAAGACTCTTACAGTTCCAGGCCTAGTCAGGACTTCATAGTGAAACCTTGTAAAACACCCCCCCCCCCCAAAAGGCCCCAGACTTTGGTTCTCACCCTATGTGACTTGACTCTTTTTGGCAAGTTGCATGCATTTAAGAAGTTTTTTCTTTTATAAAATAACACGTCAGCATAGAAGATACTATATGGTCCCTTCTAGCACTAAGATTCAATTAGATTGCTGACTCTAATCAAGGCACTGAATTTCTAGAACTTTTCTTGCCTCATCCTCTGACACTCGTAGGGGCTGGGGGCTGGGGGGACTATACCATCTACATCATACCTTAAAGACCTAATGATGTAGTTTACCTCAAGCTAACACACTATGCATGTGATATATGGCATTGTCAACACATACTAATAATACCAGCTAATGATCCTACCATGAACCAGGCAGCTAAGCACAATAGAAAAGTATACATTTCTAAAGAGGAAGAGCTTGAGCTAGGCCCTGAAAGCTGTCTGCACTGAAAAGTAGGAAGAGAATGGAGAAAACAGTCTTCTTCCGAGAGCAAACTACCAGCAAGGAGGAAAAAATGAGGAGAAAGAAACATGACTGGATCTCCTAATCGAAAGGCAACATCTGGTTTTTATTTCTTTGAAATGCTGGGGGTGCTAGTCTATCAAAACAGAAGGACTACAACCTGGGAAGATTAATTTGGCATGCATCATCTATTGAAGAAAAAACTTAATTTGGAAACAAAAATACATTAGCACTTAATACCTCCAAAAAGAGATCATTAAAATACACAGCACTTATCCGTAAGTGGGGACCTGCAATTATCACTTACAATTACAGTTAATGTACATCCATGTACATCCCCACCTTTCACCAATTCAACACCTATTATAGAAGACAGTCACAGAATAAACAAATATTTTGGAGTGATTTCAAACCAATTTACGAATACAGTCAATACCTGTTTTGAAAACAGTTTTGAAGGTATCTCACTATACTAAAACACCCGAGGAAAGCCACTTACTAGAAATAAGCTCTATGGAGGTTGCATTCATTTATTTTCAGTTCTGAAGGAGAAAATTCGGTAGGCTGCGAAATGGATATCGTTCTCCTTACCCTGATTTCTACATTCCTTGACTTCAGGTTAAAGCGTATTTGAAGTCCCAAATGTTCTACTATCGGAGTAAATATCTTCATCCAGTTTTCTTTTAATGGTGTGTATCTGTTAGCGGGGACGGGAATTTTTCTCGATTCTCCTTTCCCAGTCTGCAACAAAGCACACACACACATTCAAGAAGGTAACTGCAGACTTAAAACCAGAACGCCCGGCCCCGTCCTGTCCTGCCTCGGTCCCCACCAGGAGCCGCTCGCCCGACAGCGGAGGGAAGACCGGCCTCTTCGCTGGCCGCGCCTCCTCCGTGTCCATGCGGCTGGCGTCTCCGTCCTGTCCCGCCGCTGACGGCTGTTCGGCCTGTCGCTTCTTCGCCCGCCGGCCCCCTCTGTGAGTGACGGGAGTGAAGCCATCTTCCGTCCCGGTGTTCTGCATCTCCATCTCGGCCATGTCCGAACCTGGTGAGTACAACCCGCCGAGCACGTGCCCGGTAGCACTGCGCACGCTCCAGCCTCCGCCAATCAGCGTGAGGGCACCGCCCCTTTCCTGAGGTGGGGCCCATGCCTGGGGCCTGCGTCGGGATTGGTCCGCGTGCCTGAATGGCTGTCCTACGATATGCCTGGTTGCTAGTGTCGCAGTACCCCAACGCGCTCGCAGCCGAAGCAGTCTCAGCCTCTTATGTGTCTACGTGAAATCGTCGTGGAAAAGACAGTTCGTTAGCTTGTGCCGTGTGTGGAGAAGCATCTGGGACGGTCTCAACAGCTCATCCGGCATTATCAGAGACACCCGAGCCCAACTTGCTAGGGCGTCCGGGTAGAGCGAGGCCAGGGAGGGACAAACTGCCCCGGCGATGTTTGCAGCCCGGTTTCTAGGTTAGTGTTTGTCTGCGTCTGTCTGCATCAGCACCATGTCCACCTTCGAGAAGCCTCAGATCATTGTCCACATTCAAAAAGGCCTTAACTATACGGTGTTCGACTGCAAATGGGTGCCCTGCAGTGCCAAGTTCGTGACGATGGGCAACTTCGCCCGGGGCACCGGCGTTATCCAGGTGTACGAGATCCAACGCGGGGACCTGAAGCTGCTGCGGGAGGTGGGTGCAGGCTTGCACTGCTGTTTGGGCGTGCGAGCGTGTTCGGGAGTCTGCGTTGCTCTTTGCCACGGCCTTGCTCAGCAGGATCAAAAAGGAGATAACTGACGGAGAAATACTTCGGACGTAAAACTTTGGCATCCCAAAATCTTACTGGGGAACTGGTACCTTGTCTCACTGCCAGCCCCTTCTCCCGCCATCGGTGCAGTCCGTTGCCTGTTTCTGGGAAGGGGAGTTGAGGTTTCATGTTTACGTTCTAGGACTTTTTAGGCAGTTTAGATTTGTAGTGTGCTAGTATGTATATGCAGAACATGCACGTTTCATGCAAGCAGAACCAAGAGGACACCGGGGTACCTACAACGAAGTTTGTGGAGACAGTTAATACCCAGTTCTTTCGAAAAATATCAGTTGAATACTGGTAGTACCAAAACATCTGAAGGGTAATGTCCCGGATCTCATGGAGTTTTGTTTGTTTGTTTTTTGTTTTTTGTTGTTGTTGGGAGAGATAGTCTAACAGCCAAACCAAAAATGCATAAATGTAAATCGAGATGGATTTTCTAATACACAGTTCTATGAGAGTCAAAACAGATTTAGGATAAGTAGAAACCAACTTGGGCAAATTCAGAGTAGAGCATGAGGTTACCAGAGGAAACATCTTGTAAGTGGTAGAAAACAGCTTTGATATAGTTTATTATCTTTTTTAAAAAATAACAAAAAACACACACTAGAACTGGTAGTGCACACCTTTAATCCCAGTACTCAGGAGGTAGATTCGGGTTTTGTAAAAGGCTGCCAGTAAGCCAATCTGTGGAATCGTCCTTCTGTGGAAGGATGAAAATAATTAACATTTCATTTTCTTTCTTTTTGAGATGGATGTTCTCTGTGTTATCCAGTTGGCCTCAAATTCATAATTCTCATGCAGCCCATTCCCAATCCCCAGTGACTGGGATTACAGGCCATGTGCTATGCTGCTGAGCTGTGGCTAACTAACAATTTTATAGTTATTTATAATTTTTAAAAATGTTTCAGTTTGGATTGGCTCAAACAAATGACCAGTCTCACTGAGGTGCTGACGGTTGGTAAGATATTCAAAGAGTTGGCTTGAAGAAAATGAATTTAGGGCAGGCATTAGATAAATAAACTTGCATTGGAAGATGTGTGAAGCACCATCTCTCCTTGAACTTTGCCGAGAGCCTGTTTCCAGGTTTAATTCCTACTCTGTCTCTGTAGTCAAGCATTCAGCTTGGAGAATCTAAACATGGCTTGGTCTTTTCTCCCTTGCCTTGTGCTCTTCATCACTCTATCTCACAGTCACCTGCTGCTCTTCCAGCAGCCAGTTTAGATTATCTGATGATATAGGAAGCCCTTCCTGATCTACACTCCTCTAATACTGACCTTTTGTGCCAGAAATAAACAGTCTGTCTTACTTCTCTAGATTGTAAGGTGGACAGCAAGGACAAAGTCTTCTAATTGGGTACAAATAGAGGACAAGAATCTGGGCAATTTGGTACACATCATTCATACCAGTACTTGGGAGGCAGAGAGAATTTCTTTAAGTTTGAGACCAGCCTGGTCTGCACAGTGAGCTCCAGAATAACCAGAGCTACATAATGAGATCGTGTCCCAAAAAAAAAACCAAAAACAAACAAACAAAAAATAAACAAAAATGTAGGGCAGGGGACCAGAGAGGTGACTCAGTGGTTAAGCATGTAGGCTTCTCTTCCAGATGAGCCGGGTTTGATTCCCAGCACCCAGATGGCAGGCAGCTCACAAGTGTGCCTGCAATTCTAGGGGCTCTGTTGCTCTCTCCCAGCTTCCTTCAGTACCAGTCATGCTTCTAATGTACAGACATACATGCAGGCAAAATAGCCATACACATAAAATAAAAATAAGTAAACAAATAGAGGGCAGGGCCTCCTTCCCTAGTTGAAGAGTTTGTTGGGCCACACAACAGTGTCTAGCCAACGTTCACTTCATCATCCTTTTCTAAGACTTCAACTTTTCTAATGCACACAAAGCTACCATATGGACAAAGACTGCCCTGAAAAATGCAATCGTGGCTGAAGGCTAGTAGTGAGCCAGTGAAGTTTCGGTGCTTTAGAGCTTCTGTGCTCTGAATGCACTGCTTGTTCACATCTGCCTAACTAAACCTCTCCGTGTTAATTAAGTAGTGCCAGGATGCCAGGATGTGGAGGAGGAAGAACTGACAGGCTGCAGTAAACCCGCCCACAGGCAGAACAAAAATAACTCTGTGGCAATTATTGATCACAGGCTTCTTTAGTCATGCTAACATACACTTCTAGCAAAGTATATAAAAAAAACTAGGCCAAGTAAACTATCACTGATGGCCATGCTCAATACCATATTCATCACTTTCACATGATAATGTTTGTGTGAAATAGTTTTAACCAAATACTTTATTGTTTTACTCAATTAGTATTCTATCAAAGTTACCTCTGAATTCTATGTATTTTTCCATAGGAAAAAATATTTAACAGTGTTGAGAAGAAAGCCTTTTTGTGTGCTGTATGAATCTGTTTTTGTAGTGTCCCTTGGGAGTGGAGGAAACATGACCATTTGCTGAAGTCCAGCAAGAGAGCCTTGCTCTCTGAGCAAGCGTTAGATTCTTGAACAATAATCAAGTAATACTTAACATTTCTGTTTCTTTGATCCAAAACAGAAACCTTGAGGGAAGCATGATACTATGCATTCATCTTGCAAAAAATATGAACGAGGATTTAAAAAAGTAGAGAAATCTGAAATTAGCTTTGATTCATTTCTCCACCGTTTTATTCACTCTTCCAGGCTTAGAACTTAAAATATATACATAAAACTTCCATTGACTCAGACCTGCAGAATGGGACTGTGTAATGAAATGTTTGTTGGAATCTCATAGTGGCTCCTTAATATAGAGAGCTTGAAATCTGCCTGGGTAAGGGATGTCTCTTCTCATTTTGAAAATGACTGCATGTGTGGCCTAGGGAGTGCTTGGGACCTGACTTTTAATCTGCATGGTCACCATATAAAAAGCCAGGCACGTCTGTACACATGTAACTCCTGTACTGTGGAGGACAGAAGGATCCCTAGGGCTGGCTGTCAGCTAGGTTAGCTCCAGGTTCATGAGAGACCTCGTCTTAAAGGAATAAAGCCAAAATATGGATACCTGAAGTCATCTCCTGACTTCTCTATGAATAGGTGTACCTTCACTCACACACACACAGAGAAAGAGAGAGAGAGAGAGATCACAGTTTGAAACAATGTATGTGTTATGAAAAAAGATGGTCTTTTCTGGAGAAAAGTGTAGAATGATGTCTGTTGTCATATGCTTAATAGATGGGAACTGTTTCTGTGATTTGTGCATTTGACTCCAGACACTGTCTTAGACACAACACATAAAACCCAGAGGACAGAAAAGGAGGTTCAGGAGAGAGAACACTTTGCAGCCCAGGAATTGGTGCTGGAGGGCTAAGCGGGGCTTCATCCTCATTCAGAGACCATGGAGCACCTACTAGTCTATAGGTAGGACTACAAGAGGCTCATGAGCATCTCTGTTCTTTTATCCTTCAGGAAATAATGACCCCACTATGTTTGCTTTTCTGCTGAGAGCTTTGCACAGTGTGTATTGAACCTCTTCACATGCATCCCACCAGAGATGTTAGAGCTTTTCCGGCTGTGAGAGAGCAAGGTTAAAGCAGATTCTCTCCCTGTAGCCAGCCTGACCTAGTATTCACTGTGTAGCCTGGCCTGACCTCACAGCCGCCCTTCTGCATCCATGTCTGACGTCCTGGGGCTACTGAACTGAGCTACCACACTTGGGACCTCAAGTTGCAGCATTTTGGTTATCTAGTGAGACAAGAACAACAAAAAAATCCTCTTTGTGAATTCCCTTTTCTCTCTCTCCCCTTTAATCACCTAACATAAGAATATCTGTGTTTTAGACCAGATCAGATTGTGTCTACCTTGGACAACAGAGTGAGAGACAGTGTCTCAGACTATCAGGTTAGAGAGATTGCTCAGAGGTTAAGATCACTGGTTGCTCTTGCTGGGTCTCGTTCCCAGCATACACACACATGGTGACTCCCTGTAACTCCAGTTCCATAGAGCACTGCATACACATGGTACACATGCTTGGGCATACCTAAGGACAAAACACCTATGCACATAAAAATAAACTCCACCCCTAATCTAAAAGAAAAATAGCCAGATGTGGTGGTGTGTACCCTTAATCCTGGCACTTAGTGATCTAGGAGCTCTGAGTTCAAGACCAACCAAGGCTACATAGTAAGATTCTGTCTCAAAAATAACCTTTCTTTTTGATAGGTTTTAAATTATACAAAATTGACTAAAGAAAGTACAGTAATTTTATCAGAAAATATTTTAATTGCTTTATATATAATGTATTTAACACCCACAGCAAAGCTATAGACATTGTGATTATAAGTAATTGTTTACATAAATAAGTAACATAGCCTCTCCTTTCTGTCCAGATTGAAAAGGCTAAACCCATTAAATGTGGAACATTTGGTGCCTCATCTTTGCAGCAGAGATACTTAGCTACTGGAGATTTTGATGGAAATCTTCATATGTGGTGAGATTATTAAACAGTACACCAATGGGATGAGTGTTTTCTTCGATAGGCTTATTTTTCCTCTGAAAGAGAATTTTAATTTTAAAATACTTTTTTTAAATATTTTAATTTCTTCCAGAAGTAACTAAAATCATGAAGACTGTTGTAATAAATATACCTCTATGTTATATTTAAATCCCACTTAAAATCCTAAGCTCTTTATATTACATTTAGGAATGCGTATGTGTGTATGTATATGTATGTACTAACAATGAACGAACAGGCCATGAATGGGAAAGAGCAAAGAGGGGTCTGTAGGAGGGTTTGGAGAGGGAAGGGAAGATGATACATTATAACCTCTAAAGTTAAAGACAAGGTTTACAAAGATACTAAGCTCTAGAAGTTGAAACAATGTTACCTGTTTTTATGGACTCACAGGCTGTTTGGTGCTAGTAATTAGTGGCATTTTATCAAGAAGCAATACACTAATTTTAGTTTTTTCCATGTAGAACGTCCAATTAAAGTTTTGTTAGTATTTAATGTTTTAGGATCTAGACAAAACTTTTTAGGAAAATATCTATTGAGCAACTCAATGAAAGCCTGCTTTGAATGAACAAAATCATAGTTGTGTCTGTTGCCTTTATATAGTATCTTACTTACAATTGTAAAGTTGAATGAATTTATATTTCTCTTTAATTGCTTTTTAGAAAATTGTTCTCAACATTTAAAGTATATTATTTATTAGCTCTTTTTTTTTTTTTTTTTTTTTTTGAGACAGGGTTTCTTGGTTTAGCTTTGGATGACCAGGCTGGTTTCAAACCCACAGAGATCTGCCTGGCTCTTCCTTCCTAGATGCTGGGGTTAAAGGTGTGCACCACTACATCCAACTCATTAGCTCATTTCTAATCTGAGCTGTTTGATTTTGCTTAGGAATTTGGAAGCTCCAGAGATGCCAGTGTATTCTGTGAAGGGCCACAAGGAAATTATAAACACTATAGATGGTATAGGTGGACTTGGAATTGGGGAAGGAGCACCTGAAATTGTGACTGGCAGCCGGGATGGTGAGTCTTTGTTAAATATTAAACAAATGTTTTATGAAAACTCGTGTGTGATGGGATACCCTCTCCATGTAGAATCCTCTCTGGTTGACTTCATCCTGCGTGTATTGTTTGTGCCAAGTTTTAGTGCACACCCATCATTTGTTTTAGGCTTTTGTATATTTTCCGGGGAGGGTCATAGCACTGAATATTTTAGTGTGGAGTTAATTCAACAACTAATAATAAACTGACTTTGAATACTTACAATGTTTCTACAGGTTTCTGAAGTAGCCAGTGATGTAATATAGGAGGCAGCTTTCCATTCTGTTTTTAAAAAGCACTTACTGCTTAGGAAAATGTCAGACTGACAGATCTGTGAAAACAGGTCCTGAGCGTCCCCTGAGCCCTGTAGAAACTCCACAGGTGCCATCTTGGCTTTCAGTAACCAACAGACCAGGTCTGAATGGCTGCTATGGGGTCCCAGATTGTGTTGCTTCATATGGAGATGTATTAGTTTCATTAAAAGAATTATTTTAAAATAAGAATGAGATATAATTTTCTCATAGTTACTCCAGAGCAGGTGGTGTGTTGGAAATGATTTTTTACATGGAAGCAATGTGGAACACGAAGGAAGGATGATATGCATTATGCTACCACAGCCATTGTTTATGGTTTATCATATGCAGATTCTTCTCTTTCCATAACTGTTACTTTAATGGCTGTATCATTCCGTGTGTGGCTCTACCACTGTACTTAATGATGCTTCTGCAATAGCCATGCAATGTGTTTTTAAGTTTTCTGGGTATTCTTAGGAGAGTGGCTTGAAGTTATGAAGAAGTGATTATTGTTATCTATGTAACTCCTTGGTGATAAGTATTTTATAATTTATAAAGTGGATTTCTGAATAGTCCATCCTGCCTATTTACCTGGCCAGCTATGGTAGACAGTGACTCAACTGACACTGATTTTTCTTTCCTGTAAGTTTGTAGGTTAAAAATTGTACGCCACTTCCACTGTGTTAGTGTCTATGCTCGCCTACTGATTAATTTTGTGTTATGAGCCGTCGTTATGTTCTTTGCTAGTTCAAGTGTGGAAAACTTACTATAGAGCCTAATGGTTTGTGTAAACCCTGTAGCTGAGTGGAAATCTCTGTCAGATTTGTGGGAGCTCTCTTCACAGAGGATTGCAGCCTTTTAATGACCAGCTCTGTCTTGGAGAGAAGTCTTTCAGGGATTTTTTGCCCTTCCCGGTTCTTGCTGGTTGCCTTTTAGCCATCTCATTACATGCATTTATGTTGATTCCTGGCAGTGACACTAGTTAGTGACCCTGTAACATTGATACAAGAGGTTAAAGTTGAATTTAGGCTAATAGTTCCCTCCTCACTATTTTGTATTAGAAAATTAAGCTTAATTATATGTGAAATGAGTGGGGCTGTTTCTTCTGATGCCAACAAAAGCTGGGGCCCTGTGCATACTGGTCACTCTGCCAAGAGCTGCCTCCCCCAACAGTTGAAATTGCATATAAAATGTAGTAACGAATATTCTTCTGTATAAGGAAGGTATCAATGGTTAGATGTGTAGTAAGGAAAACAAAGTTAAAATGACACTTCCAGTCTTCTAAATACATGCATTAGTTTGAGTGTTAACTGAGAAAATAAGGCATGTTGGAGTTGGGCACTTGTGTTCACCTTGTTAATCATAGATGGCCTTGGAACACTTGTCGCATCTTCTCTGTGTCACTATTAATTTGGGAATCATTTCTAATATGAGAATGTGGGTTTTGTCTGTATCAAGTACAGCTTAACCAACTTGAAGTCAGGAAAACATAATTTTCAGGTGTTGTAACACCCACAATATTGGCATATGCCCCGCTGGTACAGAGAATGTAAACAGGAAATGTGATCAGTCACTGTTGCATTTTACCAGCTCCCTTTTCTTCACAACAGGAACTGTGAAGGTGTGGGACCCACGACAAAAAGATGACCCTGTTGCCAACATGGAGCCTGCACAAGGAGAGAACAGGAGAGACTGCTGGACCGTGGCGTTTGGTAAGGTACCGAAGAGATCATTGCGTTTGAAGTTTGTGTTTTTGAAAATTCCCAGTAGTGTCTAGCGGTCTGTTCTGTAAGTTATTCTGAGAGGCTATCCAGCAAATAGCATCGCAGTTACTGTCAATCTCAGGCTAACATTTGCATTATTACTGTGCTGCTTATTGTGTGGCTTGGAGAAAGTCGCCAAACTTCACAGCTTCTTGGTTATTGTATTTACACAGTAGTGCTAGTAGACTTTGCTTCCTAGTGTTGAGGAGCCAATGAGGTAATGGCGCTAAAGCTCTTCAACAGCAGTTCTCAACCCGAGGGTCACAATCCCTTTGTGGGGGTCACAATGATCCTTTCACGGGGTTGCCTGAGACAGTAGTGGGTGACAAAAGGCAAAACAATTCATCTGAACGATACCGAATAAATAGTGTTTGTAGTTCTCTATAAAATGAGGAGCAAGAAAAGGGTTCTGTCCAAGATGACTACCTTTTGGGATGCTCACGGAAGGAAAGATGTTCCTCCTTGAAAAGTCCACAAGAAATGTGACAATGGTAAAGGAAGACCATGAGGTCAGTTTGGGACATAGCTGGAGCAAGATACTGGTACCATCAAGGGCTCACAGTAGAAATGCAGGCGTGGGGTGTATAAGTAGGAACTGGAGGTAGTTCAGAATGAAGACATGGCGGGGAGGGGGCCAGGTATCCAGATAGCCTCACACACTGATAGGACCTTCCTCCTCCCTCACTCACTTTTTTTTTTTTTTTTTTTTTTTTTTTTTTTTTTTTTTTTTTTTTGACTTGGCAAGAGCTTAGTAGGAAAATCATCCTGGAAATAAGCATGCTGAAATTAACCTCACCTTCTAAACTCTAGGTATTGTCATATATACCACTCATACTGCACTCTAATTCATTACAAAGGTTCCTGCAAAGGTAAAATAGCCAGAAAAAATACTCTGCAAAATAATTTTGAAACAGTATTTGCATTCATATATCATTACTACCAAGGAATAAAAAAGAATAGGTGTCTTCCCAGACCCTACTGTCTAGGAACTGTACGTGGTCTGTCTTTGCAGGTATGTAATAGATCATGGGGCTTTGCATGATCTATTTGCCTAGACAAGCCCTAGGCCATATTTCCAGCCTGAGAGAACATTTTCTTTCTATTTAGTATCCTGTAAACACTGTCAAGCAGATTTTTGCCATAGAATTTCAAAAAAGTAAGCATTCTTTCAAAATTAACACTTCTCATCACCTGCCAGGATTGTTGAATGGAGTTATCCCCAGCATAATTTTTTAAATTGAGAACTGTCCTGAGTTATTTGTATAGCAGCTTTTAGCAGACTTCACCTTGAGCTTATAAAGACTTGAAATGTATTTTGATTCCAGGCAATGCTTATAATCAAGAAGAACGTGTTGTTTGTGCTGGCTATGACAATGGGGATATCAAGCTGTTTGATCTCAGAAACATGTCACTTCGGTGGGAGACAAACATTAAAAATGGGGTAATGTGCGTTTCTGTGCTGTCCAGCCTCTCTGAGATGTTTGTATCGGCTGTCCACATCTAGCCACTGCAAAGTTCTCAGACCCTTTCTCCCAGCTCATGACTCTCAGTCTGCTACCACAGGTGACATTTTGGAGGCCAAACCATCTTAAATCTAATGGTGGCCATGCATCCTTTCTTAAGAAAGCCGTCACATACTCAGATATGGTTTGTACTGAGTCCATGGAGTCATACCACCCATCTGAGGACTATGGGGACCACACAGATAATATCAAAATGAGCAAATAAGTGGTCTTTTTCTTGCTAGAATAGGAAAAGTTTCACCAAGGGCCTTTGAACTTTGGTTCAATTTAGTTCACACTGATTTCTGAAGGTAGCATTGACTTACCTACCTGTACTAAATAATGAAAACATTGCATTGTGACCATCTGTGGGAATCCAAGATTATTTTGTTGATCAAATTAACAGAAAATATATTTTGCTATGTTGATTCAGAAAGTTTAAGCACATGGTCTTATCATTTTATGCCAACAAGATCTGAAGAAATGGCTCAGTGGTAAAGAACACTGAATGCTCTCCCAGAGCACTGGGGTTTGATTCCCAGCACACGCATGATGGATCAGAACCACTTGTAGCTCCAGTTTCAGGGATTCTGACCCTTTCTTCTGTCCTCTCCGAGTATCAAGCACACACCTGGTATGCATTTATGAAAGGAGGCAAAACATCCATACACAGTTTTTAAAAGTAAAGAAAGTAAGAACCTGTTAGTAACAGATCTTTTCTTTGCTCTCAGGTGTGTAGCTTGGAGTTTGACAGGAAGGACATAAGTATGAATAAGTTAGTAGCTACATCTCTGGAAGGCAAGTTCCACGTCTTTGACATGAGAACACAGCATCCCACCAAAGGCTTTGCATCTGTTACAGAAAAGGTAAATGAGAGACTCCCTGTGGAGAGGGGTGATGGTCGTTCTAGACTATTCCGTAGAGTGAGTTGCCAGGGGCCGTCCTCTGCCGCGTGCATGCGGGATTTGAGGTACTGTGCAGGTGACTTTCCCCAAAATTGCTAGCTCTATACTTGATTATAATAACTCTCTTGGTTAGCTAGTAGTCTAAAGTAACCTTTCTGATACCAAGAATTTGATGAGAAGATCCCAGTCTGGCGTTTTCCAATAAATATATACTTATTAATAACTCATAATGTCCTTTCCAGAAATAACATTTTTCACTATGTCATTTATCCCATTTTATTTTATATTTTCATTTGCTATATTAAGTGAATTTATTTTAAACACAAGTTACTGTGTTGAGGACGTAAAAGATATTCACAAATGTTTAGTTTGTTTATACTTTAGCTTCTACTTGAGAGAGCTTAGTGGGAAAAATACTTGGCTTACAACATTGGAAAAATAGGTAAGGAAGAAAAACAAAGGGAAAATACTTGGCATAAAAAAAGAAGAGGTCTGGAATAAAGCATCTACATAAAATCCATGTAACATCCTGACACTTGCAATAAACAGAAGGGAATGCGGTCCTCTTTCCTTAAACATAAGAAGGAAAGCAGCGATTGGTTGATTGTTTCCATGGGAATCAAATGTGCAGCTCCCTCAGGAACTGTTTCCTGTTCTTTCCCATACTGTGGATGCTGGGGGATTCCTTCCCCACTGAGGAAGTTCATTTTGACAGTATGAGCCTAATCCCTTGAGGCCTCTCATACACTTAAAGTGCATATTTTGAGATTCTTGTTTTTATATGCTAATGGTAATGCTCTCAAATATTCAAATTAATGACAAAAGGTATCATTCAGGACTGGACAGTTAAGAATACTTGCTGCTCTTCCAAAAGACTTGAGACAGGTTTCCAACATCCATGCCAGACTGCTTCCAACCCCTGTAACTCCAAGTCCAGGGGATCTGATGCCATCTTTAGCCTCTGCATTCATGCATAGACTCCCCACACTCCACCCCCACATACATACACATAATTAAAAATTAAATCTCATAATTAGTAGTCACTGAAATGTGAAATGGCTTAGCTCAAATAGCAGCTTCACTGCTTCTACAAAGCAGTGTTGCTTTGTATCCACCTACTTCTCTGGATCTCTCTTCTCCTCCTCAGCTCTCACTCCTCATGACCCCTAAGGTGAACCAGCATGCTGGAGAGCATTTGCCAGTGTGAGTGAGGTGCTATAAACTGGTAGCCTTCTCTACTTGTTTATCTTCATTTTCCTAAGGAAATGCATTTTACTTTTTAAAATACAGGTGATCTCTTAACACATTTAAATGATGACAGAAATAAATCTAAAACCATGCAGAGATGAAAGGTATTAGTTACAAAATAGACGTAGGATGCTGAAACGCATGTCCTTGCACACTGCTGTTATCCAGCCCACTCCCCCAGTCCCCCGGTTGCCTCTCTCTAGGCCACCTTTTACTGTCAGATTCCCCTGTTCTGTGCTCACGTCCTATGTCCATCTCTCTCACTCCCCTCTTCTCCATTGATTAACAGCCCTTCCTTTCCCTCACACTCCCCTTTCAGCTTTCATGATCTCCTCACACATAGATTCATATCGCTTTACTCCTAGATTTTGAATTTGAGAGAAAACATCCTGTATTTGTCTTTTTAGTGATGGAATAAAATTCCTTTGTGTGTGTATGTTCTTTATTTTCTTTACCTCTTTATCTACTGATAGATGTCTAGATGGGTTCTATTCCTCAGCTATGTGAATAGTTTCCAATAAAAGTAGATGTGCAATTCCACGTTAGTGTTTGTAGGAAATCTCCATGTTGACTTCTCTATTGGCTGTACCACTTTACATCTGACATTCCCACAGGCTGTAAGGGTCCTCTTTCTTCATGTCCTTGCCATCATTTGTTGTTGGCTTTCTTTTTAATAATATTTTTGTTAACTGGGAATTCCATACAATGTATTTTGATGATACTCACTTCCCCTCCCTGAACTCCTGTGCCCTCTCCATCTCCCTGTCCACCCACTTTAGTATTCTTGTGTGTTTTTCCCCACGTCCCCTCTAAATCATCCATTGAGCCCAACCACTCTTGAGTGTGGGATCTACCCTGGAGTGTGGTCACCCTACCAGAGGTCACGTCGTTTAAAAAACAAAACAAAAGCTAACTTTCCCTTGCCGTAGAGCCTCATGTAAGGCAGGACTTCCTGCCCACCTGCCCCTAACCTTGCTGGGATTTTGTCTGGCTTGAGTTTGTGTACGTCTTTTGCATGCTCTCACAGCTGATGCGAGTTCCTGTGTGATCTGCCCTGCTGTGTCTAGGAAATACTATCTCCATGAAGCTATCCACCATTTCTGGCTCCTACAGACTTTTTGCCTCCTCTTGTAGGACGATCCCTGAGCTATGAAGAGAGAGCCTAGAGCACCCCACAGTTACCAGTTGTAGGTCCCTGAAAAACTTCTCTGGTGAGAGTTGAGCTCTGTGGGTATAGCAATGAGTGTTAGTCATTTAAATGCTGTGCCCTGCTGGGAGAGTGATAGTAGTAGGCTGTCCCCTGGGGCCTGGGACCTGTCTAGCCACAGGTTTTTGATCCCATTACTGGTGCCAGATATGGGTCCGATCTGGTGAAGCAGGTCTTTAATCCAATCAGAAAGTAGTTTTTGTTTTCTCGATGGTGGTCTCTGTGATAGGGTGAAAAGAAATCTAAAACCGGATATAATTTGATTTCCTTCATGGCTGAGCTTGATAAACACAGCTCAAGGGTTTGTTGTTCATCTGCATTTCTCCTTTTGAGAACATTGACCTGTCTGTCCTTTGGGTGTTTCTTTTGTTTTGGGGAGTTTCTTTTTGTTTTATTGCTTAATGTTTTATAATTCTTTGAGAATTCTGGATACTTACTCTGAGCCTGATACATAGTTGGTGAGTATTAATTCCTGTTCCGTAAGCTGTCTCTTTACTCTGTGACGGTCTCCATTTCTGTATGGAGACTTTTTTTAACAGCAAGTGATCCCGTTGTCAGTTTCTGAGGAAATGGCCTAGGCTATTAGAGTCCTTGCTTATGCCCATATTTTCTGTTCTTATATTAAGGTCTATGATTCATTTCAAACTGATTTTGGACAGGATGAGAAATATGAATATAAATAAATCTTATATGTGTTCATATCGTGTTTTTCTATCTCTGTTTGCTGAAGAGGCTGCTCTGTGTGTGTGTGTGTGTGTGTGTGTGTGTGTGTGTGTGTGTGTGTGTGTACACCTTTGACACTGTTACGACTGTTGTATTTAATGATCTGTATGTCTGATTTTCTTCTAACATTGTACAGTTCCCAGTACCTCAGGTACGGAGTAGCTCAGTTTGTACCTACAATAACCCAGCTTAACTCTGGGTTTGTTGGTTTGTTTGTATTTTAAGACAGGGTATCTCTATGTAGGGTATCTCTGCCTGTCTTGGAGATTGCTATGTAGATGAGGCTGGCCTTGAACTCACGAAGATCCTCCTGCATCTGCCTCTGCCTCTACTTCCACCTCCTAGGTGTTGAGACTAAAGAGGGCACCACCAAGCCCAGCCATACTCTTTCTGCTCTGGTGTTTCAAGCTCTTTTGTGCTTACATTGAATTTGGGATTCTTTTACGTAGTTCTGAGAAGAGTAGTATCAGTTCGATGGGAGAGTGTTTTGAATGTGTGTAGCCTCAGTGATACAGCAGTTACTACAACAGCTGCCAGCCTGTGATGGAGGAAAATCCTCCATCCTTTAGTGTCCTCTTCCCGGCCTGAAGTTTTCACTGTAGAGGTTGTTCACCTTGCTGCTTATGTTTTTTAAGCTATCTCCTGGGAATGGGAGTCTCTTCTACCCCAGTTTCTTTTTTGTGAGATGTTTATTAGAAATTGAAAAGCTGCTGAATTTTGTGTGTTGATTTTATATTGTTACTTTGCTGAAAGTATCTATTAAGTTTATGAATTTCCTAGTAGAGTCTTTACTAAAGAGAATTGCCAAAGAAAAACCAAACTGAAATGATACTGGAAATAGAACATTCAGTAAAGGCTAGATTAACACCTCACAGACAACAGGAAGTCTCAGAACACCATGCATGGTGAAAAACAGTCAGGCCTGGGAGATGACATAGAGCAATTGGGTCATTCAATAAAAAGTCAGTGATAAATTCTCTCTCTCTCTCTCTCTCTCTCTCTCTCTCTCTCTCTCTCTCTCTCTCTCTGTGTGTGTGTGTGTGTGTGTGTGTGTGTGTGTGTGTGTGTGTGATTATTTGATAGACAAAAAAGCCCACCACCAACTCAGACTATACTCCGCAGCAAAACTGACTGTAAAGCAGCAATAAAATGTTCTTTTCTGACAGCCAAAGTAAAAGTGGTTACAGACCTTTGTGTTTGAGTGTTCTCTCCAGAGCTGCCATTTCGTCTCTAACCATCACACGTGTCTTGTCTGAGCAGGCCCATAAATCTACCATCTGGCAAGTTCGACACCTGCCTCAGAACAGAGAGCTCTTTCTGACAGCGGGAGGTGCTGGAAGCCTCCACCTCTGGAAATAGTAAGTCTTCTTTTTACTGATGTGTTTGTTTTACATTTAATAAAAATTTGACACAGTGAATATATTTGTGACTTGTAAGTCTCTCTGTGTATGAGGGCAGAATGGAAAGAGCTGGAGTCCCCCATAAATTTGGAATTATTGATGATGTGTTCACACCTATAATCCCAGCACTCAGGAGACAGGACCAGGGTACAGCCTATGGTACAGAAGAAGAGCCTGTAATTAAAAAATAATAATAATTAAAGGTAGAAAGAGGGAAGGAGAAGGGTGATGGTGGGGAATAGCTTTGGCCAGTGTTAAATTTGACTCAAGGTTGTGTTAAATACTTTGTTCTAGTGTTGCAAATGTGACCTCTGGAAGCTGGAGAGGATTATAGTGGGAAAGCTTGCATAATGAGTTTGCTAAAGTCTCTGTGGTGTGGCTGACAGCAGCCTTGGGCTGCTGGTTGGTCTCCTGAAGCCTGGCTCAGCACTGAGTTTCTGTTCTGTATACCTCGGCAGAATGAGTTACTGTGGAAGCTGTAGCCATTCCAAAGGGCACTAGATGGTAGGTCAGCTGCCAGTTCAGTGGATCTTGTGCAAACTGAAAGTGTGAAAACTTTATTAGCAACAAAAAATCTCTAAGCAATACTCAGAAAATGATAAGTTCTCAACAGAAGGATATTTCAGAATTAGTTTGGTAACTACTGTATAGGAAAAACAAAAGAGCACATCCCACATTACAAAGCCCTCTCAACTCCTTTTAGAATCTGAAGCACAGGGTTACAGTCAGTTCTTGTTAGAGACCTGAAGTTATTAGCTGACAAATGTGTGATTGCTTTTGATCAGAACAACAGTGGTGGAGTTTAACACACTCCATCCATCCTTGCTTCATTAAATATTGTGCTTTCTGTTGGTAAAAACCAGCAGACATGTATTGGGTGTTCTTGGATCGTGTTGGGTAGCTAGACCGTTTTATCTGGGAAGTTCTGCCCTTTATTCTTTCATGGCTCTAACCTAGTCTGGCCTCAGGTTAGGTTTTGCAAGTCTCATTAGCTAAGCTACATCTGCTTCCTTGATTCCCCAGTTCTTGGGACTGCTTAAAGGAACCAGTACCAATTTTCTTGGTTTTCTTTCCCCTAAAATTAACCACTGTGTGTCCTGGTGGAAGCCCAGAGGTGACATCAGGTGTCTTTCTTGATCACTCTCCACCTGATTTGTTTAAGTGGGAACTCCCTGATCGTGACTAGGCTAGTTGCCTGGTCTCTCCAGGGATGACTGCCCTGCTCTGTCTGCCTGCCAAGGGCTGAGATCACATGTGGCACCAAGACAACCTGTACTTTTTATGTGGTTCTTGAGATCCAGACTCCAGTCCTCATGCTCCTGTAGGAGACGCTTTATCCACAGAGAGATCTCCTTTCCGGGAGTTTTTTTTTTCTTTCTTTTTTTTTTTCCTTTAATTTCTTCCCAATTTTATTTTTATTTAAAAGGTTTTTTTTTTCCCCATATCTACCCCTGCTCCCCCTCTCTTCCCTCCTTCCTGTCCCTCCCAGTCCTCCCTCAGCCTTCCCCACCCCTTCCCTCCATTCATTCCCCCAAGGAGGGCAGGGTGTTCCAAGATGATTCAGTTCAGTCTGGTATATCCAGTTGAGGTAGGTCCAACACCCTCATCCCAGTATTAAGGCTGAGTTAGATGTTCCTCTGTAGGGAATGGGCTCTGAGATGTCAGTTCATGTACTAGGAACCTCGTCTGATCCTGCTGCAAGAGCCTCCACAAACTGCCCATGCCATTTGACAGTCATCTATCTTTGGAGGGTCTAGTTCTTTTCCATGAAGGTTCCTCAGAGCTTATTTCTGATGCAGTGAGCTTCCAATAGCTCGAGTTTATCTTAAGGTGAGCACTGACTATCATCACAACAGCTGACTCATGTATTTTGTAAATGATTTTGAAACTTTGCTGTGAGGTCTTGTAGACGCAAAGTGAAGTGGCAGAAATTCAATGCAGGTAAGCTTAGTTTCCACTTGGCACTCTGCTCTGATAGTGCAGTCAGGCTGTAAGCATTCACTGAGCACTTGCCAGGCATTCCTAGAGAGGAGTGCAGATGGGTTCTCTGGCTGTCTTTAAAACAAAAACCTTACCTAGATAATGTAGAGACTTATTGATTGATTGATCGATTGATTGATTGAGATGAAGTCTCTTTATGCAGCCCTGGTTGACTTGTACTTACTATGTAGACCAACCTGGCCTCAGACTTGTGGAGATCCACCTGCCTCTATCTCTTAGTGCTGAGATTAAATGTGCCCACAAGCACACATGCCCTTATGTCTTAATACTAAATCTTTTCAAAGAGATGTGAGGGAAAATATTTAGGGAGTGTGTGTGTGTGTGTGTGAATACTTTGTTTCTTTTAAGTAAAATAATCTGTGGGGTCCAAAAGGAAGAGAGGGTGTTTTCTACCCATAGTATCTCCTCCATTTCTACCTTATCTGATCCCTTTGTGTCTCTTAGGCTCTGAGTCTGTGTTGTTGTTAGTGTGGTTTTTTTTGCATTCACGAAATACACAGTGGGTTCTGAGGGGCCCTGGGAGGGACTTTTCTTTAGAGCAGTGGTTCTCAGCCTGTGGGTTGTGACCTCTTTGGGAGCTTGAATGTCCTTTTTATAGGGGTCAAGTATCAGATATTTGATTATGACTCACAACAGTAGCAAAATTAGACTTATGAAATAGCAACAAAAATAACTTTATGATTGGGGGTCACCACAACATGAGGAACCAACCGTGTTAAAGGTCGCATCATTAAGGTTGAGAACATGTCTATAAAGAAGATTATTTCTTTCTTTTTTTTTTTTCCATCCTTCAGACCTGTGTCAGGCATTATTTCGTTGTAACCTTTCCATCTCCTTAGAGGGAAATATAAACTTCTTAAAAGTTTGTAATTTTTTGCCAGGAAAAAAATCATAATTCCTCAGCATTGCTTTCTCCTTTGTGACTGCGGTGTTCGTACACATTCCTGCCCAGTGGCATTCCCACAGTAGTAGTACAGGGACCTCAGGCTAGGTCTGAGTGCTGGACTCTGGGGTCAGGGCATGGTACCATTCCTTTTTGTGGAAGTATTAAATGAGCTCTTGTAAGTGCTTCTTAGAGCTTTTCCCTTGTCCACACACTGCCCATCATGTCTGGTCCACGGATAGGAAGGAATTACAAATAAAAGATTCCAGAGAGCACTATCCAGGCCAGCCTGAAGCATTCATATTAAAAAGGAAGCACAGGCCAATGCTGGGCAGACGTGCTGTGTAGAAGTTTGCAGGGGAAGTACTCACATGGTGCGGCAGCCTAGGGCTGAAGTTGAGACAGTGAGTGTCATTACTCACATAGGGCGGTATTGGAAAGTCATGAGTGCTGGTTCAGTAATCAGCTGAGAAATCAGAAATTACTGAAGCTTATACATGAAAATTAAACAGTAGGTGCCAGTATGGCTCTCTTACCACTTTATTCTTGTTTTTAGTGAATACCCTGCTCATCGATCAAAGAAAGATTCCGAAGGAGTAGAGATGGGAGTGGCCGGCTCCGTCAGCCTCCTGCAGAATGTAACCTTGTCTACTCAGCCTGTCTCCAGTTTGGACTGGAGTCCTGACAAAAGGGGTCTCTGCGTCTGTAGCTCCTTTGACCAGACTGTGCGAGTGCTGATTGTTACGAAGCTCCAGACCATTTGACCCAACGCTTTGAACTTGACGTCTGCCATAGGGTAACTCACAGAATTTGAGCTCTGCGTCCCCTGGCCTCACTGAAGACATTGGATTTGAGTGGTGACAGGCACAGACTCAAAGCCAGTCAATCTCCAGCCTCTCTGGGTGTTTGGTGGCCTGACTGGCATGCAGCTGCACGTGAAGGTGACACACAGCAGCCCATCTTTGTTCCCTTTCCCCATATTTCTACTAAAAAGTGTGGAGCCAGCTACTTAACAGGCTGAGGCAGGAGGATCAGTTTAACCCATAAAATCAAGACTATCTTGGGCAGCATAGTCAGACCCTGCCTTTAAAAACAGTTGGGCGTCCCTGAAGAGATGAGTCAGTGACGAGAGTGCCTCACGCTCTTGCAGAGGACCCAGATCTGGGTCTCAGTATCTCTCTCAGGTGGCTTACAACCCCCTGTAACTCTAGCTCCAGGGCATCTGATGCCATTTTCCGGCTGTATCAGGAAATGATACTCGTAGACATAACCTAGAAATTTAAAATATTTGTATTTAATTTTTTTAATGGAAAAAAAAAAACCAAAGTCAGTTTGTTTGACTGTATTTTAAGTTGTTGTGTATCTCAGAAGTTCCGCATTTTCTCTGTAAACTTGTGTTTCATTTTAGTGTTTTTATGTTGTCGGAATCACTTAGTCTGGTGAAATCACTGTTGGACTGGAGACCCTGTTTGAGCAGTGTAACTGTGACTTACAGCCATCTCTTCTTCACTCAAATTCTCAAAGGTGTGGAGTTAGTGAGCCTCGCTTGTTTTCTGACTGTGGCAAGCAACGATGAGCTGTTAAAGATTGGAGTGCTTTTTTTTTAACCTTTAAAATATATTTTTTAAATAAACAGGTTTTTAAAGTCTGTGGGAGCTTTGATTCTTTTAATAGTAGTAAGAGAGCCAGACTGTTAGCCTTGTTTAACCCTCTGTGAGTTCTCTGCACATACGCCTGGCTCATTGTCTTGACTGTAGACCATACCATGCACTGAACCTTGGGAGGACTGCCTTGATCACACTTCCATTAAACCTTGTGTCCCAGTTCCGACCAAAAGGACAGAGCCACCTACAACATCCATAATATACCAAAGTCATGAACCCTTTATTCCCCAAATGCTTTATACAACAGCTATTGTGGGCTAGGCAGATGGATCAGTGGGTTAAGTGCTTGCTGAGCAAGGATAAACATCTGAATTCTGAGGACTCTTGTCTCAGAAAATGAGGTGAACTGTATAGACATTCATCCTTGACGCCTGGCAAATGCACAGGCGCATGCGCATTTGTGTGCATGCACACATACAAATACAAACTGGACAAGGGACAAGGTAGTGGGAATAATAGCAAATAAAAGTAAAATTAACTCTTAAGAAGGTTGCATGTTTCTTCCAATGTTAGAAAAATGAATATATGAAAATAGGGCTTAGAATATTTGTTACTGATAATATAAAAGCTTTAAGTAGGATGATATAATTCATTAAATCTAAGATGTTATCAGTTGTAGAATTATCTTGTGCCACAGAGAGGAAAAAATGTCACAAATGACGTAGATAATATACTTACTTTCTCATCAATTAGTATTTGTTTTTTATATTAGTATCAGGCATTGTTTCTGAGGCTTTCATGCATGTCCAGCATACACTATAATGATTAGATACTAGTTTTATTATATTTTGTACGTGTCTCATGTTTCTTAATATCCAGAGTCTGACTCTTTATTTAATTGACTTGCCTAATCATTTTTTAATTTCTTTTTAAAATTTGTCCTAGTATTTTCTAAATTCCTTTTCAATTCAGAGGCATTAGTATTGATGATTACAGTATTGTCCTCTGTGAATGGCATGTTGGCGATGGGGCTGGAGAGATGGCTTATGGTTGAGAGTATTTGTTGCTCTACTGGAGGACCCCAGTTGGATTCTAGCGCACACAACAGGCAACTCGCAACCTCCTGCAACTCCAATTCAAGGAAATCCAACACCACTGGCCTCTGCAAGCATCCACACACATGGTATGCACTCACTCATACACATATACAAATTACTGAAAATTTAAAAAATTAAGTTAGGGTGGTGGTTTGAATGAGGCTCATGTATTTGAATGCTTAGTCACCAGGAAATAGAACTGATTGAAAGAATTAGGAGGTGTGGCCTTGTTGGAGCGGGTGTGTCCTATTGGAGGAAGTATGTCATAAGACTGGGCTTTGAGGTTTCCAAAAGCATATTCCAAGTCCAGTTTCCCTAGCTCTGCCTCTCTTTTACTCTGCTGCTTGTGGATCAGGATGTAGCTCTCAGCTACTTGTCCAGCACCATGCCTACCACCATGCTTCCTACCATGATGGTAATGGACTAAACCTCCCAATTAAATGCTTTCCCTTCAGAGTTGCTTCTGTCATGTGTCACTTCGTAGCATGGTGTCACTTCACATACTAATCAAAGCGATTAGTGATGCACTGTTTCTCCTGTTCCACATTTCACTAATCTCTTTCAATAAATTGTCATTGATTCTGCAAACTTTGGGGTACAAATGTGAAGATGGCAATTGTCAGAACTGCTTCCTGAGCCAAAATGAGTCCAGAGACTCGCCCTACCCCTAAGAAATGGTAAGTCATTCCAGCCCTCAACCACTGGAACTTCGTATGTAATATGGAATGAGCCCTGAAAGTTCCAGATGACTTTCTTTACCAGCAGGTGCACCCTCTTTGTTCACACCCATGTACAATATGGCATGTAACGAAAGTTTCCTGTATGTGAACTTAGACACAGATATTGACAGTAGTTAGAAGTTGTCCAGATTTCAATAAAGATGAAAGGCCTCATGTTGGAACAGGGAGGCCCTAAGATGCTATACACATTTTTATTGCAAGTTTGCGGCTTCTTTAGGATTATACACTTAGCAGAGAGACGCGGCCAGCGGCAGTAGTGAGTTATAACGTGGGGCTAGGACCTCCTAGGCTAATACTGCCTTGTAAAGATTTCTTTTTGATCTCAAGATTGCCCCCTAAAGTAAGTGAAGCATGTAAGATAAATCTGTTTATGCAGTCATATTATATAATCTGTGCTCTGTACCAGGAACCATGGCTAGTTTAAGAAAATGTGAAGGCAGTTAGCATCTAGCAATGCTTCTAAAGAGACCCATTGGTCCATTTTGCCCAAGAAGCCTCAGTCCTGAATGTCTGGTCACTCCTTGTGTTGGGTAGAGTCACCACATTGATCCTGACATTGAACTGACAGGGCTGATTTGCACAGACTCCTACCAGTTATGCCATAATAGCAGTCCCAGTGAGATGGGGTCGGGGCTGATACCAATTCTAAAAGACCTGAGGCCTTGGACCAGCTAGGACCTCTTGTCAGAAGTCCTGCCCACTTGTACAATATGGCGTGCACTGCACCCCTGAATAGTGAGAAATTCTTTGACCATCTCCTCTCTTGTCTTACTGCATAGAGTCTAGAGCAGTACTTCTCAACCTTCCTAATGCTGCAGCCCCTTAATACAGGTCACTATGTTGTGACTCCCCAAGCATAAAATTATTTTGTTGCTATTTCATAACTAATTTTGCAACTGTTACAAATCATAGTGTAAGCATATGATGTGCAACCCCTATGAAAGGATCTTTTGACTTCCAAATTGATCATGACCCACAGATTGAGACCCACTGGTCTAAGAAGAGGGCCTCCTTGTCTTCAACCCAGCAGCCAGAAAGGCATAGATGCAGAGCATCCTTTTAGTGCCTTGGCTATTGGCTTTATTTTGCATCAAATAACAACACAAATAAAGGCGTGGGGTTTTTTTGTGTTCACGGATAATAAAAGTTTAGAGTAAACACTACCTCTGCTCCTAAGAAAAAACTTGGAAGTAGCTGCAGCCATGTCTTTGACCAAATACAACTGTCTTTACACAGTTGTGATAGGGCAATGTTCGTAGTAGATTATTGAACACTTGAGTTTTGTATAACATCTCAACTTAGCCCTCTCTCAAGCCACTTTAAAACCAGACTACTCATCAGAGATTCCACACCCTAAGAACCAGAAAAATGATGAAATGACAAGACAAGGCATCAAAAAGAACTGAATTTTATTTGCACCTGCCCTGCTTTTCAAAGTATCGGTACTCACTAAGATTAGTTACTGCACAAAGGTTCTCTAGAGGAAGAGAATTGATTAAATGAATTTATATCCCAAAGAGGATGTGTTAGATTGCTTACACAGAAGGGCTGGGTGGTCTAACAGTGGCTGCCTTCATGCTGGAGAAGCTGAGAATCAAAAGCTATTCCATTTACAAGGCTGAATGACCTGGCAGTCCTTATCCAAGGCTGCATGAAGTTTCAAAGGATTTCTAGGGCATCTCTGAGCTTCTGTCTGTGTTTGAAGGCTAAAGAAGCTGGGTTCTGATGGCAATGACGGTGGCAGCACCCAAGTTGATGCCTGTGCTAGCAGGGAGTGAAGGTGACAGGCAAAAAAGCAACACTGCTTCTCCCTCTAGCCGATTTGTGCCTGAGCTCCCCCCCCCCCCCCCCGCCCATAAGGAGCTTCCCCCTCAGTCAGTCCCCGTGGGAACCCTGAGTAATGTCTCTTGTATAATCCCACTTCCAATTAAGTTAACAGAAGCTTGACCATCATAACCACCTGCAGATGTAAATAATTGAAAACCAAACTATAGATTTTCCTTGCTCTTGTCACAGACCTTGGCCACACAATAGATGTGGGATGTCTTTCTGTATGCTGTGAATATGCTTTATTATTGATTAATAAAGGAGCTGTTGTTGGCCTATGGCAGAACAGCTTAAAAGCAGGCTGGAAATCTAAGCATAGATACAGGGGAAGGAGGGCAGAGTCATGAGAGATGTGATTCAGTCACCCAAGAAACAAGTATAAGGTACAGGTAAGTCATGGGCCACGTGGCAAGACAGATTAATAGAAATGGGTCGAGTTAAGATACGAAAGCTGGCTATAAGCCTGAGCCATAGGCCGAACAGCATGTAATTAATATAAGCCTTTGTATGTTTCTGTGGGACTGCAGTTCTGCGGGTCTAGACAAGGGGCCTGACAGGCTACAAATTTCATACTACAGTCTCCCTCACTTCTTTACCATTTTCGTTATTTCGTTCTCACCTTAACTGCCCAATGGCCCACATCACCCACACCCAGCCTATCAACAAAGAAGGGAAAATAAGAGACAAAAGACTCCTTGCTGTCTGAAAGACTATCTCTCTGCCTTCATATTGGTCATAGTGCCACATACACTGTAAGACCTCAGCAGACAAGTCCGTACAATAACCTGAGCTCATTATGCCTGATAGACAAAGTTTAAAGGAGGAGGGGCTTCGTCTGGCTCATGAGGGTCTTAGAATATCTTGCTGGAGAAGACTTAGCAGAACAGTAAACGTCTCTGGCAGCAGAAACGTGGGAGAGGCAGCTTACATGGAAGCAACCGAGGCAACAGTGGACCAGAACCACTGACTGGTATAAACTTCAAGCTTATACCTACTGCTACTTCCATCAGCTAGGCCTCACTCCCTAAAGGTTCTGCCAGCTGTCACTGTGATGCCACCAGTTAGGAAGTAGCCATTCATAACAGTGATGAGATGGTGCATAACCAAACAGCAAGCAGACATCCGGGAGTTCTGGTGCTGAGGCGGGGTGGAGGGTATGAGGAGATACAAACATATCCTGTTACAGTAAGTTAGAGAGCCAAGCTTGGTCATTTGGCTGAGTTCACCCAAGGGACAAAAACTTTTATAGTCACTATTTGGGGCTTGATACCCAGTTCTGTTTCTTCATCTTTCCCATCGTCTGGAGTTTAGTACATAGTGTTCCCTTCATCCTGCTCATCATCTGCAAGTACCCTTTCTATCATTCTGGTACAGACAAGATGCAGACGTTCCATGATCACGTGCATTCTATTTTGTGCACAGCCAATGGAAGCCAGCTCAGTAGAATACGAAAAGAAACTGATCTTCTAGCCTAAACTTCTTTCTCTAAAAATTCACATATACTTTGTAATTTCTTTCAAACCCTAGGTGCTTGTTGCAGCTAGGGCAGTCTCAAGGCGTGAGAGAAACACAGAGCTTCTCACATCTCCACAAACTCACAAAAGAAACTTAAACCAACAGTAGAGCATTTCTGTCCCAGTGTGTGCCAGCACCTGCCTGAAAGTCATTTCTATTGGTGACTTAAGTAAGTGCATTTTGCATTTATATAGATTTTTCTTTTCTGATAGTGTCTAAGGGAAGTTGAAATAGAAATCAGTTTTATTCTCCATCCCACCCTTAGGAACAGGCAAAAAGTTTCTGACACTGTTTTCGGGACATGAAATTCTGAATGTTTGCATGCTGAGGCCTGCCTTTCACCGTTATGTGTCCTGGTAACTTCTGTCCTAGAGATGGGCTTTGCAAACCTCAAGCTTTAGTTTAAGTGAATACTCAGGGTGCACTGCCCCCTCGTGGGTGATATTTGCATTGCTGACCTCTGATTACAAAAAGAAAATGATTTTTTTGGCCTTTTAAAACGAGCTGGGGAAAGCTGCATTTTAATTCTCAGAGAGCACACAAATCAAACGGAGACCCAAGAAATGCATCATTTTAAGAAGGCTCTTTTCCCAAAATATAAATGCGTGAAAAAAAACCTACTGTTACACAGCATCTGTGCTTGTTTTGATGGAATGAGATTAGTGAAATTAGTTGCGTCATCGCACCATCCAGCCACTCTACTTTCTAGCACCACTAGTGGTTTCCTCCCAGGGAAAAGACTTGGCTTTGCTCTTTAAAGCGATTAATTATGTTACAAAGTAAATGTCATGTTCCTTCATCTCCCACCACTCCTTTGCTTGAAAGTTCTGATTTTGTGAAGTGTCCTCAATTAAGAACTTCACCATCAGTTACCTTCCTGAAGGGCACCAAGATTTCTAGCCCCACCCCCGTGCTTCAGATTTACACGAGAGGGCCGTTATTCTTCAGCAAGCTTGAATAAAGCACCCAGCTTGCGCTGCAGTGCTGAGGACCATCCAGACAAACCCCAGGAAACAACGTTAACAATTATAACAAACTAACAAACGTTACAGTCAAAAGACATAGTTCTCCTCCAGGAAGCTGAAGACACTTCTGTACCAAGTCTCTTCGCTGGTCCTTCTTTATCACACCAATTGTGTGGATAGCCAATTGGATGTCAGCTCTGGAAGATGCCTCAGAGACACTACTTCCAACGCATCTGTAGGGAGACAGACTCTGGACCTACATCGCGGGATCTCCCTGAAAGGCTGTTTTATTTTGAGATGTGCTTCGGCCCTCTCAGCAGCCAGGAACCTCTAGGTTTAGGTAGGTAGAACCTGAGGAGGGTTCGCAAGCAATGCGAGCTCACTGGCAAGAAAGGGCGTGAATAAGCCAGGTAGCAACTGGAGCGGAGTGCTGGCTCTCTGCACCCACAGATAAGGACGTGTCTGACCTGCAGATCCCTTATCTGGTAGGAGATACCATTCACACCGAGAGTATCTGTCCTTGTAATAAGGAGATTTGGATCCTGTTAACTCCTGGTTAGATCCCCCCTCCCCTCCTGAGCTCTGGCATAAAAAGCTCTGACTGCCGAGTCAGGGGACCCTGGACTCCCAAGCTGTCTCAGTACAGAGTTCTAAGAAGGCAGATCAAAGAGACGGTAAACATTCATCGTCTGCTAATGCTCTTGGAGCCTGAATGAAACTTACATGTCTGCTCAGTGAAGACTCGGACAGAAGAAACGACATGCTTCTCACTCGGCTTTTCCCTTTTAGGTTACTGTAGCTGACACCACCACAGAGGAGTCAAATGAGAGGGGTATAGTGATGTTAATTACGGGCAACTCATAAAAGATTATTTATTAAGGGGTTCAAAAAAGAGCACTCGCTGATATACACAAGGTGGATTAAGCAGTCATGCAGTTTCTGGAAAGGCTGAGCTAGGTACACGAGGCTTCACTCTGTGGGTCAGGTCCTCGGTCCAAGTGCATGAGAGATAAGTTGGGCCGGATCTTAAACTGGCCCTCCGGCCACGCCCCAATACTGGTGCCCCCGGGTAAAGCTGGCCAAGCGGCCACGCCTTTAGGTTTGGGTGTAATAGACAGACCTGCTTTCTTCTAGAGGATGAGGACTACTAACAAGTCTCTATAAAGACGATAAGAATCTCTTCCAATCTCTTCAGACATGTGTCCCCAAAGGTTCATGTCGGGGAGGTGCTATGTATGGTATTTTGAGATAGCTTTACGGAGCCCCCTAAAAGGCAGAGCATCCAGAGTGCAAGTGTCTTCAGAAAACTCAATGCTCTCAGTGAGAGCAGCCTGAAGCCTTGGCACCAGGAAAATCAGTCCCCTCAAGACAAGATCTTCCCAGTTCTGATAACTTAAGTTTATGGAAGATCTTGATTTCATGTTTCTGCTTTTCTTTCAATTATCAGTAGGTAACAATGATCCTACTGGAAAGGTTGAGCCAAACCAAGGACAATGTTTTCATGTTTTACAGACCAACTTAATGGAAACACTAAAATGAAGCACAAGTGTACAGAGAAAATGTGGAACTTTTGAGATACACAACAACTTAAAATACAGTTAAATAACAACTATTGGCTTTAGTTTTGTGAATTAAAAAATTAAATACATTTTTTTAATTTATAAGTATATGCATGTGTCTGTGAATACCATTGCCTGAAACAGCCAGCAAATGGCATCAGATGCCACACCTGCGCTAACAAGGCCATGCTTCCTACCAGTGTCACTATCTGGTGACCAAACATTCAAATTTATGAGCCTATGGGAGGCATTATTCAATGTACAACAAGGGGATATGGCCTTGTTGGAGGAAGTGTATCACTGGGGGTGGACTTTGAGCTTTCAAAAGCCCAAGTCAGGGTCCAGTATCTCTCTCCCTCTCCCTCTCTCTCCCTCTCTCTCCCTCCCTCCCCCTCCCTCCCTCCCTCCCTCCCTCCCTCCCTCCCTCCCTCCCTCCCTCCCTCCCTCCCTCTCTCTCTCTCTCTCTCTCTCTCTCTCTCTCTCTCTCTCTCATCTCTCTCTCTCTCTCTCCTGCCTGCAGATCTCATTGTAGAACTCTGAGCTACTTCTCCGGCACCATGTATACCTGTGTGCCACCGAAGATGATAATGGACCAAACCTCTAAACCTGCAAGCCAGCCCAATCAAATGCTTTCTTTTATAAGAGTTGCCACAGTTATGGCATCTCTTCACAGCAGTAGAACACTGACTAAGCTAGGCACTGAGGACACGGCAGTGAAATACGGATGGTAGTGTGTACTGATACAGATGCAGTGACATTGCATCTTCCTCGTTTTGGGAGAACCTTCCCACAAGACTTCCAATACAACAGCAGGACTTCTTTCCTTAAACTAGGCCCCATCCCACAAAGCTTCCACTAGTTTATAATGGTGCCATCAGCTGGCACTGAGCCTTTTAATTCATGAACTTCAGTGGGATATCTAAGATCAAAACCGTAACACTCTGTGTCTGTAGGATCATCGCTTCATATTTGAACATGTTTAAAAAATATTGGCAAGCTGAGCATGGTGATGCATGCCTATAATTCTCAAACTTGGGAGGGTGGAACAAAGATCACGTGTTCCAGGCCAGTCTGAGCTGTATAACAAGACTCTGTGTCTCATTAAACAAAGTGCATACAGACATACAGAAATAATGCACTATGAGACTGTGATAAACAACTTTATTCTAATTTTCAGAAGGGCCTCAAAGGCAGATCATGATGATGTCAGTATTTCAGAAGAGCGAATAGAAGTGATTTAGAAAGGTTTAAACAATTCAATCAAGATCATAAAGCTGGTAATAGAAGACGGGTTGAAATTTGAGGAGTCTGACTTGAGTCCAAGACTCTCCTTTGGTATTACTTCCTCCATCAAACTTAACCTGAGAGTAGTTGAGAATTCTTTCTTGTTTGTCTAGCTCTCATTTTAGAAACTGGAACGTGGGGCTTGTGCGATAGATGGCTCAGTGGGTGACCGCTCAGTGAGATGGCTCAAACCAGACAACCCGAGTTCAATCTAGGACTCTTCTGGAAGAAGGAACCATCTCTCACAAGTTGTCTTCTGATCCCCACAGGAATATTTTGATACCTATATGACCAACACAATAAATAATAAAATAAATTAATAAGTGGATTTTACAAAATTCAGGACTGAGGGCTGGAGAGGTGGCTCAGAGGTTTAAGAGCACTGGTTGCTCTTCCAGAGGTCCTGAGTTCAATTGCCAGCAACGACCTGGTGCCTTAAAACCATCTATAATGAGATCTGATATCTTCTTCCGGCCTGCAGGCATGCATGCAGACAGAATACTGAATACATAATAAATAAATAAATAAGTCTTAAGAAAAAAATTCAGGGCTGGAGAGATGGCTCAGTGGTTATGAACATGTTCTCTAGTGCTGCAGAGAGTGAGTTCAATTTCCGGCATCCATGTTGGACTACTCACAGCCACCACAACTCCAGCTCCCAGGGATCAGACACCCTCCCTGATCTCATCAGGCAGCTGCACTTAAGTGCACACATCCCTATGTAGGCACACATGTACACACCTAACTAAAAAGCTTTCTCTGTGTTCCAGAGTCTTGGTCATCCGTATTGGGCTCCAATACACTATTTTCTTATTCCACTGATGTAAGAGTTATGCTTTTGTGTTGAAATTATATATTCTCTTGACTGTGGAAAGGGTTTCTAAACTATTTTCTTGTTCAGGAGGCTTATTGTTATTTACATTTCAATGTTTAATGTATTTAATTTAAAAATTATGTGATGATGAAACTACATTTTCTGCTGCTTTATCTAAAAATAGTAATACTACTACTAAAATACAATTGCTCTCCATTTACCCACATGTAGTTATCTGTACTTTAGTCAATGTTTTAAGAAGCAAAGATGGGTAGGAAAAAATAGTCCCTTGAATCGTGATGTGAGACCTTGGCCTTCCTTTGAGCATTACTATCTGTCAAAATCGGTCCTCTATCTACAAAGCTTCCAAGGACAGCTGTTGAAAACATGTCCTGTGCTGCTTTGTGGACTCTGGGATCATGGTCACAAACCACAGGCAAGGTTTTTCGGTATATCCCTGTGTTTAATTTTAGAATCCTTCAGCCTCAGAAAACCCAGCCTGGGACAAGTCCCTCAAACAAAACAAATATTGAACATTGCACAACTCCAAGTTGTCCTGAGAGCCCTGCCTAATTGAACCATTAACACAGGGAGGCAGGAGCAGCCTGGAAGCATTTGATCTCACGTTTGCAACATTCCCTGGGCACACCATGCATGTCACAAATGTCTCGTAAACACCTGTGTTTCTTATTCTTTAATTAAGATTTCACAAAGTTTGCAATATGATTATGATTTAGCCACACAAATACTAACAGTGATTATCTTTTCCATAGGAAAAAATCCAAAATGGTGGTTCCAGGAAGTTCGAGAAAATAATATCTCCAGCGGCCCCTTTAAACTTCTAAAGGAAAAAGTCTCCAAAATTTTGTGAAAAAAGTTTCTGTTGTTTAAAGCATCCTTGGTTGCTGAGTCTGAGCAGGCTAATACATCCCACAGATAGATGTCTTCCTGTTTATAGAGGTTTGACTTTTGAATTCTGGATATTAACTTAATTTTATCAGGACACAACTCCTTAATAAGTCAAGGAGCATCTGTATACTGTTCACGAAGAATGTCTTTTTAAATTGAGCTACCTCTTCCTGTGGCTGTTACAGGTGGGAGAAGCAGGCTGTCTTCTGTGTCTCTCATCCTGGGACCCATCCAACTCATGGTGCATGCTCAGTACATCAACCCTTGGCTTTATCAACACCTGTGTTATCTTACTGGCCACACAATTCAAGTAGCCATACTCAGAGTCAAAGGTTTGGGAAACATACTTGACCTATTGTGAGGAACTGCCATTTATTGAAAGACACTCAAAGAAAGCACTAAAAACCTATTTATCAGCTACCTAGTGGGGATTTCACTGTTATTCGGCCTTATAACAAATAAAGGTGCTTTTTTTTTTTTTTTGCAATTGAATAAGGGTGTTTGTCGAGGGTGAGAAAATGCATGCATGCTGGAGACATACAGAGGAAAAAAATATCCTATGCAAAGCAGAGGGAAGACCCAGAAAGCTGAAAAATTTCAGTGCATGCCTTTAAAACCCAGTAGTTAGGAGGCAGAGGCAGGTATATCTCTAGTTTAAGGCTAGTCAGGTCTACAGAGAGTTCCAGGACAAATAGGGCTATCTATACAGGAATATGAGGGAGAAAGAGAGAGAGAGAGAGAGAGAGAGAGAGAGAGAGAGAGAGAGAGAGAGAGAGAGAGAGAGAGAGCATTTGAAAATATTTTTATACACTTGCATTTACAAAATATACTGTGGGGATATTTTCAAATACAATAAATATTGTCCTGGCTGTCCTGGAACTTGCTTTGAAGACTGGCTTTGAACTCACAGAGATTCTCTTGTCTCTGCTTCCCAAGTACTGGGACTAACAGTGTGAGCCATGGCTTCTTCTGCCTTCCCTGTCTTTCTATATTTGCCTTAAATACTTTCTTTGCTCAGTTAAGGCATGGCACCACCACTGCCTGCCTGGGAGCCTGGAACTCCTTCTGTAAACTAAAATGACCTCGAAACTCAGATTGGATTAAGGGCGTAGGTCACTACTCCAGGGATATTCCCTGTACTGGGATTAAAGGTGGGAGTTACCACTGTCTGATCCTCCTAGACTGACTGTGGGTAGATTCCCTCTGATATCTCCAAATGTTTGAAAATATTCCCGCAATATACCATCTACCTTATAGCATAAAGTGTAGGAAAATATTACTGAAGAATGCAGTCTTTCCATCCAACAGTAGTGTTTTAGCCTTACAGATAAATATAGAATTCAAGTCACTTATGTAAGGACTAAAAAAAAAAAAAAAGCTAATTTGTGGCGTGAAAATGTATTAGAAGGATTCAAGAGCAATTAATATGCTATTTTAATGAACAGTTGTTACTCATTTAGTAAATGTTTGTACACAGTAGAATTATTAGAGGGGTTTTCTAAACAAACGAACTCACTTATCATGAATTTTTTGGTTTGTTTTTTGATGTTATTAGTAAGAACCATCCCATGATATCTTATTTTAAAAAAGCATGGCAGCCCCCTCCCCTCTTATTTTTAGAAGTAAGGACTTTCAAAGAATCCAGAGTTTACCAGATGGCTAGAATGGCCGACCAGCTTGATTCCATCTCCATTTCTGTGCTGAGATTACAGGTAGGAAGCACTGTGCATGGTGTTGTATGCCGGTGCCAGGTGTCAAAACTCAGGTCCTTATTTTGGCCACAAGCACAAGGTCATTGCCCACAGAACAATCTCAAGCCCTAAAGTCAATTTCTTTAAAATAAAGAATATTTACATTTTAATAATTATTTTTCTTTCTATTGTTTAAAAATTTTATACATTTGTCTAAAGAGATTTCTCAGAGGTTAACAGCACTTGCTACTCTTGCAAAGAACCTGGGTTTGATGCTAGCACTCACATGGCAGCTTACAAGCACCTGTAACTCCAGGGCCAAGGGAACAGATATCCTCCCTCTTCCAGTTTTGAAGATGCATGTGGTGCATAAACATGCAGGCAAAACACTCACACAAATAAAAATTAAAAAGGATACTTAAATAGTTACAAAAGTAAATAAATAAAATAGAATTTCATACATGCATATAATGTTTTGATGAAATCCACCCTCTCCCATTTCATCTCCCAATACCTTTTCTACCCCCTCACCTTTCACCTCTGTTCCTCTCTAATTCCTGTCTTATTTGTTGAGAAATATTTCTTTACACTGTATGAAGTATGTCTCTGTGATTTGCTTAATAAAAAACTAAATGACCAATAGCTAGGCAGAATTTTCAGGGCTGAGTGAACGCTGGTGGGACAGAGAAAGACTTGATACATTTATTCTTTTCTAATTAATTTATTTTTATTTTATTTACATTGGTGTTTTACCTCAATGTATGTCTGTGTGAGGGCATAGACAGTTGTGAACTGTCATGTAGGTTCTGGGACTTGAACCCTGATACTCTGGAAAAGCAGCCAGTATTCTTAACTGTTGAGCCATCTCTCCAGTCCCGATACATTTATTCTTAAACCCATTAGGTCTAATAGGTGCTGCTCATATATGCCTGGGTATAGGCCATCCACTGAAGCATGGGTAACCTCTTAGGGGCCATATACCTGAAGAAAATGGACTCTTTCCTTTCTAGAGCTATAAGCTGCCCATAGATTCCTATCTAGGGGTATAGTTTCATGACTCCTCCTTCTCCCGTGCTGGGATTTTATCTTGCTTGATCTTGAAAAAAATTGTGCATTTGATCACAGTCACTGTGAATTCATATGCAATTGCTTTTTACATGCAGACAACACTATTTCATTGTAATCATACACTGCCTGGGGATCTTCAAAGCATTCCATCAGTCCCCTCTTCTATGATGATTCCTGAACTCCAGGAAGAGGGATGTATTTAGTTCCAAGGTTAAGGACTCATCCTGTCTCCTCTTCTTCAGGATCCCCTGAACCCTAAGGCTAAGTATTGCCAAGTTTTCCATTCTCTGCATAATATTCAGCTTCGAAACTGTGTATTTGTTCCCATCTCTAGGAGGATGGTTCTCTGACAATAGCTGAGCAAGGAACTTATCCGTGAGTATAGCAGAATGCCATTAAGAGTCATTTTAATGCTACTTTGTGTGTGTGTTTTCTTGAGATGGGGTGTCTCATGTAACCACATTGACTGTCCTAGAACTTGATTTGTAGACTCACAGAGATCTGCCTGCCTCTACCTCCTGAGTGATGGGATTAAAGGCATGCACCACCCCCATCTGGCCTACTACTTTCTCTCTCTCTTTTCTTTTTATGATCAGTAACATTTGGTTTTACCATAGGTCCCTCGGCTGTATAGTCTCAGGTTCTTGGTCATTGAAGTAGTGTCAGATGTGGGTGGGCCTTAGGTCAAATCAGATATTGGTTGGTTACTTGCCCAGACTTTGTGCTACCATTGCATTAACATGTCTTACAGGTAGGAACACCATTGCTGATCCAAGGCTTTGGGGCTGGATTAGTGTTTATATTTGTCTTTGGAAGTGTGCAGAGTAGCTTGCTGTACAAAAGACACTAGAACAAAGAAGTGAAGGCTCTGTGTAGGCACCAGCTTGATTGTGTAGGTATCGTTCTCAGCAATGAGGCCTTGCCATCAGTTTGTGAAGAGCAAGCTATAGTCTTGGCAATTGTCTTGATTGTTTGTGGGACTTCCCTTGGCCATCAACTCAATTAGATGTCACTCAATCTTGGTTCTCGAAGTTTTATTTGATGACAGGTGATGACCAGTTGGGGCTCTGTCTCAGCTATTATTTGGTGGTTTTAAGATCACCTTCAGATGTGTATGTGTTTTAGGAAGCTTTTACTGAGTTATATGTGAATACTACCCCTCAGATGGCCCGAGATTTTGGATTTTGCTAACTCTCCTGTATTTCCTCATCCCTTCCCTTCTCTCCCTGTTTCATGAATTCTACTGATATTATAATAAAACCTGGAGCTGCATGTTGGGGGAAAGCTGAAATATCAGAAAGAGAAACAAACCACAGCTACTTCTCACCTCATCAACTCCTCAGGCCTGTCTCCCTGAATCCTCTGACTCCAAACCTCTCCCTCCCCAGCCCACCAGGGAAGTGGCAGGGAAAGCTGACCACCACCCCCACATCTATCCTAATTTCTGTTCAGCATGCCTAGAGCTAGCATTAAAGGTGTGCACTACCACAGCCTAGTTGTTAGGCCTTGAACTCACAGAGATACAGATAGATCTCTGCCTTCCAAGAAATGGGATTAAAGGCATGGGTCATCACTCCCTGACCATCATGATTTGGGTCTATAGGTGACTCTGTCCTCTGATATTCCAGACTATTTTTATTAAATGTATGATATATGACCACATCCCTCCCCACTTGATCCTTCCATTTTAGCCCCCAGCTCCTACCCTACCCATAGCTCTCTCTTCTATTTCCCTTTCCTATCAAGATCTCTATGCTCTCTCCAGTCCCTTACTGTCTACATACCCTCTGTGGTTCTGTGGATTGTAGCTTGGTTATTCTTGTCTCTACAGCCAATATCCACATATAGGAATGCATACCACATATGTATTTCTGGGTTTGGGATATCTCACTCAGGATGATTTTTCTCTAGTACTATTTATCTGAAAATTTTGTGATTTCATTTTTAACAGCAGCTGAGTAATACTCCATTGTTCAGATGTACCACATTTTCATTTTCTTTCCTTTTCTTATATATATATATATATATATATATATATATATGATTTATTTAAAAAGGTTTTTTCCTTGTATATCCCTGCTCCCTTCCCTCCTCCCAATCCCTCCCAGTTCTCCCTCAGTCTCTTCCTCCCCCATCCATTCCCCAAGGAAGACAAGGAGTCCCAAGGTGGGACAGTTCAGTCTGGTGTATCCAGTTGAGATAGATCCAATTCCCTCATCCCAATATTAGGGCTGGGTTAGGTGTTCCTCTATAGAAAATGGGCTCCAAAATGCCAGTTCATGCACAGGACCATAGTCTGATCTGATCCTACTCCATGAGGCTGTACATACTGCCCATGCCATTTGACAGTCATCTACCTTTGGAGGGTTTAGTTCCTTTTTGAAGATTCCCCAGTGGCTGTACTTGATTCAGTTGGCTCCCAAAGCTCCAGCAGCTATCTCTGTGGGACGACTCCTTATAATCCCAGCCCCTTAGCTCATATATATTCTTCTCTCTGTCTCTCTCTCTCTCTGGACTGGGAGCTTGACTTGGTGCTTAGCTATGGATCTCTGCTTCTGCCTCTATTTTGCTGGATGAGGGTTCTATAATGACACTTAGGGTGGTCATTCACTTCATTATAGGTGAAGTCCTGTTTAGGCGTGTCCTCCACTATTGGTTGGAGTCCTACCCAGGGACATCCTGTGGGGTCTTGGAGGTTTCCCTAGCACCCAGACTCTTTCCAACTCCACAGTGGCTTCCTCTATCAAGATATCCATCTCTTTTTTTCTCCCTCTTTGTTGCTCCTCTCACTCAACCATCTCCTTCTCTCATGATTTGTTCCCACCTCTCCTTGGTTGATACCTGTTATGATCCCAAAGTACTCAGCAGATCTTCTCTATGTTCTCTTCCTAGGAGGATTCCTGGATGTCTCTCTTAAATTCCTTCTGATTTCAAGCTGTTCAGGGTTGTGGTTTGCAGCCTGGGTATTCTTTGCTTTTTTGTCTAAAATCCACTTATGAGTGAGTATATCCCATGCCTGTCTTTTTGTTGTGCTACCTCACTCAGGAGGATACTCTCCAAATTCATCCATTTGCCTGCAAATTTTAGACTGTAATTTTGTTTTTTAATGCTGAGTAGTACTCCACTGTGTTTGACAACTGGAAACCCACAGACCCTTGGCCTGAGAAGGCCTGGATTTATCCAAACAAAACTTTGTTTCAGGAAAGAAGTGTTTAATGCCTGAGGGTGGGCCTAGGTCTGAGAGTCTGGGAAAAATTTCAGGAATGCTCCTGACAGTCAATAGATTCAAAAGTTAGTTTCAGGACGAAAATTCACCCAGTAGATTCAGGGTTTGGGTTTACACCGCAAGTTCAGCAAATAGCTACTGTACCTCATGCCGCTTTACCCAACCCTGAAATGCCAAGACCTGCAGCACCCGCTTACAAGAGCTTTTCTTTAAAAACTGCCCCATGCTGCACCTGAACAAAGGTTTTCCTTTTCCACCCTGGTTCATTTGAATCCGGCCATAACAATAAACAGACTTTCATGTGTTTGTATCTAATTCAGCTCCCTGGTGGTCTTTGGGGCGGTCTCTTGACACAGGTACAACAGGCCCACAGCTGACTAAGAGGTGAGAGCCCCCACCCATGAGGAGATTGAAGTCTCTGAAACCTGGCTCAGGGACACAGCTCCTGGAACCCCATCCCCACCCAGCTCTGCCGTCTATCCAGGAGGCCCCCTGCAAACCCAACCCCCACCAAAAACAAAACAAAACAAAACAAAACAAAAAACAAAACAAAACAAAACAAAATGAGCTGGGACGTCCTAGCCTATGGCCAAAATCACCAAAATGACCCATGCCCAACCTACAGGGTGACCCCAGCGACCTTCGTGACAACAGGAAACCCACAGACCCTTGGCCCACAGTTGACTTAGAGCTTACTAAGAGTGGACCAAGAATCCAAATTGGACCAAGAGAGGCTTCCTGAAACACAGATGAACCCAGAACAGACAACACCCAAATCAGCTTCCTGAGATTCAGACAAATCCTGTAGTGAACCAAGGAAGCATTGAGCAGACACCAGTGTAAGAACACACATAACAACACAAAGAACAACATGGCGCCATCTGAATCTAGTGTTCTACAACATCAAGGCCTGAGCACGGCAATGCAGAGGAGCAGAAGAAAACGACCTTAAAAACAACTTCATGAAGATAATAGAAGCCTTAAAAGAGACTATAAAAAATTCCCTTAAAGAAATAGAAAAAATACAAACAAAAAAAATGGAAGAGATTAATAAATTCCTGAAAGAAAGAAAGAAAACCAAGAAAAAGAAAACAAGCAGGTGAAGGAAGCATTCCAGGAATTGAAATTGAAATTGAAATAAAAGCAATAAAGAAGTCACAAACTGAGGCAATGCTGGAAATAGAAAACCGGAAGGAACAAACCGGAACTACAGATGCAAGCATAACCAACAGAATGCAAGAGATGGAAGAGAGTAGAAGATTCAATAGTGGAGACAGATATGTCAGAAAAAGAAAATACTAAAACCAACAAAGTCATAATACAAAGCATCCAGGAAATTTGAAACACCATAAAACGACCAAACCTGAGAATAATCAGAATTGAAGAATACCAGCTCAAAGGCACAGAATATATATTCAACAAAACCATGGAAAACTTTTCCAACCTAAAGAATGAACTGCCTATAAAGATATAAGAAGCTTATGGAACACCAAACCTCCCCCCAAAAGTCTGCTCACCACATAATAATCAAGCCAGAGAACACTGAAAAAATACTAATAGCTGTAAAGAAAAAAGTAGACCCATCAGAATAACACCTCAATGAAAGCAAGAAGGTCCTGGTCAGATGATACACAGATAATAAAAGAGCATGATTGCCAGCCCAGACTAGTGTACCCAGCGAAACTATCCATCACCATAGATGGAGGAAATAAGATATTTTAAGACAAAACCAGATTTAAACAATATTTTTCCTTTTAAAGACAAGGTTTTACTTTGTAGCCCTGGCTGTGGTGGAACTCACTCTCAAGACTGTCCTCAAATTCTGTCTCCCAAGTGCTGGGATTAAAGTCGTGTGCTACCACACCCAGCTGGGTTTTTCTTAATTAAATCATTTGAAATGGGAAGACCCAGATACAATAAGGCTGGGAAGATAAACCTTTAATTCAGATCTTTTGAGGTAGGAAGACCCACCTTTAATCTGGACCACACCTACTGGCAGCCTATAAAAGGAGATGAACCAAAAAGGTTCTTGTGTTTGCCTGCTTGTTCTTGCTCTCAATAGCAAGTCCACTGGCATTAGAGCCATTTCTTCAGGATCTCAGTGTTTAGGGACAAACAAGTGAGACATTCAGTCTCCAGGACTGAACAACTACCGAGTTCTTGGATATTCCGTTCACTGTTGTGTTAGCTGGACCACGACCTGTAAGTCAATTTATACATTTTGTTACTACAGAGAACTCTAACTAGTACAGGTGGTATATTTGGATCTTTTTCCTGAGCAACTGCCACACTTGATTTCCATGGTGTCTGTAGAAGTTTGCACTCACCATTAATGAATGAGTGTTCTCCTACTCCACGTCTTTGCCAGCATGGTTTGTCACTTGTTCTGTTGAACTTAGCCATTCTGATGTGTTTAAGACATCTCAAAGTTGTTTTGTTTTGAATCCTGATGGCTAAGGATGTTAAACATTTAAGTGTTTCTCAGACATCTGAGTTTCTTCCTTTGGGAATTCTGTTTAGATCAGTACCTAGTTGTTTTAGTTGTCTTGATATCTAGTTTCTGAGTTCTTTTAATATTCCAAATATTAGCCCTCGATCAGATGTGAAGTTAGTAAAAAAAAATATTTTCCTATTCTGTAGGCTGCTGCTTTGTTCAAAAGACAGTGTTCTTTGTCATGCTGAAGTATTTCAGTTTCTTGGGTTCCTATTTATTAATTGTTGATCTTACTCCCTGTGTTAATGGCGTTCTAGAAATTGAGCATGAAATGGTTTCTCATTTGCTACAACACTGGAGACATGAGATGAACAGGTTATAGGTCAGTTTCGATCCTGAACTCCTGTGGTCAGCATCCTGTTGTATCAATTATGTTATCAGTTGTGTGTAGCGGGCTTTTATAATTGTAGTATCATTAGGAAGAAAACAGGAAAAACTTGCAGAGGAGGTTTATATAGGAATCCAAGCTTGCTGACAATGTACAATCTGGAATAGTTGGAGGGGCAGAAAGGAGGAGGTGAGAAGTTTCTTTTTTTTTTTTTTCTTTTTCTTTTTTTTTTGGCATTCAGTTGGCCACTGTTAGGGGTAAGGCAGGAGTGGTGAGAAAAGGCATGTTAGAGAATTGGTAAGCTTCTCCTGTGACTGCCTTTGAGGATCAATTTTAAACGAGGTTGGAAGGAGAATCTAAATGTTATTTTAGTTCTGGAAGCCTGTCTTAGTTGCTATTCTGTTGCTATAAAGAGATACTATGACCAAGAAAACTCTTACAGAAGGAAACATTTAATTAGGGCCTTGCTTATGGTTTCAGGGGTTTAGTCCATTATTATCAAGGCTGGGAACATGCTGTCAGAGTAGCTGAGAGTTCTACATCCCGATCCATAGGTGGTGGGGAGGGAAATCAAGTAGAGGAAGAAAAGGATTTATTCAGTTTATACTTCCATATCATAGCTCATCGTTGAAGGAAGTTAGGACAGGAATTTAAACAGGGCAAGAACTTAAAGACAGGAGCAGATCAGGAGAATTCACGGAGGGTGCTGCTTACTGGCATGCTCCTCATGGCTCGCTCAGCCTGCTTTCTTATCGAACCCAGGCCATCAGCACAGGATTAGCATCACTTATAATGGGCCGCCTCCCCCAACAACCACTAATTAAGAAGATTCCTTACGAGACTGCCTGCAGCCTGACTTTATGGAAGCATTTTCTTAATTGAGGTTCCCTCCTTTTTGGTCACTTTAGCTGTGTCAAGTTGACATAAACATCCAGCAGAGTTAGGAATGGTGGATAGTATGTAACCCCGGTACATGTGAAGCAGAATTGTGAATTCAAAGCTAGCCATATTACATGAGGCCTACTCAAACAGAAACAAAATAATAAAACCTGTGCCTGTACTTTGCAAATGTCCACACCCCCATTACTTTAAAAAAAAAAAAAATCATGGGTAGTGTTCTGCCTGCATATATGCTTGCAGGCTAGAAGGGATCATCCGATCTCATTGTAGCTGGTTGTAAGCCACACATGTGGTTGCTGGGAATTGACCTCAGAAACTCTGGAAGATCAGCCTGAGCTCATAACGCCTGAGATTTCTTCAGCTGCCCTCCCCCACCCTTCTTTCTTTAATACTGTATTTTCTTTGGCCAGACAGGCAGCAGGGAGGCCCTTGTCTAGGGAAGCCCCTCAAAGGCTTAATCTGAACTCTGGACCTGTTTCTGTCAAGACAAAGACCTGATCAAAGCTTTAAGAACCTTTAAGTTGCATCTGGGGTAGGTGAGGGCAGAAGCTTAATCTAAACAAGACGCTAGGACCTCGTTTCTTTCGCTTCTCACCGGGCTGTAGACTTCGAGCACATCAGCCTTAGCCTCGGGATAGGAGTAACACGGGCGAGCCAGGGGACTGGAGTACGCACGCGCGAGACCCCGGGCGACGCACGCGTGGCAAGCTGACGTAGTATCATGGCGTCATCACCGTGCGACCTCGTTTCGGGAGACAGGCGTCCACGGTAGTAAGGTATAGTGCCCAGCTGGGTTCCGGTGATTGTCGTGCTCCTCCTGTCACGGTCCTTTTTCCCCCGGGATCGCGTCCATCCTGTGACAGGCTGGGAGGAGCTAGCGGGGCTCGGGAGCCGCCAGTGGGGTCCTGATAGTTCACGTAGCCTGTCAGTGGCGGCTCTCGGGCCTGCCTTGCTTTGCACCCTGGTTTCTCTCCCAAGCCTGCCTCTTTGCTTCGGTTGTTAATGCTGCCTTTCAAGGGTTAACAGGCGACAAGTACAAACCCAACGCCACCTGTTTCAGGCCGATTTCAAATCGAAACGGAGAAAGGCCAAGATGGAAGCCTTGAATGAGTAAATTTTTCCTTGCAGTCCTTACTCTCTGCCTACCATCAGAATGCTTGCAGTGTTAGCACACTTGAGATAACGGCGTCTTTAATTTTTTTTTCCTCCCGGAGACTAGGTTTCTCTGTGTACCCTTGGGTGTCCTGGAAATTCTCTCTGTAGATCAAGCTGGCCTCGAATTCAGAGGCCCGCTTCCCTTTGCCTCTCAAGTGCTGGCATCAAAGGCATGCACCACCGTGCCCGGCCAACAACTTTCTGCTGTAGTCGATGTCAAGAAAGTAATTTCTCTTTATGGTCTGGAGAAAGTTCGGCATGACTCATTTCTGTTAAGTGATGACTTAAAATTTGTTGACTACAATTTAGTTTTGTCTTGGAAAAGGTGTATTTGCACTGGTGAGATGTTTATGGTGTAGTTGTTAACCTATTTAGGCTAAGAGTACACAAAACTAAATAACATACATATATATAAATATGTAAACATATGTATATGTTTATATATGTGTAAACATATAAATATGTAAATAAAAGATATATATCTATTTACAAATAACAGCTAAGCCTTTTTTGAACTTTAGAAAACTACTCGTGGTTGGTGGGATTGACAGTTTGCATTGTTATATTGTTGAACTCGGGATCCTCTTGCCTCTGATCTCCAAGTGCTGGGACTGTCGGTTGCACCACCACGTCCGCTCATGCCTTGGTGAGGCAGCCCCGTTCCTCCGGTTGTTTTACCTGATTCTTACAACCCAGTCAGCCCATAAGTGGATTCTGCTACCTTTGCCTGCAAAACCCAACCCAAACTTGACTGCTATTCTCCGCCTTCAATTCCTTCTGCCTAGTTAAGTAGATAGCTGATGCTGGGTTTCATCTGAACTAGTACAACGCCCCCAGAGTTAGTTTCCTAGACTCCATCTATCCTGTACAGCAGCCAGAAGGGCCCTGTAAAAACCTAAGCCAGGGATAGCACTCCTGCAGAGAACTTCTGTAGTTATACTTGCTGACCTCGTCCCTTCTCACTCTGCCACACTTCCCAGTCAGCTGCCTTTCTGATATTCATTAACCTTTGAGATTTTAACCGTATCCACCCCCTTCCTCTCCTAACTTCTCTCAGACCCCTCCCCTGACCTTCTCAGTTGTTTGGAAGGTGCTTGAGCATCCACAGCTGATTTTGTCTTGGGTGACTTGTCTAGCTCCAGAATTGTGGTGCTGGTGTGAGGGAAAGATAGAAATTAAGGCGGAGGGGTGGGAGGTCCAGACATGGAGCTGCTTTCATGTGGTGTAAGGGGTTTTGTCTGGAAAGGATACGGAGGGCTTGATTGCAGGGCTCAGTGAGGCTGAGTATCCGTGTTAGGGCACTGCCCTGAAGACCCTACGGCTGCTTTTTATTTACCTCACTCCTCGTTGGAGAGCCTTCTTGAAATGGGTTTGCTTTCCTCGGCTCTGTTATGCCTACTGGTTTGTAGTGTCAGGGTATCTTGTATCTCCCCATGGCATTGGAGTTTTGTTTTTCTGTCATTATTTGATCAAGGTGTATCATCTACATTAATCATAAAAGCTCGGTGTAGCAGGTTCCTGCTCGTTAGTGTCTTACAAGCATCAGGATGATGTGTTGTCGATGCTTGATACTTATGTGGTGACTGAGTGTTCAGTAATGTTCTCCATTGACAGGCTACTGTACACTGCAAGCGGAGGAGGGAGCAAGCAGTCAGTTCAGGAATTAGGAAGTGATAGTGCTTCCAGGTGAGCACAGCATTTGTGTTGCTTGTGAATTTCCTCAGGAATGCTAGTATACCTGGAATGTTTACCTAAGGTTGAGAATTGGCTTGTAGCTACACAAGAAAGTTAGATTTGTGACAGCATCTTTGAAACAGCTGGTGGGAGGTGTGGTGGTTTGGGAAGCTAAGCAAGAAGAGAGGCAATGAGATTGAGGAAGAATATCCTTTATGTTGGCTATAAAATTCAATTCTAGGGAAAAGAAAACATTTTGGTTCTTTGGATGTAGAAGAATTAAAGAATAATAGGTTTGACTATAGCTGCTGAATGTGGGGAAATGAGCATTTGTCTGTCATCTCCAGTAGGTTTCAAAATGTCAAACACATGAAGCTTTTATTTATATATTTGTTATAATACATTACATAAATCTACAGTCATAATTCAGAGAATGTAGTAAGACATGCTGTCTCAGTTCCCTGCTTTTTCTTTCCTGGAGTAGCTACAGTTAACAGTTTATTTTGTATGTTTTAAGAAACTCACATGTATGTATGTTAGCTTTCTGCTGCTGCTACAGAAATGTGAGATAAGCTTAAGAAGCAGAAAGACTTACTGGGCTCATAGTTTTGGAGGTTCAGCCCATGGCTGGTTGTCCTTGCTGCTCTTGTATGTGACGGGGAAAGGCCAAAGGTCATGGGGAGGGAGAGCCACCAAAGTTCACAATCTTCTTGAACTCCCCACCCAAATATGACCATAAAACTGCCAACTAGGTCTTATTTTTTAGAGGTAGGATTTCCTAAGCTTCTTAGATTTTGCTATCTTCCTACATGAACTGGGTACCACAGCATGATGTGAGACTTTGTGGTATACATAGAAGCCATTGCAATAAGTATGTCTCTATCCTCATGTTTTCTTAAATAAAGAGAAGGTAATAGGAGGGTTGGATATACACATAGTACAGTAAAGCAAACATATGGCAGTATCGCAGTGACGCTCATTATGTTCATTAATTTTTAAATAAGTGAGATATATTGTTTATGCTGGTCTTCAGTTTTCACTTCCTGACATATCTTAGAAATCTTTCTAAGTTGTACTTCAGAATGCTTATTGGATGGAGATATCATAATTTACTTAATCGGTCTATATTAGTAGTGTGCAAGCTGTTCATTGTCTTAAAGTTTTGAGAAATACTGTAGTGGATGTCTATTAACATTATATTTCATATAAATTAAATGTACATTTCAGAGAAATAAATTTACTGGGCCAAAGAACATATACATATGATTTTGAAATGGAGTTTCAAATCCAAAAGTTGCTTAATTAAATCAAACTGCTGCTTAATTAAATCCAAGTGCTAATTGTGAAAGGGGCCTGTTTGTGGCCACCTTTGTTTATATTAGATGCTTTTTGACATAGAAAATGGCATCTTCTTATCCTGGTTTCCTTGATGAAGCTGAGTATTTCTCTTTATTAGTCATCTGGATTCTTTCCGTGAGCTGCTACTTTCTTTGGGGTTGTGTGTAGTTTCTGCTTGTTTGTTAAACTGATTCCCAGAGGCTCTGTTTCCCATTGTGCTGCAGTACATTTTCTTAGTATTTTTCTTGGGATTTAGAGTCGATGTATGTGTATTTACATGGATACATTTTAAAGAATCAGGTAAACGTAGAAGAAATTATATTTTGAGGTTGTAAGTGTAGCTTAGAGGTAGGGTGTATAGTTAACATTCTTGAGGCCTCTGGTACAGTTCTCAAGCAACTGCCTCATCCTGCCCACCCTAATTTTAAGAAATTAGAATGCCTTAAAGGCATTCTGAAATATAATCAAGTGATCTGAAATGTCAATGTTTGTTGACAGTATTATATTTATGAGTGTCGTTGAGCAGTGTGAGGTATGGAGAGCACCTCCTACCCGTTTCCTCTCTTCTGTTAAGCTGTGTAAATGTTCTAGGCGATACCTTCTCTTGATCCTGCAGTGCCTGACTGACTCTCTTCAAAGATGCAATATGTGACGTAGCTGCTGTCTAACTTGATTGTGATAATCTATATACATTCTTCTTTTGCTCTTTAATTATGAAGGCTACTTTTAAAACAAGTAAATTCATGATTTTTATCACTGTAGTTTGGTATTTATCTTTAAATGAAAGACATATCTATAATACTATTTACGTATACAACAAAATTTTGTATATCCATAATTTTGGTAATGAACTTTGTAGATCATTAGGCCAACTAGATTATTTTAAGAATGAAAATATTTGAAGCTCAGAGAGATTTAGTGATTTTTTTTCCAAGGTAACAGTGTTCAAGCAGCAACACTGAAAGCCCAAGTGTGTGCTTCCACCAGCCCCACACCCTAAAATAATACAACACTGGCATTCAGCGGTTGTTAAGATGCTTAAGTATATATGAATTTGAAAAGTAATCTTAGTCACAGTTAGCAGAGATTTTTTTCTGTCAGAATAACAAAAGTTTTTAGAAGCCAAATAAAACATAACAGTTTTAGAGAAACTCACTTTGTTAATTTCTTTAGCAGATATTAGAGGATTTTTTAAAATCTGACTTCCAGCTTTACATTTTTTTCTTTCACCTCAATAGAATGCTTTTAAAAGCTTTAGTTCCCCACACCCCCATTTATTTGACTTCTGAGGCGGCCCCTCCTATAACAGAGATTGGCCTTGACCTAGTTAGCTGAGGGTGACCTGGATCTCCTTATTTTCCTGCTCTACTTTTTGAGTGTTTGTGCCACTGAATCAGGGTGAACATGGGTTTTGCTGATTGATATGTGGTGGTAGAATCATGTTTTTAGAGTTTTGAAAATCTCAAGGGCTTGACATGTGGCCTGGATGGATTCTTTCATCTTCCCCAGGAAAGAGGTGCATTTCAGGAAGAGATGCTGGAAGGTAAGGTAGCTGTTCTAGACTTGCATCTCCGATATAAATTCCGAGCATTTCTTTTCAGTTCGTGGCAATGGCAGGTGAAGACATGAATGAGGACTACCCGGTAGAGATTCGTGAGTCTCTATCAGCTCTGGAGAGCTCCCTGGGTGCTGTGGACGACATGCTGAAGACCATGACGTCTGTTTCTAGAAACCAGTTGTTACAAAAGGTATTTTTGTTTTTTCGGTTTTTCAAGATAGGGTTTCTCTGTAGCCCTGGCTTTCTTGGAACTCATTCTCAAGACTAGGCTGGCCTTGAACTCACAGAGATCCTCCTGCCTCTGCCTCCTGAGTGCTGGGACTAAAGGCGTCCACCATCTCCGCTCACAGCTGAAGGTATTTTAAAATCTGTTGCCTGAAGATGAATTTCATAAGACAGAAATATGGAAGGAGTAGTCGATTAGCACTGTCTGAATCTTTCTACTAGAGTTTCAGGTATAAAAATGTTGGAATATATTTAGCCAGAACATTCTACAAAACTTTTGCATTGGGAACTTGATTTTGAAAAGCAAGGGGCAGTCGTAGCGTTCTTTACGAGAGAATCTGTCTTTCCCTTTTTAAGAACTGTAATTATATTCTGGTTTCCAGAAACTCTGCAGTACAGAAACAGTAATGAGGTGGTTTCTCCCGTCTATGGTATCACCTATGCATTGTGTTCAGCTTGTTATATACAAGTGACTCATGTACAGTACTTACATGGTTGAATAATTACTTTTGATAGAAAGGCCCAAATTATAACTCTGGAATTGATATTATTTAGAAGGATTTTTCTTGGATTGTAAATATTTCTTGTTTAACCAAAAATGATACCCCGAAGTGAAATTTTTTAGGAAAACAAAAACCTACTGGTTATATAATTGGGCATATGTATGTATCTACACATAAGTGTAAGTTTGCAATAGCTGCTCATGAAGAAAGAGGCCATGGATATGAGCGGGAGCAGGGAAGGTACAAAGGAGAGCTTGGAGGGAGGAAGAGGGAAGGAGAATGTTAGAGTTAAAATACAGTCTTAGAAATGAGACACTTTTGTGCAAACTATGTCTAGATCATTTTATTATTGGAGTATAGGAAGTGAGAAGCGTGCCTTTGAGTTTAAAGTGTTGTCTGTTGAGAGTGCGCATGTCTTTCATTCTCTTGTCTCTTCCTGTTTTCCTAGTTGGACCCACTTGAGCAAGCAAAGGTGGATTTAGTTTCTGCATACGCATTAAATTCAATGTTTTGGGGTATGTATCCTGCTTTGTAGTTCATTAGAAAGTATATTATTGTGTCGGAGGTCACTGATTTGTTTTTAAGAGCTAGCAATTAATATAGAATTATCCTTTATAGTAATTTTATTAGTCAAGTGTTTTTATTTCCCTTATGTGAGAATACAGGATGTCTGAGAGCCACACACAGACAATATTTCATAGAGGTTAAATAATTTGAAATTGAATTAATTATGCAACTTTCTTTCTTTGAATAACTAGGGTTTTAATTATAGCACTCTTGTATATACCACTTTATTTAGTGCGGTCTTTCTCTTATAGTCTATTTGGCAACTCAAGGAGTTAATCCTAAGGAGCATCCAGTGAAGCAAGAATTGGTAAGACATCTGTAATTTATCCCTATTTATAGGTCTGCTTTATAACTCTGGAATTTCAGCCATGCAGCCATTATCATACTGATTAGGGGGATCAGAATTAGAGCAGAATGGTATAATTCTAGTAATTATTTATAACTTTCGTATTATTTTTCCTATAAATTCTTAAAATTTTATTCATCTCCGGGACTACTTAAGGAAAAAAAAATCCTCTTAGACAATTCTTAAAAGTGTATTCCAGTTGATTTACTAGCAAAGATGAAGAAATTTCTCTCCTACCTTTTCAATTCTTCCATTAACTCATTTTCTCAGCAGTAAAGAATTCAGTTCAGCAACAAAGCTAAAAGCTTTTTTGGCACCAGTTATATGTATACTGTCCAGTAATTCTGCATCAGTGACATATTTACAACCTATAATAAATCTTCTAGGTTTGTCTCTGTATTCCATTTAGATGTTTAAGTACACTAAATAAGATCTAATATCTTGGAGTTTTTGCTGACCTCAAATATTAAATCAAATCATTCAATTCAAAGGAGAAAAATAGAAATCAAACATAGTTACTTATTGACTTGGCTTTATAACTAGGAATTTTAATTAATTTATTCTTTGTACATAAAATATAATGTACATATATATGTAAAACTTGACATTGTATTCTTGTTTTCAAGTCTTATAGTAGCCAGTGAAATGTGTTATTTACATCTTAGTAAAGCACATACGTAAATTTACTTAAAAATAAAATGAGGAATTCAGGCCTCTTCATTAAAAAAAAAAAAAAAATGTATAGACCAGAATATTTTCTTCTTTAAGGTTTTCTAGGAAAAAATTTATACTTAAATATCGTATTTGTGGAAAACTTTTTTAAAAAAGCATAAGGACATCTATAGATTTTATTTGGCCTATGATACTGGCTTTAAGAAATACACGTTATCTATCTTTCCAGTAGTGTCCTTTTATGAAATTATTTTTCAACACCGTTATTTACAGTACTCAATATTGTATTTATAAAAGGATAAGACCATTTGTCTTTGTCTTCCTTCAGAATCTACGAAGAGCCCATCATTTTTTTTGGCAAATAAAAAGCATTCTTAAGTCTATTACCCTTTCCTGACCCTGTAACAGACATTACTAATTGATCACAGAGTTAGAGGAAGTCTATTTGCAACCCAAGTGAAAAAACAGTCACCTCATTCATCCAGTGATATTTAGTGCCTACTAAGAGCTAGGATCATTTTCAAGTGAGTTGATGCCTCAGAGAAAAAAAGCTGGGGAATGTGGCAGATGCCACACCCAGAGTGAAGGGAGACACAGAGTAACCATAATAAGATAAACACTGCACACACTGACTATGAGGATGTTGAAGGGGAATTTTATTGGGGAAAAGGAAGAAGCAGAGCAGGTATAGTGAATTGGAGTACCTGGGTAAAGCTGTAGTTGTTAATGGTGAAGAGGATCTCACCGACAGGATTGACGGTTGAGCAGAGAAGTGACTGCATTTACTGCCTGTCCTCAGAGCAACAAGCAGGACTAGGTCGGGCCAGGCCTAGGGTGCACGTGCTGCCTTGTACATGAGAGAGTAAGGAGACAGTAGAGGATTGTGAGCAGTTACTCAGTTTTGATAATGAAACACTTGTAAGGTTCTGTATTTTACTGTGTGTGTTCATAAGTGATCAGTTATTTACTGGATTTTATGGTTTTCATCAACTTTATTTCACCATTTAAAGTATGAGATTTATTTATTCTGAGTAATATTCTCAGATTTAAAGTGGTCCCCAGAAACCTACTGTGTTTCTTACCTTTACAGTCTGTATATTTTATTAGAAAGTTTCACATACTTTCCAGTCATAATTACAAACTTGAATAAAAAATTTCTTATTTTATTCTTCTTGTTTTAATTGTGACACTAGACAATAACATAAAATAGATATAAACACTGCATCACCCACTTTCCAGGTAGGACAGTTACGGGGGAATTTAATTAGTTGGTGTAAGTGAGGAGAACTTTTAGAATTTACTCCTCAAATACAAGATAGTTAGAATGAGAATTAATGTTAATTAGCATCATAGAGCTGTGTGTAAACCAGTTATTATTTAATGCTGTGGTGATTCCCTAGCGTGAGCCTTTCTCTGAGAGAATTCAGAACACTTGTAAATGTTTGCTTCTTTGTTGTCACCATTTTTAGATAGGATCTTGTGGAGCCCAAGCCGGCCTCAGACTGGCCTGTCTTAAAGTCAGACTCGTGCCTCTGCCCTCCAAGTGCTGAGTGCACCCAATGTTCACTGCAGAGTGTCTTTCCCCTAGTCTTTCAGCTCCAAGAAAGCACGGGCATGTTTATGCTGTTCATTTGCACTCACTGGTACGTGAACTCAAGGGGCAGTAAGTACTGGCTGTTGATTCTCCCCGAGAAAGAGGATAGTAAAACCTAGCCATAGTGAACAGCTCAAGGAATCATTGCCTTTTATTTTCTTTTTTATCTTTAAGGAAAGAATCAGAGTCTACATGAACAGAGTCAAAGAAATAACAGACAAGAAAAAGGCAGCCAAGCTGGACAGAGGTGCTGCCTCGAGATTTGTCAAAAACGCGCTCTGGGAGCCAAAACAGAAAAACACACCAAACGTTGCTAATAAAGGGAAAAGTAAACATTAACCTTTTGGTTTTGATGTACATGTTTTCAAAAAGTACATCGTTTTTATCAGTTTACAAAATAGGTAGTTATGTGGCAATGCAAGGCTTACGTGGATTCCTTTTTGAATTCATATGTAAATTTACACATTAAATTTGTGATACTGAATCTTCTTTTTGCTGAGAAAGATTAAGTTGTTTTTATTGATTTTCATGTAAAGCATCATGATGTTTTTTAATATTGTAAGATATTCTATAAGCAATTGTGAAATCCAAATGTTCTTTGTAAACATTTATAGTGTTTTAAATGAATGATGATGATATGACATGTGCTGTCTGTAGACTGGAGTTATAAGGACATCTGTTTTCACTAATGATAAATGCAATGACTTAAATTCCCCCTTTGTTTGCTGTCTAGTTAGTTCAACACGTTCCTGTGATTTTTGGAGTAATTGCTTTCTTGATATTCAAAGTGCAAAACTGCAACCTTAAGACTGTACTTGAGCTCTCCATGTTCAATTTACAATAAAATATCCCATTGCCACTGTAACGGTAGTGAGGAAATAAGCTTGTATGTCTTGGCTGGCCTTGATCCCTCCTAATAAAGGCTGTAGCTGTGTAGCTCACTCAGTTGTTATCCGCAGGCGGACATCTGCCGACGAGGAAGGTAGGCGTGAGGAGCGCTGATGAGTCAGTCCCTCGTTTTCTCTGTCTGTCTCTGTTAGACTTTTTGACTGCATTTCCTAGGCCATACATACTTAGGAATATTTTTCGCCAATTTTCTTTATTAAATACTGCCCCTTAGGCACAGGAAGAATCACATTGTATTTACATTTTGATTTGTTATTTTTCCAGAATATTTATTATGGAGAATTCTACTTATTAAACCATTTTAGTGGGCTGGAGAGATGGCTCAGCAGTTAAGACCACTGGCTCTTCCAGAGGACCAGAGTTCAATTCCCAGCAATTCCCATGGTGGCTCTCAGCCATCTATAATGAGACCTGGTGCCTTCTTCTGGCCGCAAGGACACATGCAGGCAGAACACTGTGCATAATAAGTCTTTATTAAAAAACAAATGTTTTAGTGACTGAGTCCCTAAACTGCTCTCAACCCACGTCATGTGTAGGAGTGGCAAGTTACAGTGAAGTTCTTTAGTTGTTGAGAATGAGAGTTATTAAAATTGCCCATGGTTAATTTTCCACAAATAACTGAGTATATGAATTTCTTGATTCATGACAGCAGATATTGGAAATGGTCTTAAGTTATAGTGGGCTTCGTAAGACATGTTAAGATCTGTGGTATGTGGAGAGTGATTCTCTTAGAGATACAGAAAGCCCTAACTCCGGTGCCAGATACTGTCTGAGTGCAAAACATTCATGTGCAAAACAACATATGCTTTTTCGCTCATTCGTTTCCGCTGCTTTAATTCTCTCAGTTTTCCAGCTAGTTTTAAAGTAGCTTCATTAGAGAAATAAATTCTTCATGAAGATAATTATGGAGTGCATTCTTAATGTTGTTCATTGCAAAGACACCTGTATCTTGTATTTCTTTTTAAATTTCATAAAGGAAAAAAATTCAATGAAAATTGTCACATGATTGCAGAAAGTCATTAGCAAAGCAAAGCAAGGGCGATTTAGTCTTATTAATAAAATCCCGGAGTCAGATATCAGGGTGAAAGCTGAAAGATCAGAGGAGCAGAGCAGCGGCCACTAGAGACTTCTTACCTCTATGAATCCTCAGACCAAACCGGGGCTGAGATCCAGTCTTCACCTGCCTTAAATTCCTGTTTGCATCTCAGCGCTGGAATCAAAGCAAGGGCCTCCCAAGTGCTGGGATTAAAGGCCTGTGCCACCACCACCTGGCCTGTGTGGAGCTAGTGCAGGCAAGCTTTTGTCAGAACACAAAATATACAACACCAAGCATCTGTTTCTCAAAGTCCAGCTCTACATTTCATTAAATTGGAGATCTTTAAATATTCCTTTCAGCATTTATTTGCAGAAATAAGATTTTGAGTCTGTTCTGTTTTATTACCTAGAATTTGAAGTAATTAAAATATACCAAGGAGCGGAATGGAAAGGAGCAGTTTATTGGATTATTATCAATAGATTGACACTGATCTTCACATTGCCACATGCTGTGCTCAGTTCTAGAGATGCTGTCCACAGCCCTTGTGCTGTTTGTAAGAAGTGTTATGGAACCGTAGTTTTATTTCAGGTTCTGGAAATCATGAGAAATTACACTCACTAGCCTTACCCAGAACTACACAGGGTGTTGGACTCATCTAAAGTAGAAAATAGTTATTGGTAACAGTCTATTCCAAGTAAAGCTGTTCTCAAAGTGTAGGTATGAGTTATGTGTTTTATGATCTGATACTAGGGATCAGATCAGACAGGTTGCAGCCATGGATCATCTTAAGGTTAGATTTATAGATATTGATCCAAATGAAAACTTTGAATATTTTAAATAAAAGTTTCTTGTTCGTAGTTACAGAATGGGAGGTAGCATATGTTAAATTAAAATTTGAGAATTAAATCATGTTTTACATTTCTGGAGTTAGGTCATCAAGTTGGTGGGTTTTTAAGAAGCTGAAGTATCTACTCAGTTACTACAATGAACTGATATTATTTTTAACAACAGCTTTAAAAATTGTTTAGAAACCTGAGTTCTTTAGAAGTGGACAGTATACTGAAGATAAACACTTTTTCTTATGTAGGTTATTAAGTTAAAGATACCTTGGGATTGATTGATCAGCTTATAATTGTTTTACATTACAGTTTTGTACAATAAATTTCCAGAACTTAGGACTTTTCAGAGTATACTGACTGAGAAAGATTTGGGTGGTGACTCTGAGCATTTTTAAAACTCAGCTTCACATCTAACAGGAAGAAAAGCATCACCTACCCTCACAGCGAGTCAGTAAACTTGTTCAAATGTTCCAGGGACTCCTCCTAATGACCTCACGAGTCCTGGCTTGTGTGAATGTGCAGCGAACGTACCTCACTGCTGGGAAACTTCCTCTTGCCCTGCTTCCCAGTCTAAGCTACAAGCCATATGCTGTTCAGTTACTGAGGACCTTGAGTTCTCACCAGCTGCTGTGTCTTTACATGGAGTTAAGATAAAACTTGACACATTGGTTTTTTAGCAGGAGTTTTAAAATATCTTTTGAGGTTTTTTTTGTTTGTTTGTTTATAGATTTGTCTTACTGTCAAAGTGAGCTAAATGAGTGCTCCCTGGAGCCCTGTTCTTGACTTGATTTACCTTTTTAGGATGCTTGCATCAGGGCTTATTTATTTATTTACTTATTTATTTAGGTGTTGGAGATTGAACCAGGCCCTCAAGCATGCTAGGTAGGCACTCCATCCCAGATGCAATTTAAAATATAGTCAGTGTTAGTGAAGCTATCCACAAAAGGGGACAGCGACAATGAAGCTACCGACTTCTAAGTTTTAGCTCTGTCTACCTCCCGATAAGGCCCGAATCCAGCTAATTTTGCCCTCCCCCCCTTTTGAGACACTCTCAGGTCACACTATGTAGCTCTGGCTTTCCTGTAACTTGCTACGAAGACCCTCTGCCTCCCAAATGTTGAGGACAGGTTGATGCAACCACATCTAACTCAGTTCTGGTTTTTGTTTTTGTTATTTTAAGATTTATGTGTGTGAGTACTTTGCCTGCATGTATGTATGTGCATCACATATGTGCGGTACCCGAATAGGACAGTAGAGGGTGTCGGATCACTTGGACCTGGAGTAATAGTAGTGAGCTGCCACCGTGGTGATGGGAACTGAACTTTTCTCCTGTCCAAGACCAGGGTGTGATCTCGGCCACCGAGCCATTTCTGCAGATTCTGTTAGGATACTGCTGCATTTTACTCCCTCCCAGGAAGCCTGGAAGTTAGCACACGGTCTCAGCAGGACCACTGCATGCAAAACGTCAGTTTCACAAAGTGAAATATTTCAGATGGTGTACAAAATGTGACAGTGGAAAAATAGGCTTTTATAAATGAAACATCGAAGAGACTTTATTATTCGCCCTTCCGTTTAGTGTTTCCTTGAAGGTGCCCCATTTCATTTTGGCAGCTACAGTAAATGACTGAGGAAAATTCAAGATAATAATTCAACATCTCAAGATACTGCTGTCATAATGAATGTAGACCTGTTGGGCTTGGGTTTGAAGTTTATAGTCATACAGTATTTTAAAGCCAAGTATCCAGGAAATTCATGGCGATAGGATTTGAATGAAGAGATGAGGGAAAATGGAAAAGAACGCTTTCCTTGTGCGGCTGTTATCTCTTGAGATACTGTGTTAGTGTTACTGCTTGTTCTGAGGTTGCTGTGGAGTCCAGTTCACCTTGGAGTTTATCAAATATGATTGGTTATTAAAATAAAAAAGGTAACAAGGCATACACGCAGTGTAGAGCTGGAGCACTGGGCTGAGAGACGGTGCTGCAGTGGACCAGCTGCTAGTTTTCTGTGGTGCCTCTTACTCTCAGTTACTTAACTGATGTCACCCGCTGCCCTTGTCTCCTCACTGTTTTAAAAAAAACATTTTAGGCACACGTGGATAAATAGGCATCTTATAGCTATTTTTGAGGTTTTGATGCTTGTGATTTGGATAATTTGAGGGACCCAGAGCACGGGGTCGTTTGTAGCTTTGCCAGGGCACAACTTTAATTTCTACTAATTGCACAAAGGAAGGCAATGTTCGAGTTAACTGATGATTCAATCTCTTGGCTTCCAGTTGTTTTTGTAATTTGAAGTTTAATCATTTATTCACACATTCATTTAGTAAAATCCTTAGCTGAGCTCCTGTTCGAGGGTTCTGTTTTAGGCTTAGGGCATTCAGTGGTTGACCCTGACATGGGAGTCCTTGGAAGATAATAGTGTGTGTTTTCACAGTGCTGGAATTAAACCTACACGTTAGGTAGGTAAATACTCTGCCATTGAGTTAATACCTACTCTAAACTTGAAAATGGCTGACGTAAGTGAACTCAGAACCCCATTCCCCGCGTTATATATTGAAGACCTAAGCTTCAGTACCTCAGAATGTCACTTTATTTTAGAATCAGGTTATCCACTTGTAATCAGTGTGAGGTCACTGGAGTGTTATCTAATTGCATATGGCAAGTATAAAATGAGGCAGTGTGGACATGTGTGCAGGGGGACTCCCCTGTGAAATGAAGGCAGAGATCAGCTTGATGTTATCCACCAGGGTCCACAGAGCACCAGATTTCAGGTGAGAGGTGTGGGGGCAGGAACCAGTCCGTTCATACCCGTCTTGGACTTCACTCTAGAACCATAGACATTTTCCATTGTAGGGCTTCTGGTGTGTGTGTCAGTCTGTTAGGACCACCCTGGAAACAAATTTAGAGGCCATCAGATGAAGGGGAACTGAATAAAAACAGTACTTGTGTGTGGAAGTATATATACAAAGAGCCTTGACAGGAGGTGAAGGTGTAATTCTGAAAAGGCTCTGGCACCTTCGTAAACTTAGGGACATGTTTAATGTGGGCAGAGATATTAGGACTTCTATCTTGAAATGTCAAGGGCGTGCTATATTCTTTCTGAAGCCAACACACTGACACTTTTCTTACATATTGCCTCTTAGGGTTGAATGTTCCATCTTTTAAACATTATTATTTTTTTTTAACACCAGCATTACCACATTGCATGGCATTTTCCTAAAACAATAGAGTAGTTAGCGTGAAATAATGAAAATGAATGTTTAAGACACCATACACAGGTGTGTGTAATTTGCACTGTTAGAGGAGCACACATCACTGTAAAAGTCCCTCATGACATTTATCTGGCTGGCTGCAAATTTTTTTTTAAAGGGCCTCTTCCTAATTTTTAAACTGTATTCTCTCTCTCTTTCTCTCTCTGCGTGTGTGTGTGTGTGTGTGTGTGTGTGTGTGTGTGTGTGTGTGTGTGTGTGTGTGTGTGTGTGTGTGTGTGTGCACGCGCACGCGTGCTGTGGGAGGGCACCTCCACTATGCCCTGCCTTTAGAAGTTAGCCTTTAAAGATTTTGGTTGAGCTGTTTGTCTGTTGAGCGTTGCAAATGTCTTTACTTCCTTTCGTTTTTAGAACAAGCCAATAGATGAAACACACATGATAAAGACATAAGCGGACCTTGGGAATGTAAAAGCCTATATTTAAAAGAGTTTGCCAAGTTGAGGAGAGAAGCCATTCTCAAGACAGTACATTTAGAAGCTGGACAGGAGTGAGGGTTTGATCCCAGTTGCAAAGGTGATGGCCGTGTTACTCTTTTTTAAGATTTTATTTATTTTTTGGCCAAAGTTTGGAAGGAGTTGATGGAAACCGATGTTATGTCTCTGATTTGCATGCCAGGAGGCATGAGCGTTAGGACCACAGTGTCTTTGCTGGGAGGTAAACTGCAAATCTTGGAAAGCTGTATTCCTGGCGTGTGTGTGTGTGTGTGTGTGTGTGTGTGTGTGTGTGTGTGTGTGTGTGTGTGTGTGTGTGTGTGTGTGTGTGTGTGTGTGCCTGTGTGTTCTCTTTAGTAAGGAGAAACAAGAAGAGTAATAGTAATTGTGCCGACTATCAACAAATTTGTTTAAAGCTGTTATAACTGTCAGATACAAATTAGTTTTTGACATTTTAGGCAATAAAATCCTTCTGTGATAGAGAAGTCTGAGGTGGCAGAAATTCCACTATTGTACATGTGTGCACATGCATGTGAGTGTGTTTGTGTGTGTGTACAAAGTATAGTCTGTAGACATTTAATAATTTTCTTAAGTTTCTATGTAAACAAACACGAGCTATTTCAGTGTCCTAATGCTAAATTGAGAAAGGGATCTTACTGCACTCGTTCCTAAGAGAAATCTGGTTCATAGAAAATTTGTAATAATTTGTTTCTCCCCAAGACTCAGCAGCATTGTAAAAGTCAACTCTGGAATCTATGATGTCACTTGGCACCAAATTTTGCAACAGAGATGACATGAAATAAAAAAGGAATCTTTAAAAAATTGTCCTAATAACAGCGATCAATTTTAAAGGTTGAAATTGTGAGAATTTTCTTTATTGATTACCTTTAAAGTTCATTGAAGACACTAATAAGGATTAACTATCATGCTTTTTAAATTTTTGATATGACTCAAAATTTTATTTTTAAACAAGTTGCTGTTTGGAGTTTCCCAGTTATGTGGCTTAAATAGATATTTCTTACAATATAGGTACTGGAAATATCTCTGTCTAACTTACCTTCTTCACCTAGAGATTGGAATGATTTTACTAGCTTTTGGAAGCAGTATTTATGATTTTTTAAAGTTCTTTCCCAGGAGACTATGTACAGCTTTTACAGTTCTCCTTAAGTTCTAATGCACTCAGGTTGTTTTTGATGAACAGCCCCGAGTCTGAGGAAAACATTTAAGATAGTCATTTGTGCCTCTCAGCACCCGTGAAGAAGGAACTTCCGCTGAAAAATGGCCTCCATCAGATTTGTTTGTAGGGACATTTTCTTGATTAATGATGGAAGTGGGAGGGCCTGCCCCACCTACTGTGGGCGGAGCCACCCGGGGTGGGGTGCAGGTGTCCTGGGTTGTGTGAGAAACCAGCTGAGCCTGGGAGGGAGGCAGAGCCTTCCTTCAGGGGCTCTGCTTCAGTCTGCACCTTCAGGTTCCTGCTCTAGGTCCGGCCTTGGCTCCTCTAACCCACAGTCCTGTAAGATGAAACAATATTTTTTTAAAGACATGTATGTATGTATGTATGTATGTATGTATGTATGTATGTATGTATGCATGTATGTATGTATGTATGTATGCATGTATGTATGTAGTATACAGTGTTCTGCCTGCATGCCAGAAGAGGGTGCCAGGTCTCATTACAGATGATTGTGAGCTGCCATATGGCGGCTAGAAATTGAACTCAGGACCTTTGGGAAAGCAACCAGTGCTCTTAACTACTGAGCCATCTCTCCAGCCCCAAATGTAATAACCACAGACTTGTCTGTCAGATGCATGGCTGTGGCTGTGCTCCCCAGCACGAAAGCTTTGATTTTGTCATTTCTAACAATTTATTGGAGCATTTTTGGCTCTTTATTGCTTCAGGTTTCCTATTGGATTGCCATTGGCCCAGCAGACATCCAGGCACAATGCTTTTCTTGTATTAACATTTGTAATTAAGGCATAGGTTATTAAATTTGAGAAATTATTTACAGCCATTGCTCTGAATGGGGATTTGTCCGTGGTCACTGGAGGCACCTGCCTGCCCCCTTTTCAGATTAGCAGCTTTAGCAGTAGGCACCTAAGCTCCATCCAGCCTTCTCATGGCTTGAAGCTGTTGCCAGCGATTTTGTGTAGACCAGGTATTTCCAGGTTCTTCCATCTTCTTTTTATATATTTATTTATTATATATACAGTATTCTGCTTACATTTATGCCTGCATGCCAGAAGAGGGCACCAGATCTCATTGTAGATGGTTGTGAGCCACCATGTGGTTGCTGGGAATTGAGCTCAATTCTGGAAGAGCAGCCAGGGCTCTCAGCCTCTGAGCCATCTCTCCAGCCCCAGGTTCTTCCAGCTTATTCGAAGAATTGAAACTTGAAACAACCCATACAAATGGCAATGCCTTAAGGGATTTGATTTAAAGGGACAGTGTAGGAGACACTGCAGGAAAGCAGCTAGAATGCCCAAAGGACACCGCTAATTGTTTGGATTTCTCTTTACGGGGTTCAGGAGGGCTTGGTTGCTAAGGGCCATAGTGTGGATGTTTGTCTTGTTTGATTGACAGCTTTGGTTATGTAAGAGTTCATTTATTGTATGTGTCCTTTTGTATGGTGCACCTGATTTTACTCATGTGCACACATACAATGCACAGGCATAATGTGGTAAATAGGGGATCTCCTTAAAAGTTTACTCTGTGAGCACAGTCTGACTTACTGAATCTAGTTCAGACTGGATTAGCTTTGTCTGTAGTTTCTTCATATGTTCCCAGACATCCTAAATTCTAGAAAACGGAGTTGCTAAGGGGTTGCTATGGAGAAGTGACTTTCTGCAGTGTTGGAAATGGGTTGTATGTGCAGCTCAATGCAGATGCGGCTCTCGGGTTGCTAAATGTATTGTTAGGAAGGTGGTGTGTGTAGCTGAGGCCAAGTGGGGTCCCAAGTGACCATGCTACTCCTGTGCTTGCCTTCCTCAAAACCTCATGGCTGATGTCACACCTGTACCCATGTGTGAGGGGGTGTGGGCATTTGTGGTAGTTACCACAGTCCGTGTTTCTCAGCAGCCATTGAATTGTCTCTCTGTGGTCCATCAAGTCAGCTAAAGTAGATGCTATTGTCTGCTCACAGATAAAGTAACCGACACAGATCACTCCTGAGTGATGCTAGGATGCTGGGAATGGTGCCTTACCACCTTGGGTTTTTCCTCAGCTTTTTATCTGACTAATGAACACTTGAAGGAGAGAACCCAGGCCTCTCATACATGCCATTTATTGATTTAGCAAAGGTGCCTTGCAGGTTCAAGCTCCACTTACCTGATTTCAGGGTTTTTCCCCCCCCATGGTCCCAGAGTTAAGTGTATGCACTAACATCCTCACATAACTGCAACCCTATCATGCTGCCCGTGCTTATTGTACTAGCAGGAAGAGGGGAATCCCCTAGAATAACCATTTGAAACATTGTGTCGAGTGGCTTGTTCTCTAGCGCAGACCACTTTACCCATTCACTAAGCAAACCACGCCCATTTATACTCGAAAGAAATTCTGGGCTAGGAATATGGCTCAGTGGGTAAAGGACTTGCTGCACAAAAACAAGGCTGAGTTTGAACCCCAGAAACAGCATAAAGCAGACACAACAGTGCATGCTTATAACCCTTGTTCTTCACTGGAGGGACGGGAGGAAGAGATGGAGGAATGTTAGAAGGTTGGGGACCAGCTACTTCGGCATACTGCAAGATCCTGACTCAAACAAGGCAGTCTCCTCAACACGAGGTCATTTTAAATGTTTTCCATTTAATTTTATTGTAATTATCATTTGATGGAACGGATAATACCAATGTAGCTGAAACGGAAGTGTCTGTTAGTACCTACTGTCTGCTCCTGTTTATTGAGTGCCTGTGCTCTGTTTCAGGAAGTAGGAAACTGGCTAGATGTCCCCATGTTCAAATCAACTTAAAACCTGGAGGACAAGTCTCTTAAAATTGCATGAAATATTATTTCCAAATTGTAACCACCATTCAATTGGTCTTTTTTTTTCTTACTTTAAACAAAGAAATTTTATGCTTGTGTTACTTTTAGCTACACAGAAACAATATTCACCTGCCATTTGTCACAGTTGCGCTTTCTCATATTCACCACTAGGTGGCAGCAAAAGAACGTGCTTTTCTATCTTGCTTCGCGAAACTATTTTTGGATTTCATGGATGATAGAAAAAAAATAAAGTGATTAAAACTTGATGAAACTGGAGCTACATCTCAGTTTCTAGAGTGCTTTCTTGCATGCACGAGTCGTGGGTTTGATACCCAGCACAGCATAAAAAACTGATGTCAGAAAACAGGAGGGTCTAGGTCATCCTCAACCCGGGAATGAGTCCTAGGCCATCCTGGATATGTGAGACCCTGCTTCAAAAAATTAAATTACGAAACCATATAACCGCAACAGACAATATCTAGACAAATATCGTGATTGAAGATATTTTTAGCTCAAGTGTCAATTGTATTTTATTACTACCCAAACCATAATCCAAAGTTCCCCTTTAAGAAGTTTCTTTTAGTACTGAAGTATTTCCCAGGATGTCTATGAAATCAGTTTTCATATTTGTTACAGTAAAGAAAAAGTTGTTCAGGAAGAATTTTCGAGCGGAGAATTTGAATGTCCAGGAACAGTGGGAGTTTTATTTCTTTATTATTAATTTTAAACAGCATTCCTTGAGACAAATCAAGTTTGATGACTTTATTACTGGACAGAAGTTTGTCTTAAGAAGTTATTTATCAGGCAGAGTTGAGCAGTGTGGACATCTTAGTTTCTTTTTCTCCTACTGTGAGAAAACACTGGAGGATGGTGACTTAAGAGACAGTACTCTGGATGAAGTTACAGTCTCTGAGGCTGCAGGAGCTTGAGGCAGCTGGTCACAGGGCATCCACAGCCGGGAGGCAGAGAGCGATGACTCAGTTGGTGCTCAGCATCTTTCTCTACTGTCCAGGATCCCAGCCAGAGAGGATGGCAGCCACAGGAGGGGGGTCAGCTCCCCACAGACTTGTTGGAAGGCCCATTTGCCCAGGTGATTTTTGATCCTGTCTACTTGATAACCAATGGTAATCACTGCAGTGTTCAATGATAGTTCGATAATTTTTCAGTGGCTTACCTTTTGTCTAAGTTGTCCATGAAATCTCAAAAACGTTTAATGATTTACAAGATAATTTACAAAAACCACAAGATAAAAAAATTACTTTACTTTTGTCCAGACAATTAAAATCTGTTTGTGTAAAAAATAGACCCTCCTATTCTCTCAAGAATTTCAACAGCACTTTAGGATAATCTTTCTTTTTAAGTGAACATTGCAATAAGAATCATGAAAAAAAAAAACAAAAAACCCTACACACTGAATATGTTAAACAGACCCGAAGTTTATACATCTCTGAGCTTCTTCTATACAGTTAGAAAAGCTATTTCAAGGCTTCACTGGATCTCACACCTTCACTACTGAGTATATTTTTATATGTCTGTCCACCAAACCCCAAACAGTGCACAACAGAGAAAACCATTTGGCTCTAGGTTCTCTTACCACTGAGGTGCTCTGCACGTGCACTTGGTCCTTCAGCTCCAGCATGGAGTCTCTTTGTTCTCTTTGCTACATTTGTATTGTACCCACATGTACATTTCACTCACACACACACACACACACACACACACACATATACACACATGCATACACACACATACACACACACATACACACACATATACACACATGCATACACACACACACACACACACACACACACACACACACATAATTTCCATCATCCATTCATCTGTTCATTAACAACTAAACTGATCCCAATTCCTTGCTTTGGTGAATAAAGCACCAGGAAGCACAGGGTGCAGACCGCTCTGTGGTAGAATGTTGAGTTCTTTGGGAATATGCTGAGGCATGAAATAGTAGGGTCATATGGAATTTTGTTTCGAATTTTTTTGAGAAATTGTCAAGCTAATTTCCATAATGGCTGTACAGTTTGAACCCCAACAACAGTGAACAAAGGTCCCCCCTCCACATTTTCTACAATATTTGGGCCAGGTTTTTGATGTTAGCCTTTCTGACTGGAATGAGGTGGTACCTCAGAGTAGCTTTGATTTCCGTTTGCCTGGTGGCAAGAAGTATTGAGCACTTTAAAAAGAGAGAGAGGATTGGGTTTCTTTCTTTTGAAACTTTCTGTTCCTTCATTTGCCCATTTGTAGATTGTCAGTTTTCTTTTTAAATAATTTTAGAGAAAAATTATTTAGCTTACTTGAAAGTGTGAGTCACAAAAAATCCACCAACAAAACAAAGCATCCCCCAATCCAAGTGCAGGCTAGCAAGGCTGCACTTGTCCAGGGAGCCGACTGAGGGAGAGGTAGCTTTGCCTAGTGCCAGCTCTCACCAGAGCCCTCTTGAGCATCATTTCATTCTCTTTGGGTTTGGAATCCTTATTTTATTCTTTACAACACTTTTATTTTCTTATTTACATGTGCCTGTGCATGTCACATGGATTTGGGCACCCATGGAGGCCAGAAGAGGGCCTTAAGCCCCTGGATCTACAGTGATCCAGGTGATTATGGCCCTTGAGAGCCACCCTCTGCAGGTGCTGGGAACCAAACTCAGGTTCTTTAGAAGGGAAGCAAGTGCTCTTAACCACTGAAAAATCTCTCAACACTGATTTTACTTTTTGTAGACAACATTGCCATAGTTTTTGGTACATGTATGGATCTGGACCGATGAACTCTATGATATTTTATCCAGTGACCCACACCATGCTTGTATCAGGAAGCAATGCTGTTTATTATTTTCATGGTTATTTTAAGTTTCATCAGATTTGACAAGCTAACCTTTCATCCCTGGTTTCTAAAATACATCTTCAGGTGTGTATCTCACGGGCAATCTTCCAGTGTGACCTGTTGGATAGCAGGAAGCCTGTTAAGCACAGAACTCCAGCTATTTTCTTCTGCCTGTGTCTGTTGACTTTTAATAAATCACTGGCACTGTGTGAACTTTCATCTATAAAGGGGACAGCTATTCTGGCTTCCTGTCACTGACTACACAAATTTTAATAGATATGTTTCAGATTTGGGGAGAAAGTGGTATCTAAATACCATTATATCTAAAATAGTATGTTGGTAGAACTAAAATGCATGTTAATTTTTTTCTTAGAACTGGGAAACTTTGACAAGCAGTTACCTTTCCCCAGTGTTCTGTCCATTTACTTCTCTTAGGTGATATTTCTGGTTAGTTGAAGAATTATTTTAACATACTGGAGTTCTCAGACCCTGTCCTTGGGAGGGTCTTTGGCTAAAACCTCAATCCTCACTATTCTCTGTGGATAGGTAAAGTTGTGGTAGGTGAAACCATGGGCAAAGCTGGAGTACACCAGGTAGTGAAATATTTCTACCATAACACAAAATGATTTTTTTATTAGAAACTGTCAGTCTCTAATTAACTTGCAAGAGGCCCTCAGCCTAAGGGCTCTGCTCTTTTGTTTTTGTTACTAATGATAGGTTCTTTTGACTTAAAGCATTGAGGAGCAGATCTCTCCACAGGAGCCGAGGGACAAACACTCCATGTCCAAGCTCCATCACAGACCAACAAAGCAGACATCCTGATGGGGCCAAGTGGTTTTCAGCCTGCATCACTGCGCATCAAGGCTGAAGTCCGTGCGAGCCTGTAGGAGGAACAATTCAGTGAATGGCATAAATAAACCCTGGACTCTTCTCAATGTTCTTTCGACTGCCTTTGCTTTTACTGCCTTGCCTTCTCAAAAAGGGACCTGTAATTTGAAGATGAGACAAAATCCACACTAAACCATATGTGCTCCAGATCTGTCCGTCCCTCTTACCAGCTAACCCTGACTTTCCCATGACCCGAGACGTCCCTTTGCTCTGCACTGATTGCTTCCTACCAGCTATGCCATTCAAAGAAATATAGATGAGCACAAGATTCACCCCATTTCGGACACTGCTGGGTTCTTACATGTGGGTGCAGATAGTCCTCCTGACTCAAATCCACTTCATAATTATAAGTCTTAGGAAATTAGTGGTTTCCTTTCTACCATTTTGCCTGCAGGGCTAACTGCCTAACTGCCTTCTAAGCACTTTTACACGCACACATTAGAGCTTCTTTTCTCCATCTCTGTGACCTTCTTGCGGCGTGTGGCAGCTCATGACGGACGTAGTGATGGGCCTAGATAACTTTTCTATATTTTCCTCCTCCAAGGCTCAGGGAACCCAGCAGGGTGCGGGAGGAAGATGGGAGAGTGAGAATTGAGGAAGTGCAGTGTGGAAGGATGCCTTCTGGACATGACATGGCCTTCACTTATGAATTGTTGTGGATAACTGCATAGGACCTGCAGAAGATGGGGAGAGTCAACGTTTCATCATGGAAGGGGTACGGGCTCATGAGGCCCCGCCCCCCAGCTGTTATTGACAGTAGTGTAGTTGCTGATAAGCTGCGTGTGTTCCAGTGAACCCCTCCCTCTCAAACACGGGCATGCAGCTGTAATTAAACCCAGCAGGTCACACACAGACACAGAAGACATGAATACAAGATGAGGGCCAGGTAGTAAGAAGGATTTCATCTAGAGATGGAGAGGATGAGAGTGGGTAATAGGGGGTAAAAATGACTAAACATCATATATCATGTTTTAAATTATATATTATGTATTAAGTTATATATTATGTTTTAAATTTTCAGAATAAACCGATTAGTGGTTTCCCTAGTCAGTCTGAAGTCATATTAAAGAAATCTCATACTTCAAAATATCCAAATAATTATGTAGACATTTGCATATACAAACAACAGAAACCATGTGTAGGAGATGTCAATTTATAGTCAAAGTGAGAGGTGTGTCCTAGGGGATAGACGTGGTTCTGAAAGGAAATTCTGGTTGGATAGCTTGTATGTTAAAGGTTTCTGTTGTTTTCCTTCGGTTTCAGTGTTTGCACTTATAAGAATACATCACTGATGATATTCATAAACCAGGTTTCTCATTTGCTGCTTCTAAGATTGGAGTCCACTTTGAAAACAACCTCGCTATATGAAGGAGTTTCAGCTGGCTGTAGACTTGCTTTAGAGACAATCCAACTGTAGGCGACAGTTTGTTAGGTATGTAGGAGAAAATGGTGATGTCATGTCCTATCTACTGCACATGCCCCTGGATGAGGAGATAATGGAGACGTGGGGCTATATTTCAAGGTTGTCCTGCAAAGACTCATTATACAGAGAGCTGGGGAATTCTCAGTGATTATAATACAGACAGTAAGGTTTAAGATAGCACTTAAGGTAAATCAGCAAAAAAGGGAAGAAGGCCCCTAATGTGTTAAAAGGGAACCTAGGCATGCTCCCGTGTCTGATACTCAGCTGATACTTGGTAAATGTTTGCTGGGTTGTGAATGGACTGAAATGTTAGGTGATTCCTCAAAGTTGGGTATAGGCTCTGTTCTGGCACTTCACAAATTGGGGGCTGGAGAGAGCAAAACAAAAAACCATTTCTCATTCCTAAACACTAACATGAAAAAGTTCTCGACATCACAGATCTGGGTCATGAAAGATTTTTTTTAATTTAAATTAGATTTTCCTTAAATGCTTAAAATTTTCAGACAGTAAAATTTAAAGATCTTATCATTGAGAGACAATGATAAATTTTAATGAATGCATGGGATAATACCTTGTTTAATGATATCAAAAAGTTAAAAATTTTTAAAGCAGCCTTGAATATCTTTAATTTAATAAGCTATAACCTTAGTGAATCATTTTCAAGTGAGTTTTTTTCCCACCGTGATATATGTAAGTATTCTGGCTTATCTTAGTCTTGATAGGATTTGTGGGTATAAAATATAGTTTTGTTAAGATTTTTGAGAAAGTAAAAGTCATATTAATATTCTAATGTAACTATGCCAGCAGAGCCATGAACAAACCACAAGTAAACAGTATAACAAAATAAACAAACCATGGGTATGTTTGTCTAAACACTTTGTAAATGGATTTTGTCAAATGAGTATTCAATTCTTTTAAATTTAAGTGAGGAACCATTTGGAAAGCATTAGAAACATTTTATTTTCCTTTCTCATTTTATTTAGAGTTAGAAGAAATTATATTTGAGTATCTTCTACCCTTAATCATATTTTGATAGACAAAGTAACTTTGAAACTGTATTGAATAAGAATGGATGAAAACATTATTGAAGAGCTTAGACAAATGAGCCAACAAATAAATATTGTTTGAAGGTCCCAGTAAGTTAAAAGTGTAGGAGAGAACCCAGGTCTAAGAAGAACTAGAGATGGGGGTGGCTCCCAGAGGCATCTCCACTGAGTGTCATCCACTGTGCTACATTTCTTCCTTCTGGAAGTTAAGAGGCCAGTTTAAAGTTGGTATTACCCTTTTTCCTTTGAGACAGATCTGTTATGGCCTTGAACTCAAAAGTATCCCTGTAGTTTATCAACATTCCACAGATCAGGTCCTGGTTTTCATGTCATACGAAGCCAGGGCGACAGTTACTGGTATTCGATTGTGTCTGAGATCTTGCTCTGGGCCTTCCACAGTCCCCTAGTTCTGTGATTTGTGGCAAATAATTCAGGTGAGACACAGACCATGCAGTGTAGAAGTAAGTAGAGTTTTCTACAGTGAAAAGGGGGAGTCCTCTCAAGGCATGAGTGGACAATGGTAAGTGTACTGTTGAGAACACTCTCGGGATGTGCATATAACTGCATACATTTCAAAAAGGGCTCATACTATTCCTAAAGGTGTATGGGAGGGGAGACAAGCGTTCAGGATTCTTTGGAGCCAGGTTTAAGTAGTTATCAGCAAGTTGTTTTCTAGGCAGGATGTCACGGCCCTTCCTGGGGTCAGAGAGTGACATGATGCAGTTCCTATTCATCTGCCCAGCAAGTACTGTCTTAAAACCCTAGTTCCTGATTTTATAAGCTGTTGGCTACAAGGGAGGACTCTCTTCTGACCTTCTAATAGCTGATTAGCTGCCTAACCGACCCATTAAGGTTGTAAATGTGTTCCCGTCTGTCTTTCCAATATCCTGAGTTACCTTGAGTTGGGATCTTCTTTAGCTTGCAGAGCAGTAACTCTAGAGGAACTGAAAAGTGAATTTGTAATTGGCCTTAGCAGATGACCAGACACCTAGTATCCCAGTGCACCCGGAAACATAAACCCTCCTTGAGGGAACTTAATAGTATTATTCATGGCTTTTTATCATATATGCAAGACATTTTACCAATATAACATCCAGGCATAATAGAGGGAGAGCTGCCCAAAAGACATGGAAGAAACTGAAGGAAACAATGAAGCAAGTCGGATAACAGGGCTCCAGATACTGGCATTATTAGCCATCGCATTTAAAACAGGCATGCTTTGATAAGGTAGAAAAGGATACAATGTGAGAACTTGGCTAATGACAAACATTTTTTTTTTTTAAGCCTTAACAGAAAAAACTGAAAACAAAAAATTTGATGTGTGAAGGAGGAAGTGCTTAGTAGTTTGGGGAGCAGCAGATCGACAGAGCAGATGAGTGAGTGAGCAATTCATATTCAGGGTGGATGTTTAATGGAGATATAAAGGAATATCAGAATGGAGAGGTATGGGGATACAGTAAAGATTTTACTGTGTGTAACACACACACACATACACACAAATGAGAGGGGGAAGAAAATGTTGTGGGAGCAAAGTTAGAATAATTTAGAAACATGAATTTCCCAACACTAATGAAATTAATCTATTCTCCCAAAAAAGTACATAAAAATTCTATAAATCAATACTCCTTATACTTAGGACTTTGGGAGTATCATGGAAGCTTTTCAGAAAACTTACAAGAGCCAGAGGAATGGACGGTCTACTATGACAGTGTGTCTTCTAGATATAACAGAGAAACTTTACTCCTGAAATCTCAACAGTATCTCTGCCTAACAGAACTGAGCAATGACAACAGCAGCTGATGTGCCAGCGTGGCTGGAGCAAATCTCATGTGACCCCTCCCTAGATGATGAACTATAGAAAATTAAAGACCTCTGAGAGATGGCTAAGAGTTACTGATAAATCTTGTGGATTTTAAAATAAGCAAGACAACAAGAAAAAAAGTGATGAAAGACGTGTTTAGAGGTTATTTAAATTTTCAAGAACAGATATATGCAATAAATATATTTTAAAATGTTTGTTCACCATATGGTAAAATTAGCAATTAAATTTTCATAAGCCAAATTATTAAAGTTTAAAGAGTATTTTTATAAGTTTTCCTTTGAATGTCTAGTAGAATTCTGTACTAAATACATCTGGTCCCGGGCTTTTTTTACTTGGGAGACTTTTAATAACTGCTTTGATTTTCTTTGGGGTTATAGGTCTGTTTAGGTCTTTAATCTGATTTTGATTTAATTTTGGTAAGTGGTACCTGTCCATAAAGCTGCTCATTTCTTGTAGGTTTCCATTTCATGGAGTATAGATTTTCAAAGTATGACCTGATAATTCTCTGGATTTCCTGGGTGTCTGTTGTTATGTCTCCCTCTTTCATTTCTAATTCTGTTAATTTGGATACTCTCTCTCTGCTTTTTGGTTAGTTTAGATAAGGGTTTATCTATCTTGTTGACTTTCTCAAAGAACCAACTACTCTTTGATTCATTGATTCTTTGTTTTGTTCTCTTTGTTTCTATTGTATTGATTTCAGCCCTAAGTTTGATGATTTCCTGCTGTCTACCCCTTCTAGGTGAGTTTGCTTCTAATAGTTCTAGAGCCCTCAGCTGTGCTGTTAGGTCTCTTGTGTGAGATTTCTCTAGGTTTTTCATATAGGCATCTAGTGCTGTGAGTTTTCTTCTTAACACTGCTTTCATTGTGTCCCATAAGTTTGGGAATTTTCATTAAATTCTAGGAAGTATTTGATTTATTTCTTAACTTCTTCTTTGATCCAGATGTGGTTCAGTTGAGAGATGTTCAGTTTCCATGAGTTTGTAGGCTTTCTGTGATTTTTGTTGTTGTTGAATGCTAACTTTAGACCATCGTGGTCTTATATGATACAAGGAGTTATTCTCATTTATTTGTATCTATTGATATTTGCTTTATGACCAAGTATGTGGTCAATTTTAGAGAAAATTCCATGGGGTGCTGAGAAACATGTATATTCCTTTGTGTTTGGGTGGAAGGTTCTGTATATATCTATTAAGTCCATTTGGGTCATAACCATCTGTTAGATCCCTTATTTCTTTGTTTAGTTTCTGCCTGGTTGACCTATCCAAGGGTGAAAGTGGAATATTGAAATCTCCCACTTTTAGTGTGTGGGGTATGATGTAAGGTTTAAGCTTTAGTAGTGTTTCTTTTATATATGTGGGTGCTTTGGGTTGGGGGCATAAATATTCAGGATTGAGACTTCATCTTGGTGGATTTTTCCTGAGATGAGTTAGCAATGTCCATCCTGGTCTCTTTTGATTGATTTTAGTTTGAAGTCTATTTTGTTAGATATTAGATGGCTACACGAGCTTGTTTCTTAGGACCATTTGATTGGAAAGTCTTTTCCAAACCCCTTACTCTGAGCCTGTGTCTGTCTTTGAAGTTGAGGTGTATTTCTTGTATGCAGCAGAAGGATGGCTTCTGTTTTTGTATCCATTGTGTTAGTATGTGTCTTTTTATAGGTGAATTGAGTCCATTGATATGAATGAGATATTAATGACCAATGTTTGTTATTTCCTGTTATTTTTGGTGCTGTCATGTGTGTATTTCCCTTCTTTCGGTTTTCTTCTATGGGATTATTGATTGCTTGTGGTTTCATGGTGTATCTGATTTCCTTAGGTTGGAGTTTTCACTCTAGTGCTTTCTGTTGGATCAGATTTGTGGATAGGTATTGTTTAAATCTAGTTTTGTCGTGAAATATCTTGTTTACTCCATCTATGGTGATTGATGGTTTTGCTGGGTATAGTAGTCTGGGGTGGGGTGGGGGGGAGCCATGCTCTTTTAGTGTCTGTATAACATCTGATCAGGACCTTCTTGCTTTCATTGTTTCCATTGAATAGTCTGGGGTTATTCTGATGGGTCTGCCTTTATAGGTAATATGGCCTTTTTCTTTTGCAGCTCTTAGTGTTTTTATTTGGTTTAGGGAAGAGCTGGGTGTGGTTGGGGTGCAGGAGGCTGTGCCCCTTGACCAGACTTCGGAGACTACAGTCTCTGCTTGGCCTGGGGGTCGGGGTGCAACTCACCTCTTAGTCATCTGTGGACCAGGAGGCTTTGGGGTCTTCATTTGTCAGTGCAAAACAATTTTAAAAGTGTAGACATTTTGAATAAAATAATTAGCAAACTTGGCATGACTTACGTGTAAGGTGTTAAGCTGAATACTCAGAGGAAAAATTCAAAGATGTGGAACACTAAAGAAAAGTTTTTGGCCATAAAATAAACTTCAAGTACTAGAAATAAAACAGTGTCTTTTCTGATCACAACACACATTTGAAGGGTCAAATACTCTCACACGACTACTGTAAAAACCATAAAGTGAGACTGTGCCTTGAGATGCCCACCCCATGCCCTGTGAATACCTTGTGCTTTCTCTGACTGCCTGAGTGACTTCCATGCTAAAAATCTGTTATAAAACCTACCGATAAATTTTATCTCTGCTCCATAGGGACTTGTCCTGAAATTCTTTTCTAATTTGAAGTCAAGGTTTACCTGAATAGAGGTCTTTAAACGTATCACTAACTGACCTCAGGGGCAGTTGTGAGAATGGTAGAGACCACAGGAGCTACAAAGAGAATTGTTTTTATCTTTTATAATTTATTTATTTTAATTTGCTTTGGTGTTTTGCCTACATGTATGTCTGTGTGGGGGTTTCAGATCTCAATGTTAGAGAGAGTTGTTAGCTGACATGTGAGTATTGGGAATTGAACCTGGGTCTCCTGAAAGAATAGTCAATGCTATTAACCACTGAGGCATTTTTCCAGCTCCATGCTTTATCTTTTTCAGGGATAGCAACATCTTTTTTTTTTCTTTCTTTTCTTTTTCTTTTCATCTTCTTGGAGAAGAAAATGGAGCCAAGAGATGTAGCTTAAGTGGAGTCTCAGAAAACAGAGGCTGAATAGGATAGTGTGGGTCACACACAGGGGCAGCCTTCCAGAATCTCAAGGGAAAAATTTAAGGAAAGTTGAAAAGCAGCCACCAGAACAGCCAGTTCTGCTTCAGTTGGAAAAATAATACGGCAAACTTTACAAAGCAGAGCAAATCTAGAGCCCATTCTAGAGACTGCTCAATTTCGGAAGCTCCCTATTCCCAGTGCAGAATAACAGGAATTGCAGGCCTCATGAGGCAGAGGGATTTAGAATATCTGTACCAAACTCACAAAGCAGACCTTATAAAGAGCTGGGAAGGCCATACTTGTGGAGCAGTGATGTTTGCACCTGATGCCAGGGCAGAAGCATCCTCTGTCCTTGGTGCTGGATACTCAGCACTCAGCGTCCAGTGGAGTAAACACAAGACCCAATTCATAAAGACCTCTCTTGATTTGGTAGTTGAGCATCCCAAGACCTTCTGTGAACTGCATTCACAGGAAACCCCAAACCTATCATGTTGAAATTTGGTGAGGAGAATTCTATAGACTGCAAAAAAAAAAATACTTTAAAACAGATTTAAATACTTTATATTGTGCAGTGTTCAGTGAGATGAACAACATCTTCAAAACTTTATTCTTTTTCAATTTTGTATATGTATTTTTGTGCATACATACATGCATTTCTTTGATCAAAACCCCCACAATAGTTTTTTCTTACCCTTTTTTCCTTCCATTAAATCCCTTCTTACCAGGTCTTGTGCAGGAAGTCCCTGCTGTGAATTCATTAGAGCAAGAACTACGATATGTCCAAAATACAGTATTTCACGATTTTTCTTCTCCATCTTTAAGCTCTTGCATCCTTCTGAGCCGTTTTCTATGGTGTTTCCTGAGCCATAGAGTCATTAGGACTGAGCATGCAAAAGTTACATTTTCAGCACATGTTATAAGCCTGTGCATTAACATTATCTGTGGCATACAGAACCTTCCCTGACCAGTGCAGAGAGCAGTACTAATCTATGGGCATAAACATAAGTGTTTAGAAGGATGTTGACATGTCCATTTAGTAAAACTTCTTCATCCATCGTCTTTGACCAGGTCTACAGTATTAGACATACATCCCCTCTCTTGTGGAACATGACTCACATCTGATCAGAAGGTGATTTGTTTCTCCCATAACCCCCATGCCACTGTTGCACAAGTGGGCACCGCTTGCCTAGCACGGGGGTGCACTTTTCAGTGACCACAGCAGAAGAAGACTATTGCTATCATTTCTCTGCCAGCCACCTGAATAGCACCTTCTGGGACTATACAACTAACGTGTGTGGTGTCTTCAGTAGTAGGGCATTGTCATCTAGTCCGGAGGGGAAACCTAGAAGAATTGCAAGAAACTGTGGTTTGGGAAGCTTCTAGAGCCTCTCTCACCAACAAATAATGAGGTGCTACCTCACATCTGACATTAGAGTCTTTGCTTTACCACCTATGGTTTCTACAAGAAGCATTATCCAAACATGTAGGGTTTCTTTCTTTAAAAATCCTCTCTAAGACTGTATTTTTATTCAGATGCCACTTGGTTTTTGTATGTATCTTTGTTCTTTTTAACCCTTTCTCCCCCCCCTTCACTCTAGTTCCCTTGAAGGTTTCCATTCCTATTAACCCTGTCCTCCTCAAGGCCTCTTGCTCTGCAGGCACTCCAAGTTAAACACACACACACACACACACACACACACACACACACACACACACACACACACACAAACTAGAAGGTAGGACCTACACATGGGGCATTTGTTTTTTCTGTGCTTAGGTTGCCTCATTTGGTATGTTTTTTGATTCTACCCATTTACCTGCACTTTTTATAATTTAACTTTCTAAAGAATATAATTCTATTGTGTAAATATAGTATATTTTTATTATCCACTCATGGTGATGAGGCTGATCCTACTTCTAGCCATTATTAATATAGTAACAATGAATTTGGATGGTCTCTGTAGTAGGGTATAGAGTCCTTTGGGTGTATGTCTACAGTGGTCTGAGTCATATGGTAGTTCTATTTTTAGTTTTTTGAGAGTCTTCATGCAGATTTTCACAGTGGCTGCACTTCCTCTAGCCAACATCTGCTGTCATTTGCTAGGTGTGAGGTAGAATGTCAAATTGGTTTTAGCTTTCATTTTCTTGATGGCTAATGCTATTGAGCACTTGAAAAAAATTATTATTACTCATATGTACTTTTTTGGACAAATAACTCATTTCTATTGTGTTGTTCTTTTGGTATTTTTTTTTGAGTTCCTTGTTTGTTTGAGATATCAGTCTTCAGTCATCTGTATAGCTAAAGATTTTTCTCCCATTATGTGGGCTGCCTCTCATTCAGTTGAGGGATTGCTTTGGTGTACAGACTCCTTATAGTTCACATGTCTCCATTGTCAGCTGTTGACTGCATTCCCTGAATCTTGATTCCACTGAGGAAGTACTTGCTCATCCATGTGTCCTGGGTCATTTTATGTCAACTGACACAAGCTAACATCATCTGAGAGAAATTAAAAAATGCTTCCATAATATCCAAATGTAGAGCATTTTTTTTAGTGATTAATGAGGGAGTGCCTAACCCATTGTGAGTGGGACCATCCTGGGTAGTGGCATAAGAGTTCTATAAGAAAGCAGACTGAGTAAGTCATGTTGAGCAAACCAGTAAGCAGCACCCCTTCATGGCCTCTGCATCAGTTCCTACCTTCAGGTTCCAGCCCTGCTTGAGTTCTGGCCCTGACTTCTTTTAATGATAAACTATATGATACGGAAGTGTACGCAGAATAAATTCTTTTCTCCTCAACCTGCATTTTGGTCGTGGTGTTTCAACATAGCAATAGAAACCCTAACTAAGGCAGCATGAGTTTTGTAGACTACTCCCTGTCTGTCCCTCTCTCAGTTTCAGAGTTCCAGCTCTCATATTCAGTCTTTGATCTGCTCAGAGTTGAGTTTCATGCAGATGAGAGATAATGATCTGGTTTCAGCTCTCTACATGTAGACATCAGGTTTCCTATTTGTTGAATTTGCTGTATTTTTCACTAATGTATATTTTTGACACTTTTGGCAAAAAAATGTGGCTGGAATTATCTGTATTTGTATCTATTTATTCCATTCAGTCGATCTATGTGTCTGTTCTTACTACTATGTCTCGGCCATATAATTTGAAATCAGGTATGGTGATACCACTGGACATATTTGTTTTAAGGATTTTTTTGATCTGTCTTCAGTCTTTTGTTTTTCAGTATATATTTTAAGATTTTTTTTTACTTGCTATTTCTGTGAAGAATGGCACTTAAGAATTTAGTTGGGAATGCATTGAATTTATAGATCTTTTTTTAGAGGGATGATTATTTTTATACTATTCCAGTTCTCTAGTGGGGGAGTCTTTCTATCTTCAATAGTCTTTTTATTTCTTTACAGTTTTAATGGTAAAGTCACAAAATGATTTAGGGTTGGGCCAAGGAGCTTATTATCAAGTCTGACAACTTGAGTTTGATCCTGGGAACCCACACAGTGGAAGGAGAGAAGTAGAGATAACTGATTCTATTAGTTTGTCTTCTGGCATCTATGTGTGTGTCATGGTGCATGCATGTGAGTATATGTGCACACAAATACACAAAATGAATAAATAAGTAAATGTAAAAAACATAGAATATTTTATTATAAAGGCCTTTCATTTTCTTGGCTAAGTTTACTCCCATTTATTTTATTTTATTATTTTATTGAGGCTATTGGGAATGGCATTGTTTCCAGAAGTTCTTTTCCAATATGTTTACCATTGGTATATATGAAGGCTACTGATTTTATTTTTTGAGACCGGGCCTCACTATGTAGCCCTGTCTTCATCGTAGAACATGCTATGCAGAGGAGGCTTGCCTCATATTCAGAGGTCCACTTGTCTCACATGTGCTAGAATTAAAGACCTGTGCATCATGGCCTGGCAGACATTAATTTTTGCATTTTATTTTGTATCTTGCCAAATTACTGAAAGTATTTATCAGCTGTAGGAGTTTTTTGGTTTAGCCTTTAGTATCTCTTAAATATAAAAACTTGTCAACTAAAAATAATACTTTTTTTCCTGTATGTATTTTTTTAAAAATTTTCTTCTCTTGTCTCACTGGTCTAAGACTTCAAGAATTACACTGAATGTGAGTGGGAATGGTGAACACCCTTTTCTTGTTCCTAATTTTAGTGGGATGCTTCGGTTTATCTCTAGTATGTAGTGTTTGTTTATAATTATGTGCTTCATGGGGTTGAAATATGTTTCCTCTTACTCTTGTCTTTCTGGAGATTTTTTAAAATATCATGAATGGCCTTTTTTTTTTATCATTGCAATGACCATGTATTTTCTGTCCTTGAGGCCATTTATGTGGTGGATTACACTTATTGATTTAAAGAAAGTCTACTTGATCACAATAGAGATTTTTGTTGTTGTTGTTGTGTTCTTGAGTTTGTTTTGCCAAAGAACATAGACTGGCCTGTTTTCTTTTTCTTCTTTTTAGTGAATGTGGTTCAGCCTCTTCAGAGATGGGACTATTCTATACTATCTGCCTTCATATCTTTGTCCAGTTCAGTGTATCTTTAGCCTACATATCTTTGCCTGTAGGCGAAGTTTTACTTAGAAGGCACCAGTCCACGACTGATACTTATTAAAATATAAATCAACACTCACGGTACAGGTAACAGCTTATAGCGGAGCCTGAACAGGGTCTGGAGTCTGGAATGGTGGACGATGGATTCCAAACTGGTTTCTCCAGCAGACAGGAACCAGGCAAACAGGCTTTCCCAGCAGCCCCTTATCAATGGGGTTGGCCACGCCCCCCTCAGGGGCCTGGGACCCTAGGTAAGCATCCTCGGATCTTATCAGCTGACACCTCAATCCCACCACATTTGCCTGTCCAGTTCAGTGTACCTTAGCCTAAACTCCTTCATGTTCTGTTTGTAATCTACATTTCCCTTTCTATTTATATTACTTTTTTGTACTTTCTGTTTTTAAGTTCAATACTAATTAATAATCATGTCCTTTTGGTTGTGAGTCTAGCCTTTAATGGCTATTCCATCTCTCCAGTCCCGAACTAATAAGATTACACTGACTTTTTTCTCTCCATTTCTATACATAGTAACTAATATATTAGCACACTTTGTTGCAAGTGTCTTTCTACAGATTGAAACAATTTATGTGTAAGGGGTGAATAGCCTTTAGTTACAAATTACTCTTTTCATAGTGTGCCTGTCCTTGTTGCTACGGATAGTTTCAGCTGTCAGTGAAGTACTGGCCTTGGTGCTTTAGAAAATTCCCCCCAAATCCCACAACAGCTTATTCTTCCTTGTAGTTTGTAAACACTTCTACTGGAAGAAGAAATGTGACTTAAGTTTAATTTTAAAAAGTTAAAGAGATACCCTGCATGGGAGAATTACGGTGCTCCCAGAACATGTGAGTTATTAAATGAGCATCTCAGTAGCAGGCATGGGTTATCTCCCTATATGTTATTGGTCAGGAGGGTCCTAGAGGCACCCCAAAACAAAACAAGCTACTGCTATTGCTCTTGGTTGTTCATCATAACTTGATGGTAAGACTCTATTACTAAAGATACCACCCACTTTGGTTGCAGGATTTGACTTGATCAAGAAACTCTCTCCCTGCTGGCTAGTTTTATGGTGTTGGGTGGCTCTATGCAGTCTGATGGGGAAGAAATCGTTCAGTGATGGACATTGAATGCTGTAATGCTGATCTTCTAGGCAAGATGTGTCCACTGATGCAATAGTGGATGACATTTATAGTGGTAACCACCTGTTCTTTTAATTGGATTTAGAGCCGGTTACATAGAAAAGAATTCATGCCTGTTACTGTAACTCATGGCTAGGGGAGCCATAGACCAACATCCTTGGTGAATATAGCAGAAATTCTCAATAAAATACTTGCTAACCAATGGTTATTTCTTTTAAAACTTGAAGGTACAAATATTAGTTTCTTCCTTTGTGGCTGTTACAGAATACCCGACCAAAGGAACTGAAGAAAGGCAGGGTGTGTTGGGGCTTACAGTTTGATAATGCTGTTCTACATGGCAGTATTTGATGGCAGGAATTGAGGAGCAGGTCACATTTTATCTTGAATCAGGAAACCCAGAGCAATACATGATGGTATTTAGCTTTCTTCTTATTTGGCCTAGGTCATTAGCCTCTTTTTCTATTAACTTCTGTGCTCAAAATATATTTTTAAAGTATCTTTTAATGTACATCAACTCTGCATCATATTGGTTTCTCTTGATATTTTTTCCTGTGGTAAAGTCAAAGACCCCTTATTACCTAAATGGAGGGGTCTAAAAAGAATTCCCAAGCCACTGGAAATGGTTCTACACCTGCTACTCCTTTATACAATCTCATCTGGAATGTAAATTAGGCAGAATTTATAGAACATTTTGTTAATTTTGACTTTTGGCTTGATGGAGTTTTTGAGATTGTGATTATCTGTACATATTTGGATGCTGTGAATTGTGCAGCTGATGTTGGCAATAGGCAAGCGTCAGGTATAGTACACCCCTACAGCATTCTTGCTTGCCAAGTGTTGGTGTGGTTTTGGTTTGATAATTACATAATCACCGTTACAATCTCTCAAGGTGACACAGAAGAAAAACTGACAGACATTTTGTTTGGCACTTTTTTTTTCATAGCTTATTTTATTTAAGAAATTTAATTCAGGTTCATCTATGTTATTGTAAAATGTTAATGTTAAATAACAAAATTTACCCCTTTAAAGGCAAAATACTATTTTACTGTGTACCTGTATCACTTTTTTTCCCTTGTTCATCAGTTTTGGGAGAGTTATTTAGTTTGTTCCTATGTGTAGGCTGCTGTGGACAACACTGATAGAAACATGTCAGTCTATATATCTCCTTTATATACTGATTTCATGCCGGTACAGGAGAGGATTTGAGGGAACATATGGTCATGCTGGTATTAATTTTTAAGGGCCCTCCAGACTTGTTTCTATAATGGTTTGCCAATTTATATTCCCACCAGTATGCAAGGGTTCTCTTTCTTTCCTCCACATGGCGATTCCTCATAACAAAAATGATCCAGTCCCAAATGTTAGTCGAAGTGAGAAAGCCTGCTCTAGGGAAGGAAACTATCTGAAAAGGCGGCCCGTACACAGGCCCTTGGAGATTCTTAGAGATGCATGCATGCTTTGGCTTTGTTTTGGTGGGTGCAGCTCAGTCATTATCAACTTCCATTGTAAAAGGAGTAATGGGTTTTTAAGGCTGTTTATAAGACCATGTGAGATGTGTTTTAGCTGTTTTGAGAATTTCCCAAGGATAACTCTCCTATGACTTTTTTGGCTTATGCATTCACATCAGAATCCCACTTAATGTTTATCGGAGGCAAAGTCCACATCCAGGGCAAAATCTAGTATCTCATTTTATTGATGAGGAGATTGGGCTTGAAATGGAAGAAGAATTACTTAAGATATTTACAGCTAGTAAATATCTAAGCCTTTCTCTGACCTACACGGGCCTCACATTTTGTTCTCATCTGTCCACAAGATTTTAAAAAAATTTACCTGACACTGGACAGGTATTGTGTTAGGTACTGGATATACACATGAATGTGGTAATGATCCTGCCGGTGTGGTCATAAGGTAAGCATGGGTAGAAACAATGATAAAAGACAAATGAATCCAACGAAAATCTTCAAAGTGTCTGCATCTGGGAAGACATGAATGGGAGGACAATGGCTACTGTTTAAACAAAATATGAGTCAGGTGTAGTCATTCTGCTTTGTGTCTTACTTTCTGTTTTCCATACACAGTTTCAAAATAATCTTCAGTGTCACACTCATTTAAAGATGAATGATACCCAGTGTTATGCGTTCATACTAGGTTTGTGGGGGTGGGCAACTCAGAGACTACCCCCTTTTTCTGCAGAGCTGATGGTTTGTGTTCCCTTTGGCTTGGAATTCTCTGGCTGTAGAATTGTAGAATAGATGTTACAGCCATTCCTGTGTAAGCAGTTACTGAAAGGTTCTCTGTTCCTGACTTGTCACTCTCACCACAAATCCAACTCTGAGAACCCATCTGGACAAAACATGGTAGATGTGACTACATACTGCACCCGGATGGCTGTGAGACATATTACCTTATGAGGCTGTGCTACAGACAAATATATAGCTAACAGCAAAAGCTTACACATACAAGAGCAGTCAGTAAATAACTGGCTGGCTACCCATGTCTGTACACTTTGCACCTTGCTGAGGAGGTCTGTCCTTTTTTCCTTCCTTCCTTCCTTCCTTCCTTCCTTCCTTCCTTCCTTCCTTCCTTCCTTCCTTCCTTCCTCCCTCCCTTCCTTCCTTCCTTCTTTCCTTCCTTCCCATTTAGCTTCCGTTTATTTTTTAAGGGCAAATTTATAATCTCATTCATTCAGTGATTTATTTATTTAGTTAGGTTTCTGAGGCAGAGTCTCACTATGTAGACTGGGCTGTCTTGGAACTCACTATGTAGACCAAACTGCTTTCAAACTTACAAATGTCTGCCTGCTTTTGCCTCCTAACTGCTAGGATTAAAGGCATGCTCCATCATAGCCGGTCATTCAGCCATTAATTTAATTCTATCAAGTATTCATAAAGCACACCTACTCTTTGCAAGGCAAGCAGGATACAATACTGAATAAAGTAACAATTGCCGTTCCTCACAGAACTTACTTTCTGGTCAGAAAACGCTATAAGTAATTAGTAACGAAATTAATTATGTCTGTGGTAAATGTTTCTGAAGGATAAGTATACAAAAAGAGATCGTAAGTCAGGACAGTGTGACCTTGTAGTCAGTATGTGGGTGAAGGAAGATTAGAAAAAGGGTCTCTGAGGACAAGATGTTGGTAGGGGACAGTGTCAAAAAAAGCAGCATGGCCAGTCATTGTGAATAGGAAGAACTGCTTATATGGAGGCCTTCAGAGTTAGAAGGATTGTGGGAAGTTTGAGGGACAGAAAAACGGCCAAGGTGGCTGCTATGCGGGACCACATGGACAAATGGGAGCAGAAGACCCAAGTCCCCCTAACACAAAGTCGGTCAGAACATGTAATACTGTGATGACAACACACTTATTTTTTTATTTTATTCAAATAATAAACATACATAATTGAAGAGGTTTGGACATTGAGAAGGAAGCATCATGTTTTACAAATCACTGTGTGCTACTGTCAGCTGGTAGGCCTGCTGAAGCTATAGCTTTTATTAGAGGCCCTGAGTTCGAGTGCAGAGCATGTGGACCAGAGGGACAGAAAACCAAGACTCATAGGGCACATGAGTGATGGGAGAGTGACAGGTGTCACGTTGTGTCTGAGTCACATCTTTCTTGTTTTGAGATTTCCTCTGGAATGTTACTTCCATGCGCAAATATCAGGAATAGCAGGTAACTACCTTCCTTTTGTGGGTGGGTCTTTGCTAGTCACATGGAATAGAATGAAGACAGCCACAGACTGTGGGCATTGACCAGTGGGTAATGGTAGACTGTGAACTCCTGTCACGGTAAGAATGGAAGCTGAGGGGTGACAATGGGTGGAAATGACTTCATTATTTTCCCGTAGGGAAGGAGTGTTACTGTGAGGATATTTGAGGAACTGATGTGAAAGGCTGAGTAGGCTTCAAAAACGGTGAAGATATGCAAAGTTATGACTAGGGGAGGTGTTGGCTTAGCCTAGGAAAAGATGAGTTAGAGATTATGTTAAGACCCTGAGTCACTGCTTAGCATCATGTAAAGTCTGTAACACATGATGGAAAAAAAAATCCATTCACATTAGGGACAATATTTATGTTTCTGGAGTTGAGAAATATGGAATGTTCCAGGCAATGAAAGCATAGGATGTTGGATGAAAATATCAAGTAGGTGTTAGGAAAACCAGAAAAGAACTTGGTGGAGAATATTATTGGCTGGGATATTTGTACGTAGAAGAAGGCCAGGGATTTGGGCTATGGAGGAACAGTGTCCATTTGAAGTTGCACCAGAGATGATGTTCCTCCCTGACTGTGACATGATGAAAGTTAAGCTTTACCACCTGTGAGAGGGGTTCCTAGGAATTATATCTGTTGACAGCCAATTATCAATATAAAAGAGCTGTGGGCCTTTGGTTATCTTACTCTGGAGGGTTTGGTGCTGCTCAGGAGACAAGATGGGAATGACACTGAGGATGAAGACTCACAGAGGAGGAGGCAAGAGTCAGAGCCAGGACCTCTGACTTCACAGCCTATGCTTTGTAGGATGAGTAGGGAAGCCCAACCTTTTCCTTAGGGATGCCAGCGGCAAATATCAGCAGAGGTAGTCAAACCCACCTTCCGACATTGCTAAGAATCTGTTGGGGGAGTGAGAAAAACTTGTTCCAGTTATTTCTGTTTGGCTTGGTTTTCTTCTTTGCTTTTTAAGACAAGAGTTTCTCTGTGTAACAGCCCTGGTTGTCCTGGAACTTACTCTGTAGACCAGGCTAGCCTGAGTGTCACAGAGATCTGCCCGTCTCTGCCTCCTAAGTGCTGGGATTAAAGGCGTGCACTACAACTGCCCAACTAAAATTGTCCCAGTTTTAAGCTATGAGCCACGGAGTGACTCTAACTCAAGATCATGGTTTGTAAGTGGTCCTGAAGCTGGAAAGAAAGCATCAATGGATGGACATACTTGATGCACTTTGTTTTAGAAAACTTTCTAATCAAACAGTAGACCGAAGATTGCCTGTCACAGGAAGAAGTCATCACCATTGGTTTACAGGGGTGATTCTTCATTTAGAATTCCTTTCCATAAAAATGTCAGGATCAGCGTTTCTAACAGGAAATGGAGGGAAGAAGTGCTAAAGTTCAAAGTGGTCTAATCATCTGGGTAGAATGAAAGTGAGTGGGCTTCTGTTGTAACTGTCCCAGAGCTATTTGGCATGGACACAAAGTTTTGAGAGTAGCAAAGCTGTCCTTTTTGGAGAGCTGGTTTGCAGTGCCGGGGTGAGCAGAGCCGGAGAGGTGCCTGGCACAGCTCCAGCTGACTTCATTCCCCATGCCAGTTGGAGAGAAATTGTTGGACTGTATTTGGTGCCAAGGACTGGGCGGGAAAGGGTAAGTAAATTCAAACAAAGAAGGGGTGAAGTGCCCTAAGACAGGCTTTTGCAGCATTCCCTAAGTGCCTTCAGCTCTGGACAAATGGCAGAACATACTGAACATGGCGATATTATCACCTCTACTCAGCGGACAAAAGACTTTATTGTTCAACAAAATAAAACATGTTTCTCCTTCCAGTTACTGCTTTGTGACAGCCTTTAAAAAAAAAATGAGCATACAAAGGAGCCATCCAGAAACTTGGCAAAGGTATTTGGTTGAAAGGGTTCTCAGCTGGTTTTCCTGGCTTGCTGAGTAGTTTTCAAACATTGCCTTTTCCTGGTCAGTTGTGAGTAGGAGGGATTAGCAGAAGTGGTTGGATTTTATTTCTGACATTTATAGACAAACTTCTTCCAAGCTGACTGTCAGTGTAGATGGCAAACATATTCTCCTGTCACCGTTACAGAGTTCACAATGGACCCCTAGGACAGTCACATCCCAGCTGTGAGGATCCTCACCTTTCTTCTTTCCAGGGCCATACTTGAAGGGACACTTCCTAGCATCCTAGTGAATTGCAACGTTAACCTTTTATCTCCAGGGTTTCTTTGGGTTTTCAAATGTCCTTGGGAATGAAATATCCCAGATGACCTGAAGATGAAATTTATCCTTCCCCGGTTTAAAAAACAAAACCTAATCAAGGTATTCTCTCCAGGGTCAGGAGAGAAAGCCAATTTATCATGAAAACTGATAAAGCTTATTGCAAGTGTTACAGACTGGATGATTCCACTCATCTAACATCTCAGAGTGATGAAGACAGAAAGAGGGGCACCTGAGCAATGTTTGAACTAAGGATGTGTCTAGACACAGCATTAAGGAATTCCTTTGTGAGGACAAAGAGGGCCTAGGCTACATCTGGATGAAAAGTATGGTTATGCACCTCATGCAGGATAATCTGTCACAATTCTACACACCTGCCAGAAAACAAACAATAGACCATGCAAAAAGAGATGGAATTTGAGGAAGGCAGGGATTTTTGTTAGCTGTGTGAAGTTAGTGTAAAGTCCTGGGTTTTGAAAAGGTATGGAAAATGGCACCATTAGGAGAAGCCAGGTGACAGTACATAAAACATTCTTTGCATTACATTTTTTTCTTTTGTGACTAATTGTGAATCTTAAGAATTATTCCAAACTAAATTAAAAATAAGCTATAAAACAAACTTTACATCAGATAGCCTTAGAGATGATAGGTGACTAAGGAGTGAGTGAAAAGAATTGCTAAGTGAGCAAAAATCTTAAGCATTATATTACAGATTAAAAGATGGATGAAGATAAACTTTTAGCATTTATTTCTTGACACCGGGTCTTTCTACACAGCACAGGCTGTCCTTGAACTTGTGGTTTAAGCCTTTGTCTCCAAGTGCTAGGATGACAGCCGTGTGCTACTAGGTCTGACCAGCTAGATATTTTTGAATACTTAATATCAAGCGTTGTATCAGGTACTTAAATATTCACAGGAGCCCTTTTTTAAAAAAATAAATAACACTTGTTTCTTGAAAATATAATTTTGTGTATTTGGAAAAATGGTAAAGAAAGAGAATTACTAATGACAAAACCCAGGGTGATAGTTACTGCTGGAGACAGGAAGAGCAACATTGCTGAGGGGGTGGGGCATGAGACGTGTGTGTATGTGTGTGTGTTTGTGTACATCTTTCTATATGGATGTTTCCTTTAATTTTTTTTAAAATTAAAGTTTACATTTACTTCTTATTTTCTTATTTAGTGTGTGTGTGTGTATGTGTGTATATGTGTGTGTATGTGTGTGTGAGTGTATGTGTGAGAATGAGTGTGTGCATGTGTGTGAGTGAGTGTGTATGTGTGTGAGTGTGTGTGTGTATATGTGTGAGAATGAGTGTGTGTGTATGTGTGTGTGAGTGTGTGTATATGTGGGTGTATGCATGTATGTGTGTATGTATATGTGTGCATGTAAATGCACCTATGCACATCTCATGGAACACACACAAATGGAGGTTGGAGGGCTATTTGTAGAAGACACTTCTCTTTCCAACATGAAGACTCTAGGGATCCAACTCAGGCTTCAGGGTCTTAGTTAATATTTCTATTCCTTTGATGAGACACTATGCCAAGGCAACTTATAGAAAAAGGAGTTCACCTGTGGCTTACAGTTTCAGAAAGTTAGAGTCTATGTCCATCATGGTAGAGAGCATGGTGCCAGACAGGCAAGCATGGAGCAAGAGCTGAGAGCTCACATCTTGGGATATAAACATGAGGCATGAAGAAAGTGCTGAGAGTCACTTGAAATCTCAAAGCCTGCTTCCAGGGACACACCTCCTCTAATAAGGCCATACCTCCTAACCCTTCCAAAACTGGTCCAGCACCTGGGGATCAAGTATTCAAATATAAGAGCCTATGGGGTCATTTTCATTCAGACCACCACAGCAGGCATGGGAATGGGTGTTTCTGCTCACTGAGCCATCTTACCAGCTCACTTTTTCATGCCATTAGTTTTAAGAAGCATAACATACATGCATTTGTACATATACTCATATATGTGTGAAGTAATTTTTTAAAAAATGTCAGGTTATGTGGGATATATGTATATGTGATATATGTATATATTTGGGAACAAAACAGCTACACCAAGGGCAATTTGTGATGTGACTGCTGTTGTTTTACCAACAAGGGCAGGGCAAACAGAGACAGTTTTCTCCCAAGAGGGAGACTCACTGTGACAGCTCACTTCAGAATCATCGTTATAGGGACTCTTGACAGAAACTACAAGAATTGTGTTCAAAAATTGGAACTGCTCTGGGGGAGATGAAAATGAGTTTTCATATACACTTCAACCCTGACTAACAGGCAATCATCAGTAGGCATCAGCCTCTGGCCCTCATGGAGGCATAGGCAACCTCCCCACCCCACCCCATTATCCATGCTGATGAGTGGAGCTGAGCACCCTCACTTTCTTGTTGTAGGCCTCTAAGATGTGGAGACAAGAAGACAACAGGGCATATGGAATCTGAGGTTGAGAATGAAAGGATCTCTGGAAGCACTTGGGGCATATTCAATATTCTGTAGCAAATAAGAGCTCCTGAATGGACCGGATCCCGAGGATTCAGATGGAGATCCTTCACTCTTCATACTACTCACTGATACTCTTTATGAACTTAAGGACACTCAGAGAGGTAGATACACAATGGTCAGACAAAGACAGTACTAGCTTTCTGTTGTGACAATACCCAAGACAGTCAACTTAAATGGAAGAACTGTCTCGGCTCATGGCTTTGGAGGAGTGACTGCATTTCCTATGCCTTGGTGGGAATGCACGAATGAGTCTGCTCGCCCCATCCTCACTAAGTAGCAATGCAGAGGCAAAGAGGCTGTCATTCCAGTGTCTCCTTTGAGGACACAACCCCCAATTTATAAATTCTTGCTCCAGTGCCCACATCCCACAGACTAGCAAACAGACCGTTAGGGGATATTTATTATCAATGCCCCTAAAAGAAAGTAAAGTGTGGAGTCCACACAATGCCATGTACTTTGGCTACTTTTACACAAATGAACATAAACATTAATGACTTAATATCTCTTCTCAAAATAACAATATAGCCTATGTATGAACACTGGCTTTCCATAAATATTTAAAATGTGTGTGTATGTATGAGTGTCTGTACACATGCATGTGCACATGTATGTATGCATGTGCATGCTTCTATGCACAATAAAACCTCAAAAGATACAACATTGCCTATTTTGTACTGTTCAGACTTTTCCTGTGCATGTATTTACACATGTAAAAGCTGACACAAATGTAGTTTGAACCACATAAAATAGAGTCTTGCTATGTATTACTCTGTGATTTAGGTTTTTCTGTTACCTGTGTTTGGGTTACCTGTTCCACCACAGTGGAACTCACTGTTTTTGGTGACAGGCTGTACATGACAGACAAGGATCAGCGAAGATCTAATGCAATGCATATGGCTTGGCCTATGTGTGTGACCCTCATTTGAATTAACACTGTAAAAATGGTCACTAAAGAAGCCTGTACTGAGACCGTCCCACAAGAATGCATGCTTATTTATTTTGCTACACCCTTCCCATAGATAAGAATCAGCAATCTGAAAATTCTCCTCAATCCAAGAGATATAAAATGAAATCGTCATGTTGAAACACATTTCCTAATTCTTAATGAATTTTTGTACTGCTTGTTTTATTAATTTCCATTTGTCCTGTGGTGTTTATCTGGTCATATCTGTTTATTATTATTGTTTACCTTTTTTTTAACCTATTTTTAGACAGTGCTCATAGTGGAAGTGACTTTTTATAGAATATTTCCTCTTGGCTCTTGCTTCGCCTTAATGCTTATAGGGTGTCTTTTGCCTTAGATAAGCTTTAAATATTGAGTTGTAAAGTTGGTAGCTTTAAAAATTGACTTGTATATTTTGTATTTGGCTAAAGAAACTTCCTCCAAGATCATAAAATTATCTTAAATTTTCTAGTAAGTTTTTAATAGTCACCTCTTTAATTTATTAAGGCTTATTTATAAAGGGTTTATTCTTTTTCTCTTTCATTTTCTTTATATAGGATTTTTTTAAAAAAAAAAAAAAAAAAAACAAACAAATAAACTAGAGCTTGCCAGGTGAGTTAGGCAGCTTGGGGAGTGAGCCCCAGGATCCAACTATGTCCACTTCCATCCTGCCAGGAACAAAGGTGTGTGCTCCCATGCCCTGGTCTTTTAAACAGTGTGGGCTTGGGGATCAAGTTCGATTCCTCACCCTGAAAGCTTTACTAACAAAGCTATTATCCCAGTCCTCAGCCAGGAGTCCTTCCTTAATGTCCTTTAAGGATGTAGCTTTGTGCTATTTTCCTACATCATGGGTTGTCCAGCTTGAATTTTCTTTTCCTTATTTTTCTGAAACTGTCTCTTGTATTTTACGGTTTAGTCTCCTGCTGATATACCCTGTAAAACAATACCAGTTTATTTTACTCAGGAAATCTGTGTGTGCGCTTTCAGCCTTCTAGACCACTCTTGTCTTACCTTTTCAAGTTCCACAGACAACCTTGTTGAGGTATGAACTGTATTACCTTGAGTTAAAATTACAGGCTGAGTAGTTTATGACTGCCGCTCTTCCTATCACCTGGAAAATGAATTTTTTGAACTTCAATTTAAGCCTTTTTTGAGTTATCTTCAGTTAGGTATTTTATAGTTTTCACTGGTTGGGGTAATTAAATATTTTATCACAGCTTTTGTTAGTTCTTTTTCTGGAGTAACGAATTTCCATTTTTGTTTGTTTGCTTTGTTCAGTTTTTGAGACAGAGTTTCTCTTTAGCTTTGGAATCTGTCCTGGAACTCGGTTTGTAGACTAGGCTGGCCTTGAACTCACAGAGATCTGCCTCCTGAGCACTGGAATCAAAGGTATTCACTAGCACTTCCCAGCTATGATTTTCTAACGTCCTTAAAATTGGCCACCCTCAAGATTATGATGGGGAAATCTACAGACACAGCTGACACAAGCTCGTCGAGCTCATGGACCCTATCCTGACAGCTAGGGAGCCTGAGCGGAATCAACCTAGGCCCTCTTCGTCCGGGTGACGTGTAGCTTGGTTTGAGGGGCGCCTAGCAGTGGGACCAGGATTTGCCCCTGGCACATGAGCTGGCTTTTTGGAACATATTCCCCATGGTGGAATGCCTTTCTCAGCGTTGAAGCAGGGAGGAGGAGCATGATCCTGCCTCAACTGGGTATGCTATGCTTTGTTGACCCTTTCTGAGGAGTGGATGGGGAGGGTGGGAAAAAAGATAGAGGGAAGGAATGGGAGGAGAGGAGGGACGGAAAACAGTAATTGTATGCAAAATAAAACTTAAAATATAATAAGAAAAGAAAGAAAAATTTGGTGACCTTGAGGAATCATTTTGAGTTATCGATGGTTTTTGAATCCCTCTCTAAAAAGTAGGTAATTATGCCTCATGCCATCTGATAGCAATAAAAATGTTTTCTAAAATAATGTGTTCCATCCCCTTTTTTTCTGGCATAAATTGTAATAAAATGCTTCTAATTTTTTACCCCAGGCTATAAGGTTTATTATAATAATTTTATTACATTGGGAATTTTTTTCCCAATACAATGAATTGAAACAGTAAATGTCTAAATTGTGAATACCGGGTTTCCCAAATGCTATTTGGGTTTTCGTTTCTCAGACAGCAAGCCCCAGAACATTTCAAAACAGCCATCTTCAAAGCATTCCATTTCAGGATAAGGAGATGTCCAACTTTAGCTATGAAGAAAATTTGTGCTTCTCATCAACATAACCCATAGTCTAGAAATTATAAAAACAGAAAAGAATCTTCAAAAAAATCTGTAGCCTTACCTTTGTAATTCTTTTCTTAATACTTTGCTGTATATAGTTTAAGGGTTTTTGATGTACATATGGAAATTTATCTTTCCCTGTAAACTGGTACCATCATCTTCAAGACAGCTAGTATTTACTAAATATCAGATATTTATTGAATTTTATTCTTTTTTTTCTTACCAATTATTGTTTTATATTATTTTCTGCAACATTTTTTAATCTAGTCCCTTTAAAACCACATTGTACCTGGCAGTGTTATCAGTCTCTCTTTACAGATGAGGGTGTGTCAGTACATATAAACTTCATTAAGTTAAGGGCTTTGCCCACACTCAGCAAACTCTCTCCAAGCTCATTCTCTACCACTTTTCTACACATATTGTGTATAACTTAATTTGGAAGACAAGCACTTGGTTCATTTTCTTGCTGGTAACTATGCATCTATATCAAAAGAGGTGATGACTCCAAAATTTTATATATTTTTATAAGTATGTATCTACACCTTATATTATATTAAATATGATTATAGATAATATCAAATTATATTTATCTATTATACATATTTAAATTATATACACATTCACTGTATATCACATATACGATATGATATACATATAGAGCAATATTACATTATATGTAAATACTTATGTATTTTGCCAGAACAAACAACAGTTAATAATCCTGTATTGAAGACTACTAGTCACCAAATTTTTTGAGTAGTTATATGAGTTAAACATCATTTTGGGCACTCGAGCTGTATAAGACATGGTCTCTGACATTCTAGTCAGTGTATTAGTGTGAAGGTTGTAATTAAAAACACTAATTAGTTACAAAAATAGTTTCGGGTATGCAGTCAGCATGGAGACTGGTTGTGCCTGAGAGACACATGAAGTTATTTCTGAGGGTGTGATGTACACAGCGAAATTTGACTATTGTAAGCTGGGCAGTTGGTCGGCTGTCTGCCCTTTGGCTCAGTCTATGAAACAGTGTTAAGAAGAATTGAACATAAGCCCCCTTTGAGAGCTATATTAAGCCAACATCACTCTTACCAGAATCCCTAGGATTGGGTTCTCCTTGCCATGCACAAATCACCAGAATGAATTAAACATGTAATCGAAAGGCTTATTGTGTGCTACTTGAACACTTTGCTGAACCAGAAATAAGGTGAAAATGAAATCGTTTCCTCTTTCAAATAAATATTGTATGCACCAGGCTTCACTAGAGCCATTAGCACTGTGGGGCTGCAGAGAGGTGATTGCCTTACTCATAACACAAGCAAATACTTCGTGGCTAACTTTAACTTCAGGCAGATAAGCATTAGAGGATTTTCTGCCCTCTGCGCTCCACTTCGTAATTTTTGTTCCTTTCTAAAACCTACAGACAATTTTTTTGAACTTCAGAAAAGGTAGCCATTTAAAAAGGCAGTGTAATTCAGCATTTTGAAAAAGTCTAATCTAGCATCGTCATGAGACCTGAGTGAAAATTCTCTGGTTGGGCTTTGATTTGCTTGCTGGCTAGACCAGTTAAGCCTTGTGGGTTCTATAAAACAAAGAAATTCCAGCTAAGAAAATGCTCATTGCTTTTCACTGGAAGTCTACAATACGTCATGAGCTTTGACATTTTGATCTGGTAATTGGGGATCAATGACATTAAATAATTCTTTTAATGGCAACTTGGACAAAAAAGAGCCAGATTGGACGTCGATCTTTCTGAAACTGGAACATCAGCTTTTCCACATATTTTCCACAAATTTTTACCTTATTATACTTTTTATGAAGGGCTTCAGATTGAGAAATTTCAGATTGAAAAGTGTGGTACATCTCCACACACCAACCCCTTAAATCCAGGTGGGCTTGGGGCTTTCTTAATTAATAGGTAAGACACAAGTGACAATATGTGACATTTGAAGCAAAAGTACACTTGCTCTTCCTTGTTTACCAGAACACTTGTTCCTGGTGGACTTCTGAACCACCATGACAGGAGTATGAGTGTACAGATGTCACCATTCTATGCAGAAACCCAAGACATATGGAATGGCAGCATGTGCCAGCACTGTAGGTGACAGCTTCAGCTAAACACAGAGTCTTGAGACATCTCAGTTCATATGCCAGACACTTTCCATAACTGAAGAAGCTGTCGGTGATGCCTTATTCCCCCCAGACATGGGCCTCTTCCTATATGAAGCTCCAGACCATACCTTGGACAACACAGGTGGCCATCCCTGTGTGCATTTCTGATTTCAGAATACTGAGCATAATAAAATTCTTATTGTTTGGGGCCACTAAATTCGGAGTGACTTATTATGCAACAGTATTGTTGGGAAGAGACTTAGTGTTGCCTGGTCTCAATCTCACCTATTCCTTCTGTATCTTCCCCTCTGCCTCCACCTATCCTCTGCTGGGGATTGAACATAGGACCTTCCATTTGTAGGCAAGCCTTCTGCTATTAAGCCACTCTCACTCTCTTGGCCTTTTCTAGTGGAGAGGATCTGTACACTAGGCAGTTTGTAGGGCCAAGAGGTACATGGTCCTACAACCTGATCTGAGCATTGAATTCTTTTTTTAAATTTATTTTTATTTATTAATTTATCTTCTTATTTTTACATGCTAACCAACGCCTTTCCTCCCTCGACTCTTCTCAGTACCCCCCACTTTGCCCCCCACCTCATTCCATTCTTCCTTCACTGTTTCTCCAGGTACAGGTGGGCATCCCACAGATATCACTGAGCTGTACGATATCAAGCTGCAGTGAGCCCAGACACACCCTCCTCCACCAAGGTTGGATGAAGCAATCTGGGAGGAGAAATGGGTTGCAAAAGCAGGCAACGGAGTCAGAGACATCCCCTGCTCTCACTGAGCACTGGATTCTTGGTTGTTACAGTTTTAGCTTTTAAAATTCAAGTTCAGGTTGCATTAGTGTAATGTATTTTGTGTTTGTAGTAATTATACAATGACTAAAATACCTTTTAATACTAAAAAAAAAAGTACAGTTTAAGGTGAGTATACAAATACCAAAACATAACACATGTGTATTTTTCTTAAATTAGTGGACAAGGACATGTAAGACAGATGCAAGATAGTTCTATTTTGCAACTGAGAACTTGTACCAAGCCAGTGTTTTCTTCTTTTTAACTTTAGTTCTTAAAAACAATTGTAGAGTGTGGTGGGCAGGATATAATATCCTGAGATGCCTAGGTCCTATCCCAGTACTTCCAGAAAGAGGTTGAACTTTAACTTTTATTCCTTAGGGTATAGTTCAATACTTCCATTCCTAGGGATATTTTCCAGTGTCCCTCAACTGGTGCATTAAAACATGTTGGAGTTATTTTGAATGTAATTAGCTCCCATAAACTCATAGGGAGTGGTACGTGCTGTGACTCATAACAATAATGCCAATAAAGTTTTGAGTCATGATGAACTTGCTTATAGTGAATCTCAGGTTTCAGTTGGAAGTGATAAGTCCACTTACATAACTTGTGTTCTGTCTCTTTAGAATCAAGCCATGTAGTGAAAAGGATCTCACTATGTAGCCTCAGCTGGCCTGGAACTCACTATGTGTACCAGGCTGGCCTTGAACTCACAGATCCACCTGCCTTTGTCTTTGCCTCTGGAGTTCTGGGATTAAAGGTGTGTGCCACTTGGTCCAGCTTCTAGACACATTTAATCCTCTTCAGGCTATGACTCTAGCTTGTGTAAAGTTGGCAAAAATCTAGCTAGCTGAATGACATTCTCTTAGAAATTGTTTATCCTTCATGCATATATAACTCAAAATTTCACAGCATGTTTCTGTACATGAAACAGTTCTTGATTAATGAGCAATAGGAGCTGATAGATTTATATTTTTTCCCTTCTTTCCTGGCAGACAACATTAGTGTCATATACAAGCCCTGTCTCATAGAAAGAAGGTAAACTTGGAACCTAGGAAACGGCTTAGTAGATAGGCAATGTGTCTGCTGCACAATTATGATTTTGGATACCTATCACCCAAAGTGTTGGGTTCAGGCAGAGACAGGAGGATCCTGGGGCTTCCTGTCCAGCCAGTTTAGCTAAAATGGTGAGCTCCAGGTTCAGAGAGTGATGCCATCTCAAAAAGTTTGGTGGAGAGGAGTAACAGGAGACAGGAGATGCCTGATACTGACATCTGGCTTCCACACTTTTTTATATGCAAATGAATGCATAAACACACACACACACACACACACACACTAAATAGGTCTACTCAATATTGTATTTATCCTTATGTTAGCCTGTTTACTCTTTCTCTCATTTTCTCCTTCTTTTCTTCTTCCCTCCCTCCCTCCCTCCCTCCCTCCCTTCCTCCCTCCCTCCCTCCTTCCTTCTTTCCATATGCACTTGTGTATTTGGAGGTCAGAGGACAACTTGTGGGAATCAGCTCTCTCTTTCCATTATACGGGTTCCACTGATCAAATTCAGATCATTGACTTACAATAAGTGCTTTTACTGGCTCAGCCATCTCTCTAAATATTGTTCATTTTCCTTCTTCATTTTTTCTCTTGCCCCAACTGATTTTCATGATCACATTACCAAAAAAACAAGCAAACAAAAAACAGCATTTAAATGTCTGTCTTTGTCTTTGCTTTTGAGTGTTGCCTACAGTATGGATAAGTGTCCTCAGTGTCCTACAGAGGCTTGGTCTGTAGCCGCTGATTCCATTGGGAGGTGATAGAACCTTTAAGAAGTGGAGCCTACTTAAGGTTGTCCAACAATTGCATTGGTTAGTTTTTCTCAGCTTGACACAAATATAGACATATTTAGGAAGAAGAAATCTCAATTAAGAAGTCACCTCCATCAGATTGTCCATTGGTATGTCTGTGGGGGGATTATTTTCACTGATGATTGATATGGGAGCATGAAGCCCACCGTGGGTGGTGTCATCCCCTGGGCAGGTGGTCCTGAGTTGTATAAGTAGGCAGGCTGAGCAAGCTATGAATAGCAAGTTAATAAGCAGTGTTCCTCCATTATTCTGGCTCAGTTCCTGCCTCAAGCTTCCTAACTATACTTTCAATATGGACTGTAACTTATAAGATGAAATAAACACCTTCCTTCCCAAATTATTTTGATTGTGATGTTTATCATAGTAATAAAAAGGAAACTAAGCCACCTGGGAAAAGGTGAGTGGGATCCCAGCCTTTTCTTTGGTTTTTCCTGGCAACAAAGTGAACCATTTTGATCTTCATGCACAGTCACCACAGACCCCAAAGGCATCATACCACCAAACTCCAAAGTGATGAGTAAGAAAATGTTTTGTCTTTGTAAACTCATATGCCATATACTTTTGTGTAATGAGAGGCTCACTAGCAATGAAGTCCCAGTGCTGATCTATAACATGATGACTTCACAGGCACTCTCAGTCAATTGCTACTGGCCTCCCCCCTCCCCTCCCCCTCCCCTCCCCCTCCCCTCCCCTCCCTCTCCCCTTCCCCTCCCCTCCCCCCTCTCCTCCCTTCCCCTCTTGTCTCCTCTCAGTCCTCACCTCCTCTCTTCCCCTCCCCTCCCCCTCCTCTCCTCATTTCTCTGTCTTCTACTTCCCTCTCTCTGTCTCTCCCCCTTTCACGATTCTCATTTTACAAATTACATAAAACAGCACAAGGTAAGTCAAGTTTCAAATTAACGAAGAAGTAGATTGAAGAATAACAGTAGTAAACACTATTTAAGTGCCAAACACTATTCTAAATGATTTAAGTATACTCATTAATTTATTTTTTTACGATAATTGTGGAGGATACAGTATTATTTTTCCTATTTACATAGATGCAAAGCTGAGAGAATTTTAGTTTCTTTCTGTATATAGTCTGGGCAGTGAATGTTGAAGCTGGGAGGCCACCTAAGCCTCAGTGTCTGCTGTCAGATCAAAGTTCATAAAGATTAGAAATTCCAGGATGAGAATCAATACTAGGGCCCAGAGAGTGACTATTGGTGTTTGATCACTAACATTTAAGGTGCAGCATTAAGGCACTTTCTCAGGCAACTTATAGAGAACCGCCAGGCCCTCCAGCAGAAGTAGACAGCCCCACTCACAATAAAGCACAAACACCGTGGCCCTGCAGAAAATGTGGAAGTTCTGGGCTCATTATAGAGCAGCCAGGCCCTCCATCTAGAATGGAAGCACTCAATCCCTGTAGGGACCTACCAGGCCCAAGGTTTTATTTACCATAGATAATAGAACCAAGTCCTCCAGCTAGAGCAGAAGGTCCCATTTACCATAGAAAATAGAACCAAGTCCTCCAGCTAGAGCAGAAGGTCCCATTTACCATAGAAAATAGAACCAAGTCCTCCGGTTAAAGCAGGTCTTCAGGCTCAGACTCCACCAGAACAGAAGGTCTCATTCTCTTCCTAGAACACATCCTGTCACTCCAGCTAGAGTAGAAGGTCTCATTCAACAAAGAAGAATGGGTCAGCTGTTAGCTTGCTTCATATGATTGCTGGAAAAGGGTAACATCATAATATTTATTTATGATATTTGCAAATGGATGATTCTACCTAGTAATTTATGGCAGTTTCCTGGACTTTTAATCACAGATATGGCCTTACAAATAATTTCAGACTGTCAACACAAAATAAATAGATGGTGTTTAGCACATCAAGCTCCCAGTAAAAGTGGCTGGTAACATCTGGGAAACAAAGCAAATAGGATTAGGTAATTTCGAAAGTGCTTCATTTTTCAGCGCTCACTTCTCTCTGTTCTTCATGCTATGCGAAGTAGAATGTGTGTCTTAATTAGAAGAAGCAGGTCGTGACTGCACAGGCAAACAGAACCATTATTCTTTTGAGCCATGTGCTAATCCTCCAGTTTGAGGTCAAGCTGCATGAGTAAGAGGTTCCCTGGGAGGGAGAGCTTTTTTTTTTTTTTTTTTTTTTTTTTTTTTTTTTTTTTTTTTTTTTTTTTTAACTGTCGCCGAGAAAACATTTCGTTCTCCCCACCGCTGTTAATGCCCAGATTTAAAGTACACATGACAAATTTTTATTAATTTCCTGGGACACTGGCCCCGAGTGAAAGTGAAATGAAATGCTTGCCCTGAAAGCAGGAGGATCAGTCTGATCCCCATTAAAAGGATGGGCGTGGCACCTTGTGCTTGTAACCCAGTACCGGGAGGTGGAGGCACGAGATCTCTGCTGTGTGCAGCTAAAGCTCTGTGACAGTCCTTTGTTTTGTAATATTTTGGGGACATTATTGTTTTAAATGTGGTTACTTTGTTTATATAGGGCCGGTGTAACAAATTACCCAAACTTGTTGGCTTGAAACAATAGAAATTCATTTTCTTAGCATTCTGGATTCCAAATGTTTGAAATTTGGGTGTAGACAGTACCCTGATTCCAGCACTTGAAAGAAAGCCATTGAAGCCTGAGAGGCCTCGGGCAATTTACAGAAAATTTCGGGACCTATACATTGTTATTTTTACAATGCAAACACTGTACTGGAGAGATGCTCAACAGTTCAGAGCACTGGCTGCCTTTACAGAGGACCCCAAGTTCGAATCCCACCTACCTAACTGTAAGGATTTAGGGAACTAAAATAAGAAATGATCCCAGCTGGGTACCTGGGTTGCTGGAGCGACTGACAAGCTGTTACTAAAAACAAAACAAAACAAAAACATGCAACATCGAAACTGCTAAACACTTTAAATATCATTATTCAGAAAATACACAGGAATGCTGATGTAAAGGCTCTGTTAGTCCTTGAAGTCACCTTGCTAAAATAAATTAAGAGGCAGGATCTATATTGCCTCTCTTGGCCATGTTAGACATCACTAACTGAGCTCAGCATTTTCTTTTTTTTTTGAATGAGGCTCTAGTATCCCTTCAATACTGTTGTCAAGAGAGTCATTATGGATTAGTCAGAATTTGTACTTAAGGCAAAAGTTTATTTTTTATTTTCCCTAGATCGTTAACAATGTTCCTGATGATGAAATGTCCTAATATCCTGGTGACCTTATAGTTACATACAGGTAATAGTGTGCATCATTTTTCTACACCTTGAAGCTTTATTTATATACAGGGCTGGCACACAAAGGCTTTGTTGACTTTATTTAAAACAACTTCTCTTCCTAAGAGTTTATTATTATTCCTGCTAGAGATCTTTAGGGAAGCAGAGTAGAAACTTAATGACTCGGAAATCAAGGGGCTGGTGGAGTGATTGGGCATAAGATGGTAGATGAGCTCTCGCATTGATGGAATCTCAGGGGCAGCAACTTTCAGACTCTACCCCCATTCTTAGTGCCTTTAATTTTAATTTTAGCCTTAAAATCAGAGATTTCCCTCTATTCCTAGAGAGAAGAAAGAAAGAAAGGAAGGAAGGAAGGAAGGAAGGAAGAAAGAAAGAAAGAAAGAAAGAAAGAAACAGTGGTTCTACTCAGACCACAAGGAAAATACACACAGCTGGCCCCTCCCCTGCTTCCCCACTCCTCATGCCAAATCTACATTCATTTGCTTAGCTTTTCCTTTCATGCATGTACTTAGTCTTGCAAAAGGGATGTCTTCCAAAAAGAGAACCAATGTGTGTGAAGGAACACATACACACACACATACACACACATATATACTCATACATACACACACATACATATACACACACATACATACACACACATACATACCCATACATACACACCCCCACACATACACATGCATACACACACATACACACACACATATGCATACATACACACACAATACACATGCATATACACAGACATACACACATATACACATACACACATACACACTCACCCCCCCACACTCATACACACAGACATACACACACATACACACACCCACCCCCCACACACATACACTCACACATATACACATATACACACATACAAATACACACATACATACACCCATACACATACACACACAAGCATACACACACACACCCCACACACTCACATATACGCATACACGCACACATACACTCGCACATACACACACATACACACACATACACATATATACACTCACCCCCACACACATACACACAGACATACACACACCCACCCCCACACACATACACTCACACATACACACATACACACACATACATACATACTCCCATATACATACATACACAAGCACGCACTCACACACACAAGCACGCATGCACACACACGCACACATATATGCACACACATGTGCACACACATACACACACATACATACACAAGTATGCACTCACACATGCACACAAGCATGCATGCACACACACACATGCACACAAGCAGGCACTCATGCAGGCATGCACACACGTGTGCACTACCCACACGTAGGTGAGGAGAATGGAATGAAATCAAAGGGGTGATTGAGAGAACTTGGCAGAGAAAGCGACTTCTTCCAACCATTTAACACGCCCACATTAATCCACTTGGGTGATCAAGTGCATACAGCAAAGAGAGTTACAACTTTTTCCAGGTCAAGAAATATAATTACTTGGAAGAAAATTTTGGCAAAATAAGGAGTAAACTGAGCAAAGAGAGCTGGTAAAGGCAGGCCATGAGGTTTAGGCAAGCTCTGTACATTTTGCCTCCTTTCCATTAAAAGGGAAATGGTAAGGGGCAAGAATTCATTTAATTTGCACAAATAATAGAAAACTGGTGGTCTCCCCCGTCAGTGGATCTTTGCCATTTCCTGGAGGAAGTCACAGAGGGCAGACAAGGAGAGGATAAATTCTCACAACTGGCTAAATCCAGTTCTTTTTGGAAGCAGCTTGCATGTGAGAGGCTTGCCTGGCTCTGATCCAGGAGCTCAATTGAAAGTGAGTTTCACTTATTGAATTCCATCCAGAGATATTATAAGTTCAGAAGAACTATTGCTCAGAGCGCTTCAGCTGAGGCCACCAGCTTGACTCCTAAGATGTAAAGAGCCCTATGATAAGACCCTCCTGACCCATTCAGAGCAGGGGCTGTTGACAAAAATCCGCTCCTGCTTCCCTTCAAGAGAGCAGTCCCTAAATTTCATGGTCTTTTGTTCATTTGGAGCAGAAGCACAACCCCCCCGCCCCCCTCCCAAAAAAAACACCCAAAAAAAACAAAAGCCCAGAGGATTTCACAAAAATCACGAAGAAAGGGGCGCGAGCTAATTTTAACATCAAATGCTTACCCTGGGCATTGTTGGTGCCTGTTCAAGTTCTGCCTGACTGTGGGACTGAGCACACTCCTTTTAATTAAGGGGGGCAGTAAAATCTCAATGTCTCACAGAACTACGTGAAACATGGGCTAAATAAAGACGCTGAAAGAGGGCACAGGTTTCGGGAAGAAGGGAAAAAAAAGAAAGCCTATGCTGATTTGCACGGATACTCTTTTCTTCTTTTGAACCGGTGCAGCAAGGAGAGTTGAGTGATGTGAACAGGGGCAGTGGCTTTTCAAATGGCCCTCGTTTGCCCCTTTCCTTCTTTCTCTCCATCCCCGCTTCCCCTTTCACCTCCTCCCCACATTCATCAAGGCCTGTATTCCCTCTTTCTCTGTCCTTTCAGAAGTAAGTACTGGGAGTTGTTTCCAGCAGCTTAGCGCCCATAATAAACCTCTTGTGTGGTAACTCCATTTATTCTTAGATACACACAACCTGTTTTGAATGGGACTGTGGAGTGAAACTCAAATAGAATTAACCACTCCTTTCAGAGACTGTTGAATACCGGCTTGAGTTCTCAAAAATCAAGTTTCAGTGACTGGCTTCTCCGAACAAAGTGCGAAGGAATTCACAATAATAAGTGTAACAAGACGAGAAAATTTTATTCAGCAGTATTCTTCTCGAGGAAAGCGCTGCATGTGTTTGAGAGAATTACTTTGATAAACCACTTTGGCTGGGGATTAAGCCCTCAAAGTATGCAAGTAACAAAAGGTGGTTGCTAAACTGCTTTTGAAGGAAGGGCTTCGGGTTGCTTGTGAATTCTTTTGTATGGCTGAATTCAGTGATTGGTAGAACTGGCAGTCAGGAGCAGGAGGTGGGGGGGACTTCAAACCAGAGAAAGGAGCAAGTTCAAGTACTTTGGGGCACCTTAAAAGGAGAGAATCTGACAAAGGAAATGGCGCCAGGGATGCTCCACTCCAGAAGCCTTAGATGAGACTGTGTGTGAGCAGTTATTTAGTTTTTACCATGAAAATTTGAAACCTGTTAAAAATATACAACAGTATCACAAAGCTCCATCGGTACACCCTACTGCTGGCCAGTTTTCTTATTGTATTTATATCTTCAATGTACTTTTAAAAGGTTTTTATTTTGAAGCCAGTCCAAGGGATATTTGGAAGAGAAAACATCTTTGCTGGGACTTTTTCTTGCTGTGGTCTGTTCTGCACTGGGCACAACTGTAGAAAGAGGTTTCTGGCCCAGACTTTTGAGCCTAGCCTCAAGGTTTAGACCCACAGACCCGCAGAGCCACAGAGACACTCAGATGCTTACGTTAATTTTAGGCCGATCGGCCTAAGGCCCAGGCAAATAACTTGCTAACTCTTTACCCTTAAACTAACCTATGATTTTTATTTTGTTTAGTTATGGGGCTCGATACTTTTTTTAGAGCAGTACAGTTGTTTTTTGTATCTCTTGGCTTGTCTGGCAACTCTAGAGTCTCTGTGGCATTTTGCTTTTTTTGTTTGTTTGTTTTGTTTTTTTGTTTTTGTTTTTAGAGTTTTTTTATTCTGGTAGTCCTGCCTACACTTTTTGTCTGTCTTTGGCCAATTAATGCTTTTTATTAAACTCATAGGTGGGACAATTATGTATAATGTAACATCATAAGTTTACTATACACAACTGTCTCATAAAATGCACACCACCAGGTTCATCTTTGAGACAAAGTGCATCTTGTTCTGTATCAGGTTAAGAATGATGAAAACAGTCATTGCAGTTTTGGCCCCTGGACCTGGAAGATGAGGGTTCTAGTTTGCTTTCTGTTGCTGTATTAAAACATTCTGACCAAAAGTGGCTTAGGGAGGAAAGGCTTTATTTGGCATGCATTTCCAGATCACAATCCATCACTGAAGGGATTCAGTGTGGGAACTCCAAGAGAGGAACCTGGAGGCAGGAACCACAGAGGAATGTTACCTGCTGGTTCATCCACTGGCTTGCTCTTTTGCTTGTTCACATAACGGTTGATGCTTAGACATCTTACGGTAGATAGTCTAGGACCACATGCTGAGGTGTGATATCAATTTATGATTAAGACAATCCCTCATAGACATTTGTAAATGAATGTTCCTGAATAACTACTAAGAGGCTTAATATTACTTATAAATGCTCTGCCATTAGCTTAGGCTTGTTACTAGCTAACTTTTGTACTTTAAGTTAATCCATATTTCTGTTTATGCTTTGCCACGTGTCTTATGGCTTTTTACCTCATTTTTACACATTATGTTTGCTTGGTGGCAGGCTGGCACCTCTGCCTCTGCCCTTCTTCCCAGAATTCTCATAGTTTGCTTGCCCTGCCTATACTTTCTGCCTGGCTACTGGCCAAGCAGTGTTTTATTAAACCAATTTGAGTGAAAAATCTTTACAATGTACAAGAGCACTATCCCATAGCATCTTTTCTTTCTTTCTTTTATTTATTTATTCATTTGAGACTAAGTTTCACTATATATTCAGTTTATATATTGAGTTCCAGACTGACCTGGAACTCAATATATAAACCCAGCTGGCCTCAAACTCAGAGATCTTCCTGTCTTTGTCTCCCATATGCTGGGATTAAAGTTGTCTTCTTTAAGAGCTACCTGTTTGGGGAGTGGAGTGATGACATCATCGTTAAAAGTATTGATTGTTTGTGGTGGCTTGAAAGAAAATGGCCCCCAAAGGAAGTCTCACTGTTAAAAGTGTAGCCTCGTTCGAGTAGGTGTGGTCTTATTGGAGGATTGTGTCCCTGTGGAGGCAGGTTTTGGGGTCTCATATATTCTCAAGCCAGGGCAGCATTTCAGTTTAGTTTGTGTTGCCTTTGGATCAAGATGTAAGGACTCTCAGCTCCAGCACCATGTCTGCCTGCATGCGGCCTTGCTTCCCACTATGGTGATAATGGATGAAATCTCTGAACTGTAAGAGAGCCACCTTAATTAAATGTTTTCCTTCATAAGAGTTGCTGTAATTATGATGTCTCATCACACCAATAGAAATCCTAAGATATTGCTCTTGTAGAAGACCTAAGAGTCAAAAACACACATGGTGTCTCACCACCATCTTTTACTCCAGTTCTAGAAGATCCAATACTTTATTCTGACTTCATAGGTGCCAGGCATGGTGCACATACATCATGCAGACAAAACACTTATACATATAAAATAAATTAGGTGGATATAAAAAAGCTTTAAAAGATCTATTATTCTAATTATTAGCCTGTTTCTCGAGTATATAATTTTGGGGTGCTTATATTTTAGCTCGCTTTATAAATCCGTGTGCCAGCCTCCTGTCATATATACAGATGGTGAGGATTTCCTCCTGTCCTACCTTGCTGTTTAGAAACTTGCTTCACACAATCTTATTTGTCCATTGGGATAATTTTCTATCTTATTAGAGTCTCTTCCAGAAAATCCTTATGTGTTTTAGCTTACACTTTTCTCTATCATTTCCAGAGTTTTAAGTCTTCTTATATTGAAGTTTTTATCCACTTTGAATTGATTTTTGTACAGTTGTAGCTCAGGATGTCTTGAAGGGCTTGGCTGAGGCTGAATATTCACTTAAGGTTCTCTATGTGGCCATGACAGAATTCATTTCTCATTGGGTATTCTCTCTTGAGGACTGCTTATGGCATAACCTTTGGCTTTTGTCATCATAAGGGACCTCTGAGAACTGCCTTGGTCTAGTTTAAGCATCACGTAATATCACATTTACTTAATGCAAGGCATGAAGTCCAGTTCATACTTAATGGGAGAGATCACATGAAGACCATTGATGATATCTGAGTTAGGCGCCTAGATGAGTAATTTAATTCTTTTTAAACAGTATAATCATTTTAACAGAAAAAACCATTAGGGATATGTAATCAGTATTTTGGTAAGAGCCAGAGCCCCAATGAGTGGATGGATCCAGAATTCAGGACTCGGATCCTGCAGTTCCTTCCCTCTGCTTCCTCTTCCAGGAGAACCTTTTTGAGTCCAGCTGTAGCAAGGATCTCTTGAAGCAGTTAGTGAGCTCTGCAAACAGGAAATTCTCTCTGCTGCGACATTTCCCAGGATATTCTGCTCAGTGTTTATCATTCTGTCTGATGACACTCAGATATGTAACAAGAGAATCAGCCACTAGAGAGTTGAAGGGTCATCAAGGTTATAACTGAAATTGTGGTTGTTTGCTGAACTCGCGTGGAGAGAGGGACCCAGGGAAGGCAGTTTGTTTCCGGTTGGAAGAACCGGAACTCTAGCAAGAGGGGTCTTGGGATTTGTTGTCATATTGTTTCTGTTTTTAAACCGGAGCTACTATTTTTCTGAGCCTATCAGTATTTGAAATAGGCTCATGGCAGGAAAGGAACAAAAGATGGACTCATAGTCTGCTGCTATGAACCTCAGATCAGGCACTTCAGGGCCTTGGTCTTTAGTCCAAGCTGTGTCTATGTGGCTGAGATACGCCAGATAAATCAATTAATTTATCAGATTCATTGCTCTTCTTTTTAAAGTCAGATATTTTGACTAAGTTTGGAATACCCCAAATCTATTCCTTAGACCAATGTGTGTCTAAGTGTACCCAGTAGATGCTTTAGTGGACAAGCATTCCTTCATCAAATGAATTTAAAAATGCTTCTGACTACCCACTACAGGCAGACTGGAGTTCCTGGGTTGCAAGAAGTTAAATATGGTTGATTAACAGAATGTAAAATCTATGTAACTCTAAGAATAACCCCCATAGGTGCCTCTGTTCATCAATGTTTATCACACATACAGATGTGAAAATCACAGAAGGTGTTCTTGGCTCTGATAGTTGTCTATATTTCTGGTTTTAGATTCAGTTTCATTATAGGAATCAGCTCCTCAAAAGTATTCCTGTATGCTCTTTGTAAAATCTGTAACCAGTCATCTGTCTTTTATCCTTAACGTGGTACCCTGAATGACAATACAAGTCTCAAATCTCTCTGTTCCCCACTGTTGACACATGTGTTAGAATTTCCCCCAATCCAGTAATTGCACAAAGATTCTATGTATTTAGGGGAGTGAGCACATTCACACTAAATTTTAATGTGTGTTACTCTCTTCTTTTGTCTCCTACTTATTTCAGAATTTATTATTCCAATACAAAGCAATGATATGGGTTTGCAGTTGGAATATGACTTTGAAAGCCGAGTGTGAATTTAGCAGAATGAGGCAGATCTCTGTAACTGTGTAAGTTCCACTTGTCGTGTTAAAGGCCATTAATTATGTGAGAAGTTAGCTAAAGCTATAGAGATCCATGTGAAGTCAAAGGCTTGAAGAAATACCTAGTGGCTCATCTTCCTTGCCAACTGTCATAACGGTTTTTAAGATCAGAATTCTCAAGGAGGAGGAAAAGAATAAGACATTATTGAAGCTGTAGTAGCATCTACTTCCTCTTTTGAATCAAGACAATTCTGAATCAAGAATAAAATACGTTAGAGTCATATGTAACATACTTTTTAACAAAGAAAAGTTTTACTATGGGCACAAAACTTACCTAACTATGTCTATTTACAAGTTCAAATGTTTAAGCTAAATTGATGACCTAGTTTTCAGAGTTGAGAAGCTAAGTGGGTGGCCATGCGTAACAAGACAGTATTAACCTCACCATCATCTCTCATATCTCATGTTCATTAGAAACTTTTTTCTTTCTGTGTCCACATAATTTTTTTGAAGTTACTGCCTGACTGTGTTCATTTGAGACCAAGTTTATTTTTGATGCTGAAATAATAAAGGGATAATACTTTTGAATATGGTTGAAACTCTATAAGATTCCAAATTTAACATTAACTCATTTCATCTAGACTATAACTTGAACTCTGTAGAAACTTTTGGCTTTTCATCCTTGAAAGATCACTTTACCTTCATGAGATTCTGCAATATGGCATCAAATCCTTGAACCATATGGTCTTCGGGGTTCCTTGTGTCTTTAACATGGTGACACTGAACAAAATAAATATCAGAAATGACTTTAATTTAGTCTTCTGAAGCAGTCACAAAATTGGCTTTAATGTAGTAACACACGTGATTAAGATAACTCTTGAAATAGCTATTTCCACATTCTCTGGCCTGTTTTTGTTTTTAATCTGAAGTCCACTGGGCATGGTTCTGCCCCTGTGCTTTTGTCATGAAGACATTTTATGAAGGACATTGGCATTATGCTACACGAGTTCAGGTGTAACTTACTATCTTCATTATGTAAGGCATCTTATATAACCTAGCTCTCAATTTCCTTATCTTCAGAAAGTGGATGTTTTGAGCATTTCCCCATTAGCTTGCTCTGAGTAGTCAATGCGTTAATTTGAGAAATCATACAAAAGAGTGCAGAGTGAGTTCTCAGTGTACTCTGACTGTATGGCCTTGGTTTGCATCTGGCACAGAGAATGGTCAATGTGACTGCTTCTCACTGGGGGCCTTGGATTCTCTCCTTGTCACTATTCCTCAGTTCTTCTTGGGTTTAGTCTCTTGTCTATATTGTTCCTCCAATTGTACCTCTCCATGATTATGCACATGTTCACACCCTTCCCTTGTTACTTCATATTGTTGAAACCCTGTTAGATGCCAAATAATATATTATCTAACTCCATCAAGACTGCTCTCTTGAACTCTGTAGAAACTGCTGGCCTATCACCGAACATTCCTAGGCTGGTCTGGAACTTCTTTGTAGCCTACACTGGTCTCAAACTTGGGGCAAAGCTCCTGCCAGCCTCTCAAGTAATGGGATTAAAGTGTGAGCTGCCACATCCAGACGGTCCTGCAGTCTCAGAAAGACAAATATTTTCTGTCATTTATGGTCTCCAGCTCTTATATATGTACATCAAATCACATCATGTATGTCTATACGGCATGGGAGTTAGAAGTAAAACTATCTAGTTGGCCAAAGGACAGTGATGGGAGAGTTGAAAAAAGAAAGCATGAAGGGAACGTAGAGGAAATACGCTCAACATATATCTTTGTCTGAAAATTTAAAAATAAAATAAAAATTAGCTGTGGAAATGTGGACAGTATGAAACCAACCAGACTGATCCCATTTCTTCAGTTCGGACTTCACCCTCCTCCAAGGTAAGGGTTCACTCTTTCCTGCAGTTCAGGCTTGGGAAATTGGGATTTGCTTATTCCTTTTAGGAGGGGGGAGGTAAAGGACCAAGCTCATCTGAGGTGTCATCTACAGGGAGTGAATGTGTTGATATGGACTGGTAAATAGAAGACTCCAATAGGGCAGAAGAGCTCTCTGCTAAATATCCTATGCAGAGATTGGTACACTAGTCACATTGCTATCACTGTGACAATCACCTTCAAAGGCTCCAGTCCACCCCACAGTTCTGTCCTTGAGTGTTATTGTTTCTGGGCCAGAGGTAAGACAGAATCATGATAATAAGAAGCATATGGAAGACCCTAGCTGCCCACCTAGTGGTGGCCAGGAAGGAGAGAGAGAGAGAGGGAGAGGGAGAGGGAGGGAGAGAGGGAGGGAGGGTCAGGACAACATATACCTAGTCGCGTACTTCCTCCACTAATAGTACTGGAGTTCTTCTGTGGGTTTATCCTTCTGCACACATGCACATGTTCTAATCATGGCCCAGCAGTACTACAACTCAAAGATAAAGTCTTCAGGGTATGAGCTTTGGAGGCAAATTTCATCTATAAACCATAACAATTGATTATTTATTTGTACTGCAAAGCGGGTCACTCTAATCAGATCATGGGTGGCAAAGCCATTAGGGATGGAAATAAAGTTTCTTTCTTTGACATTTGGGCTCAAACAGGCCACTAAGGGAACAATACTCAAGCGGAATTTCTGTACTGAAGACATCTAGAGAGTGAAGAGATCTCCATCAGGCAGCATTAGATTTCACGCTTACATAACATCTTCAACAACCAATAGTACGTTTTCATAAATGAGAGGAGAAGAAGATGAGAGGCGTGAGTTTTCTGTTGCTGGCAACTTGGGAATGGTAAGTGGATGGGGGAATAGGCCGGCCTATTGCAAGGGGATTCTTCCCGCGTCATCCCTAGGCCCCTGGAGACCTGAAGCTTTCTTCAGTGGTTTTGTCCTTCCTGGGAGAAAGGCAGGCAGAGTATTTTTACCTTTGTAAATCTGTATCTTGTGTTTAGGCAAACGGAGGGAGGGCCTGCATCTGTTGTTTCTTAATTGCCTTCAGCTCCATAATCTTTCATATTTTGGTAAGGTCCCATTCTGTTCTCCTACAGCACAAAGCTGGCACTTGTGAACATATTGTGGCCAGTGAAGAAATATAGTAAAAGCAAAACCAAGCTCAGTTGACAATTATTTCAAAAAGTAAAGAATTTTCTAGCAAAGCAAATAGGACATAATAATTCATACCTTGAATCAGCTTAGCCTAATGGAGAGTTAGTAACAGCTTCCTGATTTTCAGTAGCCGGGAATATTGGCTTAAGTCGATAGCAGAGCCTGTCTCATATCTGAGAACCATCATTCTGAGTCAAGACTTAAGAACTGTAAAATAGAAGATGCCAGGGAGATGAATATGTTAGGTGTTGGAGATGCATGGTCTTTTTCACAGAATGGTGATCATTCCTTCATTTCATTGGTTAAAATTTTACTTTCCAGTCTCTAGCCTTTGCCTAAAGGATTCCAGAATATCAGTGTCATACTTGATGTGGTGGGAGAAATATGTTTTCCATCCATAAAGAGGCTAATGACTTTTCTCCTGTTTCTAGCTGAGTGATCTGCTTCTAACAGGGCTGGCCTCTGCAGTCCTTGTTGAGAGAGCTCTTGCCTGCAGCCTGCTGGTGCCATTTGCATGCTAATCATTTCTGTAATTGATCCTGCCAGGTCTTTTCAAACCTTGTAGGAGGCAGTGGCCTGCTGCTCCTAAATTAACTAAGGACTGCAGAGTCCGCCTCCCTGCAGAGGAGTTATGTCACATGAGTATCCAGACACCATCAGTTCCTCTACCCAACTGTGCCCCGTGACCCCACACTAGAGGATTCTGGTCCATGTACAGGTAAAGTAACCTTTAGGGCAACTTAGAAATTGTGGTTCGGGCTCCTAAGAGTTTATTATTGCCGAAATGAAAAGAGAGAATTAATGTTGTTCCTTTCCTTATATTATTAGAAGAGCAGGTGGTGGAACCAGCCAGGAAGCAGGCCCTGGTCACGCATTTAGATTATGTGTTGGAAGTGGCTTCCACTCATGCTGGGTCATTAATGTAGGATGGGAATATGAAGGGAGACAGTTTCTAAGTTTGATCAAAGATCTGAAAACAACCCTAACGGAAAGGCTGACTGCTGTGTTGTTTATTCTTGGCCTATAGAATAAAATAACTTCATGAAACCACACATGTGCCATATTTCCACAGTCATTGGCAGGTTTCTTTTGCTGTGATGCAATGCCTGATGTGAAGAACCTGTAATGAAAAGAGATTTATGGTTAGCAGACAGTTCTGGAGGTGTGAGGGCATGATAATAGCATCTGTTTGGCTCTGGGGGAGCCTCATGACAGATGGCATCCCAATGGTGGACGGAGTGACAAGCAGTATAGGCAGAAGATATATTCAGGGAAGGTGCCAGGCTCCCTTAGAACTTCCATTCTATGGTAATGACTCTACTCTGTGAATCTAGCCTTGTCTGTTCTGAGGGCGAGGCCCCCAAGACCCAAGGGCTGCCCATGTTCATCACGGACATTTGGTGCAGTTTTGGTACCAGCGCATGATACTTTGGGGGACATGCTCAGACCATATCCAAACCATAGCATCCATGCTCACATTGTCCAAAATAGAAATGAAAATCCATGGGAATAGCTTACCTAAAGCTGCATTCTGGGAGCAGGGTTCAGCAGCTGTGCAAGACTATTTACATTAAAATTAATTAAAATAGAAACTTCAGTTCAGCTGCCTTGCTGGTCACATTTCAAGCACTCAAAGCCTGTGTTTGACCATATTGGGCATCACATTTTTTTTTTCTTCCCTTCCCCATTCCTAATTTTCACCTATGATAAGTCACAGAGAAGGGATATTTTCAGTTAATGCAGACTTGGAGAATTTTGTTTTCTCCCTCTGGGAGGAAGTGGGTTGTGTGTGCTTACCCAGATTTTCTAGCCCCAGCGCTTTGCCCAAGCATCTTCCCTATGACATACAATGGCTGAAGCATGGTTTAGTTGTGTGCTTCCTTTGACTTCTGGGTACAACTCTTTCTTTACAGCTAATATTGATCTAGCGGCGAATTCCTTACAGAGCCTATACAGCTCCTTGAGGAAAAATTGGCTGAGGTGCTGTAAAGTCACAGATGTCTCAGGGATTTAAATTAACACTGTAAATCTTAGGATTATGGGGGAAAGAGATTGTAGCTTCTCTGAAAGGCTCTGGTCTTTCTCCAGCATTTACCTGACTACTATGAAAGCTTGCAGGCTAGTATTGGAAAGCATTGAATAGTCTGGTATAAGTATCTCATTTTCGGTTGATTTTCTTTTTAAGATTAACAGGATGTTATGCACTTGACAAATGAGATAGACCGCCTCAGCCGGTGGAACTCAGCTCTGCACAGGGCCAATATTGGGCTGTGGATAGACAAGTCTGGTGGATGTCGCAGGTTGAAGAAGTCCTGAAATCATGAACACACCAGCAGGCCATGGCCTGGTGGGCAGGCCGTTCTCTTTTCTTATGGTAGCTGGGATGTTGATGCTGCTTGCTTGGGGAGCACTGAGTCTATGGGGGTTTGCTGAAGGCAGAAGGAAAAACCGCTGCTTTGTAAGTGACAGGGATGGTGGGACTGTGCTCCCTGGACTGCCTCTATGCTGCTCTGTCATCCTTTGTGAAAATGTCAAGATATTTAATCTGTATTTTTCTTCCAGAGCAAGGGAGAATTACAGTGTCAAGAGATGGGCTATGAGATAGGCCTATGGAGCCATACAGTACATCTCAAGTTATCTCCCTTGGGCATGGTTTCATATGGGGACCTGGTGGGAAAGGGCCCATCATCTTAGCATAAAGGTTATTTTTGAGCAAGAACATTTGAAAGCTCTTCTGAATTTGCTTGCAAAGCTTCCCCGAAACACTCCCTGATGTGGGAATGCCTTTCTGTATGCTGTGAATCTCAATCTTTAAATAAAGGAGCTGTTTTGGGCCATGGCAGGCACCATAGAAGAAGTAGGAGGAGGAATCAGAATAGGTAGGAAAGGAAGGGCGGAGTCAGAGACAGATGGAGCAAGCAGACCAAGGAGCAACATGGAGCACGGGTGAGCCACAGGCCACGTGACAGACAGATGAATAGAAATGGGTTGAGTTAAGATGTAAGAGCTAGCTAGCAATGTGCCTGAGCCATAGGCCAAACAGCATGAAGTTAATATAAGCGTCTGAGTCATTTCTGGGGGCCTGAGCGGGTGGCTGGGCCGATAAGGGGTCTCGGCCGCCCGGACCGAGAAACCTCACTGCTATAACTCCCAACTTTTACTCCCTTCCCAGGGAGTCCCTGCAGATTTAAGGAAGAGGATGACTTACTCATTCTACTATCACAAAAAGTGAAAATAAAACCCAATAGAATCTTCTAGGTTTTTCTGAAATATTTTAACCACCCTCTTTTGTTGCAGGGTATTTGCCCACTATATAAAGATGTATTGATGTGATTGGTCTAATAAAAAGCTAAATGGCCAATAGCTAGGCAGGAGAGGGGAGACAGAACTTCTGGGAGAGAGAAGAACTCAGGGGGATAAATCTAGTTGCACAAGAGATGCCAGTCGGATGCTGAGAAAGTCAGATATACAGAATAGAAGAGAGGTAAAAAGCCATGTGGCTTTTGGGGAGCTGGTAGTGCGACAGGAAAAACTGACTACACCCCCCTTTCTGTTAAATTGGTCTAAAATAACCTCTGGGCACCCACTGAACAAGTAACTTGCATACAAGTATAAATATTTGTATTTTTCTTTTGCTGGCCTGTTTCCAGTTATTTTGAAGGTCTATTGAGTCCGAGCTCAGTGGATAGAAGGAAAGTTCATTCTTCTAATAACAAAAAAGCCAGATCTCAAGTACTATCCCGTAGTTATATGATGAGCATCAGCATTTAAGCAACGTCCACTGTGAACATAGTCTTGGTTGAGAAGCAAAAGGAAATTGGAAAATTTCAATTGTAAGGGACTATATTAAATATTTTAGCCTTTTGGGGTTGTATGGTGTCACTGTGCTCCTGAAACATGAAACATCCATAGACCACACTTGCATGAGCAATTTTATTTCAATAAAATTTTATTTGTGAGCACTGAAGCTTGCATTTTATAAACTTTTCATGTTTTTTTCAATTACTAAATATTCTCCTAATTCCTTTGCTATATAAAAATTTGTAGCTGGTTGAATTTGGTGTAGGTCATAGTTTGCTGACTCTCTGTCTAGAACACTATGCGCGACCCTTTTTACTTTATACAGCACACAGGAGTGAAGCTGGAACCAAATGCTTGGGTGAAATGACCAAGGACACTTATGGTGGAATTGTAGTTGATGAATTGTTAGCTGACAGGCCTCCCACTGTACTGAAAATGTGTAACTCATTCACCAGTCTACAGGATACTGATGAGAAAACCCAGACTTTCCATCTCTGTCTCTGTATATGTCATGATGCAAACTATCTGAAGACCTTTTATGGATGCTTTCTGAGTGGAAACCCAAGAAATGGTTTTCTGTAACCTGCAAAGCTTGGGGATGAACTAATTATTGTCTGAGTGCCCATTTCTCAAAATAATTCAAGAAAACCATGGTTGAAATTATACATAGGTGACTATACTAAGGTTTTCATTGCTTGGAGAAATACGACCATGGCTTCTCAGAAAGGGAAATCCCATCTTTGGTAGACATCAGAGTTGTTCCTTGGCGTCTCTGGTGTATTCTGACTTGGACACTTCTCTATACATCAGAGGTTAGGCTGAAACTATGACATTTTAGTTGTTGGGCTATTTGAGATGATTTTTTCTCCTTTGCTTAAAGATTATGAATGTCTCAGAGACTGAAAATACCATGAGTACTGAAAATTTTAGGTTATAGTGCTGTATTTCATAATCTCCTAGTGAATTTTAAGCTTACAGACACTATATCTAAGTTTGCTTATATATTATTGTTCTGAGTGAGTCAGTTCTTTATAGAACTGTGCCCCTCTCCTCAGATTCATATGTTGAAGTCTTACTCTACAGTCCCTCCAAATTGCTGAACTGAATTTATTTGAAATAGGGTCTTTACAGAGATAATATAATAATAATAAAAGACTTGGTTGGGGTGGTTCTTCACACATTATGGCCAGTGCCTTTGTAAGAAGGGCCAGTGTAGCGACAAAAATGCAGATAACTGGAGCAATGTTCTTAAAACCAAGGAATGCCCATGATTTCCGGAAAACCACTGGAAGTTGGGAAAAGGCATGGAAGAGTGAGCATTACTGGTGCCCCGAGCCCTGATTTCTAGGAGTACCATAACAAATTGTCACAAATTTGGTTGTTTAAACAAGTGAGTTTTATGGTCTCACAGTCCTGGGAGCTAGAAATCAGGGCTCAGGGCATTCCTAGGTTAGCTCAAAACCAAATCAAACCAACCAACCAAACAAACAAAAAACCCAGTGAGTTTATTGAGGTTCCTAACAGGAGAATGGGGAGTTAATCTCACAGGGTGAGAATAGGACCACAACTACAATTTTGGAGCGAAATTTGAAGTGAGCTTTATTAAATACTGATACTGACCAGGAAGATGGACACTGGCCAACTCCACACTCAGGATTCCTATAGTACGACACCAATCACATTAGACAGTGGTTTATAAAGGCAAACCCCACAAGGATATATACTTCCTGTCTCTGTCTTTGTCCATTCAGGGGCAACCATACATTCTGACTTACTTCCTATCTACGGAAGTCCCATAAATGTGTGATCAAGCACATCCTGTGCAGCTGGGACAACCAACCTTGTTTACTGAAGTGAAAACTTGTGGCTTTTTTTCCTACGTAAAGCCCCCAACATTCCAGGAAGTTATGGATCCTTGGGCAAGTGGAGTTTACAGATTAGAGGTATATCTTGTTTTACAGATCTCTTAAGCACAGTGATTTACTTAAAATGTAACTTTAGTCCTCACAGGAGCATGGTGACTCACAGGAGCATGGTGACTGAAAGGCAGCTGCACCATCCAGAAAACTTACCCTCACTTGGGGAGCAGCTCATGAAAACTGACTTCAGGTAGTTTAGCTGTTCAGAAAGCCCATTCTCCCCAGCAATTGTTACTGTCACCCACTTCCTGGAAGGAAGAAGTGTTTGCAATAGCTACACAGCCACATTCTATTATTCATAGTTTTGCTGTTGCTGTTTCTGTGAAACAGGCCCTTCCATTGTAGCCTGCGCTGCTGTGCAGCCTGTGATCTTCTCGCCAGCTTTTGGAGGTCTGAGATTCCAGGCATAAACTAGGTCTCTGTCAGGTTTTTACTGGTTGCTTGGGCAACAAATCCTTTGCCCACGTTCACTTAGGTTATTTTCTTGCCTTTTATTATTGAGTCACGTGAGACAGTGTCGTAGGTCAGGATTCATTTCACTGATGACTTATAAGACTATTGCTTAATCAGGTATAATTTCTGTGGAGTTCCAAGGGCTGCTTATGAGTCCTGGGTATTTGGTCCTTTCCTTGACATAGGATAAAGGCTGGGAATTAAGAGAAAGAAGGAATAGTCAAAGTATTTGAAGCTGATAGAGACCAGGACATGTCAGTCCAAATAAGCATGATTGCATTTACATCTCAGCTCAGAACTACTTCTTTGGGATTATTTATTCTTTATTTCCTGGGTATCTCTATTATACATCTGAGATGTCTATGTTATTAAATTTCTTTGCTTTATTCCCTCCCCCTCTCTGCAAATCTTTTGTTATAGAAGAAGCTGATCTCACTAAATACTACATAGAATGGGGAGAAAATTGTATTTCCTTCCCTATGCTTACCCACTCGGGAAAAATCTCGCCATTGCAAAAGTCTTGTGAGGTTTAGTTGTTGTATAATTGACCTAGCTGCTTTGGCTAGAGTTCACACATCATCCAAAAGAAAGGGATCTTTTTTCTTTTAAAGATGTTTTCATTTCTTTTCTCTAAACCAGTTTTTGGCGTGATTTGTTCCTTGTTGCCTCTAATTGCTGAACCCTGGACACAAGGTCGCAGGTAAGCTGAGTAAGTTGCTCACCTCCTGCTGAGTGGATTCTGCCTTTGTTACCTGGATCAAAGCAGAAAGCCTCTCTTCCATCTGTCTATGCAAATCTAAAGCAGATAAATGTGAGCTATCAGAAGCCAATTTGCTGGAAATCTGCCCCTTAGTAATTGGCTTCATATTTCAGCCCTCAGAAAAAGTCTCCTCTCATTACCACCTCTGCCTTCTCCCCTCAAGGCAGAGAGAGAGAGAGAGAGAGAGAGAGAGAGAGAGAGAGAGAGAGAGAGAGAGAGAGAGAGACCCTTGGAGACAAGGAAGGGGAGAAGGGTGGGGGGAGAATAAAACTTCAACTGGCTTTACTCCCAGGTTACCCTGCTCAGTCATGCTTCTTCCGAAAGCCCCCCTCCCACCCCCCTTTAGCTGGGCAGACCTCCTTGCCAAGGGTGATTGTGTCCTACTCATCCCAGGCTTGCTATTTACCAAGATGGGAAGTGACAGGCAGGGAGACCTCTTGCTCTCAGGATCTTGGGAAGGCAGTACAAAGTATTACATCAAACACTGCCACCGGACCAGATCTTTGGGGTTGCATTAGGCAGTCTAGCATTTGTCTCCTGCTGAATTTCACCTCATTCAACATTTTGTTGAACAACTTCTAAAGGTCCGATCAATATAACTGCGGGGCCATTGACTTGGAGTAGCCAAGTACCAGTTTTACTAGGCTGAACTGTGTATATTGTTCACTGTTATTTAAAGCCAATCCTTCTTCCTCTGACTCCTTGTGCATCCCTTAATGTACATTTCCTGTGAGACCCTGAGATATTACGTTTGGAAACTGTTTCTACAGAAAGACACAATAGAAAGGGAAGAGGAGTGGAGCTTGTAAAGAGGAAACGAAAAGATGTGTGGAAAGAAGGAAGCAGAGATAGGAAGTGTGTGTGTGTGTGTGTGTGTGTGTGTGTGTGTGTGTGTGTGAGAGAGAGAGAGAGAGAGAGAGAGAGAATGTGTGTGAGTGTGTGTGAATGTGTGTGTGTGTGAGAGAGAGAGAATGTGTGTGAGTGTGTGTGAATGTGTGTGTGTGTGAGAGAGAATATGTGTGAGTGTGTGTGAATGTGTGTGTGTGTGAGAGAGAGAGATAGAGAGAGAAAGAGAGAGAGAATGTGTGTGAGTGTGTGTGAATGTGTGTGTGTGTGAGAGAGAGAGATAGAGAGAGAAAGAGAGAGAGAATGTGTGTGAGTGTGTGTGAATGTGTGTGTGTGTGTGTGTGAGAGAGAAGGAATGTGTGTGAGTGTGTGTGAATGTGTGTGTGTGTGAGAGAGAATGTGTGAGTGACAATGTGTATGTGAGAGAGAGAAAGGGAGAGAATGTGTGTATATGTGTATGTGTGAGAGATAATGTGTGTCTGTGTGAGAGAATTTATGTGTGTGTGAGTCTGTGTGTGTGTGTGTGTGTGTGTGTGTGTGAGAGAGAGAGAGAGAGAGAGAGAGAGAGAGAGAGAGAGAATTCATGTGTGAATGTGTCACCCCCCCTCACCCTTCCACCCCCCCCACCCCCCCCCCCCCCCCCCCCCCGATCCTGGGAATGACAGATTTTCCTTTTGACTAACCTAAGTTAGGCTACTATGAACTTTTTTCCTGAGTATGCCTTGACATTTTGGGACTCTGTGATTCACTGTTTCGCTGAATTTCATGGAGAATCCTTTTATCCTGATTTAGTCAGAGCCCACACACTCTTTGTGTCAAATCAACTATTACTGTCTGAACAAATTCTTCATCCCACCTCTCTCCTTGTTGATATCTCCCTTCAAGAAGAACTCTCTTAAACCTGTAACAACATAAAATTTCTATTTACTGACTTGTATTTCTGTAAATGAATATGTGGGTGGAGTAGGTACGGGTGGTACATGCATGGAGATGTATGCACCCCTGTACATGTGTAGAGGCCAGAAGAGGATGTCATGTGTCCTGTTATATCACCGTCTACTAAATTTTTTTTAAGATGAAGTTTCTCATTGCTTCTGGAGTCAGCTGGGAGCCAGCAAGCCCCAGAGAGCCTCCTGTCCCTGCCCCCTGCCCCCAGCAATGCTGAGGTTACAGTCACACAGGGGACGTTTTGCATGTGTGCTGTGGATTTAAATCCACATCCTCAGGCTTGTGCAGACACCAGCTCTTAAACATTAACCCATCCCCTCAGCATCCATTTCATTTTTTTTAAACAAAAGAACAATGGTTACATTGGAACCTTGTCATTACAAGAGAAAAGCAGAGAAGAACTGGATAGGATATGGGAGAAATAATGAGGTCCAGTGCATTTTCATAACATGTGATGAGATTGTGGACATGTGTTGGCCCGGAGGCAAGCACACTGTTGTTATAGGTGCCCTCCTGGAGAAGCCCACTCATTGTTGGTGAACACCGTGCCCTTTTTTTTCTTGGACACAGTCTATCGGTTTGGCTTCTACTATGCATGAAGGATAGAAGGAGGCCATGGGCTTCAGTGGATCAGTTCTGGGGTTCCTGTCTCAGGCAGAATTTAAATCTGGAGATGGAATTTACCTCTTGTTTCTTCTATTTCCAAGACCTTTCAGCCTGTTTTTCCTTAGTAGAGAATTTAATAACAGAATTCAGCATAGATTCATGAGTACTGAGTAATCCTCTTTTTAATGCAGCTATGATATTAGGTACTTGAGCGATAAAAATAACAAAATAGATGGGTTTAATTACTATTTTATTCAGACTTGGGGATGAAGGGGCATGTAAGATATACTTTATTTTGATAGGGATAGAGTGGTGGGGAACATCTTCCCAGCAGAAATAACTTCCATGCTGGAGACTTTGGAGGAATGGGGAATAAGAGTGTGGTGAGATATTGTCAGCATCGTAAGAAAAAAAAATAGACTGAACACAGTCATCGACCCAGAGAGGCTCAAGATCAATGCAGGGAAGTGTGCGTATTTCAGGAGCACAGATCAGAATATAAAAGAACAGAGATGGAGAAAGAGATGGAGATGGGGAGGGAAAGAAAAAGCGGGAGGGGGAGGGGAAGGAGAGAGGGAGAACTGTCCTCTGGGTATGTTTGGGAACAGGGATGGGAACCCTGAGTCTAGATCACTGCAGAAGGGATGTAGGCCATGCTGATCTCTATCATTCAGAAAGTGTGATAAATCTAAATATAAGATCTAAAACTATAAAAGTTCCCCCAAAGCAGTAAGAAAAAAACAAAACAAAAGATGACCTTGATTTGGGCAAAGATTTTAAAAATAAAACACATACAAGACAGACCATAAATCATTATCAATTAAAGTTTATTAAATTAGGATTTTTGACCTTCAACTTGTACTGTTCAGTAAAAGCACAGATGGAAGACCAATCTTTAAAGTAAGTATTTCATGAAGGACTTTTCTATAGACTACATCTTAAAAACAAGTCAATAAGAAGACAATGTTTTATTTACTTACTTACTTAAGCAAATAAAACATTTGAACCAAGAGCTGGTGTAAGGTCAATGAGCATGCCAGGAGATATTCAGTGTTACCAGTCAGTAGAGACATCTAATTAAACCACTGCAAAATATCACTATCTTTTCCAGAAATGGCTAGGAAAAAAAAATTGCAATGTTTTAGGCGGGAAAGACTGGGGTACACTGTATCTCTCATACACTTGGCAGGATTATAATAAAATGAGCCAGCCATTGTGGAAAGCATCCTGTTAGTAACCCTTACCATACCACACAGAAATCCCCCTCAAATATTTGTCCAAGAAAAATAAAAAGCACATGTCTTCCTAACACTCTAAATGTGAACATTTATAACTGTTTTATTTATAATAAGTCAACAGCCACAAATAATCCAAATATCCATCAAACAGTAAACTAGTACTTAGATAAATGTATTATGTATGGTGTGTATCATAACACACACAAACACATTTGAACATAATAAGAGGAATAATTAACATTTCATATACTAACATGAATGACTCCTAAAAGATGTTCACCAATTAATTGAAAGGAGACAGAAATAAACAATTCCATAATGGTATGAATTTGGTGAAATAAAATACAGGAAAAGGAAAAACAGAGACCATAGATATCAACAATTACCAATTCCTGTTCCTGTTTGGGTTCCTGTCGCAACTTCCCTGGAAGTATAATGACAAACACACCATTTTCTCCCCAAGTTGGTTTTAGCCATTGTCTGATCAAAGCCATATACAGCATACCAAGACACATGCTGAATTCATTTAGTACTCCCTATATATATGTAATGGGTGTGGGACTGTCTACTGGAGTGTGGGTGGCCTCTCAGGGCACACGCACTTAACTTTAATGTGTTAATTTTATATCCCGTTACTTTTCTGAATGTTTTTGTCAGAGTTAGGGGATTTCTAGTGGGGTTTTCAGGCTCTTGTCATCTGAGGAGAGGGAAACTTTGCCTTTTTCTTTTCCTATTTGCCTCCCATTTACTTTCTTTCTTTCTTTCTTTCTTCTTCTTCTTTTTTTTTGATCTTACTGCTATAAATGAGGCTTTAAGTACTTTGTAGAACAGGAGCGAATTGACATTCTTCTTGTTCCTGATATTAGTGGAAGTGCTTAAAGTTATTCTTGAAGAATTTAACATGATTTTGGCCTGGGGTTTGTATCATATTGCCTTTATTATGTTGAGATATGTATCCTATATCCCGATAGTCTCTAGGACTTTTATTGGGAAAGAGTGTTAGATTTTTGTCAAAAGTTTTCTCTGCATCTAACAAGATGATTATATGATCTTTTTTTCCTTGAGTCTATAGACGTGGTGGATTTATTTACATGTATTGGACTATCCCTGCATCTTTTAATGGATTTTTAAATTTGGCTTGCAAGTATTTTATTCAGAAAAATTTGGGTCTATATTCACCACAGAAATTGGCTTATAATACTCATTCTCTCTTTGTCTCTGTCAGCATGCCTGCCTGCCTGCCTGCCTGCCTGTCTCTCTCTCACACACACCCCTCCACCCCCACCTGCTTTTGATATTAAATAAATACTGCCTTTTAAGGAATTTGAAAGAGTCTCCTTTTCTCTGTGGAATCATGTTAGGAGTCTTAGTGTTAATTCACTGAAGGTCTGATAGAATCCTGAGCTGACTCTATCTGGTCCTGAGGTTGTTTTAGTATAAAGACTTTTAATTACATTTTAAAAAGATTTATATGTGTATGTACATATATGTGTGAGTGTGTGCAGCTTTCTGGAGAGACCAGAAGAGGGCATCTGGTGGCCTGGAAATGGAGTTACAGGTGGTCGTGAGCTAACCAGTGTGGATGGTGGGAACTTCAGTCCTTCAGAAGAACAGTAAACACTCTTGACTGCTGAACCATCTCTCCAGCCCACTAATTACTGTTGCTAGATCATTCATTGTTGTGGGTCTCTTTAAATTATTGACTTCCTTTTGGTTTAGCTTTGGTAGTTAGTATGAATTTAACAATTCATTCTTTTATTTTTTTTAAAGAGTTTTCATTTTAGTGGAATACAAACTTTTAAGGTTTATCTTTATTGTTTCCTGAATTTCCTCTCCCTTATCCCTAATTGTATTTATTCAAGCCCTTTCTTTTTACACTGGCCACAGGCTCATCTCTTCAAAAATTGACTTTCAATTTCACTGTTTTTTTTTCCTGTTTTAATAAATTTGGCCCAGTTTTGATTATCTCTATCTACTGCTTTTGAGTGTTGTCTGCTTTTGTTTTTACAAAGCCTCCATTTCATCATTAATTTATTATTTTGAGAGATCTCAACTCTTTCTCTAGGCTTGTGAAATTTTCTCCTGTGATTTTATTGAAAATATTCTCTACATCTTTGCTATGGTGTTACTCTTTCTCCGGTGCCCATAGTCAAAGGCTGGGTCTTTTTATGGCACATCAGAGCTCTTGCGTGCTTTGTTCATACTTATCTTTAGATTTATAATTGACCTCTATTAAGTGATTCTTCTACCTGTCTTTAACCCATGATTCTGTTTTCTACATGTTGCATGACATTGGTGAGGCTTTCCACTGAGATTTTTTATTTGTTTTAATAAGTTTTCATTTTCAGCATCATTTCATTTTGGAAGCTCAGCTCATGATCTTCCACAGTCTGCCTTTTTCTGAGAATTCTTGTCATCCAAGCTTTCCTGAGAATGACTCACTGAGCTCTGAGTATAATATGCAAGGGATTTTTCATCCCAGTGGCAGATAATAATGAAGGCTTATATTCTGCTCAGTTGCTCCTTTTTGTGATTTCATTGCAGGGAATGGGGCTACCCACAGTGATTTGGTCTTCTCAGTTTAATTAACCCAATCAAGGCAATTCCCCATGGGCATGGAAAGAGTTCTATCTCCCTGGCGAGTCTAGTTCTCATTAAGTTGACAGGTTAGATTAACTATCACAAATGTGTTATTTGATTATGATATACAAATCTTTGTTTCTAACTTTGTCTTTAATGCAGTAGAATTATCTCTATGGATGATTCCTTTCCTTAAGTGTTGATGAGTTCTATATATGCTCAAGGATCAGTGTGAAATACACAGAGGTAGCATGCGTATTTCTTTTTCTTTAAAAAAAGAATGTAGTTTATAACAGGTACAGGCACCATTTCCATTTTTAAAAGAATATAGTTTATCTCAGGTCCAGGCCCAATAAAATTAAGAGTAAGAAGACTCAAGCTCAGTACCGGATGAGTTTCCTCCTGGAAGGAGATAGTGAACGGGATGGGTGAAGACTGTGTCATCCAAATGATGTGCTTGTCTTGACTATGGTCTGCTTTTCACTCTTCATCCCCCCCCCCCCCGGGGAATCCAGACAAATGGGGATTGTGTTCTTCAACACAACTACTGCCTCACTGTTCTCCATGCCTTAGAGTTTCTATTGCTGCGGCAAAACACCTGGACCAAAAAAAGCAACTCGGGGAAGAGAGAGGTTATTTGTCTTCCACCTCCGTAACACTGTTCAACATCAAAGGAAGTCAGGAACTCAAACAAGGCAGGAGCCTGATGAGGAGGTCATGGAGGGGCACTGCTTACTGGCTCTCTCATCATGACTTTCTCAGCCTACTATCTTATAGAACCCAGGACCCCTGCTCCAGTGATGGCACCACCCACAATGCGCTGGGTCCTCCTCCTCCCATCACTAATTAAGAAAATTGAGGTCCCTGGCTCTCAGGTGACTTCAGCTTGTATTAAATTGACATGAAACCACCCAACACACTGTGGTTACTGCTTGCTTTGCTATGCTCTTATACTTACTTAAAATGGGACACCTTCTTAAAAGAAAAAGTACCCCAGCCTTGTGTGTGCATAGCCTACATATTTTTACATGTTTAGAACAGAGGAACTGGGTTATCCTGCCATGCTTGGGCTAGAAGGCTAACCTGAAAGCTTCTGTTGACTACATCACTCATATAGCTTCTGAATTTAAGTCAAGTTGGCCCTAATGGACTGCTAACAGTTTTGTTTTGAGTGATAGCAAAGAAATTATTGAGAAAAGAAGAGAACAGTGCAAGGTGAGATAAATTCTAATGTGAAAGGATGTACAAACTCTGAATAGAGTTTAGCCATTAGGGGAGTGGACTCACAGTAAATGGCACCCAGAAGATCTTGGGTTACAAAACCCCTCTTTATCTACCCTGGAGTCAGAGGAAATAATCTGACTTCAGACCCTTCACAAAGATTAATTTAGAAAAACCAAAGATAGCTGAAAATCTTCTATGCATTTGCCTAATGCAGAGAGACAGTGGAATCAATATGTAATACTGTTTTTTTCTTTTCTGGCCTGGTGCTTTGAGCCATAAATGTCATTGTCTTAACATGATTGTCAAATTCCTGATTTATAAGCTGAGTTGGGACCACAGCCCACTGACATAACGCCATGTAAGTTTTTTAAAAAGCAATATTAGGCTTTATTAAGAGCTAGGTTATTTTATGTAAAGATTTGAGGTTCCTGTATTCTCAAAAAAAAAAAATCCTCAAATACAGTGATGCAGACTTGGTTCAGTCCAGTGGTCCCAAACTCACTTATCAATGGGACAAGCGTTCCCTTGCTGGGACCCATTCCAACTATTCTCTAATCAATTTCCTCTCCCCACACCACCCCTTTTACTTACTTGTTGGGTTCCTGTTGGTAATTGAGTTTGTGACCTATGCTCTAACAAAGACATATAAAATCACTGATGATTGAGAATAAGAAAAATGATAGTTGGGGGGAACTCAGTGGAGCCCCATAGGGAAATTGCTTTTACCCTAAAATGTAAGCGGAACATTCTACCTACCTATATTGCAGGAGAAATCAATGTCCAGCTTTGTTTTGTTCCCAGCCTTTGGCAGGACAGTGAATGGTCCTGTTCCCCCAGTCTGGGGCTCTGCCTTTCTTAGAGAAGGTTTAACACCCATGTTTAGCTATTGGCAAGTAGAGTGGGAACAGATGCACAGGAGTCTTCAATGTCTCCTCTGTGCAGGATCTCAGCACTGAATAATTTCTTTGACTCTCAACACATCGACTGTCTTCTATATTCCAATGCATTTTTATTTCTCTAGTTCGGTTGTTAGAGGGAGTGGCTAGTGCAAGCTCCTTATTTTAGGGCTCAGCTGTAGAACTTCATATGGATTTGATTAATTTTCCTATTTGTTTTTATTCAAAATGTCTTCTTATTCCCATCTAACTTTTCTTCTCGCTTAAACTTTGACTTTGGAATAACAAAGGGCTGACTATTGCCCTTTAAAGTTTTTGCTTCTTCTTTTTCTATGTGACCAGGCTTTACAAAAGGCTATTTTATTCTAAGAAATTAGGTTTCTGGTTATCAGGAGCCCTAAATAGACATGAATTACAAGAACGTCCTTTGAAAGCCCCATGCAGCACTTGTTCCATTAAATTCCATGGAGCAACCTTAATTTAGTGGAACACTGGATAGGCTGTTCTTTTAACCTATTATCACTTTGGCCAGGCCCATAAACCATATTCATGGATGATTCCATCAAGAAGGACAACAGTGGGATTAATATTATTTCAGGACACAGTAAATGCCACAGTGATGAAGCTGTTTAAGATCTGGTGCTCACGGTGTCACACTGAATGCATTGACATTTACTCTGCTATCACTTCATTTCCAATATTCCTTCCAAATCAGCCGATGCTAATGCTTCAGTATGTGTGCAGAATACAATTGGGTGGGTGTTGGGAGGCTGGAAAAAGATTGTACAAGTTCTTTGCTCTCCTTTTGGAATTCAGCACAGGCAACTATTCTTGGATAGTACTTTTATGCACCGGGACCTCACATGTCAGTTATTAGGAGGATTGGCTCCTAGAAACTGGGCTATTTTCCCCTAGAGTTGGATCAAAAACCAGTCATTGAATCCTTAATTGTGGTTGGATGTTTGTTGTTATTCCAATGTGAATAGAAAGTTCATCCCTTGGTGTTTGTTGGTGGGAATTGAGCACATGGAAAATGGATATGTCCATAATGGCAGATAATTTAGAAAGTCTTGTGTGTGGTACTTTCTAGATTTTCTTATCCTTAAATTAGATGCCTTTGACAAAAATAGGCACAAAGGTACAGAGTATCTGAAAGCCTGTGGGTAGATTTGGGGAATATGTTTTAAAGAGGTAGCAGAGACATCATTTGTAATGCCCTTACTAATTGTGCTGTGATTTCTCTCTGACACTCTCCCCCTCCCCTCCTTTCCTCTCCTTATTCTTCCCATCTCATTGTGCTCGGAATGCTGGGAACTAAAAAAATATGCACATGCCAGATAAATTTTCCTTTTTATTTTGAAGGAGATTTTTAGAGTTGGAAAAAAGTTGGCAGCTGTCTGGTTTGTGGTTATCAAGTTTTAATGTGATTGCAAATCTCCCAAAATGCTAGTTAGTCCCAGGAACTATAGTCTTGGAGTTCCCAGGCCTGTAATCTGGCACCAAAATGGAAGATCTTCATAGCACCTCACTCTCAGGAGATACAGCTATTGGCTAAGAATCACTGAGACTAGCCAGTGTATGTCTCCTGTTAAATGAGCTTTCCGTACATGTCTAAATATCTGTTCTACAAAGCATCTATACTTTCTTAAGGCAGTCAACAGACCCTGAATATGAGATTTTTACTTTGCAGTCAAAATCCTGCTCATAGACTTACTTATTTTTGTCCACCTCCAACCTCATGCAGCTAGGTAAGTAAGCATCCTCTTTTTGAAAGCTTAGCAATTCTGCATTTTTAACCTACAAGAAAGTCTTCAAGAGGGAGAGGACAGATGATGTACAGAAAACTTGTCTCCTTGAGGTTTATCCTTCCCGATAACTGCATCCTACTTTGCTGACTCCCAGAAACTCTTGCTCTCAGTTTGGTTCCATTCCACCTCAAGTGGACGAGATTTTCCTTTTGAACTTATATCTTTTAGAAAATATGTGCATTTTTGTACACTATAAAACAGTTTAAACATTCCCACTAGATTATACATCCATGGATGCAGAGATAATACCCTAATCTTCAAATCCTCTATCTTGCCTTATACACACACCACACACACACACACACACACACACACACACACACACACACACACACACATACACACACACACTAAGAGCTCAAACTATGATTGTTAAAATGATGGAGAAACTATGACAGGAAATTCATAGCACCAACAAAATATAAAGGATTCAAGGCAGTACGTTGTCACACCAAATAAGAGAATGATGGACTTAGTGTTCTATGTGGGGTTCAGGGTTGTCACACCAAATAAGAGAATGATGGACTTAGTGTTCTATGTGGGGTTCAGGTAAAAGGAAAAGCTCATTGTAGACAGGAGCAATTGAAAAGAACTTTATGAGAAAACTGAGTGTTAATCGAAAAGCCAGGTAGGAGAGAGCTTGAAGGAGACAGGAATCAGCAGCATCAAGCACCACGAGGAATTCAACTCAAGTCTGAAAAGTTGACACTGGATTATCAATAAGTACATCACTAGTGTTTTGGACAAATGTTTGGGGAAGGATCAGAATGTGATTCTTTGGGCAACTCAAAGCACCACGTTGAATATTAGAACAACACAAATATGAACAATGCAAAGCAATAAAAGAAACTTTTGCATACTTTCAAGTTCCAAAGCTGCTCTAAAGAGGTGTGCAGAGGATTTGGCTCAGCAAGTGTCCTACATGTCTGTCTGTCCAACATCTGCGGCAGTTTGAAAACCTTCGTTGGATTTTAAATAGATAAAGCCCATAGGAAGTCATGTCACGGGTTTCACCTCCCATTCCTTCCTTGGCTTTGCAGCTGGTCTTGTTTAGAACACTTTGGAGCATGGTTCGTCCCGTGACAGAAGAAGCTCTGAAGATGTCACTGACCAAATAGCTCCACTGCACAGACCAGGAAGCCAATGGCTTAACCGAACTCTGAACTGAAGCTGGCTCATGTAACATGTATCTGACTCCTTATATTTCTCGAGTTCAAGAATTATACTTGCTTGTGTAGTATATATAGCATGTAGAGTGTGTGTGTTAAATTGGTCTACTTTAGAATTATTTTAGAGGCATAAAGTCCATCCATTATTCCATCTAATAATAGCTAACACCATCCAACTTCAGATAATTTTCATCTTGCTCAGGCAGAAACATTGTTCTTGTAAGCACTTACTCCATAGTCTGCCTTCTTTTAGTTTCTTAGTGTATCTCAATGAATTTGTCGACTTTCTGTATCTCATATCAGTGGGATTATATAGTATTTTTTTATTCTTGACTTAGTAAAATGTCTTCAGGTTTCATCTGTAGTTTAGTACATCATAAGATTTACTTTTTACATCAGAAAATATTTCATCGTATATACACACACTTTGTTGATTCCCTCATCTGCCCATGAGCATTTGGGTTATTTACCACTTTCTGGCTCTTACCAACACTGATATGAATGCTAGTGTATAGGGCTCATGTTCTGTTTGAAGCTTTGCTTTCAGTTACTGTGATATCTACCCAGGAGTGAGTGAGATGGTTGGATCGTGTGGAAATTGTGTGTGGAACTTTTTGTGGAATGGCCAAACTGTTTATACATTCATCATTATTATAGCATTTTTAACATTAGAGATACAGTGGCATTGAGAGAAAAATCCACCCAGGCCCTTACAATGGTGAGAAAAATCCACATAAGTCCCATACAATGCTGAAAAAATAGTGTAAGTACAGATTGTGACAGAACATTCTAAGAATGCTGCATGGCAATGGATACAAACTATGAACATCCATAGCAATTTCATGTTAATTCCAGTGGAGTCAGTAAAGCTTTTTATTGGGCATGAACTTGAAGAGACAGGAAGAATGAATAGTGTAGGGGGATTATGTTGTTCCGTTGTAAATTATTGTCCCACCCACTGGTTTAATAAAAAGCACTGATTGGCCAAAGGTAGACAGGAATTGTGGGCTGGGCTACCAGACTAAGAAAACTCTGGGAACCAGTAGAACTGAGCAGAATGCAAGAGAGAAGCCAGAAGATGCAGAGGACAACTATGCTGCTCTAAGAAAAGGTACCGAACCACATGGCTGAACAGGATAAGAGTCATGGGTTAGTTTAAGGGTAAAGAGTTAGCAAGTTATATGCCTGGGCCTTAGGCCTATCAGCCTAAAACTATTGTAAGCATCTGTGTGTCTCTGTGGGTCTGTGGGTCTGTGGGCCTAAACCTTGAGGCTAGGCCTGAAAGTCCGGGCCAGAAACCTCTTACTACAGAATAGCTGGGAAGACACCTAGCTATCAGAATGACTGATTCCAATCCACCTACTAGGGACAACATGTGGACAGGCATGACACCCACTGAAAACATGAGTGGATACAGATAATGCTGACTTCTACAGACCAGATCCCTGTGAGGTCCAACCTCCAATGCCAGTACAGGAGGGTCACAGAAAACCAGGAGTTGAATGTTGAGAGTCACAGGCAGATGAGATATATTTTATGCATTCCTTAAAAAGCATGCTCACCAGACAGGTACACACTTGCACACTTGGACTGCGCAGTTACATGCACAGGCTGGCACACAGGTCATATGCAGACATACAGGCAGGCCTACAGGTAAACACACACAGGCAGCTGGCAAGGGTGAAAGCTTAGAGCCATAGACTATTTATACCAAACCCACACTAAAGTGACATTCTGCCCAACACAGTGCATAACTGATTATATCATTGTTTGCTTTTGAGTTTTCATGCATTTTCCATTTTGTGTTGACCCACAGCTTCCCAGACATACAGTATTAACCATCTTGGCCCATGCCAGACACCATATCATCACCATGTTGTCTAAACATAACTGGTTCTTTGATCCTATGTTTCCCATGACCCTTTAGGCTGCTGTGTCTAAAACTGGTCCATCCAAATTCAGTACTCTTACATGCAGTAACCTGGAAAAAGTCTGGTCCATAAGGTAGAAGTCTTAGTTGCAATCTCTATCTCTGTCTCTATGTCTCTGTCTCTTATTCTTTCTGTACTTAAGACAGGATTTGCTGTATGTAGCCTAGCGTGGCCTTAAACTAATGATCCTTCTGCCTCACTCAGACTCCAAAATGGTGGAATTACAGGTGCATTCCAGCATGACCAGAAATATCTCAAATATATATATGTATGCATGCATATACATATATATGTATACACACATTTCTGTGTATTGTTTTAAACTTTTTAAAAATAAACACTCATTATGTCTTTCACATCGTGTTTCCCACTCTCACCCATTCCCCCAAATAAAGCAAAAAAATGTAGGTGAAAACAAAAGGGGAGAAGAAGAAGATATCGTCATGGAAGCTGCAGGCATTCATCACAAAGAATCATTGGTCTGGGGTTTGAGGTCCCTGGTCTTTGCTATGCCATCTTTGGGGCCTCCCTGGGACTCTTCCCGGGTCATGCCATTGCTACCCAGTATCATGGAGATCCTGCAGCCCTGAGTCCGGAGAACCAGAACTCCTCCACCCAGTGCTCCAGCAGATCACAGATGGGGTGGTTGTTTGCGTGCGTCAACACATAACCCTGGTTCTGGGCCTGTGTAGTTGCCGGGTTGATCATCCCACCAGCTCTCCCCTGTCCGTACCGCCAGAATGAGCTCTCCAGTACTGCCCTGGCTAGTTCACCCCTGGCTGCTATGAGGAAGGGGCGGGGCCAGTTCTACTTTTGCTTATTCAGGGTTGGCTCTACACCTTCAGGGCCAGCTCTATTCTGTTACCCAGGAGAGGTGTAGGGGCCATTCTTCTGAGTGCTGCAACTGATGAGGGACAGGGACAACTGTCCCCCTCTTATGACCTCAGGGTTAGCTCTCCCACCTACCTCAGGGCACATTTCTCCCCTGCCCCTGTGGTCACATGACAACTGAATAATGGTGACAGCTCTCCCATGCTCACAACATCGGGACTGGCTCACCCACCCCTCTGCCAACAGGGTCAGCTCCACTATGATGCCCAGGCAAGGTGAATGGTCCACTTTTCCAAGTGCTGCAGCTAATAAAGGAGAGGGTCAGCTCCCTCAGCCACCACAGGTGTGCCAAGTCCAAGGGGAGGGAGGACATCTTTCCGATGCCCTCACGACTACTTGGCGGAAGTGGGACTTACAGTCGGCTGTCCCACCCGCATGCTCTCTGGGCTACGTCACGTGCACCTCTGTCAACAGGTCAGCTCTACTGTGCTGCCTAGGTGAGGATCTGGGACCACTTTCCTGAGTGCTTCAGCAGGTAATAGGGAGGGTCAGCTTGCCTGTCTGTCACAGGTGGTAAGGGGGGACCTCCCCACACCCCCATAGATGAGTAGTGGGGACAGTTCTTTCCTGCTCAAAGCTTCTGGACTGGCTCACACAGACTTCTGCCAACAGGGATGGTTCTGTTCTGCTGCCCAGGTGAGGTGCAGCGTCTGCTTTCCCAATGTTGCAGCTGGTGTGTGTGTGGGGGCGGGAGGGGGGGGGGGCGGCAGCTCTTCTGCTCTTAAGACCTGAGGGCAGGGCCAGTTCTCTCACCTGCCTCAGGTACTGATAGGCATGGGGGCGCATTTCTACAGGTCCGTGGTGCCTTATGGCAGATAAAGGGTAGAGCTATTTCTTTCATACTTACATTCTTGGGGTTGGCTCACCTGTGCCCTCATCAACAGGGTCAGCTCTGCCGGGCTGCCCAGATGAGGTCCCGCGCCGGCTCAGGAGTTAGCTCCCCAACCAGCTGGAGGCTGTAGGGAGAAGGGTGGAAGGCATTTTTTCCTCACTCCCACCACCACACTGTAGACAAGGGAGGTGGTACCAGCTATGACTCTCTCAATCCCTCAGGGCTGGTTCCTCCTGCCCCTTGACCCAGTCAGCTCGGCTGTGCTGCCCCCGTGAGGCCCAGGGCCCATACTCTCAAGTGCTGCAGCTGATGAGGGATTGAGTCAGGTCCTCTACCTGTTGCAGGAGGCAAGGGATGAGGTGAGGAGGGCTGCATTTTCTTACCCACCACATGGCATATGAGAGGGGCATGGCCTGCTCTTTCATTCTCACATCCTCAGGGCCAGTTCACCCATGCCCCTGAAAGCAAGGTCAACTCTACTGTGTGGCCCAGGGGAGGTATAGGATTCTCTCTACTGAGTGCTTCAATCAGTGAGGGGCAGGACTAGCCCTCCCTAGTGTTTTAGCCAGTGATTAGCACGGACAACACTACCCTCTTTGCCATTGATGGTATCAGGAGTCATGGTTGTCAACATAGTGTGTGGCTGCATCAGAGCCATGAACTCAGACACGGGCCCTAGCAGAAGCCAAGGCCAGGGCATGAACCCTGCCCCCTTCGCCCCCACCCCCTTCCCCATATCACACCATATATTTACTCACCACAGTAGTGCCTGTCAGTGTTTTATCCTGGGGGGCGCACCCCAGGCCTGCATGTGAGCCTACTTGTCCGGTTTAGTCTGTTACAGCCCCTGGGCAAGACCATGCTTTCTCATCACAAAGAAGATGATAATTGCCTGCTGAGCTGGTGCAAAGGTGTTGGAGTCCTCTCTGGAGCCTGGGATAGAAAACCTGGGCTGCAGTCAGTTTGTGTGTGTCTCCTATGTGAAAAAAAAAATAATACTATTAACCATTAAATACCATTCTTTTATGTGAGTGCTGTATAAATACTGACATCCTAAGTACTTGAAGATGTGAATGTAAAGCATGATGTTAAGATTCTTTTCTTGCCCCTGAAGCCCTGGCCAATGGCATTAGCAAGGCCCACCCAGGGTCTGACATCAAGCTCCATCTAAGAAGGCTCTCCACCTTCCATCCCTCCTCCTGTCCTTCCCTCTCCCCACCCTGTGAGAAGTCAAACTCCTCTTCCTCCTCCCTCTCTCTCCTCTCTCTATCCATCTATCTTTATCTAGCTATCTCTCCCTTTTATAATAAAGCCTTCCCAGTCAAAGTGTCTCTCACTGTACTGCCTTCTACCAAGCCCCACAGGCTAAGGGGCCGTCATCTACTGGCATCCATCAGCCACATGAGTATACACAACATCACAATATAACACAGACACTAGCGATCTATGAATGTGCAGCTTGGAGAAAATACTGCTAAGTATTAAGATAGAGTCCATTTTCTAAAAATAGAGACTGCTCTATTTCTGATACCAGATGGCATTTCCTAACAAGAGGAAAAGTTGAAAGTCGATTTTCCCTTTCAGGTTGTTAGGCAGCCACATTAAGTGGAAAGATTATATGAATGTATGCATTGTACATATGGACATATATGGACAAATTCCCGTGTACATTCCAGCGTGGACTAGTTCATACTAAGACAGAAGAATCTCATGACTAGCAAATGGAATTTTTTGCAGAAGACAATTTGTAAAGTTGGAAATTCAGAGAGGGGCTGGGGTTCAGGCTGCTGGGATGTAAGACAGTCAGAGCTCTCTGGGGGAGTCTAGGGAATGACATCAGAATTCTTACTCACAGTGTCAACCAGTTGTGGGTCTGCACTAGCTCCCGGGTCTACAAAGGAAGGTGAGTCATTCTTGACTGTGCTCTTTGTTCCTGCTCAAGGAGGCCTGACTCTCACAGGCCCTGGTCTACTGCAGAGTCAGCAGTATCTCAGCTACACATAGCACCTTTTATGCTTCTCAGGAAGGATGCAGTCAGCGTATAGTCATATATTTCTCCTCTTGTCCTCTGTGGTGGGATCTCCCACATCTCTTCCCCCACAACCCCCCCAAAGTGAGGTGCATGTCTGGACGGCCTGTGGGTCTCAGGAGCAATGGTGCTTTGCACAGGTTCCTGTGTCTTTACTTCAGGGACTACCCATGGTGTTTGCAAGTTGTCTGACCAGACAGCCATGGGCTTTACCCCTGGCTGGCAGTGCAAACCAAATATAAACAAAGAAGGGAGCACCTGGAATCAGACATTATGTTTACTAAACAAAACCGACAAGTTATCACCTTTGTGTGAGGAAGTGCTGCAGCTTTCAATCCCCCAGAGCTGACCAGGATCCATTTTATTGAGCTTGGTAATGACAGCCCTGCTGGAACAGCTGGGTAGTTCCTATTAGCTCTAAGAGACTCCAGAGGGCAGTTTTTCTTTAGAAAAATTATGTTTTTCATTTAGACCAACAACAGCCTGGTGGTCTCAGCATACTTTCCTATAATTTTAAAGAGTAGGACACTCATAGCCCAGACTGTTCTTCAAATATTAGGGTGGCTGGAGTTGGCAAACAAACAAACAAACAAAACCAAATCATAAGACCTAGTTAAGTAAAACTTTCAGATATATTCTTTTGGAGCCTGCATATGCTTTATGGGATGTCTTTGCTCTAAGAAGACATTAATGGTATATTTAAAATTCAAATGTAACTGAGTAACCTGTATTTTATTTGAAGATATTTAGTACTTTTCATAATGCAATTGCTTCTTCTATGTTGCATGATGAGAAACTTATGAGAATAGAAGGCAGACACTGCTTAGGCAGCAGGATCCCAACAGTAAGTGCTTTTGGCTCTTTTCCTAAACTAGAAGGTGAGAGTGTCCTTCCTTTACCCTTTAGGTAGTTCTCTTGTCTGAGATCAGGAACGACAGAAGGGAGGTCTCTCTTCTTGTAAATGAGCACTCCTGCCTAGAAACTTAATGTGAGATGTGATCAAAACTGAGACCACACGCACACCTCGTACAAGGGCTAGTCAGATGATCTAGCTCATCAATCCCTCCAAAGTCTCACCAAAATGTCTGTCAGAAATCCTATAAAAAGCCTCTGGACTGATACTTCAGTTATATTCTGTTTCTAGGGTTCTTTCCTGCTGTAAAGAGGGAAGACCTACCATATGTTCTTAAGTTCCCACCTACAATCCAATAATAAAACTTTCTTCTGAGACTTACTCTTCTGTGGTTTATGAGTTTCATTCTTCTAGTTTGTGAGAAAAGAACTTGAAGGTCACAAGAACTTAGTACTCCAAGGACAGCCCACTTTCCTCAATCATACTAGTGCATGCGTAGGAAATTCAAGAGCATGTGTTCTGCTTTATATTTATTTATTCACTTATTAATTCATTTGTTTGGACAGAGAGAGAGGGAAAGAGAGAAAGAGAGAGGGAGAGAGAGAAAGAGAGAGGGAGAGAGGGGGGAGGGAAGGAAGGAGGGAGGGAGGGAGGGAAGGAGGGAGGGAGGGAGGGAAGGAGGGAGGGAGGGTCAAAGGATAATTCTGCCATGTGGGGTCCTGGGGAATGAACTCAAGTGGCCAGGCTTAGAAGAAAATGCCTTTACCATGGAATCATCTCTGCATCCCACAGTGTGTGAAGCTTTTGTCACCAGATATATACAAAGGACATGCAGTAAGGAAACTGCCAACATGGCCACTCCATAGTTTGGCTAAGGTTTTTGTTGTAGACATATCCAGAGGAATCTGGAAAAGTACAGAGATCAGAATGTCTTAGGTTTTAATTGCTGTGAAGAGACATCATGACCACATCAACTTTTATAAAAGAAAACATTTACTTGGGGCTGGCTTACAGTTTAGAGGTTTAGTCCATTATCAACGTGGTAGGAAACCTGGTGGTATATAGGCAGACATGGTGCTAGAGAAAGAGCTGAGAGATCTACACTTGTTCTGTCGACAATAGGAAGTGAACTGTGACGCTCGGTGTAGCTTGAGCATAAGAGACCTCAAAGCCCACCCTCGTGGTGACATAATTCCTCTAATAACATCACACTTATTTTAACAAAGTCACACCTGCTAATAGTGTCACTTGCTATGAAGGCCATTTTTCTTTCAAACCACCACACAGAGTGAGAATAACCACAGTTGAAAATAGTGAGAATAGCTAGGTTGTGAAAGAGATGATTAGCTGAGGGGAGGAAAGCCCATGAGCCAGAGAGAGGTTAGTTTAGAGGAAGAAGTGAGAAAGGCTAGGATACTTCCTGGACTTTGAAGTAAATGACAAGTACTTTTGAGTAAGGATGGAGGGAACTGGGAGGTTAGCATAGACCTTGATATGCTGATAGACTTCATAGGTAAATGTTAATTGAGAGCCTTATGTCCCTTTTGCTAGAGATAAGGGAAATTATTCCTTTTGGAAGACGGGAACCAGCTTCACATCTTCCTGAGGAGTGTTGGCTTTTATCTAACTGCTTGAAATCACCATATGGTCCATTTTGAACATCATGGACAGCAGTTTCCTTTGGACCTCACACCCACAATGATCTCTTTTTCATACTTTAAAGTTTAAACTTTGGTTTAACCTTCTTTATCTTCCATGTTCCTGTGCTGTGGGACATTCATACACTGTATAAAAATGTATTGTGCTGATTGTTCAATAAAAAGCTGAAAGCCCAGTATCTAGGCAGGAAAAGCTTATGCAAGACTTCCAAGGACAGAGAAGACTCTGGGAAGAAGAAAGGTGGAGTCACCAGCCAGACACAGAGGAAGTAAGATGGGAAGTACAGAGATGAGGTAATGCCATGTGGCAAATCATAGATTAGTATAAATGGGTTAATTTAAGTTATAAGACCTAGTTGAGACAAGCCTAAGCTAAAGGCTGAGTTTTCGTTATTAGTAGGAAGTTCCTGTGTCACTATTTGTAAGCTGGAGATTAAAAAAAAAAAAATCCACATAAATCTACATAGGGCCTGAGAAACCTGAAAAAAAAATTCTAACATTGAGTCAGACATGACATTTAGGTGATCTCATGTAACTTTTAGGTGATCTCACATGACTTTAGGTGATCTCACTGACTTTTAGGTGATCTCACGTGACTTTTAGGTGACTTTTAGGTGATCTCACATGACTTTTAGGTGATCTCAGTCTCTCAAGCAGACCTGGTCCTTACAGTCTACAAAGGCACAGCTCCTTTAATACAGATGAGCACTTGAACAGCCTTCACATTACTGGAGCAGGGGAATAGGTACAAATGCCTGCCGCATCACGAACAGCAACTTCCCGTAGCTGGGACAGTAAGTGAGATTCCTGGCTGATACCTGCTGGTATGAGGTTAGCCTCTCATGGAATCTAGGAGGGCAGAGCCAGCCATCAGTGCTGCACAGTGGTAGCCTAGCAGTTTAAAGTTGAACTCATGTGGTCAGAGAAGGCTTCAGATGAGCAGAAAGCCAGGCCCAGACACAGAAAACCCCTAAAAAGTACAAGACGCTTAGGTGCTTAGGTGTTAAAGAAACAAAAGAAGATGGGTATAGACAGTCATAAAAGTGGTTTAAAAGTAACAAAGTCTTTAAAGAGAGAGTAAAATAATATTTTTAAAAAGCCACATAAAGATGGGCAATACAGAATCTGAATACTATATGATGTTTTGTTCACTTTGAATTTTTTAAATGCTAATAAACTAAAAAATAGCTGCCGAAAGACATTGAATTATGGAGTTTAAAGTTTGACTCACATGATCAGAGAAAGCTTCAGATGAATTAAATTAAACCAAACTATATATTTTAAGGATATCTTAACTTTAAAATAGAAGTCAGAAAATGTGTTGTGTTGAGGGAGAGGTTATGTTTTTGTTTCTGCAGAAAACAAAAAACTATGGATACCTTCAAAATTAATAAAGGTCCCATTTGACCAGAGGAGACCTCCTGATGACCTTGACTATAGACATGAGGGAGGAATCCAGAAAATACAAGATACATGGCATACATGCTGATCTTTCTGTATGGAAACAGCTGTAAGACTTGATGAGACATAATAAATTTTATTGGCTACAAAGTCCTTATGATTTACTACGTGCTATCCTTTCGTATAGCATGGGTAGAGATTTATATTGCAGCTTGGTTATGTAATGCAAATAGACTTATAAAATTGCCAGATGCCTTTTACCTGCTCAAACATAAAACAACAAAGATCATCTTTAGCTATCTTGTGTACGTACACCTCACATTCAATACCTGTGTTAATGTAGATATGAGTATTTTCAGAAAAAAATGGACTAGATACCAATGAAGACAAATAAGTAGCTCAGGTGATCCAGGTTTTCAGAATGCCTCTGCTGCCATTTCCTCAAAGTTCTGCATACAGAACAACTTAAAGTTGTTAGCTGAGTTGTACAACCTCACAGACTACTCCGGCCGGCCAGGACTTCAGATAAGCTCTATATTTTTCCATCACACAGAGATTAAACAAAAAACAATACAGCTATCTCTCTCAGGATTTAACCATTATCTGAATTTTCTAGGGGTCCCTTAAAGATTCTTTCACTTCCAGACAATAGGAAACAGTCTAGAGGACATGGCATACACATTCCCAGGAGGTGGTATGGGTAGTTTCTGGTTATTCAGTAGATGTTTGTCATTGTTTAGAGAGGTTGTTCCTGGTTATGTTAAAAAAAAATAACTAAAGGAGGTTGGATTCAAGAATTTCTTTGGTAAAGAAAAAAAAAGGGGGGATATAGGAAAGGTAGTTTATTGAATCCACTTTTAAAATAGAAATAATAAGAACAAAGGGTATGTAATTGAATCTTCTTTAAACTAAAAAAGAAACTGCTAGTCTTAGTTTACATTGGTATGGATTTTTGTATATTGATGCAAATTTAAGACATAATAAGACAAATTTTTAACATACTCTGTATGTTTTTACTTTTGTTTAAAGCATTGAACCTATGTACCTCATTTAAAAATGTAATGAAAAATGAAATACAGGTTAGTAGTAAGTCATCTATAATAATCAAACTTGTAGTCATGTTAGATATGCTTTCAAGTTTAAATAAAGATATATTTTATATATGTAGATGATCTTCAAACACCTCAGAGATCTACAGAATATGGCATTTAAGATGATTTAATAACCTAAGACTTTTTATGATAGTGAGACATATCTGCTCTTGGCAGCACCAACATACTTCAAAAAAGGGTAACAGGCATCAAAGAACCTCCATAAGGAGTTTAACTTTCATTGCGGCAAAGTTGGCCACTGGGAAGAGACTGCCTTTGCCTTGAGAGCTGCTCAAATTAGACAAGCAGAACACAAAAGAAGGCAACTGCTGAACTTTGCCAAGGAACGGTAGAACAGTCCTTCAAAAATCCTGCTTTACAGAAAAGTGTCAGATACTCTAGACCTATAGGCTGAAGATAGATGCCCAATGTTGCAGAGGATTCTTGGGTGACTGTCCAGCCAGCAAGAAGTTTCTGTCATTTATATAGCTTTAGAAGTTGCTTGTTCTACACTTCCTGTTTACTTAGGTAATATTATTTTCTTCTCAAGTCTTTGATGGTGTTGAAGACTAGATATTTATAGTTATAGTTTTTCTTTTTACCAAATTCAAAAAGGAAACAAATAAGAAATATAAAATTTATAAAGTTGAAAACATAAAAACTTAAGTTGTCTATCTAAGAAGATTCTTTAAGATCTAAAAAAGATATCTTTAGAATGTTAATACAAGTTATAGTAGAAAATTATTTAAGTAAAAAATTTTAAATTCATCAAGATAGAAAAGATAATAAAGTATTCTCTCCCCATGTGTCAATACAAATGTACTAGACTTTATAAATGTAATTATTACCTGATAATTGTTCTTATTGTACAGAATTTTACTATGTTAGAGTTAAAACCTTTCCTTTTTATTTAGACAAAAGAGGGAAATATTTTGGGATATTTGTACACTGTGAAGATATATTGCTGTTATTGGTGTAATAAAAAGCTGAATGGCCAATAGCTAGGCAAGAAGAGGTTAGGCAGGATGTCTGGGGACAGAGAGAGCTCTGGGGAGAAGAACGGTAGAGTCACCAACCAGACACAGAGGATGCAGGATGGGCAGTACAGAGATGAGGTAAAGCAACAGCGCAGAATAGGGATTAATAACAATGGGTTAATTTAAGTTTTGAGTCATTTGAGACAAGCCTAAGTTAAAGGCTGAGCTTTTGTAATCATTAAGAAGTCTTCATGTTGTTATTTTCAAGTTGGCAGCCCAAAGGAAAGTCTGACTATATTCCTGTCCTTGCCTACAGGTAAAGGTGTGATCTGTTCCATTTTCCTGTTTCTCATTTTCTTTATATTCCTTTTGACTTGGACATGATTAAATTTGTTTCTTCTTGCCTGTTATGTGGCCAAGAGCCAAGAGTGAGAGTCTATCTGGACACTTCCTTCTCTTTGCTTATATAAGAAAGCATGTAGCATTGGCATGAGAAAATTAACACATAGATAGCTGCACCTGGGAGGTCTATACAGATTAAGTGAACCTGGCACCAAGTCTTGGAGATACACAGCTCACTCTAGCAATCCCAGATGAGGCTACTTCTGCATTGTTGCTGCCATTGATTAGAAACCTCCACAGCAGCCAGGCTAGGTTGATGAACTGAAATACTTTAAACATTGATGCTGAGGATACTGGATCTATAGGGTCTCAGTGCCTGTTCTCTTTGCCTCATGACTCTTCCTACTTCCCTCAAGCTTCATCTTTATATCTTGTCTCTGATCTACAAGATTTGGCACTCTGCCACCCTAGGGAGAAGGAAAAGGTCTCTGCATTCTTTCTTTGCATAACTCCTCCTTAAGGATAAGGGCAAGAAAGAGTACTATGGCTGAAGCACACACACACACACACACACACACACACACACACACACACAGTAGGAGGGAGAGAGGGAGAGAGAGACAGAGAGACAGAGAGAGAGAGAGACAGAGAGAGACAGAGAGAGAGAGACAGAGAGAGAGAGAGAGAGAGAGAGAGAGAGAGAGAGAAGAGAGAGAGAGACAGAGAGACACAGAGAGAGAGAGAGACAGAGAGAGAGAGAGAGAGAGAGAGAGAGAGAGAGAGAGAGAGAGAGAGAGAGAGAGAGAGAGGAGAGAGAAGCCAGGATGGCATAGTTACCTAAGTATTCCAGGTCCTGTACACTGAGACCATCCATCCCATACCACATTCTAAGTATAAGCTTAGGCCCTAAAGTCTGCCAGTCTCTTGTACAACTGGCCTTGTACAAGGTCCCTAGACTTCCTTCCTTGGTGATAGTGGTGGGATATGCAATACCTTTTTTTCTTTGTTTATTTTTCCATGTGTCCAAGGCTGATACCACATGCCAAATTAAGTTGAACTCCCCTTCTCTTGTTGGCTATGGGGACTGTTTCTTTCCCACTTCTTCCATTCCATTCAAGTCAGTGAGAACTCAGCTCAAAGTTAGGGTCAGGGAGGAGAACAAAGTTTAGCAGGGTTCAGTTTGCAGGCCCCTGACAAATGGGAGGGCTCCAGCACAGCCCTGGATCAAGAGTTCTGTGCTCACAGATGGTGCCTGTCTGATCTCATGTTTCCAGACAGTTGCATTTCTGAGTAGAAGTACCACACAGGGAGTCACAGATCTGTCTGTTCTCAGTTACACCATGTTCAAATTGAGCAGTGATGACATGGAATGCTTTACCGGTCCTATTTTTCCCATGTGCTTCCAAAGCAAGAGCAACACCTATGAATATTGGGAATGTTTCTTGGCTTCCCTGTTCTTCCTCCTTCCAACAACATGCTTGTAAAGTCAAGAACAAAAGATCTTTGGGTTTCCTCCCCATCGATCAATGCAGATCTTTATAAGAACAAAGTTAAGGCAGGCAGTGATAGCTCATGCCTTTAATCCCAGGACTTGGGAGGCAGAGGTAGGTAGATCTTTGTGAGTTCAGGTCAGCCTGCTCTACAGAGTGAATTCCAGGAGAGCCAGGGCTACACAGAGGAACACTGTCTCAACAACCAAAGAACAAAACCAAACAATAGCAAAAATGAATATTGTTGCTGAAAGAAGCAATCATATCTTATTAATGTTAAAAGAAAAAGAAAGGATGGCACAGCTTGTTCTCCATCAACTGGCATCTGATGGGTTTTGACCCTTCCTGTGTCCTCATCGTTAAAGTACCTTTGAAGAACCAAAAGTTCCTCCATCTTAGAGTTCGCAGCCATGTTAGCAAATAGGTCAAGGAAAGCTCATGCTAAATCTCCCTTCAGTTCTGAGAAACTTGCAAAAGATGTTATCCAAAGGGACATCTGGGCCAGGGCCTTAGCCTAACTGCAGAATGTTCCAACCCTGGGGCCAGTCAATAGAAAGCCAGACCACCCTGACACACCCTGACCAAGTTAAGCAACTACAGAATGTTCCAATCCTGCCCTGGGTAGATAGAAACCCAATCCTGACCCACCCTGATGAGAGGCCAAGTCAACTCTCCATTCCTCATTTTTCTCATTATTACCCCAGTTCATAGTTTTTGCCTATAAAAGATACATATATTTTCAACTCTGGAACTCCCCCTAGCCTTGTTGTGCCGAGTGCATGGACGAGTTCCCTGCCTGGCTTGTATTGTGCACTCAAGAAACCTTGTGTTTGCATTTCAGATCCCCTGGACTCCGGTGATCTCTCTAGGGATTGTTCTTTGGGTATAACACCTTCAGAATTGGTAAAAGCATGCATCCTGGTTTCCAGGACACTTTTAGATCAGTGGTTCTCAAACCTTCCTAATGTTGTGACCCTTTAATACAGTTCCTCATATTATGATGACTTCAACCATAAAATTATTTTTATTGCTACTTCATAATTGTAACTTTGCTACTACTATGAATCATAATGTAAATATTTAACATGCAGGATATTTGATATACAACCCATGAAAAAGGATCATTTGACTCTGAGAGGGATTGTGAGCCACAGGTTGAGAGCCATTGTTCTAGTTGATTCTTACTCACCAAAGTGAAGTCTGGAACTGAGAAGTAGATGATATTATACTGATTCCTAGGCCTATTGATTTGCTTCTTAGTTGTACTCAATATGTTTCTACCACAGGTTTATTTTTAGGTAACTAGGAAAAATGCAGATCATAGGGAATAAAGGCCTCACCTTCCCTCATAATCATGATAAGTTGGGTTGACATAGATCCTAGGACCTTGTTGGCAAATATGGCCAAAATGGAATGATCTGTTCTTACCTCATGACTGTTAAGGAAGGAGGGTAAGTAAGGGGCCTTATCAGAGGACAATCTGAAGGGAGGAAAGGAGAAACCAGATGTTCTAATATACCATTTTAGTCTTATAGATAAGGAAGTGTCCACAGTTCTTGAGAAATGCTTGGTACTTTTCTGCACTTGAGCAGAACCTGAACATAAACTGAAGGGTGGTAAACATGAACCCCAGTGGGAAGTACTAATTTTAATGATATTTCAGAACCAGATTTGTTTTTTAAGAGAAAAGGCAAATGGCTTGAGATACCCTATATTTATGCCTTCTTAGCTCTGAGACACAACTCAGATATATTTAGAGTGATGTATGGGCTCAACAACCCTTGCTGCCCTTACTCTCTGGGAATACTACAGGCAACTCATAGATGTAGCCATTCTCAGAACAGGAAAAGGTGTCTCAACCTTCCTTCCCTCCTTAACCCAAGACACAGAGACTCTTTAATCCCCCAGTCTTTTCTCTAGAATGTATTCTCCTCTCTTTTTTTTTTGCCAAGGCAGGCATGGATCAGACAGGAGAGTCAACCAGGTATGTGTTTCCTTTTCTGGGAAGATTTTAGATGGAGAGAAATTGAACTTAGAAGTTGTTTATGCAATACAAACAAGTACATTACAATTTTTCAGGAGCCAAGCCAGTTCTTTGATTTAAACTGGGCATATGCAGTGTTAGTTTCAGAATTTAGAAATTCCAGTTGTTGTACCTGTGTCAAGGTACACCCAAAGACCACCAGGGAATTGGATTTGATGTAAACACATGAGGGTCAGGTTATTGTTTTGGACAAGTTCAAACAAACTTGGATCAAAATCCTTTCTTTCAGTGCAGTGGAGGAGGGTTTCAGCCCCAAGCCCAGAGGTGAGGGGGTTTTTAAAGAAAAGCATATGTAAGTGGGGTGTTACACATCTTGGCATTCTAGGATTGGGTAAAGGGTATGGAGTGCAGCAACCATTGGCTACACTTTCGGCATGAACCCGAGACTTGAATCTGCTTGGCTGAACTTTTGGTGTGAAACTAACTTTTGAATCTATTGGTTGTCAGGCACATTCCTGAGACTTTCTCCAGACTCCCAGATCTGGGCCCTGCACTCAGGCTCCAAATGCTCCTTTCCTGAAACAAAACTTTGTAAGGATAAATCCACGCCTTCACGCAGTCAGTATCTTTGAAACCACTACTGAGATATCCTATTTAAAATTTTTCTTTTATGTGTATTATTCCATGCCTGCCAGATGCCAGAAGATTATCTGGAATTGCAGTTACAAGATTATGAGCACCTACGAGCATTGAATACTATTGCTCGATTTCAGACCTCACTTTGGTGGGTGGGAATCATCTAGAACAATGGTTCTCAACCTGTGGGTCACAAATCTCTTTGAAGGTTGAATGATCCTTTCACATGGGCTGTATATCAAATACCCTGCAGATCAGATAATTGCATTATGAGTCATGGCAGTAGCAAAATTGCAGCATCTAAATCCTTGTCCTCTAGAAGAGCAGTTTAACTGCTTAGCTGTCTCTCTTGCCTCTACTAAGATCTTTATAAGTATGATCAGAGAGATTTAGAAAGAAGAAGAAACAGAGAAATAATGATGGTTCATTTGGTCAGACTGTGAGAAATTACTCAAAATTCAAATTCCCAGGAGGGAAGAAAAAATGACTTTTGCTTATTTTGTTTCACCTGGATAAAATGACCCAAGAAACTATAAAGTCCCTGAATCCAGGTCCTGTATGCCAAGGAGGCCATTGGAGGTTCAAATCCCTCAAAGTATATACTCTTGAGTATTCCAAATATGTAGTTGGGGTCTATAGTCGTAGTTTAGATGATAATTTGGACAACTACCGGCACTCAAAGTCATGTGAGATATCTATGAAACAGACTCAAAAACTAGAATACTCATGTCTATTTCAGGTCACATTCCTGGAGATTCACCTTTTTGCCTCTCATAATCTTCTTTTGAACAGTGGATGTGGTGTTTTAAAGAATAATGTCCTTCCCCCCAGACTCATGTATTTGAAAGCTTAGTTGCCAGGAAGTGGAAGGAACTCTTTGATAGGATTAGGAGGATTAGGAGGGATGCCTTGTGGAATGAAGTATATCACAGGGATGGGCTTTGCCAGGCCCAGTCATTCTCCTTCTCTCTTTACCTCTGCATCAGGAAATAGCTCTCGGCTACTTCTCCAACCCTATACCTGCTACCACGCTCCCCACCATGATGATAATGGACGAAGCTCCTGGAAATAACTAGAATCATACTCCTAATGAATGCTTTTCTTTATAAGAATTGCCAAGTCATAGTTCTCTTCATAGCAATAAAACAGTGATTAAGACAAAAATTGATATCAGAGACTGGGGTATAACTGTGACAGACCTAACCGTGCTGTTTTCTGGAGGAATGTGGAAGACTTTGGGTCTTTAGAATAGCATCTGGATGTTTTAAGTGTAGTGTAATGGGCCATCCTAGTAAGAGCATGGAAAACAGTGCCAGTGAGGAAAATTGGAACTGTGGGGGCCCAGGTCAAGAAATTTCAGAGGGGAAGAATACTAGCAAGTCATCTAGAGATCATCCTTAAGATATTTTGGCAAAGAATGTGGCTGTTTTCGGCCATCATTCAATAACTCTGTCTGAGGCTAAATTTGAAGAGTTTGAGATTAATGACTGTGACAGAGGATGTTTCAAGACATCCTAGCTAAGTGTCCTACTTGTGAGAAGGAACTGAAAGAAAGATTAAGTAGCCAAGGAAACCATCGGCAATAGAAAGCTGATGTAAATGTAATTGAAGGAGGAAGCTAAGTTCCAACCCAATGAAGTAGCAAAATTTGGAAGCTTCATCCATGTGTGGTTCTGGAGTTAAGAGTCAAGAATAGACACAGAGGTTATGGAATCTTCCTCCAGAAGTAAGGAAAGCTACGGAGATTAGGTGTGTGTTAGGGATGTCCCTGCACGGAGGCCCAGAGAGACCACTATGTAAACCAGTAAGGGTAAAGTCTGAATTGTATAAGAGACTTCAAGATGTTGCAGATGTCTGAGTCAGGGAATATTTGCCAAGGAGGACTGTTAATAGGGTGTGGAGCCAGCCCAAGAGAGAGAAGTCTGTTGCAGTCAACAAAGTTGAAAGAAGTTGGAGATTTGAAGAGTTCTTTGATATGCAGAGTTTGGAGTTTGCCCAGTTGGTTTTGGATCTTGATTGGGTTCACTATGTCCACTTTCCTCTCTTTTGGAATGGTAATATATCTACTATGTCACTGTACATTGGAAGCATGCAATATACATTTTTTATTTTGATTTTATAGGAGGTAACAATTAAAAGAATGTTTGGAGTCTTAGAGACTTTGAATTTGGACTTTTTAACAGTGTTGAGACTTTTGAAGTTGGTCTGAATGTATTTTTGCAATATATGTGTTAAGGGTAGCCCAACAGAAATGATCACATCTTATATAAAGTTGATAGTCTGTATGTTAGCCAGCTGGTACTGCACCATTCAAGGACCTAGGTGTGACCCTGAGTGTTCAGAACATGAGTTTTTTAAAGGCAGAGACCATGGCATGGCATCTTGTTCAGCAGCCACAGGGTGCTTTGCAAATGAAAGCAGTTTGAAGCAAGCAGGGTAATTTTTTTTGTATTTTTTTTTTTTTTACTTAAAATTTTTTTCATACCTGCCACTCTTCCCCCTCCCTTCCCTCCTTCCCATCCTCTCTCAGCCTCCTCTCACCCCGTTCCTCATCCATTCCCCAGGGAGGGCAAGGAGACCCAAGGTGAGTCAGTTAGGTCTGGCATATCCAGACCATATAGACAGGTGTTCCGCTGTAGGGAATGGGCTCTGAGAAGCCAGTTCATGCACCAGGAATAAACTCTGGTCTGACTCCACACACTGCCCATGCCATTCGACTGCATGCAGAGATTCACAGCTTTCCTTGGGTGGGAGTTAGTCTTAGAAGATTTAAGTGTGGGCTACTCCTTGGTGCCTGTAAGAGAAGTCTTTATTCCTGATTGATGACAAGGTAAATATAGAAACTGAGAGGTGTTTAGAAGCATTTAAATCTACTTGACACTTTTACTGTTCCCAAGTGTATTATTAGTGAATTGTCTCCTTGAAGAGGTTCAGAGTTTTCTGGGTGCTGGTGAGCCTGTGTGGTAGTAAGTGGCATGTGATGTGAGCTGGGCATGAGACATTCACAGTGGGCCCATGTATTATTCTGAAGTGAATTAGAAATGAGGAAAACAAACAAGCATTTTGTGCCATGGCTGAGTGGCTGGATCCTTGAAACTCCATTGGGAGTGATGGGAGATTATGAAAGACAGACACAAGTAACTTGAAGTTGTGATTGGGTGAGCCTTTCCCTCGGATGGAGACATCAGTAGCCTGGATACTCAGCGTGACAGAGGAGGCAGGCTAGGTAATCTTGATAGGTGGGAACAGTCTCAGGGACTTTGGTGATGAAGTCACTGGGTTGAGGAAGATGCAGTGGATGTTTTTTTTGCATGTACTGTTTTTAGCTAAAAGTCAATAGTCCTTAGCATCCATACTTGAGCCAGGGAAAAGTCTTGCCATTCTCTGAGCCTGACTCAGGAAAGCCTTGTATCCTTGACATGGCCGCACTCATGTTATGAATTCTTATTCATACCGAGGTATGTGTGTTTCCCACATCATGAACCCTTATTGTACATACTTTGAGGTGTGCCTTCTGACTTGTGTGTCATGCCCAAATTCCAGGTACAACAGGCTCTTTAGTACTTGTAGGAAACTTGAGATGGAGTTAAGCCACAGCCACCAGAACATTGTTTCTGGTCAGGAAACTCTATGTGAGCCATGGTATGAAAACGATTGCAAGGTACTTTCCTCCTCCTCTCCTTCCTCCTTCTTTCTTTCCCCTTCTTTAAATCATGTTAATGTAACATACAAAGTGACCGATTCATCATGTCATCTTCACGTGTATGTCCACACGCATATACATACGTGCTGTTCTTCGTCACTTTCTCCCACTTTCTCTCTTGTGATTTTTTCTTTCTTGATCTGGCTGATAGCCGTTCTTTCCTATTTCCATGCAGTCAGCATCCTCTCCTACTTCCCAATTCCCTTCCATTTTTGTCTTGCCTTTCCCAAACAGTGAAAATTGTGGGGAGAGAGGTTGGATTGAATGTTGTCTCCAGTATAGCTGAGAGATGAACTGAACTAACCCCGTGGTTCAAATAGGAATTCTGCTCCCAAGTAAAAATGGCAAGACTCCTCTTTCTTTGAAAGTCAAATATCTACTTGGAAGAATCCATATAGACATGTCCTTAAAAATCAAGAGCTAAACTAGATAACACAAGTTGTTTGCATCTTGCCTTTCCAAGTTCCTCAAGAGGAGTCATGTCTGAGTTGGAGCTTTTATACTTGTAGAGAGATAGGACACTGGAGAGCAGCCCAAGAAGAGAGATGCCAGGCTCAGCTGAGCATCGTGGGAAGGGGACTGAAATTCTAAATGCAGAGCACTGGGACCATGGACAACCAAGACCCTCTCCCTTCCAGCATAGACTGGAAACTCTCTCACCTCCTTCATATTCACCCTTCACACAGAATTCAGAAAAAAGAGTACAGAGAAGATAAAACCTAGAGCTTTCCTGAATATCTGCCTATTGAATTGTGTTACTACAATTCCTTCTGATTGTGCTTTGGAGTACCAGAAGCTATACGCTGCCCCCTCTGGGGGAGACTAGAGGGTTTCACTCTGGGAAACAAAACCTTGCAAGAGAGATCCATCTACGTGAGCCATCTGCTCGCCTTCTAATGATTTTCCTACTTGGACTTTCAACAGTCCACAAACCTGCCTTCCTGCAACAGCTTCTAATTAGCTTCCCAGTACTTAACCCTTAAAGATAAAGTGGACAAAAATCAAAGCACATTTGAATCTACTGCCGCAATAGACAGGTGGTGGAGGTGGATCCTAACTAATTAATGTCTTGTTTTCATATTGTTTAGTCTGCAACTTTGCACACTTCTTCTGCTCTGATTCTGGCCTTGTCCATGTGACTTGCATCAGTCAGTGGGAGAGCAGTTAACTGCATGTAAGTAAGAAGCTTGAAACAATGCTGTGTTTTTCTTTTGTTACTCACATGTTTGCATGCCTGAGCTACCTTGTTGGATAAACAGAAAATCGTGTGGGGGAGAACCACATCCTCTAGGCAAAGTGTAAGAATGTAATGTCAGAATCCAGCCACTGCTCTTAGGCAGCTCCATACTTTTACAAGTACTGACAAAGCACATACAGAGACATTGTCTGAGTCCCTAGATAACAGGCTTGCTAGTGGCAGGACATGACATCTTATCTGGAAAGTAAGTTTTCATTAAAGGTGCTACATCCTGGTCTCTGACTTCTGACAGGGAATCAGAGAGCCTGGCTGCAAGATCATGCCATGAATTTCCCCCATTCCCAGTGTATTAGTTTGCTTCTATGCTGTGGTAATAAAACATTATGGACAATGCAACTTAGGGAACCAAGAGTTTATTTAGCTTAAAGCTTCCAGTGCATTATCAACAGAAGACAGACCAGGAGCTCAAGGCAGGAAGCTGGAGACAGAAACTAAAGCAGAGGCTGTGGAGAAATCCTGCTTAGTCTTTTCTCTCTTTTAAAACCCAAGGGTGGCACACTATACTCAGTGGACTGGGCATACCACATCAATCATTAATCAAGAAAATGTCTCTCAGATATGCCCACTGGCTAATCCATTGGAAGTAATTTCTCAGTTGAGGTTTCCCCTTCCCAGGTGACCTGAGTTTGTGCCAACCTGATAAAAACTGAGCAACACACTCAGAGAGCTAGAAGAAGGGGTATGTCCTTATGTTATGTTGTGGATATAGTATACCATGATACTATTACACATTATTACCTGTTGGAAGCAGAACAAGAAAGGGTGGATATTAGGTAATGAGAAAAGATTGAATGCAGGTAATGGACATGGATCATGAAAGGTATGGAAAGCTAATTGTTGTTCTACTTTGAAATCTATCATGATTTTCTTTGTGTTTGGTTTTGGGTTGTGGATAAATGCGTATAACTGTATTTGATAGTGAAAGTACAAAGTCCAGTGCCGAAGCTCTACAGTGTAAGAATGACTATTGTATGTACATAGATGTTCGCAGAGATATGTGGACTTTGAGCATGGCTAATTTTGGTACATGATGTTTTTCATAAGCAAATTCTTTATGATAAATGCTTGATTAGGGAACAAATCAAAGAGGTTAGCTTTCTTCGTTTCTCCACTTCGGCTCAGATTCTCTGAGTCCCTGCCATGTATGCTGCCCGTCTCTGGTGCTTGGGACAGAATTCTCTGTAGAGTCTCTGTCGTGTTGTTGTTTTTCTATCTGTCTGTCTTTTCAGATAAACTTTTCAGATAAACTCCATAGTCCCCAGTGATCTGCTTCAGCATCCTCTTGAACCACTTACCCCACGTAAATCCTAACATAAAGAACATCTGTATCTGGCTCAAACCTCCAACTGAACACAGATTTATGATTGAGCCTGGCTGACTCACAGGCAAAGCATTGCCTTCTCTGAGGAAAGGCAAATACCATGACATCAAACCTGCACCATAATCCTGCCCTCTTGCCCACTATGCTTGGGGTATAAGAACATCTGTTTAGCCTTGTAATCCAGCTGTCTATGGAAATGACACCTTGAGTCAGGTCTCAAATATAACTAAACATCATGGTTAAAAGTCAAGAGAAGCAGAATCCTAGACAGGTTTTGCTAGTCACAAGCATTTACCTTCAGGTTCCTGCTGCACAGCTCTCTCTTTTTGATTATTACTTGGTAGTTATTTTTTTCTGCAGGATTAGGTAAAAGTCCTGGAATGCCAGATAGATAAAATGAACTGTCAGGATTCAAAGTCTCTGCCCAGAGCTGCTGGGGGTAAAAAAATTGGGGATGTATGTAAGATCACTTAACACTCTAGGCCCAGCCTGTTCCCATGTCTGGGTGCTTCTTTCTGTAGGTTTTGACTACACACAGCTCTTTCTGACCCCAATCTCATTTCAGATAAGAATACGTTCAGTCAGGGAACAATTAGTTGTAATCTCTTTTAGAGATTTCCACAACTCAAGTTTTGATAGGAAGTGTTGTCCCTATTTGGAAAGAATTGCACCCCAATGTTTCAAACTGCTTTGTTTGTTTTCCACTGACTCTGCAGTGGTCCCTCTACACAGAGTCCTATAATTGGCATCTCTGCTGTCTCTTTTCTTCCCCCCACCCCCATCAAACATTGTAAAGATGCTATTAGCTCACTGGAGTCCTCAGGATGGAAAGAAAATAAAAAGGTTGTCTTTCAGGCGTATTTTGAATGCTGTAGTTTGTATAAACAGCCTACACACCCAGGTACTGATGCCCGATGAGTAATCTTAGAGTTGACATTTTAGCATGTAAATGGATTCAGAGAAAAGATTTTATTCTCTAGTAGGCCTTTGTTAACATTATAAAGGATGTTTTCCTCTATTTGACATTAATAGGACTTAAGGTCTCTGGGGAAGATGAAATCTAAGAAATAAGTAATTATTGCTCTGGGCTTCACCTCTAAAGCAAACAGACCTGAGGTAATTATCTGAATAATCTGGGTGAAATAACATCATTTTCAATGAATCACAATTGTTTGAGCTATCAGAATAATAGAACAACACGCAGACTCTATTTGTCACATTCAGCTTCTGGGAAAAGCAAAGACTGACTTGGGGAGGTACTGACTGTCTCTGCATTTCAAAAATTACTGGTTTTGGTTTTATGCAGCACAAAAGAAGATACACTGTACAGGGCAGAGACATTGTAGTGTGTGGGGTCAAGTTTTGTTTGTCTGGCCAGTGTATTCTGTTTGTTTAAACACAAAGGCACAGGATGAGATTTTATTGCAAGGATACCAAAGGCCAGGAAAATTGTGATCAGTTCAAATTCACTAGTAAAAGGGATGAGATAATGAAAATTACCATTGGTCTTAATAATTGAATGATTTAAGGCAAAAATAGCCCCACTCTAGACCTCAGGTTTTGTAGGAATAAGCGAAAGGATTGTCTTGGGTCATTTGTAGGGTCTTTTTCAAGTCTCAATGTATGTGACTTTAGAACTTTGCTGGACTGGAGATTCCCAGGATTTATTTTCTGAGTTCTGACTAGATCTAAGTCTGGCACTATTTGACACTTTATGTGCCTATAGGAAGGGAATCGGAGTTTTCCAGATGGTTATAAGAAGCCTTTATATCTCAGTGTCTTCAAAGAGAATTATGTGTTTTCAAGACCATTTCAGTGTGTGAGTGTTTGTGTGTATGTCTATCTGTATGTGTGTGTCTGTATGTGTGTATATGTGTGTGTACCTGTGTGTGTCTGTATGTGTGTATATGTGTGTGTCTGTATGTGTGTATATGTGTGTGTGTGTGTGTGTGTGTGTGTATATATATATATATGTGTGTGTGCTGTTAGGCCTCTAGATCAGAGAATGACAGAGCTACTATTTTTAATGTGTTGGTCACGCTGCCAGACAGACAGACAATTCTGAAAGTTAGTAAACTAGCAGTCAAGTTCTTTTGTCTAGAAAATGGTGTCACAATCTCTCTGAACTCTTATAGAATTAGATCCACAGTCTCATCCAACTGCAGGGTCTTGGGAATAGATCCGCCATGTGCTTCAAAGGTAAGAGATTTAGGGGTTTTTAGAAAAGAGCACCAGTGATCACCTAAAATATGAATGCCACATGTGCCTTAGCATCTCACACCACTAGATGCTCCCTAAGGCACGACTGCTCTTATTGCAGTGTGTGCAGAAGGGCTAGTGGAGTACAGAGAACACTTCCTTTTCTACGGTAAGGTTGAGTGCTGGATTCAGTGGCCAAGGGGGTGAAGAAAAACCATGTAAAGCCTAGGATTTTCTCTAGGATTTACCTTGATCACAATCTCTTCCTTAAAAAATCTCATACACACACACACACACACACACACACACACACACACACACACACATATATTTCATGTAAAAACACATGGTTTTCAAACATGTGCAATTTTCACTGGACCTCCTCATCTGTTTATCATTTAAAGCGCAGGCTGTTTTCCATATTCCTATCAAAGGTTGTCTGCTCAGGATGAAAGCCTGGAGAATAATGGCAGAAGAGAAACTTTCTAAAGTTATAAATAATCAAATGCCATGGGGAGAATGACATAATTTATAATAATATACTAATGATCACAACTCAAAGGATGCACAAAGCTATAGGATTATCTTTTTAGGAAGAGATAATTGTGGCTTAGTTTATGGTAACATTTTTGGGTTCCCTCATTCACTAGTAGCAGTCACAGAGATGAAACAATGGAGAGTATCAGGAAATTCCTGAATATAGCTAGGACACAGCAGCGTGCTGAGAAATGGAGAAGAAGCCATGGCTTGTTTAATTTCTGTGGTATAAATACTTATTTCAAGGTTGCTGTCATGTTCCTCACTACACCTGGATTTTAGAAGAGATGCATAAAGTTGACATTTTTAGGTATAGCCTCAGCTGGCTTTCCATCCCTGATTGCCGACATAGGAAGTCACCTCTCTCTGCCTCTTCCGGCTTGTGGTCTGAGAACATTTTTGAAGCTCAAGTGGTGACCATTTAGAGGAAGACAGTGGTAAAAGGAAGGGAGATCTGACATAAACTGTAACAATTATTATTTCATTGAGTAATAGAAATAGACTACTATGAAATAGGTGTTTTAGAGCAGTAGAAATCTACTCTCTCACTCAGTTCTATATTCCCAAGTTTGGAATCAAGTTGTTTGTATATATCTCCAAATATACTTAATGATTTCTAGATATCCTTGGCATTCAATGGCTTAAATACATACCACCCCAAGTCAGCTTCCATCCTATGCCATTGTGTGCACATTTGGGTTATTTTCTCTAAGAAAGACACTAATATTTTGTTTAGGGCCCAAGGTGACTTCATCCCCAAAACCTTTTTGAAACTGTCATGATCCAGTAACACTTTACTCTCTTAGCTGGCTACAGGTGTCTATGAATGGAGAGGCCTCATACCCTATGCAGGGGACACGGCAGAAGGTAGTGGGTGGTGGTAGGAGACACTTAGAGGCTGTTTCTACATAGAAGGGCTTTATTGTTATAAGAGAGAGAGATTGTTATAATAACAGAGAGGAGGAAGGGAGAAGGAGAGGAGAGAGAGAGAGAGAGAGAGAGAGAGAGAGAGAGAGAGAGAGAGAGAGAGAGAGAGAGAGAGAGAGAGAGAGAGAGAGAGAGAGAACTTCTGGGAAGACAGAAGCAAGTGGGTCTTGACTTGGGAAGGTGTAGCTTCAGAAGCTAGAGCAGAATCCTAACATCTCTTATTCTTTGATTTTATAAAAAAGGTTATTGTTGGGGATGAATGAGGATGTAGAATTCTCTGTCTTTGCAGATTTGGGGTGGAGTAGGAGGACAGAACCATGGTGGAAGGTGTGGGTGAGGTAGCTAGCTGTCATCTTGGAGATTAGGCATCTGTCCCTTGGAGGAACTGAGAAGGCAGGCTGTACTGGAATCACATGGAATCTCTAGCAATCTGAAAAACAGCTGGAACAGGTTTATGTTTTGGTGTGTTAGAACAAGCTATGGTGCAGGCTGTGACTGCTGTGGCTCTGGGCTTTTATGCTTGTCTCTGGGGCAAGGTACAACACATTCTTTTCTGTAGCTTCTTCAAGATAGAATTGGTCATGCTGTCATAATCATACTTGGAAAAGAGGTACCTAGACAGAGCAGTTTGTAGGAGTGCCTGTCTAATGAACTTTTCTCGAGGCCTGGTCAAGTGACTTCGGTGGGTCCAGAGCAAAGATGAGGGTCGTCTTACTTCCCAAATCAAAGATGGCAACCGGCTGACTTCTGAGCACATGACACGGTGGTGGTGGGGCATGTGACAGTCCCAGTGGCAGCGGGAATATGTTTTAAGACTCTTCTGGGCAGTGTGTGTGTGTGTGTGTGTGGGTGGCAGGGTCTCCACGGTTTAGGTGATGCTATGTCCTTATGTGAGGTCTCTGCATAGCCCAAACGTCCCAATGAGAAAAGCGTGGGCCGGAAGAAGTGACCACCATGCTGTCACCCTCACTTTTCAAGCATAAAGCCCACAGGGGTTACAGACTTTTTCCGGAAGGACTGAATCTGGAGGGGGCTGTGACCGGTAGGCAGCCTGGGGGATCCAGAGACCCAAAAAACCAAGACCTCAATTAGTGTCAGAAATAATGTGGATGGTAGTGGAACCCACCAGAGGGGTTGCTTACCTACCGTCTCAAAGGTTCTTGGAGGGAATCATAGCTGTGTAAACAATACCTGGTGAGTCGTCACCAAATGTTGGAATCACATGCTGGTCTGGCATGATCCTGATAATGCTTTACCTGGATAACTGGTGGCAGGTGTCTGTGAGTGCCCTATGCAGGAGATGTGGTGGGAGGAGCGGCTGGCAGGAGACACTTAGAGGCTGTTTCTACATATAAGAAGTTTATTACTTTAAAAGAGAGATATTGCTATATTAACAAGGGAAAGAGAGGGTGCAAGAAATAAGGAGAAAGAGAGAGGGAGGAAGAGTGGGAGGGAAGGAGGGAAGGAGGGAAAGAGGGAGGGAGGGAGAGAGAGAGACAGAGAGAGGCAGAGAAGCAATAGTTACAAAGAGAGCTGGTCACCTAGCTCTCAAACCTTCCCCATGATGTCCTCAACATCACATAGGTTGGGATCTGTTTCTTGATTAAGGCCACGTGTTCTCAGGGTCTGTGATGGCTGCGCTCTTTTTCTCCTTAGCTAGACTCTTGGTCCCCAACCTACTGACTGAGTGAATAGAGAAATAATTCTGGCTTAGGCTTCCACTAAGGCTCTGGTTGAGCAATTCTTTCCTTATGTCACTTTATAACTTTTTGAAGATAATTTGAGTAAAAATGACCCTAACCAGAAATTCTGATCCTATTTAGTTTTATACACCTCATTGAGTAGAATAAGCTCTTAGGAAATATCAAAAGAGTAAGTGAATTCCCAGATGTAGCTGCCTACCTCAGTTGATTAGAATGTGTTTTCTTTGATACAAAACCTTCATGTGCTCAAGTATCAGAAACCACTTTTACAATTAGAAAAATACATACTAGCACGTTAGATCAGTGGAAAACAGTGGCTGAGAATCAGTTGTCAAAGGATTCTCCCACCAGTTACATGCACTTTTGGCTCTATAACAGGAGCTACCATCCTCCAGTGTCAACATCACACTCGTGGGGGTCTTCCCCAGGTCCCAGTGAGGGGGCCAGCTTGGCAGGCCTGAGAAGGCATGGAGAGTCCCTGTGACCCAGTACCAACTTTAAACCATGTTTTGTGAATTACTCTCAGTTCTATGTATGAAGCTCATCTTATCCTGTAGAGAAAAGATCCAAGAATGAATCTGAACTCTAGCTAGGCAAGTTCATACTGGGGAGTCAACGGGCTTGGGGGATCTTCTATACTACTGAGATGTCTTTTCTTTGCCAAAATTCCATCTTTCCATCATCAACTATATTTGAGATTGCTCACATTTATAGGCCGTTGTGTAGGAGTCACTAACAGGTCTCTTTCCTATTACTGTGGTTTCTACCTCACTCCCCTAGTGTTGATTTTGACCTTGGGTTTCAGATATGTGGTTATTTGGCTGGGTGAGTCCTGTGATCACAAGAAACAATGGGTGTACAAATGTATCTCCTTTTGAAGTAAGCATGGATGCACATTCCATAGCTGAGAGATTGAAATCAGCCCTATTAATCTCCCCACCATGCTGTATATCCCACATATAAAAATGATGAAGAAATTCCTATGAAATAGTCCAAGATTAAGAGGTTTGTTCTCACATTGTTAGAAACCAGAGAGAGGGAGCAAAGCTGGCCTCTGATGTCAGTGTCTCTCCATAGCATTTGTACTGAGGGCTTAAGTTCATTTCTTATTTATTGCAAGAGTCTAATATATGTAGGGGATGTAAATGGGGTGTAACTTGGGGTATGCATACGTTTTACCTATGGATATATGTATACAAACACATATATTGATATAGTCATGATGTTTGAAAACACATTAAGACCTAGTTATAATAATTCTACGTATATGTATGTATTAAGAATGGCCATTAACAATTCTACATGTGCACAAATTCATGTATAGAGGGACTCTAATGGTAACGCTTTGAGAAAGCATTTGATTTGATGGGTTTTTTTGACTTGTGGTGAAATACTGTATGTCATCAAGATTCAAAATAGATGATAATAGAATGAACCAACTGTGTGCGTATTTTTGTTTTTGTTTTCTCTCTGTCATGATAACTTTTCTGGAGAAGGATTAGCTATGCATTTCTTCACTTCTAGTCTGTCAGGGAGCTGTGACAGTCTGTTAGCTTGAATCCTGGTGTTGGTAATCTTTCTTATCTGAAGTAACAAATAGTGTGCATCTGCTGCATATGTCTGTAATGCATGACTGGGTGTGACTGTGTGGGTAATTAAAGTAGTTGCTAGGAGGCACAGGAGTTGCAGAGGGAAACTAAATGTAGCAAGAATATATTCTGAAATAACCTTAATAATCTCTAGTTGCACCTGAATTTATAGTTGGAAATTTGCTGTGCTTAGATGACTGTGGTGTTTTCAAATGCTTCCCTCTGCCGCATCAGATCATGTCAAGCTAGGAATAATATATGTTATAGTTAAGGGGGGGGGTCTTTCTTTGTAGATTGAAGAAGAGTAGAGACGAGAGAAGGGAACTGAGGGTATTCACAAGACATGGTTTGATGTTGACATTGGATCTTCTTCCCAGGGTCCTTGTAGACATTTGGCATGGGTGCACATTAGGATAATGAGAGAGAGAGAGAGAGAGAGAGAGAGAGAGAGAGAGAGAGAGAGAGAGAGAGAGAGAGAGGAGAGAGAGAGAGAGAATGTGCTCTTTCTAAAGGGGGTATAATGAAGGGAATTGGAAAAATGTTGAGCACAGCTAAGGCATAGCACTCTGCTTGTAAATGCAGCAAAACACCCATGATTTGTAGTGTATGTTAATTGTTCTGACTAGTGCTTGCTATTTTCATAGAGAACTAATAATGGTTACAGAGGTTTGGCCAAAAAGTCTGAGATAATAGATATACATATTGTATAGAAAGATACACAGATATAGAAATATATACAGAAACATACATAGATATAGAAAGACACACACACACACACACACACACACACACACACACACACACACACAAACCCAAGTCCTATTAAACCTCAAAGGGCAGAAAGGGCCTGGGAAAACATACTATTCTGTCAGAGGCTCAAAGTCAAAGATGTTACAGTGCTTATAGTCTTAGAGATGGAAACACAGGACCGCAAACTCCAGTAGTGAGTTGAACATGTTGGCATCAAGTGAGTGAGTATACCCCTTCACCCCCTGTCTACTAGTCATTTCTTAATCAGATTTAGTCTACAAATATCTGAGATAACCAGATTGATAAGTAAAATGATGGATTTATGCTCACAGCGCATGGTCCTCTGGCCATCCATATCGTTTTGGTTTGTGGCAGTACAGCTCATCATGGCAGGCATAGGTGGCAAATGAGGGCCTATTTGCTTCATGGTCCAGAGAAAGACAGGAAAAAGGGATGCTGCCTTTAGGAATAAATATCCTAATATCCCCATAAAGGACACTCCCCTATGATCTAACTTTTTGCAAGGCCCCTATCTCCAAAAGTTTTCACCACCTTACAATAACTTCATGAGCTGGGAATCAAGTCTTTAAGAGTTAAGCCTTTGGAGGGACACACACATAATCACAGCAGTTATTTATACCTCCATTGTCACCACTGTAGGGAATGGTGCTGTTTTAGGCGATTACAGGTGTGACAAGGGTGAGAGAATCTTCTCCCCTTCTGGAATGGGGATGAGGTAATTCTCTGATACGTTGGGATGGCATCTGTAGTGGTTTGAATGTGAATGTTTCCTGCAGGCTCAGAGTTGGAACTTAGTCCCAGGTTGATGGCACTGCCTGGGTAGGCTTAAGAGGTATGACCTTGTAGACACAAGAATGATGTGGGAATGCCTTTCTGTATGCTGTGAATCTCAATCTTTAAATAAAAGAGCTGTTTTGGGCCATGACAGGCACCATAGAAGAAGTAGGAGGAAGAATCAGAATAGGTAGGAAAGGAAGGGCGGAGTCAGAGGCAGATCAAACAAGCCGCCAAAGGAGCAACATGCAAGGAACACAGGTGAGCCACGGGCCACGTGGCAGACAGATTAATAGGAATGAGTTGATTTAAGATATAAGAGCTAGCTAGCAATATGAATGAGCCATAGACCAAACAGCATAAAGTTAATATAAGCATCTGAGTCATTTCTAAGGGCCTGAGCGGCAGCGGCTGGTGGCTAAGGGGTCTGTGCAGGGTCTGGGCCTCTAGCCGCCCAGGGCTGAGAAACCCAATGCAACACAAGAATGTGGCCGAATTTTTCTTTGAGCCGCTAGTTTACAAATAATGACACAGAAACTTATTGTGAGTTATGAAAGCTCAGCCTTAGCTTAGGCTTGTCTTACTGGCTTTTATGACTTAACTTAATCCGTTTCTATTAATCTACATTTTACCATGTGGCTTCTACTTTACTTTCATTTTGTATGTCTGACTTCTTTCGTGACTCACTGGCTTCTCCCTCTTGCCTAGATTCATCTCCTACTTCCTCTTTCTCTGCTTGGAAGTTCCACCTATGCCTCTTGCCTAGCTATTGGCCATTCAGCTTTTAATTAAAACAGTTACAGCAGTATGTCTTGACACAGTTTACAGATATCCCACAACAGAAGTTTGTCTCTGGAAGCTGGTTTTGTGGGTTTACAGTCTCACCATTTCTATTTTGCTAGGATAGAATAAAAGACCCTATGAATGCCTACAGCAAAATGTCCTGTGAAGCTCAGGAGACGGTACAGATTTAGGAGCTTCAGCACTCTCTATGGATACAAATCCAAGTACCAAGGAGGCAAAGCTAATGACTGTAATCTACAAGGGACCACCTCCTAATGGAAGGGTTCTCTGGGATCCCAAACCTCTGTAGATAGTGAAATTTCTTTTCCTGGGCATGCCTTCTGAATGAGAGACAGACACTTATATGCCTGGGAGAGTTCTGGTGAGGACTACTTTGGACACAGGGGAATAGTCTAGGTGACCTTCCAGGGGTCTTATACCTAATCTGTGATTCTCTAAGTAATGAGTTGACAGAAAATTGCATTCCGTATCTGGTCGACCATCTGCTGTTTCCCCAATGCTGACTGATAAAGGCATGGCTATGTGGGGAGAAGGTGAGCTGTAATTAATTATCTATGGCATTGATGAATCTCTTGTAGGCTATTCCCTTGCTAATCCAGCAATATAGCTGACTCCATCCCCCTCCCAGTGTTAATGGTCTATTTATGGACTCTGCTCCATAATTAAATGTTTCATTTGCAAGAAAATGATTCCTAGGAAAATCTAAGCTCTCTTTATGTGCCTGCAATCAGCTCGTGCAGACATTACATAAGAGATCTGTCCATGTTACTTGCTGCTTTTAGCTTTCTGGATAATCTAATGTATTATGTTTCCGGTGTATGTAAATTACTAAATGTAATATTCTTCAGTATGCCTGCTGATTGAAGCCAAATGTATTGTGGGCATAATTTTAATTATTTATATGCTATAAAATGGAAGAAATCAGAATTACAGAAGCAGGGTTCTAAGAACCCCCTCTGGTTTTCTTTTGGGCAACAGTTTAATGAGATTAAAACTGTAATTGTTTTTCAACTCTTGCTTAATACTTGTTCTGGTCATCTTTTGTCAGCATGTGGCCATGCCCAAAAAAGCATTTAGTGCCAATCCAGAATGCTTGCCTTATTAGAAAAGAGCACACAGTAGATGGCAGGGTTCAAGGCAGGGACGCTGCTGGGAAAGCTCAGGGCTCTTTTTCTGAGCTCTGCCTTTTGTTCTTAATGCTGGTTCCAAGGAGACCCTGTGTATTTTTATACTGAATCGAGAAGATTGTAGGTAGGTAGGTAAAGCCCTAAAGCAGAACTGGTAAAGAACAAAGGGGAGGTACATGTGTGTGTTCATGCATGAGTGTGTGTGTGTGTGTGTGTGTGTGTGTGTGTGTGCATGTGTGTATACAACTCAAATGTAGCAGCATGAAAATAGAATGAGATCCAGATAGCTTTATTAACTAGCTAGAAATAATGAAGGTATTTTGGTTCAAGATAAAATGGAATTTGGGGATCTATCTGAGTCTACTGTCACAGAAATAGACTACGAACTTATCCTATTATCACATGGTGTAGGGCATGGACTTTGGAAGCAAAGGTCTGTTTCTGAGGTCACTTAATATTTTTAATGGATCATTGCATGCAAGACTTTTACATGTGCCTTGACTTTCTCATCTGTGAGATGGGGGCACGTGCTGGGTTTAAATGTTATAGAGAAGGAAGGAATGTTCTATGTTGGTGCAGAAAAGTGAGTCATAAACACAAAAGAAGATGGAAATGGATTGTGTGTTATCACCACAGCCTGTCTGGACCCACAAGCCACATCAGTGATTTGTTTGTAGCTGTTGGGAAGAAGAAATGTAATTTTTAGTGTTAATCTCTTTGCCTTGGAAGACAAGCAGAACTTCTTTGTGGTGGAAAAACTCATCTTCTCTTTGGGACATCACAAAGGAACATTTAGATTCTATAAGGCAAGATTTTTGGGCCAGACTACACTTGTTCCTGTTAATGACCTATAATGAAGAAGCAGCTTTAGCATGCCAATACTTCTTGGACTGCTCCTTTTATAAAATGCAATAACACATATTATTAAAACCATAAAATAAAAAAAAACTAGAAAGCACGAGTCCCATATTTGTGTTGTTATTTAGATTCAGTGACTATGAAACTTAATATTTCTAGTTATCTTGTCCTGCTCTGGGAACCAAAGTTTATTTGGGCTGGCATTATGTTGCAGACCCCATTTTAAGGAACATGGTTGTATGCAGGGGACACATTAAACAAACAAAATCAGAGAAATTGATTTGTGATGAAACCTGATTATTGCACACATTTACCCAATGGGCTGCTAAATTGATGCAGACGTCAGAGAAGAAGGAATAAATTCAAACAACCTCTTTTGGTTCGTGTAGAGAAAAGGGGCCTAGGGAAGAGGTCACTCAGCCAAAGCATAAAGGGTAAGGAGCAGCAGAAAAGTCAGCTGCGAGTTTAGTTGCTTCTATTGTTGCAGTGTATGAGTTCTCGGACCTTCAGCAAATGCTCTATCCTACATGTATGAAGTCTGGGGACCAAAGGAAGTCCTATGTCCTACCTTTGGGGGAGGAACAGTAGAAATGTGGCCATGGGGGTTCTTAGGAATGAGCAGGGAGTAGAGGAATTTCCAGCTCAGAACCTAGGCAGGGTAACATGGTACACACACAGGAATGTGTGTACATGCTCATGTATCTGTATGTGTGTGCTCATGCCTGTGTTTCTGTGTGTGTGTATGTGAGTATATGTGGGTGTACAAGTTTGTGTGTGTGTGATTTCGTGTGCATGTGTGCATGTGCATGTGTGAGTGTATGTGTACGTGTGTGCATGTGTGTGTGTGAGAGTATGTGTATGTGTATGTGTGTGTATGTATGTGTAAGTGTATGTGTATGTGTGTGCATATGCGTGAGTGTGTGTATGTAAGTGTGTCTGCCTGTGCATGTATATGTATATGTGTCTATGTCAGTGCTTGTATTTTGGGGGCAGGGAGGTGGTTTTGGATTTTCCATGTTGTGTAAGATGGATGAATTTAAGATCTATAGGACAAGAGACTCAAAGTTTGCTGTAGCCTTTGAAATAAGATCTCTTAGGCACCTTTCCCAACAAGCATCTCCCGTTTATTAAGTTGGAGAGAGGAAGGGTGGGACTTCTTTCCATGGGGGATATGTCATTTCTTTAGAATTTGAGCTGTAAAGGTAAATTAGAATTAGGGCTGATTAATGTGTTGTATCTTATTCCACAGTTTCTGATTTACATTTTAAATAGCAGTTATGACCACTATGAGGATGCGCTGCACTGGGCCCAACATTTTGCATTGGTCATCTCAAATACTTCTGTATTTTAGACTTTCTGCTACTGTTATTATCTTTTACTTCATCTGAGTCTCGTTTCTCATCTATAATACGGAGATAAAATGTAGAAACGACTTACAGTGCTTCTGTAAGCATTAAAACGATAGCATTTGAAAGACATGCTAACTGATACAGTTTGGTAGAAAGTACTAATACTGATCATGACAACAGCATTAGCGACAGCTAACACTGGGAACTGCATAGCACATACCAAATACTGAACTAACTTTACCTACATTATTTCCTTTAGCACTGACAATAGCCATGTCAATTATGTTCTATTTTCATCAGCCCGTTTTGTAGATAAAGAATCTGAGGCTCACAGACCTTAAGGTATTTGTTCATGATACATTTTCAGTAAATGATGAAGCCAGCTTACAACTGAGTCTGTTTCACTCCAGAGTACTCTCTCTCTTTTTAAAAATGCTCTATTTAATTCTTCATTCATGTGAATGTACATGTGAATACCTCTGGAGGCCAGAAGAGGGCGTTGTAACTCTTGAAGCTGTGGTTACAGGCAATGGTGAGCTACACCTAGTGTGGGCACTGGTATTCTAGTCTTCGGCAAGAACAGCATGAGCTTTAAAGGTTGAGTGCCTTTCCAGCTACAGGCCTATAACTCGGGTAATATTCTTGCTGTTTAAGGATTATTATAATTGTTCCTGTAAATTGTTGTTACAAATATTACAAATAAGGAAAGTGAATCCAGGTAGGTGCCCAAAGTGATACAGCATAGGGAGAGTTGTGATTGAAAGGCACTGGATTCCTGTGGAGTCAGCCAGCTGTGTGGCTGGAATTGAGTGGCTTCAGTGGCCCCAGCCTGGCTTGACTGAGTGAACCAAGAACCATGCGTTCTGTATGATGGATACGAATGGGAAAGGATCAGGTTTATGACCTCCGACGTTCCCTGGAGGAGCCGAGTTCTCTACAGTTGAGTCTGAGTTCTGAGGTTGGACAGCAGACTTGTTGGAGCCCAGAACCTATCCACACCCTGTCTTGATTTACATGGGAAGATTTCCACACTGTTGGCATTCAAAAGGGAAATAGCAAATTTCGAGTGTTTTCTTATTTCCATCAGTAGTCAGTAATTGCAGCTGGAAGGGGTGGAGGCTGATTAATTAGACAGCAGGTCATTAAAACAAAATATCCCTTTGAAGCCCAAAGCAACAAGTGGGAAATCGTTTTGCAACATTGGTGGGACATTGAGTGGGCTCCAGTTCCTTCCTTAGACACAACTGGATTATTTCTACTCAAGAGTTACTTACACCTTTCAGCACAGTTGAGGCAAACTTGGAGTAGGGCTTGTGGGTGGTGTTAGACAGAGAACTGTGGAAATACAGTGTTATTAAAGAATACCACAGGGGAAACCCCTGATCTAAGTCCCTATTCTGTCCTTAGGGATAGGGCACCGGTACCCTCTGGATAGTCGCCACTTTCAGTGCAGTGAGCCAATGCAGGGAGGTTGGCAGCCACAGCTGGCTGAGAACCCTGTGGCTATCAGCGTTTCCACCTCAGAAAGACATGTAGGCCAAGGAAAATGCTTGTTAAACGCAGTCTGTGTGGCACTCAGCAAGCAACTCATTTAGAATTTAATGTTTCTTTTCAAACAGAGCACAGGCGCTCAGGAGGCAAGTTCACCTACTGCCAAGAGGCTACCCTAATTCTATGCCATATTCATTTTAGGTTTTGGCATCTAGCATATACGCAATAAATGTCTGTTCAATTTCAGTCATCTTTTGTGGTTTTTAAAAAAGTTTGGAAAGACCCCAGTCATCATCTACTAGATTGTTTAGAGTTTGGCTGAGGCAAAGTGTTGAAATAGTGGATTACTAAAGACTGATTATTTCTAATTAAACAAATAATAAACATGTATTGGTCAGACATTGAACTAAGGTAGAAAGATGCAGAGCTGAGTTGGCAGAGCAGATCCCCCCCCCCCCGCCCCTGCACCAGGGCCAGACAGGGAGAGACAACTGAGGTCAGGAGAGCCTTCCCAGGAGCCTTGGAGAGGGGTCTGGAGAAACGGTGGAGCCTTTGATAGATGTGGGCATACTGGAGAGTTTTGGATTGATTAATAACAGGAGGACAGGCTTTAAATCACCCTTCTCCTGGCAAATATGCAGCGTGTCAGAACTTCTAGAATAAATTGCCAAATTGCATTTTCTCTTCTTCTGTTCTTTTTCTTTTTTTTTTTTTTTTGGTGTGTCTGTGTCAACACCACAACCTTGCATATGTTAATGAGCCACTGTACTACTGAGTTATATCTCTAAAATAGACTTTTGTTAAAAAGTCCCCAAATAATCATATGAATATACACGGTGTCTACGTCAAAGATTAAAAACACAAAAAGAAAAACAAAAAACCTCATTCATTAAGGAGACAAAAAGTCAAAAGATGGTTCAAAAACTTTGAGAGATCAAAACTACGTAATTAATTAGTAAACAGAGGGAAACTGAGAGATGATTATGCAGAATTTGTAAATGTTCTAAAGCAATAAAGCATTAAACTTCTCAGGCTGTACTTAATTTCTTTTTTATTTTTAGAACATTTTAAAATTTATTCTCTGACAATTTCATACTCATATGCAATGTATTTTTTCATATTCCACTCTTGAGCTCACCTCTCCTGTGAGGCACCCACGAGAGACGACTACTCAGGCATGAGTTTAAGCCAATAGAATGTCTTCATTAGCTGACAGGAAACTCCACTGGCTGTTCAGCACCCCCGTGCTGTCCTGAGTCTTTCTTAGGGTGAGCTTTTAAACACAAAACTACGTGGTGGGTTGATACACCTCAGTTAGCAAGAACCATTAGCCAGAAGCAAAACTACAGCAGCCCAGGTACAAGGTTAAGTGCGTTTAGGGACTTTCCCAAAACTATGAACTTTGATGGATTACGCTTTTCTTACTGTTTTGACAGGTGGTACTATCTCTGTGCTAGGTTTCAAGGCCTAAATGCGTCATGGCATCAGTTGTGCTGAGGTCTGGGGGCCTGTTCCACTGCTTGACCTGAACCTTTCTAGCACATCTTCCTCCCAGGTTCTCGTCATGGTCTTCTTGTTCTTCTAATAGTTCTTATTCCTCCCCTTCTTCCTTCTTTCCTGCTGCTTTTCTTCTTCTTCGTTTGGGTCTTTTGACATGGGCAGCCTATCCATGGCCACACCAACCCCCCTTATAGATCATTGATTGGGGGAGGGCTTCATGGACCCTTCCTCCATACATACTGAAAGGTTGACTGGTTTGATCTTGTTCTTTGGTGGCGCCGTGTTCATCAAACAAGACAACAGTAGTGGATTCCTTTAAAGTGTTGCTGTGGGATGTTTTCTCTGTATGTTGTGAATATGTGTTGCTACCTTTAGTTAATAAAGAAGCTGCTTTGGCCTATGGAAAGACATGATACAGCCAGGTAGGAAATCCAAGAGAGATACAGGAGAAGAAAGGCCAGGTAAGGGCAGACTTTGAGTTGCTCTCTCTCTCTCTCTCTCTCTCTCTCTCTCTCTCTCTCTCTCTCTCTCTCTCTCTCTCTCTGTGTGTGTGTGTGTGTGTGTGATTACAAGGCATGCTTATGCTATAATGCTGAATTAGATTATGTTTAAGCTTTAGCAGAAGAGATATGACCTGACCAGGAATAGGAATATGGTTGTAAGTACTAAGTTGTCATGAGAGAGAGAAAAAGCCAAACTAGGAGGGTTTGGTTGTGCTTCAGGAGGAGGTGATGATAACATCCAAAGGCAGTGGGTTTACAGAGAATGAGGTGGCTCTGAGACCTTATTAATATAAATTTATTTTATGTGGGCTGGGAGGAATTTTTACTGATGTTTATGGAGCATCAGCTCTATGTTACATCCAATGAGGCCACTAGGACGGAAAGCAGAGTTAGACATCACTACTGTCTCTCTAGGATTTTAAAGAGACAAAAATATTTTCTGTTCCACAAGGAAATGCCAGTAGTAAAAGTAAGAAAAAGATTAAGGGGACCTACATTGCATCATGGAGATATTCCAGAGACATCTTTAAGAGTCAAGGCAAAGAAAGTGTCTGGAGATAGGCACTCTGTTGTTGGCTGCACATCAGAGCACCTGGCTAATCTCAAAAATCCCAGAGCCTGATTCTTTCAATCACAGATTTCTATTTAACAGGTCTGTATTGATCTGATCCTAGTGAAGTTTTAAATCTTCCTGGGTGCTTCCAGCAAAACCATACTTGCGCAGAGTAGCAGACACAACAGACTACTGGCAGAGAATTGTCAGATGGTCTGGAAGGCAGTGGGAGAGAAAGCCCTCCTTAGTTGTGATAGTTATGATGTAGAGAAAGCTGGGGAGAGTGTCTGGCTAGCCACAGTTGGTGGCCTTTATGGTAAGCTAAGACTTGGAGCACATATCATACTGTGCATTTTTTTCTGTTGGGAAAATTGGCGAGTATATATCATTAAGGACACAAAACAAGAGAAATGAAATTGATTGGTTTAGTCCCAGCCCTGAATTTGCAGTGTGATCTCAGTTTATTTATGTAGCATAAAGATTAAACTTGAAGCATTTGCTGTTGTCAGGGTGTTTGCTCCTTGAAAATTCCTGTGTTGACTTCAGTTATTCATATCAGGGAAAGACTTTGGGGCTTTATTAGGTCATGAAATCTCGGCACTCATGAAACTACACATGGCCCTTGATTGACAAAGGGTTGCGTCTATACAAACCTATTGTTAAAAAACAAAACAAAACAATAATTTCCCATGCATAACTGAACAAGCATCACAGCTTAACCATAGACTACACTGGAAAGGTTATCCACTTCTGAGCTCTTTTGGGGTGTCCAGAATCATGAGAGAGTACTCATGGCCTAAGAAAAGCTCCAACTCAAATTTCCAAGGATGGTTTGTACTAAATGCATGTTGGAATACCCCGCACTTAAGGTTGCAGTTCCTCATGTCGGGACAGCTCTCTGAGCTTGGCTTCATATAGAGCACCCCCTTGGCAGGAGGAGGACTCCCTCTCTACCTTATGTAAGTAGTGTCTCTAGGTCCAGATGCCTGAGCTTAGATTTGGAAGATGAGCTTGCCCAAAAGCTCCCTGTAAAGGCTGTATAACTCAGCCCACAAGCCCCCTTTCCCACCAGACTTCAATGGGTGTGTCATTTGGTTGTCTGTCCTCAATAAGGTCCGAATATGTAAACCAGGTGCAGTTCCTCCCTGCTCTCCGTCCTCCCCCACAAATGGCCAGGGACTTTAATAAACTGAGTTTTCTCACTGACGCTGATTCCCAGATGTTTTCTCTGTCCTTGAACCCTGCTCTGCTCTCTGTTTCTGTTCCCTCTACCCTGCAGGAGGGAGCCAATGACCCCCGAGGAAGAGTGATATCTACAAATGCTTATTGCTTTTGCTTTACTTTCAAATGAATAGAAGTGATCGTGCTGAGTTATTTTAATTTGAGGACTAGCTGTTATAAGCCTAAAATAAGAGGTCTAAGGAAGCCCCTTAAACCATAAGAGGACACAAAGAAGTCACTAAGAGAGGAAGAGACTCTCTAGACACCAAATCCATTTGATTTTGGACTTCCCAGCATCCTAAACAGTGAATAATGGACACCTCTTGTCTATAAAGTTCCCTGCTTAAGGTATTTTTCTATAGCACTCAATGTAGACCAATATGGCACATATATACCCTTTAGTTTAAGACTTTCCCAATTCTGGCCCAGGTGTGCTGCTGTCCAGATGCAATCCCAGAACTCAGGAGTCTGAGGCAGGAGGATCCTGACTTTAAGGCCCACCAAGGCCACACAATGAAGAAACCTTGTAGCCAGCAGTTATCCTGTGTCCTGAAGTCACTTGGTTCTAAATAAACACACAAAGGCTCATATTAGTTATAAACTCTTGGTCTATGGCTCAGGCTTCTTGATTGCTAACTCCTGTATCTTAACTCAACCCATTTCTATTAATCTATATTTTGCTACATGGCTTGTGACTTTCCTGTGCTTTATTACATCTTGTCCCTCGACCTCCAACTGGTAGGGTCTGCTCTGACTCTGCCTTTCTTCTTCCTCTATTTCCCTTGGTTTTCCTGCTTGTATGTAAGCTATTTTACCATAATCCGAACAGTTTCTCTATTAACCAATGGTAGGAACACATATTCACAGCATACAGAAAGACATCTCTCATCAAAACCCTGTCTTTAGAAAGGTGGAGGGAGGGAAGAAGAGATTTTGTAACCTTGGTTCAAAGCAACCATTCATGTCCTTTGTCTCCATGGTCTTTTCTCATTATTTGAGATACCCTTTTCTCATAAGTGAAGTTTCCATGTATATTTAAATTTTCTTCCAGACCCTTTATTCTGTATGGTTACTATGTGCTTATTTAATATTAATATTATACTGCTTTTCTGGAGCTCTGTAGTATATTTTAAGACATGTTAAGACAAAAATCATCCTCAATTACTTTTTCAATTTGGGATTTTCTTATATTCATTTATCCAGATTGTCTTTAATAAAAATTTCTATTAGATTTTTAAAAAATAATTACAATTGGGATATTTGATAAATAGGTCTGGTATTCTAAGAGTAAGTCTGTTGTCAAAAATAAAATTTATTTATTTTTTGTCATCTAATAGCACTGAAGAGTTTCCATTACATAGGTTTTGTACATTTAAAAAATTTTAAATTCGATTTTTAAGTTAAATTTTTAAAATTTATTTTGGTATCAGAAGGGGATTTTTTTCTTTCATACAATTCTACCTGTAGAGTAACTTGATTTTATTTATTTATTTATTTATTTTGTATTACAGAAGAATGTGATAAGAGTGCACAGAAAAATTGGTAAGACCCTGGCAAAGAATAGAGAAACTGCAGTAAAGTCTAGAGGGTGGGTCTCATCGAGGAGGCTGACTTGGTCAAAAGGAGTTATGGACAGGTGGTAGGAGATGAAACCTGTGTGTTCAAAGCTGACCGGAAAGTATGCAACTGAGCAAAGAACAAAGGCACCCATCTCAGAGTTCAGGGGCCTCACACGGAGGTCAATATCCACGGTGTCATTTGGAGTGAGTACAAGAAGGAGAATGGGAGCTTGCTCTATGGTTATAGAGTAAAGGGGTGGTGGGGAAGAGCATGGATTTGCTTTCTCCTGGGAACTGAAAACGCTGTAGTAACTGATAGAAAATTAGTTTTCAAATCTCATTTCAACGGAGAATTTGTTGAAATGGTAGAGAGTCGCCCAAATGACTTAATCGCCGATGTGGCCGGCGCCTCTTCTCCCACTCTCTGCTCAGGTCTCACAGCCTTGGCTGCAGCTGTAAAGATTCATTAGGCAGCAGTGCCAGAGAGCTGCAGGAAGGACTGTCTAACCAACAGCTTTCTGCTGTCTAGCCTCCTGCTACAGCGAAATGGCTCTTGACGTGGCCATGATGATAAAGCAAATATCATTTTATCTATAAAAACACTCTTTCACTTAATAGCTTCTGAGGGAAAGTCAGTGTACAGCCGAGAACACCAGGTGCTTCTGTTGTGGGGTCTAAGTTGTTCTGCTTTGAATAAGGGAGGGGCGTGGATGGAGGCTTATAGTCAGTTCTTGGTCCTTTAAGAGTGGCGAATAGAGAGAATTTACACATTTGGTACTTTTGAAACAATGGAAATGGATTTTAAATTCTAAGGTTTTTTTTTTTTTTTTTTAAATCAGATTGCCCAATGAAATAAAGGGCAGTTGGTTAAATTTTGATTTTAGATAGGCAGTGAGTACATTTTATTCATATTTTAATTTGCTAATCCAGACTACCTTGTACTTGTCTTTCTATCTACAACACATGAGTGATGTTCAGTTGGATTTCACTGGTTACCCTGGGGAGTGAAGTGGGTTAGGAAGTGTTCCTGGGGGTCCTCACTAAAGCCCCCATACACATACTAGATTCTACGTCCTTGGCATTCCTTGGGAACTATGCTTCTCCCTCATACATATCTTCATATTAGATCACTGACGGTATCATTAGCAGCATTAACCCTAGACATTTATGTGTTTAGTTCAATTTTTCTCTTTTCAGGATTTTCTATTGATTTTTCTGTCCCAGCATACTCTCAGTCCCATCACCAATATATTCTGGGTATAATCATTGAAAAATGACCCCAAATTTCATTTCATCATATTCTTTGTTGATATGTTGCCAATCATACTACTCTATCTGTAGAACCTGGCCAGCATTCCTAGGGCCTGGGATTTCCTACTGAGTGAACTTCCCCACATCAGTCAACCTACCCTGTGAACTCTGATCTTTGAGTTCTTTTATTACTTTTTTCATTGTTTTTAAATACCACTCACAGTTTTCCCCTCTTCCTCTCTTCCCTGTTCCCTCCCCCTCCTCCCATCTAGCCCCTCCACCTCCCATATACCCCTCCACCTCCCATATACCCCCATCCTCCATTCAGAAAGGGCCTCCCATGGGAGTCAACAAAGCATGGTGCAGAACCAAGTTGAGGCAGAACCAAGCTCCTCTTCCCCCAACAAGGCTGGGTGAGGCATCCCAGCACTGGGGATAGGTTCCCCAAAGCCAGCTCATATGCCAGGGACAGGAACTGATCCCACTACTAGGGGACCCACCTAAATTCTCGAGAGTGATTCTTTCATATCCTTGCTCAAGAACCACTTTCTGAGTGATGACGGCTACCGAGAGGTAAATGTTGACACTAGGTGAACTGTCAATACTCAGCTACACATGGGATAACCATCTCACCTACTCCAAGATTTAGGAAAACAGGTAACTTTGTGTATTTAATAAAGCTTTCCTGAAGTTCAGAGGATAGAGTCAGCCAGAGTTAGCCATAGAGGTCGCGCGCAGTGGTGGCACACACCTTCAGTCCTAGCACTTGGGAGACAGAGGCAGAGATCCATCTGGATCTCTGTTAAATTCAAGGTCACATTAGGCTACATGAGATTGATCCAATCCGAAGAGAAATGGAGCCAGGCAGTGGTGGCACACACCTTTAATCCCAGCACGTGGGATCCCATGCCTTTGCTCTTAGTACTTGGAAGCACACACACCTTTAATCCACTAGAAAGGCTGAAACAGGAAGTGTTTCCGTGGTGCACCGAAAGGAATATAAGGTGGGAGGAGACAGAATCTTCTCCTTTCGGCTGAGAAATTGACAAGGTGAGAAGTGGCTGTGGCTTGTTACTCTGTATCTCTGATCTCTTAGCATTTGCCCCAACATCTGGCTCTGGCTCTTTATTATAAGGTCAGTTAGAATTTGTGAAATACAGGGGAAGACCAAACAGGATGTAGAAGTCAGAGGCTGGGAAGGAGCGCTGTGAAACACTGTATCTGGGTGTGACATGGCTCTTGCACTCTTGAACTAGAGATTATCTGTGACTACCTGCACAAGGTCTGTATGGGATTGGGCCCGTCAACACCATCAGAGGAGCTGAGAACACTTCCTTTAATGGTATAGTCACTGGTCAATTGCCTTTTCTTTTGTAAACAATTACTCACCTATGTTCTTGAAACACTCCTCATGATCCTCACTGGGTCACAAGATAGAACAAAATAAAACCTGCATGGAAGGAAGGAAATACTAGTTGGGAAGAGGGAAGAGATTAATAGGAAAGAGAGGGGGAGATTTATTTCAGAGAGTGAATGTGACCGTAATAGGCCATGTCCTTCACAGCCACGGGGACAGACAGACTTGGGCAGCAAGGGCATGAAGAAAGGACAAACACATGTATAGACACATGGACACACAGAAAAATCTGGGGTTGGTGAACTCGACTATCTAATGAAGAAACCCCGGCACTCTGGAAGCTCAGCATGTTTATTATATACAGTTCAGCAGGGATGCAGGGTTATTATATGCCACCGATAGAGTCAGGGTTTATGGCATACAGCTGAATGAGGAGGCAGGTTTAATTAATCTGAGTATGAACAGTCTCCACAGGAGAGCAGTCTCCAGTCTGTAAACATCCTGGGGGAGAAAGTTATGGCAGACATTTTCTGCGCACATGTTAACATCTGTGCACAGACCCCTGAGACAGGCTTCTTCATCTTTTTGGCCTTAACCTGGGGTGGTAGGGAGGAGGCTTTGCTGTTTCCCATGGATCTAAAGCTACAGTCCTGGACATAGTAATCTTATGTCAACCACACATTCACACAGGCCTTCACACACTCACGGCTTCTACTCTCCCTCCCCTTAAAGAAATGCGATATGTACATACATAGAAAATGTCATAATGAGATCCCTTATTACTCTTAGGTAACATATGCTAATTAAAACATTGAAAAAGAGACACTTGTTAGTTGTTTGGTTCTGGTGAATACCTCTAAAACTGCCTTTATTTCTATAATAGAAAAGTATCTTTAGGCCTGAGGTTTCTGTGATGGAGAGTTCCAGAAAGACACAGGATCCTTGGTCTCAGTTATTAGTCTCCATCCTGCTGCAGAGATCTTTCTGTGTTTGATCTTGGGGGAATTGTGGTTGACAGATGCTGCTCCAGCCCTCTACAGTTGCTGTAGTAGGGAGGGACCAAGGGCCAAATATATGCTGGTGATGAAACTGAGCTGAATTGAGGATTATAAGCTTCAGGTCATCAAATTCCAGATTTCTACTCACAAATCTTTTTTGTTTGTTTGTTTGTTTGTTTTAGAAATTGCCATTTGTACACACAATAGAAAAATCTCCTTGATTGCTCTATTTGAGAATATTTACATGTGATAATCCTGGCAGGAGTGAGTAAAGGAATGTGACCCCAGGAGGAGTGACATTATTACTAAAACTAGCTAACGCTGCAATCACATAGTAATGTCAATTATACAAGCTGCCTACTGTGTTTTAAACGATTTATGTACATTTTCTTTAGTACAATATTATTAACAGATATTTTGTTACAATTTTACAAATGAGGAAATAGAGTCAAGAACGATTCATCCACGGATTAAAAACTAGGTAAGTGGGGCTAGAGAGATGGCTCAGTGGTTAAAGGCACTAGCTGCTCTTCTAGAAACTTCAGTACCCACACAGTGACTAACAGTGACTAACAACTCTCTGTAACTCCAGTACCAGAGTATCTGACACCTTCTTTTACTTCTGAGGGCACCAGGGATGCACATAGTGATACACATGCAGGCCAAAAATGAAAATCCATATGCATAAAATAATAAATGAGTTAAATTAATAAAATTGGAGAAGCATTCTAGTTTACCCAGCACCTCATGTTTCTTCTTGATGGTTTTGGGGAGGGGGATGGTATTTTGCTGTGTCATTAAAGACTTCAGGATCTGACTGAGGGCTAGTATGAAGGCCAGGCGTCCATACCCAAATGACACCCAACTGACAGGATCATCTAATTGCCAAGGTCAAGGGTAAAAAGGCAGTATGTGGATGTAGGTCCTAGGGACTGTAATGTGATATGGCTTCTCAGCCAGGCTTTTTTGAAACCAGACTCTGCCTTGACCTGAGTTAATTACTCTGTAGTTATTCACACAACTGCATTCCTGCTGTCAGAGTTGCTAGGATGCGCGTCAAAACTGCCAGTGAACACAGAACAGAGCTGATCCTGGTGAGCTCACCCTGAGCCTGGGTAGGATGTCCTGTCAAAAGATGCTCATGTGATGAGACTCTAGGGCTCCCTGGCACATCTTAACTTTCCAGCTTTGGTCTTAACAAGCTTTTCTTCTGGGACATCCTGGAGCTAGAAATCTCTCACAGGGATCACACACATGCTGGCACCCTGCTGTAAGCCCCCCTTGTTCTGGCTTGATAGCAATCTAGCCCTCTCAGTTGGAGCTCATTACCTGGGAGCTGTCCAGAGAAAATGATGAAAACTCACTGGGGTGTAGCTATTATGGTCAATTAGCAGCAGTCCTTTAAATGAGGGTTGGCAAACCTGAGAGCCAATGAGCATCATTTCTGAGTGCTTTGGGTTCATTGTTTTCCACCTCTCTTCTCTTAATCTACCTTGGCTCCTTTCTTTATTTTCATGTTGGAACTATGAGAGTCTGAAAGGATGCAGAAACCCCTGGGTTTTTGATGGACAGTGTTCTGACTCACACAGTGCAAGTGTGATGGGGGTGGGATACCAGAGACTCTTAACTTTTAGGGTTAGGAAGCTCGGCTTGGGTGAGAGCCAGTGAATGGAATCACTAAAGAGGTGAGCGGTGAGCATTTGCCTACTTGGTTCCTCCAGGCCTCTCTAGGACAAACTACCTTCCTCTGGACAGACTCTGAGCATCTCACGCTTAGTGAAAGCTTCCTTTTATAGATAGTTCTATTGAGGCCTTTCCAGGTACTTGTTAGAAGACTTCAGACTCAGAACACCCCTGTCTTGCTTAGGGTTACTGTTGTTGTGATGAAATACCAAGACTGAAGCATTTTAGGGAGGAAAGGGTTATTTGCATTAAACTTCCACATCACCGTTGAGCACTGAAAGAAGTCAGGACAGAAATTCAAAATTGTACAGGAACCTGGAGGCAGGAGCTGATGCAGAGGCCATGGAGAAGTGCTTACTGGCTTCCTCCTCATGGCTTGCTTTTAGAACCCAGGGTGCCAGCCCAGGGATGGCACCACCTACAATGGGCTGGATCCATCCCATCAATCACTAATTAAGAAAATATATTATAGAAGCATTTTCACAACTGAGGTTCCCTCCTTTCTGATGACTCCAGCCGGTGTCAAGGTGACATAAACTTGCTAGTATAATCCCCAAAAGTAGTTGTGTCCACTTGGGATATGCTTTATTTTAGGTGGTTTTTCTGAGAAATTCCAGTGTTTCCAGCATGGGAATTCCTCTAGAATTCCGAGTAGTACCCACTTCTTCTTAAAAGCTAGTGTTTTTTATACTTTAGGTCAGTGACTTAAAATATGTTGTCTCTGTACCTGCAGCATGAGCATCTACAGGACCGCACGAGAAAAAGAACTTCTATGGTCCCTTTACTGTAAGACAGAAGCCTGAGAGTTGGGGCTGGTAGTTTTCTCTAGCAGGATCATCTTGGAGATCAGCAGGTATGATCAGACATGCCATTCAAAATGTGCTCTGTGAGCATCTCTTGAGAGAAACAAAGACACAAGGCTCAGATCCAGTTCTGAGATCTGCTAATGGGATGCATTTTCACAGGTGGCTTGGTTGCATGGCTACAGCTTGGCAGTGTTTCTGAGAATCAACTGAGACTGCAGATAAGACTTACCTAGTACTGGGCTCCACTCCAGAACCATTCAAATCAGAGTTCCTGGTAATGATGCTCAGGCATTGGTGCTTACAGATGTTTTCTTGGTGATTGTAACACATAGCTAACACTGAGAGTGATTGCTGTGAACCACCACAGGTTCTAGAACCACAGAGCACTATGTCTGTTAACAAACAGAACCATTGGCGATGTGAGCATTGCCTGCTAACATCAGGGCAGTTAGTGCCTTTCTCAGGGTTCCTAACCTTTGGATATGGTGCTTTCATTCATGAAGTTCCCACTTGAAAAGTGCCCAATGGAGTTATACACACAGAATCACAAAATTATCAGTTTTAAGCTGATTTTTTATTCTGTTTTGGGGGATCTAGTCATAGCCATTGTTAGCTGCATTTGGTTTGTGAGCTATGGGCAAAGCACACTTGGGCATTACTAATTCTCATAGTCTTTGGAGGTTACGTGAAGGAGTTTGGGTTGTCATGAACAACTGTGCACCTTGGGACTAACGTATTAGCATTATCTATGTGTGTTTTGACAGCAAATTCATGGCAACATACTGTAGAAAGTCTGAGTAACGTTATTACTACTGTGTCAGTAGGGTACCTGAGGTGATGGGATGAGCTTAGGAGGAAAGGAGCCACTGAAAATCTACTCTGGGACTAACAAACACTGAATATTTGATGGCTTCAACATTCAAATCCCCAACCTCAGATACTCTCTAGATTGTTATTGACACAACGTTTATTTAGGATTCTTGCTTCTTAGAGGTTGTTATCTGATAATTTCATTAGGCACCTGATTGGACACCAAATGAAACTTCATCTCTAGTGATTAGTAGAGGCCCAGAGAAGTTGAGTCCTTAACCACATTTAAGAAAATAGAGTCACAAGTGGAGGGGTATTTCTTCATATGAATTGGAAAGTCATAGGCGTCTCATTTGTACTTCATTTATTGTACATGTTGGGGGTGGGCTGGGGGAGAGCACATGCCATGGTGTACAGGTGGATGTCAGTGGAAAGCTCTTGTAAGTTGGTTTTCTTCTCTCCATGTAGGTTCTAGAGATCTAAGCCAGGTGGTCAGACTTGGCCGTAAGCTCCTTCACCAGCTGCACCATCTTTCTGGCTCCATTTCCGACTCATGATGATAAATGCTGTCCTGTGAATAAGAGGCACTCAATTCCCTGCTTGAAGGGGCACCTGGGTGTTTCTGGCAGTGCGGTGGCTTCCTTGGGTCCTGAAGCTAGGAACATGGAGCTTCTTGAGAGCATCCTCAGAAGACACTAAGAGAGAACAGTTCAGCTCATTACAAGACCCAGGAGTTGTGTGTCTCGCTGTTGTGCCAGGACACCCTCTCACACAAGTCTTTATTCCCCATGCCGCATGAACATACTGTAATTATGTTAATTATGCTGCCTGGGCAGCCTCAGGCCAGGAGGGAAGGGCACTTCTCCCTCCTCAGTTCCCTTTTCAGGAGCAGTTATAAGTCTGAGCCCCACGACAGGTGGTGGGAAGATCCTGGTGTAGGGATGTCTGACCGGGATTTCTATTCATAGGACTGACAGAACCACTTTGTTTACAGGGGATGAGGTGACAGAGACTGTTGCAAGGCTGGGCAAAGGGACTTCTTGCTGGATTCAATGGGAACTACTCAAGACTGGCTTTTGTCAGATTGTAGAAGTGGCAAATTAATGTTTGGTGACCTTTTCATACTTCTCCCAATTTATCCCCTCTCTGGTGCCTTGAGTGAATCTTTTAGCACACAGAATTTTCCTCATGGTTTGTACTTTGCTGTCCGTCATGATAATCATATAGAAATTATGGGCAGAGACACAATTATAGATACAGACAAAGACACAAACATCGTTAATATGTAGGTGACATTAATATAATGGACTTTTGATGACTTAAGACAATGTGTCATAAAAGAACATGTTTAATAAACCTGAGATCACGCAGGAGCAGCTATTTTGGTCAAAAAGGTCTATTACATAGTTTTTACATGGGTCATAACAAAAATTATTATCAGTTAGCACTAAGATGAATCTTTTTAGAGAGTAACTGGTTTTTGTTTTCTGAAACAATGCAATTAGTTGTTAAAGGAAAAAAAAAACAGATCACAAGAAAGTTTCTGTAACTGGATAGTAGTGAATATAAAAGTGATTAGGAAATGGGAGAATTTATTATTGATTTGGGAGCAGGACAGATCAAATACAGGAAAAAGGAGAGGAGAAGCTGGTGGATATAATCCGATGAAACTTTAATGATACTGATAATGTATACTGACTGACTAGGTTATTTGTACTCGTTATAATATTATTCATTTTCATGACATCTTCAGTAATGAGTGCTTTCATGGTCTTTACCAATAAACAAGGCTCTGTAAGTATCTGTGTCGAGAGTGAAGCCAAGTTCCATGTCTTTATTGGTGCAACCTGTAAAGGAGTAGTTAACCAGAGATGGCAATGAACTGGTCAGCCTTTGGGTCTTCATATGAATGTTTTCCACATCTGCATTGTCCAAGACATTTGAACCACATTTCACAAGGCAGCAATGCAGTGCCTCTATTTTAGATCACACTGAAGTAACGGCTAACAAGTTAAGTCTTGTTTACACCCGTTGGTCACTGGTTAATTAGAACTATGCTATAGTTTTGTTTTCTACCTGGGTTCAGTCTCTGGTCGCCACTGATGGTCTCACATCTAGTTGTCAGGAATTCTATGAGAGGAATACTTTCTTCTCCTGAGGATCACCAAGTTTTTTAGAGATGCAAAACCTCCAAGGAAAACGTTGGAATTCCTTGTTTGGTATCAGCCATGAAACTCAAGAGCCATTGCGAAACTTCCCATTCTCAACTAGACTGCTTTATGGTGTGAGGAACCTATCAAGACTATATAACATATTATTAATTCTACTTATACTACCTATTAGTCAAGAACTAGCTGTAAGTGGAGACTGCTCAAGAACAGAATATACGGTTCATGACCCAGGTCAGCAATAAGCTCTCTCTTATAGCTTTTTAATATCTCTGTATTTTTTCTTTTTATTTACTTTGTTTTTCTTCTTTTTACTTCTCTCTGTCTTCCATTTCTATGTCCATGTTTGTCTCATTCATGTTTTCATAATTAGACATAATTAGACCTTCATCTTTTACTTCCATGAGTTAGTTTTTTTAAAAAAACCCCATTTGATTATGTATTTCTAAGTTATAAAACAAATACAAAGCAGAGATAAATGCCAAAGGCATCCATCCTCCCAAGATTGGCCCAATCCTTACCCATGGGTTAAGCTTTCTTGATCTGTAGAGATCAAGTGGGCCATCATTTGAGGGATCTTAGCCTAGATGACCCTCAACTGAAGAATGGATTAACAAACTGTGGCACATCAACACAATGGAGTACTACTCAGCAGTCAATAAACAATGACATCCTAAAAGGTGCAGGCAAATGGATGGATTTGGAGAATATTCTCCTGAGTGAGGTATCACAAACCTAGAAAGATAGGCATGGGATGTCCTCACTCATAAGTGGATTTTAGAAAAAAAGCAAAGAATATCCAAGCTGTAAACTGCAATACCTGAACAGCTTGGCATCAGAAGGAACTTGAGAGACATCCAGAGATTTTCCTAGAAAGAGAAAATAGAAAAGATCACCTTAGTAAATTGAGATCATAACAGGCTGCAACCAAGAAGAGTTGGGAACAAACTTGAGAGAAGGAGATGATTGAGTGAGAGGAGCAAAGAGGGAGATAGAAAGAGATGGATCTCTCGATAGAGGAAGACAATGTGCGGTTGGAAAGAGACTGGGTGCTAGGGAAACCACCAAGAACTCACAGGATGTCCCTAACTATGTCTCCAACCCATAGTGAAGGAGTGTCTAAAAACGACTTGCCCTATGATCAAATGAATACTCACCTTAAGTGTCATCACAGAACCTACGTTTAACAATGAATACAGGTGGAGGCAAAGATCCATGGCTGAGCACCAGGCAGAGCTCCTGATCCAGCTGAGAGCAGGGGAGGAGAGTCTGTATGAGCAAAGGGATAGGGATTATGAGGAAAATTGCCACAGTAATGGTTGGCTCAAGCTCTGGGGGGCTCACTGAATCAAGAATAGCCACTGGAGACCCATAAAGAAAAGGAGCTAGGCCCTCCAAGGGTAGGCAACTGTCGACTGGCATGGGCAGTATGTGGAGCCATCAAGGGGTGGGATCAGACTGTGTTCCTGTGTGTGGACTGTCACCTTGGAGCCCATTCCCTGCAGAGGAACACCTAACCCAGTCTTGATATTGGGATAAGGAAATTGGACTTGCCTGGAGTGGATGTGCCATGCTGAGCTGACTCACCTTGGGACTTCTTGTCTTTTGGGGGGAAGGGGATGGAGGGATGGGAAGGAGGAGGCTGAAGGCTGACTGGGAGGAATTAGGCTTGTAGGGGGCTCTTCCAGCTTTCTTTGGTTTAGGATATAGGTGGGTGTGGTTGAGGTGCTGGGGGCTGTGTCCCGGGGTTGGGGTTTGGAGACCATGGTCTCTACTTGGCTTGAGGGTCGGGGTACTATTCATCTCTTAGTCAGCTATGGTTTCCCCTCCATTTTAAAAACTAAGTTAAAAGGCAAAAATCATGCACTCATTCCTTTATAGCACACTTTGGGAAGCAGGTGATATGATTCTTGAACAGAAGGTTTAAACATGATTTACATGTTGGTTAAAGTCATAGCATTGCCTCTTGCATATTCCTGAAGCATTAGATAACTGTCCCACTTGCTCTTCTGAAAATTAGATTAATCTAAATTGAGAAAAGTTACAGTGAGTCATTGGTGTCAAGAAAAGAGAAGCCACACTCCCTTTTAATTCAGTGTCTATGCAACTGAGTAGGAGAAGAATAACCAGGCATTTCCTGCACCAGGACTCTCTGGGTTAGGAAGCTGCTGTCCCCTAACGCATATAATCACCGACTGTCTTAATATGCAATGGCCTTTCCAACTTTAAGGCAAGGACAAAGAGTAATTAATTGAAAACAATAGAATCCAGAACACCCTACAAATGTCACTCTATGCCACCAGGTGCACACTTCTTCCCTTGTGGTCACGGAGGCATCGGGACTTTTGGGCTCACCATCATTGGCTGTTGACATGGAAGTAATAGTTGTCTTCATAACTGAACATGAGCCAAGAAATATAGGAGGATGTGTAGATAATGAGTCCTAAGCCACCAAATCTGCCACAAAGCATTTGAAAGTCTCTCTTTTGCTAACTACCTATATTTGTGGTGAGTAAATATTTTATAGATGTTTGCAGAGGGTGGGCTGCATGGAGGAACACTGGACAAGGCCTCATTAAGGTCAGAAATGTTTACATTAGGAATTGTCTTACTCAAACACTGAGTTTCCTTTATTCTTGCAACACGTTTTAGAAGTATCCACCCTGGAAACAGGAATCTGTATGTTGTGTTTCCATTGCCTTGATCTACTAGTGAGAAACACATAAGGACCATAAGAAAAAGAGGCTTCACTAGGTTTTTTTGTGACTCTATGATCCTCTTTACATATAGTTTTGACTTCTTCCCTCATGGAGTCTGACAGGCAGTTAACAGCCTTATCCAAACTTTCCTTTGAAGGAATCGAAAACCACAGTTTTCAAGGATTTCTTTCCCATTGCAAATCCCAAATCTGGTACAGTAAGAATATTGGACACCAAGTGGCTCCTCAGGTATTCAGATGAATTTGAGAAAATTCTAGAAGCAATCAAATACTCATACACTGGCCTTCTCTGAGTGTTCACTGGAGAGGATGGTTTCAGCTTCAAAAGAGCCGTGCAAGCTGGGATAATGAAATGTTCCATTTTATTACATTCCTGGCCAAAGAAGGGATTGTATTAGAAGAGAAAAAAAGGTGGAGAGGTTTTAGCCTGATTTCTGGGATGCTGATAAGCAGTATTTTTTTTTTTTCAGAGAGAGTAAAAAAGTAATCCAGTGCAATACAGCCATTTTCATAATACCATGGCGTGAGTTATCGCTCCAAGTGAGCCATGTGGTTCCTAATGGCTGCCTAAGCCTCCAGCGCCATCTTTCATGGGTCAGCCCGACATTTTTATAGTGCTGACATAAGAGAGAGCATTTATGTGGCTTCCCTTCTCCATCTGTCAAATGTTAGGAGAGTGCCACTACCTCAGATTTCCTTTTGATCTGGCTTTTGTGTCATCCCAGAAGGGGATTCTTGGCTATGCTGTGAGAGTATGGCGGCTCTGGGGACCGGTTGCTCCAGAGTTTGGACTGTTAATGGTTAGAATGATGGGGAATAAGTCATTTTTGCATGAATCAGAGGAAAGCTCTGTTTCTTCTTCTTTATGGCTAATCAGAACCTTGGCCATGCTGCAGTGGCTTTCTCTGAACCTTCCAGACTTTACCCAAGTTCCATTTCCAGGAAACAGGACTCTCCTACACTGGACTTAGTGTTTGTCTTGTCCTGAAACATTAACCCAGAAAGTTGGTTCCATGCAATAAATGAGAAAGAAATGCTTATTTTTATATTGAGTCACCAGGCTTCTCTGGTAGTCTCTTTGTGACTTGAGGTGGAACACTCTCACTTTTTCTTCTGAAATGTGGAGCCATTTTTGCCATTATTTAGACCATAATAGATTTAGATACCTAATATAAAATTTATATATGAAGGACAAGAAAAGAGACCTTTTAGAGATATACAAGTGAAGATAGGTTGGGCTATGCTGTGTCACCAAGAGATCCCTAGAGAAAGACGATGTGACTGATACATGGGTGATATAACGCAAATAATGTAAGAAATTGGGCTACAACGACTCTTCTGAAGAGAGAGTTATGGATTCCACTGATTTAATGTGTGTGTGTACATCATGGTGACAAGGAGAAAATGGGATCTCATGAAGTTACATTCTATTCTCCATAAAATCACTTTCAAAGAGGCTACACAGATACACTAGATGAGAGGTGGCTGGGTTTAACTCAGGGCTCCGAGGCATACACAACTTTGCCTGGAGCTTTCCAGGCAGTGGGCACACAGGTGGGGAGTTTTAATTCACTCAGTTTCCCTTAATTTCCTAAGATGTGTTTTATCTTCTTACTTGTAAGAAGACTACATGAGCCAGAGAATAGGAATTTTGAGCTTGTTTGCTGTTGTGGAGTCTCTTAGGCTCAATGTTCATTTTGGCACAGCTGGAGACTACATCTGTCATGGCAGAGAGGTAGCAAGGGCCGGCTTAACTGCCGTGTTTGGTTATTTTCGCAAACCATCCCCTGCAAGCAGAAGGCTATATTCACCCAAACAAAGGTGAGTCAGCATTTAACATGGTAGAACTCTATTAAGTTTAGAGTTTCGGGGTCAGCCATTGGGGTTTAGGATCCCATCTTTACTTCTTATTGCCATATGGGAAAAATAGAGGTACGTCCATCTTTCTTTCAAAACTTCATCAGGACAAGATGTAATGCAGTAAGGCTGACAGTGTGTATATCAAAGGAAACTCAAAACACATTAAGAATGTCGTTGTTGGCAAGTTATTTATCATCATCGATTTGGTAGCTCTTGTGAGTCCAGCCTGTGACTCTGTCAGAGGGATGGAGATGGGGGGGATTGGCTATCATCTTTGTGGGGAGATTAAGTTGTGCATGTGGAGGACAGGTGTCCTTTTCACCAGTCTCTTGGTACCCTTATCCATAGACCCACGTTGAGCCGCCTTTATGTTCTCAAGACCAGAGATATTTTCTATTTTCCTGTGATGAAATTCCGGACCCTGTATGTAGCATACTTGGTGTATGTTTATTTCATCTATTGACTGACATAATGTTTCAACCTGTTTATAGATGGAGAGCTAGGATGTGTTCGAAGGTGAAAAAGAATGGTTACAAGTTCCTTCAGAGACTACTTTGCAGAAAGTACCATGTAAACATGTACAAAACCAAAATCACAAGCTAGAAAATTAGAATTTGAGAGGAAAAGTCCATGGGAACATACAAATTGCACAACCAGCAGATTAGAATCTGATTGTCGAACAGCCATGTCTCTGGGGGAGCTGGGGGCCTTTTGGCACTTTTTACTCCTGAGGCGCTCATTCAGCGTTGGTTTAAGGTAGTAATAACGCAAACTCTAGTGCCAGGACGGCCATTGATCAAAGAAATGAGCTGGCAGTTTCCAGACAGAATCACAAAATGAAATACCTCAGATCGACCAGCTCGAGAACATTTTTCACATTCTATCCATCCCCTCTGAGCCATTCAGAGAGCAAAGTAAAAAAAAATTAGAAATTTGAAATTGCTGCTTGTTCACAGCAACCACTTCGGGACCCCGAGGAGCTGCAGTTCATTCAGGTTTTTCTCTTAGAGAATTAGCAGGGACCACACAAGCGAGTGCAAACATATCTGGTGCAGCTTTAGTTCCCTAGTTCTTTGATTTTCACAGCAAAACAGGCAGGGCGCAGTTAAAGCTAAATTAAATAAAGTTAAAGCTAATGCCTTAACTTATAGACGAGGGTAACAGGCTCAGAGAAGGAAATGAGCTATCCGAAGTCACACAGCTAAGGGCTGAAAGCCATGCTCTTAGTAGAGTATAAACTGCCCTTTCATTTTCTAAACATCTCTCCTTAAGAGAAATTCTCTTTCTCACAGTGGAATTTGAAGAGATGCATAAGGTTGCGACCCATTAAGTGGTGTGTTTTTCTATTTTCCAGACAGGAAACATACAAGTAACTGTTGCTGTAATGAAATTGCTGTTATGTAGCAATTTCAAACAAGGAAGGCACAAACTAATAGCCGGAAGTGTTCCATAGGTGAAGTGTTCCGTAGGTGACTGTCTTACGTTTTTGACAGTCTGTATCAGCAATGCCATAGTACAATTATGACTCCTTTGGATGTTGGGCTGCCAGGATCCTGATTTCCTCTAGTTTCAGCCACCCCAAGAGCATCCCAGTATGAGATGAAAAAATGTGTCTGATGCTTTGAGCTTAAATTAGCCTTGGGCTAAACAAAAATAAGGATAGTTAATTATAATAAGAACAAGTGAGGCAGGCCCTTGAGATGTACAGAGTAGGGGGCAAACTGAAAGAAGCCAATCAGAGGAAGAATCTTAAAGGATATAGAGTCTGTAAGAAAAAACAAAGTGGTCCATCCCAGGACAGGAGGAAATTATGCAGAATAAATATTCAAAGATTATTCTACATTGCTAAATGCAGCATCTACAGCATCTACCAACTTTTGGGAAACACATTGAGGCGTCAATAGACCTCTTCCTCAGTACATAATTGGGTATTCATAGGCTCTGTAAGAAAGATATGAGCAGTTATGGTAATTCTATTCATAAAAAGTCAACAGTAATCATTGCTGTGCATGCACATACCACACAAGTACAATGATACATATCAACCAAAAATGAGGAGCACAGGAGCTGGGGTTATCTCAGAGATTAAGTGCACACTGTTCTTGCAGCAGACCTGAGTTCTGTTCCATGCATCCATGTTGAGTAGACCCATAGACATCTGCAACTCCAGCTCCAGGGATCCAATGCTTCTGCCTTCTGTGTGCTCCTGGACTCAGGTGCATGTACCCCCTCCCCAATATTTATAATTAAAAATAAAATAAACATAAAAATTGAAAGATGAACAGTATACATATAATAATACAGTTTATTCTTAACGACAAAATTCAGTGAAAGAGTTTGAAAACGGTACCATAGACACAGCAAAACATGATGATGTTTGTTCCCTGTCTTTCAGAGACTTCTGGGATTTTAGTCTTCTCCAAAATCTCTCTCTCTGCAAGCTGCTTTTGAAGTTTTTTTCCCCTTTCCATTTTGATTCCTTCTAGTATAGGATCAGTTTTTTTACACTTGGTTTGCAGTTCTCTTCGCTCCCTGACCCAGTGAGTTTCCAAAAAGTGAGAAGGTCAGACTTCATTCTGGCTCTTTGGATGAGGCTGGCCCCTGTTCTCCCAAGACTAGCCAGCCTTCTATGTTACATGCCAAGATTTGTTCTTGGTATTTGCTTACTTGGATTCATATTTGGGTCAACTCAGTCCTCGCGGAAGATTTCATATGAAATTCTCAAAACAAAACAAAAAAATCAAAACAATTTCCTGGTAAAAGGTTTTCTTGGTGTCTTTGAGTGTGAATTTCATGAATGTTTGCCTTAGGTAGACACAAGGTGTAAGGAATTCTAATTTAAGTATCCTGTTAGCTGTGGATCGATATGAGCCATGTCTGTAGAGAGTAGCATAAAGTTCCCTCCTTTTATTAGGAGACACAAGAGCTACTCTTCTCTTCTTGGTTCTTATAGGACAAAGATTCCGCACAGTTAATTAAGGCCAGTCACTATTAGACAAAGACTGAGCCATCTGTGTGTCCTAGTTAATTATTCAAGATGAACAATTAGATGGTGGGGTAAGGTGGTGGTGGTGGTGGGGGAAGGCACTTCATTCAGCAGGAGAGTGAAATGCTCAAGATCTAGGGAACCTGGAGGCTGAACATTTGAACAGGAAGAGGCAGCAAAGTCCACAAGCAGGGGTGGAGAAACTGGGCAGGATGCTGCTGGTTGTGAGAGGTTAATAGTAGAGCCTTGAGGAATGGGAAGAGCAAAGTCTGTGAATCTAAGTTGAGTAGAGCTGAACATTTAGGCAGCATCCTCCTGACACCTGAACTTGGAGGTGGGAGGCAAACTCTCCTTCCCTACTGGGGAAGTTCTACTGAAGCAACTGCATATTCCTGGACAGCCATGATGTTTGTGTTGAGATAGGTGTAAGCATCCAGGAAGTTAAGTTGTTTGATCTACAGCCATCCATTCGAATAGGATCAGTTCTGCGGGATACTGGTTTAGGGGGGACTGTAGGAAGGGAGGGAGAGAAAGAGGGGGAGAGAGAGAGAGAGAGAGAGAGAGAGAGAGAGAGAGAGAGAGAGAGAGAGAGAGAGAGAGAGAGAGAGAGATCAACATTAGGTGGTTCTCTCTCTCTTTTTTCTCTTTTGAGGCAAGATCTCTTGCTGAACCTGGAGTTCACCGATTAGCCAGGAGCTTCTGGGATCCTTCCATCTTTACCTCCCAGCTCTGATGTTAAGGGGCATACTGCTATGCTTGGTAATTTTATATAGGTGCTGGAGATCTAAACACAGATCCTCACGCTTGAACAGTGAGCAGTGTTGAATGAGTTTTCTGGCCCAGACTTCTGGGCCTAGCCTCAAGGTTTAGACCCACAGACCTGCAGATCCACAGAGACACACAGATGCTTACATTAATTTTAGGCTGATTGGCCTAAGGTTGAGGCATATAACTTGCTAATTCTTTATCCTTAAACTAACCCATGATTCTTATCCTGCTTGGCCATGGGACTCAGTACTCAGAGCAGCATAGTTGTCCTCTGCATCTTCTGGCTTGTCTGGCAACTCTGGAGTCTCTCTGGCATTTCTGCTCTGTTCTCGTTGTTCCCAGAGTTATCTTAGTCTGTTGGCCCTGCACACACTTCCTGCCTGCCTTTGGCCAATCAGTGCTTTTTATTAAACTTGTAGGCGGGACAATTATTTACAGTGCAACCTAATAAATCCACTACAGAGCAGTTTGCCCACTGAGCCACCTCTTGGGCCTATTCTTTCATAGGTGACTATTATTTTACTTTCTGTTGGCAATTTTTATTTATTAAATTTGTTTTCGTTTATTTTACATACCATGGCCATAGTTTTTTCTCTCCCCTCTCCTCCCATTTCCCTCTCCCATCTATCCTGTTCCCCACCCACTCTTCCTCTGTTGTCTCTGTTCAGAAAGAGGCAGGCCTCCCATGGGAGTGAACAAAGCATGGCATCAAGTTGAGACAAGACAGAGCTCCTATCCCTGTATCAATGTTGGGCCATGTGGAACAGATTCCCGAAAGCCAGCTAAGCACTAGGGACAGGTCATGACCTTACTGCTAAGAGCCTCACAGTCAGACCAAGCTACACAACTGTCACACACATGCAGAGCACCTAGGTCAGTCGCATGCAGGCTCCCTATCTGTTGGTCCACAGTCCATGAGCTCCAATGAGCTCAGGTCAGTGATTCCTAAGTTTATTATTCAGGTCAAATAATAATCAAGAGCCTATTATTCTTCTTATGCACACAGACACATATCATATCTACATTCATATAACAGGGGGATATTTGTGTTTGTTCATACGTGCTGTGGTGAATATGCGGAGGTTGGAAGAGTCACAGGAGTCAGTTCTCTCCTCTCATACATATCCTGGGGATTGAACTCAAGTTGCTATACCCAATGACAACCTCCTTCACTTGATTCATCTCATCTAGCTTACTATTCTTGATCTACAGTTAACTTTTTGAAGGCAGTCTCTTATGGCTTCCTTTGTTTTGGATATTAATTTTCCCTTTGTTAAGTATAAGCAGTGAAATTTTCTGAGTATGGTGTTTGTTTATCTGTTATAGACATCTGTTATGAGACATTGATATTAGATAGAGGGTGGCTAGGGAGAATAGCAAATATCCTGGCATGTATTGGTGTCTCATTCTTTGTCCTTGACTAGCTGGGCTCTGCTCTGGGCACTCTGGGCATCAGACAGTATGGCGCATAGGATTTCTTTACCTGTATCATTGGCATAACACTCATAGAATGTATTACAACACTTCTTCCCAATGACACTCAATGTCTGTTAATATTTGGTGTCTATTTGCTGGAGGAATAGTTACTTTAACAGAAACCAGGAAGTTGGGTGAAATAAACATACCTCTAAATGGACAGAACTGCAGTTATCAAATGGCAGGTTAGAAAGCTATGATTTTAGAATGCAGAGCCTCTGTCCTCCAGACCACTTACTGTCGACTGTCACCTATGTCTATATACAAAGCTGCTCCAGCATCCCTGTGGAGTCCCTGACCAGGCAAGATAGCTCTCTAGGTGCAGTGTCTTCCTGTGGCCTTTGGCCAGCTGGTGCCTTTTCATGGGTCAAGGGCTTGAGGCTGTATGAGTACAGACCATGTAGCTGGCCACTTTACCTTTTTCTCTTTCTTTGCCCAGCTTTCCCAGGGAAGGCTGCCCTTCCTCCACTGCCTTTTGAAATTATATATCAATGTAATGCTCTTCCTTTCCTTACAAACTATTATTTTTTTCCTTTCTGCTCCTGATTGTTTTAATGCTGCCAGGCTCTTTTTCTCTGCCCACTGGCCCTTGATACAATCTTTTTTTTTTCTTTTTTTACACTCAGGACAGCGTTGTCAATTCTTACACGTGCTTTCTCCTCTCCGACACTTCTACTCTATCCTCTGTTTTGAACTTTAAGGTGGGGAGCAAATGAGAATGTACTTTTCAAATTTTACCAATGTAATCATCATTGGAGGAAATCAGATTCAATATTGGGCTATTCCAGCCATGACACTGACCCCCCCCCAAACCCAAAGGCAACATCAAAAATACTAGCTTTTCAATTATTCTCTGGTCACTTGTTCTAAAGTATTTTGACTCAAACCTTAAATGTGTCTTGTAGGTCTCATCAGGTTTTTTCCCCCAGTATCAAGCAGATAAACACTGACATATTTGAGTGGGTCAGCATTAGGCATCTACCATACTTTGAGATAATTAACATCTACACTTTCTGCAGTGGGATTGTTTTCAAAAGGCTGATGCCCCAAAGGTCTTCTATGACTGAAAAATGAGGTGTGCAAGTACTGTGCAAATAAAGCCACAATGTTGCCACATGATTTTTATATTGCTTCCATTAAATGATTTTCTGTGTATTCATTTTACAGGAAGACTATGTGAAAAAATAAACTCTTAATGTATTTTCTGTGGCTTACCCATCGTGCATCTCCATCCCATTTATATCCCTGTCCCTTGGTATCTTCCCTCTGCCCTTAAAACCTCCCTTACAAATGAAATAAGATTTAAATTTTAAAAAAGAGAGAGACCCAGTGAGTCACTCAGTAAGCCCTTTAGTCCATATCTCGTTACTTGCAAGTGTTCACTGTAGAGTCATTGGTTTGGTTCAAGGTCTCTGGTTTCTGCTTTATTATCAATTCTGCTCCTTGCTGTGATGCTTCTCAGATAGCCTGTTATTGCCCTGTGTAATGTAGATCCTGCAACTTCGAATCTGCAGGACCAGGCCCTTCACATGCTCCAGCTTATTAAATGTGGGGTGGATTTCTAGGTGGACCAACTCATAGCCCCGGTCCTGACTGGGTGGTTGCAGGATAGGTTAGCTTGCCAGCTGTTCCCTGTCTTCACTACCAGGGTGAGCTCTCCAGCACTGTTCCAGCTAGTTCACCATATGCTTTCACTGGTCAAGAGGCAGGGCTGGTTTTCTGCTTTTAGTCTTAGGGCCTGCTCACCGACTCCTCTACCAAAGGGGCCAGCCATACAGTGTTGCCCGGGCAAGATGCAGGGGCCACTTTCTTGAGTGCTGCCCCTGATGAGGGGTAGGAACAGCTCTCCCACCTGCCAGAGGAGGTGAGGAGGAGGGATCTCTTTCTGGCCCACATGTCTATATGTCAGATGAGGGGTGGGACCAGATCTCCTATGCTCATATTCTGGGGCTGGCTCATCCGCCCCAACAATATCAGCTCAACTGTGTTGCCCAGGTGAGGAGTTAGGACCTGCTCTTCCAAACACAGCCAGTGAGGGCCTGGGCCAGTTCTTTGCAGCCCTCCTACCCTCTTGGCTTTCGGTGGTAATAGGAGCCACAGACATCAATGTAGATGGATGCTGCAGCAGGGATATAGACCCAGACAAGGGCCTTGGCAGCAGCCCAGGACCAGACATTACCATGGCCCTAGATGACAAGCAAGCCACCCACTTCAACCTACTCCTCATTGCATACACCTCCTCAGATCTACCTCTCTCCACAGAATATAACCCTCCTTCCCTCATACCTTCGCCCCCACACCATATATTTGCTCACCACTGTGTTTTCTCTTCGTTGCCAGGGGCAGGTCACCTATCTGGTTTTTAATAGCATGATGTTCATTTTATCCAGGAGATTCTCTCAGCCAAAATCATTAGGAGATTATCCTTGAGTTCACCCATCTCTTTATTCACCCATCCCCCCATATATCCAGGCACTCACTCCACCCAATTATTTGAAGGCCATTCTTAGCAAAGCATCCATGTAAAATGTTGGTCATAGAAGAACAGTAAAATCCCGAACTTATGCCAATAATTGTGGCCATCATTTACTCAGTGCAAACTATAAGTCAGGCATTGAAAACAGCAGTTTAATCATCAAAGAGAGCCTTGAAGTATCCTAAAAATGAGGAATATGATTGCACGGCTGGAAATATTGGACACAAGGGCTAGTTTGACCTATGAAGTACTTACCTTCAGCCCCAAACTCTTAAAACCCCGTGTGTTCAGACTCACAAAACCCTGCACATATGTTTAATTCCTGAAGTCTTTCATTCACCCCATGAGAAGGTATAGGAGATTCTTTGAAAGCCACCATCAGATGTCCAGATGAAGAAAGCCCTCCTTGTAGAGATGCCTTCTCAAACAGGGTTAGCTGGGGACCCTGTTCCTCATTGTATGGGGAGGAGAGCATGAGTTCAAACCCCAAGACAGCCTGGATTCTTTAGAGGGCTTTCTCTTTTGATCTTTGTTTTGACAGAATGTAGGGGCAACCTTAACCACATGGGTTTCCTCTTCCTCTTTCCCTCACTTCTCTTCCCAGGATACCCTAGCTTGGAGGTTTTCCTTGATAATCTGTGATTGGTAGGTTGACAGCGGTAAAGAGGCAGCAACAGTAGAAACATGTGGGTAATTTCCCTGGAGTTCCAGAACTAAGTACCTGAATTATTCTTGATCTCAGTTCCTCTGCACTGTACTTCATTTCTTCTGTTGACATGGTGCTTATGGGTTGTGGGATTTTAGTCCAAATAGCAAATGCTTGGAGCCAGACCTCCCTGCCTGTGAATATACGTCCTGGTCCTGTTCATTGTCTTATCTGAGCCAAGTCAAGTTTCTACAGCCTCAACATCATCATTGACAGAAGGAGGACGGCTCTCTGGCTATGCAGGCAGCATGAAGAGAAAATGAGGTAAGTGGCAGGGCACTAGCATAGTGTCTGGTACACAGAACCTCTATTAAGTGACTGCCCTTTTTCTGACTCCAATCTCCTCCCTTTACTGACTTTTGGCTTCTCAAAGGCATAGGCTTAGCATAGGGAAGCCCATGATAAAAGCTTAGGAACTAGATGACATATAAAACACGTGGTTAAGCCTGGGAAACCAACCTCCACCATCCCTCAGTTCATCAATTTACTATCCATTTTCTCCTTAAGTTGAGGAGTCACATGGACACACTGGAGAACACTGTTGTGCTTCCTTTCCCAATAACCAGCTAGTCCTCAGAGCTTTCAGTAAATTAATCAGTTCTCTGCTCACACCTTCTGGAGGGTGGAAGTTGGCAATCTTTACTTTCTCCTAGAGATTCATGTGAATCACCAGTTCCAAGAGTCCCTGACCTCTGAGTGCTTCATTTTTCTCCAATAGTTGTGTCTTATATGGATTTGCTAGACAAAATGCATGGTATTCAATTCAATAAGAATCTTAGATGAACTACTAACACATTCTAAGCATAAGTATATCTCCAGCATCATCCATAATGTAAGAATGGGAAACTGAGGGCTATTTGTTGTTTATCTGAATAAGAAACTGGATGTCCTGTGTCCTTTGCTAGCCATGGCAACCCCAGTCTTATAATGATGTAAAGTATAGAAAGAAGTTATCTTTACACTTGTATTTTCTGTTATCCTTTGAGACACATAGTAAAAAAGTTCCCAAATTGCTAACTGATATTATCAGAGACTCCAGAGGTTAATTTTCCCGACACACACACACACACACACACACACACACACACACACACACACACACACACACACACAATTTTGGATAGTTCCCTAGTAAGGCAGGCTTTAAGTTGCAATTGAAAGGATTCTTCAACACTTCTAGGTATAAAATGTCTAGGTGACCACATTGCTGCCATTATATGGGGAGATAGCCTTAAGCAAAACCTATAACCTACGATTCCTCTCCCCCACTCAACAGCAGCTGCCCTTTTCTCCTATCTCCATTCTCAGACATCTTTCATCTGACGTTTTATAATCTGCACAAGGCTGAAAAGATGAACAAATGTTCTGGGCTTAATCGGAAGTCTATTGAATAGTAATGAGGCTGGCAGCAGGCTGGTAAAGAAGGCACATCAGACCCACTTAACCATAATGGTCCTACAGTGTAATGAAGACTCAAGTGGTCCTTAGTAGGAATCCAGCTGTGAACCAGAACTCATCTTCCATTCTGATTGTGGAAGGAAATAGGTAATTGATGGGACAGAATGGCCATTACTATTATTATTACCTGTTTTTAAAAAATCCAGACCCAGCAGTTAGAAGGCTGTGCTTAGCTTCCTTGGAGAATACCAGGTGTGCAGCGTGAGGGTTGCTCTTCCATTAAGTCTTCAGATGGGAGCGCTAATAACTTTTGTATTGAAATAAGTAATGACCACATTTAATGACCAGTTTGTTTGAGTGTTAACAGCTTGTGAGCCAACAAATGGGTCATTAACAGGTGTTAATGTCTACTTTCTGGTTTAAACAACCCATTCTATCTCTGCCCTATTTGGATTGAGGGCTTTTGCAAATTATGAGCTAGATTTTCATTTTTCTCAAGGTGGGCATCTCCTATTAATCAGCTAGACAGTTCTGTCTAACGCTTCTCTTTTCCAGGATTATTTCTTACCTAGTCCACAGAAACATAATTTTTCTTTGAATTGTTGTTTTTTTTCCCCTGAAATGTGAAGGAATACTCAGAGAATTTGATTCCAGAAGAAATTAGGTAAAATGTCCAGTAGGAAACTCTACCCTGAAACATCAAATTATTTACTATGGAGAATGAATACAAATAGATTGAAGATATTGTAGATTTGAGATGGCGTTTGTAGACACTGAGAGGAAAGGAAAAGATTACTGGTTCAGGGTCAGATATGAAGTATGTGTAGTCAGCCCAGCATAGTCCAGCAGGTACTGAAATACACATGCGGTGAGATCCAGCCCTCTTGAGAAATTCCCTGCTTATCACCCTTTTGTGTTCCCCTCACCCCTTTGATTTTTCAAATCATGGGACCCAGGGTACTTCTTTTTTCAACTTATATTTGAAGGAATGGAATTGGTGATGATACCAATGTAGGAACTTCCTATAGACAAAAGGAAGTTAGAAAATAAAAATCCAAATTCTGCCCAGGAAAAGTCATTTTCAGCACCATATGTGTGTTTAGAGGGTCCCCACATTATGCACACACCTTTCTTTCAACACAGTACTTCCCAAGTTATGTGTCATAAAAATCCCAATGGTTTGTAAAATACAAATGATGTATTTAAATGCCCAACCAATGCCAAACTACCGTCTAAGTTTTTCATATGACATTATGTTTTTATCTTATGAAAAATAATGGTGTGTGATGAAGTATTAATGTGTACTTGGGCACTGATGGACACCTCCTCTCCCCCTAAGATTTGAGTGTGGCCTTTGATATCTGGGAGTTCCTTATGGGAGGAAACAAGCTGGGCCACTCATTGATATGTGTGCTTTTTGTAATGCCTTCAAAACAGGATGGTCCAAGGCCCTGACTAGTTAAGTATGGGTGCAAGTTGGAAGGATCTCATTTGGCAAAGGCATTGCTGTTTGGGAGGACGGTGAGAACAGGCCAAGTCTTCACACAGGGAAGTGATTCAGTAAATGGCATCAACAAGATTCTGTGCACTTTATGAATGTGGGGTTTTTAACACTAGCCATGCAGTCTGGAAGGGAAGGGTCAGTAAAATGGCATTTCAAAGCACACTGGCATTTGTCTCAGATGCTCTGCGGTTTGCTGGGTAGAAAACTCTAGGGTTCCATTCACCTTCTAGCTGACTGCTAATTTTAGTTTGTCACAGGACATGGAATTAAAAAAACACTATTCAACATTTTGAAAAGGGGTGAAATATTAATATTTTTAGAAGATGCTTATTGTGGTTGTTTGAGCAATAGATATTCCCCACAGACTCATGTACTTATACACGTGGTCCCCAGTTGTCACACCGTTTGGGGAGACTGCAGAAATTTTAGTATGTGGAGGAAATACATCACTGGCATCAGGCTCTGAGGATTTGCATCCCCATCCCCATTTGCTTTCCCGCTCCCTGTGTGTGCCATGTCAGACCTTCCCTACCACTATAGACTCTAGTTCTCTAGACCCGAAAACCAAAATAAACTCTTATGTTTACAAGTTGCTATTGATCATAATATTTCATCATAGAAAAAAACCCAATACACTGTGGGGATATGTTGAGAACGGATCCACCTCCTCCTGTGTTTGTTTTGTTTTTTTTCCGGACAGAGTTTTCTGTATAACAGTCCTGGCTGTCCTGGAACTTGCTTTGGAGACCAGGCTGGCCTTGAACTCAGAGATTCTCTTGCCTCTGCTTCCCAGGTGCTGGGAGTAACAGTGTGAGCCATGGCTTCTTCTGCCTTCTCTGTCTTTTTATGCCTGCCTTAAGTACCTTCTTTGCTCAGTTAAGGCCTGGCACCACCACTGCCTGCCTGGGAGCCTGGAACTCCCTCTGTAAACTAAAATGACCTCGAACTCAGATTGGATTAAGTGTGTAGGTCACCACTCCCAGGAAATTCCCTGTGCTGGGATTAGAGGTTTGAGTTACCCCTGTCTGATCCTCTTAGACTGACTGTGGGTAGATCCCTCTGATATCTCAGGCTGCTTTTATTAAATTTGAAACATATCCCCACAATATACTTACCTATTATCTATATTGTTTTGAAAAATTTTGCAAGTTAAAGAAGTAAACCTATGTTAGGAAGACTTGGTCTTTGTGTTTTAATAATTCTTAGAAGTTTACAGGGCCATTCTTCTCTCACTATTTTTGAAGTCTCAAGATTTCATTCTCTCACATCAACTGATATTGGTGGAACACATCCTTTTAAGATCCCAGACACTTGACACAAAGAATAGCAAACATATCCTGAAGCATTTGGTGCCCTTTACAATGGAGCACTCAGGAAATGAAGCAGGGCATATGGGCAGTGAGGTGTTCTGGAGAGGCACATCTCTGGGGTGCCAACAAAGAGGATGTTATTTGAGCAATAACTTGCAGGGTTTGTTGAGGACTGGTATTATTACCGTCTGAACAAAATGTGCCCTACAGTGTCATGTGTTGAACACTTGGTCCCCAGATGAGGATATTACCGGAGGAGGTGGTAGAATTGTAGGAAGTAGGGCCTAGCTTGAAGAAGTAGGACATTTAGGGAATGACTCTGAAGGTCATACATGCTGCTGAATCCCTTTCTCTCTCTGCTTTCAAATTGTCACAAGGTAAGTGATGCTCTGCTTGCATACCACGATGTTCTGTGTCTCTAGGAGCCTAGAATCAATGGAACTAAGAACTGTGGACCAAATGCCTGGAGAGAGGACTCAGCAGTTAATAGCACTGCTGATCTTGCAGTGGATTCTGTTCAGGCTCCAGCACCTGCATGGTAACTCCAGTTCCAGGGGAATCGTACACCTTCTTTTGGACTCCTTGGGCACTGCATGCATGCAATACATCTATATATATATAAGCAAAACAGGAGTACACATAAAAACAAAAACAAACTATTAAAAAAATGAAATTCTATGAACTAAAACCTCTAAAACTGTGAGTAAAACAAGGTCTTCCTTCCGTAAATTCTGTCACAGTGACAGAAAGACTGTCATGACCGTGGAGGAGACATGGCCCTCTAGACTAGTCAGCTTTTTACAGAGAGGGCCAGATGGTAAGATTTTAGGTTTTGAAACCAGATGGTCTCAGTCATAGATTCTCTACTCAGTGGTTGTAGTGTTGATACATTTCTACAAAGTGTTTTCTTTACAACAACAGGGCGTGGGCCGTATTTTACCTATGGGACATAGTTTGCCCACCTTGCTGTGGACCGTGAAGGGACGGAAGATATTGGTCACGTTGAATGTGCTTAGGGTTAAAACTGTACATGTGCACAGAGTGTGGAGGTTTGAAAATGTTACATAAAGCCAAGCTAATGTGAACAATCATGATGTACCAGAGGAGAATGTGTGAGTGAGACACGGCAGAGTGTATTGTTAGGACCACAAAGAAGAATAAAACCTAGGAAAAATGTTCTGAAGAAATTTTGGAGGCTGAACTGAGTAATACATTCTTTATCTTGAGGGAAAACGTAAAAAAAAAATTACTGTATTATCAAGCAAATCAGGCTATGTGACAGTGGAACCTAAACAAAATGATAAGTTACTTACGGAGTCCTTTGATACCATGGCTGGTTATGACACATATGAAGTTTAATGTGAGTGAGTGTGCTCTCCAGAGTGGCAGCAGGTCATCCTTCATATCATGATCTGGTGATCCAGGCACTTCAGTCCTCTAGATGTCCATTTTACTTGTTGTGAAAAGCAGGCACGGGGAGTCAGTCTTACCTCCATGTACGTTGTCAGGAAATCATGCACTGTCTCCCGTTCTCAGCTCATTGCTCAGTTCTCTGCAACCACACAGGACAGCCGTGCATGAGGGCTCTGCCACACAGAATGCAGGGAGAGTGAAGTTAAGGAATGGGAATGGGAGGCAATGGTGGGACATGATACAGTTATACATTACTTTCCGATGATGAAGGTCTGGGAAGACCTGGAGTAGGGAAGGACAGGGAGTCACTAAGGAATTCCTGTGAATGTCTATTCAAGAGTCAATATAGGGATCTGGGAATAGAGCTCAGCCAGTAGTACTTACCTAGCACACATGAATCCTCAGGTCATCCCCAGCTGTATAAACTGTTGTGGTACACAGGCATCATTCCAGCACTTGGGAAATAGAAGCAGGGACATCAGGAATTCAAGGCAGCTTCAGTTACACAGTGAGGTCAAGTTCAGCCTAGACGACATACTTTAAAAAAAAGGGCAAAGCTCTGAACTAAGGTTGTAACAAAAGAAATGAGAGAGAACTTGGTTCTTTGTGATATAAAAACAAATTAAAAAACTGTTGGATTATAACACAGGAAATCAAAATGAAGGGAGAGGCCATGGAACAATAAATAAGATTTTTTTTTGCATATTAATTTTGAAGTTCTGGACTGACATTTAATAGAAGCTGTCTTTGCTGCACATTGAGATCAAGTTGTTCTGGATGCGGTACCTGAACCTGTAAAGGGAGGCAAGTTACTTAGACACACACACACACACACACACACACACACACACACACACACACAGAGAGAGAGAGAGAGAGAGAGAGAGAGAGAGAGAGAGAGAGAGAGAGAGAGAGAGAGTCTGAGACCACTGAGAGGAGCATTGCTTAGCAGACAGACATGTTCCCTGAAAGGTCTGGTTTCCTTGAACTCCACCAGGTCACAGCTTCAAAGGCATCTTAGTCGACACCACAGAAGACTAAAAAGGGCTGAGTGGCAATGCATGCTGCTGTTTTAACACGGGTCTTATGTGGATCTCCTTTAGGTATTACAGGTCCCATCTCTAATCTGGATCTAATTTTGGCTCCGAAGGCCCACACCTGTGGCCTACTGGAGTGACATGACCAGTAAATTCAAAAGGAATAAATACATTTTACTTTTCTTCCCATTCAAGCCTGGGGTGGTCAGTTAGAAAGAGTAAGAACCCAGTTTTCCCCTCCCCGTAGTTCAGGATATTGCTGACAATTTACTTTTAGAATTTCCTGGCAAATATTTCTTGGCTTTTTCCACCCACTGCCATGCTTTCTCCGGTCCAGTGGCATTGTCTTCATAGAAACTTCTTCCCCTAATCTTCTGGGTTGTGCAAAAGAAATATTGATGATAAATAACCATTAATAAGTCTTGAGAGCATGGAATAGGGGGAAGCAGGTATAAGGTTACAAAGAGTTGGGAATGAGTTGGTGATAAGAAATTGATCCAAGATAACATAAAATATCCAGTGGAGAAGCCCTGTGGTGAATGGTTTAGAATGACAGAGTTTTATAATTAAATAAAATTATTTTTTTTAAAATTTTAAGACTGGGAAAAAAATCTGGATGTGCAGAGAGTCAAAGGACAAGATAAAGGACAGGCAGAGACTTCCTAAAGTGGTAAAGTAGTTGTGTAGGAGATGTAGGAAGGCCACCAGGATACCAACAAGCCACGGCAGTAACAAAGGAGACACGGTATGCCTTTGAGCACAGATATGGGTAAGAACAAAAACAGTTTGAGATATAAGAGTAACCAAGTGAGTGGTAACAGCCTTAGCCAGGACTGGAAAGGTGATAGAGCTTTCTCCTTTTCAGATCACAGAAAGGTCCAGAGAACTAGTTATGCAACCCGCAAGCAGAAAAGCCAAATCAGGAAGGCCTCTCATAAGTTCTGTTATAGTACTGTCCTCAATTGTCCCAAGGACCTGGGTCATGTGTCGTGTGAAAGCCACTCATAAAAATAGGACTTTGGATAGGTAAGGACTCTGTGTCTGTCACAGAACAAAGCAGAGCCCTTTGTATTCTTAAAGTGCCACAGACAGATGTGGCAGATGAGCAGAAGGATGGTGTGTATAACATCATTTGGTACAGATTACTGTGGGTTTGGGAGAAAAGATTTTGGGGAGAAAGAGTTGAGTATTTAGTTCCAAACATTTCAAAATGATTTGAGCTCTGACCATGACCTCTGTCTGCATTGCCTCCTGCACAAGGTAGGGGGCCCTGACTACTTTTTGTCTATGTCTACGATGATCCTGAACTTTCTACATTGGCCCCAAGAGGAAGACAGGCAGGCATGTTAACCCTTAGTTGTCTTCTGAACACTGCAAACATCTCAACTGATAAGAGTGGTAACTTGAAGAGAAAGAAAGAGGAGAAGAGGAGAGAGGGAGAGAGAGAGAGAGAGAGAGAGAGAGAGAGAGAGAGAGAGAGAGAGAGAGAGAGAGAGAGAGAGAGAGAGGGAGGGAGGGAGGGAGGGAGGGAGGGAGGGAGAGAAAGAGAGAGAGAATCAGATAAATACAATTAGCAAGCTATTCTAGATGTACACATTCCAGTGCAGAAGCAGAAACAGCACCAAAGCCGAAGATATCATGTCTCCTGAATAAAATACTAGTCCCACAACACTGGCATCCAATACAAATGGAAGAAACTTCCAGATGAAGGATTTAGAAGAATGACTGTAGGTATCTCTAACTCAAGGAAAACACAGACGTACTCCAAGGAAACAATAACAGTGGTAAATGAAGTAGAGAAGTCCATTCAAGGCAGGAAAATAAAGCTCAACAAAGAGACAGGATTACTGAAGAAAAAACAGAAATCAAAATGTTGCTTGAAATGAACTAAACCAAATAAATATTCAACAAAAGAGTTCATCAAAAGTGGATCCTATAAAACGTTAAGAATCATGGATATAAGACAAGCTAGAGGAATTGGGCCATTCAATAAGGTCAACGGTACATTTTGAAAGAATGAATAAAATGTGGGAGAGTTTTGGGACATCATGGAAAGATTCAACCTTTGGATTATGGTAACAGAAGAAGGAGAAGACCAGAGCAAAGGCACAAAGAATATTTTCAATGAAGTCACAAAAGAAAAAATTTAAGTTGGGGAATGAGATGCCCATCAAAGCGCAAGAGGCTCACAGAACAACAAAATTATTTGAAATTATGTGTTTGTTTTCATGCAGTTATTACAAATGAAAGGCTAGTTTTGAATGTCCTCTTTGGAGACTTCCTCAAAAGAGTTCAGATGCTGATGGCTTAATTTCTGAGGTAATGGTGTTCAAAGACAAGGCTCTTGGGAAGTGATTTTCTTGAGGACTCTGACTTCATCAATGAACTTGCTCATGGTAGACTAATAATACTGAGAGATAGCAGGAAACAGTGGAACATTACTGAAGGAAGTAGGTAGTTAGAGGTATTTCTTTGAAGAATATCTTTCCACAGACCCTTTATGTCTGTCTCTGTTTGCTCAATGGCAGCTGTAAGTTAATAGCTTTATTCTGCTGTGCTCTTTATCTGTGACATTTCTGTTCTTCCCTGGCCAAGAAACTAGAGGCCATCTGACCATAGACTGCAATATTTTAGAATTGTGAGCCTAGGAATATCTTCCTACCTCAAACTGTTTATCTTTTGTGTCTGTCACAGTCATGAAAATGTCTAACACTCAAGCACTCCTTATTGAACTTCATCAATGGAAAGTAAGGCCAGTAACTTCCTTAACTCTGCAAGGGCTGAAGGTCAAGGCAGCCAAGCACTAGAAGGAGTCTAACAAGTTTTTGTAAGTGTCTGGAATTCAACTTAAAACATTAGCCATTAGCCATTAAAAAGGGGACTTTATTTTTGCAAGACGATTTATGGCCTTTTATATGTTTATTTTTCTATCACCATTGGACTTTCAAAGACGAAAGAACATATGGGTCAGAGACTCCTTGTCCAGGGACACATTACATCTCCTCAGGTTGCTAGCTTAAGGTGTTCTTTGGTATGGAGAAGTGTGGAGAGCATTCTCAAAATGCTCTGCATTGAGATCCCATCCAGGAGACAACCTTATACAGTTCATTCTCACACTATTCAACTTGGCCTTGCCTTGCTCAGCAAAGCCTGAGGTCATATTTTCACACCATTCTTTCTGTTCTTGTCCTATTAGAAATAAGCAATATAGTGTCTTGCCTTTTTTGGGTAAGCGAGGAGCCTCTTTATATTCCCAAGGAATTAAATAATTGCTCTAACTGATCTAAAACCCAATAAAATTTAAACTTTATTAACAATGTAAATATCCAAAAAGAAAAAAAGAACTTAAAAATATAGAAGAAAAATTCATGGGCTAGGCCTGGTGCTCTACAAGGGCTTCTTGTGGTAGAGGAAGGGAAAGGCAGGTCTGGTGGGATGTGCAGAACCGGATGTTAGTAAATGGAATCACTCCCTCCTCTCAGATCCCACATCTTAGGTGAATTCAGTTCAAGTGGACATCAATTTGTTTTCATTTCCAAAGCAAATGAGTTTGCATGGACAGCATGTGAGCTCGTTAACTGCCTGGTGAATTTAGCACAGGCAGTTTCTGAGTGATTGGAAGGCTGAGTGTGGAAACGCCGAGAAATTACATCATCAGCGAGGGGATAGCTGCAAAGATTCTAAGGTGACAGAAGGAGAAAGACAACCCTGCTGGTAACTTCCAGTAAGCGATGGAGGCAGATGCTATGTGAATTTGAGCAGTTCAAGGCCCTCGAAGAAGTAATATTAATAAATAGTACACCAAACCCATAAAAAGGAATGTGGAAAACATGAGGAATGTTGATTAGACCAGGCATGACTTGTTTTGTTCTTAAATCAAAATCTTGGATATCGGAACTCTATTTTTAAAGCCATGATAAAATGTCTAAAGGGTCTATGTGATTGTTCTCAATAGACTTTATATTGAATAGAACGTGCTAACTTCCATTTTATAGTAACAGTTCGTCCTTCTATCTGATATAAGCATGTAGAAGCAATTTCTATAGGCAGCTTTTACATCTGCACTGAATCACTAACTCTCCTTCCTTCCTTTCCATTCTTGTAGACAGAACTGCCAATAGGAATTGATATCATACAGTGCCTGCTTGAGTTTTACCTTGTTCCTCAATACACGCACATTCACTGATTGGAGGCACTGATGAGCAATGGGCTAGCTAGCAGGGCCTCCTCCATGCAAGCAAGGGAATGTGGCCTAAGAGGCAGAAGAACTGTGGAAAAATCTGAACTGTTGAATCTGTTGTATTAAAATTAGCCAAGTGTCAATCCCTGTGCAATAGGGCATTCACTAATTGATGACTGGGTCATCTATCTCCCATTTTAGGGAAACACCTCTCACACTTGATTCTTTGTTTCTGGAACATAATTTGTGCAGGGATAAAAGTTTCTCTAGGCTAGAAAGAGAAATTTCACAGATAACCCAGACCCAAACTATCCCGGTAGCAGAGAGTTGATGGTGCCATACTTAATTGACAGTGGAGGGGGATCTCAAGTTACGTGCCTTTTTGTTAAAGTTCTGTATTAGCTGTTTGCTTGGAAGGGCAGATGTTTTGGCTCTGGTGGTCACTGCTCACCTCTGTCTGGAAGGTGCATCAATCACTTTAATTATAATGGAACATAGGGCCAGGAACCGAAGGAGAAAAATCAACCCAATCCCAAGAACAATCTTTCTTGATGAATTCTCCCCTAAATCGAAACAATTCACTGGGTATCCCAGCTGGGGTTCATATGCTTTTGATTACTGTGGGCTATTTAGCTCTACAAAATGACAGGCTGCTTAATGGGCTTTTAATGGTTATAGGTTTCTCTCTCTCTTTTTTAATGAGCTTCACCAGTTTGTTACTAATGCCCTGTAGAAATCTGGCGAGGGTCCAGACTTGATACTACACATTTCTGGTTTCAAGGCAGCAAACATACAACCTTCCTTGCCAGTGGGGGAGTACGCGACCAGCCTTAAGGTAGGACCATCAGAGTAGGGAGAAGAGGAAAGGTAATAAACACCCTGTATGCCTAATGATTATGTCATCCCAGAGAAGGTGGTTACACTCTGCAGCTGAGGATCCCTTGAAGGCTACTTGCTAAAAGCCCCTGGGATAGCAGATGGCAAAACCGGCAATGTTGGCAGTGTGTTGCCTGCTAATGTGATTTCTACATTGTTGGTAAAAGTGACCCTTATATGCTTAGTTGTATCCTGCTCAGCAATGAATTTTATACAATCGGGTTTGTGTCCTCACTGCCTAGTGCAAGACTGAGCCCATAGTAGGTGTTGAGTTCAGATCCACAGAACGAAGTCCCAGGCAAGTGGGGGGAGTTGGGGAGATCTTTATGCAAAGGGACTGACTTTTTGGGGTTCAACCATGAAGCATAAAATCTGGGTTAAGAGAAGGCTGGCCAGTGAATGAGAAACAAGGAAGAGAAAGGACATCTGGGGACACTAATAATAGCAATCAGTTACATCCATTATCCCTTGTACCACCAATATTTTGCTAAAAACACTGTGTACTGATTTCACTAAATTCTCATTCCAAAGCTAGGAGACAAGTGATGGTGTGCTGGTGATGACCAGTACCTTTGCAGGTGAGCAGTGGGGGAAATGCCTGAGCATAGAGCATTTGGTGACTTCTATGCTAAGAACTTCAAGCCCAGCCTACTTCGTACTACTAACATGGTGTAAACTGCATTGCAAAGTAATAGAAAAGTTACCTGACATGTGTGAGGCTCTGTGTATACACCACCGCAAGTACTGTTACCTGAAGTTCCCAAGAGGAAGCTGCAACTACTCTGACTATTATACAAACCTAGTTGATTGCTGATCATGCTCATACATGTGTGATTCCAGGACAAACTAATTCTTTTGTCCTTTGAAGAGAGATCTGGTTTTTCTGCACTGACAGTAGGCATCAATACCAGTTGCACCAGAAAAGCTGTAGTGAAGTTAAGTAACAGGTTAAGGGCATAGAGGAAGCTGGAAACAGACTCCATGGCCAGTGTGATTCTAAGGATTGAGTTTTGGACTGTGCTACTTCCCTAAACCATCCATACACTATTGAAATAGCCACTGAACTAGGAAACAGGCAATGTGGTTCTACCCACATACAACCCACTCTGATTTCCCCAGGGTCCCTTGGAGGTAACAGGTGACATTCACAAAGCTACAGTACTGGTTCATTTGTCCCATGTCTGTTCTTTCTTTCCTTAGCTTTTGCTTTATTGTTTGACAATTTCATACACTTATATAATGAACTTTAGCTGTTACCCTTCTTCGTTTTTTTCATACCTCTTCCTCTCCCACTTATATTCTTCTCCCCAACACGTATCATATCCCTACTGTTATATATTTTATATGTGGTCTACTCAGTTTGGTTGGTTTTTTGCCCAGGCGAGGTGAGAGTTGTTTACTGGAACAAGGTCAACTTCCCAGTAGCTACACCATTGAAGAAAATGATACTCCTCCTGCTACTTATGAACAGCTTCTAGCTACCAAAGCCAGTTTTGATGAGGCAAGAAACAGCTCTGTCAGAGTGGATAAGAAACAGTTTATTCTGAAGCCAAATATAAATATCCATAGCCCCAGAAGAGTATTCAGGTTCCCCCAGTTCTGTACTCCAATGTAATAATAGTTTCATAACGTTTTCATACTAACAGAACAAAAAAGTCACAAATTAACAGGTTTTCCAATACACTGGTCGCTCCGTTACGTAGGTGGGTTGTAGAATGGGAAGCCTCTTCTATAGGCCTCAGACATTCTCTAATGACAGATTTCGGATGGGTGATAGCTAGTGTTCTGTCTATTTGATATGTTTCAAGAAATTTCACATGATAATCAGAAGGATGTTAGGGCAATCACAGAGGTGGAAAAGGAATGACCATTATGATGAAGGAATGATATATATACACATATTTATATCCCAAGATAAACTGAAACTTGGCTCTGGCCTGCAGCACCCCAACTCCTTCACAGTCATTGAGTATCTGCTCAGCCAGTTAGCTTCTCTAGAATGTTCAATGTAAGCTGTTGCTCCTCTGGGAACTTTATTTCAGTTTCGGAGGCACCCCTCCTTCACTCACCCCCATTCTGGAGGTTTGATTTAACGTTCAAAAATAAGGCTCTGGCCTCTGGTTCTATTATGGACATTTATTAGAGTCCCATTTTCTTATTTTATAAACAAATATCCTAGGGGACAGAGAGATTAAACAACTTATCCAAATCCTTATAGTCTTGTCAGTAACAGAGTTGGGAACACTGGGAAGGTCTCCAGGTTCTTCATCTAAAGCTTCCCTCTAAACTATGGTTCTATGGTTTCCTTCACTTCTTAAGACTAGTAAATGGTTCTTAGTTGGTTTTCTTTTCCTCCCCCCCCCCTTTGGAAGTGAAGTTTGGATTTTCTTGTTCTGATGCTGATGTCCTTACTGATTGCTTTAGAGATTGAACTTGGCTTTCCTTGATTCAGGGGTAATGAGCCAAAGAGAGGACTCAAGGGCAGGCTCCTGGGCATGGCTTATTGTTAAGTGAATAGTGCACACATGAAAGGCATTCTTAGCAAGTTTTAGTGGGTAAGGAGGAGGGGATCCAAGAAGGCGGGGGCTCCTTGAAGAAATACTCTCATGTTCCCAAGTCCCAAGATCCTACTAAATCAGACTTAGGTCACATGGTACCTATACTTGTCTCTCGGCCCAGGGTGAAAACAGTTCATGTTGTAAAATTAACTTTCCACATTTGGCCAGCACACATGGGCCAACTTTCTTTCAAAGTGGTTTGCGAATGAATGAATGAATGAATGTGTTGACTGGGTTACTGTTCTTAGGGGAGCCTTCTTTGCCTTGGACTTGGAGAAAGATTAAAGTTGGTTTTCAAATGTGCTGGTGCTCTCCCAGACACAGCATGCTGATAGAATTCTGGTTGCACTTTTATTTGCTATGGAACAAAATGTTGTCGTTTCATGGAAGAAATAGCCTAGCAGATGGTGTTTGGTGGATGGCATGAATGTAGCTTTGTAAATAAGCATTCAAAATAGGCTAGCTTCCCTCAGATTTACCATCTGCCCCTCACCCCACGAGGTCTACAGGTGATAAAACAAAGAAAAGAATTTTGTACTTTCGATTGTTATTGCTACTATTTCCGAGTTTCCAAATTATGAAAAGTTCCCCAGTTATGGCTTCCTTGAATTTGGCTGTGAAAATATTAGAGAGAGGTTGTCTCCAACTTAGCAGATATTTCAGGGTTTAGTCTGGTTTCATAATAATCACTGAAGCTGGGTGGTGTGGTGTGAGTTACTACTAGGGAGGCAGAGGTGCGAGGACCATTTGAGTTCCGAATTGAGTCCAGACGTGTGAGACCAGCTTCTGCAATTAAGTGTGAAGCTTTCTCAAAAAAGACAAAGCAAAATGAAGCAAACACCGCCACCACCACCACACACAGAAGTCTAAATGACACCCCCTGTTTATCAGCCCGTTCGGGGTAACTTTTGATACGGTTCTCCTTCTGCAGCTGGCAGCCTGGCTATGTCTTGCTTCCTCTTCAGGTGCAGTGAAGGCCTTCCCTGCTACTGTTGCTCATTTCTGAGAATCAGGCTAGCTTATTGTACAGAGGCTCTAGAAGCATACACGTGGGGTTGAACTTTTTTTTTTCTTTCTCATTTCCAGTTCCAAAGTGATGGTTAAGGTTAGTTAGGCTCTCTCAACCTTGTTTTCTTCATCAGCCGAATGAGGAAACTGAGGTTCACACGACTCCTAGAGAAGTTCTTCAGGTTCAGTGAAAACACCCCCGCGGCACTCACGATGGCACACGAGCAGCAATGTTCTCTGTTATTGCCCCTGCCATTGCTGTCACTGTCATCCCCCGTACAAAGCCACCTGCAACAGCAAGAGACAGTGATGAGCCACTTCAGCTGTGATGTGAAGGGTGCTTGACTCTGCAGCTTGATCGATCCTGCATCTTTTTTTTTTTTTTCCTGAATCAGGGATTCCCATGGGCTACCAGTCAAAAACGTGTGTTGGTGGATGGAGGCAGTGTGAGGCTTTGGCTAGGTTGGGTTGATTGTTGAGACATGTAAGATGGATGCTAAGGGTTTGTCCTCGCATTTTAAATGGTACATGACTCTACAGGAATGGATTAGGAACCAGAATTAGGAGTCTGATGTCAAGATCTTTTAAAGAGCTGATTGGTTTTGGTTTTGTGTTTTTTTTTTTTTTTTTTTTTTTTAACCATAGGATCGTGGTACTTTCCTGCGTTTAAGTTAGAGAATGAATTTACTCAGATTTGGAGCAAGGATTTCAGAGGGACATGTAGAACACTCTGCCTTTTAATATGTTTAATATGTTTGTTTCTATATCCTCGGGATGTAGATGAAGCCAGGAGCCTGAGGGCCGGGGAGGGGGGAGCTTCAGCATATGTTACTATAGAGCCAACCCCTTATTAGGGGGCAACTGGGCAACTGTCTCTATTTTCAATTATTGTGCTTCATAAAGAAAAGATTGCTTTTAAGGGGAGTATAATTTGTCAAGGCAAGGAAGAACAGTGTTATGGGAGTTAAATCTTCAAAAGAAAAAAAAATCAAAGGAGGCTGGCCCTGTAGTGGTGTCTCTCTAGCATTTACCTGATTATTTTCTTAGACATTGTAAAGTAGAAGAATCAGGGTGTTCGGGATATAAAGTTGTCACAATGCATCTGAAATTCCATCACCTTGTGTTGCAGGTAAGGCAACCCCAACATGGTAATGTAATTCCAAATCAAATGTTGATCACCTTCCTCCAGCCACGATCCAAACACCAAAGTCAAACGTTCCTGTTGCCATGGGAGAAGAGCTAGTGATGTCCTCCTGTCTCTCCATCCACTCTTATACTTAGCAGATGTTGCTGAACTTGTATGCATTTAAGCACATCAATGCCTTAACAAATTCTGAATAACTGGCTTTATATGGACAAAATTCTTTTCTAGATACAGGTGTATTTAGTATTAAGACATGAGGTATGTACACAAAGACCTTAAAATATACAAGAAATGGCTGGGTTTGCTGATAATCAGTAATCTCAAACACAAACACTCTGCAAGAGACAGATAATTTGGAGTCCCCTGGGTGTCCCATTGCGGAGGCAAAGGTAGAAGTCTAGTGCTACCTTTCTGTATCTCCACAAAGTGCAACAGACTAGGTTTTGTTTTGAGCTTATGTCCCATCAGTATTAAAATAGTGAATCCCATCCCTTCTCATGAGGTATGAGACATGAAAGAGATACAGACCTGTTTACAAACAGTGAAGATTAGTAGACATCGGAAGAGTGACAAATCGTGGTGATCCCACTCTGTGAAGGTAACATCACTTGACGTGTGGTCATTATTATCTTCATGGTTATCATCCACAAGCTTTGTCACCACTCAGATTCTCATCACCCCAGTGCTCTGTAACCAAGCCTCCCTTTCATTCCAAAAGTCCAGGTAATTGTGAAAATCTGTTGACACGACCCTGATAGTTATTGAATGGTCCTTGTTACCTTTCGCATTTGTGTATGGAGACATGGGCATTTTTTTTTCTTTAGCCACACTCTGACAATGGAGAGTTGAATCTTCTTGATGACCGGGTTAATTTTTTTTTTCATCAAGTTTATAACTGGAATGTTAACTGCTCTAGATGTGGATGCAGTGGGTCGAAAAGCAGAGCCCTTCATATAGAGGAATTTTATGCAGTACAAGTGACAATTCATCTTAAGAAACAAGCTTTCTTGATCTAACAGAAGGCTGAAGTTAGGAGTCTATGTGGTGACCCAGTGTTATTGTATTTATCATCAACTGAGTAATAAGGGCTGAAATAACATTCCAAGCTGCAGGGAACTCCTCTTGTATTGGTTTTAGCACCAACTTGAGGATCAGGTAGTTTCAACTCTGCTATTTAGCTTATCCTCTCCTTATGGCTTTGCAACGTGAACTGATTTTAATTCCATAAACAATGTCTCTTGCTTCCCTTGTAACTATAAGTTAGCAAATGATGTTGAGAATTGTTGAGAGAGACGTGCAGGAGAGCTTCTAGAGATGAGAAGCGTCCCCTCTGTTCTTCCCAATTTCTCTACCTCTAGAAATGGTGACTGTGGAGCCACACACACACACACACACACACACACACACACACACACACACACACACTCCTCAGTCAAGAAGCATGTGCTGAGGTTCTATGGTGCTGCTTCCTCACTCTGGACTTCATCACACGAGAAGGAAACAGATGCACAAATTACCATTTTCTCTAGTTTCTGCTAACAGCACATAAATGCAGCCTCTAACTGGTACAGAAGTCTTATACCCAATGAGTACCACCCTTGTTTCTTTGCAGCTAGATCCTAGAAACACTGTCTGTTGGTCTGTGCTGATTCACAAGCCTCTACAAGAGTGAAGTTGGACTCGGCTTCTGCTAATGAGCAGAGGAATTGCTGGAGAATACAATGTTGGGATTATAAGGTGCTGGCAGCCATACCAGAATAATAAGGTCAGATGGAAAATTGTACCAGTGAAAACTTGAGTGGATATCCTGTCTGCTGTGGTGGCCTCTCAACACTGAAACCCAGATCCACAGCTCATTTGGTAGAACTACAGTCCCCTTTCTCTCTGTGGCAAAATGATGAGGGATTGAGTATTGGTTCAAGCTTTACTCTGTGTAGCTATTCAGTAGAAACCCATGCTCTTTCCCATTTGTAACTGAAGTGCTTATTCATTGGGCTTTCTTCACACCAGCAGTTCTGTCTGTAATATCAAAGACCGTGGCTGCAATTTGCTTTGCTAATCTCAAATACCTTTGGTTGATCCATTGATGGAGGAGGTTCAGCATGCGCGAACTCCTTTCTTGGCTCATTATATGCTTGTATTCTAGGAGCATTCACTCATCTGTGTGGTTTATAGCGCTGTGTGAACCTTTGATAGAAATTTAAGGCTAAATTACAGGAGATGATTTCAGAGATAACTCAGCCTCATTAACTTGCTGTATCTACATTATCATTCAGTGATTTTATTTTTTGTACATTTTGGAAGGTAAAATAAATAGGATAAACTTGAGGCAGAATCCAAGTGAAGCTGAATTGTCTCTGTTAATCCTCTTACAGGTTGGTTGGTGGGTGTGGTGTTGGGAGGCTGAATCTGAGCATGTTTAAATGTGGTAGTTCCTTGTACCATTTAAGAGCACTTTAGAGATTGGGATGACAAGTCTAGTTCTGATTTCATTATTGCACATCCTTTGCCAACAGCTAGCATTGCCTGACTTTCAGAATCAATGGACTTTCGGGAAAGAATGCATGAGCTTGTAAGATTCTAAAAGCACAAGGCAAACTGTTTGTTCCAAATCAGCGGCTTACATAGCATTTATATGTGGGAAAACTTGTTGGTTTGACTGATTTCTCACTTCATATCAGAAATAAGTGCAACTCACATGGATGCTTAAGATGCAGCACGGAAGTCTGAAGACTTTGGGAAAATTAGCAAATGGAATCAGTTTTTCTTCTTGTTGTAAAAGTTTTGGATATTCTAAAGAATAGATGAATAATATTCAATGATATTAATTTCTCTAACTGATGGATGAAAGATATATAACTGATGTAGAGGAAGGAGGACAGAGGGGGGCGTGGAGAAAGATGAGGGAATGAAAGGCAGGACAAGGGGGTAAAAGTATCAGGAGACTAATAATTATAACAGTAATTAGAAGGAATAATTAAGGTGGCAATGCTGCCCATTGTTAGTGGGTTTTCAGTCATTTGTTTGAACAGTGGAGAATTAGGTGGGCTGACCGCAGGGGCACATATTTCCTATATAATTCTGCTTATCTCCATATCTTAATAATCGCTTGCAAAGGAGCCTGATTAGGTGGGTGGGTGAGGCTGCCAGCTACAAAAGGGAATAAGCAAATATCTACTGTCTAGTGACCTGGAAGCAATTCTTCAAGATTATTCTAGTAGAAGACATTTTATTTTCTCTTGGGAACTACTTATAGTTAAATAGTGAAGGGTGTGGTCAAGAGACTCGGGATTGTAGAGAGAAAATAGGTCCTTTCTTATGAAACCTCTCAGCACACATAACCTCTAAGTCAAACAGTTTGCTTCCATTTTGATCAGACTTTTGAGATGTGTGCATCAAAACTTTTAAAAGTCCTTTTAAAACTTTCTGAAATTCAGGTATGCAGATGGAGTGAGCATGTGTGTGGCACAGGGGTGTGGTGGGTAGGCTGCAGCTGCAGCTCAGCGATCGAGCACTTTGCCTGGCATGCTTACAGTTCAGGGTTTGATTTCCAGCGCAAGAAGAAAAGAAATCAGCTCAACTGGCATATCACGAATACTACAGGCTCAGGGCGTTGTGGTGATATAATGTGCTAATTGTCTAGAGAAGCACCAATAGGAAGATATGAAGAATAAGTAATTTTATTTTTCTGGTAGCCGTATTTAAAACATGAGAGAACACAAGTGAAATTAGTTTAAAAATTTTTAAATTTATTCCAATATATTACAAATATTATCATTTCAACATATGATGGACATAAAAAAGTTGATTTCCCTCGTCTACGGCACAAAACCTCTGTCTAAAATCTCTGCTTTGGCATCCATTGATCTTTAAAGGAATTAAAGCCACAAGTGTTTGTGAGTTGCTGGATCACAGGGCATACTGAGAGGACACTGGTTATACCTCATTTCTCACCTTCCTAACGGGCTTAATAAGCAGATGCCTCAAGATTGGATTTTTCATAACGATCTTTGTCTGAGAGTAGAGCTTTTTGGCGCAGACTTTTTAAGCAGAAAGGGAAGGGTCCCCATAGGCTGCCCATGAATTTCATGTTTTTCTGGAAGTCACTCGCTCAGGAAGGTCCCAGGCATCTAGTTTTTTACCTGTAGGGGGAGCTCTCGCCTCTCTGCTCTTTAGTTTCCATCAAAGCCAGGCTCTCAAAGGCCTGCAGTTCTGAATTCTTTCACCTGGGTCTGTGGAGAGTTTGTGTTTGGCTCCAAACCAGGGGTACTTTCCCAATCTCCACACGTTAAAGGCTGCTAAAATGCTAGGACACCAGCCGGGTGGCGGCTTGAGTCTTGTGATTCCCAGGCAGTCCAGTGAAATGATAAACAAAAGTCTTTTGTGCAATATTAATAAGCTTTAAGCACTCCCCAGTGAGCCTCTTGTCATCCAAGTAAGCCATGTGTATCAAAAGCCCTTATACGTGGAAGTCTGTTTTCATATCTGGCCCACGATGAATGGGAGCCCCCTTTGCCATGTTGTAAAACAAACATTTGTTTATTTTGTGAGCAGAACTGGCAGTATGATACAGGAACTAGAGCTGAATGGAGAGTCTCTTTCCAAGGAGACGCCTTTGAAAACCTTTCGACTGCAGCTTTCCAACTGTCAACTGATCTTGAGTTGGGTTTACATTAAGACAATAACAGTGTTTCCTAAATAAATAATTTAAGGACACCCGTGGGCCTTAATGAAACCCATAAAAGGCTTGTGGGGTGGCCGAAAGGGTTTTTGTGTTGCACGGGGAAATAATGTCTAGTTCATCTTACCATGTATGGAAGGCTTGTGTGTTTGAGACAGAAGGGGTCCTTTATGTTAATTACACTGGTTGGAAAAAATGCCCCAGAGAGAGCTTTTCCTGGAACTCTGGGACAAAAGATGTGACACTTCCCTTGGGTGAATGCCACACTGCCAAGCAGGCATTTTCTAAAGTGGAGAAGCATGGTTGCCCTACCAGTTGATAATATAACCCCTCCTGGCGTGTAGAGAAAATAAATGAAAACTCTAAGCTGAACCATCTGCTACCGGGATCTGGCTTTTTTCTTGGTTGCCTTAGGGCTTTCGGGAATCCATTTCAGCCCAACAAGTTGTTTTCCTGCACAATGGCTGCGGAGGCCGAGGGTGGAAACCGAGATGTTCTGCTGACCCAGGAGCTTGGGTTTCTGTGGCTACTCCTGGAAGGGGGAATTCCAGCTTGTTCCTGGAAGTGGAATCTCTGAGCAAAAGACACACGATAGGGCAAGACTGAAACCCCCCAAACCGACACATCGATTGCATGTAAATGAAAACAAAAAAATTTAAGTACTACTGCAGCCTCACAGAAAGTTTGTAAAATAGAGATTTCACCATACGAGAATCTTCAATCATATAAATTCCTTATTTGTTATGTTCCACAGAAACACAGGCTTGTTTATAATATATGTATAATATGGGTTTGTCTAAAGTATATGTATAATTTTATAACTTACTTTTGAAAGGTTTGCATTTTTAATGTGCATTTTCTTCAGATTATTAGCTAATATTTATAACCATCATTTTATAATATTATAACCATATATTATGATACATAATATGTAACTAATATAACATCATTTCCATGAATGTACGGTATTTCCAAGTGGATGTACCGTAATTTACATATCAGTCTTTCTTTTCCTGGCAATATAGAATGCTTATATTTCATAGCTCAGTTTCTTTCTTAGAGAAATGTTAATTGGAACAACCACAAGGTTATGAACACTTAGGGCTTTTTGACACAGACAATATCATATGAGGGTTTGAAAGATAAACTGTTGGTCTGACTGTAACCACTCCTTCCTTTTTATTTGTCTAGAACACTCCCCAAACTCTTATGGGTTTCCTTAAACAACCTCATATAAACATTTAATCAATGTATGAAAGTGGTCCTGGGATTCTGTCTCCCAGAAACCTTAAAAGAGCATGCCAACTGCAACCTATTTTTATCATTGCACAGTGGAATGTTTTCGTCTGTAACACATTGTTAATTGCTATGGCTTTAGTCATGTATAAGAGATACTTACTTTTAGACTAATATACAATTTATATTCATTTCCTCATCATCTAATAGCTTGGGTTAATGTGGTGGGAATCTTCTGAGAAATCTGCCCAGTCCTCAGCCTATGAATTAGCCCCTATTCTTAGCCATGTGACGGCTTCACCTCTACCGCATCTACTGTCACTGAGACCTTGTGTGGACACTTGAAACAGATTGAGCTGTGAGTTGGAGGGAGTGAGACGATGGGAGGACAAAGGGAAGAGGGTATCTCCACACAGAGCAGCAAAGTCGAGAAGGGAGGAGAATCACTTCCTACATTCCTAATGCTTTTCTCGTCTTTGTTCAAGTCTGTCCAGCTACAAGTTCTCAAATGCCTTTCTCTTTACAGCTTCGCAAATCCTGGTAAATGCTGAGATGCTAACATCTCAGAAACTCCAGACAGATCTGTCTGTGCCAATGACATGACACTCACATACATCTGTCCACATCCCTTTTTCTCTGTGTCTGTCTTTCTGTCTCTGTCTATCTCTTATTCCGTGTGTGTGTGTGTGTGTGTGTGTGTGTGTGTGTGTGTGTGTGTGTGTGTGTGTGTATGTGATATAGATAGATGATAGAGAGAATAATTGAAGTATTTCTTTATGACTGTGATTGTTCAATAAGGAGCAATGGGCAAAGCCAACAAATCATTTTAAATGGGCCTCTCTGTATTTCTCTGTTTGCTTTTTAGCTGGAGTTTATCTGTGGATTGACATATTTTCTAGCATATGTGACCTCAGGCAGCCACTCATCATTTTTCTCATGCCAGTGTTTTGTTCATTCATTTAATTAAAGTGTGTCAACTGCCCAGAAAATGTCTGGACCCGTGCTGGACATGATGATCACTACTCAGAGCAGACACACTGCTGTTCGATGGATCCTTGATCTGATGTCATGAGGCAGCTTGCCCAGCCATTGTGGGCCAGGGAACCAAGTGGCCAACAGGCTAAATACACAATGCTCTGCTTTAGGCAATGTATGAAGGACATGCCTGTGAGGCATTTCCTATGCAATATGATTCTAGAGAAATGACCAAGGATGCTCAAGGGCTGTCATCAAGCAGAACATGATTGGTTGGCATGATCTCACATCATCACTAAAGAGAAACCTCAATTATGTCTTGACAAAGGGCCTGTGGATGCTAGAGAGAAATAAGGATAAGGAAAAATAGGGAAACCTGGACTGGGGCAGGGTTTGAAGACATGAGAAGTGGGAAGTGGGTTTTGAACAGAGATGACTCTTTTGAGGGTTCTGGACTTGGCTGGAAGCAATGAGGTAACAATTTTAGATTATTTTTATTTTGCTACAGTCTCTCTTTAACCCAGTCCTTAAAGGTCCCAAACATGGACATTGTTTTTGTCTCCGTGTTGAGATGATGGTTTTCCTCCTTCCTCATCAGACTTTGGTCTGTTCTCTTCCAATTTTGCAGTCTGAAAAACTGAGCTTGAATTTTGGATTAAATGCATTGTTAAAAGAGGCCCAAGCACTTTGTGTAAAGTGATGTGTAATTGTTTGCTTGCCTATGGGCTCAAGCCATTTTTTCAGAAAAGAATACAAGACAGCTTTGCACAGTACACATGTGCTCTGTATGTGTGTGTGTGTTGGTGGGGGGGTGGCTAGGTCACATTTCTTACACTAGCTGCTGAGGTATTGCTAAACTTTTCAATTTTAATGCCTTCTTTCTTTAAGCCTATGTATACAAAGGATACATATATGTACATATATGCATGTAAACACATGGATCCTAGAAAAAGATGCATTCTGTGACAGATAAACATTTTATTGTCTTTATGAATGTGTTTACTTTGACCTTTAGGACAGGTATTAGGTCAAGATCTTTCTTAGGTGAGTTGAGCCTGTATAACTACATTTTTCTTTCCTGTGGGTTATCTGTTTTGTTTTGTTTTTTTAATACAATAATTTTGACCTGGATGGCACCTACTTTTTCTAATGGGTTGCATGATGCATTGTTGAATGGTGACGGCCTAGAGAGAGAGTTGGGTGAGCAAATCAGACCCTAGAAAAGGGTGTTTGCCTTTGTAATAAGTCTTCTTATTATAAAGAATTGCCTTCTAAAGATATTTTCCAATGCATCATTTCTGCAAGGTTAAATAATGGATATGAATGTACCTGAACAGGGAGAAAATTAAATGGTTATTTACTTATTTATCTTCAGACCAAAGGTGGAGAGTGATTGACTTGAAATATTTTAGGTAGTTAGTTGCAAGATGTTCCAAGTCCTGATACCCAGAATTGACTGGCAGAGCAGTGTGTAGACCACAGTTAGACTGCAGAGGGCAGTGTGAGACTGTGGTACCATGAGCTTGGTTATACTGATGGGCTGTGCCTAATACAGGCCACCTGTGATGTTGCAGGATCAATTATCCTGGATGGGGAAACTAGTCTATTGGATTTGCAGTAAATGTGTGCTAGTTAGCCTCACTACAAAGAACATGTTTCTAACCTTTCCCTCTCTTCCCCGATTTCAAGACATTAAAAGTATTGACTGACCGAGTAGCAAACTCATATCGAATCACTTTTCAGAGTTGTGACTATGTTGTATAGTTGGCAATGGAGATGGTGCTCATGATGAACTGAAATTAATTTGTGTTGAATGCTACTGTACATCATCTTGACATGACCAAAAACTTCCTTAATAACAGTAGCAGCAGCAAAAATCATCATCAATAAGTGGTTGACTATTTACATCTCTGTTTTTAAAAGTTTTATTAAATTTGTAATTTGACGATTATATACATGTATTCAATACATTCTGGTTGCTTCACCCATCTTCTCCCTTCGCCTTATAACCCCTGTCAACTCCCCCTTCTTTTTACAATTCCTTTGCCCATGCTTGCAGCTTTTGTTTTGTTATATGACCTTCTGAGCTTATCCAGGGCTGTCTGTGTGATCATGGGTTTGGAGCTACCCATTGCAGACAGCTGGGCTCATAACCAAAGGCAGTGAGTGATTCTGTCTCTCACAGAATCCATGAACAGTCAGTAGTTCAGCATGGAGAGGTAGGGTCTTATGAGTCCTTCCCCAATCCATGACGGTTGTTGACAGGTTTAGCCTTATGTTGGCTTAGTGCAGGCAGACACATTTGTTGTGGTGTAACAATTACAGTGATTGTTTCATGTTCAGGAGGTGGTATTTCACAGCCTTTTACTCTGTCCTCCATCTCTTATAATCTTTCTACCCCCTCCTCTGCCATGTCTTCTCAGCCTTGGAATGGGTGTTTTGATGCCCTGTTTAGTGATAAGCTCTCAACTGCCATTTATTCTCTGCCCCTTGACCAACCATGATTCTCTACATCTATCTACGTCTACCCTCATTGCAAAGAAAGGCTCCTCCGGTTAAGCGATAGAGTCGCCTTTGTCTGCATACACAAAAGACAAAAATATATTTAGAAGATGGTTTAGCAATATGTCAATTAAATAGTGTAGAGGGATTATGTTGTTCCATTGTAAATAATTGTCCCCACCTATGAGTTTAATAAAAAGTGCTGATTGGCCAAAGGCAGACAGGAAATGTGGGCTACCGGACTAAGAAGACTCTAGGAACAGGCAGAACAGAGCACAATGCCAGAGAGAAGCCAGAAGAAGCAGAGGACAACTATGCTGCTTTGAGAAAAGGTACCAAACCACATGGCTGAACAGGATAAGAGTCATGGGTTAGATTAAGGGTAAAGAGTTAGTTATATGCCAGGGCCTTAGGTCGATCAGCCTAAAACTATTGAAAGCATCTGTGTGTCTCTGTGGGTCTGTGTGTCTGCAGGCCTAAACCTTGAGGCTAGGCCTGAAAGTCCAGGACAGAAACCTCTTACTACAAAATAGTAGTAGTAAGATTCCTCAGCTAGGTTCTAAGACTTCCTCAGCTACCAGCCTTTGCCTGAATTAACAGTAAATATATGTCCTTTTGAACAGTAGGACCTTTAGCACATTTATTGCAAGGGCAAGAGCAGGTTCTGGTTGCTCTGGCTCAGCTAGACTTCAGAAAAGGAACAGGTTGGTGGGATCAAAAGACAGCGGTGCATATGAACAGAGGTTGTATTAGTCAGGGTTTTCTAGAGTAGTGTTTCTCTGTCTTCCCAATGCTTTAATACAGTTCCTCATGCATAGTGACCCCAACCATAAATTTATTTTTTGTTGCTACTATATAACTGTAATTACTGTTATGAATTGCAATGGTTAATATCTATGCTTTCTTATGGTCTCTGGTACTCCTCTCCCCTTCAAAGGGGTTGCAACCCATAGGTTGGGAGCCAACGCTTTAGGAGGTAATGCCTTGCTGAAACAAGTGGGTCTAGGGATGGCCCCTGAGCTACATAGTTTGGCCTTACTTTTTATTTGCCAATGCAATTGGCCAGCTGGCCTCCCACTCTTGCTGCCATAGCTTCTTTGCCATCATGGGCTATGTCCCTTTGAACTGTAAGCCAGAATAAACTCTTCCTGCCTTACACTACTTTTTGTCAAAACAATGACAAAAAAATCTAATATGTAAGATTATATATATCACAGAATAACCAACTGTCAGGATTTATTTAGAACATATTATTATTTAGTTCACAGATATGTTTTGCACACCTACTAGAGGACTTGACAACATCAACACAATTGTAGTTAGAAACATAGGCATTGAACAGTTATTAATGAATGCAGTACTTAGGAAGCATAATAAATCACCAGGGACATGGGCACTTACTTCAGAGGGCCTAACTGAATTATTTCTAGCTGTGTGGGCCTAGAGACTCACATACCCTACAGGTACCTACATCATCAGGCACTACAAGGGTTATGTGAATTTTACTTATTCCATCGCATCAGAATTGTTTAACTGCCTATTATTTATGTGAGAATGTTAGAAGGAACAAGAGCAGGGCTGTGGAAGTAAATCACAATTGTTAAGTAAGTAAGGTTTCACACAATGGAAGCTGACTCATAAAATGGTAGTGGTGGGTGGTGGGCTGAGTCAGAGGTAGAGTTACATGTATTTTAGGAAATAATACTCAAGATACACAATTAAGGATAATAATCAGTGGGGTAGTACAATATGCATGACAATACCCTCTTTAGTAGGTAAACAAAATGCATCACAGGTATACATACATATATATATGTACACACACATATACATATATATATATATAACGCTTTTCTATGTATATATGTATCTATCTACTTACTTAAACACTATTTGCTTCAGAATCTATTAAAAGACTACTAATATAATTGCTTTGAGATGGGGACCTGAGGAATAAATAGCCCACTTCCTGTGGGAAAAAAGGTGACTCATAGGCAGAATGAAGAGCTCAAGGCATGAGGCCAAAAGAGAATCATGCACCAGGCAGGATCCATCCTGGGCCTTAATCAAGAGGCTGGTGACCTCATAGGTTAGAGTTGTTGTGGGCCTAGGATGTTATGTGCTTTGCATGCCTATGCTTTCCATTTGGTTCTTTTAGTTGGATTTCACTACTATAAGCTGAGTGCTGTGTTTGTTAGATGTTTGTTTTCAACTGGACACATCTAGAGTTATTTGGAAAGACAAATTCTAAAAGGAGGAACTGCCCAGTTTAGAATGGCCTGAGGCCATGTGTGTAGATCTTCCTGATTAATGATCTCTTTAGGTAGGACAGCCCAGCCCAATGTAGGCAGCAGCAACCCTAGGTGAGTTGGTCTGAGATTTGTAGGAAAGGTACTCAAGCAAGTAAGCTACCAGTGAAGCCAGTGTACAGCATTTCCCATGTTTTCTGCTTGAGTTCCTGCACTGACTTTCCTCAATGATGGGCTACGACCTGTAATTGTAAGCAGAAATAAGCCCCTCAGAATTGAGGACCTCTGAGGTCTATCACTAGAATAAACACATAATACATTGTACCTGTGAAAGAATATGTATCTTCCATGAACAGGTCTTTTAGTGGAAACTGTGGTATCAGGAGTTGACAGCCATGCTCAAGGATTTCATCTATACCATGGCCAGATCTGGAAAACCAGGTAGTGGGCCTTGGTAGTCTAAAACTGTCACAAAGTAAAACTGGCAGGTGGGAAGACATGAGTGTATTTTGCATTTGACAAGGATGTAAATGATCTATATTTAGAGCACAGATCATCAGAAAGATAATGAAATACCTACAAATTATTTGACACTATTTCCATTAAGAAGTGGTGTAGATGTCCTTGAGCTAGCTCCCACCAGCTTGTAGGAATCTATTGCATCATCTCTTATACAGCAACTTATTTAATAATATCCTGCTGGTGGCTTGAGATTAACCATTCTGGAATCAAGAAATTGGCAGAGGCTTTCTTCCTAAAGGCTGATCAATAAATACTCACCGACATACTATTGTGTGTCTTGAAAGTTTTTCGGGGTATTGGTATGGGGTCTGGATGAGTAGTTCATGTGGGACTTGGCTATACACTTTCCTCCTCACCCACTATACAAACCACCTGAATGAATTGCTATTCACCTAGATGAGGGACAAGTCTCTTGATCCCAGGCTCACAGCTATTACTCCATTATGGGCTAACCCAACTATTCCTAGAATTTTATTCAGAATGAAAACTATCACTTTCATAATAATATAATACTAGTTTGTTCACAAATTTTTCTGAATGCATAGTGCAGTTTTCTGCAGTTCTTTTGGAAAAATCTCATAACTCAATACCAATGAGTTCCTGATAGCCAGGGCAAGATATCTGAAAATTTTGCGTGGATTAAGTCCCACTTAAAGTACAAGGTAGACTAGCGAACCTTGAATGTAACAGTATCTAGAAAGGTTATTGCTAAGGTTTGAGGCCTTTCATTAGCACTGATGAAAGAGTTTTGGTGGAATGCCAAGTTGGCACTGTTGAGTTTTGGTGTAATAATGAAAAGAATATTCATAATGGTTTGAAAAGACTATTGTATTAGTTAGCTCTTTCCATAGTCTCAGAAATTTCTCTGTGTGGCCAATTTTTCTTCACATTCCAATCAAAACAACCTATCTCAAGAGATAAGGAGGAAGAAGAGATAGGACTTGGTTGCCTTCTATAAAGCTAGGCACAGAGGTGTTTTAAAAGTATAAATACCACCATATTTTTCAACTGTTTATTTTCTTTTGGTATGTAGAGCTATTTCTATAAAAATACTTTGCATACTACTATGTAATGAATTTTACATATAATTGTAAGCAAGTTACTAAGAAGCATTTAAAGTGTTTCTTTTAGTTTTTTGCTAGGTGGCTATATCTCATGTAAATGAAGTTATTTGGAAAGAGAGAGAGAAGAACTGGAAAGATGGCTTAGTGGTTAAGAACACTGGCTGCTCTTCCTGAGGACCTGGGTTCAATTCCTACAAGGCAGCTCACAGCTGTCTGTAATTCCTCTTCCAGAAGATTTGATTCCCTCATACACAGTAAATAAATTATTTAAAAGTGCAACTCCTGTTGAATATTTACAAGCACATGCGGTTAGCATTCAGACCTATTTCTTGGAGTCCTGGCCAATAAACAGGTAATACCCGTGAAGTTCCCTTTAAGAAAAGATCCCTCCCCCTTCTCCCTCTCCCCCCCCCCTTCCTTTTCCTTTTGAAACTGGGTACTGTGCACCTCCTCTCTCTCCTTTTTCTCTCCTTTTCTCTTTCTCCTGCTCATCCCTTCTCCCTCTTCCTAATACAACTTTTTACTTGAGCACCTATAAGGCTTTTTTTTCCTGATGCTCCCACCTGCTGTGACCACCACTCCTGTGTCTGTTGGCTTCCACCCATCAAGGCTTCTCTCTCTAAATGCTGAACATAAACCCTATATTAGATGTCACAAGTCTCTAGGGTACTAGATGAAGGGTACTTGCCCTCTGTACAGCTCATGCCCTCTGTACCTATATAGTACAGGTGACGGGCGTTATTGTCTGGCTGGATGGGAAAGTGTTCATCTGAAATATAAAATGCTCAGATGTTCTTTTTCCTCGTCTCCTGATTTTATAAAACTATTTATTTATTATTTTATGTGTGTGTTTGTATGCCTGCATACCACATGCATGCAGAAGGCAGAGGAGGCCCAAAGTTGTTGGGTCTCCTGAAACTGGAGTTACAGGCCAGTGAGACACCACGTGGATGCTGGGAATCAGACCCAGGCCCTCTGCAAAACCACTAACTCTTCATTTTCAAAACCAGAGCAACCCCAATTAACATGAGCCTCTGATAGGTAATCTAATCCCAAGGGTCACATGTGCATATAAGCAACACTAAATTAGTGAAGCAAGTTTTATATCTGTCACCTATATCACCTCTTTCTCCCCCCCACCCCATCTATCTGTCTACACATTTGCTAGAGTTGGAGGGATACAGGGAAGGAGTAAATGATGTAAATACAGTATGCTTGTAAAATAATTCTAAAATAAGTAAAGTTTTATAAAAAGAATAAAACAAAGCAAAGTTAGCCTACAAAGAGCCCAGTGAAGATGTTCAATCGGGGGAGATCAGTTCAGAGTCTGTGGGTGAGAGCTTTCTGGGATCTGAATGTTTGCATCTGTGGTGGGTGGTCTCTACACCAATTTGAATGGAACCAGCCAGGAGATACATCCTGTGCTCATGTGAAAGATGTAGCTGAACAGGGAAGACTCACTATGGATGTAAGTGGCACCATCCCTCCATCCCAGACTGAATCAAGAGCAATGAAGATCATGAGCAGAGCATAGTTAGCATTTAGTCTCAGCTTTCTGGGTGATCAGAAATCCCAGAATGATCAGCTCCTTGCTGACACTTTGCCAGCCCTTCCTATCATGACAGACTGTATCTCTTCTTATGAAATGAGACAAAATGAACCCCTTTCTTAAGCTTCTTCTGCCAAGTGATTTGCCACAGAAATAAGTCAGCAATATAGTGTTCATCCTGAAATCCTAACCCCAAGTAGAAGTGTTAGAAGGTAATCAGCTCACAAGCTGGGAGCCTGCATGAGTGGGATTTGTGCTTTTATTAAAGATGCCCCAGAACTAACTGCTACGTACCCGTGGCCACTGGAGAACGCAGGAAGTAAACCCTTGTCAAAATCTGAATCTATTGGCATCTGGGGCTGTGAGAAATAAATTTCTGCTATTCAGAACATTTTGTACCACTACTCCAATAGATTAAAGCACATGACGACAGGAAACGGTCCTTTCTGTCCTCCAGGAGAAAAGATCTCTTCAGATCTCTGTGAATTCTTCCAACTCCGGTTTCACCCCGTAATGGGGCACAGCGGGAAGACAAGAATCACTGTTCAATAGCAGATCTTCTTCCATGTGACATGTCCTACTGAGAAGTCACAGCTATGTTGGTTTTTCAGGTCCCCGGTACCGGGATCTCAAGCTTTATCTATCATTTGAATGCTACAGAATGTTTTGGTTCCTCCTACGTTTCCTCCCACAGATCTGCTGCAGCGGTGGCCACTTTACCCCTAGCAGGCTTTTAGACACACCCTCACTCCATTCACATATCGTAGGCTCAAGGCCTGTTCCATCTCTAGCCCGAGGAGCTTCCAATGGCTGGGTATAGTGGCACCAGAATTAGAATTTTATCTTAACTTCACAGATGCTTACAATTCTGGATAGGCAGGATATGGAAAACAGTAGTTCTTAAAAATTCATCTTTCTTTTCTGCCTGAAATTTCCTGTGAGTATACAGAGGGAGGTATGTTAGTCTAGGGCTCCACAGTGAGACAGGGGCACCTGTGTGAGCCTTTGTCCTGACTAGGGCTTGTTTGGTCCCGCTGTCTTTTCCTTCCTGTTGCTGACTGTTGCAGGATGACAATCTCTGCTTCGTTACAAATAGTTTTCAATTTACTGAAGTGCACTGACTCTCTTGGAACCTCTTTGAAATGCTTTTAAGGCAACCCAGAGAACGGAATTCAATAATTTTCCACAGCTGCAGTACGGAATATGGCGACCTCAGGAGCAGCTGTGAGCAGCTGTTTTCATATTCAGTACTCATTATTTGTTTGGAGCCTGTTAAGAAGAATCTAGAAGGTTTTGTGGCGTCCATATTACCAGAGACGGTGGTTGTGCCAGCCCCTTGGATTCCAGGCTTTGATCCAAACTTGGCAAACATTTGTGACATGTTCTCTTAGACCTTCCCCTTACTGTGTTTTCACACTCCCTTCCATGTGCTCATAAGTGGAAGGCCCTGGTTTATGGCATTTTTTTTTTTTTAAGTGAAGGGACACCTCGTGGGACCTGAAATTATATGAAACTTTTAAAAAAGATGCCTTTAAAAATTACATTTGCTTATTTATTTTATGTGTGGTGGGGGATGCATACCACAGCAGGCATGTGGAGGTTGGAGATAAATTTGTAGGGGCCATGGTCTCCTTCTCCCGTCTGAGTTCCAGGAGTGGAGCTTGGGTTGTAAGACTTGTGGGCCTTTGCTGTCCAGTAAGCAGGCTGGTTCCTACATGGAGTTTTACCTAGCACTTAGTGTCATTGTGACTAAAGAGATTGTACCAAAGAGTTTAGAAGGTTCATTCCGTATGGAATTGGCAACAGTGTTTCAAAAGAAGGTAGAGACACTTGCTTTGGCTGGGATTTTTTTAAGTTCAGAAGGCAGACTAATATATAGGGTAAGTAGCTTCTATTAAGACTTCAATGGATGATAAAGAACTATTTTTTCCTTTATTTAAAAGTTTTTTACATACTAACCACGGTTCCTCCTCCCTCCCCCTCCTCCCCCTCCGTCTGCCTGCCTCCACCCCACTCCCAGCCCTCCATCATGATAAAGGTCTTTAAAAGATTACATTTAAAACAAATCAAGAAGTTACCCACCCTGAATCTCTGCCCCGTCTCTTCTCCAGCTACAAGTAGATCTTTCTTTGATCCATGTAGACATTAGTAACATTCTAGAGTTTGTTATAAAAAGTTGCCAATGTTCCGAAGAGGGGAAACAGACGACGTTGTTTATTGGTGCCATAGGTGACCAGAAACTGTGTCACCAGTGCCATCCACACTTGTAAGATTGTAAAGTGGGTCAAGGCAGTTCCCATATCCTAAGTGACCACTTCTCAAATACCTATGATCTTGTTAGGGACCTTGCATGATGTAGACTATGACTCAGGAGGTCCTGCATAGGACTTGAGTCTCTCTCTCTCTCTAATTTTTTAAATTGAGGTGACCAAATTAAAAGTTAGCATGTATCATCATACAAAATAAAGAATTTCACTAATCATGTTCATGCAATCATAACGTACGTGTTGAGGTCACCCACCTTCTATTATTCTACCTTCTCCCTCCCACTGGTCTCCTTTTCCATTCTGCTGCCCATAATATAGATGTATATAGTCTAGATTTCACAGAAAACTTGATATTTGTCTTTCCAAGTCGCAATTATTTGGCTTAATAAATGTGCTGGGTAGTGTTAATTATCAGCTTGACAGAGCCTACTGTTGCCTGGGAGATGGTCCTCCAGGCATCCCTGAGCAGCCACATGCACTCACCTCTCCCTCTCTTCCTATTGTGGGTGCAACATTATAAGCGACTTCAAGCACCCGCTTCCTTTATTTCCCTGATGTTATGGACTATACCTTGATCTGTGGGCTAAAATAGACACTTTCTCCATCACATTGCTTTTGTGGGAGTATTAAATCATAGGAAAAGAAGCTAAGACAAGATGATGTTCCTGGTCCTGCTCGTTTCCCTTAGAGTCTGCATCTCTGGAAAACTCCCAGGTACAGACACAGATGCTGTTCCACAGAACGATAAGCTCTAAGAAGTGCAGGAGATCGATACTTCATTTCATGCCAGCCAACAAATCCGATGACCCTAGTATGCCTGTTCCTAGAACTACTGTCATGGCTTATTTTTCTTTGCTCCAATGTTAAAAGTCTCCATAAGGTCATTCAAAAATTCCAGAGTCACTCCTGAGACTCAAGATAAACTCCTAGCTGCGTTCTCCTGTTTCGTGTATCCACTGTACGTGAATAGTGTGCACAACCATGTAGACACTTTTTGTGTGTAGCTATTTGCTCTGAACTGAACTATTCCTTCTTAGAGGGAACCTTTGAAGGCACTAGGTCCATGCCCAAAGTTAGAGAAATAGTGACAATTGCTAAGGAGACAAGACTTTTTGAGCTGACTTCTTGCATGCTCTCCAGTGAGCATTCAGAACTGTTTCCCAGACTGGGATAGGCCTTTTGTTGCCACAGCCTTCTTTCAGTCACCCAGGCCCTTACCCACACTTTCTTAACATCAAACTCACTAGTTCCTAAGCTAGACTTGTGATGAACTGTTTCTTTGTTTTGTCCTTGGTGATCTATCAGGAGTGAAGAGATATTTGTTCCCAGCACATTCCATAAGAGAATGAGAGTGAACGGTGAAGGCCTGACACTTAAGGTTTTGGTGGTGAAGGGGCAGGGCTGGAGTAAATGCATTTTACTTTAGGAGACAACCAGAGCCTGTGGGGACCAGTTCCAGTATGCTATCTTTCATGTGTGAAGTGTCCCCCACCAGCTTATGTGTATGAGCTATTGGTCTCCTGTTCATGGCTCTGTTTGAGGTACTCTTGTTGCATGGTGTCTAGCTGGAACACTCTGTCTGTCTTCGTTGATTAAAGATGTGTCTCAGAACATGAGATCAAGCCATTTGGTTGTCTGATGCAGTTACATTCATGATGACTGTAAAGTGCCAAGTACATAGTGAGACTCTAATAAGTGTATTTATCGAATGTACAACCCTCCTATCTCCACAGTAGGATTTAGAACCTTAATTGTCATTGAGGAGGTAGTGATGTGAGAATATCTTTCTGTATGCTGTGAAATAAAGGAACTATTTTGGCCTATGGCGGGCACTGTAGGCGGAGAAATTGGAGCATAGATAGGGGAAGGAGAGCAGAGTCAAAAGAGACTCCGGCCGACAAAGATTCAACATGTAAGGTAACACAGGTGATCCACGGGCCACATGGCAGGACGAATTAATGGAAAATGGCTTGAATTAAGATGAAAGAGATAGCTAGCAATGTGCCTGAGCCATAGGTCAAACAGCATGAAATTAATATAAGCGTCTGTGTATTTCATTGGGACTTTGGGATTGCTGGTCCAAATAAACTGTGGTGGGCAGACCATGGGGCTAGTCAGGGCCAGAAACCTCCATGTTACATGTAGATATATGAAAAGATCTTCATTGCTCTTCAGAGAGTGAATATATGAAGTAGAGGCCTGTCTCCCTAAGGTGACCCAACTTCCCAAGAGAATTAGTAAGGTGGGCACATGTTGTTTGGAGATCAGGAACTCAAACTTATGTTAAAAGCATTTAAAATCTGTGTTATTAGAAATTCAAATAGCTATTCATTGATCGATTAATGAAAAGCCAATGGATGAATATGAAAGTGGGGTAAAAGCCGTAAGTAGAAAGTCTGATTTCAGGACTGGAGATAGGTCTCAGTCACTCAAAGCTAAGGGTTACAATCAGAAAGCGTGGTTTCAGGTGGAAAGAATCTGCACCATGAACACTTATTTGATATTTTGCTGTTGTTTATTTTGCTGTTATGTCTTATCATTTATTTTTATGTAGGTGAAGGAGGCATAGTGCCTACTCAACAGGGTAATTCTTGTGAGATGATGTGAGCTAATTTTTGCAACTCTAAATGGATCAAAGACCTTAACTTAAGACCTGGAACTCTGAAACTGATGAGGAGAGAGTAGGGCAAATACTTCAAAGTGGAGGCAAGGCATAAGACTCCTGTCAGGATGCCAGTCACACAGGAAATAATGGTAACACTTAACAAATGTAATATCATCAAGTCAAAAATTAGAAGGATTCTTGACAGGATAAGAAACAGTTAATTGAGTGAAAAGATAACCACAGAAGGGCAGAAAATCTTGGCTGGCTATATATGTGACAGGGGATTAGTATCAAGCATATATAAAGAGTCAAATAAGTACATACTAAGAAAGCAGACAATCAAATCAATAAATGAGCTAATAAAATAGACAATTCCTGAATGATGAACAAAAATGGACAACAAACATGAAAAAGGATCTCAATATCTAAGGGAGGAAGATAATAGACAACGGGTAAAATAAAAACAGGGAGCTAGATGCCAGAGTTGGAAAGGTTTGTGCATATCTTCACCAGAATTTGTTATTTACTTTCTTTATCTTAGCCATTCTGACAGGAATAGGATGATACCCCAAAGTTATTCTAACTTGTATTTCCTTGATGGCTGATGCTGTATGAACATTTAAAAGCTGTTTTTAACCATGTGTATTTCTTCTTTTGAGAAATGTCTTTTTAATTCCATAGGCTTTAGAAGAAGGGCCTATTGTTTTATTTTTGCATGTGTTTGTGTGATGCATGTGTGTGCAGGTATTTGCAGAAAGTGAAAGAAGGTGTCAGGTGTCCTAAAGCTGGGGTTACAGATGTTTTTGGGGTGACCATTGTGAATCCTGAGAACCAAACTGCAGTCCTCCAGAAGGGCTTGTGCTCTTCACCGTGAACTACCCCTCTAGGCCCTGTAGCCAATTTTAAAATCGTGTTTTTGGTTTTCATGAGTTAGTGAATTCTTTGTATACTCCTGATACTCATCCTCTGTCATATGTCTAGTGAAAGAAGATTTTTTTTCCATTCTGAAGGCTGCTTTCTCCCTCAAGTGTGCTCTCTGTTGTTTGGTGAGGTCCCATTTGTCAACTGTTGGTCTTTATATCTGTGCTGCTGGAGTTATATCCAGACAGCAGGTTTTTAGCTGGGCCATTGATATGTACTCCCTGCTTCCCCTCAGTCAGAGTCAGGCTATTGGGTATTCTGTTGAGGTTTTTTTGAGCCAGTTATAGTTGAATTTAGTGCAGGATAAGAAATAAAGGTCTAGTTTCACTGGTCTATGCCTAACTATCTAATCTGTTTAGAATCTTTATTGACGACACTGTCTTTTGCCCAATGACTTTTGGGTCTCTTTGTAAAAAATTAGATAGGGACATGGGGTTTTATCTGGATCCTTAATTACAACTCATTTTTTAATCAATTAAATTTGTTTTTAATAATATTAGAGTGCATTTGGATTCCTTCACCTCTGTCCTCTATCTACACTCCCATCCCTTTAACACCCCCTTTCCCATAAGCCTGAGAAGGAATTTAAAAAATGCCCAACTGTAGAAATTGTATATGTTCAGTTAGGATTAATGACTGCAAGCAAATAAATGAAAACTCATGCAGTATTCCTCAGCCACCACGTTCAAATGATAGGTTGTGTTATATCCCTGAAAGAAATAACAGCTATGGCTAATAAAAGCATACTTTTATGCCACTTTCTCCAGCTGATCAGACCAGAGCATCTGTGTGGTCACTTCTTTATTTTTATTTTTTGTAACATGGGAAGGTAAAGTAAAAGACAAGAATAGGTTTTATGATAATGGTCTCTCTTCTAAATAGAGGTAAATTTGAGTGAGTGCAGGAAGACATTTTTTGATACCAATGACATTTGTTCTTGCAGATTTTAAAGCTCTGTAGAATAATGTGGTTCCTATGTAAAATGAAATACACAGACAGGAAGCACACAGGCGGCCAGGGGGAGGATTCAGGAGGTCTGTGCTGAGTCTACAAAGGTGGCGTGCTTTCCAGAACACAATTATGCCCTTTGAGCTGTTTTGTGACTATAAAGCAAGTCACATACAACTGGTATTGGCTCCAACTATTTTAGAAACAGCAAGAGACTGAAGCTTGGAGATGCCCTTAGGCCAGGTAATGAGTTCCTCAGTGATGGGGAAAGAGGAAAGGTCTTACATCCCTTGCCAAGTGCTTTACTCCCAATTCCCATGCTTCACATTTCTATCTGGAAAACAATTAGCAGAAGGCACCTGAAGAAGCCACTTCACAGGCTGCCTAAGCCTGCTTCTCTCTAACACAGACTTTTGTGTAGTGCCATGCGATGTGGACTTCTATTATAACTCACTCACCACATGCTTATTTGCTGACATTCAGTAGAACCCAAGGGAGGGCATACTGGGTTTCTGCAATGGAAACATGGAATATGTCCAGAGATTAAGTCATCCTCCACAAGGTCATGCAAGGGACTTATTTGCTTCGCACAAGCAAGGATCCTTCTTCAAAACTTATCTTCAAGAGTGCAAATGCATGGCACTTCTGGAGTCATTTCTAAAACAGGTAGGTGATGGCTTGGCACCTATATACCTTTGTTAGGAAACTGGTAGGAGACTCTACTGATATGATATCATTTTGGAGTAGAAAGAGGTGTTCTCGAGTGGAGTGGGAGAGCAGGTATCTGATGACTTGTAATCCTTGCTTTTTCTACCATGTCTGACATGCCTGAGGAGGGCCTCATGATGTGCTTCAGAGTCTGATTGTGAGGAGTGTCCACAGCTCAAAACAAGCAATTGGCATTGCTGAACCACAAGGCTGCCAAATAAGTGGGAATTTTATTCCTTCATGGGAATGTTCTCATTTCTCTGTTCTTAATTCATATGCCAAAGGAGGCTACATGATACTCCTTGCAGGGGGGTCAGAAATTAAAGCATTCCAGAACTTTGTTGGTGTGTCTGCAGAGGGCTGAGCTTCATCTAAGGAAAGGATCACATGAAGACTGAGCCAGTGTCTTTTTCCACTAAATAAGTTTGGGTTATTATTATTATTATTTCACAGTGTACTGTTACCAAAATATCACAAGAATGTGTTGAAATTTTGAAAATAAAATCTCAAATTCTTCTCTGTAGGCTTCTTGCATTTTTTCTTTGTTCATATAATTGGGTTAGAAGTTCTGCTTCATGTTTTATGGAAAATTAAGAGAATAAAATGCAGTATATAAGAGAGGTACAGTATACTACAGTCTTACCACCCCAAGACATCCCCAGGCTTTTTATTTTAGCCAATCCAGGAGAGGATAGTGATATTTTATGGTGGTTTAGTAGGATGTCTCTACTGACCGGTGACACTGAATATCTCCTGGCATGCTCATTGACCTTACACCAGCTCTTGGTTGAAATGTTTTAGTCCCTTAAATAAAGTTATAAGCAGAAGCTGGATAGTCCAGAGACCTGGGATAGAACCAAACATGGCTGAGAATAAAAAAGAAAAACGCCAATGACATGATTCCTAATGATATTTTGTTTTTCTCAGCAACTGATGGAAACAGATCCAAAGACCCACAGCCAGGTATTAGGCACAGCTCAGGAATCCTGCAGAAGAGAGGGAAGAAAGTTTGTAGAAGCCTTGGAGGTCAAGGGCATCACAAGAGAACCTGCAGAATCAACTAACCTAGACTTACAGGGGCTCACTGAGTCTGAACCTACAACCAGGGAGCCTGCACGGGACTGACCTAGGCAGTATTCCTATGACTCCTAACAGTGGAAACAGGGGCTCTCTCTCATTTTTTTTTTGCTGGCTTTTGGGGCCCTTTTCTTGATAGGATTGACTGAACTGACTTGTCCAACTTTAATAGGAAAGGAGGTGCCTAGTCATACTGCAATTTGATATGCCATGTTTGACTGATATTCCCAGAAGGCCTACCTTTTCTGGAAAGGAACTAAGGAGGAGTGGATGAGTGGAGGGGGGGTTGGGAAGAGAAGAGGGAGGGGAAGTCACTGTTGGATATAAAAACTTAATAAACAGAAAAAAGAAATAAAGTTATTTTCTTATTCAATTGTTTTAAGATGTGGTCTAGAGAAAAGTTTTTCATGAAATACTTATTTTGAAAGACCCTTCTGTGGCTTTTCTAGACAGTATATGCTGAAGGACAAATATTTTAATTTGCTGAAAATTTATATATTGTGATTTATTTTATTCTCTGTACTGTATGTGTTTTAGTTTTAAAATCTTTGTCTAAATCAAAGTCACATTTTCTCCCATTTCTGCTTTGGAAAACTTTTATAATTTTAGCTTTTTTGTTTAGGTTTATAACACTTTCTGAGATTCTGTACATGAAAGTAGGTACCTTCCTTTATTTTTCTAAGAGTATCTTCAACTTTTCTGGTATATTTGTTGAAAAGGCCTCTACTTTCCCCTTTGAATTAAGACAGTGCCTCTGTGTCTTAGTTACTTTTCTGTTGCTGTGTAGTAGGACACCATGACCAAGGGAACTTAAGAAGAAAGTCTGCATTCATGAGATGCAGTTGAGAGCTCACATTTTGAACCACAGCAGGAGACAGAAAGAACACTGTGAATACCAGGAGTCTTTTAAAAATCTGGCCCTAGTGACACTCCTCCAATAAAGGCAAAGCTCCTGATCCTTCCCAAGTAGTTCAACCAAGTGGAGGCCAAGCATTCAAACACATTGGGACCATTCTAATTAAAATCACACTTTTGAGTAGGTCTTATTTCCAACTCCCTTCATGGTCCATTTGTATATATGTTTATCACTTTGTATTATTCCAACTCAGTCATTACAGCATTATAGTAAGACTTGGCCTGTGTAGGAAATGGTTTGCTAACATTTTTTTTTTTTTTCAAATTCCAGGTGATTCACATTTCCCTATAATTTTTAAAATCAATTTATTGATTCCTATAAGAAAACAGCTGTGATTATAATTAGGATTCCATTTAATACTTAAGTCAATACAGGGAAATGGTGTATCGGCACCTCTGAGTTTTTCAGTTGTCACGGAATTACCTAAATCTTTAATTTATTTTTGGAAATATTGTACAGTTTTTAGGATGTAGAAATCCCACATCATTGGACAAACTTTCCAATACTTTATGATTCTGTATTTACATCTATGTCTATCTGTCTAGTGGTTTGTGTGTACATATGCACATGTTTTTGTGAGTACACATGTATTCATATACACTGAAGGTAAGAGGTCATCATAAGGTATCTTACTCAACTACTGCCCATCTTATTTTTAATAATTATTAATTATTAAAATTTATTAATAATTTTAATTAAAAATGCTTTGCCACATCCTAATCCCCTGACAACATCATTTTATATGAAAAAGAGACTGTTTAGATCTAATTCAGGGAAAATTTTCAAATTAAAATTTGAATTAAAAAATCTGCTTTCACCTGATGTCATGGAAGATCCCTTTAACCCCAGCATTCAGGAGGTAGACAGGGCAGGCAAATATCTATAAGTTCACATAGAGTCAGTTCCCAGACAGCCAGGGTGACCCAGAGAAACCCCATCTCAAAAACCAAAACCAAAACCAAACAAACAAACAGAAAACAAAGGAAAGTTTGGCTTCCAAAGAGGGCTTTTTATAAAGTTGTACATGGACTCAGTCTGGTTGACTTTCTCCCCTTCCTCTTGTCTCTCTACCCTCCCTTCCACACTGTACCCTTCATCTCCTGTCTCCTTTCCCCCCCATTTTATTCTATTTTTTAATTAGTTCCATTTTTAAAAATCTCCTTTGTAGATCCAAGATTCTATTACCTATCATTTTGTATTATTAATTTTTTTATCACATTTTTTTGTGTGATACATGTCTTTTAGCAAAGAATGGTTTAAGGTGATTCGTTTGTTTTTATCACCCAAACATCTTTGTCCTCAGGTCTGAAAGATGCGCATGCTGGGTACTGAAGTCTAGATGAACAACTTTTCATTTTATTTTGTCAAAGGTGTGACAATGGAGGTCTTCTAAAATGCATGTACTCTGAGGAATCACTGGACATTCTTTTCTTTTTTCTATTAGTTCTTTGAGAATTTCATACAGTGTGTTTTAATCATATTTCACCCCAACTCTTCATGGGCACTCTTATCCGTCTCCCTGTGTGTCTTTGGTGGCTGCTTTTCATTTTTATTGTTGAGGTTTTGGAACGGTCTTTATCATCTTTCTCATTGTGGCTTGCTGTTATATTCTCCTTGAGTCTTGTTTGTTCCAAGTCAGCCCGGGTTGTTTGTTTGTTTCTCTCTTTCTTTTTCATTTCAACTTTAGGTAAAAAATATGAAGAGATATCAATGACTTTTACTGGGTATTTGGTATCTTCTCCAAGAAAAGCAGTAAAGAGTCAGGGTTCTCTGAAGAGGTGGTGGGCATCCGACCTTGGTCTCTACACAGTGACAACTGTTATGCCTGGTCCAGGACTTTTGTCACAGGTTAGGTCCACGGGAAGCGCTGCATCTGTTCACGGGAAGTGGGTCTATCTGTGCGGAGCTTGCAGAGGGGTGATGGAGGAAGTCCTTCCGTTGTCCATTGGTTATGAGTGAGTCAAGTTCAGGCATCCTGTAGGTACAGAGAGTGTGCGAAAATCTCTTTACAATCATTGGAGAAAAGCATCAATTCTTAGACCTAGCTGAAAGTGGGTACATCCTGTGAAAATTATTTTCAGAAGAGAATAATAGCAGAGAAGCTAGCCCTTTCTTCTACTTCATATTTATCTCATGTGATTTGTGGGTTTATAGTTTTCACAGATTTGGATTTATTCTTCTGTTTGTTTTTTCTTCCTGCCTCTATTTCTCATTTTTTCCTCTTGGCTACAGACACACACACACACACACACACACACACACACACACACACACACACACACACACACACATATATATATATATATTTAAACTAGTTGCCATTAAACCAGTAAGTCCTCCAAAACTTACTGAAATTTGTTTGTTTTTTTTTTTCTGCTCATTTTAAAAAATCATTATTTCTCTGGTAGTTTATTCAGGAATATTTTTGTTTCTTCAAGTTTGGTAATTTCTTTTTGGGATATTGACTCCTGTCCAGTGAAATCTATACATCTGTCTGTCTGTCATCTATCTCATATTAGATGTTTGCTTTGAAAGCGATTTCCATTTTTCTTATCATGTTTGTTTTCCTTTTATACTTTAATAAATTGAGTCTGTATGTGTATGTGTGCACATGTATACATGCCTGTGGGCCTGTGTATGTTATATAGAGGTATGTAGAGGGCATTGTGCATCCTCCTCAAGAATTCTCCATCCTTTGCCAGTTTTTCCCCTTGGACCGGAGGCTCTTGGCTGCTCTGTATACCAGCAAGCCTCACAGATCTTCCTGTCTCTTCCCTCCTTGAAGGAAGCTACTGGTATTTATAGGGATACTTGGCTTGTACATGGATGCTGAGGTCTGAATTCTGGTCCTCATGATTGTCAAGAAAGCACATTCACCTGCTGAGTTCTCTCTCCAACTCCTGAAGTATCACGTTAACAATGTTTTAAGTTATGTATACGGTTTTTGTTTGTTTGTGAGATGAGAATGCTTTAACTATTTATTCTAGCTTCTGTATGTTTATCATGGGTTGGTTGTATTCACTATATTAAATTACTTGCATATAACTTTCATTATTTGTAGGCTTACATTTAAGTTTTGCTACAGCAGGTCCAGTAAGCCCTTTATTACTCAGTAAACTTCACTATTCCACTGTCACTACACGGTGACTCTATACAGAACTTTCCTATATATAATCCAGATAGTCCTGTGTGAGCTGAGGAGTCACACACTGCATTCCTTTTTCTTTTTAAAGTTTTTCTTCTAAATGTGCAAGTTCTTTATCAACGATGGAAGGTTCTTTGAAGTTGTCTGTGAGGCCCTACTTTTTTACCCTCTAAATTCTAGCCCCATTGGTATCCGGATCTTGGTCCACATACCTCAGATAACTGGGATTCCTCTCCTGTTTAGGTCTTTTATATTTGTGCCATAGTCCTGAGATTCTCCAGGCAGTGATCTGTTGTGATTTTGGAGCTCATTGATCTGTTTCATTTCTCTACAGATAACAGTTCGGGGCTGTCGGCTGCACAGGATCATATTGTATGTCTGCCTGACCATCGGCTTCTTTTACAGACATGGCACTTCTCAAAGCCGCTGATCCTTTGTTAGCAACACTGATGGTTCAAGAACGTCTAGCAACAAAATAAATGTACTCACATAGAGGAAAAGTAAGTTCAATGTAAATAAGATGGCCAAATGTGCCTTCTTCAGGTTTCTCCACCCTTCTTATCTACCTCTAGGCCTGCGCCATTCCTTTCTGTAAGAATAGGTTCTATTACCCATTTAATTATTTTCTGCAAACACACACACACACACACACACACACACACACACACACACACACACACACACACACACACACACACACACACACAGAGTGAGAGACTTCAGAGAACAGATTTCTAAATGAGATGTCTTCATTAAACCATTCCTTCCAGGGGTTAGGGAGCTTGTGAAGCAGTAGGCAGAGAGACTCTGGAAGCCAGAGGTGATGGATGACTCCAAGGAAACAGTGTCATCCAGACACCACAGGATTAACTTGTATGAACTCACAGGGACAGTGCCTGCACATCAAGCCAGGCAGGGTCCCAGGAAGGAAAAGGGGATGGGCACATTCTCCCGTTCCTACTCAACAACTGTTCCCAAATGACAGTCACTTGCAAAGGAAAACTTAGTTTCTCCAGTGGAATCATACTGGATATACAAACCCCATTAAAGGCAGATCCCACCCCCAGCAGTAAGTAGATGGCCAGCACAAAGCAATCTCATTGTGCTTTGCAAATTTTTTTGGGAGGAGGAGGTCTCTCATTGCTTTGTTTGGGCATTTTTTTTTTTTTTAATCTTACTGGTCTTCTGTTCGTATATTATGTTTTCTAGTCTTGTATTTTTATCTTTTTGTGTGTGTCTGTGTTTCTTGTGGTTTTTCATGTTTCAAATTGTTTACTTTTATTTTTTGTCTGTTTACTAAAAAAAGAGGAAAAAGAAGGCATGGAGTTGGATGTGTGGGAGGTGGGGAGGATACGGGAGGAGATGCAAAGGGTAGTCAGAATGTATTGTATGAATTTTTAAATTAAAATACAATTTTATTTATTTTTATTTTATTTTATGCTTACGGGTGTTTTACCTACATGTCTGTTTGTGTGTCACATGTGTTCAATGTCTGTGCAGGTTAGAAGGGGGCATCAGTCCCCAGGAACAACAAATGGTTGTGAGCTGTCAAGTGGGTGCTGGGAATTGAACCTGGGTCCTCTGGAAGAGCAGACAGTACTATTTACTGCTACACCATCTCTTCAGTCCTATTGATTTAAATAATAAGATCATGGCAAACAAAATTATTTAATAAATACTCATGTTTATTAAATAGAATATTGCTCTTTTTCTGGAAATTTCTGCTATGTTCCCTTTACCATAACCTTTTTCCCACTTCTGCACCCACGTGTCTGTTGTGATGCTGTCACTGTGCTCATGCTTTGGCCGCCGTGAGTGAGTCAGCAGTCTGTCTTGCAATTCCCTGTCTTATTGAGCTTCATCAATAAAATTAGAATCATGTAAATACTTCATGTCACTTGCTTTTTCTCTCCATTAACATATATTGACTAATATACCGTCTTATTAAGAATATATCATACTAGTCCATGCATACACACTTTTCCCCGTCTTTTGAAGCGGAGTTGGTTTATAGAGGTAAGGTTTTAACAGAAACTTGAAGTGAGGCATCAGCCTTAAAAGGAGAGGAAGGACTTAAGAAAAAGACAGTTCTTTCTTTGCCAAAACTCTCCGTTTCTCACACAAGCGAAGCTTCAGGAGACACTGGGAGTTAATTTATAGTTACAATTACCACATCTTACTAACTTTATACAGAGCTTACTCTGCATCATTGTGTTCAACCTTCTTCAGTGTTTTTTTTTTTTTTGAAACTCAGTCTAGTAGTGGAACTGAGCAAGGATCTTGGTTGCTAATACTTTGCCTCAAAGGGATGGAATAGAAATAAGCAGAACCACCATGCAATTTGCCCATGAGGTTGATGACTTTGTGATGGAGGAAAACTTATGCCTTCTGATACTCAGTTTACTCACTTCTGTAATGGAGGTATCAGGCATCATGAAGGGGCAGGTATAAACGCACCACAGTGTTGTATCAGACAACATGAGGAAACATGGCACTTGATAATTGCTCCATGCAAGGATGCTGTCATTCTCATGGATAAGGTTGCCATGGCAATGATTGTGGTACTGTGAATTATAGATAGGCTTTGGTACAAGGAGAGGTTTCTAGAATGTTCTATCTTCTTTTAATAATTATAGACTTAAGACATATCATTGCTGGACTGCATTATTTCTTTCTGCCTGCAGCAGGAGGTCACAGGGGGCATCTTAGTCATAAAGGATAGCCTAAAATTAGAGTCAAAGGAAGTAACTCTTAACATCATCTAAGGTTTTGTTGAATGAATTTTAGCCTAGTATCTACTAGCCTTCCGGTGCCCATGAGTCTGGGATATAGTCAGCCAAAATTTAATGGGAAAGAACACTTTTCTAAGGGGAGATAGAGGTTTCCCACAAATTCTCAGAACATCTGTGTTCTAGGAAAGGCCGAGGGCTACTGTCCCCTAGAGGAGAACCTCTGCAGGAGTGACTCTCCTGACCTCCTCGGTTCACATTCTCTTCCTGATCAAATCCTTGGAATTATTTGCCCTTTTCACCATCTAGATGATAAGTAGCCATGTAGTTGGTAGAAATGCACACAGCCTGGAAGAAAACAGAGGGTCTTGGTCTTCTGGTAGCAGATGGGTTAGAATATTTATTTTAATCAATGTAATTCTGGATGCTGGGATTTAGAATGACTCATTTCCCTATGGTTAGACTTCTTCACCTGGTTTAAATAGTTGACAATTCTAAGATTTATTTGTTTCCTTTGGCTGGAACTATCAATTAATCCAAAGGCAAATAAAAGAGGCATCCAGTACATGTTTACTAAGACTTCAGGAAATTGATATTGTTTCTTTAATGATATAAATGTTAATCTACTGGAACAGTGATGTTGTAGACATTAAGGAAATGGAATTGGAGGAGAGAATTCCATCTAAAAGGAACTAAATTTAAAAAGGAACATCTCACTGTGTTCCCAGAGCATGGCTCCAAGTCCACAGTGCTACCTGGTATCCCTTTAGCAAACAAGGCAAGATCTTCGTTAAGAGACTCAGTGAGCACAGGAGGCAGCAAGAAAGACAGCTTCTGAAATGTGTGAGGAACAACGCCAACCAGAGAGGCACCTGGCTCTAGCTGACACCCTAGCTTTCTCTTTCTGGAAGCAGAGGATGGAATGGCACCTGAGCTCCTAGGCTCTTTTTCTAGAAATCTGTGGCATAATAAATATTAAAAAATCTTCTATGGACTACAAAATAGTATTTTTCCTGAGTATATTAACTTGGGAACTGAGAAAAAATTTTGAAAAAATGAAATTAGAAATTGCTTTATCCTCACCATTAAGGACAGCTCCATTTCTTTCTCCTGTCCTCTTTAAGTATCTCTCTCTCTTTCTATAGTTATCTCAATGCTGTGGCCATACTTTATCAATAGAAGTTTTATCTGGTAAGTTTCATTTATCATTGTATTATGAAATGTTTCCCCAATATTTAAGGACATACTTGCAGAAACATCACGTATAATGATCACGGAGTTGCCATTACATGGCTATACCTCCATCCCAGGTTGATTTAAACTTGACCCCGTGCCTGAACATGTTCATCCATGGATGTTCTAAATAGTCCTGTGATGAACATCTCCAGGCATAAATCTTTGTTCACACCTCTTATTACTTCCTTGGGGTAGATAACTAAAAGTTGAGCTACTCAGGCAAGAGGGATGACCTTTTCCAAATCTCTTGATATCTACTGTCAGGTTCAGAGACATTTTAAATATGAAGAAAAGGTCAATAGAAAAGAATTCCCTTCAACTTTTTGCATAAAGCCAATTTACTGAAATTGCTGATCCAAACTAGATTTTTAAAATAACCTTAACACATTTGAAACTTAATAATTACTAAAATAACCCTACTTTCATGGGTAGACATCAAGAGAATGAGACATTAAGAGAATTTATTCAAAAAGTAATTACTGGGTGTCGATAGTAGGTTGGTTACAGAGGATGGATGAAAATAAGCAGATGACAGGTAAACATAATGCCCTGCAAACTGACCGTTTTAATGCTAGTGCTGATTGTATTGAAACTTTGGGATCTAGTTTTCAGAAGTGATTAAAAACATTTAGCATGCATGGAAACTCAGGGCACGAACCAAGAAAGAGATGTTCAGATCTTAGCCTTAGTCTGTGAGATCAGACCTCAAGTCCAGTCTGTGAGACCCAGTGTTTACTGAGGAGAGCTATACTGTCCCCCCTTTTTTTTTAAATAAATTTTTACTTGCTTACCCAAGGAAAAAGCAAGAATATGGTTTTTTATGTTTTCATACTAATTTTGTTTTTCTTTAATCCTAGTTTTAGTAATGTGAAAGAAATCTTTTGTCTTAGAAATATAAAATTATTTGAATAAGAACTAATTTTCAACATGTAGATAAATATTTGAGAAACTGGTGGAAATAATAAATCACCAACAAAATGGATTCCATTGATTTTTGTTTTGAACTTTTTAAAATTTTTTCTTTCTATCTTTCATATTATACATCTCAATCTCATTCATTTTCATGTTCCTTCATATCCACCCGTTGCTATTGCAACCCCCACCTTCAAATAGAATAAAATTTAAGAAAAAAGGGAAAATTTTGTTATGGAAGCTGAAGTGTGACTTAGGGATTCACTCAGTAAACCATTTTGTCTAAATATCTTTACTTGCATAAAAATCATTGCAAAGAGTCATTGGTTTGATTTGAAACCTCTGGTTTCTGCTACACTATCAATGATAGCCCTCACTGCGACTCCTCTTGGATATCCTGTTGTTGTTCTGTATCATTTATATGGTGCAGATTTGGGTACACAGGACCAGCCTGTAGTGGATCTATGTCCAGTCTACTGGTTTAATAAAAAGCTGATTGGCCAGAAGGTATACAGGAGGTGTAGATGGGGCTAGGAGACTAAGACTTTGGGAACAGGAAGAGAGATTCCAGAGAGAGAGATGTCAGAGAGACTCCACCAGAGACATCAGCAGACCTAGAGGAAAGAAACCAGGATAATGCTCTGATTAAAGATACCAAGCTTCATGACTAAACAAAATAAGAATCATGGGTTAATTTAAGAGTAAAGAGTTAGCAAGTTATATACTTGGACCCTAGGTCAACCAGCATAAAATTAATGTGTCTGTGTGTCTCTGTTGAACTGTGGGTCTGTGGGTCTGGACCACAGACCAGACAGGCCAGAAACTTAGTACTACACCAGCCCCATCTAGAGTTCCTACTGATTATAAATAAGATGAATATTGGGGTGGACCAACTTATCACCCTCGTTCATGGCCTGGTTAGTTGCCAAGGTTGGTCAGCTTGCTAGCTCTTCCCTGTCTTTGCCACCAGGGTGAGCTTCCGAGCATTTCCCAGAATAGTTCATTACTTATAGCAAGGATCTAGGAGGAGCAAGTTCTCCTGCTTCCACACACTCATGGTGGGCTTTCCCATATCTGAACTTTCAGGGCCAGCTCTACTTGTGTTGCCCAGGCAAGGTGTAGGGGCCACTCTCCCTAGCAGGAACAGCTCTCCCACTCTTATGACCTCAGGGCCAGCTCTCACACCTACTTCAGGCAAAGAGGGTTGTGGGGAACACATCTTTTCCCTATCCATTTTGCCATATAGCAGATGAGGGGTGGGGCCAGATCTCCCATGCTCATATTCTCAGGGCAGCTCACCCCTCCCCCATCACTCTGCAGGGTCAGCTCCCTTGTGCTTCCCAGACAAGGTGCAGGGCTCATTTTCCTGAGTGTTGCTGCTAGGGAAGCAGAAGGTCAGTTCCCTTACCAGCTGGAGGTGATAGGGATGAGGAAGAAGGGCATCTTTCTCTGCTCCTACCATATACCCATGCTATAGCATCAACTCTACTGTGTTGCCCAATAGAGTTGCAGGGCCTATTCTGCTGATTGCTGCAGCTGGTGAAGAATCAGGCCAGGCCTCTCACCTACTGCAGAAGCAGGGGGCAAGGACAGGAGGGCACCTTTCTCTCACCATGCCACCATATGGCATACTAGAGGGGTATGACCTGCTCTCCTATTTTCATGCTCTCATGTCACCTCACCAATGCCCCTGAGAATGGATTAAGCTCTATTGTATGGCCCAGGTGAGGTGTAGGACCCTCTCTCCTGAGTGCTTAAATCAGGACCCATTTTCCCTAGTGTTGCAGCCAGTGAGGGGTGGGGCCAGCTCTGTATAACCCTATATTCTTGGCCTTTGGTGGCATTAGGAGCCATGGTTTTCAATAGAGATCACGACTGCATCAGAGCCATGAACCCAGACATGTCCTCAGCAGAAGCCCAGGCCCAGATATGATCATGGCCCCAAGTGGGACTGAAACCACCTACCCAGCAAATTTCTCACTTCTTTTACTTCTTCAGATATACCTCTGTCCATAGGACATTAACTATTGTGTCTCTCTTTCCCATACCACACCATACATTTGCTCACCATAATAGTGTCCATCTGCCTGATGCCACAAAGTATTGGGTGTGCCCGTGTTTTCTTCTCGGATCCTTGGGTGGGCTACCTCAAACCTGTGTGTGGGTTTCTTTGCCCCTTTCAATCCATCACGGTGCTGGGCAGGAGCATGTGCCCTTATCATCAAGAGATCATAGCAGTGCCCAACAGTGCTGGGCCGGCTCCTGGTTGGTGCTGAGGTGCTGCTGGAGTTCTCTCAGTGGCCAGGGCTAGAAAGCTTGGCCTGTGTTTGGTTGAGATCTCCCGCCCCAGCTTTGTAGCATGGGGCATCAGTGTTGTCAGAGTCCCCTGGATTCCATTGTTCTTAAAGTCTAATTGCATCCCTAGGGATTTCATAGACACCACCTCATTTTCATGTTATTCCATGTAGAAGCCATTTGACCTCACTCTGGGGTGAACTGGTAGATTAGTTTTATTAATAAGAGAACATATACATATTCTCCCTGAGAAAATGAACAAGAATGAATATTGGCAGAAATAAAGGATCTCAAAAGTCATTATTCCATTTTAATTTTTTTCTTCAAATAAAATTTCCTTGTAAGCACCCACCGTGAAAGACAATTGTTTCTAAGGAGTTTAAGGAGTGGCCATTTGGATACCTCTGTTCTCAGACTTAAAGAGTATAATCCAAGCATCATTTGTAGGACTTGTTGGAAATCAATATGATAGGAGAATGCAATGTTGGAATCATGACAGTTTAGAGGAAGAACCATTGCTGATCACAGAATGGTCTTCAGAAGTAAGCTTCCAGAGGCAGGTTGCCCTGTTCAATCCTGTCTAATCCATTATAGCTCTGGTTTCTAGTACCATGACTGGACCACTCCTTGCTTAAGTCTGTGGGTCTCACTCCTCAGTTGTATGACTATTTTGTGAAGTGACAGAGGACAGAATGAGATTAACTGGTGTGAAGTGCTGCAATATAGCAACCAAATAACATGAGGTTGTCCAGAGACAGGACAAACACAAAATGAATTTTGATCAAGGATAGTGGACCGGGTCTCAATAGAAACAACAGTGCTCATTTACCCTCCGTGTGTGTGTGTGTGTGTGTGTGTGTGTGTGTGTGTGTGTGTGTGTGTGTGTTTTCTTCTTTAAGCTCATGAAAATGAAAGTCACATACACACACATTTCTGTTTTTTTTTTTTTCCTCTGCTGCACAGACATTTTTATCATGTTATGTTGGAAAGTTTCTGTTCTCTTTAAAGATGTTTTCCTTTTATCTGCCCAGTGATATCTTTTCCTGTGCTCTGCCTATGACATCACAGCCAAAGTATGTCAGTACTTTATCTTTTGGATATGAAGTCAGTGTGGCCGCCTGGAGTTTCTGAAACCAAAACATAGAGTTTTAAAAAATCATCCTAAAGATTTGGTATGACACCGTGTTAGATATGGCACAGCAAGCCTGACATCCTAAAACATAAGCATAAACCACTCTTCTGCTTGGATGATGACCAAGTCCTGACATTAGAGGTTTTTCTTTGGTTTGTTTTTTTGATGGTGTTTAAATGTCTTGATGGTGTTTAAATGTCCTGCTCCAAGACTATCAACATCCTCCATCCAGAATTTCTGGTTTCACCTGTCTCTGGTCCTTAGGGGTCCTTCCACATGTGTGTAACTAAGTGTGATCATTTTCTTGTTTGGTCATTTTGAAATGAAGATTAACTGGATTTTATAAATAGAAGAGTTAAAGTTATTTCTTGGGCTACATATGCATCCTGCTCCCCAGCCTGTTATCTCCACTGTGTCTGCAGTAGCAGGCTCATCTCTGCCGAGATGTTTCCTTATATTATTAAACATTTCTAGCTTCCTGGTCTCTCTGCACATTTTACCATCACCTGTTGTGTGATGATTCTCCACAGTGTTTAGATTCTCATGTTACCTGAGCAATTATCTAATGATATAATGCCTTTTCTCTTTCATACTGGTTGTTTTATTCATATACATGCATTTTGATTTTAGTTTATGTCACAATTAAAGATTATAAGTGCCCCAGGAGACACATCTACACCACAAATCCCACATCTACAGCTCAGAGACCATCAGAGAAGATGTCCCAGAAAGACTGTTATGAGTCAATTCTGCTGTGAGACTGTCTCTAGAAATGCTGCATAAACACAAATAAGACAATGACAATCCCAATGAACATGTTTACATCCTACCTCTAGGCAAAGAACTATGTGCAACTAATGACTGGGGGCAGGGAAAATTAGCCTCTCTCAGGAACTGATGTCCTTATTGGTTGTTCAACTCAATCCTGAAACTCAACAGGTTGTGCTTATATATTTAAGAAAACACACACACACACACACACACACACACACACACTTAACAATAATCATCAAAGAAAATGAAGTTGTTAACTTGAAAGTCATGGGGGGGGACTTAGGAGGGACTGGAGGAAACAGGATAAAGTGATATAATTCTATTTCAACTAAAATAAAAAGAATTAAGTATTTTTTACAAGGACAAACTAAAAAAAAACTATATATGTGGTGTGTGTGTGTGTGTGTGTGTGTACGCGCATGCACATGTGTGTCTATTCATGTGTGAATGCATATGTGCTTTGTGCGTCAGATGATAATTAGATCCACTCTTTGAGAAACACTTGGCTAGGAAAACTGGTCCAAGACTGATCAAAGTGGTCTTCAGCTCCTTTAGAACAACAAATCACCATAATATAAAATGAGGGGTAAGTGAGTATGCTCCTTTAGGTCTCAGTTTACAGGCTAATATACAACTTCAAACATCAAATGAAAACATTTGAAAGCGCTATTGGTTCTCAACAACGTGACTAGTTCAATGAAGAGAAAATTCACAAGTTCAGCTAAGCCCCTTCTTGGTTTTGAGCTTCAATATAGATTCTTAGTTTTATTTCTCTTTGATACGCTCTAATTTCGTATCTGTTCTAATTCTCAATGGCATGAGGGAAGGGGATGGAAGAAGAGAGACAGGAGATGTGTTTCCTAGCTTTGAACCTATTGAGCCTTTAGAGGGATGTCATGTCCACGACTCTGTCTTACAGGCCATGTGTGTGGGACAGCCATGATGGAGGAAGAGGTCTGGCAGGCTGAGCTGAGACATTTTTCTGACTCGGCAATCATACTGGGGAGTGTCTTTATCTCTCATGATGACAACATCATGGAGACTCTGACCATTCCCCCGGACGATGTCTGAGTCTGGAACACAAAGAACACATAGGAGAATGATGGGAGCCTGGAGTTAACTGTATCACACACGACTGTATCTCCTGCAGCATTTCTTGGGATAAGTCTGCATATTGTAGGTTCCCTGACAGATGCTGGCAGAGTGAGCAGAAGCCTTTTAAATATCAGCAAGCATTTCACATTTTCCTCTGTTCAGACTGGAAAAGGGTGTTTTTGCTCTTGAAAAAGAGTCTGGAAATCAGAGCAAAGATTCACAGTTGTTTAATTGTGGGAAGGGAAATAATCTAATTACTAACTAAAAAAAGCAGAGAGATTGGTGGGCGTTGGTGTCCATCAGTGGCCTGTGTGTTTGCTATTTCTGTTCACATCTGACATTTCCTCTGAAGGAAAGGATAAAAAGGCTACGTGAGGCCCATCAGAACATGGAGAAGGTCTCTTTCTGTTCTTTTAACTACAATCACCAGCTACTGTCCATTGGCTCCAAGATGTAGCAGTGATCACCTTTAGATTAGCTGTTCTACCCTCAACACTGCTTTGATTAACAATTATAATCTATTGAGAAAAATACCAATCTACATGTCAAGGGCTTTTGCTATGAAGCGATTATGTTTAATATTTTATACTTTGGACCAAACCACACACCAGGATTGATTGTGTCAGTGTGTTTTGCATAGAAGATACATGTTGAGCAATAGACTGCTTAATTATGCAATTATTTGTCTTGAAGGAGGATATTCATACATGAATAAGAGCTGTTAGAAGCAGTATATTGCTTTTCTGTGATCCTTAATCTATGTCCACAGGCATTACAGGTTACAAGTTGGATTTTAATACAAATATCTAAAGTATAAATTACTTTTAGTGCTGACTGGGCTTTTGGGTGATAAGTCTCCTTGAGCAGAAAAATGGACATTTTCTATGAGTGGCATTCTGGCTTAATGGTGCTTCTTTCCCTTCTTTGACTTGTAGTAATCATTCTGTGTAGAAGTTGGAGGTGGGGAAACAGGTGCTGACTTTTTAATTAATCAGGGCAAGGTGTCGACTTTGGTCATTAAATCACCAAGTATAATGAGAGAAAGCATTTCCACTTTGCAGTAAACCGAAATTCTCAGTGTCACACTGTGGAGGAGATGTTTTGCATACAGGAGAAAGTTCCAAAGCACTGGTGATGTTCAAAATAGCTAAGAAGCTGGGTTCTGTGGTTTCAGCTTAGAAGGCAGCGGATGAAGTGCAGCTGGGTACTGAGAATCCACCCGGTTCCAACTGGACGTGACACCTTTAGAAAACTGTATCAAGGTCCTGACAATTTCCTGTCTGTGGCCAGACACAGCAAGGCAGCTTCTGAGCACAGCAAGAGAGAGATGGGGTACTGGGCAACATTCTAAAGGTGATGTTGAAAGGAAGAGGCTCCGACTGGGTTCTTAATCTAGAAGATAACTAACCTCGTTTCTGTTTCTGAGGACATCTAATGACCTCAAGATTCAAGTTAGACATTAGATTTTAAAACTCACTTCCTATCCTCTTCATGGTTTGATAGGAATCTGTATGTGCCTTTGTGTGTGTGTGTGTGTGTGTGTGTGTGTGTGTGTGTGTGTGTGTGCATGTTTATGTATATATGCCTGTGTAAGAGTGCTTCTATATGGAAGGTCCACCAAATAAACTCTATATCCTAATTATCTTGTTTACAAATTCAACTATTTTGGAGGACCAAAACTTGCCGAGAAAGAGGAAACTCTCCTCAGAAAATTGAAAACACTTTTATGATTTAAAGATGAGCACCAGAAACACTAGAATAATTCATTTTGTCAAGATTGCCAGGAATCTTTGCTCTGGAACTCCCCTGCCTGTGCTTACATCATGCCTAAGTGAGGCATCATGGTCAGAGAGAACAGATTGACATTTGCTTCTCTCGAACTCCTCTGCCTGGTTTCCAAGAGATTTTTCTTGATTTATTTATTTGTTTATCTATTTGCCTCTCTTGGCTGAGAGTGGCTGTAACACATGGTAAATCTTTAACTTCAAGTGTCCTTCTGTGGTGACCCAACTAAAATATTAGCAAAATAAATGTTTTATGGGAAAATGTTGGCAGAAACCCCAACAGAAACAGGTGGTATTGGGTTATTTCAATATAATGTAATGATACAGCCAGGTTTCCATCTGGACAGCATGTGGTTGAGTCTGCTCAGAGAGTATCAAAGCACATGAGTGTACACTGGGGAAGCCAGGGGTGTACAAGTGTGCAGCTAGATGGCTACTTTATGAACTAATAGTCTGGGTTTAGGGTCCTCTGGGTTAAATATTTTGACTGTCAAAATCTGAATTTCTTCATAAAATATTAAAAGGCAAAGCAAACCCCTGACATGCAATACTGAGCGGCATAATTACAAGGCAGTTACTGGAAGCTGAATAGAATGTGCATAAAGCAAGGCATTGATTATAAAAGAGTTCATTACCCTTGGAAGTGAAGACATGCTTTAGTGGGAGCCTTAGAACAGAGTGGCTTCACCATCAAGAATTAACTATACGGTGAAAAAGGTTCAGCCTTGTCAATAAGAGTACAATTAGGAAACAGGAGAGAATGGAATCAGTTGATTGCTGAAGGCCTGGCAGTTATCCAGAGCTAGAGAGACGAGCCTTTGATTTGCCACCAGGGAAGTGTCTCTCCCCCATTCCATAACATCCCTGCTTCAGGCACTTTGAAACACATGGAATTAGGAACACACTGAACATTTGACTTTTACTCAGTGTTCCTCACTGTACATTCATGCTAAGCCAGATAATAAACTCTTGGCTCAGCTACTCCCTATACATATCCCAGAGAGGAGCATCAGACTGTGGTTGTGTGCAGAGCCAGTGCCTCTGTTGAGGCAGAGGTACCTCCCTCCTTGGCTCTCTCAATACCAACCAGAGGAAGAAAGCCGGAATATACACAGTGGGAGTTTGCAATTTGGAAATGGCTTACAATCTCCTGTTGATTAGAAGATGAAGGAAGTCATGAGTACCATCTGCCAAAATGAAGAAGCCACTTGGACCCCAGAGTAATTGACTGGGAAGGCTTGGCTTCCAGAGGATTCTTTGCAGCCATTAATGCAACAGTCATGGAAATGCTGAAAACAAAGCCCTATGTATGAATCTAACAGTCAATGTCTAAAAGCGATAGGCAGTATAAGCTCAGGAAAAGGGCATAAGGAAGCCAAAGCACTTAGCTATAACATCCTAACACCATGGTGCCAGAGGGCCATGTGTTCATGTTCTTGAGCATTGCCAAAATAGATTTCTACAGCATCTCCTTCCTCTAAATTAGAGAGTCTGAGGTGATGAAAGGGCTGGGTGCTCCAAATTCTGATCCTTTCCTTAGACTCTTGTGGAGCTGACTTGACACCAAGGAGAACGCAGTGCTGTGGGACAAGACAGAAAGACAAGAAAGAAAGGATTTTGGGTTATGTGAGGGGGAGCTTTTTTTCATCTGAACAGATCTGGGTCAAAGACTCATGGCATGTCTCAGATTCTACAATGCATTTGGGTGACTGTGTCATAGGACTTGGGCTTCTGAAGGGTTGTAAGAGGTAGTAACATGTACAGTTTTCTTAGGTAAGAAGTTTAGCATCAAACAAAAGAAGACAGTCATCCAGAGAAGAAGGGGAACATGTGCTACCCAAGGAAAGAGACGCACTGATTTGATTCCCATAGCATATGGTTCATAGTAGATGCTGAACCGAACAGGCTGGAAGAGAGCTGACAGGGATTTACAGGCATCTGACTGGCTTAGAAGTTAGGCTGAACTCCATCCAAATACTGGATTTTTCCTATTATACACCAAGTTCTGTCTTATCCACTCAGTGCTGAGGAGATAGAATGTGATTTCAGAGTGAGGCGTAGAACTGAAAACAGAGAACCAAATTTATGCCTCAGATGTAACTGTTTGACTTTCAGCCAGGTAGGGCTTCATGATTCTTAGAAATCATCTGAATTTGGGGCACTGCTAAATTAATTGTACACCTATCACAAACTCTGTATATATTACTCAGAATTCCTTCACTTTCCTTTTCTTTTGAATTATAAACTGTGGAGGCCTTTCACACGAGTCACTCTGCTATGATACAACACTGCAGTCTGATTCATTTACAAAGAAAGGAAGTTTGTTCAGTTCATGATGCTTGAGGCTGTTAAACCCAGGGATACAGTAATTGTTCTTGTCAAGAGCCTTTGTGCTACATCGTAATGCAACAATAATGGCTCACTGAAAAGTGTCCCAACAAGTGAATCCAAGGAATACACCGGAATCATAGCAGCTTCCTAATGGAATACCAGCCTTCTCTATCAGGAAAAGCATCATGAGCCATGGGATGTTGTGGTGTATATTTTATATTTAATATAATCAGCTTGGAATATCAGAGAACAGAATCACCCACAGTCATGCCTTTAATTCCATCACTCAGTGATTTTTCTGGAATTCTGTGAGTTCAAATCCTAACAGCCAAACAGTAGTAGCTCACACCTTTAATCCCAACTCTAGGATTAGGATGCAGAGTTGAACCTGGAAATTAAGCAACCAGACAGGGAAGATAGTTAAACAAGAGGAGGCAGATATTCGTGCATTCTGTAGAAGAGAATGGCAAGGCTGAAGACTCTTGAAGGTAGCATTTGGCCTCTTTGGCCTGAGAAGTTGGCTGGGTAAGAACTGACTGTGGTCTATTTCCTCTCTCTGATATTCCAGCATTTTCCCAATATCTGGCTCTGGGATTTTTATTATATACTAACTAGAATGAAGCAGACTTTTATGAGGTAGGGAGAAGGCTGGAGCACAGTGTGTGCTTTTCAGGCAGGAAGGGTAAAGATGAGGCTGTCGAGGCTGTTCTTTTGTGTGGCTGCTTGGTGAGAGGTGGGAGGGAGAAGAAGGTTGGAGTGCTGTGGAGAAAGATCACGTATACACATCAAGATTTATGCTCAATGTGTTAAAATGGATAATGTCAAGCAAATTGTCACGAGTATGGATTCCATAGGGGCCAAAGCTTGAATCAGCCCTGCTTTCATGAACTTCTCAGAAGTGCTAATGCTGGCAAGGCGACATCATTTAAGTAGGATGGCTAAGTTGAGGCCAAATGTTGAAAAGATTTTATGATTTGTGACAGAGTAGCAAGTCATTTATTGTGTCAAAAATGATAAAAACTAGCTTACAAATTTATCATTTTTCCTCAATGTTTTTCTGCAGGGTGATGAAAATTTAATGTATATATTTCAAAGATATGAAATTGATTATGAAAGATGAAAATATGACTGATAAAATAACTTAGCTTCTAATAATCACTGAGGAACCTTCCTGGAAAGGAACTAAACCCTCCAAGGGTAGCCAGCTGTCCAATGGTGTGGGCAGTTTGTGGAGCCTCTTGCAGTAGTATCAGACTATGTTCCTGGTGCAGGAACTGACATCTCAGAGCCCATTCCCTACAGAGGAACATCCTAACTCAGCCTTAATACTGGGATGAGGGACTTGGACCTACCTCAACTGGATATGTCAGACTGAAATGACTCACCTTGGGACTCCTTGCCCTCCTTGGGGAATAGATGGGGGGATGGGGTGGGGGAATGCTGAGGGAGGACTGGGAGTGACTGGGAGAAGGGAAGGCAGTGGATATGGAAAAACCTTTTAAAATAAAAAATAATAATTAATAATCATGACCAATAATAATAATCAATAAATAATAATAAAATAACCTGGATTCAGTGATGGAGAGATGGCTCAGAGGTTAAGTGTACTGGCTTTAGTTGCAAAGGGTTCATGTTCAGTTCCTGGAATCCACATGACTGATCACAATGGTCTGTATCTCCAGTTCATGGATTCCGCACCCTCTTCTGACTTTCACAGGAACCACACATGCAGTTTATGCACAAACTATAAAAGAAGGTAAAGTGTCTACACACACTAAACAAAGAAACAAGAAACAAGTTTGGTTTCAATGCTGAGTAAACAATGCAGGTAAATCCTGGGATCTCAATGGGATCTCAATATTAACAAACATTGGAAACTTTGGAAACTGACACCCCATTTTAGAGATTTAAAAAGATCTGCTTAAACTAATTTTACTTTTTAAATTCTAGCCTTCACAGTTAGTCTATAGTAGAACTAAAGCCAAAGCCATCAACTCTCCTCCAGGTTTAAAAATGTTTAGTAAATCTAACTACTCTTTTAAGTTAATTACCATGTTCCTTCAAGGTGAGGGCCAGTAAAGTGAAACTATGTTAGCTCAGGTTAACGTAACCTTTGTATGCTGTTTGATATATTGGGTAATCACATTCCTATGAATTAAAACAGACTTCAAGATGAAGGGGGAAAGAAATCAGTATCTTGCTATGTATGACGCATCACTTCACTTGACACAAATGTTACCTGCCCACTTGCCCATAGAATGTATACAGCTTCACACCATTGTTTAACTCGAAACACTGTGTCCTTTCTGTAATCCCTCTGCTTCAGACACCAAATATCCCTATCATGACAGTCATGCTTTACTCATGGATTCTCTTGGCAGCGCCCACATGTGTGAGCAACTCTTTTCAAGAATTAATTACACAAATAGTAACCGCCAACCCAAAATACCTGGTGAGAACCATGAGAACTCATGAAGAGTCACAGCTCCTCCTGTAGAAACAGACACTGATGCTTGAGTTTGAAATATGATGCCAAATGTCCCAGCTGCTTTACATTGTACCCTTTTGCTTTCAAACAAAATATTTTAAAAAAAATCAATGAAAGTTCATTGCTCATAGGTATTTGTTATTATTGTCACAAACTTGGGGCAGGTTCTATGGTTTAAAAGACTAGACAGGTGAGCCCATGATTAGGATTCTTAAGTGAGGACTGTTTGGCTTATCTGTAGGGGCAGATACCACAAAAACTATTATATGCATAATTTTATTCTTTTTTACGTCCTATTTTTTTTGCTTATCAGATTTCATTAGTGTTTATGAATCTAATGTATGGTTCAAGTCAATTTTTTGTCTGATGAGGTCCAGAGGAGTAAACAGCTTGGATACCCCTGTCTACATTGTCTGATTGAACTTTTGGGAAAATCATTTAAGCCATGTATTACTGATTGGGCATGAGATCAGATTCGTTGATGCTTACATGGCTAATAGGCTGAAGGTCATTGGCAAGGCTAGGACTGCTGGACTCCAAATCCTCCAAGACTTTTTAACCCTTACACCAAAATACAACCCCCCCACTATCACTAAGAAGAATGTGATTGCATACCACATGTGCAGTAAAAGCTGTGGATGCTGTTTAATGATTGAAGGCAAGTCAGAGGATTCTCTCTTGGCCAAGTAAACTTCACACAGATTGAACACAGGTTATAAGCAGCAAAGCACAGCAACCAATATAATTGGAGGAGATGTTACTGGAGCTAAGAAGTGATAACAAGGCAAGAAAAGGCTTGATATAAAGGATAAAGACATGGGGGTTTCAGGGTTGCTAGATTAACTTAAAAAATACGAGTATTCCAAAATGTCTGCAAAGTTAAAAGACAAATTCCCATGAAAAAAAACCACACATAATCTTTATGTGAGTTAAAGGTGTAGTAGGCCCTCAATGTGCACCACAATCTTACTTGTCAAAGGAAGAAAGCCCTCACGTCCACAAAAACTCACAAAGAAGGATACAAATGGACAAATAAATAAAATGGGTCCAACTTCAGTAGCCATTAAATAGATTTAATTAAAGTCTTCTTTTTCTAATAACTGAGCAGGAAGGAGAAATGGAGTGGAGTGTGATCGTAATGACTCATCTGTAGGACAGTTTGCCCACATGCAAAAGTTCTTGAAATTTGTATATCTAAAAATTTATCCCATAAAGCCTTATCAATGCCCTTCTTGCCCTTGAGGATAGGCATTGAAGCAATTACACCAACAGAAAATAATTTTAAAAATAGGAATAGTTCATAGTAGAACATTTATTAAAATTATAAATATTGATGATCATGCAACCATTCTGGATAGTTTTGAAGAGATAAATTTAATAATGTGGAAAACACTCAGTATATTCCTTTGTAGAAAGGGGGCTAAAAAGTTGTATCTTTAAAAAAAAAAATTGTATGTATATTTAAAGTGACTGGGGCGGCTGCTGTTATGGTACTAGGGTATGGGCTGAGTTCTCTGATGGAGAAAGAAATTTTGCAATCAGACTGAAGTGTTATTACAAAGTGAGTTGACTGTTCTCAAGTGTGCTATATGCACATGTGTGTTTGTGTAGGGTGTGCTGTGTGCATGCAGAGGCCAAAGGAAGCCCCTGGGTGTCCTGTTCTCTGTGTCATCTCTCTCCAAACCCAGAGCTAGGCTGAGGGCCAGAAAAGCCTAGGAATCCTCTTGTCCCAGCTCCCATTCCCTACCCCAGTGTTGGGATTTCAGGTGTGTCAATCAATGTTCAACTTTTTATGTGGTTTCTTGAGAATGGAACCAATGTCTCTACACTTTCCCAGCAAGCATTCTCAGTACTGAGCCCTGCTCATGTTTTATATGAAGTATTAGGGCAGGTACATTTGTGTGAGAGGTGGAAGGTTAATGATTAAGTGCAAAAATATATCATTAGAAAGAATTGCGTTCACATCTAATTATATTACTGGTATGTTATCATGCTTATCATCACAGTTCTGGGCAATCTGGTACAAGTTATCATGAACAGAAAGTTTCACACAGGGAAAATGCTGCTTTGAAATTCCCAAGCTAAGGCAGGGAGCTATTAGTTTTCCAGTGAGTGAATATGAGGAGTGACACATTGGGCCTGGGAGTGCACAAATAAAATCTCAGAATTTGGGAGGTGGAAATGAGAAAGTAGAAAGCTCAAGGCCAGACAGAAAGATGTGATCTTAAAAAGAAAATCAAAATCACCTCCAAATAAAACTAAGCACTTAAAAAAGGTGTGAAGTCTTCCTGGAATGAACAGAGCCCTGAAGGTAGAAGCTTCTTTCCTAATGAGTACATCGGTTTACAACTATTAAAAAAAATCAAATTTTAGGAAGGAATGCCAGAGATCAATTGTGCCACCAACTAGTCTGCTCTCTCTTTACAGTTCACTTTTGCTTGTGGAGCTCAGGAGCACAGGGCTTTTACGTCAGCAGCCGAGTCACATCCAGGCATCCCTAGCGTGAGACATTTTGTTTTGCTTCGTGGTGTGAGACAGAAGGCAAAATATTTAGGGACCAATATTACTGTGACTTCATCTTAAACCTCGTTCCTCCCTGTTTCTGTACCTCTCAAATATCTCATTCTGTCTGCTTCCAGTCTCCTAAAGTCATGAAAGATATAAATATCTTTTGAATTTCTACAATGCTTAAGTTTTCCACTGTAAATAACATTTCCTCCTATCAGCTATCTACAAAGAATCTGAAACCGAGATGGGGCCTCCACCGGAACAACTCCTGCTAGAAAAACAAAAATAGAAGAAAGAGTATGAGAGAGAGAGAATAAGAGACAGATAGACAGACAGCAGAGACAAAAATAGAAAAATCAAGAACCTGGTGCGCACCAATCAATAATTGCTTTCAAGAAATAGATTATTCAAAAACAGCTGCAAGATAGCTCCTTATGATTATCCTTCAGATCACACTGCTAATTAAGTTTCCAGATGGAGTTAACCACTATCCTAAAAATGGTTATAGATGTATGTGGTCAGTCCATTAAGAACTAACCATTGTTTTAGCTTTTACAGGATCCCAAGGAGATGCCATCGCCCTTAAGTCAGCAGGAAGCAACCTTATAAACGACTACGCCCCCTTTCCCAATAAGTTTTATGCTCCAAAGGTTGTGGGTAAAACTGGGTAAAAGACAAAACTATAATATAGCATCAGAGATCTTTTTTTTTTAGAAAAGAGGGGGAATAGATAGGATAGATAAAGGTAGACTGTTCTACCTACCTATACTTCATTTTAGCTGAATGTATGGGCTAAGCTAAAGACAATCTGCACTGTCATAGATATCTATATATTGATACTAATGCAAAATCATTTTATATGTTTAATTGTGATAATTTGTACATCGGTACAAAGTTTAATCTGAGATTGTTTTATGTAACCAAAGCAACTTGTACTTCGATATAAATCTGAATCTGTAACTATTATGTAAAGCTGAATTTGAAATTGCTATATTTTATGTATGCTTCTACCTTTGTTTAAAATATTTGCACATCATTGTCATGTATACTATGCAATTACTACCTTCATTTAACTATACTAGATATAATGTATGATTGTACTAGTTATGATATATGCACAAGATGTTTTATATACCTCTGTTTAGATGATATATATGTATTTACATGTCTAAAATGCTGTGGACACTTTACCTGGTAAAATACCCCTGGCTAATGTTCGATAGTTCTACTAAGGGTCATTGTTCAGAGATTGTACACCCCTTATATAGGTATTCTAATTTTTAGTACAGGGTTTATTCCTTAAGACGATAAGATCTGCAGTCAACACTATTTAAGGTATCATATCCCAGTCATGTCAGATACAGGTTAGAATATCATAGATGGACAAGAATCTTCAACCGTTTCATAGACCCAGAGAATATGGCATTTAACATTTAAAATTTGGCCACGAGAGACACGACGACTCCTGGTGTCACTGCTCCCTTCACGAGATGGTGTTGAGCATCAAGGATACTCCTTTGGAGTTGGTCCTTTTGGCAAAAAATGGCCGGCTGAGTAAGGAACTGTCCTTACCTTGATTGCTGACAGTACACACATGATGTCAAGCTGGATGAACAAGTTGATAGATGGAGACTGACGAAACCTGCCTAGACAGGATAAGACAGTCCCTTCAAAATTGTTCTGCTTGTGAAAAGATCTGTCAGATGCCATTGGCCTATAGCCAATCCGATAGATGCTCTAACGGTACACAAATCCAGAGGTGATTGTCCAGGTAGCTGTGTTGCTGTCCTCTCCCAAATTTTGGAAGTAGCTGCTTCCATGTACTTCTGTCTTTCAGACAAATTCACCTTCCTTCTCAGGTCTTGAAGAGGTTGAAGAATAGATGTTTAAGGTTTTCACCCTAGTATCCCTTAGATAAGAACACTCAGGTGTTAGATTCTCACTTTCCCAGATTAACCCTTTAAAATAATCTATACACCCTACTATCTACCAATATTCTAGAACTATTAGATGTACCTTATATAAGTTAGGCTTTGATTAGCAATTATACTTTGACCTCTCCTAGATACTACCTCATAATAATTCCTACTGTACATAGTCTTAGTTTAGAACCTTCTTAGTTAGAAAAAGGGGGGAGATGTTGTGGGATTCGGGTGTCAGCTGGTGGGGTCCAGGGAAGCTTATCCAGGGTCCTGGGCTCCTGGAGGGGGTGTGGCCAAACCCTTGATAAGGGGCTGCCGGGACGCTGAGAGGCTCTCTTCCTGGTTCCTGGCTGCTGGAGGGAGGCTCACGTGGTCCGTCCGTCTGCAGACTCTGGTCCCTGTTCAGGTGCTATTATACTCTGTTGCCTGTACCGTGAGTGTTGGTTTATATTCTAATAAATATCTATCTGGTATTGGTGTCCTTGTGGGTAAGTTACGCCTACAGCTTCGGTTCCTAACAACTTTGCTACAATGATCCAAAATAGGACCACTTATTTATAACTTTAGGTTTTTAAAGAGGTCTTATAGGCGAACAGCCACAAAACCATGTGATGATTAGCTTTGGTACAAAGAAAAACAGAAATAGATCCTGCCATTTAGGGAGTGAAATGAAGGGTCATTCAGGGGATACTTTCCCTAGAGTAAATACTAAATTCTAGTAAACTTGGAAAGATGGTCTCACAGCCACCAAGTGAATCTAATACTCACCAAATCCCACAGAAGGTCTCTCTCTCTCTCTCTCTCTCTCTCTCTCTCTCTCTCTCTCTCTCTCTCTCTCTCTCTCATGTGTGTGTGTGTGTGTGTGTGTGTGTGTGTGTGTAGATGTGATCCTGGCGGTTTGCAGTAAGGCTCATGGACTGGAGGAACGGTGGTTGGACAGGGAGTGGTTGGCCCTGGTGGATTATAGTTCTGTAATCCCCGATGTTTTCTTTAAACTGCTCCTGTCCACTTCTTCTTCCCTTTTTACTCATTGGTTTCTCAAGAGTCTTTACACTGTAGGAAAATCTCTTTTCTACAACTGCTCTGTAGCCTCTAACCCATGACATCATTCCCAGGGGCTTGAGAATGCTTCACCCATAGCTCCAGAGCAGTGACATATCTGTCAGACCAGTAGCCTGTTATTCAGGATCTATTAAACTTTTGATTAAATGTCTATGCAGCGGATATTTATTAAAGGAAACAGAGCAAAAAAAATTACACCAGCTTATTAGGCCTGAAGCAGAGCATAGAAGGAAACCCTCCTCACTTGGCAAGCACTGGAGTCCAGGCTTGGGAAATCTGGAGGCTCAGTGAGAAATAATCTCTTTTAGATATTGAGCAGGAACATGCCGGCCTCATATAGATTGAAAGAACACATCCTAATCCATACGTCAACATGAGGTATTTAGGACAGAAGAGCATTAGTTCAAACCCTAAGGAGTGCCTTGGCCACTACGGACTGTTTCATAATTCCAGTTCTCTCTCTATCTCCCCTTCCCCTTTCTCAAAGAAATTCTTCCTTGAAAGGAGATACACCTTTGGGGGTGATGGTTTTTATGCAGGTTTTTACTAAAGATCTATGTACCAGGCTTTTTCCTTTATGGTTACCAACTAGCTTTCCAATCATGACACTGAGACTTGTTATTAGTTATGAATGCCGGGCTAGCTCGTTTCTGGCTGACTATTTTAACTTAAACTAACCTGTTTCTCTTTATCTATGCTTTGCCTTGGGGCTTTTTATATTTTTTTTTCCCCACTGCTTCTTGAGTCTGGCTGGCAATGCCTGGGTTCTGGCCCCTGGTGTTCCCCCTCTCTCCCTTTTCCTCTTCTCTCTCTCTCTCCCTTTTTTCTCCTTCTTATTCTCTCTGCCTGGCATCTCTGCCCGTCTCTCTTCTGCCTAGCTATTAGCTGTTCAGCTGAGTCAGGCCAGGTAAAACAGACACAAAAAAGCACACCTTTACACCATGAAAGTAATATTCCGCAGCATAAACAAATGTAATGTATCATTACATAGTTCAAATGATCTCCCACGACAGATCTGCTCTTTCCAAAGTGTCACACATGCAATGCTCTGTTGTATGCTGCCCAGCTCCACGGAGATCGGGTTAGAATCAGGGGCTTGAGATTCGCTATGAGCTTAGGATATCCTCAGAGAAACCTCTAAGATGAGATCCTAGTTTTCACAGAGGCTTGGAGTAGGAGGAGACACCTAACTTAGGGTTTTTCTTTTCTTTTCTTTTCTTTTCTTTTCTTTTCTTTTCTTTTCTTTTCTTTTCTTTTCTTTTCTTTTCTTTTCTTTTCTTTTCTTTTCTTTCATTTTTTAAAAAGAGGTTTTTGCCAAAATGCACAGCAACTCTGCAAGTCTCACATGGAGCTGAAGACTCTGTTTTGCTGAAAAGGTCTTAGCTCTGTCTTTGAGCAGCAATGCTTGTTCCAGAGGCGGAAAAGCCATCTCTGATGAGTTACTCCAGCCTTAGTCTCTGGTAAGAGGTATAGAACCTTGTGAGTTGAGATAGAATAGAGCTGGTGGAGATAGCTCTTGAAGTCAGTGTGTCCTCTAGTAAAAACACCCAGAACTCTGCTTTCCCCATTCAAGCCATTAGACAAACTCGTCTTTTTAAATAAACCAGTGGTTAGCTTTAGCTTGTTAAAGGTCCAAGAGACCTTAGTGGGAGGCTCAGGGTACAGGACTCAGTTCATTGACTGTAGCAACAACCAATTTCAAGGTGATTGTGGTTATTATAAACTCTGATCAGTTTTAAACAAATGCTTCCAAGTTTTGAACCCAAAGCATCTATTTTGAGAATTGATAGTATCCCCAGGTTAATATTTGATTCACCATTGAACAGAATGCAGGACACATTTAATTAATATTATAATTATACCCCCAATAACCCTCCACCAGAAGGAAATATGATCACACATAATCTTTAGTTTCAACTATCCTTATGTTATACATCTGACTGGACAGTCAAGAGCAGAGATAGTTAAGGTTATTTGTTTCAGTTCTATAAGGAAATAATTCAGTGCCCAGTTATATGAAGTTTATTATTAACAGTGCTGGCAGTCTGACCATTTACCATGGAGGCATCTTTTCTATATCAGGAAAATACATGAAAATATATTGATGGCTTTTCTTATGCCCTTTCCCACTCCAGAGTGGTACTTGAAGAGGAAAGAGGTTCGCATTGTGAACCAATGAGTAGAAGAGGCCAGATATTTGCAATTTTGAATGCTCCGTCTGGGTTTAGGATTCATGCAAAGGGGTCAGCAAGTGATGACCGTTGAGCAGAAGCAGCAAAACTTGACAGCATCATAAGCAACTAAAGAATGAGCTCACTGAATTTCAAGGTTTTTCCTAAACCACCACTGCACTACCAGAACACAACAGAAGGGAGAGCACAGATGCTCATCAGAACCTGAGTCCAAATCCCACTTTCTTACCAGTTGAGTTGAGTCAACCCCAGTGTGTAAGTGCAGGACCACATGAGAATTGGACACAATAAATGGGCAACCCTGGCTCAATTAAGTGCACAGTACATGGTGAAGATTCCAGTGCAAAGGTAACCTAGAGAACTAAGACTTATGTGTGTGCATTCTGTCATTCTTGGTAGACCAGTGACAATATTTCTAATACTGCTTTTATTTTGTGCTTGTCTTTAATGTCTTTCTTAAGCATCCAGTGTCAACTTCTAATCCCACCTGCCCCCTTATTGCTGCTATCCTCCCTGAGATCCATCTCTTTTGTGATGAAGGCCTCCTTTTCTTTCCCTGCAACAGGGAAGATGCTAGAGGCTCTGTGTGGGACAGGGTGCTTCTTCTGGGAAGGGCACTGGGGCCAGGTACACTTCACGAGGCACATGGAACTCCTGTCGGCTGTTCAGCCAGTGTACATTCCCCTGACTTCCTTACTGAAGAAATTCAGTTACAGATGTTCAGCTGACATATTTCCTCACAGGTTAGGGCGGACAAGCATATGCACATGGAAATGGCTGAGAGTAATTTCCTCTTTAATGGTGGTGCAGACAGCTGTCACCCCCTTTCTTCCTCACCCTCCTTTCCTGGATATGGAAGTGATAATGACTAGTGTTCCAAACCAGAAAGAACCATCAGGCTGCAGCCCTCAGGATGGAAACCATGTGTTAAAAGTGGAAGGAAAGGAAGATGGAAGAAATTTGGGACCCTGATAATACTATGGATTTCCATACATGCCTGGATTGCTTGTCTCTGGGCTTCTATTGCACAAGAAAGGGAAAAACAAAAACAAAATAAGTTGCCATTGTTACTGATCCATTCTAGTTATAACTAAATGCAATTTTCTTTCCAATTTTGGTGAACTTTTCGAAGAAGCTTGTATTGTCTGGGAAGACCCTGGAAAAACAGTGAGTCACATCTGTGCTGCCATCGCAAAGGGATAACAAGCTGTATGCAAGATGGTAGTTTTTAAAATAAAAATATTTTTCATTACTTTGTACGTATATGATACACTGTGAGAGTGGGTGCTTGGGCATTTGGAGAGCAGAGAGCAACTAACTGTGTGTGGGATGTTCACTTTCTTCTCTCATTGCAGGTCCTGTGGAGGATCGAACTCAGGTCATCAAGCTTGTATGCAAAGAGTTTTTACCTGATAAGCCATCTTAGCAGTTACCAACAGAGTTGCTAATGAGCCGGTGTGTACCTCATAAGTGTCTGAAACCACATAGACCTCTTTCAAAGGGAGGGATTTATTTAATTTCCTGATACTCTGCTCTACAAATAAATACCCCAAAGGCACACCTTTCTTAAGGCCTTTACCTAATTAGGTCCATGTTCTGAAGTTAACAAAGTCACCATGTTGTACTGGCTCTGCTTTTCATTCCTCATCAAGACAGACTCCCACTCTTTACTGGACACTGGTGAAGCCAGGCTCTTAAAAACACACACAGGGCTGGCTGGTTTGCATTTTCTTCGATCCTCTGGATTTTCTCATTTCTCCATAGATCTAAATGAGCTCCAGTTACTCTGAAATGAAGGTATTTGATCTGAGGCTGCCACACACTGATTTAGATAGCAGAGGTTACCCAAGTTCCTCAAACCAGACAGAGTGCTCCACATCATTCCACACCCCCCTCCTCTTTTGGCTGAGCTAAGCTTGGCCTTCCAGACTGTGCCTTTCCTTGCTGCCTTAAATACATGGCTGGATTGCCTGACTTGAGAAAACAGTCATTTAGCATTGAAGAAATCGGTTCATTGAGAAATTCAAATAAACCCTAGTTAATTTGTTTCTTTATATTAGACTTTACAAAACTAAAGGAAAATTTAAACAAAACTACCCACATTTAAACATAATTCAGCTTTATGTTTTAAATAATATTTTTATTCATTCCTTGAGCATTTCATACAATGTATTTGATTATAATCACTTCCCTGCTTTGACTTTCTCAGATTCACTATCTTCCATCAACCCCATACCCCCAACTTTGATTTTCCCCCCTTTCCTCTGGAGTCCAGATTTTGTTGCTCAACTGTTTTTGGGGTTTGAGGCCTGCCCTGGAAAATGGTGAATATACCAGGAGTCATGGCGTCAATAAAACCAAGTCTTCTTCTCCCGGGAGCTGTCAGCTGTGAATAGCTCCTCAGCTAGTGGTTAGATTTTATGTCCTCTGTTCCCCACCTGTGCTGAGATTTTGTTTGGTTTGAGCTTGTGCAGGTGTTGGGTCGTGTGCAGGTGTTGGATCTTGGGCAGGTGTTGGGTCTTTGAGCAGGTGTTGGATCTTGTGCAGGCATTGGATCTTGTGCAGGCCTTGAACATTGTGTAGGCCTTGGGTTGTACTGTCACATCATGATGGGTTTATCTGTGCAGCTGCCCAGTTGTGTCAAGAAGATGCTGTTTCTTGAAGTCTTTTTCTACTTCTGGCCCTTACACCCTCTTCCATGGAACTCCTTGAGCCTTAAGAGGACAGTAAGACATGAATGTCCCATTTGGGCTGAGCCCCCAAGTCTCACTCATATTGACCAGCTTTGGGTCTTTGTGTTATTTCCCATTTACTCCAAGAAGAAACTTCTTTGGCGAGGGTTGAGAGATGCACTGTTCTGTGGGCATAGAAACGAGTCATAACATAGGAGTTATTTTACTACTGGGTCCATTTGGTAGAAACATAGTAGTAGGTTCTCCCAAACTCTAGTTTTAAATACAATCTACCCAAGCTTTATTGAGAGATTTGGTTTGAACATCTGTACAATGCCCCTTTGTCTTAACTTTTCTTTTTATTGTAATGCTGGTAGAGCCTGGACTGACTGACACTTAGTAGGTAGCTCTGGCTCAAAAGCTCTCAAGAGGACAAATAGGCTTTGCTTTTGTTCTCTAAGCAACTTAAAACCCCAAATAATACATCTGACTTTTAAATCAAACATTCAGATTTTTTTTTATATTGAGAAAAGTAGAGATGAAATTTAAGATGTCTTCATTGAAGTAGAGAAAACAGCTCATTTGAACACAGATGGACAGTTTTCAGAGCAAAGTTCAAGGGATACAGCAAGCACATAACAGAGGCACTGCCTGAAACAGCTTGATTGAAAGGCGAGATCAAGGAGACCGTTGGCTGCCTGAGTGCTATGGAGATCCTGAAAGGCTGGGTTGGCAAGCTCTATCTCTCTCCTTAGCTAGAGTAAAGGGTTAAATACGCTGTGTGCTGTTTAGAGCATGGATTAAAATCGTTGAGGGTTCTGAATCTGGGCCTCATATTGTAGAAGTCCACTGACACTCTAGAGTATCCAGTGGCAATTAGTGGATTACATAGATCCTGAACACAGAATCCTGGTCCTGCCTGCAGCAGTTTCTATGTAGGACTTAATGAGGCATGAGTTTGCACAGCAAAGTAGATTTCTTCATTAAATAGCTAATTAAACTCTTGAGAACATGATCATGAACAGAGCTGATAAATTCTACCCAAATTAGAGCATTAACTAATCCAAGCAAGAGGCTTCCGCTCCAAGACACAAAACAGAAGGCTTATTACATCCCATTCTGCACATGATGTTTTCTCTCTTTCCCCTCCATGTATGTGCTAATTTCTAAAATATATCCCTAAGTTTCTCCAGTGTGGTTGAAACAGGTTGAGAGAGACCCCGAACCTAAAGTCATGAATACAGAAAAGCCAGATCATAGTAGTCCTAGACAATCACTTTTGCTCATGTCCCATTGGCTAGAATGACCTGGAAGGTTTTGTGTTATGGTAAGAGAAGTCTACAGAGCACACAAGCAGCCTTTGGGAAGGACTATTTCCACAAATAAGCATCTAAGAAAGGCAGAAACCAAAAGTGAAGCAGTAATAAGCATCTCTGTAAAGTTGTGTTCTAACAGATTCTCTCCTCAGATTTCTGTTAGTGAAGTAGAATAATATTTGGCCTTTGACTTCAAAAATGTTAAGATCTGAAAAATATGTGACTTTTAACCAGTGGCATGTCATATTATTATTAAATGTCTGACTTAAAAATCCTGGTAATATTTGTTTATGTGATTATTTTTAATCTCTCAAAGTGTTTCAAAATCTTTTCTTACTCTGCTCATATTCCTTCTCTGTGATATAGGAAGGACCAGTACTTTGGTTTTTAATTTACTCATAACAATAACAGCAACATATGGTGAGTAGAAATTATTGACTCAGCCACTAGTCATGATCCAAGGTTAAAAGGTAAAGTCAATATTTGAGCCCAAGAAATTCTGCTTTAACATATGCTCTTTTTAAATGGGTCTGAAGATTGAGCCTTGCACATCCCAGGCAATTGCTTTATCACTGAACTACACCCCAAAACTTGCTTCTATCTTTTATTTTGGAATAAGATTTTGATAAGTGCTAAGGCTGGCCCTGAACTCCCTCTATAGCCCAGACAGTTCTTGAGCTTGGGACCTTTGTGTCTAATAATTTGAAATACATGGGATTACAGATCTATGCCCTGAGACTCAGCTCAATTAATGTTCTTAATCATGTGTTACATGCATTTGATTAGGAAAATCTTATATGTAACAGTTTAGTAATGGAAAACAAAGATGGTATGTTCCTACCAACTCTCCTCAACATGGAAGTGTTATGAGGTATCCACAAGAAAAGATGTCTTAGTCTAAATTAGTAGAAGGTCTTTATTAGCTAGGCAGTTACTACATTGGGTGTTTGGTATCCTAGTGCTGTTTTGGAACTTTCTAAAGAGTGTGTTTTAAGCACAATACTACATTCTGGATTGACACACCTCAGTTAGCATGAACAATTAGCCAGAAGTAGAATTACAGAAGCCACAAAGCAAGGATAGAACATTTAGATACTTTCCCAGAGCTGTGAACTTTGATGAGTTAGAAAATTTCTTAAATGGCCATTCTTCCATGTTGTACAATGTATTTAAATCAAGCATTGTGCTCAGCAGGCTTATGCAACAACTACTTTACTGATTCCAGACAATATTTGAGAAAGGATACCATGTAGCCAAGACTGCCTTCCAGCTAGCTATTCAGGTGATGCTGGCCTGGAATTCTTGAACTTCGAGTCTCCCCTCCCAAATGTAGGGAGTACATTAGTGCACCACAGTGGCAGACTTTGCTCAGCTAGTCCTTAAGAAACCATGATAACTAGTCTAGATGCTAGAATTCCAATAGCCTGATCCCCTATGGTGACTTAACACAACCTTTGTCATCAAGGAAGTGCTCTGTAAAGACACATTCCATCTACAGAGGGGACTAGTGCTGAACTCTTGCTTTGAAGATGTGAACCTAGACTTTGGCTACAGCTGGAAAGGCTGGGAAGTTTGCCAAGATAGCTACAGACTGCAGTTGGGTTTTGGAACGTGAAGGACCTGATTACATCATGCTCCTTTGATTCTGTAGTCTCGACAGCTCTTCTCTCTGTTTTGAAAAAAGTAAATATAGTTTGAATTTAAAAGTGCCTGGATCCTCTCTCCACTGCAGTCACAGATGTACTTAGGAGTGTGCTGATTTGGGGGATATCAACCAGTCATGTGGCAGAGCTGCGTACAGGGTGAATAAGGACTGTTGGCTTCTCTTTTCCACCCTAATATCTAAGAGGTGTTTCTTGTTCTCAATAATGTGTTGCACATCGCTTTGCAGCAGTCTGTTGCTATTTTCTCCCCACACCTACATTTCTGCCAACAGTGAATTAGACTGTCATTACTTCACAGATGTCCTTTGATCCCAATTGGTTTGTCTCCTGGCAGGGAAGTATCTGAACCATTGATGCTGTTTGGATAAACCTGGAAAAAAAAAGTACAAGGATAAGGAGAAGACTAGAGTATTGGATTCAAGTTGTGTCTTTGTTGTTAATTAACTATTGTTTTGGGTGAGGCATGGAGATTCCACTTGTTTCCACTCTCTGCTTTCTAAAAATTCTTCAGCCTTTTTCAGACCCTTTGCTACTGAATGGAAAAACATTGCAGGTTCAGGAATTGATGTTATCTTATTTTGGGGTCTTGGTTTTGCAAACTCTTAATTCACAGGGGTCACCAGAAGTAACTATTGACCCTAGGTTATTAGCTCGCTCTTCCCATCCTTCTGTCCGAAAAAGCATGCAATTTTACTGTGTGCTGGATTTTGCTCATAGAAACCATATACTTCAAACTAAATATATTCTTATGGTTTATAAGAAATATAGAGTAACTGTGTATTAAAAAAGATAATTTTTACTGCAAAATACTATTGAAGTAAAATAATTGTGTCATTTTGATGTTAAGTTGTTTTATTTGAATAGAAAAATAAAAAAAACATGAAATATGATCACAGCACCTTGGCTTTATGGGTTTTTTTTGTATTCAGTTCTTTCTTCTTTCTCATCATTTCCAGTTAGCTGATAGACATGAGTGACCACTGTAGAAGGCTAGATGTTTATCAGCACAGATGACAGAGCTGTATTTGTTTCCAAGGCAAAATATGCTCTAGTAGCAGAACCTGGATTAATGTAGAACTTATTTTCATGCTCTAGGTGTGTGTGTGTGTGTGTGTTTGTGTTCTGATAAAAGTATTTCAACATGACACTGAAATAGGGCTAAGACAGCCATATTTCTACATTAAATAACGTGGTGTCCATGGACTTTTGAACTTAGCCAAAGTCATAACTTTCTGTTTCAAATAATTTGGTTTCTCATCAAAGTCTTCCCTCACAGTATAAACACACCAGCCAGCCATGGGATATTCGGAACTTTTTTTTTTTTTGTGGAAAGGATTTTAGTGCAGAGAGTGTGCTGAGACTTTTTTCCTGGTGTCATTTTTGTTTTAATTTAGTTGGAAAACTGTTGGACCAATGTGGGATGTGCAGATCTGCTGACACCAGGCCTTGCTGTCTCCCTCTCCCTCAGACTCCTGGGTGACCTGTAGACTTCGCAATTATTCTCTTTTTTTATAGCTTCTTATTTTATTCAGGGGATATAACATGTCTTAGGCAAGGACAGTAATCACAACGTTGTCTTCAGTTTCCTTCTTCCCTTTGCATGGTCTGTTTCACTGAGCACCTATCATTCTGCTCAGTTCTCTTGATTTTGTTTCTCAATTTAGATGCTTTCTTAGGCTTCTGGTGCTTCACTGTCCAGTTCTGTTTAGGGAATGAGTCAATAGGAAGTTGACTGGATGCTCTATATAAAGAAATATCTGATAAAAACAACTCAATTGAGAAATGGTTCATCATGGCTCACAGTTCTAGGAAACAGCTCATCATGGTGGAGAAGGCATAACAGCAAGGAGAGTGAGGCAGTTGGAGTTGTGATGTTCAGATTTTTGTCAAAGGCACAAAGTAGGGTCATCTTGGAAGAGAGAACCTTAACTGAGAAATGCTTGACTATATGCAGATCTGTAGGGGCACTTTATTAATTAATAGTTGACATGGAAGTTAGCCTAGAAAGGCAATGAACATTGTCACTCCAAGGCCTCTGCTTTAATTCATGTCTACAGGTTCCTGCCTTGAATTCCTGCCCCGACTTCCTGCCACGGTGGAGTATCAGCTACAAGGCGAAATAAACACCTTCTTTCCTAAGTTGCTTATGTGTTTATCACAGTAATAGAAACCTAGCCAGGACAGTCACATCGCACCTGTAGTCAGTAAACAGAAAAAGATGAATACTGGAATTTGGCTCACTTTACCATTTCCTTTTTATTTCAAATTCCATCTGGAACCGTAGCCCATGGAATACTGCCCAATACTGTTGTGGACTGTGTAGAGCTATGTAGAGACCTGTTATCTAAAGAGTGTGCAGAGAGTGTGTATATATGTGCAGAGGGAGCTGAAGAGAGAGGATGGGTAGCTAGAGAGATTTTCATAGAGGTTTTTTTTTTTTCCCAAGATGAAGTAAAAGAGAAAGTTACCATCAGAAAGTGTATGTTTCCTTATTTTCTATTCAGAAAAAGTCTAACCTTTGGCCCATTCATGGATGTTTTAGTATACCGTGCGATGCTGGGACTGGCACCTCAAGTCACTGATCGTAAAATGTATCCAGCCTAACATCAAACCCTTCACGGTCTTTAAGAGCTCGATTACTATTCAGAAAGGTAACTTCAAGATTTTATAAGAGACTCAGGAAATCTCAGACTTTAAATCTACAATGGGACAAGAAAATATTTGCCTTTCAATGGGAGGACTGGGGGCATACCAAGGAAAGACTGGGCTGAAGAAAAACTGGAAGAAGGTAAACATGGAATTCTGAAGTTCTATGTCTAGCATTTGGGACTCATGTTGAAATCATCTCGGTTCCTGGTGTGGAATATTAGTTGGAGATATGCTACATTTGTTTATGCTGTGGAATGTTTGTTTAACGATGCAAGATGTCTTCCATTCTTTTATATTGTATTTGTTTAACTCTGTGAAGCTGTGTTACTGCGCCTGCCTAAAACATTTGATTGGTCTAATAAAGAGCTGAATGGGAAGTAGGAAGGCAGGATAGAGGAATAGGTAGGGTTGGTAAGCAGAGAGGATAAATGAGAAAGAGGAGAGGAGGACGCCAGGGGTCAGCCATCCAGCCACACAACCAGTAATAGAGTGAGAAAGAAAAAAAAGACATATAGAATAAAGAAAGGTAAAAGCCCAGAGACAAAAAGTAGACAGGATGATTTAAATTAAGAAAAGCTGTCTAGAAAAGAGTCATGTAAAGCCACAAATTTGTAAGTAAGAATAAGTCTCAGTATACTTATTTGGGAGCTGAGTGGTGGGCCTCCAAAGAGCAAAGAGTAATAAATACCAACTACATTTTGGCATACCAATGTGGGGCTGGAATATCCACCTAGATCTTGAGAAAGCTGAAGAAAATGTATGTGGCTCCTGTAAAACTTTCTGTCTTACAGCAAGCTCCCCTAGGAACAAGTACATTAAGTTAAAAAACAAGAAGCTAAGTGAAAAACACCTGCCAGTTGAATGCAGTTCCTAGTCAAACTCACCTCCAACCTCCAGACCTGGCCTGTGGGTTGAGGCTTGGCCTTTATGATCTGAGAAGCCAGTGGAGCCAGCCTCAGCTCCAGCTGAGGTCCCAGTCATGATTATTAGCAGTTTAAAGGCTCACCCTGTCAAAAGAGGACTAAAAGAATACACAGTAAAGGAAAATCTCTACACAGGTTACAGTGTGCTTGACAATGTCCATAGGCTTAAGACAAGAGAAAAGGAAGGTATATGCAAAATTATTTTAAAATAATAAATTTTTAAAAGAGAGAGTAAAAGTAATATAAAAGAAAGGTCCATGTAAGATGGGACATACACAGGGAGTCTGAGTCTTATATATTATTGTGTCGATTTTTGAATTTTTTGATTGCTGATAAGCAAACAGCAGCTGCTAAGAGATATGGGATCTAAAGGAAGACTACTGATATAAACCATTATAGATATTTTAAAAATGCCTTAACTTTAAAATGTAAATTAAAAATGCATTGCTTTGGAGAAGAGGTTCTGCCTTTTATTTCCAAAAGAAATAAGAGGCTGTGGATTCTTCCCAGGTTAATATGGATCAGGTTTGATAGGGAAAGACCTCCTGAATCTTGACAAGTGAATATATTAGCTACTGTTACTGATGGTTTTCCCTGGATGTGGCCATTATCTGAATTTTCTCAGGGACACCTAAAGATGTCTTTGCCCACAGACAATAGGAAGCACTCGAGAGAAGATGATGTCCACATTCTCAAGAGGTGGTGGGGGTGGTTGTTGGTTATTTGGTGGATTATAAATGTTTTTTATCATTTAGGGGAAAATAGGAATATAGAATAAAAAGACAACTGTTAATTTCTTATATATTGCATTGGCATGAATTTTGGTATATTGATACAAATTTGATGTTGTTTTTGTTTTGCTGTATAATTGTTTCTAACCCTAGTTGGGGTGTTGTGCTTCTGCAGCTCATTTAAAATGCAATGTATAACTAAGAGATGAAGTTATTAGTTCGACTATAATAGTCCAACTTGTGGTGACATTGGGTGTGTTTTCAAGGCTAACCAGATATATTTTAGACAGGTCTTCAAATGCTTCAAAGAACTATAGAATATGGCATTTAAGATATTTAATAACCTATGGTTTTCAAGACAATGAGATAGTCTGCTTCTGGCAGCACCCGTTTATTTCATGAAAGGATGATGGACATTTGCTTTCAATATGTCAAGGACACAGGAAAAAGATAGTGAAACTTTGCCAAGACAAGGCAGGACAACCCTTAAAGATTCCTAATGCATGGAAGAGTCTGACAGATATTCTGCAGGACACAGAAGGAAGAAACTGATGAACTTTGCAAATATTAGGCAAGAAAGTTCTTCTAATTTCCTGTCATATATTCTAGGCATATAGGGTGAAGATGGATGCCCTATTGTTGCATAGGAACTTTGGGTGACTCTTCAGACAGCCAGATGTCTCTGTTGTTACATCCTTCTGGGGTTTTTGATGGACATAAAGACTAAATAGAGTTAATTTTTCCTAAGGTATGATAGAAAGTAAATTAGATATTAAACTTTTGAAATACTAAGATAAGATAGATAATGGAGTATTTTATCTGAATTTGCTAAGTATAAATGTACTGAATATTATAAATGCAATTCTTACAAGTACAAATAACTTTTTGTTTTACATAGTTTTACTATGTTAAAATTAAAACTTTTCATTTTTATTTAGACAAAGGAGGAAATGTTCTGGAATATTAATTGAAGATGTGAATGTTAGTTGAAGAATGAAAAACAACCAAGAACAGCTCCACTAGGATTGGGTAGCCTCACCATTTCAATTCTGTGCCCTGAATCACATGTAACTACTCTCTTTGGCCAGCCCCATGCTGTCTTCTGGCCATAATCCTAGTATCTATGCCTTGGGGTATCTCCGCTGTTACTTAGGCTTCATCTCACTAGCTCCATACAATAACCTCTTGGGGGCTTCTGGAAGGAACTCTGATTGTGCTATAAATTGCTTGCTCTTAATGTCCTTCTGCAACCCAGACATAAGCCTCATAATCCCCATTACTTACTCCTGCATCTGTCATGTTTATAAAACCAGTAACACTTGGGAGATGCTTCCAAGTTCTGCTGCCCATTCTAGGTGCAGCCTTGGTGCTAAATCTACCTTCTGAGTTCACTCTTGGAAAACACTTCCCTGGATGGCTATTTTGGAGTAGGGAATGACTTCAGCAATAGTCTTAATCATGGTGATGCCAGTCCCATTTATTCCATTGCTAAAAGGGAGTTAGTGCAGAACCAGCAACTTACTGTAGTTGTTTTCTTTGGTACTTTAACCCAAGACATAAACTATATATAACTACACTTAGCAATTTAGGAGGGCCAGTCTGGCTTTACCGCTTTGACAATTCCCATGTACAAAAAAGATTCTTCACTCCCACGTTACTTCCAATGTCTTTCTCTTCTTACTTTCCTTATTTTGTATAAACCCCATCTTTCTCCTGCAAGTACAGTGGGTCACTGGAGTTCTAAGTTCTTGCATGGTACTCATTCATGTATGCTTGTTCTGGTTTCTTAATTTTTCTACTTTCTTAATATTTTTGAAAAAGTTAACATCTAATTAATACTCCATTGTGTTGTAGGACAGGCCTATATAGTCAAGGAAATTGCCTTAAATGAGCCAAGGCATGCACATAATATACTTCCTTATGAGCTAACCTGGAGTCTGCCTGTGGGCATAGCAATAGCCACTGTCCAACATTCTTGAGCATTGGGAATCTTCCTAGCAACAGATGATGTCAAATCTCCTGATTGTGCCCAGTCAATGAGGGACAGCCATGCACTATCACCAGATCGTGACACAGCCCAGGTGCTGGGAAGAGGGTATATAAGGCTTTCCTCATTGTTGAATAAAGTACTTAGTCCTTGTCTACTGACTTCAGGAGTTTTTGTCATTAATACTGCTCCATTTCCTCCCCTTCCCTAAGGGAACTGTTAGGACCCAGCAACACCATTGTCGTTTCTTTCCTACTGGTCCCCATGTGAGCTTATTTCTTTACTGTAATTTTAATTTGATTTGTGAAAGGGACAGAAAAAAAATCCCTGTGTTCACTGGTGATGTTTCAGTAGACATAAGAAGTAAGATTCAATTATTATCCTTCTTGAAATGACTTAGTATGTTAAGATAAAGCTGAAGAAAAACAGAACACTGAATTTATTGTGTTTTTTATTTTGTATGAATTTCACCTGACTTTGCTTAGAATTAGAGTCACATAGTCTGGTATTGAAGTGGGTGCTACACTATTGTTAACTGTTTTGAGAAAACAATTAAATTATTACCAGGTTGAGCTTTGATTCTGGTGGCAGGCTCTTTCTTAGTGAGTAGATACTATGGTTCAATCACATTAGAATTATCCAGATAAATGGATTAGAAAAAAATACAAGGACCCATCTTTAGGTGAAGAAAATTAGTACATTTATAATGGATTTGTGGGAAGAATGTAAACAAATCAAAACAAACCACTAGAGAAGGGTTGCTAGCACTCCCCGATAATACTAGCAACTAGAGAGGTTGGTCTAGGAGAAGCTTGACCTTGAGGCCATCGAGGGTTATGTAGCAAGATCCTGTAGGTGGTTTGATCATTACAGTGTGAAGAGTAATTTGTGGTTCGCAGGTTTTGAAATTTTAAGCGATCCCAGTTTTATCTTGTTAGTTCTGCTACCCTAGGACTTGGGCTATGCTATTTTGAGGTGGCACCTTACACTGTAACAATTTTTGCAGGTCATTTTTACTCAAATGATGTGAAGACGGTTTTTATGTAAGAAAGAAACACTGATTTAAGAAGACTATGTCTCTGGGGCTGGAGAGATGGCTCAGAGATTAAGAGCACCATCTGTTTTCTAAGGGCTATGTTCTTTTTAAAAATTATTTTTCATTATTGTATATATATGTATGCGTGCATGATATATATGTAGGTTAGAAAGCGTCTTTGTGGGGTTGGTTTTCCCCTTTAAGCTTCATATGGGTTATGGGTTTTTAACTTAGGTTAAAAAGGCTTCATCTGAAGGTGCCTTTACCCCAAAGGCCATCTCACTGGCCCAAGAGTGAATTCTTCCTATGTAAATGTGTCACAGTTAGAGAAAAGCTTGGTTTCTGATTCTGTTGTATGGCTTTCTATATTTTAATCGTTCCTTTATTTTCTCTGAAAATTAAACCATTAGGATGAGGCTCAAATGTGGTAGTATGTAGTGAATATGACCAAAGAATATTATATACATATATGAAACTATAAGAATAAAACTCATTATTTTATGCTATTAATAATGCTAATTTTAAAAAAAGAAAACTGTGTGTTTGCGATTATTACTTTTACAGAACATTATTTATTTATTTATTTATTTATTTATTTGTTTGTTTGTTTGTTTACAAATAAATAAGGTTTTCCCTATGATGCCAAGTCTGATGTAGTAATTCTCCTGTTTCTGTTTTTGAAGTGCCAGGATTACAAGTGAGTGCCACTACACCAGATTTTATGTGGACTTTTAACGCAGGAGCTGTATCTTCATTATACATCAGCATGTTGGTAGGAACTCACTGAATGAATGTGGGCTAAGAGTGCTGATTCAGCCCATAAAGAAACTTAGAGGCTAACACAATGCTGTGCACCATGGAGAAGTAGTTAGGAGGGTCCATCAGAAAGGAAGGCATAGGAAATGAGTACCAAAGAGGGTAGGTGACCTCCTTTACAATTTTGTCTTCAATATGGCCAATAAAAGGAAGTTAAGGTTGTCCTACTTTAAGGAGAAAAAGAAATACATGTAACTATTCAAAAAGCAGAGTTAACCACCATTCAACATATATCATTATCTTTTGGTGACATCTGGCTGACATCTCCCTGAAACACTAAACTCATTATCCACTTGGAGGTAGGGACCAAAGGCACCCTTGTTTTTATTCCACAGACAAGCTGATTGAAATATATCATCCATTATGGGAGGTGGTGGTGACTTCAGGGGATGAGACCCCAAGATTCCTTCATAACTGAACACTCCTCTATTTATATCTCTGTTTGCATTTCCATGTTACAGTGACTAATGGTACCATTTCCCACAAGGGTTTTATTAGTCAGCCATGGAGATAGACTTTATTTCCAGTAAGGCTGAACCATGTGCAAAGCTTATCTTTATTCTAGTGTGTTTTTCCCTCACATATTCCTCCCCAGTGAACAGGAGAAAAAGGTAAAGCAGAATAGCCACACATTTAAAGATGAGATCAAAGATGAGAGCATTTATCCACACAAATCCTTCATCTTGCTTTATCTTTATTTGAGGAGCAAGTTGGACAATGTTTATGGAATTATAATGTCTAATTTTTATGTCAGTTATGTTTGGGAAATGTGATTAAGTCAGACTTTACAAATAGAGTAGAGGGGAATAAATTCTTATTATTATTTCTATTTTGTTTTATCTTTGTCCCTGATTCCCATTTTCGTGGCAAGAAAGTCCTTCTCAAATGTTTTTTTTTGTTCCCCTTTACGTTTTTCATCTTCTTTTGACTTAATAGGAGACCGACCATACAGCTTGTTCTAGCTGATGAATCTAAGAAGAAATCATGTGCATGTTTTCCTAAGACAATTATGAGATGGTGTTCATCCTCCATGATCTCTCCCTTGCCCTTGGAAAAAACAAGGATGGAGAGGTGGCAGATCTGAGATGGCAGAATCATGTTGCCTCATAAGCTTATGTAGTAGTTTGAACTCTCATCTTGATGATAACAGACTAAACCTCTGAACTGTAATCTACCCCAATTAAATATTTCTCTTTAGAAGAGTTGCTATGGTCATATAATCTCTTCACAACAATAGACAACCCATCTAAGACAGCTTGGTTCCCTGAATAGCTGTGGTAGGAAGTAACACGGAGAACTGCCTCATCCTCTACAGGTTATAGTAAGTGACAGATCATTATTGTAGTAAATTGTGGCAATTCAGAAGTTACATGTCATTATAGTCAAGACTTACCTATCTTAACTAACAAATACTTACCTTGTTTTTATTGTCAACATGTGAGAGATTAACACATGTATCACATTTGAGAATATATGGAACTTTTTCATGTAGGAAAATGATCTCTTGAGTCATATTTATATATATAAAAATGTGTGCTGGGAATAAAATCTCAGTTTTCTGAAAGAGCAGCTAGTGATCTTAATGGATGAACAATTTCTATATCCCCTTTATTTAAATTTTCTTATTGACTTTTCTTGTTGCTATTGGAGGGAATATATTTTATCTTTGTGGGGAAGTCACGGTGGCCAGATGTTTTTGTGATGAATGATGATACTCAGCTTGCTTTCTTCTTTTTATTCAAGTCTGCAAGTTGGAGTGGTTATTCCCACCACAGTCAACTTAATCTGGAAAATCCACCACAGACAGACCAAAAAAAGATTTGTCTCCAAGGGGATTCTAGATTCTGTTGACAATCAAAATAAACCATCACAGAAAGAACATAGATGGAATTAAATCTCTGTGTGCTAAGAGATTTTATAGAAATGTTTTTGTGTCACAAAACATTTTTTGGTCAATAATATTAATTATTCTGAAATTAAATTGTGTCCATTAGTTGAAGAATACAAAGTAAACCCAGTTCTATATCTTATCTGTTTCTTATTTTGAATTCAGTGAGTCAACTGAAGGAAAAGCGTGGTGATGCAATTATTCTGTACAAATGGCTTTTAAAACTTCAGGATCTTTTTTGCTGGTTCAGTGTAATTGGATCAGTCCCTAGCTACATTCTGCCTTGGAGCAATCCTCAAATGCTCATTTCAATGATGACTTCAGTCACTCTATTAACTGTCACATTGTTGGAGGAAAAAGTAAGTATTACATCATTAGTTAACTCTGCACTGAGTGGGTATCTAATCCCATGATTCATGTGTTGGATAGAGGAAGTATTCATGGTGCATTTACTGCCGTACACACTGATAATCATTTGCAAGTGGCCAGGATCCACTCAGTAAATCTACTTAGGCTCAGTTTGTCTTTAGTTCCAGAAGTTTCTTCTAACTGAAGAATATTCAATATAGTCCATTATCTTCCTAGTATAGCAGAACAAACACTCAAACTTCTCACATAATTATTTTAGATAATGTAGAATATGTGCATGGAATTGAGCACTTGTTCTGTATTTTCTATAAACTGTGTTTAGCCTTTTGAAACTAGAAAAGCCTGGATTATGTCTTGACATAGTCATTTAACATTGGGAAAATTGATTACCTTGCCTAGTATAGGAGTCACAGCTTACAGAAAGCATTAGAAAAACCCAGAATTATTAAAAACACAGGCTTTTTCTTCAAGGGAAGAAAATAATTAACATGTATTTACCTGGAATGCTGTCATGGATATTGTCTAACAACCTGGTGACCTTTGCCAGTTAAAGAAATATTTATTTTACATGCTGACTGCAGTTTTCCAGCCTTCCCCACTTCCCAGCTTCTCCCCACCTCCTCTCATACACTCCTCTTATGTTTCATCCCCATATACTCCCAGACCACCCTTAAAATCTCTTTTATTTCTGTTTTCCAGGGAGATCCAAGTTTCTCCCCTTGAGCCTTCTTTGTTACCTAGCCTCTCTGGGTCTGTGTATTGTAGCTTGATTTTCATTTACTTAGCAGCTAATGTCCACCTGTAAATGAGTACATACTGTGTTTGTCTTTCTGGATCTGGGTTACCTCACTCAGGAGGATTGTTTTCTATTTCTTTCCACTTGCCTTCAGATGTCATTAATTTTAGTAACCGAGTAATGCTACAGTGGGTAAATGTACTGTATTTTCTTTCTCTGTTCTGTTCTTCAGTTGTTGGACATCTAGGTTGTTTCCAGGCTCTGGCTATTACAAATAAAGCTGTATTAACATAGTTGAGTGAATGTTCATATGGTAAAATGAAGCATCCTTTGAGTGAGCTCAAGAGTGATATAGCTGAGCCTTGGGGTAGATTGATTGCCAATTTTCTGTGAAACAGCCATATTTATTTTCAAAGTGACTGTAAAAGTTTCAGTCCCAGCCACAATGGAGGAGTGTTCCCCTTACTCCATATCCTCTCTAAAAGAGCTGTCACTTGTGGTTTTGATCTTATCCGTTCTGACAGGTGTAAGGTGGACTCTCAGTATCCTTTAGATTTGCATTTCCCTGGTGACTAAGGATGTTGAACAATTATTTAAGTGTTTATTATTTAAGTCACTTGAGATTTCTCTGTTGACAATTCTCTGCTTGTGTCTGTACTGCATTTTTAAATTGGATTATTTGTTTTTTGATGTCTAGTTCTTGAGTTTATATATATGTCCTAGAAACTGGCCTTATGCCAGAGCTGAAGTTAAAAAACTTTTCCCATTCTGTAAGCTGCCATTTTGTCCCTTGATGGCATCCTTCACTTTGTAGAAGCCTTTCAGTTTCATGAGGTCCTATTTATTAATTGTTGATCTTAGTGTCTGTGCTATTAATGTTTTTATTTAATAATTTTTATAATGTATTTTACATATTAGCCACAGATCTCTCTCATTTCTCCTGCTTTCCCACAGCCTCCCCTCTCTCCTACCCCCATACCTTTCTCCAAAAAGGTAAGGCCTCCCATGGGGTATTATTGAAGTGTGGTATATTTACTTGAGGTAAGACAAAGCCCCTTCTCCCAACATTCAGGTTGAGCAAGGAGTCCCATCATAGGTAGTGGGCTCCATAAAGCCAAATCATGCAAAAATGGATAAATTCTGATCTCACTGTCCAGGAGCCCTTAAACAGTCTAAGCTACATAACTGTCTCACTTATGCAGAGGACCTAGTCTGGTCCCATGCAGGATCCAGAGCTGTCAGTCTAAAGTTCATGAATTTTCATGAGCTTGGTTCAGTTGTCTCAGATTTTCCCATGATGATCTTGAGCCCCCTATGCTCATATAGTCTATATTCCTTCTCTTCAACTGGACTCCTGGAGCTTGGCTTGGTGCTTGGCAATGGATTGCTGCATTTGCTTCCATCAGTCACTGGATGAAGGCTCTATGATGACAGTAAGGTATTCACCAATCTGGTTACTGTGGAAGGTCAGCTCAGGAACCCTCTCCACTATTTCTAGTAGTCTACGCTGCGATTGTCTTTGTGCATTCCTGGGAGTTTTCTAGCACCAGGTTTCTCCTTAACCTCACAATGTCTCCCTATCAAGATCTCTCTTTCATTTCTCTCCCTCTTCATCTCTACCCTAATGGACCTTCCTGTTCCCCTATGTTCTCATTCCCTATCCCCTCCCCCTCAGTTTACTCTGGAAGTGTCATCAATTTCTCCTCATGAGAGCAATCTATGTGTCCCTCTTAGGGTCATCCTTGTTAGCTAGCTTCTCTGGAGCCGTGGGTTGTAGTCTGCTTATCCTTTGCTTTATATCTAGGATCCATTTATGAGTGAGTACATATCATGTTTACACTTCCTAACTATAACACCAGTATCACAGACACTGAGAACAATAATTAATACATGGGACCCCCTGAAGCTGAGAAGCTTCCGAAAGACAAAGACAAAATTTGGTCAATCAAATACAATGGCAGCCTACAAAATGGGAAACGTTCTTTACTAATCCCACATTTGACAGAGGGCTAATCCCCAAAATATATAAAGAATTCAAGAAACTAGAAATAAAAAACCCAAATAATTCAATTAAAGAGTGGAGTACAGATCTAAACAAAAAAATTCTCAACAGAAGAACATCAAATGGCTGGAAGACATTTAAGGAAGTACTCAACATCCTTATCCATCAGGAAAATGCAAATTAAAAGGACTCTAAGATACCATCTTATATCTGACAGAATGGCTAAGATCAAAAACACGGATGACAGCTTATGTTGGAAAGGATGTGGAGTAAGGGGAACACTCTCCACTGCTGGTGGGGATGTAATCTGGTAATGCCACTCTGGACATCAGTATGGTAGTTTCTAGAAAACTGGGAATCAATATACCTCAAAACCCAATGATACAGCTGTTGGGCATATACCCAAGGGATGCTTAATCATATAATAAGGACACTAGCTCAATTATGTTCATAGTAGCATTATTCGTAATATCCAGAGCCCAGAAACAACCTATATGTCCCTCAACTGAAAAATGGGTAAAAAAAAATTGTGGTACGTTTACATAAGTGGTACCCAGCTTTAAAAAATCAATGGTGCTATGAAATTTTCAGGCAAATTGATGGAACCAGAAAATACCATTCTGAGTGAGGTAACCAGGAAACTATTAATGTTCTATTTAGAAAATTGTCTTCTGTGCCAGTGATTTCAAGGCTATTTCATATTTCTATTCTATGAATTTCAGTGTGTCTGGATTTATGCTGAGGTCTTTGATCCACTTGGACTTGAGTTTTGGTCAGTGTGATAAATATGAATCTATTTGCATTCTTCTACATGCAGACATCCAGTTAGACCAGCATCATTCATTACACGCCTGGTCCAAGATTAACTAAAAAACAAAACAAAACAAAAAACAATAGCAGCAACACAAAGAAACACTGATGCCCTCCTCCAACGTACAAAGAGTAAACAGGCTAAGAAATAACTTAGGAAAATAACACTGTAGCAGAATGTTATTTTAAGGTGTGTTACTTTTGTTCATGTTGCATTTGTCTAACTCTGTGAAGCTGTGTTACTTTGCCTGCCTAAAACACCAGATGGTCTAATAAAGAGCTGAACAGCCAGTAGGGAGGTGGAAGAAAGACTAGGCGGGGCTGGAAGGTAGAGAGAATAAATCTGGGAGGAAAGAAAAAAAAGTATTCAGAGAAGGAGGAGGACTCCAGGGGCCAGCTACCCGGCTCCACAGCAAGCCATGGAGTAAGAATCAAGGAAAGGTATAAGGAAATAGAAAAGGAAAATCTCAGAGGCAAAAGATATATAATTTAAGTTTGAAAAAAGGTGGCTAAAAATAAGCCAACCTATGGCTGGGCATTTGTAAGTAAGAATAAGCCTCCACGATGATTGATTTGGGAGCTGGATGGTGGGCCACCCAAAAGAATAAAAATTACACCACAAAACCCTTCACAATAGACACAAATAATATAAAATACCTTTGGGTAACTTTAACCGAGCAAGTAAAAGACCTGTATGACAAGAACATCAAATCTTTGAAGTAAGAAATCAGAGAAGATATCAGAAGATGAAAATATCTCTCATGCTCATCAATTGGTAGGATAATAAACTGATAGGAAAAATGGCTTAGTAAAATTGGCCATCTTATCAAAAGCAATCAATATACTCAGTGCAATCCCCATTAAAATCCCAATACAATTCTTTACAGACCTTGAAAGAACAGTACTCAATTTCATAAGGAAAAAAATCTAGAATAGTTAAAACTACTTTGTATAATAAAAGAACATCCCTGATATCAAGCTCTACTACAGGATAATAAAAGCTGCATGGTATTGGCATAAAATGCAATGCTCCTATTCAAGGGAGCAGCCTTTACCAGAATCTCCTAAATCCCAAGCATCATTTAGACCCTAATTCTAAGCTTTGTCTCACAGTGACTAGGATCATCCTAATCTCATGGACTTTGCATCCTCCATCAGCAGAGTACATCCTCATGCTTATTACATCCATAGGCCCTTATCTTGAACACTGTTACTTGTGAATAAGGTCCCCTGTATATTGTAACAGGTGCTTTACTAAAAAGATATACTTTACAAGAGAGTTTTCTATGTAGGCATGTCTAAAGCTTGGTCATGATAATTGTCATGTGGAAACATTCCCCCAAGTTTTGCTGTGTTAAAATTTGTCAGGAAAAAGAAAACTGCTTGGTCAGACTCTAGAAAATTTTGTTTCACCACCTGCTAAAGTGGTGTTGACCTGAGTTTTATTCTTCATCTCACTAGGATAATTTGCTTTCCTGCCAGCTGCCATGCTCCCAGAGATCCCAATAGCCTAGTCAATGCTTATTTCCTGTAAAGAAGACATACTTATATATAATGCCTCTTTCTTATTATTAAATGGAATAAGCATCTTTAGCACATCGCATATTGAGCTACTCAATAAATAGAAGCTATAATCACTATCCCATAGTTCAGTTTAGTTTCTGCTGAATGCATATTGTATACTGGAAGCAGTGAGTTGTCAATCTAAATTTTCCATTGTGTCTCTGCACTCTCCCGTATATCTTGGCTCATAAAGCTTGCAGAAAAGAAAAAAAATAACATGATCCTATTTGCTTGTCGGGCTAATAACCGCCTGGATAGCTGTTTCTGATGCACTGATTGAATTGGAATTTACTTGTCAGTATAAATCGAAAAGTATAAGTGGTAAGGAAAAATAAGTTATATAATATTTAAAATTATTGACTAAAATATTTTATACTTCTCTGGCATTTCTAGGAGACACATCTTACAGGGAAGCCACAGCTCCTCTGCCTCTTCTACTCTTTCTGCCCCAAGCCTGGGGTGCAGGAATTGTCTTTTACATGCATCAGTTGGGACTGAACACCACATCTTCTCTTGTGTTCTGTACTTTGTTTGGTTATAGGTTTTGCTAATAGTCTCAGCTCTGAGATCACATGCACTTACAGGCAACATTACAAGGCCTGGGAAGGTTGTATTTATGTATTTGGATGTATATGCATATGTATTCTTATATATGTAGGAGTAAAGGGAGCTATGAATTTGAGAGGAGGGGTACATGGGAGAGGTTAGAGAAAGAAAAAGAATGGGGGAAATGATATAATTTCAAAATTAAAAAGAATTATTAAAGTATTTTGTAATCTACTTCTTATTGAGGGATAGAATATGCATGCTGCATTTTCTTCTTTCCTTCTGTGGGACACTTAGTTATCATTAGGGAAATTTGCATTTGGTATTTTCTTGTCACAGAGCATTCTTAAAAGGCACTTTTAGGTTTATAAATTCTGGCTATGAGTCAGTTTGGACAAGGAGACCTTGAGGGTTTCAGCTTCTCCTAGTGGCTGTTGTGTGTGTGTGTGTTTGTGTGTGTGTTTGTGTGTGTGTCTGTGTGTGTGTGTGCATGTTGAACAACTAAATCCAGAAATGAGAAGAGGAATAAATAGACAATACTCTCTATATAATTATGCTATGATCAGTTCATGTTTACACTCCCAGAGAAACTATTCTAAGTAAGGAGAACATTCTGTGTAGGAACATGAGCTCACATCCTGAATTTTTTCTTTTTACTTCAGACAATTTCAAGTTAGGCATACACAAGGGCTAGCTGTTTTCATCTTCTAAAAATGCCATTGACGGCTGAGGACACTGGAAGGAATAAGCAACCACACTTCTCTGGGAGGTAAGTCTTTAAGATCCCTTTCCTTCAAACGCGTAGGTTGGCCCGTTTCCTTCTGAAGAATCCCACCTTACTGACGGGAAGAGAGCTAAGGAGCTAACAGATCTAGGCAGAGTCCTGTATGTAATGTGAGGGGTAGAGACCCTGGGGGAAGGGGGCAGCATCTCAAGATACAAAAGGAAGAAAAAAAAAGCCACAATCTTTTTTTTTTTTTGTGTGATTAACAAAAGACCAAATATCTCTTTTAACACTTGACCGAAATGATCCGATCTTGATTGAGATCAAAAGACAAAGTAAGAAAAGTTGGCAGAAAGAAAAGACTTTGGCTTCTGTGCTTTTGGGACCTCTTATGTCTGGCCAGAATCCTCTCTGAGAGGAAATTTTAAACCAATCAACTTGACTTTAATTTCTACTTTGTAAGTTGGAATTAACGGCTGCTATTCATTCCCACTGCTTATTTAAATCATCCTGTGTACGACATAAGAATACACTTTTTTTTTATGGCAAACATCAGAATGGAAGTCAGAGAGCACAACATCAGACATGTTTTGGATCGTGTACTGCCTGTTAGGAAAAAGTACAATGCAGCATTTAAGTCCAACAAAAAAAACAACCTGGACCTTATGTTTATGCGTCTGAAGAATGGGCTGAAAGTTCCCATCGTAGCTTTAGGGAGAGGACTGAAGAATGAAATCTGGAGCCGATTTGGGATGGGAGAAAAATATGCGGCATGATGGCCCTGGGTCCGGTTGGCGACACACACTGGGCAGCATAGGAATCCACATTTTTCTTACCACTGGCAAGGACTCCTTGGAAATGCATGTTTCATCGGTGTGACTGAGGAACAGTTTGCTTTTTTCTTGTTCTACCTATTCCTCACCTGTGAGGTAAAACCTTTTGATGGACAGTATAATTGTGTCTTCCCTGGAAGGGATAAAGAAAGACAGCTGAGTCTTTACAACCCTCCCAACCCCTGAAACTTTTGCTGGTTTGCGAAAGGGTTTAGTCTCTCCCATGAGACTCCTACTTTCTGCTGAGCACCTGGGTGTCACCTTTGAGCCAGTCAAGCTCAGTGTTGTTCTAGTTTGCTTTTGGTTGTTGTGATAAATGCAGTTCCCAAAGAGAGTTGGGAACAAAAGGCATTTTTTTTTTTTTTTTTGCTTATAAATTACAGTTATCATGGCAGGAAGTAGGGCAAGGGTCATGGGGGAAGGCTGCTTTCTGGCTTGCATACTTCCTTTTCTTAAACAACTCAGGTCTCTCTGCCCAGGAGGTGTATCACAGAGAGTGGGGTGGGCCCTCCTCCATCAATTAGCAGTCAAGAGAATGTTGTGGAGACATACCCACAGGCCACTCTGATAGAAGCAGTTCCCCAGTTTAGGCTTCCTCTCCTCAATGGTGTCAAGTTGACAGCCAAGAGTAGCTATCACACGGGTTGAGACTTAAAAGCACCTCTTGTTCGAGGACAGAATTATACAAGACATAGAGCATGCCTTGGCTACAGGTTATTTATGAGTTGGGTACATGCACTGCTTTAGATTGAAGATGATCTTCAGGGACTCTAAGTTCAAATCCTGTTCTTTCTATTTCTTGCACTGAGATCTCAGGTTGCCCCAATTTCTTCATCTTCAATTGGGACTAATACTTCTCCCTTCATCATACAGATGTGGAATTGAATAAAATTATTAATGAAGTACAAAGTATATCAGGATGGAACCCAGTGGTAGCCATTATCAGTCTCCCAAGATCTTTTAGTTTCTGGGGAGAAGCTAAAATAGAGAAACTTGAGACTGAAATTTTGAAACTGATGCAAAATAATATCAACCTGATGCTAAGAGAAATATCAATAATAAATAGTTTTAGACACTAGGAAAACAGGATTTATCAAAAAAAGAAAAATATACCTTTTTGTCCATGTTACCAGTAACTAACTCTTCTTTGCCAACTCTCTTTGGCAAAAATAGTGACAGGCCTACATAGGCACGCCAAAGCTGTATGCTACTCCACTATCTAGGAGAATTTGGGATAGACTTTCTACTGTGTTGAAGTATGGGGGAGGGTCAAAGAGAGCAAGAGAGAGCTTTATGAAATCTAAGCACTCTACACTTAATGTATATGTGTTAAGAGTGAATGGAATGCTAATATTAGAATAGCCCAAAGGAGTAGCCAGAAACTCTAAAGAACTTAGGTGTTCATGGATTCTTTATATCAATGTTACTGAAATGTTTGATCACAATACCATACAATGTGTGCAGGAAAAGAAAACATATAAAGGATGATTCAAAACTTGTCAAAATTTAAATGCTTAAAGCAAACCCCCTTATACACTAGGTATTGTTTTGTCTGATCTTCACATGTCTGTACGGTATGATAAAGATAGTTGTCTAATGTACTTTACAAACTCAAAGGAACATATTTTGCTCCCTAATCTCAGTGTTATTGTTGGATTTTAGGGTGAGAGTAAGGTCTCAGGTGCTCTCCTTGTCTTTACCATCATGGCTACCTTAACTACCATTAGAATTAGGTCTTCCCCATGCTTCCCACGTGTTTGGGGATGTCATCAACTATTCTGTTGAATAACAGTAAGGAAACTGTAATTTCTTTTCTTTCCAGGCGCTTCTTTACCAGGTTACTTCAAAGGAAGAAGCTGGCTGTCCATTCCAGGTTGATGCTTCTCCAGGGCCCCTTTCTCTTCTGTGTAAGGAATATTATGGTTCAAAATGTCCTCTCAATGTACAAAGATTTCTTTCTCTCTTGGGATGTTTTTCTTAAGCGAATGTCACAAAATCACCGGTCCTTCCCTTTCTCACTGTGTCTTGCAAAACTCCAGGAATTCAGCCGAGTCCTGGCACTTTTCAACCACATGTATGAAAGTAGCAGGGCTGAAGAGATGGCTCAGAGGTTAAGAGCACTGGCTGCCCTTCCATAGGTCCTGAGTTCAATTCCCAGCAACCACATGGTGGCGCATAACCATCTAAAATGAGATCTGTGCCCTCTTCTGGCATGCAGGCATACAAGCAGACAGAACACTGTATACATAATCAATTGATTGATCAACCAATCAATCAGTCAATCATATGAAAGCAACACTTGTCCTCTTTACATTTTTCACATAGAGAAAGAGACTTCTCTTCCTAAGAAGAGGTAAATATGGCCGTGGACACTTTGGTCTTTTTCAGCACAGTCCGATCTTTCCCAAAGGTTAGGATAGTTTAACAGCCATTGAGATGCTAATATCTAGAAGACTACATTCAGGGTAACTGTTCAATAGGACATGCTTATGTCTAGGACAAGTGGGCATGTGAAGTTGCTGTCTCTCTATGGTCATACAAGAAGATAAATCTTAAGATAAATCATAAATGTCACTGTCATTTGATGTTTTAGACTTTGGGTTGCATTCTCTTCTACTAGTGAAGAATGGGTGAGAGATCCAAAGCTTTTCAATGCCAGGTATTATGACATGAGGTTTGTAGCACCAACTGTTTAGGAGCCTGGGAGTTCCCAGTCAGCCTGAGTAGTGCAGCAAGATCTCGTTCCAACAAATAAAAGGCCTAGAATCTTATTCCATTCCTGGGTCAGGTAGCCATCTTTGCCCCCACTTGGGCCATGTGTTCTCTGATTAGAATGTGTTCTCTAGACTAGACTCTCCTGACTGATCAGCCATTAGGATTAGATTGGAAGATAAAGAAGCAGACTTCCAACTGATATTCAAACTGTGCTCTCTTGTCTAGTTTATCAGAGAAGTCAACCCCAGGGAAATGGGTAGACGGTGATTGACATTTCTTTAGATGTTAATAAAATGGATACCTTGTCATTCTTTGCGCTCATTATCACAGTTTCATTGATCAGAACAAGGGTAGGATGAGGAAAGCCTGAACTCCAGTCACTACTCAGACTCTTCCAATGATGTATGAACTTCAGTTATTATCACGCCCGTCTCCTCAGTGGCACCAGGCCCAGGCAGGCTTTATGCGAAAGGAACCATGCTATTATTCTAGGAGAGGAGTTGGCCTTGGTGGTTGCCTTCCTACCCCGTTCAGCTTGAGAGTCTGGAAAATGTGATTGACTCAAGAGAAGCATGAGATTAATTACTGCAGCAATAACTTTGTAAGAGACTGCTAAGGAAGGAAAAGATATTTGCACTTGTTGTGGGAAGTAGGCAATTTCATTAGAAAATCCTGGGGTTAGGAATAATGTAATACAGAGCCTAAATTTGCCCTGTAATGTAAATCCCAAAAAAGAAGAAAAAAAGGGGGGGGGAGGCCATGGCACTGTGGGAAAAAGTGTTCCAACAAACAAGTAAAAGGCCTAGAATCTTATTTCGTCCTTTTCCTGGGAGAGTTATTCATTCTCTTTAGCATTTTTATTAAATATTTTATTTAATAATCATACATGCATGTAATGTTTGGATCCAATCCACTTTCATATGCCCCTACAATTCATTTCCTTTTAAATTATTTAGCCAATTTTATCTACTTACTTATTTCTCAATGGACTTTGCTTAGCGTTGCATTGTATTGTAGATGCTGAGGGGGATGTGCCAAACGGGATCTACAACAGGCACAGAGGCACATCGGTGACAAGTGCCCACTGGAATTGTTTGTGGCTCATTGCATTCACTTGGATATAGATGGAAAGGATGATAGCTTAAGAGACAAGCTTGGAGCCAGTTTACCTAACCCAGAATTCACAACCATAAGAATGAGGAACAGTTGGTGTGGCAAAGGGCTGGAAATACATGGCTCACGGTCTTCTCATGTGCTGTCCTGCTATTGAGGTTCATGTGGTCCATTGCTAATCTGTGACAGCTGCCTTCACTAAGCAGAAAGCCGTGGTGAGTGTCATGTGACTGGAAAGTATGTGGTCCACCAAGAGTAAATGTCAAGCTTCCTGTGAATGTTGAGGAGTATGCCTCATGGGAGAGACATATGTATTTAAGGTTTGTAAGTCTGTACAATCTGAAATGAATGTTCTGGAAGAACAGTGTGAAATGGCTGGTGAGTCTAAACAGGGCTATTATTTTTTTTATTAAATATTAATGCTATGCATTCCTGCAGGGTGCAGAGAACAGATGTTAGACCTGACATCCTGTCATTTTTATCAATGTCTGGATTTCCAATGTCTATTAAATCTGATAGTATAAAACACAGGAAGGGATAATTAATCCTCCATTTCCATGGTTATCTGCTGACATTGGGCCCTAGAGAATCTTGTAGCTCTCTCTTGAATATTTGTTTAGAGGCAGAGATAAGCTTAGATGGTATAGTCTCCTAGCAAATTGTTCCACTGGGCCTCTGGCTGGACAGCAGCCCATTCTAAAAGCACATTTTTTCTTGTTAGTTTTCAGAAAATAAGTAAACTTCAAATAAAGTTTGCTTTAATGGTGAAAACCTCCACTGAGAATTCTGCTTTTTCTTTCTACCTCACTTCCTTAAGTCATTTGTCTTAACATCACCGTAGGTTTAAGAAGTAAATAATGAATTATTAACTAATAAACCAACTACCATTAAATAGTCAATCCATGCTGAGAGACTGTCCATGCAGAGTCCAAGCAGGTGGGGAGAACCTATTTTGAGCAAATTCACAGCGACATAAAATGTGGCTTATGGTGATTTAGTACCAGGAAATATTTGCTAAGTAGAAAGTCCCGGAAAGAACAATTTGAAAATCATTCTTAGTCAGGTGCAGCTTATAGTGGGCCTAATCATAGGAAAAATATGTTCAAGGCCCCTTCCTCAGAAAGTTACATCATTTACATGGAGAAATACAGGCATACATTTACCCTTTATCACCCTGTTATCTCACGATTATTTAAACTCATGATTATTTAAACACTATTAAAACGGCCACCATGCTGCCATTTTAGTTTATGTCCTCAAGGGAGGGTGGTCCCTGGAAAGAGAGGGAAAAGACATTTCTTGTTCTCAGGCCTGAACGTGAACTCTTTACAGTAACTGTTTTATGGGGAATGAGAAAAATTGGGCTCATGAAAACCTGCTGGGTGCTAGAGAGGTGGCTCAGCTCAGTGATTTAGAGCACCTACTGCTCTTCCAGAGGACTGGAGTTCAGTTCCAAGCACCACAATTGTCTGTAACTCCAGCTCCAGGGATAGTGATAACCTCTTCTGGACTCTGCACACAGAGAGAGAGAGAGAGAGAGAGAGAGAGAGAGAGAGAGAGAGAGAGAGAGAGAGAGAGAGAGAGAGAGAGAGAGAGAGAGAGAGAGAGAAGGGAGGGAGGGAGGGAGGGAGGGAGGGAGGGGGAGGGAGGAGGGGGGAGGAAGGGAGGGAGAGAGAAGTAATAAATCTTAAAAAAAAAAACAAAAGAAATTGTAAAGCAAAGCTACCGATGTACTGACAATTATCCTGTCTACTTGTTTGAGAAAGGACTAGCAATTTACCATCAGTACCCATGAGGCTTAGTTTCTGCTCTTAGCCTAAGAGATTTGCTCTTTGACTCAAAGAATAAAGTAGGGCCCTTTGGTCTTCTTTCCAAACACATTGGTGAGTGCTACTAACTAGTATACTGAGGTTCTAAGTTGTAGAAAGAAGAAGCATCTTTAGTTTGTTTTGATTTTTGAGACAGGATCTCATGTAACCAAGACTATCTCTGAACTTGCTGTATGGCCAAGCATGACCTTGACTTCTGGATCCTCTGGCCTTCACTTCTCAAGTGTTGGAATCACAGGCATACTCCACCATGCCTGGCTGAAAGGCACTTTCTGAAGGTAATTTCTGAAATGTTGTGGCAGAGGAATGGAATCCCCTTTGTTAAGTGATTTGAGATGAGAAGAGAAAGTATGGGTGACTTTGAATGAGACTCTCTGTAACTTATTATAGGACATAGGAAGCAGGGTCAGGGCCTGACCATGGTATAACTCAAAGAATACTAAGACCCTGACAGGAACCCGAAAGTCTTACCATGTGCGTCTAGCAGCAAAGGCATAACTGCTGAGGGAAACTTGTTAAAAAGAAAATACTGTTTCTCCTTGGATATCATACCAGTGAGTTGATGAACATACAGGGTAGGTTAACGGGCAGCTGTACATTTAAGCACCCAAGACACAGATGTGAGGAGGATCTGGTTGTGTGTGACATCTGTCACCCTGTTGATGCCCAGGAAGAGGTGGGTGGTCTGGTTGGGTATGCAGGTCCCCTTCCTCCCTCCCTGCTCCATGGGTGTCCCTCCTAAAGTTGCAATGTTATGGAAGAGTACAACCCTATCCTGAATAGGGAAAGGCAAGGGGATGGGTCTTATGTCAAAGGTAGCTGTGCTGCACTGCTAGAGTCCTCAAACAAGCTCTTAAGAAGCCTTGACAAGCCTCTTGTAGTGACAGTATATGCAACTGGCAATTCTAGTGGCCAGAAGGAAGGTGACAAAAGCTTAGGAACAGATGTTTTTTTCTATGGATGCCAAGTCTAGGTTGAAATCTTGTTTGGAAAGCCCAAGCCACCAAGTAGCTGCACAACAGACAGCTGAAAAATGAAGACCTGCTACAAACACATTTTACCCTCTTTCTAGGACCGAGCTAACACATAGGCTAGTGTCCCCACATAACATGATTCTAAGAGAACCCCAGGTTATGCCTGTTCTCTAGTTCACAGACAAGGAGTCCAAACCCCAGACTCTAAAGTCACCTTGAGAAGCTCGGAGACAGAAAGACACAACTCCTACTGCTTCTGCCTAGCACCCTCTTTCCCAGACCCACTTTGCTGCTGACTTCCTGTCAACAGACTAAGAAGCGTAAACATGGTCTGGGTGGAGAGTTTATAGCCATGGAACCAAAACACAGACAGGTGGGCAGAATTTGCCTAGGTTGCCCCCATGAAAATAAATTGTGAGTTCTAGTTCATTTAGGGGGGAAATGGAGCCTTTCTGAAACAAACTTGTTCCCTAACTGCCCCCCCCCACATTTTTTAATGTGCCTTTTCATGGGTTTTGCTTTCAAATCTGCATGAATTATTTTTCTTCTATTAAATATTAATGTGCCTCTCTCAGTAAAAGAAGGGGGCAAATTAGGTCTGGTACACGTCTTCCTGACACTATTTACTGCTGCTAGGGGACTGAAGCAAATGCCAGCTCCCAACACATTATTAAATCAGGCCTGCACGGAGCCCAGATGTTACCCTGATCCAAGTGCAGTGAATGCAAACTGAGAAACAAATAGGACTGAGTGGCGACCTGCTCTGGCAGGCTGTGTCTTTCTGCATCCCTGTTACACCTTCCCCAACCTGTATTCCACTCAGCCCACCTTTTCCATCCAGCATGTCCACCTGGCCCTTCGAGAAAATTGCCCTCAGCTGGGCACAGCTTGCTGCTCCCGAACAGTAGTCCTGTGAAAGGAGGTTTATTTTTTTAAGCCTGTTATTTTTTTTCCCCCAATGACTCTTTCTACTTGATTAGTTCAGGATCAATATGTCTGTGGGCAGAATGTGATGGGGAGAATGATTTATCAGCGTCATAGGAGGTGGCCTTTGTTCCATGTGGTTCTTCTCTCTCTAGTCTGTACACACACACACACACACACACACACACACACACACACACACGCACGCACGCACGCACGCACGCACGCACGCGCGCACACACACACACACACACACACACACACACACACACACACACACACGAGAGAGAGAGACAGAGACAGAGACAGAGACAGAGAGACAGAGAGACACAGACAGAGAGACACAGACAGAGACACATACACACAGAGAGAAAGAGAGAGACTCTTGCTTTGCAATTTTTTTCTCAATTTTTCTCCTCATATAAATTTTATCCACATTCACAGTCTAGATGAAAAGCTAGTCTCTTTTTAGAAGCATATTCTTTCATTCCTAAATTGTAACTCTAAAGGAACTGTGACGTTTGTGAAGAGAGTTGTTGCATAGTGTGAGTTCAGGCAATAAGCCCTCTGGGCCCTGATAGCTAAGGAAAATGGGGGCATGGAAGGAGCACTGGATTATGTAATTTCTGAATAGTGACAATGTAGCTTTAACAAAATTATTTAGCCTGTGGAGATGGTTGTATTGTTATTAAGGTTATCAGCACCATCACTGTGATATCTGTTTCACTGTCATTTTTCCTTAAAAATACCAGGTAGGTAGTGGGGTTGGAGTGGGACTGAGACCCTATTTTTAACAGGCTCCCAGGTAGGTTTTATGATACTCAACTGATCATCACGTTTTGAGAAGGGAGGTCTTTGTGATAATGAGGTAATTCCTGGGAAAGTGACTTGTAAACTGAGAGACCAGATCACTGGTAAATCTCAGGTTATCCTTGTTTCCTTCGCAGAGAAGACTCTGATCTTTATCCCCATTTTCCATCAGCAGGAAGGGGTAGTCAATTCATCCATTATGGTCCTTTCCACCCTGGCTGAGCCACTGCCTCAATCTGTTATATAGCCATAATGGAACACCAGAGATTGGGTGGCATGAAATGAACAGAAGCTATTTTTCATGACTTTAGACATTCAAGGTCAAGACGCCAGTAGAACTGAGGTCTTCAGTGGGCCATTTCTTCCTAGATGGGAGACATTTGTCAATTTTTGGCCATTATTTACTATGCTATTGGAGTCCTTTGCATATGTCTGCAGTATTCCCATTTATGATGGCTTCAGTCAAATAGCCCAGTCATCTCTCAGTGGTGCCAAATCACAATGGTATCACTTTGGTTACTAGGGTTTCAGCACATGAACTGGGAATAGAATGGAACATAAGCATTCAGACTATAGCAGCAGCCATGTCATTTCTTTCTTAGAGATGATCTCAATTGTTCTCCTGTTCTATTCTTGTTTCCTTTCACCTATTTACAGTGTAAGTTGTTTTGAAACTCTTACCACTTTCTCAAACTCTTTGGTAGTCTGCAGGGACTTAACCAGAATGGTCCCTGCCATCATTTGCTGTTCTTACTTGCTTGAGTCTTTCCTTATACAAGTGCATAGATCACTGTAATTTTATATGGCATATCCTTTATAATTTGTCTATTTAAAGTAGCAACGCTTTGCTCTCTTATCTCTTACCCAGACTTGTAGGTGTGTGTGTGTGTGTGTGTGTGTGTGTGTGTGTGTGTGTGTGTGTGCTATTACCACCTAACTTTCTGCCTGGTATTTATGTGTTTTTCTATAGTCTATCTTGTCTGTAACTTTTTATGGACTAGAATTAAGCTCCTTGAGGCAGAAGGTCATCTGTCTTCCTCTGCTCCTTACTGTCAGCATGTAGAACATTACTGGACACATAATAGACACCTTAATTCCTTTTCCTGTTGTAATAAAATAGTATGACAAAAGCAGCTTAAGAGAGAAGGGATTTGTGTGAGTTTTCAGATCCAGGTACAGTTAATCATGGCAAAGAAGTTAAGGCAACAGGTTCTTGAAGTGGCTGGTCATGTCACACTCGCAATCAGTGACTGAAAGATGAAGGCAAAGCTTGGCTCAATACCCGTTCTCTGTTCATACAGTCAGGATCTCCAGCCCAAGCAATAGTCCTACCCACATTTAAAACAGCTATTCCCATATTTATTAATATATTTAAAATTATCGCCTCACAGGCATGACCAAAGGTTCATCTCCCAGATGACTGAAGACTTTTTAAAGATAATAATTAACACCAACTAGTACAATAGGTCTGCAGATACTTGTTCAGGTAAAAAAAAAAAAAAAGAACCATTCTTATTTAGTAAACTGTGTTTTACCTTCTGTGTCTAACATAGTTAAGTACTTCCTAAGCATTTACTCAGGCAGCTCTGGATTAGCTCTTCAAATGTTTAGCCCCTGGAGAGCTCTTAGTGCACATCAATTGCTTTTTTCTGAATCAAGCAAATTAGTATGACTGATTGAAGATATAGATTAGTTTTTGAGAGAGAGTCCCAGGCCATCTCCAAACTGTGTACGCCTGGGTGACCCCAAACCTGCCATCATCTTGCCTCAGTTTTTGAGTGTTGATATTTTAGTGATGTGCTACCGTACTCAGCTAAAACTGTAGGCCGTTTAGCAAAAAGCATAGGTGAATGTTAGGGTTCTAGGAGACCAGGATTATGGATCTTGAGATGTAATGGAATTATCTGGTCTCTTAGAATCTTTACTTAATTGTGTCTTTGTCAAAATGATCTCTCCCTCTTTCTCTGTTGCGTTCTGTCTATCTCTGTGTCTCTGTCTCCCTCTCTCTTTCTTTCTCTCTCTCTCACACACACCCCTGACCAACAAAGAAAAAAAAATCCATGTCCAAATCAAATCATACAACTAAACCTAAGCAAAAGCAAAAACAAAACAAAACAAACAAACAAACAAAAAAATAAAACAAAAAAAACAGAGTAATAGCACTAAGACCTAAAATGGAGTCCTAAAATACCTTGAGATTGTGTTTCTGCTTGGATGCAAACATTCTCGCAGGGAAGGGCTTCTCAAGCTGGGTAATGGAATCCTTTCACTTCAGCTCATCTAACATAGCACATTAATAAGCTGAACCAAATGTGGCGCTACAGCTGCTTTTATTGGTCATTAACATTTAAAGATCCACATGAAGTCATGTTTTCCAATTTTGACATTAAAAGACTAGCTGGCCTAATTATCACTTCTAAGTGGAGACAGCAGTGGAACCTAGTCGGCACAGTAGAATCGTTGGTCTTATGTGATGCACTCACCAGAGCAGGTGAACATGAGACAAATGTGTTGATTGACCTTTGGCTGGATCAGGCCTTACAGTAGGGTAATCCTGGCAGCTGTTCTAGATTTCACTCTGGGCCTGTCTTGATGCTGTAGTGCCTTCCTTTGATGGCTACAGGTTCACATAAAAGCAAATGGAATCCGTTCTCTGAACCTGGCTGTTGGCTTAGGTTCTCAGAATTTTCCTGTTTGCTGTTCCATGAGGTTGAGCCATTAGGTGTATTATTGTTTGTCTAATATCGATAGGTAAGATTGTGTGTGTGTGTGTGTGTGTGTGTGTGTGTGTGTGTGTGTATGAGAGAGAGAGAGAGAGAGAGAGAGAGAGAGAGAGAGAAGAGAGAGAGAGAGAGAGAGAGCGGAGAGAGAGAGAGAGAACTAATTAACTGAGTAGAAACAGTGCTAACCCAAATAGATGTCCAATGTTTTGATTCAAAATAAATGTTAATCCTCAGGCAAAAGCAGAGGAAAAAGTTAAGAAGAGGGGTATTTGTATGACAGACACTGAATGAGGCTGTGGTTAGAGAACCCTGGACTTTGTTTTCAGGGCCAATGATGTACCTGGCCCCATCCACAGAGCAGAATTTGTGTTTAGAAGCCAATGGAGATGTGCTGTACATGCATGGATTGTGGTACTGTAGATGAACTATGACCATTGTTCCTTCTTCATACCCCTCTGCAATTGAAATTGATGCCACTAAGAAAACATTACAATGACAGTTTCTTATTAGTTAAGGTTGCTTCTATTTTTTATATTATCCTCAAAGTTCTAAGATATAAATAAAATTTAATGAGAGTACTGGAAGGTTTTTTTTTCTTTCTTTGGTGGTGGACATGGGAGACACATTCTTAGCCTGCAATTTGCAAATCTTTTTCTAGTAAATCACAATTGGACTTCATGTCTAAATTTTTCTCTTTCCGTTAGCTACCAGGTTTAGCCTGGTAATACTCCATGGGGCAGTTGGCCCAATGGAAGTGTAACGCTCGATTAGGAAGACAGTGCCATGTGCTGACTTTTCTGTTGTCCTCCTTACTGCCTAGGTTCATCTTGATGGGTTAAAGGGAACTTTTGCTCTCAAATTCCTTAATTTTATTGAACAGTCCTGGATTACGATTTTCTTCCTGTTAGGTATCAAGAGAAAGACAAGGGGAAAGACTGAGACATAAGTGATACATTTGGCAAGTGAGACCTTGGCCAAGTTGATTGAAGTTACTAGGCTTGAGCTTCCCAGTGTGCAAAATGTGGACAGCTGTCCCCCTAGAATAGCCTTATGTTCTATACTTTCAGTGACAGCAGGTGGCCATAGGTGATTCTGAGGGTGTGAATACCTGTATATGTAGTAAGAAGCTTGGCAATATGTTGAGAGTTAAAGGAAATGGGGAGAGAATGAAGATCAGAGGAATATTTAAGAAACTCTTAAATGCTTCCAGGACACACTAAGGGAGTTGTCTACCACTGAGATCCTTCCCAAGCTCAGATCATGGTTTCCATAACTATTGTGTCTGAATTTTTCTCTACCAAAGTCCAATTGCCTCCAGCTAATATCCTCCTGACAAAGGTTTTAGATTTGTCTCTTATTGGTTGATGGTATTCTTCCTTCCAATACATTAAAGACCTATTTCACAGTACTTCAGAATGTGACTTTTTAAAGATGGTATTAAAAAATAATTAAATTAAAGTGAGATCTTAAAATGGCCTTAATAACTGCTACCTTTATAATTGGGGATATAGAGCCAGAATTGGAAAAAAAATCACACTATGCTGCCTACAGATGAAGGCATAGAGCAAGATGATGTGACAAGTTAGGGAAAACCAAAGGTCACCAGCAAACTCCCAGAGTCTAGGAGGGAAGGCATAAACAGGGCACCAAGGAAGGCATCCTTGGGCACCAGGAGGAATCAGCTCCCTTGCTTTATTTTGACCTTCAAGTTCCCAACACCACTCTAAGTAAACATGATGTATTCAGAAGTTTGTGAATGCAAAGTCAAAACTCATAGCCAGCAACAAGTGTGAAACATGGCTTCCACATATAGTGTGCTTTTCTTGACTTTATAAAGGGTAAGGGATTTCTTAAGGAGGCCTCCACTTATTTGTATGAGACTTATGGGTAGGTAAATCCTGTTTATTTTTAATTCTAGATCCATACTTAGCATGTAACAAAGAGAATCTGTATCTTACAGTCACTAACACTGTGGGAATCCTACATTTCTGTGGCTTAAGCCACTCAGATTGGTGGTGCTTTCTTACAACATCCCTAGCACATGGTGTTATTAGGAAGAGTTCTTTAGAGTAACAAACATATAAAATTGGTTTTTCTATACATATAGAAAGGGGATTTATTAGAATGACTTACAGTCCAGCTAACTCAATTCTGTGTACAAGAATCCAATAGTAGATCAGTCCATAAGGCTAGATGTATTAACTGGTCTTTAGTATATGCTGGAATCCTAAAAAATTAGCTTGTAGTGCCAATGGGGAATGGATTTACTAGTAAGGTGAGGACAGCAGAAAAGAGCAAAAACTTTTGTATTCCATGGCTTTATATAGGCTTCCAGTAGAAGGTGTAACCCAGATTGGACTTGGATTTTCCCATCTTAAAAGATCTGGATTAAAGGTATGTCTTCCTACCAAAGAATCCAAATTAGAGGATATCTTCTTCAAATAAAACACAACTCACTCAAGTTGTGCCCTCCATTTTTATTTTAGTTGATTCCAGATGTAGTCAAGATAAAAACCAAGAACAGCCATCACACACGGATACATTATGCTTCTGATATTTTGGCTTTAGACATTTTCTGATGCCAGCTGATTTTAATATTTCTAGAGGACTATTCTGTGTGATTAGAGCTGATGCCTCTTAGCTGGCTATTTTTTGAGTGTGATTCTGGGAGAGAAAGTGACGCCCTCACGAGCTGAAGCAGCTTGACCTCCTCTTGGCTGTGTGCCCACTTCTAAGTTGCTGCCCATGGTCTGTTGGAGCCCAGTCCTCCCCCTGCATGCTTTTAATTTACAACTTCTGAAGCTAGCTGGAAGGCAAGGCTAGTGATTTTCAACTCCTCGGGTTGGTTTTTGAGATCTACAGTCAGGCAGTCTCAGAATTCTTGGATTTGTGCCAAAAGATCCAAATATATTTGCTCCAAAGTATGATTTAAAAATTGGGGTGGAATCAAAGGAATTATAATGGAAATAATGTGACAATTTTGAACATATTAAAATCTAAATGTTTAAAGTGTACCCAAAAATATAAGAGCCCAAAGGGACTTCATCATGCATACAGAAATGTTTCTTCTGGTCAAATTCCATTGAGGTATTCCAATATATACATTCTCATCAAGCTTCTTATTTAATATGACAATGGAATTTCACCATGAGTATAAAGTAGATCACTTTGATCAGTTTTGGTTCATCTTATTTTACGAAATTGAGTCAAGAGAAGCATACTTTTTGTCAGTAGACAAACCTGACCCATTAAGCTGTGCTAGAAATATAAATCTGGTTTCTGTCCCTTGTAAGGCTTCCAAAAAGAGTTAAGGGATAAGGTACCCAGGTTCCAAGCACTTTGAGGACCATTAAATACTAATGGTGTTGAACTGCTTTTGATGAAGCTGGGGTCTGGTTTAATGAAGTTGTTAAGAAAAGTTTCCTTAATAACATGGAACTTTAGTTTGGTTGCTGAGGAGATCGGGATGCCTTGCCAAACCTTCGTCTTTTCTTCTAGCTGCCTGTGTTATGAGTCACCTGACTACAAATCAGATTCCAATGCAACATATAAAATGTCCAAAGGTAGGAGATGATGGAGACTGAGTCCTTTGATGCTGTGATGGGAACCTTAGTGATACGAAATTTGGATAGATGCCTCTTAGGAACATCACAGGAACAGCTTCCTATCTGTCAAGAGAGTCTCCAATTATATGCGCTTCTGAATTTTCTAAGTTAGTAATAAGATTTAAATGAGGGTAATGACAATTTCTTTTTTATCTTCTTTGAAAAGAATATGGCTGACACATTTCTAGCCTGAAATTTGCACATACATTTTTCCAATAAAGCAATAGTAGGCCTTGTGTCTCTCTTGCCCCCTTCTCTGCCAATAGGCAGGGCAAATGAAGTGTGAGCTCACAATTGGGTAGTAATACTATCATTTGTGTCTCTTCTTCTCACATGGAAAGAACTTTTTTCCTTCCCACAAAGCACAGATTTAATTTGAAGTTGGGGGGAGAAAGGGAAGAAACAACAATGTCTCAAAATATGAGGCAGCAGATCGTCTTAATAAAAACCACATTTTATTTCTGAGTTATGGGACCTGAGGGTCCCATACACAGTTTGGGAGCTGATGAGGGTGAGCTTTGGGAGACTGAGAAACTGTAAGGAGATGTTGGCCCATATGCTTTCATATTTTTTTTTTTTTTTGAGATTCATGCCACATACTTGAGCCACAGTGAAATGTGTGAAACCATCCAGAAAGATAACTGTGGAAATAAATCATAATGAGTACTCTAGTTAGACCACATGTCAGATTGCTGCTTTAGGTCTGAGGGCCATTGATGTGTTAAATAAGGTCTGTGGGGACTTATGGGGAGACTAAGGTATAGGACAAGGAGAAGAAATGAAATAAAAAAGAGGCAGAAGAAAAGTGTCTATAGGAGATTGAACTAATAATTTTAACCAATCTTCTGTATCTCCTTTTGGTTAAATTGTGATTTTTTTTTTTTACTTAAAAGATTCTCATGATTTTGAATCATGATTCATTTTGATTCATGATTCTCATGAAAATGGACTTGAGATTTCTTTATTTTTGTGGGGATGTTTTGAGATAGGGTTTCCATAATGGCCCTGGCTATCCCATAGACTAAACTGGCCCTTGAACAAAGAGATCCACCTGCCCTGGCCTTCCAAGTGCTGTGATCAAAGCCACCACCATCCAGCTGAACTTTGGATTTCTAAAGGTACCCGAATATTTTTATAGTTTTATTCTCTATAGGTAAAAGGTGATTAATACAAATAATGAGACATCTGAGTGGCTAGAGTTTGGGGAACGTTGCTTCCATCTGGGAACCCCCTCATGTCATGGGCAGGGATGCTAACAACAATTGGTATGACACTAGGTGATGGTTAATTCTAATCGTCAACTGGTACATCCTACAATCTTCTAGGGTTCTCAGTGACAACTGTCTAGACAAGGATGTCCTGTGGGAGTGTCTTGTTTGTCTTATGGATAAGAAAAGACACAGACCAAAAGTGAGTTTTGAGTCCTGGACTGCATAAGGATAAACAGCTGTTCTTAGATAGAACTCCACAAAGTCTTGCTTTGACTTCTCTGTAAGAATAGACTGTAACCCGGAATTGTAAGCCAAACACAGCAAGATGAAACTACAAGATGCTAATTAAATGTCCAAGACTGTTCTGTTAGCTGACTCCACAACCTCCTGTTATGCCGCTTTGATTGAACATGGTAGCATTTGAGAGAAGCATGGATTCTGCCCTTTCAGCAACATACATTCACCCCAAAGCTTGGGTGATTTGGGTCTTTTTGAGCATCTAATCAAAGTAATTTTCCTCCAAAGAGAAGGCAGAAATTATTTCAAATAAGTGAAATTATTTCAATAGTATTATAAGAAGGTACACAAATACAGATTTGAATACAGACTTTGTTTTATATAGTACAAAGCTTTCCCCTTATCAGCAAAAACTCAGAGGTAGCTTTTCATTATTATTATTGTTATTATTATTATTATTATTACTATTGTTTTAAACATTTAGCTATCATTTGGTTTTAGTTTTCTGCAACACGAGGCACGTACCCGTCAACAATCCATCTTTTATTTTTCCATCTATTTATCAATCTATCATTAAATATTCATAGAAGTTTATTTGTACTGGGAACAGAGTTAGGCTTGTGGACAGGGAAATGGATGAGAAGTGAAACTTACATTTTTTTCTTTGTCAGTTTTTCTGTCTGTCTGTCTGTCTGTCTGTCTGTCTCTGTCTCTGTGTGTGTGTGTGTGTGTGTGTGTGTGTGTGTGTCAAAGAGAGAGAGAGAGGAGAGAGAGAGAGAGAGAGAGAGAGAGAGAGAGAGAGAGAGAGAGAGAGACAGAGATAAAATGGTATGATGAACATTCTAATAAAACTCAGTGCTGGAGGCTCAGCTGTCCCACAGAGCTGTAGGTAGGTGGTGATCTGTTTTTCTCCAGCCTTCTAAAAGCTTTTGATTCCTTCAAGCATAAGCTATGATTCCAAAATCTCAGGGCACAGGATTAGGGATATGGCCTTAAAATAAGTCATATAGGCAGTACCCACTTCTAATTTGCAGATTAAAGGAGACAACTATGAATCATTTCCAGGGTTTCTGGATTGCTATATATGTAAATTCTTCCAGACCTTTCCTCTCTGGGGCATAAGTACATCCACAGTATGGCAGGCTGGATTCCCACTTGAGCTTATTTCTAACCCTATAAACAACTTGATTCTTGGGAGGGAGGCCTGTCTGTATCCAGTGAATTTCACTACAAACTGAAATAAAACAAGGATTACAAGAATCAATGTTTTTGACTCCACCAAAGATAAATAAGATAACAATTGTTGGCCTGAGATCAGGCTATACAGATACTTTATAATTTCTCTAGATTTTTCTTTGTCTTTATCAATCCACTGAACTATAAGATGCAGCTTAGGAGAAAAGACTGTGAACGTGAGGGTGCAAGTCCCCAGGGAGAAAGAAAGGTCCTGAGGAAGAAGCCAATGTAGTCAAATAATCCAGGTGCTATGAGAAAGAAGAACAGGAAACGGAAGTGAAGCTGTTGCTGAGGCTTGATTCTGTCCAGAGTCAGAGGCTGTATCACATGGGAAAGATGCTTCACTGACCTTATGGAGATATAGTTTTAACGGTTCTATCATTTAGAAGGGCATCTTCAACCAAAGGTGTGGTTTGGTTGAAACCACATACCACCTTGACTGTAATCCCTAAACTTCAGCATAGGGACAACAATTCCTCCAATAGTTTCACCCTGAAATATACATGTAAGTTTGTTTGGTTTGTTTCAAAGTTAGATGCTTGGCAGACATTTCTGTGAATGATGTGGTTGAAGTATATTGCTAGGCCACCCAGAAAATGTAATTTAAAAAAATTTTTTTTAAATTTTACTTATCAATCATTGTTCCCTCTCTCTCTCCTCCAGATTCACCCACCTCCCTTTAATTCCCGCCCCCATCTACTCCTCTTAGGGGGTAAGGCCTCCCTTGGGTAGGCATACCAAGTTGGGGCAGAACTAAGCTCCTACCCCCCTGTATCAAGGCTGAGTAAGGCATTGCTCCACATAGAAAGTAGGATCTAAAGTCAGTTCCTGTGTCCAGGATAAGTTCTGGTCCCATTGCCAGGGGACACACAGGCTGACTAAGCAACCAGACTATCACCCACATCCAGAAGGCCTAGTGTGGTCCCAGGAAGGCTCCCAGCTGTGGTTTTTAACCATTAAGAACAAAATGAAAGCAGGCCAAAACAGAAGAAAATGGACCAGTGTTTTTGAAGTCATAAAACCTAAAATTCAAAACAAAGCATATATGTACATATATTTAAATGTAAGCATTACACTTGTTATATAAACTTCTTACTGAGGTAATATTGATATGACTTTTGGGAAAATAGGGCTGAATTTTTTTTTAAGCATTGGTTCTTGAGGGAATACATGTATTTAGACATACAGATCAAGGGCAGCCACGCAGGTGACTCACCAACCTTTCCCTTTGATACTTCATCTACATTCTGGACAAGAGCCCAGAAATTGGAATAGCCCTTGGTAAGGGAATGGATAAGACAAGGGAATGGATTGGACAAGAAAAAAAAATTGATGGGACAAGGAAATGGAAGGGACAAAGGAATGGATGGGAAGGGGAATGGATGGGACAGGGGAATGGATGGGAAGGGGAATGAATGGGACAGGGGAATGGAAGGGACAAGGGAATGCATGGGACAAGGGAATGGAAGGGACAAAGGAATGTATGGGACAAAGGAATGGACAGGATTTGGTAAGTTATATGTCAGCAATGCTTGTAGAAAGCTTTGAGACCTTGTGTGTGTACATGTGCGTGTGTATGTGTGGGCACAGATGCACATACTTTTCTATAGGTGCATGCCCAGGTAGGTGTGAGCCTGTGAATGTGGAGACCAGAGGACTACCTAACAACCTCAGGTGACTTCCACATTTTTTTCTAAAACATAGAGTGAATTAGTTATTTTTCTTTTTGTTTTGACTTAATACCTGACAAAAAGAAACTTAAATGAAGTGGGGTTTATTTTGGCTTAGATGTCAAGCAGTCTGTCATCGAAGGAGAGGCATCACATTTTAACCACAGCCATGGCACTGAGAGAGATGAACACTGACCCCAGCTCCTTTTATTCTTTTTACTCTAGTCTGCACCCTACTCATGGGCAGTTGTAGTAGGAGGTTTCTGGCCCGGACTTTCGGGCCTAACCTCAAGGTTTAGGCCCACAGACCCTCAGACCCGCAGACCCACAGAGATACACAAATGCTTTCAATAGTTTTCAGCGATTGGCCTCAGGCCCAGGCATATCACTTGCTAACTCTGTACCCTTCATCTAACCCATGATTCTTGTTCAGCCATGGGACTCGGTACCTTTTCTTAGAGCAGCATGGTTGTCCTCTGCTTCTTTCAGCTTCTCTCTGGAATTCTCTCTGGCATTCTGTTCTCAGAGTTTTAGTCTGGTAGCCCTGCCCACACTTCCTGCCTGCCTTTGGCCAATCAGCGCTTTTTATTAAACCAGTGGATGGGACCATTATTTACCATGAAATAACATAATACCCCTACAGGCAGTACTGCTCACCTAAGAGTGGATGTTTCTACCATATTTCCCTTTAATAATGTAGATGATTTTAGCTGTTAAAGCAACTTAAGGGGATATAATGACTTCATGAATAAAGTTTGCCCCTGACATATTTCATGCTGAATGCAGTCAGCCTTCCTGTGTAAGTTATCTATGTGACTCCATGAATATATTTACTCCTTTTGCCTGAAGTGTCTCGTTCCCACCTCTCCATATTATAGAGGTCTAACCATGTCTATCATTCAAGGCATCTATTATAATGTTTGTGAGAGAATAATGTGGTGAGTGTTTGTTTGAATGTCATGATTATGATCTTTGTCATGGGAATCTGGAAAATAACTAAAAAGTGCTCCTTAAAGTAAAATCATTTATTTGTATACTTTGAAGGGGAAGTAGCTTTTAGCAAGACATGGGGGAAGGGGAGGAAGTGACAAAGATGCAGGAAGGCAAATGGGTTTTAGGTAATGGGCAGATGTGACTAATTGGATTGATAGGTTTATCGAAAGGAATAATGAAGGACTCATATTGCTGAGTCCTTGAGAAGTGGAAAATAGTAAATAGGTGTGATTGTTAGCCTTTTGGGTGGATTTAGAATTACTTAGGAGACACACCTTTCGATAGTGTTTGTGAGGGTATTTCCAGAAAGGTTTAACATAGGAAGGAAGCACATCCTGAATGTTTGTGGCACCATCCTAAGGTCTGTGGGTCTGAGTTGAATAAAATGAGACAGTGAACTCAGCACCAACATTCTTATCTCTCTGTTTCGTTTCTGAGAACAGAAGTGACCAGCTGCCTCATGTTTCCATACCGATGAACTCCTCTATGCCTTTCCCACCACAGTGGGCTATTTGTTCTTTAATCGTGAACCAAAAGAAATCCTTCTTACCCGAAGATGCTTCAGTCATAGTAATGAGAAAAATAACTAAGGGAGGGTCCAGCTAGAAGAGGCGTTGTTTCTATGATAAACTAACTGGTTCATAAGGCCCTGGAACTGGTTTGTGGGAAGAATGAAGACAAAGCTAAATGTGTGTCATTGTGTGCTTGTATCATGAAGGGTTGCATCATGGCAATTTGTGGAGATCCAAGGACAACTTTCCAGAACTAATTCTCTACTCCCATCTTCACATTATTGTCAGGATTGTGAGGCACACACTTCCCCTGCTGAACTTGGCATTTCTAATAATTTTAAGTAAAGACTATGAAAAAATGCATCTGGCAAGGATTCACTGGGACAATAGTTAAATGTTTTGAGGGCAAGATTCCACTCATTGAAGGCTCCAGGTCATTAAAATAAAAGTTCATTTGAAAGGTAAAGGACTAAATTGAAAATAGGGTCAGAGAGGTTTCATTCTACCAAACAATTCCCCAGGGAATTTTTTCCTTAGGTTTAGCAACTAAGCTACACAGGGGTGTCTATGACTATAGCAGAAGGAAAATAAACTACATCTTGAATTAGCAACTGAACTTCCATCAAAATTTACATGGTGTTTATTTCCCAGACATGGAAATTCTAAGTTATTGGGTCGTAGAGGCTTGCAATAAAATTTCAGAGAGCTGCTGATGTCAATCAGTGTGTGACAGGATCAAATTCTCTACAAGAATGCCCTGGAAGGTCATTGAAAAGCTATCAAGTGCCAGTGGAGAACCCAGAAATTTGGAGATGCCAGTGTGATGGGAATGTGCTAAGGAAAGCTATATGCACAGATCATATCTGTCCTAAGAGATATGACTGATGTGCTGCAATAGGCAGAACTGTAGAGTTAGGGCTACTCAAGGGGCTTTAGGTGATGGTTTGAAGAGCCATGAATGTTGGACATGGAGATGCAGTATTTGGTGGTTGCCCAGCTAAGTTTTGATCTTACTTTAGTGTTTCCTTACCAAAGTAGGAACAAAAGCAACTAGTAACTAATTACATACAAGGATTAATGCTTATTAAGGGGTTTATATGACATACTCACTGATACAAAGATTGAACCATAGGACCAATCCTGAAAAGTTGTACTGGTTCACCATGTGGGGGTGATGGGTCAGATCCTCTCTCTAAGAGCAGAAGGGAACTAACAGGAAGGTAAGATGGCCTTTAGCTTTCTGCTTTACAGGGAAAGCTGCCCAACATTGTGCAAGACACAGAGAGAAGCAACTGATGAATTATGCCAAAATGGATAGAATAGTCCTTCAAATTTCCTACTTCAACAAAAGTTTGACAGAGACTTTAGGCCTGTAGGCTGAAGATGGATACCACAATGTTGCTAACAACTTTGGATGACTTTCCAGGCAGCCAGATGTCATCTCTGCCATTTCTAGATTTTGGGAGTTGCTTTTATACTTTCTGTTTACTCTGGTAATGTTATATCCTTCCATGGTCTTTGATGTAGTTGAAGATTAGATAGTTATAATTTATAGTTTTGCTTTAGTTATAATAAAAGGTAAATTAGATGTGAAACTTTGGACTCACAAGGATAAGGTAGATGATAGAATATTTTCTTTAATTTTGCTAAATACAAATAGACTAGATATTGTAATTATAATTCTTTCTTGATAACTGTTTTGTTATATGTAATTTGCTATGTTAAAATTGAAACCTTCATTTTTGACTAGACAGAAAAGAGGAATTGATGTGGGATGTCTTTGTGTATGCTGTGAATACCATTGAATAATAAAGGAATTGTTTTTGCCTATGACAGAGCAGCTTAGAAGCAGGTGGAAAAATCCAAGCATAGATAGAGGGGAAAGAGGGCAGAGTCATATGAGATGAGATCCAGCTGCCCAAGAAGCAATATGTAATGGAGTACAGGCAAGCCACAGGCCACATGGAAAGACAGATGAATAGAAATGGGTTAAATTAGGATGCAAGAGCTAGCTAGAAATAAGCCTGAGCCATAGTCCAAACAGCATGATGTAATTAATACGTGCCTGAGTCATTATTTGGGGCTAAACAGCAGTGGGGTCAGACAGGTCAGAAATTTAATACTACATCTAACTATTCTTCCATTCTTTCTTTTAGGAATGGAAATGCTTATTTTATACCATTGTACACTGTGAGTATATAACTCTTTTAAAAATCTAATTAGGCACAGTTAAACTTGAGTCTCAGAAGGGAGTTTAGATTTTTGGACAGTGTATATTTACATTTGAAAAAACTTCATGGATTTCACATCTTGCATTCCAAATTCATTCATTTTCCTATTCATTCATATCCACCCTCTGCCCTTGCAACCCCTCAAATAAATAAAATAAAACTTAAAAGAAATAAATTCTCATTGTGGAAGCTGTAGTGTAACACAGTGAGTCATACAGTATACCTTTTAATTCATATATCTTTACTTGCATGTATTCATTACAATGAATCTTTGAACTGGCTTGAGGCCTCTGGCTCCTACTAGGATGTCAACACTAGGCTCTCACTGGGATTCCTCTTGGATATTGTCTGTTGTTGTCCTGTGTCATAGAGATCTTGTAGCTCTGGGTCTGACAGATCAGCCTCTTCAAATGCTATAGCAATTTATAGATGGGTGGATGTTGGGTTCGGCCAACTCATAGGCCTTGTTCTGGAGCTGAGTTGGTTAGGCCATCAGCTCTCCTTCATCCTCTCCACCAGGGTCAGCTTTCCAGCACTACTCCAGTTAGGTCACCCAAAGCAGCAGGCAGCAAAGGGTGGGTCCAGCTCTCCTACTCTCATGCCCTTGAGGGCCCACTCATTCATACCCATACTACTAGAGCCAGCTCTATTGTGCTGACCAGGTGATGTTCAGGGCCCACTCTGCCAAGTGCGGCAGCTGGTGAAGGGCAGGAACAGCTACCCCACTCTCATGCCCCCAAAGCCAGCTCTTCTGCCTGCCACAGGTGGTAAGAGATATGGAGAGAGGACATCTCACCCTTGCCCATGAGACCACATGGTAGATGAGGGGTGGGGCCTATTCTTTTTCTCTCCCCCTCTCGAGACTGGCTCACCCACAGCTCTGACAACAGGGTCAGCTCTACTGTGCTATCTCAGAGAGGAGTAGGGCCCAGTCTTCCAAGTGTTGCAGCCAATTAAGGGTGGAAAAAAACTCAGGATTAATGAACATCAACACAGATCATGTCTGTGGCAGGGCCAGGGACTCAGATATGGCTCTGGGTAGCAGCTGAAGCCTAGATGACATCATGGCCCTGGGTGACACCCACATCAGCCCACTGCTCACTGTTTTGCCTCTTTAGATATGCTTCTCTCTATAGGACATGAACCAATATTCTCCCCCATACCTCACCATATATTTGCTTACCACAGTGGGTTCTAACTGCCCGGTGCTGCAGGGTTGGCCTGTGGGTTCTTTTACCTGACCAAGGAAAGTAGCTCCAGGTGGGCACATGGATATTTTTTGCCTGCCCAATTCTATTGGTGCTGGGCAGCCTTGTTTTTTTTTTTTTTGTTTTTTTTTTTTTTTTTTTTTTACTGGCCCAGGGCAAGCAGCCCTTAAAATTTTTAGCAGCATAAGAACTTTCGAATTTGGAATGAATATATTTTGTATTATGAGAGTTGTCTGGGAACCCATGAGAGTTGGTGTGGAATGTTATGGTTGAAAAGTGATTTGTTTGGGTTCTAAGTTGAGAAATTGTAAAGTTGGTCATCTGGTTGACATGATTTAGAATCATTTTGGGGACACAATAGGCAAAGGAATAGATACTGTAGATGATATAAACTGATGTACATAGTGATCAAGGGAGATTAGTCTGAGGTGGAGATAAAAATTAGCTGGAGCTGTACTGATGAAGGCTGTGGTGATTACTTTTATTTTTGAGACAGTTTCCTGTATCCTGGGCTACCTACCAGCTTTCTGTGTAGTGGAGGCTGGCTTTAATCTCTTACCCTTCCCACTTACACCTCCTCAGGACTTGGATTACAGACATGCCCCATTCCATATTTTGTAATGGTTAATCTTAATTATCATTCTAATTGGATTGAACCACACCTATAGCATTAGTAAGAATATATTTCTAGGTTTGTGTGAGGACTCATTGATGGATTCAATCTTTGAATAGGCTATTCAGAAGTGAGAAGGTGGGGCCTGGATGAGGAAAGCAGGCAAGTGGGGGCAGGTCTGGGGAGCTATATCTTGCCTTGCCATATCCTCTAGAATGTGAACTGTTCCTCTATTCCCTCCCCAGCATAGTGGGTTAAAACTATGAAAAATAAGATACTTTAATGTAAGTACATATATAATTATGCCAGATATTTGGCCACACCAATACAAGGTCTAAAAAACACACTATCACGTGTATAAAATGATAGAGTTGAGGTTATGATTTGTCAGTAGAAATGAGACAAGAAACATGAAACACATCCTGGAGGATTTTGAAAGATGGAAATGTCAGGCTTGCGTGAAGATGATTATGGATAAAGTAAAGGCACTTACTTTTTTATTATTTAAGAATTTAATACATGCATATAATATTTGGATCCTATCTGTCACACCTTTCTCTTTCCTCCAATTCCTTCCTACCTCACCTATTTCTGACGGGTTTCCATCATTGCTTTCGGCTTGTAGTAAATCAAGGGCTGCATTTCCAAGGCACTTGGTAGATGAGAACCAACTACTTCATGACTGGGGAGGATTAGAAAGAGTGAGAAGATTTGGGTCTGACGATACCCTCAAGAGCATGTTCCCCAATGACTTGAAGACACCCACCAAAAGAACCTAAGCACTGAAAAGTCAACACCACCTTATGAACATAAGCTTTGGAACCTAACTTCAAATTCTTAGATTTACATGCTTAATCTGGAGAACATGTGGAAAGATGGAGACTAAAAGGACTGTTGAGGTGGGGTTATCTTAATAGGGGGTCATAGAATATATGCTACAAAATATCTGTTGATAATACCAGAGCCCGTACTAAGGGGCCTGGGAATTAAATTCTTTAAGAAATTAAGTTTATAGTCGTGCTAAGTTTGAGGATTATGAGAGCTTCAGTACTCTGTTTTAGGCATCCATTAGCATATGTCTATGTAGATGGGTTTCTAGAACCTACTGCCTATGTTTGGAACCTTCTTGCATTAAAGATATGAAGGTTGGCCTGGTAATTAAAAGTGTTGCATGAGCCAGAAGATCTAGACTTACATTTTAATTCTGTCAAAAGCTTTATGAAAGAATTTAAACAACAAAATAAACTTGTTTGAACTTAGTTAAGATTATGGACCTCATTATCTTGGAAAACTAAGAGGCTCCATGTCAAGAGTTTAGAAGTTTGACAAACTTTTCATTTTAATTTCTCTTGGAAAATATATTTTAAATATTATACTAAATACTATGATAAATATAAAATTTTAAATGTGTTTTATTTCATATTTAATGTGTCAGTGAACACCAATGTATTAAAATGTGTTGCTAGGTCATGTTAAAATGAGTATCAGAACACTATCTTGTCATGTGTACCCATTTAATGAGTACACTCCTTCTGCACTGGTCTGTCTAACTTGATCTGACATGGCTACTGTACATCCCGAGTGACATAACTTTGCACTTATATGTGTGAGACTGAAGTACATTCACACCTGCTCACTTAGGGGTCAGGTTAAGTGATTTGTATTTGCTTTTTTCATGGTATGACCCTTTCTGTTCACCCCCCCCCCCCCAAAAAAAACTCACACATCTTGAATATATCACATTAGAGCTAATGTAACGCATCCTTTCTGACTTCATGATGAGAAATGCATAACTTTATGGTGTCACTAACAATTCAACTTAGAAACAGACATTTACTATCACTTCTCTTATAAGGTTCCAGGTGAGTTAAGATGAGCAGGGTCAAAAGCTGCTGAGAAACTTTCTTTGGAACAAAACAAACTATGACCATTTGCAGTTACTTAACTAGAAATATTTTCTAAGTATACAGCCAAAGAAAACTAAAATAATAAATCAGGTGATGAAGATAACATGATCATTTAAAATTCTATGTTTATCACATCTGTCTCATGGCATCAGTGATACATTTTGTCCAGTGAAGTTTTGTGTCTGCCTGGATGCTAGGATTCCAAATAAGACCTACCTTCATCAAGGATAAAGAAAATTCACTTTTTCAAGTGACATCCAGTATTTTTTTCTTGTTTTAAAATACACTTTTGAATCTTTCAAGGTAGATGTGAGCAAAATATACCGAGGGATGAGTTAGTAATTCAAGGAAGGCAATTGAGTACTAGTTTCTTTAACAAGTAGGATTGAACATCTACACACACACACACACACACACACACACACACACACACACACACACACTCTTGGTACATCACCTCTAGTCAAAATTTCAACTATACAATATATGGGTTCAGGAAAAGCCTCATGATTATCAAAAAATTATGTAAATTTATTTATATTTTGGTAGTTCAGAAACTCAGGAAGTCATTTGTTGTTATTAGCAAGTATTGTGTGTCATATAAAACTACATACGGTATACATTAATACAACTGGCAGCACAGTAACTTATTTATAGCATCCTCACCACAACCCAATGAATAAGATATTGTTCTGTAAGACAAAAACGAATACTTCATCATGACTAAGGAAGGCAGTAGCAGTTTTCATCTGCATTATAATCATCTGGGCTACCTTTGTATGTTTACTCTGCCATTGATCAAAATGTTCTTATGTGGTCCATGGCTTCAGTTTCTTTCTATTGAAAATAGAACTTTTTCATACAATATAATCTGATTGTAACTTCCGTTTCCCTTGCTCTTCCAAGTTCCACCTCACCCCACTTTATATCCCCTCCCATCTCTTGCCTGGGTTTTTTAGTGGTAGGGGGTGAGCGTTCTAGACACGAATAGTGGAAAAGTCCTTACGTAGTCAGTGCAGGGGTGTTTTAACTAATTTGTTTTAACTGTTGCTTTCAGAAGTTACCCGTATCAGAAATCAGCATCCTCCCAAGCTTCCCCTTGCACGAGACACTGAAGTCCAGCGTTGACAATTGATTCTGTAGGTAAACAGAACTGAGAAGGCGTGGGGAATATGCAGAGATAGAACAGAGACCCCATGAACAGCGCAGTTGTGTGCACGAACCTTACTGCAATGGTTCCTCCACGTACATGAACAGCACAGTTGTGTGCACGAACCTTACTGCAATGGTTCCTCCACGTACATGAACAGCACAGTTGTGTGCACGAACCTTACTGTAATGGCTCCTCCACGTACATGAACAGCACAGTTGTGTGCACGAACCTTACTGCAATGGTTCCTCCACGTACATGAACAGCACAGTTGTGTGCACGAACCTTACTGCAATGGTTCCTCCACGTACATGAACAGCGCAGTTGTGTGCACGAACCTTACTGCAATGGTTCCTCCACGTACATGAACAGCACAGTTGTGTGCACGAACCTTACTGCAATGGTTCCTCCACGTACATGAACAGCGCAGTTGTGTGCACGAACCTTACTGCAATGGTTCCTCCACGTACATGAACAGCACAGTTGTGTGCACGAACCTTACTGCAATGGTTCCTCCACGTACATGAACAGCACAGTTGTGTGCACGAACCTTACTGCAATGGTTCCTCCACGTACATGAACAGCACAGTTGTGTGCACGAACCTTACTGCAATGGTTCCTCCACGTATATTAAGATGAGAAGAAAGGGCTGGACGTAGAATGGTGGAATCTACTAACAGGGTTTAAATTGGAGTCAGATTGGCTCACTGGAATCAAGGGCTTCCTCACTAATTTTTGTGGGTGGAAGATTAGTAGAGTTGAAGAAATCCTGATTTTAACATTGATTATTACTATGGTAAACTTTATATACAACAAAGGCCCTAAAGAGGGAAGGTTATATTTTTCTTTCTTATAATAACCAGAAAGCAGATGAGAGAGGACATGTGCTCTGTTTTAAAAATGTCAGTTAAAATGTCAGTTCCTTCTGTTTCATTTCAGTTTAAGGATATTACCTTTATATGTATGATTCAAAATAGCACCCATGTCAGTGGTATGGAAAAGTAGATCTTAAAAGGTGAGTAGGGGGGTACCCATAATTAAATAAAAGAGTCTGAAGTTGAGTGAATTATTTATGCCTATATTGTCTTGCCCAGACTTGGGTATATGGCCATTCATAGATGTAAGATTTTATCTGGAAATGCGGATTTTACTATTTATTTGAAAGAGGATCCTGGTATATAGTTTAGACTAGCCTTGAGCCCAAGCTTCATCTGCATAAACTCCCAGAATGGTGGTGTTAGAGGCAGGTACCACCATGTTTAATTAAGCAGTACAGTGCTTATTTTGTGTTCAGATAAAATACGTGGAGAATGGATATTTATGTAGAAATAGCTGACCTCATTAGAGTCTTTAGTGAAATATGCAGCTACTCTGGCACTGGTTTGAACTCTGCCAACCTACTCTCTGTTCCAGAGGTAGCTGGCCATATTGACACGTGTAGAGTGGGGCACATGCATGGTGGTCCTGGGCCTGTTGTCTTATACATTAACACCATTCTGTCTGTACTTATTTTCTTGGGTGAGAGATTCCAATTTTCGCTGTCTCCTAAACTGCTTGAGGACATGAAGTTGTAAAAGGTTGGTCTAGATGCTCAATGCACATGAAGTGATGTGCAGACTAGACTTCAAATCACAGCTTAAGTGACATGAGGTATGCTTATGTCCCAGGGACAGAAGGCAGAAATAAATAAGAGAATTTAATTCTAAACTTCGTGTTTTACTTGACAACCAAAACAGAGTACCACATTTTTAAATATTATGTTTATTTATCTAACTAACATTTGTGGATAAAACACAAAGTTTACATCTTCAAGGGACCATCAGAATTGAAATGCTTATAATTAAACAGATTAAATGATACAACAGCTGCTAATACCATAAAGAATAATTTTTCACTGTAAAGAGAAATGATCTTGACCTTATTTTTGTTTTTCCAGGAAAAAATGCCAAATTTCAAAAAGTTTCAGTAGACTCTGGTCATTCTGAAGGAACAATTGTACAACATATATACATATGTTATATATGTGGTATATATAACATGTGTGTGTGTGTGTGAGAGAGAGGGGGGGGGCTGGGAGAAGAATATCTGACCCAGACTAGCTCCAAGATCCAGACCCACAGTCACACAGAAACATACAGAAGCATATATTAATTACATGCTGCTTGGCCTATGGCTCAGGCATATTGCTAGCTAGCTCTTGCATCTTAACTCAACCCATTTCTATTAATCTGTCTTGCCAAATGTTTTGTGTCTTACCTGTGTTACAATAAGATTTCTGGCCCTGTCTAGCCAGAGGTCCAGACCCACAGACCTGTAGTCCCAGATCGTTTAGCAGCCCACTGCTGCTTAAGCCCCCCAAAATGACTCAGACGCTTATATTAACTTCATGCTGTTTGGTCTATGGCTCAGGCACATTACTAGCTAGCTCTTACATCTTAACTCAACCCATTTCCATTAATCTGTCTGTCATGTGGCCCATGGCTCACCTGTGTCCCTTACATGTTTCTTCTTTGGGCATCTGGCTCGATCTCTTTCTGACTCCACCCTTTTTTTCCTACCTATTTTGGTTCCCTACCTACTTCTTCTATGGTACTCACCAAGGGTCAAAACAATTCCTTTATTTAAAGATTGATATTCACAGCATACACAAAGACATTCCTGCATCATACCATTTTTTTACATCTTGCTTCTTGGGTGGCTGGATCACATTTCTTCACCCTCCTTCCCTGGTATCTGTGCTCAGATTTCCCACCTTTTCCTAAGATGCCCTACCATAGGCCCAAGCAGGCCCTTTATTAATGAATGATATTCACAGCGTACAGAAAGATATCCCACATCATATATTTACTCCCCAACCCTGTGTGTGGTTCTATGCCATCCAAGTTTATAGAAAGCAGAGGACATGGGATGTTCTACTCTGTTGTTCTCTGCCTTAGTTCCTTTGAGACAGGGTCTCTCACAGATCCTGGAAGATAGATGATGCAATCCTCTCCTTCTGTTCATTTGTTTACACCCAGCTAGATGAAGATCTGTCCCCAGAGAACTGACACCAGCAATATTATATCAAGTGTCCCAGATGGTCAGGCCAGATGATCATTACCTCTGTGCCTGAGGCTTCATGTTCCTTCTCACTCCCATCTCCTGACCTAATCAGTCACCGTCCCAAGCTTTGGGAGAGATTCTAGTGAAGAAAAGCTACTGAACCTCCAAGGAACTTACTAGAATCTAAGCTACAAAAAGAACCAAATCAAAATCAAACATAGACAGTATTTTTGGAGTAACAATTGCCTCAAAGAAATTTAATTGGGGTAATAACACGCTGAAAGCGTTTTTTATGGTCAGGAGGTGATTTGTGCTCAATGAGGAGAGATCTGGTGAAGGAAGGGGTGAGGCAGACAAACCACTTGAGGAAAAGCATCCCAGGATACTATAAAAGCAAATAAATGCTGTGCTCAGCTGTCACAGCACTGCAGAATCAGCAGGGCTCTGAGCATAAGCAAGGCTTTAAGAAGTATTATGATTTTTGAGGCAGAGAAAGGAAGGATGACTAGTGGAGGGGATGGGGTTCTGCGCACAAACTGCCTTGGGTAGGTGGAGGCACAGCTATCTCTGGAAAAAAAGGAGACTTAAAAGATGTGCAGGGTGGTTAACGGGGACAGTTACTTGAAAAGTTAGTAAATTTTTACTAAAATGTATTTCTTAAATGTATTTCCTACTTGGTTCTACTTGTCAGTAAACTATGAAGTAAATTCTGAAGTAGGATGAGGTCAGAAAAGAGTAATGATATTCTAAAGACATGAGCAGATGGACCAGGGATTCTGGTGTTCTATTTGAAATCTGCAATGTTTGGCTTCTGTGAGATGGTTCTGCATGACTGTATAATTTTCTCAACCAAGCGTGGATGTCAGGGAGGGAGAAACATAATGGTTAATTCAATCTCGTAAAAGGCTTGATCTATCCCATTATGACCCATTCTACAACCTTTCCCAAGTGTGACACCTTAGACAGTTGACATTTATGGACAACTTGGTGGACATCTCTTGACTGGGCTTGGCTGGTGACAGACAGGAAGGAGACTGTAATGGTAGAGATAGATACGTGTCAGATACAATTAGTTTATTTTCCCCTTCCCTTACAGTGGGCTCTGGCTGGCCAGGACTGTAACTTTCTCTGTGGAGCCCAACTCCTTTGGGCAACTCCCACCATAGCTTTTGTTTATCTTAGTCTGAGAAATCACTTTTTCTTTTTCCTGCAAATTTATATATAGTACCCAGTCCTCTTTCTTGGGGGCTTTGAGTCACACTGATGCCTGCTTCCAGCACCCCTTTATTGGCTCTCTCTGTGTGTGTCATCGTGTTCTTGGTAAGTTACTAACTCCGGTGAACATGCTTTGGGCTTTGGTGATGGAAGACTAGCAGGAGGGCGGATAAACAGGGTGTTTGTGGGTTCAAAGGTAAGAGTTACTGTAGGAAAGAGGGTTTAAGTTCAGTTTAGAGGAAAACTAAAGGCATGAGCAAGGGAGCAGGCCTGGGAAGATAGCAGAGTAGGTCTGAAAATTCGAGAGAGGTCCAGGGATTTGGGGAGATGGGCGACTACAGTAAACTAAAAATTAGGAGGACATTGTCAAGGAATAGAATGCTTAGAGAAGAAAACTTGAGATTAACATCCTTATTGAAAATAGCAATATACAGGTTAGTGGTTGACAGCTCTGTTACATATATTAAAATTACCAGGGGCAATGGCAAAAACCACCCATGGCTGATTGCACTTTTAGAGTCTAGCTACAGTGGGTCTGCTATGGGCCATGCACATTACAATCTTTATAAAACTGCTTCAAGTAATTCAAATGAACGTCTGAATTAAAGGACCACTGCTCTGGGGAGGGGGTGGGGGTCCTGGTGTCATCTTCTGCATCAGTATGATGTAACAATGTGTGAGAGAGAAGACCGTGACTCAGAAGCTAAAACTGACTGGGTATGTGGCACACACTATGATTCCAGCACCCTCAGAGGCTGAAGAGAGGATGGTGAGTGGAAAAGAGTATATGGAGTAGGGTGGGTAGGGAGAACGCCCCCCAGCTTCTGCTGGTGCTGCTAAAATTGAGAGGCTTATGAAGTTGGAAGACTTGAGGTATATACATTTTCTGGGTCTAAGATCTCTCCAGTAGCAACAGTTAACACCCATATGTGTGACTGTTTCCTGGTAAGCTGGCTTAGGTCTCCCCTTCCGCAAACTCATTTCCACCCTTGTTTTATTATTTGCTCTTAGGAATGCTCTTTTCCATTTCAGGTGCTTGGAGACCCACATGTGAGTGACGGTTTTTGCTTGTCTTTTCTGGCTCTGGCCTTTACCAACCTTTAACTTTCTTCTTTTACTTATCCTAAGATCTCTTTCCTCTGCACTACTCCCCTAAGGGAACTATGCTGGTTTGATACATTTCAAGGGTCCATTCATAGACCACACTGGTGTGTACCGATGGGGGTGAGGCTGGGGGGAAGGGGTTCCCAGATTTTAATACACAAAGTAGGAAGGGCAACTGTACAGAATCATTCAAATCTCTCCAGGATGGTGCATGGAACACTCCCTGGCTTGTAAAGAGAATAGGCTCCTGAGGCTCAAACTTTTACAATCTTTGGTTTCCTATAACATGCCACATTGTAGGGCCGTTCAAATAAAATTCTTCTCTATAGTTGAGCAGAAAACCTGCACATTTCTGATTTTTCTCTTTCCTCAGTTAATTTCTGCTGTTTAATGAGATTTGAGAATGAAGTCAGGCATGAGGAGGAGAAAGGTCACAGTGTGTGCTCAAAGGTATATTAACGACTGTTGGAGCAGACATTGCTCTCCTTTCCAAGAGGACAAAATTAAGCAGCAAATAGTAAATATATTCAACAGCACTTTATTGCAAGTAGGACCATTTACAATGAAATAAGGATATGAGAATGGTTTCACAGAGAAGATGGAGCTGCAAAATAGAACACATCTTTCTGGTTGGCCTGTGAATGTGATTCCCACCAAGGTTAATGGGGAAGTGGGTAATGAAGGACACAGATTCCAAAGCTGCACGATGCCATATTGTATCTCACAGAGGTAATTAATACTAGACACTCTAGCTAAATAGAAACATTCTGCACAGCAGACATCCTAAAATTATGCACAATGCTTTATGACTTATCCCAGTCGTGACAGGGTGACATTAGAGGCCAAGTGCTCCCTCCCTTTCCATCAGGAAGTCTGGATAGTGAAGGAAAAATGCCAAGCAGAAAGAAAGCAAGTAGAGGAGTTGCAGGCTGTGTCTGAACAATGAGCAGTGGTGTGTGAGCCTGGGAAAGTTACTTCCTTCTTCTTTTAGGCTCAATTTCCGTATCTATAAAACAAAGAATTCAAATGTATAATCTTGAAAGCTTCTTAAAATTTAAATTTGGAGACTGTATTCACTGGCATGTCACCATTATCGCATTACAACAGAATGGCTATAAATATAAATATGCATGGGTAAAAGGCTGCATCTTTAAATGCAGGCATATGTGGACACTGATTTACTTTTTCCTGTTGGTGGTAGAAAGATGCTTATGTGTATCTTTAGGAAACAAAACATATTGTTATTGTTTAATTTTTTGTTTAGCTGAACATACCAATGCTGGGACTCAAATTCAGAGCCACCAGAAAGCAAGGCAACCACCATACCATTGTGCTCCATCCCCAGAAGGTATGATTGTGAGGTAGCAAACCATAGCTTTCTCATATTCTTCTATCATCAATGTCCATCTCTTCTCCCACCTTTTTTTTTTTTCTTTTGGAACCTGCCAAAAAGTGGTGTCACTTTTGAAATTAGAAACCTGGGATTAAGGAAAATATATATAAACAGGGTTCTCTGGTTTGTTGGCTGCTATCTGTCCCCAGGAAGCAGCCTCTTCATCTCTTTCATTCTCCCACCTGCACAAGAGAGTAGGGATAAGGGCGAAATGCTGGTGGAAGTTGAGGGGATGGGTGGGGATCCTTTACATTCATCTGTCTCCTTCATTGTCTGGAGAATCCCCTGGTCACACACATAAGTAAAGGGGCTTAAAACCAGACCATTTGGATAAACACTGCGTCCCAGGGATCACCATTTTGGCAGGCACTGCCTCACCTTAACAGTTTTTCCTGTGTCCAAACCTGTTTGTAGGTAGTATCCTGAGTGCAGGTTTCCTTCTGAACATCGTCTCAGAATGCACTGGATGATGTGTGTATGCGTGTGTGTGTATATATATATATATTTGTATGTATATTATATATGTATATTACAACTTCCAGGTCTACTGTGTATCTCTTGTTTTTCCTTTCTTGAACTCTCATGATGTGTTCTTAATTTATCTGTCCCTGAAGAAAGAAAAAACACAAAACTAACTGGTTCTTAATGTAGATCTTAGACTCTAGAAGCTATTTATGGTCCTTATAGAAATGTCTGAGAAATCACTTGGGTTTCTCCAAATATGCATGCTTAAAAAAGACCCAACGAGTTAGTTATAGCTTTATAAGATAAATCTGCAGGTCTCTTGACCTTGTCCTCATCAAACAATGGAAAGATAATCATGGAGGGCTGGTAGCCTCTGGGCCAAGTTATTGACAGATGCAGCATTGTAGCTATTGATTGTGGTGTAAGAGTGAATGTTTCATCAACCTTTAATTGAGCTGTTTCCCAAATAGAACCAGGTCAGCCTCCACTGTGCTGCTCAGTCTAAGTAGCTGTGGTTAAGCTTTAAGCCCTCCTTAATAGACTTTTAAATAAGTTCTAGAACTATGCTCCTCTGTTGAGAGTGTTTATTAACATCTTCTGGGAGACCAGGTGAAAATAGGAGCCATTGCCGCACTTCCGCCAGCTGATTCCCAATGACTGAGGAGGGGTTGGGTAACTATTTTTTAATAAACTCCTTTTTAAAATGATACTGCAGGAGTGTACACTGAGGATTCCATTGATGGCCTGGTAACCAAATTAATAGGGGAACAAAAGGCAGAATCCTGGAATCCTGAAATCATTTTTTTCCAAGGGAGAGGATGTGGTTACGTGGGTATGGAGAGGAAACATCAGCATTGTGTAATTTTCAAGTGTAAGAATATCACTTTTTTCATTTTGTTGCTCACTTCATTTTAAGAAACAATTATACTTCCTTGAATGGGCTCATAATTTAGATTCAGCTTCTCTTCTGATTCCTGGGTAAGGACCCTCCCCAGTTATAGAAGTAGATAGGTTGGTGATCTCGGCATTCACTGAAAGAATAAATTGGATTTCATTGAATGGTATTGTACAACGTTAGATGACCTCTTTCTATTTCTGTTAAGTTGGCTGGATGCTCAGGCAGTGATTTTATTTCCTTGTATATAAATCTGTGTGGACTTATATTTGTGGAGGAAGGGGAGACTCCAAAATATGACTCATCTGATCCTATATTACCATTTTTCAGTTTCCATTAAGGAACGACATATCCCTTAATGAAACCACAGCACACTGTGCCGTGGCCAATAACAATAACAACAAAAAATCAAGATGCCATTCTATCAAATGCTGGCGATAGAAAAAAGTCTATTCTCATTGTGAACTCATGTTTCTCTTCTGTAGGTCTTGAGCTGGAGGGATCTGCAAAGGTTATAGGAAAATAGTCAAAGGTAAAGGCACTACTGTTAAAACGTGCTGGTTTATTTACATCCCTATGCTACCGTGCCTTGGAAGCCACTCCTATGAGTGGACCACAGAGCCCTATGGCTCCTATAGGTTTTAAGATGCTTTAAGCGGAGATTGTCCTGGCAATGGAGACCTGCACTTTGTCTTTTAAGCAGATATAAAGAGAGGTCAGTCAGAAGTAATTCCCCTACTCCTCATAGAAACAGTTTAATGGCCGCAGCAACATACTTGCTTGGAATTACTCCCTCAGATTCAATTCTCTTTTCCTGTTCTACTTGTAAAAATGGTTAGTGTCCCCTATAAACTGCAGCTCACGAAGGTACAGGGCTTGCTGTGCCGTTGTAGAATAAATGTTAATCTAATACAGGTTACTAGGTCAAATGCAATCACAGGCTTGTGGGAAAAGCACAATATAGCTCTGCTTCTTCTAACACAGTAAACCCGGATATTATATGATAGGTTAAACACCAGTGAGCCATAGCAGGAATTTTCTTGAAAGTAAGATTTAGTTGAAAGACTACATTGAAATAGTGACCTAGGATTGACTTTGCTCTCCAAGAGAGCATTCTGAGACACTGACGTGCACTGAGAAAATGGACTTCTTAAAAGTATGTTGCTCCAGAATTCTTTGGTTGTAGGATGAATGCCAGCCATAGCAGCTGTGGCACATCTGAAAGCTTCATATGTTGTCAACTGCGGTTTCAATTTCTCCTCATTTTTCTCAAATCCAGATGTGCATGCACATGTGCATGTACACACACACACACACACACACACACACACACACACACGCACACACGCACACACACACACTGCACACACACACATACACACACTGTGTATAGCTCTTTCCAGCATTTTATGGTTAAAAGAATGTCCAGAAGAATATAAAGAAAGACATGTCCTTCTATCTTTTCAAAGAAAAACTTGGAGGTAAGAATTTTTTAATAGAATTTACAGCATTTAAGATGATTTCTGTGTTATGTATGGGTTTGAGACTTCTCAATCAGTGAAGCCCTCAGATATCCATTTCTGTTGAAGGGTATGTCCCTCACACAAGCTGCAGGGAACCGTCTAAGTGACCTATGGCCACTTAACACACAGTGCCAAGAACTGCAGGAGTCATGATAAGGGCAGGCTGGTTCAGGAATGGTGCCTGTGCATGGCCACATGGGAAGTTGCTATATAAGTTTCTTTGATTCTTACTCAGGATGTATTTTAAAAATGAAGTAGAGTTGTCTTGGTCAATTCTGTAAATTCTTATGAAATTAAAAATGCATTTCACCACAAACTATATGTATGTATATATTCTTTTGTAGTCTTCCTGGGGATTGGCCACTGGCATATCTAGGGCAATTTTCATTAGCAGTATTAGAACTATGAGCAAACTAGGGGACTGATTAATTTTTTCACTTAACAGGCAACCCAGACATAAAGAGACTTTTTAAAAAATCAAATATCTACATACACTAATTTAGATAACATGTGAAGAGGTCGGGACAAATCTGCCATCACTAAAGAGCTTTATTCAATTAGTGTATATTATATATATATATATATATTATGTACACACACATATTATATATATTTATATTACAAACCAAGCAAATGCATAGAGCCTGATCAGGAGTTTCTTAAAATTAAAGGAAGATCTATAAGCAAATTCTCAACTTCAGAAGCAGAGGTAGGTTCTAGTCTGTGTCTCATGTATGAGCTGTAGCCTGTGTCCCTGGGGTGTGATCTAGTCTGTGTCTAGGGTTGAGCCCTAGCCTTGTGTCTGGGCTCCTTAGTACCCCACCTTGTCAAATATAATCTCAGCAGAAAAGAGAGCTTGTTGCTGCCACACTTACTGAGAGAGTCTGAGAGTACCCTCTTCAGAACCTTATGAAGCTGAAAATGGAACTGAGCAGGCATTGTCTCTGCAGGACATAGCCCAAGTGGCCATGCAAAGCAGAATTTTACAGCTGCCTTGAGATATAATACTCATTCACTTAAGCATTTATTATAGATCTTCTAGCACATCTCAGCTTTGGCATCTTATCACTTCTATACACTGGAAACACTTAATCAACCAGCATATGTGTAAATGGTGTGGAGCCCACCACATGTTCAGAATCACCATGATGTAATTGACCCACATCTTCTCAACAAGCTCCATATCATGTTTACTTGAGATTCTAGTTGGAATCTAAATTCTAACAAGCCACTCACTGATGCATTAACTTTTCATAAAACAGTCTGTGGGGATATGTTTCAAATTTAATAAAAACAATCTGAGATATCAGAGGACAGATCCACCACCTCCAGTCTGTTTTGTTTGTTTGCTTTTTCCAGGAAGAGTTTTCTGTGTAACAGTCCTGGCTGTCCAGAAGCTTGCTTTGAAGACCAGGCTGACTTTGAACTCATAGGGATTCTCTTGCCTCTGCTTCCCAAGTGCTGGGACTAACAGTGTGAGCCATGGCTTCTTCTGCCTTCTCTGTCTTTCTATGCCTGCCTTAAATCCTTTCTTTGCTCAGTGAAGGTGTGGCACCACCACTGCCTGCCAGGGAGCCTGGAATTCCTGCTGTAAACTAAAATGACCTCAAACTCAGATTTGATTGGATTAAAGATGTAGGTCACCACTCCTGGATATTCCCTGTGCTGGGATTAAAGGTGTGAGTTACCACTGCCTGATCCTCTTAGACTGACTGTGGGTAGATCCCTCTGATATCTCAGGCTGCTTTTATTAAATTTGAAACAATAGTCCCTTACCACTTCCTCATAGAGCTGTGACTACACATTCATTTATACCTCAGCTTTTAGCTGCAAAATATGGTTTAGACATCTAGCTATTCATTCTTACAATATCCCTCTTATAACTTTATGAGGGCCTTGAGAATTAGCCCGTGTTCAGCAGGAGATCCACACTTTCTCATTTTTCTCTACCCCCGTCTTAGAGTATTTTCTATCTGTCTTGAGAGCCTTGACATTGTCTCTTCTTTAGAGACTTGGTTTGATCTTTGGTCTTTGTATTATCAGGTTTTCCCAGATTTTCCTATCATGCATTTCCCCCTCTCCTGCTGCCCCTCAACAAATTCTTTGCGAACTAGACCATTTAAATGGAAGATCCCATGGGGATTTGGGGGAATCTAAGGATGAATTCCTGTGAAATGTCTGAATATTTGGTTTATGTTGCTTTCCCCTTTCTGAGAAGCAGAGTCGAATCATCACCTTCAACAATGTGACAGTCTCAAAAACTGGAAAAAAGGGGGAAATGACATTGCGTTGGGTTGTAGGGAGGGCAACAAGATAATGGTGACATTCCATTGGGCCATCGGGAGTGCCAGTAAAATGAAGCAGATTAGGAAATCCAGATACTGTCATCTCCACTGGAGGAAGTGGAGAGCACACCCAGCCAATGCCAGAGGCAGGACTTGAAAATCAGAACCATCCAAGTAGCCAAAATTATCTGTCATTAAGGCACCTCACAGACACACTAAGCACAGAGACTACAGATGCTTCAAAAGACCCATGAAAATACACGAGTTTTTAAAAATAAGGTAGAAAAAAATCTCTTGGGTAGAATAAAATATTTTAATAAAAACTATTAACATACTAATGTCTATAGTAATTTGCTTTCAAATATGAGCACATGTATGCATAAATATATAAACATATACACAGCCACTAACTACACAAAAGAAGAAGTTTCTAATGGCTCTGTTTGCCATGACTTTGTGGCATTGCCTTGGATATGCTAACTGCTCATGAACATATCAGCATCTAAAATACATTCCTCTCTTCTTCTGTTAGTGAGGAAAATCTCTGAGTACTCAGTGCAGATAACTTCTAAGAAAGAGAAAGGGATTATAATTACTACAATTGAAAGGTGATTCTCCACAGCCGGGAGACAACTGTGGTTAAGGAGACCCAACCTTAGAACAGGGGAACATCCGACAGGGATTTTCATGTACACCTTTTCCTATCACCTCAGAGCTGAAGCACATCTTGCTATGAGCTGGTCCAGGAAAGGGCCTTGTCAGATGCTGAGTTACATAGGTTTTCCTTTACATGAGGCACTGACTCTTCGTTCAGCCTTGAAGCTTCTTAGCTATATGGAATGAATATGCCTTTACTTCCCATTTAGCAGGAAGACAGAAGCCACAGGGTTTTCTCCAAAATTACCTTGAGTGTCAGAATCAAAAGAGGGCTCAAAGTAGGGGAGGTCAAAATCCCCCGGAACTGTGAATTATTGCGCAGGTCAAATGACTGCCCTGATTGATGACTTTTATGCCCTATTTCATATCTTTTGTAAAGTTAAGTTCTGCCAGGGTAATTTTAGCCAGCCTGTAAGGAGAGAGCTATCTGTGACACAGTGTGGCTTCTAATTTCTTCAAAACTTTATGAAACTGATCAGTTTCTTTGCATAAAATCTTAAAAAGGCTCCACAGACTCTTTAAGCCGAAGAAGGGCTTTGAAAGCAGTTCAGGAAATTACCATCATGAAAGCGATTTCCACATGTGTCTCACAATATTACAACCTCCCCCTTCAGGTTCTGCTCTTTTCTAGACTGAAATAAGAAATGAAAGAACAGCTTATTTTCTTTTTAAAATGAGGTACTATTGGGATGCAGGGGGGGGGGGGGAGTTCTGCACAGAAAGGATCCTATGCAGACCATTAGAATTCTTTTTTGACTTCAGGACCCAAAGTGCGCTCTCAATTTGCTATGACTATTCCATTCCATCTAGGTCAAGAGAAATTATGTGTGTGCAAGTGAAGTGCAGTGTGCATCGTAAACAGAGCATATCCTAAGCAGGCAGAGTGTCAGAAAACCTTGCACCTTCCTAAGAGGAACCCCTTCTGATAATACCAGAACCATTTTTATCTAATAAAATAAAGAAGGACGGGGTTGAAGTGACACACAGAAGAGTTCACACAGCCCTTTATTTTTACCAGGAAAAAGAATTACAGCACCACACGCCCATCTACCAAATGTTCTTGGGGTCTCTGCATTCCAATGGCTATACAGAGCCAGCGCTGCAGTGTCCATCCTGTGCCAGTCCTGCGGTGTCCATCCTGTGCCAGCCCTGCGGTGTCCATCCAGTGCCAGCCCTGCAGTGTCCACCCAGTGCCAGCCCTGCAGTGTCCACCCAGTGTCAACCCTGCAGTGGCCATCCAGTGCCAGCCCTGCAGTGGCTATCCAGTGCTGGCCCTGCAGTGGCTATTCAGTGCTGGCCCTGCAGTGTCCATCCTGTGCTAGCCCTGCAGTGTCCATGCTGTGCCAACCCTGCAGTGTCCATCTTGTACCAGCCCTGCAGTGGCCACTCAGTGCCAGCCCTTCAGTGTCCATCCAGTGCCAGCCCTGCAGAGGCCACCCAGTGCCAGCCCTGCAGTGGCCATCCAGTGCGAGCCTTGCAGTGTCCATCCAGTGCCAGCCCTGCAGTGGCCATCCAGTGCCAGCCCTGCAGTGGCCATCCTGTGCGAGCCTTGCAGTGTCCATCCTGTGCCAGCCCTGCAGTGTCCATGCTGTGCCAGCCCTGCAGTGTCCATGCTGTGCCAGCCCTGCAGTGTCCATCTTGTGCCAGCCCTGCAGTGGCCACCCAGTGCCAGCCCTGCAGTGGCCACCCAGTGCCAGCCCTGCAGTGGCCATCCAGTGCCAGCCCTGTATATCAGGGTAGTCCCTCATTTTGTGTAATGGCTCATAGCCACCTTCCTGAAGGCCTTGAGGAGCAGGATTTGTAGCTGACTTTGGGGACAAATGCCAGGACTCACAGTGCATAGCTTTGCTCCTGAATTTGGTCCTACAACTTCCGAGAATTTCTCTGCGCACATAGTTTCTGAGTGCTGCTGTGTGACCAAATCTAACACGGCAGATGCAAGTTATGGAAGGATGAAGGTACAGTTCTATCCCTCAAAGATTTCACAGTTAGGTAAGGAACACAGAAATAGATGGAATGAATGTCAATATGGGCTGCTGATATGTCAATCATGTACTGATACGTCATGGGGTGAAACCCTCCTGGGGTGGGATAGGAATGGGAATTGGGTCTAGGATTTGAAAACTAAGACAGTTTTACCTGGTAGAAAGTGTAGGAGGGCACGTGAGGCCAAGAGAACACCAAGAAAACATGCAGAAGATTTTAGATGTGTGTTTGGAGCACAGATGGGTCTACAGAGTACAGGGTATCTTAGGTTTTGCACACTACATGTTCCTAAAGACAAATCAGGTCCTAGTGACTCCTCCCTGTCTGAAAAACTTAGGATGGAGGGCACTTGTGCCTGTCTAACAGCATCATGAAGCAGTGCTGGGAATACTGTAAGAACATCTAGGAAGAACAGATAGGATCTGGCATCATTATAGCCAGCTAGAAAAACAAAGATGATTTTGGTATTTCAGAGACATTAATGATGACAGAATCACACACACAGCATGTTTTCTCCTTGTTTAAAGAAATTTTGAAATTTTTTTTTTCTAATTCAAAACAACAAGGTTGTATTATGTGTGGTGTTACTCACACTTTAGAAGTATTAAGGTTGGGATTCTGGCTCAGTGGTAGAGTATTTGCTAGTATACATGAAGCCTCAGCACTGTGCAAAAACAAACAAAAAAACAAAATTAGAACAAAATGTACATATCGATGTGCTAATTTATCAGATGTCTGCATAAGTGTGTAGTAAACCAAAGTAAAATCCAAGTGTATAGAATTGACTTTTGTTCCAATCTAAAATCCTATCTATAAAAAATAGAGCAAAGACTGATTTTAAAACCTGAAGAAGCTCTAGTACTTGAGGAAGTTTCACACATTTAAAAATTCCTAGTAACTATTAAAGTAGCAGTAGATAGACAGTTTGTTGGGGGTCAGGCATTCTGGAGTAATAAATAATGTCTATGTCCAGTTAAGTCACAACCACAGAAATAGGAGACTAGAAAATGTCTATAGTAAGCAAATTGATGGTGAAATATGTGTTGATTTAGAGACAAAAGGCCACTGGCAGTTATTTACTGAGCACTTACTAGGTACTCACCTGGCCTAAGCATCATTTGAAATTCGTAACAGTCTTATGAAAGAAATGTTTCTATATTTATTTGTAGCTGACTATGCTGATCTGTTATTCTTAACTAAGAAGGAGCCACAATAAGTGGTATCCAGTGCCTGTGTGTTTAATCCTTTTACCAACATAAATCTTGATGAAAAAAGGTTAGAAAGAAAAGAAATTTGTTAAATCTCCCTTTGTCCTTTCAGTTAGAGAGACTTTATTACAAAATTATATAATTGTAGAATTATGAAGCAACATTATCTATTTCTACTTCATACTAATTTCTTGTTTTACAGACCAAGTTGAGACTAGTCCATAAAAATGCTTTGTGCATTTGCTAGAAATCACTGCCCAGTGGGAAAACTGTGCCTGGATGAGAAAATTTGTTGGCCATGATCTTGGTATAATCATGTAACAGGATGAATTATAAAGAAAAGATAAGGCTCAACTTCTCTTGAAAATCCTGCATCAAATGGCAGGTTACCTGTGTTACATGCTAAGGGAACAATGTGAATGTTCAGCGGACTTCTGCATCAACCATCAAATGAAGTTTCTCCTGCTTCTAGATATCCTGATGCCACTTGAAGACTAGGGACAGTCTCATCTTTCTCATAAACTTATTTTTAATAAGCTCCCTTTGTGTAGTATAGAATTTGTACCGAGTGACAGCTTATTTCTCTCCATATCCAGGATGATCACTTGCACTAATTAAATGGGTAGGTAAAGTCAGTATATGGTTGGACTGTCTGGGAGCCCATGGGCAGGTTTGCATAGTGATCATCCGAGCTGACTTCAAGTTCCCTGTCCTCAATAACTTATAAATTTTTGAACTTTGGGCAAAATTCTTTACCTCTACAAACTTAAGTCTTTTCCTGTTCAAAATGAGTAAAATAATAATCTTTTTATATCAGGATTTAGGGGACAGTCAAAGCCAATGCAGACAAGGGATTTTTGTAGTTTCTTAGTTCATAATGAGAAGTCAATATAACTTAGTAATTTATTTTCTGATACTGTGAGTTGAACGCAGGATTTGAGCATGCCAGACAAGTATTCTACAGTAAACTATATCTCCTGTCATATTTACCTAATTAAAGTGAGTGAGACAATGTCATTATAAAATTTGTGTTGTACAAGTTTATAATCTTTGAAAATATCAGATATATTAAGATAAATGCTAACTAAGATTTAATTGTAAATAACAAATCCCTGCTACGAAATTAATTTTGGAGCCCTTAATTGATAGCAAGTGAATAAGTATAAAATGTGTTTTACACAGACTCTCTGGTTCAAAATCACTCATATGAAGACTCCTGTGGCAAAAATGCACTTGCAGAATTTAAAGCTAAGAACACTTTATCTCCATCCCTGGAGACCTTGGTATGTTGTCAGGGAAAGATTATTCTCCATAGCTGCCCCTTACCTGGGTGAGAGACTTCAATACTGTTTATGTCATATCATAGAAATCGGAATTAGCATCAGCCTGCTTTTATTATTTTTCTTACGCTTTTTTAAAAAAAACCTCCATTTTAGTGCTTTTCAGCTTTATTTTACTTGTTTTATATTTCTTAAAGCTGTAAGTCAGGAGAGGAAAACAGATGCTAATATTTTTAAAAATTCCAATTTCTGACTTTTCTTATAAATATAACTTATGCTAATTTTGACATGCCTATCTGTAGTGAATTTATGATGTTACATTGTAAATAATTGTCCTGCCTATGAGTTTAATAAAAAGTGCTGATTGGACAAAGGCAGACAGGAAGTATGGACGGTGCTACCAGACTAAGAAAACTCTGGGAACAGGAAGAACAGAGCAGAAATGCCACAGAAACTCCAGAGTTGCCAGACAAGCAAGAAGATGCAGAGGACAACTATGCTGCTCTGAGAAAAGGTACCGAGCTGCATGGCTGAACAGGATAAGAATCATGGGTTAGATTAAGGGTAAAGAGTTAGCAAGTTATATGCCTAGACCTTAGGCTGATCAGCCTAAAATTAATGTAAGCATCTGAGTGTGTCTGCGGGTCTGTGGGTCTAAACCTTGAGGCTAGGCCCGAAAATCTGGGACAGAAACCTCATACTACACCTATCTGATATTTTTTATTTAAATTTTTATGTATGAGAGCCTTGTCTGCATGTATGTCTGTATTCTAGAAGAAGTCAGATCTCATTATAGATAGTTGTAAACCACCATGTGGGCATTGAACTCGGGACCTCAGGAAAAGAATCTAGGGCTGTTAACCATCTCTCTAGCCCTTTATATGCCTACCTTACAACAGCCTTTATGTTACCAAAAAATCCAATAAAAATGTCAGAATTGACTTATGCAAATATTCTCTTCATGTTTAAAAAGAGACACACGAAACTATTGTATACTCCCAAGCGGTTTAATTGCAGTGGAAAAAAAAGTCAGGGACTCTGGGCCTAGGCTGTGGTGTATGCTGTTTGGGGAGAGACACCCTTTGCTAGTTAGACAATCCAATTCATAGTCATAAACCTAAGCCAAATCAAACAAAGTAAATAGCTAATATGCACAGGGCATTTTATGGGGAGAACATTCTAACACACTCATTAGTTCTTACGTCAGCTAAAAAGGTGAGAGATATTATTTTCAGCACCATTTTATGGAAGAAGCACAGCAGGGGTCACAGGGAGTAACTGCTTGAGGGCAGAATTTAAAGTCATTTCTGAACATCCTGGCCTCATTCTAGGCTTCTTCCTTAAAACTTAATCTCAGGAATGTACAGGCCAAGGTCCCTTTACTTATGGCCTGTCAGCCGAAGGCTATCCAGTTAGAGGAGGCAGGAGAAGGCCTTTGCTTAAGTCAGAGTTGTCTTAGGAAACATACCCAGTGGAAAAATTTCTTTTCTTAAATTTAGGGCCATTCTTAGACTAAATAACCTCATAGTAAGAGATGGTGTTAGAAGACAATTTTGTAAGAATAGAAATATCTACCCAGGTTAGGGGAAGTGGCTTGTGTAGATCTGTGCCCCTAGGACACAGCAGGAAGAGCTAGAGAGCCACAGTGGGAGAATTCTGTACAACACAAATACTGAATTTCACTGAATTTTATGCCAAACTATAGTCTTTGCTGTTTGGTGAAAAAGAAAGTAACCAATCTGTGAGAATGAAATTGGGGGCTTTTGGGGGACTTGGGACAGCCACTAGGCAGAGATTTAGTAAATATCTGGCGAGGAGGAACAGGTGAGTCAGCAACTGTTTCTACCGGTGTATGAATGTCATTTTCTATATAAACTCTAGTAGATTGGGGTGCATTGAGTCTCTTTCTGTGGTGGTCAATGTCAACACTGAGTTCTAAGTGGTCCTCTTGAATTGCTAGGAAGTCACTGTTCTGTGGGAACCCGACTCTCACTTGCCTTCACAAGTTCTTTATGGGGAGAGGGAGACCAGAGAAGTCGTCTAGTTCTGCTACTGTTTGGTCATATGTGGCACTCCTTGCCAACAGTAAGGAAGAATTTTCCAGGGGCTTATGTGAAGATTTCCTTATGCATTTCTTTCTCAAGATCGTGTTTCTTGACCTGGCACATCTGTGTGTCCCCTCTTCCCAAGTCTTGTACTTCAGAATTTGAACGTCTAAGTGCTAATTTGAAAGCCAGTCTTCCTGAATAGGCAAGCAGCAGTGTGGATTTGAACAACACTGCTTTCCTACAAAACTTACTGCTTGGCCTTCTTTGCTCCAGGCGTACCCTTCATAAAACCACTTTCCCCCCCTTCCTATTTCATTTGCAAGAGAGCAAAAGGCACACCATGAGTCTCAAAAAATACCTGAACCATTCTTTTCTTATTTCTAGAAATACGTTATGGGGCCAGTGAAAGATGCTGATGGTATCTTTTTTAATATTCTGAAGAATAATCCTATTAAATAAAAAACAAGGAAACTGTTATACCCGCAAGGCAGAATTACCCAAAGCTGACTGGCAAGGGTCAAGTTACATTACAAAGCCCTAGCTGTGTGCTGTCCTATCATTCCATCAAGGGCTTGGTGAATGAGAAAGAATTTGTGGCTTCTGCTCATCTCGTTGTGAACTTTGTTCTGTGGAATTAGATACAACTTTGACAAATTAGAAAAGGCTGCTGGGTGCCCCACTGTCCCCAGAGAAGTACAGTCCACTGATTGTGTGCTGGCTTCTGCAGTCCTACCATGTCAGGCCATCAGTTGGAGTCAGTCCACTGAGCGCAATTTTTAATAAGCAAGTCTGTCACCACTAAGTTCTTCGGATCTTCTGACCTCAAATTAATCCTCAGGACACGCTGACTTTATTCTATGTTTCATTTGTGGCCAAAGGCCCTCACCAGAGAAAGAAATATCTCCTTTGTTTATAGAGCATGGACAACAAAGTTAACCGTTGAGATTAACTGTGGGCGAGGATCATGTTTTATCTTTTCCCCGAGACAGTAGCGTGGGATTAGTACTTGCATAAGGGAGTGAGCACAGACCGCCCTCTCTTCTGGATGGGCAGGGCTAATGAAGGGTGCTCTTTCTTTTTCCACCTCTCCTTCAAGTTGATTTCAAGTCATTCAGAAATGACAGAGATATAAAATATCAGCATATAATTGATTTCTGGTAAGTCGTAAGACAAAAGCCTTATTTTTGTCTAAAAACATATGATCATCCTTGGCCAGTGCAAGTCTTGGATTCAATGTTGTGCTGACACAGAGCCAGGACCACGAATGGTACCATAAAAGCCATATTTCGGGAAAGTGCATCCCTATGTTGGTTTGCACAGTGGCCATACTCATGGCTGACAGTGTGAGGTGAGAAGCTGCAGTTCTTCACGATATAGGCAAAATCAGGCTAATATGTAACCCCTTTGTGGCTTTTTTAAAATCTTTAAACATAAACCATTAAATAAGATGAAAAAAGATTTATGTTCTTACTTCTAAGTGGCATCATCAAGATGGAGCTGGACTTGGATATACAACTATTTTCAAAGTAAAGTTGACACAAACAAGGACAATAACCAACCTTTGCGTACACATTTGATGGGACATCAGCTGTGTCATGAATATGTCACTCTTGGTCTCTGGAACTTCTTGAAGGGTGATGCAAGATGAAACAAGATTGTGTTAGTTCTGCCCATGAAAAGCCCCTAAGTGACACCCACTGTTTGCTGCTCAGAGCACAAACACTCTGTGTTTTGTTGGTGGTGGTGGTTTATTTGGTAAGGGCTTTACCTTAAAAATAGGATTTAATCACAAGATGCCACCACCACTAACGGCCAAACTTAGGCACCCAGCTTCATACCTAGTTCTTCTTAAAGTGGCTGAAATGGATCTGGAATTTGAAGCGATGATTTATCCTGGTCTGAATCACTTCCTAAAGATAAACGATTCTTCTATTGGAAATGCATTCTGATTCCCATTTTTTAAGACTTGGATGGATTCTGGGGAATCTGACCTTTTAGAACTGTGTTACCTTTCATCAAATAGGGTTGTTTTCCTATTCTCTTCCTCTCCTTTTCTCTCTTCCCCTTTCTCTCTTGTTCACTCTATTTTTCACTCACCAGTAGCAGTGAGCATAGCAAACAGAAGAATAAAAGGGATTGTGGTATAGGTGAGAGACTAGGGTTATACAGAGTGGAAAAATGACCACATCAGTCCCTGGGCACCAATTACATAATGCCCAGAGTTTCAGGGTAATGAAAAAGAGGCATGTGTTGGGATCCCCAGCTCCCCATTATCATCGTCTTGAGCTAGGTACTTATCATGTGTTGTGCTGGTTTTGGCTAAAGAAAGTGCTTTGAGGAAGCAGTTTTTAAGGCTCACTTGATGTCTCTGGAAAGCAATAAAGATTTCTATTTGCAAGTAGCCCTCTTTTTTGTGGAGTGGATTGTCTTGGCACTGTCAACTCCAGCAAAATAATAGCTGCTTTATTTCCTTTAGCGGGAAGAATAGCAGGTCTATTCCAGCGGCCTGGTTTGAATGTGGACATTTTACTTTCTGGGTGTGTAATCTGTTCAGGTCATTTAACTTCCTTCTCAATATTCACATTAGCTGTCTGGAGTTAACCCAGTCGATTAAACTCTTCTAAAGAGCTGCTGTAAAGGCCGATGAGGAGCAAGTGATGAAAGGCTTTGTTTTACTTTCTATATGGAACCCAGCTCTTGAAGTACATTTATAGCCTAGGTAGACCACAGCATGCGTAAGCACACTACATATAGACTTGACTTTATTTGGCTATTTTAGCAATTGCCTGGAAGCCCTCTGAAAAAGGAACATAAAGATAACTTGTATTTCTTTTATTTTATATGTATGGTGTTTGGACTTCATGTATGTCTGTGTACTAGGTGCATGCTGTACCCTTGGATCCCACAGAAGTGGAATCACAGATGGTTATGAACTTCCTCTAGGTGCTAGGAATTGGAGCGACGTCCTTTGGAAAAGCATCCAGTGAACCACTGAACAGTCCAGTTATCTTGTACTAATGAAGCTTAAAGACTAGCTCAACAGCTCACTTATAGTGGGCAACTGGTAAGGAGATGAGATGTTTGGCATATTTAACCCTATTATTAACAGGGATACTCAAATGGATGTTGGACTTGTGGATGACTATATATCTACTCCTTGTGAAAATAGATTTGTGAATCAGTTTTCATACATTCATCTGATAAAATTCTATAGATGAGATTCCCCTTAAAAATCTGATGAAGTCTAAGGAAATTAAAAATGAAGTATAATGAAAAAAAATAGGATTGCCATTTTTCCTCCCATGTTTATCATATGGAATACAAATTGAATGCTGTGGTGACAAGGAAACTCCACTAAAACTATCTACTGTATAATCAGAGTGACTACTTCCAACACTTTGGTATGATCAGAAAAGCAACATTGTCTAAGTTAGGTGAAGTCAAGAATATCAGGTGTTGATTTTTGACAAGGAGGTCAAAAATATACAATGAAAAAGATAGCATCTTCAACAAATGGCATTGGTACAATTGTATGGTGGCATGTAGAAGAATGCAGATAGATCCATATCTATCTATTGTCCTGCACACAACTCAAGTCCAAGTGGATACAAAACCTCAACATAAACCCAGCTACATCGAACTTGATAGAAAAAAGTGAGAAATAACCTTTAACACATTGGCACAGGAGACTAGTTTCTAAATATAGCACTAGTAGTCATTAATAAATGGGACCTTCTGAATCTGAGAAGCTTATGTAAGGCAAAGGACACAGTTAATAAGGCAAAAGATAGCCCTAAGAATGAAAAAATAAAATCTTCAGCAATCCTACATTGGAGGATTGATCTCTAAAATATATAAAGAATTAAAAAACCAGAAGTCAACGAGCCTAATTAAAAAATGGGGTACAGAGCTAAATAGGGAATTCTCAACAGAACTCCAAATGGCTGAAAGATACTTAAAGATTGCTCAACATCCTTAGCCATCAGAGAAATGCAAATCAAAACAACTCTGAGATATCAATTTACACCTGTCAGAATGCCTTAGGTCAAAGACACAGATGATAACCTATGCTGAAGGGGATGTGGAGCAAGGGGAACACTCCTCTATTGGGAATGTAAACTTGATTAGTCACTTTGGAAATCAGTATGGTGCTTCTTCAGAAAACTGAGAATCAATCTACCCAATGATCCAGCAATACAAGTATTGGGCATATACTTCAAGAGCATTGGCTCAACTATGTTCATAGCAGCATTATTCATAATTCCCAGAATCTGGAAACAACCTAGATACTCCTGAACTGAAAAATGGATTAAAAATTGTGGTACATTTACACAATGGAATTCAGCAGTGAAAAAAAAATGACATCCTAAAATTTATATGCAAATGGTTGGATCTGAAGAGTATCATCCCGAGTGAGATAACACAGACCTATTGATAGACATGGTATGTACTCACTCATAAGGGGATTTTAGATGTAAAGCAAAGGATAACCAGGCTACTATCCAACCACTACCCAGCAGCTAGGTAACAGGAGGAAGTTATGAGAAACATCCCCAGATCCCTCTAGGAAGGGAAAGTAGAAATGATCTCCTGAGTAAATTGGGACCATATGGGGAGAGGGAGCAAGGGAAGGTGAAAAGAAATCATGAGAGAATGGGATGGTTGAGTGGGGGGAGCAACAGAGAGGAAGAACAAAGAAGTGGAATCCTGATAGAGGGAGCCATTGTCTGATTAGAGAGAAACCTGGTGCTAGGGACACTCTCAAGAACCCACAAGATGAGCCCAGCTAGGACTCCATGCAGTAGCAGAGAGGGAGCCTAAACTGGTCTTTCCCTATTATAATGTGAATGGTCACCCTAATTGCCTTTATAGAACTTTCATCTAGCAGCTGATGGAGGCAGATGCAGAGATCCATAGATAAACACAGAGTTGAGCTACTGGTCCAGCGGAAGAGATGGAGGAGAGTCTGCATGAGCAGAGGGATCAGGATCATGATGGGGAGACCCATGGAGTAGGCTGAGCCATGCTGTTGGGAGCTTGGAAGTAACAGCTGACAAACTTTCATGGAAAGAATCTGGTTCCTCTGACTATATGTAGATGACAGTCAAAAGGCAAGGACAGTTTGAGGAGCCTCTTGCACTCAGAATAGAGTCTATCCTGCATGCATGAATTGGCTTCTTAAAGTCCCCTTGCCGAGGAACACCTATTTCAGTCTTGAGACTTGGGGGAGGGTTTTGGTCCTACCTCAACTGGATATGCCAGATAGAATTGACTCACCTTGGAAATTCTTGCCCTTGCTGGGGAGTGAACAGAAGGTGGGGGTGGGGAGGTAGGAGACAGGCTGGGGGAAGGCTGGGAGAAGGGACAAGATGGGGGGCAGTGGTGGGTATGGCAAAAAATTTTTAAGTAAAAAAAAAAAAAAAGAATATTGGGTAAGTTAGCCTGGTAGTCTAAAGAATACAAGAAAGTATGCTCTAGATTCTTCAGGAGTGGGAACCAATTCATAGCATCCACACACAAGGCCATTTTGCACACCCTGTTCTGAGGAAGGATGGCATGGCTTTTCTTTCTTATCTCTTCCATCCTTATTCCACTCATCTGGCACTTACAAGGAAATTTCCAACAGATATTGGTTGCCCACCAGACATTACATTGCATTGATTGACTGTGTCTGCCGGATGTTCAGTATACAATTAAAGTAAGCCGAACTCTATCAAAGTGACAGGCATAATTTGACTTTAAGACACAGAAACAAGGAAACTGAGTAAAAGTAGAACCTCTACATGACTCACTTCAGCATTGCTGGGCACCAGGAAATAACTTTTGTATCTACTCTGAAAGAAGGTAAGTACTCTTCAAAGGAGTATAGGAGTATAGCACGGACCACGGGATAAAAGGGCAAAGGTATAAAATGAATGATTCTGGAATGTTTTTCATGTTTTTGTGTGAACAAATGGGAACAGAAGAAACACTGTCAAAACTGTAAAAAGCTTTCCTGACTGATTAGTGTGACTGGTGTCTGCAACATCTCCCTGTGTTTAGAACAAATTTCCCCTTCTGTTTAGATTATTCCCAGTTGTTACTTCTCCTTTTGCATCCATGAACATGTAGGAATCATTCCTAACCTTCCTCTGAGTCTGTTCATTTTTATTCTTCCCCTTGGCCTCACACATGGGGCTTCCTTTTGGTAATTATCCACTCCCATTGAAGGTTAGCTCATAAGTGCCTTCAATGCATAGCAAAGAGGATCAGAGAGCATAAGAAACTGACCAAGTCGCTAAGATGGACGGTCTTAGTCTATCAGCTGACGGATATGGTGTATGGAAGAGTTGGATACTACTTTCTCAAAAGATGCTCATCAGTTCCTCAGCAGGAACGATACACAAACCTTCACACACAGTTTTATTTTCCTTTTCTCCTTCCCTGTTGTGCCAGAATGTGATGTTGTGTGCAATATGTTGCTTTTTTTTTTTTTATTAAACAAAGCTGATAAAAGTTTCCTGGTTGACAGGCAACACTGTGACAAACCCTGATGAATTGTGTCAACCATGTTAGCCCATGTTACATTAAGGAGCATAGTGTAAAGTGATTGTTGCCGCATGGGACAGCACAGCACAATGGGAGCTATCTCAGAGGTAGGAAAACAGCAGAGAATGTAAAGCCTCAGCTGGGATTGAGTACTCCTGTGCTCCTGCATGATGAGTGCTGTTGGGGTCCTACTCGCTGCCCCTTTCACCTGTGATTAGTCCCGGGCGCTTCCATTCTTTAGGGGTCGGAGACTGAGTTTGCATCAATATCTCTGAATCTCTTTCCAGTGCTTTTAGTAATAACATCTTTCTATACTTTGAAAGCAAAATAACCCAACACTCCCTCAAACATCTTTTCTCTTTAAAATTTTCAATATTGTCTGTGTCTTATTCTTCTAAAACTGGAGGCAGAAAAAGAATGGAAGCAGCCACAGAAAACCTTTTTACATTTTACTGGAAGGTCCAGGAGAGCACACAAAATGAGAGTTTGTTGAATGAGTTGCTGATCAATATTTATCTTTGTGACTTGTTAGTGAATTTTGGTGTGGAATGTTATAAAGCACAGTAAATGTATCGATTTCTTAAGGCTTCCCTAGCAAGTAATTACAAACACAGACTTGGTAGAGACCTGTCCCCCTCAGTTCTAGAGGACACAAGTCCAAATTCAAGGTGCTGAAAAGGCCATGCTCCCTAAGCAGTCATCCAGCATTCCCCAGAGACACCACACAGTCACAGCCAAGCTTTGCTTTTAGCCTTGGCCTATCAGGTTTATTAGTAATAAAGGGAAGTTGGACCGGGGGAGCCAGCACCTGTTAATCAGGCAAGGGGAGGGTTTGCCTGTCCTGTCTTCATACCAGCATTACAGCATGGCCATAGGTTTATATTTCTCCCTTTAATTAATATTTGTGGGCACATAGAGTTGTTTGTTTCTTGAGATAGGATCTTATGTAGCCCAGACTGGCTTTGAGCTCCTGATCCTCCTGCCTCAACCTCCCAAGTGCTGAGATTACAGATGTGTGCCATCATGTTGGACTGCATAACTTAATAAGTCAAAATCATTGTTTTGATCTTTAATTACAGCATCATGTTCTTTTGAACAGAGTTCAATTGTTGGGATATATTGGCTTAAATCATATTACAGTTCAATCAAGATATAAATCTCCATAATAAATATTGATAGCCTTTGAATGGTTGTACCATCATCCTGATTATCATGGCTGTTAGGATTCATATAGCTTTAGAAAGGCAGACATTATATATGCAGTGTATGTGTGTGTATGTGTGTGTGTATGTCTCTGTGTGTCTGTGTGTCTGTGTTCATTTGAGACAAGATTTCTGTCCTGGAACTCACTCTATACCAAGTTGGCCTTGAACTCCCAAATGCTGGGATTAGGTAATTAATATTTTATTTTATTCTTAAGATTGGGCTCTGTCATGCACATCTAAATTAAGATGTTCTATTTTCTACTAAGAAAAATTTAGAAAGGCAGAGAAATTATGAAGCAAATGGAGTCCTCTAGAATTTATCATAGTAGAAACCAAGATGATATCTGAGATTGGTTGTGAAAGCTCCTTTATGCAAAATGGCTAGAATCTACCCAGTAGCTCAACATTTCCAGTCATAGGAAATGATCGCCATAGAAGAATTAAATTTTTCTTAATAGTAATACCAAATATAATGCCTTAATTTAGCTAAGCCCAGTGAAGAAAACAAAAGCCTCCAAGGAAGAGAAAAATAGTACCTGTTCAGTATCTTTCAAATGTTCCATAAAAATCTAATTTTTGATGGCTCCAAGGTCATGCATGATACATTCCCTAAACAACTTTCTTATATAATTTTGCACTTAGTTATATTCTTAAAATCAGATATAATTAATGATTTACCTTCAAGTTCAGTGCATGTTGACTTTCTGTTGAGCACATGGTGATATCTCTAAATTTTTAAACTTTTTGTTTCTAATAAGAACTCCAACTTAATCAATTATGTGTTTATAACAATGTATAAGCCTCACCTACATCTACAAATTAAGTTTCTGGACTTGTTGCCTATAGGATCCCTCCCAAAGAGTTATGCAGTCTGGTCCTAAACACACACACACACACACACACACACACACACACACACACACACACACACACACACATGCACACACACGCACACATACGTGCACATGTGCGCACGCGCTCACGCGCGCACACTCTCTCTGTATATATAATGTGTGCCTTTCTGAAGGCAGGCATATATAGTCCTTTGCATCCTAGGTTTGTAAACTCTCTGGAACTCAGAACATTGATAAGGTCTACTTATGGGTAGAAATAAGAGAGCAGCATAACAATTTTGAATTAGGGCCTGAGACTAAGAGCTGGAATTAGTAGAACTGTATTTTTTCATTTTGTAAGTATAGAGGGTTAGTCCAAATTTCTGGGAAATGTTGTGCCTTCTCACCCCTCTCTGAGTGCCAAGCATGCACTAGAGGGATAATGTTATTTTTATCTTCTTATTTACTTTTCTATGTGTACGTACACGCACCTGCAAGTCCACCAAAAGAAGTTACCAGATCCCCATAGAACTGGAGTTACGGGTGATTGTGAGCAGCCTAATTTAGGGTCTTCAACAAGAGCACACGGTGTGCTATTAAACTTTAAAAGGTTACAATGTCTTCTGCATCCCTTTATATCAGGCAGTATCCACATATTCCTGGGCTCCATTTCAGTGCTGATTCATTACTCCAGTGCATTCTTGCCGAGCAGCATCAGAACAACACTGACTCTCAGATTTAGGCTCCTGAACATTGCAGCCCAGGGCCCAACTTTGTCTATTTCTTCACAACTAATTTTAAATCTTTCCCGTGCCCAGATGCATATACATTTTATGTTTTGTATCTTTACCTACTTTTACATCTTTTAGTCTCAAAAATAGAGCAGTGCTGTACAGAATGAGAAAATTTTATATAAATGAGATCTCTGAGCGTAAATTTAAGGCATCAGAGTGACTTTATTTCTGTGTTTTATACTTGATAAGAGCATTGAATGAATAAAGTGAAGAATGAGCAGAAGATGAGGGAGTATTCATGGCACATTCAGACCATATCAGGTCTGCGATCAGTTATCTGTTGAAGAAAATTACATTGCATCTGTCAATAGACTTAATAACTCTGGGCCTGTGATTTCATAATGGATAATCACACAAATTCAGGAAGCTATACCATATGCCATTCCAGTTTTCTACTCTCTTATTCACCTTAATTTTCTAGATGACTGAAATTATCTAGCCCTGCACTGGAGATGGCCCACATGGAAATAGGGCCTGGAGGAATCCAGCCCCTTTCACGTCAGGCCTGTGCAGGTTGAGACTGCTGGGTTTTGTCTAAGATCCAGGCATCTAATTGAAATGAACAGATCTTGGAAACTGTCAACCTGGACAATGAAAGTGATTAACGGATGGGAAACAGTGTAAGGAAGATGTGGAACAGCTGGGGGAACAGAGGACGGAGAAATAAGAGGCGAAGGCCAATGATTCAGCATCCAATCAAGAAATCCACATCTTTGCATGTGAGCCATGAGGGATACAATGTAAACAGTGCAAATTATTCTAGAAAATTTTCCTTGAAGCAGGGAATCTCAAGGATGCTTAAAGATGTTATTTCTATTTATAGAATCATTTATCCACTTCCACATAATAAGGTCACTGTATTAATAAGTAATGGTGTTCGTTGACCATAAGTATTGAATGACTTAGCTTCAGCCATCTAACCAAGTAGGTGTTCCTTGTGCTCAGGTGAGATCTAATGAAGACAATTCCTGGTGTGGCTTGTTCTGCTCAGTGATGTCACAGGGTCTGAAAATCTTTTCATCTTTCTTCTAGACTGTTTATCACAGATCTCGTTGTCACAATTGTTCATAGCGCCAGGTGGCCACTGCATCTGTAGATCATCCCTTTCCTGTGCAGGACAGGTGTCCTCAACACAAGTCCCTTCACATCAGAAGCAAAGCTGACCAGAGACTCCCAATAGATGCTTTCTGAAATTTTATTAGCCCAAGCAGCTTCTCAAGACAAGGAATCTTCCAAAGAAGTAAAATAAATCAGCATCTTACGTGGGGCTGGCAGTATTGCTGCCTACAAATAACTGGAGATGTGTGAATAGGGCAGGAGGGAAGAACACCTGTCAGTTCAGCAACAGCCAGGTACTGCTGCCACAGTGTGCTTAAACTGCCAAGGAAGGAAAACAGGAGAAGCTTTTGGCAACTGAGCTATCACTGGACAGTCTAAGCAAAGTCAAAGGTGAAGGTCACCAGGACACTATTGTTGCTTATCTTTGCATGATTTTTCTGATTTTTTTTTTATATTTTCACATACAGATACCTTATATACTGACACCTTTCATACTCCCACCTCTGTACCAACCTTCTTTGCCCTCGCTCTTTCCTATAAATCTCCCTCAGGCATCCTTGTCTATTCATTTTGTTTTGTGTTCTACTGGGATTAATCAGGACCATCTGTGTACCCATTGGTTTGGAGCTGGAGCCTGGAGGGCTCAGCCAAGGGTACACAATTAAAGGCAGCAATTCTCCCTCTCCCAGAATCTATCACTAGCCAATGTTCAGAGGTAAAGGGGAGGTGCCCATGAGCCCCTCCCTCATCTTTGGATGAAGGCCAGTCTTGTGTGGTGGCCGGTCCAGTAAGGTTAACTATAGTTGTTGCAAGATAACCAATGGAATGGTTGTGTTGAGTCTAGAGAATAACATTCATGGACCTTTGCCATAGCTAAGGGCTCTTGCATGCTACAATTAAAAGCTTATGTGTACATTAAGCATGTAGCACATTTTTTCTCAATGTTTAAGTTTTTAGGGGTTTTGTATGTGTGTGTGTGTGTATTCTGTAATTCTTTTTTATTTTTTTTAACTTTTTAAAAAAGTGATTCTTTGGGATTTTCACATCATATACCCCAATCCCACTGATTCTCCAGTTCTTCCATGTCTTCCCTTCAACCTTGTAACCACCCTCCCCAAAAGAAAATAAAAACATTAAAATTAGAATTAAAAATAGAGAAAAATCATGCAACCCTCTGGACAATGACCTGCTCCTCTATTACTCACACACAGCCTTCCCTAATACCTACCACAGCTGTCTTGTTACTAGTTCCACTGTATGTGCCACAGGGCTCCTCCTTTGCCACCGCTTATAAAATAGTCATTCATTGTAGTGGCCCTGGGGACTGAGATGTATCACATAGTCATCTCTTATGCACAAACAGTGTTGCTTTCAAATGTTCATTGAAATGAGTCTTTGGTCTGGTTCAAGGCCCCTGGCTTCTGCTACACCATCAGTACTGGACCCTCACTGAGACCCCCCTCTGCTCTTCTGCTGTTGTCCTGAGTCATGGAGATCTTGTGATTCTGACAGTTCTACTATGCCCATTCCACTGGGACCAACTCTCCCATATCAATGCCATTGGGCCAGTTCTCCCAGACCACCAGGGCAAGCTCTCCTGCACCCATTTTACCAGGGTCAGTTTCCCTGGGTCCTCTCCACTGGGGCCAGCTCTCTTGTGTCCATGCTGAGTAGTGGTCAGTGAGGGGCGGGGCCAAATAACAAAGCCCTCGAACATCATGGCTTTAGAAAACAGTCCAGACAACAGACATGTGCTTTCACAGATATTCCATAACTTCTTCATTATTCACTCATCAGCTGGCAGGAATCTAGGCTATGTCTTCCCAGGAGTAGTATAGTTGACTCATATGATACTTTTATTATTTTTTTGAGCAACTTCTGGACTTATTTCCGAAGTGGTTGTACAAGTATGCACCCCTACTAGCAGTGTATAGGATCTTCTTCCAACACATTTGCACCAGCATCTGTTAGTATTGGCGTTCTTGATGATGGACACACTGAATGTGATGGAATGGGATCCTAAAGGGGTGTGTGTGTGTGTGTGTGTGTGTGTGTGTGTGTGTGTGTGTGTGTTTGGAGCCTAACACATGGTGGAGGATGTCTTTCTATGTAACTCTGGCTATCCTGGAATTACTATGTAGACCCAGGTGGATTTGAACTAACAGATAATCTACCCGTCTCTGCCATCTGAATGTTGGGGTTAAAGGCGTGTGTTACTGTGCCTGGTTTCTTAAAATCATTTTAATCTGAATTTCACTAATGGATAAGGGTGTTGAATACTTTTTAAATTATTTAGCTTTTCATTTATTCTTTGAAGGACTTTCTATTTAGTTGTGTAGCCTACCCTTTGCCTCCTGGCTCTGCTTTTGTTGTTAGATAGGGTCTCACTTTGTAGCCCTGGCTGGCCTAGAGCTTGCTTTGTAGACCAACCTAGACTTTTACTTGGAGTGGGCCATGTACCTCCATTTCCAGCTACTGGAGTTAAAGGCCTCATGTCCATGCACCATGTCACCCATCTTTAAATTGAGTCATTTGGTTTTTTTTTTTTTTTTTGGTGTTTGGGTTTTTATTTTTTTGTATATTCTTGTCACTAATCCTCTGTTGGATACATAGTTGGCAATTTCCTCCATTCTGTGAGCTACCTCTCGGTTTAAATGATAGCTTTTTTTTGCTGTGAAAAATCTTTTTAAAAATTTTATGAAGTATGATTTGTCAATTGTTAGTCTTATTTTCTGGGCTGCTAGAGTCCCATTCAGAACAGTAATCACCCAAGCTTATCATCACCATTTCCTCTAGCCATTTTAGATCATCTGGTTTGATATTAAAGTCTTTGATCCATCTGAGCTGAATATTTTTGTAAAATTAGAGATAGGGATCTAGTTGCACCCTTCTTTATGTTTTTACTCAGGTTTCCAAGCCCTGGAGATTGGGAGATTGTGTTGTTTCATTATAAATAATTATCCCACCCACTGGTTTAATAAAAAGAGCTGATTGGCCAAAGGCAGGCAGGAAGTGTGGGCGGGGCTACCAGACTAAGAAAACTCTGAGAACAGGAAGCACAGAGCAGAATGCCAGAGAGAAGCCGGAAGAAGCAGAGGACAACTATGCTGCTCTAAGAAAAGGTACCAAGCTGCATGGCCGAACAGGATGAATCATGGGTTAGATGAAGGGTACAGAGTTAGCAAGTGATATGCCTGGGCCTTAGGTCGATCAGCCTAAAACTATTGTAAACATCTGTGTGTCTCTGTGGGACTGTGGGACTGTGAGACTGCGGGTCTGTGGGTCCTAAACCTTGAGGTTAGGCCCGAAAGTCTGGGCCAGAAACCTCCTACTACACTGTTAGTTGAAGATGCTGTCTTTTTTCCAATGTACATTTGTGGCATCACTATCAAAAACTTAACCAGCTGTAGTTCCATGGACTTTTAAATACAAATAGAGAAGATGTTCTAAATTTCTCTCCGTGTATACTTTCCTCATTAGCTTTCAGCCCCCACCACTATGTTCTCCTTTTCTCTTTTGATATAAGATCTTTGGCTTCATCTTCATCTTCATCTTCATCACTCCTCTTTCTGTTTTTTACATCAAGGATTTTTTACTTTGTTTCTTGGTCTCCTTTAGCAAACCCAAGTGGCCTAGGTCCTCTCTCCTCTGTCTCAGTGTCCCTGAATCTGGTGCTACCATTTGAAGATGGTCATAGATGTGTGTTTCCTGTCTTCTTTGTGGAGAATTTATGTTGAAGTCACTTCATATGCATGAACCGAGTCCAGGCCTCCAGCGGCTTACCAAGAGAAATTAAAACTATCCTATCAGAATGAGAAAAGACAGAGCTTGGGTGCCGAATTTGTAGTGGTGGGAATGTCAGACATCTGGCCTTGGTCAGATGATTTTCCAGGGAAGCAGGTATGTAAGGTCCTTTGACTTGGTTTCACTGTCCAAGGTTCACACAGCAAGGATATTTCTAGTGACTAGTTTTTTTTCCAGAAAGATTTCTTGGTAAGTGGGACTCATCTCCCATTTGTGAATGATTATGCGAGTTTGGGGCTCAGATGGGGCCCAAGGAATAGATATATAAATGCGCCTGTGCCTCTTGTGAATGCATTCTAATATATTAGAATTCTGATATTTGCTGAAATATCAGGGTGTCCTGAGACCGGCTATTATCTAAGAAAGACACTGCTGACAGATGGGCTGCTCAACCATACCAACACAGTCAGTGTATCTGGTATCATTGCAGTGGACATCATTCCTTGTTCTGATACCTAGTTCATGGGAGACCTAGACAGGTGGTACCTAAAAAGGGATGCCTGGAGGGGTGATGTCTAGGGAGGTGGTACCTAGAGGGATGATGAGGTGTTGAGTTTTTTGTTATGATTTGAGAGAAGACTTCCTTTTATCCAGACGCATAACAGTCCTGTAAACTCTTCAAAAGTGTCAAGAGCCAGTGTGGCTTCAGAGATACTTTTCTTCTCCTTGAAGGCTTTCTTTCTCTGCCTTGGTCTCCCTAGCCTCAGGATGCACATATTCCTGGCCAGTTGTTTCTCACAGGCCATAGGGAAGGATGATAGACTCAACTCCTTTCTGCCTTTGTCAGGGTACCACTTGCTATTTTTTTTTTCCCTGAATACAGTTTTGTTTTGTTTTTTCAAGGCAGATGAAACTTCATGGGCCATTTCTTCCTACTTTCCTAGAAACAAAGGCCAACCCAAGGGAGGGAGTGTGAGACAGGAGACTTACACAGAAAGTCACTTCTCAGCATCCGCCAAGGAAAGTGCTGACCTAGAGGAGGGGCACTGGGATTTGGAGTCGGTGCTCCAAGAAGCTGCACAGCTGCACGTGCACATTAATCACACAGCTTCCTCAGCACCGGGCAGAGGGGGATTTCTGTGATCAAGGGTTCAGCATAAAAAAATGCTGTAGTCTCTCTCTTCTCCCTCTTTTTGCAGTTTTACCCACTTCAGCTTATGGCGTTTTGTCGTTTGTTTGTTTGTTTTTGGTTTTTGTTTTTGTGTAAGACGATAGGTGTTTTCCATTTCTCCCTCCAAACGCTCTTATTTGTCTGTTATTTGCACTTTCCCAGTTGAAGTGCAACAGATGTTTCAAAAGGGTTCAGAACAAAATTCCTCATTAGGGACCGTGACAAATAAATTACATCCCTAACTGCACAACCCACATTTGCTCAGATCTTGGTGGATTTTTTTTTTCAGGGTGAGAAGTGGAAGAAGAATCTATAATAAAACTAAACAGAAAGAACATAATAATAATCGCATTCATTGACTGAGCTGGGGGTTGCTTCCTGTCCAAGTACTTTCCCATCTGTTATTTCACTCCGCACTCACAGCCCCCCTCAGGGACAGGTATTATTGCCTCCGTTTAACTTATAAGAAATTTAAATGCAAACCGGACTGGAGAATTGGGCAGAAGATTAAGCTGATCCATATCTGAAGAGTTTGATTAGAGTATGGAATTCTATGTCCACACACATTCAGATTTCATATTTCCACAATGAACCAAGTTTTCTAAGTGTTAACAGTAAGATTATTCCTATTACCAATGTGTTCTGGATTTTAACTTTTGGACTTTATTATTTCTATGAATTTTCAAGGGTGCCTTCGATATACTCTGTTGTATTATGTTTCTGGTCTGCCCAGTTCCACAGTTCAGACCTGTCAGCTGCCACTTATCTTGCCCAGCAATCCAAAGTCCTAAAGAAACACCTAGATACTTATATTAATTTCATACTGTTTGGCCTATGGCTCAGGCACATTGCTAGATAGCTCTTACATCTTAACTCAACCCATTCTCATTAAACTGTCTGTCATGTGGCCCGTGGTTCACCTGTGTTCCTTACATGTTGTTTCTTTGGGCATCTGGCTCAATCTGTCTCTGACTCCGCCCTTCTCCTACCTGTGGCTACAGTGTTTGCCAAGGATCAAAACAGCAACTTTATTTACAGATTGATAGTCACAGCATATAGAAAAGCATCCCCACATCAATATTCATCAACTTTTCTTTCCCTCTCTCAATTGTTTATCTTGTTCTGTTCGCAAACAATAATGGCAATATAGCTGGCAGCAGACCTTCAGAATAAAGCAGATTGCATTGTAACTCATTGATATACTAGCATGCACCCAGTGTGGCTTGTCTGTTGTCTCATGCCAGATAAGCAGTTCCATCAAGTCCCTAAAGCAAATGTGTCTTCAATCAGATGTAAGCAAATGACGACTGTAGCTGCCAGTTTATTGAGTGAGGGAGGATTTTGGGGTAAAGGGGGAAATGCAGTGAACTCATCTGTATTCCTCAGCTCCCCTATAGCTCAGTCTTCCAGTCTTGCTCTTCCAGACCTCTGGACATTTTTAGCCACTTTATTCCAAACGGTCACATACTAACTAGCCAACTGGTCAGCTAATTTATCATGGACTTCTGCCTGTTTTGAAAGGTGCAATATCCCAAGATCCTAGGACAGGGTTTAGACTGAAGCACAGACCCAAAAATTTTTTTTCTAAATGAATCAGAGGTCAGGAGAAAATATCAAAACCAATGAAAAACAAAATACTTTGAGGGTATCAGAATGGTATTAAATATAAGAATTTAAGGGCTTCAGTTGACTAAGGTAACATTCTTTGTTCAAAGATCAGTTTCCTTATCAGGGTTTTACAGTCATGTCCACATACAAATCTCCTAGCAGAGGACAATGAGAAAAAGTGGTAGCCACATATCTCAGGCCAGCAGTATAATTTTTCATTGCTATGCCCAATCTGAAGCAGAAATGTGAAGCTTGCAGGGGAGTAGGGAGGCAGATGAAACTTTTCTGTGTGATGCCTGGCTTTTTATTGTTACTATTTTAATCATCTGTACAGACTAAAGATCTTCAGTGATCCAGAATCCAACCAATAAGAAAAACATTCCTGAGTGCTTATCATAGCAATGATTACTAAACTAAAGTCTGGCAGGACTACAGGTACCTTTGAAGCCATCAAATGGGCATTGCTTTTAGACATCTGACTAGCTATCACCCATTTTCCTGGAAGCTGATTACCTACAGACATTTTACTCCAGGTTGGTCAAGAGAGAAGCCACAGTAGCAGTGGTATCTGGAGGAATCTTTCTTATGGGCTAGGTTTCTTATGCAGCCCTGTGTTAGAGAGAGTTTGCCCAGCATACACTGGATCTGTGCTCTATTATTGCAAATAAACACATGGAAAAGGTACGATTTCATCCTTTTCCCTGACTTACTAAATCAGAGGATGCATCTTAACAAGATATGTACAGACTTAAATGCATCCTGAAAAATCACTATGCTAGGACATTAATTCAGCTGAATAATGTCATTCTTCCCTTACACTTAGGGACATTTACTTTTCCTGTAACTGCAGAGAATAAACTTTTACCTCATTCTGTAAACATAGTTTATGAACCCTGATATTTAAATATGACATCAATTGTTATCTTTTATTTTCTAAAAGATCTTCCAGTTTTCAGACTGTGGAAGTAACATTTTGAAATCATGATGTTAGAACAGAACCTATGCCGTTTAAGATTCAGGAGTAAATTTTACTGAATAAAAACATTAAAAAGAGAAATTATGAGGTCGGAGAGCTGGTTCTGCTGAATAAGTTATTTTCTGGTGATCCCAAGGACCTGGGCATGAATAAAGGGGGAAACTGACTATCTTTCAGGCTGACCTCTGACTCCACTTTGTGCCTTGGCTTGCACATGCACACATGTACACACACACACACACACACACACACACACACACACACACACACACACAAACCAACAAATGAGTTTCCCCCTATGGATCTCCTAAGTCATCAAATTAATGGAGTAATCATCTTTGTTTGCTTATTTCATTCTTCATTGTTGGGGGAAAAAAATCTCTGCTGTACTAGTTATCATTCATGAAGCCTAGCTAGGGTTAATAGTTTAAGTAACATTTCTCACGAGGCCATTTACCTTGTTAAAAACATGGCTTCTGTTGTCTTTAAACAAACAGAAATAAAATCCTCCATCTTAAGACGCATTTTTCGTTCTTTATGCGTGTTTGTGGAGACAGGAGATCAAATGGAACAGAACAATCAATATAACATTCACAGTAGTTTAACCTCTTCCCTTGACTGATGGGGAAATGCAAGTTAGAGGATGTGCTTGATCCTCTGAAGGTCAGAACTCAATGGTGCTTTTCCATTGTGTTAACAGGAAACAGCATGAGGGTGTGGGGGAGGCGCCATGCTGACTGCCAGCCCCGGGCTGGATGCACTTTATTTAAAAATATAAGCAGGCATGCAGGTATGACTCCCACTTAACCTGTCCTTTGCTAACTCCTGCTGTGGGAATCTTCCAGCACACTATACACGAAGGCATTTTAAAATAAGCAAATGGTCTCCTCGGAGGTTCCTATGTCTGGTAGCATTAACAGTTGGTTAAAATTGGCTTACGATGTACTGGTGACCTCTTACTGTCAGGGCCTCTATAATACGTTGATTTCCTGTGAACCACTCTTTCCAGTTTCTGCTGCCTTGACGTGAAGGCATAGAAAAACCATATAGGACGCCTCAATTTGGATCAAATGACCTGTGTAATAGCAGCAGTTCCAATTGATTCCAGAGGACACACACTCTTTACTTCTTCCATTTCTACGTTATGAGGCAAATAGAAAGGAGAATGAATATTTGGGACGGGGGTGAAAAAAAATTACCAATTGCTTCCCTGATAGGCACAGCATGAATGTATGAATCCTGATTCCTGGACGTATTAAAGCACATTTGGCGGAAACAGAGCCACGCTTAGACATCAGGATTCAAATAGAATCATTAAAGGATGTACCCTTGGGGGTTCTTAGCATTAATCACAGGTGATTATGAGGGGCCTTGCCATGTTATGCGTGCCTGCCATGCATACAGACTTGGAAATCTTCCCTAGAAAAATGATGGAAAGGGTTGAATCATAAGACAATGACGGTTAACTGTTGCTTCAGAAAAATAGTCCAACTTGTTGGAGAGGCTGAGTTTCAAAGAGAAGAAGTGGAGAGGAAGATTGGGAGAAGAGAGGCAGAAGGACTAGAGAGTAGTTTTCCTTAAATCTAAAATTGTTTTGTGTTTTATAAGTTAGTGATTCAAGATGCTTGGTGGGATTCAGATAAGTCAGAGAAAAGGGATAAGTTTTGATTTACATAGATGACCAAGGAGCTCAAATCTGGATGCATGAGAACCATGTCCAGTGCCTCAGTACATAGGTGTTTAATAATGGCGTGAAGAGGCAGAAGGCTTCTGGGAACACAGGTGAGGCACGGGACCTAGAGTCAACAACTTCCTTCTGAAAAAGACCAAGACCACCAGTGGAGGAGCTGGCTATGTATATAAAATAGGGAACATTCTTGTAACCATTTCCTTGTAAATGAGTCAGCCATTGGTCACACATCTGTAATACAGAGAACTGACTCACCAGTCCTGTGTTCAATTCAATTGTGAATGATTTCATCATGAACAGGATGGAATCTGCTTTAATTCATTATTGGCTCAGCATCCCCTTCCTTTCTGGACTATAGGCTACTTCCATCCCCAGAGACTATTGCATCCGGGTTTTTAAGATCAGGTCTTTTAATATATGTCCCCATGGCCTCATGTTGACTCTCATTCAATTATACTTAGACAATTGAAATGCTACTTGTTCTTTATTTGAACTATGAAGAGCCAAAGGAACAATTTATAGGCTTTTACAGAGGCATTTTCTGTCAGAAATGAGAAATAGTTGACTGCCAGACACATGTGTGCTTTGCTCTGGAATTTTCCGACCCAGAGTTTTGAGAGCATCCCAGCACCCACTCCCCTTCTATGTCTGCATCTTTGAGTTCAGATGGACACCAGGGATCCTTCCAGAAAAAAAAAAAAAAAAAAAAAAAAACCATTTGATACACAAAGATTAAGACACCAATCAAATTGTTTCTGACTTCAGATATTTTGGAACAAGAAAGAGCCAAAACATTCAGAAACTTTATTTCTAGGTGATGTATTCTCCAACCTTTTGGGTAGTCCTAGGGGTGACATAGCTCATAGTCTATAAGTCATCCAGTTGCTTCAGTTGTGGATGGTTGGAGATTTTGTTTGTTTTTCTGTTTTATTTTCATTTTACATCAGGAATCAAACACCTCCACATTTGTTGATCCATCTCTTCTCAATGATCCTTTCGAATTTTAAGCAGGGCTTGGTCACATATATCAGCATTTTCAATGATGCAAGGTCAAAAAACAGTACCTTCAAGAAATTTAAAGAAAGGCTTTACATTAGGATATTTTAAAATTTATCCAATAAAAACAGAACATCTAACTAGTTTTGAATTTAGGATAAACCTCTATGATTAAGAAATAATCTAAGTACTCTTCATGAAACACTGAATGCATATAAGTTTCCAATTGTTATTAATCTAAAATTTAAGTATAACTCAGCATCTTATAGTTACCTTCCAACTCCATCTTAGGACAAAAGGGGTGACATCATTTTATAGGGCTACTGGAGTCGGATTATAGCACATCACTAACATCTCAATATCAAGAGCATCTACAGAACACTCAAGGTGGATGACTTTACTGTGATCAACAACTAAGGAGAAACACTGAATCGGCTGAAGCATGTCGGGGTCTAGGAGACGAAGCTTGTCCACAGATGCAAAGTGAGGTTACAATGCCAGATCTAAGTCCAGTGACCGAGCTAGATAGTTTTGCATATTTTGTTCTCTATTACCCATAAGTCTCCTTCCTGTTTTTCATATAAATATCTCACAAAAGTAGATGAGGTTTGCTATCTAGTGATGCTATAGGAGGCTGAGCATTAATGACAAGAAGATGACCATCTGTCCTGGTTCACGTTACTCTGGACCTTTAATGCTAATTGGCTTTTCCCCTGGTTAGCATTAAGCAAATATCGCCCATCTTCTTCCACAGCTGATACTAAATTCACAGAACGGGCTTGATAAACCTGTTCAGGAGTCAGGCCTGAGCCCATGAAGCATGCTTTGTGACTCCCTGCTCTATTCTCTGCGTTGGGGAAGGGCCTCACTGGCAATGAAAAAACTATGGGTCGAAACAAGCAACCGGAGCATGAAGAACCTTGACTTTTATTTCTGTTTTCTCATTCTCCTTGTAATTAGAAATAAAAGCCATTCTCTTTCTCACACACTGGGGTGGATGAGAATCTAGAGAAGGCAAAGGATGTGCTAGTTGCTTGGGACAAAGACCGTGCCAGATAAACAGGAAAAGGACACTTTCTTTGCTATCTTGGTTCTTTTCTTCTTCCTAACAGCTGCACATCACATCACAGTTTTCCCAGGACAGCTCATCATTATCCCTGCTGCCCCGTTTATAATTAATAGCAGCCCTCCTATGTCAAAACATGGAGGATGTCGTGAACTCGAATCATCTTAGTAATGATCTAATGGACAGAAAATAGAGTATTTGATACTAGAATTTTGCCCCAGTTCCCACAGTTTCTAACAGGCCAGGAACACCCACTCTTCTGCCACAGCCCAGTGCTATACTGAGTCTCACTCTAACCCTGAAAGCTGAGCAGGTTCTAGGTAGAGACAGGGCTGGAAGAGTCTTTCTAAAACCCCATGATTCACTCTTTCCCAGCCTATTTTTATTACAGGAGCCTAAGAACTAATAAAGCTACATCAAGATTAACGTATGAAAGAAGGCATTTCTTCCCATGCCATTATCTAAAGTAAAATAAACCCTTTGTAATATAAATGGGAGAGAAGGAGCTACAGAAGGCCATACACTGTGGAGCCAGATGCTGTCAGTCTCTTTCTTAACTCACTACCACACTTCCATTCATGGGAATGATTTTCTCTTTCTTAACAAGCTATTTCTATACCATGCATAAATCAAAAGGCATACATTTTTCTATATTTCTCCTGGCAGATGCTGAGAATTTCCCCTAAACTGTTGTGTTTTTTTCTATTCCTAACCTCTGATAAAAGTGCTCGTGAGCTTCCTTTAGAGTCCATTTCCAAGTTCTTTTGTTAATTCCTAAAGGAGGGACCTCCTGTTGATCTACATCTTTGTTAGTATCTTTACTGTCAACAAAATGGATCTTTCCTTTCTTTTTATCCTACCTTTTGATGATCATTTGAAGGGTCACAGGAAGTTATTTGCTTTTGTGCAACATTTTCCAACAGTACAGACCTCATGATCAGTTCTTCCATGTAGGTTATGCCCAGCAATTGAGCAATCAAATAGTTGTCAGGGTAATTTACTTCTTAATTGATTGTATCATAACTACACTGACACAATTTCATTTGCTGACTGGGCACCATTATATGATGTGTGGTTCAACAGTCCTCAGCATGTTAAATGAATCCCAGTTGAACTTACAAAAGGAGTCAATGAAGACTTTACATAGGTTAAGAAGTTGAGACTTTCTGTGGACCTTTAGATCACACCGTTGGTATCTCTGAGTCTTAAGACAGATGCCAGTTTCAGTTCTATAGGTACACAGATGTTGCCAGCTGTTCTTCCTTCCTGGCCATTTGGATTTCATTTTGATATACCTGCTTATATCCCTCATGGAACTCAACCATTTGGATCTTTCATAGATAAACTTTTTCCTTGCTTTCGGGAGCACCTTTGGGGCAATCTTAGTACACAAGGTCTTTTCTTCAACTTGGTAATTTCTTGACTTTCTTCTCTTAAAGGTTTTGGCATAACAGGAGTCTTTGTTTTCTTTGCTGTGACGGCCTTTATGGGTCCATCTAGAAAATAAATTAGAACAGATATTGTTTGACGCCCTTCATATTAAGAGCTGCTGGGATTTCGAGCAATGACAGATTTGAGGAAAGAGAATTCTTGTGGCTAGCTAACCTGTGTGTACCTTGCAGCATGTCAAGGCTTTGGAGAGTGAAATGGGGGATTGTCTCACACTGTTCAGTGATGGGAAGAGTCTGGCAGGTTCTCAGGTTTGGTGCAGCTTTTATGAGGGAGGGAGGGTGGAGTTGATAGATACTAAATGGGTGCACACCTTATCATCAAAATGTTATGTAGATTTGACTCATCTTTATGTACAAAGGAAGGAATTTGTTGATGCTTCTTCATGGAAAAATTACTGTCTGCAAAGTTCTCTGTGCCTCAAATTTTGAAAAGCATGGCTTCTATACATGTTTCTCAGAAATATTCCTATTAAATAATAAGTCTTAATATTTAATATTCATTCTCTTAGAGATGGTAGTCTTTAAATCTAGAATCCTTGTCAATCAATATCTAGAATGCTGAAAAATTTATGTGCCAGTGGTTATATCTGGGGCTCTGTGCTGAAGGCTCATTCCATGCCATCAGTGATTTCCATTGTAAAGTCTGAGTGCTGAAGGAAAGAATAGTGCCATGTTCCTTCTGGGTTGCAATGGATCTACTGTGGAAAAACATGAATTCATGACTGCTCCCCTGCTCCCATAAGAGCATGCCTCTGAGACTCTGAAGGAGAAGGGTGGCACCGATGGTTTCGCTTTTCATTCCTAACAACAGAGATGGACCACTGAGCTGCAGTACCCCCTTTCACCTTTCCTGGTGACCCGCAGTTCTAGCCTGTAGCCTCGGGTGGAAAAATAGGAGAAAGTAAGTGCAGCTTCTCTGGGAGGCATTACTGCTGACAGAAAATGAAAGTAATAGGGACGTTACCCAATAACTGTAACAGTGGTCACTAATGTTGGTGTTTTGGAGGGAAAATCTTGGGACTAAATAAAAGCCAGTGTGTGTTATTATAGGGTAGGTACAACAGCATTGTGTTGGGTTTTTATACTTTCAAAAGAACTGAATGGTTATGTAGAACTCAGCAAAAGAAAGCCCGTTGTCTTGTTTACTGAGCTGATTGGCCAGTCAGTTCCAAAGAATATGCAATGTAGGACATTATAATAGCTTTTAGCTGCAGTAATCATCCTCAGATGCTAAATAACTGGTTCCTAGTAATGAAGGCATGAGCATGTGTGAGAGTAAGTAAGATTTTACTGGAGTGAAATGGTTTTGGGAATGAACAGGTAAGAAGAATGAGTCTCCAAGACCCTATGCAGCCCAAACTGTGATCTTGTCAGGGAGGGGACATTGGAGTATGTGAAACCAGTGCCATGAGGCCCGCAAGCCAAACTCTCCCATCTGAACAGATGAGGTAATTCTACAATACTGGCCAGTAGATGTCTCTCTCTGTGTTATTTCCCTTCTGATCATTACCTTGGCCATCAGACAGTTCTGCTACATTACTCGACTGTACTGGCAAGAGAGAACTGACAATATTAAAATGACTCCATTGCTTTTATGAACTGGCTACAGGAGACTAGAGTACATTTCCATTACTGAGATGTGTTGTACGCTTAACCAAAGGCTTTTGGAAGCAGATAATTAGGCATTGTAAGCTGAGACTGTTGAAGGAATTCATACATTCATTGTCTCAATAAAATTGAGACAATGGCATGGGAGAATGTCTGAATTTTGAGACTAAGCTGGAGTGATTTGGGCTAGACTCTTGGGACAGGACAGACTTCTTCCTGTAGCAAACTCTGCGGTGGTGGGAATAGCAATAGCAGTATTTTAAACACAAGCACTCTTACTAGATGGTTGCTGAGCAGTTCTCTGTCCTGTACACCAAAGTAGGGTGCTGCTTTTTCAAATATTTGACTTTCTTGTTCTGAAATGGCCAGTGCCAGCATGCTTAGTTTGCATGCATTGACACAAAGCACATTTGAAATCTGAAAGCATTTATGCATTAAATAATACAAGGTCCAATATCTGGAGTAAATTACTGAAAATTCTGGTTTAAAAGGAACACATTTACTGCACCTTTTAAGGCCTCCCCCCAGAATAAAGACAAAAAAAAAAAAAAAAAAAAAACCTCTTTGAATTAAATACGTAGACAATTTGGAGCCAATAAGGAAGAACTATATAAGGAGACTTTCGCTAGTCTTTCCCAGGTAGGTAGTCATGAGGAAAGGTAGGATGATTATTCATGCATATAACTCATGAAGTATCCATTGAGACATCAACAAGGCTTCCAGAAGATTCCAATGAAGCTGTTTAGTAGTCAGACAGGTTCGAGTAGGGCTGATTTCTAGATCTCTATCTGCCAAAAGTCAACTGGAACCTTGATGCTTCAAGTGTGGACAATGATTGAGGGCTCCCGGGTACATCTGGAGCTTGTTGAAGTTCAGACCCTTACACTTCATCTCACATTGCAGTATCAGAGTGTCTACTTTCATAGTTACCCACCCCATCCTTTGTTTCTATCTTCCAAAGATAGAAATATCATTTAGTTATCCTTTATGCATTTAATGAACAGCTGAGTGTATAGTACCAGGCTTGGAACTAAGTTCTAAGGATATAATGCCAAACAAAACAAAAAATACAAAATTTATGACATCGTATCTTATTTTACATTTATTTATTAAGAAGTCATAGCATGATTCTTACAAACCATGACAATTTGAATAACTTCCTTTATATGAATACATTTTTATCTTCTAATAACTCTGTGAAGTGGGCTTTATAATTTTTGATATTGTCTGAACTTTAGAAATAAGGAGATGGAGATATAGAGGGGTCCAGAAGTCTGACTTCAAAGTCCATATCAGTAAGTCAATAAGCTAGTTGTGTTATATTTACCTCCTAAGTACATTAGCAGAAGGTTGTGATGGAAACATGGAGAATCCATTAGCCAGTATGCTCATAAATGTGCGTATGAGATGCTATTTATTTATAAGAGGAAAGCACCCTCTTGTGAAGATGTTCAGAGCAAACTTTCAATATAGAGCACATGTAAAGCATCTGAAATACAAAGAATGTGGTCTCTTCTAAGATCACCCAGGGAAGATCTAAGGTCCCTGGAGAGGTGAGACGTGAGGCTGGGCAATAAACAGTGTTGAAAGTACAAGACTCTAGAAGAAAACAGGGGAAGAGAGCAGTCTAATATGGTAATCTGATAAAGCAATGAGGTTTGGTCAGAAGACTGTGACAAAGAGACTGTTAATGTGACAGCCGAGGGGACAATAGATTGCAAAAAGCAAAGACAGAGGCATCAGAACTATCCAGAGTTGACTGAGTGGCCCTGTATCAAGATAGCATAATCCTCACCCCAGATGTAGCAGTGAGGGTCTGTCACTTAGCCACCCAAAGGTTTTGGATCACCCTATGTTAAATGCACAATAGCCACATGACAGTAGTAACCACCGTATTGAACAATGTAATTCTATTCAATCATAGTCAAAGTTATTGATTATATGTTTTACCTATATCTTTTTTACCTTCTCAATTTCTCTTCCTGAACAACTATTCTCAATGGTTTGTATATGAATCATCATTCACAGAGATCTTTGTAGCTCAGTTAGTTAATATCAAGTCATAGTTTATACAAGACTCAGAATAAAAGAGTTGAAAGACATGATGCTTCTTTTATGTATCCACTTGGAGTGTTAGAAGCAGCTCAAGTTGATAAATTCCAAGAGGGGTACATATTTTCCACTCACCCAACTTGTCACCCCTGGCTTGTCCTAGCCTAACACATAACAACACCATGTAGCCAATATGCCCAAATCGGAAACCCAAGTAGAACCTAATTCTGCCATTTGAGCATTACTGACTCTTAGAAACACACGTATCATTGTGTGTGAGCAATCATTTCTATTGGTCCTGCCTGCAAGTGGGCTTGGCTCTTGCATCCGAGCCTCCTGTGTGCTCTTCCTTCTTCTAGTCCACGGGAGAAGAAAAGGGGGCAAAGGTCATGTTCATTAGCCTCAAAGAGGCCACAAACTACTGGGAGAGAAATAATGCCCAGCCATAAAGTAGGTAACTAATGAGTACCGTTGAGACAGGGATGTTGAGGTAAATGATTTGTGAAGATGTAAAGTATTACAAGAAATGAGGAATGGGAGACTACCCAAGCTTAGAGATCTCTAAGAATGATGATTCATATACAACCCATTGAGAAAGTAAAAAGATAGAGGAAATCACAAAATTAGTAACTTTAACTAAATAGAATTACATTATCCAATATGTTAGCTACTACTGTCATGCGGCTATTGTGCATTTAAGATGGGGTGATCCAAAACCTTTGGATGGCTAGGCGACAGGCCTTTGGTGACCTTGGTGAGAACATATTGTTATTATTCTGTCAGATGGACAGTTATTATCTTTATACCCACCAGTGAATGCATCTCTCAACCTTCATCAGAGAAGCTTTTTAAAAAACAAAACAAATGGCAGAGAATAATACAATGTACAAACAATAAGAGACTGTTGAGTCCTCAGCTGGAGAGATGGCTCTTCCAGAGGACCTGGGTTCAATTTCCAGCACCCACATGACAGCCCACAACTCTCTGTAATTCCATTCCCAAAGGACCTGACACCCATGGCAAAACTACAATGCACATAAAATAAAATAAAATTTAAAAGACAGTGGAGTTTTCTCTCATCTCTAAACGGGACATCTGTTTCACAGCTCCTTCCCCCAAACTCTGAGATATGGTGGGGTTCAGGTGTCAGCTGATAAGGTCCAAGGACACTTATCCAGGGTCCTGGGCTCCTGTAGGCGGAGTGCCCACCCCATTCAGAGGAGGCTGCTGGGATCTTGGGATTCCATTCTTCTGTTCTGTTTTCTTTTCTTTTCTTTTTTATTTTTTGGTTCCCTGACCGGGAATCGAGCCCTGGCTGTGGTGGTGGGAGCGCTGAATCCTAACCACTAGACCGAGCCAGCGCCCCCCCCCCCCTTCAGGAGCCCAGGACCCTGGATAAGCATCTTCGGACCTTATCAGCTGACACCTGAATACCACTACACTGAGAGATCATCAAGGAAGTGAAGATGAAAAATATCTGTAGCCAAACAGAATTTGCTGGATATGACTGCACGTTTGCACACACGAACTCATAGCTGCTGGAACTACATTCACAAAATTTTCGGCAGACCAAGCCAGCCTGAATTCCAGTACAAATAGGAGAGGAAATCATGCAGTCTCACTCACATCTGAGGAGTTATGGAGGTTCATGACTGCTGGGAGAGGGAAAACCACTCTTGTTTAGGAAGGTGGGCTTGAAAGACTACCCATGCTCCAGTAGACAATCCCACACCCATGCACATATAAGCAGCCCTTAAGTGGACTCAGTGGATATTATATTTAAAAGAGATAGAGAAAAATACAGAGAGAGAGAGGGGGAGAGGGAGGGAGGGAAGGAGAGAGAGAACACCTGTTGTCTCCAGGTTTTTGCTATTACAAATAATGCTGCTATGAACATAGTTGAGCTAATGCCCTTAGGGTAAGAATGTGTATCCTTTGGGTATATGCTTAATAGTAGTATTACTGGATCATTGGGTAGAGAGATTCCCAGTTTTATGAAGAACCACCAGATTGATTTTCAAAGTGGCTGTAAAAGTTTACATTTCCACCCACAATGAGGAGTGTTCCCCTTGCTCAAAAATAAAAAATAAAAATTTCTGTTTCTTTTAACTTTGTTTTTAAGCATTACTAGGAAATTTAAATCATGCTTTGTAGTTTACTTTAATTTCTTTGGACAGGACTGGTTAAAAAAAAAAAAAGTGAGGGAAAACATTGCAGGTCTTAGTTTCATTTGTTTTGTCCTGGATTTTTCCTTTGCGAAAGTATTTGATATTGCTACTAGTACTGTTGGGGAAATGGAAATCAGCTGTTACTCATACCTCATGGATAGGTAGATGGACTATGAGAATTCTGTTCTAAACCTGGTAGTGGAAGGGTAGGCCAGTCACACCTACTGATCCACACCAGGCTGATGACTGCACTTACATCAACATGCGAATTGATAGACATTTCACCCTCATCAGTGTGGTGGTAGAAACATCCCCCATTTGCCTTTCCTCAATTTTAGTGGCACAAGATTTGTGGGAAGGGATAAAGCATGGAATGGATAGAACTTTCAAATTTTAGCCTTTGGTGGGTCTTTCGGAAGGCATACATCTCAGTCTTTGGCCAGGATATCTTTGGTTCAAGATGATTACTATCATTAACCCTGGTACTGTAAACTAGGAACAGAACTGATTGTTCTATCCTGACAACTTCCCCTCCTGTTTTGTTATAGCACCAAGTCCTGTGTGATTTACATTTCATTCCACCCATGTGCATGATGATAAAGTTTAATTACAATTTAGTCACAATGAGACATAGCAGCTAATAATATGGGGCAATTTTATCAATGCACTGTGGCAGAGCTAAGCTGTGGTTCTTTCCTATTGTGTACCTGGCTCACTGGTTGACAGTGCCTCTTGTTGCCTTCAGTCACATCCTCTGTTCATGTTCTCCCACTCACAAATTCAGTGTCTACTCTGCCTTAACAAGCAACTATCAAGGTGCATCAGCAAAATTAGCATAAATGTCTTTTTCCTTCACAATTTCACAGCTAGGACATTTGTTTTTACTGCCATCTCAGCAGCCTTTGAACATAGTTTATATTCCCTTATTAAATTGAGAAATTTTAACTTTTTGCTTAAAATAATTTGTGATTCTCTTTGGCATAGTCAAATGGTCAACATAACTACTCTTGGATTTTAAAATATTTCTGGATGTTATTTACTTGTGCGGTGTTCCATTAAGAACTTAGTATTTTCTTTCCTTTCTTTCTTTGTTTGTTTCTTTCTTTGTTTGTTTGTTTCTCTCTCTCTTTCTTCCTTTCCTTTCTTTCTTTCTTCCTTTCTTTTCTTTTCTTTTTTCTTTTTTTTTTTTTTTTTTATCAAATTCTTCCCCCTAGAGCTCCAGGAATCCTGCAGAAAGGTAGACAGAAAGGGTAGGGGAGTCAGAGGGGATGGAAGACTTTTGGAAAAGAAGGCCCTAAAACAGCTGAGCAAAGATCATGTGAACTCAGAGAGATTGAAGCAGCAGACACAGGCCCTGCATAGGTCTGCACCAGGTCCCCTGTAAATATGCTACAGCATTCAGCTCGGTACTTTCATCGGACTCCTGAATGTGTGATTTGTGGGTCTTTGATTCTTGTGCCTGCTTTGGGGGGGGGGGGCTTTTAAACTTTTCTCTTGGCTTGGCTTGTCCAACTTCAATATGATATTTTATCTTATTATGTTGTATTTTATTGTGATTTTTCATGATCTCCTAGAAACGAGACAGAAATGGAAGTCGGCCCAGATGGGAGAAGGTGGGAAGAAATTGGAAGCAGCAGAGACAGAGAAAACTATTTAGATAAGAAGAAAAATAAAAATGTTTTAAAAATTAAAAATAAAAGTACATATGAACCCCACACAAGATTAATATCAAAATAGCATATTATTTTCCATGACAGCCACTTATTAAATTCTTAACATTAAAAAGAAAAAAAATTACTATTTGTGTTTTCGAAAATTTCATATATTTATACAATTCTGTGAACATATTCACTCAATACCCTTTTCTAGTTCCTTCCACTTCTGCTGACTCCCTGCTTATTCCCAGTTAGGCTCCTCCTACTTCCATGGGCGTGTGCATGTGTGTGTGTTTATGTGTGCGTGTGTGTGAATGCGCACGTACATGTGTGTATGTGCATGTGTGTGTGTGTTTGTGTGTGTGTGTGTATGCGCACGTACATGTGTGTATGTGCATGCATGTGTGTGTGTTTATGTGTGCGTGTGTGTATGCGCATGTACATGTGTGTATGTGCATGTGTGTGTGCACGCACGTGTGCATATGTGTGTGTGTGTGTTGAGGTCTTGTGCAAGTAGTCACAGCTGTAGCTTCTATCTGTTCATGTGATGGCCATATCTAATCATGAAGATAGCATTTACTACTTTTGCGTTTTGAACACAAGCATTGGCATACAGTCACAGTGAATGTGATAAGCACCACTAAGCAAGTGACTAACAGATAGGTATTTATAGTGGACAAACTGACAATGGGGTGGTCTATGTCTCGAGTAATGTAAAACAGGATGCCATGAGAGTGCATCTCTATTCAGGACAGCATTCACTTGAAAACGCAAATTACTTGTTCTAGAAACTTTCATTTAATACTTTTGTGCCTCAATTCACCACTGAAACCAAGAAATTTAATTCCATGGAGACAGGCACTGTTATACATTCTCACTCTTTATATCACTCTGGGAGAAAGATAAAATTATTATTTTTCATTTTTTAGACAAAGAAATAAGATAACATTTTAAAAGTTTGCATGAAAAAGACAAAAAATCTAATGTTTTCTTTCATATGCAGACTTAAGTTTTTTCCCTATTGTCCAAACAAAAACAGCTCTCATCTCTAAGGAGTTAAGTGATATGTTCTAGAGTCAAATATGAGTAACCATAGCCCTGGAACAGAGATCCAAGTTGTCCCAAATACCACATGGTAAGAGTTTTGTGAAATCTTATAAAGACATAAGAAGGAAAAGCATATATTATGACAAATTTCAAATATAGTGGTGGAGATACCAGGTGAGTTTGGTCACAGAATAGTGTAGCAACCCTTGCTGTAGGTCTCTGAAGCTGTCTAATGGTATTAATAGCCTTCAGTTGGTGGAAGCTAGTGATCCGGTGAGTTAATACATTCTGAGAAGTTCTACTTAGTAGTGAAGCAATGTTATGTCTGATGCAAAGGTGAGCAAGAATAGCTGTTAAGAAGATTAGAGGACAGTTAAAGGTAAATTGTAATTGAGCTCTGGACCTACAGAGTTCCAATGGCCAATGAAGTTCTTATCGGATAATTGGCCTTGCAGAAGGTCCAATGTAAAGTAAGTTTTCTTCCTTGGGATACTCATAGTCTCTTCCCGCACTGTGTGTGTGTGTGTGTGTGTGTGTGTGTGTGTGTGTGTGTGTGTGTGTGTGTGTGTGTGTCTGTCTGTCTGTGAGCATGTCTATGTTGTATGTGTGATGTAAACAGAAGACTATCCATCCATATTGGGGAGAAATGGAAATAGTGAAGAGAAAAGGAGAGTAGAGAAGGATGAATGCAGTGGTTTATAAATGCAAGGAAAATGTAATAATATATATGCATGGAAATTCCAACATGAAAACCATGATTTTATATGTTAATTATAAAATAGCTAACTTGTCAGAAGTCCCCCAACTTGGGAGAGGTGGAACTTGGATTTGTGTTTGGCAACTGATGTCAGAGCTGTTACTATAGAAACAAACGTGATGAGGTTGTCCTGCCAAAACATAATCTTTACTTCTATGAGTCACTAGTAGGAACAGGATCAGCCCATAAGCAAAAACTGATGGAACCTCTCTGACTGAAGCTGGTGCATGATGTGACTCAGTTCCACCACTTCATCCTATCTTCCTTATTCAGTGAGTTCAGCTGAATTCTGCTGGGTTGGGATGGAAAATGTCTCCTCAAAGCTCATTTGCTTGACTATTAGACCACAGATAAAAGTGTTTTTTGGGAGGTTGTTGAACCTTTGAGATATGAGAGCTTAGAGAGAAGAAGTGGGTCCCAGAGAGAATATACCTTGATGACCTGTCCCTCTGTGAGGATCTGTGCTTCTTTACCCACCCAGGTTTAAGCAAAGAGCCTTGAGATTCTCTTACCTTTCTTCTGCCATGTTGTTTCTGCCATGATGAAAGCCAAAATAAAACTTTCTTCCTTTAAATTGCTTCTTTGCAGGGTTTTTGGTAAAAGTGATCAGAAAAATGACTATTAAAACATGATATGATCATGTTCTCATATAATCTTGCTTGATGACATAAAGCAGCTATGTTTGGAAACATAGCTATCTCAAACTATTGCTAATCTAACCAGCCTGTATTGGAGTCCTTACCTTTAGTTATCAGACTATTAGAACTATGGATCTCAAGAAACTAGAACTATCCCAGGAATTTCCTGCTTGGCGAAGAAGAAGCTGGAGTCCTGGGGGTATCTCTGAACAGCTTATCTACTAGAGAAGGAGCTTATCTCTGGAGGAGGAGCTTATATACAGGAGGAGGAGATTATCCTTTGGAGGAGGAGCTTATCTACAGGGGGGCTCATCTTCTAAAGAAGAAGCCCAGAGAAAGATTCATAATGAATGACCTTACCAGAAAGATTTAAAACTGAGACAAAAGTGGGCAGGGCCCTCACCTTGGCCAGATTGCCTAGCTAGATATATATCCATTATCTTCAGGATACCAAGGATGGATGAAGAACATCTCCTTGAATAAATATCCTTGTTTTAGTTTTTGATTGCAGTGATAAGACAGCATGACCATGTCAACTTATAAAAGACTGAGGGATTACAGTTTCTGAGGGTTAGAGTCTATGACCATCATTCCTGGGAGTATGCCAATAGCTGAGAACCACATCTTGATCCACAAGTATAACTTAGAGAGCACTAACTGGGAATTGGTATGGGCTTTTGAAACCTCAAAGCCCACCCCCCAGTGATACACCTCCTTTAACAAGGTGAGATCTCACAATCCTTCCCAAACAGTTCCACCACTGGGGACCAAGCTGTTGTGTGATATTTTGACCACATTCTGAAAATATAGTTTGCTTTGAATCAGAGGGCAGAGCTAGCTACCATAGAGGTTTTGGAGGACTGAGGACAGATAGACAAGAAGTAGTAGGGCAGGGTTTAGAGAGAGTCTCTACTCTTTTAAATGAAGGAGTTAAAGAGCTAGATCGTTAGTCGCTTCTCTGCCACTTCTCTGATCACTCAGGGTCTTACCCTGACATCTAACTCCTGAGTTTTTATTGATAAAGTCTAATTAGATAAACATCAAACATTCAAATATGTGAGCCGATGGGGTTCATTCTCTTTCTAACCACTATAGTAGGAGGTTTCTGGCCCAGACTTTCAGGCCTAGCCCCAAGGTTTAGGTCCGCAGACCCACAGACCTGCAGAGACACACAGATGCTTACAATAATTTTAGGCTGATCGGCCTAAGGCCTATGCATATATAACTTGCTAATTCTTTACCCTTAATCTAACCCATGACTCTTATCCTGTTCAGCCATGTGGCTCAGTACCTTTTCTCAGAGCAGCATAGTTGTCCTCTGCATCTTCTGGCTTCTTTCTGCCATTCTGCTCTGTCCTGCCTGTTCCTAGAGTCTTCTTAGTCTGATAGCCCCACCCACACCTCCTGTCTGCCTTTGACCAATCAGTGATTTTTATTAAACCAGTGTGTGGGACAATTATTTACAATGGAACAACATAATCCCCCTACAAACCACCACACTCTCTTTCCTGCTTTCCACTATTGATTGGCTTATTGAGGAAAGGGTAACTTTCCTAGCTTGATAAAACATGGGCAAATATTTTAGGTTGATTAACACTGGGCAATCAATCCTCAAATAGCATCCCCAAGAAACCTGACTGCACCTGAAATTCTATTACAATTTTCTTAGTGCCAGAAAATGATAGTGTCAGTCTTTCCAATAACTAGAATGTGTTATAGGAGCAGAAGTGTGTGTCTGGACTAGATAATGACAACTTCTCTCAGGCTTGGACAGCAGCTGATGTAGCAGGCCCTCCAAAGCTGCCTCTCAAAATGATTGTTCAAGAATGCTTGGGCTCTATTCTTAGGAATTATTGCTCAGTCCCAGTTGTTACTAGGGCTGTGGCCTTCAGAATCTAACTAATGTGTTATCCCTGCCCATTGACAATTCAAGCCTGGTTTATTTGATTTGGTATAGGGCAGTTTTACTCTGTATTTCCTCTTATTATACATATGGTCTGTCCTGAAGGTTAAAAAGGTATTTACACTTCAGTTATACACTACACCTGTGAAAGGACTTAATGTCCAGTTCTGTCCTGGTCTGGGGAAGACGATAAAAGGCCCATCTCAATAGGAATGGTGAGATAGTAAGATCATGAGAAAGAAAACTAGCTCCCTTTGTTTCCCTGGGTTCCAGTCCTGGGTATGGATGTTGTCTGACTCAAAGCCAGGTCAAGACAAGCTTAGACAGTTTTAAATTTTTGGAAGAATTTGTGTTTAAAATCTTCCAGTATTTTAAAAAATATCTATTTATTGACCATTGGATTTGCATGTGAGCAACTTGTGCAGCTGTAAGGGTGCTGCCCTGGGAGGTATCCCTTGTGCTACTTGGGATGTCTTCCCTGTGCAGGTGTACAGGTGCCACCTGGGATGTCTCCCCTGTGCAGGTGTACAGGTGTCACCTGGGATGTCTCCCCTGTGCAGGTGTACAGGTGCCACCTGGGATGTCTCCCCTGTGCAGGTGTACAGGTGCCACCTGGGATGACTCCCCTGTGCAGCTGTACAGGTGCCATGCTGGGAGGTTTCCCCTGTGCAGGTGTACAGGTGCCCCCTGGGAGGTCTCCTATGTGCAGGTGTACAGGTACCACCCTGGGTGGTCTCCTCCCTGTGCTGTTGTATAGGTGTAGCCATGGGAAACCTCCTTCTTTAGTTCAGGTGTCAAGTCCAGAAGTCAATTAGAAACAAAGAATGTCATTGCTGGATAAAGAGGCACACACAATGGAAAAGTAGGTCAGCCAGAAAACCTCTTTTGCAAAAGAAAGTGCACACCAAACACACACTTGGCTAGCAAGCATCTTTGGTCATGATAACTGCCATCTTTTATCCCTGTTGTAACTGAGTCACATCCCCACATCCCATTCTTGGGAGCTTTACTTCACAATCTGTTTTTTTTTTTTTTTAGATAATTTAGGAAATATTTGTACTTGCCAGGCTCACTACCTTTGATAGAAACAAAATGAAATACCAAGAATACATTTCTTAAAGATTCCATGGGTGGTTCAGGTGCCAAGCCTAGGAGAAGTTCCCCTTTGGCTCAGGTGTTGAGCCTAGGATCATGGTTTAATGCATATTGTCATCATCTTGAAATTTTTAATAACTTTTGTTGGAGCTCAAGGCACACTTTTATCTCTGGGCCTTACAATTTATGTAGTCCATCTAGATTGCAACCCAATTTTGAGATACTTATTTTCAGTCACAGTATATTTTTAAAGTATGTTTTTAAAAGGGTTATGATCTATTCTAATTCCCAGCATTGCTATGGAAACACATATGCACACACACACACATACATACACACATATGTATACACACAATCAGAATACAGAAATATATGGCATGTGAGATGTATATGTAACATTGAACTTGAATCTACCTTATGAGATAAAGGAGCAGTAATCTCTCTTTGCCTTGTACTTATTTTGGCTTATAGAGCCTGTGACTCCAGTGTGTGTTTCCTTAGGCAGTCTTTTGGCGTAAGGCTGCTGTGGGTCATGGCCGAGCTGTTTCATCCTTCATTTCCCCCTTGGGACAGGTAAGACTTACTAATGAAGTGAGCCAGGAATCTCAGTGAGGCTATCATCCTTCATGTTGATAGTATTTAAAATAAATTATCAAGTTACTCTAAGAAATCTCAGGTTGCTGCTTTCAAAATACCCAGTGTTATTTCTCAAGGTGAATGTTGAAAAATGTCAGGACCATAAAGATTTGGCTTATTCATATAATCTCTGTTAAGGTCATAATAAAGTATATTAAGTTAGTGAAGGAAGATATTAGAAAGTAAATGTTCATAACATAATTATTAGCAAGATTATCAATATTGATATTAAGATGGTATAACAGAAAATATAACAAAATATAAGAATATAGCTAATTTAAAAATGACAATTCAGTTACTAATTTTATTAGTTAAGGAATATCAATAACTAGTTTATTTTTGTTTTGCCATTTAAAGTAAGGTGGGGCCTAAATGTCTGGGTCTGTGGCTATTGGTTTTACTTTATTTTATTTTTTTTATTATCTTTGAGAGCTTCGTACAATGTTATTTTGATGCTATTCACCCTTCCCCATCTCTTCCCAGATCCACACCTTCTGTACCCACCCAACTTCTTGTTCTCTCTCTCTGTCTTTCTCTCTCTTTCTCTGATCTATGCTCCCAAATTACCTTGGATATGTGGCCTTCCCCTGGAATGTGATCTATCCACCAGGTGGCCTGTTCTTAAGGGAAACAGACTCTCCCCTTCCCAGCATCCATCACCTGCCAATAGCTCCTCAAGTAGAGGAGTGATTTCATGCCCTTTCTCTCCATGCTGGGACTGTTTTCCTGCCTGAGCTTGGTGCAGGCTGTGTTCATGTTATTTCAGTCACTGTGAGTGCATGTCAGAAGCTTTCTCTCATTTGTGGACACTAGCTATATGATATGGAATACTCATAGAGGTGGAAATTCATAAGGAACTATACCGGGGTTTCACAGGAGAGGAGACAGTACTCAGTAATATAAGGGTAACAGGAAATAATGGAATAGAGATAATTAAATTAGGGTTGGAAAAGGGAGGGAAGAGAATAAAGGAACAAATTGCAATAAATAACACTATTAAAAAATCCTATAAAAACACTACTATAGAAAATATATACATAAGCATACATTAAAAGATTTTAAATGAAATTATTCTATAATGGAACAAGTCCCCTACTATATATCACAGCTAAATAAACACAAATAAAAGGTTCAGTGCCAGGAATGGAGTATCTCCTTCGGTGTTGTTGGCTAGGGAGGCCCATAAACCCCAGTGTTGTTGCTGGTGCTATTGATTATCCTCAGAACACTATTGCTGAAGACACCACACCCTGTGGGTCCTAGACAATGGAGAAATCTAGCTGGCCTTGACCTGGAAGCTTCACCCACTAGGTTACACAGTGCTGGAAGGTGTTATGTACACTACCAGGAGAGGAAGCTGTTATCAGTCTTACCTAGCTGTAAACTCTTAGAACTAAAAATGATCGGCCTGAGAAGGCATGGCCACTGGTAAATAGTGGCAAGAAAGATGGGGGTAAACAATGACTTTCTGATTGGATTTAATGCTTACTGCACAAGAAAAATCCCATACCTGGTGCCATTGGGAACAAGAACATGTGGCTTGTCAGGTCATAGACTCTGGAGGAGATTCTACTATTATTCTGCTCAGTTGACACAGAATTAACGTCTCTTTATATTCATATACCAATTGAGTCACTCAGCTCTCCTCACAGAAGCTTACTCTTGGCAGTGGTCAACAATTAGCACAGATGCACCGCTAGTCAAGGTACAGAGAGTAAGAAACTGTGGAAGACTTTGATTTTCTATACATCCCGAGCACTATGCCTTGCAGGGTCATTCTGATGCATTTTCACAGAGAAGAGCAACTTCGTTCACTGTGGAGAATGCTCATGGGGCCCTAAGGTTTCCCAGAGAACTGGGAGGTTTGGCTGAAGCAATGACATTCAACAGACAAGAACTCTCAGGAAAATTGGTTAACACCAGTGACCAAGATGGCAGACAACGGCTGAGGCCTTTCTGAGCCTTACTCCTTTGTGGTAATAAGTTAAAGCAGTGGAATTTATGTAAGGGGAGAGGGGAGCTACTGTATCAGCAAAGTCCATTTAATCCCTGTGCAAATCAGCCAGCATGCCCTAAGTCTCCCCACTTTCCAGAAAAAACATGAATATTCAAAACACTTCCCAGAAACAGCATGAATATTCAAACCCTTCCCCATAAAATGAAATGTCTGACTGCTTTTGGCTGCTCTGCCTTTGAAGTATCTGTGCTTCTTTTCTGGAGCTAACGTGTGAACTTTCACTTCACTTCCCAGCTGCTCTTTCTCTGCATCTGATTTTTCTCCCGCAGGAGGCTGAGAATCCACTCAGCTGGAGACATTTCTTCCATACAAACCTTGAAAACTCAAGCAGTCTTCCAAAAGGGCTGACGTGTTTTGGGTGGAAACTGAGTTGACTTGGAGAGCCATAGCCAGTGTGAAGTAGGTAACCCACTCTGAAAGGACCATAGAGAATATTGTCCCAGTCTTGATACTCAAACAGGCAGACAATTCCAGATACATGTTAAGAACTTTGCTGTCCCAGGCCAGCAGGATAGCTCAGTGGGTAAAGGCACCTGGAATCAAGGTTGATAATGTGAGTTTGTTTCCTGGATCCCATGTCATGAATGGAAAGAACCAACCCCAGCAAGTTGTCCTCTGACAGCCACATGTGTGCTGTGGGATGCATCTCTCTCTCTCTTACACACACACATACATACACACACATACACACACACACAGAGAGAAAAATAATGAATAAATAAGAATGAAGTTATTAAAAAAATATAATCATCTAGGAGTGAGTCCACCAATGGATGACTCACACCCCTCATGGATATTCTTATGAAGCCTAGAACATGGTTAAGGGTAAAGGGAAGACACTTAGGGATGTAATTTTCAGGATTTCAATTATTCAAATAATAATTAAAACCAATTCTCCCATTAGAATATAGGACAACTTTTGTTCTCATTTTAGAATGGTTGACACTGGTCTCACCTGTGCGTTCTTCATGAAATTCATTTTTCTACCTACAAATTAGGAGTGAAAGCAAAGGATTATTTCTGTCTCACTTTGAAGATTAAAAAGCAACGTAGTAGGTACATGTTCCTGGCTGAGATGTATGCCATGAACATTATCATCTAAACAGGAAGGAAGAACAAGTTTAAAAAGGCATTTTGACAAGAAAGCTATACTATCATCCTGGCGATTTATTCTTCATTAGAAAACAACCCAAGTGGCCACATCTTCTCTTATCCCTCTGAAATATTGTAGAGTTGAATAACCGTGGAGCACGTGACAGAGGAAACCTACTGCTGTGGTTCAGATATGAAATGCCCTTCTCAGGCTCCTGTGTTTGAACATCCGGCCCCCAGAAACGGTTCTGCTCTGGGAGGTTGTGAAAGCCTCAGCTGAGGCCTAGTTTTAGAAGACAGTCAGTCACCCTTGTTTCTCAAACAGCACAGCATACATAGCTTTCCTTGGTCCTATGCTCCTTCTGGGAAATCAATAATTCTCTCCGTCCTTTTTCCCCCCTGGGCTTTGCTCCTCTCCCTTCTACCATTCCTTTCGTAGCTGTTTTCAAAATGCCTTGGCAGGAGCTTGTCCAGGTGTTTACGATCATAGTGAAATTAAGTACGTGAAAAGGAGACCCAGCATTGGAAAGCAGCTGTGAATGGGAGTGAGGTCTGTGCCTTTGCCTCCCTAGAGACTGACTGTTTTCCTTAGAGTTTGTCTTGGTGATTTTTCCCCTGGATGTGCCTCAGAGAGAAGACCTCCCAGAGCGGGGCAGTCAAAAGGCTCTGTGATCATTTAGCCATGTTGGAGTTAAGCTACCACAAGAACTGGCCTTTGTGAAAGTGCCAACGCCAGCCATTTTATTACTGACCCTTTCTGACACCTGCTTCTTAAAAGCAATGGGTCTCACCTTCCTGACATTTAGGTCTCCTCACATGGCAACCCAAGAGTGAGACGTGCATTATCTTCAAGTGAGATCCTCCTAGCTGTTCAGGGCTGCATCCGTCTCTCCTATGCAGGATTTTCAAAGCCTGTGGAACAGTTTCTAAGACACTCCACCCCCAAACGCACGCACTTTCTCCCTTAGGCTCGGTTGATCCCTGGAGCTCTCTGAAAATTGAGAATGCTGCACTTTATCCAGTTAAGCGTTTTCCTTGCCCGTCTCTCACATTAACAACTATCTGGCTCCTATCCTCTACGAATGCTCAGGAGGAGAATTCAGGTTTTTTTTCTCATCCCTTTTGCCTCTTCTAGCAGTAACTTTTCCATGTCACTTCTCTGATCTCCAGTTCCCCGCATCCTTAAAGGTCTTACTTAGTTCAGCCTCTTCTGTCACTTACTTTGGGTTCTTTTCCTATTATTGTTGACTTACCTTTGCCACTCTGTTTTCTTCTGTCAAGTGGACCCCTTCTTCTTCTTGATGTTTATACTCTCTTGGTACGCATGTTCATTGACTCTGATGCCATGATCCCTGCTTCCTGTCTTTGCTATCCATTGCCATGCGCCTGTATGACCGATAACTGCTTATCGTACTTATCCATGATTGTGCCTTCCATCCCCTTGCTTTATTCCACACTTGCTCTTGCTATTCTGGGTCAGTACCCAAGACACTTCTGATGTGTGATGATTTACTGCTGCCCAAGCCTCAGGCCCTGTTCTGACACAGAAATTACCTCTCCCTCCTCTTCTCTTTCTCAATAACAGCCACATTAATTCAACTCTCTAACTGCCATGTAGGAAATCATTCTGTAAACATATGGACTAACTTATTGTTGCAAATAAAAATGTCTGGTTGATTCTCGGAAGTGTTCACTACTCCAGCATGCATTGAGCGGTTAAAGCCCTGAGAAGTGCATAGTTTCATGAAAGTCTGCTTTCTGCTTCTACGATGCTTTTCTGCTCATACTTAGCCTTTCACTAACTGTAGAGCAAACCTTGAATTTTTTTCTCCTTCACCTCCATTTTCTGCATTGACTGCTTTTCTTTTAATCAGAGAAGGCAATGTTGAATTCCCAGTTAAGTTTGCTTTCCTCAATTAATGAGACGGAGAAATTTTAGGAAAGAGGTATTGATTTTAATCTCCTCCTTACTTTATGAAAACTTATTGTGAAATTAAAAGGCCTATTTTGTTTAAGCTTATTGGTCAAGGGCTGGTATGAATATGTAGACACAATTTTTTTTAGAGGCATTTGATATCACCCTAAGTGTAGCCTTTCATGTGCAAAGCCAGAGTAGCTGTATGTGCCATCTGGGATCATGTAGATAACCTCATTTTCTCTCAGAAATATGAAACTTTTAGTATCAAAAGTAGATGCTACATATACAAAGGTAGATTACAAGTTACACAGAACAACTCTGCAACTCTTCATCAATCAATCAATCGATCGATCGATCAATCAATCAATCAATCAATCAGTTTATCCATTAATCCACCCAACAACCCACCCTTACATTCATCCATCCATCCAACCATCTATCCATCTATCATTCCTAAAGTTTTCAGAAGCTAGAAATTATTAGTCTGACCACATGCTCACTTTGACCCCATTCTACCTCCTCTTAATATGGAAGAACAGTGTTTCCAATGATGTCTCCACAGCATCTCTTAAATATTTACTTTGGCAGTGAGTTCTTGGACTGTGACTTCCTGTGTAGTAGTGACATCTTCCCTTGCTTGGGTAAGGAAGTCAGTCAGCTTGCCAGTATTCTGGTTCCATTGTAGTCACTCTAGATAAGTTGTCTACGTCTTCCTGTATTTTACAGTGGGACCCCAAGAGTGAGACAACACGGTGGAGGAAGCAATGAGGAGTAAGAGCAGAGCTAAAGAAAGTGCTATTAATTCAGTAGATAATTAACTAATTCTCGTGTAATGCAGCTACAAAACTACCTGGTAAGCAATGAGGAGTAAGAGCAGAGCTAAAGAAAGTGCTATTAATTCAGTAGGTAATTAACTAATTCTCGTGTAATGCAGCTACAAAACTACCTGGTATATTTACAACTAGTCCTTTGAAACCTTTATTTTCTGAGCTTTCTAGATATTTGTAGCATAGAACACCTAAAACAGCCTTCTCTTTCTCTTTATACGTTACAAAATGCTTTAGAAAGTGGGATTCGTTTTTCTTGTTGCTGCTGTGGTTTGAAAGAGAGACATTTATCACTACCATCTTCTACCTATGCTTCATTTGTCCATTTTTCAAACTATTGCTGTTATAATAAAATAGTAAATCATCTATTATCCTTATGCACAATGCTATGGTATCTCTCCCAATGCTTGGATTAGTTTTCAAAAAATGGTGCATTTTCAGAACTTTGGGACCATCTCCCCTTTCTACTCACAAAAAAATTACTGAGTAACTTTCTGATGCCTAGTATGGTTCATAATAAAGATGATGATGATGGTTTTATTATTGCTATTACAGAGAATATACAATATTCTACTCTTAAATATTTGCCTGTTATAAAAATATCTGTAGAGGAATACTTAGACTTTGAAGTGAGCCAAGGTTTACACTGTGTTCTTGCCTGAGAAGATTTTTACGTCTGTGCAGTAGAGAGACTCTGGATTTCTGTGAAATGGGAGAAGTAACCAGACAGAGAACTTTTGGACCTCTTCCATACTTACCGTTTCATCTACGAAATTTTTGGTCTCTTTCAGCTCGGGATCTCGGCTATTTTTAAATGACTTGGCTTATTTTCAGAGCCCTGCTTCTCTAGCATTTGTATGTAACTGGCTGAACTGAACTGACTTTGACTGGAGAGAAATCTGTAAGCAGATGGTAAAAGTTGGTTTGAGGCTTTGTGGAAATTATCAGAGGGAAAAATTCAAGGTTCTTCATTTTTGTGATCTGTGGGGATTCAATAAAAGCTTCAGAAGTTTTGGAGACATCAGAGGGAATCTCCCCACAGTCTATGTGGAGATTTAACAAAAACTCCAGGAGTCAGTCTAGGAGAATCAGAGAGTGGTGACTCACACCTTTAATCCCAGCACAGGGAGTATCCTGGGAGTGGTGACCTACTTCCTTAATCCCAACTGAGGTCTTTTTAGATTATAGAAGGAATTCCAGGCTCCCAAACAGGAAGTGGTGGGGCCATGCCTTAATTTACAAAAGGGTATTTAAGACGAGGAGGATAGAAAGACAAGGAGAGGAAGCCAAGGGAAGCGAGGCTGAGGAAGCTGGAGGACATCTGGGTCTGACTGTGGTGTTTATTCTCTCTAATATCTCCAGCTTCCTCAGAGATCTATCTCTGAGTCTCATTGATTTGTGCAACAGTGATATCTGTACTACAAAGCCCTAATAGTAGCTTCTATTCTGGCCCTTATTATAGAAGTTCCAGAACATAAATGGCTGACAAGAGATTGCTCTTCTCACCTCCAAAGAGAAGTTGATTTTTGGTTGCTTGTTTGATTTGTCATAATAATCATAGAAACAAAATAGTATAAAAATGAGCATTTTCTTATTGTTCACACACCTATGACTCAATTATACTTGGCTTACTTTGTTATTGGCCTCAGATCTCCTTCATATGGCTGTTTTCACTCTGAGACCTACAGCTCCTGGGAGGTATGCATTTCATGAGAATATCTGGGAATCCATAGTGTGAGCCTTAATTCCCAATGTTCTTACTGTTCCAGAATACCAAAGTATATCCAATTTCCAACTTGAAAGACAAGAAGCAACAAAATGGACTTTCCTACCAATGTATTTTCATTTTAACCATTTATTGACCATGTTTTCTAAGGTAGGCATTTCCTAGATGCTTAATAATAATGTAGAGCACTGAAATCTACTATCTTGTAAATTTATATTTGTGGCAAGCCCTCATCAAATGGTATCAAATTCCTGACATCCTTAAAAGTGACATTTAGACTTATAAAATACAGTCACTGATGAATATAAGGCATTTTAGTAGTAAACCATAAGATAGTGTACCAGTTCATGTTATTTCAAGTTCCTTCACCTTTGGTTTTACTTCCAGAGCAGGGGAAAATAAAATCTTTCCTAGGTCCTCAAACATCTTAGGCAAGTACTCTATAATTTAGCTATATCCCAAAACAAACTTTTACTTTGTATTTTGAATCAGATTCTTATTAATTTGTCCAGCCTGACCTGGATCCCTTTCTGTAACACAGGCATGCCTTGAACTTTTGATCTCTCCTGACTTAGCCTTTCAAGTAGCCATAATTATAGGTTTGCACCACATAGTCCATGTTGCATTAAATCTCATTTAGGTTTCAGAACAAATGTAAAATGTGTGTGCGTGTGTGTGTTTATTTTAAACAATTACTGATTATGTACTCTAAGATAGACATTATGCTAATGATAGACTTTAATGGCCATGGTCTATCAAATCTACATATCTGTTCCTATGAAGATGATCTGCTTCTGAGGCTCAGCTGAGAAAGCTAATATAACTAACTGAACCAAAGTCCCTTAAATAGGAAGAAGCATAGACAATCCTTCCTTTGGTGCTTGAGACATACTTTCCTAAGTATCATGCTTTGTACCATTGTCTAAACCTTGGAAATCAACTGCAGATGTGCAGAATAGATACTTACATTTCTTGTTACAGATCACAGATATGCATAAGTAGAAACTAAGTACATTCAGCATAGGCTGACCTAGTGAACAGTGGCCTGGACCTCTCTGTGGAATCTGGACACTCCAGTCTCACAGGTGACTCTGGGCTGTGTTCAGTCAGCTGCCTGGAGTGGTTTATTTTAAACCCTGATGCCTTGTTTGTGTGTAGTCCACTTTTATGTTGCCCCTTATTCTGTGGGTTCTTCAGCTTTCTCTGAGAACTGGCTGCTTTATGAAGCTCTTGGGAGCATCTTGCTATCATGAAATGGCAATGGCTATGCTCCTCACCTCTCTGCCAATTTGGGTTTATTTCTGTGCACACACAGATTTGGCAGGCCCTCCTGTTGACAATTATAGGCTAAGTCCATTTCAGGCCATCCACAAGCTGGTCCCACAAAAGGAAATCAAAGGAAAGGATATGGCATCTGTGTTAGAAAGAATAATCTACAGGGACCAAGGCTGGGCTTTAACTCTGAGGATGTCCAGGGGTGGGAATTATTATGGTGGAATCATGCGACAGATTAACGCACTTTTGCAAAGACTTATATGATATGAAATGTCTTCTTGGAGCAGTTTTAGATGGCATAAGTGTCATAAGAAGCAACCTGGAGGAGTAAAGTGGGCATGTTAGTGAAGGACTGAACTACTATATTCTGTTCCTTGCAAACCTGTGTATTGTTATCTAAAGTTACTTCTGTTACATATGCTTCTTTATCTTATTTTCATGTGAACAATGTATAATGGCACATGTGTACAAAAAGGCTATAACGAAGCCCATAACTTTGAATCGTAACCTAAAAATGTTTGACTTACATGGTAATTGAGTCTAAGCCCGTCTTACTTTGATAAGCCTTTGGGCAACTTTGGATGATAAGGTTGGTCAACTGAGCATTTTAGTAAAATCTCACAGGAAAAGAGATATACAATAGCTCTCCCTCATGTCACCAAATATTATTTACACTAATTCCTCTTTGGTGTTTAACATCAGAGAGAGGTACAAAACAGTCTGAGGCTAGGATCAGGAATAATGTGACCACTGGTCTCAGTAAGGACTATGGCACAAAGGCACCATTGCCCCAAACTACTGAATCACAGCCATGAAAAGTTAAAGCAGACACATTAGGTGAACAGTCTAAGATCGAGCACTGAAATGCTTCATTGCAGAGTTAGTGTGAATAAGCAACCGCGTGGGAAGACCTGAAAGTGTGGCTTACTACATTTATATTTTGTCAATGTTTGATGATTGGCCAACAGTGGTGTGGTAGCTGGAAAAAAAGAATTCCAAACCAGATCAAAGAAGAGAAACGTACACAATGGGGAAAGCTCTGAACTGACAATGGGAACTCTAGTTATGGTCCTGTTTCCACTGTGCCGTTAGGGACAACTCTTTGAATCATCACCTTCTCACCTGGACAGACTTACAGCAGATTCTGTCTCCATTTAACATAGAAAGTTGATCTGAAGGTCCTGTGAGATAAAATATAGAAAGCATTTTATAGATTGGAAAATATGATCCACACACCAAGATTAATTATTCTTTCTTAATCCTTCATTTATCTCCCTCTATGCTGAAGGAACAGAAAAATGTTGGCACATGTTAGTATTCAGCTTCGAAAGTGGAGGAAGTTGTTGTCTTTGTACCCTTTGCTGCTAACATCTGTCACCCCCATTTTGACAGCTTCTTCGAAGTTTCCAGTTGGAGAGAAACAAAACAAGGTCGGGTCAGCCTCCAATTCCTAGTCAACCATGCTCTAAACATTATTTAAAAATCAACATCTCCTCTCTTAGCAGAGGCTTGGAAAAACACCATGAGTGAAAACTGCAAACACTCTTTTTTAATCTTACTTTTCCTATGGTTTGGGAGCAGATTATAAGGCATAAGTAGAATATCAACCTAGTTATAAGGTATGGCTGGAGTCTCAGCATGAGAAGCTGCTTTTGCAAGCTACTTCTTGTGTACTACTTTATTTCAACTCATACTAAACTTCAAACTAAACAAAAATGCTTACTTTCTCTGTATCCCATCCAAGAAAGTTTCCCATTCAATAATATTAGTAAGAACATATTTTAAAACCTTGCCTTGAAATTGTAGTAAGTGCCAAGAGGCTGTAGTTGCTATTTTGTTGAAATAATATTAAATTTCCTGTGATGCTTTACATAGTTGTCATCTCTGTGATGTGATACATCCATGATTTATTGACCTACTGAAAGTGCTGTCATTGACTTGTCATAATGAGCTTTTTGTAAAGTATTAAAGTCTAGAATGTTGGGCAATAGTTCATACTAGAACAGAGGCTTAATCTGCTTATTGGTTTGGACTTGGTGACTTGTACACCTTACAGATGAATGTTCCGCCTTATTTTTATCCCATATCTTATTCCTCTTTCCTTCTGGATTCCTTGTCACCAAAAAGTCTGGCAGAGAGTAGGGGATAGCATGTTAAGAGCTATGATGATTAAAATTTGATCTGCTGTGCCTAAGCGGAGATGCCAGCTTCAGCACAGAAAAATTCAAACTCACGATATTCTCCAAAAACCTTGCTTTTGTGAATAGTATCCTCTATTGGTGGTCATTAAGACTGTGTGTGTGTGTTGGGAAAGTGCTTAGAAGGAGAATCATATCTAACCACGGAATTTTTTCCACAGATATGGGAGCAAGGAGGGATTCTGATTGGGGAATGACCTAGGAAACATCTTATTTACAAGGATCGTTGTTTCTTTTTCTGGGACCAATGACTGTTTCTCTTAGGCCAGTCCTGGTGACATGATAACTTTTCTCCATTAGCACATTCTGGCTTCCACATCTCCAGGTTCAGTTGGCTAATCTAACAGATAAGTGTGAGACATATGTAGTTCAGATGATCTGGAAGGGGTTGTTGCTAATGCATTCATTTGTTTTGAAGTTTGTCAAAAAAAGGTAAAAGCTCAGGTTCTTAACTAGTGAAATATGGGGAGCTGCCCAAAGTAGGGGTGTGAGGACACAAGGGAGATGGGAGAGTGGTGAAAGAAGATCAGAAGAAGAGAAGGTACCAATGAAACACTACCAATGAAGTATAACATTATATTAGGAAAATAAATGACTCATCACACACACAGAGATACACACAGACACACAAAGAGATGCACACACAGATAGATACACACACACACACACACACACACACACACACACACACACACACACACACAGACACTGAAGCAATCATCCATGTGCAAATATGCATGGCCCAAAGCACAATAGATTGACTGCCATAAAATTACCGTAAGACTCTAACTTGAAGGCAAATTTTAAAATTTTATTATTATCATTGCTAATTTAGGTTTTATAAAGGTCTTCATATGCAGCCTAAGCTGTCTTTGACTTTGTGATAATCCTCCTGCATCAGCCATTCTCTGCTAGGATTTCAAACATGTACATCTATTTCTGGATTAAATTAAGTATCATATGAACTATTATTATTTGTCTTTGTTTCCTTTTTTGCACAGAAAAATCTCCCAAAAGGAAAGTTTAAAAGAGGTTGTTAAAACAACTTTTTAGTTGAGAAAGGACAAAATTGAGCGGAAACAAATACATGCTTTTAGTAATAGTTAATATCTTCTACATTTACAGTTATTGTATCTACAGATTGAAACGATCAAGAGCTAGAAATATTCAGAGAAAATAGTCCCATCTTTTTAAAGTGTGTGCAGTTTTTTTCACAGATAAGAATTTTCTTAAAAATGTGATTAAATTTGTTCTTTGATAATTTTTCACATGTGTTTATGCCTACATTTCTGTTTTTAGTCTATCCCCACAGACTGTTTACCACATACCTCACACATGAGTATCATCCATTCTGTTTAACCACCACACTTCACACATGCGTATGATACATTCTTTTTACACATTCCACACAGGTATATGATCCATTCTCTTTACCTCCAACAGACATTCTTACCTCCTCCCCACCTTCTCACTTTCTCCTTCCTCTCTAAAATTTTCTTTCTGTATTTATGTCTTCTTGTTTCTGACCCCTTGATTTTAACCAGGTCTCCCTGTGTGACTCTGGGTTTGGAACTATATACTGGAGCCTGATGGTCTCATTATTAGGTGCACACATGAAGGTATCGACTGTCCTTTTGCCGGAATCCATCAGTATTCAATAGTTTATTGGAGGAGGTGGCATCCTATGAGTCTCTCTCTGTGATTGGCTGATGATAGGCTTACACTTGTTCAGGTCCAATGCAAGCAATCAGAGTGGCTGTGATGCCACCTGTGCACAGGTTTAGTTGTTGTTACTCCTAATTGCAATACAGCAACCGTTTATCTACCCATTGTAGTGTGTTCAGTATTATAAGTAATTTATAGACGATATGAAAGAGCATGGGAATGCCAGCTTTGGTGGCATACACCTTTAATCCCAGGACTCAGGAGACAGTGGGTCTAAATGAGTTTGAGGATTCTACATATCAAGTTTCAGACCAATTAAGACTACAAAAAACATCTTGCTATGTACCTTAGATTGTGTTTGCCCTTGTGATAATCCTCCTGAATCATCCTTCCTTAGACAGAGTTACAAACATGTACACCTACGTCTGGATTAGATCAAGTAATATATGAACTATTAAATTGTGGTTTCCTTTTGTGCACAGAAATTTCATCCGGGAGACCCTGTCTCAATAAGTACATAAATAAAATAGACTAATAAATAAATAAAGTGTATGGAAGAATTACATAGGTTATATTCTAATACTATAGAATTTTATGTAAGAAACTTGAGTATTTGTGGATTTGGGCATCCAGATGGGGTACTGGGACTTGTTACGGGGCTGTTCTATCTGGGCACTGCTTGAGGGAGAGGATGAGAAGAAGCAGTGTCCTTGGTGCAGACATTGGGAATCAGGTGAGAAGCAGATTAATGTGGATGTGGGGCAAAGCTATATCCCCCTCCTGATTTCCCATTGGCAGCTACAGACTACACTAGCTGTGTTGTCTTTCTCCTATTGGCCCTTGATGATCATGCGTCATCAGTCACCAGGCCCAGAGGCAGACTCCAAGCTGGCTCAGCAGGAAGTGGCCAGTGTGTGTGCCTACACAGACTACCAGAACAGGGCAACCAGGCCTCCGTCAGACTAGGCTGGCTGTGTGCCCCCAGAGGACCATCTTTGTAGTCTCACTTGACTTTTAGTCACTTTGTCCCATTAGAATCCTTCATATCTAAATACATGAAAAAAATGATGCTATCCATAAATATGATTATGCTTGGTTCTTCTAGCAATGTGAAAGACAATAAAATGAGTGTGCCCGGAACAAGATATGCTAAACTAAACTTGCTTCCAGCAAAGTTAAAACATTTCGAATAAAAGATACACATTTTATAATGAGAAAAATATTTGTGTTGAGTTTCATAATGCAAAAATGTACTTAAGGAAAATTAATTTCTCATTTGTAAAATGAAAATTAAAGGAGAGAGTACTAAAGTGTTCTTACCCAGTATGCTATTTCGTGACTAATAGTAGTAGTAGTGTCAACGGATTCAAACAGTTGCGTGTAGTTCGATTACTTTCTCTCAAAATATTACATAAAATCACTAAACCAGTATCCAAGAATTATTCAAACAATGGCATAGTAAATAATTGAAAGCTGTTCTACATTGCTTTCTCTGTTTATAATTTAATATTTTAGTTATTGAAAGTATACTTACTATGGCTAACTCCTGGCTAGCATATATGTTCAGTCTTTTGGGAATAGACAGGCACCATGACAACTGAATACAGGCACTGTACCAAGCGTTGTCAGGGCACTTCCAATTTTCCCTCCCAGGCATCAAATATTATCTTTTGACCTCTTATTATCCCCATGTCTATCATTGCAGCCCATACTTTGGTAAAGAAGTGCTAGATGTTCTCGTAATGCTTTCATTCCAGCCGAACAAAATATGGAGGACAGTTTTCAAACTTAGAGTCTGGATTGGCGTGAACAGACAGCAACCTGAAGCTGCACGTGCAAGGCAGTACATGATAAAATTGTACATTTAAAACAAAATATGCATGGTAGGAAAAAATCTGAAAGGACATAGGACGGTTTGGAGTATTGAACGATGAATAAAGTTAAGAAAGAAGGAAGTGAAAAGTTTTTGACAGGAGGACAGTCATAAGAATGGAGGGTTTCATATGCGTTTTTTTTCTGAACAAGAGTGGTTTGGTGCCAAGGGCTTCTTGGTCGTTTTGAAGGGACAGCACCCTTCTCTGACCTCCTGTAGCTTCCCACCACTCTTAATGTTGGACGAATGAGGAAAGCCTGAGTCATATTGCGTCTGAGTGTTGGCAATCTTCATCGAGGGAGACACGTCAAGGGATGGATGCCTTTACTGGCACTTGAAATCAATGCCTTGTTGACAGAATTCTTTTTTAGAGCTGGAATCCTGGCGGTTCCAAGGACCTGGCGGTGCTCTCCCCAGGAAGCCTGGAGAAGGACACATGAAACTTGTTCCAGCTTATGCAGAATGGCAGCTGATTGGGTCTCACATAAACCAAACATCAAATGCAAACCTCAGTATTCTGCCTCATGACTGAATTTCAAAGTTTAAAGAGGTCTTTTCCCCTTGGGGAAGAATTAGTTGGAAAGAGTTATGTAGGAGAATAGATATCAATTCCCTGTTACTTTTTATTTTTCACCAAGGACTTTCACATGGTTGGGGGATTTGTAGATCTAAACAGAAGCAAGATTAGTTTAAAGAAAGCCAGGTAAAACCCCTTTGTGCATCGTTTAGGAAACCAAACAACAACCAGATTGCATGATACTAATATTTTTATTTTAAATTGCTTCTTAAATCTTGTGGCTCAAAGCCCACATTTACACAGTCTCAAATTAGCTCCATAGCCTGCATAATCTGTAAGAAAAGATGAAATGAATGGGAAAGTCTGATACTCCTTTTAAGGAGTGCATGAACTCTATACAAATAACCACAGAGAAATACGCTAACCATTGAAATAAACCAAGGGAAAATGTGAAGGGTAAAATTACAAATTCAACAACGTGTACTGTGATTTCACGAGGAAAAACATATGTGCCTTTTGAGGGGGTCTAGGGTGTCCCCGCAGCACAGCATGAGCTGATGTGCTTGCTGAATACTTTCATAAAAGACTGATGTCAGCGAGAAAAGCATTATGGGGGAAATGGTTATTAAAAATGAAGGAGAGATGACTAAATTAAAATGGAGCATAGCAGGGAAAGAAGTCTTTATGGAAGCCCAGATCATAGCGGAGATGCTTCCTGGAGCTTAATTCTTGCCTTTCCTTTGAAGTAGGGAACAGGCCTGGCTTGTTTCTGATGTGGAGAGAATGGGGGTCACCTCCTCATCTCCGATCTTAGTCTCATAGCTGCAAAGGTGTCACGGTCATGTGAGTCATGAGGATTCAGGGAACTGCGGAGAGGGTGGGACTGTGTTAATTTTTACAACTTTTCTGTAAAATTTCTAAACGCTTACTGTCTTTCCTCTTCTTACCTCTTCTTTACTTACATTCCTTGAGTTTGGGACTTAGGCTGGTAGCCCGTGTCCCTGACTAGTGACTAGAGAGGCTGCTCTTTTCTAAATCAGTGCAGACAATAGAAAAGCCTTCATCTTGAATATTTTGTTTGCCTATCTTTTTCTTAGGTGCTTTGTGGCTCTAAGTATATTTATAAAAACTCAAGCTTATCTCTATTTGTAAGGTCTAGTGAAAGTACATTTTAAATTTGTAAATGAAAGCACAGTATACTCCCAGAGCCTAGGCTGCAATGACTCCACGGAGGTGGGGTCTCAAGGTGAATCAAGAGTAAATTGCCAACTATGTTGAAATGCTGCTGGTCTCGAAGTTCTGTTGCAGATTCCCGAGTGTGGTAGCTTGGAATATGGAGGCAAAAGACAAAGAATAAGAGATGCGTTTGTTCTATTTTCCCAACGCTCTTCTTTCATTTATTGTAGGGCCCTGGAGTGGGCTCTCAGCATAAGCGCACTGTTCACCAATCACTTGCTAATAACTGGAGCTGAAAGAGGGCTCTGCCCTAATGCCATTATGTTCAAGAGCCATGATTGATTGTGTTATAGTATGTTTTTGAAACCTAATTACTGTCTGAGTGAGTATCTGTTCACATTAATCTTTAGTCCTGTAAATAAGTAAAATTGACTAAGTAACTGGATTTCTCTAATGATGGCTTAGGTTATCTTTGAACCACTGCCTTGCCCTACCCTCTTCAGAGCAGCAAATTATTTTCTTAATGGTAATTGCTCCCCAGTTTTGAAATCAATTTGTAAAAGTCGGCTTATAAAACAATTTTCTGTGTTGCCCTGTGGTTGCTTGGTCCCTGGTCTATGTTTGTGGTATAATGAGCGCACCCTGCGAAGTGCTCACATCCATTGTGTTCAGAGATGAGATGACCTCTGTGGCAGAGAGGGTCACATCACTTAAGGAGAGAAGATGCTTGAGAACGGGCTAGTTTTGCTTTCACCTTCCTGAACTCTCCTTCGTTCTTACCTAAATGGAGAAAAGTTCCATTTAGCACAGCCTCTGCTATGCACTCCAAATAAGGCTGTAATTAACATGAAAACAATTTCCTTTTCTACTTTTTAATAACCAACCTAGGTTAGCTCAGGTGTGGGATTTCATGATACATTTTTCTTTCTCTGTTTCCCACCCCATCTAGTTATCATTTTATTACCCATTAGAATTATTTCTTAGACAGCCAGCTGGAGGAATTGTTAATTCATGTTCATACACACAAAGGGGCTTCTACTTACAGACAGATTCGAATAAAACTGATCAGATATGTTCTGTTCTCAAAACAGTTAAAATATGAAAAAGTCCACAAAGTAAAAGATATTTTGAGACACTGGACACAGCATCAAAGGACAATGATGCTGAGGAACAAGATTAGATGAGCCAACTTTCACTGCAGTCAGCCCCGAGGAAATTTCCCGATGGAGAGGTGAACAGAGAAAACTCTGGAATGAAGCAGGGATGGAAACCAAGGCAGCTGGAGATCACAGGGCTGGATACTGAGAGGGATCTAATATACAAAGAGCATTCGAGCACTCTGTGGAGGGTCCACTTTGAATATTCCGTTCAAGATGAATCGGGACATCTATTAACTAAAAAAGCCTAATCAGGAAAATGAATAGTATTTAATGGAACCTGGTCATACAGGATATTGAAACTGGTCATAATGATGTGAATAAGAATGTCTTTGGGATGAAGCCTACTTGATCATAGAGGACGATTTTTTTTTTTTTGATATGTTCTTGAATTTGGTTTGCCAGTATTTTTTAAAAAATATTTTTTGCATCAATGTTTATGAGGGAGATTGGTCTGTAATTCTCTTTCTTTGTTGCATCTTTCTGTGGTTTGGGTATCAGGGTGACTGTAACCTCATAAAAAGAGTTTGACAGTGTTCTTCTGTTTCTATTGTGTGGAACAATTTGAGGCGTACTGAGATAACAGCTGATGAAGTTTTATGGAACAGATCTGGCTCCTCTGAATGTGGATGACAGGTGGAAGTTTCTGAAGCCCTTTGCAATCAGACAAGAGTCTATCCCTGGTCCATGAACTGACTCCTGGAAGCCCGTGTCTAGAGGGAATACACCTTTCTTAGCCTTGATACTTGGGTAAGGGACTCAGCCCTACCTCAACTGGATATGCCAGACGGAATTGACTCACTGGGATTCCTTGCCCTCTCTGGGGAGTGAGGGGGGGAGGCTGGGGAAGGACTGGGAGAAGGGGTGGAGAGAGAGCAGAGAGAGTATGGGAAAATAATAATAAATAAATTATATTAAAAATGAAAAATAAAGTCTACTAGGGGAAAAACAATAAGCAAAGGGGAATTAGAGAATATTGCTTTTTCCCTTTGAATCCATATTATGCATCAGATGTTAATATGTTGACAATAAATAGCATATATTAATACTCAAAAATGTCTCCAATAAGGTGATCAGAACGTTTGATAAGCCACGGGGAATTTTGAGCTGAAACGTGATTGATGAAAAGATAGACCGTTGTTGACAATCAATGAGGAGAATTCCTAACCAAACAACTGCCAGACACAGGGCCTTAGGACGCGTCAGAACGCAGACATCTGCAGAACAATTTAGAGCTTCATGTGACAAAAATGCAGTAGGAGAGAAACAGCTAGGGAAGATGATGTAGGGAAGGGCAAGAGTCACACATATGGGCTTTGTTGTTATCCAAGGCTCAGGCTTCCCTCTAAGCCATGGGAAAACACTAGAGAGTTTTCAGTCAGCACTTTAGGTTACCCAGCTTCCTTTAAAACAAAGAGTCCATCTTGCAATAGTGTGCAGAATGGAAGGTTAGGAGCAAGCAGGGCAACCAGGACACGTTTTGATGTGAGATGAGCAGTGACTTGACAAGAAATGAGAAACAGCTCCATTTAGGCTTGTAGTTTAGAAGCAGAACCTGTAGGCTTGATGTGAAAGCTGGATCCAAGAAGGATCTGGTCAACAATGAAGGTAGCATCTTCCCAGTTTGGCCCAAGTCCAATTTTCTTTGTATTTAGTGTTGTCATTAACATGCTGAGCAACTACTGTGGAGGGTATATATCACCAGTGGTGGGGACATCAGAAAGGCCAGAACCATAGACTCTGTCATCAAGGACACTGGCATTGGATATAGAGGGAGGCTAGGAATGATGTGAGCTTGGGCCAAGAAGTTCATAGTTAGAGGAATGGTATTTGTCAAAGAAGGAGATAGCATTGTCTGAGGGAACAGGGTTGAAGGCCTGGAAGTGGGGTTCACATAGTTTTCAGTGAATAACAAAAAAATCAAGGTGGCTTACGTAAAATTGTGCAGAAAGAAAGATCTAAAGAGGTAGCTGTGGGTAGAGCTGAATAGCTAAGGTTGACAGTCTATACTATAAAAATTTTAAATGGCAACTCTCAAATGGACCAATTTATCCTCATCATGGAGCTATTGATTTGAAGTGGAGAACTGATGTCATATACTACGTGCTTCATATCATCATTTTAAGTAAAAGTTAGAAATAGCAAGGATTCATCGGCAGGATATAGCTGCAGCCAGGCACAAATAGCAAAAGCAAAATTTTAAGATTATGTATGATGTTTTTCCTATCACTTCATATCATGGAAGGCATTTTCTTACTATCATCTTTTCTTCGCCTCTCCTCTCTATATTTGACTCTAAGTAAAAATGCATTAAGTGTCGTGCTGGTGGGGATTCATCTGCAATGTATGTTAGCTGGAACTTGCCTGAGACTTATGGGAATATAATATGTTGCAAACATTAATATCCTTAGCCCTTGATATTTTTCCAAAAACTTGTAGCCAACTCTGTGCACCAAAAGGAAACGCAAGTGAGAGACTCATAAGGTGGGTCCTCTAGAGCCAAGCCCTCACTTTTTATCCACATGCCTGTGGATAGAGGGAAATCTGCCGGAATCTCAGTGGTTGGTTCTATAACCTAAGGATGTCACTTCCAATCTTGGATCCTAACCTCACGACCGAATGTCTGATAAGCAGTCTATGACCTCAATTGCAAATTGCTTCCAACTGAACCCTACATACCGAAGTACTCATCTCTAAGCTTCCAGCTGAACAGTGAAAGGAAATGAATCATTTCTGAAAATATAACAACTGAATCAAGCCCTGCTGCTTTTTTTTTTTTTTTTCTCCAGCACGACACCAAGCTGTATTCAAATGATGGACATTCGGCATCAGCAGATTTTATCTTCACCTTGGTTTGCATCATCCTCCTGGTAGTCTAAGTTTGTCTAGGCTCTAAATTATTCTTTAACTTATGAATCATTGGTCGAGGGTCCCATTAATCATACTCTACACACACACACACAAACATACATGTACACATGCTTCTCAATTCTTGGACAAAATGCTCAATCTGATCAAAGAATCTCTACTTTGAGGAAAAACATAGAGATATTCATTTAGAGAGATTCATAAATTAAAAATTAGTTTTTGTTTTGAACTTTGTGAGCAATATTATTAGTTCTATATAAAACATTTGAACATGTGCGTAAAAAAATGTCTTACCACAGGTTTTGGTCTATTTTGTATGCAAAAGTTCCACTTATCTGTAAGGAATATATTCCTTAAATTTCTATCTTGCCAGGGACAGTATTCAAATCTCTGACAATTGATTTAGACCATAGGCTCAGGAAGGCCAGGATACATTTAGTCCATCGTATAATACAAACTTCTGTTGTTTGCAGAAGGATTGTTGGCTGATAATTGTTAAGCCCCATTCAAACATTCTTTCAAAACAAAAACAAAAGAAAACAAACACAAGACAGTAACTAAAATGAACACCAACTCAGATTGGGATCCAGGTAGCTCAAATCCTTTAAACTAGGGCTTTCCTACCTCTGAACATTTACAGACCCAATTTTGGATTACTAACTATACTCTCACTCATCCATCCAGCCTTTCAACTAGGTAGGTAACTATTGAAGATGTTGAGGCAGATGACCATCTATCCCTGAGACCCCAGCCTTTCATTTCCTTTTTTTTTCTTTAGATAAACAGCAGTAGTAAGCTCCTCTCTAGGTCTTATGATCCCTGAGTTTTTGACTAGGCTTTCAGAACCAGGTCTGGATTCTTATTTGTAGAATCACCCATAACCTTTGTGCCACTATCATACTCATGAGCACATTTTGCCTGGTTCATTGGTATCATGGTTTGCAGGGCTGGCATCAAGAACACCATTGATTTCTTTTCTTTGTGATGAGAGCCCTGCCTATCACTTTTCAGCACTCTGAATGCTAGTCAGCAAGGAAAAAGTTTTAGATAAATGCCAACTATATTTCTCTATGTCCCAAAACTGAAGTAGGTTGTGTTTTCTGAATAAGGTTTTACCATCTGATTCTGATGCCAAGAGCAATGGCAATAGCCATGTTGTACAAAGATGCCTTTGGGGGCCTCTCTGATCAATAATAACTCATAGGGAAGTATTCCATTCCTGGTACTGAGAGATTTTCATTTAATTACTGATATCTTCTAGGGGAATCATTTTCTACTCATGTATTTGAACTCCATCTATGGTTGTAATTATATTTTCAATTATCTTTCATAGGAGTGTCTTTCCATGGAGGTTTTTCATATAATCTTAATTTTGATTAATCAACCCTTTCCTCTTATATTAGCTGTTGAGGGAAACAACCTATTCTCATTAATCACTAAGACTCTATTGACTGTCTACTAGATGTCAGACTCTACCCCAGGCATTAGAGGTAGAGTAGCACATAGGACAGCATTTGCTCACTCTCTCAAGGAACATGCATTCTAGTAGATACTAAAAGTCAACAATAAGAAACCAGGATATTTAGAACATGATAAGATAGGATCAGAATTAAGAAGAATTTGAAATAGGACAGCAGACTACAGAGAAATAGTAGTATAAGAATATTGGGAAGAATTTTCAGCAAGGATGGTCAGAAAACCTCTCAGGTGGTAGCATTTGAGCTCAGATCTACTTGTAACAATTTCACGGAATTTGGGGGAGAAGTTCTGTAGGCAGAATGGGAGGGCTGATCACTATGTCTCGGTGCATTACAAGAGAAAGATACTAAGCCTGAAGTGGGGTCTGTAGAGGGGATGGGGCAAAAGAAACAAAAGATGAGTTTTGAGGTAGAAGATGTGGCCCAGAATCTGAATGGATATTGGCCTTTGCTTTAACTTTTTTTTGGGGGGGGATACAGAGAACACACAAATAATAATTGTGAAGTTACACAAGAAAATATATTTTCTTCCTAAAATGCAAGAGTTCTGATTTCTTCCCCTCTTTACAAACACTTAGGACTATCACTCCTTTCATTCTAGCCATTCTGACAGAAATACATGAGCACAGTTTTTACTGTGGAGGTCTTTTGGGGGAATATTTTTAATATATTATTTGTACAGCATTCCTACCCCTTAATTACTTGACATATCTATTCTCCTAAATATTTATCATTATGTTATAGATGCACATGTGTGTAAACACACACATCTTTCACCTGGGTTTATATAGTGCCAGCACAGCCCAGAAGTCCAGTCCTTGGCTCTTGTCTTTCATTCTTCACCCATAACTTTTCTATCAGATTGTATTTTATTATTATCAGCCAAACCCAGCTCAGTGCTACCTTCTGAGGTGCTTTTGGGCTCATGATCCCTTCTGTCCCTATGTATTAGTGTTTTATTTTTTACTTTTGAACAAAATATAAGTGAGCATAGTGTGCATTCTTTTTGGGTTAAGGAGGAACGTGACTATTATTTCATAGTTTGTCTGACTCTTAATAGATTTCAATTATGTCCAGTCCCAGGCTATTATTAATAAAGCTGTTCTAAACATCCTTGTACATTCCTTTGATAGCCATGTGTATCAGTTTAATCATATCTATTTTCTAACAGATTTTACATGACAGTTTTTTAAAGTGATGATATCAACTTATAATCTTTCCAAAAAATGAGAAAAGGGTTCTGATTTTTTGTTCTTTACAAATACTTTCTATTATCATTATTTTCCACTCCAGACATTCTAATAGGCATATGTGGGCATAATTTTCATTATGGAGTATTTTTAGGAAGTAGGAAAGATTTTTTTTAATATATCCCTATATCTTAAGTACTTGATATATTGTCTTCTCATAGATTATAATATTATGTTATGATTACATAGTTTGATTTCAAAATTTTAGATTTCAGGCTTCCTGGCTTACATTCCTTAATTCCAATCCTACATTTTGTTCCTTTATGAGAGTCCCAATAGCAGTGTAAGAACTCAAGCATGTTGACATGACATCATAAGTTCATTATTGTCTTTTGAGAAGGCAATATTTCATCTTTTATAGGGAACCCTATTTCAGGGTAGAAAGGAAACTAGAAAATAGGGCTTAGAAGTTGAAAGAGAAGATTTGAATGAGCCTCCAATTCAATGTAGTTTCCATTCTTGGAGCCAAAAGGCTGTGTAGTCAATACACAAAGGGAGTTGCCGGGGGAGTGGGGACTGTTGGTTTCACTGCATGCTCATTACACCACTGCATCAGGGTGTCTAGGATCTTTGCCCTCATGATGAAATTAAGAGTGTTATCCTTCATTTCCTGTTTTGGAAAATAGTTTGACTTAAGAAAAAAAGGTTAATTGCATATTGTTTTTGTGAATTGGGCTGATAATTTTTCATATCATAATTAAGCTAATTAGAATTCTATTATTTTCCGACAGCTTTAATGAGGTCTTCTACTTGGCAAGGAACCTGGGAGACCAAAAACCATTGGCATTTATTAAAAAATGGAGAAACCTCGATGACAAGCGGATCTTTAGTTGCATTTCAGCTAATAAGATTTATTCGTTAAGCTCATTATATTTTGCCTCAAGTTTGACAAACTTCTAAAGTTGCCCATGTTTCTGCTATGCCTCTGTTGCTCTCTCTGCTCCTGCCTCTGTCCCCTCCTTAGAGAATTCATGGCGTCTGTGTTAAAATAGGTGGAAACAGTCTCTGTTTCCAACCCCGGCTCCCCAGCTTGGTTGGAATGCTCATCTGGTTGTGATAGAGGCTACATTTCGGCCAGCAGTTCTTAAAATAGCTCCTTGGCTTATTAAGTAAAAAAAAGTAGACATTTGAGCAGTTCAGGGTTTACTCTCTGGATGCTTCTGGCAACTTGCTTTGGGGGGCACTGTTGCTCCAGTTTGGGAGCTCCAGCAGTGCTCTAGTGAGTGATGGCTCTCTCTTGTACAATCTTCTATCTGTACCCCCTGTCAAGTAATCATTACAAATGTTTCATGTAGGAGCAAGCTGGCTCTAAGCAAAGGTCTGCCTTTCAGAAGAAGCATGGGCCTGAGGGGTGGGGACCACTGTGTCCTGTCTAAGGTAACATTTTCCCCTTTGACAGTGTAATTAAGTGCTAATTAACTAAATGAGTGTAAATGTTGAAGGTTGAGATAAATATCCACATCTTCTTAATCTATTTTCCTCTCCAAGATTTGATAAAGGAAATCTGGATTTAATGGAAGATATTTGTCAATTTTTTTTTTTTTTGAGACCGCAAATCTGTTTAGAAGGAACTCAGATGCACCAGTTTTAATTTCTACAGGAAGAGTTAACAGCATATAAATATAGAAGAGGTACAATAAAATGCGGATGCGATACTGCAATAATTATGGTAAGAAGGCTTAGTGAAACTACCTTTTGGAAACATCTGGTTTCTGTTTTTTTTCATATCCTGCAGATGTTGCTGAACTGATGAAAAATACTGACACGAGAATACATTAGCCTACGAAGTCACTTCAATGAATAAAGCAAAGACTAGCCTCTTAACTTTCTAAAAAATCTAGTTAGAAAAGAACTCTGCTTTCAGAGGAGGCAGAGATTAGGCCAATAATTGAGAGGGGCCCAGGGCCTGCTAAAAGTGTCAATAGTGATCTGTTCTTGCCAAAGGGGAAAGGAGATGCTTTGTGGAGGAGCAGCCAGGGTAATAAATGGGAATCTTTGTAATTCAGGCACTTTCCCATTACCTTCCATGGTGAGTGATTACAAAGGAGCTGAGGAAGAGCCATGGAAAGCCCACTCCTGTGCTTGTTAGTGGAGCAAAAAGGCGACTAAGTCTCGCCCCAACTACCCTGCCCAGCTTGCTAACCTCTGGTGCTTAAGTGAGACCCAGAGTCAGATAGACAGCTCTTGGGTTGGGGCAAGAATCTTGGAAAGGGGGTACGCTTTGGTCCAGAATAGTCAACACCCTTCCCAGGCAAGAAGTGGAAGGGTAGGTATATGGTATCTAGAACCCCCTGGAAAGCACAGGATTAGCCCGGTAAACTAGATTGTATTTAATGGTGTTTAATAGTTGCACATGAGATTAAAACCCAGAAATAAATGCAAAAGAAATATTTTGGCCTATATTCTATTTGACAGAAGATTGGGAGCCTGAAATAGTCCTCTGGCTGCCTGGGAACTCTGAATCACTCCTGTTATTAACATCACCCCTTTGGGGTAGAGCATCATGGATTCAGAAAAACCCAATTAAAATACAACACAAGCATTTGTCTAGTAACCGCCCTGGCAGACAAGATGGACATACTCGTATTAAGTGCACTCATAAAAATCAAAACGACAATAACACAGGGAGGGTTCTTCTGGTTCTTCCCTGAGTTGTTGCTCTTTATGGCTCACTGCTAGAAGTATCATCCTTTTTTCGTTCTGAAGCAAAAGGACAATGCCACAGAAAAGACTTTTTATTGTCTCTTCCTTGAGGCCTGGAGGTCCCTAGAGAACGAGTCTCTCCTGGCCACCCGATCCTTCCACTTCAGCCACAAATGTGTGAGGATATCACCAGTCCTTCCCTGCTCTACCACGTGTCTTGGCCTTTATTCGTGGCATACTTCTTACTGGAGTTATATATGCCCCATCTTTCCTCCCACACAGCCCTTCTTTTCTTTGCACCTGGTTAACTTCTGATGGTAATTTATCAGCTGTGTTTCCCAATGCCAGATTGTCAGGTTAAACTCAATATGACCAGTTCTTGCTCCTTTGGGGGAGTTTTGGCGTTAATGTAGAGTGCTATTTAAAGGATATTTAGCCTCATTGGCAATACCATCATAATAACTTTTAACATTTATGCCTTTCTGAGTATGAGTGGCAGAGCTCCCCAGCTTTTTTTACTCTCTCAGCCTCTGGCTAAGAGCAAATGTTGAGCCTGCTGATCCTCCCAGTGATAATGATATGGGTGAGTACCAAAGTAAAATATGGAGGTTTAGGTGAAGAAATTGATGGTCACAGAAACTAACGCAATTTACTCAAGATCATACATTCAGGGAAATTGGGATTCAACTTGTTTTAGAATTTTTGCTCAGGACTTTTAATACTGGGGATAGCAAGCAAGCCTTTGCTACCACGATAGCTTCATAACAACCTAACAAAGATAAGCCACACAAGGAAAACGGCCTTGTAAGGTTCTGCAGATGTGCCAAGAATGGAAAAAGGCAGGGAAAATGCGGGCATGCAAGGAGGGCAGATCTAGACAGAACCGTTTTCCCCTAAAAAGTGTTTTTGTAAAATGTCAATAAATATTTTGTTAGGAAATGAGTGGCATAGCAGCACAAGCTTGATAAATATTTAAATATAGTGATACATTTTTTATTAGAGTATTATCAGAGCATTTGTCACACATTATCAATTCCTAAGACAGAAATCAGATATTCTGTAAGCATTTTACGGACGTTAGATATAAAGCCAGCTGTTTTTCAGCCTGGGGTTCAAATATTGTGCCTTGCTCATGTTAGGCAAATACTTTGCCTCGGCGTTTACTCATGACCAAAAGCATTTTGTGAGGACACCATTCACAGAAAAGGTCCCAGAGGAGGCAATTGAGAACTGTTCAGATCTTAGGGAGAGATCTAGAAGCCATGTTTTATTCAACTATGCTTTTATTGGTTCCAAGAATTAGATCATGCAATCCAGTAGGCTTAAAGGTCCTCCTATAGGAGGTAAAATGATATGTCATAATTCTATGTGCAGGATGAGACTGTGAAAGGTGATGGAGCATGTGGTGCGGAGGTTGGGGAGGGTAGGTTCCCACAATTAACTAGCCATAGCTGGGCAACACTGGTCAAGTCACGGTGCCCTCTATGCTTTCATCCCTTCAGCTACAAAACATATATAGGTTACTTTTTTTTTTTTTTTTACAGGTTGAAATGTAATCATTCTGTAACTAAAAATTGTAAGTTATAGAAGGAAATGATGGGTGTTGAATGTGGAGAAGGCTTTGTTTAACAATTAATTTATTTGGCGCAGACCATGCTGGTAGTTAAATATCACTAGAGAGGAAGGTGAGAAGCCCACAATAATCATAACTGCTGTGCCTTGTGGATACCAGCATGGCAAGGGGAAGTGCATATTACTTGCTACACACTGGCTAATTATTCACGGAGGAAACCGCCATTTTTGGGAATGTCCCCTGGCAAACTGCATCCTGGTTTTGATCAACTCAACTTGTTTTTGAGAATTGCCAATATTAAACTACAAAGTGAATTAACCAGCCAATGGGATGCTTCCAAATAATCTAGATTCTCTCAAGACATGGCAATCAGCTATCCAGTTGATCTTACTGTCTGATAGAAAATTGAAGCTTCCAGCCCCCAGGTCTGTCTGCATTCCTATGAGAACGAAATGAAATGGGTGAGAACAGTCATCCACGAAAGACGTGAGGTCTGTCTCACCCTGAAATTATAAATCTATCCTCCAGAGAATCTCTGCTTTTCCTTCCTGGCTCTAATGTGTTGGAAGACTCGAGCAATGTTGTGTTGGTGCAAAATGGTCAATGCCAGGCTCCTCGCAACTCTTCTTACTTATCAAGAAGCCAGGGGACCCTGGCTGGCTTCCTGCTATGTGCAACCCAACTGCTCCCTTGCCGACATGGTTTCCCTTCTCCCTGGAGGTTTTCTTACTCCTCGTGGCTTGTCCCTCTCATAAGGCAGAATCCAATCCTACTTCTTTTATTGTTTTACTCTATTTTTATTTTACGCATATGAGCTTGTTGCCTACATGTATGTCTGTGTACCTGGTGCCCGTGGAAGACAGAAGAGCTTGTTGGAGCCTCTGAAACTGGAGCTAAAGATGATTATAAACCACTATGTGATGTGGGGGCTGGGAATTGAACTCAGGTCTCTGGAAGAGCAGCCCATTCTCTTAACCGCTGAGCCATCTCCAGCCAAGCTCCATTTACTGTTCTCCCATGCTTTCTAGCTGTTTTGTAGATGTTTTATAGAAACCAATGAAGTAAATGATAGTCATTAAACAAAATCACAACACAGAAGTCTCTTCTAGGCCCAGCCAGGCCACCCTGATCCCAGCTGTTACTTATCTGTCACCTATTTTTCAGCTCCTCAAAGTTCCCAGTGTCAACTGGCTGAGGAGTCACAGACACCGTTTTTTCTCTGCCCTCTTTCTCCTGAGATATATTTGTCACTGTAAAACTTGCCTTTGGTGGCCATTCTTGGAAATCACACCCAGAAGCAATAAACAGAGCTGGGCATGGTGGTATACACACACCTATAACTCAGGAAGCCTTGGAAAGGATTGTTGTGGGTTCAAGACCAGGATGAGTTTACACAGCGAAAACCTGTTGCCCAAAGCAAGCAAACAAACAAAAAGTAAACCTGAAAAAATAGCAACTGGTTCTGTTCTGACAGTCCAATTCTATTTACATAACCTCTGCTGCTTCCTCTGTTCCCTATGTTATCTCTCTAACCTCATGTGACCACGGGCATATCTTGGCCTTGTTTTAGTGACATGTAGATTCACAGAAAAGGCAATTTGCTAGAGGAAGAAGTGACTCAAAGTTTTGTACACCTTACTATTATAAAGAATGGATATGAAATTGATGGACTTTGGACCAGTGTGTATGGTTTCAAACTTAAAGCTTTGCGGAAACATAGTTACCCCTGCTTATGTATTCTCTCCCTTTAAGTAACAGTGATAAGATGAAATATTATGACAGTGTCCAGCCCTTGAAGTAGAAGGTCTGGCTCTTCATAAGAATCATTTACTGATCAATGTCCTAGAAGATGCCACCGTGAGAGAACATTCCCACTACAGAGGAAAACAGACAAACAAAAATAACAACCATCACTGTTTCTGTCCTTATTGGAAATTCCCACAAGGACAGTAGCTTCTCTTTCCCAAAAGAAAATAGATTTTGGTCTCACAACTTCAGTCACTAATTCCTCCAGCCTTCTCATAAGATTTTTCTTTCCAGCTACTGTCTCTAACTCTGCCCACATCAACGTTCAGCTCTTCCCACTGTTCATGCAAACAACCTGAGGGAAGGTCTAGGATTTGAGACTGTAGACCTGCTATCTTTCTTGGGGGGTTAGAAGGCAGAGGGGTGAGCGGGGCTCCAGGAAATCCTATAATCTGCTTACAGTTGTATAAGCTCATCCCTGTGTGGAGGTTTGAAGTCAAGTGAATTCCTATTTTACTCAATTTTATATGTTCTTCTGAGTCCAGAACACTCTGTAGCATTATCTTCTTCTGTTTTGTTTTAAATAGGTTCTCTCTCTGCTCCCCGACTGTCTTGTAAGCCACTTTGTGGACAAGGCTGGCCTCTAACTCATACAGATGCACCTGCCTCTGCCTCCTAATCGCTGATAAAAAAGGTGGAATCACCATGCCCAGTTTGCAGTCTTATAGAGAGTAAACTTCACTCCGTGCACACCAGTCTCAGGTGGGAAGAGTTTCCTCTCAGCTTTTCTCAGAGGGCACACTCACTCATCTTGGGGCTTCTGCCTTCTGTCCTAACCAGGAGTCGTAATCTCTTTAGGACATTTTCTTTTTTCTATTACCATTTCCCAAGCATTTAAAAATAGAATTGAAGTCACTCTCAATTCACCACACTTTGAAAGCAAAAATCAAATGACCAGGATTTGGGCTACCTGACATTTAGCTATCTTTTTATCTTTGCAGTGTTTGAACTTTTGAATTGTTTGTTTGACAATAGAAATGAAACCTCCACTTTTAAGGAGAGTTGGAGGTATTTAAGACTGCATTTTATAAAAACACAGTTGTATTTCTTCTTGAGTTATCGGAGGATATGCTGAGTGTTCTCAGGCAGAAACACCAATGTGAGGTTAAAGGTAGTAAGTTATTTAGAATCGAGGATTCAAAGAAACGAAGTGGGAAATGCAAAGATCCATATGGGATGATATGGAGGAAGTTGACCTTCTTTGGGGATATAAAATATTTCCCTAAACTGAATAAATATCAAATGAAACAGCAAAGGGGGCAAAGCCTTGATGCCCCACACCACGTGGCCATGCTTGTTTAACTACCTGATGATTTTTCTTTGTCTTTTCATTTCTTCAGCGGCAACCTCTGAATTTCTCCTCTCCGCCGACTTCCGGTGGACCTCCTCCAAATGGGAGGGTTATTATCAGCTGAATGCTGATTCAAGATCAAGGGGTATAAGTGAACTTCGGGCTTGATGCTGCACCTTAACTGATTCAAGTGAATGCCTTACATCATAAGGCATTGTGATAAAACCCAAACAGAGGCCTCTGATGCCAAATTGGGCCTTTGGTCTCCTGTTGCTATGATTATGTTCTTGACTAATTTCAGTCAGCTTCCCAGATCATCTCTCTTAGGAGAGGAGGTCCATAACGAGAGTAAAACAGAAGTGAGGGGGAAATCAGGTGCTGTAACGAAGGGGCACTCCCTGTATCTCAGACGTAAATCAAATGACAAAGCACCAGTGATCAGGTCCCATTAATATTTGGATTATCGAGAACTTATTGGGAATGGTTGGACAGCTCAGCCAGTAAAGGTGTTTGCTCCCAAGCCCGATGACCCCAGTTTGGTCACCAGAACTCACTGGGTAGGAGACAACTGACTCTCTGATCTCCACATATGGTACAATGAAACACAACTCCCCACACCCTGCTAAATAAATAAATGCACAAATAAATGTAAATTTAAACTTTTTTTTTTAAAGGACAAGTTTAGAAAGTGGTTTTGTTTGGATTCTCACTCAAAGGATATATCTGCCTGGGTTTTTTGCCTGCTTATCAATTTATCCTGTGATGGATAGCCTTGCTTGCATTTACTGTACATATAAAGCAAGGAAGCAATTCTAATTTGCTCGGCAATATGTAACACAATTCTTTCCAGAAAAAGTCAGCAGTGGTGGAGAAATAGCTTTTGAATGCTGTTTTTGTATTATTGTAGATTTTTGAAAAGTGATAAGGAGATTATTTGTAGAGAAAACACTGGCCCAGGGAGAGGGTCCTAGCTTGGTTCTGTTTTGTTTTGAAAGTGGCTTTCAGTTCAGCATGACTAGAAAGATAACCAGGCAAATGATTCATCAGCCTTGTAACTCAGCAGGTGCATTGCTGTGCACCCAGCCAAGGAATCTTCCACAGCTCAATTCAAGCTGTGATTTTCTCTGTGTGTTAAGACTGAGAGAGAGAGAGAAAGGGCAGTGCTCAGTCGGCCTCTTCCTGGTGTATCTCACATCCTTCCTCCACTCGGGGTCCTCTCAGGACATCTTTATTAAACACATGTAACAAATGGTCTTGGCTGATGGTGAGACTGTAAGGGGGTAAAGAAAAAGATAAATGGGTGAAAGATTGTTTCTGACTGAAGGGATTTGTTATGAATCTAAAATGTTAGATTTGCCTCATGAGAAAAAACAAAAACAAAAATCTTCAACTAAAAGGCATACCTAAAATCAAAGACACAGGATATGACAGTAGTTAAAAGGAAAGAAAAATTTCCCTGAATTGAAATTGTATTCAATAATTATGCAAACATGAGTATATGTATAAAACTGACATGCACACCCACAAATTAAAAAACTACATACTCAAATGTCAATTATATCTATCTCTGCATATGGAATTATTGGTAAGCTTTTTTCTTTATTTATAAAACTTTGCTTCTTATGTCTCTTGCAATGAACAAAGTTTACTTTTGACAACAGGAAAAGAAATATTTCAAAATTGTTGGGGAAGGGGATGGGGGAATAGGTGGCATCTACAGACCTAGCTTTTCCATGGGAAACTTGACTCATAGCTCCACTATGTAAACTAAAACACCTCTCTCTTGGCTACTGAGTAATTCTCTCTATTAACTTTAAACTGTTATAGAAAATGCAAAGCAAAACTTGATTTCTCTTTTCATAGCTTGGACAAACTGCAAATGAATGCCTTTTTCTTTTTATTATTATTTTTTCCTATCCAAAGATGCAACTAGTTGGTAAACCTAAGTGCCCCTAGTAACAACGTTGGCACACCAGAAAAGAGGCAAATTTGCCTCCAATTGCTGTAGCACACTGCAAGAAAATCCCCAGATTTGGGGAATTTTCCCATAATTCTCTAACCCTTGGCCCCAGCTGCCTATTAACCCTTACAGACAGCTGCCTATCAATCCTCACTGAAGGGGCTTTCGGATTTGGACCTAGCAAGTAAAGAACACTCTAGTCATTCACTTAGTGATTTGGAGAAGCTTCTGCTAGAAGAACTCATGTCCAACTGTACTTTTTATTTTGTGCTCTTGGTACAAATTTGTGAGTAAGGTGTATTCGAAACACCTGCCATGTGAGGGCTGTATCAAGCCATTTCCTGAGCTGTTGTTTGGTTTTGTGACATTGAACTTTCTTCTTCTTCCCCTTCCTCCCTCCTCCTTTTTGAAAACCTGTTTTTTTCTTTTTCTTTTGAATTTTTGTTTCATCTTTATTTCAATGCTTGGGATGTGAAAGCCATTTGGATCTAACTTGAGTCACATTGCAATGCCAGCTAAATGAGATAAATGATCTCTCTCAAGCATCAATACCAGAAGGGTGGCACATTTATTGAGGAATAAAGATTAGAAAACGTGTCTTTCTATATTTGAACTTCATTACATTTTCTGTATACATGAGAGATGGATTTATGAAATGTATTTATTAAATACAAACATATCTTATAAACATGAACATTTAACCAACCGAAACACACTGTGCAATCTCAATGGCTCCTTGGGAGACAAATATACTTACTACCTAAGAGTCCACCCAGAATTAATTAAACCATTTTTATGTGTGCCATTTTGTGCATTCATCTCTGTTTATGATGGTTGGCTAGAAGTTAAAACTTTGATGAATAAAGCAATAAACCAACTGGAGATCTATCTGCATGAACATCTTTTGGGATCTTTCTCAACAAGAAACAAATGCTGTCTCTGATCCAATCTTAGTGACTCCAGATGAGTTGCAACATAGGCATTAAGTTAAGTAGTGGTCTCCTGGATAATAATATCAGAAAATACCCACATTCCTGGAAGGTAAGGATAAGAGTTGATTACTTTATCCTTTAAGCTACACAATACTGCATGGTTTTGGAGCTTTCCAAAATATGCAAGAAGAGGAATCTGGCCCATTGGTGATACTTAGCTTGGCCCTAGGCTCTCATGATGATCTAAATGACTTATGTTCATGAGTCATTCTGTCAAACTTGGATCACCATAACTATTTCACTTGTAAATCTTCATAAATTATCTCATAACTGAACATCATACAGTATCTAGTCAGTCCAAGAAAAGCTAAGATGAATGAACACCAACTATCCATTCAGGCATTAATTTTATGCAATAAAATTATTCTAAATGGAAATGGTAGGAACACACTTGTACAACCACTTTCAGACATAAATTCATAGCCCACTCAGTGTCTGGTCTAGAACCAGAGCCAGAGAAAGAAAAAAAAGACCTAATGAAGAAATCAAGAAAGAAAAAAGAAAAAAGAAAGAAGAAAGGAAAGAAGGAAATTGAAAAGACCTACAACAATGAATTCCTGATGCACAAATCCCAGTGGAAAAAACACAGGAACCAAACACACATACACACCTAAACAACTTATCTTCAACATAAATCCCAACTCCAGAATAATAACCTCAAATCAGGAAAACTAGATGAAATTTCAGACAAGTATTTCAAAAGAACAATAATAAATGTATTTAAAAGAATGAATGAGAATATAAACATCTGATGAGTAAGGCAGTCAATACAGGGTGTGAAACAGGCTTAGAAATGTCAGAAATAGAATCTAATATGCTAGAGGTTAAAAGTTAAATGAATCAAATAAAAAGATCAAAAGAAAGCCATATCAAAAGAATGGAATACCTGGAGGCTCATATGTCAGGAGTTAAAGACAAGATAGCATGTATATATCTGATTAAGTACATTGAATCATTAAGATTTTTTTCATTTTTTGTTATATATGAAAATAAAAACTCTTTGTGATACTGTTATAACATCAATATATGAATTACATTCATAGCACTCTTTACTAAAAGCATATAAAATATTTTAAATGCAACCATAGAAAAGTTTTTAACTCTAGAAAAATCCATTCTAGAGGCATAGAGAATATATAGGCAGAACTAGAAAAAGCACTTCTCACAATGTTTTATATTTAGAATATTAAGTATACTGAACAAGTGCTTAAGTCTTCCAGAGATAAATATTAATCACATACATAGACAGACCCATAAAATAGCATCTAACAACTTAAAAGAAAATTTAAACACAAGAAAGGGTTGCAATGATGTATTTCTATTTCTGAAGGACTACAACTATGAATCTAGACTAATTCACCCAGCAACTCTGTCTGTCATGATTAGAAGGAAGAAAAACATTCCATGATAAAATCATACTTGAGGAGTTTATGAGCATGATATTATCTCTACTAATAATAGTGAAAAGAGTTCTTCAGAATAAAGAGAATAAAGAGAAAAATATAGGTAAAATATTATAGATGGTAGACAGCAAGTAGGCATATGAAGATTAAGAAAAGACCATATATAATAAAGTCAACAAAATAATAAAACACATCTCTTTAACATAGAGAATTAATGTTATAAACTTCCCAACTAAAAGATAGATTGAAATATTAGATATAAAAACATGTTAGGGTATGGTGAAATGGATTATTAGGTACAGAACTTACTTCTAAGCTTGATGACCTGAGTTGTATTTTCAGGACTCACAGTGTGAAAAATGGAGACTGTAGTCAAAGTTTTTCTGTCCCACCTAGCACTGAGGTCCAGACTCTTCCACCTGTAGCTGCTTATAAAATAACTGACTTTGTGGTTTGGTTTTATATTAAGTACTGGGCCTGTAGATCAAGCATATTACTTTTTAGCTCTTATACTTAAGTTAACTCATGATTCTATTTATGTGTAGCCACATGGCTTGGAACCTTTTCTTCAGGGCAACCTTCTCACCTTTCTTCCTTTGAATCTGATGCTGTCTGCTTTGTTCTTTCTCTTCCCAGAATTATCCTTTTCTGGTTGCCCTACCTATGCTTCCTGCCTGCATAGCTTCTGGTCAATAATTATAGTGACAAATATTTACAGTATTCAAGAACATAGTCTCACAGCAGGAGACTCACCTTCCACAAACTGTACTTTGATTTTCACATGCACACCACGGTAAATATATGTTTGCATGCACACCAACACATAATTAAATATAACATTTTTAAGGGATTTGGGACATGAAGATAGTTTGGTGATGTACAGGCCTGCTGAGTTAAGTTTTATTGATCCCTGGAATATACATAATGTTGGGAGGAAAGAACCATTTCCATGAAGTTGTTATTTGACCTCCATATACGTGCTTGTAATAAACTCTAACCACTACCACCACCACACATTGCGTGTGCATAAAACATACACACATAACATTTACTAATTAGAAAAATAAGATTAATAAATTTGCTTCCTCTAAGAATCACACCTTTTCACAAAAGAGAGACATTAGCTTATGGTGAAAGTATGAAAAATACATTCCAAGCAAATAGAAGTAAGAAACGAGTCTACTTGATAAAATGGATTTCAAATAAAAATAAATCCAAAGTGATAAAGAACACCATTTCATTCTTAGTAAGGAATAAATCGAACAAGTTGAATAGAAAATTTGAAATATATACTCACTAAATTGGGTTACCTAATTTAGTAAAACACACACTTTAGACATAAAGACACAGATTAACCTCAACAAAATTGTAGTGCATGACTTCAATATTCTATTCCCACCCAAAGGTAGACCATTATACAAAAACAAAGAAACATTGATATTAAATGACATCATAGATAAAATAGGCTTAAAGATCTAGACCATTCTACTCAAAACTACAAAATACACATTCTTCTTAAGAGCCATGGAATTCAGGGAGAGTAAACACCACACTGTTGAATAATAAATGTGTCTCTGGAGGTAAATTATGAGAAATAAAAAAGATCCTGGACTAACACAGAAGCACAACATACCAAATCCTATGGCTTAAAAGTAAAGTATTTCATTGGTGGAAGATTTCAATTCTAAATGTCTGCATTAATGAATCTGAGGGATCTCAAACATGTACTTTAATGGTACACCACAGGACCTTGGAAAAACAAAAGTGGCATTGTATTACAGAAACTGTATTGTAGAGGCCAATTTAATAAATCCATTTAAAATGAATATCCATTTACTATTTCTGTTCTTCTGGAGAACCATAACTAATACAGAACACCAATACTGAAAAGCCTGATCATGTAGTACTTAGGCTTTTGGAACTGGGTTGTTAAAGGAATGTCAAAAAGTTCTGAACTTTGTGCATTGAAGATATAAGCAGAACTTAGCAAATTCTTATAAAATTCTGAGATAAATTAGGAATTTATAGGCATGGTCCATGAAAAATATTGCACAGAAAAGCGAATGCTACATGTTCTCTTTTATATGTGGGTGACTGTTGCTTCCAAACTCTAATTCTGTACAGACAACCTGGAGTACCTGCAGAGGAAAGAAGAAGATAACTAAGACGAACATGCCTTAAGGGGTAGGAAAATGTGAGCCAAATGACAGGAGGGAAGAGAAATACTGGGGGTAGACAGGTTTAAGCAAGAAAGTATGGGACAGTAGGAGAAATTAGGAGCATGAGGAGGACGTAACGAAAACAAACTTACTATCTTGTAACTAGACTAGGCATAATTTATTTTAAAATAGCTTTAGAGTGATGAAACATGGGTCAGTGCTTAACAACACTTGTTGCTCTAAGATGTAGAGAAACTGAGTTCAATTCCTCGCATCCACGTTGTGTCTTATGATCATCTGTTGCCCTGGTTCCAGAGGACCAAATGCTCTCTCTTGATGTCTGTGGTGCTGGTGCCCATACATATACACATGCAAAACACCCGCACATATGAAATAAAATAAGTAAATAAATATAACAAACTAAAATGGTCTGAAGGAAAATATCCTGCAGGAATTTTTTAAAAGCTGCTCTTAGAGGTCAAGAATTATAAATAAAACCCCCAGCAGTGCTAGGGTGAGAGACCTCATATTAAGTCATTGGTCAGGGAAGTCCCAGATGCTCTGCTGTCTCAACAACACAGGTTTCTGCCACTCCTCCTGGTTGCCCGTCAATACTAGATGATAAGACCTTCTTTCTGAAGATATCACACACCTTGTTTGCATGGTACAGAAAATCACCTTGGAGGTGCTCTGGAGGGTTAGTTTTTCCTCGCTAGCTAAATTTCAGTCTTTGTTTCTGTCTTCTCAGGGAGAAAATGGATCAGTGGCCATATCCAGCTGTTTCCTATGCACTGCAAGACCTGCTTATAAGGAAAACTGTGTGCCTAGGTTATGGGGGTAAGACACTGTACTTGATTAGGTTTGAGGTCTTCTTCATGGGAGGCAACCATGTTTGTTACAATAAATCTGACCAGAAATCCATGGCAATTTGGACTGGTGAGCTCATAAGCCCTAGAAGGGACTGAGTATTGCTCTTTAGGTAAATTAACAAAGTGTTAGACTACCTTCTAAATATTTATTTATAGCCTTAGACAAATGATTCTTTCAGACTTTAACAGAGAACACTTTCCCATGAAAATCGGTGAATGTCGAAACCATGGTGGCATAAAATAGCAAGAATATGTGACACATGAGTTCTCAACACCAAACAAGATATGTATAGTATATCCTTTAAAGATCTGGAAACATTATTGAATTGAGATCTGAAAGAACGTAAAAGTTAGATGATGGGGGAAGAAGGGCACAGCACCATCTTCTGGGCAAGACATAACCATTACAACCACACAAAGTAGCTGCAGATGTCTGCACTAGGTCTGAACAAGGATGGGTCCATCAACAGTTGAGCGTGGATGGAGAAGAAGCTCACTGGGTCTCATCTTTCCATGCTAACCTGTTTGATAGTATATATTCATCAAGCTGTAGTGTTAGCCCACTCAATTACGCACTCACTGGTGATTGCATAAGGCTCCACATATAGCTTTAAATCAATTCTCACAACAAAACTAACCAATTTAAAAAGGCTATGCTCCCTCCTTTCATTTTCCTTCTACCTGATCCCTCCTATTCCCTTAAAATTATGGTATGTTACAATGGCTCTTTTTTCTTGTTGTTGTTTCGAGACTGGATTTCTCTGTATAGCCCTGACCGTCCTATAACTCCTTCAGGTCAGAGTAGGATGCAGGGAGAGAGTACTAGAAGAGACAACTAGAATCTGAGGGCATCTGTGGGAAGAGATAGAGATCTAGTACAATGGAAATTCCCAGCAATCTATGAGGGTGATCCTAACCATGATTCCCAGCAATGGAGGATACAGAACCTGAAATAGCCATCCTCTTTAACCAGGGATTTGGACACTAACCCAGCCACAAAACCTTCAACATACAATTTGTCCTATGTGGAAGTTGTGCTGGGGTAAAGGTAGTGCAGAAGTTGTGGGAATAGTCAGCCAATGACTGGTTCAGCTTGAAACCCATGCCATGAGAGGGAACTTACCCTTGACACTTCCAGGAGGGCCCTGACCAGAAGCAGGATAGCCCAGAAACCTAAGATAGACCCAAATATGACTTGAGAAAAAGTCAATGAAAGGATAACTAATGATCATCTACTATACTTACAGATTGGTGCCTAGTCCAACTGTCATCAGAAAGGCTCCACCTAGCAATTGATGAAAAGAAATGCAGACACCCACAGCCAAACACTAGGTAGACCTCTGGGATCCCGAGGAAGAAGGAAAGGAAGGATTATAGGAGCCAAAGTGCCAAGGACACTACAGGAAGCCCACAGAATCAAATAATCTGGGCTTGTAGGAGCTCACAGAGACTGAACTAACAACCGAGGAGTCTTCTTTGAAAAAGATCTAGGCCCTCTGAATATGTGTTATGTTTGTATAGCTTGGTCATCTTGTGAAACTCCTAAGAGTGGGAACAGGGGCTGTCCTGTTCCTGTTGCCTGCTTCTGTAACCCTTTCCTCCTGGTGGGTTGCCTCATCCAGACTTAATGGGAGAAGAGGTACCTAGTTTCACTGTAACTTGATAGATTGTATTTGGTTGATATCCATGCCCTTTTCTAAAAACAAATGGAGGAAGAAGAGTCGATTGTGGGAGAGGAGGGAGGGGAACCTGGACTTGGGATGTAAAAACAAAAAATAAGCTGATAAATAAATAAATAAATACATACATACATACATACACAAATGACAATGCATTTAGGGATCAAGTTAATAATAAGAAATAGAGTGTATTTTCCAGGGACAGCACCCATGACAGCTCAGCAGCACCACACAGTTCTGGAGAAGGCACTTCAGGCCAGAATTTAAAATTAAATGAACTGTTAAAAAATAATGAAAGGAGGCCCCAGAGCCTCCCAGTCCACAGTTTACTAAGAGCGGACTAAGAACAACTCTTGCAACAACTGGAGACACGTAGCTTCTGGGCCCACAACTGGTTAAGAGCTGACCAAGAGCTGAGTAAGAGTGAACCAAAGAAGCCATGGACATATGCCAGTGCAAGAATGCACATAAAAATATAAAGAGTAACAAGACACCACCAGAAGAAGCTGGTGGTTCTATAACATCAAGAACTGAGTATGGCAATGAAGAGGAGACAGAAGGAAACTACCTTAAAAACAACTTTATAAAGATAAGAGAAGACTTAAAAGATGATATTAAAAAAAAAACTCTTAAAGAAATAGAAGAAAATGTAGGCGGAGCTTACCCACAAGGACACCAATACCAGATAGATATTTATTAGAATATAAACCAACATTGTACAGGCAACAGAGTACAATAGCACCTGAACAAGTCTGCAGATGGACGGACGACTTGAGCCTCCCTCCAGCAGCCAGGAACCAGGAAGGGAGCGTGTCGTATCCCGCAGACCCTTTTCAATGGGGCTTTTCCCCCGCCCCCTTCAGGTCGGGGGGCCCGGTGCTCTGTATAAATGTCCCTTGACCGTGTCAGCTGACACCTGAATCCCACAACATCTCCCCCCTTTGTCTAACTAAGAAGGTTCTAAACTAAGATTATGTACAGTAGGAATTATTATGAGGTAGTATCTAGGAGAGGTCAAAGTATAATTGCTAATCAAAGCCTAACTTATATAAGGTATATCTAATAGTTCTAGAATATTGGTAGATAGTAGGGTGTATAGATTATTTTAAAGGGTTAATCTGGGAAAGTGAGAATCTAACACCTGAGTGTTCTTATCTAAGGGATACTAGGGTGAAAACCTTAAACATCTATTCTTCAACCTCTTCAAGACCTGAGAAGGAAGGTGAATTTGTCTGAAAGACAGAAGTACATGGAAGCAGTTACTTCCAAAATTTGGGAGAGGACAGCAACACAGCTACCTGGACAATCACCTCTGGATTTGTGCACCGTTAGAGCATCTATCGGATTGGCTATAGGCCTATGGCATCTGACAGATCTTTTCACAAGCAGAACAATTTTGAAGGGACTGTCTTATCCTGTCTAGGCAGGTTTCGTCAGTCTCCATCTATCAACTTGTTCATCCAGCTTGACATCATGTGTGTACTGTCAGCAATCAAGGTAAGGACAGTTCCTTACTCAACCGGCCATTTTTTGCCAAAAGGACCAACTCCAATGGAGTATCCTTGATGCTCAACACCATCTCGTGAAGGGAGCAGTGACACCAGGAGTCGTCGTGTCTCTCGTGGCCAAATTTTAAATGTTAAATGCCATATTCTCTGGGTCTATGAAACGGTTGAAGATTCTTGTCCATCTATGATATTCTAACCTGTATCTGAAATGACTGGGATATGATACCTTAAATAGTGCTGACTGCAGATCTTATCGTCTTAAGGAATAAACCCTGTACTAAAAATTAGAATACCTATATAAGGGATGTACAATCTCTGAACAATGACCCTTAGTAGAACTATCGAGCATTAGCCAGGGGTATTTTACCAGGTAAAGTGTCCACAGCATTTTAGACATGTAAATACATATATATCATCTAAACAGAGGTATATAAAACATCTTGTGCATATATCATAACTAGTGCAATCATACATTATATCTAGTATAGTTAAATGAAGGTAGTAATTGCATAGTATACATGACAATGATGTGCAAATATTTTAAACAAAGGTAGGAGCATACATAAAATATAGCAATTTCAGATTCAGCTTTACATAATAGTTACAGATTCAGATTTATATCGAAGTACAAGTTGCTTTGGTTACATAAAACAATCTCAGATTAAACTTTGTACCAATGTACAAATTATCACAATTAAATATATAAAATGATTTTGCATTAGTATCAATATACAGATATCTATGACAGTGCAAATTGTCTTTAGCTTAGCCCATACATTCAGCTAAAATGAAGTATAGGTAGGTAGAACAGTCTACCTTTATCTATCCTATCTATTCCCCTTCTCTTCTACAAAAAAAAAAAAAATCTCTGATGCTATATTATAGTTTTGTCTTTTACCCAGTTTTACCCACAACCTTTGGAGCATAAGACTTATTGGGAAAGGGGGCGTAGTCGTTTATAAGGTTGCTTCCTGCTGACTTAAGGGCGATGGCATCTCTTTGGGATCCTGTAAAAGCTAAAACAATGGTTAGTTCTTAATGGACTGACCACATACATCTATAACCAATTTTAGGATAGTGGTTAACTCCATCTGGAAACTTAATTAGCAGTGTGATCTGAAGGATAACCATAAGGAGCTATCTTGCAGCTGTTTTTGAATAATCTATTTCTTGAAGGCAATTATTGGTTGGTGCGCACCAGGTTCTTGATTTTTCTATTTTTGTCTCTGCTGTCTGTCTATCTGTCTCTTATTCTCTCTCTCTCATACTCTTTCTTTTATTTTTGTTTTTCTAGCAGGAGTTGTTCCGGTGGAGGCCCCATCTCGGTTCCAGATTCTTTGTAGATAGCTGATAGGAGGGAATGTTATTTATAGTGGAAAACTTAAGCATTGTCGATATTCAAAAGATATTTATATCTTTCATGACTTTAGGAGACTGGAAGCAGACAGAATGAGATGTTTGAGAGGTACAGAAACAGGGAGGAACAAGGTTTAAGATGAAGTCACAGTAATATTGGTCCCTAAATATTATGCCTTCTGTCTCACACCAGGTGGCTTTTATGATGTGAGACAGAATTTTTCATATTTCTTTACCAATATGCTTGGGTTTCGATAGGGAGAAAGCCACAAGTTCCCAATCCAAATCCAGCCTCATTAATAGTCAAATCAGGACCATTTTTTTTTGAGATGTAGATGCAAGATGTAAAGCAGTAAAAATTGATAAATTACCCAGTAGTGCACATGTATATCAGTTGGTCTCGTAGTCCGTCTTGTACATTCTTTAATCATCAGTCTGTCTTCTATTGCAGGTGAGTAATTATTCAATGTTTAGACAATGCCGTAAAAATAGTTGTATCCATTTTCCTGTAAAGACAAAACTGAGAGACCCTGCCCCAGGTTTGTTAAGTGTGTTTTCCTTACCATGCATCCGTTTGTCATGTCAGGGATGAGCAGTCACTTTTCTTGTTCAGGAAGAGACTCCTTTTCGAAGCGGGCTTTTATTAGTTTTGTTGGTACCCATATCTTTTCTGTCCCTGTTGAAACAAGAGCAAAACCCCTACCCCATCGAAGCACATACCCTGGCTTCCATTCGGAAGTCAACACATCTTTGAAGTAAATGGGTTGATTTAACTCAGAAGATTTCTCTACTACCCAATGTCTCTCAGCAGCTGAAGTTCCCTTTTCATCAGCATTAAGAAAATTTAAAGTCAATAAGGCACTATGCAACCTCTCTCTGGGCTTTTTCATTTCTTTCTTTTGTTTATAAAGCATCTCTTTTAATGTGCGGTGAGATCTCTCCATGACTGCCTGTCCTGTAGGATTGTGTGGTATCCCTGTAATATGCTTTATATCATAGTATGCAAAAATTATCTTCATTTTTCGGGAGACGTAAGCTGGAGCATTGTCAGTTTTAATCTGAGTGGGAATTCCCAATATGGCCATGGCTTCCAAAAGGTGAGTAAGTACAGCATCAGCATTTTCAGAACTCAGGGCAGTCGCCCATTGCATTCCAGAATAGGTGTCAATAGTATGATGTACATATTTCATCTTTCCGAATTCTGGAAAGTGAAACACATCCATTTGTCATATCTCATTTCCGTGTGTACCCTTAGGATTAGTTCCTGCAGGTAAAGATGGTTGGTTATAGAAAGAGCAAGTGTCACATTTTTTTACTATTTCCTTTGCTTCAATCCAAGTGATTGGAAAACTCTTCTTCAGCCCTTTGCTGTTAACATGATGCTTTTCATGAAATTCTGTGGCCTTTAGCACGCTCCCTATTAGCAACCGATCTATTTCCTCATTACCCTGCGCTAGAGGGCCTGGGAGGCCCGTGTGTGCCCTGATATGTGTTATGTACATAGGATGTATCCTACCTCTGATGATATCTTGTAGTTGTATGAATAGTAAGGTCAAGTCTGTATCATCGTGAATGAAGTCAGCAGTTTCAATATGTGAAACAACTCTTTCTGCGTATTGAGAGTCAGTAATTAAGTTAAGAGGTTCTGTGAAATCCAACAACACCATAATAATCGCATATAGTTCTGACTTTTGAACAGAGTTATAAGGGCTCTGAGCCACTTTAGTTAGGTTCTCAGACTTGTAGCCAGCCTTCCCTAAATTGTTTGCATCTGTATAAAATATAGGGGCTCCAGAAATTGGTTCATCCTGTACTACACGAGGAAAGATCCAATTATTTTCCTTTATAAATTGAATTCTCTTGTTTTGGGGATATTTATTATTAATTTCTCCTAAAAAGTCACTGTAAGCCTTTTGCCAAGGTTCACTGTCTGCCCATAATCGTTCAATTTCTTCATTAGTCAGAGGCACAACAATTTCTGCAGGGTCCTTTCCAGTCAATTGACGGAGTCTCAATTTACCTTTAAAAATCAGATCAGCAATTTTTTCGATATATGTCTTCATCTTTTTGCTTGGCCTATGTGGCAGAAATATCCATTCTAATATGATGCTTTCTCTTTGCATTAAGATTCCTGTTGGAGATTGTCTTGAGGGTAAAATAACAAGTATGCATTCCAGGTCTGGATCCACACGATCCACATGTGTTTCTTGAAGTTTTCTTTCTACCAACTCTAATTCTTTCTCGGCCTCATCAGATAGTTTTCTTGGACTATTTAAACCCTTGTCACCTTCTAAAGTCTTGAATAAATTAACTAGTTCATAGTTTTTTATACCAATCATGGGCCGTATATGAGCAATATCTCCTAGTAGCTTTTGAAAATCGTTAAGAGTCTTCAATTTATCTCTATTTAATTTTACCTTTTGTGGTCTAATTTTTTGTAAACCTATCTTATATCCTAAATAATTGATAGAATCTCCCCTCTGTACTTTTTCTGGAGCAATTTGCAGTCCCCAATTAGGCAATACTTTCTGTAGTTCTTCAAACAATGTTTCTAATGTCTGTGGGTTTGGGTCTGCCAACAAAATATCATCCATATAATGGTAAATGATAGATTGTGGGAAGTGCTTGCGCAGTATTTCTAGTGGTTGTTGTACAAAATATTGGCATAAGGTGGGACTATTTAACATTCCTTGGGGCAGGACTCTCCATTGGTACCTCTTAGCTGGCCCTGAATTATTAAGAGTAGGCACTGTAAAAGCAAATTTCTCTTTGTCTTGTTCCTGTAAAGGTATGGTAAAAAAACAATCTTTCAAGTCAATAACTGTAATAGGCCATCCTTTAGGTAGCAGAGAAGGCAGGGGAATACCAGATTGTAAGGAGCCCATAGGTTGAATCACCTTATTAATTGCTTTTAAATCTGTCACCATCCTCCATTTTCCAGATTTCTTCTTGACAACAAAAACAGGAGAATTCCACGGACTGGTTGATTCTTCAATATGCTGAGCCTGTAACTGCTCCTGTACCAACTGTTCCAAAGCCTGAAGTTTTTCTTTTGTCAAAGGCCATTGTTGAACCCAAATAGGCTTTTCCGTTAACCATTTCAAAGGCAGTGCTGTGAGTGTCTTATTAAGAGGGCGATTCTTTTGTACAACTTGAATGGCTGGTGAATTATTGTCATTTTTGGAAACATAGTTGAGCCTCCGGCTGACATCATAACCAGGAGGGATTTTAATCTGGGTATTCCATTGCATTAGGAGGTCGCGACCCCACAGATTCACTGCTATATCAGCCATATATGGCTTCAACCGTCCTTTCTGACCTTCTGGTCCTATGCATTCAAGCCACCTCACACTCTGTTTCACCTGAGATATTGTTCCAATACCCAGAAATTGGATATCTACTGTCTGTAAAGGCCATCTCGGATGCCAGGACCGTGGGGTTATGATCGAAACATCAGCCCCCGTGTCGACTAAACCCTGGATATAAATATTGTCTATCAGTACACCCAATTTTGGTCTTTGTTCATTTATCGAAGTCTGCCAAAATATTCGTTTCGTAATTTTGTTTGGAGTTTCTGAATCTTCTTTTGAATTTATGTTATCATCTGATATTGTATGTTTTTCAAGATCAGGTATTGGGTGTTCTATTCGTCTTGAGAATGCTGGTCTTCTACTACGACCGGATATGATCTCACCATCCTCGAATTTGGAGTCTGATTTTGGGGGGCTTCCCGGGGGAAGCCCCGAAAGGCGTTTCCCGATGGCAGAGGGTTGCCTTCTTTATCTCTGGTAGATCTACATTCATTGGTCCAATGCCGTCCCTTGCCACATCTTCTGCATAATCCAGAAGGCAATGGCCTTCTGTTCGAATTAAACCTAGATCGGGCATCGTTTCTAAAAGTACTTTGTGTACAGTTTCGTCTTACATGGCCTTGTCTACCACAGTTGAAACAAGTGATTCCTTGGTTCCTCTTCCTTACCTTATCAATGGTTTGGTCTACCCAATTGTCTTCATTACTATGGAGAGGTTCAGCATTGATTGTATATTGAATCCATTCTTCTAGAGGTGCGGCTCTGATTTTTAAAGGCAGAAGCATTCTTCTACATTCTGGATTAGCATGATCAAAGGCCAGAGAAAGTATTATTTGCTTTCTAGCTTCTGGATCTGATATTGCTCTATTTACAGCCGTGGTAAGCCTGTGTAGAAAGTCAGTATAAGGCTCTTTTAAACCTTGTTTGACCTTAGCATAATGCTCAACTTTTTGACCTGAGTCTAAAATCTTTTCCCATGCATTAAGTGCGGCCGTACGGCATAGCAATAAAGTATGTTCATCATAAGTAGTCTGAGTCTTCACGTCAGCAAACATTCCTTCACCAAGGATTTGGTCCTGAGAAGCAAAGAAACCCCTAATTTTTCCTTGGTGTTCTAAGGTCCTGGCTTCTTCTCTAAACCAGCTTCTCCACTGCAAATTTTGACTTTGGTCCAAGACAGCAGCCGTTAGCTGCATCCAATCAAGGGGGAGGATTCGGTTTTTTGCAGACCATGAATTCAGGAGCTGCTTTACATAAGTAGAGTGAATACCATACATGGATATTGCCTCTTTAAAATCTTTGATATCTTTCATATGTAGTGGCTCATAACTATACTCTACATATTCCGAGGAACCCCCCGGTGCCATCTTGGTCTGAATAGTAGCTGGGAACAATAGTGGTGGTGAAGGAGGTATCCCCGTGATGTTTACAACTTTATGTAAAGTATTTCCAGTACCATAACACCCCATTGGGGGTTGACCTGAACTGTTCTGAGCATAAGATGTATCATCGCCCTTTTGTAGTGTTGCAATATGGTCCCCACATTCTTCCATTTTGGATATAATGGGTTCCCATTCTTGGATTTTGGACACTACGGATTCCCATTCCTGGAATTTGGACATTGCAGGTACAAATTCTTGTATTTCGGATACCATCTGTCTCAAAGCTTGACTTTCTTGATGAAGTGATCCTTCTAAAGACCTCGCCGAGTTAGCAATTTTGAGATCTACATCCTTAGCATAATTAATGATTTTCTCGTCCACTTTATTAATGTGGTCAACAAGTTTCTTGTTCTCATCAGTTACGTAGAGTTTATATTGTTCTCGTATAGTACTGTCATAATGAGAAAGCTTGTTGTAATCAATTTGTAGAGTATCTATCGTCTTAGACATAGCAGAGTTTGAGAGCTGTAATTCACATACGTTGGACAACAGCTGCCGATTTAAGTTCTGCATCTGCTTAACGTCATCTGACAGTGTAGCGTTTGATAATTCTATAATACAAAGTTTGGACTGTAATTGAAGGTTTGAATTCGTGACCTCAGTCATCACCCGTCTATTGTGGAACACAACATACAGAAACAGACCAAAAAGTAGTAAAACTGGGGTATTGAATACCTCAAGATACTCATTTAAAAACTTGTCAACCATCGTGGAAAAATATATACCAAATTCCTCAAAAGAATAGTTGTCAGCCATTACCTCAATCCAGGTGCAATGATGCTGTGTGGTCAGAAGGTGTCACAATAACGTTTAGTGCCCTGCTGTATGGCCGATGTAGAAACACTCAGCACGCTATTCACAGATCCTAGGTGTTAAAGGGTCTCAGCAGACAGAATAGAATCTTTGGAAAAAACAAATTCTCACAAGTCAAGACAGGATGTTAATTACAAGATAGAATGGTTTTAGTTATCTTTGTTCACCTACAGGAGTAATTCACAATTGTCCCAGGTTACAGGGGTTAGGGGCGGAGCTGCTGCTTGAATCTGCAGTTTTTGGGTCAAACCCAGCCAGCCAGGTTGGGGGAAGGGCGCGCGTGCAGAGGCAGTTCAAACTCAGTTAAAATGAACTGAGCAGCGGTACAGCTAGGGGCGGAGTTACCGACTGCGAGGGGTGAAGTTACCGATCGCGTGCGCAGCAGAGGCAGACAGACCGGGTCAGCCGTTTAGCTAGGCAGCGAGCCGCGCGCTGGGGGAGGGGTGAAGTTACCGATCGCCTGCGCAGCAGACGCAGACAGCCCGGGTGCGCTGGATGAGAGGCCTCTGAAGCAGCCCCGACCGGACCGCCTGCCCGCGGGTCCGCCGGGAGCATTGGGCGCCAGATGTAGGCGGAGCTTACCCACAAGGACACCAATACCAGATAGATATTTATTAGAATATAAACCAACACTCACGGTACAGGCAACAGAGTACAATAGCACCTGAACAAGTCTGCAGACGGACGGACGACGTGAGCCTCCCTCCAGCAGCCAGGAACCAGGAAGGGAGTGTGTCGTATCCCGCAGACCCTTTTCAATGGGGCTTTTCCCCCGCCCCCTTCAGGTCGGGGGGCCCGGTGCTCTGTATAAATGTCCCTTGACCTTGTCAGCTGACACCTGAATCCCACAACAAGAAAATACAAATACAAAATTGGAAGACATTAACAAATCCCTGAAAGAAAATAAGGAAAAACAAAAAAAAGAAAAAAAACAGGTGAAAGAAATATTTCAGGAATTAAAAGTTAAAAAAGAAGCAATAAAAGAGGCACAAACCAAGGCAATGCTGGAAATAGAAAAACTGAAGAAACAAACTGGAACTACAGATGCAAGTATAACCAACAGAATGAAAGAGATGGAAGAGAGAATCTCTGGAGTGGAAGATTAACTAGTGGAATACGTCAGTTAAAGAAAACACTATCCCCCCCCCCCAAAAAAAAGTTGTAACAGAAAACATCCAGGAAATCTGGGGCACCATGAAAAGATCAAACCTGAGAATATTGGAATCAAAGAAGGAGAAGAATACCAATTCAAAGGCACAGAAAATATATTCAACAAAATCATAGAAGAAAACTTTCCCAATTTAAAAAAGGAAATGCCCTAAAGATACAAGAAACTTACAGAACACCAAATAGACTAGACCCCCACCCCAAAAATCTGCTTTTCACATAATAATCAAGCCACTAAACCTACAGAACCAAGAAAAATACTAAGAACTGCAAAGGAAAAAGCCAAATCACCTATAAAGACAGACCAATCAGAATAACAGGAGACTATTCAATGGAAACAATGAAAGCAAGAAGGTCCTGGTCAGATGTTATACAGACACTAAAAGAACATGGCTGCCAACCCAGACTACTATACCCAGCAAAACTATCAATCATGATAGATGGAGTAAAAAGATATTTCATGACAAAACCAGATTTAAACAATACCTATCCACAAATCCAGCCCTACAGAAAGCACTAGAGGGAAAACTTCAACCTAAGGGAACCAGATACACTCATGAAACCACAATTGATAATCCCATAGAAGAAAAACCCAAAGAAGGGAAACACACATGTGCTACCACCAAAAACAGGAAATAGCAATCATTAGTCATTAATATCCCTTAATATCAATGGGCTCAATTCACCTATAAAAAGATATACCCTATCACAATGGATACAAAAACAGAATCTATCCTTCTGCTGCATACAGCAGATACACCTCAACCTCAAAGACATACACAGGCTCAAAGTAAAGGGTTTGGAAAAGACTTTACAATCAAATGGTCCTAAGAAACAAGCTAGTGTAGCCATTCTAATATCTAACAAAATAGATTTCAAACTAAAATCAATCAAAAGAGACCAGGATGGACATTACTTATTCATCTCAGGAAAAATCCAAGATGAAGTCTTAATCCTGAATATTTATGCCCCCAACAAAAGGGCACCTACATTTACAAAAGAAACACCACTAAAGCTTAAACCTCACATCAAAACCCAGACACTAATAGTGGGAAACTTTAATACACCACTTTTACCTTTGGATAGGTTAACCAGACAGAAACTCAGAAGAAAAATAATGGATCTAACAGATGTTATGACCCAAGTGGACTTAGTAGATATATACAGACCCTTCTATCCAAACACAAAAGAATATACATATTTCTCAGCACATCATGGGACTTTCTTTAAAATTGATCATGTACTTGAAGCAAATATCAATAGCTACAAAAAATGGGAATAACTCCTTGTATCATATCAGTCCACCATGGTATAAAGTTAGAGTTCAACAACAACAAAAAATCACAGAAAGCCTAAAAATCCAAAGAAACTGAACATCTCTCAATTGAACCACTTCTGTTTCAAGGAATATGTTAAGAAAGAAATCAAAGACTTCCTAGAATTTAATGAAAATGAATCCACAGCATATTCAAACTTATGGGACACAATGAAAGCAGAGTTAAGAGGAAAATTCATAATAATAGATGCCTATATAAAAAACCTAGATAAATCTTAAACAAGAGACCTAACAGTACAGCTGAAGGCTTTGGAAAAATTAGAAGCAAACTCATCTAGAAGGAGTAGACAGCAGGGAATAATCAAACTTGGGGATGAAATCAATACAATAGAAAGAAAGATAATAATACAAAGAATCAATGAATCAAAACACTAATACTTTGAGAAAGTCAACAAGATAGATCAAGCCTTTTCCAAATCAACCAAAAAGCAGAGAGGAGGAGGGTATCCAAATTAACAGAATCAGAAACAAAAAGGGAACATAAAAACAGACACCCAGAAAATCCAGAGAATTATCAGGTTATACTTTGAAAATCTATACTCCACTAAAATGGAAAACCTAAAAAATGGACGGCTTTCTGGATAGGTACCACTTACCAAAATGAAATCAAGATCATATGAAAGTCCTAAATAGACCTATACCCCAAAGGAAATTGAAGCTTTCATTAAAAGTCTCCCAAGTAAAATAAGCCCAGGACCAGACATTTTCAGTGCAGAATTCTACCAGACATTCAAATAAGAACTAACACCAATATTCCTCTAACTGTTCCATATGGTAGAAACTGAAGGAACATAGCCAAACTCTTTTGATGAGGCCAAATATCACCTTGATTCCCAAGCCATTCAAAGATGCAACAAAGAAAGAGAATTACAGACCAGTATCCCTCATGATCATTAATACAAAAATACTCAATAAAATTCTGGCAAACCAAATCCAACAGCATATCAAACAGATCATCCACCGAGGTCAAATAGGCGTCATCTCAGAGATGCAGGGATGGTTTAACATACAAAAAACTGTGAATGTCATTAATCATATAAGGAAACTGAATAATAAAACCACAAGATCATCTCCTTAGATGCTGAAAAAGCCTTTGACAAAATCCAACACTTGTTCCTGATAAAAGCCCTAGAGAGATCAGGAATACATGGAAATACCTAAATATAATAAACATGGTATATAGCAAGCTGACATCAAACTAAATAGAGAAACACTCAAAAAAAAAAAATCCCACTACAATCAGGAACAAGATAAGGCTGTTTTCTCTCTCCTTATCTATTCAACATAGTTCTCAAAGTTTTAGCTAAAGCAATAAGAGAGCAAAAGGGGATTGAGGGGATACAAATTCAAAAGGAAGAAGCCAAGCTATCTCTATTTGTCATTGATATGATCATATAAATAAGTGACCCCTAAAATTCTACCAGGGAACTCCTACAGCTGATAAACACCTCAGCAATGTAGCAGGGTACAAGATTAACTCAAAAAAATAAAAAATCAAGAGCCCTCCTATATGCTATGGATAAAAAGGCTGAAAAGAAATAAGGAAAACATAACCCTTTTTAATAGCTGAAAATCTCATTAAATATTGTGGTGTAACTCTAACCAAAGAAGTAGCAGAGCTGTTTGATAAAAACTTTAAGTCAATGAAGAAAGAAATTGAAGAGGATGCCAGAAAATGGAAAGTTCTCCCAAGCTCCTGGATAGGCTCAACATAGTTAATGGCAATTTTACCAAAAGCAATCTACAGATTCAATGCAATCTCATCAAAACACTAACACAATTTTTTACAGACCTGAAAGATTAGTACTCAGCTTCATATGGAATAACAGGAAACTCAGGCTTGCCAAAACAATCCTGCTCAATAAGAGAACTTCAGTAAGAATCACTCTCTCTGTCTTCAAGTTACACTACAGAGCCATAGTAATTAAAAACAGTCTGGTTTTGGCAGAAAAACAGACTTGTGGATCAGTAGAATTGAATAGAAGACCCCAACATTAACCCACCCACCTATGAACACCTGAGTTTTGGCAAAGAGGACAAAAACATTCAATGGAAAAATGATAGTATCTTCAACAAATGCTGTTGGCATAACGTAATGGTAGTATGTAGAAGAATGCAAATAGATCCAAACCTATCACCCGCACAAAACTCAAACCCAAGGGATCAAAGCCCTCAACATTAACCCAGCTATACTGACTTGATATAAAAGAAAGTGGGAAATATACTCCAATGTATTGGCACCGGTGACCATTTACAAATTTTAACACCAGTATCATAGACACTAAGAACAACAATCAATAAGTGGGACCCCCTGTAACTGAGAAGCATCTGTAAGACAAAGGACACAGTCAATAAGACAAACAACAGCCTACAGAATGGGAAAAGATCTTCACCAACCCTACACCTGACAGAGGACTGGTCTCTAAAATATGTAGAGAACTCAAGAAACTAGAGTCCCTAAACCTAAATAACCCAATTGAAAAATGGAGCTCAGAGCTAAAAAGGGAATTATCAACAGAAGATTTTCAAATGGCTCAAAGGCACTTAAAAATGTTCAACATCTTTAGCCATCAGAGAAATGCAAATCAAAACAACTTTGAGAAACAACCTTATACCTGTCAGGATGGCTAAGATCAAAAACACAGATGACAGCCTATCCTGGAGAGGATGCTGAGCAAGGGGACCACTCCTCCATTGTTGGTGGGAGTGTAAACTTGTACAGCCACTTTGGAATACAGCATGGAGGTTCCTCAGATCTCCCCAAGGATCCAGCAGTACCCAAAGGATGAATATTCATACCCTAAAGGCATTAACTCAACTATGTTCATAGCGGCATTATTTGTAATATCAAGAACCTGGAAACAGCCCAGAAACCCCTCAACTGAAGAATAGATTAACTGTGGTGCATCTACACAATGGAGTCCAGCTTAGCAGAAAAAAAAAAGACATCCTAAAGTTTGCAGTCAAATGGATGGATTTGGAGAATATTCTCCCGAGTGAGGTATCACAAGCCCAGAAAGATGGGCATTGGATGTACTCACTCATAAGTGGACTTTAGACAAAAAGCAAAGAATAACCAAGCTGCAAACCACAACTCCTAAGCAGCTTGGGGTCAGAAGGAACTTAAGAGATACATCCTGGGATTCTCCTAGGAAGAGAAAATAGAGAAACATCCTTAGTAAATTGAGGTCATGACAGGCTCCAACCAAGAAGAGGTGGAAACAAATCATGAGAGAAGGAGATGATTGAGTGAGAGGAGCAAGAAAGGGAGAAAAAAGAGATGGGTATCTTGATAGAGGGAGCCAATGTGGGGTTGGAAAGAGACTGGGTGATAGGGAAACCTCCAAGAATTCACAAGTTGTTCCTGGCTAGGTCTCCAACCAATAGTGGAGGAAGTGCCTAAACAGGACTTTCTCTAAAATCAAAGTATCATCACAGAACCTACATCCAGCAATGAATAGAGGTGGAGGCAGGGATCCATGGTTGAACACTGGGCCAAACTCCTGGTCCAGCTGGAGTAAGGGCTAGGAAAGTCTATATGAACAAGGAGATAAGGATTATTAGGAAAGATTCTCACAATCATGGCTGGCTGGGCTCTGAGGAGCTCACTAAATCAAGAATAGTCACTGGGAAATCATCAGGAAAAAAAAGCTAGGCCCTCCAAGGGTAGGCAATTGTCAACTGGCATGGGCAGTATGTGGATTCTTGAGGTGGGAGCAGATTGTGTTCCTGTGCATAGGTTGGCACCTTGGAGCCCATTCTCTGCAGAGGAACATCTAACCCAGGCCCGGCCTGATATTGGGAAGAGGAAATTGGACCTGCCTGGAGTGGATATGCCACACTGACCTGACCCACTTTGGGACTATAGTGAAATTATGTAACATTGTAAACAATTGTCCCACCTACTGATTTAATAAAAACACTGATTGGCCAAAGGCAGGCAGGAAATATGGGGGGGGGCTATCAGACATAGAAAACTCTGGGAACAGGAAGAACAGAGCAGAGATGCTCCAGAGAAGGCAGAAGAAGCAGAGGACAACTGTGCTGCTCTGAGAAAAGGTACCAAGCTGCATGGCTGAGCAAGATAAGAATCAGGGGTTAGTTTAAGAGCAAGAGCTAGCAAGTTATATGGCTGTGCCCCAGGTCAATCAGCATACAAATAATATAAGTGTCTGTGTGTTTCAGTAGGACTATGGGACTGTGGGTCTGAGAGTCCAGGCCACCAGGCTAGGCTGGAAAGTCTGGACAGAAACCTCATACAACTTCTTGTCCTTTTTGGGCAGGGGATGGGGGGAAAGGGAAGGCTGAAGGCTGACTGGAAAGGATTGGGAGGAGGAAATGGAGGAGAAGTAGGGGATACATGAATAAAAAAGACTTTTTTAATAAATAAGATAATAAATTTTTTAAAATGAGAAAAAAAGTGATAGAGCTATGATGGCTGATATGTCATATGACACTGGGTGTCTCTCATGCTAACTGGCAATGGCAGAACTAGACATGGCAATAAGATCTGTACAGTCTCTAAGTAATTCTGCTGGAGGGATGTAGTACATTTGGATCTCACTAAGCATGGATGACTCTGATGGAGGGATGTGGCTGAGGGTGTCAAATATTCCACAGCCCAGTTGGGAAGCTGCAAGCCTTAGCTGTGTCTCTCTTGGCTTTTTTTTCCTGAGGTCTTTGCTTCTAATCTGAGCACCCTTCACCCTTTGCCCTTCATGATTTGTCATACCTCTTTGGATTTTAAGAGCTAACTCTTTTATTAATTATAAAGTTTAATTATATTTATATTTTATTTGTTGGATTGGATCCAAAGTATCATGGTGCACATGAGGAAGTAAGGCTTTCTTCTATTCTTGGGGTCAAACTCAGGCAAGTAGACTTAGTGGCACAACCTTTATCAGCTGGATCATCTCTGGCCATCTTTCTTTCATATATTATTCTTGTCCTGATTCTTCTCCTTTACATGATTCCATAGAGGCAGCTTCTAGCACACCATTTTACCTAGAAATTCAAAAGAACCAATCTAAATGGCCTAGTCATTCATATGTGGTCACTGGTAAATAAACAATAGGTATTATCTTAATTAGAGTGGTGTCTCACCATTCCTGGGATGACAAATAGTGATACACTCTGTCACCAGAGAAGCCTTCCCTAGACTCTCTCTGAAGAAATCCAGCACTACACCAATAAAGTAAAAAATGATAGACTTTGTGTAACAATGGGTGTCTGGCCCAGACTAGTCCAACAGTTCGGACCCGGCCACCACCACTTATCTGGACCACCAATTTCAAAGTCCCCCCTAAACACACAGACATTTATACTAATTTCATGCTGTTTGGACGATGGCTTAGACATATTGCTAGCTAGCTCCTTCACCTTAACTCAGTCCATTTTTATTAATCTTCCCTGCCATGTAGACTGTGGCTCACCTGTGTTACTTACATGTTTCTTCTTTAGGCTCAATCTGTCTGTGACTCTGCCCTCCTTCTCCTACCTATTCTGATTCCCCACATACTTTTTCTACGGTGCCTGTCATGGGCCAAAACAGTCTTTTATTCATAGCATATAGAAAAACATTCCCACATCACTTCCCCTTTTCTGTCTAATCAAAATGAAAGGGTTCAATTTAAACATAGCAAATTACATATAACAAAAAAGCCATTAAGCAAGAATTACAGTTATAATATCTAGTCTATTTGTGTTTAGCAAAATTATAGAAAATACTCCATCATCCTCCTTATCCTTGTAAATATAAAGTTTCATATACAATACCTTTTAAATAACTAATAAAAACTATAGCTATAACTATGTAATCTTCAACCACATCAAAGACCACAGAAGGATATATTTACCCAAGTAAACCAGAGTGCAAGCAACTTACAAAATCCAGAAATGACAGAGATGACACCTATCTGCCTGGACAGTCACCCAAAATTTCTTTATAAAGTTGAGGCATCCATCTTCAGCCTACAGGCCCAGAGTCTCTGGTGTACTCATCAGTGAAGCAGGAAATTTAAACGACTATGTCACCCATTCTGTTATAGTTCATCAGTCGTTTCTCCTTGATTTCTGAAGAATGTCTGACAGTTTTTTCTGGAAAAGCAGGAACCTGAAGGACCATTTCAGTCTATTCTGTCAAAGTTCAGAGGTCTCTTTCCCATGGAACTTGCATGTCCAGTTTAAACAGCATACTGTCAAGCAGTCAATACAAGAGCAGGTTCTTATCCAGTGGCTAACCATTGCCACAAAGAGGGTAGACTCCATGTGGAGTTTCTTTGATGCCCATTTTTCTCTTGAAGTAGATTGTTGCTGCCAGGAGCAGACCTGCCTCACTGTCCAGAAAAGTCTATATTCTTAAAATATTTTAAATGCTGTATACTGTAGGGCTTAGATGTATTTGAAGATTACCCATCTAATTGAAATATATCTTTGTGTACCTAAAAAAAAAATCTAACTAACATGACTATAAGTTTGGTTATCATAGGTGACTATTAATGCATCTGCATTTCTTAATTATACATTACACTTTTAAATGAGTTATATAAATATCATATCTTAAACAAGAGTAGAAAAACATACAGCATAATGAAATTGATCTTCAATTTTTATCAATAAGCCAAAGTCCATACCAATGTAAAATATTTTGAGACTAACAGCTGAATTTTGGATAAACATAAATTCAATAATCAAAATTTTTTAAATCACTCATATACCATATCCTTTTTTTCTTCTTAGAAAAAGATTAGCTATGACCATTAACAATTTATAATGAAAATGAACACTAATAAACAATATTTTGGGAATTTGGGCATAGCATTTCATTACTAATTCCTGCTAATTAAGGGGCACTGGCAATTTTATAGGTTTTTGAGACTGGATCATCTTAGTCTTGAAGTTGATTTGACCATTTCTTCCCATCAGAGAATTTCAAGTGGTCTTGGTTGATGAAACCATATTTTCCTGGAAACAGTCCACAGGTTCCCATCTTCTGTAGAAACAAAAATAAAATCTCTCTTCCAATGCAACATATCCTTAGATACAAATTTCAAAGTCAAGATACCTTCAAAATATATATTTTTGTTTAACTGAGTAGCCTTTGCAATAAATTGTCTTTCTGCAGTTAGCTCATTAACAGTTAAAAATTAAAAGAAAACAAAATAATAACCTTAATCCAGACTCTGTATCTATTTTCCATTTTTACATAACTTATTATATTTCTATACTCTTCTTTTTTAGGGACTTCCTTTACCCTCTTTCTTTTCATGCTGAAGCCTATGTACATTTTACACACATTGTAACTTGTTTACTGATTTTTTTTCATCTGAATCTGTTTTATTGTGTATCCTTAATCATTTTCCAACCAGAAGAACTTTTAAAATGCTGGCCCTCTCTCAAAGGGCCACACAGTTTTTGCCAATAAAGCTGAGTCAGCAAGTTTTCTTAAAGGAGCCGTGTCTCTGTTTGCTGATGGCAAGAACCAAGAAAATTCTGTTACCAATAAGCTGTTTTTGACTCTGTTCCTCCTTTTTTTTTCAATATAAACAGAAACCTTAAATCATCACATGCTACTGAGTCTTCTGGGAGACTTTGCAAACAGTTCTGGTTGCAGCTTACACTGCCTGCTGCAAGTCTGTCTCTATTTTGTCCATGGCCTGGATGCCATGTCATCCTCTACCATGATCTACTTCCAAGACATAATATGCAAGCTGCTTCTGGCTTCATTTCTGTACTTTAGGACCACTCTTAAGCTTTTCTCAGGCTTTATGTGGGTATTGGGTGCACGTTAGGATGCCATCTGTAGCAATGGGTTTCTGGCCAGGACTAGCCCCACAGTTTAGACCCGCTTACCTCCACTTATCTAAACCACCAATACTGAAGTCCCAAAGAAACACACAGACACTTATAGTAATTTTATGCATCTTCTGTGTCTCAAGCACATTGCTAGTCAGCTCTCTCATCTTAACTCAATCTATTTCCATTCATCTGTCCTGCCACGTGGCCCATGGCTCACCTGTGTTCCTTACATGTTACTTCTTTGGGAATCTGGCTCAATCTGACTGTGACTCTGTCTTCCTTCTCCTACCTATTCTTATTTCCCTGCCTACTTTTTCTATGGTGCCTGTCATGGGCCAAAACAGTCCTTTATTCACAGCATATTGAAAGACATTCCCACATCAACTTTGGTTGCCTTATCTTTTTCAAGCTTTCTTGAATTGTCTTAACCTTCAGATATCTGCTTATCTTGAAAAACTAAACTAGGACAATATGATCATACCAAGATAGGGGACTAATACCTGCCCATTGAGCATATACACAAACTCAGGCAAAATGCATACACATAAAATAAATAAATCTTTTTAAAAATAGAAGACTAATGTTTAATTTCAGAAGTATGAACTAAATGAGAAAATACATTTTACTATTTTATAAATAAATACTTCCACTCTCTATGACTAGCTATAAATGACCTAATTTTTCATAAAAAGAAAAGATACTCTGGCTTCAGAGCTGGTGAGTTAGACGGGGTAGGTATCATCTAGGAATGATGTACACGATCTTCTTACTTTGCAGCTAGCTGGGGAACTAAATGGCTGTCTACAACTTGAAGATGCTAGGATATGCTTAATAAAAGCCTATAGTTTAGCATTTTTATTCCACCTGACTTGTAGCAGAACATTTTTTTCAAGAGCATGCATTTATCAAATGTTAATTTAAGGTTAAAGAATAGTAAAGAAGAAATATGACTAATCATTTAAACTTAAAGCTATGAGAGAGACTTAAGATTCCTTTAGAAAAGCCATGTTTGATCTATTTGGTGCTTTGCCTCACCATGTATAAATTTATCTTATCCTTTATGAAACAGATGAATGACAATTTTCAATAGTAGGAATTACATGGAATAGGGGTTTCATTTTATGGATATAGCTCAGTTTTAGAAGGTGTCCATGCTTCAAGGGTATATGTAGTTTTTCTTGGATTTGAATTTTTAACTTTCACTTCATTAGTAGTCATGTTAAAAATTTCAGAATAATTATAACTGAAATGAAAAAGGAAGAGCTGACATAGGAGGAGTCAACTCCTGTTGTTAGTATGAGCAGCTGCTTCTCCTCCAGCAAATGCCTTGGTGACCTGGGCCTTTCACTTCTCTTTTCCCAAAGGGAACAGGAAACAACTTGAGAGATTTCCCAGGTAGCCTCATAGTCCACAACTTGAAAGTAATTTTTTTGTGGCAAAGATTTGACAGGCATTGAATCTTATTTGGGTCTCCAAGGAGATGCTGGGCTTCCAGGATGAGTGTTTGATTTAGCTCAGTCCATTACCATTTGGGTTATTTTTAAGACTATGCCAGCCGAGCCACAGAAGATGTGTTTCTCTTCTGGGAAATACAATGGCTGAATATATTTCTGTTATTTTGGTGGGCTGGACTAGTGAGATCAAGACACAGAGTTTTGAAGATAGAAACCATGTGTTTTTTGTTGAAATTCCCCATATAGGAAGGATAAACATTTCTTTCTCTTCAAGTACTATTTATGTACTTCACCAGAAGCATGACTGATCACACACAAGCTGGGAGACAATGATATGCTTATGTGAGACCCACACAGAGTAACCCACATGGAGAAATATTCTATCACACAACTATTAAGAATGACTTCATCAGAGTGTTCTTTTTCCTCTGAGGAAAAATATATCTTTTAATAACTGAATAATTCATCTATTTTGATTTTTCAGACTAGATTATGATGTGAAGTTACTGCAGTAGTACAGGAAATCAAGTTTGATTTTGTAATATAGTCAAATGAGTACTTTAGAGTGCCATGTCTACGATCAATAAGGAAGCTGTAACTACATTTACTGTCAGATGATGATATTGATGTAAAAACATAATGGTCGAAATTATAAAATCAATTTCAATAATTTAATCAGAAATGTTTATTGATACTGTTAAAGTTGAATTCAATAGCTTCTAGTATGTAGTTAATTTCCTACCTGTCAGAAAAATGTATTGAAATGCTTTCTTGAAAATGGAGTTAATTCAGTAGAGAAAGCAGCAAACTTTCATGCTAGGAGAGAGAAGAAAATCATTCTCCAGGTCTTAGTGGAGGCAAATAATAGAAATACACACACACACACACACACACACACACACACACACACACACACACACACACACACACACACACAGACACACACACAGACACACACACACATACACACACACAGACACACACACACGCACAGACACAGACACACACACACACACACACACACACACACACACACACACGCCCTATGGCCCCAAATTGTTGGGATAACTGGATAACTGACCCTGAAATGAGAGAGGAGAGGGGAGGATTTTATGCTCACTCCAATACTGCAGAGCTGAGCAATCAGCACATGTGTAGAGATACGTGGATGCTATGTAGGTCTTTGTGGAGTGATATTTAGTTTTAAAACTTGAATAGAAAGATTATGCCATAGTGACCAGAGTGTTTAATGTTTTAACTCTTCCACAAGCTATTAGTTATAATCTTTTTTTCATATTTTGTTGAAATTCTCTTAATTGAAGCAAAAGTTATCTATATTTCAAGTTAAGTTTTTGTATATTTTGAGAGTCTGTCCTTTTTACAAGAGATAAAGACCAAATTTTGGTGGCTTAGCAATTAATTGGATGTCTGTGGAGTGGGGTGAGTAACCTAAATAATAAATTCTATATGATCATTCAGAAATTATCAATTTTCCTATTGTGAAGTGAATGAAGTTACATTTTTTAAGAACAGCATTCAAAGGATTTCACTAGCTGGCTAGACTATTTTCTGGGTCATTTGCTCACTATCCTATTGCACTCTCCACTTTGGAAGTCAAACTTGCAATAGAGCTGCCCTTCAAATGGTCCATGCTCTTTAGTTTTCCACCATATAATTCTCCATTATATTATCAACCTGGCAGTTTTAGCCTTGACTCAAGTCGTATTCTGCCTTTTGCTCCCATGTTTTTTTGGAATGTTTTGTTCCCCAAACTAAAGTATTTGATCCCCGAGGCTAGTACTGAGCCAAATATCCTCCAGAACATTAAGTGACTAGGCAATTGTACATTATATTATTGCTATTCAGTATCTGATCAACTGAATGTTTCGAAAATTGTGAAGATTAGAATTCTAGATGATGCATAGTTAGAATGCAAACATGTTGGACATCGAGGCATGCTTATTTCAGTTAAATATTAATAGGAATCACAGAATTTCTGGAAATTTCTTTTCATTGTACAAAGGGAATCAAAATTCAGATAATTCCCAGCATCGTAGATATTGTTGAACTCCTGGCCCCTTGACACATACTCATTTCTCTTTTTGCTATACAGTGATTATTCCTAAGAAACGAATTTGTATCTGATAAAGATAAGAAAAAGAAGTCAGATTTCTTTAAAAATTAACAAAGTCCTTTGAGAAGGAGATGTCCCCAAAGTTCTGAAAATTGATGTCATACCAGATGGCTTTGTGTAAGTCTCGAATCATTATTTTTTTGAAATTTGAATAAAAGTCTCCTTGCTAAAATAAGTGAATTCAGTCTCCCAACTATCTTGAAAAGATAGAAAAGATATATTGACTATAGATGAAAATGGAATTTTAGATTTAGGTTCTACCCTTGAACTTGGGTGGGTTTGCTTTCGCAACCTCCCTTGTTAATTGAGTTGCTCAGTGACTTCCACAGCACATCTCCTGCTTCTTGATGTATGTTATCTCTGCTATTTAAATGATTATATCTATTGCCAAAGGCTCATGTCAAGTATCCTTATGAAAGTTTCTTTGTATCAACTGTGTTTGAAAATGTTATATGTAAGGGTCAAAATATCAATACATAAAAAATATAAGCATACATATAAAGCCAGTATGAGTCTAATCTAACTATAGAATCCAAATGACTGAAAAGACAAATTCCATTTTCTCACTAGCCTTCTGATACATGTCTATAAATCAATTGTCTAATCACATGTCTTAAGATGACCAAAATGATATGATGGATCATTGATTCACACGTGTAATATTGTGGAAGAAATAAAGACTGTCAGAGAATGTTTGGAGATAATATTCACTATTTACTTAATGATTATCATGTGTTATACTTGTGATAAGTGCTTTATGCATAATGCTTCATCATTGCAATAACCTTATAGTATCTATATTATCACCCTCAAAAATAAACTTTACAAAATGCTCTTTGAAAATAGAGATACTTGAATTTAATTCTCATTTCCTATGCTCATTAACAATGAGGCCTTAAATTACTTTACCATTCTAAACTTCAATTTTTTATATTAAAATTGTTTTATAGCATGTCTGTATGTGTGAACATACATTTGTGCTGTGCACATACATGGAAGTCAAGGATAACTTATAAGGAGTTAGTTTCTCCTTTATATCATTTGGGTTCTGGAATCAAACTTGTGTTCCCAGAACTGGCAGAAGGATTCTTTACCCATTAAGCTACTTGCTGACTCTCTAAACTTCAGTCTTGTTAGACAGGAAAAGGAAAACCATTAGGAATGGTGACAGGGCTCCACGGGTAAAGGGTCTTGTCATGGAAGTTTGGTGACCTGATCTCTATACCCCAAACACCTAGAAAGATGGAAGGAGAGCTAGCTCACAAGTTGACCTTTGATACTTGCATTCTCTCTCTCTCTCTCTCTCTCTCTCTCTCTCTCTCTCTCTCTCTCTCTCTCTGCCTTCTATTACCAAATTACCAAAATAATAAATAATTTTTAGAAGGAGGAAAGTAAAAATCACGGCATGAATTTCATACAATCATTGTATTAAAACAGAGGACACTTGCAGAGGTCTTAGCAAAATCATGGCTGTTGGCATTATTTTTACTATAACCAGATGAGAAAGCATAATTTAGTGAAGTTAAATCACTTTGTTCAGTTCAAAGAGTAAGTAAATGGAAGAATACTAATTCAAACCCACATATCTTCAACTACAGGGCTTATGGTACTACTGGCCACTTAACCAGGTCAGGATAAATTTGAGTAGAAATGAAAGATTATCTGTGTATGGTCATGAAGAAAAAGACCACCAGGATGCTATAACAAAATGGAGAATAATTATTCCATGTTGTGAGCCTACAATAGTGGAATGTGGTCTTGGAATGAAGTCTGCTGCCACCTCAGCTGTCTCCACAGCACCTAGACTGTATGAGGCTACACGCTCTGGCAGTGGGGCTTTCTCAGCCTAGATGCCATGCTGCTATGGGAAACAGTAGCAGCCATTTCATGCCACCGGAGACAATGAACACCAGCAACACTTGCTCTGCCTCTCCTCCAGGCTTCCATCAACTTCTCCAATTGTACAGTGTTAACAAGAAGACAGGTGGCAAAAATGTCTGAGAAATGTAATTTGTGGGCATATGTCCCAGACGTCCAGCATGTACACATCCCAGATGATGAGGTTGAGAGAAATGGAACCAACTGAGATGGAGATGCTGCAGACATTAGAACTCTGAGGAAGAGCTAATGCTTTGCTGTTTGGGTAATGAATAACACGTCATATGAAAGGGTAAATGTATCTGCTCTCGGAAATTCATTCAAATAGAATTCAATATTTGTCAGAATAAGCCTATAAAAGTTAATTAAATTTCATTATCTATGACCACGTCTTAACATAATGAAGAAGCTTTCTAATTGAAGGAAAACATAATATATATACAAACACAGCAAGGGAGCTCTTACAAAGTTCCCTTCTCATCGGTGCTGCTTAGCGGGATTGCATTTCCTCTCATCTGTAGAACCTTTAATAACCAAGTAGATTGCAAGGATGAAGGTCTGTAAGTACCCTGCCTATAATCCTGTTTTTTTTTTGTTATGATTTATGAACAGCCTCCCTAGAAAGCAGAATACTGATGCTTTGATATGATTCTTCTGACGCAACCACAATGTGTCTGAATATGTTGCAAGCTCTCAACTAAATTTGCTTTGAAGAAAACACAAGGGATTCACAATCTGTTAGAGTATTCCTTTCTCTCTGGGTCAACCAACTCCTAACTCTATGTACTTCCTGCTCTCCCCTTCTTTTTATACACTTAAAATTGAAAACTGCTGTTGTGAGATGCTCCGTTATAAAAATGGCTTCCATAAAACAAACAAAGAAACAACAGACAAATAAAAAATCTCACCTATTTCTATGGCTTGAATGTAAAATACCCTCATAAATGTGTGTATTTGAGCACTTGGTGGTATTGTTTTGAAAGTTTGTTAAACATTTTTAGGCAGCTAGAGGAAGTGGGTCACTGAGAGATAAGCTTAGAGGGTGGAACCACTGGCTATGGTCTAGCTTCCCCCTTCCTGGACAGATGAAGATAAGGCTAACCCACTTCACATTCTACCACACCATGATGCCAATGTCTTCCCCAGAGTGAAACTATGAGATAAAATAAATCTGCCTTAACTTGCTTCTTATCAGATAACCATGACAAAAAGGGAATAATACGCAGTTCAAACTTTTACTGGTTTTGTCTAGAGGAAAAAAAAATGTTCTTTCCATCTTCTTCAAACACCATTTTCCCATGATGACTAAAGGCATTTTTCAGTGCCTGCATTTTGCACCATTTAAAAAATGAGGGTTTTACTGTTAATTATGAAACTACCATAGACTACACACATAAGAAAGAGTGTCTCCTGGATTGCTATTATTTACTTATATATGGTGGTAAGTTGTTATCTTCATTAACATTAAGGACTGTGCTAAAATAACCAATAATGAACACTTCATTAAGCATGTGGCATAAAGCACAAAGAGAAACAAACTAGTTTTTGCCATCTGTCTACTTTTCTAAATTGTTTTCCTTATTCCTGACAAAAGTAAAGAAGACTGTCTACAGTAACCACGATGGAAGCCTAGCTTATGGTGCCACCTGCTACAGCCTTAAGAGGTCCCCTCACCAATTAGGGAATGCAAGCCAAGCAGCTTTGTAGAAGCGTAGAATTTCAGGATAAGCCAATATACAATGCAATGGAGTTTATCGAGATACTTTCATAGAAAATTATTCATTTTATAACCTCATGCTCGATTTCTAGTGCTTAAATTTTTCTCTTTTATAAATTTTTTTCTGTGTGAGAGTATTCATTCTGTCTGCATGTATGTACGTGGGCCACATGTGCAGTGCCTGTGAAGGTCACAAGAGAGCATCATCTCACCCTGAAGAGAAAGTTACAGATGGTTGTGAATGGTACTGTGGGGAAGCTGGATACTGAACCCAGGTCCTCTGCAGGATCAACAAGTGATCTCAACCACTACAGAAGCCATCCTTCCAGCCCCTTGCTTAATATTTTAAATTCTTTGTATAACCTAGATATTACTCCCCCACCCCACCCCCCGCCAATGTAGGCTTTTGCTGGACTCAGTAAGCACATTGCTTTTGCTGTGTTGAAGGTTTTTAATCTCATGAGATTGTATTTGTTGACTATTGCAATTATCAAAAACATTAGTGACCTTCCCTTCTTTACTTTTCATCATTATTTATATTTATCTTCATGGTCAAAATGGCTCAGAGAGCCCGTGAACTTTTATCCCTCCTTCTTTTGTCTGATTCTTCACCTACTTAGAAACTTTGATCACCTCCTACATCTATTTATTATTAATTTTTTTTCAGAGAGGGAATCATGTTGCCAAAGCTGGCTCCAAATCTATGTGAACCCCAGATCCTCCTGCCTCTCCAGTGCTGATTATGGCTGGGCACTACAGCAATGGATATTCTCTATTTCCTTTGAAGATTTTCATGAATATCCCCAAACAAAGTGATTCCTGAAGCTTTTTGAAAATTTTCAAAGACACCCAGGACTTTATAACACTATAGTTAAGAAGGTGAACGAAGGTGTTGCTGCCATCATGTAATGGTTGTACAGCACTAGGATCAAGCTTTGGGCTATGCTCACACTATGCAAACCCCTTCCACTTAGGTATGTCCGTCTTAGTTCAGGAAAGCAGGAGGTGATATTGAACACTTAGCAAAGGTCCAAATATGTTTCAAATGCTTAACTGATGTTAGCAAATTTTCTTTGCTGTTTTTACAGAGGATACAGGCTCTTACAGATGTTAAATAATTGCCTAAGTCCATACAGCAAGCGTGTTAAATATTTCAATTTTAAACCTATGTATCTGTAAGTTTCAGTGTCTGATATAATTTTGCATGTGGGGCCTATAAAGCTGTTGAGGGGTAAAGCACATCTTTATTCATTACTTGCTAGATTTGTACCTATAAGCTTCCTCCTAGTCTCTCCTAATACCATAGATCACTTAGTTCATATTTTGGGTTTTAATGTTCAAATTTCCAAATGACAACCTCATAAATACACTCACAGTGATGAGAATATGTTGATGATGTGGGAATGTCTTTCTGTATGCTGTGTATATCAATCTTTAAATAAAGAAGCTGTTTTAGCCATGTCAGGCACTGCAGAAGTAGGTGGGAAATCAGAATAGTTAGGAGAAGGAGGGTGGAGTCAGAACAGATTAAGCCAGCCAACCAAAGGAGCAACATGTAAGGAACACAGGTGAGCCACAGGCCACATGGCAGACAGATTAATGGAAATGGGTTGAGTTAAGAGGAAGAACTAGCTAGAAATGTGCCTAAGCCATAGGCCAAACAGCATGAAGTTAATATAAGCATCTGAATCATGTTGGGGGGCTGAGCAGTGGAAGAAGGTTGAGGGGTCTGGGACTACAGGTCTGTGGGTCTGGACCTTTGCTGGACTGGGCCAGGAAACCTTAATGTAACAGATGGCGCCCAACATGGGACGAACACCCACATAAAGCCAGAGAAAGTTTAAAAAGGGTTCTAGAACAGAAACAAAGCCAAATCAGCTTCCAAACTGTGTATCTGAAGCAGTTCATTGTATAGAGAAGCATAGCATTGAGGCCACTTTCAAGATGGCGCGTGGACTGGTGGTAGGAAATGTAAGCTGCAACCAGACCAGTTCTGAAGTCTCACAGAAGACTCGGTAGCATGTGATTGATTTAAGGTTTCTGTTTATATTGAACAAAAGGGAAACAGAGACAAAGATGGTTTCTTAGTAGCAGCATTTCTTGGGTCAGCTCTGTTTGCTGGCAACAAACAGAAACATGGCCCCTTTAAGAGAACTTATGGATTCAGCTTTGTCTGCAATATCTGTGTGGCTCTCTAAGAGAGTGTGAGTATTTTTAAAGCTCTTATGGTTGGAAAATGATTAAGGATTCCCAATAAAACAGGTTCAGAAGAAAAAAACTGTAAATGGGTTACAGTGTGTTTAAAAGGTACATAGGCTTCATAGAGAAAAGAAACAGGATAGAGAAAGTCCCTAAAAAGAGAAATAGAGTAATAAAAATATAATAAGCCATGTAAAGATGGAAAATAGACATAGAATCTGAATTATGGTTATTATTGTGTTTTCTTTTAATTTTTTAACTGTTAATGAGCTAACTGAAGAAAGACAATGGATTGCAAAGGCTGCTAAGTTAAAGAAGAATATATATTTTAAAGGAATCTTGACTTTGAAATTTGTGTCTAAGAATTTATTACTTTTCCGCTTTTGTTTCCACAGAAGATGAGAACCTGTGGGTTGCTTCCAGGCTCTTATGGTTTCATCAACTAACACCACCTGAAAATTCTCTAATGGGAAGAGTTGGTCACATCAGTTTCAGGGCTGGAGACTAAGATGATCCAGTCTCTAGAATCTGTAAGATTGCCAGTGCCCCTTAATCAGCAGTAAGTAGTAATGTAAAACTATGCCCAAATTCCCAAAATATTGTTTATAAATGTTTCTTTTCATTATAAATGGTTTATGATCATAGTTAATCTCTTTCTAAGAAGAAAAAGGGAATATGGTATATGAGTGATTTTAAAACATTAGATCATTAAATTTACTTAATCCAAAAATCAGCTGTTAATCTCAAAATGTTTTACATTGTTATGGATTTTGGTTTATTGATACAAATTTAAGGTCAATTCTTATATGATATTCATGTAACTCTGTAGATGAGGTTTCTGGCCCAGTCTTTCGGGCCTAACCTCAAAGTTTAGGTTCGCAGACCTGCACACCTGCAGTCCCGCAGTCCTGCAGTCCCACAGAGACACACAGATGCTTCCAATAGTTTTAGGCTGATCAGCCTCAGGCCCAGGCATATCACTTGCTAGCTCTCTACCCTTCATCTAACCCATGTCTCTTGTTCAGCCGTGCGGCTCGGTACCTTTCTTTAGAGCAGCATGGTTGTCCTCTGCTTCTTTCGGCTTCTCTCTGGTGCTCTGTCTGGCATTCTGTTCTCAGAGATTTTCTTAGTCTGGTAGCCCCGCCCACACTTCCTGCCTGCCTTTGGCCAATCAGTGCTTTTTATTAAACCAGTGGGTGGGACAATTATTTACCATGAATCAACACAATACCCCTACATAACTCTTTTAAAATTGTAATGTATAATTAAGAATTGCAGATTAATAGTTATCTATGATAACCAAATTTATAGTTATGTTAGTTAGGATTTTTTAGGTATACAAAGATATATTTCAATTAGGTAATCTTCAAACACTTCTAAGACCTACAGGATATGGTATTTAAAATAATTTAAGAATTTAGGCTTTTCTGTACAGTGAGACAGATCTGTTCCTGGCTGCACCAATCTATTTCAAGAGAAGAATGAGCATCGATGAAACTCCATATGGCATTTACTTTCTTTGTGGCAAGAACCTGTTCTTGTATTGACTGCTTGACAGTATGCTGTTTAAACTGGACATGCAGTTTCCATAGGAAGGTGACCTCTGAACTTTGGCAGAACAAGCCAAGATGGTCACTTTGCAGAGAAAACTGTCAGACATTCTTCAGGACTCCAGGAGAAGCAACTGATGAACTATACCAGAATGGTCAGAGTAGATTTCCTGCTCCACTGAAATTAAAAGAGACTCTGGGCCTGTAGGCTGAAGATAGAAACAGGCTTTGGGTGACTGTCCAGGCAGATAGGTATCATCTCTGTCCTTTCCAGATTTTAGAAGTCACTTGCACTTCTGGTTCACTTGGGCAAATATATCCTTCTGTGGTCTTTGATGTAGTTGAAGATTAGATAGTTATAGGTATAGTTTTTCTTAGCTATTTTAAAAGGTATATTGGATATGAATCTTTAGATTCACAAAGATAAGGTAGATGATGGAGTATTTTCTTTAAGTTTCCTAAATACAAATACACTAGATATTGTAACTGTAATTCTTCTTGATAGCTATTTTATTATATGTAATTTTGCTATGTTAAAATTGAAACCTTCCTTTTGGATTAGACAGAAATGGGGAGATGATGTAGAAATGTCTTTCTGTATGCTGTGTGCATTAATCTTTAAATAAAGGAGATGTTTTGGCCATGACAGGCACTGTAGAAGAAGTAGGTGGGAAATCAGAATAGTTAGGAAGGAGGGCGGAGTCAGAGACAGATTGAGCTAGACACTCAAAGAAGAAACATGTAAGGAACACAGGTGAGCCACAGGCCACGTGGCAGGACAGATTAATGGAAATGGGTTGAGTTAAGAGAAAGAAATAGCTAGCAATGTGCCTAAGCCAATAGGCTAAACAGCATGAAATTAATTTAAGCATCTGAATCTTTTTTGGGGACCTAAGCAGCGGCAGATGGCTAAGTGGTCTGGGACCATAGGTCTATGGGTCTGAACCTCTGCCAGACCCGGCCAGGAAACTTTATTGTAACATGTCCTTATGATGCTCACCCACCTGTGACACATCTTTCTGGGCACATTCTTGGGCTTCAGTGAACCCAATGGAAACATGGGACAGGTTTTGAAGTGTAAGCAGACTTCTGCCTTCCAAAATCTCTGCTCCCTTGCTTTCCAATTTTCTGGGTGGATGAAGAGAGTTCTGTTAAGAGCTGGAAATAAGAACTGTCTAGCAGGCACAGCCTAGTTCTCTGAGCAGAAATGGCTGAACCTACTCCAGCAAGAAATTGACTGTGGGTAGGTTAAGGAGCAGAGATATCACTATCATCTTATTACTGCAGCCTAAGCAGTGCACACTTCTGGAAGGATATCCATATATCCATTCGCCAAAACAGAAGCTGCAGTCATAAGGAGATGAAGTAGGAGTTGGGGGTATCCCTCAGTTGGGGGAATGTTTGCCTAGCATACATACAGTCACGGCTTTATTCTCATCTCCACAGAAATGGTCATGCTGGTACTTGCCTGTGATCCCACTGATGGGAATGTATATGTAGTGGGATCAAGAGGTCAAGGTCATTTCTTGCTATATAATAAAGTAGAGGACAGTTTGAGCTATATTAAACCCCTTTTTAAACAACAATGATTGTGATGATGACAGAATTAAATAGTTTTATCAGAACTTTATACCTCGTGTGGGACATATTTTGTCCTTTTTCCAGGACAAATCAATTCAGGCTCAGAGCTTATGCTGTTAACAAGTCTGGGTTTATGCTGTTAACTAGTCACACCTTGATTGCGATCAAGAGCCTTACAGATATCTCAATACTTAGAGATATTTTGTATTAGTTAGGAAAGTCCACTGTTTTCCTGAAGAGCAAAGTAACGTGAGATGCACATGGCAGGTGTTGGGTTGGGGGAGAAGAAGTAATATCTTTTCAGGATGCGTGCTTCATCTTTCATCTTCCATTAGAGGATATCAACACATCTTTAGCATTTCCGTGAACACTCAGGCTAGAACATCCAAGCCCCTCTGTCTCAAGAAGCCAGAACTTCAGCAGGTACTTGAGAATAACCTGGGCTCAGGGGCTAAACTGGAGGCAGATGAAAAGGTCAGGAAGGCCAAGGGAGCCAGCTTCAGTAACTTCTCACTTTAGGAATATTCATATCGAGAATCAATTTTGCATCTATGTAGTTATGGAAACAGTGTCCTTTTTCCTATGGGATGAAGACAACTTAAAGAGACAGTGGAGGGTTTCCTTCTGTCCTTTAAACTTCATTATTTTGCTTAAGCCTCTGAGTTAACCTGGCAGAAGAGTGAAATCAAACACAATTGGACACTCTGTAGGTCGTGGCCACCAATGTTACTTCTGATTCATCTTAGTTTCATCTTTTAGTTCTGCATCTCTACCGTCCAATTTCTTCTCTGCCTCTCAAATTTGGCCAAGGTTCACTTTGGGTTATATATTTTAAAAATGTGTGTTTGTGCACATGTACACAATGTACATGTGTATTTGTGTCTGTACGCATGTGTGTGTACACAGTGTGTGTGTGTGTGTGTGTGTGTATAGAGAGAGCAGGTCTGTGTGTGCCAGCATGCACACGTGGAGGTCAGAGAGCCACCTCAGTTGTTGGTCCCCACCCTCTTTGACACCGGGTGCTTTTGCTGTGTTTCTCAGCTGGCTGGACCACAAGTCTCTGTGGATCCTTCTGCCTCCTTCATCTCCCTGCTGGAGCACGGGGATCACAGGTCCTTGTGTAACATGCCCAGTTTTTATGTGGGGGTCCAGAGATTGGAGCTCAGGTCCTCACACTTGCTTTTACCTATGGAGCAATCTCCCCAGCCCTGCTTTGGCTCTTTTAAGTTTCAGCCGTTTCACTCAACACTAAGATTGTCTTAGCTTCCAAATTTTGGAAGAAAACTCTAGATTGAGATCTACAGTATTGTCCTCTCTCCCCTGATCCTCTATCCCCATTTTAGCTTAAGATGAAAAATAGGATTGGATTCTCCATGCTGTGTTTTACAAACAGCACCAGCCCATGAGACCTTTTGCATTATGATTACTCTTAAGCTCTGCCTTCCCTCCCAGAAACTCTAGTATTGGCCACAAACAGAGCAAAAGATTGCATTTTTCAGACTCCATTAACAATATGAAGAAGGTTTTGCCAGAGGCTAGAGCCTTTATGCTCACCCTGCGAAGTTGAGCTCACTCTTTGCTAACGGTGATATCTGGCACTTGATGGGACACCAGATGTGCTGCAGCCTTTCCTTAATGTGGAACTTCTATGAACAGAAAGCTGAGTGGCTATATTTGCATATGAAACTGTTCTCTATGGCAGTGCTGGGAATATTAAGTGGGTAAGTTCTAGGGAGCTCTGGAGACTTGAGTCCTTAGCAATGATTTAGGAAGACCTGTTGCAGACAACTCCAGTTAAATTAGCAATCTGTGCAGTGGATGGCCTTGATATGGGCCTTAAGAGTGTCTCACATCCAACTAGAACTTATGGCCCTACATTTCCCTGAGTGCTCTGGGGATATATAAAAAGAAAAAGAAGATTCTACCCTAAGGGAACTTACATTCTAGTTATATCAGGCACACACATAAGAACATTATAAGGTGACATATGAGCAAGGTGATTGTGAGGTACACTGTTGTGTAAGCACTGGAGGGAACATGTGAGTATAAAATAATGTTGTCTTTCTCTATATTAAATACCTCTCCATTGACTACAGCACAGACATTATCATTTGTTATAAATAAGCTAGTATAATTTCCAAAGCTGGAAATAAGACAAAAGTTATGCTTCTAATTACAGTCTGTTAACATACAAAAAATGGAAATCAACTATGCTCCTCCTTTGCTGGGGAACTGTGGTGTTTCTCTTTACATAAGCCTCTCTGAATGCTCCATATTCTTAGAATAGTTTCTAAGTTATTAGTGACATAATTTTTTTTTGTCTTCCACATTTGCTAGCTACCATATTCTCATTAGGGTCCTTTAGTTTTGCAAATAAACCCAAAGTGGTAAGAAGAAATATTCAGACAGAAAGTTTGTGGTCCACCTGGTCAAATTTCTAAATATTGAGCAATCTGAAACGGCAGCTCTCATGAATCATCTAGCTGTAGGTTACTGTGCTATACTCTAGGACTGTCTCATTCACAATCATGAATGCCCCAGTAAGATTCAAAAACACACGGGTGATAAACAATTATAGACAAAAAAAAAAAAAAGAAAAAAAAATAGTGAGGTGCAGGCAATGCTCCATTCAGGCTCACCAACCACCAAGAGTTCTTTGGGAGGATTTTGAAACAGTAGAATAATAAGTATGAAAGCTGCAGGAATGTCAAGCCTTTGTTACAGAATCTGAGTCTAAGGAGATGATGCTGGATTACTTTATTCTTGCTTAAGGCCCTGATTAGAATACCATAGTAAACGAAGCTCAATTCAGTGCTTGTTTCACAAGATAACAGCAGTAACTGGGAAGCAGCAAAGAGAGAAAATAAAGTTGAAACAGAACTGAAAAAAAAATGAATAGAACTGTGAAGATGCGCTTAATCTTTTTAAAGATATTTTCCAGGTAGATTGGTTGAGCTGTGCAATGTTTCCAAATCTAGAGATAAATCTCCTGGTCAATCCTGGTGTTGCCAGTGACCCTTAAGATTGGCCCTCCACCTCTATCATGAAAACATTTCACGGGTGCTTTATTCACTCTTGAGACGGAGACACGCCTAGGTTTTGGA